>CM053792.1:606432408-608979908 GCA_028749045.1 Cupressus sempervirens | reverse complement strand
ATTTGAAAACTGATCAAACAGATTCATCATAAGTTGAAACTTGAAACATAACATTTTTTTGACATCTAAAATACAATGCAATAGGAATTTCAACATTTTGGCCAGCTAGTCAAAATTTATAACACGTCAAATAGGGCTTTCCAAAATTTTGCACAGTTACACACACAAAATAATAACAGACCAACTTTGAGGGATTAAAAACCTAGTCAAATGAACTCAAAATGACTCAAAATATGAAACATAGGTTCTTGGGTATGGAAATTAGACATTCTCAATGTGGCAAATCAGAAAACATTTATGGGTCCAAGATATTCACTTGAAAACATAGGCTCCTTTTGTTGTTTAACACTTAGGTGAAAATGAAAATGAAAATTTTGACACTAGCTCAGAATAGGACTTTGTCAAATGACTCAGAATGTCAATTTATCACCATGGAACACTTAGATAGCTAAATGGAAGGTGTTAGAAACATCAAACACCTTAGGGGCTCAAAAGTATAGCTATGTACAATCTCATTTAAAAGCATTCACAGGGCTCAATTTCTTCAATAGTGCTCAAAATTTTGGGCTACAATTTTGAGCGCCAACAGTGGCTCTATCTGGGGATGCATGTCCCTTGTAGGAATGGAAAGGATTTAGATCTTTGGAAGAATTAGACCACACAATTGACAACAAAAAAATTTCTCTCGAACAACTTTATTGAAAGCAAGAAACAACTACGACTACTATGTACAACGATGGCCCCAAGCCACTGAAAAGTTTCAAAAATCCTTACCTCTATCATATACTTGATTTTCATTTACATTCTCCTAAGGTAAACTAAAATCCTCATTCCCATTTGTTTCACCTAGCACATCAACATTTGCAATCAGCTCATTAGGCAAAACAAAACTATCATCATCTTCATAGTGCATATAAAAATCAGACATACTTTCCTCATCTTGCTCACTATGAAAATATGAATTAGTGTGATCATAACAACTGACATTAAACTAAAACTAAACAATACTAACTGAATCATGGATTCCTTCAACCAGAAACACAAAAGTTTGGTACTCTACTTCATTCAATGAGTTACATGAATCAAATTGTAACTCACCTTGTGCCTCTGGGTGTGAAGAGAATGTAAAATCTGATTTCTCCTTGTCTATATTGTCAATAATCCATAAACTAGATTGAAAATATGCTACATTTTCTTCACATTCCAAAAAAATGATTAGATTCCAAATCACAAGAATTATCATGAAATTTCCTTCTAACAACATGTTGATCCATATCAATTTCTTCTTCAAATAACTCACTAGGATAAACAAATTCATTACTATTACTTTCCTCATCACATGAGCTATCTGAATTTATCTCATCTTCATGAAAATAAGAAAAGCATGAACTAGCAATAGACCTTATCTTTACATATTCATTTTCAACATAGAAGTCATCATGTGTATTGATGTATGAATTACAATCACGTACACCTCCCAAACTTGACATAGCATATTCTGAAACTATATCCTCTTCATCATCAAATTTAGGGGAAATGACTTCACCATATGGAAATGAAAAATGTGGTAAAACATAAGCATCCTTAGATAGATTAGCATACCTTTCAAAATCATGAGCCAACAAGTTAGAAATCTCATCAACACTTAACAAGACTTCATCCCTAGTTTCTTCTCCTTGGTTGTGATTATTATCTAGATAGCTTGATACATTTGTAATAGCAGACTTGTTAGTAATATATTCTAAAAACTCAGAACTCTAATCATCACACACATCTTCTTCTTTAGACAATACCTCAATAGCCAGCATCATAAAACATTCACATTCATCACTAGAAGAAAGACTATTACTACTATCAAACTGTTCTTCTGCTTTATACCCATCATCACAAAAAGATGAATCCACATTATGCACATTATCAAATTGCTGATTACTATCCTCTGATTCATAAAATTGAGACTCTTCATATTCAGTATCACCTTCAATGGACTCATTACATTCACTATTATTAAATTCATTAGCATTCAAAATACTTTCAACTTCCATGATAAAATCTTGGATTTCACACATCTTATTTAATCTTATCTTGGTTGGCCAATTAACTGAGCATGGCATAAAAAATTCTAAGAGTACGACTAGCCATGAAGACTCCTTAGGTCTGAAAAACTCATCAAGATTCATAACTACTGATTTAAACTTCATATAAATTTGAAATTGGCTAAGATCCTTAATATCACCAATTGTACTTCTTAACATTAAGACAGTCTTATCGTGAATCTTTCTTTTCAATCTAGCAATATTTGCATGAAAACTTTCAAGAGTTGGCACATCACTTCAGACCTAAACTCAAAATCCATCTTATAAACTTTTAAAACTCCTATCTCCTTTTCTTAGTGCTGAAACACTAGATGGAGGCATCCATTTTTAACAACTTTTGACTTCCATGAAAAGAAAACATGAAAACCAAAATACCTCAAGTGCTGATGCTAAACTTTGATATGCTGATTTGGTACATGTGCAAGACTAAAAATCCTTTACACCATTGATCAAACTTTGTAGAGTCACCACCTCCTTTCAAGAGGATAAAGAGATCATTGTTGTGATTCACTTTTTACACTTCAATTTCTTATAACAGAAGATTGCAAACAACACTTAAAAACTTATCAAGAATTTAAAATTCCTTTCCAAGAGACTATCAAAAACTTTAGATTTTCCCATACAACTGAAAGCCCTTGAAATTTTTGCAATGAAATCAACTAGGAACAAACTAGTACAAAGATTTGAGAGTTGTCACTCACACTTTGTGAGAAATAAAACATAATTTGTCACTTGACAAATTTAAACCAGACCTTTAATGTAGGAGAAACTTGCAGATCATTAATCACCTTGAAAAGAAACTACACTTTATAAATCAATTCTTGACTCTAAACTTTCTCAACAACACTTGCAAAAATTGAACTGATTGAAGATAGACCTATAACAGTCATAGAACACAATTTTCATCCAATTTTACAACATGGTGCTATCCTTTAATAAAGCTTAATTGGGGATCACAAAACATCAATAGAGAAATGGTAAACACCTCACACAACCCTATTGCTGTAGTATATCCTTCCTATTGTATTGAATCTTCTTCAAATTCTCAAGGTTTGTCTACCATTCAAAATCAGTAAAAATCCTCAGCAGAGTCACCATTTTTTTGGCTTTTGATTTAATAGTTTTACAAACAACAAGGAAACAAAACATATGCACCTAAGGCTAGCAAATTCCTATGATGGAAACAATTAAATACAGCCTTGGGCCAACTATAAGGCATAACTCCTTCTTCACTTTAGGCTCTGCAAAACCTAGGCAAGTGAACCTCAAATCTAATTAATATGGTGCTAGTGCAAAACATATTCTTGAATCTATTCAAAGCAAATTAAAGCCCTTATATCTCTTAATAACTCATGTAATAACATAGATTCATAGTAGAAAATTGCAAATCCTATGATATTCACAAGTTGAGTGAGGGCATCACATTTAGGTTCTTCAACATAAAAGGCAAAGAACATTTGATTAATAATGTTGAATTTAGAAAAACCTCATATATGTAGCAGTAAGACTTAATGATCCCTTAACTGACCAATGCCTAATCCATTGGGAAAATCCATGAATCAAAAATACACATATGGAACAATGATAAGAAATAATTGAAACATACATGTTTGCTTGCTGAATTTGAACCTAGAAATGTTAAAGATCCTTTAGATAATGAATCTGATACCTATTTGTATCTTCAGATATATGATCTATCTATTTAACTTGTAAATAGACACCTATGCTCAATCTGAACGTCATTCTTACATGATATCCCCATCAGTAAACTTACAACCCTGTTGATTTCCCTGAAGCATTTACAAAACCCTTTGAGTCATAGGCAACAATGAAATAACATACAACATTAAGGGACTACAACTACAACCTAAGCTCTATGTCAAAGATTATAAAACATTGAAGATCATTGATGAAGGAGACAAGATTCAAGATGAAACTCAACCATATGTTGTTCTTTGTATTAATTTCCTTGAAATTATACATTCATATGCATGAAATGAAAATAGAAAAAGCACCTAACAGATTTGAACTATTTGTATTATCCTTCCTAATGTTGTTCATACAAGAGAGAAAGTGTTGAAAGAAAATAGTTTCACAGTAAAACATTGGAACCCTGCTGGTATTACCTAGAGAAAACTGCTAACCCTTACAAATGAAAGAGAGAAAGAATGATATAGGAAGAAAATGAATTCTTAGATCTGATCTATGCCTTACATGTGTCCACTTGGAATTTCATCTTGTTTAGTTGCAAAACCTCTTTTCTTTCTCTATCCATCTGATCTGATTTTGTTTCATCATTATCCTGTAACTGATTTGCAAATATCTTTGATGAAATGATGAAAACTCTTGAGTTATCAAAATATCTGATAACATCGTGAAAATACTAGTGAAATCTCAATTTTTACTAAATATGTGATTAAAATCGACCCAAACTACATTTTCACTGTCTGTTACTGATCTTGTAACTGCATTTTCAATTTTGGCTCATTCCACTAAGAAGGCCCCAAATTTCACGTTTCTAGCTATAACTTGAACCCATGAATTCCTATGCAAAAATGAACTCCATAATCAGAAAGTTCATCTTCTCATGATTTTGACGATATATAATATCGCATATTTTGCGTTCTAGAAACTCCTTAAATCTCCATTTGAAAATTGCCCCTCTCGTAGAACACTCAGCTGAGTCTGCAACTCTGATTTTGAATTTTAAAAAATTTAAATAATCTAAAGTTTAAACTATAGATTAAAAGCCCTCTTGAATTTAAAAGATTGAATGTGCATTTTTTGAGAAATAATTTAAAATAATAAAAAATTTATGATTTGAAAATTTCTCCTTTCCTTGAATCTTAGGGTCAAACTAGATTTGACTAGGTGTGCCACATGGCAGCATCTAATTTGTTGACATCTGGTGCCATATCATCACAAGTTGGGACCCATTGCCATGTGGCACATCCTCACTTCCTCACATTTCTTAACCTTTGGGAAATTTGTATTACATGCAAGCGTTAGCCATCAGATCTCGCCACGTGGTGAGATCTGACGGCTCCATCTTGGGCCCCTATTAATTCATTTTGCTTGTGCCACATGGCATGCTACCACAGGCCACCCAGCTACTCCATCACCACCTTACATCTTTGTTTTGTAGAATTGCCCAGAATGATCGATCTGCCACGTGGCAGCATCCTATGTATCCTTCATTTGAGCTACTACCGGTCACTACGTGTCATCTCGAGATTCACTATTGGGTCTACCCCATCTCTCTATCCCAGGTATGCCACATCATTTCTAAGGAGGGCCCATTGACACATGTCAATTAGGGGCTTTCCTGCATTATAGTCAGCAGGGTGTTGACTATGCACGCGGGAATGCACCTACATGACACATGTTCACCGCACCACATCAACATCCTAGAATCTGTGCCTAGTTGGAATCTCCTCTGCCATGTCATTTCTAACATCATCACTTTGGCAACATCTTCATTCAAAATTCTATTGCATTTTGCGCCAACTATCCTCCATCTAACATTTGTGGGGTCGGATCCACTATGCAAGCGTTGCCTTCTAAAAGTGATGTCATCTTAGACACTATGTATTTGCAAATGATTTTTTTTAAACAATTTAAAACTACCCACCTAGGGCATCTAGGATTTATGACTATGCGACTTCTTTTTTTTTCAATACTAGTTCTTTGTTTAACCAGCTTCTTTGACTATGTTTGTGCTCTCCTTACAGTATGGATGAGCTTTGCTTTCAAGTTAATGCAAGGATTTCCTTCTTTATGGCCGTGAGCTACTCCAACTTTCTTAAAATATGTGGATCACTCTAAGAATGTCTACCACCTAAGAAAATGGTATCTCCTGTTCAAATTGCAAGTGTCTCTCTTTTTATGCAGGGCTCCCATTTCATTTGCGTCTTCCACTGAATCCCTTGCCATTTAATCTCTCATTGTGGATCAATCTGCCCCTGCCCCTTCTTGCCTCTGACGTAGGAATTCCTATAACTGCGCCTTGCTTTCTTTATTCCCCTTTTCTATAGTCAATTCAAGGATAATTTTTATCCATGTGCATGCACGCTAACCTTAGGGGTTGGTTGAAAAAGGGCAACAATTTTTCGGATGTTATAGTGAGCTTGTCACTATAGGGTAGGAGGGAATAGTAATTTCTAGTGTAGCTATATCCACTTTGTGGAAAGCTTGGGCTTCTTTGGCTAACTACAAAACATGAAGGATTCTATTCACAACGGTTCATTGGAGGGATCTCTGGTAATATGCCCTTCTATAAATTTGGCTTCACAACTGTTTCACTGGATGGTGTTTTTTATCGCACACTCAAGTTGGAAATTTAATTTTCCTATGTCCTCTGGCTTGACCAAGATGTAATAAAAAAAATTATATGCTATCAATATTGAAGGGTATAAGGATACAAAATCAATTGTCGCAATTGGTTTTTCAAAAATCCTAATTTTACCTCCAAAATCGTAGCACCTTCAAAAGTTTCCTAACTAGATCCTAGGCTTTTGATGTTTGGCACCACGGGATTAATTTGTTTTGATTTTCTTAATATCTAAGATGAAACCTTGATGCTTTATCCTCTGGAAAGTAGAAATGATAAAGGAACACCAATAACATGAGCCATCTCTACATAATTGTATATATATATATATCCAAAAATCGCTATGCAGGCACTACACAACAAGTCTCTACCTTGTTTTTGGGTTCCCATTGTGCAAATTAGAAATGATGGAATGATGGACATCTTCTTTCTGCATGGCCTAAAGTAAATCAAATTGAACTCTTCCTTTAATTGCAACTTCCTCGCTTTCTCGAGTATCATACTACCTTTGCATTGTGACATCAAAATCATTCTAACCCATTCTAGTCACTTTGAAAATTCCATGATGCCTTATCAATCAAGTGGAGATAGTCGGGCCCCAAAGTGGGTCTAGCTAAAAAAAAATTCAGTTTTGAACAACTAGCATAGAAAATTGATCCATTGATCTTCTTGAACTGTTTGGAATCAAATTAAGAATTGAAACAATCATTTAGAAATTGTTTACTCACTTTTATGCAAATTGTGATTTGCTAACAAGAAGGCTTGATAACTAGCTTTAAAAATTGACATAAACACCTGACTTGGCTCCAAAATCAAACATATTGATTCTCTATTCTACACACTTGCACCTCATCAAATCTCATCTCATGAAAAATTCAGGATCAAAAGATATTAACTGTCTAAGTTACCTTCTTATAATTACTTGCATGAGAAAATGTCAGAAAACAACAAATTGTGTTTCGAATCGCCTTTAGAAATTGGGTAAACTGACACTTGGGGAAACAAAAATTGGGTCATTTATTCTCTATCATGAGGACATTATGAATCTATGGTTTGGGCTTATGATGAATAACTGGGCACAAATGGCGAGTGGGCAAAGTGAGCTACTTGGATGGTCCGACTGGAAAGAATGACAAGAAATCAATTTTTGCAAATGGAATTGACCTGGAAAAGTGTGCAAACGGATTCATTAAGACTTGCAATTGGGCACACTTGGAGTACTTTTGGAGGAAAACACAAGGATACAATCCAATTAACTTGACCTATCACGGATCTCAAGTTATGATTTCTCGAATAGGGGTACCAAACAATCTACAAATGCTGACACCATTATAACTTTAGAAATTGCATTTGGAATTGCATTTGAAAACTGATCAAATAGATTTGTCATAAGTTGAAACTTGAAACATAACAATTTTTTGACATCTACAATACAACGCAATAGGAATTTCAACATTTTGGTCAACTAGTCAAAATTGATAACACATTAGCGCTTCCTAGAATTTTGCACAATTACACAAATGCACAAAACAATAACTAATCAACTTTGAGGGATTCAAAACCTAGTCAAAAAAACTCAAAACAACTCCAAATATGAAACATAGGTTCTTAGGTATGGAAATTAGACATTCTCAAAGTGGAAAATCACAAAACATTTCTTAGTGTGAGATATTCTCTTGCAAACATAGGCTCCTATCGCTGTTTGACACTTTGGTGAAAATGCAAATTTTGACACTAGCTCAAAATAGGACTTCGCCAAATGACTCAAAATTTTGATTTATCACAATGGAACACTTTTTCATGTCCCCTTTTCAAATAATTAAAAATAATAATCTTTTCTAAGGCAGGCAGGCCCAAAAAGGTGAAGTTTCGGAAAAAGGGGATAATCTTTGGAAGCTAATGGACTAATAAATGAAAATTATTATTAAAACATGTTTTATTAACCCCTCTTGGACGTGAGTTAGGGTTATGCCCTCTTTTAAGGAGTTTGGAGGCATTTTGGGCTCATTCCAGAACTTGATTTTTGCTCATTTCTTTGTTATTCTTCAAAGGTTGCCAAACCTGTGGAGAAGGAGACCCAAGAACAGGAGTTTGCAAGTTTCCAGGGAGACCCAAGAATGGGAGTTTTTAGGTTTCTAAGAAGGTTAAGGATGGGATTTTTGAAGCCATTCCATGTGCATGCTCATGCAGAGTTTGCCTTTGTGTTGAACAGTGCAGATTTGTGAGTTTTCGGGTGTATTTTTTGTAAGAGTTTGGTGTTTCCGGTTGACTATTTCATATCAGTTTGGGTTGCTGCTGTATATCAGAATTTTAAATGTTAAAATAGAGCTGAAAATATTTATTTGGATATTATTATACTTCTGTGATAGATTATTAAGTTTTTGTGGTGATTCCAGGCTATTTTGTGCTATTTTTGGGAGCCCGATGAGCATTGTTTTTGCCCTCCGTTTGGGAGCTATTGTGTGCATGTTATACAGATCTAGAAATTTAATTTTATAGGCTATTATGCTACTCAATTTTTTTTTAAAATTTCCACTTTCAGATTTATTAATAATAGGTGAAGTTGTGAAGCTTTTGGCACTATTTTCGACATACCCGATTTGGGGTTTATTGAGAAATTGGTGGATCTTTGTGATATTAGCTGTTTGATCTTGAAAATCTGATTAGAGGTTGGAAATATCATAAAAAATAAGTAAAGGGACATTTCAGTGGTATCAGAGCTATGATCTTTCCAGCCTGAGGGTTTGTAGAAGTTTGCATGTCAGTTTTGACAACTACCCAGATCTTGCATGTCAGTTTTGACAACTACCCAGATCTTGCATGTCAGTTTGACAACTACCCAGATCTTGCATGTCAGTTTTGACAATTACCAAGATCTTTCATGACATAATTTATGGTTGCATGTTGCTTCTAATCAGTTGCATGTAAAAATTTATGGTTTCATTCTACTTCTAATCGTTTGCATGTTAGTTCTTGGTGAATTTGGTGGTTGCATGTTGCTTCTAATCAGTTGCATGTCAAAATTTATGGTTGCATGCAACTAAGTGAAAGAGAACAGAGATATTTACAACAAGAAAATAATAAAGAAATTTTGATCAAACCTTCAGTTGAAAGTAAAAGTATAAAATCTAAGGAAGGAAAAAGTATGGCTAATCTAGATGAGATGGCAAAGAAATTCTTCCAAGACATCCAAAATACTCAGAAGCAAATAGTGGATAGTTTGGCAGAAACTAGAGAGGCTTTGCGAATATTGATAGAAAAATTGCAAGGAGCTGCATCTATTAATGAGAAAGGGAGCACTTCAGAGGAGTCAAGAAATCTGAAACTCACACCCTCTCAATCAACAAAAACTATTTTTCTGCATGCAGATGAGCCACCAGTGCCAAATCTAGCCCTTAATCCCATGGAAGAGGTTATAGGTAACTTGATTGCATTAAGAGCTACTTACAATGGTTTAGATGATGACTTTTTTAGTTTAGTTCCTTTTAGAGAATATGTGGATATGATGAACACTTTGATGACCAAGAAAGAGTACAAAAGGGAGCATGACATAAGTGGAAGAGAGCTCAAAAATAAAATAAGCAAGTTTATAGCACCTACTTTTGATGGAACAAATAAAATTTCAGCTAGAGCATGGCTACAAAAATTACAGACCTTCTTCACACTTAACCCCATGAAGGAGAGTGATGTTGTTCAAATTGCAAGTCTACACTTGGAAGATGCAGCCTATGATTGGTGGTATCATGGAATGACTACTCAAGGTCATGATCAGGTAACTACATTTGATGATTTTAGTCAAAGAGTGATAGATAGATTTGACCTCAAGGATGATGATTATGAGGATGTTGTTGTGCATGATGGTGAGATACCCGGTAGAGATGAGCAGATATTGAGCATTCATGACTTTTCTAAGAGAGAGTACCAGGCACAGTTAGATGCTTCGTCAAATGAGGTTGAAGCTAGTAGTACTTCACATGATTTATCCCACCAGCTGAAGATGAGTGAAGACAGTATTGTGAGTATATTATCTCATCATGACAGGTATGCGGAGTTAGTTGGTATTGGTCATATTACTCAGGTGAGGAGTTTGCTTGAGTTACTAGCTGATTCTAGTTTACAGATATGGACTCAAGATTGTTATATTGGCATTTGGGATTTAGTTTATAGGAGATCTTTAACACTTTTTGGTAGCAGTGTTTGTTTGGGTGCTATCATGGATTTGATTAGCAGATTGCATGGTGTTGTCTTTTCTTGTGCTAGCAGCTTGTCCGATGTTGGTATTAGTTTTTATACACCAGTATTGGGCTTTTTTCATATATCCAGTCGACCATACTTGTTGGAATGTGTTGATGATCTTTCATATTTGGAAGTGTGTACAGATGAGTCCCAGGATCATATTGGCATTGATAACATCCAGGAGGATGCAGTGGGTAGTTTTGAAGACTTAGTTTCTTTGGGCACAAAGGAGTTGGATAGCAGTGCTACAATTTTTGATACTCTATTTGTTGACATGAGCTTTAGAGTTGATTCATAGGATATGGATGGTAATAATTTAGAGACTAGTAAGTTTGAGGATACTCCTTTAGATAGTGCATCAGAGGAGGTTTGTAGGAGATAGTCAAGCCAGTGCCATCATGTGTCTAATCAATTGAGAGTTAGTGAGCGAGACATTGCTGTCGCTTGCCAACATTTTGATGCTACTCATCAATTGTTAGCAGTTTATGGATGGGGTTCTCCTACTAGTGATGAGTAGGAAGGAATTTATCTTTCCTTGATAGAGTTCCACTCTTTATGGGAGGCTATCCAAATTTTGAGATAGGATTATATGCAGTTGGTAGCCGATAGAGATTATCTTATGGAGTGGGGCAGTACAACATATGATGCATTGTTGGCCAAGGAAGATGAGGTGAGTGAGCTTACTTAGCAGCTTGAGGTGACTTCAGAGATTCTTGAGAGTACACAGTTGGCTTTCAAGGAGTCACAGTTTCATTTGGCTAAGGTGACCATGGAGTTAGAGTGACTACAGTCTTTACTTGATTCTATATAGTCACAAGTTGTGGTGTTTGGTGATCTGAGGATGTCCATGGCCAAAATTTTTAGAGACAATGGAGATGGGGATGCATCCATCCTTGATACTAACATTGGCATATCAAGTTCATTCCCACTAGAGTCAGGTTCAGTTGAGTTGGGTGTTGTAGCAGATTGTTGTATGCCTGACATGGTGGTGGCCTCTAGTACTGATGGCATGGAGACTAGAGATGTATCAAAGATCATGTGTGATGTTGGTGAGTCAGCAGTTGGCATGGTTCCCTGCTAGTAATACTACTCCCTTGGTGATATCTTCAGAGGTAGTAGTCAGTTCCAACATGGTTAATGATCAATTACAGTTAGTTTCATTTGGATTACAGTCTGAGCCACTGACTGAGATTGGTGCATTCTATCGGCATTACACTATGAGGCATGCTCATCAATTTACCTTTGATGACCATGTTGGTGAGATGATGGTACAGAGATGTACTTTGGTTCCTAGTGCTTATCATCAATTATGGGATAGTTTGATGCCTCAAGATGAGAGTTGTGATGGGCATGACATGGTGATAAGTTCTGCAATTGACAACTTGATAATATGTGACTTAGAGCAGGAGTTTGGGAGTGATGCTTCAGTGGGTGTTGTTATTGATTCTACTCCTTTGGCTATGACATCTCTTGACTTAGCTAGTGATCAGTCACAATGGGTTGTATCACTTGTTCATGGTGAGTTGTTGACTGAGGTTGGTTTTTTTAATCAACATTATATTGCAAGGTATTTACATCAGTTAGCATTTGATCCTTGTCTTGAGGAGTTGATGGTAGGCAAATTTGGTTTGGGTTCCATTTCTTACTCTTTATCTTGTAATGTCTTTTCACCATCAGCAGTGCATGGGAGTTATGGTTATGAGATAGTGGCCAGTGATTTACAGAGTTGTGTTTACTGTAGGACTTGTACAGTGTGTGGATTCTCCATACTTGGTAAAGTTTCATTTGAGAGCATTCACCATTTTTGTAGAGTTGGATTGTACATTCCATATAGGCCAGTGGGATGCGTTGATGGTATTTACTATGTTGGTAGTTTGATTTGTCCACTTTACTTGGGTTTTGATGTTCTAAGAGTTTGTGTCTTATGGGTTTCTGACTGTGACAATGGTGATTTTGGAGTTTGGTTGAGCTGTAATTGTCAGTTTGATTATGGATTCCTCTTGGTCATATTGCAAAGGATATTGCAGGAGCCTGTGTTAATTGGCAGTAGTATAGTTCATGACTACATTTGGGATCCAGGTGGATTGATTGGTTTATTGTTCATCCATTGCTTGAGGACAAGCAATATTTTGGAGGGGAGGAATTTTCATGTCTCCTTTTCAAATAATTAAAAATAATAATCTTTTCTAAGGCAGGCAAGCCAAAAAAGGTGAAGTTTCAGAAAAAGGGGATTATCTTTGGAAGCTAATGGACTCATAAATGAAAATTATTATTAAAATATGTTTTATTAACCCCTCTTAGACGTGAGTTAGGGTTATGCCCTCTTTTAAGGAGTTTGGAGGCATTTTGGGCTCATTCCAGAACTTGATTTTTGCTCATTTCTTTGTTATTCTTCAGAGGCTGCCAAACCTGTGGAGAAGGAGACCCAAGAATGGGAGTTTGCAAGTTTCTAGGGAGACCCAAGAATGGGAGTTTGTAGGTTTCTAGGAAGGATAAGGACAGTATTTTTGAAGCCATTCCATATGCATGCTCATGTAGAGTTTTCCTATGTGTTGAACAGTGCAGATTTGTGAGTTTTCGGGTGTATTTTTTTGTAAGAGTTTGGTGTTTTCGGTTGAGTATTTCATATCAGTTTGGGTTGCTGCTGTATATCCTAATTTTAAATGTTAAAATAGAGCTGAAAATATTTATTTGGATATGATTATACTTCTATGATATATTATTAAGTTTTTGTGGTGATTCTGGGCTATTTTGTGCTATTTTCGGGAGCCCGATGAACATTGTTTTTGCTCTCCGTTTGGGAGCTATTGTGTGCATGTTATACAGATCTGGAAATGTCATTTTATAGTCTGTTATGCTACTCAAATTTTTGTAAAAATTTCCACTTTCAGATTTATTAATAATAGGTGAAGATGTGAAGCTTTTGGCACTATTTTCGGCATACCCGATTTGGGGTTTATTGAGAAATTGGTGGATCTTTGTGATATTAGTTGTTTGAACTTGAAAATCTGATTAGAGGTTGGAAATATCATAAAAAATCAGTAAAGGGACATTTCACACTTAGACATGCTGAATGGAAGGTGTTAGAAACATCAAACACCTCAGGGGCTCAAAAGTACAGCTGGGTACAATCTCATTTAAAAGCATTCATAGGGCTCAATTTCTTCAATAGTGCTCAAAATTTGGGCTACAATTTTGAGTGCCAACACTTAGCTCCTTTTACATTATCATCACCTCCATAGATATCCTTTAGTTTGGTCCACATTTCATGAGAATTAGCACATACTTTAACTTCATCAAATTTGGCATAGTTAAGAGTTGATGATATCTCAATCATCATGATATTATGATTTTTCTTTTCAAAACATTCTTCTATAGACAATGTACCAGTAGGAGCCTTATAAGTAGTGTTTAAGAATTTTAAACTTAAATCATTTATGGATGCTAGATGTAACTTCATAAGTTCCTTCCATGCTATAAAATTTTTTATGTTCAACTTTGGGATATCCCTTCTATAAGACATCTTGATCTTTAGCTTAGGCCCTTGAAACATATTTTGCAAACACCAAGAATCTCTAATACCAATTGTTTGAAATATAAGAGGAGTAATTGAGAGGGGAGGGATGAATTAGTTACCACTAAAATAAATCCCATATCCATTATATTTCAATACAAATCAAACCTTTAATTAAAATATATTCTATTCTAACTTGGCAAGCACACATGCACTCAGCTTACACTAGCAAATGTTGTAACTTGGTAAACACTAAAATAACTTGGTAACTACTTAACATGAATTTTTTCAAGATATTAACTTTGATTAACCTTACTTAAATTAGTTCCTTACACATAAAATAAATAACATGAACATAATTAACATCAAGATTTAATGTGAAAACCCAATTTGGGAAAAACCACCAATTGCAACTAGTTACTAATTTTCACTCTTCTAAAGTGAGTCTGATTAGGAGACAACCCTATTAAAGGTTTAAAAACACACTATTAGGTGTGACCTTGTTAGAGGATTTAATTACCATATTAGGAGTGGCCTTTTTAGAGGTCTTTAGACATTTCAAATAGAAATTCCACCTTATTAGAGGACTTAGAAACAGTTGTTAAACCAACTCGGTTAAGAGATTTAGATCACTGCTACAATGGTTAGAAAGTAACAATGAGATAACCTGATTTATGATGCAACTGAATTGTTGATTATAGATCTCAATTTTGGCTTGTATACTTGATCCTTTATCTTTAAAACTCAATAAATATATTCTTCTTATACTTCCAATTCACTTCCTCTAAGCATCATTAAATCTTCTATTCTATTCTACACATTCTATCCTCAACTTCACCTCACACTCACACACACACATACACACAACCCATTGTCAAGTCATCTTGAATATAGCTGAGATTAATTAATATTCATCTCCTTAGTTGGCTAGAATCAACAAGTAAATCATTTGAACTCAATATTCTAAAATAAGAAAATCCTTCATTAGCTAACCCTTCTCAGTAGACACTAACTCAAAAATTATTTTCCTATGTTAACTAAGTGAATTTGATTAATATTTCATATTCACAAAGTTCCTTTGGTAACCAACTAAGCTCAGTTAACACTAGTTCCATCCAACATTCCTTTATTAACCAAGTGATCTTGGTTAACATTCAACATCTATAAACTTTCCTTTGATGATCAAGTGAATTTGGTAGACACTGTCTTCTAAACTAAGAAAACTCTAGAATGGTCGACAGACGCATGTAGTTGTCTTCATTGCCCAAGTGAGCTCGGCATAAACTAACTAGCAATGATATGATATTTTGTGTAACATCAAAGACAATAAACAATTAATCAATTATTTTCAACAAGTCAAAGGTCTATTTGATATATCATACTTATGACTTAGAATGGTCAATCATGAAAGTGATTTTGAATTTATGATTTAGAGTCATCAAAATTTATTTTGAGATTGATATTTTAAGACTAACCTTTACATAGAATGGTCATAGGTCATTTAATTTTGAAGAATAATTAGTAGTTGATGGCATAGATTGGGACATTCAACTTGATATGATTCTAATGAACTGATATTCTCCTATCAATAAGAATGCCCCTAGAAAAGAGGACTTGAGCCAATAGCCACATATAACTATAGATTCATCCTACCCCATTAGGAGAAAAATTGGATGATGATATTAGTAATGATTTTCCTTGATAGGAATCAAAGTAGTGACAAATTAGAAATGATAGATATTTATTCAAGAATAATTGAAGTAGCATATGTAGAAAATTAATGAAAATAAGTCTTAATCATGTAATTTGTACCCTAGTTGTGTCCTAATGATGCTTACATAAGATGAAGATCACATCAGTCCCTAAATTTTGTAGTGTAATTTTTAGCTATTTAATGATATCAGAATGTGACATCAATTGTAAAAATGGTTCTAGGATGTCAAAATTAGGTAATAAGGTGAATTTCACACCAATCAGATCACTTTAAAATTTAAGTCAAAACTTATATAAGCACTCAAAAAAATCATTTTCACATTTCATTTGTATCTTTTATCTTTTCTTGTCTATGTAGTCATCATGGTATTCCCTCTACATTCACACAAATTCAAGTAGTCTAGGTGCCATTGTCATCTTCTAGATTATGGTCCTCCTATGAGTGATCCTTAAAGTTCCAATTTAATTCAATTTTCTTACATTTTAGTGTGATTTTTCATGTTTTTTCTACATTTTTGAATTTCTTTTTACATTTTATCTTGTGTGGGCTTCTTTCTTTGCACACACCCAATATAAATATGATGCAAGAAAACCCCAAAAAGTTATTTTCTCATATTACAAAACCCCTTGTGTCACAAATACCCATGTGTTATGTGAGATTGTTAGAACTAGGTATTTTCCTTGCCTTAGGTTTTCAACTTTATGATGCAAAGTTAATTTCACATGCAAGCCTTATAGTTTTCTTATGTGAGAGTATGCATCAGTTTTGGATTTTCTGTTTTCTCACACCAAAATAGTGAGAAATTTTTGGCCATTAGGAAACCTAATTTTTTATGAGGAGCTTCCTTCCACATGAGCTTGTTGGATCCACTGAGGCTTTTCTTGGTCTCCTAGGGTTCTTTATTCAACCTTGCACTAGGGAATCATGCTCTAGATCACCTTCATTCAACAAAACTCCCCACCAATTCAAGTTTACCTTCTCTCCTTCCCATTATTTCCACAAGGCACATTTGAAACTCCAAGGGAAAATCCCATCACACTATTAGTTTGTTGGTAAATAGATTTGTCACCTAGAAAATACATGATTTAGCCGAATGGAGTGTGTGGCAAATTGATTTCTCCAATAGTTGGATAGAGGGGTAGCTCCCTCGTAAGATAGTTTATTTTTATTTTTTAATAAAGATGATTAGAACTTAGAATATAAAAAGGAAACCATTGATAGAAAATGAACTACAAGACTTCAATGTTTCCATAAAATCAATGTAAATTGTTTATGAAAACAATCAAGAACTATGCTTGAGAGTGATCACTTTCTTTATTTCTTAGCACCAAGAACATAAGAAATGATTGATTACAAGAACAACAATTGTACGAACTTTCCAAAAATTGCCTTGTTATCAAAACATAAGTGTTCCCTAACTCCAAGTCCAAAAAGTTCCTTATTATATTGAGATTCATAAATTTATAGCTATTTGAGCTTAACTAACTTTTTGAGTTTGTAACCACCTAAAAAGTTAGGATTTTGAATTTAGGAATGCAATTCACAACCAACTCCAACCTTTTATGAAGTTGAAGAACGATATCCTAACTTGGGTTACAATAAGTGACACATGTCAATTTTAATATAAGGTAATCTTGACTTTACTTCTCAAAATTTCATTTAGCGAAGACTATGTCCTCCCACACCCAACATACATTGTTAAACAATTTGTACATTTATTGTTATTGATAACTTACAGATCATGAAGGAAAATATATCTACTGAACCACCAAAATTCTAAATATAAGTAAATATTGTCTTCATCTTAGAACAAGATTCCCCTGCACTCTCTAGACCTACATATGTGGTGTAATGCAACATTTCATAACCTTAATTCACTCTAAATTTTCATGATTGGAGAATTTTGATGATGGAAACTCAATGACTAGAAGTGAACTAAAATCCATATTGCTTTTGACCTTCCTAGCAAGAGTTTCACAAACATGCATTTCAGAACATACATCATTCAAGTCTAGATATTTCTCCATATTTTTCAGGATGTTAGGCCCATATTCAAAAATAAGTTTCTTACATTCTTTCACATAAGTTGGCACCCATTTGCAATTATCTAGTATTATCTCAATGACTTTCAACTTGGTTTCAGGGTCTTCTAACTCTAACATAATTTCTAAAATTTTAGCTCAACAAAGATAATAATTTTGTTGTTGCTTCAAAAAAAGAGAAACTGAACCCTCACAAATACTTATCTTTTGACAAAACTCCTTCGCATTAATAGTTTAAAACTCCTAAAAAAGAAGTGAAGCATATTAGTCAACTAGTGAATCACACTTAGTACTAAAAATTTTCAGCTTTGAACATGTTTGTTGCAACAAAGAAATAAAATCCAATTGAGTTTTATTCTATTGGTATAACTAATTTCTTGTTCTAAAAATTGTTCACAACATGCACAAGTGGTATCATCATCTACATCAAATGGAGAAATCTTGCCTTGTATGCTTATCTCTATACCTAAAGCAATGTTATTGTTTCCAGTACAAAGCCTTGCACTAATGTAAAGATTTTCTTTACTAAGATATTCTTGCAACATAGTAATTGTCTCCTCTATATATGCCTTTGCCATTTCATCATACTATGTACTAAAATTGGATCGCAGTGTTGTGCATATTCTTGTGGCAAGTTACTCAATTTTATCCAAATTTTGTGGGTCTGATAAGACTTTCTAAACTTTCTTTGAAATCTTTATGCATGCATTACAAACTAATTGAGATGGAACCCATTAGAAGGCCAAACTTTTACCACTCCTAGAAACTGCATCCCCCAAAGGGAATCTAGATTTGTATAGTGCAAGAAGTGACATTTTGAAAAGACCTTTAGAAAGTCTCTCTTTTAAAATCACAATCCTTGGGAATAGTTCTTATACATAATCACTCAAAAATACAATTCTCTCCCAAATTAGAAAACTCTTGTGTTTCATCAGTGGCCAAGAATGCTCAAATGTTACAATTTTCCTAGCACTTGCAACTATCCTTGAGAAGTAAAGTGCAAGAAAAGCAACCCACAATATTATTTTCTCCATTTCAATAGTCTTCAAGACATGCTCAAACTAATCTATGAGGATAAATTTCTTAGGAACCTTCAAATATATGAAGCAAATATGATGCCTAAGATAACCAAGAATGCAGAGTGTAGCTCTAGCAACACAATTTCTACATAAAGCATGTGAGATGATACCTATATAATTTGTAAGGATGGCCTTCCCTACATATAAAACTAGTCTTTCATATTATATCTATGAACTTTATCTCCAACCAATGGTTGTTTTATGGTTGGAGTTTGGATTGGAAATTTTAGGTTAAGATTAGGGCAATAAGGTTTGAGTACATAGTGAGAGATGATTTTTAGTACATGGAGAGAGAAAGTTTGTGTAAGAGAAATTAATACAAACTCAAACCTCTTTTTATAAGTTTTAGTACATGGAGAGAGGTAGTGCAGGGAGAGAGAATATGTTTTGAATAGTGGGAAAATAATCTCTCTCTATCTCTCTGAAACTAATTTACTTAACTCTCTCATAAAAATATATGGGTAACATAGTTATAGGTTTTAACCAAACTTAGGCTCTCCTAATTAGTTTCTTGTTCCATTACCCACCATTTTGCATCATTCTTTTAGGTCCATCACACCCATATCCCCAAATTTCTTAAAATGGCCTTGTAGCCCAAAGAGAACCTATTAGCCCTCCTAAGAATAAGGGTTTGGCATTTCCTCCTAAAAACCCTTAATAAGGCTAGTTGGTGTCTAAAGGACTTTATCTCCTATGGACCTAGGCTAAAGGATGTTGGTGGTCTTAGGTCACAATACTATTGTACAATATGGTTTTTGAAAATCCCTATTTTGAGGGTTTCTATGGTAAAAGAAATGTTTCTCTACTTCTAAGGTGTTTCTCTTCACTTCCTACCTCCTCCTTTGAATCCAAATTCTTATCAGCCTACTCTTTCCATATCTTATAGAGATTGACTCTTACCAATCCCCTATTCACTATTGTATATCCTTACAAGTATATATTGCTCCTTGTCAAGCTCTCCTAGCTTGCCTTGGGCTCACTTGTAATCGTGGCCAATTGCCTTACACAAACTCCAACTTTGATACTTACAATCTATATAAAGAATGTTTCCTAATTTCCAAAAGCCATGAAATTTTTGACCATGGAATTTCAGGCCATAGCCATTTCTGTGCTAATAACTCAAGACTAGATAAGAGTATCACACAAAGAAAATGATTTTCTAAACCTAAGGAAATGAAACTCTTGAGTCTAAAAAATAATGTAAAATTTAGAAACATGATCCAAATAATCCAAATCATAGAAAATATTAATATAATCAATTATTCTAACTCATTAGCTCACAAAAGTTGTTCAAAATGCTCATATAGTGTTGCACTAATAGGCACTATTCATACACCCAAGTATTCAACCCCTAAAACTAGATTGAGGGATGTTTAAATAGTGTTCTCCCTCCTTCTTGGCCATTCAACTAATCCATAACTATTACAATTAGTTAATTTCTAAAAACTACCTAAAAAATTGCTAAGAAATTTTGCAAAATTGAAAAGTTGTCAAATGAGCAAATTTTTGACAACTTTTGCAATTATTGAAAACAAAGACTCCAACCTTGACCAGTTTGGTTTGAATCCTCTCCACATGGATTCATATCAATAAGTGACCATTTTTCACCTAGGTTTAACAACTCATTGGTTCTTTTCACCTTATTTTTCCATACTAATACACTCCCAAGTTCTATTGTGAATGCATAGAGGTTGGTAGAGTCCTACATTTGATAAGGTACCCTTATCTTTTTGACATATGCTACATTGGTCCACATATCTCCTTATGTCTCTTTGCATTTTAGGCTATTAGTAGAACCTCTTTGCAAGGTCCAAGGTTTTATTCAAACCAAAATATCCACTCATTCTTCCATTATGCTTTTATTTTATGAGATTCTCTCTCATAGATCCCACTAGGATGCACAACTATGGTCCCTTAAATAGTAACATATTCCAAAATGTATATTCAGAGAATGTAGTATAAAAATGGTTAGAAAATTCCTTACATACCTTGTAGGCTTCTAAGTAATTAGTCTTCTCCTCATATACATCCTTGAATCCCTCCAAACCTATGCTCTACATCTTAACCTCTTGGACTATTGATGATATCCTACTCAAGGCATCAACTACCTTTTTGTTTGTTGCCTTCTTATGTTTAATTGTGAATGTATAAGATTTTAGGAATTCCATCCACTTTATGTGTCTCCAACTTAGCTTTTCTTGTGATTTAATAAAAATCAGTGCTTGGTTATCTATGAAGATCACAAAATCCTTTGGCAATAGGTAGTGTCTCCACTTTTCAAGGGCTTGGACAAGTGCATAAATTTATAGATCATATGAAGAATACCTTGTCTTGGCTTTATTCAACCTCTCACTAAAAAATTCCACTCATCTAACCTATTGACTCAAGATTTCCCCTACTACTATGTTGATAGCATCACACTCCTCCACAAAAGGTGTCTCAGAACTAGGAAAAACCAATATAGGTTTTTTTTCCACTTCCTTTTTTAGCTTCTCAAAGCTTTTATCTATTGCTTTGATCCATTTGAACATTTTTTTCATGCCTCTTTTGATAGCGTCATTCATTGGTGTACATATTTCACTAAACCTTCTCAAGATCTTCCTATAAAATTGAGCCATGCCATGAAAAATCCTAACCTCAGTAGCAAATCTAGGTGTAGGCCAACTCAAGATTGCCTTCACCTTTCTTTTATCCATCTTTGGGTTGCCTTGGGACACTAAAAACCTCATGTATAAAAGCTTCTCCTTCATAAATTCACTCTTCTCCAAGTTGACTGTCAAATTCTCTTCTTCAAGTTTCTTCAACACTAATTCAAGGTGCCTCATATGCACCTCCTTTGTTTTACAAAAGATGAGGATTTCATCTAGGTTCACTACAAACAAACACTCCAATGTATTCCTTCAATAAGTTGTTCATGACCCTCATGAAGGTACTAGGTGCATTGGTAAGGCCAAATGGCATAACCAACTACTCATAGAGACCCTTAATAGTCTTCAATGCAAACTTCCACTCATCTTCCTCTTTCATCCTAATTTGATAATAGCCACTTTTGAGATCAATTTTAGAAAAGTACCTATCCCCACCTAAAAAATTGATTAGGTTCTCTATTCTAGGAATAGGGAATCTATATCTAATTGTGATTCTATTGATTTCTCTAGAATCAATGCATATTCTCCACTTACCTCCCTTTTTGGGTGCTAGGACTACTAGTATGACTTTGATGCTCTTCCTGATAAGTCCTTGATCAAGAAAATCTTGCACTTTTCTTGCTATCTCCTTATTCTACTCTGGTGTCATCTTGTAATAAGAATTATTAGGAAATGATGCCCCTAGTATGAGGTCAATTTGATGACTTATGACATTCTTTGGTGGTAGAGTAGGGGGTGCCCCATCAAAAATTATCCTTAAAAAGATCTAACAAACTCTATACCTTAGTAGGGATCAATGTTGGTGAAGATGTCTCCTCTTCTTTGGGTTTCACCATGATGACATAACCTACTCCTTCATTATCCTTCAAGTATTTGAGAAACTCTTTTCCACTCATGACAAGGTCTTAGCAATAGCCTTCTCCACTTTTCCTTCCTCTACTATGGATTGTATCCTATAGGTGAACCCATCTTTCTTAAAAGGGTATTTATTCTCTTTTCCATGATGTAGTACTTCTCTATCAAACTACCAAGGTCTCCCTAATAGAATTTGGCAAGCATCCATAGGGAATACATCAGATAGGACCTTGTCTCAAACTTGTCCATTAACTATGATGTTCTATCCTTTGTTCAAAAAAGTCACCCTATATGGACACACATGTGGTATTTTTGTCAACCCAAGTTTTTACACTACCTCCTATGACATAACATTGTTAGTAGACCCTAAGTCTATGATTACCCTACACACCTTATACATTATCTTGTAAGTAGTTATAAATAGTGCCCTTCTCTACTTGTACTCTTTCTTTATTGGCTCCTTCAACAGAACCCTCCTCAGCATGAGGTTTTTACCCTTTTCCAAATCAAGATCCACTTCACCTTGTTTCTAATTATCCTCCTCCTACACATAGGCTATCTTATTTTCTCTATAGAATCTTGATGCCTTAGTAGGACATCTATAAGTTGGATGCCCTACCTTGTTGTAATTATAACATTTCTTTTTGCTAAAACAGGATCATCTACTATTACCAAATCTACTCCTGCCACCATTGTTGGATCCTCTACCTCTACTAGATCCTCCTCTCTGACTAGTCTCACTAGACTATTCACTCCACTTAGGGTCTCCATAACTTCTGTGTTTATTACTCCTACCACTAGAGCCTCCTCTTGAACCACTTTTGAAGTCCTTACCTCTACCCCTATTCATAGAACTAGAGTTCCCTTTCTTCCTTAGCTTTTCCTCCACCTTCTTATTCATTTGGAAACAACTCTAAAGTGTGGTGAGGTTAAAAAAACTCAATTCATCCTAAATGGATCATTTAAGGCCATTTAAGTACCTTTCCACCTTGATAGTCTCTACTTCTCATAATCTTGACCTTAGTGCCGACTTCTAAAACTCTTCAATGTAGGTAGCCACATCAAGCTCCTTCTATTTGAGATTCTACCTCTACTTGTAGATTTGAATCTCATAATCCTCTAGTAGGTAAGTCTCTTTGATCTTTGCCACCATTTCCTTCTAGTTGACAATATGCTTCTTTCCCTCACTTTCCTTTTCTTCTTGCACAAATCTCCATCATGTCAAGTCTTGATCTTTCAACCTAGACTTTACAAACCTCACCTTTTGGGCCTATGTTGTCCCTTCACACTCAAAGTAGTTCTCAACACTTTCCAAACACTCCAAGACTACTTTTGTATCCATCTTGAAATGCAACAGAGACACATTCTCTAGAATTTTTACTCCAAATTCTTTGAGGGCTTTTAGGACACTAAGTGGAGCATTTGGATCATGAACTTCATCTTCCAAAATTACCTTTTCTTTACCCTTTCTGTAGTCTTCATATTCCTTAGCTTGGGTTGCATCCTCTATCTCTTTCAACTTGTCTTTGACCTCATCTAAAAATTCATCTAGAACCTTGACATTTTCTTCTAAGAGCTTCTTCTTCTCATCCACCCCTTTAACCAACTATACATTGGTGACCATCTACACTAAACCACTTGATTCAATAGGCCAAAACATTTACCACAAGCCATAATTCTTTTGTGCTGTAATATAAGATTGATGAGGATCTTCCTTCCACAAGATCTTATTGACTCCACTAAGGATTTGCTTGGCCTCCTAGGGCTTTTTATTCAACCATAAACTAGGGAATCATACTCTAGATGCCCTTCCTTCAAGAAAACTCCCCAACAATTCAAGTTTACCTTTTCTCCTTCCCACTCTTTCTGCTAGGCACATTTAAATGTCTAAGGGAAAATCCTATCACACTATTAGTTCTATTTTTAAACCAATATTAGGCTCTCCCAATAAGTTTCTTGTTCCACTATCCACCATTCTACATCATTCTTTTAGGTCCATCACACCCATATCCCTAAATTATTTAAATTGGCCTTGTAGCCCTAAGAGCCCCTATTAGCCCTCCTAAAGACAAGGGTTTAGTACTTCCTCCTAAAAACCCTTAATAAGGCCGGTTGGTGTCTAAAGGAATTTGTCTCCTATGGACCTATGCTAAAGGATTTTGGTGGTCTTAGGTCATAGTATTGTCCATACAATACAGTTTCTAAAAATCCCTATTTTGAGGGTTCATATGGTAAGAGCAAGGTTTCTCTCCTTCTAAGGTGTTTCTCTCCACTTCTTGCCTCCTCCTTTGAATCCAAAACTCTTAGCACCCTACTCTTTCCATACCTTATAGATATTTACTCTTACCAATCCTCTATTCACTACTCTATCTCCTTACAAGTATACATTGCACCTTGCCAAGCTTTGCTAGCTCTCCTAGGGCTTGCTTGTAACTATGGCCAACTGCCTTGCACAAACTCCAACTTCCATATTTAAAACTTGTACAAAGGCTATTACCTAATTTCCAAAGGCCATGAGATTTTTGACCATGGAAGTTCAAGCCATAGCCATTTCTATGGTAACGACTCAAAATAGGATAGAAATATTACACAAAGGAAATGATTTTCTAAACCAAAGGAAATGAAACTCTTGAATTCAAATAACTATGTATAGTTTCAAAACATGATCCAAAGAATCCAAATCACACAAATAGTAACACAATCAATTCTTATAATTAATTAGATCACAAAAACCATTCCAAACAATCATATAGTATTGCACTAATAGGTACTATCCATACAACCAAGTATCCAACCCCTAGAACTGGATTGAGGGATGTTTAAATAGTCTACTCCCCTGCTTCTTGGCCATTGAACTTATCTATATCCAATACTTCAACCTTGACTAGTTTAGCTCCAAACCTCTCCACATGGATTCATATCATCAAATGACCATTTTTTACCTAGGTTTAACCACTTATTAGGTCTTTTCACCTTATTTTTCCATTTTAAGTAACTTGAGAGACTATTTGCTTCCTAGGACCTACTTGACAACTTTTAACTCCTAGATTCAAATCAACCAAATTAAACTTCTTGCACTCACCTTAGGACTCTATTAGTAGTCTATGTTGCTTCCATGGTTGGTTAGACCATGTAAAAACCAAAATGCCTTTAGGGTTTGACCCTACCCCTAGGTGCACTTGCACCAATTTTGAACTTTTCTCAATGAGATCATCTTCTTTCTATGTTGTATTATACATATAGATGATCTTATCATATATTTTTGATCATTTGATAGCTTAGTTTGACTATGTACTGATGTTCATATGTCTTTTTTTGTTGTAGAGGGACTTTCTAGATATATTGTTACATTCCACTTATCCTGGCATTTAGAGATTAGTTAGAGATATTGCTAATAGAGAGGTGGCTCACCTTGATGCCCTGGGCTTGATATACTTGCATGATGTCCTAGATATGTAGGTGAATCATGATCTTCTTACTTCACCTATCAAATATTTTCACAGTGAGACAAATACATTGCATTTACCACTATGCAAGATGACTATGATGCCCTAAGACATATACAAGATTTTTAGGATAACTTTCCACAAACATAAGGTGGATTAAAATATTGATTTTCATTCTAGTACTATTGCACTCAGGTTTGTATTCCAAGATGATATTATCATTACAAAAACTATTCCTTGGGATGATCTTATTGAGACATAAGGGTGAGATCACACGCTTGTAGTTGTATTGGGTGCCTTTATTGGTTGTTATCTAATGCTAGATAGAGGGCACCATGTCTTTGAGTCTAGCTAGGGCTAGATGCTTTAGGTGATGCTAGATCATCCATCATAGTTTGGTTGGGGCCAATGCATGTTGACACACATGTATCATGAGATGCATGAGATTATCTACCACCTTGCAAAGAGAATGACTATTGACTACTTTATTCTTTAGGTGTTGACATGAGAGCACCTACCCATTTTGTAAATGATTTCCAAGGATCATCACCAGCCTTTAGAGCCATATATTTATAGATATAAAGGAGACACAACCTATCTTGCACTAGGTAAGATTGAGCACTTGAGGTGATAGTTAGATTATTTTATGTCTTCCATATGGATACCATGGCAAGGTATTGAGCTATGTGATGATGCCAAGTCACAAATTGGGTATATTTTAGTGTCACATCCACTAATTTGATGTTCCATTAAATATTTGGAGAGGTTTCCTTTGACATGAGTCTAGCAATAGTTTAGTTGATGATATGAGATTTCTCAAGAGTATTGTGCCTAAACTTGCTTCATCGAGGAGATGAAGAAGGGGTGGCCATTGAGATTGGACCCAAGGCATTGCATGATTAACATCCAAATGATTGTCCTTACTAGGATGGAATACTTGCCTAATACAAAAATGTCAAGGTTACACTTGAGTATAGAGATTATTTTTCAACTAATCCATTTCCACAGTTTATGGATCCTATTAGTATGGCTATCCTTGCATAGGTAGTTCTAGTAGAAGAACAAGTGTAGATTCCTCCTTATGTGTCTAGTAGGGATGTAGGTGCTAGTAGTATTAGGGGATCAATGAAGTGATGAGACTATAGTAAGTTGGTTACCTTGGGTTCTATTGGTGGAGGAATAGAGAGACAAAAGGTCAAGGACCCAACACACCCATTAGAGCTAAAGTAGGTTGGAGGTGGTGATAAGTACATGCAAAACCAGCCACCAAAGGGCCCACCTTCTAGGGATTTCTTGAGTTAGACCTTAGATTCTCTTCAAAATGTTTAAGGGAGACTACAAGCAACAAAATTCCAAGTTGGAGATGTTATAATGAGGCTTCCATTGACCAAAAGACCAATCTATCAATGTCCAATAAAACCACTCAATTTATAGTACATATGAGGAAGTTAAGCCATTGTCACAAATCCCAAGGGGAGTGCTAAATAAATTTCCAACAATCTCCCCCTTGACATTACTTGAGGGTCTAAGGATTTGAACCTATGACCAAGATTTGATACCACTAGTTAGAATGGGGCTTTTGTTGCACCAAAAGACTGATCTATTAATGCCCAATACAACCACTCAATTTATAGTACATAGGAGGTGATTAAGTGATGGGAGACCCCTCAAACATGGCTAATCATGGAAAAAGTTTTCAATGTTGTAATAACGGAGAAATTTTGAAGTTCGAGGAAACATGGGGTAGACATGGTTTAGAATTTGAAATATTATGTTTTAATGGTAAAATGTGGCATCAAAATGTATTATTAATGCATTTCCTCTATAATAGGAAAGCGATCTCCATGAGGAGACAATGAGGCACTAAAAGTGGAAATACAGTTTTAATAAGCATCATTGAATAACCACCGGCAACTCTTTAAAAAGAAAGAGTGGGAATTGAATGAGATAGTTGGAGTAAAGAGAGGGTAATTATGAAAGAACCATCGTTTTTGGTGTGCAAGGGTAAATAGACAAGTTTGGCTCTTTTTCCTTTAGCCGGAGAGCTGTGCATGAATGTAATCAAGAAATCATTCAAAGTTAGAAGTTTTTGATGTATTTTAGTTAGTGTTATCTGTATTCGATTTCATGGTTATTGTTTCTGTCTTTGTGGGTGCATTGTAAATTCGCAACTTTTCCCAAAACCATCACACTATTCGTATACAAGTTTTTGAATATTGGATCGGTTATGAGAAAGTTGATGTTATTGAGCATTACTCAAATAAAAGAATCTTATCTTGTAAGCTATTAGTTGGAAGATTTGATACCTAAGATTTGTAATGGTATGATTGGGTGGTGACTATAATCACAGTTTGTGAAGAAGCCGTGAGGCATGTGAAGGAATAGTGTTTTCTTGCTATTTATTGGATTTTTTTGCAAAGGAACCCAAGCTATCAACACAAAGTTGGTGAGCTTGATAGTGACTCAGACTGTAAAAGGTGGCAAAGCTCATAACTGCATAGTGTAGCCATAAGGTGGTGAAGGGAAAATCGAAATATTTAAGTGTTTAGTGCTCTGGCCATGCATGTATCCATTTATGTGTGGTTTGGTTGTGCCGATGGAGGCTTTCCTTCATTATTTCTGTGTCATACCCGAGACAGTTGTAGAAAAGGTGTTGAAGAGGACAGTTCTAGCATTGTTGGAGTTGAACATGTTGAAGAATTTGACTGGATCTGCAATGGCCGGTGCCATGGGAGGATTCAATGCCCACACTTCCAAAAAGACCCAAAAGAGGTGATATCCGAGTTGATATAAATATATAGCAGTGAGTTTTTTTATACAATGGATGGATGTGAAGATTTTAAGCCCATCACGTTGATGTGGGGTATCTCTGGTTACATTTTGTAGCCATGAATGTAAGATTAGAGAGCATCAGTAGCCTGTTACATCAGATTGGTATCAGAGCTAGCGAATGGTCTGGTGATAGTGTAGTGGGAAGAAGCATAAATGGTTGCATTTATCCATCAAGCTACAGGAAAAACGAAGAGAGTTCTTGGGAAGATCTCAGGCGAAGATCTTCATGTTGTCTCCATCAAGATGAACTTGGGTAGAAGGTGTAAGAAGCAACCACTGAGCGAGAGTGGGAAGCATCTTCCAAAATCTTCAATGGGTACGATGACCATATAGTAGCAGCAGGAAGAATGGTGGATAGCAACGACAATGCAAGGACGTCATCAGAGTGACGCAGCAAAAGCTAAGGAGCCAAAGAACACGAAGAAGAAGCAAGCGCATTTCCTTGGGACAAAGAAATTTGTCAGTCCAAGAGTTTGATGGGAGACCCCTCGAACATGGCTAATCATGGAAAAGGTTTTCAATGTTGTAATAATGGAGAAATTTTGAAGTTCAAGGAAACATGGGGTAGACATGGTTTAGAATTTGAAATATTATGTTTTAATGGTAAAATGTGGCATCAAAATGTATTATTAACACATTTCCTCTATAATAGGAAAGTGATCTCCATGAGGAGACAATGAGGCATTAAAAGTGGAAATACAGTTTTAATAACCATTATTGAATAACCATTGGCAACTCTTTAAAAATAAAGAGTGGGAATTCAATGAGATAGTTGGAGTAAAGAGAGGGTAATTACGAAAGAACCATCATTTTTGGTGTGCAAGGGTAAATAGACAAGTTTGGCTCTTTGGCCTTTAGCCAGAGAGCCGTGCATGAATGTAATCAAGAAATCATTCAAAGTTAGAATTTTTTGATGTATTTCAGTTAGTGTTATCTGTATTCGATTTCGTAGTTATCATTTCTGTCTTTGTGGGTGCATTGCAAATTCGTAACTTTTCCCAAAACCATCACACTGTTCATATACAAGTTTTTGAATCTTGGATCGGTTATGAGAAAGTTGATGTTATTGAGCATTACTCAAATAAAATAATCTTATCTTGTAAGCTATTAGTTGGTAGATTTGATACCTAAGATTTGTAATGGTATGATTGGGTGGTGACTATAATCACAGTTTGTGAAGAAGCCGTGAGGCATGTGAAGGAACAGTGTTTTCTTGCTATTTACTGGATTTGTTTGCAAAGGAACCTGAGCTATCAACACAAAGCTGGTGAGCTCGATAGTGACTCAGACCATAAAAGGTGGCAAATCTCATAACCACATAGTGTATCCATAAGGTGGTGAAGGGAAAACTGAAATATTTAAGTGTTTGGTGCTCTGGCCATGCATGTATCCATTTATGTGTGGGTTGGTTGTGCCGATGGAGGCTTGCCTTTTTTATTTCTATGTCATACTCGAGACAGTTGTAGAAAAGGTGTTGAAGAGGACAGTTCCAACATTGTTGGAGCTAAACATGCTGAAGAATTTGACTAGATTTGCAATGGCTGATGCCATGGGAGGATTCAATGCCCATGCTACCAACAAGACTTGAAAGAGGTGATATCTGAGTTGATATAAATATATAGCGGTGAGTTTTGTTATACAATGGATGGATGTTGAGATTTTAAGCCCATCACATTGATGTGGGGTATCTCCGGTTACATTTTGTAGCCATGAACGTAAGATTAGAGAGCATCAGTAGCCTGTTACATCATTAAGCCCTTATCATGAATCCCAAGTGGAATGCTAAATAAATTTCCATTAGGAGAGTTATAGGTTTAGGTGGTTGTATGAGATTCACACCTTGTTGAGAGAGATCACAAGATTCATGAGTTGTGAGACTATCTCAAGCATTAGCAAGAGGAGTCTCATCAGCAAACCACTCAAGTATCCTACTATTTTGTAGCTTATTTTGTAGTTGTTCTTGAGGTAGAGAAGGTGCCTCACTTTTATAAGTATGCTCACTATAGAATCCCCTTCTCCTAGAGTAGTTGTGCCTCATCCTCCTCCTAGGGACAAGAGGGGAAGTTTGAAAATAGAACATGTATCATTTACAATGTACTGATGTATTAGCATCACTCATGTATCATTTTGAGGTTTATAGAGATAGCACTCTAATTAGCATCCTTCTTTTTGGTCTTTTTATTGTATTACCTCTTTTACATTCAATGATATATATGATATACAAATTTTTATTTTATTTCATCACATATATGTTATAGTATGCCATGTATCTATGCATTTTTCCTTTCTATGTGCTAGATGATGTATATGCAAATGTATGTATGGAGATGTAGTTACATGATTGATTTTTTTATGCACCTTCTAATATTTATGAAATACCATGCTTGTGATGATGATTTAATGAAATGAAAATGTATGGATATTAGTTTTCTTTATGGTGATTATGTATAATGATTATAAGTATGTACACAACTAACCATCTCATGTAAGCAATGTTTTTTTTACTATAAAACCTGTTTGATCCTTGTTTCTATGGATAGAAGAGATGATCATCCACTTGTGCAAGTTTAGAATGATGAGAAATGACACAGTCTAAAGGACTTGTTACATTCATTTTTTACAATTTTAGTAAATGATGGACATTACAATGCTAGATATGAGAAAATCTTGAAATGAATGCAAGTCTGGGACTTTACTCATTGAATCGTAGTTTATTTTTCATCATGGAGAAATTTTTTGGTAAGGTCGCAAGATGTCACACAACCCTCACTATTAGAGCTATCATAAAAATATGAATATGAAATTATTCATGGCTTGTTAGAGTTAGATGTAACCATTAAGGTATAAGAAGCCAAAATGACAAGAACACCTATTCATTTTTATTTATCAAGAAAACATAAGAATAAAAGCATAAAAGATAGGATGACTAGAAAATTTCTTGCGTACAAGAACATCAAACATGCCAGAATCTCCTATTATGTTAGGTAATCATGATTTTTTTCATAATGACCCCTTTTTCATTCATAACTTGAGACATAATGTTTTTCATCTACCCATACTGACCCATATGTTCATATCCTAGGGTAGTTATTTGAATTACCATTAGAATGAGAGATTACTCAAATAGACAAGGAAAAATCTCAACCTCACTGAGTTGAGGTACACATGTCAAATAAAATGAGCTAAGGTACACATGGCCATCCAACACATGTTGGAGGCTATCATAGTGGACACCCATTTTGTTTGAACATTTTTGGATCATAAGAATTACACCATCAATTAGAAATCAAATAAAAGACTATTCCCCTCATTTGCACTCCTCTATATATAAGTATATGTTGTGGAGTCTCTCGAGGGAAATAACAAGCCAAAAAATAATACAAAGAAGAACTCTAGTGTTAACCAAGCAATTTTAAGTTTCATATTTCTCATTGATAAGCTTATTTTTTCCATTGTGTTTGATGATCAACATGTCAATTTTTAGAACCCTTTAGTGGTTAGGAAGTAGTTGACTGAGCTAGAGTGGACATACAACTGAAAAATGGAAAAACTAGATGGTCAAGACCTTTCTCCCTAGGTATGTGCAGGATCATGGTATGCCCAAAAGTGGTGATGTGAAAAAATGTAGTTTTGAAACTCCTAAAAGTATTTCAAAATGTGCTTTGACATTTTCCCAACCCATCCTAGTACCAAACCAAGAATGTAATACCTTTCTTGATTAGTTTTTTGATTTGAGAATAGATACCCAATCTATGTTCTGAAATCATGGCACCAAATTCAAATGTAAAGGGAGTGGGGAGAAATTTTTAAGATAAATATTGATTTTTATTTACCAAAGTCAAAGGGGGACCAATTTTTAAGTTATATCAAGTCCTAGTATAATATAGTTATATTTGGGGGGAGGGGAGTTTATTATACACAATTACTAGAATTTATTATATAGTATTAAATAATTATTATTATTTATTATATAATTATGTTATATATAGTTATTAATTATTATATATTATACATCATGTATTATTATTATATGTTATCAATATTAATAACCTAAGTTAATAAAGTATATGATGATTTATGTTCCTAGAGGTCCCCCTAGGGACATACATGTGTTCTAGTGAGTCCAAATGGGTCATGGGATTCACTATGACCCATTTTGACCCATTATATGACAACATATTTTCCTAAGGGTCAAAGGATGCCTAGGGACATACATCTTGTGTTTTAATGGTTAGAAAGGGCTTATGGAGTATCATATGAGCCCTTTCAACCTAATACATGATAGAATATGTTCCTATGGGTCTTGGGACCCTTACAGACATATATGTTGTGTTCCAATGGGTCAAAAGGGTACATAGAGTATCATATGAGCCTTTTGACCCATTACATGAAAACATATGTTCCTAGGGTCATATGACCCCTAGGAACATATGTTTTCATTTAATAGGCCAAAAAGGGTCATAGGGTATCTGATGACCCCTTTTGACCCATTGGAACACACCATGTATGGCCCTAGAGTATTAAGACCCCTAAGAACATATGTTATCATGTAATAGGTCAAAATTTGACCCATTGGAGCATACAACACATGATGATAAGGGTCATAGGACCCTTGACAACATATGTTCTCATGTAATATATCAAAAGGGGTCATAAAATACCCTATGCCCACTTTCTACCCATTGGAATATAAGAGGTATGTCCCCAGGGTCATAGGATACCCTATGACTCCTTTCTATCCATTGGAACACAACACATATGTCCCTAGGGGCTCTAAGATTCCTAGGAACATATGTTGTTATGTATCTGATGCAAATGGGTCATAGGTTATCATATGACCCCTTTCAACGCATTTCAACATAAAGTGCTTGTCCCTAAAGGTCTTAGGATGCATAATAACATATTTTGTCATGTAAAGGGTCGAAAGGGGTCATAGGATATCCTTCAACCCAATTTGACCCTTTAGAACACAACATGTATATCCCCAAGGTCTTGTAAACCATTTGAACATATTTTGTCATCTATTAGGTCTAAATGTGTCATGGCATGCCCTATGACCCCTTTTTACCCATTACAAAACATCACATATGTCCTTAGTGGTCATAGGTCCCTTAGAAACATACACTATGTGCTTGAATAGGATGAAAGGGGTCATAGGGTTCCTTATGACCACTTTTGACCCATTAAATGATAACATATGTTCGTAGGGGTCCTAAAACCCCTAAAAAAATATATCATGTGTTCAAATGAGTCGAAAAGGGTCATAGAGTACCCAATGACCCTTTTTAATATATTACATAAAAATATATGTTCTTAGGGGTCCTAAGACCCCTATGGACATAAATCATGTGTTTAAATGGGTTGAAAGGGACCATAGGATAACCTATGACCTATTTTGACCCATTAAATGATAATATATGTTCCTAAGAGTCCTAGGACCACTAGAAAAATATATCATGTATTCAAATGAGTTGAACGAGGCCATAGAGTAACCCCTTTCAACATATTTTATGAAAACTTATGTCTTTTGGGGTCTTGGGACCCTTAGGGATGTATTATAATTGTTTATATGGGTCAAAAGGGGTCATAGTATAACCTATGACCCATTTTTACCAATTTCATTACAACACATGTCTCTAGGGGTCGTAGGACACCTAGAGACATTTTATAATTATTTATATTGTTCAAAAGGGGTAATAGGATAACCTATGACCCCTTTCAACACATTTCATTACAACATATGTATATATGGGTTCAAGGACACCTAAGGACATTATAATCATTTATATGGGTCGAAAGGGGTCATAGGATAACCTATGACCCCTTTTGACATGTTTCATTACAACATATGTCTCTAGGGTTACTATGATCCCTAAGGACATTATAATCATTTATATGGGTCGAATGGAGTCATAGGATAACCTTATGACCCTTTTTGACATGTTTTCATGACAACATATGTCCCTAGGGGTCCTTGGACTCCTTGGAAAATATTATAATAATTTATATGGGTTGAAAGGGGTCATAGGATAACCTATGACCCCTTTCAACATATTTCATTATAGAATATCTTTTTAGGGGTTCTAAGACCCCTAGTGACATATTATAATCATTTATATGGGTCAAAAATGGTCTTAGAAAATTCTATGACCCCTTTTGACACATTTCATTACAACATATATCTCTAGGGATTCTATGACCACTAGGGACATATTATACTTATTTATATATGATAACCTATGACTCCTTTCAACATATTACATGATATCATATGTCTCTAGGAGTCCTAAGACCCTTAAGGACATATTATAATTGTTTATATGGGTTAAAAAGGCTCATAGTATAGCCTATGACCCCTTATGACACATTTCATGACAACATATATCTCTAGAGGTCCTATGACCACTAGAGAAATATTATTATCATTTATATGAGGTGAAAGGGGTCATACTATAACCTATGAACCCTTTAGGAACATTTCATTACAACATATGTATCTAGGAGTCCTAAGACAACTAGGGACATATTATAATTATTTATATGGGTAGAAAGGGGTAATAGGATAACCTATGACCTTTTAAAATATTTCATTACAACTTATGTGTCTAGTGGTCCTAGGATCCCTAGGGACATATTATAATATTTTATATGGGTCAAAAGGGGTCATAGGATAACTTGTGATCTCTTTTTGACATGTTCCATTATGACACATGTCTCTAGGTTTCCTAGGACACCAAAGAACATATTATAATTATTTATATGGGTCAAAATGGGTCATAGTATAAACAATGATCCCTTTCAACATATTTTATTACATCTGTGTCTGGGTGTCCCAGAACACCAAGGAACATATTAAAATCATTTATATGGGTAGAAAATAGTGATAGGATAACCTATGGCCCCATTAGATACATTTTTTTACAAAATATGTCTCTAGGGGTCCCAGGGACCCTAGGGACATATTATAATCATTTATATGGGTTTATAGGGGTCATAGGATAACCTATGAACTCTTTTGACATATTTCATTACAATATATGTCTCTAGGGTTCCCAAGACCCTTAGGGACATATTAGAATTGTTTATATGGGTTGAAAGGGGTCACAAGATAACCTGTGACCCCTTTTGACACATTTCATTGCAACATAAGTTTCTAAGGGTCCCAGAACCTCTAGGGGCATATTATAATCATTTATATGGGTTGAAAGGTGTCATAGTATAACCTATGACCCCTTTCAAAATAGCTCATGACAACATATGTCTTTAGTGGTCCCAACACCCTTAAAGACATATTAGAATTGTTTATATGGGTCAAAAGGGGTTATAGGATGATCCATGACTCGTTCCAACACATTTCATTATAACATATGTCTCTTGAGGTCCTAGGACCCATAGGAAAATATTATAATCATTTATATAGGTCAAAAGGGGTCAAAAGATACGTATGACCCCTTTTGAAATATTTTATTACAACATATGTTGCTAGGGGTCTACAGACTCTTAGGAACATATTATAATTGTTTATATGGGTTGAAAGGGGTCATAGGATAACCTATGATCACATTCGACACATTTCATTACAACATATGTCTGTAGGGGTCCTCAGACACCAAGAAAAATATTATAATTATTCATGGGTCGAAAGGGGCCATAAGATGACCTATGACCCTTTTCAACACATTTCATTACAACATATGTCTCTAGGGGTCCTAGGACCCCTACACACATATTATAATCATTTATATGAATTGAAAGGGGCCATAGGATACCATGTGATCATTTTTGACACATTTCATGACAACATATATCTTTACAGGTCCTATGTCCCATAGGGACATATTATAATCATTTCTAAGGATCAAAAGGGGTCATAGTATAAAATATGACCCCTTTAAAAATATTTTATTACAACATTTGTCTCTAGAGCTCCTAGGACCCCTAGGGACATATTATAATCATTTATATAGGTCAAAAGGAGTCATAGGATAAGCTATGACCCCTTTCAACACATTTTATGACAACATATGTCTCAAAGGGTTCTATCGACACATTTCATTACAACATATTTCTCTTGGGGTCCTAGGACCCCTAGGGACATATTTTAATTATTTATATTGGTTGAAAGGGGTTGTAGGATAACTTATGACCCATTTTGACATAATTCATTACAACATATGTCTCTGTGGGTGATGGGACCCCTAAGGACATATTATAATCCTCTTAATCATTGAAAAGTTGTCATTGTAAAACTTATAACCCCTTTAAATACATTTCATTCCAACATATATCTCTAGAGGTTTTAGGACCACTAGGGACATAATACAATATTTTATATGGACTGATGAGGTTATAGGATAAACTATGAACCCTTTTGACACATTTCATGATGACATATGTCTCTAAGGGTTCTCGGACCCCTATGGACATATTAAAATCATTTTTATGGGGCAAAAGGTGTCATAGGAAAACCTATGGCCCTTTGTTGACACATTTCATTACAACATATGTTTCTAGGGGTCTCACAACCCCTAGGGACATATTCTAATCATTCATATAGGTGAAAATGGGTCATATGATAACCTATGGCCCATTTTGACACAATTCATGATAAAAAAATGTCTCTAAGGGTCCCAACACCCTAGGGACATAATATAATCATTTATATGGGTTGAAAGGGGTCATAGGATAACCTATGATCCCTTTTGACACATTTCATAACAACATGTGCCTTTAAGTGTCCTTGAAGGGGTCATAGAATAACCTATGATGGCATTTGACATATTTCATTACAACATATGTCTCTAAGGGTCATATGACCCCTAAGGACATATTATAATCATGTCTATGATTTGAAAGGGATGATAGTATAACCTATAACCTCTTTTAACACATTTGATAAGAACATCTATCTCTAGGGGTTCTAGAACCCCTAGGGATATATTATAATCATTTATATGGGTCAAAAGGGGCCATAGACCTATGACCACTTTCAACACATATCATGATGACATATGTCTCTAAGGTTCCCAGGTCCTCTAGGGACATATTAGAATTGTTTATATAGGTCGAAAGGGGTCATAAGATAACTTGTAACAATTTTCAACACATTTCATTACAACATATGTCTGTAGGGGTCTTAGGGCCCCTAGTAACATATTATAATCATTTTTATGGGTCGAAAGGGATCATAGGATAACTTATGACCCTTTTGACACATTTTTTTATAACATATTTCTCTAGGGGTCTCAAGAACCCTAGAGACATATTATAATCATTTATATGGGTAAAAAATGATCATTTGATAGCCCATGGCCTATTTTGACATATTTTATTATAACATATGTCTCTAGGGTCATTTATATGAGTCAAAAGGGGCCATAGGATGAATTATGATCCCTTTCAACACATTACATTATAACATATGTCTCTAGGGGTCCTAGAACCCCTAGGTACATATTATAATCATTTATATAGGTTGAAAGGAGTCATAGGATAAGCTATGAGCACGTTCGACAAATTTCATTACAACATATGTCTCGAGGGGTCCTAGGACCCCTAGGGACATATTATAATCATTTATATGTTTGAAAGGGGTCATAGGATAACCTACAACCCCTTTTGACATATTTCATGACAATATATGTCTCTAAGGGTCCTAACACCCATAGGGACATATTATAATAGCTTATATGGGTCGAAAGAAGTCATAGGATAACCTATGACCCCTTTTATCACATTTCATTAAAACATATGTTTCTAAGGGTCCTAAGATCCCTAGGGACATATTATAATCATTTTTATGGGTCAAAAGGGGCTATAAGATAACTTATGACCCTATTCAACACACTTCATCACAACATATGTCTTTAAGGGTCCCAAGACCCCTAAGGACACATTATAATAGTTTATATGGGTCAAATGAGGTCATTAGATAACCTATGACTCTTTTTATCAAATTTCATTATAGTATATGTCTCTAGGGGTATTAGGACCACTAGTGATATATTATAATCATTTATATGGGTCACAAGGTGTCGTAGGATAGCCTATCACCCTTTTTGACACAATTCATTACAACATATGTCTCCAGGAGTCCTAGGACCCCTAGGGACATATTATGATCATTTACATGAGTTAAAAAGAGTTATATGTTAACTTATGATCCCTTTCAACACATTTAATGTCAACATATGTCTCTAGGGGTCCTAGGACTCCTAGGAATATATTATAATCATTTCTATGGGTCGAAAAAGCTCATAGTATAACCTATGACCCCTGTCAACACATTTCATTACAACATATGTCTCTAAGGGTCCTAAGAGCCCAAGAGCCATATTAGAATAATTTATATGGATTAAATGAGTCATAGGATAACCTTATGACCCCTTTCAACATGTTTAATGACAATATATTTCCCTAAGGGTCCTAGGACTCCTAGGGACATATTACAATCATTTATATGGGTCAAAAGGGATCATAGAATAACCTATGGCCCCTTTCAAAATATTTTATTATAACATATGTATTTAAGGGTCTTAGTACCCTTAGTGACATATTATAATCATTTATATAGGTTGATAGGGGACCTAGGATAACCTATGACCTCTTTTGATACATTTCATTATAACATATGCCTCTAGGGGTCCTAGGACCCCTAGGGACATATTATAATCATTTATATGGGTTGAAAGGGGTCATAGGATAAAAAATGACCACTTTTGACATATTTTATTACAAAATATGTCTAAAGGGTCATAGGGACATATTATAATTATTTCTATGGTTGGAAAGGGCTCATAGTATGACCCCTTTTTATACATTTCATGACAACATATGTTTCTAGGGGATCTAGGACGACTAGGAACATATTATAATCCTTTATATTGAAACATTTCATGAAAACATATCTCTAGGGGTCCCATGACCCCTAGGGACATATTAAAATTATTTATATGAGTCGAAAGGGGTCATAGGAAAACCTATGACCCCTTTTCACATGTTTCTTACAACATATGTCGCTAGGGGTCCCATGACCCCTAGGGACATATTATAAGCATTTATATAGGTCAAAAGGGGTCATAGGCTAACCTATGACCCCTTTTGAGATATTTTATGACAACATATGTCTTTATGGGTTCTAGGACCCTAGGGACATATTAAAATCATTCACATGAGTCGAATCGAGTCATAGGATAACTTGTGACCCGTTTTGACACATTTCATAACAACATATGTTGCTAGTGGTCCTAGGACCCCTAAGGTCATATTATAATCATTTATATGTGTTGAAAGGGGGCATAGGATAACCTATGATGTCTTTTGACACATTTCATTATAACATATGTCTCTAGGGATTCAAGGACCCCTAGGGACATATTGTAATCATTAATGTGGGTGGAAAGAGGTTGCAAGATAACCTATGAAACCTTTTGACACATTTCATTATGTAATATGTCTCTAGGGGTCCCAAGACCCCTAGGGACATATTGCAATCATTTATATGGGTCCAAAGGGACCATATGATAACCTATGGCCCCTTTCAACTCATTTTATTACAACATATGTCTGTAGGGGTTCTAGGACCCCTAGGGACATATTGTAATTGTTTATATGGGTCGAAATGGGTCATTAGTCCCTTTTGACATATTTTATTATAAAATGTCTCTAGGGGTCCTAAGACTCGTAAGGACATATTATAATCATTTGTGGGTCAAAAGGGGTCATAGGTCCCTTTAGGGATATTTCATGACAACATATATCTCTTTGTGTCCTATGACCCCGAGGGCTATATTATAATCATTTATATGGGTCCAAAGAGGTCATAGGTTCCTAGGACCACATATGTTCCTAGGTCCTAGTACCCTTATGGATATGTATTATGTGTTTGAATGGGTTTTATGGGGTCATAAAGTTCCCTATGACCCCTTCTAACCTATTAAATTAAAAAAATCATTCTTAGGGGTCCTAGGCATATATATTATGTGTTTGAATGAGTCGAAAGGGGTAATATAGTATCTTATGACCTTAAGCACACTTAATGTTATCGAATGGGTCAAAAAGGGTCATAGGTTATTCTAAGGCCCATTTTGAGTCATTAGATTATATCATTTATGTGGTTAGGGGTCCTAAGAACCATAAGCACACATATTGTGATTGAATGGGTTAAAGAGTGTCAAAGGGTACTCTATGACCCTTTTTAATCCTTTGGAACCATTATATGTATGGTTAAGGGTGATAAAACTTTTTAAAAATATATTAAGTATCCTAAAAAGGGGTCATACTATTATAAAATAATTTGAAAAAGAATTAATTAAAAAAGAAAAGAAAATGGGTATCCGATTCGAGAATGTGTATATAATTTATTTTTCTCTAGATGCCAACCCTCAATGGTCAACAACAAAATTTTTATAAAAACATGTTTTTGGCCTGTTGTTGTGTGTTTTTGACTTCTAAGATGTAGCTCAAATCTTTTTTTCATCCAAATTTGATGAAATGGGTTTCTTGAGAATATTCTTAGCTTTCCATCGATATAGTGTCTATCAAATTATGATTTAAGTAAGTAATTATTACTTATTTTGTAGTGGAGTTAGCTAAAAAGTGTTGATTGACATACTGATTGAAAAATAGCTATAACTTTCAAATAGTATAATATTTTTGAAATCCAAAATATGCATCATGTTCTATGCTTTGACTAGTATAAGAAAAAAAAAAATTTTGATTTTTTTAAACTAGTTAAGGTGGTCAAAGATGGGAGGTTTTTAATTTTGAAAATAATATAGTAGAAAATTCATAAAATATTATTTATTTGGAATAAAAAAAACCCAAAAATATGTGTCACATCTGGGCATGAGTCTAATTTTTATATCTATAATTATATTAAAAAATATTATCATTTTATTTTGATCAAGGTGGTCATACTTACACCTAATTTTTATTTTCACCCTAAAATTTTTGTATTACTGCATTAAAATCCAAACTTTTAACCAATCAAATAATTTGTTCTCCAACTAAGGCCTTGTAGTTTAGAAACTACATTCAATTTCCTAAAGATTATTTTCTTACAACTTTTTGATACAAAGTCTAGAAGCACTTTAAAATTATGTGTCAAGTTGACATAACCCTAATTTTTCAGTTGTTCACTACCACTTAAGGCCATAGTTTGGCTGACCATGATCCTATACATACCCTCTTATATAGAGGTTTATTACCCAATGTCCATAATTTGATGAGTTTTAGTCCACGATGAGCTAAGCATGATCACAAAAGATACTAAATTATATGCACAAGATAAATCAAGAAACAAAAGTGGGAAAGACATGAAACAAAATGACGTGAGTATAGGAAAGACTCTTAAGAAAAAGAACTTTTTCTTGGATATCACCAATGTGCCCATTTTCTAGGTTTTCACTAGGATGATGAATTTTTTTAAGGAATTTTTGGAATGTACAGATATCTTCTCATGACATTAGCTATAGAATATCTTCAAATAGAGGGTGTTGATATGTTCTTTGAGTACTTATCCCTCTATTGTTGACAATTAGTATGCCCCTAACCCAAAGACCTTTCACAAAAATGTGTGCTCCCAACCAACTTGGCTTTGATTTACCCTTCTAAATTATATTCTATTGATTTCGTGGGTTTTCTCTCACAATAAAATCACCTACTTGGAATTCACTTGGTCATACTCTCTTATTATATCTCTTTGACATCCACTTTTGATAAGTTGTTAGGTGATCAAATGTTGATTTTCAATGTTTATCCAATAGTTCTAGCTCTTGCCACTAAGATATATCTCAATTGTAATCACAAGATAAGCTCCATATACCAAAGTAAAGGGGTTTTCCCCAATTGGTGTATAGTTCAAGATGAACATGGCTACTTGTTTACTAGTGGCTTTTGTAAGAGGCACTGCTTCTCTCCACTTTGTGAAGCATTTTGTTGTAGTGATGATAAACTTATGTCCATTAGAGGACAATGTGTATTTATGTCCACTCAATTCAAAGACCTATTGTTGAAATGGCCAAAGAGTGATGAAAGGTATATGGTCTTTAGAAGGAGCATAGATAGGATTCTTTTGTATCGGGCACTGTTTACATGACTTGGAAAATTGAATAGCATCTTTCTCCATTTTGGGCTAATAGTAACCTGTTCTTAGTAGTTTCCAAGATAGTGTTATGCCACTAGAGTGTGATCCACAAATGACCTCATGTACATTTACTAATGTGGATTTAGAATCTTTGTGTTCTAAACACCTAAGTAATGTATCATCTAGTCCCCATTTGTATAAATTATTAGCTACAACTACATACCATGAAGCATTAGGAATAAGGTTATGTCTCTTATTCTAAGTTATATTCTCAAGAATGGTTTGGTCCTAGAGATATGAGTATATATGATGGTAGTGAGATGATTATGTTAGTAATTAATAACTGAGAGGGGGTGGGGTGAATCAATTATATAGATGTTAAACTCAATATCAACTTTAACTCAACTTACTTATATGTGCAATATAATCAACAATTATAAAAGATAGATACACATAGTGACACCAAAAATGTTGACTAGGGAAACCCTTGATTAGAGGGAAAACCCTAGTGGGAATGATGCCCACAAGATGAAGTACTAATATAAATATTTCTTGTTAGAGGATAGACCATGTTAGGAGTCTGTTACAACATTTAGTACAATGAGTCCCTATTAGGAGTTGTGCCATCCCTATGAGGAGTTGTAGAAGGAAGTTGAACCCATTATCCAAACAACTTCAAGATCATATCAATGAACCCACTATCCAATTGACCTCAGTACTATTCCTTTTAGAATAATAGATGTGAAACAAGCTTCTACTTCTTCCTCTATCCAATATGTTGAACTTCTTCTCCTTCAAATCATGCAATCATATCTGGAACTTTGTACTCAATAATAATGACCCTTAAGGTCACTTACATGTAGAGGTGAGTCACTCGACTTCTGTAGTGCTCTACTTCTCAATAGTTCACGAGTCTCATCTACTCTCTATATGTTAAACACAAAAAAACATCTTTCCTTTATACCATGCCCAGTAATAAATCCTTGAGTTAGCTTCCCACTTAATTATAATTTGTTAATTAAATGAATACACATTTAAATAATGTTGTCAGCTTATATTTATAAAAAAAATTTTACATGTGTGACTTCTATACATGTGCAGTCTCTAATATCATCATTGATAGGTATATTGTCTCTAGTTAACTGAACAAACTTTCATTACATTTGTGATGAACTACAACAATCACACAATAGGAACTAAAATTCCTGATACTCTATTTCCATACAGTTCTCTATAGATCAATAATATCTTTCGTACACTATCAATTTAGGTTTTGTACATTTACCATTGTAGCAAAGACATATTCTAGTATGCGCTGAAAATACTAAATTAACAAATAAGTAATTTACTATTCTTAATACAAAAATCATAGTATGCTGCTCTATCAGTCTCCAAAAACTTACTACTATGTTGTCATGAATGACAAACATAGTCATGAATACATCATATTAATGTTCTACAATGCTCCTCCATAGTGATAGCATTAACATTCATGCTAACAATATCCCCTATTGGCATTGATGGTAACATAGATGAAAAACATCTAAGTTCCAAGAATACCAAATATACATCTTCTTCATTAGTTAAATCTTACTTCATTTTCCTCAAACAAACATCATATTCTCATTTCTTCCCCATAGAATGTTTTTCTTGTCACTCTCTCCCCCATTGACATCAATGTCAAAGGTAATACACAAAATGGTTCAATTGCTCAAAGATATAGTAATTTAATAGCATGACCACAAGTCAGTCTATTTCTTTACAAATTTTGTTTATAAATTCATAAATAGTTCAAGTGTCTAGAGACACTATTGCATATCAACTAACAAGAGTTCTTTGCTAACTCTATTCATTATAGATGCTCCCCCATTGAGAAAGCATCACTATTCAATCCAGTCTAATAATGGTTCTCTATTCCCTAGACTGATGAAATTTTGCACCTTCTATTATGTAATAGGTAGGGCATAACCCAAGCATAGCTCTTAGGTACTCAAATGTGTCCTCTAGTAAGGCCTTTGTGAAAATGTCTACAATTTGTTCCTTAGTGTTAACATACTCTAGTCTGATTTCATTCTCTACAACTTTCTCTCTCAACACATGATACTCTACTAAGATGTGCTTAGTCTTAGAAATAAAGACACCTTATTTGTTTTGAACAATTTGTAATCCTAAGAAAATTTCCATTTTTCCTATCATACTCATCTCAAATTCATTCTTCATATCTTTTGAGAATTTGTTACTTGTTGACATAGTAGTCAAGTTTATCAAGTTTGTCATTAGTGACATACACTTATTTAGATTGTAAGTATCTACTGAGCTTATTATATAGTTAACCAATTATTTAGTTGTTACCAAATTCTACAATTGCTAGTAAGTCCTTTACACAAATTTTAATGTATACCAAGCAATTACAACTATTGTGAAGATCAACAGTGTAAACTAAGCATCTTAGTGTATGTCAAGTTTACCAGTGTAAACTAAGTTGTGTAGTGCTTATTGAATTTGCAATTGATGTGATGTGAGTCTAATGTTAACCAAGCTACTCAATGTTAACTAAGTGATTCAGTTTATACCAAGCTTGTAGTGGCAACATTGATCGAACCATGCTGCATGAATCAAATGATTCAGATTATAAGCCAAGTTCCATAGTATTCACTGAGTCACCAATGCAAATCAAGTTTAAGAATACTTGGAAGTAATCAGTATGAGCTGAGATTCTATGTCTACTGAGTGCATGATGATGCCAAGCATTGACAGTGGATGCCAAGTATCAGAACCTCACTAAGTCAGTCTTTAGAACCCGAGTATCTAAATTTGAGCCAACTTTGTAATTGTATAATTGGATTGGTATATATGTAATTTATTGGATCATATCCAAATCATGTCGAAGGAATTTAATGTAATTGAATATAATCAGAGAAGATCAGAAAGAGAAAATTACAAAGGCTACAGTAGTAAAAGGAGCATAAAATATACATCTATCACAACAAGGTGATTTATACACACAAAGGAATCTCACACAGTAAACCAAGTTACAAATCAGAGATCACCTACTACTTTATCCTAATAGGTGGATTAGTCAAATCCTTTAACAAGGTAGACTTAATAGCCTTATGTAAATCTCTTTACTAAGTGCATACTTCATTTTATATTTGTAAATCCTTTAATTAGGTGGACCTAGTAGTCCTTATTGCTCCTAATATGGTAGATCATCAAAAATGACCAATGAAATCCTTATCAAGCCAACTTTATATTGTAGTACTAAATCTTGTGGGTATCATCTCCACCCTAGTTTTACTTTCTATTTGGAAGGTTTCTGGGTCACCAAATCTATATGTCAAAGTGTTATGTAGGGTTTCATGTTTTTAGTTTCCTATGCATGCAATTAGATCAGAATTCACATAAAGGATTAATTGGGTAATTAGAGATAAAAAATTTAAAGTTATTGATTCACCCCTCCCCTCTTAGTAACTTAGCCTTTCATAATATTTCCAATAATTGGTATCAGATCTTTGTGGTTCTTAGAGAAAGTTTATCAGCTTGAGCAAAGATCAAAGGTCATGGAGATATTTAGACTTGACAAGGCTATTGATAACGAAAAGCTAGATTTGGAAATGGCTATTACCCAACTAAAAAAAGCAAAGGAGAAACTCTCTCAATCCCTAAAAAGGAGAAAATATCTTGCAATTAAAATGAATGATCATCTCTACGTTGAAAAAAAAATTAAAGATGTTCATTTAGAAACCAGCTCAAATGAAGCAAGTGAAGCAATCAAAGATCTCTTGGAAAATAATGGTTTTCTAGCTATATGAAGTCATAGAAGAGAAAAATAAGATACAAGAAGAAATAGAAAGAAAAGATAATGAGATTCAACATCTATCCCAATTAGCAAGCTGACTTCATTAATCAACTCACTAATGCAAATGAAGAAATCATAAATCTAAGGTCAGAAAGTGAAAGATTGTAGAATGATTTAAACTCTGAAAGGCAAACCAATAAAAGAATGATGAAATCCCAAGAAAACATAAATCAATTGAATGAGAACAATCTCTATAGACAATAAGGAAAAGTAGGAATTGGATATAAAGAAAAAGGTGAATCTTCCAAGAAAGGAGCTCAAAAGAATCAATGACCTACTTGCAATCACTATGGTAAGATAGTTCATACATAAAAAAAATGTTGGAGCAGTGGGAAAGAAAAATTCAATGGAGAATGCTACAATTGCAATCAGCATGGTCATAAGGCTAATGAATGCAAAGAGAAACCAAAATTTGAAGACAAATGTCACAAATTTAAGAAGCATGGGCACAAGTCATTAGAATGAAAAACCAAGATATTGAATCCAACAAGACAAATTGTAAAAGCTATATTTGGTTGGGACTATAACACTTGGTGCAAATGTCATTATAGTGGAAAATTTGGACACATTGGAATGAATTGTGTAAAACATCATGTGAGGAAAAGAGATACTACTAAAAGATGTTTCATTTGTATAGAACTTGATCATCTTGCAAAGAACTATATGAATACTAGAAGAATTGAAGATGAAAAGAAGGAAAAGGTTGATAACATTAGAAAATAGATGAGACAAAAATGGATTCCAAAGTCTACTGAGAATGCAAGTCCAAACAATGATGAACAAGTCACTCAAGAATTGGGTGACTCCACCATTTCTACTTGATTTCTAAAAGGAGAACTAGAACTAGGTTACCAAAGAAGACATCCAAATCAGTTCTAGTTGAAAGGAAAAAAAGATCCAAATCAATATTCAAGATGAAAAAGGATCATTGGGAAATAGATGAAAGTTATTATCAAGCAAGGTTAGGTTACTATCTTACCAAGCAAGGTTGAGTTATAGACTCTACCAAGCAAGGTTGGGAGTAACTAAATCTCATATGGTTACTAAGTCATGAAGACTTCACTAAGAATTCAATAAAAGGAAGTGGATGATAGTCTATCAATTTGATCTAACATTTGTACTAAGAATTTATGGTGAAATTTGATAAAAGAAATGAAATCAAAGTAATTTTCACCATGAATTTTCAAGAGCTACTATGTAGAGTGATGTTCAAGACCATTCAAGTGATTTGAGTGAATTGTTACTAAAAGTTTTTGAATTCTCTCAAACCCTACTAAGTGAAGATGACATCAAGCAACAAAAAAGCTAAATGAGGATATGATTTGTTCATTCATGGAGTTGAATAGAAAACATTAGACTTCAAGCTAACACCTACCATTGTCGAAACCCGAGATCTGAGTGGAGTGCAGTCTCAAATCCCTCCCAAGGTACTATTGATCAATGATATCCACTCAAATTTCAAATGTTCTATTCAAGATATAGGTACTCTAGAAATGGATGAATGTTTAAATGAGTTATGTGTTAATGGTGTGTTGAAACTTGAGCATCAACATCTTGAAGCAAAATGTTCAATGCACATTCCCCACATGCCATGAGACTTCCAAGTGAAATGGATAAGGTTTATCCTTAGTCGTGTGCATAACGATCGATTATGGTTGGATCAACCAATTTTGATCACTAAGAAGATGGTCCATAGGATCATAGGTCTCCCAATGTTGGAAAAAGCTAAGATTTATAGTTTGATTAAGTTGAACAATGTATTGTGTGAGGTAGTAGACTTGGCGTACAAGGCAGTTAAGAACAACTTATCTCTTTACCTTGTTGAGTTGTTGTTGAATCAATTCAACAAGAACATGGAGAGCATTAGGATGTTAAATAATAATCCATGTAAGAATGGCTCACTTTTGACATGCTTATTCTTCTATGTGTAGAAATTCTTTCCATCAAAAGGTTCAGTTGTCTAGAGGAAAGATGTGTTAGTACTCTATCAAATTAATGAGTACATTTCTAAAATGGGAGAGAATTACAATAGTATCATGGATAATTATTTTGATGCATTCAAGGAGAAAGTGAATAATAAATTATGTATTCCTAAGAAAATAGTAGAGGATTATAAGGATGATGTTTATTTTATGGTAGATAGTGATAAGGTGAACATTCAAGAAGTTAGGCCTAGGATTGCATGGGTGAAACCTCTTGGATATGAGGTTAACATTGATGAAAAAATATATATATAATTAAGGCACTAATAAATGAGCCTTTTGATCCCAAGGTATCCTATTGTGGCACATATGATGAAGCCATTGCCAAGATAGAACTAGATATTAAGCTCCCCCAGGTGGCAAATAAAGGGAAGATAAGAATTGCCAAGTTGAAAACTAGTACCACTCTTTTGTTAATCGAGGGAAAAGGTGAGAATGAGGAAAAGTTATAGGAAGAAGAGCCACTAAAGAAAAAGGGAAAGGTAATCATTACCAATCCTACCAAGCCATCTACTACTATGTTCACCAGAAGGTCAAGGAAGAAAGAAGATAAGGAAGGAGGAGATATAATATTCAGGAGACCTCCTCCCACATTCTACAATAGATTAAAAGATTTGGAGTCAGGGGCTGGCATAACCAACTTTAAGGCACTAAAGTATAAAACCAAGACTAAAGAAGAGAAAAAGAAGATTGAAGGTTTGGTGATAGATAAAATGGTTAACTGGAAATACTTACTAGACCAACTTGCACTTCAGATCTTGAGTGTTGTAATGGATAAGATCAAGCCAATATGGGGATTTTCTAGGAAAACTATAATTGAAATATATGAGAAAACCTTGAGGCATCTTATGCCAAGTTTAACTAATAAAGAAGTGAAGGAATCTCTAAAGAAGAATGACAAGAAATTAGCCTTGAGATTCAACACTTGTCTAGTATTAATGAAGGACATTGAGAATGTTGTGAAGAATGCTATGAATATATGGAAGAATGTGTATTGTCTTCAAAAACCAATTAATTTTCTTGTTAATGTAAATGATGAGGATGACGATGCTAAAGAAGAGAAATATGAAGATGAAGATGATGTAGAGGTAACACATTTTGATAATAATGATGATGAAGAGGAAGAAAAGAAAGATGTTATCAAGGAAGAGACACAAGATGTTGAGGAAACTAGCCTAGCTAAGATTGTTGCAACATTTATAGCCTCACTTCCTCAATCTCCAAGAAAAACATTGGAATCATCAAGCATGGAGACAACCTTAGCAATATTGATTGTGACTAGCACCATAAGCACAGGCATCCAATCAATCTTTTCTCTAGTCTAGCTTAGTACAATATTGACTGAAGTGACCTCCACTTCATCTACTAAGTTGTAAACTCTTCCCTCTTCAATCATGTTGGATACATCAATTTTGGATAGTGCAGGTATTTGTGCTACAACTTCAATGAGTGAAATATCAATTTTTGTGGCTATTCTTACTATTTCTACTATTATTTCCATTCCTAGCACGCAAGCAATAAGTGCAAGGATAGTTGAAACCAAGCCTTAACTGAGCACAAAATTTTTGAGAAAAGGAAAAGAAAAGTCCAGGAGTAAATAGATCTTGATGAGGAAATTGGGATTTCCAATTGGGACATTTCCAAACTTAATCTAGATCAAATGTAAACCTTTGGTGAACTTCATGTACAAATGTATCATCACTCTTTGGCAAGTTATGTGATGTTTCAAATTTTACTAGAGAAATATAGAATAAATTTTCCAAGATTGATGGAGATCTCATAGCAAGTGCTTAGTAGTTATAGCTTGACCCAAGTTCAATCTTTGCCCATTTCAATAAGATTAGATTTTTGACAGATATGCAGGTACAATTGATTAGAGAGGAAGCTAGAATTAGATCTATATTGGTAGATATCAAGAAAATGATTCTCCATAACATTAAAAAATGATCATTCATGATAATAATTTCTCTATTGTAGACCACATGATTGAGTTGTCAACAGAAGTGCAGATTGCATTGCACACATGCAAGGTCTTGCAAGAGAACTGAGACAAGACTTTGGCTCTCATACTGAAGGTACTTTCAAACTTCTTGTCTCATTTTGACATTACTATGCAAATTTATAGAGTAAATCTTAGGCGTTATTATCAAAAAGGGGGAGAAAGATGTAAAGATGTGTAAAGGGGGAGAAAGATATTTTAAAAAAAAAGTTGTAGAGATAATGGGGGAGAAAGATGTGAGTAAAGAAAGAAGAGTGTACAAAAAGTGTATATTGTATATAGAAAGGAGATTTATAGTATATTGTATATTACACAATGGAGGAGCCTTACCATGTACAGAAAAATATTTTAGAAAACTAATTTTCAAAAATCTCAAAAAAAGTATACTCTATAGAGCTAGAATGACAATGTGATGGATGAAAGCATTCATGAACTTTTTGAATTCAGTTTTGACTCATAAGTGTTTTTGTCACTAATTCCAAAGGGGGAGACTTTTGACATTATAGTCAAGTTTTTTATTAGTGACATACACTTATTTGGATTGTAAGTATCCTCTAAGCTTATTGTATAGTTAACAATGTTAACCAAGCATTTTAGTTGTTACTGAGTTCTACAGTTGCTACCAAGTCCTTTGGACAAATTTTAGTATGTACCAAGTAGTTACAACTACTATGAAGATCAGTAGTGTAACCTAAGCATATCAATGTATGCCAAGTTTAGTAGTGAAAATTGAGTTGTGCAATGCTTACCAAATTTAAAGTTGATGTGATGCAATTTCAATGTTAACTGAGCTACTCGGTGTTAACCAAGTGATTTAGTTTATACTGAGCTCATAGTGGAAGAAGTAACCAAGCCATGCTATGTGAATCAAGTGATTCAATTTATATGTCAAGTTTCAAAATATTCATTGAGTCACTAGTGCAAACCAAGTTTAAGACTACTTGGAAGTGATTAGTATGGACCAATCTTCTATGTCTACCAAGTGCATGATGATGTCGAGCATTGACAATGGATGCTGAGTATCAAAACCTCACTGAGTAAGCCTTCAAAACTCAAGTGTCTACATTTAAGCCAACTTGGTAATATTTGTGTAAACTAGAGTTGTGGCCAACTTTGTAATTGTATAATTGGATTGGTATATATGTAATGTATTGTACCATATCCAAATCATATAGAAGGAATGCAATGTAATTGAATATAATCATAGAATAGAAAAAAGAGAAAATTACAAAGCCTACAATAGTATGTCAGTGAATAGATTATCCTCCAAAGAAAATATACAAATTAACCCCAAAGCCCAAATATGAAGACTAAATATACACTAACAATTGGGTCATTTTGCTATTGTAAAGCATAACTCCTTGTACATGATTTACAATGAATTCAAATATGAATGCTTTTAACTAGAAAGCACAAAAGGTTTACAAACATCTACTTGTAAACATGAAATAGATGTAAAAAGATTAACTAATCAATATGGAAATAAACAACAAATGACACCAAGTTCATTTGCCCAACCATTACATTACAGAAAAATACAGAAAGAGATGTGGACATTCTTTCCAAATACACAGATTAAAAAAGCCCAAAGTCTTGATAATAATTATGACAGTAATAATAGGCATCAAAACTACATTTAGAAGAAATCAATATAATCCAAATGTTAATGTTGATCAAAAAATTTAACATGCAAACTCAAAGTCTTGATCTAACAATTTTTTCGCTTCTAAATACAATAAAACAAAGAAAGATTTGTTCTTTGACCCATACAAATCACTTATTCAAAAAAATACTACCCTCCTATAGTGTAAATTCTATAGAGAATACAATTCTCCCTTTCTTCCTTTGCAAATACAAAATAAAACTGGATGAATAAACCCTTCTATCTGTAGCCCCAAGTCTCTAGCCTAGAAAGAAAAAGTGGAACCCTTTTTTAACCCTTTGCCATCTTATTTAATTCTTTCTTTTCGTGTAGCTTTTTAGTTATAATAACTAATTCTTCATTGCATTTGTAAGCTATTCCTTATTATCTCTTTACCAGACTTGATGTTTGTTTAAAATTATCTTTATAAGGATAATATTGGGGATACTTATAAAAGCTAAATCTTTAAATCATAACACATGTCATATATCTGCACTATGTGAGAGAGTTTACATATGCCACTTATTCATCCAGATCATTGTTTCTATAGTATGTTCAATTGCCTTCAGCTTTACCAACAATAGTGGCCCATATAAAAAAATGTTGTCATCCACAGTCTTATTACCATATTTACCAGAGCATTCTCTTAAGTCAAAAGAATGTATAAATCCATGGGCCTTTGGAACCATGGATAAATGGCATTGTTCAGGAGTATCACCACTCAATTTTTCATGTATGTCTCTAGTTATTTGACATTCCTTCTCCAAAATGTTCATACTATGTTTACATTTAGCACTGTGTTGAGTTTCCTCATCTTTAGTTAGCATCTCCAAATCATTACAATGCTCCAATTCCAATGTTTTGGTCTTGCTTTTTCATTTTTTTTATTAGGTCCCTTAAGAACAACTCCTTTGCCTCATATGCATTTCCTATATTTACTGAATATTTCTCTTCCCTCAAGTTAGTCATAGAAACATCAACATTTTACATGAAACCAATTTTACTTGTTGAACTATTAGCACCATTATATTCCTCTAACACTGATTTACAAATGAAAAGCACACTTTCACTAGTGAACAAGTCCTTGAAAGATCCTTTACTCAATAAAGGCAATGAACCCCACACTACTTGATTCACAACTGAATCATCCATAGATGATGATGTAGTAGATACAACGTAGGAAATATTATTAGAAGTCTTTGAAATAGGCTTTCTCTTGTTTTTATTCCTCTTATCCAACAAAGAAGTAGTTTTGAAATTTTTGAACCATATAATCCCACCCACCATCTAGAAGCAATGCAGCTACCCGATTTATGTTATCTATATAATATAGGATGATTTTAATAAATAATTGATCAATTGAATAATGACCATAAAACTTCTTAGCACAAACAAGACTACAACTATGAACATGCTCCCCTTTTGCACCAATTCCACTACTCAACTTTGTAGTTTTCTCAATAGTAGAGGCCAAGAGATGAACATAAGCATAGCCTTCTTCATGGTTTTGAGGGAGGTCATTATCATATTGAACATAGAGATATGGAAATTCCTAGTGGATGTGTAGACAAGTCTATAAAGTATGATTTCATTTTTTATTACTATCAAAACATTGACAATACATGCAAAGGGTGACCTTCACACTATTTGTGTATGTATATAATTTTGAGCATTTTGGCAATGTGCTACTATGTAATCCTCTAAACTCATCAAATTTTCTTTGAAGTAGCTTGCAAAGACTTGATTCCATGGAATATCTTAGACAATGATAATATACCCCATAACTAATTTTTTTTAAAGCTATAAATTCACTGTAGAAGATTATGTGTCAAATCCATGCAAGAAGGATTCAATTCAATAGTTGACCTATGATAACCACCTCTTATTTGGTAGTTAAAGGATCTAAGACTACCACATTATTTTTCCTTACATCATGGGTGAGATTAGGCCATTGGCTTTATCTATGAACTCGTGTTCATCATGAATCTACATTAAATGGTGAAGAGGGCATAGGTTTTGAGAATTATCCAACATTAATTTAATGCCTATGTAATTCTCAGATGTGTCTTCCTATTTGTGCTTTGATTCAACACTTGTGGTGGTTTCTTTGTAAGTTCTATGCCCCCCAATTATCATTGAGAGTTTATATGCCCACAATGGAAGAGGATAGATTTGGAGATAAGCAAAAGTCATGGTAGGTGATGAAGCCTTTGTAATTTTTGTCACATTTTTAATAGGAAGCTCTATAATGCATGTACTAATCTCAATTTGGCTCTTCATCAAACATTTTTCTTCTACACTTACTAACATGTGGCTAGTGTTGTTTCAAGCTAACTGAAGAGCTTCCATCCTTCATAGCAGTAGATAGCTTTCTTTCTACAGAGATTAGACTTTGTGGTCAAGAAAATGAACTGCATATAATTCCTATGAGCCTTTTCATACTTAGATAATAATGTTTAAATTTCTACACTAAAGCTGATATTTGATGTTGAATCGGGTTCCTCTCTTCCTATCAATACTGGGTAAGGCTTAAGTCAACTTCAATATGTTTGTATAGGCATTTACGATAACTATCAAGATTCATTGTAAGATCAAAGAATCATGAATTAAATATGTGGTTTTATGAATACTATCTCACTCTAATTATACCAAAGATAGACTTATGTTCAAAACTAAGCTAGGCATAATTAAATGTTGATAGAGTTGGGTACTTTACTTTAGATAATCAACCTCCATTAACTTATCCCAATGTATCAACTTGTGGCAGGCATTATGATAAGATTTTTCTTATGCCATAAATAGTTCCAGTGAGGTAACTTTAGAGACATCAACTTGAGCTTCTTATCCCATTCTCAAACTCATTAGTGGCTTAGTTGCAAAGTCAAACATAAATTCTAAATCAAGAAAAGAAGGCAACCTATCAAGCTTCCAATTTGAAAACCATGAAGACTTTGGGCAATCTGGTCATGATGCTTCAGAAATTACAACTGATTAGGAATGATAGGTCTTGACACCATGCTGTCAAATCACTAGGCACTAACCCATCAATTACACTTTTTAGAAGTTGCACTGAAGGACATATACCTTAAAATATGCATTTGGAGTTACCAGTCTAAATTTGAGAAATTGAAACTACATTTCAAAATCTAATTTAGATCTACATCTAACCTTCGAACTGTTGAACCTTACTAAATCAGTGAATCCATTTAAAAAGCATATTGAACTTCTTCAAACCCTTGAACCACTTTGAACTTCTTTGAACCTTGGTTCAAAGAGGTTCAAAACCACAAATTGAAAAATTGAAGAATTGTGTTAGGGACTAATTTTGACTACAAAAATGGAGAACTCCAATAATCTCTATCCAAAGATGAGTGCCTTATCCATTGGGAAAATAGAGTCACCAAGAAGAGAAAACTAGGAGCTACTTCCAAAGAGGGAAAAGGGGAGCAAGGCAAAGCCAACAAACCAAAACACCTAAAACTACCAGCAAGCGTAAAGCTTGTACATTATTCAAACTAATACTGTGCACACCAAAAGTATATTTACAATATTTATAAGGGTACGAAGAGAACCTACTAGAAAACTAGCACTAAGGAAAGAATCATGAGAATCCATTTATCAATTGGGAGAAGTAGGAGCCTTTCTACATTAGCAAACCATGCCTCAATAGAGAAACTCCAAACTGATGCCTTCTAGTAATCTTGTCAATGCTAAACTCAACCTCATAGTATGCAAAATTTTGGCAACCCAACATTCTATTCCAAATAACCAAAGCTCATCATAAAATTCTCCATCTTTAGGTGGCCTTTCTACATCATTTTTCAAATTAGGAAAGATTTCAAATTGGGAAGAAATATATTTAGGAAATTCTTCATTATCCTCTCAACCATTGATTACAATGACCTACATATTATCATAATCATGAGAATCATTTTTCACATCATCAAACAAAAAGAATTCATACAACATGGGATCAAATTTATGAAAATAGATTTTTCCAACTCTATCAAGAATTGGGGCATCATTGAATATGTGAAACATTTGGTCTTCAATAGGATCACACTGAAAAGAATGAAATGAATCACCAAACTAACCTTTGTAGCCCATTTGTTTTGTATTCATACCTTGGCTATCCAAAGAGGAATCTTCTTGCTCAAGAGATGATAAAAATCTGCTTATGATATCTTCCTCTTCTTCATAGGTGAGAGTTTCACCTAGTGTTTTAGTAGAGTTTTAAACTAGCTAGGGACTAACTCCAACCTTTCCTTTTTCCATAAACATTTTAACATTCTCTAAGGACAAATTTTCATCATTTAATGGTGAATCTTGAGGCTGAAATAGAGGATTTTCTCTGATATCAGCATTCTCAAAAATCCCTATTGGTAAGAAAAGTGGATTGAGTTCACTCCAAGTGACTTTATCTTCCAGATTTCTAGACTTCTTTTCACTCTTTCTTACTGCTATTGAATTTGGTTGAAACTAGATTGCCTCCATTAGGAATGCAAGATGATCACTTTCTTGCAAGCCACCCAACTCAAAGGTAAGTGGATCTACCCCTATTTTAGCATTCTCATCAATTTGAAAGGATATATCATGCTAAAACTTACTATCTTCATACTCAATTGGTGATTCTTTCTTCTCAAAAATAGTGAGAGAATCTTCTCTTTTCTCATCTTTTGTGCATGATGAAAAATATTTCACTTCTTTTCTTTTAGCTAGGTTTGGACCAACATCTAAAACATGCATAAAGTGATTCTTTTTATGACTACATCTTTCCTTTTCTTTTCTATCACTACTACTAGTATTCTCACTCTCAATTTGAAAGTCTTTGTCTACCCTTATCTAATCTTTATGAGGCTATGATATTTCTTGAAGTAAGAAAGCTTCTTGCCTTTCTCCATTGTCAATTGTTTGGAATCCTTTCTCACCCAAGATAGAATAATTGCATGAGATGAAATGTGAAGATATAACTAGAGTTTCATCATCATCCACCTCCAAATGTTTCTTCAACCAAATTACTTTCTCCTCAAGCTCATGGAAGTTTTCCAACTTGTGAAATCTCATACAAAGGCTTTTCCATAGCAGCCAAGATGAGGCATCATCTTTGAGACTTATATTATTTCATACACTCAAGAAATGCTTTCTTTAAAGCTATCCACAAATTCATGTAACACTTTATCATCTATTAGATAAAGTTTTGGGAGAGAAGGGTTTGGCCTTGACCTTCTCATGACTTTTATAGTTAGCATGATCTTTACAATAGGGTCACCAATCTCCTACACATCGATACAATTAGAAAATTAAGGAAACAAATATTAATACTGATCTTCATTTTTGAATCTCTAGCAGAGCCACCAAAAATCTATTAGTGAATAGATTGTCTTCCAAAGAAAATATACAAATTAACCCCAAAGCCCAAATAGGAAGACTAAATATACACTAATATTCGGGTCATTTTTCTATTGAAAAGTGTAAATGCCCTCTGAATTTATCTGAATATAGCCCCCATACATGATTTAAAATGAATTCAGGTATGAATTCTTTTAACTAGAAACCACAAAAGTTTTACAAACATCTACTTGTGAACATGAAATAGATGCAAAAAGATTAACTAATTTGAATGGAAATAAACAACAAATGACACCAACTTCATTTTCCCAACCATTACATTACAAAAAAGTATAGAAAGAGAGGCAGACATTCTTTTTAAATACACAAATAACAAAAGCCCAAAGTCTTGATAATAATTGTAATAGTAATCATAGGCATCAAAACTACATTTAGAAGAAATCAATATAATCTAAAAGTTAACGTTGATCAGAAAATTCAACATACAAACTAAAAGTCTTGATCTAACAAATTTTCCTCTTCTAAATACAATAAAATAAAGAAAGATTTGTTCTTTGACCCACACAAATCACTTATTTAGAAAAATACTACCCTCTTGTAGCATAAAGTCTACAAAGAATACAATTCTACCTTTCTTCCTCTGCAAATACAAAATAAAACTAGATGAATAAACCCTTCTGTCTATAGCCCAAAGTCTCTAGCCTGAAGAGAAAAAGTGGAACCCTTTTTTAACCCTTTGTCAACATATTTCTTTCTTTCTCTTCACATAGATTTTTAGTTATAATAACTAATTCTTTATTGCATTTGGAAGTTGTTCCTTATTATCACTTTACTAGACCTGATGTTTATTTAAAATTATCTTTATAAAGATAATATTGGGGATACTTATAAAAGCTAAATCTTTAGATCATAACACATGTCATATATTTGCACTATGTGAGAGAGTTTACATATGCCACCTATTCTTCTAGATCATTATTTCTATAGTATGTTCAATTTCCTTCAGCTTCACCAATAGTAGTGGCCCATATCAAAAAAAAAATTCATCCACCATCTTATTACCATATTTACCAGAGCATTCTTTCAAGCCAAAATAATTTATAAAGCCATAGCCCTTTGGAACCATGGATAAATGGCACTACTTAGGAGTATCACCACTCAATTTTTCATGTATGTCTCCAATTATTTAACATTCCTTCTCCAAAATGTTCATATTGTGTTTACATTTGGTACCATGTTGAGTTTCCCCATCTTTAGTCATCATCTCCAAATCATTACAATGCTCTAGTTCTAATGTTTTAGTCTTGCTTTTTTTCTTTTTTTAATTAATTCCCTTAAGGACAACTCCTTTTCCTCATATGCATTTCCCATATTTACTGAACATTTCTCCTCCCTCAAGTTAGTCACATAAACATAAACATTTTGCACAAAACCAGTTTTACTTGTTAAACTATTAGCGCCATTATATTCCTCTAACACTAATTTACATATGAATGGTACACTTTCACTAGTGAACTAGGCTTTGAAAGATGCTTTGTTCAATAAAGGAAATGAACCCCACACTGCTTGATTCATAATTGAATCATTCTTAGATGATGATGTAGTAGATACACCCTAGGAAATATTATTAGAAGTCTTTGAAATAGGCTTTCTCTTCTTTTTATTCCTCTTATCCAAAAAAGAAGTAGTTTTGAAATTTTGAACCATATCATCCCACCCACCATCTGGAAGCAATGTAGCTACATGATTTATGTCATCTAGGTAATATAGGATGATTTTAATAAATAAATGATCATTCAAATAATGACCATAAAACTTCTTAACATTACCAAGACTACAACTATGAACATGTTGCCCTTTTGCACACATGCCACTACTTAGCTTTGTAACTTTCTCAATAGAAGAGGCCAAGAGACAAACATAAGCATAGCCTTCTTCATGGTTTTGAGGGAGGTCATTATCATAAGGAATATCGAGATATAGAAATGCTTGGTGGATGTGCAAACAATTCTATAAAGTATGATTTCATTTTCTATTACTATCAAAACATCGATAGTACATGCAAAGGGTGACCTTCACACTGTTTATGTATGTATGCAATTTTGAGCATTTTGGTAATGTGCCATTGTGTAATCCTCTAAACTCATTAAATTTTCTTTGAAGTAGCTTGAAAATATTGGATTTCACAAAACTTCTTAGATAATGATAATATACCCCATAACCAATTTTTTTAGCTATAAATTCATTGTAGAGGATTACCTGTCAAATCCATGCAAGAAAGATTCAATTTAGTAGTTGACTTGTGATAACCATATCTTATTTGGTAGTTAAAGGATCCAAGACTACCACATTCTTCATCCTTCCATCATGGGTGAGCTCATGCCATTGGCTTTATCTTTGAAACCATGTTCATCATGAAGCCACATTGAATGGTGAAGAGGGCATGGGTTCTAAGAATTACCCAACATTAATTTAATGCCTATGCAAGGCTCGATTGTGTCTTCCCATTTATACTTTGAATAAACACTTGCGGTGATTTGTCTATAATTTTTATTCCCCCCAATTATCATCATGAGTTTATATTCCCACAATGAAAGATGATATATTTGGAGATAAGAAAAAGTTGTGGTGGGTGATGAAGCCTTTGTAATTTTTGTTGCATTTTTAATAGGAAGCTCTATAATGTACGAACTAATCTCAATTTGTCTCTTCATCAAACATTTCTCTTCTAAAGTTACTAATATGTGGCTAGTGTTCTTTCAAACTAACTAAAGAGCTTCCATCCTTCTTAGTAACACATAGCTTTCTTGCTATGGAGATTAGACTCTGCAGTCAAGAAAATGAGCTGCATATCATTCCTATGATCCTTTTCATACTTACATAATAAAGTTTAACTTTCTACTCTGAAGCTGATATTTGATGTTGAATTGTGTTCCTCTCTTCCTATCAATACTGGGTGAGGCTTGAGTCAACTTCAATATGTTTGCATAGGCATTTACAATAAACTATCAAGATTTATTGTAATCTTGAAGAATCATGATTTAAATATGTGGTTTTATGAATACTATCTCACTCTGATTATACAAGAGATAGATTTATGTTGAAAAATTGAGCTAAGAATAATTAAATATTGATAGAGTTGGGTACTTTACTTTAGATAATTGACCTCCATTAACTTATCCCAATGTATCAACTTGTGAGAGGCATTATTATAATATTTTTCTTATGCCTTAAATAGTTCTAGCAAGGTAACTTTGCAGATGTCAACCTGAGCTTCTTATCTCATTCTCAACTTCATTAGTGGCTTAGTTGCAAATTCATATGTAAATTCTAAATCAAGAAAAGAGGGCAACCTATTAAGCTTCCAATTTGAAAACCATGAAGACTTTGGGCAATCTGGTCATGATGCTTTAGAAATTACAACTAATTAGGAATTATGGGACTCGACACAATACTATAAAATCACTAACCAATAACCCATCAATTATGATTTTTAGAAGTTACACTAAAGGACATATACTTCAAAATATACATTTGGAGTTATCAGTTTGAATTTGAGAAATTGAAACTATATTTTAGAATTTGATCTAGATCTGCATCTAAACTTCAAACTATTGAACTTTACTAAATTAGTGAATCCATTTAAAAAGAATATTGAACTACTTTGAACCCTTGAAAAAGGTCAAACTACTTTGAACCTTGGTTCAAAGAGGTTTGAAACCACAAATTGTGAAATGGAAAAACTATGTCTATATAGGTACTAACATGGTATAAGGAGCAAAAATAATATATCCATCACAGAAAGGTGATTTATACACACAAAGGAATCTCACACAATGAACCAAGTTGCAGAGAAAAGATCAGCTACTACTTCATCCTAATAGGTGGATTAGTCAAATCCTTTGACAAGGTAGACCTAACAGCCTTATCCAAATCTCTTTACTAAGTACATACTTCATTGTATGTTTGTAAATCCTTTAACAAGGTGAACCTAGCAATCCATATTGCTCATAATAGGGCAGATCATCAAAAGTGATCAATATAAGCCTTAACAAGCCAATTTTATATTGCGGTACTAAAGCTTGTGGGTATCATCCCCACCCCAATTTTACCTTCTATTTGAAAGGTTTTTGGGTCAACAAATCTATGTGTCAAAGTTGTATATATGCTTTCATATTTTCAGTTTCTTATGCATGCAATTAGATCATAATTCACATAAAGGATTAATTGGGTAATTGGAGATAAAAGTTTTAAAGTTACTATTTCAACCCTCCCCTCTTAGTAACTTAGTCTTTCATAATATTTCTAACAGTTATTGGCTTCATTATTTTCTCCAAAAATGATATCATCAACAAATATAATGATTATCAACAAACTATTTTCTCTTTCTTTCAAGTACAAGTTTTTTTCTATTGTTCTTGATGCAGGAGCATCCAGAGGTATAAGGGCAATCCTGTGTCATCCAAAAAAATGTACTTAGACTTAGTTTTTGTTTCATGCGTTTTCATTTCTAGATACCCATTTCGATCAAATAAATGTATCAACTCTCATAGTTCCACTATTAGTGTTCTAGGTTAGAGTTTTAATCACCTTGGGGTACGTGTAAATGCCAAAAAAATAGGATTATGTAATTGAGCCATCATTTATGTGAACTAGAAGGTGTAAATTGGTTAGATGATTTTTATTATAAGTTAGAGAATTCCAAAAAAAGAATCAGGTCAACAGGCCCCACGGTTTGAAAGTTATCGTAGTTTTTCAATTTTTGGAGACATCCTAAGAATGCTTTAAAGTCAGGTTAGCGGCATTAAATGACCTCAAAGAGGGCCAAAAAATGGGGGACAAACAAAGCTGGTCCATAGGGCTATAGAGCGCTTTGAGATCTTTCTAAAAATGTAAATGGTCTGTCAATTTGAGCTACGGTTCAAAAGTTATACCTCCCAGAAGTTCAGTTACCATTTCTGGATTCTTCTAGATTTGCACTAACTTCTAACGTAGCTTCGGGAGCCTTCTGCTTGGTCGGTGGATGCCAACTAGCACTTTTTAGAGTGGATTCCTAATACTTAACCCTTTAGGGTCTATTTAAAAACATTTTTGGCATTGTAAAAGGCAGTTCAAAGTGGAGTTTGAGAGAAGGTACTGAGAGAGGAATTTATCTCCAGATTTATGCCATTGTAAGCCCATAGGGCATGTTTTGGAGTTTGTTTCTCTGCACTAAGTGTACTAGCACATTTTTATAGTTAATAAAATTTTCCCTTTCCTATTGTGTCCATTCTGAGCTTGGGTTGTGTCCCCATGAAGTGGTATTAGAGCTGGTTTTCCTAAGTGTGTAGATAGAGCGCTGACTATGAGGCAGTTTGCACCAAGACTGTGTGGTTGTGGGTTTGAGTTAAGAAGATGCCTCCATGAAGAGAGCATGGTGGAAGGGTTAGAGCTATTAATCCTGAGGAGGTTAGATCCCTCCAAAGGTAGGTACAAGCATTGTAGGAGGAGCTCTGTAGAGGGACAAATGTTGCTGCAGGCAACAAAAGTGAGGATGATAATGAAGAAGAAGAAATTGGACCAGAAGGGGAAGTTGATGGGGAAGTTTTGAATTAGGTAGAGGAGAGGCTTTTTAGGGTCATTAATAATTTTTGGAAAAGACCTACAATTGATGTGGGTGTATTTTTAGGGAATCTAAAACCAGATGAGTTGATCAACTGGATCAATGAACTGGAAGAGTGCTTTGAGTATGAGGATATTAGGGATCTAGATAAGGTTAAGTTTGCAAAGGCCAAACTGAAAGATCATGCCAAAATTTGGTGGCAAGAGGTTCAATTGGAAAGAAATATAAGAGGAAAGGATAAGATCACAAGGTGGGATCGCATGGTGGACAAACTAAAGAAGCAATTCATTCTTGTTGACTACGAGCTTGATTTATTTAAGAAGATATATGGGTTAAAGCAAGCTAGAAAATTAGGCCAGGAATATACAGAGGAGTTTTACTAACTTTTGATCAGAGTAGGTCATGTAGAAGGAAATAAGGAGAAGGTTGCTCATTATATTAGTGGGTTGCAACCTAGCATCTAGGAGGAATTAAGTCTGGTAAGAATGACCAGCATTGAAGAGGCATACTAGTTTGCCCTATGAGTTGAAGAGAAGCTAAATAAGAGGTTTAAAGGGAGACAAAGAGGGTGTGGTCAAGGAGGAAGGGGTAGTGGTAGGTCATCTGGAGGCCAAAATGAAATCCAAAAGAAAAATGAAGATGTGGGTACTAGTAGGAACTAGAGGAACGAGGGTTTCAACCGCTCCCATGATCAAGACTTTGGAAATCAGAGAGGACGAGGTAGAGGATGTGGACAAGGAAGAGGAGGCTTCTATGGTACCTATTTCATTTGCAATGAAGAAGGACATCATGCCTTTGAATGCCCTCAATGACAAAGAAGGATAGATAGGAGAGCTGAGGGTCAAGCTAGGGTTGTTCATGTGGATGAGGACACACAATCATCACATTCAGAGGATGTAGAAAGAGGAGAGGCTTTAGTGAATGAAAGGGTCCTATTAAGTGGTGAGATTGAACTAGGACAAAGGAGAATTTTATTCCATACTAAGTGCAAGTGTGAGGATAAATGTTGTGATGTGATCATTGATGGTGGTAGCACTGATAACTTGGTATTAGAGGAGATGGTCTCTAAGCTGAAGCTCAAGAGGGAGAAACACCCCCAGCCCTATCGGATTGCTTGGGTGAAAGATGATCATAAGGTCCTGGTAAGTGAAAAATGTTTAGTGAAATTCAAAATTGGGAGTTACCATGATGAAGTTCTTTGTGATGTTATTCCAATGGATGTTTTCCATCTATTGTTGGGAAAACGGTGGTAGTTTGATAGGCATGCAGTACATGATGGTCATGCAAACACATACTCTCTAACAAAGGATGGAGTTTGCCACAAACTGAAGCCCATGAAAAAGGAAGGCAAAAAGGTATGTAGCAGTGCTAGGATTTGTCTTGTTGGTGGAAGGAAGTTTTTAGATGGCATGAAACATCAGTGTATGTGCTATACTTTGATCCCAAGGAAAGATAAAGAAGGTAGTAGTGAAATACCACTTGAAGTTTCAGATTTACTAGGTGAGTTTGGAGATATCATCTCTGATAATGTTCCAGAAGGATTGCCATCGGTAAGGTAAATTAGTCATCAGATAGATTTAATTCCAGGAGCTAGTTTGCCTAACAAGGTTTCTCATAGGATGACTCCTACTAAAACTAAGGAGCTAAATAGACATGTTCAGGAGCTATTGAGGAAGGGCTTGATTCAGGAGAGCCTGAGCCCATGTGCAGTACCTGCAGTACTGGCACCAAAGAAGGATGGAGAGTGGAGGATGTGTACATAATCTCAAGCTATAAATAGGATAACCATCAAGTATCGGTTTCCTTTACCAAGAATGGATGATCTTATGGACTACTTGAGTGGAGCTTAGTACTTCACAAAGATAGATCTTAAGAGTGGCTATCATCAGATAAGGATATGAGAAGGAGATGAGTGGAAAATAGCCTTTAAGACCAAGGAGGGTCTTTATGAGTGGTTAGTCATTCCCTTTGGATTGACAAATGCCCCAAGCACCTTCATGCGGCGTATGAATAAGGTACTTAAGAAGTTCTTGGGAAAATTTGTCATTGTCTACTTGGATGATATTTTAATTTTCAGCAAGACTTTGGAAGAACATTTATTTCATATTCGTAGTGTCCTTGAAAGGTAAAGGGAAGAGAAACTATTAATTAATTTGAAGAAGTGCATCTTTGCAAAAAGGGAGTTAGTCTACTTGGGGTTTGTTATATCACCTGAAGGTCTCAAAATGGATCCAGAGAAGGTAAAAGCCATCTTGGAATGGCCTACTCCAAGGTCTTCTACTGAGGTAAGATAATTTCATGGTCTGGTTAGTTTTTATAGGAAATTCATTAAGAATTTTAGTGGCATATGTGCACCCCTGATTGACACAATAAGAGGGGATAAAAAAGAGTTCAAATGGACTGCAGCAGCTGCGGGAAGTTTTGAATTGCTGAAGAAGAAGGTGATAGAACAACTTGTATTGCCACTTCCAAATTTTAGAAAGGTGTTCTAGGTGGATTGTGATGCTAGTGGCAGTGCTATTGGGGCTATATTAAGCCAAGAAGGTAAGCCTATTGAATATTTTAGTGAAAAATTGAATGATGCAAAAAAGAAGTATTATGTTTATGAACAAGAGTTCTATGCAATAGTTAAGGCCTTAAAGAAATGGAGGCATTATTTATTTCCAAAGGAATTTGTTTTATATACTGATCACCAGGCATTATAGTACCTAAATAGCCAAGGTAAATTGAATCAGAGGCATATAAAGTGGATAGAGTTCTTCCAGAGCTATACATTTGTGTTGAAGCATAGAAGTGGTAAATCTAACAGGGTCGCAGATGCACTAAGTAGGAGACAGTTGTTGCTTATAGTAATGCAGGTTGAAGTAGTTGGGTTTGATTAACTCAAGAATCTATACCTTGAGGATCCTGCTTTTGCTGAAGCATGGAAAGCTTGTAAAGAACATGTTGCTATGAATAGAACTAAGTGGTTAGACTATTTGATTCAGGATGGTATGTTGTTCAATGGGTAGTCAATTGTGCATTCTAAGGAGTTCCATGAGGGAAAATCTGATTAAGGAGAAACATAGTGGAGGGATGGTAGGACATTTTGGTCGAGATAAGACCATTTCCATTCTTAAAGAACATTATTTTTTTCCTCAAATGTCATTGGATGTGAAAAAATTTGTACAAAATTGCCAGGTTTGTCAAGTGGCCAAGGGATTTGGTCACAATACTAGACTATATCAGACATTGCATGTTCCATCAAAGCCATGGGAGGACATAAGTATCAATTTTATTCTTGGATTGACAAGGACACAAAGGGTTAATGAATCAGTATTTGTGGTGGTTGATAGGTTCTCCAAAATAGCACATTTCATTCTATGCCACAAAAATCATGATGCTATCCATATTGCAAACTTGTTTTTTAGAGAGGTGGTAAGACTACATGGTCTCCCAAAGAGCATAGTTTCTGATAGAGATACTAAATTTTTGGGGTAATTCTGGAGAACATTGTGGAAGAAGTTGAGAATAGACTTGAAATTTAGTTCTACACATCACCCACAGACTGACGGCCAAATTGAAGTGGTAAATAGAAGTTTGGGCAATTTACTGAGATGTTTAGTTGGGGATAAGTCCAAGGGGTGGGATTTGATTCTACCACAAGAAGATTTTTCTTACAATAACTCTATAAACATGAGTACTGGTAGATCACCATTCCAAATTGTATATGGAAGTAGCCCAAGGACTGCACTAGAATTGAGGAAAATAGAACAAGGATAGAGGACAAGTGTTGAAGCTAAAGAATTTTTTGAACATATCAAGCATCTACATGAGGAGGTCCAAGCACACATTACCAAGATGAACCAATAGTATAAAGCTAGGGCTGATCAAAGGAGAAGACATAAGGAGTTCCAAGTAGGGGATCTAGTCATGGTACACTTATGAAAAGAAAGATTTCCAGCCGGTACTTACAACAAGCTAAAAATGAAGAAATTTGGCCCCTGCAAATTTTTGAAGAAACATGACTCAGGAAATGCACATGAGGTGGAGTTGCCAAAAGGTATTCACATTTCTCCTATTTTCAACATTGCAGACTTAACAGAGTATCATGATGATGGTGCAGATGAGGAGCCGATGTTAGAGCCATGTCCAATTCTTGCTTCTAAGAAGGAGGAGATAGAAGACATTCTAGATCATCATGTGGGAAAGAGTACTAGAAATAGGCAATATGAAGAGTATATGGTCAAGTGGCAAGGACGGTTGATAGAGGACTCAACTTGGATATCAGCAGCTGAGGTTTCCCATTTGGAATTTCCTCTACCATTCATAAAGTGACAGGGTCACTTTTCAATCTACCCTAGGTGTCTGATGTAGGAGCATCTAGAGGTATAAGGGCAATCCTATGTCATCCAAAAAAAAGTACTTAGACTTAGTTTCTATTTCATGTGTTTTAATTTTTGGATACCCATTTGGGTCAAATAAAGGTTCCAACTCTCACAGTTCCACTATTAGTGTTCTGGGTTAGAGTTTTTAATCACCTTGGGATATGTGTAAATGCCAAAAAAATAGGAGTGTGTAATTGAGCCATCATTTTGGTGAACTAGAAGGTGTAAATTGGTTGGATGATTATCATTTTAATTTAGAGCATTCCAAAAAAAGAATCAGGTCAAAAGGCCCCACGGTTTAAAGTTATTACAATTTTTTAGTTTTTGGAGACATCCTAAGAATGCTTCAAAGTTAGGTTACGGGCATTAAATGACCTCAAACAGGGCCAAAAAATGGGGGACAAGAAAAGCTAGTACATAGGGCTATAGAGCACTTTGAGAGCTTTTTGGAAATGTAAATGGTTCATCAATCGGAGCTACGGTTCAAAAGTGATGCCTCCTGAAAGTTTGATTACCATTTTTGGATTCTTCTAGATTTGTGCCAACTTCTAACGCGACTTCTAGAGCCTTCTACTTGGTCGGTGGATATCAACTAGCACTTTCTAGAATGTATTCCTAATCCTTAACCCTTTGGGGTCTATTTAAAAACATTTCTAGCATTGTAAAAGGCAGTTTGGAGTGGAGTTTGAGAGAAGGTACTGGGAGAGGAATTTATCTCCAGATTTATGCTATTGTAAGCCCATAGGGCATGTTTTTGAGTCTGTTTCTCTGCACTAAGTGTACTAGCATATTTTTATAGTTAATAAAATTTTTCCTTTCCTATTGTGTTCATTCTGAGCTTGGGTTGTGTCCCCATCAGTTCTTTTAGCAAATCCAAGCTTCACTAAGTATTTTTCTAACCTTGCATACTAGGTTCTAGGTGCTTACTTTAATCCATACAAGGCTTTCTTTAATCTACAAACTGTATCCTTCTCTTCTATCAAAGAAAAACCTTATGGCTACTAAATATAAACTTCTTCTTCAAGTTCTCCATTCAAGAATGCTGACTTATCATCCATCTAATATATGTTGAAGTTTTTATTTTCTGTATATGCCAAGAACATTTTGACTACTTCCATTCTTGCTATAGGTGCATATTTTTCCTCATAGTCTATTCCTTCCTCCTAAGAGTATCCCTTGCATACCAGTCTTGCTTTGTTTCTTATTACCTCTCCTTATTCATTCATTTTGTTTCTAAATACCCACTTTGTCTCAATCACATTCTTGTCCTTAGGTCTAGGGACTAGTTCCCATGTGTCATTCTTTATTGCTTCATCTACACTCTTTGGTTCTACTTGAGATATTAGACATAGTTCTTCATTGATTATGCTTCTTGTCATTACTCCTTTTTATTTACTTCCTATTATCTGATTAGCAGGATGATTTTTATCATATTTTTATTTAGGGTAGGAGTTGCTACTTCAACTCTTATTTCAGGTATTGTGCTCTATTCTTCTCTTATTTCTTTAGTTTGCATGTTGTTCTGCATGTCATTGTTAGTCTTGAGAAATAATTCATTTCATCTATTAGTCATCTTAGAGTTATCTTCATTAGAGTTATATCCATCATCTTTTCTTTGGTAGCAATCTTTTCATCTATTCTCACACTTGGACACTCTACTATATTCTTTGTTCTATAATTGAAACATTTGTAGGCCTTACTTTTTAATGAATAGCCAAGAAACATACCTTCATCACTCCTTGGATAAAACTTACTAATATCATCATCTCTTTTGATGTAACATTTTCTCCCAAATATTTTGAAATATTTGACTAATGGTGAGTATCCAAACCATAATTCATAAGGTGTTTTTTCGATACCTTTCTTGATCTATACTCTATTTAGAGTATATACTATTGTATTGACTACTTCTCTCCAAAATATCTTCAGTACATCATTCTTAAATATCATAGCTCTTACTATTTTAGTAATTAATCTATTTCTTCTTTCAAAAATCCCATTCTACTCAGGTGAATGAGGTGAAGATAGCTATCTCTTAATTCCATGCCCTTCATAATAGATATTAAATTCTCTAGAAGTGAATTCTCTTCCTCTATTTGATCTTAAGCTCTTGATTTTTACTTTTGATTCATTCTCTACTCTGTTCTTGAATATCTTGAATTTCTCAAATGCTTCTAATTTTTCTTTAAGAAAAGCTAACCACATCGTTTTGGTAAAATCATCAACAAAAATCATAAAATACCTTTCTCCATAGAATCCTCTTATTTTTGAAGGACCAGTTAAATCTGTATGGACCAATTCCAGCTTCTATGTAGTACTAAACTTCTTGCAAGGAAATGAAACATTCTTCTTCTTAGCCAAGATATATTTCTTACAAACAATGTCAGTGGGCTTAGTGATCTTAGGTAAATCTCTCATAGCATGTGTATTACTAAATTTCACAATGCTATCAAAGTTAATGTGACAAAATATTTTGTTGCATAACCAACTATTATAAACTTTAGCTACTAAACATTTTATTTCAATGGTGTTTAACTAAAATACCTTACCTCTAGAACTTGTGCTAGTACCAAGAAATTTTCATTCCTTGTCATTGATGATATATGTGTCATTACCAAATTGTAATTGGTAACCCTTGTGTCCAAGATGTTCAACACTTAACAAGTTATGTTTTAATCCATCAACAAAGTAAACATCATTAGTATTTGTTATACCATCAAGTGTGATAGATCTAATTCCTATAATGTGACAGGTTGCATTGTTCCCTACTCTAAAATCACCAGTCATGTGATGTGAACAACCACTATTAATGATCCAATATTTCCTTTCAACTTGTGAAATTAGTTCACTTTCTTCTCTAATCTCTTTTTCAAGATCATCCTCCTTTATAGCTATGAATCCTAATTCATCTTCACTTTTTCCTTGATCAGATGCTTCTTCTTCTTCTTCTTTATCATCATCATTAGCATATAAGAAATTTATAGGTTTTCTAGGTTTGAATCTTTCCTTATACTTCCTTTCTCTTTTAAGAAACTTAGATGCATAATGACCATATTCATTACATGTCTAACACTTAAAGATATTCTTACCATTGTTTTCTCTTTCCACAAGAAGAGCCACTCCTTTGATCTTTTCCTCAATAGTTTTCCTCCTGCCAAGAATGTCTTGTTGCACTCTTCTATTCTTTGCTAGACTAGGCTTAACACTTAATGTACTAAGTTTTGTTTTAACTTTTACTAATTCTCCAGATTATTTTAGATCAAATTCCATAGCTTCTAATCTAATAAGAAATGTTTCTTTGGTGAATTTTTCAGTATAGGGTATCATCAGTTGAATCATTTGTGTTATTTTCTTGAAAGGTGGTGTCAGACTTTACAAGATCTCCCATATTACTTTATCATCTAATTTAGTTACACCATGAGATCTTATTCCTACAAAAATCTCAAATTTTCTACCAATATAGCTTCTTACAGATTCATCTTCCATCATTTTAGCATCTTGAAATGCACAATGCAAGTTTTCTAATCTAACTCTTGCATGTGTATCACCCTCATAATTAGCTTCTAAATTTTTCCAAATTTCATGAAATGTTTTGAGTAGTTTGACCTGGCTATACTCACTTTTAGGTAGAGCTAACAATATTGTTTCTTTTTTCCTTATGTTGCACATAAATACTTCTCTCTACTCCTCGATATGACTTTCAAGACCATCTTCTTCCACAATATCCTTAGATACCTTGGTTATAAGCCAATATCTTAGACCCATGCACAAAAGATGAGTCTTCATCTTATCCTTCCAACTTTAAAAATTGGTGCCATCAAATTTTAGAATTTCCTTTCTGAACATATTCACCATGGATCCTCTTAGGTTTTTAAACCCTTTCTGATGCAGAGCACACAACCCACTTCTACCACTTGGTTCCTAGACCCCTGGTGGTAGCCAAACCCACTACAAGATAATGTAGTGGTTTACCAACCTTTTTCAAATTTTGACCTCTACCTCTCTAAGTACACTCCACTTTCCTATGGTTCATCCTCTTTCCTAGGGCATTGACAAACTTGGACCAAAATAAGGCTTTAGGGACACTTGTCCTCACTAGGCCAAATACGGCAAAACAAGTAACAATGTTTCAAGACTTCAAAATTAGGATAGGATTAGCATCACTAGGCCTATACCACTAGGATTTATATAGTTTCACGGCTCCAACACCTTCAAAGGGTCAATTTCCCAAAACCAGACCTAGAAATCCTAGTAGGTCAAATTTCAATTTTCCTTAGAAAACTTCCAAACTTCCAAAGGATGTGACAAAATTATCACCTTTTCAGATACCCTTTACCTATTTCTTAAAGAATCCAAAGGATCAAGGGCTAAATCCATTACAACATGTCCAAATTCTACTTTAGTCCATTGACCTAATAGGCCTAATTAGGTTGGGTTTCCAAAGCAAGTTCTTGAAGATAGGTTCATAGAATCAACTCAATCCCATGGAACTCTTCATATCCTTCCTAAAACTCCATTTCACCCTTCACCTTGGTTTAAGAAATTAGTATGGAAGCCTAAATGCCACTTCTTCTTCTATTCCTGGCTGAACACATAGGGATGTTCAGCCTAGGGCCTACTAGTAAAAATAGAAAACCAACTCCTCTAGGTCTAAAACTCTACCATAAAAAAATACACACCCCTATCTTGCATTCTCCAAAGAGGCATCAAATTCCAATTATGGGTTTGTAACTTAGAGGCACATGTTTGCCAAAGCCCTTGAATTTAGACCAAAATGAACAACCTTTACAAAATCTATAATAACTTAAGAAAATGAAAAGATATAACCTTGAAACCAAAAGAAAATGAGACTTATTTCATCAAGAAACCCAACCATATAGTTGATCACCTTCTCCAATCTGTACAAGTTTTTACAATTGAGAAAAATAATGAAAATGGTAGAAAATTAGAGTTTTATTCATATAAATCTTCACTAGTCCACACAACTATGTTATTTTCTCTAGGTATAGCATTTTAAAACATATATTCCTTGCCTCCAATGTTCATAACCATCATTAAAATGGTTAGGCCAATGTTCAACTACCTTTTCAATTATTTAGCAAGAAAAGTTGTCATTAACTTTGCATTATTTTGCATGACAACATTGGCATTTTTGCTTTAATAACCTCCTAGACACCTAGATCTTTTCCCAATGATCCCAAGGGAATCTAAATCTATCTAGAGACCTACAAACTCCTTTTTTCATACAAAATAACTCAAATTCCTTATATTTGACCTTTGGTTCAATTGATATCCTGGCATATAATGACACCAAGAATCCAATTGACCTTACATATGGTCTTGTTACAAAAACCTTATTCAAATGACTAATCGATGAACCTATTGAACCTCTTTGCCTTGGTTCCCTGCACCATGCACCTTAGGTCTAAAAACCTCAAGTCTCTTGAGTTGGCAAATCTTCTACCTGAAGGCCCATGTTGATCAAATCTTCTTTAGTCAACCAAGTTGCATCCTCCACATGCTTGTTCTTCCACTTGACAAGGTATTGATAATAGTCTTCCTCCTAGTTTCTTTCAGCACTTTGGTGTCTAAGAGGCATTCAAGCTCTAGTGGTTTCTACTTGAGAAGTTCTACAGGTACTTCCACTTCATGCATTTGACCTATATCACAAGCAATAGATCCCTTATAGGGATATAAATCAAAAACATTAAAGATGTTAGATAAACCAATATTAGTAGGAAGTTCCACTTTATAGGCATTTGTGCCATATTTTTGCAAGATTTTGAAAGGTCCTATCTTCCTCATCATCAACTTGGTATATTTTCCTTTAGGTAATCTTTCTATTTTTAGGTGAACTATCACCATATATCCCACTTTAAACTAATGATCTCTTCTAGTTTTGTCTGCTCTTTCCTTGTATTTTTCAAAGGTCTTTTCCAATCTATGCTTGACATCTTGGTGCAACTCCTTCATGACTTCTAAAAAGTCCTCTACTTGTGCACTCTTCCTTTCTATTTGGCTAACATCCCTCAACTCCATTACTCCTCTGGAATGAGTTCCATAAAAAATTTGAAAGGAGCTAAATCCAATACTCTTGTTCACTAAATCATTAAGGTAAACTCTACCTATGCTAGGACTAAAAATTATGTGACTCCATAGTCCTTTATGGGACATCTTAATAGGTTCCCTAAGGACCTATTTATGACCTTTGTCTAGCTATCTAGCTATGGGTGGTATGTAGAAGAATAGGAAAAATTTGTTCCCAACTTTCTCCCCAAGGTCCTCCAAAAATGTCCTAAAAATTTAGGATCTCTATCTGATATTATAGACAAGGGTAGCCCATGTAATCTTACAATTTCCTTGAAGAATATCCCTGCAATAGCCGAAGCATCATGACTTGTTTTACAAGGAAGAAAATGGTCAGTTTTGGAAAATATATCCACTACAACATATATGCAGTCATAACCCTATCTAGTTTTGGGAAGACCAAGTACAAAATCCATGCTGATGGAATCCCATGGTCTTCTTGGAATGGGAAATGGTGTATATAAACCTGCATTTGATGTTTTTCCCTTGTCCTTTTGGCACAACATACATTTCTCCACAAACTTTCTTACCTTTGTCTACATTTTGGGCTAGAAATAGAACTTTTTGACCAGTTCTAGTGTCTTATCTTGACCAAAGTCTCCCCATAATCCCCCATAGTGATTCTCCTTTATTATGTTCTCCCTTATGGAGCCTTTAGAAATACATAATTGAGTTCCATTGAAGAGGAAACCTTTCTACAACATAAAATCTACAAATTTAGTATGATACATATCACTCATCTCCTTGTACACATGGTATGCTTCAAAGAAGTCTTCATCTCCTTCATACATATCCTTGATTGCATTAATTCCCATACTCTTAAATCTAGTCTCTTGAATGGGTAGATTCCTACTACTAAGGGCATCTACTACTTTTTTAGCAACTCCTTTTTTATGCTTGATGATAAAGTTGTATGCTTGGATGCACTCCACCCACTTGACATGCCTATGATTCAGTTTGTCCTGCCTGTTTAGAAAATTCAAAGCAAGATTATCAATATAAATTGCAAATTCTTTAGGCAATAGATAATTCCTCCATTTTCTCAAGGATTGAACCAATGCATACATCTCCAAATCATATGTTGAATACCTTTGCTTTGCCTCATTTAACTTCTCACTAGAGAAGGCTACTAGTTTACCTTCTTGGCTTAGGACTCCCCCTATGGGCCTATTTCTTGCATCATACTCAATGGTGAACATCTTCTTCAAATTAGGCAAAACAAGGATAGGTGCTTCTACAACCTTCTTCTTTAAGTACTCAAAGGACTGATCTACATCCTTAGTCCATTCAAATTTAAATTTCCTTCCTCCCTTAATTGTATCAATCATAGGGGCACACATATTACTGAAACCCTTAATAAATTTTCTATAAAAACATGCTAAACCATGAAATCCTTTTACCTCACTTGCTTTCCTTGGGGTAGGCCAGTTGAGAATGGCTTCCACTTTTGTTGGATCCATCTTGAGGTTGCCCATGGAGATGACAAAACCTAGGAACACCAATTCCTCCTTCATGAAGTCACATTTGTCCAAGTTGATCCTTAGTACATTTTCCTTGAGTTTCTTCAAAAGAATTTCCAAGTGTGTTAGATGGTCTTCCCTAGAATGACTAAAAATTAGTATATCATCAAGATAAACAATAGAAATATTATTAATAAAAGTCTTTAAGACTTCTTTCATAAGCTTAATGAATGTACTTGGGGCATTTGAAAGACCAAAAGGCATCACTATCCACTCATAAAGTCCATCATTGGTTTTGAAGGTAGTTTTCCATTCATCTTCTTCCCTTATTTTGATTTGGTGGTATCCACTTTTCAAATCAATTTTAGCATAGTACTTTGCTCCTTCTAGGTAATCCATTAAGTACTCCATCCTAGGCATGGGAAGCTTATATCTGATAGTTATCTTATTTATCACTTTGGAGTCAGTACATAACCTCCATGTACCTTCCTTCTTAGGGGCCAACAATGTAGGGACTACACAAGGGTTGATGCTTCTTCTTATGAACCCCTTTGCAAGCAATTCTTATACTTGTGTAGCCAATTCTTTATTTTTCTGTGATGTCAACCTATATGCAAGTTCATTTGGAAATGTAGAACCAGGTATGAAATCAATACAATGGCTTACCTCTCTAAAAGGTGGTAAGGTTTCTATGGTATAGTCTAAAATCACCTCATTGTACTTGTCCAATAGTTGTCTTACTTCCTTTGGTTCCACAATATTCTCATCTGATCTGCCTTCTTTTCCCTTTTCTCCTAGTTTTGAATTCACTACTATGGAAAAGAAAGGAGTGTTCTTCACTTTGAGGGTCTTCAAAAAATCCTTCTCTCCAACCATCATCACACTAGATACATGTTGGGACTCCTTCCCATCTTCCGATAAGGGTCTCATAGTGTATTCCTTCCTATTTTTGGAGATGATATAAACATTGTTTCTTCCATCATTTTTGGAATTTACATCATATTGCCAAGGCCTTCCTAGAAAGAAATGACAAGCATCCATTTCTACAACATCACACACAATTCTGTCTTTTTATTCCCCTATCTAAAATTCTACTCCTTTAGCCATGAAATTTTATAAGGGTTAGGATGAGACTATTTCTTCAATACAAGATTTTCAGCCATTTCTATTGATGTTATATTATTAGTTGAACTAGAATAAAAAATAACCTTGAAGAGCTTGCCTTTCACCTTGCAAATAGTCTTGATCAATGTCTTCCTTTGGGGAGGTTCTTGCTCTATAATAGTCTTCAGCAGGGTCCTATTGAACATTAGAGACTCTCCTCTCTCTAGATCAACATTTTCTCTTGCCCCTTGATCACTTTGTGCATCCTCTTCTTGAGCCAAATGGATTCTCCTATCCCCTTCTTGGTTGTTGCTTCCCATTTTCTCTAGACATCTAGAAGATCTATGCTATATCTGAATAAAAATAAAACATTTTCCAGTAAAGATCCTTGGAGTACTTCCTCCAAATCTACCTCTTCCATTAGGTCTTCTTCTTATAAATCCTCCTCTACGATTTGCATCTCCTTTTGACTTGTCTTGGTTGGTTGTCTCTCCTTGGGATTTGTTAGATGAACTTCTGCCCCCAAATCTTTCTCCACCTCTAGAATTTCCTCCTTTCCCTCTACCTTGGGAATCATTTTTCCTCTTTTTTTTATCCTCAATCTTGAGGGTCATCTGATAGTATTGATGTATAGTTTTAGGATTGAACAAAATCAATTCATCATTAATGGAATACTTGAGCCCATTAAGGTATCTTTCTAACATTTGCTTCTCATTTTTAGGAACTTGAGAACTTAGAGTGAGTTTATGAAACTCCTCTATATATGTACCCACATCCAAGTCCTTTTTCCTTAGACTTTGCAACTTTTGATGCATTAGGACCTTATAGTCCTCTAGTATAAACTTCTTCTTAATCTCTAATTTCATATTTTTCCATGTTGCTATGGGTTCTTTCTCCACCTCTATCCTCTCATTCTAAAGAAAATTCCACCAACTAAGGGTAGATCCTTTCATCTTAGACTTAGAACCTTTTACTCTTTGATTTTTAGGCACATTATCACACTCAAAGTGATTATCAAGGGCTTCAATCCAGTCTATGCACTCCTTTGGATTTAGCTTCCCACTAAACATAGGTAGGTTAGACCATTGATCCTTTCTCCCTACCCTTTCTAGGGCCTCCAACATGGCTCTCTAATCTGCAAGCATTGTTTCTCTATCCTATCTAGGTTCTCTTCCTTTAGTCCCTTCTTCTTGTCCTTCAGAGTCTTCTAAGACTCCTCTAGCCCTTTAATTTGTCTAGTTCTCTCTTCATGCTTCTATTATCCTCTTTTACTACCCTACTTTCTGTAATCTACTCCTTGACCAATTTGGCCAACTCCACATTTGTGATTATAAAAAGTGCCTCCCTCTCTCCTTCATTTTTAGACATCTTTCTACGTCAACAAGTTCTTATTGGCTCTAATACCACTTGATGCAGAGCACACAACCCATTGCTACCACTTGGTTCTTAGACCCCTAGTGGTACCCAAACCCACTACAAGATAATGAAGTGGTTTACCAAACTTTTTGCAAATGTTGACCTCTACCTTTCCAAGTGGACTCCACTTTCCTAAGGTTCTTCCCCTTTCCTAGGGCTCTTGGTAAACTTGGATGAAATTAAGGCTTTAGGGACACTTGTCCTCACTATGCCAAATAAGGCAAAACAAGTAACAAAGTTTCAATACTTCAAACTTATGCTAGGATTTGTATCACTAGACCTATACCACTAGGATTTATGCACTTTCAAGGCTCCAACACCTTCAAAGGGTCAATTTCCCAAAATTAGGCCTAGAAATCCTAGTAGGTAAAATTTTAGTTTTCCTTGGAAAACTTCCAAACTTTCCAAAGGATGTGAAAAAATTATTATCTTTATAGATACCCTTTACCGAGTTCTTGAAAACTCCAAAGGATCAAGGGCTAACTCCATTCTAGCATGTCCAAACTCCACTTTAGTCTCCAAACCTGATAAGCCTAATTAGGCTGGGTTTCCAAAGCAAGTGCTTGAAGATGGGCTCATAGAATCAAATCAAACCCATGGAACTCTTCCTTTCCTTCCTACAAATCCATTTCACCCTTAATCCATATGGAAGCCTAAATGCTACTTCTTCTTCTATACGTGGCTGAACAGATAGGGATGTTCAACCTAGGGCTTGCTAGTATAAATAGCAAACCAACTCCTCCAGGTCTGAAACTTTTCCATATCAAATTACACACCCCTATATTTCATTCCCAAAGAGGCATCAAATTTCAACTATGGGGTTGCAAGTTAGAGGCACATGTTTGCCAAAGCCCTTGAATTTAGACCAAAACCAACAACCTTTACAAAATCTGTAATAACTTAAGCAAATGAAAATATATAACCTTCAAACCAAAATAAAAAGAGACTTAGTTCATTAGGCTATCCAACCATAATAGTTTATCACATTTTCCAATTTGTACAAGTCCATACAACTTAGAAAAATAGAGAAAATGGTAGAAAATCAGAGTTTTATTCATATAAATCTTCACCAATCAATACAACTATGTTGTTGTCTCCATGTAAAACCTTTTAAAACATATATTCCTTGCCTCCAATGGTCATAACCATCATTCAAATGGTTAGATCAATGTTCAACTACCTTTTCAATTATTTAGCAAGAAAAGTTGTTATTAACTTTGCATTTTTTTGCATGACAACATTGACATTTTTGCTTTAATAACCTCCTAGACACCTTGATCTTTTCCCAATGACCCCGGAGGCATCTAAAGCTCTCTAGTGACCTGTAAACTCCTTGTTACATAAAAAATAACTCAAATTCCTTAAATTTGACCTTTGGTTCAAATGATATTCTAGCTTATAATGATACCAAGGATCCAATTGACCTTACATATGGTCTTGTTACAAAAACCTTATTCAAATGACTAATCCATGGACCTAGTGGAGCTCTTTGTCTTGGTGACCTACATCACTTCCTTCAAGGACTAGTGTTCTGATAGAAATTGTTAGTAATTAATATAACTGAGAGGAGGGACTACATTTGTTATATAGATGTTAGACTCAATATCAACTTTAATTCACTTAATCATGTGAGCAATGTAATCAATAATCATTAAAGATAGATGCATATAGTGACACCACATATGTTGACTTGGGAAACCCTTGATCAAAGGGAAAACCATGGTGGGAATGATGCCCACAAGATGATGTACTAATATAAATATTCCTTGTTAGGAGTCTGTTACAACATTTAGTACAATGAGTCCTTATTAGGAGACTTTGAATCCCTATTAGGAGATTCCAACCTTGTTAGGAGTTATTCAAACCTTGTTAGCAGTTGTGGAAGGAAATTGAACCCATTGTTCAAATAGATTTAGGATCAAATCAAAAAACCTACTATCAAATTGACTTTGGTACTATTCATTTCAAAATAATAGATGTAAAACAAGCTTCTACTTCTTCCAGTATCTAGTATGTTAGACTTCTTCTCTTTAGATTGTGTAATCAGATCTAGAACTTTGTACTCAATAAAAATAACCCTTAAGGTCACTTACACACATAGGTGAGTCACTTGGCTTCTATAGTGCTCTACTACTCAATAATTCACAAGTCTAATCTACTCTCTATATGTTAAACACAAAAAAATCTCTCCTTTATACCATGCCCAATAATAAATCCTTGAGTCGACTTCCCACTTAATTGTAATTTTTCAATTAAATGAATACACATTTAATTAATGTTTTTAAATCACAGTTATAAAAAAACTTTTACACATGTGGCTTCCATACATCCACACTCTCTGACATCGTCATCAATAGGTATACTATCTCTAGTAAACTGTACAACCTTTCATTATATTTTTGATGAACTACAAAAATCATGCAATAGAAACTACTTTCCTAATACTCTATTTCCATATAGTTCTTTGTAGATTAAAATTATCTTCCATACACTATCAATTCAAATTTTGTGCACTTACCCTTATAACAAAGACATACTATAGTATGTGCTAGAAGCTACACATTAACAGATAAGTAATATATTGTTCTTAATACAAAAATCACAGATTGTTGCTCTGTCAGTCTCTACAAACATACTAATATATTGTCATTAATGACAAACACAGTCATGAATACATCATATCAATGTTTTGCAATGCTCCCCCATAGTGATAGCATTAGCATTCATGCTAACAGATTCATGTCCTACAAAAAATATATCATCTAAAAGTCAGGAGAATCATAGGCAGGGTATTCTAACTCTTTTATTAAGAACTCATAGCATAAATCATTTTTTGATATTTGTAATATTGAAGCAAGTATTGCCATGGAATCCACAGTTCTTTTCTATCCTTGGAATTTCTTGGAAGACTATACAAGGGGAAAACTTCTTGAGATCATCTACCATTATTTCATATGGTAATGATTTCTCATCTTATCATTGATAGATGCCACTTACCTGATTGATTATGAGCTGAGAGTCTCCATATACATGAAATTCATCTACCCTCCATTAAAAAATGCTTCATATTTGACAATATTGTTCATACATGAGAATAGTATCTTGTATGTCTTTGTTAGAGAAAACCATTGTGGTATGATAAACAAAGTACCAACACCTAATCCTTTTTGAGTGAATGAACCATAAAAGTACATTTTCATTTATATTGTGTCACATGCATGATGGATTCATTAAGAAACTCTATGTTCATTGGTTGATTATCCTGTAATGAAGCTTTTGCCAATTGATTAACAATTACCTATGCTTTTATAGCCTTTAAATCAAAGTATTAAATGTCAAAATCAATTGATATCATAATCCATTTGGCTAGCTATCTAGTCAATGTTACTTTGTTCAGTAGATACTTTACTAGATCAATACTTGTAACTAGTTTGATAGAATGTGCTAGCATGTAGTGTCTCAACTTTTGAGAAGAAAAGACCACCACCAAACACATCTTTTCAATTATAGTATATTTCATCTAATATGAAATTGAACCACCTCACAATAGGTGTATCATAGTCATGCACTAGGAATTGCTTAGGAATAATATATTCAAACTAAGGACTATTTTCACCACCATGAGGTGCATTTAATCTCATCAACCAAGGCACATATACTTGAAATGGTCGGCACAGTATGTGTATTAGGTCTCTTAATGAGTCACTAAGCTTATGTTGCAAGAAAGTAAAAATGCAAGGAAAAGAACCTACACTACTGCTGCAAGAAGGTAAAACACTTAACTCTATGAATACTGGAAATACAATGGAAAGGATAATAGATATTCCAATTTGGCTCATCCACTAAAATAGTTCTCACATATGCTATAGGAACATTCATAGAGTGTGATGCTACAAGAAGGAACTGACTACTTCTACATAAGATACTACTAATGCTTGAAAATGAATCTATTCTATCCTAATCTAATCCACCTCCCAAGTGGGCCCCCTTGGTTGGCTTCTCTAAACTATTAACATAGGATAGAAGCCAAAGAAACCTATTTAATTCCATTTAGATATTCATTACATAACATAGAACTATAAAACACACCTATAAAAGTTAATAGCTTGCTCTCAAAACTTTTCTTCTTACTCGCTAAAAAAAACTTAACACACTAGGTTTGATTCCTACATATATAGGAGATCAACACTTTATTCCATAACAAAAAAGTAAATGTCCTAGCTTTAAATCCATAGGAGAGAAAATAGGAAGAACAACTAAAGGCAAGAAGAAGAAATAATGGCTTAAGGTGGGAATAATAAAGTCTTAACATATGCTCACTACAGATTAAATACAAAGAAGGCAATAAATCTTCATAGGTCCTCCTTACTCACTACCATATTTTCTGGAACCGCTACAACTTTCTCCACCCTGGTTGCTCCTTAGTACTCACTTCTCCTTGAATGTTGTTAATGCCTAACTTTTGAATCCCTCCAATCATCTTTAAATATTCATTAATAGGTTAGTTATGACACAAATCATGTTTGCAAATAAACATTTATCAAATTAAATTCAAACATAAGAACACACATTTTGATAACTATGTGAAATACTGCATACTATATATAATATGAGAAAAAGATGACATAGTTTCTACCCCATATTTTCATCAAAGGTTTGGTAAACATAGGTCCATAAGTGTTTTAAAAAAGACAAAAAGAGTATTAACAAAGTAGCTTAAACACCACAAAATAAAGGCAAATTTTAGTCTCATCATCTGCACCCTGCCAAACTAATGCTTGTCCTCAAGCATTGCACTTCCTTGGTAGAGACCTAAACTCTCCAATTTCTACCCTCCCCTTTTTTTTTCTCTTAAAAGTGTAGTAAAATCCTTTGGCTCTCTCCCATACTTCTCTTTGGTGATCTTCCTGCAACTTATCAAGTCTATCAACATTGATATCATACAAGGGCCATAGGAACATTGGAGGTTGCATTGTTAAAGGACACCAAAACTTTGGTCTTGGCTAATTTCCTAGTTCTAGATATTTTGGAACTCTATGTAGCATGGCTTCCAAGTTAATAGGGCTATGTGGTTCTAATTTCTTAAGAGATTCTAGTAGTCTCGCTCACCTGCTCCTTACACCGATCATGGCTCTCTAAAATGCAAAGTAGGGAAAATTTTCATATTCAGCATAAACCTTAGTTCTAGCATAAAATATCTTCTCCCTTACTATTGGATTCTTTTTTGCATAGGTCAATGTAAACCAATCCCAAAGCATCTCGTCTAGCTTACTACTTTCTACTCTCAAAGGTAAAGGTTCCGGTCTCTCCTCATCTCTATAGTCATTCTACTACCTATCATAATTTGCTTGATTAGACATCCATGACATGAGAACTTTTAAATGTACACGTTCTATGTAAAGAAAAGGATTCTACTCAATCTCTATAGGAATAACAAAGTTATGAACATATAATTCACACAATAATTTATGCTACCATGGTGGTAAAGTTTGATACAACCCATAAAATTCTTGTGCTAACTTAAACTCTACATTAATATTCTTGAGAGTTAACATTAACTAAAAAAAAAGAAATTTCTCTTTCAAGTAGAAAGCATAGACTCTAGGTGGTGGCCTACAAGCAAGGGCTTGGTTAGCTAGCTTAAGGGCATGGTCCATGTGAAATTTTTGGATTTCTAGCTATTCTTTCAATTCTAAAATTTCCTCATGTTGTGATACTATAATCTTATCCATCTTCTTCTTTTCTTCTTTCCACAATGCTTTAGCAAACCAAAACTATCCATAAAGTTGAAAAAGGAGCTTCTGTAGGGTGACAACACTGTTGTCTTCTCCTTCATGATCCATTTTCCTCCTTCTTTTTTCTTGCCATAGATTCTCTACCAAACTATTGATCCATGTTGATCTATGTATAACTAAGGCAGTATTTGGATTAACATACTTAGGAACTATTTCATCCCTTCAGGTGGAAGTGTCTAGTAAATCTGCTAGGGTATCATCTATACTTTCTTTAATTTCTTTTCCACACTCTGCAGTAAGATTATTAGGAGTATTTTTTATCTCAAGATGAGGGGGAGAATGATCAAAAACAATTTGCATGGGAGATTCCCTAGTGGGTGTTTAAGACAACATAGGATCCTTAGAAACTTGCCCTCTCATTCTAGGTCTTCTCCATACAGGGTTCTCTTCCTATGTTACAACCTTTTACCTACTTTTCTACTTTGGTGTCACTACTATAGGATCAATTGCTAAAGGACCCTTCTTTGTTCTCTTTTGTTTTACAATTGTAGGACTTGGTTCTTGCTGAATAGAAGTTTCTTCTGGTAATTTTCATTTCCTCTTAGCTTTGCTGGTAGCAAGTTTAGGGATTTCTTGTATAGGTGGAGGCACATTTTCTTGAATAGGGGCAATTTCTTGTTCATTTCTTTGAGTCTTTTTAGTTTTAGCTCCTTAAATGTTTTGTTTTGCAGGCTCACTACTAGGAGCTATGTTTTCCTCACTATGTTGTTTGCTAGGGCCAGCTTGGGGTTGCAGGGTTTTAAGTTGCACAAACTCATCCCATGTTAAAGGGGATACATCCCTAAGAGACCTCTCTATTAACAACTTAATTAAAGCATGGTGAGTAAAAAAATTCTCTTTCCTTTTTTGAGTCTCCTCCGCACTAATGCAAAGCATATTATACAATAAATTCAGAATATTCATAGCAATATTATGCCTTACATAGCTAAGTAGCTTGAAATGATGTGCATGCAAGTGAGAAAATCTACCTTCACAAGTAAAATACCTAATAATGCACATCACTAATTTAGGGTATGTTGGTGGCAATGAAAACCTCTTACATCCTTGTTTTGTGACATCCAATTGAGGGTCATGTGGTCTAGTAAATTGGGCCCTTGCTAACCTAGCATCATGCATGCTCGAGTAGTGCTCTCCAACCGTAGGTAACGCTGCTACTTCTACAAAGTGCTCCTCTGTTGCAACTACTATCAAGCCCCAAATAGAAGCTTTTCCCTTTTCAAATGTCATGGTAAATTCTATAGCCACCTCTTCATCATATGCTATTAAACTTAAACAATAACCTAGCCATCCACAAGAATTGAATCTTCTCACAGCTTCTACATCAGAGAGCAACATAGTGTGCTCTACCAGCTCTCTCCTTTGCAAATTCCCACCCATTTCTTAGCACTTCCTCTAGTACTCTATTTTCTCCCCTTTTTCTAAATTCAAGCTTCAAACTTTGCATTATTCCTTAGACTCATCACACTACTTTACTTTAGGAAGAAATTAATTGCCATAACAAATTGTTATGTATAATAATTAAGCTTTGAATGAAGGTAAATCATAAGTTTGTGTGGAAATCATCTAGAAATAAGGTTCGAATGATGAAAAATTTAAAAATAGGTCACATCATAGCTTGACACAAAAATCATTCAAAAATAGGGAGTACAACGCCTTACTTTGTGTACTTATGGTAATAAATTTTCATTAATAAGGGGTAATGCAAAGATTTAGAAAATCATCATGGATAATTAGACATGCCATTGGATAGTATGACCTTCCCCTACCCCCTACTAATTTTAGACAAGTGTCCTCACTTGTTAGATCAGTATGAGTGAGGGATTGGCATACATCGCCATTATATATTTTATGTAGTATTAAATATAATTTACAAAATATATGGACTTATAAATAAAACATAATTTGAAAATGTTATACCTATCGAGTTAATTGTTGCATGTACCAAAAAGGTGGCAAAAATAATGTCAGTAGTAGCATTATTGAAAACATGGAAAATTTGATGATGTGGAATGTAGGTGGATGGAAGATTAAGAAATGAGATGAGGTGGATGGGTTGAAGATAAAGATATGAGATGGAAAGAAAAAATGAACAAAAAGTGAACTTTATGCAAATATAAAGTTATTATTATGAGCATGCAAACTAAAAACTAATGTTGAAGAGCAACAATTGAAAGGTTGACACCTTCGGCTATAGGAAGAGTTGCTTGAGTTGTATTTGAATTTGCTTATTGGAACTACCACTGGAAATTAGATTTTTTTTGTGGCCTTTTATATAACTTGAGTCGGTGACCATTGACTAACAATTTGGAAGGCACTTGATCAATTGTGGTTAGTTTCATAGCTCCATTCTCAAAGACATGACTGATTTCATATGGTCCTAACCATCGTGTCTATAACTTCCCTAGCATATCCTTGAAGCAGGAGTCATATAATAATGCCCAATCACCAAATTAAAATTGTTTACTAATAACATGGGAATCATGCCATTGTTTCCTTTATTTTTATACTAGTTCAATATATTCCAAAGTGGCTTTACGCATCTCATCCAAAGAGTTAAGATGCAAAAGGCATTCTCTTTGTGCTACAGGAAGGTCAATATCTAATGCCAAGGCTATCCTTAGAGTTTTATGTTCAAATTCAATTGAAAGCATTGCCACCTTTCCATATAGGAACTCAAATGGTGTGAATCATGTAGTAGTCTTCTAGGTTGTTTTATAAGCCCAAATAGCTTCTTGTAATCTGCTGGTCCAATCTCGACAATGCAAATGGACTATTTTTGTTAGAATATTTTCTAGCTCATGGTTTGTAACCTCTTCTTGTCCATTAGCTTGTGGATGATAAGGACTAGATTTTTGGTGCCCGATGTTATACTGTTTCATCAATTACGAGATTAGGTTGGAAGTAAATTGTGCACCTTGGTTAGTAACCAGCGCTTTGGGAAAACTGTAGTGAGTAAAAATCTTTTCATACAAGAATTTAGCAACTCTTTCATCATGGGCATGCTTCATAGCCTTAACTTCAACCCATTTTGTTAGGTAGTAAGTGCATACTAGAATATAGGACTTCCCATTGGATGGAGGATCAATTGGACCAATGAAGTCCATTCCCCATATGTCAAATGGTGTGAATGCCATTTGAGGATTAAGAGGCATTTCATCTATTCTTATTGGTCAACCCATCCTTTGACATTGGTCACACTTCCTTGTATAGTTTACTGCATCCTTATGAAGTGTAGGCCAATAATAACTAGTTGTCAAGATTTTGAAAGTTGTCCTTTTGGCTGCGAAATGTCCTCTGCATGGTTCATTATGACATGCATGTAGAATGTCATATGTCTCATCTTCTCTCACACATCTTCTCATAACTTGATTAGGTCTAGTATAGAAAAAAGGATTATCTATCCAAGAGAAAAAAAAACTTTTCTCTACAAGAAAATTTCTTTCCTTATAAGAAAAATGTGTTGGTATCTTATTGGCTACAATATAGTTAGCAATATCTGCATACCATGGAATTTGAACAGCAATATGAAACAAATTCTCATCTAGAAATGCATCATCTACCAGAGTAGTGTTAGTATCATCATGATGGATTCTTGATAAATAATCAGTTACAACATTGGCTTTCCCAAGCTTATCAACTATGGTTATGTCAAATTCTTGTAACAATAGTAACCATCTTGCTAACCTACCTATTATAGTAGGTTTGTTCATGAGATATTTTATTGTTGCATGATCAATATGAACATAGATGGAATAACCAATTATTTAATGCTGAAATTTGTTCAGGGCATAAACTACTACTAGCAATTCTTTTTCAATCATAATGTAATTCAGCTCTAGGACATGAAGACTCTTACTGATATAATAGATGACATTTTCAAGATTTTGGGATTTTTGTCCTAGGACTGCACCTATGGAATAATTAGAGGCATCTATACATATGTGAAAAGGTAAATTCCAATTAGGGCCTTGTAAAACTAGGGCTATGGTCAAAAGTTTCTTAAGTTGCAAGAAGGCTTCATCACATTCAAATGTCCAACTAAATTCAGCTTCTTTTGTAAGTAACTTATACAAAGGACTAGCTATTTTACTAAAATATTTTATAAAACACCTATAATATCTATCATGTCCTAGAAAGGATCTTACATCTTTTGATTTTGCAGGTATGGGCAATGTTTGAATTACCTCTATCTTAGCTGGGTCCACTTGTATTCCTGCAGCGGATATGAAATAACCAAGTACCATGCCCTCCTGCATGAGCATGAAACACTTTTCACTATTCAATGGAAAATTATGTTCTTTAAATCTCATCAAAACCTTTTCAAGATTCATCATTGCTTCTTCAAAAGTAACTTCAAATGTTGTGAAGTCATCCATGTAGATTTCCATACAATCATGTGATACATTAGTAAAGATACTTATAACTACTCATTGAAATGTTGCAAGAGCATTACATAGACCAAATAGTAAAATAGAATATGAAAAAGTACCCCATGGACATGTAAATGTGGTTTTATCTAGATCTTTAGGAGCAATAATGATTTGATTATAACCACTATACCCATCTAGAAAGGAGAAATACTTCTTTCTAGCTAGTGTATCCAGAACTTGGTCTATGAAAGGTAAAGGTAAATGATCATCTTTAGTAGCCTTATTAAATTCTCTATAATATACACAAATTCTCCATTTGCCTCCTTTCTTAGGCACTATAGCCAAAGGTGATACCCATTTACTATCAGATATAGGATAAATGAAACCAACATCAAGCAATTTTTGCAATTCAGTTTTGACAATTTCTCTAAGGTTGATGGAGTGGTAGAAAACCTTCATTAATGTATATTCTATGAGTACATAATGTAGGGCTCAATCCTTTCATATCACCATAATCCAATGCAAAATCCTTCTCATGCCTCTAAAGCAATCCTTTTAATTGTTCCATCTGCGTAGATGTTAATTTGGGATTAACATGCAATTTATGGCCTTTACTCAATTCAATAGTAGTAGTGGATTCTATCATAGCAAATTCAAATATTGGACTTGCTTCTAATTCACAAGGGAGGAGTGAACAAAGAATTTTAGGTTCTGTGAGCAAAGTACAATTCTTATGAAACTCCTCATATGTGATTAATTCTAACACAGAGCTTTCAAATACATCTTTCTCTACCATACAAGTGTTAGTGAGGATACTCTGGAGTACTGAATCTTCTTCTTGCAATCTTAGAAAAGACTGTCTATGCAACATCATAAGTTGTATTATAGAATTTAACTCTTCTTCTTCATCTCCTAAATCTGGTCAAATAGATGTACTCAAATTTGGTAATGGTTGGGCTGGAGGATATAAATCAAATTGCTTTGTTGCTTGGCCATTTGATATGGTCATGTTCCCTGATCTACAACTTATATTTGCATAAGCTATGGCTAACCATGGCCTACCTAAGATGATAGGATAACCAAATAGATTGACTTTAGGGGACAAAATCATAAAGTCTATAGGATACTCTATAGAATCTAAGGTCAACAATATTCTCCATCATCCCATCGGGAGTGACATTGGAACTATCTGCAAGTTCTAGAATGGTTGGTGTAGGCCTTAATCCTTCTATTTGCAACTTCTTCATAGTATCCTTGGTCATCAAATTTATAGCAGCTCTAAGATCTATTAAAACATTTCTAACAAATTGACCATTTATACTGACATTCACTACTAGACATCTTGGATTAGAATATTTTGGTGTAATCACTTTCCCAAGCATGATATCAGCCAATTGTCCCACAACATGGACTATAGTGGGGTCCTTTTTCTTCCTTCCAAGTTTCTTCAAGCAGGCTTCCTTGATAGCTTTTCCATAGATTGAAATGTCCTTAATAGCTTGAAACTATGGTATTTGGACATGTATATTTTTCAACTGATCAACAATGTCAAAAGGTTGTTCCTTGGTTTGTTCAAGTTTCTTTTGTATCAATTATTCTAGAAAAGGAGGTTCTAATGCTGGTTGAACTGGCATTGTCAAGGTAACATTAGTTGAGTCAACAAGTTTAGCAACCAAAGGTTCTGATGCTACAAGAGAGTTTGGTATTTTAGTTATAAGTGGTGGTTTAGGCACTAGTAAAGTTGTTCTAGATCTTAGATGTATATCTACAACACCTAAAGCATAAGTAGGATACTACTAGCTATCAACACTATACATGGGTTGTTGTGGTTGTTGACTATTCAGATTTGGTTGAGGTTGTGCAAGTAACTGTACTTGCTTTTGAGGTCTAGGATTTGCAGGTGGTGGCACTAACATAGGCTATTGAACTGGAGGGGGTAATTATGGAGCACTATTATTTTGGTTAGGCCATTTTTGAGATCCCTTCCATTGGTTCATAGATTGCCAATTCCCTTGGGGTGGTTGCCATTGGTTCTACTAGTTTTTCTGGTAGTTTTGTTGGTTCTGTTGGTTCTGTGGCCATTGGTTTTTTTTTTTATTAGGCTAGGGTTGTTTGGAATTCTGAGGCCATTAGGATTTTTGTGGGTTATTTGGCCTAGCATTGTTCCAATTGGATTGATTTTGTGGAGGACCTTGGGTATTATAGTTTTTCCATTGACCACCATATGAATTTTAACTTTGCAAGGGGTCCTGGGGCATACCTTGACATTAGGCCCATGGTTGACATTGAGTAACAAAGAATACTTTCTCATCATCTCCATCTATCTTGACATATTTAGTTGGAAGATGTTGGTTCTTCATGCTTGCAACCAATTTACATTGGCAATCCTTCTTTTTCTTCCAGCAATGAGGACAATACTCATCTAGTTATAATTTGGCTTCTACTTGCTTCTTCTTTTTAGTCATTATATCCAGCTATGTGGTGACATCATTAATAATTTCTTGTTTAAAATCTAACAATAGATTGGATATCTCAAGCTTTGAAATGCCTTGACTAATCCCTTTAGTGACTATAGAATGCGATCCTTGGCCTTTCTTCATAGTTGACCTTGAATAGTTTTGACATATCTTTTTGAGGTCATCCCAAGAAGCTTGATATAGATCACCACCAACCATCAAGTCTAATTCTTCCAAATAGTTATCATTCACACCTATCAAAAAGACTAGCTCTTGTGAGTCTTCGGACAATGTGTGCTGGGGATTCTTTTGCAATGTATATAAAAAATGTGAAACATAGTCTTCCAATGTCTCCTCCTCCTTCTGTGATATCCAAAAGATATCATCCCCTCTTATACAATATGCTTTGCAATATTCTTTATACTTTTCAAAGAATAGAGCTTGCATTTCATCCCAAGTTGTGGCTACATTGGCTCCTAAGCCCATGAACCATCGTAGATCTAATTATTTCAATGTTACTGGAAATAATTTAAGCTTATGTGCATCAGTGTTGTAGTCAAAACTATGAAAAAGTATATTGAAATCAAACAAGAAATTATCAAGTTCTTTGGTTGTAAGGCCATAGAACTTTGGAAGAGTAGTGGGAGGTATGTTCTTGAGATTGGCATTGATTACAAGACTTGGAAGTGGAAATGGAATAGTAGGTTGTGCCATGACTAGTGGTAATGGATTTTGAGGTTGCTTCTAAAAAGGAATGTTGGGCACTAGATGATTAACAACTGGTGGATTCAAGGTAGTGTTATCAAGAAAACTAGCCAATACTTCAGTGAAAGGTTGGAGACCAGATATATCTATGGGTTCAGCTCTTGATGATGATGATGTGGAAAAAATAGGACTTGCATCTTCAAATGGTAACTCAACTTCTTCATTCAAATTAATAGATTGTCACGAAAGAAATCTTCCATGTTCATCTCATCATCTTCCTCTTCGATGCATGCAATTAAGCTTTTCACATTGGTAAAAAGAACTCATACTAAAAACTATGACTCAAAAATTCTCCTAGCTTGACACCATCCCCAACAACGGTGCCAAAAATGAACTGCCTCACAATAGGTGTATCATAGTCATGCACTAGGCCTTGCTTAGGAATAATATATTCAAATTAAGGACTATTTTTCTCACCATGAGGTGCATTTAGTCTTATCAACCCAAGGATGTATACTTGAAATAGTTGGCACAGTATGTGCACTAGGTCTCTTAATGAGTCACTAAACTTATGCAGTAGGAAAGTAAAAATGCAAGGAAAAGAACTTACACTACTACTGCAAGAAGGTAAAACACTTAACTCTATGAATACTAGAAATATAATGGAAAAGATAACAAATATTCCAACTTGGCTCATCCACTAAAATTGTTCTCACATATGCTACAGGAACATTCACAGAGTGCGATGCTACAAGAAGGAACCTACTACTGTATCACCTAGTTTAGTAGTGTAAGATGAATACTAGCTATTAAAGAAAGCATTAGAAATACTAAAAACAAGTAAACACTTAAGATAGGACCAAAGAAGAAAAAATTGAGGAAAGTAGACCAAATATGGTAAACTCCTCAAGTGCTTCTCATGATGACGAAGCTATGATCCTGATGGGAGGAGATGTATGCTCACTTTGTGCTCAAGCTTCCAATGGATGGGGGATTTTACCAAGTGTGTGCATGGGTGAGGGTTTCAAACAAGAGAGTCATGGAGTGATTTTGCCATTATAATGGTATTTTGGTAGTTTATGAGCTCTCAAAATAGCATTATAACTTTGCATAAAAAGGTGGATGCTTTTAGTGAAGGAGGGAGGTTCAATTTATAGGCCAAGGGTTGAAGGAATGGAGGGCCAAGATGTCAAGATGATGAGATGGTGAGGGAGGGCTAAGATGCACTCAAAGGGGAGCACATGGATTGTGCTAGTTTAGCACTAACAGGAAGGTGAAACTTGTCACAAAGAGGATGAGTGTGAGAGGATAGGATAAGGGTTGGTCAAAGGCTTGATGAGAGTGGTTGAGTATGTAAGAGTCATGGGTGAGGATGCAAGAGCCATTAAGAGGAGTGTAAGAGATATTTGAGGGTCATTTATGTTGGAGGGTGAGGGGGGAGATATTTGTTGACTTTAGATTGGGTTAGCAAGTATTAACCCATGTTTATGATTGTGCACATGATTAAAAGAGGTTTAGGATTAGCTTAGAAGGGGGGTTAGGTGGTGAGTGATTTGGCTTTGATGGGACGGGTTAGTTAGGTGGCTAAGTGAGGTTAGTATGGGTGAATGGGTTGGATTAGGGGTTAGGATTAGGTTTAGGAAGGCTTTTGGATTTAGATATTTTATTAAATGATTTATTTAATAAAATGAGGAGTATGGAATTAAATTGAATAGATTTAATGATTTATCCAATTAAATAGAGGAATATGGATTTAATTGATAAATTGATTTTGGGTGATCAATTGATTTTATCAATTGGACTATAGTTAATTAAATTAATTAATTAACTAGGGGATGATGATTAATTAATTAAATAGTAAATATTTAATCAATAATGTCTTAGGAGATGACTAAATATGATTGCTTAGTGATGTAATCAGATTTAGGTGTCTACAACTACTTCTACTTAAGATACTACTAATGCTTGAAAATAAATCTATTCTATCCTAATCTAATCCACCTCCCAAGTGGGCCCCCTTGGTTGGCTTCTCTAAACTATTAACACATGATAGAAGCCAAAGAAAACTATTTCATTCCATTTAGATATTCATTAAATAACACAAAACTATAAAACACCACTGTAAAGGTTAACAGTCTACTCTCAGAACTTTTTTTCTTACTCAGTAAAAAAAACTTAATACACTGGGGTCAATTCCTACATATATAGGAGATCAACACTTTATTCCATAATAGAAAAGTAAATGTCCTAGCTTTAAATTTGTAGGAGAGAAAATAGGAAGAGCAACTAAAGGCAAGAAGAAGAAATAATGGCTTAAGGTGGGAATAATAAAGTCTTAATGTCCACTCGCTATAGAGTAAATGCAGAGAAGGTAATGAATCTTCATATCTCCTCCTTATTGACTGTCATGTTTTCTAGAACCATTACAACTTTCTCCATCGTGGTTACTCCTTAGTGCTCACTTCTCTTTGAATTTTGTTGACGCCTAACTTTTGAATCCTTCCAATCATCTTTCAATCTTCATTAATAGGTTAGTTATGACACAAATCATGTTTGCAAATAAACATTTATCAAATTAAATTCAAACATAAGAACACACATTTTTATAACTATATGAAATACTACATACTAGATATAATATGAGAAAAAGATGACATAGTTTCTCCCACATAGTTTCATCAAAGATTTGGTAAACATAGGTCCATAAGTGTTTTAACAAAGACAAACAGAGTATCAACAAAGTATCTTAAACACCACAAAATAAAGGCAAATTTTAGTCTCATCGAAAAATAATGTTTTGCTAATGTAGTGTATGACCCTTTCTTTCTTGTTCTCATCTTCTTGTGCTAGAAATACCTCCAATGCCAATGCAATAGTTGATATGTAAATAATCAATGGCTTTCTTGTTAGATTGTGGTGATTGATTAGAAAAGTATTGTACATACTTCATAAATTTTATGGTGCTTAGGGCATTGCCTTGAAAAAAAAAAAATTGGCCCTATTTTATTAAGATTTTGGGCCAACATGAAATTATTAATTATAACCCTAAAGTGGTAAAAATACTTGTATAAAAGAGCTCAAGGTTAGGGATTGTTTCATGGTTGTGATGTGAAATTGGTTCTTGTGATGGTATTGAGCTATAAGAGATTACAAGTTGTAATCAAGTTATAATCACTCGATTGTAATAATATTAGACTTCTTGTTTGGGAGATTTAGCCCAAGGATTGGGTGAACCATATTAAATCTTGGTGTCTTGTGTTTTTTTCTATGTGATCTATTATTGGATATATTTGCATGTAATTGTTATTTCTATCTATGGTTTAATCCTAACAAGTGGTACTAGAGTGAGGTTTTTTTTATAGTTATCCTCTACAAAAAAGTCTCACAATTGAGTGGGAGCAATGGTAGACAAGGGTAAGCTGAGGGTTGACAGGTTTAATGGGTAGAACTTTCAATTATGGAAGATGCAAATGGAAGACTATCTTTATTAGAAGGATTTATAGAAGTCATTGGAAGGCAAAGCCAAGAATTAGAGATCTACGCCAAATGATGAATGGGATCTTTTAGATAGAATGATAATTGGAAGAATTTGATTATGCTTGGCACCACCAGTGGCATTTAATATTACAAAAGTGAAGATGAAAAAAGAATTGATGCAAACCCTAGCAAAACTATATGAAAAGCCATTCACTTCAAACAAGGTATTTCTCATGAAGCATTTATTTAATATGAAAATGGTAGAAGGTGGATCTATTGTAGATCATTTAAATGAGTTTAATACTATTACTAGTCATTTATCTTCTATGGGTATCAATTTTGAGGTGGAAATTAGTGCTCTCTTGATTTTGTGTTCTTTTTTTGAAAGCTAAAATGACTTGGTAATGGTTGTGAGTAATTCTATTCCTGGATCTAATACCTTAAAATATGATGATGTGATCGATGTTATTTTGAGTAAGAAAACTCATAGGAAAACCTAAGGTGGATCTACATTTGGAAGTTCTTTGAATGCAAAAAATAGGGGCAAAATGACTGAGAGAGGAAGTAATTCTAGAAATTGTGGGAAATCAAGAGGAAATTCAAAGGGGAGGAGGTCTCAATCAAGAGGACTAAATGACTATTGGTACTGTTGGTGTTTAAAAATGTTATCCGTTTCCAATTATCCCAATGAGAAACTAATGCATCTAGGGGCAGCTAACTCCCATTATCAACACATCCATTCAAACATCAGGCCAACTATAAGGCTATACTCCTTCTGCACTTCAGGCTCTACAAAACCTAGGTGGGTGGACCTATAGATTCTTTATATGGTACCAATTATCAAAGCATATAGTAAATCTATTCAAAGCAGATAAAAACCCTTATTTCTCCTAAGAACTCATGAAATAACACAGACCTACGATAGCTAGATGCAGATCTATGAACCTCATAAGCTGAGTGAGGGAATTCTATGATAGCTCTTCAACATAAAAAGTAAAGATCATTTGATTAATGATGTTGATTCAACAAAACCCCTAAAATGTAGCAACATGAACAAGTGATCCTGTAAATGACTAGTGTCTTATCTATTGGGAAAATCCATGAATCAAATGCATACAGATGAATATTTGAGACATATGTGTATCTTCAGATATCTGATCTATCCATCTAACTTGTAAATGGACATCTATGCTCAATCTGAAACTGATTCTTGCATGATATCCCCATCAACAAACCTACAATCCTGTTGATTCTCTAAAGCATTTACATAACCTCTTGGGCCATAAGCAACAATGAACTAACATGCAGCCTTAAGGAGCTACAATTACAACCTAAACTCTTTGTTCAGAGATTGTAAAACATTGAAGATCACTAATAAGGGAGACGAGAATCAGAAGGAAACTAATGAAATTCCTATTTCTCTGTATTAATTTCCTTGAAAAAATACATTTAAAAGCATGCAATCAAAATATGAAAACACCTAACATGTCTGAACCATCTATATTATCTGCACTACTATTGTTCATACAAGAAGAATTTGCTAAAGAATATGGTGTCTCAGTATTGGAAATGCATCAAGAACTGGATCCAAAATCTAGTATCACAGTCATGAGCAGCCTTTTTTCCAAGGAAATGGAACTCCTCAAATGATAGAAAGAAAGAATGATATAGACAAGGGTGAATTCCTGGATCTGAATCTGATATTGACATCTGTCCACTAGGAATTCAATCTTCTACAACTAAATCACTTCTTTTATCTTTCTACCTCTTTGATTTGATTTGATTTGGTTTTGTTTTCATCATTTCTTGTAACAAGCTTGAAAATATCCTCTTTTTAATGATGAAAACTCCTTTTGCATCCAAAATATCTAATTTACCTACTGAAATGCTAGTGAAATTTCAATTTTTACTGAATGAATCTGAACAAATTTTGACCCAAACTGAATTCTCGCTGCCTTTTAACCAAATTCAGGTCATTGCTATGTTAGAAATTAGTTCTAATCTTTGATTACATGAATATAGTTAGAATCTGGGAACCTGGGAGAAAACCTGGTATAGCTCAAACACATTGCTACCTGTGCAAAATCTGACTCTAGAATCAAAAAATTCAACTCTTCTCAGTTTTGGCAGTATACTCCACTGCCCATTTCTGATAAAAGATGCCCCTGTTAGAGCAATTTGAAAAACCAAGCCCTTGGACTAAGAACAGAACATTAAAATAAAATTTTTAAAAATTATATAGTTTGCACTATATAAACTTTTTAAATTTATTCAAATTCATCACTTGAACAAATCATGCATTGAAAACTTTTGAATTTTATTTTATATTCATCTCTATTTCTACCCTTTTGCCACTTGTCGCACATTGATTGGCTCTCAACCATTCAGAATATTAATTAATTGATTAATATCAATTAATTAATCATTTAATTTCATTTTTTGTGGAACTGTGAGCTTTCATTCTTTCCTTTACATGCTTACGCTTTTATGACCTCAGCGTAAGACCAAGCCCCCTCAAATTTTGATTTACGCCTTTACACTGGCCGTATCACGTATCCCTGAAAATGTCTAAAAATTGGTTTATGCCCATCCACTTAAGATTTTCTCATTATGCTTCAACGAAATTGCATATCCCCAGAGAGCTTTGGAAATTATCTTACGCCCATACGTGCAAAGCCTTCCCGTAGCATCGGGACCCTTGAATTTTTGACCTCCACTCATACGCTCATGCGTAAGCCTGTAGAAATATTCATATTACCTTACGCATACACGAACTTTCCTTTATGTTGGGCCTCAAAATGTATAACCTTTAGTCCCGCAGGCCCCACCACTAGGCCAAGCGTTGCCTTGAAAAAGCCATTGTCTTATAGACACTATTGTATTTTGTCTTATCATATTTAAAGATTTCAAAACATTCCCACACAGCGAATATGGGATAAAGCATTTGTATTGGTTTTTCTTTTTAGCTCTCCTCTGCCTTCTTTCCATTGCACAAGGCTTTTAAAACCTACTTTCCTTCTTGTTCTGGAGCGTGGAAGTCTCTGGAGACTGGCTACTTGTTTATTGCCTCCACTCATTTCAAAAATGTGGCTCTACCCAGCCTGGGCATCTTCCTCTATGGCTAACTCTTTTGTCGCGTGGATTTCCTACTACTTTACATCGGACCCTCTCTTAAACATTTGTGTTGCCTTCTTTAATCATGACATCTCAGATTTCTTTGTGTGGAGTTCTCTTGTTATTAGCTAGGCATTTTTCCTACATGCTCTCTTTCTTCAACGTGGATCTTTTCCTTCATTCTACAATGGCTTTCTATTGTTGGCAAATTCTTTGCTTTGATTGGGTGGCTCTTTAAGCAGCTTCACTGCCTCTTTTAATGCGTGAGCTTCCTCCATTTATTAAAACAAGTTCTTCACCTTTTTTATGGCTGTCTTTTATTGATTGTAACCTACCATGAATGGTCTTCTCTCACTTGTCTTGACAAGCATTTCCCTGATTTTTAACTACCCAGTGTTTGATTTCTAAGTGCATGATGCCTTCCTTTGTATACTGCCATGGATTATGTTTTGCTATGGGAGGTCCCAGCTCCTCACGTGATTAAAAGATCTATAAAGAAAGTCATTTTTCACATGTTGCTCGCTGTGAAAGTATTGAAACATGGAGGAATTTGCATTCTTCTTGGACACCATGACTTAATGATTCTGTGGTTAAATCTCTAGTCAAAAGATTTGATGGATACTCTGAAAAATCTGCATTAACCCCAAAGATAAACTCATCCGGTTTTAATGGATGCCCAAATTCAGGCTGGGTCCAGTACTTGGTAGAAATTATTTCATTTCAATGTTTGGAAGACTTGAGAAATCCATAGAGAATGTTTACCATCCAGATTTCATGAATTAATGGATTTAAAATTATAATCCATTAATGTATAAGAATTAATGGTCATATATAAATAATCTCCCATGCTGCTCTCTATGCGTGGAATCTTCCATTGTATTTAGCTTTCTCACACATAACTAAGATGGAGTGATTCTCAGTTGTATAACCATATGAAGCTTCCCATTGTGAGAAATGCAAAACATTTTCTATTATCTCTTGTTTCATGTGTAATTTCTGCTCTTTTAATTTTCCTCTATAACTTTGCATTCCTTTGTTGCATTGCCAGCCCACTCTTTATGATTACTAATGCCAAATTGAATTAGCCAGCATTTGATGACCTTTTGCATACCTTAAATCAATTGATTTAATGGCTTCTCAAAACATAGTAAATCCTTTTGCTATCGCATTATAGATGAAGTCCCCTTTTTTAATTTCGAGCACTGACAATTAAAACTCATATCACTTCTTACCTGCAAACTGTGAATTTGTGTTTGGAGGCCCGCCAACTGTGCTTAAAAGCTAACTCAATCAAATAGTCAGGCCACAAAAATTGTCATGAGTGTTCTATCCTACACACTCTATCATATTGCAAATTTTCAACCCATGATAAACTCTTAGTCAAGAGATTTTAATTGCCGAACATCCATACTTCAATTGACTTGCAGGCAAACAGTGTTAAAAAACATAAACTAGGCTAGAGTTCGACACTATAAACCGGGTTATTGATCACTTGGGATTCTGAAAACTGGGATATAGGTTCTTTGCCATGAGGAGAATATAATTGTATGTTTTTGGCTCATGAAGAATCACAGGATGCACTTGGCAAATTTCCGAAAATAGGCACTTAGTAATTTTGAACTGGCAAATATGTCAAAAAGTAGTTTTTGGTAAACAGACGAACACAAGAAAGTATGCAGATGGATTCGTCATGACTTGAGAATTGGTATACTTGAAGAATCTTCAGGACACAACACAATGGTACAATCAGTTTAGGCTTACCAATTAAGGGATCAAAGTTATAACATGTCGAACAGGGGTACAAATCAATCTGGATACCTTAGCTGTAACAAAACAATACAAACTGGGTTTTTAATCCTACTGGAAAACTGATCAGATGGATTCTTCATGACCTCAAAATTGAAACATATGAAGTGCCTGACCCCTAGAACACAATGCAAAAAGAATTTTTTCATTTGGGTCAACTGGGTCAAAGATATGATTGGTCGAACAGGGCTTCCCAGAATTGTGAACAACTAGTCAAATGCACAAAATAGTAAATTACCAACTTTGAGGGGTTCAAAACCTATTCAAATGGATTCAAAATGACTTGAGACTTGGAAAATAGGTTCTCTAATATGGACACTAAACAATCCCAAAGTGGCGGATCATGACACACTCCTGGGTAAAATATATTCAAAGACAAACTAGGCCTCTTGTCGCTATTTGACACTTGGGCAGAATTGGAAGTTTTGACACTAGCTCAAAATGGGACTTCGCCAAATAGCTCAGAATGATGATTTATCTTCATGGAATAGGTAGATAGGTTGAATGGAAGGTGTTAGAAATATTGAACACCTCTGGGGCTTAAATGGACAATCGGGTACAACCAGGCACATATGCATTTTAAAAGCGTTTAAGGGCTTGATTTTTTCAATGGTGCTCAAAATTGAGAAGGTGATTTTGAGTGCCAATAGTGGCTCTATCTGGGGATGCATGTCCCTTGCAGGCATGGCAAGATTTCAGATCTCTGGGAGAATTAGACCACACACTTGAATAGAAAAACTTTCTCAAACAGCTTTATTGAAAACAGGAAACTACTCTAACTATGTACAAGTGATGCCCCTGGGCCACCAAAAGTTTCAGAACTTCTTACCTCTGTCAAAAACCTGATCCTCATTTACATCCTTCTAAGGTAAACTAAAATTCTCATTATCATTTGTTTCACCCAATGTATCAACATTTGCAATTAGCTCAATAGGCAAAACAAAACTATCATCATCTTCATAGTGTGTATAAAAATCAGACATACTTTCTTCATCTTGCCCACTATGAAAAAATGGATCAGCATGACCATAACAACTGATATCAAACTGAAACCGATCACTACTGATTGAATCATGGATTCTTTCAACTAGAAACACAAAGTGCTCATATTCAACTTCATTCAACGAGTTACATGGAGCAGATTGTAACTCACCTTGTGCTTCCATAAATGAAGAGTATGTGAAATCTGATCGTTGCCTACTTGCAACCATGTTACTCTTTGAATTAGATTTATCCTTTGCTGAAACCTCTTCACACTCAAAAAATTGATTAGTCACCATACATGAAAACTCATTCTGATAGTACTGATCCAAACTATGTTGATGACTATCATCTTCTTCATCAAACTAAAAATTAGAATACACCTTGAACTTATCTTCACAAGACCTATCAGTGCATGAAGAAAATCTATAACCGGATTGACAACACTCACTATTTTCCACTTCATCATATGAAACATCAAAACAATGTTCAGCAAGATCAACATGAAAGGAATCTGAAACAACATTAAACTTCCCTTCATCAACATTCTCTACATCCAAAAGATCGTCATGTGCAAAAACATTTGAGGTTCTGTTATATACGCCTCCAAAGTCTAACAAAGACTGTTCGGATTCTACCTCTTTTTCCACATCAAACTTTGGGGAATTGATTTCACTGAATGAGAAAGTATTATGAGAGAACATATGAATATCCTTAGAGATACTTACATGCTTTTCAAACTCACGAGCTAACAAAACAGATATTTCATCAGAACTCAAGAAGATTGCCTCACAAATCTTCTCCTGGCTATGATTGTCATCTAGATAACATGAAGAACTTACAATAGGCAGATGATTAGTGTAACAATATGGAAAATCAGAATTATTACAACATTCTTTCTTATCATGGAAATCATTCCCCTTACTGCTCTTACAACTTTCTTCAACTTCATATGTATTGTAACTTAATTTATCTTCTCTTTTATATCCATCTTTTTCATGCTGATTGCTATTAACTGATTCATTAACATTTGAATCCACCTCTTCACAATCGGAAGATAGATTATCTTGCTCTATGGACTCATTGTATTCATTAGTACCTTGGCTTTTAGCACACTCATTATCATCATTAGCAGATATATTATGAAATCTATAATCATCACTTTCCATCTCCTCAATGAATTTTTCAATTTGCAAAGTTATTTGTAACCTTATAGGTGCTGGCCAATCGAATGAATTGGGTACTAGAACATCAAGGAAAACACTAGGTAGGGAAGATTCCTTAGGTCTACAATGAAAAGGCATCTTACTAATTATTGACTTAAGCCTTAAATAACATTGTTCGGCATTTAAACCTTGAATACTTCCTACCTCAATTCTTATAAGATTTACAATCATTTTGTAAGCCATTGTATTCAACATAGTAATGTTATTACTCAGTTTCTAAACTCTCATAATTTGGTAAACTAATCTTAGATCTGAGATCTGACTCCATCTTACAACAAAATTTCTACCTCTTCTTACTAGTGCTAAAAATCACTGAATAGAGGCACTGATTCTAACATTTGACTTTCATGAAAAGAAAACATGAAAACCAAAATACCTCAAGTACTGATGGAAAACTTTGATCTGCTGATCTGGCATAGGTGCAAAACTAAAAATCCTTTACACCACTGGTCAAAACTTTGTAGAGTCGCCACCTCTTTGCAAGAGGAATAAAATAACCACTGCTGTGATTGATTTTTTACATTTCAATTTCGTTATAACAGCAGATTTCAAACAGCACTTTAATACTTATCAAGAATTTAGAACTTCTTTACCAAGATCTATCAACAGTCTTAGATCTGTCCACACAACTAAAAATCCTTCAAAATTTTGCAATGAAATCAACTAGGAAGAAACTGGTACAGAGATTTGAGAGTCGCCACTCACACTTGGTGAGAAATAAAACATAATTTGTCACTTGACAAATATGAACCAGACCTTCAATGTAGGAGAAACTTGCAGATCACTGACATCTTGGAAAGAATTTACACTTTATAAATGAATTTTTGACTCTAAAACTTTCTCAACAGTATTTGCAAAAATTGAACTGATTGAAGATAGACCTATGATAGTCATAGAACACAATTTTCATCCAGTTTCAACATACTGCTGATAATGAATAAAGCTTAACTGGGGAACATGAAACTTTAGAAAGGAAAAGGAACACATCTTTCTATTGATATGCTATATCCAATTTGTTTCATGATAAAGATTTTGGTTCTTTCTATATGCAACTCCCCAACAGAGTCACCATTTTGTTGGAGTTTGAAAATGTTACCCATTTCCAATTACCCTGATGAGAACAAAGCACATCTAGGGGCAGCTAACTTCCATTTTCAACATGCCCATTTAGACACTAGGCCAACTATAAGGCTATACTCCTTCTGCACTTCAGGCTCTTCAAAACCTAGGTGGGTGAACCTATAGATTCCTTATATGGTACCAGTTGTCAAAGCATACACTGAATCTAATGTAAAGCAGATAAAAAACCTTAAATATTCTATACTTACCCAGGAATCACAAGCATGAAATAGCTAAGAACATACTTCATGAAACTAGCAAGCTAAGTGTGGGTTAACATTGAATAGCTTTCAACATAAAAGGGAAAATTGATTTAATATGTTGATATCAGCAAGACCCAAATATGAGCAACAAAATCTAGTGATCCTATCTCTGATCAGTGCCTTATCTATTGGGCAATTAAATGAATTATAACCATACATCTTTTGGAAATTTGAGACACATTACTACATCCAGATCCCTAATCTATCCTTCACCTTATAAACAGACATCTGCTTCAGATTTGAATCTCATACTCAAAATATCCCATCATGAAATTTGCAAAACCTTGTGATAAATACCAAGCAATTACATGGGTCTTTGATCCATATGCAAGACATTTTAACTACATACATTCCAAAATGAGATGCAACCTAATCTATGATCCTTTATCATAGACTAGAAAGATTAAAAATCCACAAACCGGAGACAAGACTCAAATTGAATTTGGAAACCTTTGTTGTGTTTTATTCATTCTCCTTGAAAATGAATACATGAAAGACGTACAGAAAATAACTCATAGATCACCTAACACAAAAGAACTGTCTGTAATAAACATACATGCTGCTCAATACAACAGAGAAATGCTGAAGAATATGGTGTCACAGTATTGGAAATGCATCAAGAACTGGATCCAAAATCTAGTATCACAGTCATGAGAAATTTTTTTCCAAGGAACTGGAACCCCTCAAATGATAGAAAGAAAGAATGATATAGACAAGGGTGAATTCCTGGATCTAAATCTGATACCACATCTATCCACTGGGAATTCAATCTTCTACAACTGAATCACTTCTTTCATCTTTCTACCTCTTTGATTTGATTTGATTTGATTTTGTTTTCATCATTTCTTGTAATAAACTTGAAAATATCCTCTTTTTAATGATGAAAACTCCTTTTGCATCCAAAATATCTTATTTGCCTACTGAAATGCTAGTGAAATTTTAGTTTTTACTGAATGAATCTGAACAAATTTTGACCCAAATTTACTGCCTTTTAACCATATTCAAGTCATTGCTATGTTAGAAATTAGTTCTGATATTTGATTACATGAATACAGTTACAATCTGGGAACCTGGGGGAAAACTTGGTATAGCTCAAACACATTGCTACCTGTGCAAAATCTAACTCCAAAATCAAAAAATTTAGCTCTTCCCAGTTCCAGCGGTATACTGCACTGCCCATTTCTGATAAAAGATGCCCTTGTTAGAGCAATTTGAAAAAACAAGCCCTTGGACTGAGAACAGAACATTAAAATAATTTTTTTTTAAAATTATATAGTTTGCACTATATAAAATTTTTAAATTTATTCAAATTCATCACTTGAACAAATCATGCGTTGAAAACTTCTGAATTTTATTTTATATTCATCTCCATTTCTACCCTTTTGCCACTTGTCACACGTTGATTGGCTCTCAACCAAATTAAAATACCTTAAAATATTATGATGTGATCGATGTTATTTTGAGTAAGGAAACTCATAGGAAAACCTAAGGTGGATCTACATTTGGAAGTGCTTTGAATGCACAAAATAGGGGCAAAATGATTGAGAGAGAAAGTAATTCTAGAAATTGTGAGAAATCAAGAGGAAATTCAAAGGGGAGGAGGTCTCAATCAAGAGGACTAAATGACTATTGGTACTATGGGAAACCAAGTCATAAAAAGAAAGATTGTTGGAATCAAAAGAAAAATGAAGGAGATAAATTAGATGGAGACAAGGAGACAAATGTACTAAGTAACAAATTTGAAGAGGATGCTTTGCTTCTATCTTTAGAAAGTGTTGATGATTCATGGGTTTTAGATTATGGTGCTTCATTTCATGCTACACCTCATAGAGGCTATTTCATTGATTATGTCCAAGGGGATTTTGGGCTTGTTTATTTGGGGGATAATGAACCTAGTCAAATTTATGGAAAGGGAAAAATTAAGATTAAGTTGTAGGATGGGAATCATTGCCTACTACATGAGTAAGACATGTTCCAAGATTGAGTAGGAATTTAATTTCAGTAGGGAAACTTAGTAATGAGAGTTATGTATTTACTTTTAATCATAAAAATTGGAAGGTTTCAAAAGGTTCCCTTGTAGTAGAAAAAGGTGTGAAAGTAGGCTCCTTATATCTTTGTATAGGCCATATTGTTCCTTCTACTTTAATTATTCCAGAGAAAAATGAATGTTCAGGAATAGTTGCTATAGTTGACCAAGGAGAACAAATAGTTGTTGTAATTTCTGATACAACACTATGGCACAACAAACTTAGGTACATGAGTGAGAAAGGTATGAAAGTGCTTCAGTCAAAGAAAGTTTTACTAGGTCTAAAATGTGTTAATATGGATTTTTTTGAAAGTTATGTGTATGGAAAACAAAAGAGAGCGAGTTTTGTAAAGACTAGGAAGAAAAACAAAAAGGAGATATTAGAGCTTATGCATACTGACACTAGAGACTTTGGAGTCTACCCTCATCATGGCCAAATCAGGTATCTTCCCTCAGAGGCTCTCATTATTATGTTATATTTATTGATGATGCAACTAGAAACATATGAATTTATTTCCTTAGACAAAAATCTAATGTATTTCAAACTTTTAAGAAATGGAAATGCTTGGTTGAAAATGAGACTGGTAAGAAATTAAAATTTCTTAGATCTAATAATGGTGGTGAGTATTGTAGTCATGAATTTGAAGATTATTTCTCCACTAATGGTATTCATAGATAGAAAACTGTTCCAAGGACTCCATAGGAAAATGGAGTGGTTGAACGCATGAACATGACTATAATGGAGCATGTAAGGAGCATGAGGTTGCATATTGGGTTTCCCTTATACATGTGGGTGGAGGCTATCAATACTATTGTATATTTGATTAGTAGAGGTCCCTCTACTCCTTTGGATTGTGGTATTCTAGAGGAAGCATGGACTAGTAAGAAGGTGAGTTATTCTTTTCTCAAGACCTTTGTTTGCAAAGCTTTTTCTCATATAGATTTTGAAAATAGAACCAAGTTGGAAGCTAAGTCAAAAAAATGTGTATTTTTTGGATATGGAATTAATGAATTTGGTTATAGGCTTTCAGATTTTGAAAATCATAAAATTGTAAGAAGTAGGGATGTCATATTTAATGAGAAAGTGTTGTACAAAGATCTGTTGCAGTAACATGAGAAGAAAGAAGATGATTACGTAGTGTTGGATGATACTCTAAAAGCTAATGTTCTAGCCATTCCTCATGATGTGCAACAATCGCAACAACAAATACCACACACATCAGTGAATGTTAGACTATCAACAAGGAAAATTAGATCCCCAAAAAGATTTTCTCCCTCTTTGTATTGTATTTTATTAATAGATGGTGGTGAACCTGAATGTTATGATGTAGCCATGTAGGTGGATACTAAGATTCAATGGGAATCTACAATGAAAGAAGAAATGGACACTTTGCTAAAAAATAAGACTTAGGATTTTTGCAATTTGCCTGTAGGTAAAAAGGCTTTATAGAATAAGTGGATTTATAGGTTAAAAGAAGAGGATGGAGGTAAGAAAATATTTAAAGCCAGGTTATTTGTGAAATGATTTGCACAACAAAAAGGCATTGATTTTGATGAGATATTTTCTCTTTTTGTTAAGATGACTTCTATATGTACTATTTTAAGTGTTGTGGCTACTAAAGATTTGCATTTAGAGAAACTTGATGTTAAAATAACTTTTCTTCATGGTGATTTGGATGAAGAGATATATATGGCTTAGCCATAGGGTTTTGAGGTCAAAGGTAAGGAGAACTTATTGTGCAAATTAAAGAAAAGTTTGTATGGCTTGAAACAAGCACATTGGCAATGGTATCTAAAATTTAATAGTTTTATGCATGAGCATGGATACAACAAGTGTCATTAAAATCATTGTGTTTATTTTAAGAGGTTGAATGATGATAGCTATGTTATTTTATGTTTATATGTTGATTATATGCTTGTATCTAGGTCTAACATGGATCATATTAAGGGGCTAAAATAATAGTTAGAACATGCATTTTCTATGAAGGATTTGGGGGCAGAAAAAAAATCCTTGGTATGAAGATTTATAGAGATAGGAAGAACATAACAATGAAACTATCTCATGCTGATTATGTGGAGAAGGTGTTGCAACATTTCTCTATGGAGAATGCTAAAGCTGCCAACATATCTTTACCTGATCATTTGAAGGTGACTAAGGAGATGTGTCCCAAGACACAAGAAGAAGAGGATAAGATGTCCAAGGTACCCTATGCTTTAGTTTTAGGAAGCTTGATGTATGCTATGGTATGTACTAGGCTAGATATTGCACATGCAGTGGGAGTTGTTAGTAGGTATATGAGTCATCCAAGAATTGAGCATTGGAATGCAATCAAATGGATTCTTAGATATTTGAGAGGAACATCCAATAAGTGTTTACACTTTGGGGGCTCTACTACTAATTTATAGGGCTATGTTGACTCATATTTGACAGGGGATATTGATACTAGGTAGAGTTCTATAGGTTATGTCTTTGCTATTGGTGGGGCAGTTGTGAGTTGGGTTTCTAGGTTAAAAAAGGTTAATTCTCTATCCATTGTAGAGGCAAAGTATGTAGCTACTACAAAGGTAGCCAAGGAGATGATATGGATTTAGTTCTTCTTGGAAGAATTGGGACACCCTTAGAGGGATAATTATTTGTTTATAGATAGTCAAAGTGCCATTCATCTTGTAAAGAATTCAGCTCTACATTCAAAGACCAAACACATACAGTTGCAATACCATTTCATTAGATCAATTTTGGAGGATGGACAATTAAAGTTGGAGAAGATACATAAAAATAAAAATCCAATAGATATGTTGACAAAGGTAGTAACAAAGGAGAAGCTAAACTCCTCTTTAGTTTCAATCAGTCTTCTAGATTGAACATGAATAAAACAATAGCAGAGTCCAGGGTGGTTTGATCCATTGGAGCCTCATGGAGTAGTGGTATAACTATAGGATTAGTCTCCATGTGAGATATTTTTGTTTAGTGTGGAGCCTGATCAGTCCCCAAGTGGGAGATTGTTAGATTGTGGTGGCTGATCAGAAAAGTATTGTACATACTTCATAAATTCTTTGGGGCTCAGGGCATCACCCCAAAAAAAAAAAAATTGGCCCTATTTTATCAAGATTTTGGGTCTACATGTAATTATTAATTATAACCCTAAAACAGTAAAAATACTTTTATAAAAGAGCTTTGGGTTAGAGATTGTTTCATAGTTGTGATGCAAAATTGGTTCTTGTGGTGGTATTAAGCTATAAGGGATTATAGATTGTAATTAGGTTATAATCACTGGATTGTAATATTATCAGACCTATTATTTGGTGTATGTAGCCTAGGGATTGGGTGAACCACATTAAATCTTGGTGTCTTGTGTTTTTTTCTATGTGATCTATTATTTTCTATTATTGGATATATTTGCATGTAATTGTTATTTCTATCTATGGTTTAATCTTAACATTTCCTTGAATACAAGGCATCAAAGTTGGTATCTTTGTAAAATATTATTTCATTTGATTGAAGCTCTTCTCACACTCATCATTCCATTTGAATTCAACCCCTTTATGTATACTTTTTATAAATGGTTGTGCCTTGTTTGCAAACTATGGGATGAATCACCTAATCAACTATATTCTCCCTTTTGATCCTCTCACTTGATTTATATTCTAAGGTGGTTGTATGTCCATGATTTCTTGTACCTTCTCAAGATCAACCTTGATTCCTTTTTCAAATATAATATAGCCTAGTATTTTGTAGCCCCAAATGCACATTTCTTGAGATTAAATCTTAGTTTGAATTTTTCCATTTAGTCTAAGATCAGACCTAGATTTTTCAAATGTGTCCTTTTTATTAAATTTGAAAAAGTATCATTTACATAGTCTTCCATTTTTATATTCATCATATCATGGAATTTGGTAGTCATTGCATGTTGATATGTTTCTCTGACATTCTTAATACCAAAAGGCATGATGTTCTAGAAAAATATTCCCCATGCACATGTAAAAATATTCCTCTCCTAATCTTTAGGTGTGATATTGACTTGATTATAGCCTAATAATCCATCCATTAGTGATTAGATCGTATATCTAGCCTTCACATCCACTATCATTTCTATATTTGGCAGTGGAAAGTCATCCTTCAAACAAGCCTTATTTAGATTTGTAAAATATGTTTATATCTTGATTAATTTGTCTACCTTAGAGATATGTGCAATGTTGGATATCCATTGTACATAGTCGGTAGCCCTTACGAATTCCACCTTTAGTAGTTTTTCTAGTTCAACTTTAATTAGTAATGCCACATGAGGATCTATCTTCCACAACATTAGTTTGACAAGTTTTTTTACCAAGTGCAATAGAGAGATGATGCATGTTAAATTAGGGTTGACACCTAACATATCAGAATATGTCCATGAAAATTTAATTTTATCTTCCTTAAAGAATGTTGTGAATTATTTCTTCTTTTCTTCTAATATGGATTGAGCTAGCCGAATAATTTATGGACTCTCATTTGTTCCCAAAAATACTAATTGTGTTGGTTCTATCAATGTTGAAGACCTTTCCTTAAAGTGACTTGGAAGAATGTCAAATACCTCATCTTTAGGCATCTTAATGATGTTTGCACCTTTAGTTACATCCTATTTCTTTACTATTTTTTGTTATGCCACTACCATAGTGAGGTTTTTGTTGTATGAATGCCTACTCATTTTCCTTTTGATCTTTTAAAATAAGGTATTTGATATCCACTGCCATCATGTTTAGGTTAGAATCACCAGTAGAACAGGTCATAGGTTCAACAATGTTAAAGTAATAGGCTAGAGAATAATAATTTTGGAATGTTAGAACTTTAATGGTGTTATATCAAAGTTCTATTCAATAAGCACAAGATGTTGAGGGAAAGAGAATTGGTGGGTTCAAATTCATTCATGGTGAGTTCATCAAAATTGTGGATTACCAAGCTGATTCCTAAAGATATCATATTGATAGTTGTGTTTGAATCACTAAAAGTCCTAATTCTATTAGAATTGGACACATTAACATAAGTAGAACCTAACTTGTTGGACCTAACACCAAAGATTTATCCTACCTCAAACTAGTTTTCATAGTTATAAACTTTAACTATTTCCTTGTTGGGGGTAGTAGCATCTAAGAGTGAATCATACTCATAATCATGAGAATCAATACTATACGGTGGTTGATTAAAATATTCTCCTATAGTCATTGATATCCAATCATCACTTTTATCATTCTCTCAATCCTTTTCAACTCCTTCCATGGGTTGATTATGACTAGGTATTTTTGCCTAAAATTGGACTTGAAATTAAGGAGGATCGTACAACACTCCCTCATATCTAGCATCATATGATTTCATTTCACACAATATTTAATAGATCAACTTAGTTACCAATGTTGTTCCATTAGAATTATTTTTTCTTAAACATTGTTCAATTGTGTAGTTTTCTCAATATTGTCATGGAGCATTTTAGATATGTCATGTGGGACTAGGTAAGGAAAGGTGTCTTTCTCATCTAAGCTCTCTATCATTTTATCTAGGGCTAATACAAACTTCTCCTTTCCCAAGTGAAAAAATGTCTTTTTAAAGCCTAGACCAATAGTATTATTAGGTCTTCTTAGCTTGGACTCAATGGGATCTACCAAGCCCTTGTTATTTTTACCAATACAACCTTATCCTTTGTATCTCATTATTTTCATTATCTTGTATCCCCTACCATTTTTTCTTGACATCATGTCATAGTGTGCTACATATTTGTCATCATTTTCTTCCACATATAGCCAAGCCAAAACAACTCATTCTTCATCTTCATCCTCTAGGGGCACTATTACTTGTATGAAGGTAACATTATGGATAGATTTAGCTTTTTCCTTTGATAGTTTGGTGATTTCATAAGGCTTTCCATAATTTCAAGGAGATGGAGGCAGTGATGTTAGAGAAAAAAAATGATATTTAATAATTTCTTGTATCCTTCAATTTCAAATATTTTTCTATATCTTTTAGCTTATTCTCATATATTCTATTATGTTCCCTATTGTATGGTACTAAACTATCACCACATTGTTTCAGTTTATTGCATATAATTCTCAAGTAAGCAAGGATAGATACCTCTACTTCATTGTGACAAAATTTTATGCATTAATGATATGTTCAAGGTACAACTTGCATTTCATGTATCCAAGCATGTCCCAACAAGATGTTGTAGGAAAATGGTGTATCTAGCACTTGAAATTTTATATCCCTTTCTACTGGTCCCACTTAGATTTAAAGTACTACAAGACCTTTTGAGGTTCTCTCTTCTTCATCATAGGATTTCATTGTTATCTTTCTTTGTGGATCTCTACCATGTTTAGAGAAGCCAAGTTATTAAACTATATTATAGGAAGAGATGTTAAGACTTTCTCCTCCATCAATTAGCACATGCTTGATCCAAGACTTTTGGATCATGACTTTAATATGCAAGTCTTGATTATGTGAGTTACTTAGTGAGTTAGCATATTATTTTCAGAATGAAAAGTAATGCTATGAAGTTAAGTATCCAACCATAGATTGAAACTGATCCAAGTCTAAGTCTTTAGGTACATTTTCTTCTATGAGGGCATTATCCAAGATTTTCATATGTTTAGGAGATATTTTAAGATGTTCAAAGATAATTATTTGTGCATTAGTACATTGTATTTGTTGAAGGATGTTGTAATTATTTCCTCTAGAAGAAAAGATTTCTTTTGAAGTTTTAGTTATATTTATAGTAGTTGGTTTATCTATTGTAACTTGATTATTTGATGAGGGTCTAATGCCTTTGAGAAATATCTTTTCTTTCAATTGTGTTATAACATTTTCTATTTCAGAATTCCATTAGGGTTCTTTTAAAATAATTGCATTACAATATTTTGTCTCAATAGGTTATACCATGTGAATCACATTTTCATCATTAGAGTACATGTAATTGGATTTTGAAGTGTTCTTTTTTAGAAGCATGAATGTTGATGATATTACTATGGGAGAGTATTGTAAATATGTTACTATGATGATATGTTACATTCATGATTGAGTTTGTCATTGATTTCAACATAGAAGTTTTCTATGGTATCTAAGAAAAGGACAATGGAAATATCAAGTTGGTATAGATGGCTAGTTGAATATTTTCACTATTTGAGGTTTTGGGTGATACTTTTGAGTATCTAGTAGATGCAGTTAACATTAGATGAAGAAATGTCAAGTATAGAAGAAGTTATGTAAGTCTTAGTGATTATTTTTTTGTGATAGAGTTTACGGAAGCATTTTTTGGTAAACTTGTTATATCTCTTAGCAGAATTGTTATTCTAAGAATTGAGGTTGCAGATGTGAAGAAGACATTTTGATGATGATATAGCTAAGATCACTCATCATAATATTGTGTGTACAAAAAGTTATTCAATTCGTAAGGAAGAAGATTAATATTATTGCTAAGTGTAACATATTCTTAATGTGGTCCTATAATAATTAATTGAGAAGTTCTAATAGCTAACTCGCAAAATTTTTTTATGGAATTGGTATAAAGGAAGGATAGTTTCCTTTATCATACAAGATGCAAAGTAATTATAAGTAGCACAAAGAGTGGAATGTGAAGTTAATAAGTATAGAGTATAAGTGAAGGAAACTTCATTGCCGAGGTTTTATTACATGATATGATGTTTGATATTTCAATTTAAATTTTATGACCTAGTATACAAGGTCTAAAAGTGATTGGTTTGGTTCATAGAATAGAGGAAAGAGGAACTTAATAGTAAATTACTTATTTGGGTAGTGAGCTCTTCTTATAATTGAAATTGGATGTTTGGGTAGTGAGTGCTTCATGCATAGATTATACTACAACTCCTAATAGGGTTGACACAAGTCCTAATAGGGATTCAAAGTCTTTTAATAGGGACTCACATCTACTAAATGTTGTAATAGACTCCTAGCAGGGTCCATCCTCTAAAAAGGAATATTTATATTAGTATATCATGTTGTGGGCATCATTTCTACTAGGGCTTTCCCTTTGATCAAGGGTTTCCCTAGTTAACATATCTAGTGTAATTATCTATGTGCATATTGTTATGGTTACTATTTACTTTGGTTGAATGGTTAAGTTTATTTAAAGAAGATAAATATTTTAATTATCAGATAATTGATTCACCCCTCAACCCCCAACCCCTCCTCCCCCCTCTTAGTTATCTTGGTGGACTATTGTTTCTAACAATTGGTATCAGAGCATTAGGTCCTTGAAGATAAAGTTTAACAAGTTTGGGAGATCCATGGTGAGCATGTTTACGAAAGATAGTCCTACATATGATAGAGGAAATTTTGACACCTGAATGATGGAAATTCTTGGTGAGTTATCAAATTTGTCTAAAAAATAGAGTATTGAGTTTTCAGATCCATAATCCTTTTGCTTTATATAGGAGAACATAAGCACAAGCATAGATAGATCTAGATCTAAAGAAGACATAAAGATAAAGGATGGTACTAACCTACTTATAAAGAGAGAACGAGAAGGTATGGAATTTTTTGTTTGTTGGACATGTAAAGAATTTGGTAATTTTTCATCTAGATGTCTTAAGAGAGTAAGGAAGATGAGAAAGAGTTTACTTTTTGATCAAGTTGAAGAATTTAAAGCAAGTATGGAAAGATTCCTAAATGAATGTGATAATGAGTCCAGATTGGTTAATGAAGATGAAGTAATAGAAGAGACAACTTTGGTGACCATTATGGAAAGTCCTAATGTGAGAGCTGATGATAAATTTAGGATACAAGAAAGAATAGTTGATTACAATTCAGATGATGAGAATGTTGTTACTAAACCAAGGAATGATGAAGTATTCTTTGAGACTAATAATGATTTGTAGAATGAAGGAGAGCCAAGATAGGAACATAGCTTAGAACCTTCAATGATGCTAGGAATTGAGATAAAAACTCCTACTTCAAGTAAAAATATGACAAAGAATCATCCACCCAAGTAGATCATCAGAAGTAGAGATAAAGTTGTGATGACAAGAAGTAGAATCAATGAAGATCTATGTTTGATATCTCAAGTTGAACTTGAGAATGTAGATGAAGCATGTTAAGATGATCACTAGAAAAAAGCTATGAAAGAGGAATTTGATCATATAGTAAAGAATGGGACATGGGAATTGGTCCCTAGATTAGTAGACAAGAATGTGATAGGAACTAAATGGGTATTTAGAAACAAGATGAATGAATAAGGAGAATTTGTAAGAAACAAGGAAAGATTGGTATGTAAAGGTTAATAAAAGCAAGAAGGAATAGACTATGATGAGAACTATACTCCTGTGGCAAGAATAGAAGCAGTAAGGCTATTCTTAACATATGCAACATATAAGAAATTAAAAGTGTATCAGATGGATATCAAGTCAGCACTTCTAAATGGAGAATTTGAAGAAGAAGTGTACATATATTAGCCTAAATTTTTTCCTTTAATAGATGACAAGGACATGGTATGTAGACTAAAGAAAGTATTGTATGGATTAAAGCAAGAATCCAAAACTTGGTATGCAAGGATGGACAAGAATTTTACAAAGCTTGGACATAGAAAAGGTATGGTAGATAGCAATCTCTATTGGCAAGAAATTGATGCTGGATTAATGATTTTGATAATATTTTTTGATGATATCATATTTGAAGGAAATGATGATGAAAGTGAAATGTTTATGGAAAAGATGAAGAAGGAATTTGAAATGAGTATTATAGGAGAAATGAAATATTTTCTAGGGTTGTAGATTGTATAGGATAAAGAAGGAATATTTATTTCTTAGACTATGTACTTGAAGGATTTACTGAAAATGTTTGGTTTGGAAACATGTAAACCTAGTGGAACACCAATGGTAACTAGATATAAGTTATCTACAAAGGATGAGACACCTACTGTTGGGTAGAAGAAGTAGAAATCTATGATTAGAGGTTTGAAATATTTGACTTACACAAGGATGGATATAACAAATGTAGTTGGAATTATTGCAAGATTCCAAGCTGATCCCAAAGAAGAACATTATGCATCAGTCAAAAGGATATTTCTATACCTGAAAGGAACACCAGAGTTTGGATTATGGTATGAGAAATCTGATGATTTCACTCTATATGCTTATACTGATGTTGATTGGGTAGGAAATATGGATGATAGAAAGAGCACCAATAGAGGATCCTTCTTTCTTGGAGGAAGATTTGTTTCTTGGATAATAAAGAAGTAGGATTGTACCTTAGATCGCAAAGTACAATGGAAGCATAATATGTTGTAGCAACAAACAATTATAATCAAGTTGTTTGGATAAAGTAGATGCTGAAAGACATAATGATAGAAACTAGTGAACCTATTGTCATATATTGTGACACCACAAGAACAATAAATATGTCAAAGAATCTACTATTGCATTCCAAGACCAAGCACATTTCTATCTAGTATCACATATTGAGAGAGAAAGTTGTAGAAAAGGAAATTAGATTAGAGCATGTAAGCACTAAAGAGAAGATTGCAAATATTTTGACTAAGCCGCTTCCCAATAAACCTTTGAGTATTTGTGAGATATGCTAGGGGTTATGCCCCTTCCTACATTAGGGTAGAAGATGCAAGAGTGCATTAGTCCAATGTAATAGAGCATCATTGCTTGTCTGGACTAAATGTCGATGGTTCTTGTAGAAGGGAGTATCTGTGATGGATAGATTCATCTAGGACTCTTGTTGGATGTTTTTTTGAATAGTGTCTTTGGACACTTGAGGTAATAATAATCAGTTGTTGTAGAGATTATTGGTTGTAGATTACTTTAACATTTATGTCAATGGGGGAGAATTAATGCTTGAAAAAACATCATGGGGGAGAAGTTAGCATGAAAAATAGAAGTTAGCATGAAGAAAAGGTATAACATGTTTGAGAGAAGTTTAGCATGAAAATAGTTTGGGAGAAGTACAACATGGAATGATAGTTTGATGGAAAGCACATTAAGGTATATCATTGGGGGAGAATGATTGATGAAGAGGATTTGAAAATAAAGATTAATAGTCTTTAACTATTGGTATTCTTGGAACTAGATGTTTTTCATCTATGTTACAATCAATGCCAAAGGGGGGGATTTTTGGAAATGTGAATGATGATGATATTCCTATGGAGGAGTGTTTTAGATATGTTAATATTATTATTATTAAATTCATAATTGAGTTTTTCATTTATGTAAACATAGCATTTTTCTATTATATCTAATACAAGAATAGTGAAAAGATCAAGTTAATATGGATGGCTAGTTGAGTATTCTCACTATCTAAGGTTATTAGAGATATGTTTGAGTATCTAGTAGATGTAGTTAATGTTAGATGAAGAAATCTCAAGGCTGAAAGAAGTTATGTAATTTTTGGTGATGACTATTATAAGATAGAGTTTACAGAAGCATGTTTTGGTAAACTTGTTATATCTCTTAGTAGAATTTTTATCTAAGAATAAAGGTTTAGGATGTGAAGAAGGCATGTTGATGATAACATATCTAATATCACTCATAATAATATTATGTGTATGGAAAGTTATTCAAGTTGCAAGGTAGAAGATTAACATTATCACTAACTATAACATGTTCTTAATGTGGTCCTATAATAATTAATTGAGAATATCTAACAATTGATTTAGGAATTTTTTTATGGACTTGATATATAGGAAGGACATTTTTCTTTATCATGCAAGATTCAAAGTAATTATAAGAAGAACAAAGAGAAGAACGTGAAGTTGAGCAAAGTAGAATGGAAGTGAAGGAAGCTTCATTGTCAAGGTTTTGTTGTGTGATTTGAGTTTTAATATTTGTATATGAGGTTTGTGACCTAGTGTAAAAGGTTTGATAGTGATTGGTTTAGTTGATAGGATAGAGGAAAGAGGAACTTAATAGAAAATTACTTGTTTGGGCAGTGAGCTCTTCTTGAATACATTATACTACAACTCGTAATAGGGTTGAAATCTTCTAACATGGGTTCAAAGTCTTTTAATAGGGACTCATATGTACTAAATATTGTAATAGAATCCTAATAGGTCCATACTCTAACAAGGAATATTTATATTAGTACATAATCTTGTGGGCATCATTCCCATTAGGCTTTTCCCTCTGATCAAGGGTTTCCCTAGTTAACATGTCTGGTGTAATTGTCTATGTGCATATTTTTATGGTTGTTGTTTACTTTGGTTGAATGGTTAAGTTTATTTAAGGAAGTTAATTTTTTAATTATTGGATAATTAATTCACCCTTCCCCCCACCCCCTTGCCCCTCTCAATTATCTTGGTGGACTATTTTTTCTAACATTCTTGGGTTGGATTTAGACCCTTCCCCTATTGCATACTAAGGAAAAGGTTCTTTAAAAGTCTTAAGACTAGTGTTTACATTATGTCCATCAAATACCACCTCTCTAGATTCTATGTGATCCAAGATTGTATTTTTAAGATTTATGCAGTTTCTAGTCTTATGACCTTTGTCTTGATGAAACTAACAATAATCATTCTCATTCCACCAATGTGGTTTCCCTTTTGATTGTAGTGTCTTGAGTTATTGGGTAGACTTATGACATTGTTTTGAAAGTATTTTGAAAACCACTTCAAAAGGTTCAACTAAGGGTGTAAAAATATGCTTGGGTTTAGCAATCTAGGGTTTATTTTTGGATGTTCATATTGTAGGTTTGGATTTAAATGGGTTATTTTTAGTGTCTTTGGTTGCTTGTATGCTACTTGTCAAATTGAAAGTAGTTTTAGTGGTCTTTGGATTCACTATATCTACCACTCCATCATTCACAACATCTTGATTTCTATTCTATTATTTTCCTTTATCTTTACTAGATCTTGGTTTAGTTTCTTTGTGAAGTCTAATTTCTCCCTTCTTGACCATAAAGTCTTCTATGCATACAACATTATTGATCATTCCATCAAATGAGGATCATCCTTGCAATTGTAGCTTATAGCCAAATTTAGGTACAAGGTTGTGTATGAATATGTTCAATAATGCTTCTTTGGGATTTTTTCATGCATACTTGGAGTAAAAGTGTCTACATCTTTGGAAGAACATCAAGAAAGGTTCTTTGATTCTCCTTTTTATGTTGCATAGATCTTGAATAGTGAGTGGATGTTGTACATTGTATGCATACTTTTGTAGAAACATGCTTTCAACTTCTTCAAAAGTTTTAATCCTAGTAGGTAGTTTTAAAAACCATTCCATAGCTTGATATCTCAATCTTGATGAGAATAAGCACATAAGATATGTATGGCAATGCATGAATTTCATGGATAAAGCACTAAACTCTCATAACTGGTCTTATAGATATGTTGTACCTAAGTATTTGTCAAACAAAGGTATCTCAAATCCTATAGGAAAAGGAGTCATATATAACATTTCCTTGTCAAATAGGAACAAACAAATAACAACTATTGGGAATTCATAATAGAATTTCCTGTCTCTTTCTTTATATGTTCCAATTGTGTTTGCATGTTTTTTAGTTGTTTAGTCATAAGAGATATATGTGTTTGTTTTTCCTATTTGACAAGTTTCTTGACATCATAATGTTTAGGTAGTTTGGATCCTTCAAAAGGCATTTTGAGGAAGTACTTTTCTTTCTCTTGTTTCAATAATAGTTTCATCATCCTATGAAAGTTTTTACTTTTCTTTCATTTCTCAACTTTTTGGATCATTCAATCACCTATTTTCTAGAACTTCTAGTTTCATTATGAATCAAAGCATATGAAAATAGTAGTTTGATATATATACATCAAGTTTATGTCTCAATGTCCTATTGGAAATATGAGATAGGCTAAGCTGCTAAGAGGAGAGGGGTGAATGTTGTGATGTGGAGCCTAATCAAAACCAAATGTTTATTTGGTGCAGTTTCCCTCTAGATTATTTCTATGGGGGTTTGAAGTAGTGCCCCCAAGATAGGGTCAAGGGGTAGCACCTCTGAAGCCAAAAAGAATTTATATTGTAAAAGGTGTCAGCTACTATTTTTCAATTATTATAGCTCTAATTTTGTAAGTATTAAAATTCTTGTATAAAAAGGTTTAGGGTTAGGGATTTTCAAAAGGTGTGATGCAAAAATTAGTTCTTGCGGAAGTATTGAGCTGTAAGAGATTATGGATTATAATCAAGTTGTAATCACTAGATAATAATAGCATTGGACTTGTTGTTGGTGGATGTAGCCCAAGGATTGGATGAACCATGCCAAATCTTGGTGTCTTGTGTTCTCTTTTATGTGATCTACTATTTTTTGATATGACAAAGGTATGCTCTGATACCACTTGATGAGGGCACAAACCAAGACAAAATGAATGCAATAGGAAAAGGAGAATATTATTATTAGAAGCGGTATGCTATTACATTCAGTATAATGAAAATAGACTTGAATACATGCCCTATGGGTTTACAATGTTTTTTGATTTTGGATAGAAATCTTCCTCACAATAACCTCTCCCAAACTCCACCAAAAACTATATTTACAATGCTAGAAATGCCCTTAAGTAACCCAAATTAGGTTTAGGGTTAGGAATAAATTTTAGAATATTCTATTTGGCATCCACCACCAAAATAGAAGGTTCTAGAAAACACATCAGCAGTCAGTGTAAAATTAGAAGAATCCAAAAATGGTAGTCCAACTTCTAAGAGACATAAGTTTTGATCTAGGACTCCAATTAATGAGCCATTTATATTTATAGAAATCTCTCCAAGCACTCTTAGTCCAACATGAGGTTATTTGGTGGCTCAAATTTGACTTTGAAGTGCTCTTAGGGGGTCTCCATGTAACTTAAAACTATAATCACTTTCAAACCGTAAAGCCTTTTGACCTGATTCTTTTTCTAGAGTGTTTTAAAATATAAGTATAATCATCCCTCCAACTTAAACTCTTTAAATAATAATAATTATGCATCAATTATAAAATAACCTATTTTCTACATTAGCACATATACCAAGGTGCTTTAAAACTCTAACCCAAAAAACCAATAGTGGAACTATGTGAGTTGGAATCTTTATTTGACCCAAATGGGTAACCTAAAATGAAAAAATATTTAAAAAAAACTAAAATTAAGCATATTTATGGGTGATACATGATTTCCCTTACACTAATGGATGCTCCTACATTAGACACCCATGATAGATTGAAAAGTGACCTTGTCACTTTATAGCTAGTAGAGGAAAACCCAAATGGCCAACCTCCTCTACTGATACCCAAGTTGAATCCTCTACTAGTTGTCCTTTCCACTTCACTAGATATTATTCATACTACCTATTTCTAGTAGTCCAACCCACAAAACTATCTATAATTTCTTCAGTCTCTTCCTTATCAAAAGTAGGAATTGGGCATGACTCCATCATGATGATGTAGGCGCATCTTGGGTTGCACTACTACCCTACATGTTCTCATCTTTTCCTAGTTTTGTTGAGTTTTAATGTCTTTCATTGAAATATTTCATTAGTTTTCAAGCATTGGAGACACATTGGGGAACCTTATCCTATGTGTGCAAAGAGATTGGAGTTATTATGTTAAGGTTTGAGCCACCTTGCTGCTTGAACTGTGTTTTTTCTAGTTTCTAGGTTCCTATTGTGGGCCATTTAACTAACTTTTTGCATCAAATTTGAGACTTAAAATTGCAAGGATTTAATATGGCCTAGAGCAATCCATTTTCTCCAAGGCACAAGTCCTAATTGATTATAAACTAGGAGATATGGAAATTCTCCTAGAGTATTGATTTCTAATAGTCTATACTATGGCTTTTTGTATGTGACTTTTGGGATGGATGCAAACTTATGCTTGGTGAATTATAATTTGCACCATTAAGGGGTTGTAGAGAATCAAAAGTACTATCCTCAATTTGAAGCACAAGTTCTAATTCAATTATAGCTATGAGATATTGAAATTTTTCTTGTGTATCAATTTTTGGACACTTAATTATTCTTGCAAGCCAACTTGTAGCTCTTCAAGTCTTTAATGTTAGGTTTATTTTCATGATGGGTATATAATATCAATTGAGAGCTAATGTGTGGCTTCTCTATATTCTAGAATGATCTATAAGCCATTTTGGCTAGCATAAATAGAGTGTTCAAGCTTATAGCTAGGGAAAATTTTAAGAGGATTGGAGAGTAGAACTAGAAAGTGTGAATTTGAAGTTGGATCTTAGATCATGAATATATATTTTATCATGCCTTAACCCATAAGGCCTTATAGCTAGGCATGTATGCTGATCATTTTATGAATCAATAAAATAAAATTTCTCTCTCTCTCTCTCTCTCTCTCTCTCTCTCTCTCTCTCTCTCTCTCTCTCTCTCTCTCTGGTGTTGTTCTCTTTTGTGTTTGCATCCATTGTGTTAACTCTTGCATGGTGGTTTGAGTAGTTGAGTGTGCCAATTAGCCTTAGTTACTCTCTCAACCTCCCTATGTTAGATGGTATTAGATCTTGTGGTTTATCCTTGTAGTGATTAGATCATGTAGAACCCTATTTCATATTTGGTTATAGGGTTGTAGATCTAGAAATTTGACCTATAACTTGTAGAGGGTTACAATCTTGTAGGAACCTAATTTGTAAAGATGGTTAGTGGGAGAGGAAATGCCAACAATGCTATACTAGACAAATTGAGAAAAATTATAGTCAAATTATATGTTGTGGAGATAGCCTAGTGGAGAGGAGCACATCTTGATGATGTAAGTGATGATGAAGTAGTAGCACCAAGCCATAGTCCAAAACCTAAAGAACATCAAGATGAGGAAATATTTTTGAGAGTATTATCTAGGGCACATTCAAAGCCTACTATAGAAGTTGTTCCTTATGATGGAAAATTGGATACCAATGTTGTGTTAGATTGGATCTTGGATATGGATAAGTTCTTTGAGTATGAAAATGTTCCTAATTATAAGAAGGTGAAGATTGTAGTTACTATGTTGAAAGGTCATGCTTCACTATGGTGGGAGGATTTGAAAAATAATAGACAAAGGAGAGGAAAATATAAGATTAGAAATTGGCCAAAGATAGTGAACAAGGTAAAGAAAAATTCCTTCTTTCTAATTACCAAGTTATCTTGTTGAGAAAGATTCAAAATTTGAGACAAAAGGACATGACTATGAAAGAGTATACTGAGGAATTCTATAAATTGTACATCAAATCTAGACATCTAGATGATGATGTTGAGAAAATTGCAAAGTACATAAATGGATTGAGATCTACAATTCAAGATGAAATAAACTTTTTGAAGTTGGAAAGTGTGGATGAAACATATCAATATGCCTTGAAAGCTGAGGAGATCTTGACAAAGAAGTATGAATAAGAACAAAGAGGTAAAGGTGGTAGATTCTAGAGAAGTAGAGGAAGAATTTATGATAAAGTTGGTAGATATAATAGTTTTATGCATGATAAAATAAAATCTAAATGGAAAAATCATGATAAAGACAAGACTAATTGGAAAGGTGGTAGTTCATAACAAGGAGGTACTGGATCTTACTGACGAAGAGGTAATTCTTATTCTAGAGTTAGTTTTTGTGGTAATTATTTTAGATGTGGTAAAGAAGGACATAGATCTTTTGAATATAGATTATCTAAAAGTGGGTAGAATAATAGAAATTTTGTGATTCAAGGAGACATTGAGATTTCATCAAGTGGACCTAAGGCTAGAGAAAATCTAATGGTGATAAGAGCCTTATGTAATAAGGGAAGTGATGATGAACCTATTTTGAGAAGAAGTCTTTTCAAGATTAGATATAAGATGTATGGTAAATGCTACAAGGAAATCATTGATAGTGGAAGTTCAACAAATTTGGCATCAGAAGTGTTGGTTAAAAAGTTCTAGTTGTAGAGGCTGAAACATCCCAAACCTTATCATGTTTCATGGATCAAAGATGAGCATAAGATATTGGTATGTGAACAATGTATTGTGAAGTTAAAGATTGGACATGACTTTGGTAAAGTTTTGTTCAATATTATGCCTACAGATTGTTGTCATTTTTTTTGCATAGACCTTGGTAATATGAAAAATATGTTGTACATGATGGAAGATTCAATCAATATGCTCTTTGTGTAAATGGGAAGAAAAAAATATTGCATCCTTTAATTAAAAATCTAGATGAGGTTAGTTGTAGTACAATAAAAGTTTGTATGGTTGATGGGAAACAATTTGAAAAAGAAGTGAAGAAGAATCAAGTGTGTTTTGCCATAATTCCTAGAGGACAAAGTTTGGCTAGTAATGACCAAGTGACAATAGAAGTTGGTAATGATAGAGTGACAATAGATAGTGGTAGCCAAGTACCAAAAGAAATTGTAGAATTTTTGAATAAGTATAAAGATATTGTTGTTGAGGATATTCTTGATGATTTACCACCAAAGAGAAGCATAAGTCACTGTATGGATTTGATTCTTGAAGCTAGTTTGCCAAACAAAGCACCATATAGATTGACACCTACAAAAAAAGAATTTAATAGACAAGTGCACAAGTTGCTATAGAAAGGATTAATCAGAGAAAGTTTGAGTCCATATGTTGTACCTACTGTATTAAAATATTGGAGATGGAGAATGTGTACTGATTCTAGAGCTATTAACAAGATCATAGTGAAATATAAGTTTCCTATACCGAGGATGCATGACATAATGGATTTTTTGAGTGGAGAAAAGTATTTTACCAAAATTTATTTGAAGAGTGGCTATCATCAAAAAATAATTAGAGAAGGTGATGAATGTAAGACTAATTTCAAGACAAAGATGGTTTATATGAATGGTTGGTTATGCCTTTTGGTTTGACTAATGCACCTAGTATTTTTATGAGGTTGATGAATAAAGTTCTAAAAAGATTTTTGGGTAAGTTTGTGATTGTTTATTTGGATGAAATTCATTAAGACTAAGGAAGAACATCTTAATCATATTAGAAAATTATTATAGAGATTGAAAGAGGAAAGGTTGACAATTAATCTGAAAAAGTGTTATTAAATGAAAGAAGAGATTTTGTATTTGGGATTTATGATTTCATATGATAGTTTGAGAATCGATTCTAAGAAGGTTAAAGCAATTTTGGAGTGGCATACACCTAAGAATGTGAGTAAGGTAAAATATTTTCATGGTTTGGCTAGTTTCTACAGAAAGCTCATCAGAAATTTTAGTTCTATTTATAATTTGATGACTAAGACAGTGAGGGGAGATAAAAATGAATTCAAGTGGACACATGGAGCTGATAAGAGTTTTGAGATTTTGAAACAAAAGGCTATTGAGTTACCTATATTTTCTTTACCTAATTTCAAGAAATTATTTCAAGTTGAATGTGATGCAAGTGGTAATGTAATAGGAGCTATATTAAGTCAAGAAGGTAAAATTGTTGCTTTCTTTAGTAAAAAGTTGAATGATACTAAAAGGAAGTATTCTATGAATGATCAATAATTTTATGCTATTGTCCAAGCATTAAAGAAGTGGATACATTATTTGATTCCTAAGGATTTTTTGTTGTATGCTGATCATAATGCTTTACAACACTTGGGAAGCCAACATAAATTGAATCAAAGACATATGAAGTGGGTTGAATACTTGCATAGTTTTATATTTGTGATCAAGTATAAGAGTGGAGTTACTAATAGACTTGTTGATTTGTTGAGTAGAAGACATTCTCTATTGACTAAGATGGAGGTTGAAGTTGTTGGTTTTGATAAATTGAAAGAGTTGTATGATGTTGATCCTTATTTTTCTAAGGCATAGAGAGAGTGTACATAACATAAAATCTAATAGATCACATCAATAAGTATGATGAATATTTCATTCAAGAAGGTATGTTGTTCAAAGGTATTCAAATATGTATTCCTAAAGGTTCTATGAGGTTGAATCTGATAAAGGAAAAGCATAGTGGTGGATTGGCTGAACATTTTGAAATTGATAAGACATTAAGTTTGCTAAAAGAGAAGTATTATTGGCCACAAATGTATAAGAATGTTCAAAAAGTGTTTTGGAGTTTGTCAAGTTACAAAGAGAGTAAGTCAAAATATTGGTTTGTATACACCTACTAGTGTTCCTAAGAAATCTTGGAGTGACATCAATATGAATTTTGTTCTTGGATTACCTAAGATAGTGAAGGGGTATGATTACATATTTTTTTGTTGTGGATAGATTTTCCAAGATGGCTCATTTTATACCATGTAAGAAAACATTAGATATTGAGCATGTTGTTGAACTTTTCTTCAAAGAGATCATCATATTGCATGGATTACCAAGAAGTATTATTTCTAATAAAGAAAAAGTTTGTTAGTTATTTTTGGAAGATTTTGTGGAAGAATATGGGTACTGAGCTGAAGTTTAGTTCTACATTCTATCCACAAATAGATGGACAATGAGAGGTTGTGAATAGAAGCTTGGGCAATTTGCTGAGATGTTTAGTGGGGAATAAGCCAAGTAATTGGGAGATGGTATTGGCACAAGCTAAATTTTCATAAAATAATTCTATGAATAAGAGTACATAGAAGGAACCTTTTGAGATTATTATTGGAATATAGCTTAGAGGTTTATCAGATTTGAGAGATATTTTTGGCGAAGAAAAGGGAAGTGTTGCAAGAGAAGAATTTTCTGATTTTATGAAATCTTTACATAATCAAGTGAAGTTGAGATTATAAAAAAGTAATTAAAAGTTTAAGAAGAATGTTGATCAATCTAGAAGACATCATGATTTTGAAGTTGGTGATGAGGTGATGGTTCATGTGAAGAAAGGAAGATTTCCTATTGGAACATATAGTAAGTTGAAGATGAAGAAGTTTAGAACTTGTAAGATCTTGAAGAAGTTTGATAGAGGAAATGCTTATGAAATTGAGTTACCTAATGACATGGATATATCTCCTATATTCAATATTTTTGATTTATAAAAGTATCATGAGTTAGATGATGAAGTTATTATATCAGAGGATTAGCCTAAGAAGTAGATTGAAGAAGGCAAATAGATATTAGATCAAAGAGTTGGTAAGAGCACAAGGGGAAAAGATTATTATGAATATCTAGTGAAGTGGAAGAACAAAACTATGGAAGATGTTTCATGGATTTTTCAATCTATTTTGGATTTATCTTAAGTTGTGACATATTAATGATTTAGGAGAATTATCTCTTCTAGCCTTGATTGTCTAATGCAGGAGCATTCTGGGTTGCAATACTATCTTGCATGTACTTAGCTTTTCCTAGTTTGTCCAAGTTCCAATGTATTGCATTGTGAGATTATAGTAGTTTTTGAGCATTGGAGACACATTGGAGAACCTTTTCCTATGTGCACAAAGAGATTGGAGTTATTATGTTGAGGTTTGAGCCATTTTTACCTTGTTACTAGAACTATGTTTTTTTAGTTTCTAGGTGCTTGTTGTAGGTCATGTAACTAATTTTTTTGAAATGAGTTAGAATCTAAAAATTTCAATAATTTAAGAGGTCCTAGATTAATCCCTTTTCTCCAAGGTGAAAATCCTAATTCATTATAAGTTGGGAGATATGGCAATTTTCCTAGAGTATCAATTTTTTATAGTCTACACATGACTTTTAGGATAAATGCACACTTATCCTTGGTGAATAAGCCTTTTCAACTTCAAGGGGTTGTAGAGGACCTAAATTACTACCCTTAATTTGAATCATAGATTCAATTAGAGCTATGAGATATGTCAATTTTTCTTGGGTATCAATTTTTGGACACTTAATTGTTGTTGTAGGTTGACTTGTGGCTCTTCAAGTATTTATCGTTAGGTTTATTTTCATGTTGGGTATTTAATATCTATTGAGAGCCAAATTATGGTTTCTCTATGGTCTAGAATAATCTATAAGCTATTTTGGCTAGTATTAATAGAGTGTTTAGGCTTAGAGCTAGGGAAAATTTTAAGAGGATTGGAGAGTAGAACTGGAAAGTGTGAATTTGAAGTTGGATCTTAGATCATAAATGTATTTTGTATATGGACATAATCCAAAAGGCCTTATATCTAAGAATTTATGCTAATAATTTCATGAATTAATAAAATAAAATTTCTCTCTCTCTCTCTCTCTCTCTCTCTCTCTCTCTCTCTCTCTCTCTCTCTCTCTCTCTCTCTCTCTCTCTCTCTATGGTGTTCTCTTTTTTGTTTGCTTCCATTGTGTTAACTCCTGCATGGTGGTTTGAGTAGCTGAGTGTGCCAATTGGCCTTACTTACTCTTGCAACCTCCTTGTGAACATCAACTCCTCCTTTAAATTATCATCATGATATGCTTTTAAATCTACAATATTGAAAATAGGAGAGATATGAATCCCATCTGGAAACTCCACCTCATATGCATTCCTTGAATCATGTTTCTTCAAAATTTTGTAGGGACAAAATTTCTTCATCTTGAGCTTGTTGTAGGTACTCACTAGAAATCATTCCTTCCTCAAATATACCATAACCTGATCCCCAACTTGGAACTCCTTATGTCACTTCTTTTGATATTCTCTAGCCTTATACTACAAGTTCATCTTAATAATATGTGCTCACACCTCCTCATGTAGGTTTTTGACATGTTCAACAAAGTCTTCAGCCTTAGCATTTGTCCTCTCTCTTTGCTCCATTTTTCTTAGCTTTGGTGTAGTCCTTGGACTACTCCCATACACAATTTAGAATGGTGATCTACTAGTACTCCTATTCTTAGAATTATTATAAGAAATTTTTTGTTTTGGTTGAATAAAATCCCATCCCTTGGGCTTATCTCCTACTAAACACCACAGAAAATTGTCCAAACTCCTATTCACTACTTTTGTTTTTCCATTAGTCTACAGATGATGTATAGAAGTGAACTTCAATTTTGTCTTCAACTTCTTCCACAAGGTCCTCTATAAATACCCAAAAAATTTAGTATCTCTGTTAGTATTAATAGCTTTTGGGAGACCATGTAGCCTCAACACTTCTCTAAAAAAAAAATTTGCAATATGTACTACATCATGAGTCTTGTAACACGGAATGAAGTGTGCCATCTTGGAGAACCTATCAACCACCACAAATACAGAGTCATTGCCCCTTTGTGTTCTTAGAAATCCAAGAACAAAACCCATACTTATGTCCTCCCAAGGCTTTGATGGAATAGGAAATGGCTAATAGAGTCTAGTATATTGACTAAGTTCTTTGGATATTTAATACACTCGACAACTGTGCACAAAATTTTTCACATCTTGTGATAATTGAGGCCAAAAATAATGTTTACTAATAAGGGAAATGGTCTTATCTCAACCAAAGTGTCCTACCATCCCTCCACTACATTTATCCTTGATCGAGTTCTCCCTCATAAAACTCCTTGGGATACACAATTGATTTCCCTTGAACAACATACCATCTTGAATAAAGTAATCTAGCCACCTGGTCCTGTCTAGAGTAATAGGTTCTTTAGAAGCCTTCCATGCCTCTACAAAGTCAATATCCTTAGGGTATAGATTCTTGAGTTCATCAAACCTAACCACTTCAACCTATATTTCTCTTAGAAACTATCTCTTACTTAATGCATCTACAACCCTATTAGACCTTCCACTTCTATGTTTTAGCACAAATGTATAGCTTTGCATAAACTCTACCCATTTCAAATATCTTTGATTCAATTTACCTTAGCTATTTAGGTACTATAATTCTTGATGGTTAGTATATAAGGGAAATTCTTTTGGCAACAAATAATGTCTTCATTTTTTAAGGCTTGAACTAATTACATAGAACTCTTGATCATAAACATAATACTTCTTCTTTGCATCACTCAATTTTGTACTAAAATAGGCAATAGGTTTACCTTCTTGGCTCAACATAGCCCCAATAACACTACCACTAGCATCACAATCCACTTGGAATACTTTGTTGAAATTAAGAAGTGCCAACACAAGTTGCTCTATCACCTTCTTCTTCAACAATTCAAAACTCCTTGTAGCTCTTGTACTCCACTTGAACTCTTTTTATCCCCTCCTATATGTTTCAACTAGTGGTGCACATATACTACTGAAATTCCTAATGAACTTCCTAAAAAAAATAGCTAGACCATGAAATGACCTCACCTTAGTGGAAGACCTTGGAGTAGGATATTCCAAGATTACCTTCACCTTCTTTGGGTCCATTTTTAGACCTTCAACTAATACAACAAACCCCAAATAGACTAACTCCCTTTTGAAAAAGCTACACTTCTTCAAATTAATCAATAATTTATCTTCCCTTAATCTTTCAATGTTCCTCTAAAGACTTGCTGAAAATCAAAATATCATCCAAATAGACAATAACAAATTCCTAATTCATAAGCCACATGAAGGTGCTTGGTGCATTGGTCAGTCCAAAGGGCATGACAAACCACTCATACAGACCCTCTTTGGTCTTGAATGCAGTCTTCCACTCATCTCCCTCTCATATCCATATTTGGTTATAGCCACTCTTGAGATCTATCTTTGTGAAGTATTGAGCTTCACTTAAATAGTCCATAAGATTATTCATTCTTGGCAAAGAAAATTGATACTTGGTGGTTATTCTATTCATATCTCAAGAGTCTGTACACATTCTCCACTCTCCATCCTTCTTTGATGCCAACACTGCATGTACTACACATGGACACAAACTTTCTTAAATTAAACCTATCCTCAACAATTCCTAAACTTTTATGTTTAGTTCCTTAGTCTTAGTAGGAGTCATTCTATGAGAAACCTTGTTCAAAAAACTAGCTCTAGGGTCTAAATATATTTAATGATTGATTTTCCTTATTGGTAGAAACCCTTATGGAAGATTATTAGAGATGAAATCTCCATACTCACATAATAAACATGAAACTTCAAGTGGAACTTCTCTACTACCTTCCTTATCTTTTCTAGGAATTAAAGCATAACACATATACTGATGTTTCATGCCATCTAAAAATTTTCTTCCATCAACAAGACATACCCTAACACTACTGCATGCCTTTTCACCCTCCTTTATCAAGGGCTTCAATTTTTGGTGAACTCCATCCTTTGCTAGAGACTATGTATTTTTATGACCATCATGTATAGCATTTCCATCAAACTACCATAGCCTTCCCAACAATAAATTGTAAGCATCAATTGGAATAATGTCACAGAGAGCCTCGTCATGGTAACTACCAATCTTGAACTTTACCAAATATTTCTCACTAACCAGGACCTTATGATCATCTTTCACCCAAGAAATCTAATAGGGTTGGGCATGTTTCTCCCTTTTGAGCTTTCACTTTGAGATCATATCCTCTAAAACCAAGTTTTCAGTGCTTCCAACATCAATAATCACATCACAACATTTACCCTCTCAGTTGCACCTAGTACAAAATAAACTCTTCCTTTGTCCAGGTTTAGTGATGATTGTGCATCCTTTGAATGTGATGATTGTGCATCATCAGAGAAACCCTTTCTTGACCATCAACTCTCCTATATATCCTTCCTTGGCATTGAGCATATTCAAAGGCATGATGACCTTCTCCATTATAATGAAAATAAGTACTACAAAATCCTCCTCTTCCTATTCATTTTCCATGTCTTCTACCTCTTCCTCTGTAATCTCCAAAAATATTTTATCATATGAATAGTTGAAACCATCGTTCCTCTAATTTTGGCTTGTACCCATATCTTCATTTTTCTTTTGGTTCTTGTTTTGGAGGCTCCTCATGAATGCTAAGTCTTAACTCATTAAGGTAATGGGCAACCTTCTCCTTGTTTACATGCCCTACCCTAATAAGGACTTGATAAAATTCCTTTATGTATTATTGGATATATTTTCCTACTTTCTTTATTCCTTGCATCTTATTGAACAAATCAAGCTCGTAACCAATAGGAATGAACTGCATCTTTAGTTTGTCTAGCTTGTGATCCCATCTTCTAATTTTCTCCTTTCCTCTTCTATTTCTTTTTAACTAAATCTCTTGCCACCAAATTTTGGCATGGAATTTCATTTTTTCCTTCACAAACTTAACCCTATTAGGGTCCTCAATATCCTCATACTCAAAATATTCCTCTAGCTTATTGATTCAATCAATCAACTCATCCATGTTTAGATTTCTTGAAAATATGTCGATATCAATTTTAGGTCTTTTTCCCAACTTGGGAATGGCCCTAAAAAGATTCCCCTCCACTTGGTTTAGTAATTCTCCATCTCCTTCCCCTTTATGCACAATATTTCCTTATTCTCCATTTTCTTCCTCACTTTTTTTGATTATGACAACATTCATTCCTCTATGAATCTCCTCTTGCAATGCCTAGACTTGTCTCTAGAGGGCTCTAACTTTAGGGGGAACAACTCTTGCCCTTCCACCATGCTCCCTTTGTGGAGGCATCTTCTTAGTATATCAAAACCCACAACCACATATTCCTAATGAAAACTACCTCATAGTCAATGCTTTATCTACACACTCAAGAAAACCAACTTTGATACCACTGAAGAAGGTATGCTCTAATACCACTTGATAAGGGCACAACCCAACAAAAAATGAATGCAACAAAAAAAAGGAATATTATTTTCAAATTTGATATTTTATTACATTTAGTACAATGAAAATAGACTCAAAGATGTGCCCTATGGGCTTACAATGTTGTTTAATTCTAGAGAAAAGTCCTCCTCATAGTACCCTCTCCCAAACTCCACCCAAAAACTATATTTACAATGCCAAAAATGTCCTTAAGTAACCCAAATTAGGTTTAGGGTTAGGAATAAATTATATACTATTCTATTTGGAATCCACTGCCAAAATAGAAGGCTCTATAAAACATGTCAAAATCCTGTGTAAAATTAGAAGAATCTAGAAATGGTAGTCCAACTTCTGGGAGGCATAACTTTTTATCCAGGACTTCGATTGACAAAACATTTACATTTCCAAAAAGATCTCCAAGTTCTCTATAGATTTATGGACCACGTTTTCTCATCTCCCATTTTTTGGGCCCATACAAGTCTATTTAGTGCCTCAAATCTAAGTTTGAAGTGCTCTTAGGGGGTCTCCAAACAAAATAAAACTATAACTTTCAAATCGTAAAGCCTTTTGACCTAATTCTTTTTCGGAAGTGTATTAAATACAAGTATAATCATCCCTCCAACTTACACCATATAACTCATCATAATTATGGCTCACTTACAAAATAACTTATTTTCTATAATGGTACTTATCTTAAGGTGCTTAAGAACTCTAACCTAGGAAATCAATAGTGGAACTATGAGAGTTGGAATCTCTATTTGATTCGAATGGGTATCTAGAAATGAAAACACATTAAATAGAAACTAATGTTAAGAATATTTTTGAGTGATACAAGATTGCCCTTACACCATTCGATGCTCTTGTATAATGGTATTGGTTACATTTTCATGCAATTTTTATTTCTATCTGAGGTGAATCCTAACAAATGGTATCAGAGTCAAACCATTATCATTTATTTTTTGCCAGACCATCATCATTTTTTTTAATGATCCTCTATAGGAAGGTCTCATGGTTGAGTGGGAGTCTCATAGTTGAGTGGGACCTATGGCAGAAGATGGTAAGCTAAAGGTGGAGAATTTTAATGGGAAGAACTCTTAGTTATGGAAGATGTAAATGGAAGATTATCTTTATCAGAAGGACTTATGGAAGCCATTAGAAAGAAAATCCAAGAAATAGGGAACTATGAGATTTTAGATAGAATGGAACTTGAAAGTATTCAATTATGCTTGGCACCATCAGTGACATTTAACATTACAAAAGTGAAGATGATAGAAGAGTTGATGAAAACCCTAGCAAAATTGTATGAAAAACCCTTTGCCTCAAATAAAGTATTTCTCATGAAGCATTTATTTAATTTGAAAATGGTAGAAGGTGGATCTATTGCAAATCATTTTAATGAGCTTAATACTATGACTAGTTAGTTCTCTTCTATGCATATTAATTTTGATGAAGGAATTAGGGCTCTCTTGATGTTGTGTTATTTTCCTAAAAGTCATAATGGCTTTGTAATGGCTATGAGTAATTTTGTTTCTGGATCTAATACCCTAAAATTTGATGATGTGATTAGTGTTATTTTGAGTGAGGAAACTTGTAGGAAAACCTCAGATGGATTTACATCAAGAAGTTCTTTAAATGCACAAAGAAGAGGTAGAACAACTAAGAGAGGAAATAATTTTAGAAAGCATAGGAAATAAAGAGGAAAGTCAAAGGGGAAGAAGTCTCAATCTAGAGGACCAAGAGATTGCTGGTACTATGGGAAATTAGGTCATAAGAAGAAAGATTTTTGGAATCAAAAGAATAATGATGGACATAAAATTGAAGAGAACAAGGAGGAAAATTGGTTAGTAAAAAATCCAAATAGGTGCTTTTCTTTTGACTTTAGAAAGTGTCAATGATTCATGGGTTTTAGATTTTGGTGCTTCATTTCATACTACACATCATAAAGGTTATTTTATTGATTATCTTCAAGGGTATTTTGGGCTTGTTTTTTTGGGGGATAATGAAACTTGTTAGATAGTTGGAAATAAAAAAGTTAAAATTAAGCTGCAAAATGGGAATCATTGGCTACTACATGAGGTAAGACATGTTCTAAGGCTGAGTAGGAATTTAATTTTAGCTGGAAAACTCAGTTATGAGGGTTGTGTAGTTACTTCTAATGATAAAAATTGGAAGGTTTCAAAAGGTTTCCTTATAGAAGAAAAAGTTGTGAAAGTAGACACCTTATATCTTTGTATAGGTTATATTGTTATTTTTACTTTGATTATTTTAGAAAAATGAATGTTTAGGAATAATTGTTGTAGTTGAGTAAGGAGAACAAATAACTACTATAGATTTTGATATAGAGCTATGGCACAATAGACTTGGGTACATAAGTGAGGAAGGTATGAAAGTACTTCATTCAAAGAATATTTTATCAGGTCTAAAATGTGTTAATATATCGATTTCTATGAAATTTGTGTGTATGAAAAACAAAAGAGAGTGAGTTTTGTGAAGATTTGGCAGGAAAATAAAAGTGAGAAATTAGAGCTTGTGCATATAGATGTATGGGGATTGGCTCAAGTATCTTCCCTTGGTGGAACTCATTATTATGTTATATTTATTGATGATGCAACTAGAAAAATATGTGTTTATTTCCTTAGACACAAATTTGATGTATTTTAAACTTTTAAGAAATGGAAATGCTTGGTTGAAAATGAGACTGGAAAGAAATTAAAATGTCTCAGATTTGATAATGATAGTGAGTATTGTAGTCATGAATTTGAAGATTATTTCTTTGCCAATGGTATTCATAGATAAAAAATCTATTCCTAGGAATCTACTAGAAAATAGAGTGGTTGAATGTATGAATGGAACTATAATGGAGGGTAAAAGAAGCATGAGGTTGCATGCAACGTTGCCCTTAAACATGTGGGTGGAGGCTATCAAAACTACTATATATTTGATTAATGAAGGTCCCTCTATTCTTTTGGATTGTGGTATTCTAGAGGAAGCATGGACTAATAAGAAGGTGAGTTATTCTTTTCTTAGAACCTTTGGTTGTGAAGAATTTGCTCATATAGATTCTAAAAATAGAACCAAGCTGGAAGCTAAGTCAAATAAATGTGTATTTTTTGGATATGGCTTAATGAATTTAGTTATAGGCTTTGGGATTTTGAAATTGTAAGATTGTAAAAAGTAGGGATGTCATATGCAATGAGAAAGTACTTTATAAGGATCTGTTGTAGTAACATGAGAAGAAACAAGATGATTATGTAGTGTTGGATGATACTCCAAAAGTTGATGTTCTAGAAATTCCTCATGATTTACAACAACTACAACAACAAATACTACACACTCGAGTGAATTTTAGATGGCCAACAAGGATTAGTAGACCTCCAAAAATATTTTCTCCTTCCTTGTATTCTATTTTACTTACTGATGCTAGTGAACCTAAATGTTATGACAAAGCTATGTAGGTGGATACAAAGATTCAGTGGGAGTCTACAATGAAAGAAGAAATGAACTCTTTACTGAAAAATAAGACATGGTATTTATGCAAGTCACCTACATGTAAAAATAATTTATAGAATAAGTGGGTTTACAGGTTGAAAGAAGATAATGGAGGCAAGAAATAATTAAAAGCCAAGCTAGTTGTAAAAGGATTTGCATAGAAAAAAGGAATTGATTTTGATGAGATATTCTCTCCTACTATTTTTTGATTAAGTGAAATAGGTTTTATAGGGATCTTGAAACCCAAATTTTTTACAACATATCAAAAATATTCTCTCCTACTATTAAAATGACTTCTATTCACACTATTGTAAGTATTATGGCTATTGAAGAATTGTATTTGGAGTATCTTGATGTTAAAATAACCTTTCTCCATTGTGATTTAGATGAAGAGATATATATGGCACAACCAAATGGATTTTAGGTCAAAGGTAAGTATAACTTACTGTGTAGATTGAAGAAAACTTTATCTGGCTTTAATCAAGCACCTCAATAATGGTATCTAAAATTTGATAGGTTTACGCATGAGCATGGATATAGTAGGTGTAATTTAGATCATTATATTTATTTTGAGAGGTTTTATGATGACAACTACATTATTTTATGTTTATATGTTAATGGTATGCTTGTAGCTGGGTCTAAAATGGATCATATTAAGGGGCTGAAATGCTAGTTAGCACATGCATTTTCTATGAAAGATTTGGTGGAAGAAAAAAAATCCTTGGTATGAAAATTTTCAGAGATAGGAAGAATAGAAAATTGACTTTATCTTAGGCTGATTATATTGAGAAGGTGTTGCAACATTTCTCTATTGAGAATGTTAAAGCTATCAGCACACCTTTACCTAGTCATTTCAAGTTGACTAAGGAGATGTGCCCAAGACAAAGGACGAGGAGGATAAGATGTCTAAGGTACCTTATGCTTCAGCTATAGGAATCTTGATGTATGTTATGGTATGTATAAGGCTAGATATTGCACATGTAGTGGGAGTGGTTAACAGTTATATGAGTCATCTAGGGCTTGAGCATTCAAATGTAGTTAAATTGATTCTCAAATATTTTAGAGCAACATCTAGTAAGTGTCTACATTTTGGGAGCTCTACTATTGATTTATAGGGCTATGTTGACTCAAACTTGGCAAGGAATATTGATACTAGGTGGACTACTATAGGCTATGTATTTACTATTCATGGGGCAACAGTGAGTTGGGTTTCTTGATTACAGTAGGTTAATGCTATATCCACTATAGAGGTAGAGTGTGTTGCTATTATAGAGGCATTCAAGGAGATGATATGGCTTCAGTTCTTCATGGAAGAATTGGGACACCCATAGAGGGATAATTATATGTTCATAGGTAGCTAGAGTTTTATTTATCTTGCAAAGAATCGAGCTCTACGTTCAAAGTCAAAACACATATAGTTGTAGTACTATTTTATTTGATCATTTTTTGGTGATGAATAGTTAAAGATGGAGAAGATACATACAAATGATAATCTAGTAGATATGTTTACAAAGGTAGTGACAAGGGAGAGGATGAACACCTCTTCAACTTGAGTTGGTCTTCTAGACTAAATAAACTAAAAGAATAGCAGAGCCCAGGGTGGTTTAATATTCTAGTAGGAGCTACAGGTTTAGTAATACTATGATTAGTCTCCAAGTGGGAGATTGTTGTGATATGGATCCTAATCAAACTCAAAGAGTTATTTGGCATAGTTTCCCTCTAGATTATTTCTATGGGGATTTAGGGGTAGCGCCCATAAGATGGGGTCTAGGGGCATTGCCCCTGTGGGGTCCTGGGGAAGCACCCCAAATGTGCTCCCTATCACAATACATGCTAGTGTAAAGGGGAAATGCCCTTGTAGAATTTTTTGGGAGTAGCACCAACATCAAAAAATGACCTTATATTGTAAAAGGAATTAACTAATATTTTTCTATTATTCTAGCCCTAATTTTGTAAGTGACAAAAAGATTATATAAAAAGGCTTAGGGTCAGGGATTTTCATAAGGTGTGATGTGAAAATTGGTTCTTGTAGTGGTATTGAGCTATAAAAGACTACAAATTGTAATCAAGTTGTAATCATTGGATAATAATATTATTAGATGTTTTGGTGGATGTAGCCTAGGGATTGGGTGAACCACATTAAATCTTGGTGTCTTGCATTCTCTTTATGCAAGCTACTATTTTTTGTTATTGGTTAATTTGCATGTAACTATTATTTCTATTTGAGGTTAATGTTGTCAGAAAAGTTTGCACCCATATCCAAATTTTTAACCTAAGGACAACCTTGTGAAACATGGAAACAACCTCCAAGATGTGGGACTTGAACTATGAGGTTGACTCTCTGGAGAAGGTCGGCTTCCTTTACTATCAGGGTTCACCTAACTACTCTTGGAGAGGAAAAGAGAGAAGGAATGCATAGAAACAAATCTACCTATTCTAACCTAAGGGGGTGATGCACCAAACTAGAGTGTTCAAACCAATCTTTTCCCATACATGCACTATTGAACCATCATGACACCAAAAGATATTAACATCTAGAATTGCTTTAATTTAACAATCACATGTAGATTAGAAAACCCAAATGAATGACACAAGGAAAGAGAGGATTCACTTATATACCATTCATAGGCCAAAAGAGATACAGTCATGCAAGATTGCGGATATCCAAAACACACCAATGAGAGGAAAATAGTTCTTGCACTTTACATCAATGGCTAAAGGAGCTAAGGCAGAATGTCATACAGTTCAGAGGCAAAGGGGATTTACACTAAATTTGTAGAGCAATATTAAAGAAGTTAGGGAAGAGTTGACCAGAAAAAAATCTACAAAAATTACCTTTATAGCTCAGGCATAACTGAGATGTTTCTAATTGAAGTTACTCCACAACCACTATCATTAAGTTTTGATAAAGATCTGGACAAAATATGACCTGAGCATAGATCTAAATGCAATGAAATATGATCTTTGTTGAAATAAGGGCCTAAGAAGATAGAAATGGTGCCATTAAATTGTCTAACCAAGTAGATGGATCAACTAGGGTGGTGGAGTGTTCTCTTGGGTTTAGCATTCATTTGAGGGTGGTTGGAATTGATCACAAGGATCAAATTGTGCAAAAAACCTCGATTTCCTTCATTCCTAGCTTGTGAATCAGTAGGGTCAGCAAGTCAACTAAGTCCTGCAACTAGAATAGACCCTGTGGGCCAATGATTTTTTTTTTTTCCACCCCACAAAGTCTCCTTGTGGTTGACCATATCTTTTCAACTAACTATGCCACCTCCTAGCTTAACCGTGGCTGCGATGTAATTACCAACCCCAACTGCACTGCCTTAATTGTTAATACCTTGGTTAGGCCTGCAAGGACATGTGTGCTTCAGGCACTTACCTGCAATGTTTAATTTTTGTGCATCTTTATATTTCAAGAAAGGACCGATCATTGATCTTTGCAAGATCAACAATCAGGAAAGATTCTCCATTTACTGTGCCTATCCCTCAAAATTTTGAGCCCATGAAACACTTCAACATCTAACTCAACCTAACCTAGCCCCAACTGGAATCACCCTATGGCATATGAAAAAAGACTAGCCCCACAAGGACATGAGGAAACAAGGTGCTTTCCTACATTCCTTAATTTCCTTGCAACTTTATAATGCGGGCATGTGCCAGCCATCGATCCTAGGAGATCTGACGGTGTACAAATCTTATGTGACTGTATGCCTAGTTAGCTGGAGAAACTAATGAGATGCTTTCATTATACTCTAACTCACCTGATAACTACCATGGAAGATGAGCTATCATCACCTTCTAAACCTCTATGAATATCCATAGTGACATCATATGGACATGTGTCACCTGGGTGCTTCAATGCATTGTCAAAAAATTTGATAAAAGATAGAATGAAAGAAAGTGGGCACCAATCAAACTACCAACTCACCTTGCTACCTTGTCCACCCTATCTATGATGGCTCAAAGAATATGGACCCACCTGCCATGTAGCCAAAAAGTTCTTCCCTACATTGTTAGGAAATCTGGTAAAACTTAGAATGCAGGAAAGTGGGTGCCAATAGAATCACCAACTCAGCCAGTAACTCTCCCCTCTGTGGCCCACAAGAAAAAAAATGACCCACTGATCCATGTGTCACAAAGGGACTTCCTTGCATTATGTAAAGGTAGTGCATTTGGAGAATGTAGGAAAGTGCCCACGGTGGATCTATGCAAGATCTAATAGCGCAAAATGTTGCGAGCAAGTCGAAAAAAATTTAGGAAATAAAGAAATACCATAAGGTTTTATCATTTTATCTTTTTTCAAATATTTCCATGGAATTAAAATAATATAAAAGTGGGGGAGAGACCTTTGGGTGGGCTTGCATTTGAATTAAAATTTTGGTGGGGGGCAAAAATAGGCAACATTTCTAGCAACTCAGAGGGGATGCAATCCAGCTATGCATATGACCAGTGACTTGATGCATCCATTGGGCTATAGAGTAAAAAAAAATGTGGATCTCATGCATCATGAAACCCTAACCCTACCTCTATGAGAACAAAACCTTGAAAGCTCTATCTTTGCTCCTCTAAAACTAAAACCAGAGACCAAAACTTTTGCAACCTTCAAAACTTTGAAGAAACTAGCTATCTCATAGAGAGAAATCTATGCTCATGAACTTCTTGGAAAGTAGGAAACCAATAGAAAGAAAACTACTCTAATATATACAAATATTTATGAAGAGAGGGGTCAAACAAACCCATTAACTAGTTTGCTGAAATAGCTACCCTTCCTTATCAACTGGTTTCTTGTTCCATGCATAACGACAGTTAGGTGAATCAGTAGGTATGACAAGCACACTACTATATGGAACACCTCCTTCCCAATGTTGAAAATAGTGAAGCTTTCCAACACTAGGGTGTTTCCTTGTGTAGCAAAAAATACCTGCTCCTCTTTCTGATAATCTTCCTCATGCTCTAGAGTGAGCATGAATAGGGGCAACTTGTAGATTTGTTTCAGAGCTAGATATCTTATGGGGCATCCTCTTGATGGTGTAGGGCTAGAGGAATCATCCTTGACCACTTGACTATGCTTTGTAATGGTAGTCTTCAACTGGTTTGGAAGTGGTTCCTCCTCTTGTTGTAAATAACTTTTTTCCACATCTTGTTCATGTTGCCCATGAACCACTTCCTTTGGATCTACTAGCATGGTGTGACCTTCCACTTGTTGTTGCTATGGAACATGCTCCTCATATATAGGAGATACTGATTCAATATCCATGGAAGAGTAGAGAGCATCCAACTCATCCAAAAGATCATCCTCAGCATTGATCTTCTCCATTATAGTTTCAAAGATATGCATAGGTTGGGGGGAAATCTCATGCAAGTTAGCATATTCTTCCTCAAGGACAAAGCTATCCTTAAGGCCTTCTTGTCCATCCTCCACATCATAGAAGGTTGTCTGTTGCAACAAATGATCTTCTTCTTTCTCTAGCAGCAAATCCTCATTTACTGGCAAGGGCTCAAAAGCCATAACTTGTTCCTCAAGAGGAGGAACAAACTTATTGTCTTCTTCTTCTTCCTTAACAAAAGAGGGAAGCTCTTTAGATAAGAGGGTTGGGTCCTCTTCCTTTGGCTTAGAAATCTCCTCTTTTTTCTCCTTAGTAGACTGCAAATCCTCACATGTAATCTTTGTGAGTTTGGACTCACTCTCCCGAAACTCCATATTTGGACCATCAGGAGTCCATACAACTGGCCCGCTTGGAAATAGGGAAAGAGTGATAGGTCTGGGGGGTTCATGACTAGTCCAACTGAAATGTCCCTTTTCTGATTTTATATGATATTCCCAACCTCTAATTAGATTTTCAAGATCAAACAACTAATATCACAAAGATCCACCAAATTTCTCAAGAAACCCCAAATCGGGTATGCCAGAAATTGTGCCAAAAGCTTCACAGCTTCACCTATTATTAATAAATCTAAAATTTGACATTTTTACAGAAATTTCAGCATCATAGCAGCCTACAAAATGAAATTTCTAGATCTGTATATCCTTTACACAACAATTCTCAAATGTAGGACAAAAACTATGCTCATCGGGCTCCCGAAATTAACACAAAAATGCCCGAAAACACCACAAAAACACTAATAAACTATCTCAAAAGTTTAATCATGTCACAATAAATATATTCAGCTCTATTTTAACAGCTTAAAGTCTGAAATACAGCAGCAACCAAAACTGTTATGAAATGCTCAACTGAAAACACCAAACTCATGCAAAAAACACACCCAAAAACCCACAAATCTACACTGTTCAGCACAAAGGCAAACTCTGTATGAGCATGCACATGGAATGGCTTCAAACTCCCATCCTTAGCCTTCCTAGAAACCTGCAAACTCCCATTCTTGGGTCTCCCTGGAAACTTGTAAACTCCCGTTCTTGGGTCTCCTTCTCCACAGGTTTGGCAGCCTCTGAAGAATAACAAAGAATGAGCCAAAAATCAAGTTCTAGAATCAGCCCAAAATGCCTCCAAACCCCTTAAAAGAGGGAATAACCATAACTCATGTCCAAGAGAGGTTAATGAAACATATTTTAATAATAATTTTCATTTATTAGTCCAACGGTTTCCAAAGATTAACCCCCTTTTTCTGAAACTTCACTTTCTTGGGTCTGCCTGCCTTAGCAAAGATTATTATTTTTTAATTATTTGAAAAGGGGACATAACAAGTCCTCCCCTCCCAAACATTGCTTTTCCTCAAGCAATGGCTGAACAATAAACCAATCAATCCACCTGGATCCCAAATGTAGTCATGAACTATACTACTACCAATTAACACAGGCTCCTGCAATATCCTCTGCAATATGACCAAGAGGAATACATAATCAAACTGACAATTATAGCTCAACCAAACTCCAAAATCACCACTACCACAATCAAAAACCCATGAGGCACAAACTCTGAGAACATCAGAACCCAGGAAAAGTGGACAAATCAAACTACCAACACAGTAAATACCATCAACGCATCCCACTGGCCTATACGGAATGTACAATCCAACTCTGCAACAATGGTGAATGCTCTCGAATGAAACTGTACCAAGTATGGAGAATCCACACACTATACAACTCCTGCAGTCAACACAACTTTGCAAATCACCGGCCACTATCTCATAACCATAACTCACATGCACTGCTGATGGTGAAAAGACATTACAAGATAAAGAGTAAGAAATGGAATCCAAACCAAATTTGTTTGCCATCAACTCCTTAGCACAAGGATCAAATGCTAACTGATGTACATACCCTGCAATATAATGTTGATAAAAAAAACCAACCGCAGTCAACAGCTCACCATGAAGAAGTGATACAACCCATTGTGACTGATCAGCAGCTAAGTCAGGAGATGTCATAGCCAAAGGAGTATAATCAATAACAACACCTGCTAAAGCATCACTCCAAAACTCCTGCTCTAAGTCATGTATTATCAACCTATCAACTGCAGGACCTATCACCATGTCATGCCCATCATAACTCTCATCCTAAGGCATCAAACTATCCCATAACTGATGATAAGCACTAGGAACCAAAGTACATCTATGTATCATCATCTCATCAACATGGTCATCAAAGGTAGATTGATGAGCATACCTCATAGTGTAATGCCGATAGAATGCACCAATCTCAGTCAGTGGCTCAGACTACAATCCAGATGTAACTAACTGCAATCGATCATTAACCAAGTTGGAACTAGCTACTACCTCTGAAGACATTGTGAAGGGAGTAGCATTACTAGAAGGAACCATGCCAACTATCATCTCACCAACATCACACATGGTCTTTGATACAACATCTCTAGTCTTTGTGCCATTAGTACTAGAGGTCACCACCATGTCAGGCACACCACAAAAATTTGCTACAACACCCAACTCAAATTAACCTGACTCTAGTGGGAATGAACCTGATATGCCAATGTTAGTATCAAGGATGGATGCATCCCCTTCTCCACTGTCTCTAATAATCTCGGCCATGGACATCCTCGGATCACCAAACACCATAGCTTGTGACTGTATAGAATCAGGTAAAGACTGTAGTCACTCTAACTCCATGGTCACCTTAGCCAAATGAAACTGTGACTCCTTGAAAGCCAACTGTGTACTCTCAAGAATATCAGAAGTCACCTCAAGTTGCTCAGTAAGCTCACTCACCTCATCTTCCTTGGCCAACAATGCATCATATGCTATACTGCCCCACTCCATAAGATAATCTCTATCAGCTACCAACTGCATATAATTCTATCTCAAAGTCTGAATAGCCTCCCATAAAGAGTGGAACTCTGTCAAGGAAAGATAACTGCCTCCCTGCTCATCACTAGTAGGAGAACCCCATCCATAAACTGCTAACAACTGACGAGCAGCATCAAAATGCTGGCAAGTGATAGCAATATCTCGATCACTAACTCTCAACTGATTAGACACATGATGGTACTGGCTTGATTGTCTCCTACAAACCTCCTCTGATGCACTATCTAAAGGAGTATCCTCAAAGTTACTAGTCTCTAGAGTATTACCATCCATATCTTGTGAATCAAATCTAAATCTCATATCAACATATGGAGTATCAAAAACTATAGCATTGCTGTCCAACTCCTCTGTACCCAAAGAAACTAAGTCTTTAAAACTGCCCACTGCATTCTCCTGGATGTCATCAATGCCAATATGATCTTGGGACTCATCTGTACACACAGACAAATATGAAAGATGATCAACACATTCCAACAAGTATGGTCGACTGGATATATAAAAAAAGCCCAACACCGGTGTATAAAAACTAATACCAACATCAGACAAGATACTGGCACAAGAAAAGACAACACCATGTAATCTGCTAATCAAATCCATGATAGCACCCAAACAAAGACTGCTACCAAAAAGTGTTAAAGATCTCCTGTCAACTGAATCCCAAATGCCAATATAACAATCTTGAGTCCATATCTGTAAACTAGAATCAGTTGGTAACTCAAGCAAAATCCTCACTTGAGTAATATGACCAATACCAACTAACTCCACATACCTATCATGATGAGATAATGAAGTCAAAATACTATCTTCACTCACCTTCAACTGGCGGGATAAATCATGTGAAGTACTACTTGCCTCAACCTCATGTGATGAAGCATCTAACTGTGCCTGGTACTCTTTCTCAACAAAGTCATGAATGCTCAATGTTTGCTCATCTCTACCAGGTATCTCACCATCTTGCACAACAACATCCTCATAATCATCATCTGAACCCACTACACTGTAGTCACTGTCTGTTGTAACTATACCATCCTAAATACCTGTGGCATCACCCTTTGACAACCTGTAAACAATTGTATCAATTTGAGTATCAAGTTGACCGTTACTATCAATCTATGTAATATCCTTTCCCACCACCTCCTGTGGTAGAGTAGAATCTGAGACCTCTACCTGGCTATCAGCTAGTTTCTCAAACTCCTCATGCAAGTTCTTGGGAATTGTGTCATCTGTCCTGTGAGAAAATCTGCCAAATAGAAATCCAGTCAACTTATCCACCTTAGCTGGGTCAGATAACATGTCATTCATTATACGGTGGTGCTCAACCAACTGTTCAAACATGTCATGGCTTATTTTCATAAGTTTATCTCGAATGTCTAAATAACCATCCTTTCTACTATTTTGACTCTGGTTATCAATTGTCCAAGATCGTGTCCTCTGAGACTCTGTACTATACCTGTCCATTCTGGATAAAGTAGAGTGTAACCCCAATAGGATATAACTTCTTCAAACACCAAGAACTAACATGCAAATGATTAAAAGTATCATGCAACCATAGATTTGGACATGCAACTAATTAGAAGCAACATGCAACCACCAAATTATGACATGCAAGATCTGGGTAGTTGTCAAAACTGACATGCAAGATCTGGATAGTTGTCAAAACTGACATGCAAGATCTGGGTAGTTGTCAAAACTAACATGCAAACTTATACAACCACCAAATTCACTAAGAACTAACATGAAAATGATTAGAAGTAGCATGCAACCATAGATTTTGACATGCAACTGATTAGAAGCAACATGCAACCACCAAATTATGACATGCAAGATCTGGGTAGTTGACAAAACTGACATGCAAGATCTGGGTAGTTGTCAAAATTGAAATGCAAACTTCTACAACCACCAAATTCACCAAGAACTAACATGAAAATGATTAGAAGTATCATGCAACCATAAATTTTGACATGTATCTGATTAGAAGCAACATGCAACCATAAATTATGACATGCAAGATTTGGGTAGTTCTCAAAACTGAAATGCAAGATCTAGGTAGTTGTCAAAACTGACCTACAAACTTCTACAAACCCTCAGGCTGGCAAGATCATGGCTCTGATACCACTGAAATTTCCCTTTTCTGATTTTATATGATATTCCCAACCTCTAATTATATTTTCAAGATCAAACAACTAATATCACAAAGATCCACCAAATTTCTCAAGAAACCCCAAATCGGGTATGCCAGAAATTGTGCCAAAAGCTTCACAGCTTCACCTATTATTAATAAATCTAAAAGTTTACATTTTTAAAAAAATTTCAGCATCATAACAGCCTACAAAATTACATTTCCAGATCCATATATCCTTTACACAAAAATTCTCAAATGTAGGACAAAAACTATGCTCATCGGGCTCTCGAAATTAACACAAAAATGCCCGGAAACACCACAAAAACACTAATAAACTATCTCAAAATTTTAATCACCTCCTAATACATATATTCAGCTCTATTTTAACACCTTAAATTCTGAAATACAGCAGCAACCAAAACTGTTATGAAATGCTCAACTGAAAACACCAAACTCATGCAAAAAATACACCCAAAAACCCACAAATCTACACTGTTCAGCACAAAGGCAAACTCTGTATGAGCATGCACATGGAATGGCTTCAAACTCCCATCCTTAGCCTTCCTAGAAACCTGTAAACTCCCATTCTTGGGTCTCCCTGGAAACCTACAAACTCCCATTCTTGGGTCTCCTTCTCCACAGGTTTGGCAGCCTCTGAAGAATAACAAAGAATGAGCCAAAAATCAAGTTCTGGAATCAGCCCAAAATGCCTCCAAACCCCTTAAAAGAGGGCATAACCATAACTCACGTCCAAGAGAGGTTAATGAAACATATTTTAATAATAATTTTCATTTATTAGTCCAACAATTTCCAAAGATTAACCCCCTTTTTCCGAAACTTCACTTTCTTGGGCCTGCCTACCTTAGCAAAGATTATTATTTTTTAATTATTTGAAAAGGGGACATGACACCAACTCTCTCTTATAGGGGGTGAAGGGGCTACAATAGTAGGATCTTGTGAGGTAGGGGGGTTCTTAAAGCTTGGGATGACATATTTTGGAGAGAGGGGGGCATCTGCCTCCTTGACTGAAAAAAAGCTGATTGAAGCCTCATTTCCTTCTTATTTGCTATAGCAACTTGCCTTGCAAGATTCTCCTCAAAATGTCTCTGTCTCTCCCTCTCTTCTTATTTTTTCCAAATTATATGGGGAACATGATGAGCCAACTCAAAAATATCATAAACCTCAATCACCATGCTACAAACAAGAGGGTCATCTTCCCATGTTTCCTTGTCATTTTGCAACTCAAGATTCCAAGTATCCATAATGAGTTTAATGTGAGAAAAATATCCATAATCTATATCTAGGTATGGATTTTCAACATGGCTGAAAAATCTTCCAAGTTCAACAAACTTGAAACCCAAGCTATCTAAGCAATCATAGAGTAATCTTGCCTTTGATATGTGAACACTACAAGGTTTCAAGGGAGGCTAGATAGACTAATGTAGGGAGTGAGAGGGACAAGGGATAGCCTCTTCATGATATGGGGGAAAGTGGGAAGGATTTCTATGAAAAGAATCCATGATAAAGCATTCAATTAATTAATCTCATAGAAAAAATTTGAAAACATAAAAGATCAGAGATGATCTTTACACATACCAGCACCATTTCTACTTGAAACTAGTAGATTTGCACTAGAGTCACCATGGTGTTTGACTGGATGCCTCCAAAGGCTAGTGGTACTAAGAATAACACCCAAATTCTTAGTGTATTAGGATCAACTGGCTAACCAATGGACTTATATAGTTGAATCTTCTTTGTCCCACTGGGCATGCGAAAAATTGTTTTCACAAAAGTTTGCACCCATGTCCAAAGTTTTTACCTAAGGACAACCTTATGAAACATGGAAACAACCTCCAAGCTATGGGACTTGAACTATGAGGTTGAGTCTCCGGAGAATGCTAGCTTCCTTTACTACCAGGGTGCACCTAAATACTCTTGGAAAGGAAAAGGGAGAAGGAATGCATAGAAGAAAATCTACCTATTCTAACCTAAGGGGGTGATGCACCAAAATAGAGTGTTCAAACCAATCTTTTCCCATACATGCACTATTGAACCATCATGACACCAAAAGATATAAACATCCAGACTTGCTTTGATCTAACAATCACATATAGATCGAAAAACCCAAATGAATGACAAAAGGAAAGAGATGATTCACTTATATACCATTCATAGGCCAAAAGAGATATAGTCATGCAAGATTGCAGATATCCACAACACACCAATAAGAGGCAAATAGTTCTTGCACTTTACATCAATGGCTAAAGGAGATAAGGCAAAATGTCATACAGTTCAGAGGCAAAGAGGATTTACACTAAAGTTGTAGAACAATATTAGAGAAGTCAGAGAAGAGTCAACCATAACAAAATCTACAAAAATTACCTTTATAGCTCAAGCATAACTGAGATATTTATAACTAAATTACTCCATAACCATTGTCATTAAGTCTTGATAAAGATCTGGACAAAATCTTATCTGAGCACAGATCTAGATGCAATGAAATTAAATTTTATTGAAATAGGGCCCTAAGAAGATAAAAATAGTGTCATTAAATTATCTAACCAAGTAGATGGATCAACTGGGGTGGTGGAGTGTTCTCCTAGGTTTAGCATTCATTCAAGGGTGGTTGGAATTGATCACAAGGATCAGATTGTGCAAAAAACCTCAATTTCCTTTATTCCTAGCCTTTGAATTAGTAGGGTCAGCAAGTCAACTAAGTCTTGCAACCAGAATAGACCACATGGGCCAATGATTATTTTTTTTTGCATGCGGTTGACCATATCTTTTCAACTAACTACGCCACCTCCTAGCTTAACCACTGCTACGATGTAACTGCCAGCCCCAACTACACTGCCTTGACTGTTAATACCTTGGTCAGGCCCACAAGGACATGTGTCCTTTAGGCACTTACCTACAATGTTTAATTTTTGTGCATCTTTATATTGCAAGAAAGCATCGATCATTGATCTCTGCAAGATCAATGATCAGGAAAGATTCTCCATATACTGTGCTTGTCCCTCAAAATTTTGAGCCTATGAAACACTTTGACATCTGACTTAGCTTGACCTGGCCTCAACTACCATCACCCTATGGCATATGAGACAAGCTTGGCACCACAAGGACATGTGGCAACAAGGTGCTTGCTCACATTCCTTAATTTCCTTACAACTTTATAATGCGAACATGTGCCAGCCATTGATCCTGGGAGATCTGATGATGTATAAATCTTACATAATTGTATACCTAGTCAACTAGACAGACTAATGAGATGCTTTTGTTGTACTTTGACTCACCTTAAAACTACCATAGAAGATAAGTTGTCATCACCTTCTGAACCTATGTGAATATCCATTGTGACATCATATGGACATGTGTCACTAGGGCGCTTGCCTGCATTGTCAGAAAATCTAACAAAAGATAGAATGCGGGAAAGTGGGCACCAATAAAACTGCCAACTCACCCTGCTACCTTGTCCACCATACCTATGGCAGCTCAAAGAAGATGGTCCCACCTACCACATGGCCAAAAAGTGCTTCCCCCCATTGTTAGGAAATTTAACAAAACTCAGAATGTGGGAAAGTGGGTGCCAATAGAATCACCAGCTTAGCCAGTAACTCTCCCCTCTATGGCCCACAAGAACAACAAGGACCCACTAATCCATGTGTCATAAAGGGGTTTCCTTATATTATGTAAAGGTACTGCATTTGGAGAATGCAAGAAAGCGCCTACTGTGGATCTATGCAAGATCTGACAACATGGAAAGTTGCAGGCAAGTTGAAACAAATTTAGGAAATAAAGAAATACCATAAGGTTTTATCATTTTATTTTATTTTGATATTTCCATGGCGTTAAAATAATATAAAAGTGGGGGAAAGACCATTGGGTGGGCTTGCATTTGAATTCAAATTTTGGCAGGGGGCAAAAATAGACAACAGTTAATCCTAATAGTGATTTAGTAACTTATAAAATTTAATCTTAATTCACTAATTAATCCTTCATTTGTATTTTTATCTAATAGCATGCATGAAAAATTAAAATAATTAAAACATTCATAACACTTTGACACACAATATGGTGACCTAGAAACCTTCCAAATAGAAAATAAAATTAGGGTGGGGTAATACCCACAAACTTTAGTATTGTAGTATAAAGTTAGCTTGTTAAGGCTTACAATGATCATTTTTGATGATCTTCTTTGTTAGGAGCAATAAGGACTACTAGGTCCACTTTGCAAAAGGATTTACAAACATACAGTAAAGTATGCACTCAGTAAAGATATTTACAAAAGACTATTAAGTCTACCTTGTGAAAGGATATAACTGTTCAACCTATTAGGATGAACCAATGATTGATCTTTGATCTATAACTTTTATTTGTTGAATGAAATTCCTTTGAGTGTAATGATCACCTTACTATGATAGATAAATCTTTGTTGCTCCTTATATTTCTCTAGCCCTTTTACTTTGTAGTTTTCTACTCTTAGTGTATCTTCTTATTATTCCATATATTCCTTCTTATGTTTGGATGTGATACAATACATTACATATGTACATATCCAATTTACAATTTCATCAAGGTTGGATATAATACAAGTTTCACCAAAATAAACAAAGTCATCCCAATTACAGGTACTTAGATTTTGATGACAGACTTAGTGAGGTTCTAATGCTCAAAAACAATTGTCAACACTCGCCATTGTCATGCACTCAGTATATATAGAAGCTCAGTTCATACTAATCACTTTCAAGAAGTTTGAACTTGATCTTCACTGGTCACTTAGTGAATACTATAAAACTTGGCATATAAACTGTATCACTTGGTTGAAACTGTATAACTTGATCAACACTATCTCTATGAGCTTGGTATAAACTAAATCACTTGGTTGACATTGCATAGATCAGTTAACACTAGATTCACATCACTAAAACTAGGAACTTAGTACACACTAAAAAACTTATTTTTCACTGAGAACCTTAGTAAACACTATGAACCTCAATTTACACTGATAATCATCAACTTGGTAGATATTGCTTAGTGCAAACTAAATATTGTTCATGGAGCTCGATAACAATTATAGAACTAGGTAGAGTCTAAATTATTGTACGATAAGCTCGGAAGCTACTAGCCTTCAGAATAACTGTGCGTGTCACTAATAAAAAAACATGACCATAATTTCAAAAATCTCCCCCTTTTGTATTATTAACAAAAGAAATTATCAATTAAAACTGAATTCAAAATTTAAAAACAATCTTTAGTCTCCATTCTATGTATTCAACTTGGTAATGTACTTTATTTTATATTTTTTTCAAAATTGATTTTTTAAGAAATGTTTATCATAATATTTGTATATGTGTATGTTATGATATTATGATTCTCCCCCATACATATATATTCAATATACTTTATATAATATATATACATCTTCTTAATGTCTTATTTTCTCCCCTGTATATCATATCTTCTCCCCCTTTTTGACATAAATGCCAAAGGTGTATTTTAAATGATAATGCCAAAATGTGACAAGTTAGAATGTATCTTTAGAATCAATGACATTGTCTTGTCCCAATTTTCTTGCAACACCTTGCTTGTATGCAATACAATTTGAACTTTTGCTAATAATTCCATCTTGTGATCAGCTATGGAGAAGTTGTTATCATAAAAATGAGAGTTTTGGAATATGCAATGTGTTTCTACAATGCATCCATGCTTGGAAGAATCATGTTTTGTATGTCTAAAAGTATAGCCCTTATCCTAATTTCTTCCCTTAGTAATTATGCTTGCATATCAGTCAATAATCTAATCTTTGTGTAATGAATAGAACTATAGCTTGGGTTAAGTGACAACTGGTGTGCACTTGCCTTCAAATCTTCATCTTTTTTGGAGATTTTATCTTTGATCTCTTGCATAAAGATAGATGTATCACAAAGTTTATCAAATAGAGAAGTGACATTATTGGTAGAGGTTTCCAATGAGCTTAGAATAGTAGACAAGTCTACTTGATATATCACAATCTTTTGTGCAATTAGCTCCAACAATTTGTTTTTAAATTTCTTATTTTCTCTTTTCAAAAATTTCTCTTGTCCATTCAAACATTCATTGAATTTCTAGACCACTTCTATTAATTGGGCCAAAATAAGTTTTGAAGTGTCAACCTCAATGTTGAGTGCATCTACAAGAATTTTCTTTATATCTTCTATCACCTAATGCTCTTTGATTCTCTTCTCCCTAAGCCTATGTTGCTTATCTTTCTTCTATAAAAGATAAACTACTATATGCATTTGATCAGGATTTAGAGTAGAGATATCCCAATTTGGAATAATTATATCCTCATCAAGATCAATGTCTTCTTCCTTATCTTTTCCTTTTCTTGTAACTTTTGTACTTGGTTGAGGCTTTCTCTCAACTATCTTTGTACTTATTATTTTCATACTCAAAATAATAACAATAGTGGAAATGGAAGGATTAGCAAAAAATACAGATATTGTACTAATTAAAGAAATACCTTGTTGCTAAGTAACCACAACTAATGAAGGAGGAAGTACTAACTTCTTGGTAGATGAAGTTTTGGTCTCTTCAGTCAATGAAGTACTAAGTTGAATAGGTTCAAAATTGGTTGAGTTCTTGGATTTGCAATGCTTGTCACACCTAACTTGGCAGTAGCTTTCTCTAATCTTGATATCTTTAATTCTTTTCTTGGAGAGTGAGGAAGTGAGGCTATAACCACTACTACAGTCTTTTCAAGGCCAGTTTCCTCAATGCTTTCAATCTCAGGGAGATTCCCCTTGATGGCTTCCTATTCTTGTTCCTCGTCATCTTTATTCTCATCAATTGTTTCTTCTTCATCATCTTTGTCCTATTCTTCCTTGTTATCTTCATCGTCACCTTCTTTATCACTGATATTAACAAAAAAATTACTTTTCTTATGAAGATTTTATATATTCTTCCATGTATTAGTGGAATTCCTCACCACATGTTCAATTTCATTAACTATTATCAAGCAAGTGTTAAATTTCAATGCAATTTTTACTTCAATCTTCTTGATGGACTCTTTTACTTCTTTGTCATTAAGACTTGACATGCATTGCCTCACAGTCTTCTCATATATGTCTTTTGCAATTTTTTTGGCATGTTCCCGTTTTATCTTAATTTTATCCATCAGTTCATTGGGAATTTGTTGTGCAAGTTGGTGTGGTGAATACTTCCATTTTCCTATTTTAGACATAACCATGTCTTCAATTTGTTGTCTTTCTTCTACATTCTTGGTCTCATATCCTAATGATTTAAATTTTACAATGCCATCTCTAACATTTATTTCTTTCAATTTCTCTTGAAATGTGGGTGGAGGCCATTCGAAAATTTCATTCTCTACTTCTTCACCCAATTTTAGTTTCTTTCTAGATGTTCTTCTTGTAAACATTGCAAAAGATGACTTGGTAGGTTTGGTTATGATAACCTTACCTTTCTTCTTGATTGGCTCTTCTTCTTTTGATTTTGCTTCACCTACCTCACCTTTTGTATCATCTTCAATTATATCATTCCCTTTAATTTCTATCAATAAGAGAGTAGAACTAGCTTGTCTTGGTTTTTCTATCCTCTTCTTTCCTTTATTGACCACCTAAGGAAGCTATATCTCTAGTTCTATTATAGCTTTGGATTCATCATATGTACCAAAACATGTGGCCTTTGGATCCATAATTTCATTCAATAATGCCTCAAAAATATCCCTGGTATCATCAATATTAACCTCATATCCTAGTGATTTGACCCATGCACTTCTTATTTTGGCTGCTTTTATATACACTTTGTCACAATCTACCATTATTCAAGCATCATCTTTTTAGTCTTCTACAAGTTTATTTGGTATTTTGAATCTATTATTCATCTTATCCTCAAATGCATCAAAATAGTTGTCCATGATACTTGCACAATTTTCACCCATTTCTATTATATACTCATTGATTTGATATAGTACAGGCTCATCTTTTCTCCATACAACTATACCTTTTAAATTGAAAAACTTTTACACAAATAAGAATAAATAAGTTAAAAGTGATCCAAACTTACATGGGTTATTCTTTGATGACCTTATTCTCTCCATGGTTTTTATTGAATTGGTTCAACATCAACTCGACATGGTCAAAGGACATGTTCCTCACCACCTTGAAAGCAAGATCCATTGCTTCACATGATACATTGTTGAGTCAATTGGAGCTGTATATCTTGTGTGCAATTACATGAATTACAAACTCTAGCTCCATATCAACTACATCACTGATCTTCATACCCCTTTCATCCCATTTGGCAAGGGTTTTCTTCTATAGTTCTACCTGACTTATGATTTTGGTGGTTTTTTCCTTGGCCAACATTAGAAGTGTTGTGACCTGATGAATCATTTTCTTTGTTATCAGGATGGGTTGCTACAACCATAACTACCTATTGTTTACATAGGTAAGGATAAACATTATCCATTTTATCTGAAAGCCTCGAGGCATGTGAGGAATGTGGGTTAAACTCTTGGTTTCCAAGTGTTGATGCATGGGTTTTAGAATACCATTCACACACAACTTTTCCAAAGTTTCATCCATTTCTAGGGTTCCTATGTCTTGAATTGAACAATGAAAATATGAGTGAATTTCATTAAATAAAAGTGCCTTTGATGGAATTTGTGATTGAGCTCCAATTAGATCAAGGGTTTTTCAATTTTCAGACTCAATTTAAAATTTGGTGCCCTCTATTCAACTCCTCGAACTAACATCTTGGACCTTTTCTTGGTCTTATTGTTGGAGGATGCCATTACTTGGTATGGTTTGCAAAAACATGGAAAACTTAAACAACAATTCATATAGATTTATTGGATGCACATAAATTGCTCTTTGCACAAGCTCTTGAGAATTTATGGTGATAAATGAATTTGATTTCTCCCATTTAAATAAAATTCATCTTTCAATCACCATAAATTTTTGGTATGATCACTTGGTTAATGATAAACTATCTTCCACTTGGTTTGAATTAATTTCTTGGAAAATTCATTCATGACTCGATGTCCACTCAACAACTTAGTTACTCCCAACCTTGCTTGGTAGGGTCTTGCAACTCAACCTCACTTGGTAAGGTCTAGAATTCCTTAGATGCTCTATAATCCATTTACATATTGAATGTTGGTACAAATCTTTTTTGTAATTCAAATTATCCTTGTGGGAGATCAAGTAGGAATGCTTGAGTCACCCAATTCTTGAGTGACATTTCCTTCATTTCCCAAACTTGCATTCTCAAAAGATTTCAGAATCCATTGTTGTCTCATCTATTTTTTGATGTTATCAGCTTTGGATTTCTTTAAATCTTTAATTCTACCAATGTTCATCTATTCCATGGCAAGATGTCCAATTTTTGTACAAATAAATCATCTTCTAGTGGTGTCTCTTTTCCTCGTGTGATGTTTTACACAATTTATTCCAATGTGTCCAAATTCTCCCTAGTAGTGACATATGCACCAAGTGTTGTAGTCCCTACCAAATATAGCTTTCACAATCTATTCTATTGGATTTAATATTTGAGTTTTGCATTCAGAATATTTGTTCCCATCCTTCTTGCATTTGTGATATTTTCCTTCAAATTTAGGTTTCTCTTTGCATTCATTAGCTCTATGACCATGCTTATTGCAATTGTAGCATTTTGCATTGAATTTAGCTTTACCATTACTCCAACATTTGTTTAATGTATGACACAACTTACCAAAGTGATTGCAAGTAGGTCTCTAATTATTTTGAGCTTCTTGCTTGAATGATTCACCTTCTTCTATATATCTAATTCTTGTTTTTCCTTTTTATCAGTGTTGAATTTTCTCATTCAATTGATCCATGTCTAATTGAGATTTTATCATCCTCTCATTGGTTTGCTTTCTAGTGTTTAGATCATTCTACAATCTTTCATTTTTTGATCTTAGATTCATGATTTCTTCATTTGTATTAGTAAGTTGATCAATGAAGTCTTCCTATTGAAGGGATAGATGCTGAATTTCATTATTCTTTCCTTCTAATTCTTCTTTTATCTTTCTTTTATCTTCCATGACTTAACACAATCTTATTGATTGGATTTCTTGTTCTCTTTTAAACTTTCTTACTTATTCTTGAAGTGTACCATTTTTTAATAGTTCTCTAATTGCCTCATTAGCATCATCTGAATTACTTTCTGAATGGATATCTTTAATTCATTCTTCAATGTAGATTTTTTCATTCATTTTTACTACAAAATATTTTCTTCTTTTTAGGGACTAAGAGAGTTGCTCCTTTGCTTTCTTAAGTTGTCCAATAGCTAATTCCAATTCTATCTTTTCATTTTCAATACCCTTATCAAGTCTAAATACCTCTATTGCCTTTGATCTTTTCTCAAGTTGTTATACTTTTTCTTTGACAACCACAAAACTCTAGTACCAATTTTTGGAAATATGAGATAGGATAAGTTACTAAGAGGGGAGGGGTGAATTAGTAACTTATAAAATTTAATCTTAATTCACTAATTAATCCTTCATTTGTATTCTGATCTAATAGCATGCATAAAAAATAAAAGCATTAAAATATTCATAACTCTTTGATACACAATATGGTGATCCAGACATCTTACAAATAGAAAGTAAAACTTGAGTGGGGATGATACCCACAAGCTTTAGTACTATAGTATAAAGTTGGCCTGTTAAGGCTTACAATGATCAATTCTAATGATCTTCCCTATTAGGAGCCATAAGGACTACTTGGTCCACCTTGAAAAAGGATTTACAAACATACTATAAAGTATACACTCGATAAAGAGATTTACAAAAGATTGTTAAGTCTATCTTGTGAAAGGATTTAACTATTCCATGTATTAGGATGAACTAGTGATTGATCTCGAATTTGTAACTTTTATTTGCTAAATGAGATTCCTTTAAGCATAATGATCATCTTTCTATGATAGATAAATTTTTTCTACTCCTTATACTATTATAGCCCTTTTACTTCACACTTTTCTGCTCTTAATGTATCTTCTTATTATTTCATTTATTCTTTCTCATGTTTGGATGTGATACAATACATTCCAGATATACCAATCCAATTTATAATTTCATTAAGGTTGGCTACATTACAAGTTTGACCAAAATACACAACACTTAGTTCATACTAATCACTTCCAAGTAGTTTGAACTCAGTCTACACTAGTGACTCAGTGATTACTATAAAACTTGACATATAAACTGAATCACTTGGTTGACACTATATAGCTTAGTCATCACTATCTCTGTGAACTCAATATAAACTAAATCATTTGGTTTACATTGCATGGATTGGTCAAGACTAGATTCACATCACTAAAACTATGAACTCAGTACACATTAGAAAAATTAGTTTGGACTAAGAACCTTAGTAAACAATATGAAGCTTAGTTTACATTGATAATCATCAACTTGGTAGATACTACTCGGTGCAAATTAAATATTATTACTAGAGCTTAGTAGCAACTATAAAACTTAGTAGAGTCTAAATTACTATTTAGTAAGCTTGGTAGCTATTAACCATCAAAATAAATGTGTGTGTCACTAATAAAAAAAATTGACCATAATGTCAACAAGTTCATCTCAATTTTGTGTGTAAGAAGTAGTGGATGATGTATACCAAGGTAAAAGTTATCAAAGTAGTAATAACTAAATAGCTAAGTGAATAAATATGGCAACAACAAGCATGACAGCATAGTAAGGATTATAAGTATGAGTGTTTCAAGAATAGATTTTTGACAATAGAAATATATGTTTGACCCACTTTGAGAGATAGTTTTTGGTTTTAGATGCGATTTTTGAAGACATAGAATGGAACACAGTGTACATAAAATAGACTAGATCAAATTTTTAACATTAGTAGTTAAATAATTCTCTTTGTTTTGCTTCTTTTGTAAAAACTCAAGTGATTATATGTAGTATCATACAAGTAAATTATAGTATTGTACATGATTATGAAAGTGTAACATGAGATTATGTATAAGTTGATAGTTCTGACAATAATTTTCATAGTAATAGAGAAAAATATTGTGCATGAAAATATACATTACTAGGAAGAAAACTATAGACAAGATGCAAGTAAACAAAAAAATAAACTCTAAAGTCTTTTCTCACACAAGATTTCTCAGTACTGTATGTGAGAAGAGAGCTGGTTTGATAGTTTTTCATAGTTTTGACCAGAATTTGAGAGAGATCTGGATAGCATGATGATGTTATGATGACTTTTAGATAATATAAGACAAATTTTGATAGTATAATATCAAGTTTTGATAAGTATGGAGATACCACATTCAAATTATGACAATATAATGACACAAATTTCAATCTCAAATATGTTAGATTCTTAGGTGATAGATGAATCTCTTAGACTTCAACATGTATTCTTATATCATCAATAGATTTATGGAAGTGTAATGACTCAAATTATGAATCTCATATATGCTAGCTATTGGGATGATAGATGACTCTCCTATATTTTCACCATTTAGACAACATAGCAACATATTTTTGATTTTAGGTGTAATAGCACTAAGTTTACTAGAAATTTTCTGAGACAATAATTAGTCAAAAAGAAATTCCACAAAACACAAATCAATCTCATGGAATGAAATTAAGGGGAAGTCTAACTCAATGATCCAAACGTGACATGTTTTGAACATTAAATAATGTTCTCACAAGTATACAACAACAAGGACACTTAAAGCATATAGCTAACCTTAAGGAAAAATTGGTAAAGAAAGTGAAACCTTTGTCTCACAACTTGAACATATATGTTCACCTCACATAGTTGTATCATCCCCTAGAGGGTTCCAATATTTTTAATGTTTATAAGAACTTAGTAATATACATGATCAAAGGACATACTTGAAGTAGGGGATAGTGTCATATAACACCTTCAAGGAACCAAGCATATGCCTATGGTGAGGATCTAAAGGAGATATTCTTCCCCTCCCAGCACAAAGATTATATCCCCTTTCAAAGGCCAACTAGGTAAGCTTCTATTCTTATAGTTCTTAATAAATATTCCATTCATAATTACCTCCTAAGTGTTTAAAAGTAGGATTAAGGGCTTTTCACACCCTTCTCGAGCACTCATGTATAAGGTGGTCTTTTTTTAATACAATTGATTAATTGTGTATTGTCTTTCATGTTACACAAAATGTCATCACAAGAAGAGAGATGGTTTGATAGTTTTTGGTAGTTTTGACCAAAATTTGAGAGAGATTTGCATAACATGATGATGTAATGATGACTTTTAGACAATATAAGACCAATTTTGATAGTATAATATTAGGTTTTGACAAGTATGGAGATACCATAGTCAAAGTATGACAACATAATGAAACAAATTTCAATCTAAAGTACGCTAGATTTTTAGGTGATAAATGAATCTCTTAGACTCGAACATGTATTCTTATATCATAGATAGATTCTGGTAGCATATTGAATCAAAGTATGAATCTCATGTATGTTAGTTCTTGGAATGATAGACGAATTTCCTATATTTTGACCATTTAGACAACATAGCAAAAATTTTATGATTTTATTTGTGATAGGACTAAGTTTAATAATAATTTTTGGAGACAATAATTAGTCAAAAAGAAATTCCACAAGAGAAAAAGAAATCTCATGGAATGGAATTAAGGGGTAGTCTGACTCAATGATCCAAACATGACATGTTTTGAACATTAAAGAATGTTCTCACAAGTATACAACAACAAAGACATGTAAAGCATAGAGCCAAACTTAAGGAAAAAATGGTAGAGAAAGTGAAAACTTTGCCTCACAACTTGAATGTATGTGTTCACCTCACATATTTGTGTCATCCCCTAGAGGGTGATCATGTTTTTAATGTTTATATGAACTCAATAATATACATGATCAAAGGACACACTTGAAGTAGGGGCTAGTGTCATATAACACCTTCAAGCATCCAAGCATATACTTATGGCAAGGATCTAAAGGAGGGATTCTTCCCTTCCCTACACACAGATTGTATGCCCTTTAGGAGGTAACTAGGTAAGCTTTTATTATTAAAGTTCTTAATAAAAATTCCATTCATAATTACCACTTGAGTGTCTAAAAGTAAAATTAAGGTCTTTTCACACCCTTCTCAAGCACTAATATATACAGTGGTCTCTATTGAATACATTTGATTAATTGTGTATTTTCTTTGATGTTACACAAAATGTCATAACATTATCAGTCAGTGTATGTCAAGCTCACTTAGGCAGTGAAGATAGTTTTATGTGTCTACCAAGCATTCCAAATTTTTTCTAGTTTAGAAGTAAGTGTCTACTAAGTTTTCTCAAGTGTCTAAGGAAATTCTATAGAAGATGAATGTTAACTAAGCTCACTTGGTTAATGAAGAAAATATTTAATGGAACTAGTGCCAACTAAGCTCACTTAGTTACCAAAGGATTTGTGCAAGTATGCAGTGTTAATCAAATTCACTTGGTTAACACAAGAAAATCATTTTTGAGTTAATGTCTACTAAGCAAGGTAAGCTAATGAAGGATTTTCTTGTTTTGGCATAGTGAGTTCAATTGATTTAATTGTTGGTTCTAGCTGAATAAGAAGATGAATATTAGTTATTACAAGTTGTATTTCAGCCAACTTGATAATATGAAAGATATAAATAAAAGGTCAAGTTGAGGATTAAGATGTAAGATGATGGATATGTAAATGTATTGAAGAATTGATGATGAAAAGAGAAATCAAATTAGAAGGATAAGCAGAATATCCTTGTGGAGATGAAAAGATATATTCAATTAAGAAGGATCAACTATACAAGCCAAAATTGAGATCTACAATCAAAAATTTAGTTGCATTAAATTAGTTCATGTCATTATTACTCTCTAAAAATTGTAGCAATGATGTAAATCTCTTAACAAAGTTGGCTTAATAGCTATTTGTAAATCCTCTAACAAGGTGGTAGTTCTATTAAATTGTCTAAAGAACTCTAACAAGGCCACTCCTAATAGAGTGATTAAATCCTCTAATAAAGTCACACTTAACAGTGTGTTTTGGAACCTTCAATAGGTTGGCTCCTAATAGGGCTCTTTTTAGAAGAGTGAAAATAGTAACTAGTTGCAATTGGTGGTTTTTTCCAAATTGGATTTCCAAGTTAAATCTTGGTGTCTAATGTGTTCATGTTATTTCTTTTCTATTTTTGCAACTAAGTTAAAGTAATGATAATCATAGATAACATCTCACAATTTTCATGCTAAGTACTTACTAAGAAATTATAGTGCTTACTGAGTTACAACATTTCTTTGTTTGTTGAGCATCAGTAGAATCAAGTTTTGACAAAATTATTTTGTACTGACATCTAAGGGATCTGAGATTTATTTTTGAAGCAACTAATTCACCCCTCCTCTCTCAGCTACTCCTCTTATATTTCAAACAATTGGTATTAGAGATTTTTAGTGCTTGTAGAGAAGCTTTCAAAGACCTAAGCTAAAGATTAGGATGTCTTACAGAAGAGAGATTCCCAAGTTGAATAGAGACAATTCTATAGTTTAATAAGGACCTATGAGGCTACATTTGGCTACCATCAGTGCTTCAGATCATAAATATCTTGATACTAAATAAAAAACTCCCACTAGCACATTACAATACAAGATATTGTTGAAAAGAATAATCATAACATCATGATTATTTATATTGCATCTACTCTCAGTTATGCTAAATTTGATGAAGGAAAATACTACAAAACAACACATGAAATGTGGACCAAACTAAAATACATATATGGAGGAGTTGAAAATGTAAGAATAAATAAAGAAAAAAATCTCAAAGGTCATTTTGATCAGATAAAAGTGAGAGAAGATGAAAACATTGCAAAATATGTGGAAAGAATCAAAGCAAGTCTGAGCAGAATCAAAGCATCTAGAGGAGACATTAATGACAAAGTAGTTGTAAGAAAAGTACTTAGAACTCTTCTTCCTATTTATGCAATTAGAATAACAATTATTTAAGAGATGAGATGTGATCCAAATAAAAAAATGAATTTGGATGTTGTAGTTGGAAGATTAATAACTTTTGTGTTAGATAACTATGATAACTATGTTCCTAGTTCCAAAGGTATTGAGTTTACACTTGAAGTTAAAATCTCACTTAAGAAAAGGAGTAAGAAATACAAGGCTAGTCAATTAAGAAGTGAAGAAGAATAAATAGAAGAAAGTTAATATAGTCATCTTGAAGTTGTGGAAGCCCTACTTGCAAGAAAATATTCTAAAGGTAGAGGAAAGTACAAAGGTAAGGTTCTTCTGATCTATTTTTCTTGTGAAGAAGTTGGTCACATTGTTGCAAGGTATCCAAACAAAGAAAAAAAGGATGAAAATAAAAGCAAGAAGTATTTCAAGAAGTAAAATGACTAAAAGGAAAAATAAAATAAATCTTGTTTTATGGCTAAAGATTCTAATAATAGTGAAGATGAAATGGTATATGTTGTTATAAAAGATGAGTCTAATGATGAAGGAGATAAAATGGAACTTATCTCTCATGTTAGCAAAAATGATAAATTGATTATTGATAGTGGTTGTTCACATCATATGACTAGGGATAAAACAAAATCTAACTACATGGAATATTGTGATGGTGGTAGTGTGAGATTCAGAAATAATAAACTTTGTAACATAAAAGGAAAAGGATATGTTTCTTTGACTAAAGAACTTGTATGTGATAATGCTTATTGGGTCAAAGGATTAAAGCATAATTTATTGAGTGTGGCACAATTTAATAATATTGGATTTAAGGTAGAATTCATGGATGGGAAGGCCAAACTACTGGATGGAAAAGGAAATCTAGTTGGATTTGGAAAGCAAACAAAAGGTAATCTATTTTATCTTGATCTCAGTGAAAGTTCATGTTTTATTGCTCAAGTAGAAAAAAGTTGGTTATGGCACAAAATATTATATCATGTAAAACTTGTTAATTTGATTAAAATAAGAAAACATAAAGGAGTAAGAGGTATTCTAAGTTTGAAGAAACTTGATATTGGTCTATGCAAAAATTACCAAATTGGTAAGAAGAATAGTTTCAAAAGCAAGAACTATCATTCAAAAGAAGTCTTAGAGCTTGTGCACATAGACTTATGTGGTCCTATTAGAATAGAAAGTTTTAGTGGAGAATTTTTTTTCATTCTTTTTATTGATAATTATTCTAGAATGATGATTGTAATGTATCTAAAAGAATAATCTAAAGCTTTTCAAAAATTCAAGTGGTACTCGGGAAGAGTAGAGAAAGAAACTAGAAAGATATTGATTTTTTTGAGGTCAAAAAAAGGTGGTGAATTCATCTCCAATGAATTCTACATTGTAAAAGGAATTAAAAGATAAGTATTAGCCCCTAGTACACCTCAACAGAATGGCATAGCTGAAAGAAGAAATAGATCCATCATGGATTGTACAAGAAAATTGATGATAGAAAATAATGTTGCAATAAAATGATGGAAGGAAGCTATTAACACTGCAATTCATACCTTAAACATAGTACAACTGAAGAAAGACTCAAATTAACTCATTATGTACTATGGTATGGCTACAAACCTAATGTAAGTTACTTAATATTATTTGATAGAAAATGTTAGAGTTGATGAAATCCAACTCCGAAGATGTCCAAGATTACCTACATACAAAAATCTGTCAAAGAGAAGCCAAGGAGAGAAGAGCATGGAGAAAGGGAAAAACCCTAAATGGACATGAGAGACAACAAGTATGAAAACACAAGAAAATATGTATTTACAATATGCTAAATGTTTTGTTGGTTGTAAAAATAAAATGAGGGAGAGACTACTTATAAAGGCCTCAAGGAATCTCCTAGAACAAGCTAGAAGATGCTAGGAGATAAGTGTGACAACTAAGCATACATCCACATAAGGTGGTAAGTCCTAGAACAAGGTGAGAGGATAAGTATGACTTAGGAGAGAACAAACTCCCATATTGTCAACAACTTATAACAAACTCCTAGACTATAACTAATAAATAAATGCATTTACCTAAGTAAGCTTAAGTAAATAGAATAAATAATTAGTAAATTAATTATTTACTCTAACACCCCCCTTTAAGTACAACGTAGGGAAATGCCTTAAGGTCACAAAATTAAGAAATACAGAATGTAGAATGGGTCTTGGCAACAAGGCCATGTTAGGTACCCATGAAAAAATGCAAAAAAATGCAACCTCTAAAAACAAGGAAAGAGAGAAAATCGCGTGGGAAAAACCCTCCCCCAAAAAGAGGTAAACCTAGTGAAGAATAGAAGAAGCCTCCAACTAGGAAAATGTCCCCTAAAATAGGAACAAGGAGTGATCATGAAGAGCATCATTGAAGCATGTAGAAGCCACAAATCTCCCATCTAGAAGAAAACTACTAATCTGAAGAACTTCCATGGAAGAAGAAGGCATGAACCGAGTTTTCCATATGGTAGATGATCCATCTCACCGAAATACATAGGTATCCAACCACTACAATCACCTTGTATATAGGATCAACCACTAAATACATAGTTCACACTATCAAACCATCAAACCACAGATGCATTAGAACAATAGCATAACCCCCCCTTAATGCAAAAGGGTTGAGATGAAGGGCAACTGAAAAGGTGGGACAAAGTCAAATGCAAATGAACCAAGAATGACGTGAGAGGGACAGAGGTACAAAAACCCATAAATACATGGTCAAACTGACTCTGCATGGGGCTAATATCATGGAAGGGACACTCACTTGACAAAGGGAGAATGCCTAAAATAGAAAACAACTATCCTCCCATGGTGCTTTATAAAAATAGTGCATGTACAATTGACTCAAAACAACATTCATGACTCCCAGAATGCAAGAGTGGCACTTTATCTTAGTGCAATACATAAAAGTGTTTCAAAATGATAGCTATAATGATCAAAACTAAAAACAAGCTACAAAAAAAAAAGTACAACCCAAAAAAAAGGAAACCGTGCCAAGAAAATGATCCTCAAACTTAAAACACTCAAGATATCCACCATATAGAAAAAATGCCAAAAATATGCTAGAAAGAGCATGGGCCAAAATCTAAGAAAAAAGACTAAATTTCTAAAAAGATGACATAACCAGCTTTCCAAAAATATAATGTTTTCAAAAAAAAATGACATGGGATGCAAAAGATATGCAAGTCGGAGTCAAAAATAGAACTTCAAACTTCAACTAAAAAAATGGGTAGTAAAAATGTATCAAAACTTAAAAATACCTACACCAATGTCTCCATCTCAGAACCAACTTTTTGATGCTTCTTTTGAATCATAAAAATACCTCTGTATGTTAAAGTTATGGCCAAAAAACTGAGAGTAGATCAAAAATGACCCTGAAGGAGAGGTAGGAAGGTGCTGATGTAGTGCTAACATCATGCTAATGTCAACATTTCACTATCCTAAATTTGATGGCCTTCTGCTCATCAATGCAAAAAAGAAGGGCCACATGGCTGTCAGGTGGTAGTGCTATGTGGATGCCACATGGTAGGTACGACTGATGTGGTAGGTGCCACATGGAAAAGTGCCATGTGGTAGACCCACCACGTGTCACATGCTGAGAAACTAAATTTTCCATACGGTCTAGTGACAAAGACTGTACCAAATGTCCTTGCTAGCATTGATGTAGGCTTCCATGTGGGCGTTGACTTAGGAGGCAGTGTTGATGGATTACAGAGTTTTTAGAAGCGGCGAGAGAGTTGTAGTGCCTGGTTGAGCAATGGGAAGGGTGGCACCGAGGTGGCTCACTGATGGAGGTTGGGCTGCAGTACTGTTGTGGTAGTGCAACTAGCTATGGCTATTACGGGAAGCATGGTGGCTGCCTGATGATGCTCCTTTTTAAAAAAAAATTATGCACAAATCATCTATAAAATCATACAGTAGGGCCTATAAGGAAAAAAATTTGCCTCCTGGAGATTTGTCTCCAAAATTGATGAGTTTTATATGGATCCTAACTAAAAAGTGTCTTTTGAATCCAATGGCATTGTCTGTTTGGGCCCAATGTGCTCCAAAAAATAGTTGTTCCCCTAATTTGAAGAAAAAATGCACAAACAAACTAAGGTTTGTGACTTCAAATCATAGCTTCAAAAATCCTTCAATGAAGTAGTAGCAGGAAGGCTCTGATACCATGTTGGAGTTGATGAAATACAACTTTGAAGATGCCCAAGATCACATGCATGCAAAAACCTATCAAAGAGAAGCCAAGAGGAGAAGAGCGTGGAGCAAGGGAAAAACTCTAAATGGATATGAGAGACAACAAGTATGAAAACACAAGAAAATATGTATTTACAATATGCTAAATGTCTTGTTGGTTGTAAAAATATAATGAGGGAGAGACCACTTATAAAGGCCTCAAGAAATCTCCTAGAACAAGCTAGAAGACACTAGGAGATAAGTGTGAGGACTAAGCATACATCCACATAAGGTGGGAATTCTTCGAACAAGGTGAGAGGATAAGTATGACTTATGAGAGAACAAACTCCCGTATTGTCAACAACTTATAACAAACTCCTAGACTACAACTAATAAATAAATGCATTTATCTAAGTAAGCTTAAGTAAAGAGAATAAATAATTAGTAAATTGATTATTTACTCTAACAGAAAATGTTATATATTGAAAGAATCAAGAAAAAGGAAATTTTGATTGTAAAGGTGATGAAAGAATATTTCTAGGATACACCTATAGAAGTAATGCATACAAATGTTTGAATTTGTCTACTCATAAAATCATAGAAAGTGCACATGTGAGAATTGATTAGTTTGCAAAAAAGAGTGAAGAAGAAAGTAACAAATAGCTAGAAGGTTACAAAAGATTTTTTTACTATGAACCTAATATCCTACCAAAGATATCTAAAATAAAATAAGCTTCACCTCCTAGGTCTCCAAAATTTACTGACTTGTAGATAGTGCAACCCGAGTTAAAAGCTACCAAGCTAGAGCAAACCAAGTCTAAAGGACCCAAGCTATAGACAATGGGACCCAAGCCTAATCTTGAAGTTCATGATGAAATTAGTGAAACTCATTCCAAATAAAAAAAAACCTATGTTAGCAAGATATGTCAAAAGGCATCATGCCCCTAATCAGATCATTGGAGATAAATCTGATGGAACAATGACAAGAAGCAAATTGAAAGGTACATGTTTACTTGCTGAATTTGACCCTAGAAGTCTTAAAATTGCTTTGGAAAATGAAAGTTGTATTTAAGAAATGAATGAAGAAATAGAACACATAGAGAAGAATAAAACCCAAACCCTTGTTCCTAGACTTAAGGATAAAAATGTAATTGGCACAAAGTGGGTGTTCAAAAACAAGTTGAATGAAGATGGAAAAGTATCTAGAAATAAAGAAAGGTTGGTGTGTAAAAGCTAATCTCAAGAAGAAGTTATTAATTATGTTGAAACTTTTGCTCTTGTTATAATATTAGAAGGTGTTAGAAATCTACTAGCATATGTAGCTCATAGAGGATTTAAAGTATATCAAATGGATGTAAAATTTGTATTTTTGAATGGAATTTTTGATGAGGAAGTTTACATTGAACAACCAAAAGGTTTTGTAGATCCTAGCAAAAGGGACATGGTCTAAAAATTACACAATGCATTATATGGACTCAAACATGCTCCTAGAGCTTGGTATAAAAGACTTCATAACTACTTGATATAGATTGGCTTTCAAAGAACAAATGATAATAGTAGTTTGTATATCAAAGAAGGACCAGATAAAAGGATTGTCTTGGCAGAAATATTTGTTGATGATACCTTATTCATAGGAAATGATGACTTATGCAAAGCTTTTTCAGAAGAAATTAATAAAGAATTTGAGATGTCCATGTTTGGATAAATAAAATTCTTTGTTGGATTATAGATGTAGCAGAAGAAAGGTGGTATCTACATTACTCAATCTAAATATATCAATGAAATACTAAAAAAAATTGGAATGGAAGATTCAAGATTAGTTAGAACCCCTATGTCTATTGGACATAAGATTTTTATAAATGATGATTCCAAAGAGGTAGATCAAACCACTTACAAATCAATGATTGGAAAATTGTAGTATGTAGTGCATACAAGGCCTAATATTGCATTAGTAGTTGGTATGGTGGCAAGATTTTTAGAAAATCCCAAAGAAAATCATTTGATGGTAGTCAAAAGAATCATAAGATATCTAAAAGGTATTGAAGACTATGGCTTATGGTACAAAATAGGAGGCAATTTGGACTTAAAGGTATTCATTCATGCCAATTGGGTAGGAAGTGTAGATGATAGAAAAATTACTAGTGGAGGAGCATTCTTTCTTGGTAAAAGACTAGTGTCTTGAACAAACAAGAAATAAAATTGTATCTCTTAGTCCATAGTAGAGGCATAATATGTGGTAGCAACTATTAATTGTTCTAACATTTTTTGGTTCAAACAAATAATGATAGGTATGAAGGTAGAGATCAAAGATCCAATAGTCATATACTATGATAACACTAGTGCAATCAATATATCAAAGAACCCAGTGATGCATACCAAAACAAAGCACATTACTATAAAATATTACTTCTTAAGAGAATTGGTGCAAGATAAAGAAAGTTAGATTGGAATATGTGAACCCAAAAGAACAAATTGTAGACATATTCACCAAGCTATTACCTAAGGATGCATTTTTATATCTAAGAGGTAAGCTAGGGGTCATTCCCCTTGTAGAAACTATAAAATAGGCTAAATGCATAACATAATATGAGAAAATCACAAACTCAATCAACATATGTTAGCACCCACTAGTCTACCATGAAATCCAAACTAATCAAAAGAGTCAAACACAAGGTTACAAACCCCCTCTTTCATTTGTAGCTTCCATGTCCTTCTTTCTTCTCCAAATGATTGTAGCTCCAACTTACCTATAGTGCACACAATATTGAAGCAAAGTCTATGCTAGGGATAATGCCATGAGAATACTAGAAGTGTGATTTTGAGCTTGAGAGAAAATGGTGTGAAAATGCAAAGAAGCTATGAATTCAAAGACTCAAGAATTAGTAGCTAAAGGACTCAAGAGTTAGGACCTTCAAGATCAAAAATGAGAGAAAGAACGCTCATTTTATAATGGGCATGGAGGATGAGAGCATTGGATTTTTCACCCTTAGATATGTGATGTGGCAAGAGATTCCTTTGAGAATCCATGATACATATGACAAAAGATAGCAAATCTAGGATTCTATGACACATGGAAGTCAGACTTGACTAAATGTGGAGGAGAATCTATGACACATCATAGGACACCTCAACCCACTTAAAGCTAAGAATATATGAAAAATAAGCCAAATAGGGACATGTGTAAGAAATAAGAATATTTCATTATGACAAATCTTAGCCAAGTGTCAAAGGAGAATCTGCAAGGTGTCATATCCAAGTGTCATGATGATGCAATATTTTATGGAATATTTGAATTAAAAATCCTTTTATTCCACAAAATAAGAATTAGTATAAAATGGAATTAATGATGGAAAATGGAGCTTAGTAAATTAAGAATTTCCATGGTTTGCAGATAATGAATCAATTAATCAATAGAATAAATTAATTAAGGATGATAATTAGGAAGAATAATTAGTAAGCATAATAGAATTAAATTATGGGTTATTTAATCCTATAGAGAAAATTAGTAAATGATTGGCCAAATTGATTAAATGAATGCGACCGTATCCTTTGATGAAAATGTGATGATGATATAGATCGAATGAGATGATGACAAGTAGACTAAAGCCATGGTCAGATTGATCGATTGATTGAAATTGATAACATGCCAAGGACACATGACATGAATTGATTGATACATAACATTTAACCAACATTGTAAATGCTATAGGATCAAAATTGATTGAAAAGGTTTGATCATAATAAAATTGATGGGCATTGTCAATATTATTAAAATGGTTGATAATGCCATGATCTAACATTGAAAGCCTCAACAATGTCAAAGATTGGATGACATGAATGATAGTTTGAACTAGCACTGAGAGCCATGATAGTACTAAGGTCAGATTGATAAGATTGATAGGTTGATAGGTTTCCAAGGCACTGAAAGCCACAACAATACCTAGGATTGAATAAATGATGATTGATTTGGGATGCATGATATGCTTTGTGATGATTAGGACTGATTCTAAGTGCTTATGAGTTGATTTGGGGTGATTCTATGTTGATATGAAATAGTTTTGAAATGATATGAAATTGATGTGAAGAAGGATACAAATGACAAAGTATTATCAATTTTGGAAAAAAGAGCGAAGTTAGTAGAATGAGAAAATGGGACAAATTAGTATTAAGAAGTGATGAAATCATAGATGTGAACCATTTTTTAGAATCTACATTTTGCCCCTCTTTGATACAATGTGATTTAGAGCGTTGTGAAAAAGAATGTCGATGATAAAGCTACAACATGCCCCAATAGGGATGATATATATGGGTGCCCCCTTGAGAAATTGACTAAGATAAGCATATGCTAAGTCAATTTTTTGACAACAAGAAGACAAAACCATAGCAACTGATAGAATGAAAATCGAAGCTAAAATGTGAAAGTTATGGGCTCTAGAGTGAAGAACAAGGTCAATCAAGAGCCTGAGAGTAATGGCATGGGTTACCACTCAATAAAAAAACAAAATGATGAAAATGATAGTTAATTTTTTCTACAATGAAAATACAAATCCAACGCAACTAACAGAATGCAAATCTGAGTTAAAATGCAAAAGTTATGGCCTCCAGAGTGCAACATAGGGGTTCTGGGAGTAGTTCTAGGGATCCTAGGTCCCCAAGTGCATCAATGAAGTAGTTGGCATTCCAAAGTGCATAAATTATGTAGTTGGTATGATCAAGTGTGTCAATAACATAGTTGGGAACCCTAACTATGCCCTAGGATGCTTTTGGGCTCCAATCAGGGTCTGAATGGTCTCAGATTGAGCTGAAACTTAGTATGGGTTAGCATAACCCTAAGAGGATGTTAGAAACATGATAAAATATAGTCAAATCTGGTCAAAATTCTTAGAATTTGTTCAAACATAGGATAGATGTAGGTCAAACTTGGGTAAATGCTGACAAAAAATCTTGCAAAGGGCTCGAAAGGGTGCAAACGGACTCGAAATCACTCAAAATTTTGCATGCATGCCCAAATGATGGAAAGATATCATAACATGAGTGAAATCATCAAAAATGGTCATATTTGGTCAAATATGGTGAGAAAAATGTCAAATTGAGGTTGAACTAGGTGGAAAGCCACAAAAAGTTGATTGACAGTGTAGGATGATGTAGGAATGCATGAATGCAAAATGAAGATGATGTGGTGAATCAGAAGACATGATCATGGTGATGGAGAATGAGATGAAGAAGAAAGATGAGATGAGGAGATATAAGTATGATGGAAAGACTTTCACTTTCAGAAAGTGCACTTTATGTCAAATGGAGCTTTATTTTGATATGGCAAATGAAATTCAATGCATCATGGCATAAAGGGACCGAGTGCAAATGCAAGTCTTTTGCATAAACAAGCATGATGCATACAAAGAATGACCTTGTCCTTCCTGAGTCATCTGTACATGCCCCAAACTCTCAAAGGTACATTGTAATATATAGAAATAGAAAAGGATGACCATGAACTATCCCAACCACTCTCATTGATTAGTTTATATTATTGAGTGGCATAGGAACATGATCAAAGAAAAACAAAGCAAAAAAAAATCACTCACTAAATAGCATGAGCCAATAGTCATTCTTGTCCATTATTACTTGCTTTTTAGTTTTTGAGATGTTTAGATAGTGTTTGATAGGTTGATAATGTGATATCTTTGTTTGTGGATTCAGTTGAGGGGTTTGTAGTGACATGTTGGATTGACTATTGGGTCACATTGCTCAGGTGGTGTGATTGTCTTGAAAGTGTAGTGCTTTGATTTTTAGTCTGCAAAGTGCAAGTGCATACACAAAAGAGATGGTTATCCACAGTGAATATGTACAAGGTTTATGGAAAATTTTTGACGGGTTTTGTGGTTTTTAGGGTTTTTGGGGAGATTTATTTTTTTGTGTGACTAATTTTTTTTAGGACATTTTACAATTTTTAGGGTTTATTTCAAGACATTTTATGATGTTTAGGGATTTTTTTCAAGATTGTTTTATGATTTTTAGTGCTTTTTTTAGGACATTGGATGATTTTTAGTGATTTTTTTCAAGATCATATCTGAATGTTTTGGATTTTTTCAAGACATTATGTGATTTTTAGTGATTTTTTAGGATTATTTTATGATTTTTAGAATTTTTTTAGAATCATATTTGAATTTTTAGGATTTTTTTAGGATCGTATTAGCATATACTAGTGTTAGCTCTGATCCATTATGCGATAGGTCCAATGGATAAAAAGTGCTTAGGGATATGCCCCTAGTTCAAGTTCAAACTCATGCATTGTGTAGGTAATATGCCCCCAAAAAAGATGCAAACTATGTACAAAGGCCAATGACAGAGTGTGTACAGATTGGTAATGCTTGGTAAGATAAGAAAGGACATTAACCAAATCATGAGCCATGATAAGGGACCAAGGATGTCTTGCAATATGAAGGATATGATCAAAGAATGATACAGGGGAAAAAGCTAGATGGAATCCTGATAGATGGAGCAACAACTGATTACACATGGCACCTATTTGCTAGGTTTTCACTATGGTACTTACCCAAAGAACTTATTTTCCAAGTTTTCACTTTTTGATGAAATTTTTCTCTTGAATCAATTATTTGGTGCCAAGATGCCTATTTTCCAAGTTTTCATCAAGGCGTCCATTTTTTCATGACTTTTCTTCACTTTTTTCTTTTCTTTTTTCATGACTTTTTGCTTCTTCTTTTTTGATATTTTTAGGACTTTTAGATGGAATCAAGAATGTTACTTACAACTACTAATAAGAAATATATTGTCGCTACTACTAGCTGATAATCATGGGGACCATGACTGACCATAACTACATAGGAGTTGTTCTAAATCTGTAGCTAAAATCAAACCACTGAAAAGGCCTTGGGATATACCATTGTGTACTATATGTAAGACAATGTCTACCTCTTGCGAATCAAGGCATCCAAGGATTAATGGGTCAATAGATATGTCATGTGGGATGTCACTGATGATGACATATGCAAAGGATTTTTGGATAAGGATATGATCTTGGGGGTTGGAAAAATTAGGTAGCTAGATTTGGGGATAAACAATTGGATATACAGGAGGGTTGGGAGGGTTGAGATCAATGACCTTCCACATGAATGTTGATTGAGAGGGCTCCAAAAGACTTTGTGGCATGTTAAACATTGGAACATTGATATTCATGGCATCATATTTTTAATCTCGTATCCTTGGGAGTTGCTTAGATTTTGATTTTTTATGGTCTAATGGTGCCTTTCAATTTTCACCTAGAGACCTATGCTTGCTATCTTTTTCTCTTTTTTCTTTGTAACTAGAAGGTGGAGTTGGCTCCCCAAAATATGTTAATGTGTTCTCTTTAAAATAAATTGCTTCTTTATGCTTGTTAATGATAATGCCTTCATAGATTTCAAAGTCTATTATAAGAGTGTCCTCATTGTCAAATTGATCAAAAATTGGTGTCCATGTTGGTCCCAATCCAACAGTTCAAGATAACTTGAGGGGATGTCATCATCAATGCTGAATGGGCTTTGGTGAAAGGTATAGATATGGACATTATATTTTTTGTATCATTGGGGTTACACTCAGGAGTGAGAGGATTGTTTGCTTCAGGTGGGATATCCTTAGATGTCTTTTCATCATTCAAAACATATATAGTCTTACACGTAGGTACCATGGTACTAGGAGGACCTATTCGTAATGGATTAAATCCAAGCCCCAAACTAGGAGGTCATCCTTTTGTAGTGATAGGTTCAATGATTCCTTGTTTTTGAGATCCAAGACTGCTATAGCCATCATAGCCTTGTTTTTACATGATAGTAAACCCAAGTCCATACTTGCTAGGAGATATCAAAGTGGGTTATCATTCTACTTTTTCTTTCTCAATATTGGTAGAAGTGGCATTTTGTGTACTGATCTCAAAGTATTGGTCTTGCAATAGTTGTGATTTACCATAAGATAGGGGAGAAAGTAGCGACTCCCTAATGTGAGAGACTTGAGAAATAAAGTACTCTACACACCCATTGTCTTCAATATTCATCTTCTCCTTAGCCTTATTGAGGATTATATCAGTAGCCACATACTTAGAGGAATCTGTAGGTTGTGCTTCATTGTTTGCTGGAACTTGGTATGTAGAAGCATCTCTTAGATTAGCACAAAACTAGAAAGGATCTAGATCGTCGGGGATGGTAACCTCCACATTATCATAGGAAAAATTTAGACATTGATGATATGTAGAAGGGACTACTTTCATATCATGAAAAGCCAATGGCATCCTAGTATCATGTTGCAGTTCATTTCTATATCTAGGACATGGAACAATGTGTCTTCAGTAGCTGGGCCAACTCTGATAGGTAATGTGATGACACCCTTGGAGAAGCATTCACCATAATCATAAGATTTTATTGTGATTCTTTTAGAGGGATCCACATCATCTTCAAAATAACCCAAACTATTGACAACCTTAAGAGTACAGATGTTTAGTCCTACTCCTCCATCTATTAAGACACGTCTAACTTTGGCATTATGGATGAAGACTTCAAGATGAAGGGCATCATTGTGATTAGGTTTGTCCTTAGGAACATCCCAAGGAGAAAAGATAATATGCTATGATTTGGATAGGTTCCCAACCATGGCTTGGAATTTGGAAACATCCATGTTATCTAGGACTATTAACTCTTTAAGGGCTTGTTCCAAGATCTTTTGGTGTTGGGGAGATGCATGCAGTAGGTCCAAAATGGATATTTGCATAGGGTTCTTGCTGAGCTATTCAAAAAGCCTATAATAAAATGAAGTAGGAGCCACAAGTCTACTAGGGGATGCAAGTCTTGTAGAAGTAGTAGGTCTAGATGGAGCTCCAGGTAGGGTGATCTTGGTATGGCATGTAGTGACAGTGCAATGAGGGTCTTTAGCCTTCAATGTGAATGTGGATATGCAAGAATTAGACTCATTGAAATAGTTGATAGTGTAGTCATATCCCATGTGCATGTAATTCCCATTAGCTTATGAGTTTGAGTTTGAACTTGATGGTTTCTCTTTGTCATGATTACCCAAAGGATCTTTGAATATAGTGTGGTCAGAGTTGGATGCTAACAGTAATGGATTAGCCGTGATTATACCATCGTCAATAAAGTCTTGTATTGCATGTTTCAATTGGAAGTACGATGAAGTCTTATGCCCTTTGGTGTGATGGTAATGATAGTACTTTTTATCATCCCACCAGTCAACTTTAGTCAATAGTTCATCTTTGATGGGGGGTTACTGTAGGAAGTTATTACTCAGTAACTATTGTAATGTAGTCTCAAGTGGTATTCCCAATGGTGTGAATTTCCTATCTTTGGTTCTAAGATGCCTTTGTGGTTTGTCCTGCATGGAAGTCTTAGTTTTCTATTGTTGAGGTGTTGTTTGATTAGGAGTTTGTAAATTTGTGGGGTTTGCACCTTTCAAAGTCAATTGAGTTTGTGCTACACTAATTGTGCGAGCATCCACAATGCCATCATTAGTCACATTCTTGTTTTTGGAGAAAATTTTTGGCTTTTCATAAGAGGAATTGGTGTTTGTGTTTTCCTTGTTTATCTTGAGGATTCCCTTATGGATAAGAACATCTTCAATACTAGCCCCCTTTTTCATCAATTTAGAAATAGTGCTTGGGCTCTTGATTTTGAGTTCATACATTAAGTCTAGGACTAAGTTTTCAATGCACAAGTTTACTTGTTCTTCAAGAATTTCTAGTGAGCATTGACTAACTAAGTTTCTCCAATGAAGTAAGAATGTGATGAATGGTTCTCTTGCCTTTTGTTTAGTTGAGCAAAAATCAAAAAGTGCCACCTCATTTGTAATGTTAAAGGAAAAGTGGGAGATGAACTTTACTACGAGTTTTGACTAGGATTTGATATTACCAAAAATTTTGGAGTACCATTCAAGTGTGGGCCCACCTAGAGAATGAGGGAAAAATCTCATGTGGTAAGTGGGCTTATCACTAATTTCTTTACATGAGGCACAAAATTTTTGGATGTGATCAATGAGATTTCCTTTTTCCTTGGTATTTTTCAAACCTTAGAGCCTCAAAGTGTTTTTGAAATGGAGGCATATATAGACTTTTATCAAATGGATTAGGATTTAGGTCCCTTTCTATATATAGAGCCTATCTCTTTTGGACTCCCAATGCCTTGACTTGTTTGGAAAGTTGTTTGAATTGTTGTAATAGTTCTTCATTGGGATTTTGCATGATGGTCTTTACTTCAAGTCTTTTGTATCTGTGAGTAGATCATTTGCTGTGGCATGAACTATGTCTACTCATTTCTAACATTTCCACATCTGATGAGTTTGGTGATGTGTCATTAGGTGGAGGAGGTATGTTGGTACATCGAAGATAGAAGGGTCCTTGTTGTTTGGGTACTTTTTGTGTTATTTGATGTGGCACTTTTTGTGGGATTGATTATGATTGTTGTACCATGTGTGGTAGTTTTTTTTGGGATACCTCTATTCATTGTATGTAAGACCATGTATGTGCTTGTTGTTGTAGAGGTGTTGTTGTGCCATGTGTGGTAGTTTTTGTTGGGATACCTCTATTCATTGTATGTGAGACCATGTATGTGCTTGTTGTTGTAGATGTATTTGTTGAGGTTGTTGTGGCACATGTTGTTGTTGTAACAAATGTTATTGATATATGATTTGTTGCTCAAGGCATCTTTGGTATTCCAACTATTGCTTGAGTTCCTCTTGTTTTTTAGCAAACATCGCTTGTTGTTGTTGGAATTGTTGTTGATACATTGCATGGAGGTCAAGTGGGTTTATGTTGGATTGTGTATTAGGGATGTTGGATGTTTGCACCACTTGAAGTTTTTGTTGTCATGATTGATGTTGTTGTTTCTATGTTGGATGTGTGTTGGAGAGATTAGGTCCTTGGACTATCATAGGTTGATGTTTTTGGGGTAGTTGCTTATGTCCTTGATAAGTGATCATCATGTTGGTATTGTTGCTTTGGCTCCTTTGTGTGTTAGAGGTTGCTCCTTGTGATATCACATTGACTTGACTATGAGATGTGTTCCTGTTGGGAATAGGTGTAATGTCAATAAGGCTTTTCCTTTCCACATCAATAGGGATTTTTGTAGTGGATGTTGCACATAATGTACTCATGGGAGGCTCTGTAACATTAGATGGCATACCACTTGGTAGGGTTAGGAGCAAAGGTGAACTTTGTTGATTTTCCTCCAAAGAAGGTATGCCTGGCATTCCTAGAGAACAAGTCCCTTTAGGTGCATCTTGTTGTTGCATCATGTGACTAAAATCAATTCTTAATGTCCTTTTGGGGTATTTAGGAATTGGTGGTATTTTTTTGAACAAGGGGTTAATATTTATGTGTTCAAATGTACTTTGGAGGATTTTGATGGTTGATTCTTGATGGGACCTTATAGGTGCTATTATTGTGTTTGAAAACTCCAAAGGTTGTTTTCCCTTATCTAAGTCCAAATTGTTCATGGTTTGTATGTTTTCAATGGTTGTGTTTGTTTTATCTTTGGACTTAGGTCCTTCTACATTCGGGTTGAATTTGACAATTTCTTGGGCTGCCACAAGTTTAAAGTTCTTGCAAAAAATTTTGTCTTGACATGCTCTAGCCATTTCTTCATCAATGATGCCATAGTCAGTGTCAGAGTCATCACTTAGGTGTATAGTACCTTGTTGTATGTTTGATGTGTTATAGTTTAAGGTACTTGTGTTAGGTTGATTGAATTCGAAGGAATGTGATTGTTCATCTTCAGGTGTGGTTGGCACACTTCCTCCTCCAAGTGGTATCGGCACAAATATAGGTTCAAAGTTTAGACTCCATTGAACCATCCCATGTGTAGTGGATTTGTTTGAAGGAAACCTCATAGTAGGTGTATTGTTTTATTTTTTTTGTGCCATAGCTTGATTATGATGATCTTGTGGATACATGTTTAAGGGGTTTCCTAGTAATGGTTGTGATGCCTCGATTTGGTTTTCATCAAAGGTTTGTTGGGTTTTATTGCTCTTTTTCTATCTTGGATGAGGTTTTGGTTGTGTTTGTGCCTTAGAAAACAAAGGCTAATAAAGTTCTTTGGGTATTTGAGATGATTGTGTCCTAGTAAGTGCTAGCATGATACCTAAGAATGCAGATGCAATGGGGAGAAACCTAAATGAACTTTTTTGCCTCCCAAGTGCAAAAGAGGTCAAAACTTTATAATTAAGATGTGGGTATGCAAGATATGATTTTTTTTGGGATTTTTAAGTGTCTAGGGATGTTGCAAAATGTGAGGAAATTCCAAATGAGCTAGGGTTTTGATGTGAAAAGTGAAAATGTCCTAGGGATGTTATGCAAATGTAAATGCAAGGTGTCATTTTGAAGATGGCTAGAGGGGATGAAAATGATTCTAACGTATGCAAAATGGAAATTAGGGTTATGTTTTGGACTTGGTAAGGATGTTAAAGGTTGATTTATGGAATATAGACTATGCAAAGGATGGTTTCCAAGGGTTGATAATGACATTTGGGATATGCAAAATGAGGGTAAATGATCAAGAAGGAAATTTGGTTGATGGACACTTTGATAGGGTTTGGTAATGAAAATGATGCTAAGGTTTAAACCATGCAAGATGAAGGGGATGTACCACTAGGGTAAGCCAAAATTATGTTTAGGAATAGGATTATGCTAATGATAGAGGTATACACAAGGCTTTGAACTTAGGTAAAACCTTTAGAAAGTATTTTGTCTAGGAGTTTAACCTTGTGATTAAGGACTTTGGATCTTGACCAAAAAGTGATAATAGACAAAAAGATCAAATTGATAAAAGATGAAAAGGTAAAATATATCAAGACATAGATATATTTTGACCAAAGAAAGTGATAAGAAAAAGATAAAAATACTAGTCAAGATCCATTATCAATCAACACTAGGAGATACTCTAAGACTCATACTTTGTCTATATTTTTGACCAAATTCAAAGGTTTTGGGGGTTCAAAATGATGTCTCAAGGACTCAAAATGGTCGTGATGCTGAGTATATATGTGATATGGAAAATTCCTATGATGAAAAATGGGATTTTGGGTGCAAGATGTAGTTTTGGGTCAAGTACAGAATGGGGAGGTATGGAGGCTCCTAGATGCAGTATTAGGGTTCTAAAGTGTAGTTTAGAGGCCCAAAATGGTCCTGAAAGTGCTCAAGTGTGTCCTAATAGTATCAAGTCCACCCCAATAGTACCAATTATGTAATTTCCATAGTTAGGGCTAGTTTGGGTGCAGTTGGTAGTTTTTGGGCGCAATTGGTAAGTCAAGATGAAGGTTTGCTGATTCTGAGTGGTATGGTTGCCAAACTAATATGCCAAGAAGCTAAGATTTTTGGGTTGATGTTATGGTAGGTTGGGAGATGTAGAATATATTTTTTTACCTATGGAATGATGTCCTAAGTGAAGGTGATGAAGACTAGGCGATGTAGAATGTAGATCTAGGCAAGCTAATGCAAGGGGAGCTAACCCAGTACCTAAAGACATAGTTGAAGCCCCAAAATGTTATCTAGAATCTAAAACTAGGTCTAAGGACTACCAAGTACACCCAAATAGAGAAAATTGCATCAATTATTTAGTTGGTAGTTTCATGATGCAGTTGGTAGTTTCAGGGCATAGTTGGTAAACTAGGTTAAAACTAAGGCAATTTTGGGAGCTATGTTCTCTAGATTGATGCTATAGAGAGGTAAATAGTAGGGGACAATGTTAAGACCAGTATGAATGATCAAAATGATGCTTAGGACACCTAGAATGATGGTTAAAGTGGTCAAGATGTGGATTTGGTATGCAAAGATGCAAGGTGGTGAATGCAAAGTGCTGATTTTGAGATGAAAATGCAAAAAACTAAGGTAGGTAAACTAAACCCAAATGGATGCAATATGAAAGGTAATGGATGATAAATGAGGACTAAAAGGTGCAATATGAATTCTATATGATGCAAAAATGAGGCTTAGACTAGGGTAAATGCAAGTGGAGTCTATGCAAGGATGAGATCTATGTTTTGCCAAGCACATTTAGGAGCACAAGTTGCCATGTTTTCCAAGGTTTGAATGTGTCGAACCAAAGTTTGCAAAGTTTGATAAAGGTCATAAAGTCTTGAAAATGTGTAATGTTTGGAGAAGGTTCAAGGTGTAAATTTGAATGTTGGCTATTATCTTGATTATGTTTTACATACATGCAAGACACATTAAGACAAGAATAGGTGTTGTTAAAAGTGAACAAACACACCACAACCTAGGCTTTTAGGACTGTATCCACTAAATTCATACTTGAACCAAAGTTCAACCATGCTTATCTAGAGTGGACTGTAGACACCTAAAAACCTTTAGAAAATAAAGTATTTTTATTTTTTGAAAAATTCCTGATGACATCATCATTTATTAATTAACTAATTAATTAATTTTTATGCCATTAAATCCCTTTATCTTAATTAAAAATATTTAATTAAGGAATCCCTCCCAAAAAATTTTAAATCTTATTTAAACATTATTTCCTTATTTATTAATTATTTAATTAATAAATTGACCAAAAAACCCAAAAAAAATTTTAAAAAAAATGTTTGCCCAAAACTTGGCCAATTTCCTTAAGACCACTAACCTCTTCCAAAATCTTCTAATCCTTCTTTAATTTTGATTAAAGGCTAATCCCATCATTTCCTACCCCTAATCCCAACTCAAAATATTTAATTAAGATTAAATATTATTCCTCATGTTTATTAAAAAAGTTTTAATAAATATCTCCTCAACCCAAACCCTTGAAATAAATAAAACTTTATTTATTTCCTAAAAATCTAATTTATCCTCATCCTAAGAAGTTCTATACTCTTCTAGAAATTCTTCATCCTCATCCTAGGAAATTCTAGACTATTCTAGAAAGTCTTTATCCTCATCCAAAGTCTAGACTCTTCTAGAAGATGTCTTTAAACCTAATCCTAATCCCCTCCTAACCTTGTCACATTCTCTAAACATGGGTTAAGACTTATTAACCCAAGCCAAAGTTAACAAATATCTCCTCCTTCACCCACCCTCATTAAACGTCATCCACTTGCCTATCCCTAAGCTAATCCTAAACCATCCTAATCCATCCTCTAATCATTTGCACAATCCTAAGCAAGCTTAAAACCTTCCTAATCAAGCCCAAGTCAAAATTCCTCTCATCTCCTTCAAAATATCCCAACCATAAAACTTTATGAAGCCCACTAGGCCATAAATGACTCTTTCAAGCCCTTTTATTGCTCTTACAAGCCATTATGAGGGTCTTTATGAAGATTTTATCCCTTGAGCCTCCTTTGTTGACTCATCCTTCCCCTTTCCTCCATTATTTGACCCTATGACATGTGTCACTCCCTGATTGGCTGTAAGGAAGCACAATCCATGTGCTCTCCTCTCATGCAATCTAAGCCCTCCATGAGCTTTTTCCCATCTTTGCATCTTAGCCCTCAATCCCTCAAGCCTCTTGCCTATAAATTGGATCCTCCCCCTTTGAAAAACAACACAATCCATGAAGTAAAGTCATAATGCCATTTTAAGAAGCCATTTTACATCAAAACCATACACTCACACCCAAATTCCAACTCCATTTGAAGCCCTTTTTGAAGCATAAGCTTGAGCATACATCCTATCTATTTAGACAAAGCTACTCAACAAGAGAGCTTCTCATTGAGAGAGTCCATTAATGGCTCATATTCTCAATTGAGAGTTCATCTTAGTCTATCTTGAAGTTTATGAATTTTTTTTAGTTTGTAGAAGCTTTATTTAAATTTGGTTTTTATTAGCATACTAACATTGCTCATATACATTTTGGCACGCCCAGTGGGACCCCGCATGGGTCATCTTCATTAGCTTTTTTAGTCAAGTTTTGTATGTCATTTGCTAATTTTGGCTAATTTTGTTTGTTTTTGTGATTGGTAGGATTGTATAAATTGGTTTTGTAGGTCCACATGAGCATGAAAAAGACAAAGGGACTCATAATCTATCTCATAGTGTTTGTAGATTTTTCAAGCTTATAGGTGGACAAAGCACTTGGAATTCTTCTTCCTCTTCTTGTCTATATTCTTCTTATTCCATCTACTTCTTCTTCTTCTTCTTGTGGGAGATCTTGGCCATTTTTTTTGAAAGAAGAAAAATCATACACACTTCTTTTTAGTGCTTAAAATGAACCCCTAAATCATACTTAAATCCATTAAAAAACTAAAAATTTGCAAAAAAAAAAAAAAGCCTTTTAACAAGTGAAACTAAACCAATTCAATCATTTGCATCCTTGCAACATCAAGGTTTTAGATGCATTCATGCAAAGTTAGGAACACTTCATTTTTGGAAATTTAAAAAGAACTTCAAGTTTCCATTTCAAAAGGTTCAAAATCAATACTAAGTGCACACTAAAATCTAAATCAAACTCAAAGCATCAATCAAGGATAAAATGAACCTCATTTGTAAATATTTTAAAGTTCTTTTAAAAATCTCATGAAAACTAAGTGTCCTAAATGGTTGCCAAAAATTGTCCTAAAAGCTTTGTTATTTGTTCCAAACAAATGTCTTGCTGCAAAATCTTGAATTTTTCTTAGGTTTTTCATGCATCAAAACAATCTAGGAATGTCATTTTTGGGCTTAAAATATGCAAACTAGAACACAAAATCTTGAATGAAAAACAAAGTCCAAAGAGTCATTTTCACTTTTGAGTCCAAAACAATCTTGAATGATCTAAGGTTAAAACAAAGCACTTCAAAGTTCTTAAAAACAACACACAAAATCTCAATCTTGAATGCTCAAAGGAAAAAACTTGAATGTTTAATCACTTGTCTTTGAATGCATGTTGCTAAACACCCTCTTGAATGCCATGGATTAAAATCAAATTTTTCTTGAATGCATAATTAAAAAAACAAATCCAATCTCGAATGCCAAGGATCAATTAACCATTGCAATATCAAACACTTCATTTGGAGCTTCTAAAATTGAACAAAACAAATCTCTTTTCCACATGCAATTTAGGTAAAGTTTGATTTTTAGACATTTAATAAAATTTGTTAAGTTAAATACAAATTTGCAAAAATCAATTTGAGTAGTTCCTTGGACTCACCTCTTTTCTAATCACCCATCAATTCAACCATTGGTTGCAATCTCAGTGCCATTTATGGGGATGGGTCTACTTGAAAAAGGTGTTAAATGTTCCAAAATCTAACTCACTCACTTGGTCTTTGAACATTTGTTTTAACTTTATCAAAAAATTTAAATGACCAAAACTCTAGATTAAATCGATCAAACTTCAAGTCTGGGCACTAAAATTGAACAACTATTGACGTGGAGGGCCTTCGGGCACGTGCTTGACAAATTGAGTCTCACACCCAAATAGTGAAAAATATGTCATTGACATAGTTGGTAAGTTTTGTATGTAGTTAGTAAGTCATAAAAAATAGAAATAGGTTTTGGTGGCTTTTGGACTCCTAAAATTGCTCCTTGGGGTCCCAAGTGCGCCCTGACAGAGCAGAGTGCACCCTAGGACAAAAAGTTGACAAAATGCATAGAATGAAAGGATACAACCATATTACTAGACCCCCTAATTAATCTAGGTGTGAAAAGGAAGAGAAGATAGTCATTATACCCTTCCAAGTGAGCTCCTTCCTTGCACCTACAAGCACAAAACAAGAAAACCCAAGTTAGATATGCATTTTCATGTCAGGTTCACCAAATGTAGCAACTAGAAAATGGGCTAAATGCATAACATACTATGAGAAAATCACAAACTCAATCAACATACGTTAGCACCCACTAGTCTACCATGAAAGCCAAACTTATCAAAAGAGTCAAACATAAGTTTACAAACCCCCTCTTTCATTTGTAGCTCCCATGTCCTTCTTTCTTCTCCAAATTATTGTAGCTCCAACTTGCATATAGTGCACACAATATTGAAGAAAAGTCTATGCTAGGAATAATGCCATGAGAATACTAGAAGTGTGAATTTTGAGCTTGAGAGAAAATGGTGTGAAAATGCAAAGAATCTATGGATTCAAAGACTCAAGAATTAGTAGCTAAAGGACTCAAGAGTTAGGACCTTCAAGATTGGAAATGAGAGAAAGAATGCTCATTTTATAATGGGCATGGAGGATGAGAGCATTGGATTTGTCACCCTTATATATGCAATGTGGCAAGAGATTCTTTTGAGAATCCATGATGCATGTGACAAAAGATACCAAATCAAGGATTCTATGATGCATGGAAGTCAAATTTGACTAAATGTGGAGGAGAATCTATGATGCATCATAAGACACCTCAACCAACTTAAAGCCAAGAATATGTGACAAATAAGCTAAATAGGGACATGTGTAAGAAATAAGAATATTTGATTATGACAAATCTTAGCCAAGTGTTGAAGGAGAATCTGCAAGGTGTCATATCTAAGTGTCATGATGATGCAATATTTTATGGAATATTTGAATTAAAAATCCTTTTATTCCACAAAATAAGAATTAGTAGAAAATGGAATTAATGATGGAAAAGGGAGGTTAGGAAATTAAGAATTTCCATGGTTTGCAGATAATGAATCAATTAATCAATAGAATCAATTAATTGAGGATGATAATTAGGAAGAATAATTAGTAAGCATAATAGAATTAAATTATCAGTTATTTAATCCTATAGAGAAAATTAGTAAATGATTGGCCAAATTAATTAAATGAATGCAACCGTATCCTTTGATGAAAATGTGATCATGATATAGATCAAATGAGATGATGACAGGTAGACCAAAGCCGTGGTCAGATTGATCGATTGATTGAAATTGATAACATGCCAAGGACACATGACATGAATTTATTGATACATAACATTTAACCAACATTGTAAATGCTACAAGATCAAAACTGATTGAAAAGGTTTGATCATAATAACATTGATGGACATTGTCAATATTATTAAAATGGTTGATAATGCCATGATCTAACATTGAAAGCCTCAACAATGTCAAGGATTGGATGACATGAATGATAGTTTGACCTAGCACTAAGAGCCATGATAGTGCTAAGGTTAGATTGATAGGATTGATAGGTTTATAGGTTTCCAAGGCACTAAAAGCCACAACAATACCTAGGATCAAATAAATGATGATTGATTTGGGATGCGTGATATGCTTTGTGATGATTAGGACTGATTCTGAGTGATTCTAAGTTGATTTGGGGTGATTTTGAGTTGATATGAAATGGTTTAGAAATGATATGAAATTTATGCGAAGAAGGATACAAATGAAAAAGTATGATCAATTTTGGTAAAAAGATCAAAGTTAGTAGAATGAGAAAATGGGACAAATTAGTATGAAGAAGTGATGAAACTATAGATGGAAACCATTTTTGAGCGTCTATAGATAGATCCAACTGACTACCTCGGTAGAAGAGATGCAAGCTATGAGAAAGGACCTTGAAAAAGTTGAGCAAGAACTAACTATTTTAGAGAATGATGGAGCTATGTCAATTGTGATGAATTTTTTTAAGGTAAATCAATGTTAATGTGAATAGTTTCATATTCATCATTAACATCATTAGTATCATCAAGAGTATCTTCTTCATCTAGATTAATCAAAATAGGGTCTAAAATATAAATAGAAACATCTGAATAATGCATCTTAACATCATTATTAGCAACAAATTCTTCTAACACATCAAGCATAGGTGTATCCAAAGAAGATAAAGATTTTTGAATAATAGAATTATGATCTTTATCTTTAGCATGATGCTTCTCACAACATTCATTAGTAGATTGATTATATTTTTTCTTTCTTGAAATTTGTTGAGAACTAGCAAGAACAATTACTAGATCCTTCTCATGTTTTATGGGAGGACTAATAGGATTATTCGAAGACTGACAAGTAACAAGAGGAGCTTGATTAACCATTGTAGAAGACATAGATAAAGGAGGTATGGAAGGTGTAGGCAAAAGACCATGATTAAGATCCATAGGAGGTAAACTTAACTTGAGAATCTTATGATACTTATAGGCTTGATATGAATGGAAAATATGATCAAGATGAGAAGGTAATGAATTAGGTAATGAAGGCCAAAAGAAGTCAAATGTAGCAAAATCCCTGGGCCTAGAAGTATGATATAAACTATAATTAACCATCTTAACTTCTTCAGCATAAAAAAACTTAAGACATTTATGAATATGTGAAGCAACAACATGCATGACATTTAACCATGGCAAACCAAGCTTAACTTAAAACTGATTAGAAGTAGGAACAACAAAAAAGGTAGTGTTCACAATTTTTCTACAATGTCAAACTAGTAAATCAATAGATCCAAATGATGGATAAATAAAACCATAAAAAGTTTGAATCTACACATTGGATATATCATAAAAATCACATTGCAATCCTTTCATAAAAAGATTTTCTTCTTAAATAACATTGACTAAGGAGGTAGGGTCAACAAGAAAACCATGAGTGGGTATTTGAGCAATTTGAGCATAAATATAAAATGGACCATTAGGAGCTTTAATAGTCTCAAAATCATCAAAGGTAATCAAAAGTTCTCAAGGTCATTTTTTCTTTATTTTTTGTCAAGGTTTATGTCAAGAGGTTTCAATTTAGGCTTATATTTCAATTGAGCTTGAGATGAAACTTAAGGTTGAAGCTAAGGTTGAGGTGGAGATATAAATTGAACCACGTGCTCCACTTGATTAACTATTGACATAATAGTCAATTTTTTTATTAGTGACATACACTTATTTAGATTGTAAGTATCTATCAAGCTTATTGTATAGTTAACAATGTTAACCAAGAATTTCAATTGTTACTAAGTTCTATAATTGATTTTTAGTCCTTTGGACAAATTTTAGTATGTGCCAAGCAGTTATCACTATTGTAAAGACCAATAGTGTGAATAGAGCATCTAAGTGTATGTCAAGTTTACCAGTACAAACCGAGTTGTGTAGTTCTTACTGAGTTCATAGTTTATGTAATGTGAGTCCAATATTAACTGAGCTACTTAGTGTTAATCGAGTGATTTAGTTTATACCAAGCTCATAGTGGAAGCATTGATTGAGCCAAACAATGTGAATCGAGTGATTCATTTTATATGCCAAGTTTCATAGTATTTTTTGAGTCACTAGTGCAACCAAGTTCAAGACTAATTAGAAGTGATCAATATGAACTGAGCTTCTACATCTACCAAGTGCATGAAAATGCCAAGCATTGATAGTGGATGTCGAGTATCAGAATGTCATTGAGTTAGTCTTTAGGACCCAAGTTTTTACATTTTAGCCAACTTTGTAATATTCATGTAATCTGGTAGTGTGGTTTACATTGTAATTGTATTATTAGATTGGTATACATGTAATGTATTGTATCACATCCAAAGTGTGAGTAGAGAATGCAATGTAATTGAATGTAATTAGAGAAGAGTAGAAGAATGAATTAAAAAGGCTACAATAGTGTAAGGAGCAACAAATATATACCTATCATAGTAAGGTGATTTGTACACACAAAGAAATATCATTCAACAAACCAAGTTGTAGATCAGAGATCAAGTATTGCTTCATCCCAACAAGTGGATCAGTCAAAGCCTTTAACAAGGTAAACCTAATAGTCTCATGTAAATATCTTTATCGAGTGCATACTTCATTGTATGTTTGTAAATCCTTTAACAAGGTGGACATAGCAGTCCTTATTGCTCCTAATAGGGCAAATCATAATAACTGATCAAAGTAAGCCTTAACAGAAAAACTTTATACTACAATACTAAAGCTTGTGGCTATCATCCCCACCCTAGTTTTACTTTCTATCTGGAAGGTTTCTAGGTCACTAAATCTTTTGTTAAAGTATTATGTATGATTTCATGTTTTTAGTTTCTCATGCATGTAGTTAGATTAGAATTCACATAAAGGATTAATTGCTAATTGGGATAAAAGTTTTAAAAGTTATTGATTCACCCCTCCCCTCTTAGTAACTTATCCTTTCTTAATATTTCCAAAAATCAGTATTAGAGCATTATGGTTCTTAGAGAAAGTTTAACATCTTGAGCAAAGATCAAAGGCCATGGAGATATTTAGACTTGACAAGGCTATTGACAATGAGAAGCTAGATTTGGAAATGGCTATTGCCCAACTCAAGAAAGAAAAGGAGAAACTTTCTCTATCCCTAAAAATAAGAAAAGATCTTGTAATTCAAATGAATGATCATCTCTAAACTAAACAAATAATTGAAGACCTTCATTTACCAAATAGCTCAGATGAAGCAAATGAAGCAATAAAAGAAACATTAGAAAAGAATGGTTCACTACAAGAAGAAGTAAGAAAACTAAGAAGAGAATAAGAAATTCAATCAATAAGGATATGTGAAGTTATGGAAGAAAAAAACAAGATAAAAGAAGAAATAGAAAGAAAATATAATGAGATTCAACATTTATCCCTTATGCAAGCTAACTTCATTAATTAGCTCACCAATGCAAATGAAGAAATCATACACTAAGATCAAAAAATAAAAGATTGCATAATCATCTAAACACTGAAAAGAAAATCGATGAAAGAATGATGAAATCCTAAGTAGACATGAATCAATTGAATGAACAAAATCATCATAGATAGAAAGGAAAAGTAGGAATTAGATATATAGAAGAACGTGAATCATCTAAATAAGGAGGTCAAAAGAATAAAAAACCTACTTGCAATCACTGTTGTAAGATAGATCATACATTAAACAAATGTTGGAGCAATGGGAAAGCAAAATTCAATGGAAAATGCTACAATTGCAATCAGCATGGTCATAAGGCTAATAAATGTAAAGAGAAACCAAGATTTGAAGGCAAATGTCACAAATGTAACAAACATGGACCTAAGTCATTAGAATGCAAAACCAAGATATTGAATCCAACAAAAAAAATTGTAAAAGCTATATTTGATTGGGACTACAACACCTAGTGTAGATGTCATTATTATGGAGAATTTGGACACATTGGAATGAATTGTGTTAAGCATCACATGAGAAAATGGGATACCATGAAAAGATTTTTCATTTGTACTGAACTTGGTCATCTTGCCAAGAATTACATGAATACTAGAAGAACTAAAGATGAAAAGAAGGAAAAAGCTGATAACATTAGAAAATAGATGAGACAATAATGGGTTCCAAAATCCTTTGAGAATGTAAGTCCAAGTTGTGATGAACAAGTCATTCAAGAATTGGGTGACTCCACCATTTCTACTTGATCTCTCAAAGGAGAACTAGAATTGTGATACTAAAGGAGACATCAGATATCAATTCCAGTCAACAAGATGAAAGATCCAAATCAGCATTCAAGATACAAAGAGATCATCAAGGAAGAAGTACCAGTTACTACCAAGTTACCTTCCTTACCAAGTAAAGTTGGGCCACCACCTCTACTGAGTGAGGTTGGGAGTAACTAAGTCTCATATGGTTACCAAGTCACAAAGGCTTCATTAAGCATTCAATAAAAGAAGTGGAGGATAGTCTATCAATTTGATCTAACATCTATACTAGGAATTTATGGTGAAATTTAATAAAATGAATGAAATCAAATTCATTTTCACTATATGAATTTTCAAGAGCTATTTTCATAGAGAGATCTTGAAGAGAATTCAAGTGATTTAAAGGAATTGTTACCAAAAATTTTTGAATTCTTTCAAACACTACCAAGTGAAGATGGCATCTAATAGCAGTACAAAAAATGAGGCTTAGATATATTGGTTCATGGAGCAGAATGGAAAGCACCAAATTTCAAGATAACACCTACCATCGTAGAACCCTAGATCTGAGTGGAGTGCAGCCTCAAATCCCTCCTAAGGTACTATTGATTAATGATATCCATTCACATTTCAAATGTGCTATACAAGATATAGGAACACTATAACTGAATGAACGTTTAAAGGAGTTATGCATTGATTGTGTGTTGAAACCTAACCATCAACATCTAGAGGAAAAAGGTTTAACACATATTCCTCACACACCACAAGACTTCCAAGTGAAATGAATAAGGTTTATACTTAGTAGTGTGGATAACAATCAATTGTGATTGAAACAACCAATTTTAATCACAAATAAGATGATCTACATGATCACCAGTCTCCCAATGTTGGCAAAAGCTAAAACAACCAAAACCCTAGGTTGGATTGAATTGGAGAAGAAAACCCTAGCCAAATGGAATGGAAGAGGAATGAATATAAGTAGTGTGACTAACATGAAATTAAATTTCAGCATTCATATCATTGTATCTTGCAAAGCAGTTGATTTGGCTTACAATATAGTCAAGAATAACCTATCTCTTGATCTTGTCGAGTTACTGTTGAATCAAGTTAACAAGAACATGGATAGCATCAAGACATCAAATAACAATCCATGTAAGTTTGGCTCACTTTTGACATGTTTATTCTTCTATGTTCAAAAATTCTTTCCATCAAAAGGTACTGCTATTTGGAGGAAAGATGTGCCAATACTCTATCAGATTAATGAATACATTGTTGAAATGGGAGAAAACTATACTAGTATCATGGATGATTATTTTGATGAATTCAAGGAGAAAATGAATAATATATTTCAAATCCCCAAGAAAATAGTAGAGAATTATAAAGATGATGTTTGTTTTATGGTAAATAGTGACAATGTGTACATTTAGGCAGTTAGGCCTAGAATTGTGTGGGTAAAACCTCTTGGATATGAGGTTAATATTGATGAAACAAAGGATATAATTGAGGCATTAATAAATGAGCCAATTGATCCCAAGGAAACCTCTTTTCATACATATGATGAGGTTGAGGCCAGGATAGAACTAGAGATTAAATTCCCTCAGGTAGTTAATAAAGGAAAGAAGAGGATTGCCAAGTTGGAAACAAGTTCCACTCTTTTGTTAACTGAGGGGCAAGGTGAAGATGAAGAAGAAAAGGATGAGGAAAATTTAGAGGAGGAAGATCCACTAAAGAATAAGGGTAAGGTAATCATTACCAAAATTACTGAGCCATCCATTGCAATGTTCACTAGAAGATCCTCTAGGAAGAAATTAGACAAGGAATGAGGAAACATAATATTCAGAAAACCTCCACCCACCTTCCAAGATAGATTAAAATATTTGGAGGCAGGGCTAGTGTAACCAATTTCATTTCATTGAAATATGAAACCAGGATTGAAGAAGAGCAAAAGCAGATTGAACATTTGGTGATAGATAAAATGGGTAAGTGGAAATACTCACCATATTAGCTTGCACTTTAGATTTCAAGTGTTTTAATGGATAAAATCAAGCCAAGATGGGAATTTTCTAATAAATATACTAAAGAAATCTATGAGAAAACCCTAAGGTAGTTTATGCAAAGCCTATCTGACAAGGAAGTGAAAGAATCTTTGAAGAAAAATCAATAGAAATTAACCTTAAGATTCAACACTTGTCTGGTATTGATGAAGGATATTGAGCATGTTTTGAAGAATGCCACAAAAATATGGAAGAATATATATCTTCTTCACAGACTAAGTGATTTTTTTGTAAGTTTCAGTGATAAAGATGATGATGATGATAAGGAAGAAAAGGATAAAGAGAAAGATGATGAAGATATAACTAATTGTGATAATATTAATGATGAAAAGGAATAGGAGCAAGAGGTTATTGAGGAAGACACATATGATGTTGAGGAAATTGACTCAGTTAAGATTGCTATAGTGGTTATAACCTCACTTCCTCATTCTCCAACAAAAACATTGATAACATCATGCACAGAGACAACCTCAGTAGGATTGACTATGACTAGCACTACAAGCACAAGCATCTAATCAATCTTTGCACTAGTCTAGCTCAACACAACATTGACTAAAGTGACCACCACTTTATCTACCAAGCTATAGACTCTTCCCTCTTCAATAGTTTTGGATACATCAGTTTTGGATACTTCAATTATTTGTACTACTAGTTCAATGAGTGTAGTATCAATTTTTGTGGCAAGTCCTTCCATTTCTACTATTGTTTCCATTCCTAGTACATAAGCAATAAGTGCAAGGATAGTTGAGACCAAGCCTCAACCAAGCACAAAATTTTTGAGTAAAGGAAAAGAAAATTAGGAGGATGTAGATCTTGATGAGGAAATTGTGATTCCCAATTGGGATATTTTAAAACTCAATCTTGATCAAATGCAAACCTTTTGAGAACTTATTCAAAAGAAAGCCAAGTAGCAAAGGCTTAGAGAAGAAAGAGATAAGGAATTTAAAATAATTAAGGATGCAAAGAATATTTTGGAAAAGGCTCTAGGTATAGAGGTTGATTCTTCTCAACCAATTTTGTATCAGTTGGCAATGAAAGTTAAGAAATATAATGAAGATTTGGATGGAAAGGATAAATTGTTATAGAAAGTAGAGAAAAAGTTTGACGATAAAGTGTTAGAGCTCATTGCTCAATATATTTCCATTTACCAAGTAGAGTTATCTACTATTTTGGGTTCTCTAGAAACCTCTTGCACTAATGTAACTTTAATTGTTGGTAAATTATGTGATATTCCAATGTTTATTAAGGAAATAAAGGAAAAATTATCCAAGATTAATGAGGATCCTAAGGAAAGTGCACAACAATTATAGCTTGACTTGAGCTTAAGCTCTACCAATTTTAATAAGATTAGATTTTTGACAGACATGTAGGCAAAATTATGTAGAGAAGAGGCAAGAATCAAATCTACATTGGTAGATATCTAGAATATGATTCTTCCTAACATGGATGCACTATAGAAGCATGTTGCACATTCAAAAACTCTCATCCATGACAATAATTTCTCTATTGCAGATCACATGATTGAATTGTCAATAGAAGTGCAGATTGCATTGCACACATGCAAGGTCGTGCAAGGGAACTGGGACAAGACTTTAGTGCTCATACTAAAGGTACATTCAGATTTTTTGTCTCATTTTGGAATTACTATGTAAATATATAGAATAAATCTTTGGCATTAATGCCAAAAAGAGGGTGAAAAATGTAAAAAGTTAAGGGGAAGAAAATGTAAAAAATTGTAAAAAAAAGAAAAGAAAATAGGGTGGAAAGATGTGAGAAGATTGAATAAGCAAAAGATTGATAGAAGAGTAAATAGCAAGTGTATATTATATATAGAGAGGAGATTTATTTAGATGTATAGTATATTGTATATTATACTATGAAGGAGCATTACCATGTATAGAAATATATCTCTTACAAAACCAATTTTGGAAAATCTCAAAAATAGTATACTTTACCAAGTTTGAATCACAAGGTGATGGATAAAGGTTTTCAAGAACTTTTTGAATTTAGTTTTGAATGATAAGTGTGTTTGTCACTAATGCCAAAATGGGAGATTATTGACATAACAATCAAATTTGTTATTAGTGACATACACTTATTTAGATGATAAGTATCCATTGAGAATATTGTATAGTTAATAGTGTTAACCAAGCATTTCAGTTGTTACTGAGTTCTACAATTGCTACTGAGTCTTTTGGACAAATTTTATTATATGCCAAGTAGTTATCACTGTTATGAAGATCAACAGTGTGAACTAAGCATCTCAGTGTATGATGAGTTTACCAATGCAAACTAAGTTGTGCAGTGGTTACCAAGTTTATAGTTGATGTAATTTGAGTCCAATGTTAACCAAGTGATTTAGTTTATACTAAGCTTTTAGTGGAAGAATTGACCAAGCTAGGCAGTGTGAATTAAGTGATTCAATTTATATGTCAAGTTTCACAGTATTCGTCGAGTCACCAATGTAGATTGAGTTCAAGACTTCTTGGAAGTAATCAATATGGACCAAGATTCTATGTCTACTGAGTTCATGATGATGCCAAGCATTGATAGTGGATATTGAGTATTAGAACCTCATTGAGTCAGTCTTTAGGACCCAAGTTTCTACACTTTGGTTGACTTTGTAATATTTGTGTAAACTGGTAGTGTGGCCGACATTGTAATTGTATAATTGGATTGGTATATATGTGATGTATTGTATCACATCCAAAGTGTAAGTAGATAATGCAATGTAATCAAATGTAATCAAAGAAGAGAAGAAAAGTGAATTACAAAGGCTATAGTAGTATAAGGAGCAACAAAGATATACCTATCATAGTAAGGTGATTTTTACACATAAAAGAATCTCACTCAAAAAAACCAAGTTACGGATCAAAGATCAACTACTATTTCATCCTAACAGATGGATCAGTCAAATCCTTTAACAAGGTAGACCTAATAGTCTCATGTAAATCTCTTTACCAAGTGTATACTTCATTGTATGTTTGTAAATCTTTTAACAAGGTGGACCTAGTAGTCCTTATTGCTCCTAATAGGGTAGATCATTAGAAGTGATCAATGTAAGCCTTAACAGGACAACTTTATACTACATTACTAAAGCTTGTGGATATTATCTCCACCCTATTTTTACTTTCTATTTGGAAGGTTTCTTGGTCACCAAATCTTCTATTAAAGTATTATGTATGATTTCATGTTTTCAGTTTCACATGCATGTGATTATATCAAAATTCACATAAAGGATTAATTTCTAATTGGGATAAAAGTTTTCAAAGTTATTGATTCACCCCTCCCCTCTTAGTAACTTAGACTTTCTTAATATTTTCAACATTAACAACATGATTAAGATTGTCCATCTTCAAATCAAACACAATATCCATAGAATATGGTTGAGCAATAGCATTAGTATCATGTGTAGGTAAATGATTCATATAGATTTAAAGATTTTGATTAGGAGGAGGAATAAATTTATTCCCACTACCAGCAAAATTTTTAATAGATAAAGCATTAGAATCTATTAAGTATTGAACCTTATATTTTAAAGAATAAAATTTCTCAATATCATGGCCATTCTAATGATGATATTGAAAAAAAGCTTTAGGATCAAAATATTTAGATACCATTGTAGTAGGTAAATGAAGATGAATAAGAGGTAAAGTAATCATATTAGCAATTAACAACCTATTCGTAATAGAATGTAAAGATTCAGAAAGAGGAGTAAGCATACAATTTAATCAAAAAGTAGTGGATGCAGAAGTGGAATTGTGAGATGCAACAACTTGATCAACAACTATGTTTTCTTGTTTGTTTATCTTGACATAGTTGTTTAATTTTTTTAAATTTATTTGGATTGAAGTAGCATCCCTTTATCAACAGGAACATGAGCCATTCTAGTGGTGCTCTCAAATTGACTCACTTGTAATCGATAATTATGAAGCACTACATAAAGTTGTTGAAAAGAGGTAAATTTAGTAAGCATAATCTTATCTCTAATATCCTTTTGCAAATTTGTAATAAACATACATTAAATATCAATATCATGAACAAGATAGGAAATCTAAGCATGCAAATACTTATATCTACCAATAAATTTAGTTAGATTTTCTTAGAACTTTGTTTACAATGCATCAAATCAATCAAAGACACTTATAGGCCAATGTTTCCTCGAAATTGTTGAATAAATGCATTGGCAAGTTGTGGAAATGAATTAATAGAATAGAAGTCAAGGAACAAAACTATTATAAAGCCTTGTCATGAAAAGTTTGAGGAAAAAACATGTATAAAATCTTATGATCATGTGCATAATCACTACAAAGGATTTGAAATGTTTTAACATGATGAAAAGGGTCTCCCTCAGCATTGTAATTCTCAAGGTGAGGCATATCAACTTGTAGAGGAATGGAATTATGAATTTTATCTTGAGAAAAAGGACTTCCCATGTCACAAGTAGGAATACTAAACTTGTTATAAGTTAAGGTAGCAAGTTATTGTTGTAAAGATGAAATAGTTTGAGCCAAAATGATAATTGTTGAATCATTAGAAGAAATAGGAGAATTAGCAACATTAGAAACACTAGGAAAAGTGTATAAAGAATCAAGAATGGAAGACACAACTGGAGGAACACTAGAAACTATAGCTGGTAGAGGATTAGAATAAGAAAAAGGAACATTATGATAAGAAAGTTGTGATGTAGGAAGAGACACAAAAAGAACACTCATATGAATAGAGGGAACCATCACAGTCACCAAAGAACAAGTATAGGTAGGAACACTAGGGAAAGGAATAAAAGAAGGTTCTACAATAGTGACAAGAGGAAACAACCCTAAATCTCAAGCTTCTTGAGTTAAAGGTTGAACATTAGAATGCACAAGGTGAGTAATACCATGCAAGAGATTAACACCTTGATCAATATCACAAAGAACTTTCTTAAGAGCCTCCATAGCTTGAATAGAATCTTGATTTGGTTTTATTGAATAAGCCAATTACCCATTTGAAATTTTTTGGACTTGCTCAAGAGGAACTCTTGCAACATCATCCTCATCATGGGATGAGTGAGAAGAGTTTTTCTCCATAATAGAATTAGAATCAGGAAGATACAAATTCTCATCTGGGATCCTAAGGAAAGGAAAAGAAGACTTAGGATCAAAGATACCCATAAGTCTATGACTTCATATAATTGAAAGAGTAGAAATAGGACTAGAAGTAATAAACCTCATAAACCAATGCAATACAAATGATGTAAACTAAGAAAACATAAAGCATAAATATTATTGTATTTTGAAAGAGATTTTGTAATTTTTATTTTTGAATTTTAAAATACAAGAGCATAAACAAAATCTACTCTTAATGCAAGAAAAGACTTAATAAATATAAAATGAAATGTAACACCACAAAACACAATAGGTCGTCTAATTCTACAAAAGAAAAGAGGATAAGCATGTTGGGTTCACCAAAATGAATAGGGTGAAAATAGAACCTATTCTCAACCCAAATTCTCAAAAGGAATGATCCAAATTGATTAGCCACAAGGAAGTGATCAATGCACAAATGGATCAAGCAATGGAGAATATGAAGAAAAGAGGAGATCCTATAATCTTTGGTATGGAAAAGTATGTACTTGAAATTTAGAATGAATAGAAGACAAATACTAACCTCAAAATAGAGAAAATCTAGGAAATGCTAACTTTTGATGTTTGTGTATAGTTTTGAAGAATTCTACAACCTATTCCAAATTGGACATGTCGAGATGCAAAAAGCCCAGAAAAATTTTCTCCTTTTGAATGTAGGCCGACCTTGACCTAGATAGGTGGGCACAATCTTACCCTAGGAAACCCCAAAAAGTTGACTTTGACCTATACTACTATGAAAAAATTCATGTTCATGGATCCCACAAGTTCAAAAAAATAGGTATCCAAATCTTTACTTTAATTCATTGTCCTATAACTATATTTGTAAGAAAAGGGGTTTTGTTGTTTGGATGGGGGTTTTCCTTGGTCAAACCCCAGTTTGGAATCAACCTTGAAATATAATTGAAACTATAAATTAAAAAAGTAAATGAAACTATTCACCTTTCTTATATTGAAATCCTTGTGGAGGATTCGAATCCTTAAATCCACAAGTATAGATGGTCCAAATGTATGTAGGATGTCTCGATTAAATGGTATTAGATCTTCAACACCAATCTTGAATGGATATTTGTACAAAAAAAAGGCTTGGATAAATATGGATGCAGAAATATTTAACAAGAGGGCTCCATGGAGATTGAATCCTTCAATAGCTAAAAATGGACCTCCTTGATGAATTAGATGCTTGGACACTTGAATGCTTGAACACTTGGTAGATAGTAGATATTCACTTCATAGAATAATGATTTTTTCAATATCTGTTGTGTGCAAAAATTTCATAATAGGTGGATAGATTGTAAATATCAAAATAAGGGAAGAAGGCTTCCTCATATAGAGAACTAGGGCACAAACTTCTAGAGAAGGACAAAATTGGAGAATTAAATCCCAATTAAATGTAACCCCTAGAAATGGACCTATATTAAATTAAATTTAAGAGTGTACCATTTTGAAACCCAAAATAGCTAACCCAAAAGTGGGAAAATGAAACTTTTTGAAGCTTGATATCCTAAAACTCCCAAAACTTGAAAATTGGACCTGGGGTCATGGATGAGGTCAACCCTTCCCTAGGTCAGGGTCAAGGTCATAATTGACCTAGGTTAGGGTCGAGGTCAACTTTGACCTAAAAGGTAGTCCTTAACCCAAAAAGTCAAAGTCAGTTTTACAAAGAAAGTTGTTAGAAATAGGCCAGAAATAGATAGATAGATAGAGAGAGAGAGAGAGAGAGAGAGAGAAGAAAAACAAGGGGTGAATAACCAAATACATGCAAAGACCTATTCAATGTACTTGACATGACCTCAGACCACTTAAGTGCTAAACACTCTTAACATGGAAGTGCTTCCATTTTAAGATGATATAGGCACATGTCACTTTATTATGATTAATTCCTCAAATGCATGGAGAGAATTAGTTCCCTCTACTTGATGTCATTATAACTACCCTAAAACTTGAGATTTGAAATTTTTCATTTGAAAAGATTGATCTAAGATATGCATCCCATATGTTGTTTTTATTGATCTCCCTCTTTCTTCCTTTCAAAATCTCCTACAAACATGATAAGTGATATTGTTGGTTGAAAGGGGTCTACCAAAAGGAGGAGAATAGTATTTTTAATGGATGTCAACTAGGGTATATCTTGAATATCATTTGAGAATGCAAAAAGGATAATTTTCCTAGCATGATGTTAAATGAGACTCAAACTTTTGTAAGCCTTGGTCTATGGAGATTACAAACAAATAATTGGTTTCATGAAAAAATATGAAGAAAAGGGGGAAAGAGGAAAAAGTATTACAATTTTAGAAGGATATATTAGTGCAACTCCCTACAAGGGAACCCAAAAGAAATTAACCTATTATATCACTAAGTTTTTCAAACATTTTTTATAAAGATTAAAACAAACAAGAGATAACATAGCAAAAGAAATACATTAACAATTACATCTCCTAAGGAGTCCATGATTTTGAATAACATACATAAGTCTTAATAAGATTAAATCTGATAAATTAAAAAAGTCCATGTCATAGAATAATCATGTGTACAAAACACACCTAAAAGAATAGACAAGTAAATAAGATGCCACATGACTTAACCAAAATACACAATCATCTTCTGTACAAGTCATATGGTATGAAATGATAAGAGAGTATACATCATGATAAGATACCATATCTCAAAGGATCTCAAAATCAAAGTACAATAATTCAAAATATGACCATAGAACATAATCACAAAATCAAAAGAATAGAACAACTATATAAATACATCCAACTGTCAGAATCTCAATGGTATAAGAAATACTACCACTTGACCTCATGGAACCTAAATCACCTAATCCCACCATGCTAAGGAGATGATTTCAAGTCCTATATGGATAATAGTCCAAAATCATAACAAGAATCTAGGTCAAGGAATCCTGATAGAAATCTATCTCAATGGTACCAAGTATGCAAGTAACATCTAATCCTAGAGGCAACAAAGACATGTAGGAAACCTAATATGCATGTGGGAAAGTTTCATTACATGAGCCAATTCTAAGGTTACCTTGATAGCCTCTCTAAACTTTGGCCCCCTAGTGACTCTATGTGGCATTAGTATCCTTTCATATAAACAAGGCATACCAACGATGCAAGGTTGTAACCAATCATCCTCTCTATTCCCATCCTAGCTTGTACTAGCACTTGAGGCATGGATGAGGTAAATCACTACCTCTTGTTAATTCATTTTAACTCATTTAATGAAAATTTATCACTTATTAATACAACTTATAATGGGTTACTCAAGCATCCTCTTTAGGGCTCCAACCTCCATTGCAAGCCACTTCCCAACATACAGATAGATAACCTGCCCTTAGCTCGTAAAAAGTATAACTCATAAATTCACAATATTCACCTCAGCCCTACACTAGCAACTAGAAAGCACCAAAATATAATTGATAAAAAACTCATAGGTTACACCAAGAAAATTACACTATTCACCCCATTCCTATACAAGCAACAGGAAAACACTAGTAAGCAACTAATCAAAACTCACCATGTAATACATTAATACATCACAATGGTTGGAAATGAAAGATCATGACCAAATAAAATACATAACAACATCATAAACCAATCACCTCCCAAGCCTCTAGTATATATACCTTATTGGACAAGCTAGGTTTACTCGAAAACCCAACACAAAACCTCAATAAGTGTAAATTAATCAACCATTTCATTTTTGATGAAATTTTATAAAAGTTGATTTGAAATAAAGTTTCAATTTTTTTAAAATAAGTTTTCCAAATGATAGAGGTTTCAAGATAAGATTGATTACAAAGAAAATTTCTATCTCTTAGTTAAACGTCCATATTTCCTTATAACTAGGTATTTATTTGAGTATAATAATAGAATTCATATGAATAATTACTTCATTTATTCAGTACCAAAACAATTTGTATTTAAATGATATTATGATTTCATAATAAGGCTAAAAAAAGATATCATATTTAAAATGTATTCTAATGTCCAAATAATAATTAATAATACAAATAATTTTGATTTAATTAATTTTATAATTAATATTTTAATTAACTAATTAACTAATAAATAAAGTTTAATTTAAGTAACACTAAATTTAATATTTAACTCATTTCAAAAATATAATATACAAAAAAAAAAATTAATTATTTTTTTAAAAGAATTTTTTTAAAAAGAAAAAATTAAACCCATTAAAAAGGGTTGAAGACATGATAAGGCAGCCATAGCTACCAAGGTAGCCACTACGTTACCCAAGGCAGGCATAAAGCTGCCAGGGTAGTAGTAGCTACCTTTGGTAACCTTGGCCTATGTGTCATTGGGAAGATGAAAAGGTGAGGTGGGGAGTGGTAGCCCCCGCCCACCCAATTTTTTTTTTTTTAAATTATATATTTTTATAATTGTATTTTCAAAAAAATGCAAAAAATATATATATTATATTTATTTTCTAGTACAAACCTAGAATATAAATTTTTTGAGCAAGTTCTTTAAAAAATAAAATAATAATAGTTTTCTCAAATCTATTATCAATTTAATATAGATCCAATTTTTGGAAAAAAAACACTAGCTATGTTGACAATCCAAACATAATTTCACAACATGAGGGTTTCCAATTAGATTTCCATTCACAGATATTTCAATAATGAAGAAATAATAAAAATTTCTAAACAAGGGTGTTAAACAAAGCCATTTCTAAGTCAAGATTCACAAACAAGCAAAAACAAGACAAAGGAAAGATTCAAGGCAATCTACTATTATAATCTCAAGAAAAATTTGTACCTTGATCTTATGCTAACCAGAGAAATGCTCAAAGATTGCAAAAATTCATGTCTTCTCGAAGAGCTTTCTAGAAATTTGCTCCTCCAAACCTGTGTGTGGAGAAATGAGCTCTAATTTCCTATTAAAGAATTTCTTAACCTAGGGTTTCAGTTTTAAGAACATGCAAAAGCCCTCTCTTTTATTTTAATTAATTTAATTCTCATGTGCAAACATTTTGCATTTTAATTAAAATAAACTTTATTTAATTTATTCTCCCATGCTTTTATTAAATAATAAGACATATTCCAAAGCATATTTATTAATTTAACTAATAATAATATTTAGAGTTCATTATTAAAATGAAACTCCTAAATTAATTATTATTAAATTAAATAAATATAATTACACCAAATTTAGAACTTTTATTAATTATTTAAATTTATTTCCTTTATTTAAATAATTTCTCAGTTAATTAAATATAATAAAACTGGTTTTTCTTTATAAATTTTTTGTTTAATTAAATCTTTTAATAATCTCTTTAGTTGATTTAATCATACTTGAAAATCATAACATACCCACAAACTCAATAAGATAAAACATGACTAAAAAGACAAAGTAAGAATCAAACTCAAACTTTAAAAATCTTGAATCGATGCCATTTTTACAGCTTCATAAGGGTAAATAAATTAGATACTCTATATTTTAGGATAACTAGCTCAGGTTTAGGATTTGGACTTGATAACTATTTCCCTTTTTTTACCATTGAGATACTATGATAGGGAACACTCATCCTTGCAATTCAAGGAATTTGATGCTTGGTACCTACAATCTACATAAAAGCCACACACACACACACACACACACACACGCACACATGCATACATATCTAAACTAAATATGCAATGATAGGAAGTGCTACATCATGTAGATACTGACTAGCAAGTGACAATGACTCCCTCCCTTAACCACATTATAAATGTCAAACATATATGTACACCATATACATGCAAGTATGAGGTAAGTAACCATGAAAATCATATATAAATAATCCATCTAACTATCATCATGAAACAACTAAAATCACTATATGAAACATACAAAGCATCATCATCAAAAGAATAACCATGAACACATGAAATAACCGAGTATCAAGTAGCTCATCAAATAAATAACTAAGTATGAAATAAGGTCAATCAAATGAGGTAACCTAGTACCACCAAATCATAATACATACCCATAAAAGCTGTCCTAAAATAATTCAACAATAAAACATGAAAGGTAAACTTGGGGTAGGCACTACATCCTCTATCCCTGAACTTAGGCTTACTCCTGGAAGACAACTATCACTACTAAGATTTTAAAAAAATGAAATATACAATCACAAAATAAAATTTGAAACACCAAGTGTTATAAATCCAAGTTTTTTACTCATAGTTCTATTGTTTCCAATTTTTTGTTTTTATTTTTGATTGATAAGTTTTGTTGTTTAATCTTGTTGCAAGTTTAACTATTTTTTAATTGATGGTGCACAATATGCCCAATGTTCCCAATGTTTGAACTTGGGCTCTGATATCAGATGTAATGCTCTGTTAGGGAGCCTGAAATAAATTAACCTATTACATCACTAAGTTTGCTAAACATTTTTTTTAAAGACTAAACCAAACAAGAGATAACATAAGAGAAGTAATAACTCACATACATGCATAAGGAATACATTAACATGTACATCTCTTAAAGGTTCCATGATAGTGAATCACATACATAAGTCTTAATAACATTAAATTTGATACATAAACAAAGTCCATGTCATGAATAGCCACATATACAAAAACACACCTGAAAGAATATACAAGTACATAAGATGACACATGACATAACTAGAATACATAATCATCCCCTATACAAGTCATAGGGTTTGAAATGTTAAAAGAATATACATCATGATGAGATATAATATCTCAAAGGATCTCAAAATCAAAGTAAAATAAATTAGAATATGACCATAGAACATAATCACAAGATCAGAAGAATAGAACAACTGTATAAATACATCTAGCATCGACATCCAACTATCAAAATATCAATGGTATAAGAAACACCACCACCTGACCTCGTGGAACCTGAATGGCCCACTCCCACCATGCCAAGGAGATAATCTTGTGTCCCGTATAGATAGCAATCCAAAATTGTAACAAGAATCTAGGTTAAGGAATCTTAATAGCAATCGATCTCAAAGGTACCGAGTACACAAGTACCATCTAATCCCAAAGGCAAAAAAGACACATAGGAAACCTAATATGCATGTGGGAAAGTGTCATCACATGAGCCAACTCTAAGGTTACCTTGGTAGCCTCTGGACTTTGGTCCCTAAGTGAATCTATGCAACATTAGTATCCTTTCATATAGGCAATGCATATCAATGAGGCAAGGTCGCAACCAAGCATCCTCTCTACTCCCATCCTATCCTATACTAGTACTTGAGGCATGGGTGAGCTAAAATACTAACTCTTGCTAATTCATTTTAACCCATTCAATGAAATGCATTATCACTTATTAATACAACTTACAATGGTTATCCAGGTAGCCTCTTTAGGGCTTTGACCTCCATTGTAAGCCACTTCCCAATACACACATAGATAACCTACCCTAAGCTTGTAAAAAGTATAACTCATAAAATCACAATATCCACCTTAGTCCCATACAAGCAACTTGAAAGCATCAAAAGATAACCGATCGAAAACTCATAGGTTACACCAAGAAAATTATACTATTCACCTTAGTCCTATAAGTACTACCAAGTAATTGATCAAAAATCATCATAGAAATACATGATTATATCACAATGGTTGGGAATAAAATATCATGACCAAATAACATACATAACAACATCATAAATGAATCACTTCCCAAGCCTCTAGTATGCATACCTAACTAGTCAAACTAGGTTTACCCCAAAGCCCAACACAAAACTTCAATAAGTGTAAATTAATTGGCCATTTTAGTTTCAATGAAATTTCATAAAAGTTGATTTGAAATAAATTTTCAAGTTTTTTTCTTTTTTTTATAATTTTTTCAAATGATAGACGTTTCAAAATAAGATCGACTACAAAGACAATTTATATCTCCTAGTTAAATGTCCATATTTCCTTATAACTAGGTATTTATTTGAGTATAATAATAGAATTCATATGAATAGTTACTTCATTTATTCAGTATAAAAACAATTTGTATTTGAATGATATTATGATTTCATAATAAGACTATAAAAAATATATCATATATAAAACATATTTTGAAGTCCAAATAATAATAAAAAGAACTATTTTTAATTTATTTAATTTTATAATTAAATTTTTAATCAACTAATTAAATAATAAATAAAGTTTAATCTAAATAACATTAAATTAAATTTAACATAACTTTAACTCATTTTAAAATACTAATTTTAAAAATTCAATATACTTAAAAAAATTAATATTTTTTCTAAAGATTTTATTTTTTAAAAAGTAAACTTAAACCTATTAGAGCTATTAGATTTCCACAATCCATTACTGTTGTAATTTTTTACAATCCATCTATCTCCTTTCTTCTCTTCTGTTGTATGCATCTTGATGATGGATCATGAACTATGATGTGAAACGTTGATGTAAAAATTGTTCACACAATCAAATCCAAAAAATAAATTACAAAACTTAAACCTTTTAAAAAGGGCTAACAACATGCCAAGGTAGTCATAGCGCTACCAAGGCAGTTGGTGCTGCCTTTGGTAGCCTCGGCCTATGTGACCATGGGAAGATAAAGAGGTGGGATGGGGAGTGGTGGTGCCTACCCACTCAAATTCAATTTTTTATTATTATATATATTTTTATAATTACATTTTATAGAAAATGCAAATGTAATTCTATATATATATATATAATTTATTTTCCAGTACAAACCTAGAATACAACATTTTCCAATGAATTCTTTTTTATTAAGTAAAGATAATAATGGTTTTCTCAAATTCATTAACAATGTAAAAGAGATCCAATTTTTGAAAAAAAAAAACCCTAATTATGTTGACAATCCAAGTTAACTTTCACAACACAAGGGTTTCCAATTAGATTTCCATTCATAGACATTTCAATAACGAAGAAATAATAAAAATTTCTAAACAAGGTATCAAACAAAGCCATTTCTAAATCAAAATTCACAAACAAGCATGAAGAAGACAAAGAAAATATTTGAGGCAATCTACTGTGATAATCTCAAGCAAAATTCCTACCTCAATCTAATGCTAAACAGACAATTGCTCGAAGATTGCAAGAATTCTCATCTTCTTGAAACCCTTTTCAAAAATTTGCTCCTGCAAACATGTGTGGAGAAATGAGCTCTAATCTCATAATAAAAAAATTCTTAGCCTAGAGTTTCAATTTTACGAACATGCAAAAGCCTCCTCTTTTATTATGTTAACTAATTTAATTCTAATGTGCAAACTTTTTGCATTTTAATTAAAATAAAATTTATTTAATTTATTTTGTCATGCTTTTTATTATATAACAAGAAGTATTTAAAAGTATATTTATTAATTTAACTAATAATAATATTTAGAGTTCATAATTAAAATGAAACTCCTAAATTAATTATTATTAAATTAAATAAATATAATTATGCCAAATTTGAAACTTTCATTAAATCTTTATATTTATTTCTTTCATTTATTAATTTCTCAATCAATTAAATATAATAAAATTGGTTTTTCTTTATAATTTTTTATTTAATTAAAACTTCTAATAATCTCTTTAGTTGATTTAAGTATACTTGAAAATCACAACATACCCACAAACTCAATAAGATAATACTCAACTAAAAAGACAAAGTACAAATCAAACTCAAAGGTTAACATCCTTGAATTCATGTCACTTTTACAAATTTAGAAGGGTAAATAAATCATATACTTGTCCTATATTATAGGAAAATTAGCTTAGGTTTAGGATTTGGACTTGAGAATTATCTCCCCTATTTTACCATTGAGATACTGCGATAGGGCACACTCATTTTGGAAATTTAGGGAAGTCAATGCCCAATACCTACAATCTTCACAAAAGTAAAACATGTACATATATATATATATATATATATATATATACTAAATAGGCAATGAAAGGAAGTGGTACATCGTGTAGATCCCAACTAGCAGGTAACTACAACTCATTTTGGAAATTTAGGGAAGTCAATGCCCAATACCTACAATCTTCACAAAAGTAAAACATGTATATATATATATATATACTAAATAGGCAATGAAAGGAAGTGGTACATCATGTAGATCCCAACTAGCAGGTAACTACAACTCCCTCCCTCAACCACATCAGAAATGTCAAAGATAAAGTAAAACATACATGTACACCATACACATGCAAGTATGGGGTAAGTAATCATGAAAATCATATATAAATCATCCATCTAACTATCATCAGGAAACAACTAAAATCACTATATGTAACATACAAAGCATCATCATCGAAAGAATAACCATGAACACATGAAATAACTAAATATCAAGTAGCTCATCAAATAAATATTTAATTATGAAATAAAATAAATCAAATCAGGTAACCCAATACCACTAAATCATAACACATAACCATAAAAGCTAGCCTAAAATAATTTGACAATAAAACATGAAAGCTAAACTAGGGGTAGGCACTACAATTAGAGTGGAGCCTAATCTACATTAGTAAAAAAATTGCACAATTAAAATCCTCGGCATATAACAAGAAATGAGAATCAATGGGATGATCATATCTCCTTTGGAACGTCTAAAAGGAAGATGAATCACAAGGCAAAAAAAAATTAAGCATTGAATGATTGTAATGATCCTTCACTTTAATTAAGGTTTTATTAGGAATATATGATTAATTTATGTGATATTGAATACTTAATAAAAATAAAATACAAACTTCAAGATGCAAATAATAGAAAAGTAGTTTGACTCATACAAATGCCAAAAATAAGGTCTACAGGATGTTATAAACTTGCAAAATTTTACTTGAAGCTATTTTAGGGGGTTGGGTCACTTGGAACAACCTATTTCTGTGACTAGGTCACTTGGGCCAACTTTTTTATGTACTTTTAACTGGTTTTAGTTGCAAATTGTTTACAAGCTCCTGAACTTCTTGAATCTAATATGGTATAAATGCCAATTATAGATACATTTAGAAATAAAAAAGGAAATTGTTTTCTAGAAATGGTTTTGTCTCATTAAAAACTTGGTTGAAATCAAGCTTCAAATGAAATATTAAAAATGACACTATATTAAATTAGAGTAGAGGCTAGATAAAAAATATGAAGTGTATTATACCTTGGAAACACAAGTGTTTATTTGAATGTGATTAAGAATTTTGATACAAAAGATTCGATTCCATATAAATAAACATTCAACACAACTCCATATACTCTTTAACTCTCCTTAGCACTAGTTTGTGAATTTCCTTGTAGATAATGTTTTTCATGGTTATTTTTACCATAAACATTTTAGGATGTGTCAACTAACATAATAAAACTTGCAAGACTATTTGACTCTCCTTAGCATTGATTCTAATGGTTTTTCTTGTAAAAAAACCTAGTTATCCTTGGAGTAGATATTTTTAGGGTGTCTTCACTAGTATAAGACAACTCGTTAGACTATTTGACTTTTGCTCGGAAAATAGTTTAAAGATGAGATGACAAGTTTAACATAACTTTCTATTCAAATATCTTTGCACCAAACTCTTAGGATGAATAGAACCAACATTGCATAGATTGCTAGACTATTTTATTTTTCCTCCTATTTTGAGGAATATCAAACAATAGAACACAACTTATTGTCTCATGGAATTTGTATTCCTTCATGGATGACCTATCATACCCTATCTACTTTCTCTCCCCTCCATGAGCACATAGCAGAACACACACTACTAATTGGTTGGATCATGATGTCTTATCTTATCCTTGATGTATGCTCTATTTTTTTCGTGTTCCCATGTGACCACTTGTGCTCTTGGATTAAAACTTTGAGAATGATATTAGTAGTTGATACATTCTGGTCATCAAGTTATCTTTGATTAATTGACTTGGAGCATTTTTTTTAGTATTATGTGATATACCCTCTTGGATTTCCATGAATTTATGAAATAATTCTTATAACTAATATGATATTTAATATGTCATTAAGTGTTTTTTTTAGGAATGTCTTCGCATCTTTATCAAGATCACTATTCCATTCTATATTAATGATCATGTTGTTGCCTTGGAAATTGTCCATCCATCATTCTCATATATTTCCTTATCTAAATATAATAGACCAAATTTGATTCAAGTTTTTTCCTGATTTATATTTTCCACATTTCATCTTTTGTTCCTAGCCAACAATTGCTCAATACTATTGTCACCATTCATGATATTGGTTGATGTTAGTATGATTCTATATCTCAAGATTATAGTATCATCACATCAAGGTAAAGAAAAACAAGATCAATATCATGATCTTGAATTGCTGATGAATATGATCTAACCCTTGACAATGATTTGTAAATTTACTAAATAATTTAAGTTCTCTACAGAACTATTGTCCACATTCCAAATGTACTTATCAAATATTGTAACTGTTATATTGCTGACATAGATGTCTTAAACAACTCTTTCCAATGCATGTCATCACAACATCCCTTAGTCAGTGAATAATAGTTATTTGTACCAATGATAATAATTATTAATTATAATTATCAAAATGATTATTGTGTAATCAAGGATTCCTATCAACATTCCTCAATTGTTATCATGGTTAATGAATTATCTCAATTTTAATATTTTTTAAAAGGTACCAATACAACACTTGTATTAATATTATCCTTCAAATATATTGGAGCTTTTTTTCCTATGATCCCTTAATATTTATGGTTGTAATCTTGTCTATCATTTTTATGTATAATCACCAAGTGAATTATCACTAGCATTTGCACCATATGAGGTGCAAGGGAATACTCAATAGGCAATTTTGTACATGTTTTAACTTAACTACCTATATGCCCAAATGTGTGAAATTGAATAGATTATCTAGGTAATTCCTATTGCATACATCATTTGCCCCAATCAAGGAGCTTTCTTGGCTCCTATAGTCATGGCATGAAAAATAGAGTTGACCAATAGAAAGGTTACTCTCCCACAAATTTTTGTCATGACAAATGGAACTAATAACTCAAGAAACAAGAAAAGGAAAGGTATTACAACCTTTGCAATTGGTGAAAATATTAGGAAAAACCACCATGCACAATATTGTTTCTCAAATTTATAGGGAGCATCAAGTCCATTCTCCTTCATTGTGACATTGAAGGATGCCTTTAAGACAAAGCCTTCTTATCTCCCTTTCCATTTGTCATGGTTGTACTGAGGCAAGAGTGATTTTCTTTTCAAATCTTCAACACTCTTTACTTTGTTCATAGGACACCTGATGATTGGAAGTGACAAACTATCTAGTTCAAAAAAATGATTTAGAGCATAACCCCAAGCATATTTTCATGTTTTGTAGTTTCTCGCTTGATGGTTTAACATTTTGAGAACTGTGGAGTGAACCCTTCCCACATGTTGCTATCCAATTTTGGACATAGAAATCCTCTTCATCTCAAAGGAGGTATGAAAATCATTTTGATGACCACCTATTAGAATCTCTCCTCATAATTGCAAACCAACAAACACAATAAGAAGAGAAACTCATGGTAACACTATTTAAAGACTTTCATTTTTAAGAAAATAATTCTTATTGAAGTTAGCTCAAATAAACCAAGTGTCTATCACAATCTACTTTTAATATCAATCATAGAGATGCTAATGAAATATTTTGTATACAAAGCCATTAAATCTTGATCAAAAGGTTCAAAATGAAATGAAAGTAAAGGTTATTACACCAAGAATAAAAAAACCACCTAGGTAATAATTACTTACTAAAATAGAATTCAAAACAATTGCAAGATTCTTCAAAGGACTAATTTGAACCCAAAATCATGCCACATAGTAAAGCAAGAAATTATTATAATGTAAAACATAGGTAGATATTACCAGATGATAAGTTATCTCTGACAAAATGTCTTAGGCCTATTCAAAGGACCTTGAAATACAAACTCACAAATCATGAATATCAATTCTTGCAACAGTTGTTCCATTTCAACTATAATCATTATATTGAATGGACAATTGATACTTAACACTATACATAATAGACAACTACCAAAATAGTAACAATTAAAAATACAATTTGAACTTCATTCATACAAATATGTCCAATACCTTTTATGTGAGTCTTCTCAAATTTGTGGTTATTTGAAATACTTTGACCTTATATTTATAGGCAAAAGTTCAACACATGATATGATTCACACATAGTTTTTAGAAAAATTTAAATAATAAAAAAATAGATTATTTTTGTTCTATTTATTATTTTAGATATTTAGGAGTCTTATATTATTTATTCTTTTTTTTTTTTTTTTAATAAAATAGACATTTTGGGTTGATTATTTAATTATTAATTTTTTTACTTTTATTATCAAAATAAAAATTAAAAATGTATTGTTTCAAATTATACAAATTTGTTTTATTTCATAATAAATCATTTTATTTATCATTTTAGATATTTAGTTATCTTATTATTGTTTATTTTAACATTTTTAGAAAAATTTAAATAATAAAAAAATAGATTTTTTTGTTCTATTTATTATTTTAGATATTTAGGAGTCTTATATTATTTATTCTAATTTTTTAATAAAATAGACATTTTGAGTTGATTATTTAATTATTATTTTTTTTACTTTTATTTTTTAAGTTTTATTATCAAAAAAAAAAAAAAAATGTAGTGTTTCAAATGATACAAATTTGTTTTATTTCATAATAAATCATTGTATTTATCATTTTAGATATTTAGTTAGCTTATTATTATTTATTTTAATTTTGATTGGTAAACAACTGAAGGCTAGATTAATTATTGTTATTTATTGTAATTAATTATTTTTATGTGTTAGGCAAATTTGAACCCAAGACCTCCCACATGAGAGGCTCACAAGTTACCGTTGTGTTGTAGGCTCTTGCCTATTTTGATATTTTTATTTAATAAAATAATTTATTTTATTTTTTCATTTATTAACAAATATAGAAAAAATAATATATCAAGAAAATATTTATTTAATTTTTTAATATAAAAATATTAAATTTAAGTTTGTTTAAATTAATTAAATAGATGATAGTTTTTTTTTTATGAAAATAAAATATTGAAAAACTATTTATTTAATTGTTCATATACAAAATAATCTTAATTTTATTTTTTAATGTGAAAATATTTTCTATTTTATTCATTCATAGATATCATTAGAATGAATTTTTTTTGCAATTATAATATTTTACAATTTTATACTTTATTTGATTAATACATATATTTTTCTAGCATAATTTTAAAATTTTATATAGTTAATTTTATCTATTATGCTATTACTTTATACAATATTATTGTTTATTTTAATTTTTTAAATGATTAATAAAAGTTAAAATTAAAAACAACAGAATTTTATCCCTTCTTCCAACTATCATCTCAAGGTAGCAAACTGGGTTTGTCCCTAGAAGATAGATCTTGGATTTCATTATTTCAGTTTATGATAATATCCATTCTCTTGCGATGCCGAAGAAGGAAGGGTTTCTTCTTAAGCTTGATCTCTCAAAAGATTATGACAAAGTGGACTGGAATTTCCTCTTTTGTGGTTTGGAAGTGTTTGGCTTTAATAAGAGATTTTTGGACCTTATCTACATGTTATTTTTGTTGGCCTCCTTCGTACTGCTTGTTAATAGTTCCCCTACCTCTTTCTTTAAGGCTTCTAGGGGTCTTAGACAAGGGGACCCGATCTCTCTTATTCTTTTTGTTATTCTTGTAAGGAAACTCAGGTGCGGAAATAGCTTCCTACACTAATCTCATAAGGAAAGGATGGTGCAAATCCTTTTAAAATCTTTTACACTTACAGATTCAATATCATGTAAACACCAATATAGCAACCAACCATGCATACAGAAAATAGATAGAGAAAGAAACACACAACACAAAGATTTTCCGGTGGGGAAAAACCTTTCGGTAAAACAACCCCACCCCTCCAAAACCTGCACAATGTATTATCTTCAACACAAGATTAAAATACACTTGCAATGCAAGTTCAACATCAACAATAGAAGACTCCAGCAGCACCTCAGTACCTGCAAACTTTCATCTATCACACTATTGCATTGCAACATGCAATACTCATTTTATGAACATCTTAAGACCTAACAAAATGCCCACAAAGGAAATGGGCATTTTTCATGGCTCAACCACCAAGAAACATGCACAATGCCACATGTACATCCAATACCAAGAAAAGGGCGTCCATCCCTTGAATAGGAAATGACAGCTTGTCATAGAATCCACCAAAAATAGCAATCACAAAAGAAGTGTAAGGGAATCTATCATACCAACCTATTTTTGGCATATTCTCTTACAGACACCAACCACTCATTCTTGGGCACTCAAATAGGCCTCATGTCATAAGATGCTCTTATACCTATCATAGCTTATCCCTTAAATAGCTCTTACACATCATAGGAATCCATCATAACTATTTTAGCCATGATCTCCTTCACACACTTCAAGATGCCGACACATGTAAGTGATCAACATGCCAACTAGACATGTACACTCACATTTACATATTAATTGCAAAAATACATTTTACAAAACAAATAATAATAAGAATAGGAATTATACAAGGTCGAGACACCTTATTCATAACATTCTCCCACTTGTCGAACACCTTGTAAGAGCAACAGGAACTAATCGCTATAGGCCGAAAGGCCCATAGACTCCGAACACCATCTGAACTTCTTAGTGCCCACTGGTTTTGTTAATGCATCTACAACATTCTTCACAGTATCTACCTTCTCCAAATTTACCTTTCCATCTTCCACCATATCTCTCACAAAGTGAAACTGCACATCAATGTGCTTCGTTCTGGCATGGAAAGTTGGATTCTTCGCAAGGCAAATGGCACTCTGACTGTCACACCAAATAGTAATCTATTCTACATCAACACCAACATCAGAACACAATCTCTTAATCCAAATGGCTTCCTTACAAGCATGAGTAGCAGCCATGTACTCAGCTTTTGTAGTGAACAAAGAAACCACAAGTTGTCGCTTACTCATCCAACTGATGGCACCACCAAACATAGTGAACACATAACCACTGGTGGATCTCCTGCGATCAATATCACCTACCCAATCTGAATCCACAAACCCATGAATACAAACTGAATGCAGAGATCCAAAAGAGTTACCATGATAACATATGGAGTAATCTGATGTACCCCTCAAATATCTGAATACTCGCTTAACTGCATCCCAATGTATCTGTCCAGGATTAGCCATAAATCGACTCAGGACTCCCACTGCTTGGGCAATGTCTGGTCTAGTACAGACCATAACATACATAAGACTACCAACCGCACTAGCATAAGGTACTCTACTCATGTCCTCCACCTCACTAGGAGATTTTTGACAATCATCTACAGATAACTTTGTTCCCATAGAAATAGGAACACATAGTGATCTACAATCTGCCATGCTGAACCTATCCAACACAGACTTCACATACTTACTCTGACTCAACCAAATTTTTCTGTTAGACTCGTCTCTATTGATTTCCATATCCAAGATGTACCTAGCTGCCCCAAGATCTTTCATCTCAAACTGTGCTGACAACTGAGATTTAAAATCAGAAATCATACCCTTACCCTTCCCAAACAACAACATATCATCAACATATAATGCAACAATAAGAAGGCGATCATTTTCAACTCTGAAATAAACACAATGATCTAATTTCAATCTTACAAATCCAATTGACAACACAAAGGCATCAAACTTAAGGTACCACATCCTAGGAGATTGCTTCAAACCATATAGAGATTTATTCAATCTGTAAACAAAGGATTCTTTACCTTTAACAATGTAGTGCTCAGGCTGTGACATATAAATCTCTTCCTCCAAATCACCATGAAGGAAAGTTGTCTTCACATCCATCTGTTCTATCTCTAAATCATATGATGTAGCAAGAGATAACATAAATCTAATGGATGTCAACTTTGCAACAGGAGAGAATATTTCACCATAACCTATTCCCTCTACATGTGAATACCCCTTTGCAACCAATCTAGCTTTGTACCTTTCAACACTGCCATCTACATAGAATTTCTTCTTGAACACCCATTTACAGCCAACAGATTTTCTCCCTTTAGGCAAAGGTACAAGGTCCCAATTTTTTTTTTTTCTCTAATGAAGCCATCTCATCATCCATAGCCTCAATCCAAGAACCTGCATCTTCCATGCCCAAAGCCTCTTTCACAGATCTAAGCTCATCAGTGTTAGTAATCAAAGCAAAAGCACAACTGGAATCTAACATAGAATAACCAAACCTTTTTGGATTTTTTCTTTCTCTTGTGGATCTCCTCAAGGGCTGAGGTTGAGGTTGTTCTTCCTCTTCTTCTGAACTGTCAGAGTTGCTAGAGCTCTCCTCATCATTAAACCCAACACGATCTCTCTATTCAATCTTCTCAGGGGTAGAAGGCAACTAAACAACATCTTTTTCCTTTTCTTTTTCATCTGGTTGTAGCACAATAGGAGAAGATGTTAGCTCTCTAAAAATAACATTTTTTCTATACAACACCTTACTAGTCATAGGATCCCAAAGCTTGTATCCTTTCACACTAGCACTGTACCCGATGAAAATACATTTAACAGCTTTGTTTTCCAACTTAGATCTTTTCTCCTTTGGAACATATGCATAAGCTTCACAACCAAAAACACAAAGATGTCTAATTGAAGGCTTCTTACCAAACCACACCTCCATGGATGTCTTACCAACAAGGGCTGATGTAGGAGATCTGTTAACCAGATAGCAAGCAGTGGCCACAGCTTCGGCTCAAAACCTTTGTTCTAAACTAGCTCCACTAAGCATACTCCTAACCTTCTCCATCAGTGTCCTGTTCATTCTTTGTACAACTACATTTTGCTCTTGGGTATAAGGAGTTTTCTTATGCCTCTTGATACCTTATTCTTTATAGAACTATTCAAACTCTGCTGAGCAAAACTCAACACCATTGTTAGTTCTCACACACTTAATCTTCTTACTAGTCTGATTCTCTACAAGGGCTTTAAATTCCTTGAATAAACTAAAGACTTGTATCTTACTTTTAAGGAAATAAATCCATGTCCTTCTACTGTAATCATCTATGAAAGATACAAAAAATACAGACTTGTAGATCAAAGGAACTTTTACAGGACCAAATACATCATAATGAATAAGATCCAAAACATCAGAAGATTTGTGAGAACTAGAGTAAAACTGAACAGGATTTTGTTTACCATATACACAGTGTTCACAGAAGTTGAACTCAAGATTGCAATCATTTAACCCCTCAACGAGATTTTTTTTTTTTAGGGTTCTGAGACCCTTCTCACCAATGTGGCGAAATCTCATATGCCAGAACATTGTCTTTTATGTAGGAAGCTTTCCTTCCAAAGTGTTTGCATTGCCATTGGAACCAATAACCACAGAATTCTTCACTGCTTTTTCAGATGGTGAGGATGAAGAACTATTACATAGAGGAATACATGCATCTAGCTAAAATAGAGTACCTCTCCTAGTACCCTTAGCAAGCACCATCGATCCTCTAATCATCTTACATCCTTCTTTCAAAAAAACAACTTGCACACCTACATCGTTCAGCATACTTACAGATAATAGGTTTTGTGCTAGACCTAGAATGTGCATAACTCCATTGATTCCCTTTACTCGTCCATCAGGGAATTTGATAGTGACCCTTCTGCGTCCAACTATCTTCAGGTGAGAATCATCACCCAAGTACACCTTTCCACCATCGAACTCTTCATATCTTGAGAGAACCAATTTCGATGAGAGGTCATGTGAAAAGATGCACCCGAGTCAACCAACCACACATCATCAAATGCATGGGCTGCCAAAGCTATGATGAATGCATCACCATCTTCTTGAGATTTTTCAGAACCAAAATCTGAGGCTTTCTTCTTCTTCTTAGGCTCTTTACATTCTTTACGAAAATGTCCAATCTTATCAGAGTTCCAACATTTTTCCTTGGACTTATTAGAAGTCTTTGACTTCCCACAGGATTTGGATCTACCTTTATTGTCAGACTTATTGTCATTTTTCTTTCCTCTTTTCGTGGATCTCTCACAAATAGCAAGGGCTTCTTTTTTGGAAATGGAAGCCTTTCTCTGCATCTCCTCTGATAGCAGCAAAGACACCACATCATCCATTTTTAAGGTGACTAATGTGCTTTCGAGAGCCATCACAAGATGGTCCCATGAATCCGGTAAAGAACACAAAAGTGTGTAGCAATTATCCTCCTCCTCTAACTTGACACCAGCTAATGTCAATTGTGCAGCCAGCAAATTAAATGCATTTAAATGATCCATTAAGGATCCACATTCCTCCATTCATAGAGAATACAACTTCTTCCTCAGGAACAACTTGTTCACCAAAGATTTGGCATGATACATGGCCCCAAGTCTTTCCCACAAACTATATGCAATTTTCTCACCTAGAACATTCAGAAGGACTGCATCAGTTAAACAGAGTCTTATGAGACCCTTAGCTTTACAGTCTTTGATATCCCAATCTAATTGAGTTATAGTTGCTGGTCTTGTAGTGCTCGTAGTCGCTTCCCATAGGTCACGATCTTCCAACATGTCTTCTATCTTGAGTTTCCACAACTCGAAATTAGTGCCATTAAATTTTTCCACCTCCATTCTTCCATATGATGAACTCGCCATCTCAATCTACAAATAAGATTTAGGATACTCTGCACAAGACTCCCACTCAACTTGAGATTAGCTCAAAAAACCCTACCCAACAACTAGGATCAAAAGTTGATCAAGCTCTGATACCACTTGTAAGGAAACTCAGGTGCGGAAATAGCTTCCTACACTAATCTCATGAGGAAAGTATGGTGCAAATCCTTTTAAAATATTTTACACTTATAGATTCAATATCATGTGAACACCAATATAGCAGCCAACCATGCATACAAAAAATAGACAGAGAAAGAAACACACAACACAAAGATTTTTAGGTGGGGAAAATCCTTTCGGTAAAACAACCCCACCCCTCCAGAACCTACACAATGTATTATCTTCAACACAAGATTACAATACACTTGCAATGCAAGTTCAACATCAACAATAGAAGACTCCAACAACACCTCAGTACCTGCAAACTTTCATCTATCACACTATTGCATTACAACATGCAATACTCATTTTATGAACATCTTAAGACCCAACAAAATGCCCACAAAGGAGTTGGGCATTTTTCATGGCTCAACCACCAAGAAACATGCACAATGCCACATGTACATCTAATACCAAGAAAAGGGCATCCATCCCTTGAATAGGCAATGACAGCTTGTCATAGAATCCGCCAAAAATAGTGGTCACAAGAGAAGTGTAAGGGAATCCGTCATACCGACCTATTTTTGGCATATTCTCTTACACACGCCAACCACTTATTCTTGGGCTCCCAAATAGGCCTCATGTCATAAGATGCTCTTACACCTGTCATAGCTTATTCCTTAAATAGCTCTTACACATCATAAGAATTTGTCATAACCATTTTAGCCATGATCTCCTTCACACACTTCAAGATGCTGACACATGTAAGTGATCAACATGAAAACTAGACATGTACACTCACATTTACATATTATTTGCAAAAATACATTTTACAAAACAAATAATAATAAGAATAGGAATTATACGAGGTTGAGACACCTTATTCCTAACAATTTTGGCTAAATGCTTGGGGAGATTTGTGAATGATATGGTGGTGAAAGGGGACTTTGTGGGCCTTAACAACTCATCTTCTACTCTAGTGTGCTCTCATCAACAATTTGTAGATGATTCTATTGTTATGGGGGAGGCTTTGGTGAGAAATGCTAGGAACATTAAGAAGGCTTTGGGTGACTATGGGATGGCCACTAGTCAAATCATTAATTGGAGAAAAAGTGTGATCTACTTTATTAATGTTAGTGAGGCAAGACAAAATAAGATCAAAAAGGTTATTGGTTGTGAGAGCAGTTCTCTGCCTGGAACTTATCTGGGTTTAGCCCCTCCTGACAACTTTTGGAACTCGCTGATTGATAAAATCTGCTTGAAACTTGCTGGTTGGAAAGGCTCTCTCCTCAGTTAGGTTGGTAAGGTTATTGCTTTGAAGTATATCCTACAAAGTGTTCCACTTTATGCTTTGAGTGTTTTCAAAATTCCAAGAAATTTTGCTCTTTCTATTGACAAAATTTAGAAGACTTTCTTGTGGACTGGAACAAAGACTAAAAAAGGACTTCCTTTAATTGTTTGGGAAAATGTTTGTATTCCTCGGGGGAAGGGAGGGCTTGGCTTGAAAAGGATTACTACAATGAATGAATTCTTATTGGCTAAATTATTATGGAGATGGCACAAGGAAGAGGGGGAATGGAAGAATATTTGGGATGATAAATATAATAGGGATCACTTTGATTTTCATCATTTCCGTAATATTAATGTTGAACAAGGGGGATCTTTGATCTGGAAGAATGCTCATAAATTTAAATATATTTTAAGGAAAGGGGTTAAATGGAAGGTGGGAAATGGTAGGAAAGTTCTTGTTTGGGAAGACATTTGGATCTTGGACAACCCTCTTTTTGATGATCCAAGGCAGAATAGGTATATGGAACAATGCAAGCTTCAATTTGGTACTTTTGTGGGTGAATCTTCATAGTGTGGACCATAAATTGTTAGAGCTTGGGAAGTGTTTGAATGTGTTCTTTTTAAACCATGAATAGGATGTTTTGATTTTGAAAACTAACCCCAGTGGTATGTACTCTATTTCCTCAACCTATGCTCTTTTGATGATCATGATGAACTTTGCTAGGCTAAGGCTTCGGTGAAAGGCATGACACCCAAAGTTAATATCTTCTTTTGGATTCTTCTGCAAAATAAAATTTTGACTCTTGGTAATCTTAAGAAGAGAGGTTTCGTCATTGTTAATTAATGTGTTCTTTGTAAGAATGATGGGGAATCAGTGGATCATAGTATGTTGCATTGTCCCTTTAGCAAGAAGCTTTTGGATAAAGTTTGTAGCTTACTAAAAGTGGATTGGGTTTTCCATGCTACCATCTAATTGTTCTTTTCTAGTTGGATGGCTCCTTCCAAGAATGCTTTGATTGTCAAATTGTGGGACTTCATTCCTCCTTATCTGTGTTGGGGCATTTGGAAAGAGCATAATGATAGGATCTTTAGAGGAGTGGAATCTAGTCCTGATCAGGTGTTCTATAAAATTAAGGTCCTTATGATTGAAAATATTAAAATTATTAGTTCTAGATAGCAACCTTGTAATGAGTGGGAAGAAGGGGTGCTTAATAGCTAGAATATAAGGAGTTTGGGAATGAATATTAAGGATCTTAATCCAAGGGATAATGCTAGATGGGACTGACCTTCGGTGAATTGGTTTAGGATAAACTTTGAAGGGGCCTTGAAAGGGAACCCAGACAAAGTAGGATGTGGAGTTGTTATTAGAAACTCTAATGGTGACTATGTGGGTTGCATGGCTATTCCAATAGGGAGTCAAACTAATCATGTTACAGAAGCCTCTACTGCTCTTCATGGTCTTATCTATGCAAAATGTATGAATTTGAGGAACATATGGGTGGAAGGAAACTCCTTCAACATAATTAATTGTTTAAATAAAATTACTCAACCATCATGGACTATCAACAATATTATTTTCAAGGCTATTAATATTATAAATTCTTTTCAAACTTGCATTATAACTCATAATTTTAGAGAATCCAACCATACTATTGATTGGGCTATGAATGTGGCTTGTTTCAGTGATATAAAATCATTTGGGATTTTTATGAGTCCTTACCTTCAGATGGCTACCAATTTATCAAGTATGATAAATGGAGATCTAAGAAAAAATATTTTAATTATAATGGTATCAGTGATTTGTAATTATGAGGTGAACTTGTTCAGAGTGTGGTGGGTTATGATTTTTAGAAAGTTGAGCATTTCACATGGATTTTGGGTAGTATTTACCATTCCTCTTTTCGTTTATGGTGTGACATTTAGTTGTAGAGTGATTTGGGGTTTTTAGAGAATGAAAACCAATGAATTTGGTGCAAATAATATGGTGGGAAAAAGGAAAAGGGTGGAGCTAGCTAGCTGCTCAGAGTGGAGGAAGAAGTCAAAGGTGTGGGAGATTCTAAGGTGAGGCAATTTCATAGGGTATATGACAAGGTTGAGAGGTAAAAATCTAACTATTACACACCAATTTATCAAATCCTGGAAGGATGGCTCTGTGATTGTTAGTAATTAGTGAATGGATGTTATCAAAGAAGTAATTGTGGAGGCTATGGGGCTGGACATGGATGCGATTAATTTTTATCAGGAGAGGAAGCTCTTGGACAGGGTCATCAATGATTTTGTGGAGATAGAGCAGGAGAAAAAGTTGCTTGGTTAAAATAGGTAACTCATATTACAACCCGGCCTCTGTTTCTCGACCATGGAAATTTGTGCTTTTTGTGATAATGGAATATCTAATTTTAGATGGGAGATTCACTAAGCTATATGGGTATCATTTCATGTTGGAAAATCAATTTTAGCATGATGTTAGGATTAATTTTCCATTCTATTTATTGCAGTCTCTTAGTATTTCCACTTAGGCTATTTAGAAAGACCTAAATGGTGAGCATGTTTACCATGAGGGTGTTATGGTCCTGATAATGAATGTGTTAAAGTCCAAAAAGATTGTGAAACCCAAGGGTACTTTGAAAGGGGCTGATCAGGATACGAAAGGGAGTCTCTGAAATAAGGGCTATGATTCTAATAGCTAAGATGAAGCTGAAGGGGGTTTGGGTAGTTTGAAAAAGGGCTTGAGTGGCAGATCCAAAAAGAAGAAAAAGATTGTTGAGGAAGGTGATTCTGACAAGGAGAGAAACTTCATGGAGGAATTAGTAAGAGACCACTATGATAAGAGGAGTGGAGGTAAAGGAAAGAGAAGTAAGGGCCTTCAAGATGATCATGTCTCTCCTCCTTCTGATAAAGATCCTCTAGCTCACTGGCTGGAAAGGAAAAGAAAATATTTAAGGTGGCAAGAGGATAGGCCATAGACTAGGAAGAATGGGGACTTGGATAATGAGGATGGTAGAGAATAGGGGCATATTCTAGACTTGGATGAAAGTATTGAAGGTGGGCTCGGGTCATTCAAGGGTCTTTTTGGTAACTTGGGTTCAATTCTGAAGCAGATTGGCTTCCTTAAGCAACAAATGCAATTGCTGGGAATGGAAATGGAGCAAGTCAACAAAACTACTAGAGGTGAGCGTACATTGGGCCAACATATAGATAGACTTTCAAAGGTTATTGGGAATGTAGAATAAGTTAAAAACCTCATGCATAAGATACAATGCTCAAGGCCAAACAAAGGGTGATGGATAAAGAGATTAGTGGAATGCAAGGGAAGGTGTCAAAAATGGATAATAAATTGGGCAATTTGGAAAAACTATTCAAACAAATGGCAGACAATGTGGGTAACCTGTTGAAGAGGAATGAGATTTACAAAGGGCAGGACTCCCCTCTAGTGGCAGAGACTCAGGGACCTAGAAAACATACCCATCCTCATTCTAATAAGAATGAGGATGTTAGTAAGAAGGACAAGGTGAAGGTTGGTGCTGATAATATGCATATTCTAGTAGATCAGGCTATTGACCTGATAAAGACTTCTTAGCTAGTCGGTTTTTGTTCTTTTACTATTCTTTTGCTATCTTTTTCAGTTCTATTTTAAGTGACCTCATGGTTGTTCTTTTTGGAGGTCTATTTCATGTTGTCATGTGTTGCTTTTCTCTAATGTTTACATCTCTTGTTTATCTCTAGATTTTTGTTTTTTTGTAAAGGTTTCAGGTCCTTTAAAACCTATTTTTACTTAATCAAAACAACATACCTTTTCTATTAATGAAATTTTTATGGAGTTTTTTTTTTTTTTTTGGGTAAGAGACCAAAGTCAAGATTAATTATTATGTGTTGTAATTAACTATCATTATTATTTATTAAGTGTGATCACAAGTAGATTTGAACCCAAGACCTCTTCAATAAGAGGCTCACAATTTACCATTGTGTTGTAGGCTCTTGCCTTTTTATGGAGTTTTTTTAATTAATTAAATACATGATATTTTTATGATAATAAAAATATTGAAAAAATATTTATTTGATAATTTATTAATTTATTAAATCTTAATTTTAGTATAGTAAGTTTGTTTAAATTAATTAAATAGATGATAGTTACATTTTTATAAGAGCAAAAATTAGAGAAAATATCTATTTAATTCTTAATATAAAACATAATCTTAAATTTACTATTTAAATTTTTGGCAATATTATTTGAAAAAAAAATCTTCAAATGTTATTATAGCCATTATATTTTTTTATTTAACTCACTCAAGAATATTATTGTTAATTAATAAAAAGAAAATTTTTTAATTAATTATTTTTGCTAAAAGAACGGTTAAATTAAAGAGGAAATAAACTTGTTATACTATGTATGTATGTATGTATGTATGTATGTATATGTGTATATATGTATACATACATACATACATACATACATATATATATATATATAATATATACATATACATATATACATATATACATACATACATACATACATATATATATACATATACATATACATACATATATATATATATATATATATATATATATATATATATATATATATATATATATATATATATATATATATATATATGTATGTATGTATGTATTTATATATATACACATTTATGTATATATATATATGTATATGTATAGATATATATGTGTATATTATATACATATAAATATAAATACATACATATACACACACACACACACACACACATATATAGCTAAAAATAATAATTTTTATGTCTTATATAATTAATTTTTATTCATTTTTTTATTATTTAATTCAATGTTATTTTATTTTTTTTATTTTTTTTTTAAATAAAAATAATTACTAATAATTATTTAAATAAAAAAAAAAGTTTTTTTAAAATCAAATTAAAAATACTTAATGTTGGACCTTGTTTTCTTAATGAGAACTAATTTTGTGACTATATCAAAATGGTTTAACAGGTTTCTAATGGTTTCTAATTAATCTTCTTTGTCATTAATATTATATTCTTTATATTTATTTTTTGTTAATAACTATTATATTAATATTATAATATATTGGTATATATACATACATACATGTACATGTACATGTGTGTGTGTGTATATATATATATATATAAATGTAATATTTCAAACATATAATATTCGATATATAAACTATATATTAAAATATTATTATATATTTATTATTCATTATGTCAGTATTTATAGCTTTCGATCTAGGAAAATGAGGACATTTCATGTGAATCCTTTTTTATTTTTTTCCTTTGTTTGTATTTCTTTCTTTTACTTCATTTTTTTGTTCCATTCCATTTGGTTGTACAATTTGAGATTCTAAAGTTTTGGGGATTCTTAAATTGAATTTAGTGGGATCTTATCTCTTTTTAGTCTTGCTTATAGTTGCTCATATCTCTCCCCATCTCTTTCTTTTGTTTTACCATGAGTATGTGTGTAGATTCATACTACCACTAAAGTGGTTGCTAAATGTAGTGTCATTAGTTGTAACATTATATAATTTACTTCACATTTTCATTCTTGCCTTAGTCTATGGTACCCTTGAGCTTATCTAAGATAATATTTGGTTGAAATATTGAAAATGAAATTTTATATGTTCATATTGTGATTAAAATGGATACTTTGGTCCAATATAGTCTACCTCTAGCAATACTAACCTAATTTGATAAGTCAATGGAAGCCAAGATACCCTTAAGTTAGTCAATAGTGTTAAAAGAGAGAGCTAGTTAACATTATTGTTTTCAATTGATGTAAAACACAAGTTTTGAAGGGACCCGAAACCGTTTATAATCTCAAAGTAGATAGATTTTCAACATAATCATCAAATACAACAATCACCCTCAAAGTAGGTAACACCAAACATGACATAGAAAAAAACCAACAAACCTACTAAGCACAACACAAATGCTAATATAAAGCTGAAATAAAACCAAAAAAAAGACCAACAACACAAGACCAGAAAGGACCAAACTAGACTGATTGCATAAGGAGAGACTTAGTCTCCTCCAAATCCTCAAGCCTCTATGTTTCAATAACTTTAGATTTCACCTTGGGCTTATCCTTATTTTTAGGTTCAACTTCCATCTTCTTTTTAAATCAATTTCTATTACCAGGACCAATATTCAATGCACTTGAAGTAACAACATCCTTATCCACATTGATGACTCCCTAGTCTTGTAGCTTTCAAGTACATCATGTAGACTTTGAGATTTTCTCTTGAAGCTCTGAGACTTGAGAGCTTCAATCTTTCCAATTTGTTCATGCTTTTGATGCATACAAACTTCCAAAATAGCATTGAAGTCATTATCCACACTATTCACAAGAGACTTGTTATGATTTCCCTTTTGAATTTCTTCAAATTTCTTATGCAAATCTTGCATACCCTCATTGATTTTCTTTATTTCCTTTGTTTGAAACTATAATTGGAATAATTTTAATGTATTTATTGATATCTAACCTTATTGGTGAGGAATTTTCTAACAATGTGGTGTGTCATATTAGTTGATTGATGATGAGGGTTTGAAAAGAGAGATAACTAGATGAACTAATAAAGTTGCTGAGTATAGAGGAGCAAGAATGATGGAATTATAATGGGCACTTGATCTCTTAGTCTTTGACAAGATAATGCATTTTTTAATCATTCTATTAAGTGAAGAAGACAATTAGGTTGATGTATAGAAGAGAAGAAAAGAAGTTAAGTGAAAAACTAAGCTTGAGCAAGAGACAATTTCACTAGGTCAATGAAGCAAAAGATTAAGAAATTGAAGAGATAACCAAGAAAGCAATATCAATTGAGTTTTAGTTATGTTCAAGAAAGATGAAGAAGAAAAATTTAGTAGCGACCGAATGTAGTGAAGACTAAGTGAGCCAGTGTAAGTTGAGCAAGATAGAACAATAGAAATCGAGATACATAGTGATGATTGAGTGTCAACATTTTAACAATTTGTGAAAAATTGACATCTGAGGTTAACATAGTTGATTTTATGGATTTGTCAAAATTCATGAATGATAAGGATTGATGAGCTAGCATATTTAATGCACAAACTAGGTTTTTTAAGTGATCAACAACATGGATTTGAAGGAGAAGTTTCTAGTAGTTTCAAAATAGATTCAATAAATTTGATCAAATCCTAAGATCTATGTTGATGTTTAAGAAAAAAAACATCAAAGCTACCTATTTAAGGATGCATAATAGATGTTTAACAAGGTTGATTCATTGTTGATTGACAATTTGTGGAGAAACTGTAAAGAACAGAGTAGCGGAGGAAAATTGAGAAGATTGGTGAAGTGTGATTACTTGAAGGGTTTCTAAGAAAATCAGACATTGAGAGTATAATGAAGTCTGCTCAAAGATCTAAATTTTTAGAGTGATTTGTGTTGGAGTTTGAAAATGTTACCCATTTCCAATTACCCTAATGAGAACAAGATGCATCTAGGGGCAGCTAACTCCCATTATCAACACATCCATTCAGACACCAGGCCAACTATAAGGCATGACCCTTATTCTACTTCAGGCTCTGCAAAACCTAGGCGGGTAGACCTGTAGATTCTTTATATGGTACCAGTTGTCAAAGCATACACTGAATCTAATATGAAGCAGATAAAACCCTTATTTCTTCTATACTCAACCAAGAATCATAAGCATGAAATAGCTAAGAACATAACTCATGAAACTGGCAAGCTAAGTGTGGGTTAACATTGAGTAGCTTTCAACATAAAAGGGAAAATTGATTTACTATGTTGATAACAGCAAGACCCCAATATGAACAACAGAACTTAATGATCTTATCTCTGACCAGTGCCTTATCTATTGGGCAATTAAATGAATCATAACCATACATCTCCTAGAAACCTCAAACGTATCTCTACATTAAGATTCCTTATCTATCTTTCACCTTGTGAATAGACATTTGCTACAGAATGAATCTCATACTCAAAAAATCCTATCATGAATCTGCAAACCCCGTGACAAATATCAAGCAATTACATGGTTCTGTGTTCCATAAGCAAGACATTTTAACCACATACATTTCAAAATGTAATGCAACCTAATTCATGCTCTTTGATCACAAATTAGAAGAAATAACAGAGCCATAATCAGGAGACAAGATTCAAACTGAACTTCTAACTCTTGCTGCACTTTATTTGTTTTCCTTGAAATCAAATACATGAAATGTACAGAAAATAACTCATAGATCACCTAACAGAAAAGAACTATCTGCAAAACTTAAAATGATGTTCAATACAAGAAGAAATGCTGAAGAATGGTTTCTCAGTGCAAAAACTGGAACCCCCACAAATGAAGAAAGAAAGAAAGATATAGCAAGAAATGAATTCCCAGATCTGATATGCAATTGCCAGGTGTCCACTTGAAATCCAATCCTCTGTAACTGAAAAACCTCTTTCTTCTTTCATCCCTTCTGATCTAATTTTGTTTCATCATTAATCTGTAACAAACTTGCAAAATATCCTTGCCTAATGATGAAAACCCTTTACTTGCCAAAATATCTGATTGCCCCATGAAAAAGCCAGTGAAAATGAGTTTTTACTGAGTAAATCAGAACAAATTCGACCCTAACTGCATTTCCATTGCCTTCTACTGATATCCAGGTCATTATCTTGACAAAAAACAAATCTGAACTTCCTGGTATGAATATGGTTGCACTTTAGGTACCTGATAGAAAACCTCATGTAGCTCAAACTGACTGATACCTGTGCAAAAACTGACTCCAAAATTGGAAAGTTCATTTTCTCCCGATTCCAGCGATATATAACATTGCCTATCTGGCCTCGCGAAAACCTCCATAATCTTATTTCAAAAATTAGTCTCCTGCTAGAAGGTTCAGGCTTGCAACTTTGATTTTTTATAAAATTTGAGAAATTCTAAAGTATAAACTTTAGAATATGTCCCATTTGATTTTAAAACTTGACGTGGGAATTTCAACAAAAATAATAATAAAATATTATTATTTTTAACTCTTTAATATTTTCCCTGACCCTTTTAATCTGTGGTCAACCTTGGTTTGACTAGCGCCACATGTCGTCTTCTCGCTACTTCGCCATATTATCTTCCCTGCAACTTCTGCTTGGCGAGATAGCGAGGACGTGCCACGTGGCACGAACTCATTCAATCTTCAGTTTTGGTGCCATATCAGCATCGATGCATTCTCATTTAAAAATCTACTTAATCTTCGTGCCAGCTAACATCATTGGAGGGTCCACTACATAGCGCACCCTTGTCTTTAATAAAGCTGATTCTTTAATTCATATTGTATGATGAGTTGTGTAGTATTTAAACATTATAGTTTACCCCTCCATAGTAAATGTGGGATTAAGAGCTTTATTGTTCCTTCAAACCCTGCACTTAGCCTTCGACCAGCAATTTAACCCTTTGCCAAAATGACTCGCTTCTTGTATGATTGCGTTGATTGGATCAGGTGAGAAGCCCAATTCCCTTCACTTTTGCAAGAAGTGGTGGTGCCACCTTCGCTTCTGGACCACTACCATGAACATATGGATCTCACTCAAAAAGGTCAGAAGCACACTCTTCTCGATTGGGGAATGGGTACACTTACGCCAGGTCATACCAAACCTGCTGCTCCAATCGCTGGATCTACTGCTCAACGGAATCAACTACTTCATGTACTGCACGTGGTGTTGCCAAAACATTTGCTGGATTGACTGAATCCACTACATCAATAGAATCAACTGTTGCTTCTTTATGATCGCTATGGTTCTCATGTTGATGCGGCTTCCTTTTGGCAGGTTTCCTTCATGTTTGAGGCATGGCTTAGACTGTTGAGTGGCTACATTTTTTGTTTTCTCTTTAAAACCTCTGACCTGCGTGGAGCTACTGGCTTTGTTTTCTTATGGGGCTACGTGGACTCCTTGATGATGGATGATGACTACCACAAACTCGGGTGCCCCTACCGTGAATGCCTTCTTTATTTGATGTTGCCTATTCTTTTTTGGAAAATGTGTGATCTCCCTAAGTATTTGTTGTTGCTAGGCGTGGATTTCTCTGACAGTGTGGTTTTTTTTTATGCACAGACCTCCATAGAAACTCTCCAAGAGATGTGTATAGGATCCAAGTTTTGCGCCAAAGAATAAGAATGCTTGCACACCGAAGTCTGAACACATAACAATAAAGATTGAGAATATCTAACCCTCGCATCTTTGACATAGGGTAATCACTGGGCATCTTTGCCAAATCTCAAAAATTGCACAATGTTGAAACTACCGCTATGACCCTTAGAGAATGGGTAATAGTTTTTAGTCATTGCTACATCTGCTACATAGCATGAGTAATTTATTCTAGTTTCACGCTCCTTTTCAATGATGCTAAGGCATTGTTCATTGAATATAGCTGTGAAGAAGGAAATGATACAAGAATGAAAAAAGAATGAATTCAGATGTCCCTGCTCTAGTTTGTGGATTCTTCCCATGCAATGACATGCTTTGGACATGAATGAGATACCAAGCATTGATGGTGAACCGGAGCAGCAAAACAATTTTGTGCAGAAGCACAATAATTTCCCACGGCTCCAAATCTATTTACACCGATTCTACAAGTATGGAATGCCCTTTAAATGTGGATTTGTTCCTTCATTCACCACTGATTTTGATATGAGATTCCAACCTTGGGACCCCTTTGTTAGAAACCTTGTGTAGTCAAATTGGTTATCCTTAGTGCCACACACATATGTGTAAATAGCCATGTTATAGCCTCTCTGCATTCTTATGATTTGAAGAAAACTAAAAATCATTTAAAGGAAAGACCCACCTCTTTACAAGTATGGATGCAGTCCTTGCCATACTCAGTGAACTCAGATGATGGCAATGAAAATGATGAAATATTAAAAGCAATTAAAATCTTTATCATTTTTTTATGAAATCTTCGTCTTGCACACAATCCTAATCAGCCTGATGGAATCAGTCGGACTTGGCTAAAATCTTCGTTTTCAACCATTTGAAAAGCTGAACTACTTTATTGCTCATTTTAGACTGATTAGGATCAACTTTGATCACAGACTGACCATTAGAAACTCATTTTATCACTTTCAATCCAACTGTCATTTTTGCGCCAAGGGGTCCATTGACTGCCCTTAAAAATTGACTTGAACCTCTGACTGGGCCCTAATAACTGGAGCACTAATTCTCTATTCCACACCCTTCTACCCTGTCAGATCTTGTCTCATGAAAAATGTTCAGTCAAAAGATATTTGCTGACAAAGTTGACCACTTAAAACATTTGCAGAAAACATGTCAGAAAGCAACAAACTGGGCTCAGAATTGGCCTTGGAAACTAGGCAAATTAGCACATGGGGAGATGAAAACTGGGGCGTTAAAACTCTGTCACGAGGACAATATGAATCTGCGATTTGGGCTCACGACGAATAACTGGGCGCATTTGGCAAGCGTCTAAAATGGGCTACCTGGATTTGCAGGACAGGAAACGATGACAACATAACAATTTTTACAAACGGAATGACCCTGGAAAAGTGTGCAAACAGATTCGTCAAGATTTGAAAACTAACACACTTGGAGTATTTTCAGTATAGAACATAGGGAAACAAACCATTTGATCTCATCTATCACGGATCAGGAGATATGATGTCACGAATAGGGGTTCCAATCAATCTGCAAATGCTGACACCAGTAAAAGTTAGAAATTCCATTTGGAATCGCGTTTGAAAACTAATCAAATGGATTCGTCAAGGGCTGAAACTTGAAACATGACAAGTCTCTGACATCTAAAATGCAACGCAAAAGGAATTTCAACATTTGGGTCAACCTGTCAAAAGTTACAACATGTCAAACAGGGCTTCCCAAAATTGTGTAAAGTGCATCAGCATGAAAACAGTAATTGACCAACTTTGAGGGATTCAAAACCTAGTCAAACGGACTCAAAATGACTTGAAATCTGAAACATAGGTTTTTGGATATGGATATTAGATACTCTCAAAGTGGCGAGTTATGATACAATTTTGGACAAAAGATATTCGGGTTCAAACACAGCCTCCTGTCGCTGTTTGACACTAGGGCAGAATTGCAAATTTGACAAATGCTTGAAACAGGACTTCGTCAAATGACTCAGAAACTCAATTTAACTTCACGAAACACTTAGGCATGTTGAATGAAAAGTGCTAGGAGCATAAAACACCTCATAGGGTTCAAAGGTACAGCCGAGTACAATCTCATTTAAAAGCATTTATAGGGCTAATTTTTCTCAACAGGGCTCAAAATTGACCATGCTATTTTTAGCGCCAACAAGTTGTATCTTGACAGATCAAACCTAGTTGTTATTTTCTAGCCATTGTACTGATAAAATCCTTTAATAAGGTTGACCTAAAAATCATATCTAAATCATTTAATCAAGGTGACTTTCTAATGTAATGATCAAAATTCCTCTAACTAGACCACTCCTAATAGGGTGATCAAATCCTTTAATAGGGCTACACATAACAATGTATTTTGTAACCATTAATAGGGTTGGTTCTTAACCAAGCTCACTTCAAAAGGGTGAAAAGTGGTAGCATGTTACTTGGTGGTTTTTTTCTAAATTGGGTTTCCAAGTTAAATCCAAGTGTCATAGATGTGTGAATTTTATTTTGTGATACATATTATTTATTTTTGTTTATTTCTATTAGTTGGTATATACTAAACATAGAGCTAGTGATGAGTGAATAAGTTAAGTTGCTAATAAGTTTCTATATCGGCCAAGTGATTTTATGAGTTAGAATAAGTTGTGTGAAGTTGTTAAAAGTTGAATTGGTACATCTAGACGTTAGGATAACTGAGTCAAACCCCTCTCAGTTATTTTGAATATTCTAACAATTGGTAATAGAGCTTTGGCACTTGTAAGGAAAGTTTGAAGGGACTTAAGCTAAAGATCAAGATTTGTAAGAGAGAGGCACCTAAGATGAATAAAGATAACTTCTTGACATGGTGATGATTGATGAGATTGCATCTATCTAGAGTTGGAGATTCATACTATACTACTTGGAAAATGAGTATATTGAATTACCAATACCCATGACTATTGAAAAAATGAAGGAGAAGAATGAGCACAATCAAATGATGATAGATTTGATAATTTATATGAGTTATGCTTAATTAAATGATGTAAAGGAGTGCACTACTACAAAGAAACTATTTGATAAATTGGCACAAATCCATGGAGGAGACAAAAATGTAGTAAGGGATAAAAAAAAATTTTGAGCCACAAGTTTTATGACATTAGAATGAAAGAAGAGGAGATCGTTGCACAATATTGTTGCCTTATCAAGGAGGTTATGAATGCTATTATCCATTATAATAAGAAAGGTATTGAGGATTTTACCTCTTATCTCTATAATTCAAGAATGAGATGTACACCTGGTAATGATTTTGTTAGAGTAAATAATTAATTAATTATTAATTATTTATTCTATTACTTAAGCTTACTTTGGTTAATGTATGTAGTTAATAGTTGTAGTGATGAGTTGTTGACAAAATGGGAGTTTGTTCCCTTCTAGCATGTTCCACCTTTTTATGGAAGTGTGCTTGGTTGTCAACCTTATCTTCTACCAGTTTCTAGCTTGTTCTAAAAGCTTTCTTGAGGCCTTTATATTCGGTCTCTCTCTTATTGTAAATTCATCCATTCACATAGCAATTTCATTTCTCTATTGTGAAATATTTTCTCTTGCATTATTTTCTTCAAGCTCTTGCTCCTTTGGTTTCTCTTTGGCAAGCTATTTGCATGTAGGTAATCTTGGTACATTACAGAGTTGGATTTTATCAACTCCTACATGGTATCAGAGCCTCCTTGTTGCTTCTTGGTTGAAGGATTTTTGAAGCCATGATTCAAAGATACAAACTCTAGTTTGTTTGTGATTTTTTCTTGAATCAGGAGGAAGAGCATTTTTTAGTATTTGGAGAAAAAGGAGAAAGAGAGTTTGACATAATAGATCTGACATTTTTTGAGTTTTTTCTTTATTTTTCGAAGGTGTGATGGCGGCAATTTAGAAAAAATAACTATAGAGGTGATTTTCAAATAGTGATATCTCCCTCCTACACTCATTTTTTAGAGCATTTTTTTTTTTTGTTTTTGGGTAGAATTTTGTGATCTACACATTGCTATAGGTGGTTTGACATCTCTATTTTTGAATTTTTTTGCAACTCACAAATTTCATTTTTTGCCACTTTAAATACTTTTTACGGGCTCATTTGCACACATAATCAAGTTCCATTTTTTTTTGAAAGTGCATTTTTTTTGTCTGCTTTCCAGATCTGCAATTAGATTATAGGTTCTATGGACAGAAATACTACTTTCAAAAATAGGCCCTAAATTGGCTATTATGGTCATACTAAGTATAGAGTGCCCAAATCATACATTAGGGGGGTTAATTGATCTCTTTTGCACTGTGGGAGCATTTTCTTTTTTGTAATTTACCTCATTATAAACCCTTTTTATTCTATTTTCTTCTCTTAATGTCAGATCCTTCTGTGACCTAGCTAATACTGCATAACTATCACACCTAGAAAGCACAAATGACTAGGCTTCTTATGTCATGAGGTTTATGTCATGTCAAGATGAGAACCAACCTGCTCTAACATGCCCTTTTGAGGTTATTTAGCACAGAAATAAAATGGATGAGGCCATGGGATTTATTGCACTAAACATTTTAGACAGTCTACTATTTCGCTTGGATGGTTTGACCACTCTACAGGCTTATTGGCTCAAATTTGAGACTTTGTTTGGCACAATAAATTAGTTATGGGCACTTTAGCTTATTGCAGAGTTAACTTCTTTGACACCTGATAGATTTCCCACCATTGAGGACTTCTTGATGAAATTCAAATATTCGCATACACTTTTGCAAGGATGTGGAAAAACCAAGACAGATGATAAGTGTATCTTTTTGATACTCTCAAAGTTGAGGGGATAGTATCAAATCTTCTCTTCCACTTTCTACTCCACTATGGATGCCTCGGGTGATAGCCATAAGATGCCTTCATTTGAGATATTTTGTGATTAGTTAACTCATGAACATTCCAAGATCAATCAGATGGATTCACTTTTTGGGTCACAGTCACAGGCATTACTTGTCAAGGATACACATGAGTAGAAGTTGAAGCAGATATTAGATCCCTCTTCTACTAGTTCATCATATACTAAGAATAAGGAGAAAAAGAAGAATGAGACTCCTACTTGTTCTTATTGTTAGAAAGGATCTCATGATGAGGCACATTATTTTTAGAAGAGATTTGATGGCTATGAGAAACAAATTGTGGATTTGCAAGCTCTACTTTAGAAGACCACTATTTCTTCTCCATCCTCTTCTACCTTACAGGGGTCTGGCTTTTAGTTTTCTTCCACATCTTCACCATCTACATCAGATCTTGGCAAGGATCATGCATTACATGCTTCCATTGTATCTTCTTCATAGGTTTCTTAGATATCGGATTCAGGTGCTTCTCACCATATGACATCTTCTCAAGGTGTCTTCTCTACTCTTGAGGCTTCTCTTATTCCTCATATTGTCATGGGGAATAACACTACCCTACCAATCTGTGGGAAAGGTTTAGTTCACATCTAGGATGGTATATTCAATGATGTATTGTATGTTTATTTGCCAACCTTCTCTCAATTTCTCAGATTACACAGAGTGGATTAGGGAAGATATTTGAGTTCACTGCTAATTCAATCTTCATTCGAGATCATGTAACAGGAGTTCTTATTGCTATAGTGGTAGTTGATCCTTCCACTCATCTCTACACCTTATCGCACTTTTGTCCACCATATCTATTGTTGAAGCATGACTCTTCTCTTCTGCAGGAGCATCATGTGGTGCAGTCTGGATACTTGAACCTTTGTATTGTTCCTAAGATCCCTATTTTAACTACCACACCACATCCAATTGAGTGATTTTCTCCTCTACAAGATTCTTCTACCACTCCACCTAATCCTCCAACTTCATTCATTGAGCCTCTAAGTGCACTTGTTGCAGATACTATAGCAAACATTCATAATAGTGTCATCACACCTACCTTGGGGATTCCATTTCAGGATCCTCATCCTTTTTTTTTTAGGCATCAGCTAGGCCTTCCAGTTTCCCCTCTCATTTAGGGGTTTCCTTATTATGTGCCTTTGTTCCTTCCACATTGGAGTTTCATTGGTTCGATCATTTCTACAAAAGATCCATCATTTTAAGGGGGCTTTGGTGTCTATTCTCATGGGGTGACTAATTGTACTTATGGTTTTGAGAGAGTCTCTTGAGCCATTTTTAGTCATTTTCCTTGGGGGCTCTTATTGAGGCCTTCCTTCCTTCATGTTTTTTTCAGCATGTTTTACCTCTTTTTGGGGGAGGGTTTTTCCAATGAGGTTTTCCCTCTTTCCTCATTTTCATAGGTTGCATTTCTTTGCATTGTACATGGGTACCTAACATGGCCTTGTTGCCAGGACCCATTCTGCATTTCATCTTAGTTTTGTGAGCTTAAGGCATTCCCCTAAGTTGCACTTAAGGGGGGCTATTAGGAAAAATAATTAATTAATTATTAATTATTTATTTTATTACTTAAGCTTACTTAGGTTAATGCATGTATTTAATAGTTTTAGTGATGAGTTGTTGACAAAATGGGAGTTTGTTCCCTTCTAGCATGTTCCACGTTTTTGTGGAAGTGTGTTTAGTTGTCAACCTTATCTTCTACCACTTTCTAGCTTGTTCTATAAGATTCTTTGAGGCCTTTATATTTGGTCTCTCTTATTGTAAGTTCATCCATTCACATAGCAATTTCATTTCTCTATTGTGAAATATTTTCTCTTGTGTTGTTTGCTTCAAGATCTTACTCCTTTGGTTTCTCTTTGGCAAGCTATTTGCATGCAGGTGATCTTGGTGCATTATGGAGTCAAATTTTATCAACTCCTATAGATTTAACCTTGGATAGTCCAATTGGTAGACTCACTACATTTTAATTGTTAAATTTTGATAACTTTAAACCTTCTATTGTTGAATTTTCTTTCAAATCTCAACTAACCCTTGATGGGTCTAAAAGAAAGAAAAATAGTAAGCATGTGGATAGTGATAGTGAATCATATGATGACATTGAAGAGTTAGAAGCATTATTGGCAACAAAGTTACCTAGAGGAAAAAATCCCTATAATATATTTCACATGTAGCAAAGTTGGTCATATTATTGCAAGATGTCCTCATAGAGATCATAAGGAAGAAAGGAATGATAATAAATACTAAGGAAGGATAGACACTATAAGACTACAAGGGACAAGGTAAGAAATCATGTTACGTTGTTGAAGAAGATGGTTTTGATAGTGATACTAATGAAAATGATGAAGAAGTTGCTTATATTGAATTGAAAGATGAATCTAATGAGCATGAAAAAATTGCTTTAATTTCACATGTAAATAAAAATGATAGATGGATAATTGACAGTGGTTGTTCACATCATATGACTGGTGATAAAAGTAAGTTTGAAAAGATAGAATATTATAATATAAGTAAAACATGTCACATTGTTGAAGAAGATGGTTTTGATAGTGATACTAGTGAAAATTATGAAGAAGATGTTTATGTTACAATGAAAGATTAATTTTATGAGGATGAGAAAACTACTTTAATTTCACATGTGAATAAGAATGATAGATGGATAATTGATAGTTCTTGTTCACATCATATGATTAATGATAAAAGTAAGTTTCAAAAGCTAGAATATTATAATGTAAGTAGTGTTAAGTTTGTAAATGATGCACCATGTTATTAGAAAGGTAAAGGATCAATTATATTGAATGCCACGATCATGTTAACCCTAAAGGAAATCTTGTTAGTGGAAAGCACTTAGTCATTTACTAGGAAATGTTGGTCGGTCATCACTACAATTGAAATATCATATAGGTTGAGTTATCAAGTAAAGAAGTGGATGAGCTCAATGTATGACAAGGTAGTTTAGTTTCCAAGTGCACACAAGTGTTGTCGAGAAATCCATAGTCAGTAAGAGTTTTAGTGGTTGGCAAGTGATTTAGGAGGCAAGATGCGTTGACTACATCTCTCCTTGTTTTTCTACCAAGAATTTTGACCAAAGGCCATATTGGCCTATGATTTCATGTTTTTTCTTTTTTTAAATCCCTACATTGGTCAAAATTTCAATAGAATCAAGTTTTTATGATTGAATTGGTTGAAATTTTAAATAAATTAGGTTTTCCCAAGTTGGTTGAAATTTTGACTAACTTGGGTTCATAACAAAAAAAGAAGAAAAGTTATGTTATATTTAGCACTGCCTAGAGGAGATTTTTTCTACATCACCGTGGGAGCTTTTTGAGGTAAGTCTTTTTTTGGTTTTTGTAGTGATTCTTGGAAGTTGATTTGGTGGTTATTTAGTGCTAGCTCTTTTATATTGTTGATTAAACCTGTAATTTTGATGGCTTTCTTCTACAATCATCTAAACATGATTCAACTTGCTATTGTAAATCTTGTATCAGTATGTCTTTAAAAGAATAGTAAAAGAATACTTTATAAGTTATTTACTTAAATAAGGAAGGGTACTCATAGACCCTTAAACCCAAAATTTACAATACTATGGTTCAACTTGCTATTGTAAATCTATGATTTGAAAGTGGTGCCAAAATTTCAAATGCCTTTACTAAATGCTTTACTTTTCCCCCACCACACATTGGAATGTTATCTAATGTTTCCACTTGCAGGGGCCTTCATAGGTTGGTGGAACTCCTTTCCAAGGAGATGACAATAAAGTTACACTGCTATATTCCTTAACACCCTCCATGATCTTCTCATCCATGTTTTCATTTTTCTATCTAGAAATCCTAATTTTCTTATCATTCCCATTTGATTCCATTTGAGGAGACACTAACATAATTGCATTGGTATTGCAATCCTCTAAAATGTTGTTTTTATCCATTTTGGGTCCTCCAAATCATGCATTGTCTAGTTAAGATTCCCATTTTTGGGTCTAAAATCCAAATTATATCAGAATTCCTAATGGACAATCTATTTTCCTTAGCATCTAACATCCCAAGAGTAGATAATGTATCATTGGAAAATATATCACTCTTACACAATTGTGAAAATTCTAAACCAATAATATTCTCATTCATTGTGCTAATTTCAAGCTGAACACTCTCATCTTTCCAACTATTCCCACACATTTTAGAGAAACCATCTTTGATATCTTCAATATATGATAGACCACAAGTATATTCCTAAACTCCAATCTAGATTACACATTGGTTTCTTCAACTTTGGCTGAATTTTTTTTGTTTTTGAAAAATTATCTACTATTGTTTCCAATTGTCATGATTCTTGCAACACTGGAAAATTTTTTCAAAGCTCTCCAAATCTATCTGTGCATTGGGAAATGGTTTTTTATTCAATTCATTGCTATCTCACATCCTAGTTAGTTACTTGGACATCTTGGCACCATTAAATGTTCTATTTGTATAAGATGATTTCATTTGAGATGTTTCAAATGCATTAATATAGTTGGTCTCCATTTTATCATTTGAGGTACCATGGCTCTTTGTTCATCCTTTTTCAATATTCCCAAAACATAGTGATAATGAGTCTTGTCATATCAACATCCTAATGCAACTCAAGTGGCTCAAACTTTGCCTTATATTTATGGAATCATATCTAAACCAAGCATACTATTGAGAAAAATAACATGGATAACATTAGTGATCATGTTGTTGAATTGGTTTATTCTAATGTTGGTCATGACACTATGTGTTGTATCAAACATTGATTGTCCCAACAAACATTTGACTAGACTTTAGTAAATTCATGGAGAGTATTTCTCCTCAACCCTATTAAGGTTATAGGATTTGGGTAAAGTATATGTTTGAATTCAATTTTTAGATAACAATGAGATGGAATACTTTGCAAACCCTTCAATGATATTGTTGAGCAAATATAGAATTGTTAATTCAATGACTTATATAAATTTTGATCTTTTACTTGAATATTAATCTTCATTCAAATAGTACTAACCTTTTATATATATATATATATATATATATATATATTGCAGGAGAATATGAAAGTGTAGATTGAAGGTGTTAACATGTGGTGTTGATGTGCTTCCAAGCAATTTTTTATCCTTGGTTATTACATATGGGAGGAAATCATAACAAATCATAACACTTGATTGTCCTTGGTGATTACAAAAATAACACTTGCCTATACCGTTACAAAATGGTATGTGCATTTGGCCAAGGGTCACCTAAGTTTTGGTATAAAATCTTTCAAGTTTATAATAGGATGTCATAGTAAATGCACATCTCTTATTGCAATTTGGTGAAAGTTCTCTAGGGTGTGCTTACACAAGTACTTAGGAAATCTTTCTAACTTTCCCCAATGATCCTTAATCTCCTCTAGGATCTAGTTCAGCTTATATTATTAACTAAGTCCCACTCTTACTCTTCTACAAGAGTCTTACTCCTTATGGTTCACCTTGAAAGATAGACACCTTTAGATTTCTTCAACTCTTCCTTCACTTAGAAGATTCGAAGTCCCCTCAATCAACTCATGCAATTTATTATAGGGGTTCTTATCTCTCCATCAACATTGATTTTTCTTACATTTGAATCCATTTTGAGGGATCTCCAAGTCCTTTCCAACCATGTTCAAGTTCTTGCCTTGTAAAGGCCTAAAATGACCTACTAGCAATTAAGCCTAATTAGAGACCTTTTTTCTCTTTTCGCCAAAACTTTTCAAATAAGTTAAAAAACTACCACCATGTCTAGATACTCTTTTGGATTTTATGAGAGATTTTTTTGGTTATTTGGATAATTTTTCTTAAGAAATGATGTTGAATATTGGTATAGTAGATAGTAAGGTTATATAATGATAATGATCATTGAAATAAATTAAAGAAGTAAGTGAACATACTATACAACACCCAAGGTTCACATGTGTTCAGGGATATTTCAACATTGTTTATACTCTAAGATTACTATCTAAAGCCTTTCTCATGAAATAGTGTGCTAAGAGATTTTCATCAGTAGATTAAAGCCTACATTACAAAAGGAACTTATGCATCATCCTTACTATGTTTGTAACCAAAGTTAAAGCACCTCCATTATTGTCTTCTCTTCCCAATCTATACATCAAGAATACAAGAGAAGACAAATTAATTTTTTTAACTGCCTACCAGTTAGTTGTCTCACAATTCTAATTGGGACTTGTAACAAGATCATGAGTTGACTACTTATATGGGTGCATGGGAAGATGTTGGGTTGAATTTATAAAATGCATTTCAAGTGTGGAGATCTACTAAACAAAGATGAATACAGATGAATTCTATTGTAAATCAACAATGAGATCAATGGGAATTTTTCCAAGACGAGGGGTGGTTTTTTTAATTATTTGTAAAATATTGTATTGACTGATTGAATGGGTGTATGCAATATGCATATGGTGACTAATAAAAGAGGTAATTGAATGCACCATAGAGATCCACAAATAGTGATGGCCCTTCATGTGGAATTGTTGTCTATAACTTTCTTATGCTTTACTATGATACAAGCTCTTCATAGTGTGATGGAACATGAACCAAGTAGGTAGTATAATGTAACTTGTTCCATGATTTTGATCAAAGATAAGAGCCTTCATCATTGAATCCTCTTCATTAACTTTCTCAATAAAGAAACATTAAAATGGATGGATCATTTCAACTATCCTATTCTTAGCCAAATGTAAAATCTAAGACACAATTTGTAGGGAGATGTTCAACTAACTTCTTATACAAAATGGGATGTTAAAGAAGTGCATATTGAAGATGATGATGGATGATTCCCATTACTAGTATGATGGGGTGGAGAGTGTGCTCGCCATGTGTTAAAATGCAGAATTACCAAAATGCATGGTGAGCAAGGTGGCAACCAGAGAGTGATGAGTGCAAGCAAGGGGAACTTCTCCATTGACAAGCCCGGTCAAAGATGTCCTCCAATTGCAGGCGAATTGAGTGCCTAAGAAAATACTAAAGACCCCTTGGATTCGTGTGAAGCATTGCCACCCCTGTTAAGAATATACGTTCACTGTTGTAGAAAATGACTTGTCTCTTGTCAAGAGATTTCCTCGCAAGAAGACAAAGACAATAAAAAAAAACTTGTAGTGCACATTTTGCTTCAGCAAGGAGTCACGCGGGGAGTGTGACTACAGAATTAGAAAGGAGTATTGCTGCTTTGATTCGATTGATTGGGTGTGTTCACCATTGCAGATTTTCCTCCTGGGCTGCACAAGTAGAAAGGACAAATTGCCGAATAAATGCATCCAATCCCGTGTTGAAGCAAAGCAGAGCACCATGTGAAAGAAAGAGGAGCAGTGCTCCACGAAGAACACCTTGTGTTGGGACTTCCGCATCACCTTCCCCTCCCCAGTTCCACGTCCTGTCAGGAGGAACAACAGTTAAATGGTTTGGAAGAAGGATGCAGAGGACCTCTATGCATTCGATCCCACCCAATCCTTGAAATTGTGCAGTAAAGAGTGTTGTGATCAGTGGGCGAACAAATTTCTGTTCGCCAAGTGCATCTTAATGCCACGTCAAATGCATGAGGGACTTGGAAAGACCAGACAAATCATTGAAGTAGCTTCCTCCCCGGTCGCATTTTCTCCTAGCCACGCATGTGAAAGGAAATGCAGGCAAGAGGGACGCTTGTTTAAGCACTATAACAAGATTCATCTGCAAAACATCTTTGTTCGAGTCCTTGCTGATTGTCGATTTCTGATACCCATAATAGAAGTGATTTCGGGTGTGTGTTAAACATACAAAATGAGCTGTGAGCTCAAACAATCGGCAGAGGAGAGAAACAGCCAGATTATGTTTAAATCGGCAGCTGTAGATGTACGAGTCCAAAGTTTGACAGAAGGAGATCACGCAAAGGCACGGCAAGGATAGTGATCACCGTTAGCAACTGGGGAGCGGGATTTGCGAAAAGTGAAAGGAGGCAGCAACTCTTATGTGAAATACTCTTTCTCGCATTCGATGAAGTAGTAGACCCATATTCCATAAGGGCCCGTTTGGTTGCTGGCATAGGAATTGAAAATTAGAATAGAAAAATAGAATGAGAATGGAATTAAATTTTTTTTTTTCTAATAAAAAAACAGATTGGGAATATGAATGGCTATTCTAGTTCTAATTATTTTTTGGCATAGACATATGCTCATTTTAGGAGCAAAATTGGAATATGTCTTCCTATTCCTTATTCTGATTGAGCGTACCAAACAGCGAATGTAAAACCTATTCTAATTTTCTCTTCCTATTACAATCCTATTCCAGCAACCAAACGGGCCCTAAGAATTTATTTTCCCATGGCAAAGTAGGTGGTTTAGTTTTATTTGTAGGGTTATAGTCCCACATCGATCACATAGGCATTTATATTATTTTTAACCAAAGAGGCATAGCTTACGTGTCAAAGCTTAAAGGAAAAGTGACAGTTTCATTTGACCATAAAGTAAATTTTGAATAATAGGCTTGATGATGTAGAGATCATGTGGCATACAGGGGGACCCGAGCGATGAAGTAAAAGAAGACACATGTCAACCAAACAAACCAATTGCAATAAGACACCTGGTATGAAATCGAGGTCGAATGTTGACATGGCAGGTTCAAAATTGGAAGCTCCAAATTTTGCCATGTGGTGAGATCCAATGCTCGACACTTCCCTACATTGTGAAGTTGCTTGACCGTTAGGCAATGCGGGGAAGCACCTAACCGATAGGGGATGACATGGCAATGACTGAGTAGTAGGAGATCTAATGAAATGATGACTTGGCTTAGTTGACTCAGATGAATAAATAGAGCGAAATTTCAAAATGCAAAAAATATATATTTTAATTATTTTCTTCTAAAAAGAGTGCATAGGCATTTTAAATCAAAAGGGGATATATTATAAAGTTTGAACTTTAGGGACTTTTAAATTTTAGCATTTAAAATTTAAAAAGAATTGTACACTTTTAAGCCATACCAAGAGCATGATTTTCAATTTGATCTCCTAGGCATTCCCAATATGCCAACATAGCACTATTATATACCCTTAGAACTAAGAGAGAGCGAATTTTCTATTTTTTGTGGTTTGTTTCTGCACAGGAAGCAACCTGCTCAAGCTATTCAAGGTTTTGTCTCAGATACCCATTTTCCAGTCTCATTCAGGTATAACAGTTTAGATTTGATTTTTAAACAAAATATTGAACTAGATGAATATCAGAGGCAGTAACAATGCAGTTAGGGATGGATTTTGCCACCTCCAAGTTAGTTTAATGAAGGTATTATTAGCATTTCATATGCCTATCTGATATTTTGGCAAAACAAGGGTTTCTCATCAGCTATAGGAGATATTTTTAGTTTGTTACAGAACAATGATGAGAATCATATCAAATTTTGGTTATAGAAAGATGAGAGATTCTTTGCAATAGCAAGGAATGAAGATTCAAGTGGACACATGTTACTTCCAAATCAGATCCAGGATTTCATTCCTTTCCTATATCTTTCTCTTTCTGATTCATTGTAGGGGTTCTAATTTTTTGAGAAAGTTTCTCATTACTATGATACCATGTTGGTTGCAGTTAGTCTATGAGACCACATTGTTGGATCCAAAGCTATGATTCCACCACATTCTTCAGCATTTCTCTTGTAATGAACAACAAGTAATAAGAATACAAATAGTTCTAATTTGTTAGGCATTTCTATTTATCTTATTATATTTGTTTCAAAGAAATAAATAAAAGTGCAGCAGCAAGTTAATCATCTATCTAAATTTTGTCTCATGTTCATGCTATTTGTGATCTTCTATGATATATGTACAAGATGCATATTGTCCAGTTACAATCTATTTCAGATTGTATATGTTAATATGTTTTGTTTATGATTTAAGAAGTCATGTAAATGCTTGGTTTATCATCATAAGGTTGTAGATCTCATGAAGGGATAGGTCAAGTATGAGATTTAGAAAGATGCAAATGTCAAATTCACAAGGTGAATGGATAGATTAGGAAAGTCTTGATGTATGGGATACGTCAATGACTTTCAGGGATGTATGTTAGGGGTTTGTAGAATTGCCCAATAGATAAGGCATTGATTAGCTACAGGATCAAAGTGTTATGTTGTTCATATCATGGTTCTATTGAGATCAACACCATTAATCAAATATCTCTTCTCTTTCATGTTGAAGGGATTGAAAAGTGTTGCCCTCGCTTAGCTTATCAAGTTCTTAGGTCATGTTATTAGCTATTTCATGTATAGGATCTTTGCATAAGTGTTAGAAGATTAAGGGTTTTATCTACTTTGTTAGATTCAGTGTATGCTTTTGAACAACTGGTACCATATGAAGAATCTATAGGTATACCCGCCTAAGTTTTGTAGAGCTTGAAGTAGAAGAAGGGTCTAGCCTTATAGTTGGCCCAATGTTTGAAAGGATATGTTGCAAATGGGAAGTAGCTGCCCCTAGATGTATTCTATTCTCATCGAGGTATTTCAAAGCATAAAATTTTGAAACACCAATAGGGTGAACAAGGTCATTTTGAAAAAGACACTCATAGTGACAAATCTATTTACCAACAATCCTTAATTATGAATTCCACTTCTACAACAAATAAACATTGCAAATCCTTATAGTCAAGGGTTTGTAAGAGAAAGGTGAATATTTACATATGTCTTTCTTTCCGTACATGTTTTACATTTCAATTTCAATGTTGATTCCTCAATCTAGGGTTTGACCAAGGCAAGACCATCTAACAAAAACAAAAAACAAGTTTATTGTCTACATAAATAGGGTAGCTAAAATACAATGATAGATTAGGAAATTTCTCATTGAAACACTTATGGAGAAGTTGACTTCAATTCTATGTCCCAAGAACATAGTGACTTCATCATAAAGTGTATGGACACATTTCCTCAAGTTCGATGAGTTCCTAAAGCCTTGATAAAAATTACATTTTCTAGATTTTCATTGTGATCATGAATTCACAATTGGAAGTTTTGCCACTAGTTCAAATTTGTGATTTTTAGAGCTAAAAGGCATGAAAAGGTACTTTCTTGTGTACTTCCTTGATATAATTTGGGTTTGGAATTAGGATCCATTTATCCCCTTGTGTTTTGCAAATCCAACTTGGGTTATATTGAGAATTATGCACTAATACATTTTCCCTTATTTTTTGACCTAAATTTTCAACCAAAGGCCATATTGGCCTATGAATTCTTCTTCTTCTTCTTTTCTTTTCCCATTTTAGTCAAAATTTCAACCAAATTTGGGTTTCCCAATTTGGTCAAAATCTCAACCAAATTGAGTTCAATAGCAAAAAAGAAAATAAGCAGCATCACATATTCTTTTTTGGCTAGAGGAGTTGGTTAGATGCACTCTGCGTGCACAAGAGGCATTTGATGTAAAAAGTAGCATTTTGGGCATCTTATTGTTGTGAGAAAGATTCATTCAAAACTTTGTTAGCTTTGCACAAAATTGGACTATGAAGTCTACTCTAAAAAGAGAAAATGAAAGACTAAATTGAAGTGAAAAATTAGAGTTGGGGATGAAATTTAATCTTGTTCTATGATTTCAAATACAAATTATAGCATAGATAAGGTGGTTTCAATCAAAATTTAAGAGCATATTCCAAGAAGCTTACCCACAATTTGTCAATAATCCAACAGTGCACACACTATAAAACTCCCCACTAGAGTTTTGAGATTTCTTACCTTTCTTTGGAGAGTGAGGAAAATTTTGAAACTTGAAGGAATGGTGCGAGAATAAACATGAATTTTGTGTGTTGATGATTAGATTAAGCCCTTCTCTCATTTACTAAAGTGATATTTTCAAAAATTATAAATGATTTTGCACATTATATTTTCCAAAAATAAAAATGATTATTGATGTACTAGGGTCTTTTTGTTTCAAGTATAACAGCTTTTACCTTGATTTTAAATAATACCCAAATTCATGGTCACAGATTTTGCACAAAAACTCATAATACCCATGCTCATGCACCCATATTTGTGCTTTGTATATAGAGATATAGAATAAGATATTGATTTATTTTTTTTAAACTACAAATCAATAAATTATCTATTACTCTTAAAAAATTGGCTACAATACAAGCAACATACCAAGCATGTGATCATCAAAAATAACTTGGCGATCAATTTCTAAAGTAAAAAACTTCCCAACTTAGTTTCTTGATTCACAATACTGAAAAGATTTGTAGGATAAATTTAATAGTATCTAAGATTGAATGATGTATGTCCTAGTTCATAGATGGAACTGAAAATTGGCAATTTCCCTGAATTAAAATATTGGGCTTAAGGTCACAAAATTCATTGTGTGTGAGTATTGGATTCACATATTCATCACAAAAAAATCCCATCTTCTTTATGCCTAGAGAGTATAGGGAAGATGCATTAGGTGTAACAAGAAGAGAAACATAGTAAGAGGAATGAAGTATTCAACATAAGTAGCCACAAAGGCATCAGTTTTCTAGACTGACCAAAGGTAAATCTACTTAGACTCCCATATGTGTTTGATTTTTTATTACTTGATTTCTTGCATACACCAAACATTGCATTCGCCTGGAATTATGTAACATCACTATAGCCATAGATCAATTGTCCATTCAACTTATCCATAGCTTGAAATGCACCTCCCTCGTTGCTTCTCTTGTAGAAATCTACTACTAGGAAGTTAGTTGATATTTTTCTACATTCTCATAACACACACCGAGTATGTTTTTAATCTAGTCAGATTTGATAGTGTGGGCTTATGTGACACTAGATTATTAGGGAAAATTTTCCAAGAAGAGGGATTGGCTTGTTGAAGTCAAACTTTTTGATTTAGCTTAGTTTGTGCAGCTTTCATTTGACAAACCAACATTACTATATTGATTCTCAACTACATAATTTCATTGGTGATAAATTCCTTCAAAGGCCTCTTTTGATGATTGAGAAGTGAAAACAATAAAGCATTGATTTTTAGCAACCATGTTATTCATGGTAGGACAATCTCCAACATGGTTTGGCATTCTTGAGACTGGAAACAAGTATTTCATGAACCCAATTGTAGTGAAGACTTTGGTTAGCCTTTTGGATGATCTGGCATAGTCTTTAATGAATACTATAATGATTTCAGATAGATTGGTTGCCAGAAATGATGCAATCTCTTTTAATGTATTGATAGTGGGCTAAAAGTTGTGATGTTGAGGAAGGTGCCTCCAAAGGAATGGTAAAGTCAAATATCATTCTTGAAATCAGTGCCTCCAAAGGAATGATAAAGCCAAATATCATTCTTGAAATCATACATTTCCAACACAAGACCCATCACATGATTATTCAATTGAATAGTCATACTATCCTCTTGGTTGGAGAATGTTATATGAGGGGCACCCTGTAGGACTTCTCTCCCAAGGGAATGTGTTGGCATTATTATATATATTATCTTTCTTTATTTTTTTACCTTCATCAAACTTACTTTCATAGTAACCAAGTTTCTTTCATTTACCTCTTCAATGTGAACTTTCAACTTCATGTTGATTGGTCCATGAACCTACAAGATATGCTTCATTTGTATCACTAAATCAAGAGATGGTACTTTTAGATCCCATATTCACTAGAGCCTCTGACTCAATTCAATTATAAGCATCATGCAAAAGCAATGAAAAATACAACTAGAAAATTCATCAGTAACTTTCCAGGTTTGATCATTCAGTGTCTTTATAACATTAACAAAAATAAAGAATAATGAGTTAACAAAGAGAGTGATGAAATTATTTCACAATTGTTCATATTGTGAGATCTTTGTTGTGCCCTCTTAAATAATGGATTGATAACCAAAATATTTATTTTGAGGATATGTCTATTAAGTTTGTGCACAAATTCAAAAGAAGAATGAGTCCTAACTCTGAGTTCATATAGACGGTATTTTGATTAGTCTGCATTTTCAAGATTTTAATATTTTATAACTTGATAGCCGAGAAGATCTACAAAAAATAAAGAAAACACCAAATACCTTTGCAAAAAGAAAAGAAAAGTTTAACTTCAAACTATCTTGACTACATGTGAGATCTAAAGGAAAATGTTAACCTTCAAGTGAAAATAACAAATATACAAAACAAAAAGATAATTTACATTGACATTTTTCTTAATTGCTAAAATAAAAACAAGTAACTCAGTGATAGGGAAGAACATTACAATTTTTTTCAGCTCTCCTAATCATCCAAAAATTTACTAGAGTATGTATATGGGGAATTTTAGATCTGGCTTCTATGGACATGAAAAAAATTAAGAAAATGTGTTTTATAACTTGCTGATAAAAAATTTAAGTCTGTGACAATAGCCCCTCGCAAATAAAATTATTGCACTCAGTCACATCTCACTTCTTAGTCATTTATGTATGATGAATAGGGTATGGAGATCTAAGGTACAACCTTTTTTTAACATTTTTAATGAATCTACTAATATCTAATATCAATGGGTTTCATTCAATCTTAGCTTTAAAAAATCTAGGAGATCTATGTCATATATTTCTAGCTACTTTCCCTTCGAAGCCACTCAGGGGGTAAAAATTTTGGAATTGACAAAATGATGGAAATGCCTAAAACTACAAGAAAGACCACCCACCATGCTTGATTTGGCATTACAAATAGTAATTCACCATAGACTGCTTCTAAAATTAGAAACCTAAGAGAATCCCCCACCTATTTTGACAAAAACAAATAGAGTAGCCTCACATTAAAAGCCTAGTATTCTCACCTCTATGTACAAAGAAAAGAATATCTCCTACCCAAGTGGGTGTCTCATGAACATCAATCCAAAGCTCCTCATTGTAAGCCTATAAATTTGTATTAAGAAATCAAGGGAGTCAAATATTGTCTTGGATAAAGATCGAGTCATCGAAATTATGATGGATATAGAGTGGAATGTTCACTCTCCTTCTACTTCAACAATGCAATCTTGACTTCTTCCCTTCTTTGATGCTAAATCACATTGTCTTTTATTCCACTCACTCTACATCTAAGTAATCAAGAACTTCATAAACATCTATTAAATCTTTATATATATATATATATATATATATATATATATATATATATATATATATATATATATGTATATGTATATGTATATGTATATGTATATGTATATGTATATGTATATGTATATGTATATGTATATGTATATGTATATGTATATGTATATGTATATGTATATGTATATGTATATGTATATACATATACATATACATATACATATACATATACATATACATATACATATACATATACATATACATATACATATACATATACATATACATATACATATACATATACATATACATATACATATACATATACATATATATATATCTATACATATACATATATATATACATATATATATATATATATACACATATATATATATATATATATATATATAGACAAAAGAATGACATTGGTGGTTAGTAATGACATTACCCTAAATAATGTGGAGCAAATTTACATACTTAGAGAAACTTCCTTTCCACAAAGCTATTAGAGTGAGGTTGTGGTTGTTGAAATTATGATACATTTTTGTCATTAGTTACAACACTTATTGGATTCTGAATGCTTACCGAGCTCTCACCGGACATTCCTTTGTAAGCCAAGCTTTACCTAGTTATCAGAGTTTACCGAGTGATCAAGGTGAAAAAAGAAGTCAGTGTTTACCGAGTGATCAAGGTGAACAAAGAAGTCAGTGTTTACCGAGTGATCAAGGTGAACAAAGAAGTCAGTGTTTACCGAGTAATCGAGGTGAACAAAGCAGCCAGTGTTTATCGAGTGCTCGAGGTAAAGAAAGGAATCAGTTTTGACCAAGTGAAGATGTACTTAGTATTAACCGAGAACTTCGTGATAACCGAGCTCCTGAGGTTATCAAGGAAATTAATTTTTTACCGAGCTCAGACGGATATCAAGGAAACTAACTATCTCTGAGTCACAAGGTTCTATCGAGTGTTTCCTTTGATCACCGAGCTACAGTTCAGATAGAAGTATTCACCAAGTGTCATCTCTTCTACCGAGTCTCCAGTGGTTACCGAGTTCAGAACTACTCGAAGTGTATAGTATGGACCGTGCCTTCACTTCTACCGAGTGCATGACGATGCCGAGTAACGCAGTGGACGCCGAGTATCAGAAGGACACCAAGTCAGTTCAGTGAACCCGAGTTTTTACCTTGGGCCGACTTTGTATAGAGATTTGCACTTGTTGTTTTGGCCGACCTTACATGTATTGTTTATTTGGATGGTATATATATGCAATGTATTGTATCATTCAAAGTATGAAATTAGATGTAAAGCAATTGCAATGGCAATAGAAATTGTAATGAATGAAACTGCGAAAGTGTGAAAGAAATACATGCGTGCCAAAGTATGTGTGCTGAGTTGTGAAGGTATTCAGCAAGGTCAAATTTTGGAGCAGAAAAGTTTTATCTATCACATCAAGGTGAATCAGAGCATAGCGGATCTTATCAGCAATCAGTTGCAATCAGATCCACTGTTTCATTCTAACAAGTGAATCAGCTTTTGTAAATCCTTTAACAAGGTAGACTTAACAGCCTTTTGTAAATCTCCTAACAGAGTGCATACTTTATTGTATGTTTGTAAATCCTCTAACAAGGTGGATCTAGCAATCCTTTGTGCTCCTAACAGGGCAGATCACCAGAAGTGGTCATTGTAAACCTTAACCGGCCAACTTCATACTGCAGTAATGAAGCTTTGTGGGTTTCATCCCCACCCCAGTTTTACTTTCTATTTGGAAGGTTTCTGGGTCACCAAATCTATGTGTTCAAGTGTTGCAAATGATTTTTCATGCTTACAGTAGGTTACTTGGATGAATGGTGAATATATCAGTATGCAGTTTTATTGTTTGAAATTTTAGAAGTTACTGATTCACCCCTCCCCTCTCAGTAACTTGTCATATCTTGAATATTTCCAACAGTGGTTGCACCAAAAAATCAATCTATCAATGCTTGATACAACCACTCAACTTATAGTACACAAGAGGCTGTTAAGCCCTTGTCACAAATCTTGAGGGGAGCGCTGACCAAATTTCCAACAATCTCCCCATCAGCTTTACTCGAGGGTCTGAGGATTCAAACCTTTGACCAAGCTCTGATACCACTTGTTAGAGTGGGGTTGCCGTTGTACCAAAAGATCGATCTGTCAATTCCTAATACAACCACTCAACTTATAGTACACAAGAGGTGGTTAAGCCCTTGTCACAAATCCCAAGGGTAGCACTAACCAAATTTTCAATAGAAGCTCTGAACTATCCAGTAATTTTTCAGATAAACAATAATAAATTTGTCAATGTTATGGAAGGTAAAAGTTAAATGCAAATTTTTTAGTTCACCACCAAGTAGAACACCAATTTGGACTAAGAGATACATTTTTGCTCTCACATTCTTGAGAACTTCTAAGCTCTACTTTTTCTGTTTTCTAGCTTCTCTTCATTGTAGGATATTTGCATGCAAGTGTTCTTGAGGATATGTGAAGTTGGATTTCTTAGCTTCTACATGGTATCAGAGTGGACCTATTTCTTCCTCGTCTGAAGATTCTTGAAGCCACGATTCGCAGTTAGAAACCCCAGCTTTTTCAGAGTTTTTTTCTTCAAAAGGGTGAAGGGAAAAAATTTGGGGCACTTTGGGCTCAAATGGATGCCACCATTGGATCTGGAAGGTCGTTTACAGTCAAAATACATTAAAAAAATTATTGTTTTTGGCCTCCAGGTGTCTGGGAAAATTTTTTAGCCCCTTGGGAGGTTGTACGGACACATTTTTCGAGAAAAAATTGAATTTTTTTTTTTTAAATAGTGTTTTTGGGTGCTCTGCCCACGGGCCACCCCGGCGCCACCGTGCAGCCACCATGACACTGCCTGCACTTAGCCACAGCCAGCGTAGCACCAACAGTGCCGCCACCAACAGGCAGCCCAAGCTCCACCTCCGCTGGAGGGCACCGCCGAGTTCCCCTCCTGGGTGCCACCTCTACCAATGGCACCGCCGTAGTAGTAGTCACTAACTGACATCAGCATTTTGTCATTTGATGTCAGAAACTGGACTATGACGTCACTTCACGGCAGTCTTTTTCGGCAATTGATGACATCATTTTTTGGCATGAAGACGTCACTTACCGACTGCTGACATCATTTTTCCAACAACTAGATTTTTTTTCCAGCGACAGCTTATGACGGCCAAATGGGCGTCAATTTTAAGCCCGTCACTATAATTTTCCAAAGAGCTCTTTTTCTAGATCTACAGTCAGTTTTTTTCTCATAACTTGAGCATATAGATGTATTTTTGTGATCCAAAAGAAGCGTCAAAAAGCTGACTCAGAGACAGAGATAATGGTGCTAGTTTTGTGTGATTTCAAGTTTGTTTGTGCTTCCAAATTTGGCATTGAAGTAGAGGCTTCTATTTTCCTCTTCTCTGCATCTGAATTCTAGGTTCTTTTCTTAGTTTTTGTGTTTTTCCATAGTTGTTGCTTTGGTTTTTGGGGATATTTTTATTCATTGTGGGGGGGAGCATTTTCTATTCTATAATTTTCTTCAGAATCAAACCCTTCTACTTTTGTCTTTTCTTTCTCTCAATGTCGAATCCTTCTATGATCTGGCTCATGCCACACAACTATCACACCTGGAAGATAGAGATGACTAGGCTTCTCATGTCAAGAGGCTTATGTTCATGCCTAGATGCGAACCAACCTACTCTGCAATGCCCTTATGAGGTTCTTCAACACAAAAACAAAATGGATGAAGCCATGGGACTGATTGCACTGAACATCTCCGATAGTCTACTATTTCACTTGGATGGTTTGACTGCTCCACGAGCTTATTGGCTCAAATTTTAGACTTTGTTTGGCCAAGTGAATGAGTTCCAAGAAATTCAATTTGATGCAGAGTTGACTTCTTTGACACCTGACAGCTTTCCCACCATTGAGGACTTCTTGATGAAGTTCAAATCTCTACGCACAGTTTTGCAGGGATGTGGTAGAAACAAAATAGATGATGAGTGTATTTTTTTGATACTCTCAAAGTTATGAGGACAGTATTAGATATTTTCTTCCACTTTCTACTCCACTATGGATGCCTTGGGTAACAGACATCAGATGCCCTCTTTTGAGATTTTTTGTGACAGATTAACTCGTGAGCAGTCCAAGCTCACTCAGATGGATTCACTTACAGGTTCACCATCACAAGCCTTACTTGCCAAGGATACAAAGGAGCAAAAGTTGAAGTAAATATCTAATTCCTCTTCTCAACACTCTACTAGTCCATCCTCTTCTTCTAAGAAGAAGGAGAAAAAGAAGATTGAGACTCCTTCCTATTCCTATTGTCAGAAAGGAGCTCATGATGAGGCACATTGTTTTCAAAAGAGATTTGATGGCTATGAGAAACAGATTGAATATTTGCAAGCTCTTCTTCAAAAGAGCTCTATTTCATCCCCATCCTCTTCTACCTCTTAGGGATCTACCTTTCAGTCTTCATCCACCTCTTCTACTTCTTCACCAGATTTTGGATAGGGTCATGCACTACGGGCTTCCCTTGCATCCCCTTCCCAGGTCCCTTGGCAACTGGATTCAGGTGCTTCTCACCATATGGCATCTTCTCCAGGGGTCTTCTCCTCTACTAAGGCTTCTCTGATTCCTCATATTCTCATGGGGAATAACACTTCTCTAACAGTCTGCGAGAAAGGTTCAGTTCACATTCTGAGATAACCCTGACAGGTTATTGCTTTCTCCAGTACCAAAATAACTCTTAATACTTCAGAGGTTTGACATTTCGTCAAACAATTAGCAACCGAGCTCTTAATTATGAAATTGTGACAACCCGTTAATACTCAGTATGCAACTGTTAACAAATAAGGGTGTAATAACTCTCGTGAACTAATTGTTTAACATGATACAATGGACAATGATACCCGCAAGTTTTAAGAAAGGATCTAATTACAAGCAAATTCTTTATATATCCAACAATAGTCCAAACTGAATACAGAGCCTATACTGGACATCTACAATAGCTAATAGTGTCAAAAGAAAAAACTGTAATTGGCCTTTACCCGTACTTATCATAATGGCTGTTTGGGGCCCACTGCCCAAATGCCTCTGCAGCTGTGCCCGTACCATGGATCTATTGGTTCTGCAGGTGTCTAAGGTGTGACTAGCTTGCAAGGGTTCTTAGAATTGCTTCCGCTCTCTGCTCTATCCTGGGCAGAGCCTACTCATGCTGAATTAGACCGTCTATCTCTGCGCCCAGAGTCTTGGATGGATCAACCCCAAATCCTCCACTCATTTGCATCATTCGCTGCATATCGTCTAGGGAATTTTCTCCTCCTAAGATCAAGCTAAACAGTCCTCAAAGAGGTTTAAAAATACGACTGCTCACATAGCTGACGTCCACTGTGCTCAGATCAATGACACTGGTCCAGACTGGATCGAATGGAGATCAGATGCGTTCTTATTTGATAGAAAATTGCCAATCTCTCGACCGGAATCCAAGTTCGAGTTTATAACTCTTTGCAACAATGACGTCTCCTGCAACTATTTACAATCATTTAACGCGAGTGACAGTAAAGTCTACGGTTGCTGAAGGGAGTCATTCAATTTATAAATAAAGAAGACACTTTCCTAGCTCGATCACATTCCCCCAAATCTCCATTTCGAGGGTTTGCGGAAAAATGGACAGATCTGAAACCCTTCAATATGTTCCCTCTCCCGTGATCTGCCCTTCGATTCTTCGATGTAATCCTAAGTGGAGTCTTGCATGGAATCCGGCAGCCTAAAACGGTCCAACACCTGAGTTTCCTTTGTCCGTCATGCAGTTAACGACTGTAAATGGTCCTGCCTTACCCTCTCTGATGCTCCATTCTCTTTGGACCAGATCGATTCATCGCACTGCTTATCCTGTTGAGGATTGAGCCGTCTGGGTTTAGGTAAGACCCGGTAACAATTTTGCATGTAATTCGACTAGGTATAGAGAATTTTTGATTACAAATGTGCTTGCGTTTTCCCTTCGAACTCCTCCAATTCTGCAATAGTTAATTCCTGCTAACTGATCCTCCCATGGTCCATGAATCACAAAATTGGCCTTAAGCCACAGATTAACGCCCTGATGAAATGACTGAATGTCACCTCCAATCTGCAATAATTCGGATGATATTTCACACCCTCAAAATTGCGAACCAATTGAGAGTTATCGTTCTCAATGGCCAACTGTGACAATTGTAGAAACCCTAGGTTCCACAATGCACCCGTGATTGAATCACAATCTGAAAACAAAGAGAGAGATAATCAACTGCCTTCATCGAATGGAGCCCCGAGGTGCCTATTTATTCTTTTCTCTCCACCTTCTCCAGAGACTTCTAGAACATTTTTGATCTTATCCCTTAAGTGACTTTATTAAATATTTTCCAAGTCACTTTATTAAATACAAGGTTATCTTTTAATATTTATTTATTTAATTAAAATAATTAATTAGTCGTCCTTGGACAACCAAATTAATTAAATTAATTAAATCGAACTGTCACCAAAAATTGGGGACATGACAGTCCGCCCTTCCTAAAATTGCTTGTCCCCAAGCAATGGCTGAACCATGAACCAATCAGTCTTCCTAGATCCCAAATGTAAATCTGTGTATCATCCCAATCCTCATCATACTCCCAGGGAGAAATCATCAATACCAGTAGCTGAGAAACTGTACTCAACATACAAACAACTGTCAACTCTGATGAAATTATTTGTAACCCAACTGTAGATGTCAGTAGAAGAAACCATTCTGCGGAACTCAAGCCAACTGAAACATCAACTCTATCAAAACTCAAGCCCTCGTTAGAATGACACTTGCACCCAATTGTACTGTAGATATGACAACAGCTATAGGTACCTGAATCATTGCCATCAACTCCAATCTCTGAAAAACTGCTCCGGGCGTGTCGATGCTGCAAGCCGAGTAACTTGCTACTACCAGTTTTACTTTCAAAAGATGGTGCCAATCTATCCCCTAATGGATGATAAGAAACTAGAGCCAATCTACATCTGCGTGAAATAAAATTTTCTATTTCTGTGTCAAAAGAAAAGTGATGAGCGTACCCTACCGTATAATGCCGGTAAGAACCTCCAAACTCTGTTGCTGGCTCATCATCACTGAACTGGGAATCAACAGATGGCTCCATTTTTTGACTCCAAGTGACTGTAGGCTAGCTAGGATCCCGTGCATTCTGCTCAACAAACCCCTCCTCAAGATCCCTGTGAGGTAGCATAGTAGAAAGGACCCCTATAATCTTCTCAACCAATCTGCAAATAACACTAGTATCTTGGATGAGAACACCCTCTGTCACCTTATGCGAGTCCAAATGAACACATGCACTATCCAGCAAATACTCCATGAACAGTTCAGTGCAGTAAAAATTATATGAGGAAGCATTAACATACTCCCCTTTACACCACAACTGGTCCTCCTGTAAGGATGGCGTACTCAACTGTACCACACTATCAACTATCTGAATAGAATCAATCTGGAGACTTGACTCTACTGGTATCCCAAACTCATTAGGACCAGCTACTACCAAATCCTGAATATGTGTGTCAGCCTCAACAATAAGCTCCTCAAAAGCAACTGTAGGAGTGTACTTACCGTCATCTACCTCAGTAGTCAAATGAATTGGGTTTGGGGCTAGTTTTGACCGCAAATGCTCCAACTCCACGGTCACCTCCTTCAACTGAAACTGTGACTTCTGTAGATCTCGCTGTGTGTCCTCTAATGCCTCAGTAGTCACTATGAGCTCTTGGGAAAGCTCACTCACCTCCTCTTCACAATCCAAGAGTGCCTCATAGGCTGTACTTCCCCACTCAACCAAGTGATCACGGTCGGCTACCAATCGTAAATAATCCTGCTTTAAAATCCGAACAGCTTCACGCAAGGCATGAATCTCTGCCAAAGAAAAGTAACCACCGTTGGACTCATCTGTCATAGAAGTACCCCAACCAGTAATAGCCAACAACTGACAAGCAGTATCAAAATGCTCACAAGTGATAGCAATGTCTCGCTCACTAACTTTCAACTGGCTAACCACATGATGGCTCTGGCTAGACTGTCTTCTATAAACTCCCTCTGACACATTGACTGGAGGAATGTCTTCAAAAATACTGGTCTCTGGATTATTATCATCCATATTTTTTGAATCAACTTTAAAACTCATATCAACATCCAGAGTGTCAAAACCTGTAGTTCTGCTGTCAAGCTCTTCTGTACCTAAAGAAACTGTCAAAGAAGTTGTGTCTTCAAAACTGTCCATTTCATCCTCCTGGATGTCATCAAGGCCAAAACGATCCTGGGACTCATCCGTACATACTGGAAAATATGAAAAATCTTCAACACCTTTCAGCAAGAATGGTCGTCTACATATATAAACCAGACCCAATACCGGTGTATAAAAACTAATACCAACATCGGATGTTCTGCTGGCACAAGGAAAGACAACACCGTATACTCTGCTAATCAAATCCATGATAGTACTCAAACAATCATGGCTATCATAAAGTGCTAAAGATCTTCGGTTGACTGAATCCCAAATGCTGCTGAAACATTCCCGAATCCATATGCAAGAAACAACTGGTAACTCAAGCAAACTACTTACCTGAGTAATGTGACCAATACCAGCTAACTTCACATACCTGTCTGCCATTGTCCTTGTATCCTGAATGTGAAAGCAAGATGAACTCGTAGCATTATCAGCAACCTCACATGATCCCTCTTCCGTCAAAAACTGAGTGCAAGATGAACTTAAGCTCAGCTCCATGTCGTGCTCATTCCCATGTCTCTCCCAGTCCTGTAATGCCAAAGTTGCTCGAGTGTCCTCAAGCTCGCAAGAAAGCTTGACAACTTCCTCCTCCTTCCTCCTCAAAGCATCTGAATAGTCTTTGGCAAGGCTTAGAAGATGGTCACGATCTGATAGAAGATGTAAATAGCTCAACTTCGTCGTTCCCATTCCTTCACCAATTGCATGTAAGTCACAGCAGGAAGAATTTGCTTGAACTCCCTTATGTCTTCCTTGTAACTGAATCATTTGGATGTGCTCTTCTAACATCTCCCGCATCCTGTCATGATGAGATAAAGAAGCCACAATACTATCTTTTCTTACCTTCAGCTGGCTGGAAAAATCTTGTGAAGTACTGCCAATTTCATCCTCATGTGACGAAGCCTTTAACTGAGCCTGGTACTCTCTATCAGCAAAATCATAAATGCTCGATGTCTGCTCATTTTCACCAGGTATCTCATCATCATGCACAATGACATCTTCATCATCATCTGAACTCACTTCACTGTAATCATTGCTTGTCGAAACCAAACTACCCTGAGTACATGAGACATCACCTTTGGAAAGCTCGTATTCAATTGTCTCAACTTGAGTGTCAAGTTGACAGTTACTATCCATCAGTGTAATGTCCTTCACCGCTTCTTCCTGTGACCGAACTGAAACCTCTGACCGGTTGCACACTTGTTTCTCGAACTCCTCATTAAGGTTCCTAGTAACATCTCCCACTATATCATTCAACGCTTTGTGAGAAGGTTTGCCAAAATGAAATCTAGTTGATTTATTCACCTTAGCTGGGACGGACAGCCTGTCAAGCATACGATGGTGTTTAACCAACAGTTCAGACATGTTATGTTTGATCTTTCTGAGCTCATCCTGAATACCTGAATAGTCCTCCTTTCCAAAATTCCAACTCTGAATACTGTGTCTATTACTTGTCCGAGATTGTGTCCTTGGAGACTTTGTGCTGTACCTGTCCATCTTGTTTGAAGTAAAGTGCTGATCACTCATATAAGTTGGTTCTCACCCCACAGGATGGCAAGACCACCGCTCTGATACCACTGAGATAACCCTGACAGGTTATTGCTTTCTCCACTACCAAAATAACTCTTAATACTTCAGAGGTTTGACATTTCGTCAAACAATTAGCAACCGAGCTCTTAATTACGAAATTGTGACAACCCGTTAATACTCAGTATGCAACCGTTAACAAATAAGGGTGTAATAACTCTCGTGAACTAATTGTTTAGCATGATACAATGGACAATGATACCCGCAAGTTTTAAGAAAGGATCTAATTACAAGAAAATTCTTTATATATCCAACAATAGTCCAAACTAAATACAGAGCCTATACTGGACATCTACAATAGCTAATAGTGTCAAAAGAAAAAACTGTAATTGGCCTTTACCCATACTTATCATAATGGCTGTTTGGGGCCCACTGCCCAAATGCCTCTGCAGCTGTGCCCGTACCATGGATCTGCTGGTTCCGCAGGTGTCTAAGGTGTGACTAGCTTGCAAGGGTTCTTAGAATTGCTTTCGCTCTCTGCTCTATCCTGGGCAGAGCCTACTCATGCTAAATTAGACCGTCTATCTCTGCGCCCAGAGTCTTGGATGGATCAACCCCAAATCCTCCACTCATTTGCATCATTCGCTGCATATCGTCTAGGGCATTTTCTCCTCCTAAGATCAAGCTAAACAGTCCTCAAAGAGGTTTAAAAATATGACTGCTCACATAGCTGACGTCCACTGTGCTCAGATTAATGACACTGGTCCAGACTGGATCGAATGGAGATCAGATGCGTTCTTATTTGATAGAAAATCGCCAATCTCTCGACCGGAATCCAAGTTCGAGTTTATAACTCTTTGCAACAATGACGTCTCCTGCAACTATTTACAATGATTTAACGCGGGTGACAGTAAAGTCTACGGTTGCTGAAGGGAGTCATTCAATTTATAAATAAAGAAGACACTTTCCTAGCTCGATCACATTCCCCCAAATCTCCATTTCGAGGGTTTGCAGAAAAATGGACAGATCTGAAACCCTTCAATATGTTCCCTCTCCCGTGATCTGCCCTTCGATTCTTCGATGTAATCATAAGCGGAGTCTTGCATGGAATCCGGCAGCCTAAAACGGTCCAACACCTGAGTTTCCTTTGTCCGTCATGCAGCTAACGACTGTAAATGGTCCTGCCTTGCCCTCTCTGATGCTTCGTTCTCTTTGGACTAGATCAATTCATCGCACTGCTTATCCTGTTGAGGATTGAGCCGTCTGGGTTTAGGTAAGACCCGGTAACAATTTTGCATGTAATTCGACTAGGTATAGAGAATTTTTTATTACAAATGTGCTTGCGTTTTCCCTTTGAACTCCTCCAATTCTGCAATAGTTAATTCCTGCTAACTGATCCTCCCATGGTCCATGAATCACAAAATTGGCCTTAAGCCACAGATTAACGCCCTGATGAAATGACTGAATGTCACCTCCAATCTGCAATAATTCGGATGATATTTCACACCCTCAAAATTGCGAACCAATTGAGAGTTATCGTTCTCAATGGCCAACTGTGACAATTGTAGAAACCCTAGGTTCCACAATGCACCCATGATTGAATCACAATCTAAAAACAAAGAGAGAGATAATCAACTGCCTTCATCGAATGGAGCCCCGGGGTGCCTATTTATTCTTTTCTCTCCACCTTCTCCAGAGACTTCTAGAACATTTTTTATCTTATCCCTTAAGTGACTTTATTAAATATTTTCCAAGTCACTTTATTAAATACAAGGTTATCTTTTAATATTTATTTATTTAATTAAAATAATTAATTAGTCGTCCTTGGACAACCAAATTAATTAAATTAATTAAATCGAACTGTCACCAAAAATTGGGGACATGACACATTCAGGATGGCACATTCAATGATGTATTGTATGTTCCTTCTCTCGATGTATCAAATTACACACAGTGGATCAGGGAAGTCAGTTGAGTTCACTACAGATTCAGTCTACATTCAGGATAGTGCAATAGGAGGCCTTATTTCTATAGGGACAATTGATCATACCACCCATCTCTACACCTTCTCGCACTTTGGTCCACCATCTCCATTATCATAGCATACTTCTTCTCTTTTGTGAGAGCATCATGCGGTGCAGTCAAGACACGTGAACCTTTGTATTATTCCTAAGTTCACCACACCTCATTATGTTGAAGTCTTTTCTTCTTTAGCTCTACCAGACCCTCTAGCTCCACTCATCAAGCCTTCAGGAGCACTTGTTGCAAATTCTATAGAGGATGGTCATCTCCTCTTTCATGATAGTGTCAGCACACCTGCATTGGAGATTCCTTTTCAAGATCCTCATGTCTACTCTTTTGAGCATCAGTTAGGCCTTCCTGTCATTCAGTGGTTTCCTTGTTTTGTGCCCTTGTTTCTTTCGCATTGGAGTTCCATTGGTTCATTCATTTCTATAGGGGCTTCATCATTTTGGGGGGGCTTTGATGTCTCATCTCTCTCTCATGGGGGGATTGTTTATGGTTTTGAGAGAGTCTCTTGAGCCATTTTTTTTGTTGTTTTTTCATCTCTTTTTGGAGAGGGGTTTTTCCCATTGGGTTTTCTCCTTTGTCTCCGGTTTAAAGAGATTTCCTTGTATTGGGTACCTGATCAGGCCTTGTTGCCAGGACCCATTTTTCTACTTTCATAGCTTTGCTAGGTTAGCTTCCTCCTAAGCTTCGCTTAAAAGGAGGTGTTAGAGTAATTCATTTATTACTCTAGTTGCTTTAGCTCTCTTAGGTGCATATAATTAATATTTTATATTAATTATATTGCACAAACCTAGTTTTCTTTCCTTTAGGGTTTCATTCACCTTAAAAGGTTGAACTTTTGTATTTTTTTTTCATAACTTAGAATACATTTTTTCTCTCACATTCTTGAGAACTTTTAAGCTCTACTTTTTTTGTTTTTTGGCTTCTCTTCATTACAGGATATTTGCATGTAGGTGTTCTTGAGGATCTAATAAGTTGGATTTCTCAACTTCTACATGTGCAACCCTAACTTATTCTAGAAATAAAATGTGACCTTTATAATGGAAAAACAAAGTATAACATTCATAATACTGCCATTTGATGATCACAATTTCATCAAATCCCACTATAAACTTGCAGTGTTCAACTTTTGAAGCACAAGAAATTATGGCCTAGTATCCTCTATTCTTTTGGTGGGAATCATGCTATCTAGCAGAGACCCAAAATTAAGTTATGCAAGGTCAACCTCTAATTAATACAAGGCTAAAAATTTCCTAGAATATACATCTTTTTGAAGGTTAGGTTACTTCACTTGGAGATATCAATGTTGGCAGTTTTAGATCTAAATTTATTTCTAAAAACCCTAACAAGGAGGTTCCATAAAAATTTTCTATGTTAAGTACATGTTTCCACAAGAGTCTCTCTACTTGAGAACCAAATATATTGTCTAATTGATGTTGCAAAGTAGTGAAGAAAAAAAAAATTATTTATGACATATAGTTGTGAAATTTGTAGTTGTTAAAGAAAAAGAAAGTTAACAAATTTATCACTTTGCTAAATAAGAGACCAGCTTTCAGCTCTATGTCCTCTCTTTTAGAGTCAAGGCCTTGAATTTATAACTAGGTTTTAGGTGGTTATATGTTTCTTAAGTTGATATATCAAAATTTAAGGAGTAGACATTCTTATTTTTTCTAAAGTCAGATGATTCCTAGTTTTTCAAGAATCTTTTCATCTCTAGTATCCTCTTTCCATTGTTTACCAAAAATCAGCATGTTGATGTCATAATATGTTGGACTACTCATTAAAATTTCCCTTCCAATTATTTAGCTTGTTAACAATAAGGTAAAAAGATAATTAGGTATGTTCTAGTCATACCTCAGCTGGGATACCAATAGATGAGATTGTTCTATGAATTATCTATATTGGGTAGGATTGATGCATTTTTGTATAATAATAATGATATTTCTTACCAGCTATGACTTAACTTGTATTTGGTAGTCTAATGACTATAGCGTGCTAACTTTTTCTATGTAGTTTTGTATATTGAACAAGTTGTACAATGTATGAAATAAGATGAAGACATCTTGGATATGGGCTATGTAGTTTGGAAATTTTGTGAGCATGAGTAATGATTAGTTTATTACCACATAAACCTTCCTAGCAACCACCATTTTCATAATATTTTACAAATCTTATATGTGCATGTCCTAACCAAATAGGTGCCTAGCTAAGGAAGAGTAACTAAAATGTGCTTCGGTATGTTCTCCTGGAGTCAATTGGCATTACTGATCACCCCTTAAAGTACCTAAGAAGCCCCTAAATAAAATGAGGATACTGAGGATGTTCCAATTTTTTTTTTTTAAATAAGGATGGGGTGGGGACATTTCCTAGCCATTCCCACATTTATTGGACATTTCCTTCCCATTCCCACATTTTTTGAAGAAACTTTGCACTTCACATATGCTTGAAGATAATTGATACAAATAAACTAATACAGTTGAAATAATGCTAACAAAATCTTAAAATCAATAGAGTGAAAACAATTGAAAATTCACAATTTAACACAATTTTTTATTTTGGGATGCCTTTTAGGGGAAAATCCCAAAAAAAAGCACTCACTATTTAAACTCAATTGTTATTATACAATTAGATTGTTTCATTTCTGCATAACCCTAAATCATCCATTTGCTATTAGCACAGGCACATCAATATGGAAAGTGAAACCATCAAGTGCTTTTACCATCATTTTTGGTCAGGTATACAACAATTTTTGGCTATATTTTTGTTCTAGTGTTTTCAATATTGAATCTATTCAATATTTATTGTGTCTACAATTCTTTGTTTGTCATTTTTGACAATGACATGCTCTTTAGAGTTTGATATCTGATTCAATTTTAAACACCAAACTAAAGTAAATTACTTTTTTGTTTAGCAATGTTTTAGATGTTTTGATTTTGTCATTTGTTTTTATTTTGTCATTTGTTTTCATTTATGGTTTCTCTGGGGTATAATTGTATGGATGAATGACTTTATGCTCACTTGTGTACAGGTTGAGGGCCAAGGCAAAGAGGTTTATTTCCCTGTGAACTTACTCCAAAATTGAGGAAGGAATTTTGGATTTTTTAGAACCTTAAGAACCCTTATTTTTTGGTTGTGCTTTTGGCTCAAACATTTTCTAAAATGGTTCCCCTTTATACAAGCTATTAAAGCTCTTTCTTTAATTTAGCTTAAACAATTTGTCAAATGAGTGTCTTGAATTCATGATGTAAAATCCATTTTTAAAATTCTTGCTTAAATATTTTTTTTTCAATATGCAAAAAAATTTCAAGCCTAGAAATCCTATCATTTTAGCCTGTCCTACATAAATTCAGTACCCATTTACTCATGATGTTAGTATTTTCCATAGCAAACTCCAAAACTTGGTAGTAACTCATTCCCTTTCTGTCCTCCCATCTATTAAAACTATTTACAAGCTCTCAAACATAAAATAGAGTGTGCTCAATAGTGTGTAGGAATTCTACATTGTCATCATCTTGATGAAACCAACAATGGAATATGAGAATAATAATTAAATTCAACAAAATATCTATCAAACTAAATTCTTAGACAAGGAAAATAATATTCATAACCACACCATATTTTTTTGTTCATACTCACATAAGTGTGACCCACAATTAAAGGGTAGCATTTTCCTATTTGTCTCCACCATTGAAACAATGATGGTGATCCATGTATCTTTAGGAACAACAAACTTTTGATCTCTACTAAGATATCCATTCCCTCTTCATTTAATGATTCACAATATTGTGCATCTGGTTCAATAAGTGAATTTAAGGCCTCAAAACCACCATTGAGCATCCTCAAATCTTGGCAACCACCAATGTTGAGATATTTCAAAGACTTGAGTTGACCAAATGACTCTGGAAGGCTCTCTAAGTTGGTACAGCCACTCAAATCCAATAACTTCAGAGTAGATAGAGCTCCAAATATTTTTGGTAATTCAACCAATTTATCACATCCCTTTAGAATAAGCATTTCCAAAGTGGGAAAATTGCCCAAGTTGTTTGGCAAAGAGGTAAACTCGGTGCAATTACTTATATCTAGTTATAATAAAGATTTGAGTTGGCCAAAGGTAGGTGAAAGGTTGGCCAATTTAACACAACTAGATAAATCCAAGACTTACGGAGTAGATAGGTTTTGAATGCTCTCCGAAAGTGTACTGAGAATGTTGCATCTAGTTAGGTCTAAATTAATTAGAGACTCTAGTTTGCCAATTATTGTTGGAACTATCATGAGGGCATCACAAGCACTTAAGTCTAAGTATTACAGAAAGGATAGATTGTCAAAACAACAAATTCCTCCATACAATGGAGAACTAAAGAACAAGAAAGCCTTGCATTTTCCCACATTTTCCTACCAAGTTAAACAGATTTCTCATTCCATAACATTCCTTCCAATCCTAGATTGATTTTTGTACATGGTATTAGTATGACCATTCTTAAGTATGTGATGTCTAAGTTGGTCCTATTAGCACTCTCCATAGACTAGAACAACTCCAAAGATTAGAGAAATGAATTTTTCTTACTTGATTAAATTGAGAATCATTCAACACAAGGGAATCCTAGCATTCATATTAATGTGGTTGAGAATGGCCTCTAGCATTTTCCCTCTCACAATTTCAATGTAAATGTCTATTCCTCTTGGAAAGTACCTATTCACTACTCACAAAGTCATTCTAGGAAAACTTGTTGATTCTTAGCCAAATTTAAGGTATAGAACAAGGTTATGGTGTGGACCAAAAAATGGTAATAAAATAATAATAAAGGAAAGCTTATATCTTTCTTGATTTCACACAATAAAAATATGCAAACAAAATGACACTACTCTCTGAAACTGTACAATATTTACTATCAAAATAATGAGTAATGATATTTTGTTAACAATGAGACTTAGATAATGAATCACTACAAACCATTTAGTAGTTACATCCCATTGATCAACATAAATGTTCAAAATGTTATTTGATCTGTTGTCATTTCTTAAAGATCTTTTAAAATTCTAAATAGACATGAACAGTTATCATGTGTTACTCAATAGACCTTGGTTTTTTTATTACAGGACTATGCATGATTGTGTCAAGAATATTTTTACTATTGAGGAAGGTGGCAAGAAATATTCCTTGATTCCTTTATAGAAAGAAGAGCTTGGTAGGAGGAACCTAAGTATTGGCAACTGAGTTGAGTTGGCAGATTCTAAGAAGGTTGGAGATTAGTATGGAAAATAGACATGTAGCACACCAAGGATGGATATGAAGAAGTAGAAGAAGATCAAGGGAAAGAGTGTACAAGTTGAAGACTTGGAGGACATGTATGTGAAGAACCAATTTTGGATTTATGTGTTGAATCCTAGAAGATGTTCTTCTAGCTATTGAGAACATCTTTTCGAACCTAGGGTGTTTGATTCAAGAACATCCCTAGTTGGCTTGCAATCTTACAGGATGGTGTGGTTTGGCTTTGGAGTTTGGGAACTTGCTCAAAGAAGGAAGTGTGACTTTTTCGATACTAAGTTGATTATGTTGTTGTGTTAATCAAGTGACTCAGTTAATGAAGTCACTTGGTGATAATTGCAGGAACTTAGCACACACTGGGATCTTGGTGAAGCTTTGTTACAGTGTTTCTCGAGTTTATTAGTTACTTATGAGAGCTCAGCATAGTCTTTGAAGCTCAATATGCTCTTAGGAGCTCAACATGCTCTGAGATCTCGACATGCTCTATGATCTCAGCATTGCTTATGGTTTGGTTGATGCTTGGCTTAGTTTTCTCTAGCACTCAGCTTGGTATTGGTTCCTATTGGTGCCAAGTTTTTTGAGAGCCGACTTTTGACATTTAATTTATTTATGGGTATTTAATTTATTGTTGTAGCCAACTTGTGGCTCAACATATATTTAATGTGAGGGATTTAATTTAGTTTATAATGAACTGGGATGACTTGTTGCTTAGTTGGGTATAAGTAAGGGGTTTTGTGGAGTCTTTAGGTATCATTGAGAAGGAGGTCCATTTTGGAGAAGAGGATGAAAATTTTGAAGAGCTAGTAGTTGAGGCTTGAAAACTAGGAGATTGCTTGGTGGGCTTGCTAGCACAAGTTGAGATTTCCTTGGTGGTTTTCTTCTAGAGTGCAGATCTAGGCTAGCTAGGAGTAGTGTTTGGATTGGATCTTGTAGGATCTTGTAGAACTAATGTTGTAATTATTGTTTATATTTGGCCCTAACTCGGAAGGCCTTAGAACTAGGCATATTGCATATAATTAGTTATTTGTGAATAAAGAGTTGTAATTTGGTATCAAATATTGCATTGTTGTTGTGTTGTTGTGTTTCCATTGTGTAGTTACTTGTTGGGGGCTAGGACATCTCCTTTTGGGATTCTCCTACCTTGCACCATGTCAAAGGTAGAGAGCTTTGAACAAGGGTGGAGAGTTGTGAATGTTGTCATGTCGTTGTGATCAGTGCATTTTATTGTTGTGCCCTTCTGATCTTTGCATTTAGTTCTTGTGCCCTTGTAGCTCTGTTATTCCATTATGGTGTTGTGTCCTTGTGATCTACATGCCCTTGCTCTGCAAGTTTCTTCAAGGGTGAGCAGAGGTACCTATGTAAATGTTCTTTTCTTTTCCTTCTAAACATGTATGTCTTTATATTTCCTTCTAAACATGTATCTCTTTATATATTCAGAGAGATCTTTTTTAAGGTGCTTATTACATATTAGCTCACAACTCAAAAATTGATCAAGCTCATACATACTCTAGAATCCAAATAATAAAACATTAAACCTCACTCAACCCGTGCTAAATGACATACCTCAAGATCCTGCACAAAAATAATGTAGACCACAAAAAATGGGTAGAGTTTGCATGAAATTTTACAAAAACATATCATAGCAAATATTTTTAGAAATAAACAAGTCGTAACCTAGTCTTTATATATATGGGTAAAAGCACAATCCTGTGTCACCTTTTATAAAGAAATGAGATAATGCGACAATTCAACATTAATGGAAAAAAATGGTATTTGTGTTTAGAATATGAAGATGATGTAAATTGATGAAATGTGTAGAATTGGATGAATTATGCCTATAATTTGTTTGAGAAAGAATTATTCATTTTATTTTAGTTTGAAGTCCCTTTTTTAACTATAAAAAATATAGGGCGTAGTTCCCATCAAACAAGTATATGCAAATCATCTTTTTTTGTTCTGATTTAAAAATATCTTATAGATGACATGTATATCTAAGGAACAAAAAAAGAAATAATTATTTTTTATGTATATTTTCTTTGTTATAAGCACTCAAGTTCGACCTTATCAAAATCCAACAGTTTTTCCTCCCGTCAAAACTTCCCTATCCAACCTATACCTTCTTGAAAAAAAATTACATATTCATGAACAATATTCTCTCCTCTAGAGATAAATATGATTTTTTAATTTTTTTGATATGATTTACTATTTTTTTTCTTTTTTAAGGGAGCATCTTCTGAAATGTTGAAATATTGACTTATAATATTTTGGGATTATAACATATTATAACTAATCAAAACACTCAAAAATTTATATAATGATGATATTGAATCTGAGACCTATAAAAGAGTATTTTTAGTTTTTGAAAAAAATTGAGTTATGATAGAGAAATAAGATTTGACCAAAACATGTTTTTGTATCCTAAACAGTGACACAGATCTGTGCTTTTACCCATATAGAGATATTTTTGAAGGTTCTTACTGAAATTAGCAAAACGAAAAAATTGATCCAGTTACATACATATTCTAGAATCTAAATAATAAAACAATTAAACTCACTCAACCCGTGGTAAGTGACTTAGCTCGAGATCCTACACAAAAATAATGCATACCATAAAAAATGGGTAGAGTTCACAAGAAAGTTTACAAAAAAATATCATAGTAGATATTTTTAGAAAGAAACAAGCCATAACCTAGTTAAATTGGTTTGGTTGCTAATTAATTGGGTTGATTACAAATTCTTGTAGAACGGTCATTAGATTAGGTACAATAGAATGAACAACCTATTATTCCCAACTAGTAGGATCAAATATAGATTTTCAAGGTGATAAAATTGCATATGCAGATGCATCACTTGCATGCCAGGCATGAAGTTCTCCAACTTATAAAAAATGGTTTGATATAAAGGCTCCATACACTGGCCCAATGATGGAATCCAAGGATGTAACCATGCATGTACTTACACAATCTCCCTACAAAGGTCCCAAGTATCTATTGTTGCTATTAATTTGGGCATCCTATATGATCCAAAATATTATGAAGTACTGAATCCGGTAGTAAATTCTCCCATGTTTCCAGAAAATGTAGCATAGGTTTAGGGTCCCTTGGCTCCCAAGAATTTGTAATAGCTATTCTTACTGTTGGAAGAATAACTTCAATGAAGAGTTGAGTGAAAGGAATTGAAGCAAGTTCTTCTTATGTGTAAATTCCATAATCACGAGGCTCATTCCCTTGCAGAAGCCTCTGCCACAATCACATTACCTCTAAACCATGCAAAGGATGTTGAAGTGGTTCCCAACCTTGAAACACTCTTATAAGCAATGGAAAAGAAAATGAAAATGCAATACATGACAAGTTGCACAACTTGTAATCTTTATATATTCAGAGATATCTTTTTGAAGGTGCATATTACATATTAGCACAACAGAAAAATTGATCCAGTTGTATATGTTACTAAAATTTTGTACATGTGTAAAATTTTAAGTATACATGCAATGAAAGTACAAAAGTGCCATTCATTTCATTAAAACAATAGAAATTTCCTTGTATTATTTACTTTCAAATATACATTGATGTTTTGCTAAACAATGAAATGAAATAATATGCTGAACAGAAAAGATCTCACACAAGCCGTGAGTATAGCTCACTATACTAAGTTTCTTTCATTATAAGGAAATACACAAACATATACATATGGATGAAAGAAAATAAGAGTAGAGATAACCAGTCATTGCCTGTTGCTTTGATTGGTTATGAACTCTTTCCCTAGCGTACTCGTCCAGCTCCAAGCTCCATTTTCTTCATCAGCTACAAGAAAAATGAAGGAAGATGATGTTAGATCCCGAAGGATCTAAGCAATGACTGCATAGCTCTATTCCTAAAAATAATCTATCTATCAATGCATTACATTATAAAAGAAAATAAGCAGTGATATTGTCATCTAGTGTTGAAAGAAATGAAATCATTTGTGAGTACCACGAGCCCATGCTCGAACCTCATAAATATACAATAGGATGGATAGAGTTACAACAAAGAAAGTGATATAATGCAAGGATGACTATTTTATAGGTAGAAAATAGGCACTAAGAGCAGGTACAAAGTCATTGTCTTAAAACAAAGAAAAATGCAGTAGTGTTTGACATGCAGAGCGAAAAAAGGAAATATGCCTAAGAATGTCTTTGATGGATGATTAATTTTCCATGCACTTGTTGTAGCAAGAAAATTTGTGGATACATACATACATACATATATATATATATATATATATATATATTTATTTATTTATTTATTTATTATATTGCCAAGTATTTATCACATTCATCGTGTTCATGAGGGAAACAATTATTCTATTCAGCATGCTGAAACAATACAAAAGGGACATGTTCCATTCACAATATTTACTTCATTTCAGAAGTCTAAAAATGAATTTTAGCATCATGAACCTATGTTAGATGCAATGACCCTCATACAGCAAGACAAGTTCATCCTAACAAAATCCAAATGATCCTCAAGCTGCCCAAAGGTTTAAGTGATCCAACACAAAGATTTCAAAAGTGTTCTAGATGCCGTTGATTTATTTTCAAGATCCAATGAGATACTAGGGTACAATTTTCTAGAATTTTGTCTTAATGTACCTAAGGAAAAAATTGAACTCAACAAGTTATAAGTCAGCCCGCATTATATGTAACAAGCTTGGCTGCAGTTGAGGTATTGCATTCTCATGATGAAGGTTGTCCTGTCTTTTCCACTAGAGAGATGGTGTTCTCTTGGATGTTTGGATCTCTTTAGCCTTTGAAAGAGGCAACTCACATTTTTGCTACAAAGGAAGATTGGCCACCATTATATGATATTGAAAAGCTCAGAAAAACCAAGTCCCTGTTGCAGCAACCGTGTATTATGAAGATATATATGTAAACTTCCATATTGTTGAAGCTACAACTACACAAATTGTTGGTACTAGACTCTATATAACGAATGAATACATGCATTCTAGTCTTCGAAAAATGGGAGCTTAATTACAACAGAAAATAAAAAATATTTTAAACAAACAAGCTCTGGGTTATAGCAAGTTTTTTTTTTCAATGGAAATAAGTAGTAAAAGGAAACTCTTAGTTTCAACACTCGAGCTTCATCTCTATAGCAACAAGAAAAAAAAATCAAGAAAAACCTTCCAGCTCCAGCAATGAATTCGTATTCCTAGTCATAGTGATGGCAAACAAAACCCACATCTTTTATTGGTGAAGGAAAAATTCAAAGCTCCAGCATATACTCATGGCCGCTTCATCTTGTAACTTTAAGACCAAAAAATATATATACAACAACAATATAATGAAAAGGGAAGAGCGCACAGTTGAGGGCAAGAATTACTACACATTTGATTTTGTTGCCAAAGCGCCCAGCTACACATGGCATGCCTTTGGAATTGTGGCTATCTGTAATGACAAGTTTTTTACACTCATAACTGGGGCAACTAAATAGCATAAGAGAAAGCTAAGCACTAAACTTTCCATGGTGGATTTAAGCAAGACAAAGAGCAACAACAAATCCATTATACAATAGAGATCTTTTCAACAATGGAAAACTATTCCAAAAAGCAACAAACAATGCTTCGAAATTACTTTCTTACCTTCGCAACAAAGAGGGAAAAACAAAGCTCCAACAGATTTTCAATGACAATTTTTGCTCCAACAAAGTTATTTTATGGTGGAAAATAAAGCATACAACAATATGGTTGGCATGGTTGAATTGAGGAACTTACGAGTATCAACATGAGAAGTATATTGTGGATCTTGAAGAAATACATATTTTAATATGTAAGAAACCAAACCCATGCTCAAAGGAAAAAACCTAGTAAAATCATAATAACAGTATCAAGTTACAGTGATTTGAAGATACAATAGAGATCCCATGGCATTATCATGGCAACAAGATGGCTTTGACATTTACAAAGAAAAGGGAGCATTATTAAAAAGAAATGATAGTAAAGCTTTACCTCTAGCAAGCAATATTGACAGCCAATTTAAAACCAGAGAAATAAGTCCTTTTCATGACAAATCCTTCTAGAAGACAATGTAAAATCCTTACAATGGTAGCTCATGCAAGATTGAAACTCTCATTTTCCTCAAAAAGCTCTCAAAAACCCTTCTAGCAATAGCTCCAAAGAATGTCAAAATGAAAGAAGATTAGGTCTTTTCAATATGTTATGCTCTTTTATTTTTTGTATATTCTTTGAAATTCGCCAGAGCGGGGGGGGTTGGGTCTTTTATGAGATTTGTTCCCTTTAAACTTTATGTTTTTATTGTGTCGTGATGAGGGATTTTAAACTTTGGTTAATCCTTTCTTTTTCATGAATTTATATCTGTTAAGAAAATTATTGAAGTGATATAGTTATAAGTCACTTAATATTTTTCTATTTTAATGTAAAATGAAGGAGTCAATGAAAACAATAAGAGCCTTTTTAGGAAGGAATCTAGGGTTGACTTTGAACTTATTATGGCAATTGAAGAGCCTTTATTGATTGTTGGAGATTTCTTAGTGTCATTTTGAGTGAGTCATGGGGTTCATTATGAAGTAGTGGCTCTTTCTTAGGAATAGGACTTAATTTCATGTGTCTTTAAGTCCTCTTTTTTGTGCTATCATTCTGCATATGACCCAAGGAGTTGGGCATTGTACTTATTGAGTTGGGTAACTCATTTTGGGGGGAGTTCTAATTTTTGATAGAGTTGGGAGACATCTTTCTGAGTCCTAAGCTTTGTTGCAAAGTCTGTAATTCAACATTTTTGAAGAAATAATACCAGTGACAGTAGTGTGATCATGCTTTATGGAGTTAATTACTAAGCCCTTTTCTTTTCTGCAAATTCTATGTGCATCTTTGGATGATTTGATGAATTAACTTTTGAATGTTTAATTTTTCCTTGTTTTCCATCTCATTCCAACATCTTTTTGTAGAAAAGTAAGTTTGCTTGTAGGTTATGATATGTGTTTATAGGTGAGATTAATCAAAGTGAGGTATTAGTTTATCCTCCTCTTTTAGTTTCAGTATTGAAACCTTATTGTAAATCACTTGTGCAAGCCTTTACAAGAAGTTGTGCTTTATGTGTGTTTCATATAGCTAGATAATCCTCTTTGTTACATGTTTATTACATCTTCAAAATCACTTTCGGTGTATCACCTCCTTAGTTTAAACTTTAGGTTTTAGGTTTGCTTTCAGCAATTTCTTACCTTTTCCCTGCAAGTTTTCATGAGTTTTAAGAGATTTTCACTTAAAGATTAAATAGGAGCTGGCCTAGAACCCGAAGGTTTCATTTCATTAACCAATCTCACATAGTGAAATGACTCCCATGTTAAGTAAGGATTACTAAACTTTTTTAGTTCAGTTTAGGGTGCAAATCCTAAAACTTAACAGTATACATATTCCAAAATCCAAATAATAAAACAATGAAACTCACTCAACCCATGCTAAGTGACTTAGCTCAAGGTCCTGCAAAAAACTAATATAGACCACAAAAATTTGGCAGAGTTTGGAAGAATTCTACAAAAACATATCATAGTAGATATTTTTAGAATGAAACATTAGCTAGGTTGATTACAAATTCCTGTAGAATTGTCATCAAATTAGGTATGATAAAATGAACAATCAGTTGTTCCTAGATAGAAAGATCAAATATAGTTTTTCAAGGTGATAAAATTGCATATACAAATGCATCATTTACATGTTAGGCATGAAGTGTATTCCCCAACTTATAACAAATAGTTGGATATAAAGGCTCCATACATTGGCCCAACAATGGAAGCCAAGGATGTAACCATGCATGTATTAGTGCAGTCTCCCTACGAGGATCCCATGTATCTATTTTTGCTATTAATTTGGGCATGCTATATGATCTAGAATGTTATGAAGTACTCAATCTAGTAGTAACTTCTCCCATGTATCCAGAAAATGTAGCATAGGTTCAAGGTCCCTTGGCTCCTAGGAATTTTTTAGCAGCTATTCTCATTGTAGGAACAATAACTTTAGTGAAGAGTTGAATGAAAGGAGTTGAAGAAGCAAGTTTTGCTTCTATGTAAATGCCATAATCACAATGCTCATTCCCTTGTAGAAGCCTTTGCCAAAATGTCATTACCTATAAGCCACATAAAGGATGTTGAAGTGGTTACCAACCTTGAAACACTCTTATAAGAAATGACAAAGAAAATATAGATGTAATACATGACAAATTGCACAACTTGTGGTCTTTATATATATATATATATATATATATATATATATATATATATATATATATATATATATATATATATAGAGAGAGAGAGAGAGAGAGAGAGAGAGAGAGAGAGAGAGAGAGAGAGAGAGATCTTTTTGAAGGTTCTTATTACATATTAGTACAATAAAAAAATTGATCCAACTACATATATATTGAAGAATCAAAATAATAAAACAATAAAACTCACTCATCCCGTGCTAAGTGACTTAGCTCAAGATCCCACACGAAAATAATGTAGACCATGAAAAATGGGCAAAGTTTGCAAGAAATTTTACAAAAACATATAACATATTTTTAGAAAGAAACAAGCCATAACCTAGTTAAATTGTTTTAGTTGCTGATTAGTTGGGTTGATTACAAATTCCTATAGAACTTTCATTAGATTAAGTATAATAAAATGAGCAATCAATCATTCCCAACTAGCAAGATCAAATATAGTTTTTCAACGTGATAAAATTGCATATGCAGATGCATCACTTGTATGTCAGGCATGAAGCTCCCCAACTTATAAAAAATGGTTGGATTTAAAGGTTCCATATGATTCAAAATGTTATGAAATATTGAATCTGATAGTAACTTCTCCCTTGTCTCCAAAAAATGTAGCATAGTTTCAAGGTCCCTTGGCTCCCAAGAATTTATAGTAGCTATTCTCACTATTGGAAGAATAACTTCAATGGATATTTGAGTGAAAAGAGTTGAAGAAGCAAGTTTTTCTTCTGTGTAAATGCCATAATCACGATGCACATTCCCTTGTAGAAGCCTTTGCCAAAATGACAGTACCTCTAAACCACACAAAGGATGTTGAAGTGGTTACCAACCTTGAAACACTCTTATAAGAAATGTCAAAGAAAATGCAAATGCAATACATGACAAATTGCACAACTTGTAGTCTTTATATATATATATATATATATATATATATATATATATATATATATATATATATATATATATATAGGTAGGTAGGTAGGTAGAGAGAGAGAGAGAGGTGCTTATTACATATTAGCACAACAGAAATACATATTCCAAAATCAAAATAATAAAAAAATAAAACTCACTCAACCTGTGCTAAGTGACTTAGCCAAGATCCTACACAAAAATAATGCAGACCACAAAAAATGGGCAAAGTTCTCAAGAAATTTTACAAAAAATATGATGGAAAATATTTTTAGAAAGAAACAAGCCATATCCCAGTTAAATTGGTCTAGTTGCTGATTAGTTGGGTTGATTACAAATTCCTATAGAACTCTCATGAGATTAGGTATAATAAAATGAACAATTAGTTGTTCTTAGCAGGATCAAATATAATTTTTCAAGGTGATAAAATTACATATGCAGATGCATCACTTGCATGTTAGGCATCAAGTGCATTCCCCAACTTATAACGAATGGTTGGATATAAAGGCTCCATATGCTAGCCCAATAAAGGAAGCCAGGGATGTAACTATGCATGGATTGGCACAGTTTACCTGTGAGGATCCCAAGTATCTATTGTTGCTATTAATTTGGGCATACTATATGATCTAGAATGTTATGGAGTATTGAATCCTATAGTAACTTCTCCCATGTCTCCAAAAAATGTAGCATAGGTTTAGGGTCCCTTAGCTCCCTAAAATTTGTAGCATCTTTTCTCACTGTTGGAGAAATAACTTTAGTGAAGAGTTGAGTGAAAGGAGTTGAAGAAGCAAGTTCTTCTTCTGTGTAAATGCCATAATCATGAGATGCATTCCTTGTAGAAGCCTCTTCCACAATAACATTACCTCTAAACCATGCAAAGGATGTTGTAGTGGTTCCCAACCTTGAAACACTCTTATAAGTAATGAAAAAAACAATTGTAGATGCAATACATGACACATTGCACAACTTGTAGTCTTTTTATATACAGAGAGAGCAATTTTTTTGAAGGTTCTTATTACATATTAGTACAACAAAAAAATTGATCTAGTTGCATACATATTCTAGAACCTAAATAATAAAACAATAAAACTCACTCAACCCATGCTAAGTGACTTAGCTCAAGATCCTGCACAAAAATAATGCAGACCATGAAAAATGGTAGAGTTTGCAAGAAATTTTGCAAAAAAATATCATAGTAGATATTTTTAAAATGAAACAAGCCATAACCTATTTAAATTGGTCTAGTTGTTGATTAGTTGGGTTGATTACAAATTCCTGTAGAACTATCATCAAATTAGGTACAATAAAATGAACAATCAATTGTGCCTAGCTAGTAGGATCAAATACAATTTTTCAAGGTGATAAAATTGTATATGCAGATGCATCACTTGCATGCCAGGCGTGAAGTGCATTCCCCAACTTATAAGAAATGGTTGGATATAAAGGCTCCATATGTTGACTCAACAATGGAAGCCAAGGATGTAACCATGCATGTATTGGCACAATCTCCCTACAAGGATCTCGTGTATCTATTGTTGCTATTAATTTGGGCATCCTATATGATCTAAAATGTTTTGAAGTATTGAATCTGGTAGTAACTTTTCCCATGTCTCCAAAAAATGTAGCATACGTTCAAGGTCCCTTGGCTCCCAGGAATTTGTAGTAGCTATTCTCACTATTGGAAGAATAACTTCAGTGAAGAGTTCAATGATAGGAGTTGAAGAAGCAAGTTTTGCTTTTGCGTAAATGTCATAATCACGAGGCTCATTCCCTTGCAGAAGCCTCTACCACAATGACATTACCTCTAAACCATACAAAGAATATTGAAGTGGTTCCCAACCTTGAAACACTCTTATAAGAAATGGCAAAGCAAATGTAGATGCATTACTTGACAAATTCCAAGGTGATTAGATGCCATTTCAAACACAAATGAAGTTTTGACACAATAATGATTCATGTTTAACACCATTCACTCACACATGGATAAGCCAATAGATGGCTAAGTTGAAGGAAAAAATAATTCCATTGAAATTTGGACAAATGAAAGATGTAGAAGAATCAAATGTACTCTGGCATAGGTGTTTGATCCTTGATAGCTTTCATTCCAGCATTCAAATTTTCAAGATTGATCAACACCCTCACTTTTAGACCTCTCATGTCAAGCACTTTCTATACTGTTTCAACACCATGTTCTTGCTTATGAGCTAATAGTCTTCAATATAATTTTGTTGAAAAATTTTAAACTATTAGAAAATGCATTCTTGTTTTCTATTACCATTGATGGGCTTCCCTTGAACAAAATCAAAATGAAAAGGCATAAATACACCAAATTTTTATTTCAAAACCATATCTATAGATATAAACATTAAATACAACATGTCCAATATTTTTGCAAATATACACATTAATTACACCAATTTTTCTTTCAAAACCATATGTGGAGATATAAACATTAAGTACAACATGTCCAATATTTTTGCAGATATACACATTAATTACACTAAATTTTTCTTTCAAAATCATATGTGCAGATATAAACATTAAGTACATGTCCAATATTTTTACAAATATACACATTAATTACACCAACATTTTCTTTCAAAACCATGTGTACATATAAACATTAAGTACAACATGTCCGATATTTTTGCAAATATACACATTAATTACACCAAATTTTTCTTTCAAAACCATATGTGCAGATATAAACATTAAGTTCAACATGTACAATATTTTTTTAGATATACACAACCAACTCAATAAGTGTACAAGAATAAGTCATTCTCATGAAGAAGGATCATGTCAGACAATACAAGGGAATTTGATCAAAATAGGGTACCAACGAATAGATATTTGTCATATTTTTCTTTCTCAAGTGAGGAAAATGTAGGAATGGAAGAAGTAAGTGAGACATTTAGTATGTCTAAATCAAGGAGATCCACTCAAGGTCAAAATATCATAAATAAATTCAATAAGTGCATGAAATGTTTCCTTGCTCAAGGGGGGTCATGTTCTTATGATGATGAGAGTGAAGGCGACTTTGATGTGCCCTTTAGGTACAAGCATCTATAGAAACAATGGGTCCCCAATGAACTTCCTCCAATAAACACTGATTTTTGTCTTGGAGAGAGGATATATTGCATAGCACCACCCTCACTACATGGTTTGGGCCTATTTTCCATAGATGACATAAAGGTCTCTTACAACAGGGTTGTTGAATTGATGGGGTATGTTAGACCTTGCTTCGATTACAGTAGTTGGATGTAGATTGTTAGATATAAGAAAAGTATGTGTAGGTATGCACTCGTGGCAAATTATATACAACAAAAATTTAGTAACAAACTAAAATAGTAGCTATATACATTGACGGAAGGCCAAAAGCATCAGAGCATATTGTAGGTTTTATAAATAGTACATGACATGCATCAACTAAGAAGCGACCTAATTGTATATTTGAGGCGCGTGAATGAAATCACGTATTTGTATGTGCGATAAAATCAATACATGGAGGAAAAGAGCTTCTTATTGATTACAATTTGAATTGCATAGATACAAATTAAGCCACTATCATGGGCAAGGTGGTATGTACTATGCACATTTAAAATCAACTCCAAAAAATGAATCCAACACACCATTAAATTTGTATATATTTTTTGCTAACTTAGAATAATAACAAGTGTTTTAACATGTCTCAATAATTTTTTTTGAAATGCAGGGCTACAATATGGATCAACAACCATAGGATATGCACGATGGCGATGGTTCTTCTTCCCGGCAGGTAAAACTCATTGTTGTTGTATAAATTATATTGAAGAAATATGTTCATGCATATTTTTTATTATGTTTTATTCTTCACTACTATTTTGGAATTATTTCTAATACAGAGCTAATAATATTGCTCTCACAAACAAGTGTTGATTAGGAAAAGGGAAAGGAAAAAGTAGTCCACGAGGACGAGGAGCCACACGATGAGCTAGATGATTTTTTTTTTTTTGAGCAAGGCCTTGATCATGTGGTTGCATTGCAAAAGTTGATTCGTGATATAGGAAGAAGGATATTACAATTGGCATTAACTCAACCTCAGACTCCAATATTAGAAAAGATGAAGGATAGGTTGATGAACCTAGTTGGCACATATATAGCAAGTATTAATGTAGTTTTTTATTATAACAAAAGTTCAATAATAGTTTTTATAGTATACTCTTTTATTTATGTCATTAAATAAATTGCACATGTGTTATTTTTTCAGAGGATGTTGAGGATGTACAAGGGTGATCCCTAAGAGGATGATACTTTAAGTGGTTCAAGTACATCACATGTTCTATCGTACACTTGTATTTTGCTCGAACAATATTTTTTTAATAGCTCTAACACTCTTGTTATATTGTGCTCTAACAATCTCATTTTTTAGCTCCTACCATTGATCCTCTGTTCACTACGCCGCCTACTACAAGGAACAAAACCAAAGAGGCACTGCCTAATGCAAATTTGACAACTCGTAGCTCGGCGAAAGATGCAGTGGCACTACCTATTGGTAAGTAGATTTCTCTTTTTCTCTCTCATTTTTCACATGTTTATTTCACTTGAACTATTATTTCTTAGGGGGCATTTTGTAATATTGGATTCATTTTATGCAAGAGGTGATGAGGACCTTCCTGGGTGTTCCTATGTTAGATGTACGGGAATAATAAAGAATTGTGATCAATTGCTCATTAGCAATGAAGATGGTCTTCCCTTGAAAGTAGCCCAACTTCTAGGTTCTTTAAAGATTGATTCTTTCTTTAACTATACAATCTTGTACTCATAATCAAATGCACTAACCTCTAGTGCAGTCCCTCGCAATAACTACTAATCCCATTATTATTTTGTAGGGAATAATACATTTTATGAAAAATTTAATGATGAATGTTTGTGTATATTTGGGCCAACCATACACATAGGATATCATATTTTGATTTCATTGCTAGATCATGTTTCCTTAATTTGATCAATTTCTTGAAGTAAATTAAAAGATAGCTTCAACTCATTTATGAATCTAACAGTTTTTTTCTTTTCTTAAAAGGTGGAATTTGCAAGTGAAAGAGTTAAAAGGACCAACTTATTGATGCCATGACAACACTTTTTGGACCCAACATCTTTCAAAGACTTAGGCTCCTTGAGAAAGTGAGCCAAGCCTTGAAGTATATTAGGTACAACTACGGGACCCAAATGAAAAAAAAGAAACCCTCGTTATGAGCGAACCCCCTATATTCCTATTATTGAGTGGGAGAATCTTAAAAAGGATGTCACTGAGATAAAAGCAAGAGATGATGGAGAAATGGTACCACCCGAGGAAAGAAGGTATGTCATAATATTAAGAATGAAATCATGTAATAATTACTCTTAATAATTATGTGATCTAACATATTTCAAACTTCACATAGGCTGTCTAACACATCAAAGGCAACCAAAGCAAGAAAATAGAAGCACGAACATCACAAGCTCGACTCATGTGGATATTCAGAGCTTGCTCCATTAATTGTAAGTATAAGTAAATGAAAAATTATATGCAAATATTTATAAATTGTAAACAATTTGGTGTTGATGAGATTGATTACAAAAACCATTCATGATACCAAACAAAAATGTAGGCCATGGAGTTTTTAAAAACTTCTCAAGAGGACAAGAAATTAGGCTACACAAAAAGCTGTACACTCGTGGTTGAATGACTTTGAGCAATGAGTACGCAGGGTTCGTTTGCTAGATCTATCAATGAGATAAATAAGTCAATTGATTTTTATTTCAAATTGAATACTTTAGCAATTACTGCATTTGATATTAAGTTCCAAAAATATAGGTCGTTATATTTGTTTTAAGTAAGGAAACAATGATAATATATTACTTTAAAAATTTAAAGTGAATATATTTATATGTATTAAAATGAATGATTAAGATTTCTCAATATTTCTCTTGTATTTGTATGTATATATTGATGATAATTGCACTAATCGTTTACATTGGATTGTAGTCTACCAATCCTGATTCATCAACCGAGCATTGTGGAGGCAACGATTCGAATGTGGATCCTAATACTCAAGGTATATATTATCTATCCAAATTTTAATTTTTGAATTATTAATGCAAGTAAACATTTTAAATTGAATTTGGTGTAGTAATACAAATTTAACTATATTATGTGTTTGGCTTAATAAAACATCTTGTTTTGTAGTTGCAGTGGATGCAAAGGTTGTTCTTGAAGAGTGTGTTGAGGTCCAAGCTAGCAAGGAAGATGATGTGATTGGACAAGGTAAAGAACGCTACAATGTTCTTTAAAATCTTTAAAGTCTCAACTTTTTAAAATTTAACCCTTTTATTTATTATTGCAAAGGACCCACCTTTGCGGAGGACAACAAGTGCACATCCACCACATGGATATGCCTCTGCAACAATATAGGGAAGGAATATTAAACTATTCTCGAAACCAAGTGAAGCTCAACATTAACCTATGATTGCATGACAACTAATCATGTGAATCTCTTGGTTTTAGGCAATGTAGGATGCCATAGTCAAACAAATTGATTTATGAAATTCAGTTGCAGTGTATGAAGTATTCAAAAGAATGGCTTTCTATGAGATTGCCTCAAATTATTCCTCTCTAAGGTATTCTATTGTTTCTATTTATCTGCAATCATGTTTGATTGCGTTGTTATTTTTGCATCAACGTCATGAATCACATTCTATGATTCATCATATACATAAGAGAAAGATATTAGAAAGCATGATCCATGTCAGCCGACTTGATTGTCGTCGGTGTTTTTGTATTTTGTAGCCGACATTGTCGGTGAAGATTTTGTAGCCGATGGAGAAATAGTTTGTAGCGGACATAATGTTTGTGGCTGACGGACTCCTTCGGGAAGGTTCGGCGGATAGTATTTATACGCCATCTGAGATCATTGTAAATCATCTTATCTTAGCAAGCATAATGTAATATCTTGACGTATACGAATATAATCAAAGGAGTTCTGCTATTCTTACCTGCTATTCTGTTCTATTATTTGTATGCTTGATTTCTTTACCCAGTATGGTAAAATAAATGAACGCATACAAACAATGGAACATGAACAACATAACTCCTTAGATTATTTGCATATGCCAAAACATTACAATCCAATGTAAATAACATAATTAAAATATTTAGCTTGATTTCTTCTGAATTCCTTGCAAAATTGATGTTGTCGGGATTTATCTCACTTCTGCTTATTGTTGGGCAGACAAGAATTGCAGAGATTTGTATATATGAGAGCTTAGGAGACTCTTTCCTTCCATGTCCAAAGGAGGCCTTAGAAGAAAAAGATAGTAGTGTTGAGGAGACTGAAATGCTTTCAATACATAAAAAGCTCATGTTCATAGCTTCTCATGAAACAACATTAAGGCGAGGCTTGGCAATAGATGAGGTTGCAATTGGTCATTGTGCTTCAAAGGTAGGATTTTATTTCTTGTATATTCAGATCAAAGGGAGCTATTTTTCTAATGGAAAGAAAATTAAATGATCTTGACCTTTCTTATTTTGATGCAGGGGAAGGTTCCTCTTATATCACAAGATGGACTCCATCAACTGCATATCTTCATTTTTGTATTGGTAGTTGAGCAAAGGTAGAGTCACTAGGCTTTCCTCCTCTTATTGTTATATTTTCCATTTTCTCATTGAATGATTGCATTTGATAACTTTTGTTGTAAATTGGAAGACATGAAGAAGAATTTGAATACTGGAAACAAATGATATTAGATCATTCTAAAGCATGCATTGATTCATGATATATATTTTTAATTTGAAATGAATCTTGTCATACAAATTGACTTGATATGTTGGGAGTTAGTAGACTTAAAGGGCGAAACAAATCTTCAAGGGTATATGAATACATGTGCTTGTGTAGTCTATTGTTTCATAGTGTTCTCATGAACTATTCTCATTATTTATTTTAAGTGTGGTGATATGTTGAATAATATTATAGGGAGGAAGCAAAGGATCCTAAAGTCTAGTCAAAGATTGTCTTCAAAACATGGCCAAATTAGCAAAGCAGACCACCACAATATGCCTTGTACTTAAACCTATGTTTCATCTTTTGAGGAGGGTATGTACGTTGTGATAATTGTTGTGGACCTCAAACAAAAGTTGTGGACAACCATTGCCAACAACCATGGCTATTGAGAAGTATTGAAAGGCGGTGAACTTGGGAAATGTGAAACCAAATGAATGTTGTCATCATTGTCTCTCTCTAACTATACATCTCTTCTAGCAATCATAACATTGAGTAGCTTGATAGCTCGCATCAGTGCCAATTGGTTAAGCTTTGTATTTAAATTTTGATGGGCCTTAAGTGTAATTTGTTTAGTGTTTGTGAATATTTTATAAATAGTAATGTACATTAGTTTGAGAGATTGGTAATAAGGTCACATTGTATATGTATTGATAGTTTTCTTGTCTTATTTTCTTCATGTCAGCAACTATAACATTACATAGTAAATTATAACAATTTTAAGTAGAGTACATCCAATTTAAAAGTTGCTTTCAACTAAGCAATTATGTATGAAGAGACAAGTTTGTCAAAGTCATTTCAAATTGTACCTAATTTTGATTAGAATGTTTGAAATGCATTAAATAGATTACAAATAGCATATTCATATATTCATTTCAGTCACACATTGTCATCAATTTTCTTTCTAAACTTTAGATTTTTTAATCTTTACATTGGAACAATCCTACAAATGTAGATCTATCTCAAGCTAGTTCTATAGTAATGGATCTAATCCCCCCAAAGAGCCTACGAGAGCACAGTCATGAGGCACTGGCTGACATAATTCACACAATCTTTAAATGGGCACATTGATCATAGCTTTTCCATCCTGACCAAATTTTCATTTTATAATTCAGCAAGCCATCGCAATTCCGATAGGTAGCTGTCGCTCCAATAGCATTGTCATTGCATGTCGTCTCAATTATGACGGCATGTCCAATGGGTAGCCATCACTCCAACAACATTGTCGTCACAACAAGTTGTCATTGGCCTTGCAACACAACCATCGCACTAGCGACAACATACTAAAAACGTAAGTCATTGTTTTTGTGATAGTAGACCATCGCAATATCCACGACGTGAAGATGGACTATTGTCCTTGCTTTCTTTCAAATTGTGACGGCTATAGGCATGGCAATTGCGACGGGAGCGCTAAAAGTCCAATGCTTGTTCGACAAAAGCCAATTCTTGGTACTATGCTTGGGTGGCAAGTGGCTGTCGCGCAATTGCGATAACAGGTTGCGATGGCTTGCCATCACAATTCGAGCCCAAAAGTAGTAGTGGATAAATGCAATATAATTAGATAATATTACAATATCATATTATTTCTAATATAAAACTATTTTTTGAACATTAAATTAAATTACACAGTATGCTATAATTCAAATTCTATTTATTGTTTTTATTTCTAATTTTTATGACCTACAACTTATAATTTCACTTTCATACTTATACCTAACAATCAATTTTTTCAAATTACTGTCCTAATTGTTAACACTAAAAATATTCTATACTTAACCTTATTGTTATTTTTATTACAATATTAACAACTACAATACTTATATTATTATGTTTATTATTTCATTATAATATTAACGGCTATGTAGGTTATTAAATCTTATTTCAAATGCTAACATCAGAATTTCAACAGAAAACAACGTCAGAATTATTCAAGATGTTAGCATGAAAGCATCCCTTGCAACTTAGACTGTTCTGGGTATTAATGCCGAAATTCACACCATCTTTAAGGCTAAAATGAAAATAAATAATTCTGATAATGCCTTTGGAAATTTTGTTTGTGATAATGTCTTAAAGACTTGCCGCTTCAAAGAAAACAAATCCTCTGTTGATTGCATCTCTACCCTCTATGAACTAACCCGATACACTTGTAAAAAGATAGTGAAGCTATCACTTCTGCCATTCAAAATACTTATCCTTTCAACCAAAATCTCTAAGAGAGTATAGAGAGAGACTTAGGAATTCCTGTGAACATATTCTACAATATACAGCAGTGACTACAGGAAGCCAGAGATGAAAGCTCCACCAATGAAACAAAATAGAACCTGACAAAATGAAAACTTATATTCCATTCAAAGATTATAGAAAAAGGATCAAATACAATATTACAAATTTATTTCATCTATTTCTGATGAAGCATGAATTCTCAAGTCCTTTGAGTTGCTCTCTGCATGAGAAGTAAGAACAGACATATCAATCTCATTATCATCTTCAGAGTCAAGATTGTCCGCATCTGAATCACTTGAAATGTCTATGCTATTATCAAATTCCGTGGAGTTTTTTTCAGCCATGCTGATTGGATCCTCTGCAGATCTATCTACAGATGGTGTGTCCAAGTTTGTACAAGATGTCGATTCATTATTATTATCACCACTGGTACAAGATGTTCTGAAAGGGTAAGAACAAGCTTATATCTTAGATTATTGCATACAAGTTGACCCGCTAAACAATAATACAGAAAAAATGTCCAATAAAATCATGTAGAAAATGATTAAAATGATCTGAAGTTTGTTCTCATGAAAAACAATTGAAGCTAACCTAATCAACAATTCTGACTGTTGGTCTGGAGAGCAGTTTCCCACATTCAGTTGAGCATGACAGGCAGTACAATACATCTGCTTGTACCACTTCAATAATGTTCTTACACCAATATTTTGATGGCGGAACCATACCTGTTGAAGAGAAACAAAAATATGATATACAATGTTCAAAAATTCATATTTCAAAGTTAACAGATAAATGGAGGTAAACTCACATTTGATGTTGGCCTTTTAATTGGAGCAAGGAAAAGTCGGCGTGGCTCACTCTCAAGAGGCTTTGGTGGAAGACTCATGAAATATTTATCAAAACAGTTCACTAGATCTTTTTCTCCAGAGCATTTTATTTCTCGAAATGAGGTTTTATTCTTGTATTTCATTGCTCGTCTCTCATCATATCTGCACATACATGAATTTTATATAAATTTGTATGGGCTCAAATAGGAAATGAGAAAAAGAAAAAGAGGTGAATCCTCAGCTTCAAGGGGAAATCTATAATGAGATGACCACTTTAAATCAAACTTAATCTAGCATCTAAATGCTTCATATGTTGAATACATAACAATTTACTCAAGAAAAAGAATCATAAACTAAGCGAATAATAAACCTTGGAATCGGGAAAAACTAGGTAAGCCAAAATTTTGAATTAGACTCCCAACAATAAGTGGGCCCTAAAACTTACGTAGTACATAAAATAAAGTCAAATAATATGCAAAATACTGACTTCAGAGAGCTCATGGATAAATCTCTAGTAGTTTTAGACCAAACAAGGAGTACAGTACATATCATTGTGTCATATATGATATGATGATTGATCATCCACCATCATCATCTATATTCACAAATCAAAAAATATTTTATATTTTCTCCTCCAACTAAAGCTTCTCAATTGCGGTGCCCTCAACCTCAATGGTGAAGATTCTTCCTATGGATACATCATTCTTAAGTCTATCATGATCACTGATCCATATTTTCCTTCAAAACAAGCTAGCAACTAAGGAATAAAGCAAATAACTTACTATTCTATTTGGAAACCCAAATACAAGTATTAATATGGAGGAATTAAAGAGGTGTTCACAAAGAAATGAAGTGCTAAAACAAAAATAAGCAAAATAAACCATTGTTACAAGACTCGAAATCGACGCAGCTTTGGAGATGAAACAAAAATGTTATATATAAAAAATTATAAATATTCTAATTGTTCTAAAGTTGGCAAAAATCAGTGATTATAATACCCATAGCATCAAAATAATAATCAAGAATACAACTATGGTTGAAATAAGCTTGCATCACTCATTCCTAACATCTATAGTTCTATGGTGGCTCATGTGCTCAAATTGGAGATAGATCCCTGATGTTAATGCTTTGTAGCAGCAGTGGATTCCCTTATTGCTTGCGATGGACCTGCTGTCTTCATTGTTGATGCTCTATTATTCTCAAGCTCGTTCAGTTCAGATTTGCTGAAAACAGCTATCTTTATTTGGTTCCTTCCTTTAAGTTTGATCACTCTGATCTCTTTATTGTTCTGCATTAGCCTATCGTGGAACCTTGCTGAGTCATCACTGCCAGCTCAGATGCCAAAGTGAATCATTTCATGGTCAATATACATAAGACTGTACATTTTGAAGGTAGATCGGCTGTTTTATAATTACCACCGCTCATGTATTGTAAGTTGAAGTGCAAGTGTTGTCTGTGATTATGTGCCTCCTGTGTTTGTTTCAATCTCTCTTTGGTGCTCACTGATTATTCTTCTATTTTGCAAAGGACTAATGATTTAGTGACACAGTGGTTTCTCTAGTTTGCAGGTATTCTTCATTTAGGACTAACTGTCATCGCTGCTTCTCCGTGCTTTGAGCTTTTGTCCTCAGGTATTCTTCATTATTAAAAATCAGAGATAGTCTGGCCAGTGGAAAAATATCAGTTATGAGATGAATCAAAGGGAAAAGTGACTGATAATGCTGGTGAAATATTATGTATTATCTGCAGACATTATTTTGTAATTGATCAATGTGTGAATCATTTAGTGCATCAATCATTGTTGAAATTGTAAAAACATTCTCCTGTAAGATTGTTAAGAGTCAACAATCCATGTCTAGTTATATTTGGTGATTGAAATTGAAAGTATTGTACTCATTTTTGGAGCATTCAAGAAAGGAACTATTTTTCAGCCGTGGCTGGGTTTTTCCCTCAGGCTGGAGGGTGTTCCCGGTATAAACTTTTGTGTTCTTTGTTCTCTGGTGTTTTGAGTTTCTGTTCTTTGCATTATAGCATTCTGGTTTGAAAATTTTATCATGGTGTCAGAGCTGGTCTAAGGAAATGATCCACAACCAGAAATTTTAAGCTTCAAATTATTCTTTGCTCTACTTTTAAGTCTGCTTGTTTTAGCTTCCTACAATAGTGAATGGATTTAAATTGAAGATAAGCTGGACAGAACATTCACTTCATGGAGGTTCTGGGTTCTAATTGTGCTTGAGGAGAATGATCTTATCAACTATGTTAAGTCTGATGTAGCAAAACCTTTTGATGATACTAAGAAAGCCCAATGGAGAAAGAGCAATATCATGGCAAGGAAGAATCTATTTGGTTCTGTTAAGGATCGTCAGGTTCCTATCATATCCAAGTTGTGAATTCGGCTAAGGAGATGTTTGAGAGTGTCTTAGTTCTGACCAGAAATCATCATAAAATATCCAACCTGATGTTGGATAATGAAGCTGCTCTTCCTTGGAGACAGAGATAAACACTGAGAGCAACTATCACGATGTTGAGGAAAAATCAACAAACCCTCCAAACTTTGCAGATGAGCATGATGCCCCAAAACAAACTGCAAAAAAGTGTGAATTTTTTAAGGAGAAAAATCGAAAAACTAAACACAATTTTTGAGGTGAAAAATCAATCAAAACCTAGCATAATTTTGAGGTGAAAAATCAATCAAAACTGAACAATACAAAGCTTCGTTTGTAGGAAAAACGGTTAAATCCACCAAATAATTTTTGAGAAAAAAGTTATAAACTTTTCCAAGGAGTCCCACACAACTTTGCAAGTTACAAAATCAAAAAAATTTAAGGGAAAAATTATAGAAACCCATAAGAAATTTTTGAAGGGAAAAAATTATGAAAACCCATCAAAAATTTTTGAAGGGAAAAAAATACGAAAACCCATCAGAATTTTTAAGGGCAGCAAAACACGAGACTTCACATGGTTATCTAGCACATGCAAGCAACATACAAGTACATGCAACAAACATGCAAGTACATGTGATCCTAAAAAATTAGACTTTTGTTGCAACCAAGAAATTGCGGGATCAAAACCCTTAACTAGGCTTGCGATTTTCAGCAAAAATCCTTGAAGACAAATCACAAAATTTTCATAAAATACCTCTAACAATTTTTATTTCTAAAAATCGAAAAAGTAAATGTCTGAAAAAAATTTCAGATCAAAAGAGGCTCAAATTTTTCTTAAAAAATCTGCCAAATTTTATGAAATACTGTCGACCTACTATGATACCATGTTATGGTAAATCGATGTAGTTGTATTAAACAGAGGAGATGAAAGCTCCTAATATGGATTTACAGAGACGATGTTTTCTAAAAGAAACAATCATGAACTATATACAATAATAGAAACTACCTAATACACTAAATACTAAGATGACCATTAAAGAAACATTACAATATTATAATAAAAACATGTGTGAGCATGGGTAGTGTACAGAGTCTGACAACGCTGTATAGAGTTCCAAATCCCTCAGTCTATACAATGGTATTGGCAAATCTCTTATATCATACTATTGTATTGTCTCAACGGAATTCAAGTCTTGATGTTGCCCGTTGTTATTTACTTGATCAATGTTATAAACCTTCAGATGATTGGGAAGCAATAGAGATTTAATGTCACAAAATATTGAGAGAAATATTACACCAAAGGAAATTCCAATTCAAACAATGGTTCAAACAATAGTAGGGCTCCAAAATTGCCAGATCCAGAACAATGAGAGAGAAGAGTAAAATAGCTTTAGGGATGAATTCCACCGAAACTGTGAAGCCAAATAGGGAAGATCTGTTAGTTCCAAAATGTTTAAACAAGCAAAACTCCAACTGGAATTCACAATACAATGAAATAATTCATATTGCATGAGAAATACATCCTACTCGCTAGTCATAAAAACCTCTATAGGAAAAACTCCCTAGGGTGCACAATAAGTGCCAACACAACAACATATACGCCTACAATAGAAATAAGAGATGGGCCTAAGATATACATAAATCAATTGGGACCTCAAATACAAATATTTTTATTATATTAATTTGGTCCCCCATATTTATTAATTAAAATAATTAACTAAAGGTCCTTTTATTACATTATACTAATTTTGGGACCAATTAATTAATCTAAATAAGTTATTACATTAAAAATTTGGGGACATCACAACTAACTTCGAAATATGTATCTCTTTTTCTTTCAGATTAGAGAGATGCTCAAGATAACTTGTACTGAGGTGAGAAGCTCTACTATTGATTAGCCTAGTATCACTATTAGTAGGAACATTGTTTGAAATAACAGAAAGAAATAAAAAGCTCTCTAAATTTTCACTTGACTCTCAATGAGAAGTATTTCCAACATTTGTAGTAGCAACTTGATGCTTGAGTCTTGTTGTTCAATCTCTAGCAAAGTGCACATAATTGTCACATCTAAAGCACTGAATCCTAGATCTATAGTTCCTATGTCTTTAGCTCTTTAAGTTACCTTTTTTTTCCCTTTTCCTTTAGAAGTACGGGCAGGAAGAACATGATCTTCTTGGTGAGATTTACGTCCATTTTCTCTAGCCTACAATTCACATTCCTCTTGAATGCAATCAGTTCTCAACCAATCAAATTTGGGTAGTTCAGCTCTACCACTTACTCCTTGAATGAATGATTCCCAAAAGTGACGAAGCCCATTCATTGCCAACATAACCAAGTCATTGTCTTCAATAGAATCTCCAATAGCATTGAGATGATCCTTCAACTCTGAAATCTTCATAAAGAAAGAAACAAGCATTTCCCCTCTAGTCATTTCAATATGAAGCAATGGCTTCGCATTATAATCAAAATATTAATTTCTCTATACACCTAGGATTGGTGTTTTTCAACCTAGGGTATTTTTCAGAAATGATATGTCTAGGTTTTGCTTGATTTTCTTCAAAAAAAATTCATGATTGATGTATTGGATTTTATGACTAATTTTCCTATGAAATTACTATTGAGTTATATAAATGTTTTCCTAAAAAAGTTATTATTGGGTTTTATAATTTTCTCCTAGAATAATTATTGTTCAATTTTATAATTTTTTCCTTTAAAAATGTCTAGGTTTTTTATTTTTTCATTAAAAATCATATCTAGGTTAATTGATTTAACCCAAAAAATCATGGTTGTCATTTCTGGTCTCAAGGTTTTTTTTTCTTTTTTCTTTTAATCATTCGAGGGTCTTGATGATTTTTACCACAAAAATCTTGATTACTTGTTACATTTTCAGTTGAAGTGCTCATCTGCAATAGTTTTTGATAGTGACTGTTTTCTTCGAAGCAATGGAAGATTTTGCCAAACTTTCTTCAAAATCATGGTTTTAGTTTGAGAAGTTGATCTCAGTATATTTGGCTATAGGGAAGGATACATTTACATCAGGTCAAAAGGATTGTGGTTATCTTGGTCATATTTAAAAGTTCTACAAAATCAAGGAGGGTCACAAGATTAGGCTCATGTTGCAGAGCATCATAAAGAGAAGGGTCCAGCCTTCTATACATTTGTGACCAAAAGACCTATAGATTATGTCTACTGTAGGGTAGTTAGCACAATGACTATTAAGTGGGGGTATTAAAATAATATTGTAGTGCTTCTACAATGGTCATCTACCTTTGTTTAGTTAGTTTCTAATCTTGGCTTTAGTTTACGATTGTTTCATTTAGAAACATCATCTTGCAAACTGTTAGAAATAGAGCCTTTCACTCTATTGTACATATCAATTTATAGTAACACAAAAGAGCATACCTAATGATGCTAAGCAGGAAATCTCTTCATCTCTACTATTCCATGTATTTTCCATGATGAGAACATGCAACAAATTGAAAATGGTGATGAGAGACAAATTTCATAGGTTGGTAAAAGAGCAGCTTATTAGGAGCTCAAACTTTGTGGTGGGCAACTCCAAGCACATCTAGAAAGTAGAAAAGGAGCAATCTAGGTTGCCAAATGTTTCATAAGCTATCTCACATTGCCTAAAGAGTTTCATATGTTAAAAGGTTGGTGAACAGAATTCAAGTGGTGCAGAGCCCCAAGCTATCTACTCCTTTAACACCTTTAGTAGGTTTTGAAGAACAAAATATCTCAAATATCCTTTCCTGAGATAGGTTGAGACTCCACAAGGTAGTCCACACCCAAAAACTAGCCCTCTCCTAGGCTATCTAGACCCAATCTAGGATTAATAGATATTCATGGTTAATCTTATTTATCAGGGTGGAATCTAGGTCCCCTCACACTAAAGACAACCAAAACAAACAAGTTTAGGCTTCACAAACCCAATTCCAAGTTTCCTTATATGCCACAAATTTCCAAGTTTCCAAATTCACCTAGTAAGAATTAGGCCTAATTAGGGCTCTTTTACAAAGCAAGTACCCCTTAGATTGCCTCCCAATCATTGCCAACACTTGGATCATGCCAAGGATCATGAAACAACACTACTTCTCTGATTTCATCACCAAATTCCACCCCCATCTCGACTTATGCATTCATTTGCATAAAATAGGACAGTCACATAGAGATGCATGTCCTAGGATTTTGTTGATAACTCCAACGGCCAGCATTTGTATGATCTACAACCACAAATGTCTTAAAGTACACTCTCATATCTTACAAATCACCAAGAATTAGATTTTTCCCATGGTTACTTTGTAAGATATGAGCAAAACATGTGAAACCTTAGGTACGGGCCTATTTTAGAACAGTCAACACAAACATTCTTATAACTTGCTTAACCTCCACTTTAAACCCTCAAACCAGATGCAAACAAAAGGTGATTCAATCCTCTATCTCACCATGTGTAATGTTCCTTTTTTGAAATTTACCATTTGTCCAAGTCTACAGGAGGAAATGTTTAATTTGTACAGTGGAGCAAGATGCAATAGAGTGGAATGAATATGCCCATACAGAGGAATGGAATGTCGTACGGTAATTTGGTAGGATGAAAGATGGAAGTTAGAAGATGGAAGTTGAAAGATGGAAGTTGGAAGATGGAAGTTGGCCAATGGAAGTTGGTGGATGGAAGTTGGCAAATGGAAGATGACGAATGGAAGATGGCGGATGGAAGATGGAGATGATGGTAGTTGGTAGATGGAAGATGGAAGTTGGAAGTAAGGTGGTAGATGGAAGTTGGTAAATCGCAGTTGGCGGATGGAAGTTGGTAGATGGAAGATGGAAGTTGGAAGTAAGGTGGTAGATGGAAGTTGGTAAATCGCAGTTGGCGGATGGAAGTTGGTAGATGGAAGTTGGAAGTTGGATGGCAGATGGAAGATGGAAGTTGTATGGAGGGAGGAGTATGGATGGAAGGAGGAGTACGGATGGAGGGAGGAGTAAGACAGATGGAGGGAGGAGTATGGGTGGAGGGAGGAGTACAGATGGAGGGAGGTAGTAAAACAGATGGAGGAGTATGGATGGAGGTTGGTAGTACAGCAGATGGAGGGGGAGGTACAGATGGAGGGAGGAGTATGACAGTTGGAGGGAGGAGTACGGATGGAGGTTGGCAGATGGAAGATGGAGATGGAGGTTGCAAGATAGAAGATGGCGGAAGGAGTACAAAGAGTATGAAGGGATGGAGGAAGAAGTACGAAGAGAAGAGTACGCAGGGTATTGTATTGGAAAAGAATACAAACTCATATACAGGTAATGTTAGAATACAACACCATCAAGTAAATGCCAAGCATGAATAGATATTGAATACCGATATTCTCCAATTAATACTCACAGACAAAGATGGTGCTCCAATTTGCCAGATCCAAGCAAAGTATTATAGGCGACGGAATAGGGTGAGGGTTGAATCCCGTCGAAACTAGAAAGCCAGTAGGGAAGATCTTTCATTTCCGAAATGGCGAACAATAGAGAACTCCAACAGGAATTTGCAGTACAAAGAAAATAATCCAAATCGCATACCAACTACTACCTACAAGCCGTGCTTAAATACTTGTAGAGGAAGCCTTTCCAAGGGTGTACAAAGATAGCCAACGACAACACTTACCAATGGAAACTAGAAATTATAATAGGTCCAAGATATATTAAATCAATCGGAACCACAAATACAAATATTAACTCAGGCCCATATTAGTTAATTAAAGTAACTAATTAAAGGTCCTTTTATATTATTTAATTTTTTGGGACCAGTTGATTAATTAAATTAAATTAAATTATTACATTAAAAATATTGGGGCATGACACCATGTGACCCACCCAATGATGTCAGGCCGTACAAATCTGTACAATGCTCAAAAAACAACGAAAATACACCAAAATGCAGTTTTCTTATTGATTCAATGCTTCCTCCGTACAAGATCAATTCCAATTTGTCTTCACACATATTTTCCATCCTATTTCTACATGTTCTAACAGTTCCTCCAACCAAAAGGTGGTTTGGAACGATTTTGCATAAAAGCAACTAAAATTACAAAAAGTTGTTCATTAGCAACTTTGACAACTTTTAGCAAGAAGTTGTCAAACAGCAAGTTGTCATTATTTCTTGCATAATAAAGGACTTAGAAGATGTTTAAAACAATAATTAAGATCTCCTAACATCTAGCCCTCCTAATTCTAACATAAAATGTCCCTTGACCCAAGTTAGATAACAAGATTTATAATTACATCTTGTGTCCCTTGGTCTTACATATTGGACTTATTACATAGATCAAATGGAGAAGTTCTAACACATTAGTTCCTTGATGAAGATGCATTTGAGTGTGCCCCTGCACCAAACTCCTGGGGTTGATTAATCTCAAGTCCCTTTGAGATGAGTTCTTGTAAACTTGTACCAGGCCTCTTCATGTATGCTTCATCCATCCAAACAGCCTCCTCTTTAGGATAACCTGCCCACTTCACTAGATAACTCTTGTAAGTGTTTTTCCTGGTCTTTTTAATGACCTTAGTGTCCAAGATCATCTGAGGTTCCTTTTTTGCATGGGAAGGTAATTCTGCAACATCTTGTTCAAACTCCTCCAAGTGTGTTTCATTGCTTTCATCTACACCACCATTATAAGGTGTTAGATCAGAGATGTTGAAGATTGGTGAAATACCAAGGTGAGCTGGAAATTCAACTTCATAAGCATTTTCTCCCAATTTCCTAAACACTTTACATGGACCAACCTTTTCCATGAGCAGTTTGGTGTGACTGCCCTTTGGCAATCTCTCCTTTTTCAAGTAGACCCACACCAAGTCTTCAACCTGCAATTGCACATCTCTCCTACCTTTGTCTTTGGCTTCTTTATACTTCACTGCACTCTTTTCCAATGCCATCTTCACTTGATCATGGACATCCTTCATGTGATCCGCAAACTGTTCACCATGAGCACTGATTGGAACATCAGATGGAATGTCTCTCAGCTCCAAGATACCCTTTGGGTTGTACCCATAAACAACTTGAAAGGGACTCTTCCCCATACTTCTATTCACTGAATCATTGAATGCAAACTCAGCCTGTGGTAGAATTTGTTCCCATTTTGCACCATATTGTTTGGTAAGACATCTAAGCAAGTTTCCTAGTGATCTATTGACCACTTCAGTTTGTCCATCTGTTTGTGGATGATAGGTAGAACTGAAACTCAAATTTGTGCCTAATCTCCTCCATAGTGTCCTCCAAAAATGCCCAAGGAACTTTACATCCCTGTCTGAGATGATGGACTGTGGTAAACCATGAAGTCTCACAATCTCCTTGAAGAACAAATTAGCAATATAGCTAGCATCACTAGTACTTTTGCATGGAATACAATGAGACATCTTACTAAATCTATCAACTACCACATATATACTGTTCAAAACTTTTTTGTGTTCTTGGAAATCCCATGACAAAGTCCATGTTGCAACTAACCCATGGTCTAGTTGGTATAGGTAGGGGTTGGTATAGACCAGCATTTGTAGAAGTTCCCTTGGCCTTCTGACAAATAGTGCATGACTCCACATACTTCCTCACATCTGTCTTAACCTTTGGCCAAAAATAGTACCTCCTTACCAGTTCGTTAGTTTTATCCAAGCCAAAATGGCCACTCATGCTGCTTGCATGTTTCTCCTCTATTATGTTTTCCCTCATTGAACACTTTGGGATGCAGAATTGTGTCCTTTGAATAATAACCTATCTTGGATGAGAAGATCTGCATATTTCACATGATAATCCTCGGAAAAATCTGAACATATCTGATATACTTCTTGGAAGTCTTCATCATTTTCATACATTCCTTTCAAGGAATCAACTCCCACACTCTGCAATCTGATTTCTTGCACTGCCAAGTTCCTCCTACTCAGAGCATCTGCCACTTTGTTGGCCACCCCCTTCTTATGTTTTATGGTGAAGGTGAATGCTTGAATAGATTCTACCCATTTCATATGTTTATGGCTCGATTTCTCTTGGCTATTTAGGAAACTAAGAATCTACTTGTCAGTAAAAACCACAAATTCCCTAGGCAGCAGATAATGCCTCCATTCCTTTAATGATTGAACCAATGCATATAATTAAAAATCATAAGACGAATACCTTTTCTTGGAGTCATTCAAATTTTCACTGAAAAATGCAATAGGTCTGACCTCCTGACTCAAGAATGCTCCAACTGCAACATTTGAAGCATCACATTCCAAGGTAAAAACCTTTTGAAAATTAGGAACAGCAAGTACTAGTTTTTCTGCCACCTTTTTCTTTAGCATTTGAAATGCTTCTTCAGCCTCTTTGGTCCAAGAAAATTTGCATCTCTGACTACCTTTTATTGTGTCCAATATAGGTGCACAATATTGACTGAATTTTCTGATAAATTTTCTATAGAAAGAAGCAAGTCCATGAAAGCTTCTTACCTCAAACATGTTTCTTGGAGAAGGCCAACTTAGTATGGCTGCCACCTTATCAAGGTCCATCTTGATAATCCCTCCAGATATGATAAACCTATTGGGACTCAAAATTGTAGCCCTGATTTTGAGTACCATTGAAAAATCAAGTCCTATAAATGCTTTTTGATGCATATGTACCCGGCTGTCCATTTGAGGCCTAAGAGGTGTTTAATGTTTCTAATACCTTCCATTCAGTATGTCTCCTCATTCCATAAAGATAAATTGTCATTCCGAGTCATTCTGTGAAGTCTCGTTTTGAGCAATGTCCAATTCTGCATTTTTGCCTAAGTGTCAAACAGCGACAGGATGCCATGTTTGCAATTGAATATCTTGCACCCAGTAACGTTTCATGACTTGCCGCTTTGGGAGTGTTAAGTGTCCTACCAGAGAACTTATGTTTCAAATTTCGAGTCATTTCAAATCCGTTTGACTAGGTTTTGAATCCCTCAAAGTTGGTCATTTATTGTTGTCATGCAGATGCAATTTATTTTGAATTTTGGAAGGCCCTGTTTGACCTATTATAAATTTGACCCAGTTGATCGAAATGAGAGAATTCTTTTTGCATTGCACTCTAGTGGTTAGAGACTTGCTATGTTTCAATTTTGAGCTTATGACGAATCCGTTTGATCAATTTTCAAATGCAATTTGTAACTTTTTATTGGTTTCAAGAAATGCAAATTGGTCAGTACCCCTGTTCGTGATGTCATATCTCCAAATCCGTGATAGGTGAGATCGAATGGATTGTACCACTGTGTTGTACTCCAAAAATTCTTTAAGTGTGCCAGTTTGCAAGTCTTGACGAATCCGTCTGCACATTTTCCAAAGTCCATTCCATTTGCAAAAATCACTTTTCTGCCAGTGCTTTTAGTCTACAAATTTCAAGTAGCCCACTTTGACCACTCGTCATTTCCGTCCTGTTATTCGTCAATAGCCCTAATCGCAGATTCATACTCTCCCCGTGACAGTAAACCAATGCCCCAATTCCTGTTCGCCCAAGTGTCAGTTTGCACAGTTTTCAAAGCCAAATCCAAAAACGTTTTGTGGATTTCTGACATGTTTTCTTGCACGCAATTCTGAGAGGGCAACTTTGACAGTCAATATCTTTTGATTGGGAATTTTTCATGGGACAAGATTCAACAGGGTAAGAGTGTGCAGAACAAAGGATTAGTAGGTTTGATTTCAAAGCCCAGTTATTTGTTTGGATCAGTTTTTAAAGCTAGCTGACAGGCCTTGTTAGCAGAAAATCACAGTTTACAGATAAGAGGTGAATTGAGTTTTAAAAGTTAAATTGACAATGATCGAATGGTTTTCAGTCAGTGTAGGATGTTCAATAGGCCTTTTTGAGATGTCAGGTATTTGAATTCAAAAGAAAAATTTAGCCGGACCCACTTTGGGACCCGGCTAAAATTATCTAATGAACAAGTAACTAGGGACCGAAAATGTTCAACAAAGGTGATTAGGATAATTATAACAATGGAATATTTTTCAAATGGATATCTCATCATTGGAGATCAAAATGTGTGAAATGAATAAGGAATTCACATCTAGTTCTTAAGAGAGTTTTGAATTGCATTTTGTGATATTATGCAAATAAGGCATGTACTTAGATGGAACAAGGGAAGTCTTGAGTTAGAGAAAATCTAAATATCGACGATGCAAAATTAATAGTGACTTAAAATGCTACATCCTCTCTATACTTGCAAGAGAACAACAATACAAGTTTATGAAAGAAGCTATTCAAAATGATTGCACTATTTATGCACCTGGCATTGAGATTATAAGTGTGAGAGTAACAAAACCTAAAATACTAGAAGCCGTCCACAACACCAGCCGCAGTGGAGTCTCTAGTCTGCATCAAAACCAGCGTAGGAAGCAGATCAAGGTGTAGATACAGTGGTGGGCCCAAGAGCTTAGCCAATTCGAGCTTCAGATCCATATAGTGGAGTTCCATATCCGGTCCTAAGGATAGATCCTGACCCGGAGCAAACGTTTGGTAAACACGCCTAAGTTTGCACAATGAATGAATCCACCAAGTAAAGAGGAGCAATCCACGCAAAGGGGAAGTTAATAGAGTTGACGAGGAAAGATTGAGCTACGCCCTCAATCCTGAACTCATGTCCATTTGCTCTTATTTACAACACAGAGAAGGAAAAACTGGACAGAGTTGAATGAATGATTTAATGACGAAATAACATCCTAAATATAGATAAAGAAATAACAAGAGGAAGAGGGCAAGAAAAGAATGGCATTCGATGCCTTGAGAGCCTCCGACCCGACTTCCTCTACATTTGGTGGCTTTGGTTCAAGTCCCGCGCCTTCTTTTCAATAGCAACAGCCGAGCGTGCAAAGCCAACAACATATTCATTTCTTCACCAATGAAAAAAAACCTGTTAGATATCAAACCAAGTGGGCCAACATTCATACCGATTCACAAAAGCTTCTATTGCAAATCGAGGAAAGAATTTTGGAGTATAGGCATGAGAGGGAACATGGGAATCACCCATGCAAAGGTGGTAAAGAGCAGAGGAAAAACCATGAAAAGAGATTATCCCACATTGAGTGGGTTGGGAGATGTCTTAATGTATAAATAGTATTGCTCATGCATTGTTAGTTGTCTTTAAGACAACCCCTTTTTGGGAAGCCGTAGGCTAGATGGAGGGGCCCACCATGGACGGCTAGCTGGCCCGAAGACAAAATTTCGACCAACTATACTCGCTGGAAAACACTTGCCAGATTTCAGTGGTCGCCATGTCGCCACCAGAAAACAAGAGGTTTCGTCGAAGGCGACACGACGACCTCCCGGAAAGTTAAGAAATCAGGCAGAGAGTTGATGAATAATGGAATGACAAGTGGCATCGTGCAAATGGTCAGAGGAGGAGCTACCAGAAAAGCACCAGAAAATGGTCGGATTCCAGTGGCCGCCATGTCGCCACTGGAAAACAGGAAGGTTTCGCCAGTAGCGACATGGCGACCTCCCGAAAAACATAAAAACTGGCGAGGTTGTGGAGGGACCCGGCAGATGATTAGGATGGCCAGTTGTGTGGCAACAAGTGGCATTGTTAAAGTGGCCAAAGGAGGTACAAGGGAAAATATTTTAAAATAATGAATAGCTTTTCTAGTTTTGAGTGTTAAAACTAAGGAGTTGAAAATTTTTGTTTTAAATGATGATTTTCTATAGTTCTAACTATAGAAACTTTTTAAAATTTTCAATTTCATTCATTTAAATTGTTTATTTCATAGTCCTGGACTAGATTTTCAAATGGCTATCAAAGGCACAATTTTTGCCCGAAATATGGACTCCATATACTGTTGAAACTGGGAAGAGATGAATTTTCCAAATATGGGGTCAGATTTTGCACAGATATTCAGCAGTTCAATCTATAATCAGATTTGTAATTTCCAAGGCATTCTCAGCAAAACGGGCAGAATTCATCATTGAGCATCAAAATAGATTAGAGGGCAAATTTTGAAGTTTGTTGAAGCCTAAATGAATTCTGAAAAGTTTTCTTGCTTCTAGAAGTCATTTTAACTGATTTTTTGCCTTTGCCTTGATTTCAGATCTGGCATCAAAAGCAGTTATTGTTCCATCAGGTATCTAAGATATTTTATGCTTTTGGGAGGCAAAATGATAGAGGATTTGATTTACCATTTGCAGAGAGAGATTAGAGAGTTTTTTTTGTCACTTCTAAGAGATGTTTTCCAAGTGGACACATGTCAGACACAAAGCAAATCCAAAAATTCATTCTCTTATATATCTTTCTTTCTCTCATTCATTGCAGGGGTTCCAATTTTTCACTGTGAGATCATTGTTGGTTGGCAATTTCCAGTATGAGACCACATTGTTGGATCCATGACTATGATTCCACCAAATTCTTCAGCATATTTTCTCTTGTATGAACAACAGTAGTGAAGATAATATAGCTAATTCTGATCTGTTTAGGCATTTCTATGTTTTAAATCTCATGCATCTAAATGTATAGTTTCAAGGAAATGAATACAAATGAGCAGAATCTCTTTAGTTTCATTCTAATTCTTGTCTCCTATCTCTTGAAATTTGCAATCTTATGTGGTTTAAGGACAACGAGCTGAGACCCATTTGAATCCCCTTAAGGTTGTATGTCTGATGTGTTTTGCTATTGGAACAAAGGGCCAAGTAAATGCTTGATGTGTTTGACAGGGTTGCTAGTTATTTGAGAAAGATATTTCATAAGAATGAGTTATTTATGAACGCTGATGTCTGATTCACAAAGTGATAAGATAGATCTAATATCTTGGTGTATGAAGTATGTCATTGATATCACAGATGTATGTGTTTCATTCATGGAATTGTTCGATAGAAAAGGCACTAATCAGCTATAGGATCAATTTGTTCTTACTGCTGCATATTTGGGATTTTTGCTGATATTCAACATCATTAATCAAATGTTTTCCCTTTGATGTTGAACAACCGAAATGTGATGCCCTCACTTAGCTTAGCAATTTCTTTGGTCATGTTATTAGCTATTCCATGTATGAGATCTGTGCATAAGTGTTAGAAGATTAAGGGATTTATCTGCCTTGTCAAGATTCAAGTGTATGTTATAGCACTGGTACCATATAAGTGAATCTGAGGTACACTGCCTAGGTTTTGCAGAGCTTAAAGTAGAAGAAGGGTCTGGCCTTATAGTTGGCCTGGTGTCTAAAAGGGTATGTTAAAAATGGGAATTAGTTGCCCCTAGATGTATCTTGTTCTCATCGGGGTAATTTGAAACTTATAGTGTTTTAAAACACCAACAAAACCCAAGATATACAAGCTCCTCTTGCAAAAAGACACTCTTCTCCAAGTTGATGAACAACCTTTCATCTTGCAGCTTCTTTAAGACCAAATCAAGATGCTCCAAGTGATCCCCCTTTGTTTTACTAAACACTAGTATATCATCAAGATACACTATGACAAACTTTCATAGGAATTGTCTCAAGACCTCATTCATGAGTCTCATGAATGTACTTGGGGCATTAGATAGCCCAAATGGCATCACCCTCCATTCATAGAAGCCTTCATTGGTTTTAAAGGTAGTCTTCCATTTATCCCCTACCCTTATCCTAATCCGGTGATATCCACTTTTCAAATCAACCTTGGAAAAATACCTTCCTCCACTCAAATGATCAAGTGAATCTTCTATTCTAGGCATAGGGAATCTATACCTTATAGTAATCTTGTCTATAGCCCTGGAGTCCATACATAGCCTCCATGTCCCATCCTTCTTTGGAGCTAAAAGGGTTGGAACTGCACAAGAGCTCAAACTTTTTGCTATTAACCCCTTATCTAGGAGTTCTTGAATCTGCTCTGACATCTCCTTGTTTTGCTGAGGTGTTAATTTATAAGCAGCCTTGTTTGGCAAAGTTGCTCCAAGAATCAAATCAATATTGTGATTTACCTCTCGAACTGGTGGAAGTGTGCTTGGTATATCTGTGGCTAAGATATCAGCATACATCTCAAGTAGATCTGCAACCTCTTTGGTTCTTCCATCTTAGGGGCTTCCTCCTTCCTCTTGTCTTGTGGCTTTATTACCAAACCATAGCATGGGGATCTGTCCTTCTTGACAGTTTTTAGAAACTCCTCTCCTACAAACAAAATTTTTGATTCTTTTGCACCTCCATATTATCAGATACGGGCAAGAAAGTTACCTTCTCTCCTTTGTAATTTATGGTGTAGGTGTTCAATCTCCCATCATGGTGTGCCTCCACATCGTACTGACATGGTCTTCCAAGTAACAAGTGCCAAGCATCCATTAGAGCAATATCACAAAGTACCTTACCTCTGTACTTTCCAAGTTGTAGCTCCACCCAAGCTTGTTCTTCAATGACAACATGCTGACTCTTTGTGAGTCATGATACCTTGTAGGGGAAAGGGTGAGGTACCCTCTTTAATTTCAATAACTCCACTGCTTTTGCAGACACCATTTTGTCCATAGACGCACTGTCAATCACCATTTTACATACCTTGCCTCCAATTCTGCAAGTTGTCTTGAACAGAGACTTCCTCTGAGGTGGTTCTTGTATGGTAGGAGTCCTTAGCAAAGTCCTTCTCATCATCAGATTTTCCCCTTCCTCAGGTGGTGCATAGAAATTTTGGGTCTGGTCCCCTTGACTGTCATCTTCCCTAATCAGAGCAGTCCTTCTCTCTGTCTTATTACTTGGTTTCTCAAGGCATTTTGAAGTAATATGCCCAACTTGATTGCATCTATAGCATCTTGGAGGTCCTGAACTTCTTCCTCCAAATCTTCCACCTAGAGTCTCCTCTTCTTCCCCTAGAGGATCCTCTAGAACTACCTTCTGCCTGATTGCTTTCTTGGCTGCTAATCACTAAACTGTCTATTAGTTTATCCTCTCCCATTGCTTGTCCCTCTTCCTTTGTTGTTGAAGTCCTTTTGGCCTCTACCTCTTCCACTTAGGTCATGTCTTTTCTTGAGTTTTCCTTCAACTTTCAATGCTAATTGATAGCATTTTTGGACTGTATCAGGAGAGCATAGATCCAGTTCATCCTAAATGTTGAGTTTCAATCCTTGCATATACCTTGCAAGTTAAACACTTTCAGGCTCCACAATATTTGATTTCATGGCAAGTTTATGAAATTCCTCTATATAACCAAAGACATCTATTTCTTTTTGTCTCAGATTTTGCCTTTTTGTATGAAGTTGCACTTCATAATCTTCAGGTACATAAGCCTCCTTCACCAAGGCTTCCATCCTTTTCCATGTACTTATAGTATTCTTTTACAATTTCAGCCTCTCTGATTGAGTGAAATTCCACCAAGTTAAGGCAAATCCTTTCAACTTGGATTTTGCAATTTTCACCTTTTGGTGTTCAAGTATCTCTTCATAGTCAAAGAAACTGTTGAGAGCACCAAGCCAATCCATGACTTCTTCAAAATCCATCTTTCCATTGAAAATAGGTAGGTCAAGCTTACCATCCATTGTCCTTCTCTCCATGGATTTCAAAGTCCTCACAAGTAGCCTCTGGTCAGCAGGAATCTCTTCTTCCTCATCCTATAGAGGTTCTTCTCTATCACTAACCTCTTCTTCAACTCCAGAGTTTCCACTACTTCCTTTCTTGACTAGTTCCTTAAGATTTTCCATCTCGTGCCTCGTCAGTTTCCTTTCAGCATCATGTTCTTTAACTATCTTCAACAATTTTGCATTTGTCATCCTGCTAGACAGTTTCACATCTTCACCGTCTGCCATATCAGCAACTTGTCTTCTTCCAAAGATCTAACTTTGCTCTGATACCACTTGGTGCAGAGCCCCAAGCTATCTACTCCTTTACCACCTTTAGTAGGTTTTGAAGAACAAAATATCCCAAATATCCTTTCCCAAGATAGGATGAGACTCCACAAGGTAGTCCACACCCACAAACTAGCCCTCTCCTAGGCTATCTAGACCCAATCTAGGATAGATGTTCAGGGTTAATCTTATTGATCACGGTGGAATCTAGGTCCCCTCACACTAAAGACAACCAAAACAAACAAGTTTAGGCTTCACAACCCAATTCCAAGTTTGTGGCATACAAGGAAACTTACATTCCTCAAGAAGGGCTACAAGGAATTGTGAACAGCAACTTGGTTTACACTAAGCCCAACTACTGGTTCAACAAGGAATTTTCAATTATTCTCAAGGTATTCCAAGAGATGAGCTCTTGACCAATCCTCTAACACCCCTTTTCGCCAAATTCACCTAGCAGGAATTGGGCCTAATTAGGGCTCTTTTACAAAGCAAGTACCCCTTAGATTGCTTCCCAATCACTGCCAACACTTGGATCATGCCAAGGATCATGAAACAACACTACTTCTCTAATTCCATCAACAGATTCCACCCCCAACTTGACTTATGCATTCATTTGCATAAAACAGGACAGTCACATAGAGATGCCTGTCCTAGGGTTTTGCTGATAACTCCAATGGCCAGCATTTGTATGATCTGCAACCACAAATGGCTTAAAGTACACTCCCATATCTTACAAATCACGAAGAATTAGATTTTTCCCATGGTTACTTTGTAAGATATGAGCAAAACAATGTGAAACCCTAGGTATGGGCCTGTTTTAGACCAGTCCACACAAAAATCCTTATACTTGCTTATACCTCCACTTCAAAGCCTCAAACCAGATGCAAACGAAAGGTGATTCAATCCTCTATCTCACCATATGACTCATCCAATGATGTCAGGCCATACAAATCTGTACAACACCCAAAAAACAGCAAAAATACACCAAAATCTCAGTTTTCTTATTGATTCAATGCTTCCTCCATACAATATCAATTCCAATCTGTCTTCAGACATGTTTTCCATCCTATTTCAACATGTCCTAACAGTTCCTCCAACCAAAAGGTGGTTTGGAACGATTTTGCATAAAAGCAACTAAAATTGCAAAAAGTTACTAATTAGCAACTTTGACAACTTTTGACAACTTTTAGCAAGAAGTTGTCAAATAACAAGTTGTTGTTATTTCTTGCATACTAAAGGTCTTAGAAGATGTTTAAAACAATAATTAAGATCTCCTAACATCTAGCCATCCTAATTCTAACATAAAATGTCGCTTGAACCAAGTTAGATGACAAGATTTATAATTACATCTTGTGTCCCTTGGTCTTACATATAGGACTTATTACATAGATCAAATGGAGAAGTTTTAACACATTAGTTCCTTGATGAAGATGCATTTGAGTGTGCCCCTGCACCATCAAGTGGCATAAAGTACCTAGGATGTTTTGCCAAAATTACCAGTTGAGATTTCACAATGGCTAATTTTAGCCATCATTATTTTTCGAAGAATGGCTATTCTTATATGACCTTGGCTATTCTTACATGGCCCTCTAGAAGGTTTCTCTTGAGACTTTATATTCAGATGAAATCTACTTGAATATTTCCTTGTTTTAGAGGTTTACATCACAAAATTTTGTCTATAGAGCTTGCTTTATGTGCAAGCATTCTATTATCACCTTTGTATGCTTATACATTTGTGTTTCAATTGCAGTTTTGATTGAAGCACTTAGCTAAGCTTTGCATGCGAATTCCTTTAATAGGTTTGCACAAAACTTGTATTTGTTTCCAATTCAATTCTATGCACTCACTTTTTCTACTCTACTAATTTTCAGTGATATGGTTTAGTTAGTTTGGCAAGTACTTGAGTGATTGACGCATGGGAAAATTAAAAATAAAAATAAAAAAACCATTGCAATCTATTGGAAAAGACATCCAAGCATGTTTCTTGTACTAGTATGGTAGCTTGAGTTTTTCTTTACAACATATGAGTGTTAAATTTCTACAGGTGTAATCACAACACCGAAAACATAATGTGGTTGGTTGTTATGAGAGTATTGAGTATTGATTCCACATGAGGAGAACAAGGAATGATCAGGCACACATCTGATCAGTTTGATTTGGCATTTTTCTGGCTTTGTTTTGCTGCATTCTATGATGACCACGGATTCCTTCTCTCAAGCAATAAGGTTTTGAATTTAATTTCTTCTGCTTCAGAATGGGAGTGTTTACGAACAGTGTCATGTCCCCTCATTTAAGAACCCTAGTTACAATGCCAATATTCTGAAATAAAGATTTAACAAGTAATAATGATAAAATAAACAAATAAATAAATGATATAATCATAATATAAACAAAAAATATTTTTATTTAAATACATACTATCTATAATTATTAAATAAACATTTATGTTTTATATACATAAATATAAGTATAAATAATATTATAAGAAAATAATAAATAAATAGATTTGTTAGTTACTTAATAAACAATAATATTACAATATAAATAAATAAGTAATGTAGTATCTATTATTTATAAAATAGCATCATTCACATTCTTCCCAAGGGCGACTTGAGAAAAGAAAGGATACATATAGAATTATAACTGAATCAGGAAGGAAAAAAACAGACTTTATATATAGAATATACATAATCTTCCTTGAGGTTGTGTGGCTTTGTGAGCGGACAGGTACTCCATCAGTCGACACAAGGATTGTTAATATTTCTACTCCAAGCGGCGACCACATCTTATTCGGGGTACTGATCGGTGTCAGCACTGTCCATAGTGCCCATCTCGGAAATTGTTGCAGGGCCTAATTGTTTCAAAGAACTACAATTAAAAAGCCAAGCACCTCTCCTAACCTTGGCATCTTAGAACCTACCAGTGAACATAAAATAATAGCAGACTACTAAGAAACTAACTGAGAAGTAGATAGAGGAAATACCTTAGAAAGTAATGGATTTTTATAATTATGGCATCGACAGAAAGGGCAATGGACATAAACACTTGAACGGCATGTCGAATCAATTCAGTATCTGTGAATTTTTGTGGTTTCTCATTATTCTCAATAGATAATCTTTGTCAAATCTGCCAGTGAGAATGCGTCGATCAATGATGATAAGTGAACCAATAGAAGCCTCTACTGTTAATAATAATTTGGTCCAACAGTGATTACCAATCTTCTTATGTTGATAGATATCAGAAATAATTGTGAAAGGTACTAGTTAGACTACTACTCAAGGTTATAATTGTTGCAACGACTATTTGCTGGTGTACTCTCTAATGGAAGGAAGAAAGTATATTAATTCATATATACACAATGATCAAACATTATATTTATATATACCTGAGTGTACATATACTATCTATTTATCTAGCTGAATTGGGTATGCCAGGCATATAGTTTGAAAGTGATGAGAGATTACATGCACATATAAGAATCGTCAAATTCTTAGAAAAAATGTCTGATTATAAAACCATTAAGAAGTTAAAAGAAAATCTTTACATTTGAAAGGTTAACATCAAGGTATGTTACAATGACATTAAGAACTGAGATTGGGATAAATCATATCGGATTCCTAAACTATCCTATTTGGGAACATTACAAGTCTTAGAGAAGATGAAGATTTAGGAACCTATAATATATGTTAGAATGCAAAATGCTACAAAAATGCAAAGGTTCGACAAAACACTCTAAGATGGTATGCCAAATATTCATCTGACTATTTATGCAAGCAACTATTGGGCCTCAAAGGGAAAAGTTAGGGCAATCCCAAAAAGGGGACATTACAAGTAGTATCAGAGCATGTTTTACAACTTAAGGGGAACAAGAAAATACCATTAAGTTGAAAGAGAAAGTTTACATTTAACGGGTTAACATTGAGGGACGTTACAATGACATCAAGAACTGAGATTTGGATAAATCATCTCAGATTCCTAAACCATCTTTTAAGAGGACATTACAAGTTTCTGAGGAGATGAAGATTGAGCAACTGTTGACTAAAAAAATTGTATGTCACTGACCACAACTTACAAAATTGTGACTTTAGGCAATATTTCATGATATTTCTCTCTCCTCTCAACTCACCCCAAGTGGCTCCCATAGAAACTTAGCTAGAAATTACAAAAAAGTGGTTCTCTTAATCAATTTGATGCAAGAGGAGGATGGTGAATGGGCCAAGGGAAACACTCACCAACCACCCTGCTAGAGTATACACACAAAAGCCAACACAAATGTTGAAGAAACAACAGTTTAGATTGATTCCAATGCAGACATGGTGAGACAATCTCATTACAATGTATCAAGCATAAGGCCTACCTAGTCACAACCATAAACTTTACAATTACGAGCAGTGAGCTTAGAAGCTCGAGCTTACAAAGCCAAAATTACTTCTATCTTGTTTCTTACTATCCTAATTCTACATAACCTCATTCTAAATCTCAAATATACAACCATCAAGAACACAAATCGGCTTGATAAGAACATTTATTACAAAGTATATGTCCTACCCCAAAGGGAAAACCAGAGACCACACAAATAAGAAAACTAACATCTGCAGGCACCAAGATACGTTCACACGTGATTCAAGAAGATGTCCCCAATGCCACAAAAAGCCTTGAAATCACACGAACCTAGTGGAGGCCAAAAACCATATATTACTCAATATGCCAAGAAATAAACATGCCTTGAGCAAGAAGGAAAACTCTTTAACAAGATAGAATTATGTTCCATGATCATAGAAGAATGATCCCTGAAAGGTTCACATGATGAAACCAACTGCAAAAGCAATAACACAAAGAGAAAGGGTTGCCCTTTGAACAACAGATTGATAAAGGAAAACTAGAAATATTTTTGGTTGATGGAAGATTGCCAAAGAACCCAAGATGCTCCTACATCAGACACCTAGGATAAATAAGGATTGATGTCCACATCAAGAAGCCCTAATATTCTGAGAAGAATCATAAAGATCGAACTCATCTTCTAAGATCCATGAACTATCTTCACCTGGTTTATCTGCCACTAAACTAGGTATTCTTTGTAGTCTTTTCCTCCAGTGCTCTTGCTCACTCTAGTATCCAAGATTCGTTCTATTCCTTATGTCTTCTTGTTAGGATAATTAGGATTATCAACCACCTCTTCGTCATATTCAAAATACTCATAGATATATGAAATGTTGAATATAGGTGAAATAGCCATGTCCTTAGGTAATTCTACTTCAAAAGTGTTCCCACTATAACATTTCCTCAAGAATTTGCAAGGTCCAAACTTCCTCATCTTCAGTTTGCTATAAGTACCAACTAAAAATCTGTTTTTTTTCAGGTGTACCATTACTTCATCTCCAACCTCAAAAGTTTTATGTCTTCTCCTTTTATCTGCTCTCTCCTTATATTCCTGATTACTATTATCCAAATTATTTTTCACTTCTTCATGCAAATTTTGCATTAAGTCCACAAATTCCTCTACTTCACCATTGTTCATTACCTCAGCTTTCAAGTGTAATGATTTGGGCTAGCAATGATGTGATTTTTTTCAGACTTGTGTTTCTAAATTGGATGCGAATATGCCCCTACAGGATGTCCGTACGGTAGCTAGGAAGCTTCCTGGGATAGCTGTACGGTGGAGAAAACAAATACAGAAGCGAACAGCAACTAAACCAATCCGTACGGTTGCAGAAAGAGGGTCGTACAGTATTGTAACAGGCAGTATGGTTATGAGGAAAGGCCGTACAGATAGAGGAGAATGTCATACAGTATGTAGGAAGCTATACGGTGTTTCAGGGTGCCTGTACGGTTAGAGGGGAAGCACAGTATGACCATATGATGAAGAAAACTTGCCATACTAAGCAATTTCAAGCCGTACGGAAGCTAAAGAGGGGTGCACGGTGATTGTGGAGTGTGGACGGTATGGAGATGCGTCAAGGGGGGGCCGCAGGGATGGTGAGGGGATGAATGGTACAAGACAAAATTAACGATACTACTTAAAAATGCAAAAGGTAACATACACAATTTGGAGAAGCAAAGCCAAAAGATTCACCAACAGATTCTATATTTCCATATACAATTTAGTCATCAATTTGCTTGATACAGATCGAGTTGAACACCTACGGAATAGGGTGAGGGTTGAATCCCACCGAAACCGCACAAGCCAAATAGGGAAGATCTTTCACTTTTGAAATGGCGAACAATCCCGAACTCCAACAGTAATCCACAGTACAGAGAAAAATAATCCAAAGCATACCTACAGACCTCTTACAAGTAGTGCTTAAATACCCATCGGGGAAAACCTTTTCGAGGGTGTACAAAGGTAGCCAACAGCGACACAAACTTTGAAAACAAAAATGAAAATGGGTCCGAGATAAAATAAATCAATCGGCTCGTTACAAAGATTAAATTATTATTTATTTTATAATGAGAACATTACAGTCCTCCCATCCCAAAATTTTCTTGTCCTCAAGCAAGTGCAATGCCAGGTGCTATAGGATGTGCTCGCCTTCCCACGTTGCATCGTCCAACGGTAGGTGTCGCCAACGTATCAAGTATTCCTTCATAGTGCAGTTCCGTAGGGCCTTTTCATGCACTTTGAGAATCTCAGCAGGTTTGAGAGTGAGCTTCCCTTCCTCATTGAGTGGCAGAAGGTTGGTAGTGACTATGAAGTTTTTCCCTCTAGCCTTCTTCAGACAGGAAACATGGAAGACATTGTGAATGTGGCTACCCTCCGGAAGTTCCAGTTCGTATGCTACCTCACCAATGCAATGGATCACGCAATAGGGACCATAAATTCGCGGCTTCAATTTCTCCTTACCTGTTCCTTTTAATGAAGACTGTCGGTATGGCTGAAGCCGGAGGTAGACCAAATCCCCCACTTCAAAACTCCTCTCTATCCGGTGTTTGTCAGCGTACACCTTCTGTCAATTTTGTGCCTGCTGCAGGTTCTCTTTCAAACTCCTCAGTATGTCCTGTCCCTCCTGAAGCCAATTCTTCACCCTTGGAGCACGACTATCGCCCAAAACTGTGTCGATGAAAGAGAGGAGTTCGTATGCGTACAAAGCTTTGAATAGCGCCATCTCGATAGACATGTGATACGTGGTATTGTAGCAATACTGTCCTAGATGGATCCATTTTAACCACACTCGTTGTTGTGCTGAGACATAGTTTCGAAGGTACCCTTCGAGCCACTTGTTCACAATCTTAGTTTGACTGTCCATTTGCGGGTGGTAACTCGTGCTTGGTGATAATTCTATTCTTGCCATCCAAAACAATTCTGTCCAAAAGATACTAACGAATCATCCATCCTAATCACTAACGATGTTTCGGGGTAATCCGTACAGACGAAAGACCTCTCTGAAAAATAGATTGGAAACTTAAGCAACCTGAAGGTCCGAGGGGATGGTGAAGAAATGTGCATACTTTGTCAACTTGTCAACCGCCACGAAGATACAGTCCTTTCCATTCACCTTGGGAAGACCTATTATGAAGTCCATGGATATACTTTCCCACTTACGTTTAGGAATTGGCAAAGGCTGTAGCAACTCAACAGGAAGAGTGTGTTCGCACTTGTTTTGTTGGCAAATCGTACATTCTCTTACATGCTGCAACACATCCCCTTTCAGTGCCTTCCATGAAAATCTCTCCTAAATACTTTTGTAAGTTTTAAGGAAACCAGGGTGTCTAGCCAGAGGTGAGTCATGTAGTTCCTTCAAGATCTTCTACTTCAATTTGGACTCTGGCACCAAGTATATTCGGTCTTTATAGTATATGATATCATCCACCACTCGGTACCGATCATCATGGGTGTGGTCATCCATTATTTCACAGGCAGCTATATTCTTGGAATATTCCACTAACAGTTGTCCCTTCCAATCAGCTGAAATCTAGTGTAGTGAGCAAATGGAGGGTTTTCTGGACAAGGCATCTACAACAACATTGTTCTTTCCTTTTACATATTCAATGTCGAAATCAAAAGACTAAACTTTACTTACCCATTTTTGTTGTCGTTCGTTCAAGTTCTGCTGCTCTAGGAAATATCTCAGACTATTGTGATCCGTACGGACGACAAACTTGGTACCTACCAGATACTGCTGGAACTTGGTTAGTGCATGCATGATGGCCAACATTTCTTTGTCGTAGATGGAGTACAAGCATTCTACTGGTGTAAGCTTTCTACTCTCATAAGCAAATGGGGTGTCTGTCTTGCATCAGTACTGCTCCAATGCCTTCCCCGGACGCATCGCACTCCAGAATGAATGGTCGAGTGAAGTCAGCTAGTGCAAGTACGAGACAAGTGCTCATGGCCCTTTTTAGCTTTTCAAAGGTGAGTTGTGCCTCTTCATTCCACTGGAATGACCCCTTCTTCGTCAAATCCGTTAAAGGTGCGCTGAGCTAAGAGAATCCTTTAACAAACCTCTTGTAGTAACTGCACAGTCTGAAGAATCCTCGCAGGTCCATGAGTGATTTTGGGGGAGGCCAGTCAAGGATAGCCTAAATCTTCTCCTGATAAACCTGAACCCCATATTTACTGACAACATGCCCCAAGTACAATATCTCTGTCATCCCAAACTTAAATTTGGATTGCTTGGCGAACAGGGACTGTTCCTCCATGATACTCAGAACTTCATTCAGATGCTTCAGGTGCTCCTCCCATGTCCTACTATAAATAAGATCATCAAAGAATACCAATAGATACTTATGCAAATGTTTGTTGAAGATGTGGTTTATGCATGATTCAAATGTAGCAGGTGCGTTGGTCAATCTAAACAGCATGACCAAGAATTCATAATGTCTGTAGTGGCAGCGGAAAGCCATTTTCTCCACATCTTCCCTCATTCGGATTTGGTAGTATTCGAAACGGAGATCTATTTTTGAAAAATAGACCACGCCATGTAGTTCATCCAGCAGCTCATCTATCCTTGGGATGCGATACTTGTTCTTTATTGTTCTTTTGTTTAGCGCGCAATAGTCCGAACACATGCGCATCGTTCCATCCTTTTTGACCAACACCATGGACGATGCGAACGGGCTAGCACTAGGACGGATCCATCCTTTCTCAAGCAATTCCTGAATCGTCCTTTTGATCTCATCCTCGAATTTCTTGGGGTGGTCATACTGTGTGGTTATTACTAGTTTTGCTCCTGATTCCAACTTGATTGTCTGTTCAAACCCCTGATGAGGTGGTATGCTAGGAGGAATATCCATGAAAACTTTTTCAAGCCTACTTAAAATATCCTAAAGTTCATCATCCTGTGGAGGTGTTCGGTGCCCCTTTATTGGTTCCACCGAGATAAAACAATGCGCAGCCCACGCAATGTCATCGTGCCACAAGATTGCCTCCATCCGATGCGCGGAAACTTCCTTTGGATCTTCATTTGCCATTCCTCGGAGGACAACCTTCTTCTTGTCAACCACAAAAGTGAAGTCCATCCGCTTGAAACTCTAAGTATATTCATCAAGGGTCTCCATCCACTGTATGCCAAGAATGACTTCCATGTCAGCAAGGTCCACTATGAAAAAGTCCTTTGTCACCATGTGATTCGCCATTGTGATGCTCAGCTGCAGAACAAGGTGTGTGCAGGGCAAGAAGGTCCCTCTGACTACCTTGACCTGAAAGCCTGTATGTGCTTCCATAGGGAGATTTCTTTGCTTTACCAAGGACGAGCTTATGAAATTCAAAGTAGCTCCGCTATCCAACATCATCATAACCCTTTGTCCTTGAAGGGTACCCCATACACAGAAAACTGTGCACTTTAGACTGCTAGCCAATGCAATAGATCCTCCGCGTTGTACCAAGGTGGCAATTCTCTCCATACGGTTTAAACTGGCCATGTTGGTGTCACTGTTAGGTTGGTTATCTTCGACCGGCATTTCTTCCTATTCGTTTTCGTCCTCATCATCTGACACGACCTCGATGTAATGGATCTTCCCCTTCCCGAGGCATCGGTGGCCAAGCTCCCAAGGCCCCTTGTAATTGAAACACAATTTCTTCCTTCGGAGTTCCTATCGGGTGGCTTCATCCAGTGACGGCTTCTTGGGCGGAGGTTTGTCCCTTGAAAGCGTCAGCAGTTTCGGATGTGAGTGACTTCGAGAAGATGAGGATGATGTCAATGACGATGCCATACTTCGTGCCTTACTAATTGCCTCAAATAGGGTAGACGGATTGAATCCTTGCACCCAACCTTTCAACGATTCCACTAGTCTGTCCATGAAGAGCACGACCTGCCTTCTTTCGGAAATGTCCGTGACCAAAACCGAAAGTTTTTGAAATTCCGCAATGAACTGATCTACCGATCTAGTTTGCCTCAATTGCGCCAAATCTTTGAAATTGAGCTTAGGATCTTTCCCATCAAATCGTTCTATTAATCTCTACGTGAATTTTGCATAAGTCTTTATTTGATCATGCCCTAATGTGATGGTGCCGTGGTGCCACCATTCGTGCGCAACCCCCTCCAAGTGCAATGCGGCAAATTTGATTGCTTCTTCTTCCGGCATAGGATTCAGCTGGAAGTGGCTATCGGCTTTCATTACCCATGCTTGCATTGATATGGAACCCGATCTGTCAAAAGGAGACAGATTCACCTTACTCAACTTTCTCCTGAGATCATCGTTGAAGTACCCTCTATTTCGGCCTCCCGAGTATCTCATTCTCAAATCTGTGTAATCTTTGTAGGAAATGTCTTCTTCAAGGTTTGCATTCTTCTAGTCTTTTATCATCTCTTCAAAGGTTGGTTGTCTCTCTCCGTGATGTGGCTCCGTCCATGGTGGAAAAGTCAGCATGGAAGGTCGAGAGCATGCTAGCTGAGGGTGTGATTTACTCGACACCAAGTCCGCGCTATGACCATTTTGTTCTCTAGATAGTTTGTTTTCTGCCAACTTCTTGAGAGTTTCTTCCATGAGTCGCTAGGTATCAGTGATCTGTGCCTAATTCCGAGCAAGTTCCCTCAGAAGTGCCACAAGTTCGGGACCGATCAGCTCCCGTTCGTCAGCCATTCAATCAACGGAATGTGTCCTCCTCTTTCGGCTATAAACTCTCAGTTACTGTCCACAAGCTAGCAAGATTGAAGAGCTCTGATACCACTATAATGATCCGGGCTAGCAATGACGTGATTTTTTTCAGACTTGTGTTTCTAAATTGAATGCAAATATGCCCCTACATGATGGTCGTACAGTAGCTAGGAAGCTTTTTGAGATAGTCGTACGATGGAGAACACAAATACAGAAGCGAACACCAACTAAACCAATCCATACGGTTGCAGAAAGAGGGTCGTACGGTATTGTAATAGGCAGTACGATTTTGAGGAAAGGCCGTACAGATAGAGGAGAATGTCGTACAGTATGTAGGAAGCCGTACGGTGTTTCAAGGTGCCTGTACGGATAGAGGGGAAGCACAGTATGACCGTACGGTGAAGAAAACTTGTCATACTAAGCAATTTCATGCCGTATGGGAGCTAAAAAGGGGTGTACGATGATTGTGGAGTGTGGAAGGTATGGAGATGCATCAAGGGGGGGCCGTACAGATGGTGAGGGGATGAATGGTGCAAGACAAAATTAACGATACTACTTAAAAATGCAGAAGGTAACATACAAAATATGCAGAAGCAGAGCCAAAAGATTCACCAACAGATTCTATTATTCCATACGCAATTTAGTCATCAATTTGTCTGATGCAGACCGAGTTGAACACCTACGGAATAGGGTGAGGGTTGAATCCCACCGAAATCATGTGAGCCAAATAGAGAAGATCTTTCACTTCCGAAATAGTGAACAATCCCGAACTCCAACAGGAATCCGCAGTATAGAGAAAAATAATTCAAAGCATACCTACAGACCTCTTATAAGCCATGCTTAAATACCCGTCCGGGAAAACCTTTCCAAGGGTGTACAAAGGTAGCCGACGGCAACACAAACTTCGAAAACAAAAACAAAAAAAGGTCCGAGATAAAATAAATCAATCGGCCCATTACAAAGATTAATTATTATTTATTTTATAATGGGAACATTACATCAAGTTTCTCAATTATGTTATACCTCTGGGATGCATGCCATTTACTACCTCAAAAGGTGTCTTCTTAGTACTTATGTTCAATGAATTGTTATATGAAATGTTGGCTTGTGCCAAAATCAAGTCCCAATTAGTAGGTATATCTCCAATCAAGCATTTGAACAAGTTACCCAAAAATCTATTCACAACTTCAGTTTGTCCATCTGTCTGTGGATAAAATGTAGAACTAAACTTAAGCTCAGTGTTCAACTTCATCCAAAGTGTCTTCCAAAAATATCCAGTAAACTTAGTATCTCTATCTGAAACAATAATCTTTGGCAATCCATGGAATCTCACAATTTCTCCAAAAAATAGATCTACTATGTGTATTGCATATAATGTCTTCTTAGAGGATATGAAATGTGTCATTTTTGAAAAATGATCAACTACCACAAAGATAGAATCGTTACCTCTAAATTCAAGGTAATTCAAGAACAAAATCCATACCAATATCTTCCCAAGGTTTATTAGGAACAGTCAAAGGTGTATACAACCCGACATTCTGACTAGTCCCTTTAGCGGCCTGACAAATTCTACAACTCCTTACCATCTTCTAAACATCCTTATACATTTGTGACAAAAAGTATCTTTTAGAAATTAACTTCACTATTTTATCAATCCCAACATGTCCTGCAAGTCCACCACTATGTTTCTCCTTAATGGTGTTATTTCTCATAGATCCTCTTGGTATACACCTATGTTACAGGACTTGGCGAGTCTTGAGGCGAGGTAGCCAAAAACAAGTCTTGCTGCATTTATTCTCTTTCTTATACTTTAAGTTATATTTGTATAAATACTGTTAGGATGTTTGAGATAAGTTTCAGCTTCATAGGAGTCAAAATGCAAATTCTAGATTTTGGGGGATTTCAAAAAGTCCAAGATTAGCCAATTTTCAAGATTCAACATGCCTTCAACAGTGTTATCTCCCACAACCTATCTTGGCTATTTGAGGTCGAATTGAAGTTAAAAGTTGATGATCTTGTCTTCAATGATGAAGACTTGGAGTTGGTTGATCAGGTGGATCGAGAGGCAAAGGCAATGGCGATGGCAGTGGAGGAGGCTAGAGCACAAGGAGACCCTGTGTAGGACCCTGAGGCCGAGAGTGACAAATCCAACTCGAATTATGAGGATGAGTATGAGGATGAGGAGGATGATCATGATGAGAATGTCACTGAGATTCAACCTCACACACACGGAGAGAGGATGGCCCTAGAGTCTTCGATAACCTATCTTGGGCATACTCGTAGGAGGACATATGCTACTACTATGAGCCTTTATTTTGATATATGTTTTGAACTTTTGATTCCATGCATTGCATATTCCTTGAATATTGTAGACATTTGACAGTTACACTATATTTCTATTATATTAATCAGTTTAAGTAATTTCTTTCAAAAATTCGCATTTATACTTAAGTGATCTATTAAAAGTTGTGTATGTGTGCATAGTAGCTTCTATTAATCTCAATTATTGTGTATTTGATGTTAATTGGCTAAATGTTGCATGAGAAAAACTTAAAATCCTTAAAAATCTTTGAATTTCATGGGTTTTTTAATTTGGCGCATCGTTGCCAAGTCTGGCCGCTGAGTCTAAGTTCGAGCCCGATTTGAGCTTGTCGAGTCTAAGGTTGGTAATACTGGTCCACAATTGAATTCCTTTGAATAACATATCTTCTTGAATTAAATAGTCAACCCATTTGTCTTGCTCATGTGTTATGTGATTCTTGCAAGCCTTCTATTATAATAGATAGCTTCTATTATTATCTATTATTATTTAACAGTTATCCTTTTGTAATCTATTGTAAATATTAGAATGTTTCTAATATTTAGTTAGTTTTTTGTTAGCTGTTATTTAGAATAGAATGTTTCTATTCTTGACGATCATTTCCTAAGGAAACATCATTTATTCTTTTGTATAAAATGATCTATTGATCACTGTTAATAACAATCAAGTATTTTACCAATTAATTTGTAATATGGTATCAGAGAAAATACTTCAAAAAAATCAAATGAAATTTTTTCCTAATCTTTTTAAAAATGGATTTTTTCCTGTGCATCTTCTTTTTGGCTATGATTTGAAATACCCGAAGAGGGTTTTTTGACTGGGCATAGGTTTGTATCTAGGTCTGGTTTTTATTCCTTCTACATGTTGCCTGCATGAGCCACCTCCTCCATTTGGGTGGTTTTTTTTTTTCTGCGATTACAAATTGCAACCAGATACTCAGCAAAGTCTCGCCTGTCTTGAGCCACAATTTGCAGAACACTTCTCTATTCCTTTTTTCTTAATTGCGTGTGTTTTCTTCTTGGATTTTTTGAGTGCCTTTATGCAGAAAATCATGCCATTTCTGGGCCATTTAGACCCATCTTTTGCAATGTTTAGGCATCATCTAGGGTTTAAACTTTATACAACCCTCACTATCAGATCCACCCCTAGAAATTGATTTTTTCCTGCAAATCTGCCATTGTTTTGAATCATTTTTCAGCCCGGGTCATTTTTGTTTGAAACCCTAATTTTTTGTACTAGATCCAAAACGTTTATATAGATTCTTGGTGGCTTTTTTGAGAGCACAATTGGGTTGTCCATTTTTCTAGGTGCCTCGATTTTTGAGCCAATGAATCCAGAATCTGACAGCACATTCCCTCTGGGTTTTTCAAGCTCTCTCCTAAGTACCTCTTCATTTTTTTGGGTCTTCTGATGTTTTTCCTTGAAATGCATGTCTTAACAGATTTTCAAGTTTTTCACTAGAAAACATGCCACGGCATCTCTGGCAAATATTTTGCTCGAGGGAAATCATAAATTCAATGGTCGGCACTATGGCACATGGAAGCAATGGATCCTAACAATATTTGAATATCAATATACTAATCAAAGTTACATAGTGTGCACTGCAACTGGTACTAAACAAGATATACATGGGATGAGAAGAATCGAGAGGCGGTGATGCTTCCCAAATTATCCGTAGTAGCCTCAAATTTCATCCAACAAGACAGGTGCCGAGATATGGAAGCATCTCAAGAAACTGCATGAGACTTCAGACAAAAGAAGGGCCTTATTTCTCAAGAACTCTTTGTTATCCATTGTCATGGATGAGCAAAAACCCCTTTAGGAACACTTGAATAAAATTTCGGATATCCGTGATTAGTTTCTTGTCGTTGGATGCAAGATGGGCGAAGAGGACATTGTGGTAAACACCCTCAAAAGTTTACCCAAGTCCTAAGAGCATTTTATCAAGACTCTCAACATCACTTCTACTAGTGTTGATCAATAGTTCACAAACGTCTACACACTTCTGCTTCAGCAAGATTAGTGGAAATAACAGTTTGGTAGCAGTTTCAGCTCCACCTCCATAGAGCAAGCCTTTGTTGCTACATCCTTTAGGGAGGATAGAGGCAAGTCTCATTCACACCAATCTTCTCCACAGAAGTCCTTTGCTCCAACATTAGAAGGCTTCAAAATAAAGAACATTCAATGCAACTACTGCCACAAGTATGGTCACATGAAGGTAGAACGTCGAAAACATTTAGCTACCCAAGCTAAGTAATCTAGTTCGCAACCCAAAGCGAACAATGCAAAGCACACTAAGAAGAAAGAATATGCCTTTTAAGCTTTTATGGCTAAAAGACCTACAAATCATGTGAAGTCATTTGCCTAGTATATTGATATAGGTGACTATTGTCATTTTACCCACCACACAAACTGGTTCACTGACTACCGGCCTTTTCTAGATTCAATTATATTTGGTGGACGGGAAAAGTATAGTATTGTTGGCAAAGAAAACATTCAGATTCAATCTGCTAGGAGGAATCTCATTTTCCTCGATGTGTACTATGTTCCAGGGATAGAACTCAATCTACTCTTAGTTAGTCAGATGTTGCGACACTCTCCACGATTGGATATCACCTTCAATTCACATCAATGCACCATCACTGATAGAGATACTCAGTCTCTTGTTGCAGTTGGCCTTAAGAATCATGGTCTTTCCAAACTTGTTGGTTCTGGTGATCCTTAAGACCTACCTATGTCTTTTTCAGCAGTCTTTTGTTAGCTCACTTTGATAAATAGTATGGACACTTAAATGTGCATTATCTCTCTCAACTTATTCAAAAAGAGCTTGTCCTCAGTTTGCTAGAGATTCAGACTCATCTTGGAGCTTGTGATTCATGTCAGACTACAAAGAAACATCGCACACCTTTTCCTGTTAGCGATTCATGACACGCTTTTTCAACTTGTTCAAGCCGATATTAATGGCCCTATGGCTACTCTTATTCTTGGGTCCAAGTATTTTATGTTGTTTATTGATGATATCAGTAGAAAGATATGGGTACATTTTCTTAAAAAGAAAACAGATGTATTTACTATATTTTAGAAGTTTGAACCTCTAGTTTGAAAAGAGTCCGAAAAATCTATTATTGCTCTCACGACAGATAATGGGTGGGAATTTTGTTCTACTAAATTCTCTAGCTTCTATAATATTCATGGCATCGAGCACCAATTAACCACACCCCACACACCACAGCAAAACAATGTAATTGAATGTCAGAACAGAACAATCATTGAGATGGCTCGATCCATGCTCGAACACAAACATGTTTTGAAGAAGTTTTGGGCAAAAGCAGTTAACACTACAGTCTATCTTCTGAACCGGTCACCCACTGTGTTAGTCAATGTAATGAAATAACTTGCACAATAGAAGAAATCATATGAAATATTATATAAATACTTGATAATAGCTGAAAGTAATAGGCCACTTTGAGGGGGCAACCTCCAAATATCTCCAATGAGAACACACTTACAATACGATGATGAATTAAGACTCACAACCTCCTATATATCCCTAATTATGTTTAGGTTGAATAGACACAACCCTTCATAACACCTAGGCTGACCTACCTACCTAAATTATAATATAATAATGATAACATGACTTAATTAAGGATTAAGATAGCCACAAGTTGACTATTCATAACCCTATATACAATAATATTAAGGGCATAGCATGCCCCCTCTCTTGAAAGAAGCATTGTCCTCAGTGCTAACCAAGTGTGGATTCTTTTGAATGAACTCCTCATCCTCCCATGTGGCCTCTTCAACTAGTAAATTCTTCCATTGGATGATGTACTAAGTCAGGGTTTTGTTCCTCAGCTTCTTTGTGCGTGTTTAAAGAATGCACTCTAGTTCCAAAATTATTCTTCCTTCTTCATCAAGTTCTGGCAGTACTGTTTGAGTAGGAATATTCTGCCCAATTACCTTCTTCAAACAAGAAACATGAAAAACTGGATGTATCTTTGTTGTTGGTGGCAACTCAAGCTTGTAGGAAACACTACCAATCTTTTGCATGATTTGGTATGGTCCATAATATCTTGGAGACAACTTATCATTTTTTTTTGTTGCTTCATTGAGATTTGTTTATAAGGCTGCAATCTCAAGAAGACCCAGTCCCCAAATCAAAAATTTCTCACTACAATGTTGGTCCGCTTGTTGTTTCATTTGATTTTGTGCCATAGCTAAATTCTCCTTGAGTCCTAAAAGTAACTATACTTGAAGCAAGTGATCCTCTACTACTTGAACTCTTGGTGACACCTTTAATGATCATGTGATGGAAGGAGGATGATATCCATAAAGTGCCAAAAATGGAGACATTTTTTGATGAGCTATGAAAAAGACGTATTGTACCACCATTCTGCAAGAGGTAGTCAATCTACCCATTGAGATTGTTTTTCTGAAGTGAAACAACATGGACATCCTTTGAAACATTTATTAACCACCTCAATTTACCCATTTGATTACGGATGGTACGAAGAACTATGAGCCAATTGAGCACCCAGACATGAGAATAAATCTTTCCAAAAGTGACTAGTAAAGATAAGATCATGATCACTAACAATAACCTTAGGTGTACCATGTAGCTTTTGGATATTCTCCAAGAAAACTTTTGCCACCATACTTGCTGTAAAAGGGTGTGATAATGCAATAAAATGTGCATATTTAGTGAGGCGATGAAGTCCATGGATACCTCTTCCCAACGTTGGCCGGGAATAGATAAAGGCTGCAAGAGACCTGGTGTCTTAATTGTTTCCCCCTTATTTCTTTGACAAACCAAACATTCAGCCACAAACTTTTGAACATCACCTTTTAGCCCTTTCCAAAAAAAAATCTTGCTTGACCCGATGATATGTCTTCAAACATCCCAAATGACCACCAACTGGGGACTATGTAATTCTTTGAGAATCTTGTGTTTAAGAATGGAATTCTTGCAGAGATACAAGCGCTCTTTATACCAAAAAATTTCCCCCTTTAAATAAAACTTATTTGAACTACTACGGTTACTTTTTAATCGTTGGATGAGATTACTTGTTGCAACATCATTTTTCCACTCTTCTTTGGCTTCTACCACCCAATTTTCTTGTAATATTGAAAGGGCACACAATAAGGCTTCATCTTTTTCATCCTTCCTGGAAAGTGCATTGGCCACAATATTTTCCTTCCCTTTTTTGTATACAATTTCAAAGTCATATACCAACATCTTAGTGACCCATTTTTGTTGCTCTTCTGATGATAGTCTTTGTTCCAAAAATATTTTAGTCTATCATGATTTGTCTTAACCTTGAAGTGTCGACCCATTAAATAAGGCCTCCATTTTTTAACTCCATGAAGGATTGCTAACATTTCCTTCTCGTAAATAGATTTGAGTTGATTTTTACCTTTTAATTGACGACTCTCAAAAGCAATTGGTCAACCTTCTTGCATGAGAACTGCTCCTATCCCATTTCCAGAAGCATCACATTCTACAATGAATTCCTTGGTGAAGTCTAGAGTGGCAAGCACTAGAGTTGTACACATAGCCTTCTTCAATTGCTCAAATGATACATTAGCAAATTCATTCCAATGAAAAGAATCCTTCTTCAATAGAGTTGTAAGGGTTGCTGCTATACGAATATAATTCTTCACAAATCTTCTATAGTATCCTATCAATCCCAAGAAACTCCTCAACTTCTTAATAGTTTTTGGAATAGGCCATTCCATGATAGCGTTGATTTTGTTAGGGTCCACCTTTACTCCTTCATGTGAAACTATGTGTCCCAAATACTCCACCTCCTTAAGACCAAAAGCACACTTGGATGGCTTAGCATAGAGTTGATGATCTTTGAGTAATTGTAATGCTTGATCTACGTGCTGCAAATGTTCTTCCCAAGTCTTGCTATAAATTAATATATCATCAAAAAACACTAACACAAACTTTCTCAAGAACTTCTTAAAAATGGAATTCATCAAACTTTGGAATGTAGATGGTGCATTGGTAAAGACCGAATGGTATCACCAAAAATTCATAATGACCTTCATGAGTTTGAAATGCTGTCTTACAAATATCTTCCTCAATCCGAATTTGGTGATAACCCGATCTAAGATCTAACTTGGTAAAATACATAGCTCCATTTGATTCATCTAGAAGATCATCAATGACTGGAATAGGAAACTTATCTTTAATGGTGTACTTGTTGAGCACTCTATAATCTAGACACATGTGCCAAGTTTCATCCTTCTTACACACCAGCACAATAGGTGAAGAGTAAGCACTTTGGCTATGCCTGATAAAGCTTGCCTCTAGCTTTTCCTCAACAATTTTTTCTATCTCACCTTTTTGTATGTGTGGGTACCTATAAGGCCTAATATTTGGTGGCTAACTCCCTAAAACTAGTTGTATGGCATGGTCAAGATCCCTCTTAGGAGGAAGTCCTTTAGGCATATCTCCAAGAATCATAGAGTGACGATCAATTATTGCTTGTAAATATGGATGAGTGAGAGCATTAGATTGAGAGACTTCTAATGAACATAGCTGGGCCACAAATCCATCCGCACCTTTCTTAAGAAGTTTTTGCATTTGATGAGCGTTTACCATCTATGGGGATTTTTCCTTTAATCCCCTTAGCTCCACTACCTTTCCTTGTGATTGAAATCGCATGAATAGTTCTTGGAAGTTCATCTCAATTGTTCCCAATGTAGTAAGCCATTGTACTCCCAAAACAAAATCTGTTGCACCCATGGATATCGCATACATTGGTGTATCAAGTTCATAATCCCCCATGGATAATTTGATGCTATGACACTTCCCTGAACAACTAATTGTGCCCCCATTTGCAATCAGAACTTGAAACTCTGGGGCTGGATATATAAAACAGTTTAGAAGAGTTGCCAACTTTTTGTTGATGAAATTATGAGTACTACTTGAGCCAATCAACACTGTTACTTTCTGCTTCTTTAAGAAACCCACTACCTTGAGACTTTGTGGTGCACTAAAACCTAAAAGTGCATGACAAGAAATGATTGGTTGAGAATCATGTGATTCCTCACCTAACTCCCTATCCTCCTCTGATATGGGCTCATCCTCTTCTTCCTCACTTGGACCTTCAATATAGAACAATTTCTTTTCACTTCATTTATGTCCTCAACTATATTTGCTATCACAATTGAAACACAACCCTTTTGCTCTTTTCTCCTCAATTTGTTGTGGAGTCAACCTAGTAAGTTGAGGAAGATAAGGTGTTCAATATCCTTTGTCTCTTGTCACATTAGCCCCTTGCTTTCTAGGAATCAAGAACTTCTCCTCTACCCTGCGTACCAATATAAAAGACTCATTTACTGAACTGGGACAAAACATGCATACCTCATGTTGAATGTGATCCTTGAGACCATCCAAAAATAAATCATTCAAGTTTTCCTCTGTAATTGTATCCACTCTTAAGGATAGATTTTGGAATTTTTGAATATAATCCTTAACTGGTCCTGTTTGTTGAAGCTTAGCAAGTTGGCTAAAGAAGTTTTCAATCATACTATTGCTATATTGTGCTTGGAGTTCGTCTGTAAAAATTGACCATGATACAGTAAGACCCTTTTTCCTCCTATGAGTACAAAGCCAACAATACGAACTGAATTGATCTAGTTCTAGATATAAGGAAGCCATCATAACCGTTTGTCCATATGGGATTTGATGTACTTCAAAAAAATTCTCCATTTGATTTATCCATGTTAGAGGATTATTGCCATCAAATTTGCTCATATCCACCTTTGGGAAAAATTCCTATATCCCGTAGGATTAATAAAATTTGTCATTATTAGTCGACTTGAAGGTTTCACCTTGATTGCTTGAGAGCTCCTTCCTTGTTTCATTCATATAGGTGCTTAACATGCTTAGTATATCTGATATATCTCCTTATAGGTTACACATATCCTTCTTAATGTCTTCCTTGAACTTACTAAGTTCCTCATTGGGATTACTATCCTTTGTTGCTTCCCAATCTTGATCAGAGGATTTCCCCGGTATGGTAGAATTCTTTTTGCCTCTTATTGGAATGATGGAAACCAATGTTATTGAAATAAATCACACAAATGAAATGTAAATTCTCTTATTTATTTATTTTTTATTGTAACTTACTTGGGCCAAGAAATCCTTACTCAGAAAAAATCCAAAAAAATTTAGCAAATTTGTTGCCTTGAGAGAGAACTTTCCTAATTTTACAATATCTTGCTTATTTTTGTTTTTCAATTTCTCCAAGTTTTGAATTTAGGCTCCTCTACTGTGTATTGAAAAACCCAATACAAGTTATACTCCAATTCGGCAGGATGTGAGAGATATGAAGATCTCAAAAAATTGTGTAGAAATAGTAATTCTGCAATAATTTCCTCAAATTTGCTCCAATACCTCTAAATTTTGGACTATAGCTTCTTTAATATGGTCTACAAAACCCCTTTTAAAATCTTTCAAAAATTCGCTAAAAATCTGAAAGTTATGCTCTTCCCAAAATCACCCCAATGTTGAGAAAAAATCTTGCCTCTATGGTGCCAAGATCATGCTCTGATACCACTTGTAATGAAATAACTTGCACAATAGAAGAAATAATATGAAATATTATATAAATACTTGATAATAGCTCTGAGTAATAGGCCACTTCGAGGGGGCAACCTCCAAATATCTCCAATGAGAACACACTTCACAATACGATGATGAAATAAGACTCACAACCTCCTATATATATCTAATTATGCTTGAGTTGAATAGACACAACCCTTCATAACACCTAGGCTGACCTACCTACCTAAATTATAATATAACAATGATAACATGACTTAATTAAGGATTAAGATAGCCTCAAGTTGACTATTCATAACCTTATATATAATAATATTAAGGGTGTAGCAGTCAAAGGTAACACTCTAGAAGAGGCATGGTCAGGTCACAAACCCAAAATCAGTCACCTGAAGGTTTTGGCTTTCTTACCCATGTTTGGATTTGTGTTGCATCACACACCAAGTTGGATGGCAAGAGTCAAACTCATGCTTGTTGGATACAATAGTCTTCGCAAAGCCTATCATTTGATTGACACTGAGACATCATGTCTCCTATATAGTCGTGATGTAGTCTTTGATGAACAATGAGGATTATTCATGCTTGTTTCTCTTGTTCCTGATCCAACATTTCAGCCTATGAAGGCTCATGATTTGGGAGTTCGACTTCCATTAGGTCCACTTGATGGGAGGGCTCCTGTAGCTCCAAATCGACGAGTGTTTCTTGTACAGACACCTTTGCCTTCTCTTGCAGGATCACCAAAATTTGTAGATGCTTCACCTGAGTTTGATCCAAATTCTTCTGATGAGGAACCTGATCATAGAGCATCTCTTGATGCTAATGTTGGTCCTTCTCCTCTCCAACCTAAATGGTGTGCTAAGACGTTGCTCTTCAAGATGATGAGCTGATTAATGGGATAACTATTCAAAAAAAGAGAAAACCTACTATGTGAGTTAATTTTTCTCTTATGGCCAGCATTCACTGTAATTGAACCTCAAACATACTCTAAGGCTAAAGCAATTACAAACTGAGAACAAGACATGAAATCAAAACACCAAAGCCTATTGAAGAATCACACCCAAGTCCTTTATGATGTTCCACTAGGGAAGAAATCCATTGGCTGCAAATGGGTTTACAAAATAAAATACAAATCTAATGGTACTTAGGATAAGTACAAAGCTCCTTTAGTTGCAAAGTGCTTTTCTCAGCGTCAATGAATTGATTATGAGGATACTTTTGCTCCTACAACAAAGATGGGCAGTATCAGATTAGTCCTAGCCATGGCAACACATTTTGACTAGAAGGTCCATCAGATGGACATCAAGCATGTTTTCCTGAATAGTGACTACAAGAAGAGTTCTACATGACGGAGCCTCCTAGTTTCAAGGTTGTTGGTAAAGAACATCAGGCTTTTAGGTTAGTGAAAGCTCTATGCTTGAAACAGGCCCCTAGGGCATGGTACATGAAAATTGATAAGTACCTCAGTGATCGAGGCTTCCAAAGGAGTTCTTCAGAGTTGAATTTGTAGGTCAAGACTGCTAACAGTGACATCATTTGTCTCGTCATTTGTGTGGATAATTTGATCATCACTGGCAATTCGACATCTTTGATTCAGGGAATCAAATAGAGTTTATGTAAATCTTTTCATATAATTGATCTCAAGCACATGCATTATTGCTTAGGTGTTGAGGTTTGGTAGCAGACTTTTGGTATATTCATTTTTCTGTCCAAATAAGTTAGGGCTCTGGTAGACAAATTTTGTATGCAAGATTGGAAGCCTACATCTACACCCATGAAGAAAGGTCTAAAGTCATCTGCCAAGTTTGATTATGCTACAATTGATGATACTACATACAGGCAACTAGTAGGCAGCCTCATCTACCTCTCTACTACTAAATCTGATATCAAATTCACAACCAACTACATCTCACACTTTAAGACAGCTCCTAAGGTTGATCATTGGATGGAACCAAAGCATGTGCTTCATTATGCGAAAGGCACTACAATTATGGGATTCTTTACTTTTGAAGTTCCAATCCTAGACTCAGTGGGTTCACGAATTCAATGCTAAAAGGTCAATTGTTGGATATGTGTTCAGTTTGGGATCCGGTGTCATCACATGGACCAATAAGAAGCAACAGGTTCTTTATCTCTCGTCTACCAAGGCTGAATACAGAGGGACAGTTAAGGTAGGTTGTGAACCTATTTGGCTTCCTTGGATCCAGTAGGACTAACCACTTTGTTTGTTGATAATGAAGGCGTTATCAAGTTAGCACAGAATCCAGTCTTCAATGAAGGAACCAAGCATGTAGATGTTCATTGTCACTACATAAGACAGCTGATTGAAGACAGGACAATAGACGCACAGTATGTTCCTATAGTGGATCAAACTGCAGACATTCTCACCAAACCTCTTAGTCCTAATAAGTTTGTCAAATTCAGAGGACAGCTTGGTGTTGTAAATAGAGTAACCATTAAGGGATGGTATTACAATAATAGATAGCTTCTATTATTATCTATTATTATTTAATGGTTATCTATTTGTAATCTATTGTAAATATTAGAATATTTCTAATACATAGTTAACTTTTAGGTAGTTGTTAGTTAGAATAGAATGCTTCTATTCTTGACGATCGTTTCCTAAGGAAACATCGTTTATTCTTTTGCATTTAATGATCTATTGATCACTGTTTATAAAAAGCAAATATTTTACCAAATACTTTGTAATACCTTCCGAGGTTCTGAAAAATTGGGATTAGTTTGATACAAGTTCTTCAAATCATCAAACCCAAGTATTCAACCCTCATTTTTGTCAACAAATTTCTTTTTTTGCTCAAAGCCTCTGCTACTTTATTAGATTGTCCACTCCTATGCTTCTACACAAAAGAAAAATTCTGCATATACTCTACCCATTTCATGTGTCTCTAATTCATTTTATTTTGACTACCCAAATACCATAAAGCTTTATAATTAGTGTACAACACAAACACTCTAGGCATCAAGCAATGTCTCCACTTCTTCAAAGCTTGAATAATTGCATAGAATTCTTAATCATAGACAAAATATTTTCTCTTAGCATCATTCAACTTTTCCCTACAGGAAGCTATAGGCTTGGCTTCTTGACTCAAAACAGCTCCATTGGATTCCCACTAGCATCACAATCAACTTGAAAAACTTTAGTAAAATTATGTAAAGAAAGCACATGTAATTCTACAACCTTTTGTTTCAATGTTTGAAATCTTTTGTTTGCTCCATGTCTCCATCTAAATTCCTTTTTATCACCTCTCATTGTCTCTGTCATAGCATTACATATTAAACTGAAATTTCTGATAACCTTCCTATAGAAACTTTTCGATCCATAAAATGATCTAACTTCTCCAACATTCGCAAGTGTAAGCCAATCAAGTATAGCTTTTACCTTCTAAGGATCCATCTTAAGTGCATAAACAAAGATCACAAAACCAAGGTATACAATCTCCTCCTTCATGAAAGAACATGTCTTCAAATTTATCGACAATGTTTCCTATTTCAGCCTCTACAATACTTGTCTAATATGCAATAGGTGTTCTTCTTTGGTCCTAATGTATATTAGTAAGTCATCAAGATACACAATCACAAATTCACCCAAGTATTTCTTTAAAAACTCATTTATCAATCTCATGAAAGTGTTAGGTGCATTAGTTAAACCAAAAGGCATAACCAACTACCCATACAAACCCTCATTAGTCTTAAAAGAAGTATTTCATTCATCTCCTTCTTTGATTCTAATTTGATGATACCCACTTTTCAAATCAATCTCGGTAAAGTATCTTGCCCCACTCAAATGATCCATAACGTCATCCATTCTAGGCTAAGGAAACCAATACTTACCTTGTATTCTATTTATAGCTCTAGAATCAATGCACATTCTCCACTCTCTATTCTTCTTAGGTGTCAATACTGCAGGTACTGCACAAGGACTCAAACTTTCTCTCATTAAACATTTCTTAACCAATTCTTGCACTTGTCTATTCAACTCTTCATTTTCTGTAGGTGTTCATCTATGTGGTGCTTTGTTGGGCCAACTAGCTCCAAGTATTAAGTCCATGCAGTGACTAATACTTTTTACAGGGGTAAACCATCGAATACACTGTCCAATATAATATCTTGAAATTCTTTCAACAAAGATCTAATCTCAGGCACATGCTCAAGTTCATCCCATTTCTCTATCCTCCTAGGAATCAAAGCAAAACATTTTGTTTCTTCATATCCTTTACAAATTGATTTCCTTCAACTAAGCAAACTCTAAACGTTGTACAATGATTCTCCTCAGGTCTCTCTATCAAAGGTAATAAGACTTGTTTCTTTCCATTAGCCCAAATAGTATACCGATTCAATCAACCATCATGCAACGCTTGTCTATCATACTGACAAGGTCTTCCCAAAAGTATGTAACAACAATCCATAAGCATAATATCACACAGGACCTCATCATAAAAATTCCCAATCTTGAATTTCACAAGGCATTGATCACTTACCAATAACTTGTGCTCACCCTTGATCCATGTAATGTGATAAGGATTCGGATGTTTCAACCTCTGAAATTGCAACTTAGAAACCAACTCTCTTGATGCCAAATTATCAGAACTCCCACTGTCAATGATTACCTTGCAACACTTCCCTTCACATCTTACATCTGGTCTTGATTTTTATTTTCTTAAAAACAGGTTCTTAATTCAGTTGTTCATTCCACAAAGTTCTTTTGATCATCAGTTCTGTAATGCTCCCATTATAAAATAAACCATTTATCAAACTATTGTTAATGGGCCGATTGATTTGATATATCTCAGACCCATTTTTGTTTTGTTTCCATAGTTTGTATCGCCGTCGGCTATCTTTGTACACCCTCGAAAACTTTTCTGATGGGTATTTAAGCATAGCTTGTAGATAGTCTTTAGGTATGCAAATTGGATTATTTTCTCCATACTACGAATTCTTGTTGGGGATTCTCTATTGTTCGCTATGTTGGAAGTGAAAGATCTTCCCTACTTGGCTCTCCAATTTCGATGGGATTCAACCCTCACCCTATTCCGTCGCCTGTAATACTTCGCTCGGATCTGGCAAATTGGAGCATCATCTTTCGGCATATATATTACTATAAGGATTATTCGTATTCAAGCCTCTAATATTGTGTCTAAATTTCATCTAAATCTATTGTGTTTGCGTATGAACAAGATTGTATTCAGAGTTGGGCTCAAATACCTAACCGTGCGGCCTCTTGTCATCCTTGTATTACTTACTCCTTGACCATATGGCCTTCACCCATCCGTTCATCCATATTACTCAGTATTTCATTTGTACGACTATGTTTTCGACACCGTACAGCCTTGTTCACATCTTACCTCCACACCGTACGACTTCAACTCTATTCACCGTATGACCAACACCCACAATTGCTCCCACACACCATATAGCCATTCTGTACGGCCATTCCCTTGTCTCCACCATACGGCCTTGATAGTGTACGGCCTCTGCACATTCCTCCCTCCACCGTACTGTCCCAGCCCTGCCACCATACACCCTCCTCGCCTCCGTACAGCCCATCTGCACTAATATTACTGTTGTGTACGGCCATCCCCGATGTCATACTCAATCTATACCACACCCTCCAACTACTCAACAGGAAGGAAATTGAGATTTAGTGAAGTCTTGTCTTCAACGGCATCGAGACATTACAGTGTTATCAGAGCTTCGATCCTACTAGCCTATGAATAGTGACTGAGAGTTTATAGCCGGAAGAGAAGAACACATATTGTTGATAGAATGGCTATTGAACCAAAACCCACAGCCACTGAACTCGTGGCACTACTGAGGAAGCTTGCAAGGAATCAAGCACAGATCAATGATACTCAACGACTCATGGAGGAAACTCTCAAGAAGTTGGCAGACAATAAAATATTTGGTGAACAAAATGGACAAAGCATGGATTCGGTATCAAGAAAAGCAAAACCTCGTCCAACACGCTCTCGACCTTCCATGCCATCTTTTCCACAACACGAAGGGAAACAACCAACCTGTGAAGAAATGCAAGAGCAGCTGAGGGAAGATTGGAAGAATGCAAATTTTGAGGAAGATATATCCTACAAAGATTATGCAGGTCTAAGAAAGAGATAATCGGGGGCAAAAACAGAGGATATTTTAATGATGATCTCAAAAGGAAGTTGAGTAAAATAAATTTGTCTTCATTTGATGGATCTAGATCCATATCTGCGCAAGCGTGGGTAATGAAGGCCAATACTTACTTCTAGCTTAATCCCATGCCAGAAGAAGCAATTAAATTTGCAACATTGCACTTGGAGGGAGTTGCGCATGAACGGTGACATCACGACACCATCACACTTGGGCATGATTAAATAAATACTTATGCAAAATTCACTTAAAGATTGATAGATCGATTTGATGGTAAAGATCCAGAACTCAACTTTAAAGATTTGGCACAATGGAGAAAAACTAGATCGGTCGACCAATACATTGCAGAATTTCAAAAACTCTCTGTTTTGGTCATGGACATTTCTGAAAGAAGACGGTTAGTGCTCTTCATGGACAGATTGATAGAACTACTAAAAGGTTGGGTAAAGGGGTCCAATCTTACCACCCTGTCAAAGGCCATTAAGAAGGCACGAAGCATGGCATCATCATCGACATCATCCTCGCGAAGTTACTCACATTCCAAACTGACGGTGTTTCTGAGGGACAAAGATAATAAACCTCCGCCCAAGAAGCCTCCGCCCAAGAAGCCGCCGTTGGATGAAGCCACCAAACAAGAGCTCTGAAGAAAGAAACTATGTTTTAACTACAAGGGACCTTGGGAACCTAGCCATAGATGCCTCAGAAAAGGGAAGATCGATTAGATTGAGGTCGTGTCCGATGATGAGGACGAACAGGAAGAAATATTCGCCGAAGACAACCAACATCACGATGACACCAACATGGCCAGTTTGGATCGTACAGAAAGAATTGCAGCATTGGTATGGCGCGAAGGAACTATCGCCCTGGCTGGCAGCCTGAGGTGCACAGTGCTTTGTGTATGAGGAACCCTCCAAGGACAAAGGGTTATGGTGATTCCCGATAGCAGAGCCACTCTGAACTTTATAAACTCATCTCTTATGAAACGAAGAGGTCTAACTATGGAGACACATGCAAGATTTGGTCAAGGTAGCCCGAGGGACTCTTCTGCCCTGCACACACCTTGTTCCTCAATGAAGTATCACAATGGGAAATCACACAGTTGCCGAGGATTTCTTCATAGTGGACCTTGATCACATGGAGGTTATTTTGGGCATATAGTGGATGGAGACACTTGATGAATACACTCAGAGCTTCAAACGGATGGATTTTACTTTTGTTGTGGATGGGAAGAAGGTTGTTCTCCGTAGAATGGCAAATGAGGGTCTGAAGGAAGTTTTTGTGCATCGGATGGAGGCAATTTTTCGGCATAATGACATTACTTGGGTTGTACATTATTTTGTCTCGGCAGAACCTATAAAAGGGCAATGGATACCTCCCCAGGATGATGATCACCATAATAGTTTGAGTAAATATGATAAAGTTTTTATAGACATTCCTCCCAGCATACCACCTCATCGAGGATTTGAACATACTATCGAGTTGGAAGCAGGAGCCAAGCCGGTCATAACCACACTATACCGCCATCCCAAGAAATTCAAAGATGAGATCGAAAAAACGATTCAGGAACTACTAGAGAAAGGATGGATCCGTCCCAGTTCTAGCCCTTTCGCGTGATTAGTGGTATTGGTCAAAAAGAAGGATGGGACAATGCGCATGTGTATGGACTACTGTGCATTGAACAAAAAAACAATAAAGAACAGATATCCCATTCCAAGGATAGATGAGTTACTGGATGAATTGCATGGCGCAATCTACTTTTTGAAAATAGATCTTCGTTCCAGATACCATCAGATCCGCATGAGGGAGGAAGACGTGAAAAAGATGGCCTTTCGTTGTACTACGGGCTTTATGAGTTCCTAGTCATGCCATTAAGATTAACAAATGCACCTACTACATTCCAATTATGCATGAATCGCATCCTCAACAAACAATTGCGTAAGTACTTATTGGTATTTTTTGATGATCTTATTTATAGCGAGACATGAGAGGAGCACCTGAAGCATCTGGTTGAAGTCCTAAGGATCATGAGGGAGCAATCTTTGTTTGCCAAGCAATCAAGGTGTGAATTTGGTATGACAGAAATATTGTACCTGGGAGCATGTTGTTAGTAAATATGGACTTCAAGTTCATCAGGAGAAGATTCAAGCTATCATTGATTGGCCTCCCCCAAAATCACTCATGGATTTGCAAGGGTTATTCAGACTGTGCAGTTATTATTGGAGGTTGTTATTACCAAATGTTCGTTAAAGGATTCTCTCAACTCAGCGCATCCTTAACAAATCTAACAAGGAAGGGGTCTTTTCAATGGAATGAAAAGGCACAACTCACTTTTGATAAGCTAAAAGAAGCACTAAGCACTTGTCTCGTACTTGTATTACCTAATCTCACTCGACCATTCATTTTGGAGTGCGACGCATCCGAAGAAGGCATTGGCGCAATACTGATCCAAGATAGACACCCCATAGCTTATGAAAGCAGAAAGCTTACGCAAGCAAAATGCTTATATTCCATTTGCGACAAACAAATTTTGGCCATCATACATGCACTAACCAAGTTTCGGCAGTGTCTGGTGGGTGTGAAGTTTGTCGTTTGTACAGATCACAATAGTTTGAGATATTTTCTAGAGCAACAAGACTTGAACGAGAGGCAACAAAAATGGGTATGCAAGGTTAAGGCTTTTGATTTTGACATTGAATATGTGAAAGGTAAAAACAATGTGGTTGCAAATGCCTTGTCCAGGAAACCTGCCATCTGCTCACTAAACCAGATTTCAACTGATTGGAAGGAACATTTATTGGTAGAATATTCCAAAAACACATTTTCCTGTGAGCTAATGGATGGCAACATCCAGGATGATCGGTACAAAGTGATGGATGACATCATTTACTATAAGAGTCGGATATTTTTCGTGCCAAAATCCAAATTGAAGCAGAAAATCTTGAAGGAGGTACACAACTCACCATTGGCAAGACACTTGAGGTTCCTCAAAACTTACAGAAGTCCCAAGGAGAGGCTTTCATGGAAAGGACGTAAAGGAGACATATTGCAGTATGTAAGAAAGTGTGCAGTCTACGAGCAAAACAAATCCGAACATACTCTACCTGTCGGGTTACTACAACCTCTGCCAATTCCAGAGCACGAGTGGGAAAGTATCTCGATGGATTTCATAACAGGACTTCCCAAGGTGAATGGAAAAGATTGTATCTTCATGGTGATTGATAGATTGACAAAGTACACACATTTCTTCGCCGTCCCCTCAGATTTTCAAGCTGCTCAAGTTGCCGATCTATTTTTTAGAGAAGTCTTCCATCTAGACGGGTTACCTCGAAACATTGTCAATGACCGAGATGGGTGATTCATCAATGTTTTCTAGACAGAATTGTCACCAAGTACTAGCTATCATCTTCAAACAGACAGACAAACGAAGATTGTGATCAGGTCGCTCGAAAGTTACCTTCGGAACTACGTTTTGGCACAACAATGGCCATGGGTCAAATGGATACACCTAGGAGAATATTGTTACAATACCACGTATCACATGTCCTCCGGGATGGCACCATTTAAAGCTCTGTACGGGTATGAACCCCTCTCCTTCATCGACACAGTGTTGGGAGACAATCGTGCACCAAGGGCGAGGGATTGGCTTCAAGAGGGACAAGACATCCTACGATACCAAAAGAATAACTTACAACAGGCACAGAATAAACAAAAGATGTAGGTCGACAAACATCGAATGGAGAGGAGTTTCGAAGTAGAGGACTTTGTTTATCTCAGGCTCCAGCCATATCGACAATCCTCATTAAAGGAAAAGGGAAAAGAAAAATTGAAGCCACGATTTTATGGCCCCTATCACGTAGTTCGTCGCATTGGTGAAGTCACTTACGAACTGGAACTTCTGGAGGGAAGCCGTATTCATAACGTCTTTCATGTTTCATGCCTAAACAAGACTGTGGGGCAAAACGTCACAATAGTCACAGACCTTCCGCCACTCAATGAAGAAGGAAAGCTCATATTAGAACCAGTCGAGATCATCGAAGTATGCGAGAAGACCCTACAAAAACGCATGGCCAAGGAATATTTGATGCATTGGAAACACTTGCCATTGATGATGTGATGTGGGAGGGCAAGCACATTCTCCAACACTTGGCATTGCATTCGCTTAAGGACAAGCAAAATTTGGGATGGGAGGGCTATAATGTTCCCGTTATAAAATAAATCATTTATCAAACTATTGTTAATGGGCCGATTGATTTAATATATCTCGGACCCATTTTTGTTTTGTTTCCATAGTTTGTGTTGTCGTTGACTATCTTTGTACACCCTTGGAAAGTTTTCCCAATGGGTATTTAAGCACAATTTGTAGGTAAACTTTAGGTATGCGATTTGGATTATTTTCTCTATACTATGAATTCCTGTTAGGGATTCTTTGTTGTTTTCCATTTCGGAAGTGAAAGATCTTCCCTACTTGGCTCTCCGATTTTGGTGGAATTCAACCCTCATCCTATTTCGTCGCCTATAATACTTCGCTCGGATCTGGCAAATCGAAGCATCATCTTTCGGCATATGTAGTACTATAAGGATTATTCGTATTCAAACCTCTAATATTGTGTCTGGGTTTCATCTAAATCTATTGTGTTTGTGTATGAACAAGATTGTATTAAGAGTTGGGCTCAAATACCTAACCGTGCAACCTCCTAGCTTATTCATTGACCGTACAGCCTTCACCCATCCATTCATCCATATTACTCAGTATTTCATTTGTACAGCTTTGTGTTTTCGACATCGTACGACCTTGTTCACATCTTACCTCCACACCGTATGACTTCACCTCTATTCATCATACGGCCAACACCCACAATTGCTCCCGCACAACATACAACCATTCCCTTGTCTCTACCGTACGGCCTTGATACCATACAACCCCTGCGCATTCCTCCCTCCACTGTACTATCCCAGCCCTATCACTGTACATGCTCCTCACCTCCGTACGGCCACAACATAAACATCGTACGGCTAGCCCTCAAGCACCGTACGACCCATCTGCACCAATATTACTGTTGTGTACGGCCATCCCCGACATCATACTCGATCTGTACCACACCCTCCAGCTACTCGATAGGAACGAAATTTTGATTCAATGAAATCTTGTCTTCAACGGCATCTAGACATTACAAGTTCTCTCCAAATTCAAGTTCATTAGGTGTATCAATAGCTTCTTCTTGAACTAATGCATTTCTACTATTGTTTCCTGTCTTTTCCCCTGAAAAGATGCATTCAAAGGCCCTATGTCCCTCTTCTCCACACTTAAAACAAGTGCCCTTAAACCAAGATCTATCTTCCCTTTTGCCACGGCTATTATTCCTAGAGTAACCAAAATAATTACCTCTAGTGTAGTTACCTCTTCCTCTGCTAACAATGTCTTCTTTCCATTCCGGTTTGCCCTTATCATGAGACGTGCCATCAAATCTGCTACTTTCTCCATAAGATCTACCTCTACTTCGCTGAAATCTTCCACCTCTTGCCCTTTGTCTATATTCTTGTTTCTTTGTCAATGTCTCTTCAGCTCTCAATGCATACGAGTGTGCTTCTTCCACGCTTTCCATGTTTACAAAACTTATCTCATCTTGAATTGAAGTCCCCAGTCCATTAAGACATCAAGCTACCTTTTTAACCTCATCATCAACATGTCCAACTTGTAAAATTCTTCATTGTAATTCTTTATTGTCATATCTTTCTAACTCAAGTTGTGCATTCCCCTTAACAAATGAACTTCATAATCAGCGGGAAGAAATCTCATTTTCAGCTTACCAACTATTTTCACCCTAGTCTTGATAGTTTCCTTTCCTCTTCTTTGTCCATCAGCCTGCAAGTGTTTGCACCAAAGAGAAGCATGTCCTCTCAATTTAGTGGCTGCTATCCTCACTTTCCTATCTTCAAGGGTACTTTCATAATCAAAGTACTTTTCCATCTAAGAGATCTAATACAACAAAGCATTTGTGTCAAGCTTTCCACAATAACTTGAAGGTTCAGAAGTGTTAAAATTGATGATCAGATTAAAGTAAAGTTCTATATATATATATATATATATATATATATATATATATATATATATATATATATATATATATATATATATATATATATATCGATCTGCAATTTGTCAAGATCAAGATATATATATAGATCCACAAAATATATGATTAACCTTTCCTATACTTTGTATATCCTCTGATATGATATATGCTAAGATATATGTATGTATGTACTCTACAATATAATCAAAACTCTAACTTCGATGTTATTCATATCCTATGCAATATAATGTATAAACTGCAACTTCAAAACTACAATATGATTAGTAATAATTATATTCTCGTTTGCAGATGATATAACTCACAATAACTATATATTCTCCAACAGTCAAAATTGTCCTCTATAATAATATTGGCTTTTGTGGTTGATAATAATATCTGATTCACCACACAAAGGCTTAGCTCTATACATCTCTTGTGATTAATGTCATTGTACAAAGATCTACCTTTAATCAGTTTGTAGTTTAGACTGAAGTACTTATATTAGTGTGCAGATCTTGAAGAATGCAAACTAGGATGTGTTCAATGTGTTCAATATTTTAATCTGCAAGTTGACCATTTATTTGTACCTTTCAAGGAAGAGGAGTCAGATGCCATCGAGCACATGACTCCCGGTCAACAAAACAAAACAACCTTAATTGATCTTATCATATGGCTTGACTTGAATGTCACTTCGACAGTTGATCACATGAGATATAATTTTATATATTATTTATGATTGTACAATACAAGTAAAATAGGATATAATCAATTTGTAACTATATATATATATATATATATATATATATAAGTTTTACTTGTACAATAATTAATTATACACACACACACACACATATAAATAACAATTTCATAAATATATCAACACACTTTCAATTATGTCTTATCCTGACTGAACTACACACTAACAATCCCTCCTAGTTCAAAAGGATAAACAAATAAATAATCATTACACTATTGGTAATATTGAGACTGACACACTTTTAAGGATATCTTTGATCAAAAGATTTCCATCATTTTGATATCACATATGATATCAAGAGTAGTGGCCTTCAAAATATCAACATATGAAATTCACCAAAACTCTGAGTAATGGTCTCTAGAATATCAACACTTGATATTCACCATGTACTCAATAAGGCAATGGTCTACATAATATCAACATATGATATTGACCATTTTGATATCACATTTGAGTATTGGTCTCCAGAATAACAATATATGATATTCACCAAATACTCTTTGAGTAATAGCCTTTAGAATGTTGAGATGCAAGATGTTCACCAAGGTACTATGAGTAATGGTCTCTTGAACATCAGGTTGCAAGATAATCATCGAGAACTTCTTGTAATAGCCTCCAGAACATCAATTTGCATTACATTCACCATGTACTAAAAAATGTTTATAAGGTATGTGCACACGCATTCTCATAATGCTTACCATATAAACATCCACCATACAAAGTATAATCTATCATGATCCGCATAGACATCGTAAGATATTCATCATAATAGAAAATTAAGTTATTGTAAGATCGTCACCTTTCAATAACTTATGCAATTACAAGTGGTGATCATTTGGAAGTCGTCACTTCCTCGTGATGTAAACAAGGGTAGGCCTATTAAAATCAGTCACTCACAAAGACTTTTGAACTCCCTCTAAATATCAATCACCTAAGCTCTTCATTCAAGATTGCCTTTGAAGAAGTATCAGACTCTCTCTTCCAAAAATAACATTCTCAAAACAAAAGATCAAGGCACATAACTCTTATGGTATGTATTGAAAATGCAAACAAATAAATGTGATTTTAAGGTTAGATTTATAATAAAAAATATTACAATAATTTGGTACTCTAAGACTCTATCTCAGAAATTGTAACCATGCCAAGTTAACTTTAAAAGCGCTTCACATTTATTTCACAGTTTGATGAAGATGATAAAAAAAATAGTGACCTCCCTCTTAATCCAATATTTCACACATGTTATAGATATTTTGAAGTTTTATAGAATAGACATCTCTCTGAATCTATATCTAACTTTGGCAAAGGATGCTTGATGTTTCAATCTATCAGGGTATTAAGATGCTAAGTGACCATAGTTATCACATCTAAAGCACTGTATTTTAGAGTAATCCATGTGTTTCCTTTTCCCTTTGAACATAGGTTTCTTCCTTTTATCGACTTGGGTTGTAAGAGCCTAAAAATCACATCCAGTACAAGTATCATCTTGAATGCCCTCCTCTTGTATGCAGTCAGCCTTTAGTCGAGCAAGTTTAGGAAGCTTGGAACGAGTACATACTCCTTGTCTAAAAGTTTTCCATGATCGTGGCAATCCTTTTAGAGAAAACATGGCTAGTTCTTTCTCACCATAGATATGACTAATTGTAGAAAGTTGGTTCCTTAGTCCTGTTATCCTCATGAAATATGAAGCGACAAATTCTCCTTTGTTCATCTTAATGTTGGAGACATTGTCTTCCAAAGTTAGAATTCTAGTGGTATTGTTTATCTCAAACATTTCTTGAAGTGCTTTAAACATCTCATGTGCTGTGTCTAATTCAGAAATAATAGGAAGTAGGTGATCCTTAACACCATCCACAATCAATTTCATGGCTCTAGTTTTATCCTTCTCCCATTTATTCAATTCATCACTTCCCTTTGGTGGTTGGTCAGATTATTCAATAAATTGCTTTAGATCATTCTCTTTCAGGGTTAACTTCATTCGTAATTTCCACCCTGCATAATTTAAGTCACCATTGATTCTATCCTCTACCTTCATACCACTTACCATATTGATAGATAAGGAATTAAGAATATTTAACTACACTAAATAAATCTTATCAGAATCGTCTCATAAACCTTGCTCTAATACCATGTTAAAATTGATGATCAGATTAAAATAGAGTTCTAAATATATATCAATCTGCAATTTGTCAAGATCAAGATATATATAGATCCACAAAATATATGAATAACCTCTGCTATACTTTGGATATCTTCTGATATGATATATGCTAAGATATATATATATGTATATCCTCTACATTATAATCAAAACTCTAAATTTGATGTTATTCATATCCTATGCAATATATTGTATAAACTGAAACTTCAAAACTACGATATGAATAATAATATTTATATTCTCTTTTGTAGACGATATAACTCACGATAACTATATAGTCTCCAACAATCGATATTGTCCTTTATAATAATATTAGCTTCTGCAGTCAATAATAATATCTGATTCTCCACACAAAGGCTTAGCTCAATGTATCTCTTGCAATTAATGTCATTGTATAAAGATCTACCTTTGATTAGTTTGCAGTTTAGATTGAAGTACTTATATTAGTGCCCAGATGTTGAAGAATGCAAATCAGGATGTGTTCAATGTGTTTGATATTATTATCTGCAGGTTGACCACTTATTTATACCTTTCAAGGAAGAGGATTCACATCTGATGGGACTGACTCCACTGTGGAGTCATGTCCCACCGAGCACGTGACTCCCGCTCAACAAAACAAAAAACCTTAATGATCTTATCATATGGCTTGACTTGAATGTCGCTTAGATAGGTGATCACATGAGATATAGTTTTATATATTATTTATTATTGTACAGTACAAATAAATTAGGATATAATCAATTTGTAACTTTATATATATATATATATCAACACACTTTCAATAATGTCTTATCCTGACTGAACTATACACTAACAAAAAGGTTTGAAGTTTGCTCTAGTCAAAGCTATCAAGAGTCTTTCTTCATCTTGTTCCACTTCAAGTTTAGGATTAGGTGCAACTGCTTCAATCCTTGCTACGATTTGTCTCAACATGTCCATGATAGCATTATTTACATTTCCTCTACCTTGAACCATTTTGGCAATAGTTCCTGCAAGAATCGTAACTCTTTGCAAGTTATAGGTTAGAACCAAATCTTCCACCCTACAACTACCTTCAATCAAGGTTCTCCATGACCCCAAGACTTCAAAAGGAAGGAAACCTTCGCTCTGATACCACCTGACACGGGGAGGATGGTGAATGTACCATGGAGACAGTCACCAACCACCTGGCCAAAGTATACACATGGTAGCCAATGGAAATGAGGAAGAAACAACAATTTATATTGATTCCAATGAAGATATGGTGAGACAATCTCTTTACAATGTGCTATGCATAAGGCCTACCTGGCTGCAGCCATAAACTTCAGAATTACAACTAGCGAGCATAGAAGCTCAAGCTTACATAGCCAAATTCTTCTATCTTGCTTCTTACTATCCTAATTCTACATAACCTCGTTCTAGCTCAAATATATAGCCATCAAGCCCACAAGTCAGCCTAATAAATACATTTATTACAAAATATAGGTCCTGTTTACCGTACTGGTAAAGAAATCAACACATACAGACAATGGAATGGAATAGTAGAATAATATTTGCAATAGTAGATGATTAAAGCTTTACAATGATCCCAGACGGGATATAAATACTGCCGCCGAACCTTCCCGAAGGAGTCCGTCGGCCACAACATTACATCCGCTACAAACTATTTACTCGTCGGCTACAAAATACAAAACACGAACGACAGTCAATCCGTCGGCTACAGAAACACCACCAGACCCATCCAGTCGGCTAACAGGTCCTGCCCCAAAGGGAAAACCAAAGACCGCACAAATAAGAAAACTAACATCTGAGGTCAGCAAGATAGGTCTACACATGATCCAAGAAGATGTCCCCAAGGCCGTGGAAAGCCTTGAAATCACACAAACCTCACAAAAGCCATAAATCACATAGTACTCGATATGTCAAGAAATGAGCATGCCTCCAGCAAGGAGAAAGATAACTCTTCAACGAGATAAAATTAAGTTTTGCAAACATAGAGGAATGATCCACGAAAGGTCCACAAGTACCAACTACACGGAAAGCAATAACACAAACAGCAAGGGCTGCCCTCCAAATAGCAGACTAGTAAAGGAAAACTAGAAATATTTTTTGTTGATGTAAGATTGCCAAAGAACCCAAGATGCTCCCGCATCACAATTGCTCTTTTCTCAAGAATGATTTGCAAGCAACTACGAGTTTCAAGCTTAACAAAAAGGTCCTACCGCTACAATAATATCGATGGCTTGGGGGTTGACGTAAGAACAACACCAAAGACAATAGCTTATATATTTTTGTGAAACAAATACAAGAACCGAAATTCTCTCGCACTTGTCTTGTGAAGATTCAAATAGAATAGCTAGTAAGGCACAGTCTATTATTGGATAATCTCAAATTTAGTAAATTCACTTACAACTAAAGCCCAAAGTCTTTAGCTCTAAGTAATTGCAGTCACTACTAACTATTACAATTTGTCCTTCTGCAGCACAAAGTCTCCAAAAGTTCAAATTAACTCTGAATACAATATGCAGCTCAAAGTTTGCACAATTGAATTCAAATCCTTTTTGAACAAAGTATTCAAACTCACAATTATTCAAGAAAATATCGTCACATTACAAGTTGGATTGGTGCAAAGTCTCAAAATAACCTGTTTCTTTTATTGAAAGCAATTCAAATTTACATCTAAGTTCAAAGTCTTAGAGTGCATATACAAATTGGCAGAATTTTCTTGCTTTTCCAAAAGATTCTTAATTACAATGAGCTCCCTCATTTATATAGGAAAAAAAGAGAGAGGAAGGTGAAAGAAAAGGGGAAACCCTCAACCACCTTGACTTATTTAAAAACAAACTCTTAACTAACTTTTACTTATTCAAAGTTGCATGCCTAATGCAATTGCAACTTGATTACATGTTACAACTTTGCATGTGGTACTATCACATGCAATTATATCTTGTTTTTCTATTACATATAATGTGTAAATTACAAATTACAAATACATGATGAAAAATTTCCTGACAAGACACGACTTCTATTACATCATCCTTTTTGATCTTCATGCTACTACAAGAATGCTTTGTGAATAATGTGCTCAGATTTGGTGGAAGCATCTCGAATCGAAATATGAATATGCATTCTCAATTGTTCCGTTGACCTTTTTGTCTTGAAAGTGTTCTATGCTTGTAATCATTTGTTCACCTCCTTGTAGGCTCCATTATGTGATCATACTTTGCCTCGTGTCCCTTTTTCTTCTTTGAATACATAAAACCAGCTATTTAAATCAAGGTAAAAACTTTAAAATGGGGTTTACTGGGAGCATTGCATATGGAGTATGGCTGGAAACTTTTGGGATGGTGAATGAATACATGCATTTAAGCTCAAAATATGTGCTTATATGGTGGAAAAACCCAAAATGGGTCTTTGGAGGTCAAAGCATGTGAAGACAACAAGCTTGATGTGTGAAAAATGCATGGAAAATTTGTAGCATAAAATCTAATTATAATAAATTGTTTATGTTTTCATCATAAGCAAGTATGCAAGCAACCACCATAATGAGTCTTAAGTCGTATGGCAGTGTTATAACAAGTGCGGATGTAGTGCATGCAAGCATGAATGTAGGCTTTTTGGATTCAAACGCATGTTGCAAAGTGAGCTTGCTTCATTTGGTAGTTTCTTTCAAGAATGGAGTTTTTAATCCCGACTGCATATGCAAGCAAGATGAAGCACTTGCATAGGCAACTTGGAAAATTTAGACAAAAATATACATTATGCCAAAATGAAAATTGAAATGAAAAGACTTGCATAAACAAGAGAACAACTATATACAAAAAAACCTATGAAATAGCAAAGAATCATACCTTTTTGCTCAAGAAGCAAAGGAATAAATCTTTTAACCTCTTGTCAAAAATCTAAAAAATTAATCCAAAGAGATTTCTTGGATTTAGAATGATTGCAAGATGGAGAGTCAAATAGACCTCAAATCTTGACTCAATCTTCACAAAAATTGAGTCAAAACTCATAGCTTGCCAAGTTTAGGAAGTTAGAGATTAAAATTACATCATTTTAACAACCATTTCAACCAAGCAATATGCAATATGTGAAGCATTTGAAAATGACGTCAAAAACATAATATGTAACTTAAAAGAGTCGTATGCAAGCTAGGAATGATAGGAAATGCTTTAGAACCTACCTTGAGCCAAATATTTGATAATTTGATGAAGAGAAATGTTCAAATCCAAGGGATTTTTTGGGCAAAAACATGCCTTACATTGGTTGTGGAAGGAGAAAAAACCTTTCTAAACTCCACTTTTGAATAGCTAGGAATGTCCCTTGGAGAATTTCATGCAAAAATGACCTAAAGATCTTCAAAAACGATCAAGTATTGCCCAAGTTATTAGTGATTTGATACTCCAAATCTCGTTTTTTGTGAAAATGCTCAAAATGGTGGCTTTTCATAAGTCAAAAACATGTTATGAGTGATTCAATGTTGCGAATCCCATTTTACTTAAAAACACCCAAAATGGTGGGTTTTCACAAGTCAAAAACAAGTGTTTTTGGCACTTGAAACATGTGTTTTCAAACATAAAAGCCTGCAAAATGAGTAAAGATGCACTTATTGGCGCTTGAATCATGTGTTTTCATGCTCAAAATCACCACCTCTTTAAGATGCTTGTAAAATGGAGTAAAGACATGCTTGAATGAAAAGCACGTGCTTTTGAAGTGAAATCACCCCTATATGCTTTTTGGTCTAAAGTGCATGTAAAGAAAGTAATCACGTACATTTTGGTTATAAAAGCATGTCCTTTTGACTTGAACATTGCCAACTCTAGGCATTTACCTTCAAACATGAGTAATGACATGCTTTTTGGGATGAAAAGCATGTGTTTTGGAGACCAAAAAGCCCACCATATGCATTAACATATCAAAAACCTCTTGTCGAAGAAGTAATGATGTGTTTTTGGGGAGGAATAACACGTACTTTTCATAACTCGTGCTTTTGGGTTTAAATTCCCCACTTATATGCATTTTAATAGTAACTCAAGTCAATAAAAATATTAATAATATTTAGAAGTACAATAACTTGTGCTTTTGGGTTCAAACTCCCCACTTATAAGCACTTACGTGATAAAACAACATATAATTGCTTATATAAATACCACTTATATGCATTTAAGACTTATATTTATTGGCCGTGGGGTTTTAATAAGTGTTTTGCATGTTGATATATACTTTAAGTGATAAGAACCCCACCTTTATGCATTTTTAAATAAATCATGTAATTAAATTTAATAAATAACTATAATTTTCAATAAAGTAACATGAAAATAGAATTTAAAAGGCTAATTTTCATAAAACATTAAAACTATGGTCAAATCAACTCAAAATAAGCTAAAATTTTATAAAGGATGTCAAAATCCACTTTAAAAAATAAATATAATTTTATTTTGTACAATTGCAAATAAAAAGCTCATTTTTTGAGGTTTTTATAATCACGACGTGTTGTCATCTTGAAAACCCTCACATTTTCCTTCATAAGTTGAGCCAAGCAACTCTGTTCGAGGCCTAAGTTAGCTCATCAAGAGTGTGATTGCAAGGGCTATTATCATAAGGCAAAAACAAGACAACTATTTACAGCAAGAAAAACACACAAAAGACAGAGAAAATTTACAAAAAATAAGCAATTGCAGTCAGAGAAGAAAAACTCTTTCTTACAAACATTGGGGATTAAACTTGATGGAAACATTCAAAAGAAGCGTACAAAGAATGTTACACAGAGTACAATTCAGGGATAACGATTTGCCTTAATGATGCTTTATCAATACATTAAAACAAAGAGGCTATACCTACAGATTCATGAGAAAATTTCATAGGGTTGTCTCAATTTTGTATGGCAAAAATGCAAAGGTTCGACAAAATTTCTAGATAGTATCAGAGGGACATTACAAGTAGTATCAGAGCATGTTCCTATAACTTGAGGGGAACAACAAAATATATACTAGATTTTATTCCTCCAAACAACAATAAATAAACATAGAGGAAGGAGAAAATGCTAAGGAAAAGAAAACCTAATCATTATAGGCAAATTAGGGATCGAATACAAAGGGGAAAAAAAAGAAAGGTGTGGGAAGCAGTCGTAAGAAATAATAAATAATAAATCTATTGACCAAAGATATCTAGTACGTATTTCTAGCACAGTAATTATTACTAAGTGCATATAAATTTATATACTTCTAGCACTTATAACATCCATCATACTCCTAGGATGAAATGCATTATCTTTACGTTTAGATAATTGTTGATTGATATCTACAATTTGGTATATGTACAAAATACTATGGTATTTGTATTTTCAATTGCATTAGATTATTACCTTACAAGATAAGCTAAGGCTTGTGGTGGAATGGATTGTGCTATCTCATACAAAGGAAACAGGTAGGGCCTACAATGGAATGGCCATAACTACATCATACAAAGGCATTAGTTTGTGATGGAATGGGCACAAGTTCCATTCATACAAAGGCACTATCTTGCAAGGGATGATATGCATGGATGGAAGAAGTTACAATAAGAGGGAATGGTGAGTCCCAATAGGTATGCCAACCCCACAAAGCGTAGGGCCAAGGGGGACCAAGATTCTACTCTTGGGCCTCGGGTTGGGCTTGGACACCCTTTTGTAACATCTCCATCCACCTTTAAGAAAGAAAAATACTACACATTACAAGATGTAGGTAATAGGGATAAGATTGCCATTTTTGTCGACCACCTTGATGGATGCCAAATTTCTTCCATCATGGTCAAGAGGGTCAACATTACACTGTTGGATTAGGCTACACAATTAAGAGGAATAAGACTGCCATCTAAGTAGGCCACCTTGATGGATGCCAAAGTTCCGCTCTTGGGCTTAGATTGGTCAAGTTGAGGACACTATTATGATTCCCTATCATTCCTACCATGTTAAGCTAATTAACTATTAGGGATGAGACATAAATAGGGAAGCAAATGAAGCACCCTACTAAGTAGACCACGTAGATGCCTAATACCTGCTACCAAGGCCAAGGGGGGCAAAGTTCCGGTCTTGGGCTTAATATGGGAATGGTTTGGACTAACTTATCATGACCCTAGTATGAGCCAAATTAATAATGATAATAGCATAGGAAATTGTATTTTGATATATACACCCAAGATAGCTAATGTTTTTAATCTATATGGATACATGTATCCACTTATGTTCACTTTGTGGTTATAGGGCTCATAGCCAAAGCATAAGGAAGAACTAAACCTTGTAACTCATTTTTCTAACCCCAGCTTATTGCAAATTGCAAATTGTAGGGTTTAATCAAACAAAGTTTATATTGGGTGTATAATTTGTGTTTGCTTTGTGTCTACTTCATATCTTCATGCATTGATGTGTATACTCTATGTAAGCTTTGTGTCTTTCTGCATCGAAGTAGACACTTCACAATTTGATTATATATGCTCCCTATTAGTCTTATATTTTACGAAAACAAGGTAGAATGAGTCAAAGATATGAATTTATATTGGTCATAAATGGAGATAAAAAACTAATTATGCAAAGATCCATATAAACTGTCATTGCTTGAGCACAAGCAATCTTAGGAGGGGAGGATTGCCATGTCCCCTTGTTTAAGAAACCTAATTATGATGCCCTATTCTGAAATAAAGATTTAATAATAAGTAAAATGAAAAATATATAAATAAATAAATGATATACTCATAATATAAAGAAATAATATTATTATTTAAATACATAATATTATAATAAGAATTAAATTATTTTTATATAATATAATATTATAAGAAAATAATAAATAAATAGATTTGTTAATTAATAAATTAATTAACAATTATATTCCAATGTAAATAAATCAGTAATACAATATCTATTATTAATAAAATCATATCATACATATTCTTCCTAAGGGCATGACTCTAGAGAAAAATAAAAGGATATATATAGAATTATAATCCAATTTGGGATGAGGGAAAAAAAAAGACTTTATACACAAACAAAATATACACAACCTTCCTTGAGGTCATGTGGGTTTGTGAGTAGAGAGGGACTCCATCAGTGGACGTGAGGATTGTGAATATCTCTACTCCATGCAACAACCACATCTTATTCAAGGTACTGATCAGTATCGTAACTGTGTATTGTGCCCATCCAGGAAGTTATTGCAAGGCCTAAACCATTCAAAGAATTATAAAATTAAAAAGCCAAGAACCTCTCCTAGTATTGGCATCTCAGATCCTACTAGCTAACATATAATAATAGCAGACTTCTAAGAAACCAATTGGAAAATAGATAGAGGAAATATATTAAAGTGATGGATTTTTATAATTATGGAATTGAGAGTGTGGGTGTAAACACCCGAACAGCCAATATAATAAATTCGGTATCCATAAATTTTTGCGGTTTCTCAGTATTCTCAATAGATAATCTTTGCCAAATCCACTAGTGTGAGGCATAGGTCAGTGGTGATATGTGACCCAATAGAAGTCTCTGCTAGTAAATAATATTTCATTCAACATTGATTACCAATCTTCTTATGCTGACAGATATCAGAAGTAATTGTGAAAGGTACTAGTTAGACAGCTACTCAAGGGTATAGTTGTTGCAATGACTATTTGCTGGTGTATTCTCTACTCGAAGGAAGAAAGTATGTGTGTGTGTGTGTGTATACACATATATTCAGCTAACTCCAGAGTGCACATATATTATCTATTTGAATCGGACATGCCACACATATAGTCTGAAAATGATGAGAGATTATGAACACATATTAAGGATCATCAAATTGTTTGACAAAATGTATAAAAACACTAAGAAGTTAAAAGAACAAGTTTAAAAAATTAAATCTGACAGGATAACATCAAGCAATATTACAATGACATTAAGCACTGAGAGTTAGATAAATCATCTCGGATTCCTAAACTACACTATTATGGGAGATTACAAGCTTCGGAGGAAATGAAGATTGAGTAACCTATCATATATATTAGAATGCAAATAGCTACAAAAATGCAAATGTTCGACAAAACACTCTAGATAGTATGACAAACTTCAATCCTACTGTTTATGCAAGCAACTATTGGGCCTCAAAGGGCAAAGTTAGGGAGATCCCAAAAAGGGGACATTACAAACGGGTTATTTAGTTGTATCTGCATACACACATCACTCGTATGCATTAGTGTTTGTGTTTTAAAGGTCAGAATTGTTTTTAAAATAATGTCTTAATATATCATGCCAGAAAATCATACACAACAACCATTTATTCTATTTTCTTGATTTCCATAGCAACTGGTTCTACTCAGTAATAGATGTATGATGTGTGGTAGGGAGAATGGAGCAGAAGGGGAGTGGACCGAAGGTGAGTGAGGAGATGCTGATACAAAAAAAGTTATTTACCTCCACAATCATAAGATTTGCAAAAAAGAGACCTTCACAACATATGGTAATTGGTAAAATACCATGAGTAGCAAAGAAGAAAGACGTGAAGAAATCGTTGACCACCTTGCTCTTTTGACAAAATTCTTTTGCATCTTCTGATTTATCATTTATATGTAGGACACACAGAACCTTGCTCAGCTTGCTTTTCAGACAAAACTATTTTGCATCTTCTGATTTATGTGTAATTTCACATTGACATATGGTAATCAATTTTTATCACTTGTTAATGTAAATCCATCACATCACCAATGATTTTTATATGATCAACTATGCATCTATAAATTATATATTGGATCTGAAAACTTATTGCAAGATGAACTTACTGCCAAAAAACCTCGCCCTTCTCATTAAGAATTCGCTGAAATTCGACATCAGTGGTATTATAAATCTCCATATCTCCATTTATGTTGAATTTATGAATAACATAATAGCAAATTCTTCTAGATAGTCCTTGTGGTGTTGATGGCTGATTATCTTGATGTTGTAGTATCTCTTCCTCTGACAGGCAACGGTCTTCATTGGTCCTCTTCCTCTTATTTTGATTAGCTCCATTGGCCAAGCTGTGCTTCATTGCCTCTATGCAGGCTAAACGAGCTTTTTCAAAAAGAGCATCTTTGCTAGCATCCACAATTGGACCATTGTAGCTCCCAAGCACAGCTAATCTTTTATGATGGAACTGCAGAATACGTACAAAGGCCCTAAACATTGCTTTTAAACTGCAATCAAAAAAGTATCAGTTCAGAATATTTACCCCCCTCCACAAGCTTATATAGATATGACATTTTTAGAAATGGTTATGCACCCTGGACAATTCTACCATATGATCTATGTACCTTTCTGAAGGGAAAAGGTCACCATTACGCTTTTTAACCATGCAAAAAAAATTGACTAAGCTTTCAGCAAATTCAGCCAGAGGAAGCTCCTCAATGTCTACCTCTGGCAAACCCTGAAATCTCCTCCATTCTAAATAATGCCGTCTGAAGATGTAAAATGAGTGTTCAAACAATCAGTAAATCATATGAAAAGTTAGAACTTCTAAAAGCCATCTAATTTGATGAAACACAAATGCAAATTAGCAGGAAAACCACATTTTACATATTAGAAACAAAATATTGTTCACTGCTAAAGAATGCCATAAAAACATATAGTAAAATCACATGCCCTCAACAAGAATTGCTGATACAAGAGTAACTACTAAAGCATTTGATATAAAGATCAGGTAAAAGAAGCCCGAAGTAAAACTCATTCTATGATCACCTAGCCCATAGATCAGTCTTCAGGCTCCTATTTTCTCCACCTTCTTCTATCTTTGCTAGAATATCCATATCTATATCACGATACTTGCTTTTGTCGCCAACTGATTTGATAATTTCAGTAACTGTTTCACACCCAGAACTGGAGACAGCAGAATTGCAATCCTTCAATGTACCTGCAACAATGACTTTCCTCAAGATTTGGACTTGTAAAATACTCAAATTTAATCTTTATAGTGGACAGAAAATTAGTTTTGAAGCTGAGAACTATTTAAATGCTGAAACAAACAAAAATTATGAAATAAAAGTTTCATCAAAAGATTACCTTTACTTGCTTGTTTACCAGTCCTTGCATAGCTATTTTGCACTGCCAATTTCAGAGATGAACCACGGGTACTGCCAATCTGTCGCCTTTTGCTAGATGAATGCTTTGAATGTTTGGGTGCAGATATTGGAGAGTGTGAAGGAAAGGGCTCTATTTGAGGCTGCATAGGTTCAGGAAGGGACATTCGAAAAACAGAGTTTTCTGGCAATGCCACTGAGGGGTGTCCCGGAGGCAATGACTCAGAATCATGGTCTTTATCCCAGACCATTGTAGAATCATTGAGAATAGCATGTGACCGGAAGTGTATGCCATTTGCCTTGCCTTGCACAACTGCATCTAATATTTTGGAGTTTTTCTTCTGGATCATCATCAATAAGAATCCACAGAAGAAATTCAGTATATAGCCTTCAAGTTTCAGTAATCCAGTTTAAAGGTATCTTATTAGGGCCTGCATCTACTTTCTAAAAGTCAAACCTCATGACAGCCAGCTAGCTTGTCAATAGGCTACAATCTACATCAGTCATATCCAGAAAATGTCAATCACACAGCAGCTAATGCATGTCAAGCCATAGAATCAATTCATTATTGTTATTTACCTCCATATACAGTTGCTATAGATTCCTACAAACCTCCTTACCAATGATATCTAAGAAATATATATTAATATAATACTAACTGTAAAAGTAAGTAGGATCTCTGATAGGAAATACTTTTAGTCTGTGATATAATATGCAGAATAGAATTCAGACTTTTATATATTATTAGTAATAATGTATTCTTTATGTAGATCTGAAGTATATGCTATGAATTGTCCTTAATACTATCTAGCACTTTGCTTCTAAGACCAGATTGCAGATGTGAGGAAGTATTTATAATGTGATCGATATCCCTTATCTCACCATCAATCATCTATAAGTATGGAGTGAATGGGCTTCATGACCCCATAGAGACATGACTCTTACGTGGCCCTTGTAGAGTCATGGCTCTACGTGGCCATGAATTAATATTAGTTAAGGAAACCAAAACATAACACAGCCCAGTAATATTTAATACTGCCCAATCGGTATTGGACTCAGCCCAATAAGTATTAACACAATCTGATGAAGGACTAGTATATACATCAACATAGGCATATGTAATACAGATTGTATAATAATAATAACATTAATATATATATATATATAATCACAAATGCACATGTATAATATAATGTATATTTCACTTCTACTGAAGCTATACTGTAACACTCTCTCTTAGCAAGGGAGAACAGAAATATCAAACATATCTCAAGAGTCTTAACATGATATCAATTATTTATGATATCTTATACATATATCAGATTATTTGACTTTAACACTCTGAAATAGTGACTTGTCAAATAACTATCATCTCAATGTTATGAACACTATCATAACATGTATTATGATCTCCGGCACACCAGCCCAATAACTAGATTGATCATAATACGTTTGTTATCAATGACTTCCAGTGTATCTAGAACAATAACATAATCTGTCATGATAACAAGCCTATCATTTGTAAGATCGTCACCTTACAATGATTACCTTCTGAATATATATGTCTATGAAAGATCGCCATCTTTCATTACATATCTGATGCAACTATTCAATTAGAAGCATAAACACACATACAAAATTGAAACTTAAGTTCAATATTCAACAATTACAATTTTATCATACCAAGTTTACCTCTAAAATATTCCAATTTAACCTGGGCAAGAGGTTTGGTAAGAATACCTGCTGTTTGCAAACCAACTTGAGAACATCTCGATATACCATATCTCTGATTCAATATGCTTATATTATGAGAAAAAAACTGAATTTACAGATAAATGATTTCCCTTTAGGTCTGAGTACAACATTGCATACATCATTTATGTATTCAAACTTTGGAAATGCACCACTCTCCCTCTGATTCCTCACTTTAGTATTCTCATTTAAATTTATCCACTTTATCTCTTCGTTCAACAATTTAAAATGCAAGATTTTCATCCTTTTCATCATTAACTTCTGCTAGGGCTGCTTGAATTTTCTCCCATTCCAGACAGACATTATGAGTGTGACCAAATTTGTCGCATTGTACTTCGGACCAATCTCTTTTCCTGTATGATTTGTTGAATTCCTTGTTTTGATGACTTCCCTTTCTTTTTTCCTTATTATTGGTACTGATTTGAAGAGCTTGAATTTCTCCCTCTTGATTCGAAATGATTCCTCTTGTAATTAATCTTGACTCTTCTTGAGTGCATTTTTTTTTGAGTAGTTCAAACTTAGGAAGTTCAGGTCGAGAAGTTAGTCCACGAATAAATGTCTCCCAAGATAGTGGTAGTCCTTTTAGGGCTATAATGTTGAGTTCCTTGTCATCTACTCGATTTCCAATGGTCGCAAGTTAATCTTTCAATTATGAGATTCTTAGGAGATAAGACGTAATACATTCTCCATTATTCATCTAGATGTATAGTAGATCTTGCTTCAATTTTAGCAATCTGCTTGTGTTATTAATTTCGAAAGTATTCTTTATAGTGGAGAACATCTCAAAGACTGTCTTAAGATTTGCTATGGATGGAATAATGTGATCTCTAACTGAATCTATGATGATCTTCATGGCTTTGTTGTTGCGTCTTTTCCAAGTTTTGTCTAGATCATTTTCTGGCATAGATTTATTTTCCTCTATTTATTCTTCCAACTGCAATGGAAAATTTGAGGCTCATTCAAGCCAATCATCTAGTCTTACATGATTCACCATTTTGAATTAAGGTTATATAAATTCTGATGTAGAAGTTATTATAAATCTGAATCTCTCTATCAGGGTGGTTCTGATACCATGTAAAAGTAAGCAGGATCTTTGATAGGAAATACTTTTAGTTTGTGATATAGTATGCAGAATAAAAGTCAGAATTTTACATAAGCATTGCTATAGCATTTTGATCACTTTGCAAAGCCAAAGAAAGAATGGAAGATTGAACAAACGCTAATATTTACAAATAACCAAAAGAGGTCAATGAGGCTTCAGAAGTTCAGACCCTTGTAAATGAGAAGAGCTAGAGCACAAACACCCTAGCCTATGAAGACTAAAAAGTAACTAAAACCAAACATATGAAAGATGAACCAATGAGAAGGGATAACACTGACATTATTAAACCCCCCATATAAGATACAGTAAGAGTGAAGGATCCTTCAAAGAAATTTTGATAAATTTAAAAATCAAGTAGGAGACCATGAAAGAGGACTAACATTGTTATGTATCTATTGGTAAGGCTTAGTCTGGAAGAACCAACATCATCATCTATCACTCCAAAAGACACCATTCTGCGAAAGTATACTGATGCTTTGTAGACTTTTGCAAAGCGTTTGATTCCATTCCCCGGGCAGCCTTGTTTCAGAGGCTTAAGGACTTGGAGATCTCTGAGATTCTTTTGACAACCATCATGCGACTGTATGGGAGTGTGGTGGGCAGATTTAAGACACGGCAAGACTTTTTGGACCTCATACAGAGCACCACTGCGGTGAAGCAGGGGTGTCCCCTTCCCCACACCTTATTTAAATGTCCCTTGTCCCGACTAATGCGAAAAATGGGGACAATCCGGACAGTCCTCTTAAAACTTAAATTTCCTGATATCACTTTCCCAATCACGCTGTTTTTACCTTTGATATGGAAAGTATGTATAAGATGGTTATGTATGTATGTTTGTATTGATAATGAACAGTAATACCCTTACAAACTGCTAGAGTTAGTCTTCTTTATACATTGATAATAATTATGCATGAACTTCTCACAATGTTGTTGTGCGGTGGTGAGATTCTATGTATGTAATAAAGATGGTGATCTGGCTCAAGCGATGGGATTTATCCAATTTAAATGTGTATTCAATAATATTGATATAGTCACTGACAGATACTTGGATACTGATTCTGTATGAGTTTTGGTAATTATTACCACCGCCTGTGAAATGTTTCAGCTCCTCCTTGTTTCCTTCTATATATTGTAAAGTCCCCAACTAGAAGACTATCATTAATTTACTCAACTGTTCCTAAACAGTAGTTTGAATTATACTTTTCCATATTTCTCAAGTTCCTAATTTTGTATATATTCATTTACATAACATTTCATATTCCTCATATGTAGTCATTTTTTTAAAGGCCTCTTCTCATATTTTAATGTTTCTTATTAGGAATAATCATATAAATGTTAATCTATTCCTTTATCTTCACTCCTGACTTGTTCACTACCAATGGCAAGATTGTGAATTCCCTTATATTAAATCTACACTGCATATTTATGTGTACTGATCTATCCACTCTCTTCCCGCTACGTCATCACTCACTAGATTTGAATTGTGTGTTGATTGAATTCATATCTGTTGACTTGGTCTTTAGTAGCGGATTGACTATTCATTGGCAACTGATCTCAAATTCATTGGATGTCTAATGTTGGAGTTTTTTCTCTTTGATATTAATCACTAGATATAATGTTCACCGCCGGCTCCATAGTCATCCCTTGTATTTTCTTCGATTATCACTTATAGTGATATTAACTGAGTAAGGTCACAAAATTTATGTAATTGTGACTTCCTTTTGCCATATCGAAGCCTCTGGTCACTATACTTATCCAATTGGTACCGTCCGATCTCTACTTGTTATTAAATACTATTGGAGGAAAATAGGGGACATGACACTTATTTGGCATTTATATTGACGAGTTGGAGGCTTTTCTTCGAGAGCACTCTCTCTAGGATGATGAGTGCCTTTTGCACCAAACCATGATTTCCATTTTGCTCTTTGCGGATGATGTGGTTCTCTTGGCATCCTCTCTGGAGGGTCTTCGGCAGTTGCTTGACGGTCTGGCTTCTTTCTATGAAGACCTAGGTGATGGTCTTTAACTGTTTGAAGACCTCTCATCTCCACTTCTTTTTCTAGGGCAAGGAGGTTGAGATACCTTCATCTTATACAAATTTGGGGGTCAAGTTCTCAGGAACCTGGTTCAGCATGTCATGTCCCCATTTTTCGAGGCAATTTGATTTAATTAATTTAATTAATTAGGTTATCCAAAATAATGAAAATTATATGAGGACGACTAATTAATTATTTTAATTAAATAAATAAGTGGTATTAAGTTAATTATTTATAAAGTTATCAAATAAATAAATATTAAAAGGTAACTTTATATTTAATTAATTTAATAAAGTGACTTGAATTATAAAATATTTTATAAAGTCACTTAATAGATAAAATAAAATAATGTTCTAGAAGTTTCTGGAGAAAGTGGAGAAAAAAGAATAAATAGGCACCCCGAGCTTCATTTTGATCATCCAGTTGTTTATTTCTCTCTTGACATCAAATTGTGATTCAGTCACATAGTCTATTGTAGAGCCAAGTGGTTTCAGATAGTCAGTTGATCTTTGGGAACGAAAACTCCCTTGGATTAGCATAACTGAGGAAGTGAAATATCTTCTAAAGGGTTGCACAATTGGAGGTGATACTTCAGTCACTTCAGCTAGGGCATCATTGGGCCTAAGGCCATTTTCAGCATTTCAACAATTCAGGAGGCAATTTTAGCAGGGCCGAAATTATTGGAAGTCATTTCTAGTAGGTCTGCAAGCTGAAAAAGCAGTCCAAAAAAAGCAGGCCGAAAAAGAAAAACCGAAAAAAAAGGCAGTCCGAAAAAGCAGCTCCGAAAAAAAAAGCAATCCGAAAAAAAGCAAGTAGAAAAAGCAGATCGGAAAAAAAAAGCAAGCAGAAGGGGCAACATTGAAGGAAAATATTACAGCCATCCACAATCAGGTTCTTCACTTCTCATTTGGCATATTTTCTGAGAAAAGTAGGTTTTCAGCTGAGTACAAAATATAGCTTCAACACTTCACTATTTCCATATTGTACTTGTCTTTGTTTGCCATTTGGCATTATTGGTATCAAAGGAAGGCTAGGATTTTGCAATTAAAGAGCATTGTAATTTTTAGACTATCTATATTGTAAACCTAGAGTTTGATGATCAGCTTATTAGTTTGCATGCCAATTGTTTGACAAAATGTCAATTGGCTGTAAGTTCTCTTTTTGGCATAAATAATGTTATAATTTTGCATACTAAGTGTTTATATTAATGCCACTTGGTTGTAAGTGCATTAATGCCATCCTAGGTTGCATCCAAAGTATTTGTCATAATTACTAATTGTTGTAGCTGCATATTGCAAGTAGTTTAAGTCACATATTTGTATTGAATATTGCCAAAATTAGTTGCACATTCATGTTAGGTCATTGTTTAGACAATTTTGTAAGCATTCTCTTTGAAGCAAATCCAAACAAGAATCATTGCAGCAATCTGAAAAGTTATATCAATCAGATGACCCTTGCTTGCAAAGTGTTTGACGAAATGTCAAACAACTGAAGTATAAAGATTTTTTGTTATTGAAGAAGTTATAACCTATTGGGGTTATTACACAGCATGAGACCTGCCATGCAACCCCACATTGAAAAGGAGTACGAATCCCTCCCTTTGATTGAGAGACAATGCTTCCGACATCATTTCACGACACCACGTCCAATATGGCTCTCTTGGACACACTGATCCAACCGATTGTGCTTTATGGTTTTGTTGTCTAGAGGCCTTCTCTCTTAGAATCAGACTAGGCTTCGGTCAAGAGGGTCTAAACCCTTCTTCTTAGAAATATTATCTAATGTCACTAGTCTACCTCACAATATCATTTTGGTCGAGTTTAGCGTTCACCCTTTCATACTCACTACCATCTTTGACATGGTTTGGTTCCTCCATCGTCTTCAATGCTTTGTGGATTCTACTGATGGTCGAGACAGATATTCTTATTTAGCCTATCACTCCTTAGAGATGATTGTCAGCGCTGACTCTTCTAGTTGTGCCTAGTGCTAGTATACCCACATCTCTACTTTATTGAGGTCAGTGGGGATCATTATGACCATCTTCTTCATTTCCAGTACTCTTGGATGCTCCCGCTCATCTCCTCCCTTCCCATCAGGAGTTGAATAGGCATGCCACGATGGATGTCTACAAGTAGTATATCTATAAGACCTATATCGAACACCCGAGTGAATTGCAATTACGCATGGCCTTCAACATTGAGCAGTTCCTTGATTTACAAGAGGGAGTTACTATGTGGTTATCCTACCTCTCCCAATGATGCGCACGCACGCTCCATATTTTCCTAGGGTTTTTTAGGGTCGGCTCTCACTGGCTTCACATTTAGACAGATCACCATATTGCTAGGAGGGACCGCATCCATCAGCTCTGTGACATTGGGGAGGCTAAGATTGAGATACACTATATCTTCCATTGCTCCATCTACTACAAGATTTGGGGGAGGTTCTAATGTCTTTCAGTGAGTGTCAGTCTCTCTCCTTTGAGTACATCGATCAGTGGTGCCTAGCCCTTTACCTTCAAGAGGCTTTGAGGCTTTGTGACCACACCCTTCAAATTTAGTCTCCTTTGAGATAAACGGCAAATCAGCTCATCACCTCCTCCTCGATAGTCTCTATGGCTCGAGGTACCAAGCGGTCATTGGGTCTCTCTAATCCTAAGCATACCAAATCTGTGAGGCCTTGTAGATGCTACTTGGATCAGCAGCTCCCCACTCCTTGTGGCTCCTAGTGGCAACACAAGGTTGCTTCTCACCTTGTGCTGTACCCTTAGGTATGAGACTTCTTTACTGTGGCGGGGGGCACCTAGCCTGTTGGTTTGGCTACCTCCGTCTCTTGCTGTGGTCTCTTGTTTATTGTTTTATTGCTTTTCAGCTTTTCCTCGAGCACTATTTGGTGTCCCCGCTATTGTTTGGCTTCTGTTGTTGTACTTGACAAGCCCTTAGACCCTCTTTGTGGTCTCTTGTTGGACATTAATAAAATTATCTTATCTTATTATTTTATCTAACCTATCTTCAACTTTCAAACCATTCCCCATTTCCACACATAGAAAAAGACTAATTGAAGAGAAACAAAAGGACACAAATGCAGAAAACTTCTAATTCTAGATCGAAATTTTTTCAAACCCACTCGGTATCATGTAAAATTTAAACCAGAGGTAGTATAAACAGATACGACAAGAAAGAACAATGCAACTATTGGGAAAAACCCTCCTCGGCAAGGGGAACAATTCAGCCCAGCAGAAATATTTCCTTTATTGAAATTTTTCAAATCAGATTACAAAAACTCTACTTCTGATAACTTCTCCAATACTCAATAATCATACTTCGGTTATTATTTAAATACAATTTATAACTTCAAGAAAACTTGATGCATTCAAATATAAAGTCTCAAATATATAGGCTTGTCACATGCAAGCACACATGTAACATCTACTAACCAGTAAAAAATATCTTTTACAGTCTCACACCAATAATTATAAAATGTCTATAATCTTCACCAAATAACAGAATATATTATTACTATCAGACTTGACCACACAAATATCTCTAAATTAGATGCCCCCGATATTCTGATTATCTTATAATGATAAAACAAATATGCTGAAACTGACTGCATTCTTCTTGAATGAATAATACTATTGTCATTGCAATAGCATATGCCGAAGATACTAAATAACAATATTAAAACTAATATTAATAACCGTTGATGAAGTCAAAGAAGTTCAACGGACTTCAACACGAGCAAGACAAGGAATACGATGACAACAGACATCCAAGGGACATGATAGCTCAAAATGAATCAGTAGATAATGAAATATACATTCCACAACTAAAAGTTGCCAAGTCATTAGTTATTTAGTATCCACGATATGAAGCACAAGAACCAACAATTGTAATGATCCTTACTGACGTCTCCTATGGAAAAGATTTTTCTTCCACCACGTGCAAAGAGAATGGAGGCCGTACGGCTCTGTGGTGTACGTTGTGTTAAGGGCAATGATATACGTACACAAGGTGGTTCGTAAAGATGAAATGTTGGTTGTACGGTACTATGAAGTTGGTCGTATGGTAGCTGGTCGTAGGGTATGACGGGGATGACCGTACGGTTGATATAGGGAGATGGTCTCGAGGAGAAGATAAAGGTTGTATAGTGCAGGTTGTACGATGAAGAGTGGCAAAAGATGTCGTAGGGTAGGGTGTTCTGGCCGTACAGTAAGGGGGAAGTGCAGATTGTATGGTGAATGGGAAAACAGCAAGCCGTATGGCTAGTTCATGGGGGCACAGAAGGTGTATTTGGTGTCCTGAATAGCTAATGGAGTATGGACGGAAAGCCAACAACATAGAGATCATGAAATAAACCCAAACAGCAATTTGAACACAAATAATCCTTCAATTAATAATTGCCAAAATATGGTGCTCCGATTTGCCAGACCCGAATGAAGTGTTACAAGCAACAGAATAGGGTGAGGGTTGGATCCCACCAAAACTAGACAAACCAAATAGGGAAGATCTTTCACTTCCAAAATAGGGAACAACAAATAACTCCAACAAGAATTTGCAATACAAAGAAAATAATCCAATTTGCATACCTAATGACTACCTACAAGCCATGCTTAATTACCCGTCGAGGAAAACTTTCCAAAGGTGTACAAAGCTAGCCGATAGCAACACAAACTACAAAAACAAAACAAAAAAGGGTCTGACATATATTAACTCAATCGGCCCATTAACAATAGTTTGATTAACGATTTATCTTATAATAGGAACATTACAGTCCTCCCATCCCAAATTTTGCTTGACCTCAAGCAAATGCATCACCGGGTGCTGAAGAATGTGCTCACCCTCCCACGTCACGTCGGCCAACAACAAGTGTTTCCAACGCACCAAATAATCCTTCACCGTGCAGTTCTGCAAGGTCTTCTCACGTACTTCGATGATCTCAACTAGTTCCAACATGAGTTTTCCTTCTTCATTGAGCGGCAGAAGGTCTATGGCTATCATGACATTCTACCCCACAACCTCCTTCAGGCATGAAACATGAAAGACATTATGAATACGGCTCCCCTCCGGAAGTTCTGGCTTGTAGGCAACTTCACCAATGCAATGAACTATATGATAGGGCCATAAAATTGTGGCTTCAGTTTTTCCTTTCCCTTTTCCTTCAATGAGGATTGTCGATATGGCTGGAGCCTAAGATAGACCAAGTCCCCTACTTTAAAATTCATCTCCATTCGGTGTTTGTCAACGTACATCTTCGGTTGATTTTGTGCCCGTTGTAAATTTTCCTTCAGGTGTCTGAGGATGTCTTGTCCCTCCTAAAGCCAGTCCCTCGCTCTCGATACGCAACTATCACCCGGAAATGTATCAATAAAGGAAAGGGTTTCGTACCCATATAGAGCTTTAATGGTGTTATTCCGATGGACATGTGGTACGTGGTATTGTAACAATATTCCCCTAGGTGTATCCATTTGACCCATACCCTTTTTGTGCCAAAACGTAGTTCCGAAGGTAACCTTCGAGCCACTTGTTCAAAATCTCCATTTGTCCGTCTGTCTGAGGGTGGTAACTAGTACCTGGCGACAATTTTGTCCCTGCCAACTGAAACAGTTATGTCCAACAAATATTGATGAATCGCCCATCCCGATCACTAACAATGTTTCAAGGTAACCAGTGCAAATGTAAGTCTTTTCTAAAAAACAGATCAGCAACTTGTACGGCCTGAAAATCTTATGTGATGGCAAAGAAATGTGTGTACTTTATCAATTTGTCAACCACCACAAAAGATACAATCGTTTCCGTTCACCTTAGGAAGTCCAGTTATGAAATCCATCAAGATACTTTCCCACTTATGTTCTAGAATTGGTAGTGGTTGCAGTAACTCGACAGGTAGAGTATGTTCAGATTTGTTCTGATGGCAGACCGCACACTCTCTTACATACTACAATACGTCTCCTTTAAGTCCTTTCCATGAAAATCTCTCCCTGAGATGTCCGTATGTGTTAGAAACAATAGTCCACCAAGATAACTAAGAGGAAGGGGGGGTGAATCAGTTATCCAACAATTAAAACACTTATCTTCTTCAAACAAACTTAACCATTCAACCAAAGTAAATAGCAACCATATGTAGAGGCACATAGACAATTACACTAGATATGTTCACTAGGGAAACCTTTGATCAGAGGGAAAACCCGGGTGGGAATGATGCCCACAAGATGATGTACTAATATAAATATTCCTTATTAGAGGATAGACCCTGTTAGGAGTCTGTTACAACATTTAGTACAATGAGTCTTTGTTAGGAGACTTTGAACCCCTGTTAGGAGATTCCAACCTTGTTAGGAGTTGTACCAACCATGTTAGGAGTTGTGGAAGACAATTGAACCCACTGTTCAAAAACTTCAGGATCAAATCAATGAACCCACTGTCCAATTGACCTCGGTACTATTCCTTTCAGAATAATAGATGTGAAACAAGCTTCTACTTCTTCCTCTGTCCAATACATCGGACTTCTTCTCCTTCAGACCATGCAATTAGATCTGGAACTCTGTACTCAATAATAATAACCCTTAAAGTCACTTACACGCATAGGTAAATAACTCTACTTCTGTAGTGCTCTACTACTCAATAGTTCGCAAGTCTCATATGCTCTCTATACCTTAAACACGAAAAATATCTTTCCTTTATACCATGCCCAATAATAAATCCTTGAGTCAACTTCCCACTTAATTATAATTCGTCAATTAATGAATACACATTTAATTAATGTTGTCGGCTCATAGTCATAAATAGACTTTTACTCGTGCGACTTCCGTACATGCACACTCTTTGATGTCATCATCGGCCAATATGTTGTCTCTAGTTCATTGCGCATCTTTTCATTTCATTTTTTATTAACTACAGTGATCACACAATAGGAATTGCTTTCCCAATACTCTATTTCCATAAGGTTCTCTATAGATCAATAATATCTTCCGTACACTGTCAATTCAGTTCCATGCACTTACTCTTATAATAAAGACATATTGTAGTATGCGTTCAAAATTGTGCATCAATAAATAAGTAATATATTGTTCTTAATACAAAGATCACAATCTGCTGCTCATTTAGTCTTTACAAACCTACTAATATGTTGTCACCAATGACAAACACAGTCATGAATACATCATATCAATGTTCTGCAATGCTCCCCCATAGTGATAGCATCAGCATTCATGCTAACAATCTCCCCCTTTGGCATTGATGGCAACATAGATGAAAAACATCTAAGTTCCAAGAATACCAAGTATACAGATCTTCTTCATCAATCAAATTTTCCTCAAACTAACATCATTCATCATGTTCTCATTTCTTCCCCATTATACTACATAGAATGTTCTTCATGTCACTCTCCCTCATTGACATCAATATCAAAGGTAATACACAAATGGTTCAATTGCTCAAAGATACAATAATCTACCAGCGCGACCACAAGCCGATTTGTTGCTTTACAACTTTTGTATATAAATCTATAAATAGCTCAAGTGTCTAGAGACACTGTTGCATACCAATTACCAATTACCAAGAGTCATTTGCTAACTCTGTTCATCACAGATACTTCCCCATTAAGGAAGCATCAACATTCAATCCAGTCTAACAATGGTGCTCTGTTCCCTAGACTAATGCATTTCTACATCTTCCTGAAGTAGGCAAGGATATAACCCCAAGCCTACCTCTTAGGTAATCAAATGTGTCATTTGGTAAGGCCTATGTGAACATATCTGCAATCTGTTCCTTAGTGTTAACATACTCTAGTCTAATTTCTTTCTATGCAACTTTCACTCTCAACACATGATACTTTATAGAGATGTGCTTAGTCTTAGAATGCAAAATAGGATTCTTAGACATGCTTACTGTACTTGTGTTATCACAGTAAATGATAACAGGTTCTTTGAATGTAATTCCAATATCCTTCATCATCTGCTTCATCCATATAACTTAATTACAGTTGTTTGCTGCTACAACATATTCTATCTCTATGGTAATCTGTGCAATGCAATCTTGTTTCTCGCTGAGCCAAGAATCCACCAAGAAAGAATGCTCCTCCATTGGTGCTTTTTCTATCATCCATATCTCTCGCCCAATCAACGTCAGTATAAGTCCAAAGAGTAAAATCATTACCTCTATTGTACCAAATGCCATAATCAGATGTCCCTTTCAGATATCTGAATATCCTTTTTACTATTGCGTAGTGATATTCTTTAGGATCAGCTTGAAATCTTGCCATAATTTCAACTGCATTAACTATATCTGGTCTATTATGAGTTAGATGCTGCAATCCTCCAATCATAGATATGTACTTCTTTTGTTCAACAGCAAGTGTCTCATCCTTGCTAGATAACTTGTGACCAGTTATCATAGGAGTTCCAACAGGTTTACAATTTTCTAGTCCAAATCTTTTTAGCAAATCTTTCAAATACTTAGTCTAAGAAATAAAGATACCTTCTTTATTTTGAACAATTTGCAATCTTAAGAAAAATTTCATTTCTCCTATCATACTCATCTCAAAGTCATTCTTCATATCTTTTGAGAATTTGTCACTGGCTTCATCGTTTCCTCCAAATATGATATCATCAATAGATACAATGATTATCAACAAACCATTTTCTATTTCTTTCAAGTACAAGTTGTTGTTTGTTGTTTCTTTAGCAAGTCCAAGCTTTGCTAAGTATCTATCTAACCTTGCATACCAAGTTCTAGGTGCTTGCTTTAATCCATACAAGGCTTTCTTTAATCTGCAAACCATATCCTTCTCTTCTGTCAAAGGAAAACCTTCTGGTTGGTCAATATAAACTTCTTCTTCAAGCTGTCCATTCAAGAATGCTGACTTAACATCCATCGAATATACTTTGAAGTTTTTATTTGTTGTATATGCTAAGAACATTTTGACTGCTTCCATTCTTGCTACAGGTGCATATGTTTCCTCATAGTCTATTCCTTCTTGCTAAGAATAGCCTTTGCATACTAGTCTTGGTTTGTTTCTTATTACTTTTCCTTGTTCATTCATTTTGTTTCTGAATACCCACTCTGTGCCAATCACATTCTTGTCCTTAGGTCTAGGAACTAGTTCCCATGTGTTATTCTTTATTATCTGTTCAAGTTCTTCTTTCATTGCTTTCATCCAACGATCATCCTTGATTGCTTCATCTACGCTCTTTGGTTCTACTTGAGATATTAGACATAGTTCTTCATTGATTCTACTTCTTGTCATTACTCCTTTTTCTTTACTTCCTATTATCTGATCAGCGGGATGATTTCTCATCATATTTTTATTTAGGAGTTGCTGCTTCAACTCTTATTTCAAGAACTGCACTCTATTCTGCTCTTATTTCTTCAGTTTGCACATTATTCTGCAAGTCATTGTTAGTCTTGAGAAATAATTCATTACATCTGTTGGTCATCCCAAAATAATCATTATCTTCATTAGAGTTATAATCCATCATCTTTTCTTTGGTGCCAAACTTTTCATCTATACTCACATTTGCGCACTCTACTATATTTTTTGATTTATAGTTGAAACATCTGTAGGCTTTACGTTTTAATGAATAGCCAAGAAACATACCTTCATCACTCCTTGGATCAAGCTTACCAATATCATCATCTCTTTTGATGTAACATTTGCTCCCAAAAATTCTGAAATATTTGACTAATGGCGAGTATCCAAACCATCGTTCATAAGGTGTTTTCTCCATACCTTTTCTGATCTGTACTCTATTTAGAGTATATATTGTTGTATTGACTGCTTCTCTCCAAAATGTCTTTGGTACATCATTCTCAAATAACATAGCTCTTGCTGCTTCAGCAATTGATCTGTTTCTTCTCTTTGCAACGCCATTTTGTTCAAGGGTCTTCAACTCAACTCTTTCTTTTGCTCTAGGATCAGATCTCAGTTCTTCAATCTGATTCCCATTCTGCAAATCATTTCTAATGATAACTTCCACATTTTTATGGTAAGCCTTAGGATCAACAATAGTTACCAAAGCTATCTCTTCTATTGCTTCCTTTTCCTTAACCATTTCAAGCTCATTATCACAATCTTTCAAGAATCTTTCCATACTTGCTTTAAATTATTCATCTTCATCAGAAATCAAACTCTTTCTAGTTTTCCTCAATCTCTTAGGGCATGTAGATGCATAATGACCAAACTCATTACATATCCAACAAGAAAAAAATTTCATACCTTCCTTTTCTCTTTTCATAACCAGATCAATACCTTCCTTGATCTTCATGTCTTCTTCAGATAACTCACCAAGAGCTTCAGTGTCGAAATTTCCACTATTTGTCTTAGGACTATCTTTGCTCGCCACTAATCTCCCAAAGCTATTAAGCTTATCCTTCAAGGACCTGAGGCTCTGATACCAATTGTTAGAAAAAATAGTCCACTAAGATAACAGAGAGGGGGGGTGAATCAGTTATCCAACAATTAAAACACTTATCTTCTTCAAACAAACTTAACCATTCAACCAAAGTAAATAGCAACCATACATAGATGCACATAGACAATTACACCAGATGTGTTCACTAGGGAAATCCTTGATCAAAGGGAAACTTCCTATGGGAATGATGCTCACAAGATGATGTACTAATATAAATATTCCTTGTTAGAGGATAGACCTTGTTAGGAGTCTGTTACAACATTTAGTACAATGAGTCTTTGTTAGGAGACTTTGAATCCCTGTTAGGAGATTCCAACCCTGCTAGGAGTTGTGGAAGACAATCGAACCCACTGTTCAAACAGCTTCAAGATTAGATCAATGAACCCACTGTCCAATTGACCTCGATACTGTTCCTTTCAGAATAATAGATGTGAACCAAGCTTCTATTTCTTCCTCTGTCCAGTACGTCGGACTTCTTCTCCTTTAGACCATGCAATCAGATATGGAACTTTGTACTCAATAATAATATCCCTTAAAGTCACTTATACGCATAGGTAAATCACTCTACTTCTATAGCGCTCTACTGCTCAATAGTTCGCAAGTCTCATATGCTCTCTATACTTTAAACACAGAAAATATCTTTCCTTTATACCATGCCCAATAATAAATCCTTGAGTTGGCTTCCCACTTAAATAATACGTTAATTAAATGAACACACATTTAATTAATGTTGTCGGCTCACAGTCATAAACAGACTTTTACTCGTGCGATTTCCATACATGTGCACTCTCTGATGTCATCACCGGCCAGTATGTTCTCTCTAGTTAAGTGCACAACATTTCGTTTTGTTTGTGATGAACTGCAGCAATCACACAATAGGAACTGCTTTCCCAATACTCTTTCCATACGATTCTCTGTAGATCAATAATATCTTCCGCACACTGTCAATTCAGGTTTCGCGCACTTACCCTTATAATAAAGACATACTGTAGTATGCGTTGGAAACTGTGCATCAATAGATGAGTAATATATTGTTCTTAATACAAAGATCACAGTCTGCTGCTTTGTCAATTTTTACAAACTTACTACTATGTTGTCATCAATGACAAACACAGTCATGAATACATCATATCAATGTTGTGCAATGCTCCCCCATAGTGATAGCATCAGCATTCATGCTAACAGTATGTTTTGAGGAAGCCCAGGTGTCTTACCAAGGGTGAGTCATGTACCTCCTACAAGATGTTCAACTTCAATTTGGATTCCGGCACTAAAAATATCTGATTCTTATAGTAAATGATGTCATCCACCACTTTGTACCGATCATCCTGAGTGTTGCCATCTATTAGCTCACAGGCAAATGTTTTTTTGGAATATTCTACCAAAAAATGTGCTTTCCAGTCAGCTGAAATATGGGTTAGTAAGTAGATGACGGGTTTCTTGGACAAAGCATCTGCAACCACATTGTTCTTTCCTTTCACATATTCAATGTCGAAATTAAAAGCATGAACCTTGCTTACCCATTTTTGTTGCGTCTCGTTCAAGTCTCATTGCTCCAAAAAATATCTCAAACTATTGTGATCAGAACGAACGAAAAACTTGGCGCCCACCACATACTGTTGGAACTTGGTTAGTGCATGTACAATGGCCAACATCTCTTTGTCGTAGATGGAATATAAGCGTTCTGTTTGCATAAGCTTCCTACTTTCATAAGCTATGAGGTGTCTTTCTTGCATCAACACTGCGTCAATGCCTTCTCCAGATGCGTCGCACTCCATAATGAATGGTCAAGTGAAGTCAGGGAAAGCAAGTGTTTACGGTATGGGGTAAATAGTTTAATGCATACAAACAATAGACAAGAACAGCAGTACTCTTTTTATTATTCATATATATGCCGAAGAGATTACATAGTCCTTCCAATGATGATTACAATCATTTCGGACGGTGTACATATACCATTCTGAAGGGGTGACTCAACCATGGCGCCCATTCGGATATAATTAATTCTACTCGTCGGCTACATAATAATTACCGACTACATGCCAATCTACTCGTCGGCTATTTTATAACTTTAACAACAACGTCATCCCCCCCAAAAAGAAAAGTCGTCTCCGGACAACAATTACAAAACTCAAAAACTAAAAATTGCACAACTAATTACATCAATACACAGATACTAGGCAGGGGGATGGGTCCCTGGCATGGTAGGTGTCCATGCTCTCAGTTCACTCAGCTCAACCCGCAGCTTGTAGACTTGCTCCTTTTGAACTTTCAATTCAGCTTCCACTTCCATCTAAAGCTCCAGACCTGACTGCATAATCCCAGCAATCTCTCCCAATTCCTTTTCTTTCTCATCTGCTAGCTTCTCTTTCTCTGCTGCCGATTGCTGTAACTGACTCTGTTTTTCTAGCAAGGCTGCCCTCTCGGATTCCCAAGCCGCCCCTTACATGGCTAACCCAGCAACTGACTCCTCCTGAGCCCTCTCAATTACTGCCAGATCCGCCTAGCTCCTTCAAAGAGTGTAATATGCCTCTGTATATATCTGCACAATCTCCTGAGTCAATGTCTCTATCTGGCTCCCCAAACCCAGACTCCCCGTGGTAGCCCAATCCTGACGCATTTCTATAGTTTCCACACTTGGCCAACCTCTTTCCTCAAAGAAAACTGTGAAGGCAGCTAGGCATCTTGACCTTAGAAAAGATACCACTCCCTCTAGCTTCTTCACCACTGAATCTAAAGCTTGAGCCTCCGCAAATGCCACCACCTATGGAGCCCAAGTTGCTAGAGCGGCTATATCAGCAAAGAATGTTTCCACTGCTTCTGACGCCACTGGGTGTTCCTACTGTATCCCCACAGCCTTTTCTACTACTTCCACCATATGCTCAATAGTGCTATGTGACAATCCCATATCCTGTACTGGCTCCGCTACCTGTGCCTGCTGAGTGTTTTCTTCCAGAATTTTGTCCTACGTAGGTGTCTGCATGTAGGCCCTCCGAGGTACTGGAGTACGATGGAACCGCGTACTTCAGTAGGTACTCAATCATATGGGGTAAATAGTTTAATGCATACAAACAATAGACAACACCAGTACTCCTTTTATTACACATATATGCCAAAGAGATTAAATAGTCCTTCCAATGATGATTACAATCATTTCGAACAGTGTACATATACCATTCCAAAGGGGTGACTCAACTGTCGCGTCCATTCGAATATAATTAATTCTACTCGGCGGCTACATAATAATTACCGACTACATGCTAATCTACCCGTCGGCTATTTTATAACTTTACCGACAACAGCAAGCACGGGACAAGTGCTTATTGCTTCCTTCAGCATATCAAAAGTGAGTTGTGCCTTTTCTTTCCACTAGAAGGACCCCTTTTTTATCAAATCTATTAGTGGTGTGCTAGGTTGAGAGAACCCCTTTACAAACCTCCGGTAATAATTGCATAGTCCAAAGAATCCTCGCAACTCCGTGAGTGATTTGAAGGGAGGCCAATCAAGGATAGCCTGAACCTTCTCTTGATAAACCTGAATGCCATATTTACTGACATGTCCCAGGTACAATATTTCTGTCATACCGAATTCACACTTGGATTGCTTGACAAACAAAGATTGATCCTTCATGATCCTTAGGACTTCATCCAAATCCTTAGTACTTACGCAATTGTTTGTTGAAGATGTGATTCGTGCATGATTGGAATGTAGCTGGTGCATTTATTAATCCGAACGGCATGACCAGGAACTCATAATGCCCGTAGTGACAACGAAAGATCGTTTTTTCCACGTCTTCCTCCCTCATGCAAATCTAATGGTATCTAGAATGGAGATTTATTTTCGAAAAATAGACTGTGCCATGTAATTCATCTAGCAACTCGTCTATCCTTAGAATGGGATATCTATTCTTTATTGTTTTTTTGTTCAACGCACAATAGTCCACACACATGCACATCATCCCATCCTCCTTTTTGACCAATACCACTGATGATGCGAAGGGGCTAGAACTAGGACAGATCCATCTTTTCTCCAGCAATTCCTGAATAGTCTTTTCGATCTCATCTTTGAATTTCGTGGGATGGCGATAGGGTGTGGTTATGACCGGCTTGGCTACAACTTCCAACTTGATGGTATGTTCAAACCCTCAATGGGGCGGTATGCCAAGAGTAATGTAAATAAAAACTTTATCATGTTCACTCAAAATATTCTGGAGATCATTATCCTAGGGAGGTGTTCGTAGCCCTTTTATAGGTTCTGTCGAAACAAAACAATGTGCAGCCCAAGCAACATCATCACGCCAAAAAATTGCATCCATTCGATGTGCAGAAACTTCCTTCGGACCCTTATTTGCCATTCCACAGAGAAGAACCTTCTTTCCATTGACAACAAAGTGAACTAAGATTCACTATATGCCTAGAATAACCTCCATATCATCAAGGTCCACTATGAAGAAATCCTCAGTCACTGTGTGATTTGCCATGGTGATACTTAGTTGAGGAACAAGGTGTGTGCAGGGCAAGAGAGTCCCTCCGACAATCTTGACCTGGAATCCTGCATGCTTCTCCGTAGTTAGACCTCTTCGTTTCACTAGAGAGGAGTTTATGAAATTTAGAGTAACTCCACTATTGAGCATCACCATAACCCTTTGTCCTTACAGGGTTCCCCATACACGAAACACTGTGAACCTCAAGTTACCGACTAGGGCAATAGTTCCTCCACGTCGTACCAATGCTGCAATTCTTTCAGTACAGTTCAAACTAACCATTTTGGTGTCCTCGTGGGGTTGGCTGTCTTCAGTGGGTATATCTTCTTATTCGTCCTCATCATCAGACATGACCTCAATGTAGTGGATCTTTCCTTTCCCGAGGCATCTATGTCCAAGTTTCCATGGTCCTCTGCAGTTGAAACATAGTTTCTTCCTTCGGAGCTCTTGTCTGATAGCTCTGTCCAACGAAGGCTTCCTCAGCGGAGGTTTATTCTCTTTGTCCCTTGAAAACATCAACGGTTTGGAATGTGAGTAACCCTGAGAGGATGATGCTGACGATGATGCCAAACTCTGTTCTTTCTTAATGGCCTACGATAGGGTGGCAGGATTGAACCCCTTTACCCAACCCTTCAATGATTCTGTCAGCCCATCCATTAAGAGCACTATCCATCTTCTTTCAGATATGTCCGTGACCAAAACAAAGAGTTTCTGAAATTCCGCAATGTACTAGTCAACTGATCCAGTTTTCCTTAAGTATGCCAAATCTTTGAAATTGAGTTCTGAATCTTTACCATCAAATCGATCTATCAATCTCTCAGTGAATTTTGCATAGGTATTTATTTGATCATGACCCAGTGTGATGGTGCCGTGATACCACCATTCATGTGCAACTCCCTCCAAGTGTAAGGCCACAAATTTAATTGCTTCTTCTTATGGCATTTGATTTAAGCTAGAAGTATCTGCCTTCATTACCCATACTTGCGCAGATATGGTTCCAGATCCGTCAAATGGTGACAGATTTACTTTACTCAACTTCCTCTTGAGATAATCATTAAAGTATCCTTTGTTTCCGCTTCCCGAATATCTCATTCTCAAAACTGCATAATCTTTGTAGGATGTATCTTCCTCCAAATTCACATTTTTCCAGTCTTCTCTCAACTATTCTTGCATTTTTTCAAAGGTTGGTTGCTTCCCTCCAGGTGGTGCTCCATCCGTGGGGGAAAAGACAACATGGAAGGTCGAGAGCGTGCTGGATGAGGGTTTGCTTTACTCAACACCAAGTCCACGCTGTGACCATTTTGTTCTTCGAATATTTTATTGTCTGCCAACTTCTTGAGATTCTCTTCCATGGGTCGCTGAGCATCATAAATCCGTGTCTAATTCGTCACAAGCTCTCTCAGTAGTGCCACGAGTTCAGCAACTTTGGGTTCCGGTTCGGCAGCCATTCTATCAACGGAATGGGTTCTCCTTCTCTTCCGACTATAAACTCTCATTCACTGTCCACAGGCTGGCAAGATCAAAGCTCTGATACCACTGTAATGATCCTTACCAACGTCTCCTCTGGAAAAGATTTTTCTTCCACTACGTGCAAAGAGAATGGAGGTCGTACGGCTCTGTGGTGTATGGTGTGTTAAGGGCAATGATATCCGTACACAAGGTGGGTCGTACAAATGAAATGTTGGTTGTACGATACTATGAAGTTGGTCGTACGGTAGCTATGAATGGTGGTACAATATGAAGGGGATGACCATATGGATGATAAAGGGAAATGGTCTTAGGGGGAAGATAAAGGTCGTACGGTGCAGGGTGTATGGTGAAGAGGGGCAGAAGATGTCGTATGGTAGAGTGTTCTGGCCGTGCGGTAAGGGGGAAGTGCAGATTGTATGGTTAATGGGAAAACAGCAAGCCGTACAGCTAGGTTATGGGGGCACAGAAGGTGTGTTGGGTGTTGTAAAAAGCTAATGGAGTACGGACAAAAAGCCAACAACTTAGAGATAATGAAATAAAACTAGACAAAGATTTGAACACAAATAATCCTTCAATTAATAATTGCCAAAAGATGGTGCTCCGATTTGCCAGACCAGAGCGAAGTGTTACAGACAACAAAATAGGGTGAGGGTTGGATCCCACCAAAACCAAATAAACCAAACAGGGATGGTCTTTCACTTCCAAAATGGTGAACAACAAAGAAGTCCAACATGAATTCGCAATATAGAGAAAATAATCCAATTTGCATGCCTAATGACTCTCTACAAGCCGTGCTTAAATACCCGTCGGGGAAAACTTTCTGAGGGTGTACAAAGATAGCCGATGACAACACAAAATATGGAAACAAAACAAAAATGGGTCCAAGATATATTAACTCAATCGGCCCATTAACAATAGTCTGATTAACGATTTATTTTATAACGGGAACATTACAACAACGGCAATAGAAAAGACCAAAAATGGTAGTACGAACAAGAGTGATATTTTGCTGAAGCTGAAGAAGCATGATAGTATATATATGGTTCGAACAGAGAGCATAAACAGAAATGGCCAAAGATGTGAAGTTTCAAGATTCAAAGAATAATGAACAACTCTGGAGAAAAATATACTGCAGCGATGGAGTACCACTACCACATTCAAAAACTCAAATGTCATCACAGACAGATCTCTACCGAAGCTACCAAAATCAACTCCCCTACCAAATTTGAGTCAATGTATCCCTATAAATTAGTAGTAGAGCCCCCAAAGTGTAAATGCTTGTTGGATGTTTCTCTAAGATATCTAAGAATCCATTTTACTACTTTTCCAATGCTCAATTCCTGGATGACTCATATACCTACTAACAACTCCCACTACATGTGTAATATCTGGTCATGTACATACCATATCATACATCAAGCTTCCTACAACTAAAGTATAAGGTAACATGGACATCTTATCCTGCTCTTCTTATGTCTTTGGACACATCTCCTTAGTCAACTTCAAATGACCATGTTAAGGTGTACAGACAACTTTAGCATTCTCCATAGAGAAATGTTGCAATACCTTCTCAATATAATCAGCCTATGATAGTGTGAATTTATTTTTCTTCCTATCTCTACAAATCTTCATACCAAGGATATTTTTTGCTGCCTCCAAATCCTTCATTGAAAATGCATGTACTAGTAAATTTGAACTCAATTTTCGATGAATTTTGGTCAAAATTTTGACCCAAGTTGGTTAAAATTTTGACCAAGCAATTCGTGGTAATTTTTCTCATCAAAATTTTGACCAACCTTGATATTTCTACACTCATGGTTGCAACCCGCCTTGGTTGTGTACATCCAATCTGTAAAAAAAAAACAATTTTTGTAAATGCAACCTATAAAGTTAAGCAATATTTGAAATATCCTAATGAATTTTAAATTATCTATTAAAATAATAGCTCCAGTTAGATAAACAATGGATGATAAAATTAATACAATAATTTATAGATTATATGCATGTATATACATCAATATACATTATGTATATTGATGCTTATATATACATATCAAATACAAAATCATTATACTGATTACAATAATTGCTTATCATCCACGATAATTTGATTATGATTTTCAAGTATAAATCTAAATCATCGATCTTTTTTAATCAATTTCTATTTCCTCTTATGTGTATCAATACCCAATAGATATATGAGAAAATGTTATAAATAACATAATCAGACCTTAGTTTGATTATATATGTACACATTACTAATGATAATCTGCATTAGTTTCATATCTATTACTGCTGATTTAAATCAGTATTGTTAAGATAACAAACAATTGTTATTTGTGGAGAGACATATCAATGAACAGACATGTCTCCACCCAAGTGGAGACATGTCTATTCATTGGTAGGTACCTAATGTGTGTGCGCGCATGCGCGCACACACACACACACAACTTTCCCAATCGGTGTAGAAGGCAATTATAGAAAACAATAGTGCAGAGCCATTCTAGACTTTGATCTCTATCCATATTCAATTTTCTTAATACAATAATCATAACTCAACATTATTGTTTAATACTCATTTCAATATTGTGAAGTATAATATTGATCTTATTCTAATTATAATCTAGAAGAGAAGCAATAAATTAGTAAGATTATTATTCAAGAAAATTGAAAAGAGATACATATTCAAATCTACAATAAATCTAGTCAACGTTAACATTATCATTACACTCTGCATACCAAACCATTACATAAGATCTACAAGATGAGAAGTGATCATTTCAGGTTGGAAGAGTATACAAGGAATAGGTCCCTTTCCTCTTCATTCACTGCATGCTCTGCAATCTTTGGGAGTTGCTCTGCATGTTGTGCTTTTGTTGCTGATCTCTATTCACTCCTCTTGTTTAAGTGAAAAATGGATGTTAATGTGAATTTCTATATTGAGAAAAGAACATAACAAAGTATGGTTCTTTTATTCCTTATTCCACCTACTCTGATGTCAATGTACATGGGCATAGGTAGTCATTGTTATCTTTGCGGAAGTGGGCACATATGCCTAAAACTATGGAACCCTTAAAAACTAATGCTTAGAGTTCGAGGGACATATATTAATTGGAAAAAGAATGCACAATTTTACCTTCAAATTCAGCTTTAACACTCTAGAGATTTAACACAAGGCACTAAGATTTAACGTGGTTCACCTAATCTCTAGGCTACGTCCACCAACAACAAGTCCAATATTATTATTAGCCATTGATTACAATCCACAATCCCTTACAACTCAATACCATTGCAAAAAGCTATAATATCACCATTACATTATGAAATCGCCATCACTAAGCCTTTTTATACAAGCTTTTTCTATTTAAAAAATTAGGGCAAGAATAGTAGAAAAATAGTACCTGATGCCTTTTACAATATAAGGGCATTTCTGGTTTTGGGGTGTTGCCCCCAAAACCTCATAGAAATAATATGGGGAGAAAATCACAATGAATAAATGTCTGAGTCTGATTAGGATCCATATCACAACATTGAATGGGTTTGTAGGCTAGGCTACAACCCCATTTGACTGATTGCATCATGACATGTGTCCTTAGGGGTCCCAAGACCCCTAAGAATGTAGGATAATTGATGCAATGGGTCAAATGGGGTCATAGGCTAGCCTACAACCCCATTCGACCATAATTTTCATCACAACATGTGTCCCTCAAGGTCCCAAGACTAGAATAGGATCCCATTCAACCATAATTTGCATCACGAAATGTGTCCCTCAGGGCCCCAAGATCGCGAGGGACATTAGGTAGTTGATGCAACATGTTGAATGGGGTAGTAGGCTAGCCTACGACCCCATTTGACCCATTGCATTATGACATATGTCCTTGGGGGTCCTACGAACATAGGGTAATCAACGCACTAGGTCAAATGGGGTTGTAGGCTAGCCTATGACCCTATTTGACCCTTTGCATCATGACATGTATCCCTGGTGGTCCCAGGAACCCAAGGGACATAGGGTTATCAATGCAATGGGTCAAATGGTGTAGTAGGTTAGCCTACAAACCCATTTGACCCATTGCATTGTGACATGTGCCCCTGGGGTTCCCAGGACCCCTATGGACATAGGGTAATCAATGCAAGGGGTCAAATGGGGCATACAACCCCATTCGACCCATTGTATCCTGACATGTGTCCCTAGAGGTCTTAAAACCGCAAGGGACATATGTTAATCAATGTAATGGATCGAGTGGCCTATGACCCCATTCAACCCATTATATTGTGACATGAGTCCCTTGGCATCCCATGACTCGTAGGGACATAGGGTAATCAATGCAATGGGTTGAACTGGGTCGTAGGTTATCCTACGATCCCATTCAACCCATTTCATCATGACATGTGTCCATGGGCATCACAGGACTCCTAGGCACATAGGGTAATCAATGCAATGGGTTGAATGGGCTTGTAGGCTAGCATTGCATCGTGACATGTGTTCCTAGAGGGGTGAAACCACAAACTTGTGTCACCCTCTTGTAAAGGAAAAGGCTAATAAAAGTATAACTGTTCACCTTTAATGACATAAAATTGGCATTATAATTTTGAATTTGAAAATGAAGTAAACTAACGAAATGTGTAGAAATGGATGAAGTTTAGGATTATAAATTTTAATAATTATTTAGAATAAGAATTGATATATTTTCCTAATTTTTATAGACAATTTTTTAGCTACTGAAAAATGTTAAAAATTGGGGGTCTAGTTCCCACCGAAAACCATAAGGAAATAAATTTATTTCCTTTTGATCTCTGACTATGTTATAGATAAAATCTATAGCTAGAACAATCAAAAATAAAAATCATCTTTAGACCTATATTATCTCTTTTATAATGATTCATATTTTAATTCACTTGAAATCTATAGTTTACATCTCCCACCACATTTTTCAAAACAAATCTATTCTAACCAAGAGAAAAATTATACATTCTAGAAGAGGACACTCTCCTCTAGAATATCATATAATTTTTATATATTTTTTGATATGATTTAATATTTTTTCTTACAAAAAATAGACATATTTTCAAGTGTTAAAATACATGCTTGTAGAATTTGTTAATTACAATATACTATATCTAATTAAAGCACTATAAACTCTATATGAGAATATTCTTGACTCTAAGCTCTATAAAATGGTGTTTATATGTTATTAAAAAATATCATAAAAAATAGTAAGATTTATTGAAATGTCACTTTTATGAAATAATTGTATTTCTTTAGCAATTGGATACAAACTAATATAAAACATGCATTTAATAGCCATCTCTAATCAGAAAGTGTGAGACCATATATAGCTTAGCTAGAATAAATTTATCTAGATCATATGTTTTAAAAAAATTGATTTTTAGATAGAAATACTCAAATTCAATCATTTTGATAAGTCAGCTTGAAAGGTGACACATGTTTGTACTTTTACCCAAGGGTCTTAGGACCCCTCGGGACATAGGGTAATCGATGCAATGGGTCAAACCTACAACCCCATTCGACCAATTACATCACAACCCCATTCGACCCATGGCATCATGACATGTGTCCTCGGGGGTTTGAGGACCCCTAGGGACATTTGGTGGTTAATGCAATAGGTTGAATGGGGTTGTAGGCTAGTTTATGACAGCATTCAACCCATTGCATCATGACATGTGTCCCTTGGGGTCTTCATACCCTAGGGACATAGGGTAATTGATGCAATGGGTCAAATTGGATCATAGGCTAGCTACGAACCCTTTCAACCCATAATATCATGTGACATGTGTCCTTGGGGGTCCCAAGACCCTTAGGAACATAGGGTAATGCAATGGGTCGAATGGGGTTGTAGGCTAGCCTAAGACCCATTCAACCCATTGCATTGCCATATGTGTCCCATGTTATCCTAGGACACCAAGGGACATAGGATAAATGATGTAATGGGTTGAAGGGGGTTGTAGGCTAGCCTAGATCCCATTCAACCCATTACATCATGACATGTGTCCCTTAGGGTGCTAGGACCCCAAAGACATAGGATAATCAATACAATGGGTTGAATGGGATCATAGGCTAGTGTAGATGCCATTCAACCCATTGTATCATGACATGTGTCCCTTGGGGTCTTAGGACCCCTAGGGACATAGGGTAATTGATGCAATGGGCCTAATAGGGTTGTACGCTATCCTATGACCCCATTCGACCCATTGCATCATAATATGTGTTATTCAGGATCCCAAGACCCCAAGGGACATAGGCTAATCAATGCAATGGGTCATGTTGGTGTTTGAAAATGCTGGAGGGTTTTCAATTATCACCATGAGAATATAACACATCTAGGGGCAGCTAAGTCCCATTATCAACATATCATTTCAGACACTAGGCCAGCTATAAGGCATGCCCCTTCTTCTTCTTCAAGCTCTGCTAAACCTAGGAGGGTAGACTTGAGATTCAATTGATATCTTACCAATGCAAAAAACATATCCCTAAATCTATTAAGAAGATTTTACCCTTATTTCTCCTAAAGACTTATGAAATGACATAGACCTACAATAGCTAAATGCAAAGCTATGAATCTCATAAGCTGAGTGAGGGTTAAACATTTAGGTCCTTCAACATGAAAGGTGAAAAAACTTTTGATTAATAATGTTGATTTCAACAAACCCTCAGATATGTAGCAGTAAGACTTGATGATCCTGTAATTGATTAGTGCCTTAACCATTGGGCAAATCCATGAATCAAAAACATACATATGAATATCTGAGACATATGTGTATCTTCGGATATCTTATCTATCTATTCAACTTGTAAATAGACATTTATGTTAAGTTTAAATCTCATTCTTACCTGATATCCTCCTCAATAAATATGCAACCCTATTGATTTCTATGAAGAATTTACACAATTTCTTGAGTTATCAGCAATGATGAAACAACATACAACCTTAAGGGACTGCAACTATGACCTAGGCTCTTTGTTCAAAGGTCATTAAACATTACATCTCATTGAGAGTGAGGAAAAGATTCAATTTAAACTCAATCATCTGTTGCTCTTTGCATTTATTTCTTTGAAACTAATACAGTCATATGCATGAAAATGAAAAACATGAAACAACTTAATAGATCTAAACTATTTGTATATTCCTTCCTACTACTATTCATACAAGAAGAATTTGTTGAAGAATGAAGGTGGAATCACAGTTCTAGATCCAAAGAAATGGTCTCTCAAAATGACTAAAAATTTCCTACCAACAATGGTCTTACAGTGAAAAAACTGGAACCCCTACAATAGAGGAAAAGAAAAGAAGATATAGGAGAAGAGTTCATTCTTGGATCTAATTTGAACATGACATCTGTCCACTTGGAAAACCTTCTCAACAGGTTAAAACATCTTTCTAACCTTTTCCCTCAACTGCTAAATCAAATCTTCAATCAATTATGGCTGCAAAAGCATCAAATATCTGAAATGTATGATTTAACCAACAACTAATTTGATTCCTAATTTTTACTCATGGTAAAAGGAAAATCAATTTAAAAAATGACTTCTAAAAGCCAAGGAAACACTCTAGAACTGATTTTCTTCACATCCAAACTTTACCAAGCCTTCAAAACTGCCCTGTAACAAACTTTGATGCTTCATGATGAATTAAGCCCATTGCACTAAGAATGCCCCAGATCACAAAACTGCGTATAGACTGAACTAGTGAATTGCTATGTAAAAACTGACTTCAAATATGAAAAATTTAGGTTCTCCTGGTTTTGACGGTATATGATAGGGCATATTTCGGACATAAATTGCCTCTATTATGGCCATTTGAAAAACTTAGGTCTGGATTGTATCCTTGCATTAAAAATGAAAAATTTTAAAAATTATATAGTAAAGACTATATAAAACTTTTAAAAAGTTTAAATTTTTTCAATTTGTGCGTTGGTCTTCTTTTCTTTGAAATTTTAGTTTATTCCACTTCTCCTTATCCTTCCAATTTGAAAATGCCATATGTTGCAATTTGATTGGCTGTGACCTTTTTGATATTAATTAATTCCCTTTAATTACATATCATCCAATTTCCCATGAGATCGTGAACATATGAAAATTTCCCTATGGTCTCATGTGTATAATGAATCTCGTATCCTCGAGACCCTTCTATCTTACCCTTTACGACCATATGTTTTACATCTTTCTCAGAGGGGCTTAAGCTTTTGTAATTGGAAACCTTCCATTTTCATTCTCTCGATCATACACTCAAACGTTTCCCTTTATGCATTTATGGTCATGAGTGTATTCTCAGAGGCATTTTAAAATTTCTTTACACTCTTTAAGGCACATGAACGTCGTAGCACTGGAGAACCTAATATTTCAACTTTTTCCCATATGCAAGCGTAACCCTAGAGAACCATTGAAACTCAACTTACACTTGTACGCATGGGCAAAGCTTTCAATGGGTCAAAATATGTTTTGACTTACGAGCCTAGGAGCCCCTCCATGTAAGCCCCGGACTATCTTTGAGAATACAGGCCACTGAAGACACTTAATGCTGGAGTGCTTGGATATTTAAGGATTAAAATGCACTTCCACACAGACAATATGGGATTTATACCTTGAGTTTTTGCTTGCCCTATTTCCATGGCTTGTGTGAATGGTATCCTCCCCTATTGGTATCTTCCTCATTCACTGTCTTCTTGTTTCTTTACTGCCTTGTTTCTTTTCGTGGGTTCTTTTTTCTTGCTACCTCTATATCCTGTCGCTTCCTTTTAGCCTTGCACCTCCTTTGCTCTACGTACGTTTTACCTGACTGGAATGGTAGTTATTTCTTTGTAGCCAACTTCTCCTTCATATGCCACCTTGCCTTCATGGCGTTGCTCTCAAAAGGTGATTCTCCTTTACTCATGCCAAGATCTGCTCCTCACGTCTCTTCCAAAGGTGTCTCAAACAATTTGTTTTAACTCTTTTTCTTTGCACTTATTTGTCCTCACATGGACTCTTTCCTCTAAATTATGGGCTGCCTCTATTTCATATGCTTTCTCAATGTGGTTTTCCTTTGCTTGTAGGATGCGGCTATAATCATTAGCATGATTTTATGGGAGTACAAAAATCCTGAGCAAAAGCTAAGGTAATGGAAGTGGCTAGGTGATCATTCCTTTGGCCCGTAATGTGGAGCACCTTAAGAAAACTGTTGATTGACTCTCTGAATTACGTGGATTCCCATTAAAACTTCTAGCTACGGGTACTTGCTTATTACTGGTCAACGGTTCCTTTTTAATCATGCCAACTGCTCTTTTTAGAACATAAGTTTGCTTTTACAATTTTGTGGATGGTCTTTGTTTTGTAATTTAGCTGGCTACTATGTTAACTAGTCTTTGTGAACTTCTTGTGAAGGCGTGGATTTGCTTTAGCGGGGAGTGCATTCTTCACAACTTTTGAAGCTTCCCCCTTTTAAAACTCATAGGCTCCCTTTGTTTTGATGCGGCTTGGATCTTTTAAATCATGCTCTTTAGACATCTTCCTGCTTAGAGGTGCTCCTTTAAAAATGTCGTTCGGTTCCTTGCCAATGAGTGTATACTTCTTTTTATACTCTGACTTGATATGTTTGGAATGTCCTTGCTTTCTCTCCTCAAGGTGAAAATAGCCATATCAAAATTGATTGCACTACGCCTGGGAATGAAATGATCATCCTATATTCAATGAATTTTAGCATCACATGCATAATTTCCATAGAAACTAAAATGCAACATATCGTGATACTTTGATTCTTGATACTTCTAGAGCTTGGAAGAAAAATTGAAACAAGACCAGTCCAAAAAGCCTTCTCCCTTAGCCATTGTAAAAACCTCAGCATTCCTATCAATTTGATGTAATTTAGTCAGGCCCCCAGTGGGTCTGGCTAAATTTTTTTTCATTTCTGGACAACTGAACCATCAAACTAATTTGTTAATCACCTTGAACTGATTTGAACCAAGTTCGATCATTGAATCATCAATTAAAACTCATTCAAACTCTTCAAATCCAACTATCACTTTTGCGCCAGGAGGTCCCTTGACTGACCTTAAAAACTGACCCGAACACCTAATCAGGATTTGAAAACTGACACACTGAATCTTTACTCTGCACACTTCTACCCTGTCAAATCTCATCTCATGATGAATTCCTAGTCAAAAGATATTGACCATCAAATTTACCTTATTAGAATTATTTGCAAGTAAACACGTTAGAAAATAATAAACTAGGTTTTGATTTGTCTTTGAAAACTGGGCAAATGGGCACATGGGAGAACGAAAATTGGGGCATTTGTTCTCTGTTATGAGGAAATTATGGATCTACAATTTGGGCTCATAACGAATAACAAGACACATTTATAAATCAGTCAAAATGGGCTACTTGGATTTTGCAAACTGGGAACAATGACTGAAAAGTAATTTTTGCAAATGGAATGGACCCAGAAAAGTGTGCAAATGGATTCGTCATGACTTACAAACTGACACACTTGGAGTATTTTCTGAGGACAATATAGGGGTACAATCCATTTGACTTGACCTATCACTAATTAGGAGATATAATGTTATGAACAGGGGTAACAAACAACCTGCACTTTATGACACCAGTAAAAGATAAAAATTCCATTTGGAATCGCGTTTGAAAACTGATCAAACGGTTTCTTCATAAGCTGAAATTTTAAACATAACAAGTATCTGACATTTAAAATATAGTGCAATAGTAATTTTAACATATGCGTCAACTGGGTCAAAATTAGAGCACGTCAAATAGGGCTTCCCAAAATTATGTGCAAAGTGCATAAGCAGGAAAACAGTAACTGACCAATTTTGAGGGGTTCAAAACCTAGACAAATGGATTCGAAATGAATCAAAATCTGAAACATAGGTTCTCAGGTATGGACACTAAACACTCCCAAAGTGGCGAGTCATGAAGCATTTCTTGGTGCGAGATATTCAATGGCAAACACAACCTCCTGTCGCTATTTGACACTTAGGTGAAAAATGCAGATTTGACAATTGCTCAAAATAAGACTTCCTGAAATGACTCAAAATCTCAATTTAACTTAATGGAACACATGGATAGGCTGAATGGATGGTGTTAGAAACATTAAACACCTCATGGGGCTCTCAAGTACAATCGGGTACACATGCATTTAAAAGCGTTTAAAGGGCTCAATTTTCGCAATGGTGCTCAAAAATTATCATGCAATTTTGAGCGCCAATAGGTCAAATAGAGTCATAGGCTAGCTTATGCCCCATTTGATGCACTACAACATGATATGTGTGCTTGGGGGTCCCAGGACCCCTAGAGGCAAGGTAATCGATGCAATGGGTCGAGTGGGGTCGTAGGCTAGCCTACAACCCTATTCAACCCATTGCATCGTGACATGTGTCCCAGGACCCCAACGGACATAAGGTAATTGATGCAATGGGTTGAATGGGGTTGTAGGCTAGCCTGCAATCCCATTCAACCCATTGAATTGATTATCCTATGTCCTTGGGGGTCCTAGGACCCCGAGGGACACATGTTATGATGCAATGGGTCAAATGGGGTCATAGGTGCAATCAGTTGAATGGGGTAGTAGGTTAGCCTATGACCCTATTTGACCCATTGCATTGCAACATGTATCCTTAAGGGTCCTAAGACCCCTAGGGACATAGGGTAATCAATGAAATGGGTCTAATGTGGTTGTAGGCTAGTCTATGACCCTATTCAACCTTTGGCACCATGACTTGTGTTCTTAGGGGTCCCAAGACCCCTAGGGACATAGGGTAATCAATGAAATGGCTAGCCTACAACCCCATTTGACCCATTGCATTGCAACATGTGTCCCTAGGGTTGTTAGGACCCATAAGGATATAGTGTAATCAATCATGTTTAATTTAATAAACCATATAATACTATGTAATAATATATATTATAGTTGTATATGTAATAATATATATTGAACATAATAATAATAATAATATTTAGATAATATGTATAATATTATAGATAATATATAATACTATTATAATAATATATATTAATATGATCCTAATATACTATCTAATCATATTTAATATCATATCTAATATGATCTAACTATAATTTTTTTTTTAATATAATAAAAAATAATAATAATTTTCAAATAGATCAGTATATCTTAAATGTGAAAACATATTTAAATATGTTTGTAAGTTTTTTGTTTATATGTATAGCTAGTTCCCACCTTCTCAATTTTTTTAATTTTTTTGTTTTCCATCACATTTCAAGTACCTAATTCAGCTTGGCATTTACCAAACCTCTTTGGTCAACTCAGAAAATGTGATTGAGACATGTTTCTATAACATTTAGACTTCAAGTAGCCATCTAAAAATATTTTTTCACCCAAATTCAATGAAATGAAAAGGGTTTTTTGATAACACTCTCAAGATTCCATTGATATAATTATTGTCAAATTATGAGTTCAATAAGTATTTACTAGTTAATTTTTAATGAAGATGTCTGTAAACTATTGATTAACATACTGATTGAAAAATAGCTATAACTATCAAACAGTATAACATTTTTGAAATCCAAAAGTTGCATCACATTTTATGCTTCACTTATATATTTGAATAATGAATATAAAATATTTTTCTTGTTTTATTAATTTATTTATATTTTAATTACTATTATATATTTGGTATTGTACACCAAAAATCCCAGCCATACAAAACCTGGGAAAACGAAACATCGAACTGCCAAACCCAAATGCCCTGAACCTTAACCCAAACCAGCAACATAGAAAAAAAGAAATATCTAAGTGGAGGCAGAATGCAAATATTTAGGAGGGAGGAAATCTGGTTAAAGATGTTCACGATTCGTATAGTTCAAAAGGTTTAGTCAAAATTGAGGGATACAGCTTCCAAATTGTAATTGTTTTGCTATCCTAAGTTTGTGATATGAAGGTAAGACGAAAAGGTTCATTCAGTTATTAAAAAACCGGCAGTTGAAAACTCTAAATTATAATTTTGTTCAATTAAATTCATTGCATCACAGAATAAAAATCTCCAATGAAGGTGCATTTACATTAATTTGGCTGTTAATACTGCCAGACTACTTGTCATAACTGTGGTGCCAAAATTTTGGTACAACTCCAGAATTTGAAGTCCCTCAAGTCTTGCAGAACGTGCTACTTCAAATAATATTATTTTAAGATAATTACTGGTTGAAATGCATTAATGAGTTTCTGAATGCCTGGAAACGTATTCTCTGAAGTGCAGTGCACAATGTCAATAATAAGACAAAGTTAAATTCAAACCACTTATCTACCATTAAAACAAAATTTCAGAGGAAGATACCATTTTAAATATTTATTTGGCTTCCTAGAGTAATACAAAACTGGACAAGATTCAAACAGAATAATGCCAAAACCAAACTAACCAAAAGGAATAAGTTGAACATAACATTTTCATTAAAGTTTTGTTTGTTATAGATAATCTAATATTACCACTATTGTTTTTCAGTCTAGGTATTTTGTGGAAGCATTGAAAATGCAAAGAATAATAGTACCTTTTCTTCATCCAAAAGCAGTTCCAGCTCAGCTATTTGATTGTTTGCTGTTAAGAATTCAGTAGACAAACAAAACAAAATGTCAAATATCCAAGAAGGCACAAAAGGTTAATGTACATTTTATACATGTGCATTTCCTGAAATATGAAAAGTAATATGAGAGAAGAAACATATATTTGACAGGTGTAAAAGTGTAAGACTTTATCCTCAGATGCAAATAAGGTGAATGATTACCTATTCAACTCGAACCTTTCACACAATATATGAGTGCTAAGTGTTTCATTCATTCTCATGAGAAAAAGGTTGGCGTGAACCACTACTCATGTAATATGGGTCAAAGAGTTTGACTCAAAAAACTACACAGTTGAATCCTGATAGCAATATCACAATTTGACTTGCTGTGTTAAATATCTCCTACTTATCAAATGAGAATTATCAGATTCAAGCATTCCCTCAACTGGAACCTTGTGCACTGTTTCCAGGAAATTATAGAATGAACTTTGCACAAGGCATTTTTAGACAAATGAACAATCTGTAAACAAATGACAATGTAAAAGTAGAGCTCTTGCCTCTATATTAGGGCAAAAAGCGTATTTGGTGGTGAGTGTTCTGGAAATCATGCAACAGAAGTTGTTGAACATTGTGCCAGCTATGAGTGACCTTTTGCTCTTATAGTCTGCCATGGTACACAATTTAATCAGCATGCAAAGCAGCACTAGTTTCATCATTTATAGGCCACTATGAATCCTCATTGCTTGCTTTGTCTTACTCAGTCAATAAGTTGATTGTAACAAGACTATTTTTAAGTCTATATATGTCTCTCCATGAGATGTGCACCAGTTTCTCTAAATTTCTTTTGTCAGCTTTTACCAATATTTGTAACAAAACCAAGGCTAGGAAGCCTAAGCCTCTAGGAAATGGCTCAAGGGCGAGTGTTGGAAAAATGAGCCATACAAAACCATAAAAGGACTGGTCACAAAGTGGGCTGGTAGCTCAATGGTAGAGCACCCCAGCAGCAAATAAGAGGTCCTAGATTTGAGTTCTAGTTGGTCCACGGAAAGTTTGAGATGGCATCAATGGATACATCAATCATTTGAAGTTCGAAAGAGATAAAGAAGAGAGCAGATCAAAAGGCAGAAAGAAAAGCAGTCATCAAATCGTGAGTTGCAAACACCAATTGAAGGAGGATTGTGGGCTAAAACATTTGTGATCACATAGCTAAGGCATGGCAAGGAAAATGTATTTTAACTTTTAAAGAATCACAGGCTAAAGGTCACATGGGACTCCTAAAGACATGACCTTTACCAACCACATTGCACAACACAAAATGTGGTAGGGGTTGCTTTTATGTCTGGAAACATATTCTAAAAAAATGTGCATATATTTGAGTTTTTGGGGCATGAAGAGTCACATGAAAGTCTATAAAAACAAGCACTCAATAAATCACAACGAAAATCACAAATTACAACAAAATGAGAGCACGATACAATTATGGGCAATAAAATCAAAGGTTGGGTACACAAGCAATGCCAGAAAATCAAGGGATTTGAAGGTCACAAGACATCAAGGTACATTATTTGCAATCATAGTGGCCAACAAAACATTTTTTCATCAATAGAAAAAATTTATATGTAACCATTGTGTGGAAAACATACACGTCCCATTGCAAATGGGAACCCCCTCTTTTCACTTTAATGGTGGGTTAGTTGTTTCAGGTAGCATTAGTTTGGTGGTAATTTCAGGCCCCCCAAGTCAATTGGCTAAAGTTTTGACTGGTTCTAGACACAAACCCTTGCTCATTTGAAAGTCAAACCATAATTAGCAACTCATCCAACACACAGCCAAGTTTTAGGAAAGAATGAGCCTTAGTCAAAATATGATGTGTAAGTGAAGAACCTGAATTGAAGCCCAAAATCAGATTGTTAAGAGAAAACAGAAGTCTGATCGGAGAAGATTTAGGATGTCTTATGGACATGAAGATGAGCAATCAACAAAGTATGAGAAAAATTTGAACATGAAAAAATGAAATTTGGACTTAAGAACACTAAAGGGATTCCAGGCATGGGGATTGAATTAAGAATGATGGGAATAAAGTTAAAACTCAACCAGATTCAAGATGAGCAACTGGAAAGTTTGATTTTTGAGTGAAAAGGAGGCACTTAACATCTTTGGCAACTTGTACACAAACTTCACTATTTGATAATTGAGCAATTTCAAATGGTGATGAAGTCTCCTTATAAAGATAAATAACAGAGAGCGAAGTAGAAATTTTCTAAGAAACTAAGAAAATAGAACTTACATAATAAACCAACTAATAATCTAAATGACTATTAATATAACATCACATGCTTTATTACCCGCCCTTAATGGTCATTTTACTATTTACAAAAAAAGCATATAGGGCTGCCCCAATCTCTTCAGGAGACTCTGCGACATGAGCTTGGTTTTGAAACCCCAAAGCTATCCCTCTGAGATCAGCTGATGAAACCAACAAAACCTGAAACAACAATTTTGTGGAAAATCGGCAAACCCACTAGACATAATTTTGTCAATAACCACAAAAAAAATGTTAGCAGATGTTCTCCCCAGCAACTCCATCTGCACCCAAACAAACTGCAAGAAACCATAATTTTTGTGGCAAAAATTGCTAAACCCTGAAATTGAAGTTGTTTACAAGCCATTGTTTCTCTTTTTTTTAAAAGGTAAAAACCCTAGAACAGGAACACATGACATAATACAAAACCCTTTTTTTGAGGGAAAACAGTAAAACCTTCTTACAAAATAATTTTTAAGGCAAAATATACACAAACCACACATTTTTTTATGGAGAAAAATGATAAAACTATCCCATAATTTTTTAAAGAAAAAGTTTATTGGAACCCATTAGAGAATCCATCACACAAAAAAAATCAGACTTTGCATGTTAAAATTCCCCAAAATAATACTTAGGAAAAAAATTATTAAAACCTGCCAAATAACTTTTGAGGCAATTAATAAACCCCACAAAATGATTTGAGGAAAAAAAATTATCACCCCAATAGTGCTCCAAATAAAATTTGACACCCCAAGAGGTCTTAATAGGACCAACAATCATCTCGTAGAGTCTTATGATGACAGTAAATAGAGTCTTGAAAATACCAATGTCGCCAAATCTTGGAAAAGGGCCATCTAGGGGGCAAAGTCAAAAGCCTAGCAGAAATCCACAAAGCAGAAGTAAACCTTCAAGGAGCGATGACAAGCCTCCTCAATAACAGCCCTGAGAGTCAAAATGCGGTTTGTGGTCTGATAGTCCATTCACAACCCAACCTATCCTCTGGCCCAAATATGATGTCGATTCAAATTCTGGGATAGACTAATGTGCAAAATCATAGCATACAATTTGAAAAGGTGTGCCCAACCATGATAGTCCTAAGTTGTTGGGTTCCCAAGCAGGCCCAATCTTGTGTATCAAGTGGATGATGTTGTGACCAAAGAGGTGGGAAACCATGTGCAAACAACTCTATTGAGAAGATCAATAACGAAGGAACACAACACGGTGATGCCATGGTTGAAGAGTTTTGCCTAGAACCCCTACTCATTCGCAATACTACTATTGATCATGGACCTGACTGACTCATTGATGTCAATGCAAGTGAAAGGGTGGTTGTGGGAGGTAGGGCTGACAATGATGAAAGGTTGGTTGGGGATATCATAGAGGATGGAAGTGTGCGAGACCAACATGATTTGATCCAGAGCAGGGGAAAGAGGGACCGACAAGGGAAAAGGGTGCACCAAAAGGCTTTAGGGTACTAAGAAAGCGAGGGTTGAAGGATTCAAGTGCGATGCAATGAAGGTGTGCGCTTTTTGTAGTAGAGCAAGAGGCAGTAAGAGTGTTTCAACTGCCTGAAGGAGATCTGGTGGAGGGTGGAGATAGTGCACAAAGTGTGTGTAAAGATTACCATCGTACCACTTTTTCATAGGGCAGCTATTGTTATGCTTTGGGGGGCGAGTCCAAGATGTGGAATGATGAGGGAAAGAGAGGAGGGAGATCTCCTATATGGAAGCGGAGAGGTGGTCGAACATAATGGAGGCAAAATTGAGGGTGGAGGAGTCCTAATAGAGGATCTTTTTGAGGTGATTAGTAGAGAGCTCTGGCTCCACAAGGTCCAAGCACAGGGAGATGTGGGTGGCAGAGAGCAGAGAAAGGGAGTGGGGGGAGGGTAAGTGAGGGGAGGGGAAGTTGAATAGTGAGGCTAAGGAGGGCATGGCGGCTAAGAGAAGGGGGATGATGATCAAATGACTAATGGAGAGGATGAGGGAGGAAAAAGAAAGGGCGTAGTCAACCATGCTTGCACGCCCACAATACAGCCAACAAGTAAACACACTAGAGCAGAAAAGTTAGGAAGGTCGTTCAAGAACACTAAGTCTAATGACTCATAAATCTGGAGTAGATGGTGGTCATACCGCATGACAAAACCCAAAGAATTGTTGAAGGACCACTTAAGGCTCAAGAGGGACAAATCTAACTCGGAAGTGCACATAAAGACTACCACTTGATTGTGGAGAGGGGTCTACAAGTTCCTAGTCCATGCAATGTAGTCCCCAACAATAAGAATATCAACCATCATATAAAACCAAGCAATGTTGTCATATAAGTCTAAAAGGGGGTCCTCCTCTAGCCCAGTATGTATAGCATAGGAAGAAGACATTGAAGGAAGTAGCACATGGTGATGAAGATGTCCCTAAGTCGAGAAGCCACTTGGCAAACGTGGACCCACATGAATCTAGCGCAACTATCGGAGTGAAACAGAGAAGCCACACTCTAAAGTCAGTTGCTAACCAAGCAAGCCACCCCACCAGAACCCCTTACACCCCCATAGCTCTAAAACTCATCCATGTAAATCGATAACTGGTGAAACCCAACAATCCCCCCCAAAGCAGACTAACGAGCTCTCATGAGTCTCCATAACCAGAATAAAATCAATAGAGCCAATAGCATCCCAAAGAAAACCCGCCATAAACCAAAAGGTCTCCTTGTCATTCTAGTAATTGACATGCAAGGAATCCAAACAATCTTCATTCATGCCCTACCACCCCTATGACTGTAATTGGAAGCAGCCATCGCTCATGAATACCAACCTAGAGGAAAAAGTCTCTAATCACTGCCTTCAAGTTCCTAATGACTGTTTATTTGCTCTCACATCTCGCTACTGCCACAAGTTCCAGAGATTATTTTAGTTTCGTCACTTGTGATTTTGTGAGATCTGCACAAGGAAGATCTTCGTGGAGAAACGGAACAATTTACTCCTAGCCCTAAGAACCTAAAGGTGATCGGAGGATACAAAGCAGAGGAAAAGTGTGCAATCATAGCCAAACCAGGCTTTGTCAGGGGTGATGTCAGAAATCTCCAGTTACTCACTAAGGAAAGTGTGACCTATCTTAATTGGATCGGGATATGAGGGGAAAAGACCATGAAATTTCAAACTCAATTCGTGTTCCCACCTAATATACAATTCTACAAGTTTAGTCGGAACCAACTCCACCATACTAGACAAAGGAGTGCTATTGTTAATATAAATTGCAGCCCAAGATTTCAATTGAGTTTCAGTTTCCAATTTCAAAGAATATTGTTTGTTGTCAAATTAAATTTGTTTGGCTTTAATGTTTTGAATTTTTGAGACCTGTTCAAGATTGGAGTTTGATCATTGTCTCAATTCTGCAAAACCAAAGATTGTTGAAGTTAGTTTAATCGAGACTTCAGAAACCAGCCCTAAGCTCGCATCAAATTGTTGTTTTAGAGCATTATAGTCTATGGTAAAGGCAACAAACTTCTCTTATAACTTGCCAACTATATCCGTGAGAGTCTAGTTTTTTGTTTCAAGATAGAAAATTTTATCTAACAAGTTAGACATTGGGGGGGGGTGGGGCAGCATCACACTTCACACACTAGTAAGTCTACAATGGAGTAGAGAAGAGCATCCCCAAGGCCCAACTCCATGCTCATCAGACAGGCAGTCAAGGTGCCAAAGAAGGAAGGTCTCCAATAGAAAAGAAGACCAGAGAAGACTCAACCAGACCACCAATGCAAACCCTGTCAAGAACAAACCACTGGAAGCTGAAGCAAAATGGCAATGAACAAGGATAACAAGGCTTGACGTTGGGGAGGAAGAAGATCAAGAAGGGGCACTGCACAGGAAGCAGCACCACACCCAACTAAATACAACTAGCGAGCCAAAAGTACTGGAAAGAAAGTAAAGAATGCCTACAACACCAAAAACCAAGAGCCATAGTCGACTCCCAAACACTAGAAGGTAGTAGCAAAACACAATGTTGAACAGAGCACGTTGGCGGTAAGATAGGCAAAGTACGTTGAAACCAAAGACAAGTGCGACCAGTGGAAAACAACCTAAACATGAGCAAAGGAGGCAAATCTAGCCAAGTCAAGAGCACACTACACAAATAGAACATAGCAATGGCAAGGAGCCAAGAAAAACCACACTGCAAAGCCAAAACACATGCAACAAACCACGGGGAAAAACCAACCAAAAACAAAACAAAAACAAAAGCAAAGATGAGCTCGAACAAACACAAAAAGAACAACAAGCACCAAGAAGGAAAACACCCAAACATGTGCTAGTGCAACCAGACATGGCATCAGGATGTAGAGGCAAAAGGAGGTCGACGTTGATGTCGTTGCGGCAGCTAACATCGTTGTTGTGGCTGTTTGATCACATTAGGAACATTTTCCTTTGGATTATGGATTAAAACAAATCTCTGATTAAATGGATATTAAGGATGGATTAGTCTCCTCTATGTTTAGCTATTGATTCTTACCAGCTTAGCCTCTTGTGATTTGTAGGCATTGTCCAAGTCCTTGTACGGAAATCTCATAAACATGTATTCTATTCTAAGTGTGTTTATAGCTTGCCATGGAACTATTGGATGTACTTATTAGTATTTTGCATGTGCACGATCGTGTAATGATCGTGGTTTACTTACTTGTATGTTTATATCTTACTTTTGCATTGTGGTTATTCGATCCACTTAAGTTTATGAAGATTAATTCCATGTCCAAAAAACTAAATTGATTCATGTTTATTATATTGGCATTGTTGTAATTGCATTGTAAATGTGTTCTTTTGTAGAAAGCGATAATTATGCACCATTTAATTCAAAAAAAGAATATGCATTAGTAAAGAAGAGTAAATTATCATATCGTAGATCATTTGGGTCAATGATGTAAGTCCCTAAATTGCATGATTTTGTTGATCCCTTGAGTAATCTTATGTCTTCCTGTTGTGTGGCACTATATTAAACTTGCATTGAGTGCAATGATGAAGCCACAACGATATTGCTTGGTGCATCCAGTATATGTTTGTAGTGTGCTTATACCCTCTCCAAATTAAAACATACATAATGAAATTAATGAATTGCATGAAAAGTTTAAAAGAATGCAGATTGAGAAAGAATATTGCTGCATTTATTATTGTCAAGTGTTGCATATGATTGGAATCATAGACAGTTCATTGTTTGGTATGTGTTGGAATGTTCTCTAATGTTGTTGAGATGCTCTGTTTCTTGGTATCGTGTAACCATTGCTCTAATGTGACTATATTGCTCACAATATTTCATAAATGTATTTCATGATTGCTAATTTAGTTTGTTTCCTTGGTGGATTATTCCATTTGTTGTATGGGCTAGTGTTGAATTTTTGGGTTTTCTTATGCTTAGACTAGTCACCAAAACTTTTATGTCTGTCTATTTGTGACATTTATTACATTTAATTAATTGTTGAAATGTGCGCAATTTGGGATTTACTATTGGATTTGATAATTTTCCCATTTGGATTTTCCCCTTTTAGTTTCTTGGTGACTATTCCAAATGTTTGGCATTGTTGGCTTGTTTTGTGAATTGTGTAATTCTATCATGTTCAATGTGGAGCTCTGATAGTATGTTTGAGGGAGAGCATTGTAAAGAACATACAATATTTATGTTTGTTGATTAACTATAAGTTGATTGGAATGTTTGCTCATTTAAATCATGTGTAATTTCATTATGTATATGGAAAGAAATGCACTTTATCATTGTTTTGATTTAAGGATACATTAAATTGCAAATCTACCTTCATATGGACATTAGTAGATGCATCGTGCAATTGATTAGTAAATGTGTATCATGTTTTATGAGATTAGGAATTGCGTGATCTTTATGTAAATTGTCAAGGCATGTTTTGTACGATTATGGTTGAGCTTGAACACTTGGATTTGATTCTAGTGGTGTGAGTGAATTCCTAAGTATATGCTTGTAGTAATTCTAGTTTTCTACCAATCATGTGTTCTTAAGGGCTTGAGTGTTTCCTTAATTGGCATTCATCACTTTGGATGGTTGGGTGTGTTGAGTAACATGGATCAGTTTCTACAAATGTAATTATACTGCCATTGTTATAGGTATGTTCCAAATACAAATTTGGATCTCATACAAATATGAGAGGAGACATATCTCTAAGGTTTAATCATCATTTAATTAATATATAATTTGTATAATATATATGTATGTCTATATATATATATATATATATATATATATATATATATATATATATATATATATATATATATATATATATATATATATATATATATATAATTACATGAATATGTATATATAGGAAATGATGATTTACCAATAACAACAATGTATATTGAATCAGTCTATCTAAACCTACAACTTTAACACTCCCTCTTAGCTAGGGAAGCTTTGTAGACACATTATGTTCTCAAGTATATAAAGACATATCATCTCAATATGATATTCAATTCACTATAAGGTTAAATTTTTCAACACTCCCTCTTTAGCAATTATAATACAAGATTTGAACACCACTTCAAGTGTGGTCTATGACAAATTTAAGTTATGGTGTCCGGCAAGATCTAGCCCGAAGAACCTTGACAATTGATTTTCATGGTGTCTAGAAAAATCCGGCCCAAAGAACCATGATGAATTGATTATCAAAGTGACCGGCAAAATCCGGCCTGAAGAACCATGATAAGTTGGTTATCAAGGTGTCCAGCAAAATCCGGCCATGATAACGCTTGTTCCAACACATTTTGGTGTTAGGAGATAGATCAACTATTGATAAAGTCGCCACCTTACAATAGTCACCTTTCATAACACACAATTGTAAAAGTTTAATCTTTCTGTGACAACTTAATGAAGTCTGTCATGATAACAGGTCTACCATTTATAAGATTTTCATCTTACAATGATTACCTTCTATTTATATATGTCAATGAAAGATTGTCACCTTCATTACATATCATATGTGAAATAGTAACCACCATGAACCAAGTTAGACGGTGGTGCAAAGGCTGTCACCTCAATTCTCCCTCACAAAAAAGAATGCATTACAAGGAATTTCACTTAGAAATTCTCCTCATAGAGAAGATATTATTTACAAACGATTGCACCTCAAAATTCTCCCTCTGAACAATGATCCTAGGAAGTCAGGTCCAGTAGTTAATCCCTTACAGACTCTCTTCCCCCAAGAATTCATGTCAGACTCACTATGAATCTTATATCAATCTTCCTCGTGATGCACTCAAGACTAGGTGCTGTTGTCCTGCATTTTGTCACCACAAAATGTAGGTAACAGTATGAAACTTTTTCAAATTAGTTTTGCATTTCTCTGAGTTTATTTCATTATTTAATTGGTTAGTATTGATTAGCCAATCGGTACCAATAGATACAATGAATCCTTTTACTGAAGGCCTTCGTCAATTCGTTTTCGTTTCGCTTTTTGTCGAGCCTTTGCTTGATTTTTCAAGCCTTCACAGTCCTTTCTTTTCTTTTGAATTTGTGTTTGCTTTTTTTTAGTCCTTTGGATTTGCTCATGTTATGCCTTTCGATTTCCCCTTCGATTCGGTCTAACCTAGAGGTCAATCGGAGTTGTCAATCAAGAGATATGGTCATTTTAGTGCCTCAAAAGTGGACATTTTAGGTGCAACAGCACGAATTAAAAAAATGATGTTATATTTTCATTTTGACATTCACTTTTTGAAAATATAACATTTTATTCACTTTTTGTTACGTTTTAAAGTTACTTTTCATTTAAATTTATAACTTAAAGTGACTATAGTGCACTTTATGTTATAATTTTAAGTTGAGTTACTTTTTAATTTTTCACTTAAAGTGACTATAGAACTATATAGTTACTTCTTAAATTTTTTATTTTTAAATCAAATACTTATATAATGTCACTTTAACTTAATGTTTATGACTTATATTGATTAATATAATGCATAAATATTATTTTTGACCCATATTGTTGACATTTTTATAAAAATCAGTGAAATGCATAGCTTAAAAGCCTAAAAGTGGACATTTTATGTGCATATGCATGTAAAAAACTATGAAAAGTGGAAACTTTTCATGCTAATGCATATGAAAACTCATTTTGAGGACCTTTTTCAAGTCATTACATGAAAAGCTTGTAAAAGTGGACCTTTTTGATGCAATGACATGAAAAGTTGAGTTTTCATGCTTGTGCATGAAAAATGTAAGACATGTTTATAAAATATGTAAGTGACTCCAAAAAGTGAGATTTTGGAGACTTGCACATTTTTAAATATGTAATGGGCTTCAAAAAGTGAGATTATATCTCAAGACATATTTTAAAACATGCATTGGACTCAAAAAGGTTTTCTTTTGCCTTCCAACATGTTTTAAAATATGTAATGAGCATAAAAATGTCCTATTATGTGAAGAAAACATGTTCTTGCTCCAAAAACCTCCTATTTTGATCATAACTTTTGATTTTCTCCATGGATTTGAATGAAATCAGTTGCATTCATCATGTTTTGGAAAGGTGATCATTTTGCCCTCATCAAAAATCAAGTTATTGCACCCAAAAACGTGTTTGAAATTCCCAAGCTAGGGCACGTCTTTTGCATAAAATTCCATAAATCTGCCAAGTTTGATCACGTTTTTGCATGAGATCAAGTCGTTTTTACCTCATTAGGTGATTACATTGGTTGAGGATCATTATTTTGGTATTAAATCATCAAAACGTTTTACTTTGAAGATCACGTTTTTTGCTTGTTTTGGCAAAAACAGCTCAAGAACATGCAATCTTTAAAACGTTGCGAGGAGCTAATCTAGGGCAAGTTTTGGCATTTTGCTAAATAATCTCCTTGTTTGCTGCCCTTCATCATTCAGATTTTGGAGATTTGAAAAGTTCTCATCATTTTTTGAAAAAAAATTCAAACAAAGAGCATCTTTTCCTTCATTTTTGGCACATATTCATCATGTAAGTGGACCTCTTCTTTCTTATATTTTAATTCATGCTTATCCTTGCTAATTTTATGCATGAAATCGTTGAATGGATGCCATTTGTGAAAATTTTTGCCTTAGAATATGCATTTTTCCTTTAAATATGAATTTCTTTTTCATTTTGATGTCTTTGGTTCTTCCCCAAGTTCCAAATTCGAATTTCATCTTTGGAGTGCATTGCATCTTGGCATATTTTGAGTTGTTTTCAAAGGTATGTTGTTTTTCTTTTGTGTTTGTTTTTATGTTTTGCTTGTTTGCATTTCGGTTTTTTCTCCATTTGGAAAAAATTGCAAGTTCTTTCCCAAGAACTTGAGCACGTTTCACTTCACTCCACTTTCCATTTCCATGTCACAACACTTCATGTCTCACTCAATGAAATGTGATTACATGTTTTTCATCTCATTCGCCATCTGCACATGCATGTAATCTCATTTTCCACTTCTGTTTTCATTCATCTCATTTTTCGCTTTCATTCGAACGACACGATTACATTAAACGTCTTACATGTAATTGCATCTAAAAGGTCCAATTTTGACTAAAAGTCACTTTTTGAAAAGTCAAAAAGATGTCATTTTCTCCTTTCCATATGGATTCACACCTCCATGAGCAAATACATGTTTTTGTATCTTTCCATGCTTTCCATCTTAGCCTTCGTCCGCATATGCATGTAAAGCGTATCTTTCACTCACACTTGCATCTCATTTCACCCTCCACCTTCCGTTACATGTTGCATTTACATGTAATCCATTTTCTGTGCAATGACATCTTAAAAGCCCAATTCACTTTTTGAAAATCGGCAATCTCCATTTACACGCATTCCCATGCACCGAGCACTTTACTTCAAAAAAAAAAAAGCGGGGGGAGTTAAAGGTGCTAATGGAAAGTTGTTTCAAGTGTACATCCGAACATCGTCAAGAAGGTTTTCAAAGTGTCAAAGACTCCAATTTGTGCTGATATACAAAGGAGAATTCACAACAACTTGAGCGAGAAAAGATGGATCACATCAAGTTTCCGCATGATAATGGTCAATTCATCAAAGAGAGCTAGAGTTCGTCAAAAGACGCAACACTATGGTTATCAACGTGAATGCAGCAGTACAAGGTACAGGAACTCACAATCCTGTTATCATCTAAGATTGCATCGTCAAGTACAAGGCCTTTCAGAATTGTTCTTTTCACTTTCGTCTTCTTTCTTCTTCTTTCATGTTTGTAGTTGGAGAAGATGCATTACATGAAAAAATGTAATTACATGTAATGCGAGTTATATGTGTATGTAAAAGATGTAATGTGAGTTGCATGTGCAGTTGCATGTAACCCTATATTTTCTCTTGTAGTTAGACTTGGTCAAAGTTGGTTGAGTTGCTCCCACTTTTTCCTCCCCCTTTTTCTCAACTTCTTTGCCTATCTAAAGGAGTGCCCCCACATTGTAAAAATTATCTTTTGTTGTATGCAAGAAAGCTCTGCCACATTTGTGCAAGCATAACTTTGATTGTGTAGTACGAATTTGGGAGAAAAGTGAATAAAAGAAGCAATTGGATTCGAAGCTTTGACTGGAAGCAATTGTGATAGAACAAATTAGAAGCTTTGACTATAATTCGTGCCTATTGTCTTGATTCATGTTATTATTGTGTGTTCAATAAAAGAGCATAGAGAGTTAAGAAACAATTGAAGCTCGAACTTTGACCAGGAACAATTGTGAAAATCCATAGCTAGAAGCTTTGTCTATGGCTTGTATTTTCATCTTAAATCGCAAAATAGTTAGATTGTTCTTACTTTTAGGAGTCTTTGTGCCCTAATTGTAAAACTTTTACCATATAGAAAGTACGACCGGACTTAGAGCCAAACCGGTATGTTTTAGCTAGCCTTTGAGTTAGTGAAGATTTATCAGTATCACTGTTTCCAGCTCTTGATAGAAGTGTAGTTAGAGATTTACCTTGCCCATTATTCGTTCTATGAGTACGTGGATCCTTTCTTGAAAGTTAAGAAGGATATTATTAACACCCTGTTTAATATCTCTCGACTTCTTGCTTCCTTTGAGTTGATCCAAGGAACAGTGAGAAGAGGGAGCCTTCCCTTTAAGGTAGGAGAGACTCTGTCTCACACGCTGTGGCTGGTCATCCTATTTTGCGACTGAATTTTTACCCAAAACTGTCGGTTGCAAACTATCCACCCAACAAGCCCATCAAAATCATGCAATCACACACATGTATTTCTAGAATCCCTCTAAGTATTAATCTTCTAAGCTCTAGTGTTGCCTTCGAAGGAGTGTCATACTCTCCCTTAATGTAGAAGGATACTCATAATCTCAATCATCAAAGATATTTGCTTCAAGAGCTTCACTTTATCCAAGCTGATCATCAGATGACAAATGAATTCCAGATCACATCTTCTTTGCAGCTACTATCATAAGATTGAGTCTGTACAATATTTGGTAGTAGGCATAAAGTACCAACCTTCATTTCTTGCAAGAACATGCCTAGACATAAAGGAAAAGATCAAGGCAAATAACTCTTTACTACATATGGAAATACAATTAAGAGAGAGAGAGAGCGAGAGAGAGAGAGAGAGAGAGAGAGAGAGAGAGAGAGAGCAGTGAGTAGATAAATTTAAAGTTAATGAATACTTATCTGTACATCCTTGATACAAGTTGCTTTAATGAAGGCCCATTTATGCATCGAATCAAAGGATGATTCAGATTTGAAACTCTAATGATGTCCCTTCTCTAACATCTCCTCTTCTAAAGATGGTTCAAGTGGAAATATAAACATTGGTTATTGTTCCCCCCGACAATGTGAAATTTCCACTCTTATATTGTTTGAACAATTTTATATCACATCAAATATGGCAAACTTCTTTCTAGAACAAACAAATTCATTAGAGTCAATTATGAATAAAGTTGGTTATCTATGGACATGGATCACAACTACAGAAGGGCATAATTCTTGCCAAATGAGCCCAATTGATTTAGCCCAAGTACTTCAATCCTCACAAATCTATAATTGCTACACTCAAGAATAATGTGGTCTTCTCATTGGTGGTTTTGAATATTGTGATGAATTGGCAAGGAAATGCCTTTCAAGAAATTATGAAATAAATACATAACAAACCAAGCTCTTCCTCCCAAATTCTTTACATTGTTGACCCTAGAAGCAACACAGAGGATCTCAACACTAGTAACATCACACAGAAAGTTGACACCCATAGACATGGATGTAAATGCTCTTGTGAGTTGGGAAGATAACATAGATGTTCCTAATAACAATAGATATCAAAACACAAGGCTAGTTCTTCACTATCTCAAAAATATAAGGAGGTCATGAGATTGCTCAAGATACTATTTACTCCACAAAATAAGATCACTATTTTCTTTCACTTCCAAGGACTCGTCATAATCGACCTCAATTCGGTATCATAAATATCATAGAGAATATCACATAACCATGTGTTGGGAGGATGCTAGCAAGAAAATTAATATTGTGGTCTCCCCTATTAGACTTCCTTGATATTTAGGGGCAATTAACCAAATTCTTACAAATCTAAATTCTTGATCTTACTTTTAATTTGTGTAATAACAATTGATAGATCTGGAATACAATTATGATTCTCTCTTATCAAACAAGAAATCTATCATCTTGTACTCAAGTTTCTTTTGATAATAGTATTTCTCATTATTATTTATTTGCCAATAAACTCTCATCATAGACATAATATTAATGTTGTTCCAAAACTCTGAGTGAGGGAATTTGTTACACTTGCCAAATTGATATGATCCCAATTCCACTTCATGTCAAGGGTATATAAAGGTCGAATCCAATTCAAGCTCATTTGTCATATTTAATTGTCATCATTGCAATGTAGAAAATTCGGATGAGGTGGCTCAGTAATGTCTTACCATGTTCTTATGTTTCAAGAGTGGGACATGTGGCATTGTAGGGCTGATGTGGCCAAGACATCACATGGCTCAATGAATTCTAGAAAATTAACAATGTGGCAGAGCAGAAGATTCTGAACTTCTTTTTTTATTCATTTTCTAATCTTCTTATGGATATGTCTCCAAATGACCTGTGCTTTTTACTAGTTTTCTAGACTGTGTTCAGGGAGCCACCTATGGTCTTTACTAGGTGATAATGTCTCCAATCTTCCAACTAATAAATATTTACTCTTACTCCATGTTTTTCCTTGCATATGTGAAACTCTCCCTCTTAAAGTCAACATTATTTCTGCACATCATTGTCTTGTTCAAACTTTTTATTTTGATGTTTGTCTGATGTCTCTATTTTTTATTTTTTTATGATGAACTTCTTCAGACACAATTATCCTTGATGCCAAATCCAGATAATGCCAAGTCATTTTGTGATCTAATTACCGTGAAATCGGCAATAAATTTTCAGCTTACTATGTGATAGTGGTTGTTAAATTGTGACCTTGAGTTTTCAGCATCTTGATGGCTTCGATTTTATGTTTCTGTTAATGCTGTTCCTCGTCGGGTGTTGCTATATTGTGCCTTGTCATGGGAGTGATTTCTTTTGCTGTGTCTTTTTCGTAAAGAGCCATGATTGATAAACACAATATGGAGAAGAGTTGATCTCACAATTTTCCCTCTGCACTTTTATTGCTCCTTTCGAGTTCTTTCTAGGGGAAGATTGAGATGTTCATAAATTGCTTTCCGCCAATAGTATGTTTTCCTCCCTCTTTAATAAGATATATCAAATTTATACTTTCCTGCATATAATATCGGGTTGCTCAAATTGTGGAAACAACATTGGTGGATTAGAATGATTCCTTCATATAATTGCTTTGCTCTTATGTTTATATCTTTCCATTTTACGTCATGTATAATGGTTCAACCCCATTAGGTTACTTTCTTATATATTTTATTTTATACCTTTGCGCATTACTTTATTATCTTTGTGCTTTCCTTCCTATTCGCTTCTAGTATTATTTTCTCTTCTCATATTTCCTTGACTACCATATGACCCGTCATGGGTGTATAATTAACTCCTTTTAACATGTACTTTCTTGTAATCCTATTCGGGGTATTTTAGACACATCCTTGATAATAGTATTTTGTCATTTCCCAGGGACTTAACCAAGTTGAATCAACCAACTCCCAATAGCATATTTGAATGAGATTCTTGATTTTGTATGTTAGAGACAATGACCTTAAAAAAACGAGCAAATATTGGTTTATAATCTCTAACAATTCCAATCTTGAGCAGAGAATTGGATCATTAGCCTATAGAATTGCTAATGTCTTCGTCCTTGTGTATGAGAGTAATTATCGCATCATTCCTTCAGGTGGCAATTTTATTGAATTTACCGCTAAAAAAGCCTTCTTTTAATTTTTAGATCTTTTATGGAGTCTGAAGAGTTTATTTAACAATTATCGAATTCCTTCTTCATGGTCACTAATTAATTCCTTTACTGCTGATCTGACCACTACAAAAACAATCCACGTCATGGCATTGATTTGGTTGCTCAGTCTCATTTTCAAAACATTGAATGTATAATTTATCATTGTGATTCATACTTATGCCACTTCTGTCTTCTTATTGATGAATGTTTATTAGTCACTATGGATGTGTTTCTATTGACTATTTATTTTTCATTTGCAGTCCGGTGCTCTAATACCATGTTGAGTAACATGGATCGGTTTCTGCAAATGTAATTATACTGCCATTGTTATAGGCATGTTCCAAATGCAGATTTGGATCTCATACAAATATGACAGGAGGAGATATGTCTCATGAAGAGACATGTCTCTAAGGTTTAATCATCATTTAATTAATATATAATTTGTATAATATATATCTATATATGTCTGTGTGTGTGTGCGTGTGTGTGTGTGTGTGTGTGTGTGTGTGTGTGTGTGTATGTATGTATTATATATACTATAAAATATATATATTATATACTGTAATATATATAATAATATATATTATTATTACAAGAATATGTATATATAAGAAATGATGATTTACCAATAACAATAATGTATATCGAATCAATCCGACTAAAGCTACAACTCTTAACAGGGTGTTGTAGTGCCTCTCCCATTTGATTTTTGTAAGTCATCATGATGGATGCATCCTTGATGATCTTGCTTCATAAGTGATCATAATTGGGACCCGTGTGTGGTCTACACCCTTGGGGTGATTTGATTATATTGTTGCTATAGCTAGTTGTTTATGTGTTTTCCTAATTGATGAGATTATGGTTCAGGATTATCAACGGATATTATTAAATTTATTGTGATGTGCTTATCCTACGGATATTTACATCATTCTTGTAGTAAACTTTTATTACGGTGCAAATAAATGATTTAAATAGATTATTTTAATGAAATTAATTAAACGATCATTTACGCAATTTCGAGCACTGTTGCTTCGGCTATATTATTATCGTGCATCTACACTTGATTGGGTTGTTTATTGTGTAGGACATATATCCCTGGCAGTGGTACATGGAGCTATTGATTTGGCTGTTCACACTAAGTCAATGTCGTCCTTGTATGGACCACGTATCTATGTTAATTAAAATAATAAACACTGTGGTTAATTGGTAAATCCAAATTCATTATGCATTTGTGATTAGACTCATAGGCATGTATGTGCATTTAGGAATCCACAATAATTGCAGAAGTTATTAAAATATTGTGATTTAATAGTTTAATGGAAATTTTATATTTGGTTTAATTTATTTTAATTTGTCGGCTAATTTGTTGTAGTTGAATTCCAAGTAATTGGAATTGCCAAATTTATTTGGGTTAAGGGAGCTAATTTATGTCACTTTGTAAAAGTGCATATTGGCTACAAGTGAGTTTATTCTCACTTCTCACTTTTGAAATTCAGGATTTTTCCTCCAAAACCCTCTTGTGAGCATTTGGAAATTTGTTCACTGTGAGAGTTACGCTTGTGAGATCATCACGAGGATAGACTCGTTGGATTCAGAGCGGGAAACTCCTTTGCCAAGCATCTTGTTGTTGTTGGCGACCCGGTTATTTTGTGGCGTCCGTTCTTGTTTTAGCCCCTTTGGCTGTAAGGTAGGGCTTTCTCATTTTTATTGTTTTGGCTCCATTTCAGTTCCTATTTTCTATAGTAAATTGATTGCAAGTTGAGAACTAGTGTTCCCCTCCATTTTGGTAAGCTAGTTCTACCCGGTTGGGCGAGTACAAACACTTGGGTGTTTTCAAGGGTTTTAGTTTCAAGTTTTATGCCATTACGCTGGCCATCTTTGCATACGACCTTGCAACTCGATTTTTATTTGATTTTTGGGATTTTGGCAACCATTTGTATAAAGAGTTTAATTTTGTCGATTTTCGACAACATTTATTTTTTAACAATTTTTACATCGCCTCATTTTGCATGCACCCAATTTTCTCGAGTATTTCTTGGGATTTGTTTTAGTCGTGGATTTGGAATGTTGTTAGGTTTCCAATCTGTCCATAGTTTTACTTTACCATCAATGGGATTCGTGTAGAATCCATACTCTCGGATTTAGGCCAGTTGAGTGAGCTCATGATGCTTGGCGATTTGTTATTGGGATTCATGTCGAATTCGAACTCCAAGATATAGGTGGGTTGAGTGAGATTGTTATACTTGTATCATTTGTTGCATTTCTCATATCCAACCCTTGCATTGGTATTATGTGATTATATCTGTGAAGTTGGTTGTGCCCAAACACAAGCACGTGCGCGTGCATATGACGAGATCTTGTGAGACTCGAACTCCCAAATATAGGCCGGATAAGAGATTTTGTTCATTTCGGGGTTGGGTTGGGAACTTGCACTGCCTTTGAGCACTCATCATGTGATGAGCATGGGTATGTAGGGTAGATGTGTGGAGTGGCTTCTCTCGTGTAACCCCGCCTAAAAATGGCTGACAAGGTAACGTGAAGAGGTTCTAATAAGTGAAAACCAATTTAGCTAATGGGTAAATAAACTTGATGAAAGATAAAATTATGGAACACTTGGCCTCCCGAGGGAGTTGATCGAAGGTGTGTATCTGGCCTCCAAAGGCAGTTGATTGAAGGCACAGTTTTGGCCTCCTGAGGGAGTTGATCAAAGGTGTGTATCTAGCCTCCAAAGGCAGTTGATTGAAGGCACAGTTTTGGCCTCCTCAGGGAATTGATTGAAGGCACGGTATCTTGCCTCTTGAGGGAGTTGATCAAAGATACATTCAAAGTCTGACCTCCCAAGGGAGTTGATCAAAGGCTTGAAGTACTTCCACTACCCGATGGCAAGTAATGACACTCCACTAGAGTCCCTACATAGTTATCCTTAGTGGATCTGACCAGTGACTAGATGTATTGCATTATCTTCATGATCATTGAGATGTTGGTATCATACTTGATTGGCATGTGTGTTACCCATGTGTGATTATCTTATGTGATTATGGTCAGGTCATTATCTCAATGAGCACGATGAGTGGGGGCTTGTGGGTACCACGTGGTTGGGAGGCGTAGCTACCTATACTACTATTGAGGACTAGCGTACAGAGATGGTCTACTTCCAGTTTGAGGCCGGTGTTGGGTATTCACTCGATACTTCGGTGTATCCGAAGTATGCTCTCTTGTGATTTATGCTTTACTTTGGATGCTTTTGATATCATGTTTAGATCATGTTTAGTATGTTAATTGATGCATTCCTTTATCATGATGTTATATCACATTGCTTAGTTATGACTTCTTACCACTGCTTGGATTAGTGATGTTATTGGTAGATTAACATGTTAGATGTTACTTATTTCATGTGATGTCAATGGATGGTTTATTGGTAAGAAAGATCTCATGAGACCACTCCAACAATCTTGTTGGCAAATTGAGATTCATGCTCGGGGGTATGGTTAGGGCCCTTGAGGTCTCATGATGCCATTATGGTAGGAAGGAAATGAGCATAGTTGTTTTTATTCGATTGTATCTCTTGTTGATACACTTCATTCACTGCGATGTTGTTTATGCTCATTTCGTATATTGACGATGTTACCTAGATGGATGTATGTTATTGCAATGTGTATTTTAGTTGTATTTAAGTTCTTAGCTTTAATTTCATGCTCTCAAGTGGCATTCCTCGATTTACGTGGATCCGATACTCCCTAGTGTGGAGGTCTCATGTTCTCATGCGTTCCTTCTTCCATTATCTTCATGACTAAGCAAAGTCTCATGCAAGTATGTATATACTCGCATGGAAGAGCAAAGTCTTGTGCGAGCCTAGAAGGAAGTCTCGCCTGGTTTGTAGGGAAATTTTGGGTGAGGAACATCTTGACTCGTGCGAGAGCATTCAAGCTGTTTTATTGCATGGCAAATAATCACTGTTTCCACACACACTTCAAGAAGATGTAACTTCAAGTTTTGGACGCCCTTTTGGGTCTTGCATCTTCTTCGATGAAAATAGATCAGTTACAGGGTGTATAAAATTTATCAATTAAGTATAATTCTTATACTTAAGATATATTTTATATATATGCGGCAATTCATTTGAGATATGTTTCATCCCTCCAAGAGTTAAGATTAAGTTTCTAGAAAATTTCAGGGCTTCAGGATTTAAGACTTAGTCAAATTACAAGGCTTCAGGATTTTAGACTTAGCCAAATTTCAAGGTTCAGCGTTTGTCTTTCAGCATGATGTCCAGTAGATGAGTAGATGTAACCTCGAGTACTTGTCTTATGCTTGAGCACTTGAGGGTCTTTGCTAATTTTTATTCGTGATTACGTTATGGAACTTGTATGTTTAACCATGCTAGGATCTTTTACTTTGGGCTTAAAAAGAACATGTGCCTTGTATATTCTCATTATTCGTGTGATCTTTGATTCTTAAGTTATGATTTAGTACTTGGGGATCTTTGGAAGTGTTTGTTACACTTCCGCTGGTGTAGGTGGACATGTGAGTTTAGCCATGTTCCCTATTTTATTATCTTATGTAGATGTTTTATTCTTGCACTTGGTTACTTTATGTTGTTATAAGTATCTTAAGAAGAAAAATATTTATCCAGTGCATATTTTATCCTTGTGTTCCAAGGATCTCGAGGCAGGACATTATAGGTGTGACTTTGTCCACCTATGTGATTTAACCCTAATTGTGGGACTTAAGACCATACCTTGTCCTTGTTCTTGCCTCTTTGTACTTGATAGTGGAGGTACTTGATGCACCACTGTTTCATTTTTTGTTTTTGGCAAGTTTTCTTTGGGCTACTTCTGTTATCAATTCCCGAACTTCTCTATTAGTTGGCATGATGTAGGGATAGAGTGTCATTTTCTATTATTTAGACCCCTTTGGCCATCTCTCTCTCTCCCCCCTATATATATGTGTGTGTATGTGTGTGTGTTATTCCTCTTTGTGAGACTCCATGTTGAGATTAGCTTTGCTTGAGGAAAAGTGGTGTGTTATTCCTAGCTTAAAGCTAGAAGGATGCAGCCTCTATCGACATATCTCATCGTCTTGAGCCCGATTATCAATTTGAGTATAGGATGATGTTTTCCATTAGGATTCATTGCCTACTTGTTGAAGGTGAGACCATTGTCTAGTTGGGTTGGGTAAACCTTGTTCCAGTTGTAGTTGAAATCTCAATGTCAAAGAAACTATATTGCTCCTATGCTTGGTAGGTAGTTGGTATTTGTCTATCCATTCATATGGAAGAAGTGTAGTGTTAAGCTTTCGTAGTGTGAGTGCTCTTGGATGTGAGAGGCAACCTTTTTGCGTTTGTACCTCTTGTTACCCTAAGATGGACATAGTATGCCTTAGAAAAGTGAATTTTAGTAAGAAATTCTCACCCTTTTGGATTTTTGAGTGAGTGAGCTAGACCCTAATTGGATTAAAGTATGCTTCAGATGAGCATTGTAGTACTTCGTAGTCCTTTGGGATGATCTTGCCTTGATTTGTTGACTTGATTAGAGGAGACCCAAGAGGGCATTGTTTTGCAATTAGATGCCTCGTGATGAGGTAGAATGACAAGAGTTATATCTCGTTTGGCAAAGATCGTTGGTAGACACGTTTTTCCTAGCATGTATCGTTATTCCTTTGTCGGACTTCAAGAGTTGTTGATGCTCTCTTTAGCGTGTGTTGCTCCTTTTAGGAGATGTGTGGATGGCAAGAAAAGAATTGATGTGATTTAGCCATACTTTTTGAGTCGTATGGTTCGTTTTGTTTTGTTGTTGTTGTGGATCTCGCACTATGAGTGCTCTATTGTGTGACTTGCAAGTTTCTAAGAGTAAACCTAGTCTTTGGGCGAGGGGGCGAGTGTAGTGCCTCTCATATTTTTTTTATGCTTGACATTTGGATGGATGTGGCTTCAGCATTATGTGAATTAGTGCTTCCATGTACTTGGAAGAGATTTATTGTAATGCCTTGTTTCGTTTTGGATGTTTTCATGTTGCTATATGTGATTGGTTGAGTTCACCTTATGCCTAGTGTTGGTTCCCAAAATTGCAGATTGGAAATCCAAGAGCCTGCCACTTCTCCAATAGGATTCCACAATCAGTAATGGCCAATGAACAAGAATGACTTCAATTCCCTTGCACTTCAAGCTCCGCTACACCTAGGTAGGTAGACCTCCTCAAACACTAACTGCTTGGCTCAAGGCTTTTCTATGGCGAATTTAAGCTATGATGAGTTCTTCAATTGGCAAAGTCCTCGATCAAAATGAAATTGAAAGATGAGTATTATAAAAGAATGTTCTATATAAGGTTTTTAAGAATGGATTTGAGGTTTGGAAAAGGGAAGTTATAGATTTTCTAACTTCAAATATAAAATCACTACTTCAATGATAAAAGACCAGTGCTTTAGCTTATTTGGGCAACAGAGTCAACTACAATGAAGATTATAACGTACAACTTTATAAAGTTCTATGCACTTAAACTATAAACAATTTAATAATCAAGATGTGACTGATCAAATATATATACGCAATTCTAAACTAGTCCAAATTGTGTTTTACCTCCTAAGGTTGGGGAGACAGACTAGACACAAATTTGGAAACCTTTAAATATTTCACAATATCTGTGATGATTGAGTTTTAAATGCCATAGATGACCACGTCCACTAATCTAATATAAATTGTTTATAGAATAAATAAATAAATGATTATAAAGGACCAATCAACTAAAGTTTAAATCTCCATGCCTTTAATAAAAATAAACAAAAGGCCTTTTACTTTATTGTTAAAATTAAACATCTGAATTCATATTACAAAGTCATATTTAAACTCTTTATTCCTCCTTGCAAATAAATATATGAATCTCTCTTCTTTTACTTCTTATGAATGTCATTTTTCGAATATGCCTCTTTTATATTTTCTTGGTTTTTTTTAGCTTATTTTAAATCCTTATATATGATTCATAGGACTTTTCATGGAATGATCATGTCCTTTCTTTTAAATCCAATGACTCTTCAAATTTATTATTAACATTTTAGTTAATAAACACATCCTTTAGTTTTATAAATCAAAGTGTAATAGTGCTTTAATTTATGTTGTTATTCTATGATGATCATTTCGACTTTGATTGTTGCCGTGTCAATAACTCGTCTAATATGATGTTGGACACTTATCCAAATGCCACATATGTCCTCGGTCGACGTTTCCTCTTTCAATTTGTTACAAAGGCGATTGATATTTGTTTTGTTGTTATTCAATTTTTAGTGTTCACACTTCTCAGATGGAGATTTTAATATGCTTTCTCTATATATGTGGAAACTTCTATTTTTCTCCTGTCGTCTTTGGTATTCTGAATGATTGATCCTGGCTCTATGTCACATGTTTTTTATCAAGCTCTTTGCGGCTTCTTTACTTTACCTCCATCTCCTTTCACTGGCATGTCTTCCTTATCCTTACAAACAATTGTTGTTGCATCATCTTGTGTGTTGGGAGTCCTCAACATGGATGTCACTATTCTTTCAAGCTTGAGGATTGATATTTTTTTGTTCATTATAAACTATATTGGAGTTGTTAGGATTTATCTTCTTTTTGTTAACTCTTATCATGCTGTGCCCAATGCCACAGATATAGTTTTGACCTTCCAGACTGTCAATGACCCTCTGCAAGAGCAAGTCTTGTATAATTATTTGTCTTTGTATATCATGAAACTGTTGTTACTCATCAACAGTGCTACTTTTGTGTAATATTTCCTTCCATACTTAATATTTTCCAAAGTTCACGATGTCATCATATACATATTGACTTGGCAATCTCCATGATTTTCACCACACTACTAAATATGGTTGCTATGTTGTATTTGGGAATTGGCTTCAGATTTTCTGAACCATTTCGAACATTGCCAATGATGCATATGTGGCAAATTAGGAGTTGTATACACTATATTAGACATATCTCCTTCTCCTAGGAACCGTAGCATGACTTCAATCAGATCGTGGCTGAGATTGTACGTATTCATGCAAACCTAGACTACATTCACATCATTGTGACATTTTCCCATTCATATTGTAATACAATGATATATACGTATTAGAAGGTAGCAAAGAGAATGTAGAAATATGAGAAGTTACTTGACAAAGGTAGGAGGAATAATGAATATGCAGAACATACAAGAAAGTGTATATATATTATGTAAGAGATAAGTGAGGTAGGATATAGAGGCACATTAAATAAGTAAAGGAACTTTAATAAACAAATGTAGGATTTACTGGGAGAAAGTACTTAAGGCTTCGTTGGGATCTAGTTGATCTAGTGAAAAGATATGAGATGCTTTTATGAATTTAGGATTATCTAACATTATTTGTCAAATGGAGGCCAAATTTTTTTTAGCTCCATTAGTGGCTCTTGTTGGGGACATATGCTCCTTGTGAGCATAATGAGATTCCAGCTATCTCTAGAAGAGAAGACCGAGCATCCATGCTTAACATGATGTACAATGAAATTGGGTGGCCCAAGGCCCCCAAAAGTGAACATTGTGTCTTTCCTCTAGCGAACACCCAATTTTGATAATGCAGCAACCTATTCCTTCTGATTATGGCATGCTTTCCCTTCATCATTTCAGTCTGCTGCCCATATTTCAAACTTATATTAGGTGAACCATCCTCACTGATAATACTGATTGCTTCCAATTCATAAATGAAGTCTCTGGTATTTGTCTTATGTTCAGCCTTTGATAAATCAATAGGTACACTATGTTCTTTGCTGGCTGAATGATTCTTATGCATTTGATCAGCCCTACAAGTAGTTGGATTAAGTTCTTCTACTTAGATGTCTGTTTGCACACAATTTGCCCCACGTTCCGGATGTTTCTCTTGACAAGAGGATTTTTAGGTAGCAATATTACTTCTCCTTTATCAGGAATTTGATCAGATGGGACACTGGTATAATTTTCAGAATTACCCTTCAACACATCCTCCTTATTATGCATGTCTGTCTGCATCTCATTTTCACATGTTTGAAACGACTCATGCTCATAGGATGAACTAGTGCATGTCTCACTTTCTAAATACACTTCATGAGTTCATCAACTTCCTAATTAGGACTGCTCTCTTCATCATGATACTGATGGATTTGATTGCATTGAATATGTTCTTCAAATAATGGATTCAAGAACATAGAGTACTCAGCCATATCTTCTTCTACTTCCTCTTCAAACAATGGATTCGAGAACATAAAGAATTCAAGCATACCTTCATAAGAGCTTTCATCTGGATCATCACTACATAGAATATCATCAAACAGTGTACTAAATTCATCCTTTTGAGAATCATAATCGCCTTGACCAGCAAGACGGATATCTTCATCATCTTCTGAAACCCCCTCCTGTTCATATGCCATATGTAGTTCTGTTTCATCTTCACTATATGCTTCATGGGAATTATCATCTGCTTCATCCAGTACCTCCTAAGTGTGCACTGATCCATCAACCTACTCACCATGGGGAATTGAGAAAAAAAATTGGACTATTTCTTTCAACATTTTTCTAATATTTCATATCTAACAGGGCTTAAATTTCTTCCACGCTAAGAGAATCATCCTCTTCATTTGTACATTCACTGTCATCTATTGTAATACAAGTATCATCATAATCGGATTCCTCTTCAAACTGCCCACAAATTTCTTCTCTATTCAAGTCTGAAACATCATTTGACTCGTGTCCTCTCAGTCCTTCTTTCATTCTCCTCTGCAACCAATTCATTATCCATAAGTTTGAGAAAGATAAGAAACTAATAATCATACAAGAGACCTAGTTCTCACATTCTGTTGAGAAGATCAGAGGATGGAGAACTACAATCCAAAGCTATTTCTTGATAGGCATTAAACATCCTCATAAAGAATTGCACTGCAGATTCTCCTTATTTTTCTAAATTTAAAAATGTATCCAAAGCAGATATATAGCTTGGATCTTCATCATCTTCTTCTAATATTTGAAAGAGAAGCTTCAAATCAAGGTCATATGACGAGATTCCCAACTCACAAAATTTTCATATCAACTCCTTGCGTGGAGGCATGGTGTTGAAAAATATTCACCATCCTTATAAACATGTGTTGCGGATTTGCCTTCATATCTTTCCAAATTGAAAGTGCAATTTAAGGGGTGTATGTGTGATTCCTCCATGGTGTAACATAGATCCGCTTCCTAAGCATAGTACATATTCTCCATGATAGGTAATCAAATCATTTCCTTCTAAGTCTTCTCCCTCAGCAGAGCTACCAACTGAAATCCTTTTAAATAGAGTCACCACCTCTTTCGAGGATTGTATTGATCTTTCGGGTTCTCACTTCTAGCAGAGTATACTTCCAAACAAACTGATAGAACTACTTTTTGATTCTGATTAACAAAATCTGAAATTCTGGGTAACTACACAACATATATTGGGAGCAACTCTCCGCAACAGTCGCCAATGTGTTGCTTCCCAAAACTGCAGATTGGAAATCCAAGAGCCTGCCACTTCTTCAATAGGAATACACAATCAGTTATAACCAACGAATGGGAATGACTTCAATTCCCCCACACTTCAAGTTCTGCTACACTTAGGTGAGTAGACCTCCTCAAACATTGACTGCTTGGCTCAAGGCTTTTCTATAGCAAATTTAAGCTTTGGTGAGTTCTTCGGTTGGCAAAATCCTCGAACTTGATCAAAATGAGATTGAATGTTGAGTATTTGAAATGAATATTTTGTATAAGGCTTTTAACAATGGATTTGAGGTTTGTAAAAGGGAACTTATAGATTTTCTGGCTTCAAATATAAATTCAATACTTCAATGATAAAAGACTAGTACTTAGCCTATTTCGGCAACAGAGTCAACTACAATGAAGATTATAACGTACAACTTTACAATGTTCTATGCACATAAACTATAAACAGTTTAGTAATCAAGATGCGACAGATCAAATATATATGTGCAATTCTAAACTAGTCCAGATTGTGCTTTAACTCCTAAGGTCAGGGAGACAGACTGGACACAGATTTGGAAACAATTAAATATTTCACAATATCTGCAATGATCGAGTTTAAAATGCCATAGATGACCACGTCCACTTATCTGACATAAATTGTTTATAGAATTTTTTTTAAATGATTATAAAGGACCAATCAACTGAAGTTTAAATCTCCATTCCTTATAATAAAAATAAACAAAGGGCCTTTTTATTTTATTGTTAAAATAAAATATCTGAATTCATATTACAAAGCCATTTTTAAAACTCCTTATTCCTTCTTGCAAATAAATATATGAATCTTCTTCTTTTACTTCTTATGAATGTCCTTTTTCGAATGTCTCTTTTATATTTTCTTGGTTTTTTTAAGCTTATTTTAAATCCATATATATGATTCATAGGACTTTTCATGGAACAATCATGTCCTTTCTTTTAAATCCAATTGCTCTTCAAATTTATTATTAACATTTTAGTTAATAAACGCATCCTTTAGTTTTATAAATTAAAGTGTAATCGTGCTTTAATTTATGTTGTTCTATGATTATCCTTTCAACATTGATTATTGTCGTGTCAACAACTAGTTTGCTATGATGTTGGACCCTTATCCAGATGCTGCATATTTCCTTGGTTGACATTTCCTCTTTTGATTTCTTACAAAGGCGATTGATATTTGTTTTTTGTTATGCAATTTTTAGTGTTCGCACTTCTCAGATGGGATTTGATATGCTTTCTCTATATATGTTCAAACTTCTATTTTTCTCCTGTCGTCTTTGCTATTCTGAATGAATGATCCTAGTTCTATGCTCACGTATTTTGGTTTATTATCAAGCTCTTTGCGGCTTCTTTACTTTACCTCCATCTCCTTTAACTAGCATGTCTTCCTTATCCTTACAAAAAATTGCCATTTCATCATCCTGTGCATTGGGAGTCCTCAACATGAATGTCGCTATTCTTTCAAGCTTGAGGATTGATTTTGTTTGTTCATTATAAACTATATTGGAGTTGTCAAGTTTTATCTTCTTCCTATTAACTCTTATCATGCCATGCCTAGTGCCACAGATATAGTTTTGACCTTCCAAATTGTTTGGGACCCTCTGCAAAGGCAAGTCTTGTATAATTATTTGCCTCTATATATCATGAAACCATTGTGACTCATCAACAATGCAACTTATGTGTAATACTTCCTTCCTTACTCCATATTTTCCAAAGTTCACGATGTCATCATATACATATTGACTCGGCAATCTCCATGATTTTCTCCACACTACCAGTTGTGGTTGCTATGTTGTATTTGGGAATTGGCTTCAATGGAGTTTTTGAACCATTTCAAACATCACCAGTGATGCATATGTGGTAAATTAGGAGCTGTATGCACTGTATTAGACATATCTCCTTCTCCTAGGAACTGTACCATGACTTCAATCAGATTTTAGGTATTCATGCAAACTTGGACTACATTCACATCATTGTGACATTTACCCATTCATATTGTAGTAAAATGATATAGTTGTATTAGAAGGTAGCAAAGAGAATGTAGAAATATAAGAAGTTACTTGACAAAGGTGGGAGGAATAATGAATATGCAAAACATACAAGGAAAGTGTATATATATTATGTAAGAGATAAGTGAGGTAGGATACAGAGGCACATTAAACAAGTAAAGGAAGTGCAATAAACAAATGTAGGATTTAAGGGGAAAAAGAACTAAAGGCTTGGTTGGGATCTAGTTTATCTAGAGAAAAGATATGAGATGCTTTTATGAATTTAGTATTATCCAAAATTATTTGTCAAATGGAGGCCAAATTTTTTTTAGCTCCATCACCTGGATGGATATATGTTTTATTATGTGATCATGTTAGACTCATTAGAGGTGGTTACTGTTTGGGTGATCTAATTTATGCCACTGCATCAGCAAATTGATATGCCCTTATGCCTAGTTGTGAGAACCATTGTGTTATGGCTTGTTGCATACCTAATATAGGGTGTTGACCTTTTGAGGTTATGATGGTATCTAGTTTTTTTTATTTATGAAATATTGTGGATTATATGACTTGTTATGTGATTTGATGGTTTCACTTATGTATGTGCCACTAGTTACCAAATTAAGATTGTTTATCATGTATAGATATTATCTAGATTGGGGATCATTATATATGTTATCATGACATTATCTCACTATTTCAGTGACATGCTTTATCATGTTGATGGATATGCATTTAAAGTTTTCACCATAAAAAGCTCAAATTTCATAAAATCATTATTTAAATGTTCTAATTTAAACGAAACATTTATTTATGATGTACACTAAGGATTGAATATGATATGACTAGTGTCATGACATTCTAATACATACGAATGATTGCGTCACTAGAGCGTCACTATTCTATTAGACACAATTTGTTTATTATATGCGTGTGTGTGTGTGAGAGCACTTCAACTACGCGCTAAGTTGGCCAGGTACAAAACATCATTCTGCTTGACCTGCAAGTTTGAGTGTTTTTATCCCTGACGATAGTTATGGGAGATAATCACATTGGCCATTTTGCATACTAAGCCAATATCATTCCTAGATGGAATAATGTATCCAATTTGCATTATTGCCTTTTGGTTACTATGTACGCAAGAGCTTGGATTTCATTGCATGTTGTTTAGACCAGTAATTGTTTGTGCATTTTAAGCATTCAATCTAATTATATTATATTTTAACATATGTTGATTGATAATATTAAATGTTGATTATTTATATCGCCTGCAATTGTGCCTTGGGCATAGTCCATTTATTGGAATTTAAATAATTTAGCCCCTAGGCTTCTTGGGCGTTTTAAATTTGGATTTAAGAGATTTAATTTATTTGAATTATTTACTTAAGGAAAATTACCTTTTTCAAAAGGCTAAATAGTTGTAAAGTTGAGTTCTCTTTCTCACTTCTCACTTTTTGAATTTTATAAATTTGCTCCATCCTCTTTGGAGAAATTCACTCTATTGCTCATTGGGATCTATTTGAGCATCTGAATTTTGTCGGTAGTGGCTCATTAGATTTATGTCACAATTGCTTCCTCTTGTCTAGTGTCATTTTGGGTTTAACAGAATAGAGAATTTTGGGTTTTTGTAAATTTATGAGATAGGGCTTCTTATTCTTAATCCAATTCTTCTTATTATCAACTATTATTGTTTGCAATCATGTAGCAAGATGATTATCTATGTTTTCCTCACATTTCTTATTACATTTGATGTCTGATTGGGCTTTATGAATTTCAGATTTTGAGAATGAAAATTTAGCACTGTTAGATTGTTTGTTTTCTCGCACAAAGTCGTGGTTGAAATTTTCTGGCATTTTTGGGTTAGTGGGACCCTAAGAACCAATGTGTTTTAAATTTTAATTTTGTCACAATATTATGAGTTTTACTTTTGGGTTTTTTTGTGTGTACCTTGTTTGCATGATCTCTCTTCTGGGATTGTCACCCTATTGGCATTTTCTATAAATTGGACTTGGATGTATCCCGAGATTGTTGTTGGAATATGCAATCAGAATGGATAGAGGACATTTCAGTTTATACCACGATCCAAACCTTGGATTTTTGTTTGGTTTTTTGGGTAGTGGGTCTTAACGATTATTGTCGAAAATGATTGCCCTTTATTTTTTTTAATTTTGTGATTGATTGTCAACTGTGAGGTCCACCTTAAATCTTTCAAGGACCCATGTTCTTGGCAAATAGGCCAATAGAGCGTACATGTGCCCTATCATATTACTCTCATTTCTTAGCTTGTATTTGTGGCCATTACTTATGCATTTTTTATTGATTCTCTTTATATTGAGCTGAAAGCGCATCTCCCAACGTTGTTGGGTTAATCCTATAAAGGGATCTGCATGACCCATGCTCATGGTTTGAGAATAATCAATATCACATTACTTCATCTCCTCGTGTGTTATGGTTTTGAGCCCTTTCCCTTGCTTTATGCCTCGTTTGTAGCACAATTAGGTGCCTCCCGCAAGGCACAAGGAGTAAGAAGTAGTTCCATATTGTTGTCACCATGTGTAGACTCAAAAACACATGGTTAGTATCGTGGACTGTAATTGGACCTGTCCTTTTTTCCTTCTGCATATCTTGCCTTCATGGGCATATTTCCTCTTGTTCGACAAGAAAATTAATCAATTTTATTGGGATTTGTGCTCTTGGCAAAGTGGTCAATTGAGAAAACTTAATATGTTCTCTTGTGTGAGTGTTAACTCAGTTTATGCCTTACGTGTTTTAGAAGTTGAGTTATCCTCCTATTATTGCTTTCAGGCTAGTTGATACTTGTATCATCTACATCCTTGGTGAAGACCAAGTAGGCTAGTATTTATAATGTCCTCGGTGTAGAACAAGTGGAGAAGTTTTGGCTTATCTTGTCCTTAGTATTGATCAATTGGGCGAAGTCTTTATTCATGCCCTTAGTGTTGACCGAGTGGACGAGCTTATTGTTATTGTCTCCTTGTCTTGTTGAGTTGTTGGACTACAGGTGTGTTGACTAGGTATGGGGAGTAGCTCCTCATGTGCCCCAGCCCACAATTGGTCGTATTGAACACGTATAAGAGTTCTTAAAAAGTGATAATGTAATAAAATGAATTGGTTGTAAACATCAAACAAGATAAATTGGAAACCACTGAACCATGAATATCACGAGTGACCCCTACGTGAGGTAGCTAGTACTCGATATTGGAAAACATTGAATCCCCAGATGTGAAATATTGACACGTGCATGAGGTAGATGGTACTTGTAGAAACCTTTGAATCCGTAAAAGTCATCTATTGACCTATGTGGGCATGAATACTCTATATGCTTAGTACTCTCATGTCTAGGTCTAGTAGCTATGAGTAGCACCCTAACGTACTATGATTGTGGTTGCATTGTATGAATATTGCATTAGGGATGTTGTCTACATGTTGAGTGTTCTCCATGTGTGAATGATTATTTGCATCTATATACATTAACTGGTGTGTATGTGTGTATATTTGCATTCCCTTGTATGCTTGATTCATTGTTTGGATCATGTAATTTCTTCCACAAGCAAGGTGGGGTGAGCCAGGGGGTTCAACATGGTCGAGTGACAAGACTAGCCACTATTGGAGACCTGTCTATAGGTGGTGGAGATCTTCCAGTAACAGAGCTTGAGCATGATGTGCTCATTCTACCCTTGGTATCCCATTTTTGTGATTTTGCATATAAGTTGTTATGCTCATTAGATTAAACTTGTTTTTGATGAATATGATTATGTTGAGTGTGTACAAACTCAAATTATGATATCTGGTACTCCCCAATGTGGAGCTAGTTGTTTACTAGCCATATGTTGGTGTCAACTTGGGCGTTTGACTATTTCCTTTAAATTTCAGGAAGTTGTGGACCAACACCTATGCCTGCATCAACACCTGCACTAATGTGCATTTCTGCCTACAGATCAGCGCATGTGACTCACTGGACTAAGACTTTTTGACTCAAGATCTTACCAGTCACCAATCAGTGTATGTGCAAGCCAACCAAGGCTTGTGCAGATCAGCGCCTCAGCCTGTTTTGGTGTCTGCTGCCAGTTTTTGTCAGTCAAGCTGGAATGTTGACTGCTATGTTTATGATGATGAGATGGATCTATGATTGTTCCTTATTGGTTTCTCAGGGGTTAGAAGGTAGTGAATATGCTTGTTTAATCATATTAGGAACAATTCCCTTTGAATTAAAACAAATCTTTGATTAGATGCTTTATGAGGATGGATTAGTCTCCTTTATGTTTAGCCACGGGTCATTATCGGCTTAATCTATTGCAATTCATGGATGTTGTCTGAATCCTTGTAAGGCAGTCTCGTGAACATGTGTACTCTGTTTATAGTGTGTTTATGGGTTGTTATGAAACTCTTGGATGAACTTGTTACTCTTCCATGTGATCATAGTTTACTTGTATATTTATGTCTTGTTTATGCTTAATGGTTACTGTATGGACTTATGTCATGATGATTAAATCCGTATTCAAGAAAATTGTTTACTGCATATTTGACTGTGTGTTCTGATGGAGCCTTGAATTTAGGCCTCCATTTTTTGTGAAGAGTAAACAAGCAGGAGTGGCTATCACATGAGAATTCTTTATAAGAAACAACTATGGCGTCGAATAAAGAACACAGCAAGTTTTAGTGAAGCATCAAATAAGCTAAATACATCCAATGCTATTACCAACAGATATATTTATTTTACATATGAAGTCAAAATATTTGAAGTATCAGAAGACACACATTTATAATGTTTGGCAACCTTGCTTATCTATGATCCTGATGATGGGATAATAAAAATGACGAAGAAAGTTGATATAGAAGCCTTATTGCTGATATAATATGGACTGTAGAAGCTTGAGAATATCTTGTTGGTGTGATTTCTCACAGTATAGAAAAACTTCTGATATTTGGGTAAAAAATCAGTTAAATCTTTGATTCTTGCAGATTAGGGTTTTATCTTGTGAAATCCTGAAAATTGTTAGATTACCCTAGTTGTGCCCTATTTTGTGGTTTGTGTTTTCCTTTTAAATTCTCAGGGTTTGTCTCTCAAATTGTCCTTGAAAAGGCCCTAAGTATGTAAAAACCCTTATACCTTTGTTTTGTGTTGCCCTAGTTTTCAAAAATTTCAAAAGGTATTGTTTCAAATATTTTGGCACGGCATTTTATCTTAAAGATTTGTTTGCATCAGAATACCTTTTTATCCTTATGATAAACCTTTTATGCGCTTTAATTGGATATTTTATTTCAAAAAGGACGCCAAGTTGAAATGTTTTTCATCACCGTTGATTTTCTCAAGATCAAGGGTCCCCGCATTCCTGCATTATCAAGCTGCTCGGTCTTTAAATAATGCGGGCAAACAAATTTGTGACACGTAGCCCCTGATGGTTTTTGAGATTCAGTGCACCGCAAAAGGTCTGGTATGTCAGCATGGGTCAGGACACTTTTTGCAAATTTGTCAGATTTGTCAAGACACGTTTTATTTTCCTACACTCTCATTGGTTGTTCAAATCAATGAAAACTTCACCTTATGATCAATATTCATCAACCGTGGATCTTGTTTAGATCTACGGTTCCCGCATTTTCAAAATGCGCGGTCTTTAAATAATGCGGGTAAGCGGGCTCACGACGTGTGGCAATAATGATATCATGGGCCCGCCTTTTACAGAAAGGTAATAAAGGTATGTCCTCCATGGCAGTTGTCAGATGACATGGAACGAAGAGAAAGCATTTCATTGGTCTGTTCAGATTGAATGAGTGCACAGTCATCACAAGTTTCTGATCACCGTTGATTAAAGCAAGATCAACGGATTCCACATTCCCGTATTATCAAGCTGCTCGGTTTTTAAATAATGCGGGCAAGCGGGCATGGTGGGACCTGGACAAAGCTTTAAGAAATCTGCTGAGTCATGCCACGCTGGAAGAGATTAAAAGTAACAAAGTACGCTCATGGGTGGAAAGTGACAGGTTTGCCAAGTTGGAAGCAGCGATGTCATGGGCACGGAAACTTCAATTACTGCAATTAAAATTGTCAGAGCACATGGATTAAAGGGTAACATTTTTATTGGTCAAGTTGGTTTGGTTGGCCGCCAAATAAAGAGATCTTGATTCGCCGTCGATCAGGGTAAGATCGACGGTGCCCACATTCCCGCATTTTCAAAATGCGAGGTCTTTAAATAATGCGGGCAAGCGGGCTTCTGACGCGTGGCCAAAGATCCTAGAGTTTTAAGAGACTTTCTATTTTTGAAACGAAACCGTTCGATCAAAGGGAGATCAACGGGTAGAATTCAAATTCAAGATACAACATGAAAGTAGCGGTTGCAGAAATAAATATGATATAGAGTTTCCTTCGTGCGACCTAAATACTCTGATGTAGCATGCGAATTTGCCATTGTTGAAGCATAGCTACAGATTTTCTCAGTGCGAAAGAATTTCCAGAGCTAGGGCACGGAATTTTTCAAGATTTTCAACAAAATTCGCAGAGAAAACTGCAAAGAAAGGAGGGCAAATTTGGCGGGTAAGTGATCTATAACCAGTAGAAATAAAAATTTGATGTTATAAAGGTTCTGAACTCTTAAAGATGCCTCCACGAAAGGATTTTTCCGGACAAACTGAATATTCAAAAAGGGGTGTGCATGGTGATTTTCTAGAACAATTGCCTTTGTCAGTTCATGAGATAACTAAGGAGAGGGAGTTGATTCCTAAAAACCCTAGAGTAGCTATAGCAGAAGGTTTCTATGACAAGGGCAATTGGGTATGAGATGCTCAAGTATCCATGGGAGGTTTGGAATTATTCAGAAAGTGGTTTTCAGAGCGAAAACTGGATACTCCTCTGAGCAATGTCTGGGAGTTTGATATTGGAAAGCTGACAATCCCTACAATTTTCTTCGACAGTGATTTATTAATGGATTTGGCCAAGAAGTACGACCCAATTACAGGATGGATAAAGAATCATGCTAGAGTAAACCTCTTTAGGGTCTGTCCTAAACTAATTAGAGAAGTTTTCAATCTTAACCCTAACCATGCTATGCATGAAACTATTGACATGGGTAACCTACAAGCAAGGTATGATGCACAAAGAACCTACTTGAAAAGAGGGCCACTACAGGAGCATGCTGCCAAGGTTGGTAATTTGTCTGTGATTACTATCAACACCCCAGAGCCACTATTGAAAAGACATTTTAACATTAGGACTAAGGCATTATATGTTTCTTTTTGTAAGATTTTTGGAATAGATGAGGTAGAACAAATTCCAAGCTCAATTGTCCTCATCATGGCACAAACTCTTCAATTTGGAATGAGCTCTATTCTGGATTTTGCAACATTTCTTGCAAGAGAAATTCACAATGGTTTGGTTGGGATAGCAAAGGGAAAAGTAGATAAACCATTCTGTTGGTATTCATTGCTTATGCATGTGTGCTTGTACAAGGGATTTACATTTTTCTCCACAAGTATGGAATTGGAAACAACCAAGGAGGGGGAGAAGAATCCAGTACAGTTGTGGAGTGTAGATATGACCTCAGAAGCCACAGGTGCCAGTTATGTGAGGTTTGATAGGTATTTTGCATCAAAGCTTAGATTGCTTTTAAGAGGAGATAGCCCTAGAATCCCACAAGCATTGTTAGAATTGGTTAGACCCAAGGACCACGCTAAAGGGCTACTTGTCAGTCATAACTAGGGGGACATAATTCCCTACAATGTTTCAACAGTGATAAGAGTGTATGGTTTTTTGGGAAAACCTCATGTGCTACTATTTCATGTGCCTTTCAAGATAGGAATAGCTGAGCTGTTATGGCAGATAGGTACCATAGATGAGAGGGAGTTGACTAGGAAGGGCACATTTTTTCCAATTGTCACTGTGGCCCATGATTTTGTTTTTGTAAGAAAAGGTTGGAAACATCTGAACTTGTTTTTAGACAAATATAACATGGCAGAATCTCATGCCAGATTTATTGATCCTGAAGGTTTCTATAATATCTTCAGATAGAGAATAAAAGCTTCTCGCATGGTCCAACAAGTCTACTATCCTGAAGATGTGATTAGAAACATTTTCACCTTACAAGAACAAGAATTGAGAAAGGAAAAGTGGATGGTGTTTAGCAAAACTCTTGAATTCATTAATGTTTTTGATCCCCACTATGACCCATTGAAAGAAAAGAAATATTGGGGAGCCAAGATGCAGGCCTTGATGAATAATTTTGCTGAGATAACACAGGCTATGAATGAAAAAAGGGCTACATATGTTAGGGCATACCCAGACAAGGCTACAGAAGTGTAGAAAAGAATTAATAGTAAAAACATAGTAGCTCCTGGCCAATATACCTTGCAGAAAAGGTCAGGTTATGTAATGATTCAGAGTGTGCAACAGGGTCCTCTTCATCAAGGAAAAAGACCAAGAAGTCCATCTACAACCAGTGCTCCAAAAAGGCAAAAGTTAGAACAGGAATCTTCTTCTTCTCTGCCAGAACAATACTCCCCGAGCCAATCCCCAATCAAGATAGATGATGAAGCATCTTTAGGGGAACAATTAAGACAAATTGGAGGAGAAGGGGATATAATTGTTACTTCCACAGATCTGGAGATTGGGGAACCACAAGAACCCCCTGCACCTTCCTTGGAGCTTACTGTTGCTAACTATAAAGGTAAGGAAATTGATCCTATAGTTGCCCAAGCCTCTAAGAGGTTTGTAAATGATGAAAATTTTGTGAAATCTAGAGCATTTGCAAAAATTTTGTGGAGGTTGAATATAGGCAATTTTGAAAATACTTGTAAAAAAATAAAAGTAGAGCAACCAGATAAACCAGACTCTGTTATTAAAGAAGAGGTAAAATCTCAATTTTTGAATGATTTTGCCCAATTTACACCCAAGGCCGGGAGGCAATTAGTTAAACAATCAGGAGTCCTTATCTTACCTAAATGGGATATAGTGAATGCTATGGTTTTTGATTCAGTAAGAAAACAAAAGGATGTCCAATTACAAACTGAAGAAGAGATATTACAGGCTCATAGAGGAGTCAAATTTAGTGAAGATCACCAAGCCCTTGTAATTTGGTCAATTGAGAAAAGGGATAAAACTAGGATGCAGGAAATCTCTACTGCAGAACATACTGGTACATTAACAGTATACAGGGCTGGTGAGGTTGGTAGTAAACAGATAATGGGAATGGCTTCAGAAATGCTAAAATTTGGTGGTGTGGTATCTGGACAAGAAGAAGATAAATTTGCTCAGCTAAATGCTAGATTTGAAGAACTGTTGAAGGCATATAAAGAGAGGGGCACACACATACAAAATTTGGAGAATCAGGTGTCTAAAATGGAGAAGATACTTGGGAAGAGAAAGGTGGGAGAATCCAGTGCACCTAGAATTGCATACTCTCCACAGTCATTTGTTAAAGCAACCCCTATTGTTGAAATACCAGATACCCCTGAAAGGCCTCAATTCTATACTGCAGAGGACTTTGAAGAAGAATAAACCAAACTACATGAGTTGCAAGTAGAATTAAAGAATCAATATGAAGGAAAATTAAAGCAGGGTGTGATGTATTTAAGGGATAAAATACAATGGTCAACCTTCTTTGATCATTTGACAAGAACTACAACCCTCATGGATGAGTTGAACAGAGATGAGATTAAATTGACTCCTCTAGCACAGAAGTGGAGGGAGAGAAATAATGATATCACATTCATGTGTATATCTGCCATCCAAATGCCTTGTCATCAAGTAGAGAAAATTTTTGATTTATTAAATAAGCTAGAAGATTTTGATGATAAAAGGGATTCTTTGCAAAAAGGATTAACACATTGTTTTTCCAAGTATATTGCTTAAAAATTCATTTTATTTCCTTGTGCTTTAGAACCTGTTGACACAATAAAGGAAAAGGAAAAGTGGAAAAAAGAATTGGATGAAATATTTTATGAAAGAATCAAGAACATCATGAGTGAAACTAGTCACTAGTTTTGGGCAAGGACAAACAAAGAGTTGGTAAAGATACAGTTATTTTATAATGCCATCAGAAAAAAGCTTGATGATTTAGAGGAATTGGCAAATTCTTTAGTGATTATACAAAGAGAGGCTCTAAATTTTGATTGGCCAGATGATGCTGCTTACAATGAATGGAAAAATCAGTTCTTAGTACAAATGTTAGAAGATGATGAGGAGGAAGATACAAAAGTAAAAGTTACCCTCATAGTTAATAATGAAGACATGGAAAATCCCCAGATTAAAGTAAGTTTGCAGGTAATTGAAGATGATACATCACTTTCAAACCTCATGGCTATTTACTCCGAGGATGAAGAATAAATGAAGAATCAGATCATATTTTCGTGTCTCAACAATTGAGAAGCATAACAGAAAGGGACCCACCAAGGAATGTTCGATGTAATAGCCTTTCTGTTATTTGCTTTTGTCTTTTATGACAGATGTATGTCAGTATCTTTTAGAAGAAACCTGTCACTTTCTTTTAGCCTGAAGCTTGTTGCATCTCACACTATTTAAGTGAGATTCCAAGGCTAAAGAATGGTCCGATTTCTATTGTTTCTAAGTGATATGCTTAGTCTGTCTTTGGTCCAAATTTTTGAAAGCAAATTTATGATGTATTTTCTCTGTCAATTCTCTGAGAATACATGAATATAGAATGAGTTGTGTTTCTTTTTGAAGGTCATTCTGAGTCTATTGTAAATGATATACAATTTTCAAAGAAAATGAATACAAATTGTGAACTGTCCCCATATCAATTATTTGTGAATCTTGTCTCCTAATTACTTGGTTATCTTGATATTGTATAAGTAAAGGCTTGTGCAATTGAATGCAATCTAGTCAGGTTGTATATCTGTTTATCACTGCTGTTAATCCAATGGATTAAATAAAAGCTTTGGTGAATGTGATAAGTTTTCTTTACTAGTGGAAAGGGTTTTGAATGATAAATTCTGATAAGAATTGCTGATAGAATTTGTTGTAAGGCAACAAGTTAGATCTAAAAAATTTCTATAGACTCTGAACCCCAATGAATTAGGCACTGCTCAAATTGATTCAGCTGAAGGAGAAGTATGTCACAAATGGTTGTCAAAAATGCAGAATTAAATCAATTTTACTTTTGTTTCCTGTAGATCTTCAAAGCTGGCCAATACTTGACTGCATGGAATGTTTTAGCTTCAGTTAGCCACTATTGTTAAGAACATCTACAGATCTATAGAAGAAATTTTGGCCATGTCTGTTATATGGGATGTGTTTATCCAGTTATCAAAGAATTATGTATGTGTTTGAGGATTTGAAATGAGAATCAGAATGAAACTAAAAATAATCCTCATACAGTTTTCTCAGTCTTGAATCATCCCTGGGTATACCCACCCTGGTTTTGCAGAGCCAAAAGAGTAGAAAACCACCTTTGGTTTTGTTGAAGTTGGGTCCAAATGCTTTACACATGCAATTGTTAACAAGAATTGGCTGACCATTAGATTGTATGAGTATTATCATTTTGGTATTAAGCATTTTCTTGCTTAGTAGTTTTAAGTTCATTTTTAAAACACCAACGTATCCTAACATCGATATTCTTGAATTCAACGCAATTGGGAATATCATAGAGAAATGCATCTCTCAAACTAGTATGTCATGTGGGACAACCAAATACCAAAGACATGGACTAAACTGAATTGAGAATAGAAATCAATTCCTGGCAATATTGTTTTCAAATCAAAATAAATATGCAGAAACCATAGTCTTATGTATACAAAATGAGTAATGACGTATATGTTAAAGACTTTGCAAAAGGCAAAATTCCATGATGGCAGAGCACTTTTACATTATGTTGTCGATCACTCAAACCAGAAACATGGCGAGTACGCCACCAAGTGCTTGAATTGTGATTTCAAATATAGAGAAAGAAATAATCAACGCTAAAGTTATGTACAGGAGGAATGCTTTTCATTTAGCAGTTTTTTTGTGGCAACGTGGAACTTTGCAAATATTTCATCGAAGGTTGTGAGATGTAAGCGGATGGAAAGGACAGAAATGGTGAAAATTTAGTGCAGCAAAAGGCCAAAACCAGCTTGCGTGAAGTTTATCGTGTCCGAACTTCATTTGCCAGGTCATCATCAATGCCATCGAATGAGAACTGGTGGAATTGTGAAAATCTTATGTAGACGGTTTAAAGACGAAGTCTATCCCCAATCAATGATATTAACTGAAATGCCTTCATATTTCGACAAGAATAATAGATTGAAAAGATGCAATTATATTTTAAGACAAGGAATCGATATCATATATCGCACAACAACATAAGTATATTCAAGACAGAGTTTGAACAGCAAAAGTTTTGAAAGACTAATGATATAATAATGATTCACGATAATCAAAGATAAATGTAAAAAGCAATGAAGGTAGCTGGTATTATCTCAAAGAGGTGTAGCTATTCTTGGCATCAACAAAGATCATTTGGGAGACGAAATTTAATTGAATACTACATTTTGAAGAATACTGCATGCTATTAACAAAAATTAATTAAAAGGGTTTTAGATTTTGAGGTTTTTTTTCGCTCTACTAGGGTTTCATGTGTCTCTTGCATATAGCTCTCTGTCTGAGCTTTCCTCCTAAGTTTACCATCTGCCATACCGCATTTAGTGCGGGAGTTTTTAGGGCTAGTTTATAATGACCCTAGCCAGTTGTGACCCAGTAGTTGAAACTGGTGCTCGCGTTGCTGCTTCGGATAGCCATGGCACCACCATTGAACAAACGTCCTCGCAAGTTTGTCCCGAAGGTCTTGCATGAAGTAATCCTAATATTATTCTTCCTCTGCAAGAATTTGATGTTGCATGTGAATGGTAAGAACAGCATACATTGATAAGGTATTTTGTGGGTATGACTCCTCCAAAGCTATGCTTAGAGAAGGGGTTACCCAAGAGTTACAGAGTCTGCCTTGAAGCTGTGCAAAACCTTTGTTGGGTAAAACTGAGGTCCAGCTTGATAGTATATGATCAAATCAACAATACCCTAAAAATGTAAATCCGGGATTCGTAAACTCATGAGAGATATAACGGTTGTTTGCACAAGGGATGAAGATAATAAATCAAAAGGTTTATGAATGCAATTACTACTTGCTAATAAATTGAACTATTCAAATTACCACACATCTAAGATTACTTTTACAAATGGTTTCTAATCTAAAGTTCACACTTAAACAATTCAACACAATATCTTTATAAATGCTATGAATGTTATTAACACACCTCTAAACAATTAATCACAAATACTATTAAACACTCCTCTAATTAATCACAATGTCTTTACGAATGCTATCACAAAGTTTTGTCTGATTAAAAGGTTGGTCTGATTTTACTTGGATTGCGACAGGAGGTTTAGTGGTTGCAGGAGGTTGTTTACAACAAACTAGTTCTAATACAGAGTACGGTAGGAAGTATGATAAGAGTAGTAGGGAGTATGATTAGTACGACAGGAAGTATGATAAACAGAAACAAGAAGTGGTTCTGTAAATGAATGGAGATTTAAGCAGTAGCAAAACAATGATATATAATAAGTGAAACAGATATGAATGCTTCAGCCAACTACTTCATCGGACAATTAAATCCTTGATTAATAATAACAAGGATTATATAGATTAACAAACATACATGCAATGAACTCAGATAATTGAGAAATATGTAAATACACACGTTCAATTTAATCTACAGAAAGAAGCATGAAATCAATCAATGCTGAATACGCACAAAATAAACTAAAGTGATCTCACCAAGTTTCCCGAGAGGGAGCCCTCCTCTAGTTCACAGATTGAGAGATGTCTAAAACCAGCTGCTACAGAAGCTTCATGTTCTTAATATCACAAGTTTTCCAAGATAATATAAAGAGAGTATTTTTCATATATCATATGTTATCTGTCTTGCAATTAACATTCGCTTATATAGACTTAATATGTTTTAACTGAATCAATAAATAAGTTGGAATGACCGACGGCCTATTCCCTAAATGTAGATGATGATTTGTTTTGGCCGTTGGCCATATAACTATTTACAAAACAATCTTGGCACAAAATAACATACGGCCAGAAACTGATATGTTTTAAACATTCAAACTATTTACTCAAAATAACATAGCAGAACTATAACTTTCAAAACTGTTCCTCCAATCAAATAGCTGGCTCCACACTTATGCATCCTTAGTTTCCTTAGTTCCTGTAGCAGCATCAGTCACAATAGATCATTTTCATAAAATTAATAACTTTTTAGGAACTATTCTTCCCTCTTTAAATAAGTACTAAATATTCTAATTTCCTATCAATAGTTTAGCAAAAAGGGAATTTTATGCCAAAGAAGTGGGAAATGTACAAGGTAAAAGGTTAACAAAAACAGGGCACTATTAGGACTCAACATCTCCCCCCAACTAAGGGATTTGCATGTCCTCATGCAAACAAAGTATACAAACCAGGTGGAACGTTGCTGTCAGGGTGCTCCATGGACTCTTTTGGGAAACAGCTGGACTATTAATGTTATCCTGTAGTGTGACCCTGGATCTGAATTGTTGAAGCTCCTGCTGAAGTTGCATAAAAGTATGTAGAAATTCATTGACAATAACCATGGGAATGTGCGGTATTGTCATTTGCAGTGGAATAGGTTTAAGAAGAAGACCAAAAGTACCCGAAAGGTCCTGTGAAGGCATTTCAGAGACAATCAAAGGCTGTGATGTCATGGTCTTATCAAGTTTTGAGTGACAAGAACTCTCTATATTTTCTGTAGCATCTCCCAGAAGAGTTTCTTCCTGAGGTGTTTCAATAGTGTCTTCCAGATTTTGCTTTAAATGATCTTCATCCTGTCCACAGGCCCTCTAGGGAGTATTTTGCAATGTATCATTTGTTTACCGTACTGGGGTAAATGAATCAATGCATACAGATAATAGATAAGAACAGTAGAACTCCTTGTATTATTTGCATATGCCAAGAAGATTACATAATGCTTATAAGATGATTACAATGGTTACCCAGAGGGTATATATATACATCCTGAGGAACCTTCCCGAAGGGGTCCGTTGGCTACCTGACAATTACCAAAGGGCCAGTCGGCTACAACAAGAACCTTCTCGAAGGAGCATACACCGACGGGATACATCCTGACACACACCCTGTTGGCTACACCATATTTACCAACGACATCATCCCCCCAAAAAAGAAAAGTCATCTCTGGACGACAACACAACAAAACTCAAAACAACTAATTACATTTATTCATAAAAACAACATACACGTCATACATAGACATCATGAACCAGAAGGCTGTGTCTCAAATTGTGAGGATCGGCTATGTCGAAGTTGATACACTTGCTCCGTTTGGACCTTCAAACCAGCTCTGATCTGAGAATTCTTCTCCACTACTTCTTTCAGCATCAAAGTGATCTCCTGGCACTCAACTTCCTTCTGATCATAAGCCTTCTTCGCTGAGTCCTTCTCTTGTAGTATTGTTGTCAAACGTTGTTCCCCTGCTGATAGTTGTTGTTCTACCTGCTACTTCCCTCGTACACTTTCCTTAAGTTGTGCTAACAAGGCTGTCCGCTCCGCTTCCCATGCAATCTGTTGGGTGGCAAGTCGGTCGGCCATCTCCTCCTGAGCCTTCTTGGCCGTCTCCCGAGCTTCCTACCCATCTTCTCTCTGTAAACACCAACTCTGCCAAGGACTTGCTTCATTCTGTGATGTCAGCAAGGCATGAACGAACATCCTTATCCTTCTCTTCTGCTAGTGGTAGAGGGTCTGTCACCTGCACCCCTCCATCTACTTTTTTGTTGCTGCTGCACTCTGATCCTCCACCCTTGGTGATGCCGACACCTCGACTACCTCGTTGTTCAACCAAATGGCCTCCAACTGCAGGTCCTCTCTCATGGGAGACTTAATGGAGGGACCTCTGGCAGTAGGGGCAAGTAATCATCGCCTCAAGTACTCACTCACCCGACTCACTGAGCTCATCCGTTCCACTGCTGGCACCTGGGGTTCCGCTTCCGATATGCTCAAATCAACATCCTGATCTGTCGCCTCATCCAACAGAGTGTTTTCTATCGTGACTACTGCATCCGTCCCAATCACCTCTAGACGGACCTGCTCCTGTGCACCTCCCTGACTGATTCCTCCCTCCGTGGCTACCGGCTCCACTACAGGAGATGGCTAAGGCAAACTCGCTGCTATAGGTACGGGGCTCAGTTCCTGAACCGCTGGCTGAGATTCTGCAGGTTGCATACCCATGTCCGTTGATGGTGTTGTCCTCCAGCTTACTTAAGGTTGGACAAGTGCTGAATGTGAAACTGATCTTGCTACTGTTGTCCGTGATCTGGGATGTAGAGTGACTAGGGTCATGACCACTGGATGCCGGAACTGCCCAAAACCTAGGATTGAACATCTACCATGGTATGCATATGCGGAGCTGAAAATGACGGAATTGATGGCATGGCAGTTACTGGCACAGCCAACAACTGTCACGGAAAGCGAAGTGGGGTCACTGAAATTACCCCAACTTCCTCATCATCTTCCTCCTCATCCTGCTCCACCTCTTCCATATCCTTTGACTTGTCCTCCTCACAAGATGTATCTTGTCGGCCACTATCTGTGTTGCCTGATTCCTCCATCTCCTGTCGCACCCTCTTCTGACCAACGCCCTTCTGCCCTATAGGTGAGTCTAAATGCTTCCATTGCATTATCAGAGGCTCGCCAGGTACTGCAAAACTTGGCTGTATTTCCAACTTGTCTTCGGGTATCGTCCTCACAGTTGCCTCCAGAAAGAGTCTGATGGCATAATGCGGCATGTAAAATGTTTTATGCTGCAATGTCATGAACTCATCCATACGGGTGGCCAAAAGAGAAGCCTAGTCATACACCTTCCCGTTCATGAGTCCGTTCATCATACTGACCAACAGAAAGGAAATGTCTGACACCCTGCTTGAACCTATCAGTCTACTCTTTACCACGTCCATGAGGCACTTCCAAGGGCCTTCTCTGATGTAAGATTTCCGCAACCCTCTTCCCCTCGAAGTGCTAATAAGGGCATCTTTCTGCTATTGTACCTGGTCGTTGCACACTAACTGTACCAACTGCAACGTCCTCTCCTTGTCCATCTTTTTGGGCTTACTGTCAATTTTCTTCCCTCCTTGTGCCGCTCCTGGTATGCCGAATACTCTGGTAAAGTCAGCTGACCAAAATGAAACCACCACGTCATACCCCAAATATGGAACTGAACTCTTCTAGGAGTGCCTGTCATATGCCTCAATCATGGGACGCAATACACCTTCAAAGTCTTGGATACAAAAAACTGGCATCCAAATTGCCCACTCCACCTGTGCCTTTCGGATGCTCCACCTGTGCCTTTCAGATGCTTGCTTTGACGAGGTGGGTATCTGGATTTTCATTCCACCACTTCCTGCAATCCAACCCATTCAACCCTTCAAATGCTACATTCTGTGGCGTTGTCTGCACCTCTGGCCGATTCTATACTTTGGCCCTTTGCTTGCCCTTGTCCTTTCTGCGTGGCCCTGCTTCAAAAAGTCCTGCCTGCACATCCTGACTCATAGCTGAATCCTGATCAAGTTGCTTCTTCCAAGCCCTCCTTCCGGTTGATTGCATACCTAATACGCCTTTATCAGTTTGGTGAATATATTGTCGTTAGGTCAGTTACTTATTTCGTACAGCTGCAAAATTTCCCCTCTTGACCTTTATACGGATGTTGGCCCTTTATCCTTACTCCTGTATCTATTTTTGGACGTTGTACGACTACGCTCCTCTACTTGCCTTCCTGATTACATCAATTCACAACTTCTTAGTCTATGCGTTCTTAATCCAACTGGGCACCTTCCACAATATGCTTGTTCTAGAACCCTCTGTGCCACACTAACTTACCAGATACTCACGCAATGGTAACAACTAAATTCCTTCCCCATACACCTCCAGCTAGGCACTTTAAATGAAATCACTAATTTTATAACTTACTACTCCTGCTATCGTACGAAGCTTTATCTTAAGACCATTCCAATAGCACTCTTATATTGTGTCCTTGTTCACCGTACGGTGCATGGTATGGATGCTGGTACTTAGGTATGGTCCTGTGTTTTCTGCTTGCTAAACAATGCTTTCATTCTAGCGAATTCTCCAATCCAGTCCATACGGTATTCGTTACTCACGTGCTCCTTTCCTATGTTCCACAGTGAACCATACAGTGATGAAATGAATATATCCTATTGCTGGACAATGTCGTACGGTACTCTCCAAATCCCAGATGTCGTACTTTCGCACTTATGACTTTGCTTCTTATGAAAATGTCATACTATGGGTCCCGTACTATAAGCCGTATGGTTACGCGAAAATAGTGAAAAAAAGTAGGAACATGACGTACGACAGCCCTTCACAATACCGTACGGTGCTCCTTAATCCCATATGCCGTTCGGTCCTCCTTAATCCACCTGATGCTATACAGTCTAGTTGTTTTCCAAGATGGCCACACGGTAGCATTTAAAGTGTCGTACGGTGACACTAAAAACACCGTACGGTATGCATTGCTCCTCATGAAGCCGTACAGTCTCCCCCTAATGCCATACGGTCACTTGATCATACGGTGATTATTATTATTATATTTTATTTTATTTTTCCTTTTTTTTATTTTTTTAAATTTACTACTCCCTGGTATTTCGCGATGGCAGCTTAGCAGGCGCATGATAAATTTTCAACTTACACCCGTTCACTGTGTCCAAAACTTCCTGTCCATCCAACGTCCATAACTTGATTGCTCCATTATCGCCTACTTCCCGAATCTGATATGGCCCGACCCACTTAACTTTGAACTTACTTGGTTTAATCTCATTCCAGCCATCGTACTTCAACACCCACTGTCCAGGTTAAAATTTGTTCAATTTCAAGTGCTTATCGTGCCATACTTTGCACCTGTTTTGTGTCACCTCTGTCGCCCACTGCGCCAACAATTGCTTCTCCTTGAGCTTGTTCAAATTATGCAGCTGCTCCCTTAAACTTTCCATGTCGCCTAACTTATTTTTCAGCATTATTCTTAGGCTTGGTATCATGAATTCCACTAGTACCATTGCCTCCTATCCAAACATTAATTGGAAGGTGTGTGCCCCATTGTCACCTTGTACGCCGTGTGGTAAGCCCAAAGGGCAGAGGGTAATTTTTCTTCCCAATCTTCTCCTTCAACTACACAAGACTTGTAGATAATTGATACCAGGATTTTGTTTGTAGCCTCGGCCTGTCCCTTTGCTCTCGGGTAGTACGGGCTCGATAATGAATGATAAATCTTGAATTCAGTGGTGAGCAGTCGGATAACATGGTTCACAAAACATCCACCCCTATCACTTGTTAACTGCAATGGGATTCCATACCTAGTAATGATTTTCTCATAGATAAATCTTGATGTGCTTACCGCCAAGTTATCTGGTAGTGCGCATGCCTCCACCCACTTGGTCAAGTACTCTGTCGCTACGACAATGTATTGGCATCTTCTAGTTTTGCTCGCCTTCAAGGGTCCAATGAAGTCCAATCCCCACCTTTCAAAGAGTTCCTGCGCGTGCGAGGGGTTAAGTGGCATTAAGTCGTCGTTCACGCCGTCCGCCGGTTCCCCTATTTTGATTCTCGACAGATGGTATGTGCTGACATGTTTCTTCCTAGGTCGTACAATGATTTTGAAAGTGAACTACAACAGAAGCAACCACCTACTGACTCTACCTTGAATGACAGGTTTATTGATCATATACAACAGAGCCTGATGGTCGACATAGAACACGAACGGCACCGCCAACAAGTAATGAGAGAACTTCTATATGGCATAGACCATTCTCAATGCTTCCCATTCTGTTGTGTTGTAGTTCTTCTCAGCTTTTGATAACAATCGGCTGGCAAAGTATATCGAGTGATCCAACCTATGGCTACCTGTCAACGCCAAGGTTGCTCTGATCGCATAGTTGGATGCGTTGACATGAACATGAAACTCTTTGTTCCAATCTGGATACGCCAAGATGGGAGCCGTAGCCAATCGTACCTTGAGCCCTTCAAATGCCTCATCCTGTTCTTTCTCCCATCTAAACGATTCTCCTTTACACGGTAACCTGTCCAGCGAGTATGATACCTTGGCAAAAATTTTGATGAACCTTCTGTAATAACCTGTGTCCTAGGAAAGATTTTACCTCCATTACATTGGTGGACAGTTGCATTTCCAATATGACTCTGACCTTGTCCGGATCTGTCTTCAAGCCCTCTGTACAGACTATATACCCAAGCAGTCTTCCCTGCGGAACCATGAATCTGCATTTCTTTGAATTCAAGGCTAGTCGCGCCCGTCAACATCTCTCCATACATTCGCCCATCGCTGCCAGATGTTTGTCCTCAGCACTAAATACCAACCAATCATCTAGGAATGCCTTAAAGTTTCCTACGGACATTTTGTCAAAGATGTGCAATATGATTCGTTGGAATGTAGCAGGCACATTGCACAGGCTGAATGGCATCCAGTTATATGCATACACCCCATCTTCTATGACAAAATGTCATCTTCAATTTGTCCTACTCTGCTATTGAAATCTGATTGTATCCGGAGAACTCGTCCATAAAGGAATAAATTTCATGTCCTACGACTTCTTCCAATATACTGTCTGTAAATGGGATCGGGAAGGGATCCTTATTTGTGACTGCATTAAGGCATTTGAAATCAACGCATATCTGGATTTGGGTGGTGTCCTTCAGTGAGATTACTATGGGTGACACCCATTCACTTGTCTGCACCTTGAAAATAATACCAACTTCCAACATTCAGTTGATCTCTTCTATAACCCGTGCCGCATAGTTCTTATTCATCCTGTAGGGTCGCTTATGTATGGGTACTACTCCTTCGACCAGCGGGATGCGGTGCATACACAATTCCGGCGGTACTCCTTTCAGATCTTTGTATGTCCATGCGAATACATCTTTGTATTACAAAAATATCTTGAATGCCACTACTTTCAGTATTTGATCCCAGTTATCTCCTACCAGTATGTTCCTTGGTTCGGCCTCATCTCCCAAATTCATTGTTTGCAGTCTGGCTTCGTTGAACTTGATGGGCTCCCCCTCACTAAATGCATGGGCAGGTGTTTCATCGAGTAGCACATCCCCCTCTTTTACTTCTGTGAATTCTCTTGGAAATCCATCATCGTTGTGTCCTTCCTCTATTGTCAATACATTGCGACTCTGAAACAGTTCATAGTCCTCCATCTACCAGTGGTAGAGACTGTTTACTGAATCCAAATCATCATCTCCTTCCAACCGTAGGACTCCCTCCTGATCTGTTCCATACGCTGCCTCCCTTCATCCTCTTCTTCTTCGAAATCTGATGACAGAGCTTCTTCCCTGACCATCTGGGTGTGTAAATCAATGATGTATTTTCCGCCTTTTGCTTTCAAGTGATAGAGTGTTTTTCTTCTAGTCATGTTTAACTTTGGCTGGAATGAGCCACCCCCGACCCAGAATGGCATCGTATCCTTTCCTCTTCAACAGGATTATAGTGAAGTCAAGCAAGAATGGTTGTGTTCTAATCATCACCGATTGTGCCGTCAAGACTCCCAATGGTTTGATCCCATGCTAGTTTGCCATTAACAACTAGAATGTAGGAGGCCACAATGTCAGCTACCCTAACCTCTTCCAAGTATCCTCTGGTAACACATTGACACCGGACCCTCCGTCCACAATCACGAGAATTCTCATTTTGACGACTGCCAAATGTCGTCCGGATGAGAGGGCTAGCAACATTGGATCCTCTACACTTGCGCCACTTTCCTTCTCCTTTCCTTGTTTTGTTGACAATGTAGTAAACGGGGCAATGTTCATGAGTGTCGATCAGAGTTGAGGCATCATGAGCAGCAGATCGTTGATCTTGACTGGTACCTCAGTTTGTAATATCTGCTTGACGATGTTCTGTTTCGCGTCGTTCCTTGCAGAGGTACCAATAGTGTCCTTCAAGTGTGCTTTCTCCGCCTGCGTTGCTTTCTAAATTTCTGCCCTCGCCTCCTCCAGCCTCTTCTTGTCTTCCATCGGGTTCGAGTGCAGTTTTGCTTGCTTCCATGTGATTGCTAGAACCTCCTCTTCGTCTGTCCCAATCGTGATCAAATTAACTCCCGATTTCGAGCACTTGGCATCTTCATGATCGTCGGGTCCGCACCATCTGCATAATAATTTCGATGTGTTTGCCGTTGTACAATCCCAAGCAAAGTGGCCCCACAAATTACATGCTCGGCACCGAACTATGGATCGGTCGTTCGCATCGTACTGAATTCGACTCCTGCTGCCATTATTATTGTTGCCATCGTTGTTATTTTGTCCTCGTCGATTATTTCTGTACCCTCCCGACGTGGCGCCCTCCTACTGGTGTTCCCACTCCCTCCTGACATGGAAGCCTCCTATGTGAGGAACACTTGCTAAGGTCCTCTTGTTTTCAGATTGAAAGGGCATTCCTTTGTGGAATGTCCCAGGATCTGGCAAATCTCGCAAAATTGGTCCTTGAGACAGGATCCCTTTGTATGGCCTTCTTTCTTGCACTAGGTGCACCATAGCTCATTTCCCTTGGTCTCCTTCTACATGTTCTTGAATTCTTTCATCATCCAAATCATATCCTTTTGGAGGGCACGGACCTTCTTGCTCCCCTTTTCGTCATCGTTGCTCTCCTCTTCTGAAGATGTGTCGTCATCTGAATCAGACGAGCTACTCTTCTTCTTTTTCATCTTTTGCTCACTTTCCAGGTTCATTGCTCGAATGTACACTTCAGTGTATGACGATGGCGGCGCAATCTTCATCTTCTTCCGCAACTTTGGGTGCAGGCCTTCAATGAACCATTTTTTTTGCAGTCCGTCAATCGGCTTATTTTCCATTTTATTTATCAAATCTTTTAATTTCTTCGCGTAGACTCGGACTATTTCATTTTTCCCCTGTTTTGTATTGTATATCTCTGCTACGATTTCGTTGTCGTCACACAACAACTAAAATTCCGTAATGAACTACTTTTTGATGTTGTCCCAATTGTTTAACTTTTGGGGATCTGTATCGGTGAACCAATCAATTGCAACACCCCGTAGGGTGGCTGGAAACTGTCGGACCCATTCATTTGTATCCGTTATGTCATTCACCCTCCAAATCGTTTCACATGTTTTACAATGTCGGATTGGATCGGTTGCTCCATCACCATAAAATTTTGGCAATTTTTCGTTTGGTCCTGCCATTATTACTTGATGTTGTGTAGGGGCACTGTCTGTTACTGTAACACCAATGTTCTATATTCCGGCACCAACACTTTGTATTCCGGCACCAACGCTTTGTATCCCAATACCAACGCTTTGTACTCCGGCACTAACGCTTTGTATCCCGATACCAACGCTTTGTACTCCGGCACCAACGCTTTGTATCCCGATACCAACGCTTTGTACTCCGGCACCAACGCTTTGTATCCCGGCAACTGTGCTTTTTGGTGAAGGGTCTCCGTTAAGCAAATTTGCCCGTTCTAGAAGTATATCATGGACAAAGAGTTTACTCCACACTCGTGCTCCCTTAGCAATCCAAGCCCTACAAGTCGATTCCCTTCCATCTAGATTCTATTCCCTCGGCGAGTACAAGTTCAAAAACTCCTCTCTTGCTTCTTCCACCAATTCCACCCACTATCAAGTCTCCTCCAACAATTCCTCCATGCTTTTGTGTCTATCAACAATCTTCTGAAACCTCCTTCTAAGTTCAGCTTGCTGTGCCAAAATTAGATTTCCTTGTGCTATGCGTATTTCATCCTTTTCCTTCAACTTATTCTTATTCTTGTTCAGCTGATTCGGCATTAGTCTTCATTCCTCCACCTTAGTTCCAGGTCCATTGGGCAATGGCGCCAAATATTTACCATACTAGGGTAAATGAATCAATGCATACAAAAAATAGATAAGAACAGCAGAAATCCTTGTATTATTCGCATATGCCAAGAAGATTACATAATACTTATAAGATGATTACAATGGTTACCCAGAGGGTGTATATATACATCCCGAGGAACCTTCCCAAAGGGGTCCGTCGGCTACCTGACACTTACCGAAGGGCCCATCGGCTACAACAAGAACCTTCCCGAAGGAGCATACACAAACGGGATACATCCTAACACACACCCTGTCAACTACACCATATTTACCAACAACATCATTTTCCCAAAAAACATCAAATTCGAGTTCATCTCCTACATCCAATGTTTGTTGACCCTTGTCTTCTTGATCCAGGTTATTCTTCGGAGATTCTACAGCTTTATCATGGCTTGTTTCTTCTATAGATTGAAATTTAGGTTCCTTATTAGAATTTAAAGTTTGGCCTTCAAGGGTTTCTCCCTCCTCATTCGCTTCTGGATTTTTCAATTCATCTAGAGGATCACACTAATCTGCAGTAGTGTCACCTTCATTAAAATTGTCTTCTTTATTGGCAGAGTTTAGTAAACTTTCTATGAATGCTGCCTTCCTCTGTTTCTTCATATGTTTGGTTTGACGGCAAGATTCTCTACCCACTTTTTCCTTCTGTTTCTTATTAGAGCTACTGGTCAAAATCTCAACTTTGACATCTATTGCAGCTTGAGCAGCATTGGCTAGGTTTTCTAAACGGCTAGCAGATTGTGGCAGATTACGACGTACTAAAAAGGGGCTAGGTGTTTTTGTACTAAAGGAAGTGCGTAGGCCTTTTTCAAGTGTTTGCAAGGGTTCATCAGCAGGGTTTTCCTCTGGGTCATGGCTTGGAGAGGGTTGTTCCTCAATCATGGTTTCAGGATCTTTTTGTTGGGGTCAAAGGGAATTATATGTAGGGTGAACAAATGCATCCCATGCTATGGGGGTATCCTAGAGCTGAAGACCATGTATGACCAATAGCTTAATCAAACCAAGATGTGCTAGGGAATTTTCATAACCTTCCCTAAACTGAGTGCAAGCTCTCTTCAAGAAATAATACAAATAATAGGGAAGATTAACAAGTTGCCCTAACCTCAAATGAAGCATGAACCATAAATGATGTGCATGAACAAAAATGAAGCAGCCCTCACAGGTAATATACTAACCTATAAATTGGGTAACCGAATCCCATGGCGAAGGAAGGGTTTTGCGTCAAGCTCCTTGTCCCTTAACAACCTCCACAGACTCGTTGCGCTACAAAAAATTGGTTCTGCCGGTTTTTAATTCTGTAACCCACGTACTGGCAGTGGGAAAATATAATTCACCAATTTGGGGGAGATCAGTTACAGTGGCCACCATTTGCACCATTACTGGAAAGGTAATGCCCCGTATTGTCATAGTGTCTTGTACAAAGGCTCAAGCAAATTCTTCAACAATGATGAGATCATAACCCTGCAACCGACGGAAGAATCGATGCCATCTCGCATGACGAAAAATCTTGTAAGCTTCATTATTTGCCAATAACTTGTCCATGGAATCTGGTTCAAACCACTTACATTTTCCACCCATGACAACAGAGAAATGTTGAATCCAAAATGCAAATAGAGAGGAATGGAGACCTTGTCACAAAAAAAATCTGTCGTTTAAGGGTGAAATGGGGAAATAATGGTGATAGGACTCCAACCTGCACGAAGGAATCATAAAGAGAAAGTGGCCGGAGTGGAAATAATTAATGGGAGAGGAAATGCAGAGGTACAACACCCCCCCCCCCCAACTTTGGCATGAAAACATCCCGTTTTCGAAACTAGAGATAAAAAATAGAAAACAAAGTACAACTAAAAGGAGGGTAAGAAAACTTCCCTAAAAGTAGAAGAATGATCAGCTGACGATGACGAAATAATGATTGAGCAATATCCATGCCGCACGAGCCAAGTAAGAAGTGATGATGCCAAAAAATCCAAGGGACACCTTCGAAAAATGAAGGCAGCACATGAGAAGGAATGAAACCTAAAGCAAAAAGATTTAAAAAGGATGGTCATCAAAAGTTAAGATTGCGAGCAGAGACACATGACAAGCAGAGCCGTGGAGTCCTTTTGAAAACGCTAGAGCAACAGGAGAGTCACTAGACGCCAAGAGAAGGGCGATAGGAACAAGGAAACCTCTTGTCGCCTCCATCAGAGATGAGTATGGAAGAGCGGTTGCTATTGTGACAGCAAGAGAAGGGCGATAGGAACAAGGAAACCTCCTGTCGCAGCCAGAGATTTTTTTTCTTTTTTTTCTTTTTTTTCTTTTTTTTTTTTTTTAAAATTTATTTATGTACATACGACACAAGACTGCCAAAGAATCGATTTTCAATCAAGTGCCGCCTGGAAGCGCTAGAGAACCAATTTTCACTACCAAATAGTCTAACTACAGATCACTAGATTACCCAGTTTTCAACCAGTAGTTGGCCAACAACACCAGAGATTGGTTTTCATTGTTGGATTTTATTTTATTTTTTAATAATATATATATATATATATATATTCTATCAATGCTAAAGGAGACCAAAAGGAACAATGGTGAATTCGTCAGCAATCTCCAGAAAGAAAGCTTCCTTCAAGAGAGGCTTCTTATATAGCTTCAATCGATGACCATTAACGAGGAGCTTGCGACATTCAGAGTCCACAGTGCAGAGTTAAACTGCACCATTGTCATATACATGCTCAATTTTGTAAGGTCCGAGCCATCTTGTGTGAAATTTGCCTTTAAAATCCTAGAATTGGGAGTCGTATATAAGTGCCCAATCGCCAGGCTGAAAAGAACACTGACAAATGTGTTTGTCATGCCACAGTGCTCATTGATTTTGAACAAGTTTAGTATGAAGAAGTGCTTCTTGACATAACTCATCAAGGGAGTGGAGTTGTGTTGGACGTTCCTTTTGAGCATCAGAGAGACTCAATCCGAGTTGAAGGGCAATTCGAAGAGTCTTAATCTCGAACTCAATAGGAAGTACAACCTTCTTACCATAAACCAATTCACAAGGTGTCAGACCAGTGGTGGTCTTCCACGTAGTATGATAGGCCCACACAGCTTCAAGAAGTCGTGTGGCCCAATCACGCTTATGAAGTGCAACGGTTTTACTAAGAATATTTTCCAGTTCTCGATTAGTTACCTCGACTTGTCCATTAGCTTGAGGATGATAGGGTGACGATTTTCTATGGTGAATCTCATATTCTTTGATTAATGCAGCAATAAGGTCTGAAGTGAACTAAGGTCCTTGATCAGTAGTGATCTCATGTGGAACACCAAAGCGAGTGAAGATCTCGGAATATAAGAATTCAACGACTTTGGTATCTCGAGCATGCTTAAGTGCAACCACCTCAACCAACTTTGTGATATAATCTGTACAAACAAGAATATATTCCTTGTTTTTGGAAGGTGGTTGATAGGTCCAACAAAATCAAGACCCCATTTTTCAAAAGGTTCAATAGAAAGCTAAGGGTGAAGTGGCATCTCATCTGATCGTGTAGGACGACCCATGCGCTGGCACTAGTCACAATGTTGAACATAATGTTTGCAATCCTTATGGAGCGTAGGCCACTAATAACCTACAGTCAGAATCTTTTGAGCAGTCAATTGAGCAGCAAAGTGTCCTCCACAAGGTTCAGTATGACAGGCACAAAGACTATCAAAGACGTCGTCCTTAGGAATGCAGCGGCGCATGATGTTATCAATGCCGGTATGAAATAGAAGACCATTGATCCAAGTATACTGTCCACTAAGGCCCACTAACTTACGACGCTCATGAGGAGAGAAGTGCGGTGGAAATTTGCATGTAACCAAATAGTTGGCAATGTCGGCATACCACAGACTTTTGGCAAAGATCACAAAGAGGTGTTAATCAGGGAACGAGTCATCAACAAGAACAACTTCATTATCTGATTGCGGTATCCAGAACAAGAAATTTGCAACAACATTTTCTCAACCAGGCTTATCAAGTATAGTGTCATCAAATTCTTGTAATAAAAGCAACCATCTAATAACCCTACAGGTTACTACAGGTTTATTCATCAAAAATCGAATTGCTGAATGATCAGTATGAACAAACACCTTATAACTAGTAATGTAGTGCCAAATTTTATTAATGGCATAAACAATAGCTAAAAATTATTTTTCAGTTACCATATAATTTACCTCAACTCCAGTGAAGTTCTTACTTATGTAGTAGATTGAATAGAAGAGGTTGTCTTCCTTTTGTCCAAATACTGCTCCCATTGAGAAGTCAGAAGCATCAGTGTGAATATGGAATGGTAATTCCCAATTAGGACCTCTGAGAACAGTAGTTACCAACTTGGTCTTAATAGTTTCTAAGGCCTCTTGACATTCAAGGGTCCAAGTGAAAACAACATCTTTAGGAAACAAGGCGAACAAAGGAGAAGCAATCTTACTAAAGTTTTGAATAAATCTCCTGTAATATCCGGCATGACCAAGGAAACTCCGAACATCCTTTTGTGTCGAGGTGTGGGGAGGTCTTGAATTATTTGAATCTTTTTGGGATCAACTTCTATACCTTTTGATGAGATTAAATGACCTAAAACAATTCCCTCTGTCATCAACATATGACATTTCTCATGGCTTAGAGACAAATTAGTGTCAATACATCGCTTGAGCACTTTCTCTAAGTTAGTCTTTAGCTTCATCAAAGGTATTTCCATGAACAATAAAATCATCCATATAAACTTCTACACAATCATTAACTAGATCAGCAAAGATACTTAATACTGCCCGTTGGAATGTTGCAGGGGCATTACATAACCCAAAAGGAAGAACATTGTATGCAAAGGTTCCCCATGGGCAAATAAAGGTAGTTTTGTCCTAATATTCTGGGGCAATGCGGATCTGGTTGTACCCGCTAAATCCATCCAAGAAGGAAAAGAATTGCTTTCCTGCAAGAGTATCCAAGACTTGATCAATAAAGGGTAATGGAAAATGATCTTTCTTAGTAGCCTTATTTAAAGCTTGATAATCAACACAAATATGCCACTTACCATTTTTCTTCGAAATGACAACCAAAGGAGATACCCACCTACTATTCGAAATTGGATAAATGAAGCCTACATTCAAAAGTTTTTGGAGTTCCTCTTTGACAATATCACGCAAGGCATAATTAAGTCAGCGTTGCGGTTGTTGAACTAGGCGACTTCCTTCTTCAATGTAAATGTGATGGGTACAAGTGTCAGGATGAATAACTCACATGTCTTAAATACTCCCATGCAAATGCATCTTTATGTTCTTTAAGCATACTTATGAGATCCTTAACCTGAGCTGGTGTTAACTGTGGATTAATATTGAGGGTACACCTGGGCAGGATTTCCATAGGTTCTGATGATGTAGGTCTGGATGATGTTTCTAGTTTTTCCAAAGACAATAATGGGCTATACAAACACTGATGTGGCAAGAGCTGATGTAATGTGAGGAAATGTTGAATAGATCTAGCATTGCCAACTAAAGGAAAATTCCCGAAAGGACAGTCAACAGTTGCATGAGAGCAAAACACCATAGTTTCTAGGATATCATTAGACTCATACCTATTTTGAAGAAAGCTTACTAAGATGGCCTCATCAGTTAGATCTTCAGAATACTATACTTGCTCAATGGTAAGGACTGGAACATAATCATCTGAATCGCTACCGACCCATGTTGGGTTCTCAGTATCCAATAATGGTTGAGCAGGAGGATATAAGGTCAACTCTTTTGTTTGCTCACCATTCGAAATAATCATGTTACCTGACTGACAATTAATGTGGGCATTGGTTGCTACTAACCAAGGCCTTCCAAGGATGAGAGAATATCCCCCCAACTTAGCTTTGGGTTTAAGGATCATGAAATCAGTTGGATAATCCCAACTATCAATGGAAAGAATGACATCTTCTATAACCCCTTCTAGTCTGACTAAGGATCGATCAGCTATTTGAAGCACTGTAGGAGTAGGTCTAAGTCCCTCTTAAGGATAATTTTATTTTTGTTTCATTTGTCATTACATTTATAGCAGCACCTAAATCCACAAGTGTATTAGTAATAACAATTGTACCAATACTTACCTGGATAACAGGACTGCCAGGATCTGCATATTTTGGAATGCTGATATTTCCCAACATTAATTCTGCAAATTGTCTGATAACTTGAACAATTTGTGGATCCTTCTTTTTCTGGCATCGGGTACATAATTCCCATAATGTCTTATTGTATACTGGCACATCCTTAAGAGCCTACAAAAGAGGAATTTTGATATTAACATTGCCTAATTCATTTAAAATATCAAATTCAGAATGTGTTGGTTCTTTAGGCTCTAACTTATGAATGAATCAATCGGGAAAGGGTGGTTCTTTTTTTGACTCCTCTTCAGGTTCATCTGGGACCTCTGTGATAGTAGCTCCTTTAAGAGCTTTCCCAGATCTGAGGTGTACACCATCCAACTCAACCAAGTTAATAGGATAGGTGGACAAGTTAGTCACTTCACTATGATAGATTGGTTGAGGAGGTTTATTATTGGGATTTGGATTTGGTTGAGTTGGCATGGATGTGGGTTTAGGCGGTTGTGGTGGATTTGAAGGCTGATTCAAAGAAGATGGAGGTATGGAAGGAAGAAATTGTTGAGGTTGTTGATAGGGGCTTATTATTGGTGGTCGAGGAAAAGACTATTGTGGAAGATAGTGTTGCGTATAAGGTTGTGAAGGTAGATACGATGATTGTGGGGGTGGATACAAAGGTTGCAGCCTCCATGTTTGATGCCATGGTTGCGTTCTAGGTTGAAAACTTTGGGGCCATTGTGGATAAGGTTGAGGTTGTTGATAACCTCCATAACATGGACCTTGGTTAAGGAATTGTTGAGGTGGACCGGAAAAGTATTCATTAGAGAACCCTCTAGGTAAAAACTGGCGTCGTGGAGCCATATAATAAACTAGTTCTTTGGTATATTCCATAGGAATCATCCCTTCAGGAAGAGGTCGTAGTGTTGAAGTCTTACTAGCTTCCTCAAGTGATGCTACATGAGTTTGATTATAAGGGTAATCTTCCGGTCCATGCTTCTTACGACACATTGGACAATATACTGCCAAGGCCTTTTCAACTTCCTCATGTTTCCTGCGAGAATACGTGTCAATTTGTTTGCCCATATGATTTAATAAGTCAGTTTTAAGATCTTCAAGTAAATTACCAATTTCACGTTTAGAAATACCTGATGCATTACCCATAGTGGAAAACATACTTGAATTCTCGCGAATAGATCGATGAGACCGCGAATAGTTCCTGCATATATCGCAAATATCTTCAAAGGACATTTTAGAAATATCACCTTTTCCAATCAAATTTAAGGCATCCATGGTTTCATCGCAAATCCCTCTTAAGAAAAGCAACTTGATGGTTTCTGAAGTTAAAACAGGACCTCGTGAGCGTTGTAAACTAAAGGCAAAACGTTCCAAGAAATCTTCAACTAACTCTTCTTCTCGCTAATTCATGCGAAAGATTTCATCCCATACTTCCTTGGTCTTACAATACTCCTAATATTTGGATAGAAAGGCATCTTTCATTTGGTTCCATGTTCTAATGTCCCTAAGACTCATAAACCATCGTAATGCAGCATCCTTCAAAGTAGCTGGAAATAGCTCTAGTTTTTGTGCATCACTTTGATAATCATAGCTATTACAAAGGACATCAAATTCAAATAGGAGCATATCAGGATCTTTAGAGGTTGACCCTCTAAATATGGGAAGTGCGGAGTGAGGGATTTTTGATAGGGGCATCATCCACAGGAGGCCGAATAGGGAACTCAAAGATCATATTGTGTTGAACAATTTCATTCCTATTGTTTCCAGTATTATTTCCTCCTACATTGTTGTTTTCGACATTGTCAGCCATGCCTTCTTCCAAAAATCTGGTTGCCCAAGGTGTAAAATATGTTTTAAAGGGATGTTCCTAAGGTTCTGGAGGCTTACTACACCTAATTTCGTATGACTTTGCAAACTGTTCAGCAATTTTAGAGGGTGTAGTAGAAGAGGTGAATTGAGAAGATGGTTGGATTTTAACTTCACCGCTTGGTTTGATTTCAATAGTTGATGGACTTTTCTCTTTTCGTGGTTTTTGATTCTTTGAGCTACATACGGATTCCTTCTTAACAAATCTACCTTGACTATCTCTAAGCCTATTCATACACCTAAATGATTTACTGCAGTGGAAACCAAAGTTACTATCCTTAGCAAGGTCGACAATTGCTCAAGATTTCTCAAGGCCTCACTATTCCTATCTTGACTTATTATAGTTTCACCCCTTTAATATCTCTCCCCGACAACGGAGCCAAAAATGTTGGGTAGAACTGTGGTTCAGCTTGATGTTATATGATCGAATCAACAATACCCTAAAAATGTCAATCCAAGATTCGTAAACTCGTGAGTGATATAACGGCTGTTTGCACAAGGGGTGAAGATAATAAATCAAGAGGTTTATGAATGCAATTACTACTTGCTAATAAATTGAACTGTTCAAATTACCACACATCTAAGATTACTTTTACAAATTGTTTCTAATCTAAAGTTCACACTTAAATAATTGAACACAATATCTTTATAAAAGCTATGAATGTTTTTGAAATTAAAAGTGACCAAAAGCAAGGGGTCGGCCCAAATACAATCAAAAAGCTGGTAACCAACACATTACCAGCCAGAAACACCAGTAGTCAAAAAATTAACTAAGCAAAGATCCAAAAGACTGCAACCACGAACAAAAACCAACAACTAAGCTAAAACCAAAAAGGAGACAAACTAACTACTAGATTTCCCCACTATCCAAAAAGGTACCCAAGCCAACCAAAGTCTTAATTACAGCTGATAACCAGCAAAACCAATACTACCAGTAAAGTATTAAAAGTCTTTGGATCCAAAGATCCCAATAACTGATAAGAACATAAAAAAACTTAGTTTTCCTTTCTCCCCTTCCCCTTTGCATGTAGTAGGATCTGGGCCCAGTCATCAGCAAGAAACTTGAAGAGCAACTTATGGTCCTCCATGTCCAAGCCCGTGTCCTCCTTTTCCTGTGCCAACAATTGAAGGGTTGTTTCCACAGCATGGGTAACTTTAAGGCCGAATTTGGAGAATGTGAAGAACCCCTCCTCCAAAGCTTTGACCCTTCTTTCCAAATGCATGTATCGCTCATCCATCACCTCAGTTCTATCGTTAGGCCCCACGTCTCCCTTTGCAGCAACCTCCTTCATTTCCTACACCTGTGATTTATCTTGCAAAACCCGTGGGTTAGAGGAAACCTTTGAATTCTCCTTAACAGGGGATGAAATGGTTATGGGAGAATTATCCTTCTTGTTGTTCTCTTCACAAAAGGTAATAGGTTTGACGAAGAAGCTAGCAGACACATGGGTGGTCTCAGTTTTCCCCGCTTTTCCATCAGACGCCTAAGTTTGAGTATCATCCACCGAATTGTTCCCAAAGTTAAAACTTTTATCCCCCTCCTCATTGCCATCATCCTTCTTGGAGTTGGGAATATCTTCCTCCTCCCTTCTATCACTGTTGTTGTCAAAGCTATCTTCTTCAACCTCCTCCACTGGGTATCTAAGGGACTTCTGTTTGCACCTAGCCTGGGATTGAGCAAGCCTACCAAACCTCCTTCTAGGTTTACCCCCATTATCCTCCCCCGAATCCTCTCCAACAACCTCCACTAATTTGTCAATTTTAATCTTCTTGTTTCCCTTTTGTTCTAAGGCTATGTCGGATTTTTTCTTTTTCTTAGTTTCCTTACTAGGGGATGGCCTGGGGGTGTGCATTTTTGTCCCCGTACTTGAGCTCGGGGGGGAGTTCTGACCATGGCGTGGGTTTTCCACAACCACCTCTCTTGGGGGACACAAGGCGAGGTGAAACTGATAAAGGCAGAAAATTAAGCCTTGATGAATTATGGTAAAATTTAAACCTTTACTCTTTTTTTCCCTAGCATTAGCCACCATGTCTTCAAGAGAGTGCAGAAAAAAAAAGGAATAGAAATGAAGTCCCTATTTCTGAAATGATTCAACAAAGGAAAATGGTAGTAATAGCATACACCAAACCTGCCCTCCAGCGTCAGATACCTCATAAGGACTAGGCACACATCATCCCAGGGAGCGGGTAACTTATCTCTTCTAAACCCACCTCTGTAATGAATCGGCTCCTCGCCCTCCGTGAAAAAGCTCTTCATGTTGGCCTCGTCAGTAATTTTGGTAACTTTCCTCCATTTTGTGCCCTTCATGGAGAGGCCGGTCACCATGGCGATTACTTCCTCTGTGACTTGGAAGGTGATACCATTGATGGTAACCTTCCTATCATTCTAGCTATTCACAAACTGGTGCACGCAATTCTCATCATATCCAGCCATCGACATCATGTAGAGCAAAAAACCCCCTTCCTTCAGTAAAAACCAGGTAGCCATTTTGTCCTCAAAGTTCTCAATTTTCGTTGGCTCCAACCGATTCAGGTCCCCCCCATTTCAATTTCTCCAATTTCCGACTCCCCTTCTTCAGAAATACGCATTTGAACTTTTTCGGCTTCAATCTTTCTGCGACTACTCTCCTTAACTCTTTTGAAAAGATGAAAATAAAAAGTGTAGACCCGTGTTTGATGAGCTCCAAAATCCCATACCGAGTTATTATGGGATTCTTGGATGTGAAAAATCATAATTTTCTCACCCCGACGATTTCTGACACCCTAATTAATAATATCTTGCGTACTTCCCTTTGGAGAGCAATTTGAAACTCACAACGAGTCTCCATAACTACGAAAAGACATTTTTCTTAATTCGTAATCACTCCACTTGCCGTTTGTACGGCCATGTCTACCCTTTACTTCCAAAAAGCATTAGTTTAATTTAGCACCTAAAATCGCCGTCTTGCCAGATTTGGCCTTACTTTTAAAGTTTATAGACTTCATCTTGAATTTATCCCAGCTTTTTCCTTGGATATCAACACCCTTAAATCTTCGTTGAGATCAGCTAAATTCTTCCAACACGTGATTGCCATTGCATTAAACCCCATGGCAACCACTGCGTCTGCCACCTGATTGCCCTCCCTGTAGATGTGTTGCAAGTGGACCATTTTCATTTCATTCAAGATTTGCTTAATATCCAAAATGATATTTCTAATCTTCCATCCCAATCTAGCCTCCCCCTTAACCAAATCAATCACTAATTTGGAGTCCCCTTCTATTGTTAACTCCATAATTTGTCTTTCCCTAGAGAGTTGAAGACCCCATAATACGCCATAGCCTCTACCACATTATTGCTACCATTCCCCACCTTACCCGCATAAACCAACAGCACATCACCATTCCTATCCCGCAACACACCTCCAACCGCTCCAAATCCTCCTTTTGCAGCACCATCAAAGTTCAGTTTATACTGTGTTATGGTGGGAGGTCTCCATTTTGTCTGTTGTCTCCTCCTCCTAGCTAAGTTATCAAAAAGGAAGAAATCCTCTTGACAACCCCAATTTTCAGCCACCAGGCCTTCAAGTCTACTTGGCTCCTCCTTTGGCATTTTACATTTAGCCACTCTTAAATTTTCCTTTAACAATTTATTCATTATTCCAAAAACCACTTCCACTATCTTACTTTCCTCCCTAAATATCTTGTTATTTCTTTCTTTCCATATGTGCCAAAAAACATATGGTGGAATAATATTCCATAAAAAAACTAATCTTGGGTGGTAAAAGGGGCAATCCCAGCACTCCACAAACTGGCCCAAGTTATCCTTCATAACCCAAGCCACACCAAATCTTTCCCAAACCTTAGTCCAGATCCCTAAAGCAAACTGACATTCTATGAAAAGGTTGGAAATACTTTCTTCCTTTTCCTTACACAGACAGCAACAATTTGTTATATAGAACCCCCTCTTTTTCAAATTGTCAAGTGTTAAAATTTTGCTATGCTATGTCGTCCACCAAAAGAAATTGATTTTAGGAATAAGGTTAGTAATCCATACCTTACGCCATAGAATTGGGGTAGGATCCTTACTGAACATGAAAGTATATGCAGATTTTACAGTGAAGTTCCCATTTGGGGTTAAGTCCCAAGCCATAATATCCTCGTGAGGCAGTAAGGGGAGTCTCTGTTCTTTTATCAATTCTTCCAGTTCCTTTAAGAGAACAACATCCTCATGTGAGTAGCCCTCCTTATGAAGCTTCTTCCACCTCCTCCCCTAATCAATATAGTCCCCAACTTTTCCCCCTATATCCTCTTTGAGAAGTTCCATTAAACCACTATATTTACTCAAGACCAATGGTTTCCCATCCATCCACTTGTCTTCCCAAAATCTGATGTTGAAGCCATTCCCCACAATCCACCTCAATCCTTCTCTCAACAAACCTCTATTCCTAACAATATTCTGCCAAATCTTTGAACCTCCAGGGAGGTCATTATTATATAGGTTCCACCTAAAGGACGTATTAGACAAATATTTAGCCTTCATGATATTTCCCCATCCCTTGTTTCCTTCTGCCAGTCTCCAACCAATTTTTGTGAGGAGAGCTTTATTAAGATCCTTCAGCCTTCTAACCCCTAACCCCCCCTTAAGTTTTGGTTTACACACCTCCTCCCAGTTGACTAGACTCAATTTATTTTTTTCCTCTATCCCTAACCACAGGAAATTCCTTTGAATTCTCTCAATTTTCTCTACCATGTTTTGGTTGATTTTGAAAATGGATAAGAAGTAGATAGGGATTCCCTGAAGAGCAGCAGTGAGCAGTTGTAATTTTCCAACATTACTTAATATCTTCCCTTTCCAAATTGCAAGCTTCTTCTGAATTCTCTCCACAATCGTGTTCCAGAATTCATTAGTTACTTCCTTAGTAGTAAGGGGAAGACCTAGATAAGTGCTATGAATGTTATTAACACACCTCTAAACAATTAATCACAAATACTATTAACACTCCTCTAATTAATCACAATGTCTTTACGAATGCTATCACAAAGTTTTGTCCGATTAAAAGGTTGGTCTGATTTTACTTGGATTACGACAAGAGGTTTAGTGGCGGCAGGAGGTTGTTTACAACAAACTGGTTCTAATACAAAGTGCAGTAGGAAGTATGATAAGAGTCGCAGAGAGGATGATTAGTGCGACAGGAAGTATGATAAACAGAAACAGGAAGTGGTTCAGTAAATGAATGGAGATTTAAGCAGTGTTTACCGTACAAGTAAAGAAAATGAACGCATACCGACAATGCACACGAACAGCAGAACTTATATTATTATTCGCAATAGTAGATGAATGATGCTTTACAATGATCCCAGACGGGATATAAATACTACTGCCGAACCTTCCCGAAGGAGTCCGTCGGCCACAATTATTCTATCCGTTACAAACTATTTACCGTCGGTTACAGAAACACCGCTGGACCGTCGACTACAAAAACACCGCCGGAACCATCCAGTCGGCTAACAAGCAGTAGCAAAACAATGATATATAATAAGTGAAACAGATATGAATGCTTCAGCCAACTACTTCATCGGACAATTAAATCCTTGATTAATAATAACAAGGATTATATAGATTAACAAACATCCATCCAATGAACTCAGATAATTGAGAAATATGTAAATAAACACATTCAATTTAATCTACAGAAAGATGCATAAAATCAATCAATGTTGAATACGAACAAAATAAACTAAAGTGATCTCACCAAGTTTCCCAAGAGGCAGCCCTCCTCTGGTTCACAGGGTAAGAGATGTCTAAAACCAGCTGCTACAAAAGCTTCACATTCTTAACATCACAAGTTTTCCAAGATAATATAAAGAGAGTATTTTTCATATATCATATGTCATCTGTCTTGCGATTAACATTCGCTTATATAGACTTGATATGTTTTAACTGAATCAATAACTAAGCTGGAATGACCAACGGCCTATTCCCTAAATGTAGATGATGATTTGTTTTGGCCGTTGGCCATATAACTGTTTACAAAACAATCTTGGCCCAAAATAACATACGGCCAAAAACTGATGTAATGACCCTTACTATAAAGGCCACTAAAACCCTCAATGCTAAACTGTGACAATCCATCAAACACTTGGCATGCAACTGATTATTTGTTTAAAACGTAGTATTTCAGGGTTATAGCAACAAATTCACAAGGTATGACTAATACCAATATGCAAGGAAATACAATTAACAATAATAGTACCAATAACAATATTCATAAAATCTGATTACAATATGCTATTAAGGACTGAATTCTGAGAGTATAATGGTTACAATTGTAACAATTGCAAGATACAATGCGCTACAATATTCTTTAACTAGAACAATCCAATTGGAAACAGTAACTAATTCAAGGCATGACAAGGACTGAACATATGCTATTTATACTATCCAAATCAAATACCAAGAACTTGGAATTCGCTGCCTCTGTTGTTGACACATGCATGATGTACTGATGACAATTCTGCACCCCAAATTTGCACCTCTATTCCCTGCCGTACAGCTTCTTGGTACAGGTCGTACAGTACGGTACCTGTACTGAATTTTATGCAAAATAATGGCTGCCGAAAATACCCTAAACAAGGACGCCTAGGGTTGTTAGATGACCTCTTAAAAGCATTAAATGAATCTCTGAACAGTTTGTGAGATATGAACAAACTTGTGACCCGAGCCCTAGTACGGCACTGTTATGTACGGCCCTGCTATAAAATAATTTGCTTGGTATTGGGTGCCGAATTTGGTATGATCTGAAACGCCTAGGGTTAATATATAACCCCTCCAAAGCATAAATTCAGACTCCCACACAATGTGAAGTTATGAGTAAAAATGTGAGTCGAGGCCTTGGTACAGACTTGTCAGAAAAATGCACTGAATGACCTCCCAATTTTGCCAAACTGATTTTCCAATGAGATGATGAATTCCAGACCCTTTTTGCAAACAGTTTTAGACTCTCAAATCAATTCTCAGAATAATCCACCATGAAATGGCTAAATACCATCTCCAATGAGCAACCCTTCAGAAGATATTCCACTTCCTCAATTATGCAAATCCAAGGGAGTTTTCGTTCCCAAAGATCTAATGGAATTTGCAGATCAAAAGACCACAAATTGCTCCAATATGAATAGAAGTTGAATTCACAAAATCGCTTGTCCAAATGGATGCCTCCAACCCTCAATTTATTAACTTTTCTAAGAAGTCACTAGGAACTTCTAGTAACATCTTTTTATAAAATCTTATTATAATGCACTTTATTATAAAATAACTTTATAAAATAAAAGTGCAATCTTAACTCAAAATTAGAACATGTAGGCCCCGCTCAACTGGATGTAGGCTCAACTATGACTCTCCAAGAGCAATATACAACCAATTGATCCACAGGATGACTCTCTCTCCAAAATCATTTGCCTACGAGAGTCAATGATAGGCAAATCTATTGTGGAAATCATGTCGCTAGAAAGGGGACGACAACTGATCTGTTTTAAACATTCAAACTATTTACTCAAAATAACATAGCAGAACTCTCACTTTCAAAACTATTCCTCCAATCAAACAGCTGGCTCCACACTTATGCATCCTTAGTTTCCTTAGTTCTTGTAGCAGCATTAGTCACAATATATCATTTTCATAAAATTAATAACGTAGTATTTCAGGGTTATAGCAACAAATTCACAAGGTATGACTAATACCAATATGCAAGGAAATACAATTAACAATAATAGTACCAATAACAATATTCATAAAATCTGATTACAATATGCTATTAAGGACTGAATTCTGAGAGTATAATGGTTACAACTGTAACAATTGCAAGATGCAATGCGCTACAATATTCTTTAACTAGAACAATCCAATTGGAAACAGTAACTGATTCAAGGCATGACAAGGACTGAACATATGCTATTTATACTATCCAAATCAAATACCAAGAACTTGGAATTCGCTGCCTCTGTTGTTGACACATGCATGATGTACTGATGACAATTTTGCACCCCAAATTTGCACCTCTATTCCCTGTCGTACAGCTTCTTGGTACAGGTCGTACAGTACGGTACCTGTACTGAATTTTATGCAAAATAATGGCTGCCAAAAATACCCTAAACAAGGACGCCTAGGGTTGTTAGATGACCTCTTAAAAGCATTAAATGAATCTCTGAACAGTTTGTGAGATATGAACAAACTTGTGACCCGAGCCCTAGTACGGCACTGTTATGTACGGCCCTACTATAAAATAATTTGCTTGGTATAGGGTGCCGAATTTGGTATGATCTGAAACGCCTAGGGTTAATATATAACCCCTCCAAAGCATAAATTCAGACTCCCACACAATCTGAAGTTATGAGTAAAAATGTGAGTCGAGGCCTTGGTACAGACTTGTCAGAAAAATGCACTGAATGACCTCCCAATTTTGCCAAACTGATTTTCCAATGAGATGATGAATTCCAGACCCTTTTTGCAAACAGTTTTAGACTCTCAAATCAATTCTCAGAATAATCCACCATGAAATGGCTAAATACCATCTCCAATGAGCAACCCTTCAGAAGATATTCCACTTCCTCAATTATGCAAATCCAAGGGAGTTTTCGTTCCCAAAGATCTAATGGAATTTGCAGATCAAAAGACCACAAATTGCTCCAATATGAATAGAAGTTGAATTCACAAAATCGCTTGTCCAAATGGATGCCTCTAGCCCTCAATTTATTAACTTTTCTAAGAAGTCACTAGGAACTTCTAGTAACATCTTTTTATAAAATCTTATTATAATGCACTTTATTATAAAATAACTTTATAAAATAAAAGTGCAATCTTAACTCAAAATTAGAACATGTAGGCCCCGCTCAACTGGATGTAGGCTCAACTATGACTCTCCAAGAGCAATATACAACCAATTGATCCACAGGATGACTCTCTCTCCAAAATCATTTGCCTACGAGAGTCAATGATAGGCAAATCTATTGTGGAAATCATGTCGCTAGAAAGGGGACGACAACTGATCTGTTTTAAACATTCAAACTATTTACTCAAAATAACATAGCAGAACTCTCACTTTCAAAACTATTCCTCCAATCAAACAGCTGGCTCCACACTTATGCATCCTTAGTTTCCTTAGTTCTTGTAGCAGTATTAGTCACAATATATCATTTTCATAAAATTAATAACTTGTTAGGAACTATTCTTCCCTCCTTAAAGAAGTACTAAATATTCTAATTTCCTATCAATAGTTTAGCAAAAAGGGAATTTTATGCCAAAGAAGTGGGAAATGTATGAGGTAAAAGGTTAACAAAAACAGGGCACTATCAAGACTCATCAACCTTCACAAAGGTTTTTTTTTATTCCACTTTGCTAACCTGTCCTAGGCCAATGCAGTCTTTGGCAATGGTCATTGGTCAATTTGTTCCTCCCTGCTTGTGTTGCAAAGGTGGTATCGAGACTTAACAATCTCTGTTGACAAAACGCTTAGGGTTCCTGTGTAGGTTGAGTTCCCTAGTCTCCCCCTACCTTGTTGGCCATTTATTGAGTCCATTACCAACACCCTTAGCAAAGTTGTTACTAAGGAACATGATAACTTTTTCAATGCTCGCCCTCAAAAACATGTTTGCATTGAGGTTGATCTCTCCAACGATCTCAAGGATTCTATGGAGATTCAGGTTGGTTCCCACACCTTCTCCTAGAAGGTGCTTTATTTTAACTTGCCAAACACCTGTTATAGGTGTCATTCAGCAGAACACAAGATCAAGAATTGCCTTTTGGCAGTGCCTAGGATTAAAACCCCGCTCAAGGATGCTCTTGTCAAGCTAGCGGAAGGAAAAAAAAAAGAGGAATGGACCATTGTTGGGCGCAAACGCAAGGCTTCCTCGGCCCCCAAACAGTTGAATGTAGCATCAGCTTCCACCCCTCCTATGCAAAATGGAGTGCAAACCCCAGCCATTGCAGGTTCGACGGCAGTTTCACATGAATCAACTCTTGTTGTTTCACAGGTTTCAAACCCTCCTCGAGGGATCAAGGTGGCTGCGAGGGCTACCACTCCTGTAGTGGTTCGCACTCTGCTCGTTGTGTCCTCAATTGAGGCACAGACTTTGCGGCGTTCTCATAGTCCACCCGGGCGTGCTGAGAAACCATAAGAGAAGCGGCGGGTCATCACTCCTGGAGGATTTCCCTCTAGTTTTAACCTAGTTACTACCTTCTTGCAAAATAGCTACTCCTCCCTTGAGGACAAGACAGATATGGTAGAGTTTTCATCAATTTTTTATCATGGAATGTGCGAGGTCTTTCAAACCTCTCTAGAAAGTAGTATGTTCAGGATACCCGTCATAGACTTGGTAATCTAGATTTCCTTTGTATGCAAGAGGTTAAAATCTATGGTTTCATGCTTTCTTCTGCCTATCACGTCATTTGGCCAGACGACATTATGTTTTCTTCCCAGCACGAAGTTGGTAGAGGTGGTGTAGTTACTCTCCTTTCACCTTGTCTTAATTCTGTTATTATTTTGCATGGTTCTAGTCCCATGCACAGAATTATTTGGATTTTGCTTTCTATCAATAATCATTCCTTTGGTGTAGTTAATGTTTATGCTCCCAATGATGCTGTGGAACAATCTCAACTTTGGTGTTGGATGGTTGACAACTTGCGCCCAGCTACTTGGGTTATGTGCGGTGATTTTAATATGGTTGAGTTGGCTTCTAACAAAGAAGGTATTTTGCCTTTTCACTAGACAGCTGGGGAAAGGGAAGCATGGTACTTTATGCGCAATAAATTGGGCCTTTTTTATCTCAATGCTAATCGCCACCGGCGGAGTGGGGTTTGGCACACATGGTCTAACTTTCGAGCTGGCTCATACTGTATATTAAAACGTCTTGATCGTGCCTTGATTACTGCACAATCTTTTTTTCCTTTTTTGAAGATCAAGAGTTACCTGTCATTCCCTTGCCAAATGTGACGTTGTCAAACCACTATCCCATTTATTTTACCATTTCTTGCCAAAATGTTGTCCAACGATCTATCAGAATGCAATTTTACCTCAACATGTCAATGTTGACGCATGCATCTATTATTGCTCACATTTTGCGTGTCTAGCACTTGGAGCCAAGACCCCATTCTTAATCAGGGTGGATTCAATGGTGGAATGATGCTATTACCAGAACTACTAGGTTTCTTTGCATCTATGGGCAGCAATTGGCTGTATTCAGAAAGAGGTCTTATGAAGCCAATACAAAGGCTCTCAAGAAGGCTTCTGAAGCTCTTTCCCTTAACCCGTTTGATTCTGATTTGTAAGTCCATCTTGCCAAGCTTCGCCATGATAAACAAATTGCTGATAACTATGCTGCTCAGGGTGCCCAAATCAAGGCTAGCCTCCATTGGTTGCAAGTTGGCAATAAAGCTTCTAAAGAATTCTTCCAAGCTCTCAAAGCCCGTCATACCAACACTAGGATTAAAAAGATTAAACAAGGCAATACTATTCTTTCCAATCTCCCTGACATCCTGCAAGCCTTTGTGCACCATTATGAAAATGTTTTTGCTTCGCAGGAAAATTTGGTTGCCACAGAGGAAGCTCTCAGAAAGTGTATTTTTGTTACTCCAAAACACCTAGCGGTCGAGCAATAGGCTTTCTGTGAGCAGCTTCTCACCATTAGGGACCTCAAGGAGACTGTCTTTTCTATGGCAGATGAGAAGTCCCCTAGGTGTGACAGGTTCCCCTGTGAATTATATAAGCACCTTTGGGAGTCTATTGGCCCAAACTTGCAGAAAGTCTATCTTGAAGCATATCATACTAAGAGTCTTGGAGCCATTATTAACAAAGGAAACATTAAATTCATACCTAAAGCCGGTGACCCTAAGGATATTTGCAGTTGGCGGCCCATCAGGTTGCTTGATGTGTCATACAAGATCATTGCCAAGGCCTTAGCTCTCAAGATTCGGCATCTTTTTCCCTTAATCGTGCGACTTGAGAAAACTGATTTTTTCAAATCTCAATATATTTTTGACAACATCATTATTGTTTGAGAAGGCATGGAGTGGGCTTATAAGTCTAACCAGCAGACTATGTTTTTGAAAATTGATTTTGCCAAAGCTTATGATTGAATTGAATGGCCCTTCATTTTGACTATGCTCCAGGCTTTGGGTTTCGGCCCTAATTTTCTCCAGTCTATGGAGATGCGTTTTGGCAATGCTAATGCTTGTATTACCATCAACAGCTCTCAATCTGAAGCCTTCAGGCTCTTTCGATCTATCCGTCAGGGTTGCTCTCTGGCTTCGGCTTTGTATGTTCTTGTTGTTGAAGGTTTTGCTTACCTACTTGCCCACTCGGTTTCTTCTGATTTGGTGCATAGTATTTTCTTGCCTGAGTCTTCTTCCCAGCTTGTCAATGGTCACTTTGTCGATGACTCATTTCTCACTCTCCTGGAAGACAAGGAGAATATCACTAATGCCTTGCAATGCTTGGATACCTTTTGTCAAGCTTCTGGTTCGGCTATCCAATGGCACAAGACCCTCTGTTATAGGCAATCCTTTCTTTCGGCTCCACCTTGGCTTGCTCAATTTGGGTCACTCGCAGGGAGATATTCCACTTTTTGGGCATCCCCTTTGCCTTTCAAGCTTCTCCAGAGATTTGTGGAATGTTGTGCTCATGAAAATTGAGAAAAAGCTTGACTATTGGCCTATCGAACCCCTCTCTCTTGCGAAGAAATTCCAGATTTGGTCAAAGGTGCTGACTGCTACTCATGTGTATTACTCCTCTTGTTGGGCTCCCTCCAAAGCCTCCTACATCAAGATGGAACGCTTGCTTCGTGACTTTCTTCAGGCTTCTGGTTCTAATCATCATGGCTTTCACAAGGTTGCCTGGGATTTATGTTGTCTCCTAAAGAGTTTGGAGGTCTTGGCCTTCTTTCCACACAGAAGCAAGTGCTTGCTCTTTGTGCTAAGAGGATTATTTGTGCTCTCACTAGTGATGAAGCTTGGAAAGTGTTGATTCAGCACTGTATCTCTTGTGGATTTCCTATCAACAGGTTTGCGTAGAAGGGGATTGGTCTTCAGACCCTTCTCATTATGTGGGAACCTGTTCATATCCAAGGTTCTTTTGTTATCAAGAGCATTTGGAAAGCTTAGGAATTTGCGAAGCCTTGGCTTCGCTGGGATGGTGATGGGTTTCATGATGGGCTTTCTTTGAATCAGCAGAATCTTTGGTGGTCTCCACTATTTTCCATTTAGGGTATTCCTTTGGCCAAGACTCAAGGTGCCAGTGCTCTGCGTTTTTTCAAACATAGCATCAAGACTCCTAAGGACCTCTTCTCCAGGGTCTCTATGAGTCTTAGTTCTTGAGAGGATCTGTAGTTCCAATTCCGTCTTGCTCTTCCAAATCGTTTGAATTTTGATTTGTTGCTTTCTACCATTCCTGATCATTTGCTTCACAAGCCTGGAATCCAATCTGTACGACCTTGGTGGAAAGACCAGAAGTGGTATCCTGCCACGCCCTTCACCAGTTATAAGCCCAGCTTAGGGCATCGATGGCTTTCTCCCCGTCTCCCTATGGTTGATACTCTCAACCAGCGATGGCATCTTCAGTCTTCTCATCATTGGAGGTTTAGATTTGATACTATTTTGGGACACTATCACGGAGCCTAAGATTGCCCATTTTGCCTGGTGCCTATTGTTTCAAGGGCTTCCCCTTGGGCTGCAACTCAAACATCTTGGTGTTCTCGATCCTCAGTGTCCTTTTTGTGGGCATCCTGAGTCGTTTTTCCATATTTTCTGGTTCTCTAGGCATGCTTAGAATTATTGGCAATGGATACATTATTTTTTTAAGCCTTTCAAGCCAAAAACCCATTTCTTGGCACATGATTGTGTTGAGTGATTCCATGACAATTCCTCATCAATTTACCCAGATCTAGCATACTTTCACGATGGAGATTTTGTTTACCTTCTAGAAAGATACGAATGTTGTTCTTTTCACTCAAATTCTTGATATCAATGAGAAAATTTATCATGATAGATTTGCATTTAGGACGCATTCTGCACTTATTCTTTCATTCGAGGTGAAATTAGGGTTAGGATCTTGATGATTCTCCTTAATTTCCCTCCTCTATGGCTCTATTTTCTAGGTAGGACTTAGGTATAGGTCCTCCTAGCCTTCATTATATTCATTATAGGATTTTGTGCCTATTCCTGGCATTTAGTTCTGTTCTGATATCATTTCTAGGTTTTCGGGCATCCTCGAGATCTCTTGTTTTCTACTCTGACTAGTTCTAGACCCCTAGGTTGACCCTGACCTAGGGCAAGGTCGACCCTGACCTAGGGCAGGGTCGAGGTCGTCCTTGACGTTCTTTAGGATTTGATCCCCCTTTTAAATTTTGGTCCCGAACAGCCCCGAAATCAATGTCGGGCTTTTGGATCCGAATGCGAAAGCGTTTTAATTTAAGATTCATTTATTTATTTTCCCTCCTTAGTTGGTGTTTGTGATTGGACCATAATTCAAGGTGAAATTTGAATTATGGGTCCTCACATTACTCTAGGAGCCTCACCTTGAAGCCTTTATACAAAGACTCTCATTTGCATCCATTTACAACTAGAACTAGAACAAGACAACTAGAATCAAGAGATAACAAGAGAACAAGACAATGCTATGAAGATGCAAGATTGCAAGAGAATGATATAGAAGATCAAGCCATTGTTGATATCAAGCATTTTTGTGAACACACCATTGTGAACATCTATTTGGAGCAAGAGAAATCCTATCTTCCTTGATCCGCCATTATCAATATTGAAGCATTCAAAGATACAATCATGGGGTAGCAATTACGGATTATGAGTTTGGTAGGAGTACTTTAGCCTCGGGGGCTTGTTATGCTTTCTTATCTTATTCAAGTCTATGCATTGCTTTCTCATATATATTCATGTAAGGGTTTCAATCTAGTGGATTAGATCTTGGCATTACACATTCAATACACACACATTCTATTATATCTGGCTATTTGTGGAGGTGGAAATCCCCAAAATGGGGGTTTGACCAAGGCAAAACCCTATATAGCCACCCCAAAACCCTATTTTCAGATATATGCAAGTATTGCTTCAAGAATTGGAGTGCAGATTTGGATACCATTTTCGACAAACTTCCGCGATCCACGAACAAAATTTTCATCAGAGCAGTGTAGGTCAAGGTCGACTTTTTGGGGCACAATTGTGCCCAAGGTAAGATTGTGCCCCACTATCTAGGTCAAGGTTGACCTACCCTCAAAAAGATTAAAAAAAAAATTGAGTTTTCTCTGTCTCGACATTTCCAGTCTGCAACAGGTTGCAGAATTTCCAGAAATTGTGCACAGGCATCAAAAAATAGGTATTTTCATATTAGCTCTATTGTGAGGTATGTATCTTATCTTGTCTAATTTCAAGCATTTTCATTACTTATTGCATATCAACTCTAAAATAATAAATGAAAAGTGGTGAATGTTATAAGCATTGTTAAAGATCCATTTTTACCCTATTCACTAATAATGTCATGTTGTAGATCTAGGTCCAAGCCAACAAGGTGGCGCTGGAGGTGGCCCACCTCCAGGAATTGCTCAATCATTGGGGTAGTGCGCCTTGTACAGTCGCCAAAGTTCCTTCTAACTCTTCGGCTGGCCACACTTCATCCTGGGGCTGTCGTCAAGGTCGCAGTTCTTCTGCTCACCGCTCACATATGCCACGCTCGCAGGCTACCCATTACCGCTCTACTAGTGGTGGCGATGCTGGTTGGCGGCGCCGCTCGGCTTCTCTACCTCACCACAGTTCTGGCTAGTCCTCGGTTCCTATGGCTCCCCCTCCTGTTGCTCCTCCTAGCTCTGGTGGCTCCAAGTAGTCTTTATCCCGCCTCGATCTGGCAATATCTCTGTCACAGGAGGAGGAGAAAGACAAAGAGAAAGTTGTTGATGAAGATGTTGCTGATGGTTGTGATGACCCCTTTTTTTAAACTTCAATCCTGATATTAAATTTTAGGCATAAATTAAGAAGTCATCCAAATTAACGAACCTATGATCCTTACTGTTATTAAAATATTGGAGGAGTTGAGCATTAAAAATTAATTTATTGGTTTATTCGAAGATTTCTCCTCATAGTGCCAAATCATCTTCTCTCATCTTGGTTACGACCATCTCAAGATGGTAGAATGACGATGCAGAAGGCGCGTGAAACAAGCTCCAAGCGATTCCGACAAGTGCTCGAAATTACTCTGCCTTTCCCTCCACCAACTCCCTATCTCAGGATTTCATAACTCAGGTGAGGATAAGATTTTTTGTACTATAATTTTAAATGCATCTCGTTGTTATTTAAGTCTTAAGAACATATATAAGTATAATGTACCAGTATCCTCTTGACTGTAATATTTATTAATATATCACATGTTAATGTCTACTTCGAATCCTATATCATCACATATATATATATATATATAATATAAATATATTAATATATATATAGTAAACGCTTAATAGCATATAACACTTTCTATTTATTTTAATGTACATCTTAATATCCAAGAGAAATACTTGTAAATCTACAAATGAAATGGTGTTAAGAATCATATAATTCGCAGCATAAGATTCTGCACAATACGTATCATTCAATGCTAATATCATATGTCACGAATCAACAATGATTATTTTATATTTTTTAATATTATTGCATTCGATGCTTGAAACATACAGAGGTCGGGTATACCTGAATCTCCACTGCGATGGCATTGTCCGGCAGTGTCAGCACCGTAGGACGGAGGTACTATCGTACTCTAGTGCACAGTATAACAGTGATTTCATGGTGATGGCCAAGCATCCGGCAATGTGCTTACAGAACTGGATGCGTGATATAAACTATTACTCCCTTATTTTCTTTTACCTCTTATTTTATTTATTGCTTTTTTCTTTCTTTCTTTTTTCCTTGTCATGAACCAACGTCTGTATATGTGATGAGCTTCTATGATGACACACAAGTCTACACTGAGGCATTCACAATTAATATCATCCCTATTTTTATAAAGTTATCTCCTGCATGTAATGCTTGTGTGTTTGTGGCATTCTGTGCTTGCACCTGGAAAATATATACTGACTGCAATGTATAATGAGTTATCAATGCCATTGTCCACTAGCAAGTGATATTTGCAAGAGTGCCGATTGTGTAATAATACCATCCACACTCATTCTTTCAACGGCACCCCTGTTCATGTATCTTTCTGAAGCGGATGCTCTCTTCATGATATTGTGCTTTATACTAAGCATTAAAATCTCCCTTTGCTTAGTCTTCTAACCCTTGGCCTAGATATTTTGTTGTCCTTGATAAGGGCTGTTCTCCTCCATGCTTTTTTCCAATGCACTTGATATATTATGTATATGATTGTATTCATAGAGTTGTGTCCTTTCAAATTAATTATATTAATAAGGTAATTATTATTTATATTATTTTTAATGATTATATATTATATTATTATATTTATATTAATTATTATTAATATTAATAACATTATTATAATATATTATTAATTTAAATAATATTATGTAATCTTACATTAAACAAATCATCAGATTATTACATTAAAGAATTTAATATTATTATACATATTTGACATATATCGAATATATGTAAATCACATATATTTTATCTTATTTGTTATAATTAATATTTGTATTATCATTATATTTTCATATTATTATTATTATTTCAATATGTTTATGTCTATAATGATACGTTATTATATATGTATATATACATTCAACTTTAATATTATTTTTTTTAGCTCTAAATATATCAAATAATATATATTAAAGATATTTAATATTATTTAGCTTATTAATTATAAATAATATTTGTATTTTAAACTAGACAACAATAATAATTTAATAATCTAATATTGATGTTTAATCCTGATTTCTTATTAAAACTCAATCTGAAATTGGTGATATCACAATGGCTGGATTGTTCCTAGTCCACTTGCCAATCCCAAGGATTCTTGGGGTTATAATGATCGTGATGATCCCCCTTCGGCTGGCACTGCTCTTGTGATCTGAGGGAACTGCTTATATGGTTTTTTGGTGAATAGTTGTTTTCAGCGTCTGCCGTGTGAACTTTCGCAGGGTGATCTTGTATCCCCCGACCCCTTTTTTGTGAATATGTAACAAGTATATTACTTTATTTATAGAAAGGGACTATTTATCAAAAAAAAAAAAAAAATCAAAGATCATTTGTTAAAAGGATGAAATGATGTGATAAAGTGATATATCTCTTAGTTTTGAAAAGGCACACCCATATAGGGGTAAGGTATAAAAGATTATTTTAAAACGAAAAAAGAGAGAATGGAGGCACCAAGAAATATTCTAAGGGAGTTACAAAAGAAATATATTCAGGCTTGTATGGGGGATTGCAAATATTAAAGCATGACTTTATTTGTAAATTCAAATATTATATTTAATAAATAAAATAATAAAACTCTTTTTTTCATGTTTATCCAAAGTAGAGAGATTTAAAATTATGATTAAGATTCCCCCTTTATAATCAGTAAGAGGATTATTGGATTACTCTGGAAGACCTATGCACTAGATTTTTCCTGCATTCTTTGTTCGATTATCAGGGGTAGAGTGAAATATATATGTGTTTCCTCATCTCTCTCTAATTGGGCTTTCCATACAAGAATTATCTTCTACATTTGGAGTGTAGGGATAACTAATGATATTTCAAATAAATATTGTCTCATAGAGTTGTATGTAATAATCTTCATTGAGGTTGACTCTATTGCCCAGATAAGCAAAGGCATTGATCCTTTAAAAACATTGAAATATAGTTATTGGATTTATAATTGAAGTCAGAGATCTATATACTTCCTTCTTGCAAGCACCAAATTAATTATTGACAAATATTATACAAAATATTCAATCAATTCAAATATTCAGCGTTCAACTTTATTTCAATTGAGTTTGAGGACCTCGCCAACCAGAGAACTCACAAAGTTTAAATTCGCTATAGAAAAACCTTTGAGCCAAGCAATCAGGGTTTCAGGTGAAGGTATACCCGCCTAGGTGTAATGAAGCCTAAAGTACAGGGGAATCAACGTTATTCCCGTTCTTTGGCCAAAACTGATTGGGCGATCCTATAGGAGAATTGGCAAAACTCTTGGATTTCCAATCTGTGGTTTTGAGAAACAACATGTTCCAAGGGTTACCTATTAGAGGCGTGGCAATTCTACACCTCAAATCTGAATGCATATATTTCTTTAAAATCTCAATGAATTATTCACAAGTATTTGCACATGTTCTGCACATACATCTGCACTTATACAAGGCTGCATATATTTTTAGTATAGATCTGAAAGACTATGTTCTTTTCCTGCTCTTCCTATCCATGCTATTCCCCACATTTCCTTTCACATCATCTGAGTCAGGTTGTATGACAGTCCACCCTTCCCAAGATTGCATGTCTTCAAGCAAATTAAATTGGGATAACTAACAAGAAAGTGCTCAAGATGATCTTCAATCGGAACTGTTTAATATTTGCAACTTCTATCATCTTCTTTTCATAAAAAATTGCAATACAGTTTTTTTTCATTCTAATATTCTCTCGAGTTGCAGATTTGAACCAGGATATATGTAATGTCCCCTTCTGCTCAGTGATCATTTAGGTATTGATTAGCCTATTCTTTCATCACCACGGTAGGCTACTTCAGAAATATAAGGGATGAGAGGCTGGTATTGTCAATTATTAATTGATGGAGAAATAAACGATATTATTTTAAGCCCATACAATAATATTTTAAGGAAAAAGACATTGTGGGTTTAAGAATTAAATTATAAAAATTAAGTGGCCTAAGTTATGAAATAAAGTCATGAAGTGATTGTATTAAGTTAATAAAATATAAAGCGACTATCATTAAGGAAAAGTTATAAAATGAACTTATTTTATTTATTAAGCTTTTTAGAAGTGGGACGAACCTCTTGGAGGAAGGAAAAAGTTTATTAAGAGTCACACATTGTGATTTGAGGTCCAAATGCAGTTCAGAGAATCTGTTTAAGGGGTTTTCTTCCTTCTCCAAGCATTATGATATGTTGATTTGATAGTTGATAATTTCTCCTTGTTCCTGGTTTGACAGTACCAGTCATATCTGAGGACGGAAACCCAACACTACTTGAGAGGTGGGCTCACTCAGGGTTCATCATAGAGCAGATGTGCATCATTTTAAACAGGTTTTGGAGGATGATTTAAGCATGTTCTAACATTTTAACAACGGTATATTTGATGCAACAGCAATGCATGTTTTATATCAAAATCATTATCAAAAGATTTGCATTTGTAATTGCTTATGTACTTGGAAATCTATATTGTTTCCTTTGTATGTTTAGTTGGCACGTTAGTATTTATTTTGCAATGAAATGAAGCAAAATGTGGCAAAAATTAAAAACCTGAATCATATTTGAAACAATATCCTAGTTTACAATATTTCAGTGGTATCAGAGCCACAAATCCTACCAGCCTATGAGGTTGCATGTCAGATTTTTTGAATGCATTTCAGCTTTTTAAATGCATGTAGATTTTGCAGTTATATGTGTGTTAGATGTTATTGCATGACAATTTGGTAAATACCTAGATGATTGCATGTCAACTTAGAAGCAGTTTGTAAAGAGGTTTATGATTGCATGTTATTTTTGAGCAATCCTAGTTTGTGGATTTGTTTGGCATGACAGTTTGGTGATACCCAGATGGTTGCATGTCACTTTTAAATCGGTTTAATGTAGTGGGTTTCTTTTGAATGTCATTTTCAAGTAGTACAATTTTTTGGATTTGAATGCATGGGAGTCATGATCAGTTTGAGAAGGTGGTTTTACTTTGCATGTTGGTACTTTAACTCGTGTGATAGTGAATGAACTCAGAGGTATATTTTAGGAACAAAGGAAGCAAATTCAGAGTTTATTTCAGACATCTACAACAGGCGTATAAAACGTTACATCAATGGCTAAAACTAAAAATAGGAAATTGGTAACTACTTTCCTTCTACCCCACCAGCTAAAGAAAGGGATAGAAAAAATAGTGAAGGTCCACAAAGAAATGATCGACATATGGAAAAACATATGAATGACCTCTTTCAAACATTTCAAAAATATCAATTGGATATGTCATTATTGTTAGAGAATTTGCTATTGGAAGAAGCTAAAAAGATGGATAAGAGGCATAATAACGACGAACACATTATAGTCAGCGATGATCAGCATATAGATCATCCCAATGCTAAGAATTCATTTGAAGAAGAAGCCAGAAGTTCACTTCAGCCATATGAGGGTTTATGCAAAGAGGATTCTAGAAGCAGGATAAACATGACTTCTCTTGACAAAAAACATGAGATTGATATGGATAATGATGGCATGGATTCTTTGGGTGACCACAATGCATTTTCTCGTATGTTAGTTGATTCTAATGATGGCACAATTCATACACATAAAGAAAAATAGGAACATGGCATTCAAAGTGCAAGTGTTGAGAACGACGTTTCCGATAAATAGGTGCTTGTAAAAGTTGAAGGCACAACGAAAATGTGTGACAGCTGTGTTGATTATTCTAACAGAAGTGATACATGTCTTCATCCACAAGGTAATGCAGACCCATGATCATGGAGAAGATAATGTGATTGAGTGACCTACTGCTGGCATTCAAGTTTTGAAAGATGAACATAAGCTGTTGATTTAAGATGCATCAATCCAAGAAGACTGAGTTTATTCACATTTGAACAACACTAAATCAGTGATATGTGGTGGCATGGTCAGTTGAATATTTAATATGTGAGAGTTGCTTATCATGTCCTTTGGTTGTTCTACATGTACGATTGGATAACTGATGATCATTCCTGTTAAATCTGGACTAAAAACTATAAATCAAACATCTCCATATATCCTGGGAAAAACCCTCTGAAATGAGGGAAACAACCCAGCCCCAAAATGAATCCTTTTATTTATTTAGAAAACTTCAATACAAAATGTCAGAGCTACTGCTCTATGAACACGTGAACAATCAATCCTTTCAATCACCTTTGATCAAGGCAGGTAAAACCCAATGATACAGAACACATCAAAGTAATTAAATAGATTACCAAAACTTCATGAAACTTGAACCAAAAACTGAGATGAAAGCCGTAAATCTGAGAGAGTACAATCGATAGATCAGAGATGCTGTGTATGAAGACGTTAGATGTCATTCTCTTGGATAAAGCTCATCAAAAAAAATAGTTGCCATGAGATAATACTGAAGATTATTCTGAATGCTCCCGATACCATCATTACTTGAAGAATGAATGGTGACCTGATGCAAGCGGTGATGAAAGAGTGAAACTCCAACATTGATTGTCGTTTCATTAATGTATCAAGTTGCCTTCATGCGATATGCGGGACCCAAAATGAAACAAGAGATGAAATATAAGACACCTATTCGGATACACAAACAAATTCTTCGAGAAATATGTTAATTCATATTTAATACAAATTTGCCATTTCTAAATCATAATATCCAGAATTTCATATAAGGCTAAAATATTTAACACTCCCTCTTAGCTGATATGAAATTTAGAAACTAGATGAGTATGCATTCATATGCTTAACACAGTAACCCAATTATTTATAATCATGGAATAGCTCACATGAAAAATAATTTTATTCATAACTTATTATCATGGAATTGCTCAACATGAAAAAAAAAAATTAAGACTCACAGCTAAGCCTTTACTCACGAACTCTCTCAATGTGAGTAGTCATGGAATCTCTCAACATGACATCCAACTGTCATCACGGAATCTCTCAACATGATAATATCATGGACTCTCTCAACATGATATTCACTATCACATAGTGAAAGAGTTGTCATAGTTGATCTTACAATATTTATTAGTTCACACATAAAAAATGGTAATATATAAATCTTACAAAACTAGACTTTGTTCCATTTAAGTCTTAAGATTTACCATACCTAGCTTATCTCTAAAGTAATGAAATTTCACCTTAGAAAGAGGCTTGGTGAGGATATCAACAGTCTAATCATCAGTGCTGATATACTTCAACTCCACAGCCTTTTGGAGTACCATGTCCCTCAAATAATGATACTTGATTTCTGTATGCTTTGACTTGTCATGGAAAACTGGATTTACAGAAATCTTTATGTAGTTAGAATTTTTCGAAGCCAAACAACTTCTCAAGCTGTTGAGCAAGCTGCCACATATTCAGCTTCAGGAGTACTTTGAGCTACACATTTTTGCTTCCTATTGCACCAAGCAATCATGGCTGGCACAAGGCTGAAACAAAAACTTGAGGTACTCCTTCTGTCCACAATACACCTAGCTCAATCAGAATCTGAGAAACCATGAAGTTGCAAATCATTAGAACAAGAGAAACTCAATCCATACTGTAAGGTCCCTCTGACATATCTCAGAATATTTTTAGTTGCAATAATATGATATTTTCTTGGCTCACTCATAAACTAACTCAAAGTATTAACAGCAAAGCAAATAACAAGCCTTGTATTGACAAGATACATGAGAGAACCAATAAGCTGCCTATAAGGAGTACAATTAATTTCAGCTGTAACTACTTGAAGTTTCTTCAAATTAAATTCCATAGTAGTCACATTTGGCTTGCAATCAAGCATACCAAATCTCTTAAGGATGTCTAGAGCATATTTACCTTGACTGATAATGATCTCATTAGATTGTTGCCAAATTTTTAGACCAAGGAAGTAGTGCATTAAACCAAGATCTTTCATATCAAATTCAGAAATTAAATCCTTTTTGCATTTGTCAATTAGTTCATCATCTCCTGTAATAAAGAGATCATCAACATAAAGAACAAGGATCAACATAAGGTCATTATAACTTTTGAGATAAATATTTGGATCAGTTTCATTTTTTGTGAAACCCAAACTCAAGAGATAGCTGTCAATGTGCTCGTATCAAGCTTGAGGTGCTTGTTTAAAGCCATACAATGCTTTTTTTAGTTTGCATACATGAGTCTCTTTGTGATGAATAATGAATCCATCAGGCTGCTCTACATAAACCTCTTCATTAATAAAACCATTGAGAAAGGCTGTTTTGACATCCATATGATGAAGCTTCCACTTTTTACTTGCAGCAATAGAATTATTGGTTATAATGGAGGTGTACCTTGCTAAGGGAGCAAAAATTTCATCATCATCTATATCTTCCTTATGACTAGAACCTCTAGCTACAAATCTAGCTTTGAATTTGTCCACACTCCCATCAGCAGCATGCTTTGTCTTGAATAACCACCTAGAAAAAATGACTAATTTATCTTTAAGGCAAGGAACAATCTCACAGACTTTATTTTTTAGAATAGACTCATATTCTTCTAGCATAGCATCCTTCCAAACCTCCTGACCTATTGTTGATTCAAAACAAGAAGGTTCAGCGTCAATGAGATTACACATTAAAGCAGAATAATTATCAAATGTTTGAGGTCTTTTACTTTCCTAAAATGTTCCCTTAAGAGCTGAAAAAATTTCAGCTTCTTGCATAATGTTTCTTGCCCACAAAGGTCTCTTATTTTCATTCATGTGAACACTAGGACCAGCTTCAGAGATGTCTTGAATCTTAGGAGAAGTGGGAGAATCCTCCCTCTCAAAGAAGCTGGAAGTAGGAGCAGCAAAAGGAGGATTTCAAGCAACAGAAAGAACATCCAAATCAATATCAATAGAAAAATCAGCAGATTTGCAACAATCAAAAATTTCTTCAAAAGAAACATCTCTACTTAGCTCAATTGATTTTTGCCCCGAAATGTAGATTCTATAAGCTTTTGAAGATTCGCTATAACCAACAAAGATTCCCCTTTTACTTGAAGGATCTAATTTAGATCTTTTATCTTTGGGAATATGAATATAAACTGATGAACCAAAAACTTTTAGATGACTTACGTCAAATTTGGAACCAGAGAATGCTTCTTCTGGAGTCATATTATTAAGGACATGATGAGGACTTCTATTTTGAACATAGACCGTTGTCTTGCAAGCCTCTTGCCAAAGAAAAATCTGCAAATTCTGATCATGAATCATTGCTTTAGCAGCCTCAACAATAGTCCCCTTTTTATCTTTCAGCAACCCCATTTTGTTGGGGATTGTAAGGGACACAAAACTCCCGCTTGATTCCTGCTTCAACAAAAAAGGATTGAAAAGAACCTGAAATAAATTCACCTCCATTATCAAATCTAAGAGTCTTAATTTTCTTTTCTAAAAGGTTTTCAACTGAGGCTTTAAATTCTTTAAATTTGGATAGGACTTCATCAAACTCTTTGGATTTAAGGAAGTAAATCCATGTCTTGCAAGAACAATCATCAATAAAAGTGACATAGTACCAAAAACCACTTAAGGAAGCTGATGACATTGGTCCACACATATCTGAATGAATCAGCTCTAATACATGCTTAGCCCTACTTTCACTTGAATGAAAAGGACTCTTTGAAAATTTTCCCAAGGAACAACCTTTGTAAACACCATCATGAGAAGGGTTGAAAAGAGGGAGACCTACAACAAACTTCCCTAAGGATGAAAGTGATTTAAAGTTGAGATGACCAAATCTCTTATGCCATAACAAATTATTATTAGAAGCAACATGATTTAGAACTTGAACTTGATTAGCTGAAAGCTTATAGAGACTTCCATGACTTTCTCCAATAATTTGCGCACCGCTGAAATCAGAATCTTTCTTCCAAGCAACCACACTTCATTAGAAAAAGCAATATTTAAACCTTTATCTTCTAAGGCTGAAATGGAAATTAAATTCCTCTTGATACCAAGAACAAATAAAACATCACTAAGATGAAGAGGAATACCAAATTTTAGTTTTGAGAAGGTGTTGCCTACCCCTTTAACATAATAAGATGCATCATCACCAATGATCACTTGAAGATGAGAATCTGTTTCAATCAGATTAGAAATATGTTGCTTGAACCTTGAGATGTGATGAGAAGCACCACAAGACCTTCTAAATGATCACAAGAATCCTTTGAAGGAGAAGAATCTTTCGTATCAGACACAGCCACATTATGAAGATTGAGTTTCACAGTGAAATGCTTAGCAAAATGACCAAGTTTTTCACACCTAAAGCATTTAATCTTCGAGAAGTCTTTTTTCCTTTTAAAATCAGAAGATGAGGAAGGATTTTTATCTTCAAACCTTTTGAAATACCTCTTTCTTCCTCTTTTCCTTGAAGTGTGAGAAGTAAGCACTTGATCTTCCATATTGTGAGATTTACAAGAACTCCCTCTAGCCTCCAGCCGACATTCCTCTTGAATACAATCAGTTCTCAACCTTTCAAAAGTTGGTAAATCACTTCTCTTGTTGATGCCTTGAATGAATGATTCCCAAGAATGAGGGAGACCGTTCATTGCAAGCATGACTAGTTCTTTGTCGTTGACAATCTCTCCAATGGTACTTAACTAATCCTTTGACTCAGGAATCTTCAAGAAGAAAGAGACAATGAAGTTGCTTTTACACATCTTAATATGAAGAAGTTGCATACGAAGTGCCAGAGTTCTGCTAGTATTATTTATCTCATACATGCTATGTAGGGAATCAAACATCTCCTTGGCAGATTTTAGCTTGGAGACTGTAGGCACTAAACGATCCTTCATGGAGTCAATGATTATCCTCTTGGCCAGAATTTCAGTCTTCTTCCAAATTGTTTTTTCTGTAGGGTTAGTGGGTTCTTGAACTCTAGATTCCACAAATGAAAGAAGATAATTTTCCTCAAGTACTATAAGATTTTGGATTTCCAAGAAATGAAATTAGATGCTCCTTCCAGTCGATCTTCCACCTCCAAACCAGGCACCATGATGGAAATGAAGCAAGATTAAAAGAAGAAATCTAGTACAGCCTTAAAGACCATAAGCCTAGCTCTGATACCATGTTAAATCTGGACTAAAAACTATAAATCAAACATCTCCATATATCCTGGGAAAAACCCTCTGAAATGAGGGAAACAACCCAGCCCCAAAATGAATCCTTTTATTTATTTAGAAAACTTCAATACAAAATGTCAGAGCTACTACTCTATGAACACGTAAACAATCAATCCTTTCAATCATCTCCAATCAAGGCAGGCAAAACCCGATGATAAAGAACACATCAAAGTAATTAAATACATTACCAAAACTTCATAAAACTTGAACCAAAAATTGAGATGAAAGACATAAATCCAAGAGAGTGCAATCGATAGATCAGAGATGTCGTGTATGAAGAGGAAGCAGATTATTAGATGTCGTTCTCCTGAAGAAAGCTCATAAAAAAATAGTTGCATCAGATAATACCAAAGATTATTCTGAAAGTTCCCAATACCATCATTACTTGAAGAATGAATGTGACCTAATGCGAGCAGTGACAGAAGAGTGGAACTCCCACATTGATTGTCGTTTCATTAATGTATCGAGTTGCCTTCATGTGATATCCCTCTTGGCAATAGGTAATCGAAAATGAGAAGATAACCGTTGCCAGCAGATATGCCGGACCCAGAATAAAACAAGAGATGAAATATAAGACACCTGTTCGGATACACAAACAAATTCTTCCAAAAATATGTTAATTCATATTTAATACAAATTTGCCATTTCTAAATCGTAATATCCAAAATTTCATATAAGGCTAAAATATTTAACAATTCCTTGGTATTAGATTACTACTTCATCTCATATAGAAGGTTCTATATTTGGGCTCCGTTGGGTGCATTGTTTCACATGGATTCCATATGGTTGTTTTGTGGTTGGTAATGTATTGACATTGATTTAGAGTAGTGCAGCATTTTTGTGGAGCAATGTTTCTGAGGTTGATATGATAACCCGATATTTGGATTCAGCATGCAGATGCAGATTGCTTTAAGGTAAGCAATCCCGGGAAGGAAGGATTGCAATGTCCCCTTCGCCTCAATGATCATTCAGGTGTTGATTAGCCTATTCTTTTGTCATCCTAGTAGGATACATCGAAGAAATGAACAACGAGAGGTTGGGATTGTTAGTAATTGACAGAGAAATAAAAAAATATTATTTGATCCCATAAAATAATATTCTAGTGCTATAAAATTCAATTATAAAAATAAAGTGACAAGTTATGAAATTAACTCAAAGTCATGAAGTGACTTTATTAAGAAGGTAATAAAACTAAAATCACTTTATCATGAAGTCAAAGTTATAAAATGAATTTATTTTATTTATTAAGCTTTCTAGAAGTGGGACGAACCTCGTGGACAAGGGAAAAGGTTTATTAAGAATCACACATTGTGATTTGAGATCCAAAAGCAGTTTAGAGAATCCATTTAAGAGGGTTCCTTCCTTCTCCAAGCATCATGATATGTTGATTTGATACTTGATATTTTCTCCTTGTTGCTGATTTGATAGTAGCAACCATATCTAAGGACAAAAACCCTTGGATATTCATAGGTTGGATGGAAACCCAACACTACTTGAGAGGTGGGCTCACTCAGGGTTCATCATTGAGTAGATTTGCATCGTTTGAAATAGGTTTTGGAGGGAAAATTATGCACGTTCAAGCATTACAACAATGGTATATTTAATGCAACAGCCATGCATGTTTTATATCATAATCATTATCAATAGATTTGTGTTTATAATCGCTTATTTCCTTAAAAATCTATATCGTTTCCTTTACATGTTTAGTTTGCATGTTTGCATGTTAATATTTTGCAATGAAATGAAGCAAAACATATAATTGAAAACCCAAATCATATTTGAATCACTATCCTAGTTCGGGATATTTCAATATATCCAACATAATTCATCCAAATGATTATCAATATTACCTAAAGTTGGAAATTGTGAGGTTTGCATTCCCAAGACAAGTTTTCTCTCATCTTCTAAGATAAGGAACAAGGTCATCTTTGTAATTGTATGGTCTCAATTGTATTTTCAAGAAACTGATTCGTGGACCTTATGTTAGCAATAATCATTGAAACTTATGTAGTATACATACTAGAAATACATCAGGTATGAACCAAACATAGAGCATACACATTAAAACACAAAGTATACATATGAATATATGCAGACATGGACCTTACACATAAATACACAAAGTATACACATGAATATATGCAGGACTATATGTACTTTTGTTGAGTTAGGTAGCTCCAATTTGTATGCCATGCCACAAATTTTGTAAAACCCAATAAAGAACAGAATCCTTGGGCATAAGCTTGTTAGTTGTTATCCTTCTCTTGTTTCAATAATACCTACTTATATGGTTGTGATCACATAAAGATCCAATTTCCTTCAAAATTCCTTTCATTGCAGTGTTGATCAGCTTGTTGCTTCAAAAAAAAATTTGACATTGCCAAGTTCTTCCTGAGACTAAAGAGTATCTCCTGTTAGTGTTGAATGTGTTCTTCCACTACTCTAACCTTTGGGCATATCCTCAAAACAAATATAATGGATGGTGTATGATAACCATATAGTGCCAAAATCGGAGACATTTTGGATGAAGTATGAAGTGCAAAAACAAGAATTTACACCAGATCAATGCAATAGAGAAACCAGATTTATGTGGAGATCCTTTTGAGAGAAAATCATGCTGAAAGGCTGCTTGGATATACTATCCAAATCTAGCCTCACAAAAATAAAAAAAGATCTTGGATGGGGATAGGGCTAGGGATGGGGATAGAGATAGGGCCCCAGAGACCGAGAACTCAAATTTTGAACCACCTAGAACACCCCCCCACCCCCACTATATGGGTAGGAGGTCGATGGTCGATGGTCGGTCAAACCTCTCTCTTCGGGACTCTGACTTTTGGCAAGCACCAATACACAAGAGACACCAATCCCCACTTACAACACCAACCCCCTCAACTGAGCACCAACTCAACAAAAGACACCAATCTCTTCAATCAAACAGATTACTTTTTCGATAGATGATGAACAACAAAATCTCCTTCATAGCTCTGGTCTATATTATCTTTGCTCTACTCTACTTCCCATTGATTTTGCTCAACTTCTCAAATGATGGAACATTTTCATGCTTAATCTCACGCACTCTCAACTCATAAAAATACTTCTCCTTTATATACCCTTTTCGGTACCAAAAATCAATGCAATAAATCCATCAGTCGGCCAGCCCTTTCAAAATACAACAATTATAAGGTCGGTCACCCTTCTCGAAATATGCCCATTATAGGGTAGGCCAAACACATTATCCAATTTTGTCTTTTAAAAAAATGACTTCACAGTTCTAAGTCGTGTTGTCGAGGATTTAAGTTGATCATTTCATGCCAAGAACAAAATTAATAATCATTCATCAACCAGGAAAGAAAGGAAAGCATTTGACAGTTTAAGATTTTTTCCTTATCGAGCTCTAGGGGGTCAAGGTTCATCTATACCTCATCCCTACAATGTCAAACTTGCTAAAATAAACACTTGAAGGCCTCCGCAAATTGTGTAGAGTGGGGTGAGCTATGTTGGGGATAGAGAGTCGAAGACACGCCTTAACAAATAGCAAACAAAGAAATTCTTAAGCATTTATCATGTGGCCAACCATTGATGAAAGCCAAGGGGCCTATTGTCCCTCTTCCCTTATACTAGAAACTGCATATATTTACCACGTGCCAAGTCTAATCGCTGATAGATTAGAAAAATTCTTAGGTAGGGGATTGGCCGTGTAATGCCTACCCCTTCTTGACTTTTCAAATTGTATTGCCGGATTCTTTAAGGCAAGTTTTCTAATTTCGTTTTATATTTAGCAGTGTTGGGTTATCAGAATTGATTAACTGTATTTCATATTCAGTTAATATATGTGTTGAGTTACTTTAGTACTAGTTATTTCAGTTATTTCATGATTGTTTTGATGATGATATATATGCTCATTTAGTGATTGTCAGTTATTTAATGATGTTAGACGAATTATTTTTATGCAGTTTTTATGGATATTTACCCCATACTTGCATATGTATGGTGTGCGTGTATGTTTTCTTTATATTTGACATTTCTAATGTGGTTGAGTAAGGGAGTCATAGTCACCTACTAGTCGGGATCTACACCACTTCTTGCCATTGCTTGTTTAGTTTAGAATATTGTGTTTGTACATGCGTGGATTTTATGCAAATTGCAGGTACCGGGTATCGACTTCCCTGAATTGCTAGGATGAGCATACCCTATCACAGTATTTCAATGGTATAAGTGGGGAGATAACTCTTGAGTCCAAATCCTAACCTAAGCCAATTGTCCTAAAAAAAAAAGACAAGTACCTAAGTTAGTTTACCCATATGAATTCGTCGAGTGACGTGAATTCGTGATTTTGACCCTGGAGTTTGATTATGTTCTTTGCCTTCAATTGAGTTGTCATTTTTGGTTTTGTGGGTATGTGGTGATTTTCTGTTATAACTAAATCAAATTAAAAGATAATTTAATGATTTAATTTAATGAAAATTTTATAAAGAAATTTGATATTTAATTAGTTGAGAAATTAATTAAATAAAAGAATTAAATTTAAAAGATTATATTAAAGTTCTATTTTTGACGTATTTATATTTATTTAATTTAATAATAACTATTTAGGAGTTTTATTTTAATAACAAACTCTAAATAATATTATTAGTTGAATTAATAAATATATTAGTAAAACGTCTCGTAATTAACTTGAGAGAGAACATAAAATTTATAAAGTTTATTTTTATTAAATTGCATAAAGCATATGCAAGAAATTTAAAGATAAAGTTATAGTTATAATTGTGGCGTAATTATATTTATTTAATTTAATGATAATTATTTAGGAGTTTTATTTTAAATACTAAACTTTAAATAATATTATTAGTTGAATTAATAAATATATTAGTAAAACGTCTCGTGAATTAATTAGATAAAATAATTAAATTTAAAAGATTATACTAAAGTTATCATTTTGACGTATTTATATTTATTTAATTTAATGATAATTATTTAGGAGTTTTATTTTAATAATAAAATTTAAATAATGTTATTAATTGAGTTAATAAATATATTAGTAAAAAAGTGCCTCGTGAATTTATTTAAATAAGAGAATGAAAATTTAAAGATGAAGTTATGGTTCTAATTGTGGTGTAGTTATTATTTATTTAATTTAATGATAATTATTTAGGAGTTTTATTTTAATAATAAACTCATAACAATATTATTAATTAAATTAATAAATATATTATTAAAAACACTTCGAAAATTAATAAGGGAGAGAAAGCTTTAATTTAATAAAGTTTATTTTAATTAAATTGCATAAAGTGTGTGCATGAAAATTAAAATATAGTAATTAAAGACGAAGGGTTTTTCGATGATTGCATGATCAAAGCCCTGATTTGGGGGAAAAAAATTCTTTATTAAGGAAATTAGAGCTCATTTCTAGACACAGAGGTTTGGAGGAGCCAATTTCCTAAAAGAGGGTTTTCGAAGGAAAATGAAGATTCTTGCATGTTTGTATGTTCATTGTTTTAGCATCAGATCCAGGTAGAATCTTGTGGATTTGTGCAGTGGTTGCTCGTTCTTCGAATTCCTATCTTCTTCGTGTCTGTTGTGTTCCTATTTTCAGAAATTCTCTGGGTTGAAATTCTTGTTTGAGAAAATTGATTTCCATTTGATTTAATTTAAAAACTTTAGTAAATATTGAACTTTAGAGTTTTCAAAACCTAATGAATTATGAAATTCACTTTTGTATGTGCTTTATGTGACGTGTGATTTACTGGTGTTGGGGTTTTCGGGTTTAACTTAGCTTTGGCCAGTCAGGATGTTTACCAAAGGCTTGAGAGTTTTGTTTTGTGATGTGTCATGATGATGTTTTGATCTCGATCTTTTATAGCCAACCATGGTAATGTGTCTAGTATGCTCTGTGAGATGTTTTGATACATTAATTGTTATTGCTTTCCAGTATTCTTGTGTGAAACTGAGGCGAATGGGGTGAACTATTTGATATAACCTCTGAGTCTTCGATCAGTTGTATTTGGATTGTTTTTGATGTAGGAGCATCCAGAGGTATAAGGGTAATCCTGTGTCACCCAAAAAAATGTACTTAGACTTAGTTTCTGTTTCATGTCTTTACATTTTTGGATACCCATTTGGGTCAAATAAAAGTTCCAACTCTCACAGTTCCACTATCAGTGTGTTTGAAAATCCCGAAAAAATAGGAGCATGCAATTTGGCCATCATTTTGCTGACCTAGAAGGTGTGAATTGGCCAGATGAATGTAACTGTGATTTAGAGCATTCCAGAAAAAAAATCAGGTCAAAAGGCCCCACGGTTTGAAAGTTATTGCAGTTTTTCGGGTTTTGGAGACCTCCTAAGAATGCTTCAAAGTCAGGTTAGGGGCATTAAATGACCTCAAAAAGGGCCGAAAATGGGGGACGAGCGAAGCTGGTCCATAGGGCTATAGAGCGCATCGAGAGCTTTCCGAAAATGTAAACAGTTCGTCAATCGGAGCTACGGTTCAAAAGTTATGCCTCCCGAAAGTTCGGTTACTGTTTCTGGATTCTTCAAGATTTGCACCGACTTCTAACGACGCTTCTGGAACCTTCTATTTGGTCGGTGGATGCCTACTAGCACTTTCTAGAATGTACTCCTAGTCCTTAACCCTCCGGGGTCTATTTAAGGAGATTTGGCATTGTAAAAGGCAATTCGAAGTGGAGTTTGAGAGGAGGTACCATAAGGAGAAATTATCTCCAGATTTATGCTATTGTAAGCCCTTAGGGCATGTTTTGAAGTTTATTTTCCTGTACTGGTTGTACTAGCTTATTTTTTCAGTTAATATAATTTCCCTTTTCTGTTGTTTCCATTCTGTTCTTGGGTTGTGTCCCCATCAAGTGGTATCAGAGCTGGTTTTCCTGAGTGTGTAGACAAAGCGCCGACTGTGAGGCAATTTGCACCAGGACTGTGTGGTTGTGGGTTCGAGTTAAAAGATGCCTCCACGAAGAGAGCGTGGTGGAAGGGCCAAAGCTATTAATCCTGAGGAGGTTAGAGCCCTCCAAAGGCAGGTGCAGGCATTGCAAGAGGAGCTTCGTAGAGGAGCAAATATTGCCGTAGGTGACAACAGTGAGGATGACAATGAAGAAGAAGTAATGGGACCAGAAGAGGAAGTTGACGGGGAAGTTCTGAATCCTGTAGAGGAAAGGCTTTTTAGGGCCATTACTAAGTTTGGGAAAAGACCTACAATTGAAGTGGGTGTATTTTCAGGAAATCTGAAACTAGATGAGTTGATCGATTGGATCAATGAACTAGAAAAATACTTTGAGTATGAGGATATCAAGGACCCAGATAGGGTTAAGTTTGCAAAGGCCAAACTGAAAGGCCATGCCAAAATCTGGTGGCAAGAGGTTCAATTGGAAAGAAATAGAAGAGGAAAGGAGAAGATCACAAGATGGGATCGCATGGTGGACAAATTGAAGAAGCAGTTCATTCCTGTGGACTACGAACTGGATCTATTTAAGAAGATGCATGCGTTAAAGCAAGCAGGAAGATCAGTCCAAGACTATACAGAGGAGTTTTACCGACTCTTGATTAGAGTAGGGCATGCAGAAGCAAATAAGGAGAAGGTTGCTCGTTATATCAGTGGGTTGCGACCAAGCATCCAGGAGGAATTAAGTCTAGTAAGAATGACCAGCGTTGAAGAGGCATACCAGTTTGCCCTACGAGTTGAAGAGAAGCTGAATAAAAGGTTTGAAGGAAGACAAAGAGGGCGTGGTCAAGGAGGAAGGGGAAGCGGTAGATCATCTGGAGGCCGCAATGAAAAGCAAAAGAAAAATGAAGATGAGGGTACTAGCAGGAACCAGAGGAATGAGGGTTTCAACCGCTTCCGCGACCAAGACTTTGAAAATCAGAGAGGAAGAGGTAGAGGACGTGGACAAGGAAGAGGAGGCTTCCGTGGTACCTGTTTCCATTGCAATGAAGAAGGTCATCGTGCCTTTGAATGCCCTCAACAACAAGGAAGGACAGATAGAAGAGCTGAGGGCCAAGCTAAGGTTGCTCATGTGGATGAGGATGCACAATCATCACATTCAGAGGATGCAGAAAGAGGAGAGACCTTGGTAAATGAAAGAGTCCTACTAAGTGGTGAGAATGAACCAGGACAACGGAGGAATTTGTTCCGTACCAGATGCAAGTGTGAGGATAAATGTTGTGATGTGATCATTGATGGTGGTAGCACTGATAACTTGGTATCAGAAGAGATGGTCTCTAAGCTGAAGCTCAAGAGGGAGAAACATCCCCAGCCCTATCGGATTTCTTGGGTAAAAGATGATCATAAGGTCCTGGTAAGTGAACAATGTTTAATGAAATTCAAAATTGGGAGTTACCATGATGAAGTTCTCTGTGATGTTATTTCGATGGATGTTTGCCATCTATTGTTGGGTAGACCATGGCAGTTTGATAGACATGCAGTGCATGATGGACATGCAAACACATACTCTTTGACAAAGGATGGAGTTCGCCACAAATTGAAGCCCATGAAAAAGGAAGGTGAAAAGGTATGTAGCAGTGCTAGGATTTGTCTTGTTGATGGAAGGAAGTTTTTAGATGGCATGAAACATCAGCATATGTGCTATGCTTTGATTCCTAGGAAAGATAAAGAAGGTAGTAGTGAAATACCATTTGAAGTTTCAAATTTACTAGGGGAATTTGGAGATATTATCTCTGATAATGTTCCAGATGGATTGCCACCAGTAAGGCAAATCAGTCATCAGATAGATCTGATTCCAGGAGCTAGTTTGCCTAACAAGGCTACTCACAGGATGACTCCTACTGAAACAGAGGAGCTAAATAGACAGGTTCAGGAGCTGTTGAGGAAGGGCTTGATTCGAGAGAGCCTGAGTCCATGTGCAGTACCTGCAGTACTCGCACGAAAGAAGGATGGAGAGTGGAGGATGTGTACAGATTCCCGAGCTATAAATAGGATAACCATCAAGTACCGGTTTCCTTTGCCAAGGATGGATGATCTTATGGACTGCTTGAGTGGAGCTCAGTACTTCACAAAGATAGATCTAAAGAGTGGTTATCATCAGATACGGATTTGAGAAGGAGATGAGTGGAAAACAGCCTTCAAGACCAAGGAGGGTCTTTATGAGTGGTTAGTCATGCCCTTTGGATTGACGAATGCCCCAAGCACCTTCATGCGGCTCATGAATGAGGTACTTAAGAAGTTCTTGGGAAAATTTGTTATTGTCTATTTGGATGATATTTTAATTTTCAGCAAGACTTTGGAAGAATATTTACTGCTTATTCGTAGTGTCCTTGAAAGGCTAAGGGAAGAGAAACTGTTAATTAATCTAAAGAAGTGTGTCTTTGCAAAAAGGGAACTAGTTTATTTGGGATTTGTTATATCACCTGAAGGTCTCAAAATGGATCCAGAGAAGGTAAAAGCCATCTTGGAATGGCCTACTCCGAGGTCTGCTACTGAGGTAAGATCATTTCATGGTCTGGTTAGTTTTTACAAGAAGTTTATTAAGAATTTCAGTGGCATATGTGCACCCCTAACTGATACAATAAGAGAGGATAGAAAAGAGTTCAAATGGACTGCAACAGCTGCGAGAAGTTTTGAATTGCTAAAGAAGAAGGTGACAGAACAGCCTGTGTTGGCACTTCCAGATTTTAGAAAAGTGTTCCAGGTGGATTGTGATGCTAGTGGCAGCGCTATTGGAGCTGTATTAAGCCAAGAAGGTAAGCCTATTGCATATTTTAGTGAAAAATTGAATGATGCAAAGAAGAAGTATTCTGTTTATGATCAAGAGTTCTATGCAATAGTTCAGGCCTTAAAGAAATGGAGGCACTATTTATTGCCAAAGGAATTTGTTTTGTATACTAATCATTAGGCATTACAGTACCTAAATAGCCAAGGTAAATTGAATCAGAGGCATCTGAAGTGGGTAGAATTCTTGCAGAGTTATACATTTGTGTTGAAGCATAGAAGTGGAAAATCTAACAGGGTTGCAGATGCACTAAGTAGGAGACAGTCACTGCTTACAGTAATGCAGGTTGAAGTAGTTGGGTTTGATGAACTCAAGAATTTGTACCCTGAGGATCCTGATTTTGCTGAAGCATGGAAAGCTTGTAAAGAACCCGTTGTTGTAGATAGAACCAAGTGGTTAGACTATTTGATTCAGGATGGCATGTTGTTCAAAGGTAGTCAATTGTGCATTCCAAGGAGTTCCATGAGGGAAAATCTGATTAAGGAGAAACACAGTGGAGGGATGGCAGGACATTTTGGTCGAGATAAGACCATTGCCATTCTTAGAGAACATTATTTTTGGCCTCAAATTTCACAGGATGTGAAGAAGTTTGTACAGAGTTGCCAGGTTTGTCAAGTTGCTAAGGGGTTTAGTCACAATACTGGTCTATATCAGCCGTTGCCTGTTCCATCAAGGCCATGGGAGGACATAAGTATGGATTTTGTTCTTGGATTACCAAGGACACAAAGGGGTAATGACTCAGTATTCGTGGTGGTTGATAGGTTCTCCAAAATGGCACATTTCATTCCATGCCACAAAACTCATGATGCTGTCCATATTGCAGACTTGTTTTTCAAAGAGGTGGTAAGACTACATGGTCTTCCAAGGAGTATAGTTTCTGAGAGAGACACTAAATTTGTGGGGTATTTCTGGAGGACATTGTGGAAAAAGTTTAGAACAGACTTGAAATTCAGTTCCACGCATCACCCACAAACTGACGGTCAAACAGAAGTGGTAAACAGAAGTCTGGACAATTTGCTGAGATGTTTAGCTGGGGATAAGCCCAAGGGATGGGATTTAATTCTACCACAGGCAGAGTTTGCTTATAATAACTCTATAAATAGGAGTACTGGAAAATCACCATTCCAAATTGTATATGGGAATAGCCCAAGGACTGCACCAGAGCTGAGGAAGATAGAACAAGGGGAGAGGACAAGTGTTGAAGCTGAGGAATTTGCTGAACATATCAAGCGTCTACATGAGGAGGTTCAGGCACACATAACCAAGATGAATCAAGAGTATAAAGCTAGGGCTGATCAAAGGAGAAGACATAAGGAATTCCAAGTAGGAGATTTAGTCATGGTACACTTACGAAAAGAAAGATTTCCAGCCGATACTTGCAACAAGCTGAAAATGAAGAAATTTGGCCCCTGCAAAATTTTGAAGAAACATGACTCAAGAAATGCATATGAAGTGGAGCTGCCAGATGGTATTCAGATTTCTCCCATTTTCAACATTGCAGATTTAACAGAGTATCATGATGATGGTGCAGATGAGGAGCTGGTGTTAGAGCCATGTCCAATTCCTGCTTCTAAGAAGGAGGAGATAGAAGACATTCTAGATCGTCGTGTGGGTAGGAGTACCAGAAACAGGCAGTATGAAGAGTATTTGGTCAAATGGAAAGGAGGGCCAATCGAGGACTCAACTTGGATTTCAGCAGCTGAGGTTTCCCATTTGGGATTTCCTCTACCATCCATAAAGTGACAGGGTCACTTTTCAATCTACACTGGATGTCATCTGATGCAGGAGCATCCAGAGGTATAAGGGTAATCCTGTGTCACCCAAAAAAATGTACTTAGACTTAGTTTCTGTTTCATGTCTTTACATTTTTGGATACCCATTTGGGTCAAATAAAGGTTCTAACTCTCACAGTTCCACTATCAATGTGTTTGAAAATCCCAAAAAAATAGGAGCATGCAATTTGGCCATCATTTTGGTGACCTAGAAGGTGTGAATTGGCCAGATGAATGTAATTGTGATTTAGAGCATTCCAGAAAAAGAATCAGGTCAAAAGGCCCCACAGTTTGAAAGTTATTGCAGTTTTTCGGGTTTTGGAGACCTCCTAAGAATGCTTCAAAGTCAGGTTAGGGGCATTAAATGACCTCGAAAAGGGCCGAAAAATAGGTGACAAGCGAAGCTTGTCCATAGGGCTATAGAGCGCTTCGAGAGCTTTCTGAAAATGTAAACGGTTCGTCAATCGGAGCTACAGTTCAAAAATTATGCCTCCTGGAAGTTCGGTTACCGTTTCTGGATTCTTCTAGATTTGCACCGACTTCTAACGACGCTTCTGGAACCTTCTATTTGGTTGGTGGATGCCTACTAGCACTTTCTAGAATGTACTCCTAGTCCTTAACCCTCCGGGGTCTATTTAAGGAGATTTTTGGCATTGTAAAAGGCAGTTTGGAGTGGAGTTTGAGAGGAGGTACCATAAGGAGAAATTATCTCCAGATTTATGCTATTGTAAGCCCTTAGGGCATGTTTTGAAGTTTATTTTCCTGTACTGGTTGTACTAGCTTATTTTCTCAGTTAATATAATTTCCCTTTTCTGTTGTTTTCATTCTGTTCTTGGGTTGTGTCCCCATCAGTTTTCCAATCGCTTTTATAGGACTAAGGTGTTTGTATGATTTGTTCTTGGTGATGTCATGTTATGACATGGATTGCTTTATGTATACTTGATTTTGGGATCAATCCTGTTAGGACGATCGTATTGGTGGATTCCATGATTATGATCAATGTTTTTCAATACTTGTCAGTCGCTTGTTCAAGAACTGATGTATGGTATGTGGTCTTTTGTGATCTTTTGATTTTATTGAGCTTAGGGTAGGTTATCTGTATGTTAAATTGGGAAATGACTTGCAATGGAGGTCGGGGCCCAAAGTGGCTGCTAGGGTAAACCATTGTAGGTTATTTAATAAGTGATAACATTTCATTAAATGGGTTTAAAATGAATTAACAAGATATTGGTACTACAGAAAGTCACTAAAGGGCCGAAGGATTAAAAGACTAGCTGAGTAACCTTAGAGTTGACTCATTAGTATGCCTTGTCAGTATGAAAGGATAGTAGTGCCACATAGAGTCACTAGGGGGCTGAAGGATTGAAAGACTAGCCAAGTAACCCTAGAGTTGGTTTATGCGATGACACTTGCCCACTTACATAGTAGATCTCCTATGTGTCTGTGTTGCCTCTGGGATTAGTTAATACTTGTGTCTTGGGACACTTTGAGATAGTTTGCTTTCAGGTGATTCCTTGAACCTAGATGTTGGTTTTTGACTTTTGAGTTTGCTATCCTGTTTGGGACTTGAGTCTATCTCCTCAGCGCGGTGGGAGTGGGCCATTTAGGTTCCATGTGGTCGGGTGGTAGTGTTTTTTCTTATACCATTGAGATCCCACCATCAAATGCTGTTGTTGGATGTGTTTGTGCAGATGTTCCTTTCTATCTGTTCTTGGATTTCTATGATGGATGGTTGTACTATTGTATTGTATTTGATTTCATAAAATCTTAAGAAATGATGTAATTTATTTCATGATGTATGTTATTTCAGCCTTTCATAACCTGTGACCTATACAGTGAATGATTGTGCATTTTGTTTATTGCCAAGTGGCATCATATATAATTGTATATTATTTAAATGAGTTCATACTAGTATATTATTATTTGATGTAGATTTATTATATATTAGATTTATTATTAATTAAACTTAAATGTGATTCAACATCATGGGACCCTTAAGCATTGTAATCTGTTTTATGGTATGTGTTTATGTGAATGTTAATTGCTTCCGCTATGTTACAACTGTTGTTGTTAAGTTATTATCCTTAACTTTTTTTTTAAATGTTTGACAAACTTAGTAAAACTTTAGGTTAACTTCTTTTGGGTCACATGGCGGAGCGTTACAGGTCGTCCACCCTACTCGTTCCAAAGATGCAATTTGTAAGTGTCAAACAAGTCCAATCACTGATGAGGAGTTAAGTACAAATCATGGGTCGAGGGTCAGACCTCCCTCATCCCTCTTTCCAAAAATGGAATTCAAAGAAAATCATATAGGATCTCTGATCAGCGATGGGTGCCAGGACGATTTTGGGGGTTGAGGTTCAGCACTACATCATACCACATGCCAAAAACTGAAAACTCGCAATGTTAACCAAACATGCCAAAATGGAGGTAGTGCATTTTGGGGATCTACCTTACCCCCTACCTCTTTCCAAAGCTAAAAATTCACATGTGCTTAACAATCAGATTGCTTTGACACCAAGGACAATTTGATAAATTTTCTCCAATCTCATCCTTACAACAATACATCAACAAGCTCTGATATCAATGATAACAACATTCAGCAAGCTTAAGGATCAATAAATTAACATCAACGATCTTTGACATCAATGTCAACATTTCCAACACATTTCTTCCTTTAAAATCGGCAAACCAGTGAAAATTTTAAAAATAGAAAAAGGTTACAAAAGACCTAGAATCTTAATTGTCTCCCTTTATTTTCGGGCATAACATTTATTTGACCACATATTTTTGGGCATCCCCTTTAAGCCCATCTTAAAAGAAATTATGCGTGATTCTATGTCAAGTCTTAAAGAATCCTAGCTAGTAATGATAAATTAGCCATTATCAGATACCTCTTATACAGATTATGAAGCAATAGAGAATTGTTTGGATGGAAAGAGGTTAGCCAAGAAAGAAAAATGTTAAGTTTCAATCAACCGGCCACAGTAACCAAATTGAGAAGCAACAAAGAAAAGTGAATTGTCTACTGATGCAATGGATTGGTAGTTCCATTTGTTTCCTTTTTTATAGGTGTTTTAATTTGTAGTTGAACCATATAGAGATCCCTCTACATTTTTTATTAAAAATTTATTGAAAAAAACAATTGGCACACAAATCCATCCACACCCTTTTCAGGCATCTTTTGTATTTGGTCAGAACTAATTATTTGTGAAAATTTTGCACACGGCCCTCTTAGTTCACATGTCCTAAACCGTAAATGAATGTGCAAGAACAACTCTTGGAAGTTTTTCTCAATCATTCACAAGGTCATAATCCAGTGGACTCCAAAACAGTGCCTGGTCCACCCATGAAAATTGCAAACATAGGGCAGTTGATCCAATATGATCCCTTGGCATGTTCACTACCATCTTGAACAACTGATTTGTTCCCCCATCAGCAATTATGACCTGGAGCTAGTTGAATAAAAAACTTTAGAAAAGCAGCTAACTCTCTATTTATGAAGTTGTGGGTGCTTCTTGAATCTATCAACACCTAAGGTTGAGGTTAATGTTCCCTCAAGGTGAATTTGACTGTATGAGCTTAATAAGGATATATTGGGCACTAATCATTGGCATCTCGTGGGTCCAATAGGACCAATTGTATGGATTTCTTAAGTATCTTTTCAATTTGTTTATGTTGGTCCATAGGTTTTCATCTTGTTAGTCCACTTGACTATTGATTCATTAGATGTAATTTGGGTAAGAAAACTAGCAAAAACCAAAAAAAGATCACCAGTATAGGAACAAGTTGACTGTAGTAACAAGGAAATTTTTTGGCGGAAAGAAGCTCTTTATGCACAGGTTTGGGAGTACGATTTGTTCAAGGAAGTTTCCATACCATCCTGGAATCATTTCAAGTCAGCATCCATACACTCTCAGAAAACTTACCTCACATGCACCTGTTACTTTATTTTCAGCATTCATTCATTTCCAGCATTATCAGATATATTTTCTAGCAGTCCAAATATTCTGCTCTCGGCAGCAGGATTTTCTAATTAGTAATAACCCATTCAGGGTATACAAAATTAAAAAATGACTCATATATGATAATTTTATGTATAGCCTTGTCTGCTTCAAATAGGATCACAAACAGCTCCTGAGATTGTCTCACTGATCATAAAATCATCAACCATGGTCTAGGATCAAATTGTATGGAAGTTTTTTGAATCTTGCTAAAGATTATCAGTCCACAGTAAATGTTTCATAAGGGATAACACGTGTGTTGAAGCTAAAATCTTGTAGTTCACCCCTATAAGCATCGCCTGGACATCATAGAAAGGATGGGCTCATGAGAATGGATTCTTCTGGACCACTACTCATGAAGAGATGGATCATGAAGATTGAATATTCCTACTAAAACAAACTGATTGTCAAAAAAATCTATGACTTACTGACATGCTGCAGAAACAACACTTAACACAAGCCCAGTGTCAAGAACTATGGATTTCTTAACACCAACAACTAGTTTGCATCAGAACAATAGCCTGAGATATATAGAGAAAAGAAAGTATTTCTCAACTGATTGATACATGATTCTGTATTTATTAAACAAATACCAAGTTATTCAAGCCCAAAGGATAGTCCTCACATCACATTTGGTTCTCAGGGAGCTGAGAGATAATGAGACAGTTCACCTGTGTAAAAGGCCTCATAAAGATCCAATGCCAAGGCACCCACTGCATCATTTGCACTTCGACCTCTGAACAACTCCAGATAAAGGCACACATTTCTTGAAGCTCCTAAAAAAGTAGCAGTTCCTTTAATCTTGGCAGATGTTGCACCTGCCTTGCAGGCCAGAAAATATTTCAAACATCAGGTGAACAAATATTAAAAAACAAAATTTTCTTTTTGTCATCCTATACAAATGAAACAAATAGGATTACCAACATGTTAGATGATTAAAACCAAACCTCTTCCGCCAATTGCACTTGCAGGACCCCCGAGTTCAATCTGTACATTGTCTGATGTAAAGGCCTTATACAAGACTTGGAGGAATGTGGATAAACTTTCATTGAACCCCAGTGTATCTTTCTGCCCATTTCAACAGCCTTCTGGATGTAAGCCTCTTCATAATTCATGAGGAAAACAAATCATGGCTCAATATTGCATTGAAGGAAATGAATTGAAAAATTGGAGCATAAGGAAAGCCCATTCTGAGACTACAAATCAATGAAACCTAGATACTATCAAATTTCTGTAATATCCCCTATTAGAAAGAATATTTAATAAATATATCATAATATTAAACTATAAATTAAATACTAAAGAATAAAAATTATACAAATGATTAAATAAATAATAATATAAATTATTATATAATAATTATAATAAGAAAGAAAACATAAAATAATATTTGTGAGTTAAAATTCTATTATCATATAATAATATGATATAAAGATTAATATAATATAAGTAAGAACTAAACCTGGTATAATGACATATAATAGAAAGACACATCTGTTGTATATATCAGATAGATAAGGGAGCCAATATGAAACACGAGAGGGGGGGAGAATGATTTTTGGACTCAATTAAGGAATATATGAAGACTTATCGATTGTTCTCAAAGACATGCGCAGATTATACAGAGATTACCGAGCAAACAGGAATAAGGGAACATTGTAATGAACATATTATGGTTACTACCAATAAAGTAATATTTCATATAAAGTAAAAGGACAGATCAGATTATTTAAGGACAGGTATTTGGAGTCAATTAAGGAACATGGCAAAAACAGAAAAAGAGGTAGAAATTGTTATCTCAGACTTATACCAAAGGAGCCTTATCATCTTAGGAGACAAGAACAAAGGTTGCACAATGCTGGAAATGATATGTACAGTCAGCAAATGAGGAAAGGAATACGAAAGAAAATGAGGAAGGTAGTCATGACAAACATACAAATACAGATTTTAGAAAGTAGTTTATAGCTGATCTACAAGAGCAAAAATAGAGGCGACAGTTTTTTGTCCTTCATGCTCTTGAACACCCTCCAATATAAAGCAAGCGATAAACACAAAGTCGCACCATATCCTCCATCAGAAGAAACACTCGTGAATGACACATGATATTTCGTATTTTATTCAGAGAGCTATGGAGAAAATAAAGCTAGCGAATAATATGAGGGAAGATGACAATAGAGTTTAATAAATCATAGTAAACACTTGTACTGCCAACAAAGAAGGGCTTCAGTCAACAATAACTCTATCCAATCATTATCTGGGATCATTTGGAAACCAATCAAATAGTACAGGAAAGCGGTGACAACTCAAATGTAAGAAATATCAGTCTAGTAGTAAATAATCTCACTTATGTAAGGAGATCTGAACAGAGATGTATCAAATGGAGTTAAAATAAATACTACAAAGAGAAATCACAATGATAAGAAAAATACTCGTCCACAATAGCTAGAATCTGGAAAAGATAAGACAGTTTGAATCAGTCTGGAAACTATTTGAAGATCTTTACAACAATATGGGTAGATTATTGAACCCGCTTCTTCATAAACAAGTTTCTGATTATATTCAATAATGGCCTTCAAATCAAGTTATCAATTTTTCAAATCTTACAACATCGAATTGATAAAAAATAACTGATATCTCTTTTTATAAAATCTGATATTAAAATTGTCATTCATTACATCACTAGTGCAGATCACTAAAGTGATAGTTATATCTGAAAAGCATTCAGTGCATACAGAACCCAAGTTATAATAGAAGCTCGTGACATTGAACTCTCCTTAGGATTAGGGGTTAATTCTGAGATAGTCAGATCAACATTAAATCTCATATTCAAATTGATATATCATAATCGAATAAGGATTTTTTTAATATACACATTTGCAAATCACCCTCCATACATTCATTATGAAAAAATTAGAGAATTGTATACAACAAATCAATCAAAGAAACCTCTTGAACTTTAAGACTAATATCCAAATCACAAGTGTTCTAAATAGGGGACATTACAATTTCCAAGACCTTAAAAGGATTTCTTTGTGCAAAAAAAACTGTGCCTTAAGATTTACATTTTAATCAAAGAGAAGAAAGAATTGTATAGCTACAATGTACACAGTCCCCAAGAAAAGTTGATAGCGGAGTAATAAGTTATCTTTCAGAAAACTGTCAATGAGTTTAGTAACACTAGCATATACAAGCAGGATGTAATTTTGATCCTTTATCAGAACAGAATAAACACAAACTTAAGAAACATAGAAGTGGGAGAAATAAACAAATTATGGAGCTTGCCTACACGCAAGACCTAAAATCTTCATACAAAATAATAGTAATAGGTGGTAGCAATGTCAATGACATAAAGCTGGAAATCTACCAACATGTCTACCTGTAGACTATGTCGAAGAAATTAGATATAGTCAGTAAAACATGGGAACTCATTTCCCCAGGCTGAGCCCTGCATTTCCAAGATAGGGATGTGGATGGGCATCCCCCCACTATCTCACCATTGCCGCCAGGATGTCTGAAGATGGTGGAGACAGCCAGGCATCTGAGGACACCCCGGTGTCCCTTGAGCACCTCGGGGATGTTTAGAAGCCTCCCATCCCCAGACATCTCAACAGTATTTTTTAATTCTGTTTTTATCTTTGGCAGGGGGGGTGCATGTTAAAGTTCTACCCTAATTGAAGTGGGGCCCATAAATACCCTTTATGCCTTACAAAAAACCCTCAAAATCCTCTATTTTTCATCTGTAAATTTTTGTTTAGCATTCAAGTATTTAAAATTAAACTGGAAATCTTAAAAATTAGTATTTAAATGAAAAGTTGCGACTCCCTCAAACATGGGATATAAAGGGAGAAGAGAACTTCACTTGAAAAAGGGAGAAAGGAAGAAAGGAGCATAAGAATTGAGGGAGGAAGAAAAAGGGAAGGTGCAAAGAAAATAAAAATTTGTAGAAGAGGGAAAAATGAGAAGAAAATAAGGAAGTTGTTGGTGTAAATACGTATTTACTATTTACACTTACTTAAGTTTACTTAGGTTAATGCATTATTTTATTATGTTGCATTATTTTATTATGTTGCATTATTTTATTATTTATTTTGTGAAACACCGAGGAGTTTGCGTACTTTCATGAGTTGTTATGTTGACAACACAGAAGTAAGCAACTCTAATTCAGCACATGGTGTCTACAACACTGGAGTTTGCATCATTAACTAAGTTGTCATGTAGACAACACAGTTATTCGCATTCCTCATTTAGCACATGGTGTCTACAACATTATTTTGCATGTTACACCTTTGTAAGCTTATCCTCTCATCATCGCACTTACTCTTGTGCTTAATGGAGGATAACCCACACCTGGTGGACATGTGCCTGGTTGTATGACTTATCATGTTGTCGATTCCTAGGCATTCTAGATGCATCTCAAACGCCTTTATATACAAGCACTCTTAGTATACTTTCACACATTGAATCGAATACATATCGATATTCTAATCATACTCTTTCTGGTCTACTGTTGTGCTTGTGCTTGAGTTCTTTGATCTTGGGTGAATTTTGCCCTAAGGCAAATTCTTACATGGTATCAAAGCTTGGAGAATCTCTCTTCACATAGCCGTTCAAGACCATCTTGTTGCTTTAGCACCTCGACCCAAATCCGAAGTACCACAAAAATTAGGAGCGTCTAGAGCCAAAACGAACCTCGCCATTGCGTCCGGAACATTGATTCGGTGAAAATTGGCTATAAATTCGTTTATGCCAGGCTAAAGTCGATCGTGAGGCAAAAAAGTTTTGCAAACCGGCACTCGAAGGCACCGATTTGCAACTTGCGTATGGTCTTTTATTCGGTCTGTTAATTTATTGTTCAGATCCGAATTCATTTATTCTTTGCATTATTTTTTCAAATTTGTGGGTATTTTCGAAAAAAAAATTTGCCCAGTCGAGCTAGCAGAGAAAATTTTTTTGCAAAACCGGGTAGGGACACCCCAGCCCTACAAGGAGGAATATTCATATTTATTTCTGCAGAACAATGGGCATCCACATAATCCACCGAAGGCTGAATCATATTTTCTAACCAACATAATCCGGCTACATGCTGCAACCAGGACTGGCCTTCATCCATAACCGGCGACCCACCTCACTACGGCCTTTGCTTTACATACTGTGGGTTGTTGTTTTAAACAACCCGCAACCTTTTCTACCCATGAATGTGGGATTAATCAACAATATCTGCTCGCCGTCAAAGTTTTCCGACAACCTTCGACAGATTCCAGCCCACAAAAGACACCGACGGCTATTAAGTCTCTCCGGCGACGCTTGACATCCACCGGCACCCACGAACCAAGTCTCCAGCACTCGTGAATATATTTTGGCCCGCCCGAACCTAGTAGCTAATCAACTTGTCGGCTATCAACGAAGATATCTTCAATGACACGCAGCAAAAGCTCATCTCGCCACACAGATTCTGTAGGACGAGTTACTGCCCGACACGTGGACGCCTGCACACTAGGCCCCTGCCACGCGGACCCAATTTGAAGATAGTTGGCAACACATCAACAAATCGCCGTTTGACATGTGGACATCGCCAAATCAGCCCATCCGTACAGCACAGTAAGCTCTGTACGCCACACAAGTCAGACACATCTGCAAAATCCATAGAATACGTACATCTGTACAGTACAATATGCCCAGTCATTGTGCCACGTCAACAGAGGAGGTTGATTTTTCGCTGCAGTCAACCGGACATGAAGTTAAATTTGACGATCATCTGACCGTCATTCCTAGTCATTTTCCAACTGTAGCGACAGTCATTTGATTGTCAAATTTAAGCTCGCAATTTTCTGCCCAGACCCCTCTTTAGATGCATTTTTGATTTGGCAAGCTGACTTTGAGAGCCCATAACTCGGTCATTCAAACTCCAAATCAGGTGCAATTTTTTTTTTTTTGGGTAGAATTTTTTGAACTTTTCAATGGTGGTGTTATTTTCTAGTTTTGGTGCAAAGATTAGTCAGAAATTGCATTTTTTGGCGATTGTACCTATTCAATCTTGCACTTAGCAACTTCAAACGCTTCGTACGGGCCCATGTGTACACATTTTCAGGTTCCGTTTATTTTAGAGTGTGTTATTTTTCGTCTATTTTCCAGATCTGCAATCAGATTATAGGGTTGTATGGACAAAAATATCACTTTCAGCATTAGGGCCTTTTCTGCATTGTAATGCTTTGATTACTATTCAAAATTGTTGTACATTTGAGCTACAGTGCTTAGTGACAAATTTGGGCTTCAAAAGGCAGTTGTATGAAGCAAAATCAGAACTCCACTTTGTACATTTTGACAAGTGGCCTATTGTAAACACACTACATATAAAGTGCCAAAAGCATCTTTTTTCAAGGGTCTTTTGATTGAGTGAAAAGGGGGGGAGTGTATTGTGTTTTTTGTGTCTCTCTTGTGTGCTCTTTTCATTTTCTGCATCATGGGTTCACCTAAATGTCCACTTCTAACTTCACGTAATTATTCTACATGGAAAGATATTGCATGGAGTAGATTAATGGAAAAAAGTTTAAGTCTTTATGTTAATGGTTCAATTCCCAAACCCAATGATGCTACAGCACTCATTAATTGGAAAAAACAAGACCAACAAGCTTTAGGGATTATCAGGAATTGTGTAGATAGAGATCTCTTCTTCCACATTTCCAGTTTCAAGGATGTAATGGCCCTCTCTATAAAGGCCATAGAAACCCTCAAACTGGACTTAGGAATTTTGTCAAACACTTGGCATGTAACAGTAACAATATTCAGAATATGGTAATTTCAGATTTGGTACTTTCAGAATATAATCACAGAATTACAATATATATATAAAGCCATTGAACTATATTTCAATTACAATGCAATAAATTCTGAAATTATTTTATTACCAATTCTGGTCTGATTATTACAATGATTGTATGACAGCAAATTTACCCAAAAATTGACATATATTTCAGAATGCAAGAACCTGGTTTGAAGAACTATGGAAGAACACCACGTTTTGCTGCAGATCGTTGATGAAGACCTCCAACCGCACCCCCAAACTATCCTTAATTTGCTGCTGCTGCCCAAACTAGCAGGGCCGTACCAGGCCGTACCTGTACGGCTGCTGAAATAAAATAATATTAGGGTTTTGGGACCCCCAAATGCAAGGAAAATGGGCGCCTAGGGTTAGGTAGTAACCCTGTAAAACCATAAAAAAATAACTCCAAGGGGTTGAGGAGATATGAGCAATTATGTGGTTCCGAACCCTGCTTTGCCAATTCTGAAAATGCACTTATTCTGTCTTCAAACTCTTGTCAAATGCTTCTCCAATGATAGGGCAAATCTGAAATCCTTATTCCAACCAAAAACAAACCCTAACAACGAATTCTCAATAAGCTCCAATGAGATGGCTGAATACCAACTCCAATTATGCAACAATTCAGGTGATATTTCACACCCTCAAAGTCGCCAATCCAAGGGAGTGATTCGTTCCCAAAGATCGAATAATTTGCAAATCCAAAGTCCACAAATGTCTTCACAATGAAGAAGTAGAAGAGTTCTCCAATCCAAGCATGTCCAAATGAGAGGCCCAGCCCTCTATTTATTCACTTTTCTAAGAAGTTGCTAGAACTTCTAGAAACATCCTTTATAATTTCTCATTATAATGCACTTTTTATAATAAAGTAATTTTATAAAATAAAAAGTGCAACTCAAATTAAAATTATAACATGTGGGCCCCAATATCACATAATGATAAAATATAACCTCTTAACACTTCTTCAAGAGCAAGATATGACTATCTGATCCGCAGAATTGACTCTCTTTCCACACCATTTGCCTACGAGAGTCTGGAATAGGCAAATCCATGATCAATGCCATGTCAAACTAAAGAGGGGACATTACAGTCCGCCCCTCCTGAAATTGCTTGGCCTCAAGCAATCTCAACGCCGGGTGCTGCAAAATAGCCTCCCCCTCCCAAGTAGCATCCTCAACAGGTAAATCTTTCCACTTAACCAAGTATTCTCTGATCACCCTTCTACGAAGCTGCTTTTCTCTGCTCTCCAGGATAGATTCTGGTACTAAAATCAATTTTCCCTCATCGTCTAAAGGAGGTAATACTGCAGAAGGCACCACATTCTGACCCAACGCCTTCTTGAGGCGTGACACATGAAACACATTGCGCACTCTGCTGTCTGCGGGAAGCTCCAACTCATAAGCCACTTCACCAACTCGCCTGATAATCCTGAATGGTCCATAATAGCGTGGCTTAAGTTTCTCTGCCCCACTCTTCTTAAGAGTAGATTGCCTGTATGGCTGCAACATGAGGTAAACCATATCATCTACCTCAAAACTACGCTCAATTCTCTTCTGGTCTGCATACTGCTTCTGCTGGTTCTGAGCTCTTGCAATATTGTCTTTGAGGGTAGCAACTATATCCTTCCTCTCCTGTAATAATTCACTTGCACTGGGTACCCGGCTATCGCTCAACAACAAATCCAAGAAACTAGGTGCTTCATAACCGTAAAGTGCCATGAAGGGTGTCATCTGTATAGTCATATGATATGTAGTATTGTAACAATACTCGCAGAGATATATCCATCTGACCCAAGCTCGCTGCTGAGCTGCCACATAATTCCTTAAATACCCTTCCACCCATTTGTTCACAATTTCTGTCTGACCATCGGTTTGTGGGAGATAGCTAGTGCTGGGTGTAAGCTCCGTGCCACATAACCGGAATACCTCCTGCCAAAAGTGACTCATGAAACGGCTATCCCTATCACTCACAATGTTCTGAGGCAAGCCGTGCAATCTGAAAACCTCCCGAAAGAAAACCTCTGCCACCTGAGCTGCTAAATGTGTAGTGGTGATAGGAAAGAAATAAGCATATTTCGTTAATCTATCTACCACCACATAAATACAATCTCGTCCTTGTACCTTGGGCAAACCTGTGATAAAGTCCATGGAGATGCATTCCCACTTCCTGTCGGGAATCAGAAGTGGCTGTAGGAGCCCTGCCGGATAGCTGTGTTCTTCTTTGTTTTGCTGGCAAACAAGACACTCTCGAACATACTGCAAAACATCAGCTTTCAGCCCTTTCCATGTGAACCGCTCTCGAACTGACTTGTAAGTCTTGAAGTACCCGGGATGGCCTGCTGTCGGTGAGTCGTGAAGTGCTCTCATAATCAGTTGCTTAACCTTCGATCCTGGGACTAGGTAAATCCTGTTCTTGTAAATGATCAAATCATCCACAAGTGTGTATCTGGTATCAATCACTGTTCCCTCTACTATATCGGAGGCCCATGTATCCCTGGCATACTCTGCTATAATCAAGTGTCGCCAATCCTCTGATATCTGAACCATAAGAGTGAGGTGTGGCCTTCGAGATAGAGCATCTACAACAACATTCTGAGTTCCCTTGACATATGAGATGTCAAAATCATATGCCTGCAACTTACTTACCCACTTTTGTTGGCGATCATTCAGGTCCTGCTATCCCAAGAAATGCCTCAGACTGTTATGATCAGTTTTAATACAAAACTTGCTACCCACAAGATATTGTCTGAATTTGGCCAAAGCATGCATGATGGCCAACATCTCCTTATCATATATACTGAATGAACGCTCAGGGCCTCTGAGCTTCCTGCTCTCATAAGCTATGGGGTGCTTATTCTGCATAAGTACAGCATCTACTCCCTCTCCAGATGCATCACATTGAAGCTCAAATGGCTTCGTGAAATCAGGTAATGCTAGAACTGGGCACGTAGTCATTATCTCCTTAAATCTCATAAAACAGTCTTGTGCCTTCTGAGTCCACACAAATTCCCCTTTTTTCAGTAAATCTGTCATGGGAGCTGCGTGTCGTGAGTAGCCACTGACAAACCTGCGATAAAAACCACATAAACCAAGGAACCCCCTCAACTGTGTAAGGTTCTCTGGTGGAGGCCAATCAACAATAGCGCGAATCTTTTCAGGATCCATCCGCACTCCCTCTGCACTAATGATGTGTCCTAAATATAACAGCTCGGTCATCCCTAAGTCACATTTGGACTCCTTTGCATACAAGGACTCCTTCTGTAGAATGCTCAACACCGTCTCCAAATGCTCTAGATGCTCCTGCCATGATCGGCTATAGATCAAAATGTCATCAAAAAACACCAGCACGAATTTCCTCAACTGATGGTGGAAACCTCTGTTCATAGTGGACTGGAAAGTGGCAGGTGCATTGGTCAGACCGAAAGGCATGACTACAAACTCAAAGTGCCCACAATGACATCTGAAAGCAGTTTTCTCAATATCCTGTTCACAGACTCTGATCTGGTGATATCCTGATCTCAAATCAATTTTCGTGAAATAACAGGCCCCAGGCAATTCATCTATCAACTCATCAATGCGAGGAATAGGATACCTGTTCTTAATGGTTCTCTTATTTAATGCCCTGTAATCAATACACATCTGAAGCGTTCCATCCTTCTTTTTTACCAAAACAACAGAAGATGCAAAAGGTGACTTACTAGGTCGGATGTGCCCCATAGCTAGCAACTCCTCAATGGTCCTTTCGATCTCATCCTTGAGTCGCTTTGGATGTCGATATGGTGTGATCATGATAGGTTTAGCACCTTCCTCCAGTTCAATAATATGCTCAATACCTCTATCCGGTGGCCTGCTTGGTGGAATCTCACTGAATACCTTTTCGTACTTAATCCTCAACTTCTGAATATCAGGATGATATTCTGCCTTATGTTGCTCCTCCTGTGTAGGTATCAAAGTACAAACTACTGCCCACTCTATATCATTATGCCTAGTTAATCTCTCCAGCCGCCTAAATGAGATAGTCCTGATGTCTCCATTACGGATAGCCTTTAGCACATGAGTCCTACCATTCATTTCGAATTGTATCTCCATATCCTCTAATCTCAGGGTAACCACCTTCAATGAATGTAGCCACTGCATCCCAAGTACTATGTCCATGTCACCCATGTTGACCACATGATAGTCCGTCTTAAACTCATAGTTGTTCAAGCGCAAAGGTAAGTCTCGTACCATCCTGTCACAATGAAGAGTGTATCCATCAGCTACCTTGACTCTTAGTCCTTCGAACTCCTCAGTAATGAGTCCACGCTTCTCTACAAATCGTGCATCAATGAAATTATGCGTGGCACCTGTGTCCAACAATGTAATAACCTTCTGTCCAGCCAAGACTCCCCGAAATCTGAAAGATCCCTCTCTCTGGATACTAGACAGTCGTGCTTCCTGTAAATGTAGCTCTGTTTCCTGCCTTTGCCCTGCACTGTCTATCTCCTGCTCTCCCTCTGCTTCATCAGGATCCTCATCATGATGTTCTGAACCATCTGAATCTGAGCCTTCGTAATAAGCCCACATTGCCCGGTTGGCCTTCCCTTTTGGCCTCATAGGACAGTCATGGTCGTACTCATACGGGCCTTTGCAATAGAAGCATAGCTTCTTCCTACGCAAGTCATTAAGTGTCTCCTTGTCCAGCCTCTTACTTTCTTCCTTAGGTAGCTGTGCCTCTCTATGAAAGGGTTTCCTGTCCTTATCTTTTCCTGAAGGGAAACTCTTTGCCTGAAATTTATTTTTAGAAGCTGAAGAGGAATCCATGTCACGAGCTTTCTTAATGGCTTCCTGCAAAGTGGGAGGGTTGAGAGCTTTAATCCACCCTCTCAACGGATCAACTAACCCATCCATAAATAAAACCAATAGCCTTCGTTCAGATACATCTGTTACTAACACTGCAAGTTTCTGAAACTCTGAAATGTATGTTTCCAATGAGCCCCACTGTTTAAGCTGGGCTAATTCCTTGAAATGGAGTTCTGGATCTTTCTTATCAAAACGTTCAATCAGTCTCTCCGTAAACTCCACATATGAGGTAATGTGTGCATGACCCATAGTGATCATACCATGATGCCACCATTCGTGTGCTAACCCATCCAGGTGAATTGCTGCATACTTAATAGCTTCTTCCTCAGACATAGGATTCAATTGAAAGTATGTGTCAAGCTTTTGAACCCAAGCTCTTGCTGTAGACTTCCCCGAGCCATCATAATATGGTAACTGTAGTTTTCCTACTTTCTTTCGTAGCTCATAGTTCTGAGTCCTGTCTTGTCCACGGGGCATATGCTTCATCCGCACATCCATATACTCTCTAAAGGTGATTGCAGCTGTAAAATCTGGTCCTCCTGCTTCCCAATCTCTCCTCAGCTGATCCTGTATGTCAGTGATCTGGGGTTCTGGTACCGGCTGCTCTGGAGCTCTAGGAAGGAACGTAGGAATCATAGGCCTCGAACTTACTGTCCGAGCTTGCTGGGGGGCATGACCGAAATTGTTCCCAATTTGTTTGCCTCCATTATGTCTCTCATCCTGATTATTCCCATTCTGATTGTGACCATTCTGATTATTTCCTCCACCTATGTTAGCGTTCAACCCCATTTGTCGAGCCATCATCTGCATCATAAGCTCCATTCTCTGATTCTGTTCTTGTGCTCTTTGTTCGGCTAATCGCTGTCCCTGTGCCAGGGTGTCTAATAACTGTAAAAATCTTTCCTCTTGCGGATCTGGACCGGCATTCCCGCCTCTATCCATATTGTAGTCGTAGTCTTGATCAAAAAATACCTCCCCTGTGTCTGTATGACTGGATTCTATGTCCACCTGGATAGATGAGCTAGACTGTTCGCTCTGCAGGTCAGAAATCCTATCTTGTCTTGCTTTGGTATTGGGAAATTATAAGGCCTTTGTCGCATGCTCTGATTTTAGTGTTTTGACATTTCGTCAAACACTTTCCCTCCTATCCAGTTGTTCCAAATTCCCTATAAGACCTCCACAGGATGGCAGGACTTATAGCTCTGATACCACTGTAATGGCCCTCTCTATAAAGGCCACAGAAACCCTCAAACTGGACTTAGGAATTTTGTCAAACACTTGGCGTGTAACAGTAACAATATTCAGAATATGGTAATTTCAGATTTGGTACTTTCAGAATATAATCACAGAATTACAATATATATAAAGCCATTGAACTATATTTCAATTACAATGCAATAAATTCTGAAATTATTTTATTACCAATTCGGGTCTGATTATTACAATGACTGTATGACAGCAAATTTACCCAAAAATTGACATATATTTCAAAATGCAAGAACCTGGTTTGAAGAACTATGGAAGAACACCACGTTTTGCTGCAGATCGTTGATGAAGACCTCCAACCGCACCCCCAAACTATCCTTAATTTGCTGCTGCTGCCCAAACTAGCAGGGCCGTACCTGTACGGCTGCTGAAATAAAATAATATTAGGGTTTTGGGACCCCCAAATGCAAGGAAAATGGGCGCCTAGGGTTAGGTAGTAACCCTGTAAAACCATAAAAAAATAACTCCAAGGGGTTGAGGAGATATGAGCAATTATGTGGTTCCGAACCCTGCTTTGCCAATTCTGAAAATGCACTTATTCTGTCTTCAAACTCTTGTCAAATGCTTCTCCAATGATAGGGCAAATCTGAAATCCTTATTCCAACCAAAAACAAACCCTAACAACGAATTCTCAATAAGCTCCAATGAGATGGCTGAATACCAACTCCAATTATGCAACAATTCAGGTGATATTTCACACCCTCAAAGTCGCCAATCCAAGGGAGTGATTCGTTCCCAAAGATCGAATAATTTGCAGATCCAAAGTCCACAAATGTCTTCACAATGAAGAAGTAGAAGAGTTCTCCAATCCAAGCATGTCCAAATGAGAGGCCCAGCCCTCTATTTATTCACTTTTCTAAGAAGTTGCTAGAACTTCTAGAAACATCCTTTATAATTTCTCATTATAATGCACTTTTTATAATAAAGTAATTTTATAAAATAAAAAGTGCAACTCAAATTAAAATTATAACATGTGGGCCCCAATATCACATAATGATAAAATATAACCTCTTAACACTTCTTCAAGAGCAAGATATGACTATCTGATCCGCAGAATTGACTCTCTTTCCACACCATTTGCCTACGAGAGTCTGGAATAGGCAAATCCATGATCAATGCCATGTCGAACTAAAGAGGGGACATTACAAAGGAATCCAAACCTGCATGGGACAAATTTCAAGCATTGTATGGTAAGGTGGATGAGAAAAAGGGTTTTCAGATTGAGGACGATCTACTTCTATTGGATCCAAATAACTTTGACACAATTCAAGATTATATCAACAAAGCTGATGAGAATAAGGCACTACTTAAAGAGTGTGGAAATCCCATGAAGGATGAAAGGTTGATTCATCACATCTTGAAGAGGCTACCTTCAAAGTATGCTTCCTTTGTTTTGAGTTATAATACTCACAAGTTAACCATGGGAAGTGCTTTCCAGAAGCCTACATTTGATGCTTTTGCAGAGATGTTGATTCTTGAACAATCTCACTTGATAGATCTGGGACTTCTCACGTCATTAAAGACCAAAGCATTGGTAGCTAGTGATGAGAACCAATCAAGTCAAGGAGGAAGAAGTTCTAACAAAAACAACAAGCAGTGGAAGCAAAAATCACAATCTGAGACCAAACAATCCTCTTCACAGCAAGGCAATTCTTCTTCCAACAAGAAGGGAAGTAATGAAAAGAAGGAAAAACTTTTTTGCGCATATTGCAAGAAGCCAAATCATGATGAGCATCATTGCAAGACTAAGAGAATCAATAAGGTGGAAAACCTAATCAAGAAGAACAAAATTCAAGTGCCAAGTACTTCCAAGGATTTAACTCCACCCCCTTCAAAGGGAAAAGGGCAAGCACTTATGGCAAATACAAGTTCTTCATCGGAATGGATTCTTGACTCAGGTGCCTCCTATCATATGGGTTCTTCAAAGGGAGACCTTTCTTCATTGAAGCAGTCACAGGTACCGCACATCTTTGTGGGAGATGATACAAAAATGGAAGTTGAAGGGAAAGGACATGTGGAGATGGAAAATGGGGAATTCAAAAACGTTCTCTATGTTCCAAACCTTAGCTCTAATCTCCTCTCAGTTTACCAAATCACTCACCTTGGAGATGGCAGCAAAGTTGAGTTCCTTCCAGATTCAGTGATGGTGTGCAGTCTCAAAGATGATTCATTGGTTGCAGTGGGGAAAGTCAATCATGACAAGAGGCTTTATTCCTTCTCCCACTTTGTGCCCAAATCTCCTTCACAAGCCTTGTTGACTCAATCCAATTCTCAAACGCAATTATGGCATGACCGGTTTGGTCATCTTGCCTTCCACTATCTTCAGCAACTTTGCTCAAACAAAATGGTCAAAGGTCTACCTTCAATAAACTTTTCCACAGGTGAATGTTCAACAGGTTTTGTGGATATGCATCTAGAGGAGAAGTTAACTAAAAAGAAGTCTTCAAGAGCACTAGTTGTTCTTCAGTTGGTTCACATGGTACTAGCAGGACCTTTTGCAGTGACTTCAATGAGCCAAAGGTGCTACATCCTTACTTTCATTGATGACTTTTCATGCTTCACATGGATCTACTTCCTTCATCATAAGAATGAAGTGGTTGATAAGCTTCAAGCCTTTAAGATTCATGTTGAACAGAAATCAAGGAAAGCCATCAAGGTTCTTCTGATGGACAATGAAAACAAATATGTGGACAGAAGACTTAAAGACTTTTGCAAACTTGAGGGAATTGATCTTCAAAATCCACCAGCATTCAGTCTGCACAAGACAAATGTTGCAGCTATGAGGATTAGAACTCTTAAGTCCATGGCAAATTGCATGATACAAGTCAAGTCTCTTGATCCTACACTAGAAGTCAATGCTATCACCAGTGCCACTCACATACTTAACAGGCCTCCTCATAATGCCTTAGATGGTAAGACTGCTTTTGAGGCATGGTGTGGCAGAAAACCTTGTGAGTCACTTCAAAGTCTTCGGTTGTCCAACATGGGCAAAACTATCTTCCAAGGGATGCAAGGCACTAGCACCAAGGCCTTGTACTTTTATTGGATATGAAGACAGTGCTAAGGCATACAAACTTATGAATACTGAGACTCATGAGACTTTTGTGGAGAAGGATGTACACTTTGAGGAAAGTTCACCCAGCTTATCCTCTACTCCTCTCCGCACTTCATACATTGTGGAAACTGATAGTGACACCAACGATAGTGCTTCAACAGATTCAAATATGTGGGGTTCTATCGACAGTTGCAGCGAGAGGTCATGGCATCAGTATAGTCCACATGCATACATTGCCACAGTGATAGGTCTAGCACAACAGGGTACACCTTGTCTTCCAGCTTTAGCAACAGGGGATTACTACATAGCAAACATTTCAGGTTTGTTTGTGGAGTCACACATAGCGGACTTGGGAGACATCATTGATGAATTACATCTTCTCTTCGATGAAGATGACCCTTCTACGGTTGTTGCGAGGGCTCACTCTGTCCCTCATGTCCATTCTCTACATGATCGATCTTTACAAGTTGACGTAATTGTGGATCCTTATGTACAGCAGTTGTCGGAGGTCTCTTTATCAATTGAGGAGACTGTTGGTTCCTTGGAACAAGTACTACCTACATCCTTGCCAGATCTGCATTTGTTCTTTTCAGCATTGTTGGAAGGGGCAACCATCAACATCAACACAAGGACACTTGAGCAGGTTCCAGGGCCACCATACATCTTCAAAATTGTACCTTTGCCATTGTTTCTTCCAAAGGGGAGGAACATCATTCAACATTCTTGGACCAACTTCTACCTTGGAGCAGCAATCACTAGTCAGCATTCTTCATTGGGGGGGGGGGCATTACCTTGTCTCTCTTCCTCTTCTTTCTTATGGGGGGGACTTCTTCCTCTTATGGGGTTTTGTCCTTCTCATTCTTCACTATTGTATATACTTGATGTATGTCATAATGGGAGGGTCTTGATTACTCTATCCATCCATGCATCTTGTCTTTTCATCTCTCTTTTTGGAGAAGGGTTTTTCCTTGGGCACCTAACATGCCTAGTAGCCAGGACCCATCATGCATTTCATCCTAGTTTTCGTAAGCTTAAGGGCATTCCCCTAAGTTGAAATTAAGGGGGGGGTGTTGGTGTAAATACGTATTTACTATTTACACTTACTTTACTTAGATTAATGCATTATTTTATTATATTGCATTATTTTATTATATTGCATTATTTTATTATTTATTTTGTGAGACACTTAGGAGTTTGCGTACTTTCATGAGTTGACATGTTGACAACACAAAATTAAGCAACTCTAATTCAGCACATGGTGTCTACAACACTGGAGTTTGCATCATTAACTAAGTTGTCATGTAGACAACACAGTTATCCGCACTCCTCATTTAGCACATAGTGTCTACAACATTATTTTCCATGTTACACCTTTGTGGGCTTATCTTCTCATCATCAAACTTACTCTTGTGCTTAATGGAAGATAACTCACACCTGGTGGACATGTGCCTCGTTATGACTTATCATGTTGTTGATTCCTAGGCATTCTAGATGCATCTTAGAGGCCTTTATATACAGGCACTCCTAGTGTACTTTCACACATTGAATTGAATACATATCAATATTCTGATCATGCTCTTTCTGGTCTACTATTGTGCTTGTGCTTGATTTCTTTGATCTTGGGTGAATTTTGCCCTAAGGCAAATTCTTATAGAAGTGACTCTTTCGAAGAGAAAAATTTATGAAGGGTTGTAACAGTTCGAAAAGGTGGTGATTATGAAGGTTTGTGACTCTTACAAAGAAGAACAAGTATGAAGGGTTATGACTCTTTTAACTGCCATAATTGATGAAAGGTTGTGACTTGTCCAAAAGGTAGTAATCGTGGAAAGTTGTGACCTTTGCAAAGGGCAGCCATGATGAAGAGGTATGACTCCCCCCCTCCCACTGGGAGATCTAAAGGGGAGAATGTTTCATTTGAGAAAGACATCCAAGTGAGAGCAATTTGGGGAATAATATATTATTCTCAAACCCAACAATCAAATGTGGTGACTCAATTCTAATAAAAGGTGGTGACCCTTTAACCAATAAAGTACTAAAAATATTCTTTCCAACCAAAAAAGGAGCAACAATAAAAGAGTAATATTCAAATTTTGAGAGCAAACTAGGCAAAAGAATTCCATTTAATTAAGGAGATCAATCTAAGATATCAAAGTGATATGAGAAATCAAACTTCAACTATTTATACGGCCTATCTCATCTTATTTGAAGAATTGCATCTCTAACTAAATTTTTGCTCTTGCTTTATTTTGGAAACGCGAATTTAGGTCAAAGTATAAGGTGATCTCAAAAGGGGACACTACAAGTGGTATCATAGCATGTTCCTACCAGCCTAAGGGACGTTACGATGAATTGGTTCCACCAAGAGATAGATTTACTCCTGGTTGGATCTTCCTGCCTCTTGTGGATTGGTTACTCCAAGAGATGGATCTAGTACTAGATGGATGATCCTATTGTTGAAGATTGTAGCTACGATAGAGATCTTTATCTCTGATTTTTCTATATGTTGAAATTGGGACAATACTTATGTATTGCGTCAATGGCTAGAGAAGATATATGTCATATTAAGTGAGCATAATGTGGCATTCAACATGTGCTAAGTGTTTAATTATATGAAGAGACATGAAGAGACAGGTGACATGAAGAGACATGTGACATGCGAAGAGTCGTGCATTTGGAAATATGAAGAGACTTGCTTTTTGAATTGACAAGACCTTCAGTTGTGATATGAAGAGTCTATCAATTCAATATATATCATAATAACACGGGGACACATCCCAACCTCCCCCACCCCCCCAAAAAAAAAAATCCCAACGTCTCCAAGACGAGGACACGCCAGGGATGGGGGGATGTCGTTTTGGCACCTCCAACAACCCCACCAATTTGTTGTTGTTCTAGCGGAGACAAGGGGGTGTCTCAACATCCCCTGAGGGGACAAAGGGGCGAGAACAAATCCCTTGACCTCTCGTGGGAACAATTGGGTGTCCCCTTCCAAGTAAAAATAAATAATTTTTTCTTAAAAAACATTTTTTTAATATTCTATTGCTCATATTGAATATCATATCACGTTGCTCAATATAATCATCTTTATGATGAGATACTCATACTTTTGATATCTATGACTATAATTATTTAATATTTATGAGACAAGTTTGAACTCTTCGATTTTTTCATTTGAGTATTAATATTTTAATATTTATTGCTTAATGTTCAATGAGTGTTCAAGTATTTAAATTTTAGTAAATTATTATTTTACATCTTTATGTCTTTTATTGTTATACATATTTTCATAACTAGCATTTTAAGTACCACATGTATAATGTATACCGTATTGTATATACACCAAACCCCCCTCTCGTCCCCTGCCATCATCCCCCTATCATCCCCTAATTGAGGCCCCTCTATCCCCCCTGCCTTGAAACCTGCCCCATGTCTTGAGGTCCCCTCATGCCCCAAGGTGGTGTAACTATGATATATATACATACATATATATATATAGCCATCATTCCCCTGTAGTCCCCTAATTGAGGCCCCTCTATCCCCCCTGCCTTGAAACCTGCCCCATGTCTTGAGGTTCCCTCGTCCCCCAAGGTGGTGTAACTATGATATATATATATATATATGATTGCTTTGTGTGATAATGGATGGTATTCAATTGAAAGCATTGTACTTGAGCATTATTACATTAATAAAAGAGATATTTTTCTAGTGTGGTTGGGTTTTTCCCTTCAAATTGAAGGGTTTTCCCACGATGAGTTGATGTGTCTATTTTTTATTCTACTTTTGTTTATTGCTATTAATTTTTAGTTTTGGGCAAGACATTAACATGGTTTTAGAGTCAGGTTAGATAACAGCAATATAAGAGTCTCTCTTGTTCATTGTTCTATGTATCTGTTTCAGATTGCTACGAGTATTTTAAGTATTGAAGTCTGATGTAGCTGCAACATAGATCTATTTACCTATGGTTGGCCTAATAAAAATGCTCTATCATAGCTGATGTAGTTGCTTCCTTCTGTAAATGAGGTTACACTTTTTAAACTCAATCAGAAGCAGTTTCTTATTCGATGGCTTCTTGGACTCAAACTGGAGCATTCCTCTTACTTTCATATCGTGTGAATACCTCTATTTATTGCATTTTTCATTTTGCATATTTCCTGGCTTGTGTGAAATGATTTGGCATGGTGAGCATGCATTATTCAAACTATCAGCAGTTATCTTATTCTTAGTGAGCATACATTTATTTGTGGTGTCGGTTGATTCCGTTATTGTCGCAGAGGTTTCTTTACTTCTAACGGTTGTTGGAGATTGTTCATCTACAGACAGTTCAGTTGTAGAGTCTATTATTTGCTCGAAAAAGTTTATTGCGAGGTCCTTTTTTTGTTGCAGTTATGATAAATGTGTTGGCTTCTATGTTGACAGCTTTGATGTATTGGAACTTTCAATCGTCCTCTGTTCTTTTCTGAAGGGTATAGGTTTTGTTTTCAGCTTATTTCAGTATTATATCTGTTTTAATCTTGCTTCATATTATTCTTCAGCACTGAGAGTGCCCCTATATATTCTAGCTTTGATAGTTTTCTTGAAGTGAAATTTTTCGGAAGTATTATAGTCCATTCTGTAAGGAGTCAGAGTGTTTTATAATTGTTTTGATCTCTAGTAGTACAAGATATTGATTGGAACAAAAATCTTATCATTGACTATCTGTTTGAAGACATCAATGATATGCAAGAACTCTCTAATGTTTCTTAGATTATTTAAGATATGGTGTTATTCTAAGTTGTTTTCTGAGACAGACTATCCTATCAAGTCTGAGAATCATAGAAGTTACATTTTAGATTGTTTGCTAAAACCTTATCAGGCTTATTGATTGATTGGGTCTAAAGGATTCGATCGTAAGCAACAATCTTGTAATTGATTTTGAGATTTTAGCAGCACGAAAGTTTGAAATTATTAGAAGGTAAGATTGGCATGTATATCAAATCATGGAGCAGTTCTTCAAGCGTGCAGTTAGGTCATATTATTTATTGTTATGGCCGCATTCAATTTAGAAAATGTTATGATCATCATATGAATATTGGTTTACATTTATCGTTCCATATTGTTAAAAGAGATAATTGTGTAGACCAAGCAACGAGATGATGAGAGATTATATACAAAGTCAATGTGGGGATGTTGCTTGCAGTCAGGGGACTAAATTGATGATACATATCTTCATTAAAGAGGAAGAAATGATATTCAGAGGGAGACTATTCAGCTTTAGAGGGAGTTTAAATGACAAAGGAAGAATGTCTAATGCTCTGCAGGATTGTGTGGCACTATGACTACTAAAGCTTCCTGTTTGGTTAACTTGAAATCAGGTGATTTTATGATGATAATCAAAACAGTGAGAATGTTGCTCTTGTTGAGAGGGAGTCTATGTTGAGAAAGAAGTTAAGTCGATCTTATACATGTTAATGAGCTCATCTCTGAGAGAGTAGTTTGAGGTGAAATCTCTTGTTCCACCCTTTGCAAGTAGGTATGGTGGATCCACCCTATGTGAGTAGGCATGGTGGAAATGCATTCCTCTAGGAGAAGTCTGAGGTGAAAGCCTTTTTTCCACCCTCTGTGAGTAGATGTGGTGGCCCACTCTCTATGAGTAGGCACGGTAGAAATGCATTCTTCTCTAGGAGAAGTCTGAGATGAAAGCCCTCATCCTGCCCTCTGTGAGTAGGTATGGTGGATCCACCCTCTTCAAATAGGCATGGTGGAAGTCATGTGTGACTTTATGACTTCAATTTTATGCACTTATGAAGTAAATATGGTGAATAATGTTATGTAGAGCTAACAATGTTTAATGAGAATCTATGTGATGAGAATTTATTATAAAGATCTTTGGTTGCAATTGTGTGTGCCTGTCATATTAAAGATCTCTCCCTTGCTAAGAGGGAGTGTTGAAGATTGTAATTGCAATTGAGATCTTTATCTCATAAGTTGAAATTGAAACAATACCTTTATATTGTGTCAACAGCTAGACAAGATATTTATGATGATATTTTCGTCATATTAAGTGAGTACACTGTGTTAAGGAATTAGAGATCTTTAAGGTAGAGTATTCTGATTCAATTTTCTAATTTGTTTGCTTCAATATATATATATATGTGAGATAATTATAATGTTAGTTTGATATCTTGAAACTGATCCTGACTTTTGTGCTATGTATGCAGGTTGTTATTATTATTCACAATAACTATATTGTGATCTGAGTGGGACAAAGATCACTGTTATCTATATGTAAGAATGCATGAGTGATATACACTCAATCGCACATGTCTAAGTGCTTGAGATATTGCAGACCAGATCGCAGATGCTTGGATAGTAATATGTTTTGTATGATATGTACTCTCAAGCATCAATCCATATATGTAGAGATATTAAGAGACATGTCCATGTAGAGCCATGACTCTATGTGGCATGAGCCACGTAGGGTCATGTCCCTACGTGGATACGTAGGGTCATATCCCTATGTGGATGTCTTATTCATTAATTAATCTTGAGCCCAATAACATTCAGGGCAATATCTAAATATTGTGCGCTACTCATATGGATAGATGCCCAATCACAATATTGGCATATAGCCAGATTGCACAGTGATCAGAATGGACAATGATAAGTCCATGATAATATGCATATGGTATGGGAGGGTTTGATGAGTTACTGTGAACATAAGACTCAATGTCACAGATTATCATGAAGATCTGTTATTTACATCAAAGCGAATGCTTATCAGGATTTCATATTACATGAGTACATCACTCTCTCTCTGTATGTGTGTGTGTGTGTGTGTGATATTTACATATACTGATATTGCATAATCAGATCCGACTAAAACTATTCTTCAAGATTCCCTCTTAGTGAGGGAGGAACTGATCAATCCACTAATGAGATCAGTATCAACAGTGAACCCACCAATTTAGAGAATCTTTATAGCTATCTGAATTCTGGCACATTCCAGGACAATAATTAGTCTATCAGATAATTAACCTTGATCACACAACAACAAAATAAGTATCATGACATCCGGCTCATTCCGGGACTAATATAGTCTGCCATAATTGTTATTATCATGGTTTTCCAGCATAATCCTGGGATAACATTTTAATCTAGTCTTAACATGACAATGACTCAAGGATTTGAAACAATATCTCAGGAAGTATCATGATATCCAGCACATTTTGGGACAACTATATAATGAAGTCAATTATGATACTTTTGTTATCATATGTTTTGGCACATTCTAGGACAACACTTAATGAAGTCTATGATAACAGGTCAATCTCTTGTTAAGGTCGTCACCTTACAATAGAGACCTAAAATCTCAAAAAAGATCATCACCTTCAAAACAAATAACATGTGCATATTAGTAACTCTTTTAAACAATAGAAATATATATATATATAAAGATATTACACAAAACTGAGAGTTTGTCTCAGGAGTTACAATTTTGTCATACCAAATTTTCCTCAAAAGTATTCCACTTTCAACTTTGCAAGAGGTTTGGTGAATATGTCGACAGACTACTCTTCAGTGTTGATATATTCCAACATGATGAAACCCCTATCTACCATATTTCTGTTGTAGTGGATGGGTATCTCTATATGCTTTGATTTGTTATGGAAGACTGGATTCACCAAGAGTTTGATACAACTTTGATTATCACAATGTATAACTATAGGTTTTAGAGGCTTCCCAAATAGCCCAACTAGTAACTTCCTTAACCATACTACTTCTCGAGCTCCCATGGATGCGGCTATGTACTTTGCTTCGATGGAACTTGGAGCGAGAAAAAATTGCTTCTTGCTAAACCAGGCCATCATTACAGATCCAAGACTAAAACAACATCTTGTGGTACTCTTCTGATCAGTAGAACATCCGGCCCAATTAGAATTTGAATATCCATGAAGCTGTAACTCAACTTTCTCATATTTCAGAACAAGTCCAATAGTGCCTCGCAAGTACCTCAAAATGTGTTTTGCTGCCATGAGATGAATCTTCTTAGGTTCACACATAAACTGACTTGGTGCATTTGTAGCATAGCAAACATCAGGACAGGTGTTTACTAAGTACATTAAGGATCTAATTATATGTCTATAGTATGTAGGATCAATGACCTCAAACTCATGTGCTTCAGTTTAGAGTTTACAAAAATTTGTCTCCATAGGTGTGGACAACAACTTGCAATCCATCATGCCAAATCTGTTCAATATGTCAATGGTATACTTTCCTTGGTTTAGGAAAATGTAGTCTTCCTTTTGCCTTACTTCTAATCCTAAGAAGTAGTGTAGAAGACCTAAATCTTTCATTTCAAATTCAGTTATGAGGCCTTGCTTACATTTAACAATAAGATGGTCTTCACCTGTTATCAAAAGATCATCAACATAGAGAACTAGTATTAGCATGTCTCCCTCTGATTTCTTGAAGTATATGTTAGGATCTACTTCATTTCTTGAGTACCCTAATTTGATAAGGTAGTTGTCTATTCTCTCATACCATGCCCTAGGGGCCCGTTTAAGGCCATAAAGAGCTTTCTTCAATTTGCATGCATGTGATTTCTTGTCATAGATAACGAACCCTTCAGGTTGTTTGAGGTATACTTCTTCATTAATGACTCTGTTCAGAAATGTTGTCTTTACATCCATCTGATGTACCTTCCAACTTTTGGATGCAGCTATTGCAATTATGGTTTTGACAAATGTGTAATGGGCAACATGAGCAAATGTTTCTTCATAATCAATTCCTTCCTTCTGTGAAAATCCTTTGGCCACAAATCTCGCTTTGTGTTTTTCAATACTGCCATCAGGTGCCTATTTGATTTTAAATAACCATCTCGAGGATACAACTGATTTGTCTTTGGGCCTTGGCACAATATCTCAAACATTATTTTTCAACATAGATTGATATTCCTCAATCATGGCACCTTTCCAGGCTTGGGATTTTAGAGCTTCTTCAACATCATAAGGTTTTGAATTAGCGCACTCATTTATATGAGTAACATAACATGAATGATTTCTTGTCTTCTTCATTTCTCTAAGCATTTCATCGAGGGCCACCTTGTTTTCCTCAAACATTTTTCTTGCCCATAAGGACCTTTTCTTATTGAGTGAGTTTGAGTTATCCTTAGGGTTAGGTGTTGTGGGTTCATTATCTTTTGTACCACTCTCCCTCTCAATCATAGAATTTTCATTATTCTCAGGTATGGAATCATAATTAGGTTCTTTTATATCTTTAGAAGTCTTGTATGCAATATCTTCATCAAATTTGACATCTCTACTGATTTCAATTGTCCTTGACCCTGGCACATATACTCTATAGGCTTTGGAAGAATCACTATAGCCAACGAACATGCCTTTCTTTACTGAGGGCTCTAGTTTAGTTCTTTTCTCCTTAGGAATATGAATATATACAGGGCAACCGAAGATTCATAAATGACTTAAATCAAGTTTGTTTCCTAAGAAGACTTCTGCAGGTGTTATGTTTTCTAGAATTGTATGAGGGTATATGTTTTGAATGTATACTGCAGTATTAGATGCTTCAGCCCAAAATGTTCTATGCATATTTTAATCATGCATCATTGCCTTGGCTACTTCAATGATAGTTCTATTTTTCCTTTTTGCTATTCCATTCTGTTGAGGATTATATGGTACAGTATACTCCCTCTTAATCCCAATAGATATACAGAATTTTTGAAGTTCTCGGAAATATATTCTCCTCCATTATCAAATATTAGAATTTTGATCTTCTTCCTAGTTTGATTTTCAACTATGGCTTTGAATTCTTTGAATTTGGATAGAACCTCATTTGACTCTTACAATTTTCAAGAAATCTAGGTGCCTTAGTCTTCTATGCCAAATCTCATTTGCTTTCCCAATTTTATGGTTTAGGGCTAGATTTGAGGAATTACAAAGTTTGTATAGACTCACTTCTCTAAATCCAATTGAAAATGCATTTTTAATGTTTGAATTTTTAGGCCAGTATAAGACTTTAATTTCTTGAAAGGCAGACTGATACCCTTGATCTACTAGACCATATATGGAGATAAGACTTCTCTTGATTCCAACAACAAATAGGACATCTTTTAAATGTAAGTTAACTCTGGTATTTAGTTGCACTGAACAGGTCCCAATTTCTTTCACAGGGTAAGTAGAGTTGTCGCCTATTGTCACTTCTTCGGTTGAGTATTCTTCAGGAGTCTCAAACTGATCTCTAAATCCGGTTACCTATCTAGAGGCTCCACTGTTGTTTATCCAAGTGTTTTTATTGGTATTTAACTCACTTGATAAGGCAAGGTAGTATAGTGAGTATTTTGCTTCCTTGACTTTAGCCATACTGACAAGATTTTTCTTCCTTTCTGGACAATACATGTGAGTATGTCCAAATTTGTCACATTTGTAATATTGAACTTTTGATAGATATCTTTTCTTATAGTTTTTCTTTCCTCTCTTCCTTTTGAATTTTGCCTTTTTATTACTTGATTTTGCATGCAATGCTTGAATATCTTCCTCCCTATTAGAGATGATACCTCTTGACATTAATCGAGACTCTTCTTGAGTGCAATCATTTTTTAGTTGATCAAATTTGGGTAGAGAGGGACGACTAATACATTGGATAAAGGATTCTCATGATAATGGTAGTCCTCTAAGGGCTATTAGAGATAATTCCAAATCATCTACATTATTTCCAATAGTAGAGAGTTGGTTTCTTATCTTGGAGATTTTTGAGAAATAGGATGAAATTGTATCTCCCTTATCCATTTTGAAGTTAAGGAGTTGTTGTTTTACTGTAAGCAATTTGCTTGCATTGTTTATTTCAAATGTATTTCGAATAGTTTGGAACACTTCATAAGCAATTTTTAGTTTTGCTATTGATGGAAGAATATGGTCTTTAACTCCATCAATGATTATTTTCTTAGCCTTATTATTATGCCTTTTCCATGTCCTTCCTAATTCATTTTCAGACATTGTCTTCTTCTATATATGACTCCAATTCAAGTTCTTTAAGTATTGCTATAATTCGAATTTTCCATGAAACAAAGTTAGAGGCACCTTCCAGTCTATCCTCAACTCTAATATTGTTCACCATGATTGATTTGTTGAATGAAAAAATATTAGTCATCTTGAAGAAAATATCACAGTTGGTTTAATACCTGTTCTATCACCTAGGCTCTAATACCTATTAACTCCAAAATTTTGCACCCTACAGTAAGGTCTTGAAACTTTAGCAATTCTGGAGCAACATGGGATCAATCAAAGGTCGTGGGTCTCCTATGTCCTGATTGAACCTCTGGGTTCTAGGCCGGATCCTACATGATTGATTTGATGATTTCACCTATCCTAATGACAACCGTAAAACTTGGATGGAAAAGGGATGAAGAAAGAACTTATAATGAAAAAAGATTTGAAATACATAATCATAAGGTGATACACCAATTAATTTGATTGTAACAAATATCTTTCCAAGCACAATCTTACAGCTTGCAACACTCTAAACAAATACAATTCCTGATTATGTACTTTGCACATAAACATTTCAGAGGAAAAATCAGAATCCTAAATGTTAAAAGGAATTAATCACAATCAATATCTTCAAACACTTGATATAACCCCTGACCTGTGCATAGAACTTCAAATCATAAAAGATGCAGAATGAGACATAATTTTAAGGTTTCTAACAAGAAATACAAGAAAACTACATCAATCACTATCAAGGCATACAAGTATAACTCTAGAAATAGATCCAAAATAAGCTGTATAAACTGTCACAGTCTGAAAATACTACAAATCTGATACAGTCAGATGATAAACACAATGCCTGAAAATGACAAAGGCCCTCCTTCCAAAAACTGAACCTCCTCTCTATCAAAAAGAGAAGTATATAACCAAATCCAAACTCAACCATTTCCCCCTAAAATTAGGAAATGTGGGTCAGATATCAGAGACATCTACTCAAAAAATGACCCTAAAATCTGAGGAATGATGCCAAATGTCCTCCAAACTATATGTCTCAACCAAGTGCCTATGATGACAACTCCAAGATGACTCCAAAATCTCCAAAAATCTCTCCAAAGATGACTGAAAAGTCATCAGTCAAGATTCCTGGTTTAAAACAAATACTATGACATGTAGCACCTCCAAAATGCCAAATCATATAAGGAGAACTCAACATACAAAATAATAACAAATTAATCAAAATGATAGTAAAGACTTAAAACAAAGTCTTACATTATCCTTTTAACATAAAAGACTCCTTATGTGAAATGTGCGGACCTGAAACCATCATCAAAACAGGTTAAATAAATAAAAATAAAACAAAGACCTAAACCTATTGTTTCATTTCATTTTATCGCTGACATGAGAGAAAGGAAGGAGGATAGGGTTTGAAAACCCTAGCGACGAGATTTCTAGAGATTTTCTTGGTCTTCCAATGTGTTGTGAGTGCCTGGAGATTTCTTTGTTTGGATTGGAGACCTGTGAGGATTCAACACCATGATTGGGGTGTATGCCTCTAATAATGTGCTTAGATCTTGGGCATTTCAACCTCCTTTAGAGTTGGAAACATGTTGGGACAACATCACGGCTGGTTTTTCTGTATTTCCATGCCAAGTTTTCTACTGCTTGGTGTTGTCATGAATGGGTATTTCCTTGAAGAAAAGGTGGCTCTATTTTCTACAATTTATAACACCATTTTGAAGATTACTGCCTGTCGTAACTAGGTCTTTTGCTGAGCATTTGAGTGAAGCTTGACATGGAGATTTTCTGATGCCATGATTGGGTCTGCTTGGCTGAAACGTGGCTTTCATCTTCTTCCATTTCTAATGCCATGACTGAGGGTTGCTCTTGTAGTTGTCGTGTCTTCACTTTTTCTTCTTGTTGGACCCAAACTCTATTCAAGATGGGTTTTTCCATGAAGAAAACACCGCAATTCTTATGTAGCCGTAAGTTGTATATCTGTTAAACTCAGAGCTTTGTTTATGTCTTTATCACAACTCATTTGTTTTAACGTGGATTCATAGGTATTTATAAGATATAGAAATTGTGATGAACCGATTCTCTTTTCTTAGCATATGTCTTCACTGGTTCGAAAAACTCATATGACATACTGCAGATTTTTCAAAACCCTGCAATAGCCTCAAGCTGGAAAGTTTTATAGTATTAATAGCATTTTGGGTTGTTGTTATTTGATTATTTTCGTTTGTTGCAATCGATTCTTGTTGAGTTTCCCTCCAACAGATGTTTCTGAATGATGGGTATTTGCCCTTTTCCCATTATTGCTTTCTGGGTGCACAAAATACATGGATCTGATTATTTATTCTTTGCTTCAGAATCTGTTGCTGGAGTTTAATGTTGTATACGAGTTTTCCACATAAACCCTTCCCATAATCTATCAATATTGCATCATTTTGCTTCAGTTTTACAACTTAACTCATATTGAATCAAGTTTCCATTGAGGGTTTTGATTTATTTTCTGTGTAGCATAAAAACTGGTATATCTCTCATTATCTTTGTATAGAAATACATATACGTTTTGTAACATTTATCTCCTAAGGAAAACAATGTAACTGGGTTCATTTCCTTCCCACATATAACTTTCTTTTGCCTGCCATTGTTCAGTTTTGCTTGAGGAAAACATGATGACATTTTTTTGGTTTTTTGCTAATAAGTGTTAATCCTAAGTTTCAAATCTGATGATTGATGCTTCAGCTTTTAATCATGCTGGTCATGATTTATGTTGTTACTTTCCCTATCCAGAACTTTCTTTTATTTATCATACTTTTTCCTCTTCAATAGATATTGCAATTTCTGAAGTGTTTAGATCTCTAGTTGGTGTGGAAGTTTCCCTTGCAAAGATTGTTGACACTATCTTTCAAACCTACAGCAGCTTCATTCAATTAAATTCGTTGTTTGACATTCTCTGCATCCTTGGTGGCAACGATGAAAACCTTGATCTGTCCAGTTAATTCATTTTTCCCTTGCATCATTCCTCAATAACTTAGCTCCTCCTTTTGACATAAGCGTTGTTATTCTTTTGTTATATTCTCTGCTTAATTGCAAAATCTATATCTTTAGTTGTATAAACCAGCACTTGTATGCACATGTTATCTTCCTATCATTGATTTTACATCTTTTTGGTCAAGCTGAAGCTTTGCAATCATACCCTCCATCTTGTAGCTTACGTCGTATATCCTTGCACTTGTTGAACACTTCCAGCTGAAACATTCATTCTTCTTTTGACTATTCTGAAACAAAAGCTTTAAAGTTATAATGATCTGTCCCTTTAATGTCTTCTTTTTGGTATCAAACTTACTGTAGCATATCTTGTTATAAAAGTAAAAGGTTTCATAATTGAATATGTCCCTTTATACTTTTGTTGTACTGTTTTGATCATCTTCTTAGGTCCTATCTCTTATAGGCACGCTGGGCTCAATAACCCTCATGGGACCCTACAATTATATATGTGTACCTGTTAGAGATAGAACGTTATACAAGAAACAAACATGTTCGTAATAAAACATTTGATGTGATTGTTTGCTTTTCTGTTTCTGCTGATAGATGTTCTTATTTTATGAAGATGCATGGCATGACAGTAGCATGAATAGTTATATGTGAGGTGAGACATTTTGTCATTGCTTACATCCATTGGATCTAACACTTTTTCCATGAATTGAGGATATGGAGGCTTCAAGGGAACATGATTTGAGGTAGTGTGGTCATCGGCTATCTTTGTAAACCCTCAGAAGTTCCTCCGAAAGGTCTTTAAGCACAACTTGTAGGTAATAGTTTCTATGCGATTTGGATTATTCTTCTTTGTACTGCGAATTCCAGTTGGGATTCTCTATTGTTCACCATTTTGGAAGTGAAAGATCTTCCCTGCTTGGCTAATTTGATTTCGGTGGGATTCAACCCTCACCCTATTCCATCTTTATATTACTTGCTCAGATCTGGCAATTCCGCACACCATCTTTGTTGCAAATACATATATCTATATATCTTTGATGAGATTTCAATACTTGTACATAACCTCAAATAGCAGCTTAGAGTACAACTCAAAAGTTGAGTAAAGTAAATTTGTCAACATTTGACAGATCCGGATCCATATTTACCCAAGCATCGGTAATGAAGGCCGATACTTACTTCCATCTTAATTCAATGCCAGAAGAAGCAATTAAATTTGCAACAGACCACTTGGAGGGAGTGGCGCATGAATGGTGGCATCATGGCACTATCGTTCTGGGGCATGACCAAGTAAATACTTATGCCGAATTCACTGAAAGATTGATAGATCGATTTGATGGTAAAGATCCAGAACCTAATTTCAAAGAGTTGGCACAATTGAGACAAACTGGATCGGTCGACCAATACATCATAGAATTTCAAAAACTATGTTTTGGTTACGAACATTTCCGAAAGGAGACAGATAGTGCTCTTCATGGATGGACTGACAAAACCACTGAGGGGTTGGGTAAAAGGTCTCAATCCTACCACCCTTTCAGAGGCTATTAAAAAGGCGCGTAGCATGGCATCATCATCGACATTATCCTCTTGAGGTTACTCCCACTTCAAATCACCAGTATTTCCAAGGGACAAAGATAACAAAGCTCTGTTGAAGAAGCCTTCGTTGGACAAAGCTACCAAACAGGAGCTCCGAAGGAAGAAGTTATGTTTCAATTGCTAGGGACCGTGGGAACTTGGGCACAAATGTCTCGATAATGGGAAAATACACTATATCGAAGTCGTATCCGATGAGGACAATCAAGAGAATCCCACAGAAGACGATCACCCCCACGAGGACTCCCAAATGGTTAATTTGAACCGTACAGAGAGGATTGCCACATTGGTACTGCGTAGGGGAACCATCACCCTAGCTAAGAGCCCAAGATGTACGGTATTTCATGTACGAGGAACCCTTCAAGGGAAGAGGGTCATTGTGATGCTCGATAGCAGAGCCACTCTAAACTTCATAAACTCCTCTTTGGTGAAAAGAAGAGGTCTACGTACTGAGACGCATGCAGAATTCTAGGTCAAGGTCACTGGAGGAACACTTTTGTCCTATATGCACCTTGTTCCCCAACTGAGTATCACCATGGCTAACCACACTGTGACTGAGGATTTCTTTAAAGTGGGCCTAGATGATATGGAGGTTATTTTGGGAACATAGTGGATGGAGACACTTGATGAATACACACAAAGTTTCAAGAGGATGGACTTCACTTTTGTTGTTGATGAGAAGAAGGTTGTTCTCCGTGGGATGGCTAATGAGGGACCGAAGGAAGTTTCGGTATAGTGGATGGAGGACATTTTTCGATATGATGACATTGCATGGGCTACACATTGATTCGTTTCGGCAGAACCAATAAAAGGACAACAGATACCCCACCAGGATGATGATCTTCAGAATATCTTGAGTACCCATGACAAAGTTTTATAGACATTCCTCTTGGCATACCCCCCCATTGCGGATTTGACCATACCATCAAGTTGGAAGCTAGCGCTAAACCAATTATCACCACACCATACCGCCACCCAAAAAAATTAAAAGATGAGATTGAGAAGACAATTCAAAAGCTGCTCGAGAAAGCATGGATCCATCCTAGCTCTAGCCCTTTTGAATCATCAATAGTATTGGTTAAAAAAAAGGATGGGACAATGCGCATGTTTGTGGACTACCGTGCACTAAATAAGAAAACAATAAAAAATAGAAACCCTATTCCCAGGATCGATGAATTATTGGATGAGCTACATGGTGCGGTTTATTTTTCTAAAATAGATCTCCGTTCTAGATACCATCAGATCCGCATGCGGGAAGATGTGGAGAAGACAATTTATCATTGTCACTACGAGCATTATGAATTCCTATTCATGCCATTTGGATTAACGAATGCACCGGCTACTTTTTAATCTTGCATGAATTGCATCTTCAACAAATAGTTGCATAAGTACTTGCTAGTATTTTTTGATGATATACTTATTTACATGAAAACATAGGAAGAACACCAGAGACATTTGGATGAAGTCTTAGGGATCATGGAGGCTCATTCTTTGTTTGCCAAGCAATCCAAGTGTGAATTCGGGATGACAAAAATATTGTACCTAGGGCACGTTGTCAATAATATGGAGTGCAGGTCCACCAAAAGAAGATTCAAGCTATCCTAGATTGGCCCCCACCAAAATCGCTCTCTAAGTTGTGAGGGCTTTTGAGACTGTGTCGTGATTACTAGAGGTTTGTAAACGATTTCTCTTAGCTCAGTGCACCATTAATAGATTTGACTAAGAAAAGTTCCTTCCAGTGGAGTGAAGGAGTGCAACACACTTTTGATAAGTTAAAAAGAAGCAATGAGCACTTTCTCGGTTCTCGCCTTACCTAATTTAATTCAAACATTCATTCTAGAGTGTAACACATCTAGAGAGGGCATTGGCACAGTACTAATGCAAGATAGACACCCTATAAGTATAACCTATGAAAGTTAGCTTACACAAACGGAGCGTTTATATTCAATTTATGACAAAGAGATGTTGGCCATCGTGCATGCATTGACCAAGTTCTGACAGTATCTAGTAGGTGCCAATTTTGTCGTCCATACCAATCATAATAGTTTGAGATATTCTGGAGCAACGGATCTGAACGAGAGGCAACAAAAATGGATAAGTAAGATTCAGGCTTTTGATTTCGACATTGAATATGTCAAGGGAAAGAACAATGTGGTCAATGATGCCTTGTCAAGAAAACCCGTCATCTGCTTACTGTCTCAGATTTCAGCTAAATGGAAAGCACACTTATAGGTGGAATATTCCAAAAATGCATTTGCATATAAGCTAATGGACAGTGGCACTAAGGATGACCAATACAAGGTGGTGGATGACATCATTTACTATAAGGATCGCATATACTTAGTGCCTAAATCCAAATTGAAGCAGAGAATCCTGAAGGAAATACATGCCTCACCCTTGGCTGGACACCCGGGTTTCTCAAAACCTATAGACAACTCAAGGAGAGGTTGTCATGGAAGGGACTTAAAGGAGATGTATTGCACTATGTACGGGAATGTGCAATCTGTCAGCAAAACAAATCTGAACACACTTTACTTGTCAACTTACTGCAACCCTTGCCCATACCAAAACCAAAGTGGGATAGTATCTCTATGGACTTCATCATCGGACTTCATAAAGTAAATGGGAAAGATTGTATCTTTGTGTTGGTTGTCAAACTGACGAAGTATGCACACATCTTCGCAATCTCCTCAGATTTCCAAGCCGCATAGGTAGCCGACTTATTTTACAAAGAAGTCTTTCATTTGCACAAGTTACCCTAAAACATTGTTAGTGACAAGAATGGTCAGTTTCTCAATATTTTTTGGACAGAATTGTTTCAGTTGGCAGGAACAGAATTGTCGCCAAGTATTAGCTACCACCCTCAGACAGATGGATAGACAGAGATTGTGAACAAGTGGCTAGAAGACTACTCCAAAACTATGTTTCAACACAACAACAAGCATGGGTCAAATGGATGCATTTGGGGGAATATTGTTACAATACCACTTATCACATGTCTATTGGGATGACACCATTCAAATATATGGGTAATGAACCCATTTCATTTATCGACATGGTATTGGGTGATGGCTACACACCAAGGGCGAGGGACTAGCTTCAAGAAGGGCAAGACATCTTGAGATTCTTGAAGGAGAACTTATAAAGGGCACAAAATCAACAAAAGATGAACATTGACAGACACCAGATCGAGAGAAGTTTCAAAGTGGGAGACTTGGGCTATCTCAGACTCTAGTCATATAGGCAATCCTCATTGAAGGCAAAAGGGAAAGAAAAATTAAAGCCACATTTTTATGGTCCCTATCGTGTAGCTCACCACATCGGTGAAGTTGCCTATGAACTGAAACCTCCAGCAGGAAGCCGCATCCATGACATCTTTCATGTTTCTTGCCTGAAGAAAGTCATGGAACAGAACATCGCAGTAAATATAGATCTTTCGCCGCTTAATGAAGAAGGGAAGCTTGTGTTAGAACCAACCGAGATCATTGATGTACGGGAGAAGACTTTGCAGAACCGTACCCTGATGGAATACTCGGCACACTGGCAACACTTGTTGTTGGACGACGCAACTTGGGAAGGTGAACACATTCTACAACATCCGACTTTGCATTTGCTTAAGGACAAGCAAATTTTGGGACGGGAGGACTTTAATGTTCTGTCATAAAATAAATAATTAATCAAACCATTGTTTATGGGCTGATTGATTTAGTATATCTCGGACCCATTTTTATTTAATTGTTTCATAGGTGTGGCCGTCAGCTATCTGTGTAAACCCTTTGGAAGTTCCTCCGAAGGGTATTTAAGCACGGCTTGTAGGTAGTAGTTGGTATGCGATTTGGATTATTCTTCTTTGTACTACAAATTCCAGTTGGGGTTCTCTGTTGTTCACCATTTCGGAAGTCAAAGATCTTCCCTGCTTGGCTAATCCAGTCTCGATGGGATTCAACCCTCACCCTATTCCGTCTCTGTATTACTTGCTCAGATCTGGCAATTCTGCGCAACATCTTTTTTGCAAATACATATATCTATATATCTTTGATGAGATTTCAATACTTGTACTGCCATTATTTGGTGCTTCTGGCGAATGTATTCACCTTCTTCTGACAGCTCCGAGTATAGCTCAATCCATGGCGAAACAACCCGCAAACATCTTCCTCCCTCACCCTAACAGTACTCACTTCCATAACCCATCCATACAACTCCAACTCCACCATACAAACTGCATTCTCACACCATACAGTCACCTCAACCATCAAAGACCGTACGACCCCCCTATGATGCACACAGACCATACGACCAAACACATACTGTACAGCCATCTGTCTTCCTACTGTATGGCCAACTCCAAATAATCGTATGGACATCACTCCCCTCACTCCCAGATCGTATGGCCATCTTGTCTACCTGACCGTACGGACTACCAAACATATAACCATACAGCTAATTTTGTGCTCCAAGTTTGGGCATTAACCAAGTAATATCAGGAACGGAACATTACATTTTGTATGATATGTTCTCTCAAGCATCGATCCATATATGTATAGATATTAAGAGACATGTCCACGTTGAGACATGACTCTACGTAGCATGAGCCACGTAGGGTCATGTCCCTACGTGGATATGTCTTATTCACTAATTAATCTTGAGCCCGATAACATTCACGAAAATATCTAGATATTGTGCGCTACTCATATGGAGAGACACCTGATCACAATATTGTCATATATCTAGTTTGCACAGTGATCAAAATGGACAATGATAAGTCTGTGATAATATCATAATATACATATGGTATTGGAGGGTTTGATGAGTTACTGTGAACATGAGACTGATTGTCACAGATTATCATGAAGATTTGTTATATACATCAAATCAAATGCATATCAGGGTTTCATATTACATAGTACACACACACATAATAGATATATTTATATCTGTATACTATGTCACAAGGTTCGAATTCGAGTTCGTGTTTGGCAACTATGAAATTCAAATAAAATTTGACATTAAATTCGCCTATATAAATTAATTTTTAAAAACTATAAATAATAAATTTAAATTTAAATAAATATTATATAGATCAATATTGTAATTTAAATAGATAAATTATATCTACTATTATTTATGATATAAAATAATAATATTATCTAAATATAAAAACACTAAATAATAATAATGTTGATAATGTTAAAAATTAGAAAAATTGCAAGACACTACAAATATCACTAGAACAAATAATGGTAACATATGTAATAATATTTTTCTCAACATATAAAAATACAACATAAATAAATAATATTTACAACTAAAATTATTATTCGAAGACACTGTAAACTTAATAACATCAATAAAAATAAATAATAGGAGATACACAACTAGCATAAGAATTATTATTATAAAAATAATAAAATTAATATTAACATATAAAATAATATACTTCAATAATATAAAAATACACCTAGATAAATAATATTAACATTAATAAAAAACAAAAAGACACGGCACTCCAAATACTGTTCATCAAATAAATAAATACACTCCGCAAATCCTTGGTTCAGCCAGACATAATGGCGCACTAAATCATTCCAATTGATAGTTCATTTTAAAACTGATCAAAATTTGTCGACAAGTAGTCCCACCTGTCTAAGTAATCTCGACCGTCTGAGAATAGATAAAATGGGATTAACGCCCAAAACAATACAAGAAAAAGCTTTGCGTGCAGGAATCAAAACACATGGAAAATCCCTAAGTAGTTTTATTAAAAACAATGCTAAATATCCGTACAAATACTAAGCGAATTTTAACGAATTTTTTGTGTTGTTGTAAAGTTCATCGAATTCCGAACCCAATGGCTGAAATTCAGCGAACTCTATGACATAGTCTGTCTATATGTGATGCATAATCAGATCCGACTGAAACTATTCTTCAACACAATATGGCATTCAACGAGTGCTAGGTGTCTCATTATATGAAGAGACATGCAACATGCGAACAGTCATGCATTTGGTAATATGAAGAGACTTTCTTTCGGAAATAGATGAGACCTTTGATTGTGATATGAAGTCTCTCAATATATATATATATATAAAGAGACTCTTCATATATATGTATGTATGTATGTATATAGTATTGTTGTGTGATAATGGATGGTATTCAGCTTAAAGTATTGTACTTGAAAATTATTATATTGATAAAAAGAGATTTTTTTCTGGTGTGGCTGAGTTTTTACCTTCAAAATAAAAGGTTTTCCCAGGATAAGTTGACGTGTCTATTTTTCATTCTACTTTTGCTTATTGCTCTTTATTTTTATTTTTGTGTAGAACATTAACATATTATCAAAGTCAAGTTAGATAACAACAATCTAGGAGTCTCTCTTCTTCATTAGTCTGTGTGTTTGAACAAAAATATCTCTAGTTGTGCAAGATATTGGTTGGAACAAAAATCTCATACATAAACCGTCTATTTGAAGACATTAATGATATGCAAGAATTCTCTAACATTTATTTGATTATTTTACATATAGTGTTATTCTAAATTGTTTTCTGAGAAAGCCTATCATATCAAGTCTGAGAATCATAGAAATACATTTTAGATTGTTTGCTAAAACTTTATCAGGCTTATTGATTGATTGGTTCTGAAGGATTCAACCATAAGAAACAATCTTGTAATTGATTTTGAGATTTTAGCAGCACGATAGTTTGGAATTATCAAGAGGTAAGATTGGCAAATTTATCAAATCATGGAGCAGATCTTCAAGCATGCAATAAGGTCATATCATTTATTGTTATGGTCGCATAAAGTTTAGCAAGTGCTATGATCATCGTATGGATATTGGTTTGCGTTTATTGTTCCATATTGTTAAAAGAGATCATTGTGGAGACCAAAAAGAGATAAGTATTCTATGATTATATCATTGAATATTGATCATTATAACACTGGGAATAGTGTATCTTTTAGCATTGATCTCTATATTTCTCTCCATTATTATTAATCTCTCTTGGTTGCAAGACAGATCAAGAAGCAATGAGATGATGAGAGATTATATGCAAAGTCAATGTGGGGATGTTGCTTGGAGTCATAGGACTGCATTGATGATACATATCTTCTTTAAAGAGGATGCAATGATATTCAAAGGGAGACTATTCAGCTTCAAGGGGAATTTGGATGACCAAGGGCGAATGTCTAATTCTCTGCAAGATTGTGTGGCAATGTGACTACTAAAGCTTCGTGTTTGGTCAACTTGAAATTGGTGATATAATGATATTCCAAATAGTGAGAATGTTGCTCTTGTTAAGAGGGAGTCTATGTTGAGAAAGAAGTTTAGTCATTCTTATACATGTTGTTAATGAGTTCTTCTCTGTGAGAGAAGTTCAAGGTGAAATCCCTTGTTCCACCCTCTTTGAGTAGGTATGGTGGACCCACCCTCTACAAGTAGGCAAGGTGGAAATGCATTCTTCTCTAGGAGAAATCTAAAGTGAAAGCCTTAGTTCCACCCTCTACGAGTAAGCATGGTGAAAATGCATTCTTCTCTAGGAGAAGTCTGAGGTAAAAGCCCTCCTTCCAACCTCTGCAAGTAGGCACAGTGGAAGTTATGTGTGCAACTCTGTGACTTCAATTTTATGCACTTATGAAGAAACTATGGTGAATAACGCCATGCTAAGATAACAATGTTTTAATAAGAATCTATCTGATGAGAATTTATTATTGCAATCTTTGGTTGCAGCTATGTGTGTCTGCCATACTAAAGATCTCTCTCTTGCTAAGAGGGAGTGTTGAAGATTGTAGCAGTGATAGAGATCTTTATCTCTGATTTTTCTATATGCTGAAATTGAAACAATACCTCTGTATTGCATCTATAGCTAGAGAAGATATATTTATGATGATATTTCCGTCATATTAAGTAAGCACGATGTAGCATTCAATATTTGCTACAAGTCTCATTATATGAAGAGACATGCAACATGCGACATGCAAAGAGTTATACGTTTTGAAATATGAAGACTTCCTTTTGGAAATCGAAATGACCTTCGGTTGTGATGTGGAGAGTCTCTCAATTCAATATATATATATGTGTGTGTGTGTGTGTGTTTGCTTTATGTGATAATGGATAATATTCAATAGAAATCATTGTACTTAAATATTATTATACAAATAAAAGAGATTTTTTTCTGTTGTAGCTAGGTTTTTTACTTCAAGTTACAAGGTTTTCCCAGGATAAGTTAATGTCTATTTTTTATTCTGCTTTTGTTTATTGTTGTTTATTTTTATTTTTGGGCAAGACATTAACACCTGCATGCTATAGATTGTGTGCTCGAAGAGATGGGTTTGGTCTTGGTTGAATGTTCCTCCCACTTGTACATTGGTTACCGCAAGAGATGGATCTGGTCCTAGTTGGAGAATCTTGCCTCTTGTGGATTGGTTACAGCAAGAGATTAATCTAGTCCTAGTTGGCGTTCCTAGCTATTGTGGATTGGTTACTCCAAGAAATGGTTTTGCTCCTACCTTTTGTGGGTCAAGTGAACTATATCTACATGTGTTTGTGTGTATGCTTTGTGACTTCATGAGTACGCTTTTTGTTTTCATGTGTATGATTTGTGTCTAGATGTATTCATGTGTCTACTTTGTACATGCTTTGTGTTTCAAGCATTCATGTGTATACTTTGTGTTTTTAAGTGTATGCTTTGTGCTTTTCTTTACATTTTAAGTTAACCTAGAAGAAGAGAAGAGTGAATCAAAAGGTATGAATTTAAAGCATGCTATGATGCAAACATTGATTTTTGCAAATTCAATTGGCACCATTATAAGATGGCCTTGATCCTTTTCTCTGCAAGATGAGAGAAAACTTGTCTTGAGTTGAGCTTTCCAACTTTCTACTATCAATCATAATTCACATTTAAAATATAAGGGAGAAAGCATATATGATAATATCAAAGTTGCACAGTAGAAGCTACTCACTTTGAAAGATTTCGTTAAAATTGCTTGAGGACAAGCAATTTTGGGAAGGTTGTACAAAAATGGGCCCATTCCTAAAATAGGATTCAATAATAAATAATAATAATAATAAAATTTAAAAGAATAGTAATAAAATTTAAATTAAAAAATAAAATAATTAAATTGAAAAATAATATAATTAAATTTACTTAAGTTTCAGGAATTGGTCAAAAAGCATGAAATGAAGCATTCAAACTCCCTCAAACATGGGATATAAAAGGGAGAAGAGAAGTTCATTTGAAAAGGGGAGAAAGGAGGAAAGCAGCATAAGAATTGAGTAAGGAAGGAAAAAGGGAAGGTGTGAAGCAAGGAAGAATTATAAGAAGACAAAAAAAATGAGAAGAAAATAAGGAAGTAACTTCTTCAAAGAGAAAAAGTTATGAAAATAAGGAAGTAACTTCTTCAAAGAGAAAAAGTTATGAAGGGTTGTGACTCTTCGAAAAGGTTGTAATTATGAAGGCTTGTGACTCTATCAAATGGCATAAATGATAAAGGGTTGTGGCTCGTCCAAAAGGTTGTAATTGTGGAAGGTAGTGATCTTTACAAAGGGCAGCATGATGAAGAGGTGTCTCACCCCCATGATGAAAGATATAAATGGGAGAATGTTTCATTTGAGGACATCCAAGGGAGAGCAATTTAAGAAATAACATATTATTCTCAAAGGCAACAATAAAAAGTGGTGACAAAATTCTAATGAAAGGTGGTGACTCGATCCTAATGAAAGGTGGTGACACTTTCACCAATTGTTAAGGAATGTGGATCTGAGGTAGGGTTTTATTTTCCAGTTCTAATGACTGGTTCACTGTGAATGTAAATGCTTACAAAATCTTCTCTCAAGCAACAGTTGCAGAGATATATACAATGCTTTATGATCTTGATGTTTTCCTTGATTCTGAATCTCCAAACAAACAATACTAACTTCTATTATATGTTGCAGGTGAATCTGTGTTTGCAGATCAAAGGTAATAACATGTGTTGTTGTGATGTCCTTCCATCGATCTGCACTTTCAATATATATATAGTGTTGAATGGTCATGTCTGATTGTATATGATGGAGCTCTAATTTTTGCAAAGGATTAGAGTCTCCATTTGAAAATAATGTTGGACACTTGGTGAAATATAGTCGTAATTAATGTCACAGATGAAAAATGTAATCAATATCCATAATAGAGATATATTATACAGACTATCTGACACGAGAAGGAGATGTTAGTGTGATTTCTATGATACATCTGACCTGACAGTTTTTGGTGGACAGGGCTATCCATGTTGCAATTACACAATTAAATTATATGCAGGGATGATACACAATTAGCCTGTAACTACAGGCTACATCACCGAATCAACATTGAGATGGCTTCTTCAGTGTTCCCAATCATCCAATAGTAAGCACAGACATTAGAGAGTTTCCTGATTCATCTCAGTGTTGCAGAATTCATATATACAAAACCTCTTAAAAAAAGCATATTGCCTCTGTACATCACCCTCCATACATTTATTGGTGGCAAATTAAAGAAAAATGTTATTGAAAGTTTCATAGCAACAGCAATTAAACAGGAGACTAGATCGAATATGAAGACTCATACATAGGAGCAATGACAAAATGATGGTATCTGAAGTATGATGTTAGCAAGAAAGTTACAGACCAATAGTGTTACATCCCAAATTTTGACCTAGTTTTAAAATTTCTCATAGCCGTTGGATTTAACGGATTTTTCTTTAATGATCATGTGAAGTAGGTAGTTATTTATATCCGTTGTATTAACTATTAATGAAGATGATCGTTAACCATTATTTGCTATATGATGTTTAGCAGTTGCTTGATTTGGAATTATGGTTAATAATTTGAAGTCTTTTAAATATTTTTATGAAAATTATTATGGAATTGTTATTATGGTGGAAGTGTTTCACGGGTGATTGCAGGAGAAGATGAAGCAACGGGGAAGCATTGCTAAACGGGATCATCGGAATGGGATACTTGCTTAGCCCAATCAACAAGATTGACAGGTATGACCTTAAACTTCTTTAGTAAGGACCTAACGACTTGAAATCAGGATACATCTGTAGGACCCGCATGAGCTATTAAATCATTAATTCAAGAAACATAAAATTCATTAGAATATAATATGTACCTCAAAGGAATTTAAATGATCTTTCACCATATTATTGTAATATATATCTATGTACGTACACATAGATATAAAAATGAAGTGACACCATCATATTATTTTCTTATAATAAAATGATGCCACCTCACCAATATATTTACATGTACGTATATAAATATAAATCATCATAATTTTCAAATTATAACCTTCAAACTTCTTCCATCCTTTTTATTTTTCCATCTTTTTTTCTTTTCTTTTTTTTGAAACCAATTGAACACTCGGCGTTTTTATTTGACAAATATTCTTTAAGTTATGAAAGCCAAAGAGTCTCCTTAAACCTTTTTATATCATGAGTCAGGAGAGACAAAGAAGCAAGAACTCTCATTCCCGATTTATTTTTAAATCACATTCTTTCCTTGCTGATTGTGGCTCCATTCAAAATCGATACTTTGCTACACATCTATCGAATATCTGCAAGACCATTGAAACCCTTACCCATTTCATAGCAGCGCCATTCTAATACTTTGTCGTATATGTTATGTTCATACTAAGGATTTAAGTATTTATGCACTTTGGTTACGTCTACAACAACTGAAGAAGAGCTGATTACCAATCAATTATATCTGTAATTATGCGTGTACTATCCACTTGCATGGATTCAGTACCCATAACGATGTGAGGTGATGAGGATTTCTGTTGTGTCTCCACTTCTTCCTTTTCACTAGAAGGTTATCTGCCTATAAACACACTGGACTATCAGCCTTTGTCTGTGCACTCACCTTAGGTACAGAGGACATATATTTTACTATAGCCTCCTCTATTTCTTGTCTAACTTCCTCATAATTGCCTCCTATCACAAGAATTGCTCTTCTTTTGTTCCTCAGCAAGGGCTCAATACCCTTCAAAACTTTGTCTGATTCCTCTTTGCATCCAACATCACATAGTTTATTTATTGTTGTAATCCTCATATCCAAATCCTCTTCCAACACTCTCTTCTTCCTATTAATCAATCTATTGTGTAGGTCTTCAAGAATCTTATTTTGTATATTCTCAAATTTCTTCTTTTCCAATATCATTTTTCTTATAATAGCATTCTCTAACTACCTTCTATCCGTATTGCTATACATATTGTAATATTTATTCAACTGTACAAAGTTATCATCATTTATTATCTACATATTCAGATTCTCTACCTTGGGTTTCCAAGCTTTCTTTTCTGCTGCTACCCTTGCTTCCTACGCATCTTGTTCAATAGGTTTATCTCCGGCTTCATCTTCAGAACTTTCTTAACTACTTATCTGCATTGTTTTCCTCCTCTTTCCTGGTCTATTGGCAATCTACTTGACCTTTTTCTTGGCTTGTGGTGTAGGTTCTTGCTTAATCTTTACCAATCTCCCTGATTTTCTTTGCACAGTAGGTGCTTCCACCTCTAGCTACCTCCTAGTCTGTTCATGTCTTGCTCTCACTGGTTGCACTTGCGCAACTTTTGCATGAGGTGTAATAGGAGCTTGTGCACAAGGTTGTGCCACTGTTACTCCTTCTGAAGGTCCTACCACAACAGTGGGAGTTGCTGCCAACACCTTAGTTTGAGCACTAGCTTTCATTTCTAGTGCAATTCCTTTAATTTCATTGAACTCTTGTCTTGTCATGCCAAATTCCTTAAGAACGGAATCTATCTCCTTTTCAACCTTTCTCCGGCTTTCTTTGCTATATAGTTCAGACTGAACTATTCTCGATTTCTCCTCATAGGTTCCCACTCTATGTCCTACTAAGATTCAAGTATGATCTTCGCATAACCTTCTATGAGCTCTGTGCTCATCTCATAACCCATAGGCTCAATGAATTTGACTTTGGGAATCACTGCTTCCATGCGAGCGTTGTTTGTTCCTTGTACTTCTCTACCATAGAGGGAGGTATTCTATACCTCAGTTTCATCTCTGATTGGAAACTTTTCATTCTATCAATGTCATCATCTCTGACATTCTCTGGCTTGGATCTGTAGCATGGAGTCACCATCTTCATTACGCACTTGTTGCTAACCCAATTTAACAATCCGAGAAACTTCCTTATAGCATAAAAGAATATATGAGTCAACAAGGACTCAAATCTAAATACTGCATTCTTAGTTTTCTTCAACCTTGCAATGTTATCCAACAATTGCATTCTAATAATCTTGAATAAGTTAACCTTTCTTCCTTCAACTGCCATTACATAAGCCACATGAAGAAATCCAACTAGTACTGAGTTAACCCTTGATCCGTGGTTCAACTTGTACCTTAATATCTTGGTTAACAACTTTACTCCTTTATCCTGAATAGGTTCAACCTTCATGTTCCTTCCATCGAATATTTAGGTTCGTCTCAACCATTTTCCTGACATTCTTCTCATTTACAGGATTACATCCTTCATTGCTCAATCTTGTGACCTTGTGAGGTCATTGTCAATAATAACCTTCTCATCTCCTAACCAAAACATATCATCATGTACCCTACTCAAAATAATTCGGGTCCAGTTGTGATTATCAAATTCCGTGTAAAACATATACTTCACCAAATTCAAATTCTCTAGGTGCGCATACTCAGACTTCAAGGATAGGTCACCGTTACACATCTTTCCCAAGTCCTCATGAATCTCTTCATCACCTATGCTCTCAATCTTGCAATGAATATAACTTCTTATATCTTCAACATGCAACACATTTTCCGGAACTCACGAAAATGCGCCCATCGGATCATCCAATAATGATACAAATAGATGCTTCTTAAACTCATATCGTGGTCTTTCACATACATCATACACATTCTGACTTTCTATTTGAACTATAAACACTAAAGTATTGGATTCAAGCTTCGCAATATACCTTAAAATCATGATTTAGGGCTCCTACAACTTTTTGTTTCTCAAACTACACTTCACGCTTCAATTCGTTGTCAAATCACTCTTCAATTCACTCAAGACACTTCGCATGAACAAATGGTACATACAATCTTGCTTGCGATCCTTAAATCATTTCAAATCACACTGCGCATTAAATGTGTATCTACCACAGATTCAAATACTGTCTCTGTATACCAATAAGCTTGATTTCTCAATTCTTGCTCACTGGGAACATATCAAAACTTGTGCACTTGACCATAGCCTTCTCTCTATGTCCTTCACCTCCTATTAACTGTGCAACTTCCAACTCTCTCTTTAACATCAGTTCTGGCCAACTGATTCCCTACAACAACTAGAACTGCTTAATTCAGGTAGGATGAGTCACAAACAATCTATGACTTCAATGTCTTATTAGGTGCATTGAAAATTTGTTCCTCCAAAACTATATAAGAGCTTTTTGGATCTTTAGAGGTCACAAATGCTTCCTTGAATTCATCAACATGTTCCTTAATAGCTTCCTTCTGACTGTTGTCATTGCCATTAACATTCCTTTTGTCATTTCTATTGTCATGCCTTCTATTATTTGGATTCCTGTTAATGTCCCTTCTGTCCATTCTGCAATATCTTGTTGTGTCTGAAGTTATTACATAACTGACATACAAGTGCATTTCTCCTCTAATTAGTTCCATTCTAATTCTCAGGCACTCTGCAATTCCTTGCAATGTGTCCAGGGTTGTTACACTTGTAACACATAAACTAGTTCTTCTCTCCATCATTGGATCTATTGTGTGATCTTCCTCTTTCATTACTTGCAGGGTCAGTATTCCTAAACATTCTCCTATTTGTATTATTACCATCAAACTTAGGTTTCTTACATTCTACTGCCTTATGTCCATAACCATGACAATTATAACAATAGCTATTAGTAATGGGTTTAAAAGGCTTACCTGTGCAATCTCTTTTCATATGTCCAACTTCATCACATATAAAGCATCTACCTCTGAACTCACGTCTTACTTCCTTGAGTGGTTCATCTTGCTTAGGTTTATCAACTTGCTCTGTTTTCTTAGGTTCATCAAGTTTAGCTAATAAATCAATTAACTCAACTTCCTTTGATACTTCAGTAGATGTACTTGATTCTACCTTACTCAGATCAGATCCCGTAGAGGATTCAATAACTAGATCTGGTTCTCTTCTGATTTCAACTTTCTTGGCTGATTTCTTTCCAATCAGATATCTAAATCTTGTCTTGTCATAAGGTCTCTGATGAAATATTTGTTGATCTATCTTTTCACCACTGGAATAAAGTTTCTCTAACTGTTGCTTAGCTTGTGTTAATTCTCCTTTCACAATAATGTTGCACTTCTCTAACTCAGCATGTTCAATCTTGATCGTATCTAGTTCAGATGTAACTTGACTTAACTGGGATCTAAGAACTGCATTCTCAGTTTTCAGTTTTGGTTCATTCTTGTTACCGTTTCTCTTAAGACTCAACTTAAGTTCAACAATTTTCAGTTCATGTTCCAAGATCTCATTTTCCTTCTAAAGATCTCCTACTTCATCATTATTACTAGTCTACGCAATTGATTCCTTGCCAGATTCTAAATCATCAATCTTATCTTTTAACTTGCCAATGAAAACTTTTGCATCTTCATATCTATCTTTCAAGTTATATCTCTCTTCAGTAAGAAGGTCAATCTGCTCAAGAGCTTCTTCTAGGTTTTTCTTCAACTGTTCCATATCTTCAGGGTTCTTACCTAAGTTGTTAAGCTTCTTCAAAGTCACTGGGCTCTAAGACCAATTGTTAGAAATTGATATTACTGAGGGGGGGTGAATTGGTATTCTACGAACTTTAGCCCACAACTGAATATTGTTAATTTTTTTATTACCTGCATATGAAAGTAAACCAACAATGTTGAACAGTGAATATAACCATGCACACAGTGAACTCATAGCACCATTATTTGTTAATCGAGAAACCCTGGCCAAAGGGAAAACCCGAGTGGGGATGATACCCACTAGATGATTCACTAAACAATAGGATCCTATTACGGATATTGACCCTGTTAGGAGTCCATGAAGTACATATAGTGTATCGAGTCCCTGTTAGAAGACTAGACCTTGTTAGAAGCCTCAACCCTGTTAGGAGTTGCTTCAACCCTGTTTGGAGTTGGTAGAACAAATACAATGTATGCAAGAAGAGCCCACTGCCCTAACATGCAATTATACAATTCAATTCTTCACAAGAGTAGATATACATATAATACTTATTGTCTGAAGTACTTCGCACTTGTTTTAATCATACATCAAAATTCACATCACATAAGGCTTGCAATTCTTTCAAGCTCTATATACATTAGTTCACATCATATAACACTTGCTCATCTATCATAGATAGCACACTTATCTTCGCAAGATAAGATCTTTACTTATACCTTTCATATTTACAAAACTACGCTCAGTCGACCTTCATGTGTTCACACGCTTGACATAATAATGTCCACATAGTCAGCTCATCATAACTTAGTAATTATTTCGTCACCAAAATAATTCCTAAGGCCATGCAATCCAATTCTCTGCTATGCTTTGTTCTATACTGTTAAATACCCGCACTGGTATTTTGATCATAACTCACGTCATACTATTCATATGTAATAACCCCAATAGGTTATAACTTCTTCAATCACAAAAAATCTTTATACTTCAATTGTTTGACATTTCGTCAAACACTTTGCAAGCAAGGGTCATATGACTGATATAACTTTTCAGGTTGCTGCAATGACTATTGTTTCGATTTGCATCAAAGAGAATGCGTACAAAAAGACTCCAGATTGTCTAAACAATGACCTAACATGAATGTGCAACTAATTTTGACAATACTCAATACAAATATGTGACTTAACTACTTGCAATATGCAGCTACAGCAACTAGTAATTATGACAAATACTTTGGATGCAGCCTAAGATGGCATTAATGCACTTACAACCAAGTGTCATTAATATGAACACTTAGCATGCAAAATTATAACATTATTTATGCCCAAAGAAGAACTTACAGCCAATTGATATTTTGTCAAACAATTGGAATGCAAACTAATAAGCTGATCATCAACTCTAGGGTTGCAACATAGATAGTCTAAAAATTACAATGCTCTTTAATTGCAAAATCCTAGCCTTCCTTTGATACCACTAATGCCAAATGGCAAACAAAGACAAGTACAATATGGAAATAGTGAAGTGCTGAAGCTATATTTGGTACTCAGCTGAAAACCTATTTTCCTCGGAAAATATGCCAAATGAGAAGTGAAGAACCTGGTTGTAGATGGCTGTAATAATTTTTTTTGCTTTTTCGGATTGCTTTTTCGGTTCTGCTTTTTCAGCCTGCTTTTTTCAGACTGCTTTTTCGGCCTGCTTTTTTCGAACTACTTTTTCAGCCTGCTTTTTCGAACTGCTTTTTCGGCCTGCTTTTTTCAAACTGCTTTTTCGGCCTGCTTTTTTCAAACTGCTTTTTCGGCCTGCTTTTTTCGAACTGCTTTTTCGGCCTACTTTTTCGAACTGCTTTTTCGGCCTGCTTTTTGTACTCAAATATTTTTTCTCAATGTAGCACAAATAGAAGACCGAAGTATCTTCCTCCCAGCTGCAATAATTCAAGTGATATTTCACACCCTCAAAATTGCGTACCAATTGAGAATTTTCGTTCTCAATGGCCAGAAATATTTTTTCTCAATGTAGCACAAATAGAAGACTGAAGTATCTTCCTCCCAGCTGCAATAATTCAAGTGATATTTCACACCCTCAAAATTGCGTACCAATTGAGAGTTTTCGTTCTCAATGGCCAGTTGTGACTATTGTAGAAACCCTAGGATCCACAATGCACATCAACAAACATCAACATCAACAACAAATCATCTGGATGATTAGAATGAAGCCCGGGGTGCCTATTTATTCTTTGTCCTCCACTTTCTCCAGAAGCTTCTAGAACATTATTTTATTTTATCTATTAAGTGACTTTATAAAATATTTTATAATTCAAGTCACTTTATTAAATTAATTAAATATAAAGTTACCTTTTAATATTTATTTATTTGATAACTTTATAAATAATTAACTTAATATCACTTATTTATTTAATTAAAATAATTAATTAGTCATCCTCATAAAATATTCATTATTTTGGACAACCTAATTAATTAAATCAAATTGCCTCCAAAATGGGGACATGACATCATACATATTTGCGCACTAGCACACGTCATCATGATACTATCATGAAGCTTGTCCTTAACTGTGCATGAGCTAACTCTCAACAAGTCGTCCATACACTTAACATCCATTTACTGTGCTTGTTCATACTATTGTTTTCCTATTGTCAAGTTGAGCGATGGTGATCAGGTTATTGAACCTATCAGAAAACTTTGGCCAAGGTCATTAAAGGCATGTTTACCATCTATGATCACTTGATGTCAGCAATGTCAGTTATTCAAACATGTTCGTCCATAACTGTGCGGACATTCTAAACACCAGAATGCTCAGGTGGCTGGACTAAAAGTATCCCAAGCCTAATCTCGGGGTAGGGAGGGTCTTTCTATTCAATAGAATGTGTGGGGATGAATATGGTCCGAGGTTGGGAGGTTAAGCCTAAGTCAATGCCTCTCCTCTTACCGAAAGTCGAGGCTTGCACAACCAATTAAAGATTCATCAGATACTTCTCCTATGTTCTTTCTATTTCATGTTATGCATTTACTTTACTTGTATGTAAGGAAAGATAGTAAATCGTTATCATAGTTATTTCAATTAATCATTATTACAGTTATTACAGTTGATCATTGTTATAGTTATTTCGATTGATCGTTATCATAGTTATTTTAGTTAATCATTATTACAGTTATTTCAGTTGATCATTGTTACAAGTTATTTCAGTTGAGTTTTGTTATCTCAGTTAATCATTGGTAGTTTTAAGCAGTTAATGTCTCATGAAAAGGAATTCAATGTATATTGTTCAGTAATTAGTTGAGGAAAACTCTTTCTAGATTACCTTTATTTTGTTATGAAAATTTGTTTGTTACATATGGTATCAGAGCGTTGGGTCTGACAGTGAACCTAGGGCACACTACTTTCTAGTAAACCTGAAAATTCCTAAAGTAAATGTACAAAATGGAAGTACGTAAAACACTTCGCAAGAAGGCACAACATCCTATCTTCTTGTATTTAATCAAGAGCATGCCAAACTTCGACTACACTTGTTGTTTCATGCCTCAAGACAATGAAACTCTGAAACAAGCTTTGCAACGAATGAAGAAGGAAAGAGTCAAGTGGACTCCTGCTAATAAAGCAACATATAGAAACAAACTAATTCAAAACTAGAACGCTCGTCAGGGCAATTCTCTTATGCACTTCCATAGATCTTGGATGGTGTGGGATATGTACAAATCTGAATCAGAACTAAATGCTAAGAAGCAAAATTTAGATTCCATAATGTAAACATCCTCAGAAGAGGAATTTTTTGTAAATAAAGGCTGCTATAAATGCAGCAACAAAAGTATTAAAGTTGATTAAATAAATTGGTTTATTGATGTGTTATATCCACTCGCAAACTCTTCTAATTTGTTATAGGTGTACTTAATAAAAAAATTAAATATGTATACAACAAATTAACATAAAAATTTTGTAATTTCCAAATTAAATTTTGTAATTTCCAGGTTAAACCAGTAAACAAACAAAATGAGCAGCGATGAGAATATTGCAAGTCATGACATGGTCCATGAAAATAACACACAATCATCCACTGGTTTATTACTTCAGATTTTGCAAGAAATGCAACTGAAGTTGGATAATATGGAAAAATGAATGAATGAGATGGCAACCCAGATGGGGTAGAACCAAGAGCAAATGTAATCATCGCCTCCTCCCAAAACAAAGACAGAAGTCTCTGAAAACACCAAGAAAACCTCACAAGCTTCACCCACTCAAACCGAAAAACAAAAGAAACAAGAAATAATGAGTGATCTGTCCTCAGATATTAAGAAGATCAAACCACCCAAATTTGTTGGTTCTGAATACGGAGAGGATGTAGAGGCCTGGTTAACCGAAATGGAACAGTACTTTGAAATTATGAACTTTTTCAAAAACCTCAAAAGCAGTTTGTGGAATATACCACTTTACTGGAGAAGTCGTTACATGGTGGGAAAACACCAAGGTTGAGTTAAACATTAAAACCACTGAGATTACCTGGGAAAAATTTGTAACCATTTTTAGGAACCGTTGGTTATCCCAAACCTTTTATGACCAAAAGTTGTTGGATTTCCAAAATCTTAAGTAAGAAGATATGACTGTACACAAGTACTAGGAGAAATTTACCTAATTACTGAAGTATGTACCACCATACCAACAAGATAGGAATCTAAAAGTGAGGAAATTCATCATGGGTTTGAATAATAGAATAAGAGCAGTTGATGTTCTCACTCCTCGAACCATAGAAGAAGCTCTAGAGAAGGCTATTTGACAGGAATATAAAATCAAGAGAGATGACTCCATCCGGGATAATAAAAGAAAAACAAACTAGAATACAGAAAGTACAGATATTGGATCTCAGAAGAAATAGTTTAAGAATTATAAATTTAGCAGACCAGAATCAAAAGGGAATCGAATCAAGGATTTTAAAAATAATTTCAGTACAAGTAAGAATAATAAGAGCAGTGAGAAGGGGCCACCTTCAGGATGTTTCAATTGTGGAGGAGATCATTATGCTAATAAATGCCCTGTCAAGACCAGCACCAATCAGCCGCACCGACCACCCCTTCCACAATGGCAGTATGTTTATCAGCAAAGGATCCACGCAGCCCTTGACAATAGACAAGCAAAACAACAAATAGGCCCAATCGAAACTCCGAGTAAGATCTATGGGAACCCCGTTTATATTTTAATTGATACTGGAGCTTTTGAATGTTTTATATCGCCTAAACTATTAAGTAGATTTCCAAAGAGCTCTAGTTTTATATCAAAACCATGACAGTCAAGTATGCAAACCAGTCAAGGGCTAAGGTAGAGCAATGTCTATTTGAGGCTCAGATTGATTTTCCAAATTTCTCCACTGAATTGAATTTGTATGTAGCACCTCTTGGGTCTTACGATATTATTATAGGCATCAATTGGCTCAGTGAGCATAAGGCCAAGGTTGATTGTCTTGCTAAAATTGTAAATTGTTTGGATGACCAAGGCAAACCTGCAAGCATTAAAGGGATTAAACATAAAATTAAATCAAAACAGATATCCACCATGCAACTCAAGAAATGTGGAAGAAAAGGTTGCAAGATTTTTGCAGTAAGAGTTCAAGATATGAGAGATCCTATAAACACCACATATGGAGATGACTACATTTTTGAAGATGGAAAAATCGGAGAAAAATTAAAAGAATCTTTTGAAGAAAAGTATCCCTATCTAAAGAATTATCAAGATGTGTTTCCCAAAGAACTCCTCAATTTACCTCCATCTCAAGTCTTTGATTTTACCATAGACTTGTTACCAGGAGCAGGGCCCATTTCAAGCATCTTATCGAATGACCACCACAGAATTAATGGAGCTACAAATACAATTGCAGGATATGTTAAATAAGAAACTGATTCGGCCCAGTGTTTCACCATGGGGAGCCCCAATATTGTTTGTTAGAAAGGAGGACGGAACTATGAGATTGTGCAGAGATTACGAACCGGTACCCACTTCCTAGAATTGACGACCTCTTTGATCAAATGAAAGGCACTACAGTATTTTCAAAGATTGATTTGAGGTCAGGATATCACCAGCTTTGTACTAAGGATGAAGATATTCACTAAACTGCATTCAGAACTAGGTATGGGCACTATGAATTTACAGTGTTACCTTTCGAGTTAACCAATGCTCCATCAGCTTTCATGAACTTAATGAATAGCATATTCCAAGATTATCTAGATAAGTTTGTCCTGGTCTTTATAAATGGCATCCTAATCTATTCGAAAAACGAGAAAGAACATCAAGAGCATCTGAAAAAAGTCTTACAAAGGCTAAGAGAACGTAAATTATACGGAAAATTGTCTGTGTGCTTTCTATCAAAAAGAAATCCAGTATTTAGGAGACACTATATCAGCTTAGGGAATAGTTGTAGTTCCATCAAAAATCAAGGCAATTAAGGAATGGCCTATACCTAAAAATGTGACCGAAGTCAGACGTTTCATGGGATTCGCAGGGTTCTATAGGAAGTTTGTCAGAAATTTTTTCAAGATAGCTTTATCCAATCACATCACTTCAAAGAAAGGGAAGGAAATTTGTATGGATTGAAAAATGTCAATCAGCTTTTGAATATTTGAAAAAAAAGTTAACTACGACACCCATACTAAGAGTAACTGACCCACAAAAGAAATACGTCATCATAACTGATGCATCAAAGGAAGGAGTAGGGCGTGTGCTAATGCAAGATGAGCAGGTGATTACATACGAGTCTAGGAAATTGAAGAATTACGAGCAGAATTATGCCCCTCGTGATCTGGAATTAGCAATTATTGTACATGCTCTCCAAATGTGGAGACATTACTTGATTGGAAAACCTTTTGATCTTTAATCCAACCCCCACAGCCTAAAATACATTTTTACTCAACCAAACCTTAATGCTAGACAAGGAGATGGTTGGAATTTATAGCAGAATATGAGTTTGACATAAATTACATCAAGGGCAAGGAAAACAAAGTGGCGGATGCCTTAAACAAAAGAAGACACATATTTGTTATAGCTATTATAAATTTCAGATTAAAGGATCAAATTTTACAACATCTAGAGCATGATTAATTTTATGCAGAGATCAGCCAAGCTCTCATCAGAGACCCACAAGATCGCAAGTCTTCAAAATTTAGGATAGAAGATGATGGATTGTTAAGATATCATGATAGGATTTATATACCCAACAAAATTGAACTCCGAAGAACGATTCTGGAAGAATCTCATTCAGCTCCATATTCAGGACACCCTAGAGTGACTAAAATGTTGTCATATATAAAACCTCTATATTTTTGGAGAGGAATGAAAAGGGAAATAAGAGAATTTGTGGCAGGATGCTTAGAATGCCAAAGAGTAAAAGCAGAACATCATTTTCCAACTGGCCTTTTGCACCCAAATGAGGTACTAGAATGGAAATGGCAAATAATTTTCATGGATTTTGTACAAGGGTTACCTATGACACGGAATAGACACAACACTATTTTAGCAATAGTACATAGATTGACAAATGTTACTCATTTTATACCAAGAAATCTAATCGATGGAGCACCAGAAATCACTCATAAATTCATAAAGGAGATTTTCAGATTACATGGAGTTACAGAGAAAATTATCTCAGATAGGGATGCTAGGATAACTTCCAGATTTTGGCAAACATTATTTTCAACATTAAGAACTAAATTAAACATCAATTCAACTTATCATCCCGAGAGTGATGGTCAAACAGAAAGAGTAAACTAAGTATTAGAAGATCTTTTAAGAGTTTACTGTATGGATCAGCAATACCAGTGGGAAACGTATTTACCCTTGATAGAATTTGCTTATAACAATTCCTATCAATCCACCATTAAAATGGCCCCCTTTGAGGCTCTATATGGCCGCAAATGTAGAACTCCTATGAACTGGAATAGATTGGAGGATAGAATTATTGTTGGACCCAAAATGCTTAAGGAAATGGAAGAACAGATAATCCAAATTCGTCAGAGATTAAAAGAAGCCAATGATAGACAGAAAAGTTATGCAGATGCAAAAAGAACACCTTAAGAATTCTCAGTGGGAGAAAGGTGCTATTAAAAGTAAAACCTCAAAAGAGTACCATCAAGTTTGGTAAGAATGCCAAGTTAGCCCCAAGGTATGTGGGAACCTTTGAAATATTTGAAATAATGATGTAATGACCCTTACTATAAAGGCCACTGAAACCCTCAAACTGGACTTAGGAATTTTGTCAAACAGTTGGCATGTAACCGAATAAGGCTGCAATATTACTAATTGTTGTACAACGAAACCTCAATATATGATGCCAATAATGTATGAACAACAATTCCAGATTATAACACTACCAATCTAAGAGATAGATGACAATATGAAACTCAAATATGAAGTCCAATGCAATTCTGATTTTATGACAGCAAATAGAACTGATTACAATGAGAGACTATCACAACTATGCACTTCTAATACATCAAGCTCTTGACAATGCAATGTTATGACATGAACAATAACCCAGTTCAGATTTGGAATGCAAATGACGAAACTTTTACAACAGTTATTAATAACTGGAAATGACTATTTATGCAATGACAGTGCTGACTGTTCTAATCCATAACATGCAATATTTTGGCAATCAAAACTTCAGTTTGTGCACCTGAAATAGCTCCAATTTTGCCGGATATGAATGCTGAATTAATGCCACACGAAGACCTCACAATCTGCCCCAAACTGACTCACAAAATTGCTGCTGCTGCCCAACTGACAGGGCCGTACAGGTACGGCCTGGTACGGCTGCTAGATAAAAATACTGCAGCATTTTTTGTCACTCTAAAAGCAATAAATCTGGGCGCCTAGGGTTGCTGAATAACCCCCTAAAATATGAAATTCATCCGTCAAGCCAATTAGGAGTTATGAGCAAAAACGTGGGTCCAAACCCTGGACTGGCAGTCTGAAAATAATGCACAACTGTGTCTTCAAACCCTATTAATCAATCCACAAATGCTAGGGCACAACTGAAACCCTTATTCCAACCAAAGTAAACCCTTATAACTGAATCTCAATGAAGTCCAAATGAGATGGCTGAATTACCAACTCCTCAAATGCAACAATTCAGGTGATATTTCACACCCTCAAAGTCGCCAATCCAAGGGAGTGATTCGTTCCCAAAGATCAAATAATAATTTGCAGACCCAAGAGACTACAAATTTGCTCCACAATGGAAGAAGTAGAAGAAATCTCAAATCCAAGCATGTCCAAAATGAGAGGCCCAGCCCTCTATTTATTCACTTTTCTAAAAAGTTGCTAGAACTTCTAGAAACATCCTTTATAAAATCTCATTATAATGCACTTTTTCTAGAACTTCTAGAAACATCCTTTATAAAATCTCATTATAATGCACTTTTTATAATAAAGTAATTTTATAAAATAAAAAGTGCAACTCAACTTAAAATTATAACATGTAGGCCCCAATAACACATAATAATAAAATATAACCTCTTAACACTTCTTCAAGAGCAAGATATGACCATCTGATCCGCAGAATTGACTGTCTCTCCACACCATTTTCCTACGAGAGTCTGGAATAGGCAAAATCCATGATCAATGTCATGTCGAACTAAAGAGAGGACATTACAAATGAACCCAGTAGCCTATAGGATTGCCCTACCACCAACTCTTGCAAGGATGCATGACGTCTTCTATGTGTCATACCTTAAGAAATACATCACTCATCATGATCATATAATTGATTGGAACCTATTACAGGGGCGAGTACCAAGGGTGGTGGAAATAGAACCACTCAGAATACTCAAGGTGCGTAAGCTATGATTACGAAATTGAGAGGTGACTCAATGCAAGATCCAGTGGGATCAGTATGCAGAGGATAATGCCACCTAGGAAAATTATCACAAAAATTTTCAAAAATACCCTCATCTTTTCTCCAAGGCTAGAGCCTGAACTTTTATTTTCTTGAAATGATCTAAATAGATATTGTTTTAAGTTTTGTTGTGATATTCATCAGGGACGAAAAACTTAAGGGGGAGGGTACGTTACATCCCAAATTTTGACCTAATTTTAAATTTATTTATAGTCGTTAGATTTAATGGATTTTCTTTCATAATCATGTGAAGAGGGTAGTTAAATATATCCGTTGTATTGATTATGTTAACTGTTTAATGAAGATGGTCGTTATCCATTATTTGTCATGTAAAGATTAGCAATTGTTTGATTTTGGAATTATGGTTAATAATTAAATTCCTTATCTATATTAAATGTTATTATGGAACTTGTTATTATCATGGAAATATTGCACGGTTGATTGCAAGAGAAGATGAAGGGGGGAAGCATTGCTAACGGGATCAATGGAATGGGATACTAGCTTAGTCCAATTATTGGGTTGAAAGGTATGAATTTTAATTGCCTTGGTAAGGACCTAGCAACTTGAACATCCTAAACATTTAAAACATTAATTAGTTTTAAAATAATGCATACCTCAAATGCTTTTTGATTGATTTTTCCACCACATCATTATAATGTATACCTATGTACATGTACATAAATATAGGAATAAAAGTGACACCATAATATTATTTTTGTAAATAATATGATGCCACCTCATAAGTACATCTACGTGCAAGTAGATCGATATAAATTATAACTATCTTTGATTTATAACCTTCAAATCTTTTTCCATATTTATTCATTTTTCTTGCTAAAAATCAAAATAAACATTTGGCATATTTTATTGGCGATCAAGAGCCAAGTCTCTTCTTTATGAGTTACGGCTTTTTGGAAGCCAAAGAGACTTCAATACCTTCTTATATTACGAAGCCGAGAGAGACAAAGAGCATGAACATATCACCCGACTTCTTTTTCATATCACCTGATACCTCAGCAGATATCACACAATATCTCTGCAATATACCACTTGATAATCATTGCATTTTTCCTTCTACGATTTGCCTTTTATATCGATATTTTGCTGAAGACATGATTGATTGGGGATGATTGATAGCGTCCAGCAAGACTCCATTTTATTTCCAGATTTTACTAGGTTATGTGGTTGTCCATATCCCAAGCATTGCAATATGTTTTATTACCAAATATTACTGCATTCTGATTATTATAGCAGTAAGATACAGTTTCAAATTATGATGCAAATCATCTTTGCTTAAATATCATTGTTTAGACACTCTCAAGAACAGAGTTGTTTATGATGAATAAAAGCCAAGTATCCAAGACATGATATCATATTTATTTATGCCGTTGAAAGTCAAAATCAAATAATATTTATTCTGCAAGTCTTAAAGATTACATTTCTCAGATCACAGATTGTGATAAGCTAGAAACATATAATATTCTTATATCAGTTAAGGATCAATAGATAGAGCCGATTGCTCTGAAATTCGAGCACCTCGGACTTACCGGTTGTATAGCCATGGAAAAGGTGAAGAGGTGAGATGAAATCTGCAATAACATGGAAATAAAAATCAGACATGACATAACAATTCTAAATTAATTTCATTTAATAGCTCATACTTGTTCATACTATTGTTTCCCTATTGTCAAGTCGAGCGGTGGTGCTCGGGTCATTAAACCCATCAGAAAACCTTGGCCAAGGTCATTAAAGGTGTTGTCTTGCATTTTGTCACCACAAAATGTAGGTAACAGTACGAAACTTTTTCAAGCTTAGTTTCGCATTTCTCTGAGTTTAATTTGTTATTTAATTGGTTAGTATTGATCAACCAATCGGTACCAATTTGATCCAATAAATCTTTTTATTGAAGGCCTTCATCATATTTTTTTTGTTTTGCTTTTTGTCAAGCCTTTACTTGATTTTTGAAGCCTTCACAGTCCGTTCTTTGCTTTTGAGTTTGCGTTTGTTTGATTTTAATCCTTTGGTTTTGCTCATGTCATGCCTTTCGTTTTCCCCTTCGATTCGGTCTAACCTAGAGGTCAATCAGAGTTGTCAATCAAGAGATATGGTCATTTTAGTGCCTCAAAAGTGGACATTTTAGGTGCAACAGCATGAATTAAAAAAATGATGTTATATTTTCATTTCGACATTCACTTTTTAAAAATATAACATTTCATTCACTTTTTTGTTATGTTTTGAAGTTACTTTTCATTTAAATTTATAACTTAAAGTGACTATAGTGCACTTTATGTTATAATTTTAAGTTGAGTTACTTTTTAATTTTTCACTTAAAGTGACTATAGAACTATATAGTTACTTTTTAAATTTTTGATTTTTAAATCAAATACTTATATAAATGTCACTTTAACTTAATGTTTATGACTTATATTGATTAATATAATGCATAAATGTTATTTTTGACCCATATTGTTGACATTTTTATAAAAATAAGTGAAATGCATAACTTAAAAGCCTAAAAGTGGACATTTTATGTGCATACGCATGTAAAAAACTATGAAAAGTGGAAAGTTTTCATGCTAATGCATATGAAAACTCATTTTGAGGACCTTTTTCAAGTCATTACATCAAAAGCTTGTAAAAGTGGACCTTTTTGATGCTATAACATGAAAAGTTGAATTTTCATGCTTGTGCATGAAAAAGGTGAGATATGTTTATAAAATATGTAAGTGACTCCAAAAGGTGAGATTTTAGAGACTTGCACATTTTAAAATATGTAACGTGCTTCAAAAAGTGAGATTATGTCTCAAGACATATTTTAAAACATGTAATGGACTCTAAAAGGTCCTCTTTTGCCTTCCAACATGTTTTAAACTATGTAATGAACATAAAAATGTCCTATTATGTGAAGCAAACATGTTCTTGCTTCAAAAACCTCCTGTTTTGATCATAACTTTTAATTTTTTCCATGGATTTGAATGAAATCAGTTGCATTCATCATGTTTTGGGGAGGTGATCATTTTGCCCTCATCAAAAATCAAGTTATTGCACCCAAAAAAGTGTTTGAAACTCCCAAGCTAGGGCACGTTGTTTGTATAAAACTCCATAAATCTTCAAAGTTTGATCACATTTTTGTATGGAATCAAATCGTTTTGGCCCTATTTGCTAATTACATCACATAGTGACCACCATTTTTGTGTTTAAACATCAAATCTTTTTGTTTGGAAGATCATGTTTTTTTGCTTGGAGAAACACGTTTTTGCTTAAATTGCCCGAAAAATTGGGGTTTTAATCCACTTTTTTACATTTTGAAGCCACTTTTTTGCATTTTGATCCATGTATATCCATTTGGGGAAGTCGTTTTTGCATTCACAAGTCAAAAATGACTTTAAAACATGCATTTTTTAGTCACGTTTTTGCAAAAACGGCCTAGATTTTCGAATTAAAAAGTCATATTTTTGTTCAAAAAACTCAAAAAATTGCATTTTTAGCCCATACATTTGATCAAACGGAATTGTTTTTGAGTTTTAAATGCATGATATTGTTTTTGGAGACCATTTATTTGGCACTTTCATGTCAAATCCGACCATTGAATGTCCATTACATGCAAGTGCGGAAAAAGTCAAAAGGTTGTTTGAAAATCCGAATTTAAGGGAGAATTGGTCTTAAGACTATAAAACTTGCTATTTTAGAGCATCTTTTTTTCATTTTTGGCACATATTCATCATATAAGTGGACCTCTTCTTTCTTACATTTTAATTCATGCTTATCCTTGCTAATTTTATGCATGAAATCGTTGAATGGATGCCATTTGTAAGAATCTTTGCCTTAGAAAGTGCATTTTTCCTTTAAATATGAAGTTTTCCTTCATTTTGATGTTTTTGGTTCTTCCTCAAGTTGCAAATTCAAATTTCATCTTTGGAGTGCATTGCATCTTGGCATGTTTTGAGTTGTTTTCAAAGGTATGTTTTTCTTTTCTTTTGGTTTTGTGTGCTTGTTGCCGGTTTTTCTCCATTTTGGAGAAGTTGCAAGTTTTTTCTCAAAAACTTGTTTTTCCTTCACTACATGCGAAAGCATTATCATGTCATCATTTTTCACATTCCATTTCCATGTCATTACATCTCACATTTCATCCGACAAATGCGATTACGTGTTTTTCACCTCATTCGCCATTCACACATGCATGTAATCCCATTTTCCACTTCCGTTTTCATCCATCTCATTTTTTCGCTTTCATTTGCACGACACGATTATACGAAATGTCTTACGTGTAATTGCATCTAAAAGATCCGATTTTGATCAAAAGTCATATTTTGAAAAGACAAAAAAGATATTATTTTCACTTTCCGTGAATTTTGACTTCTTTCTTCCTCCAAAAGTGACTATATAATTCATAATCTCACCTCCATCATTTCATTCCCATCTCCATATGCATTCACACCTCCATGAGTAAATACATGTTTCCGTATCTTTCCATGCTTTTCATCTTAGCCTTCATCCGCATATGCATGTAAAGCATATCTTTCACTCACTTGCATCTCATTTCACCCTCCACCTTCCGTTACATGTTGCATTTACATGTAATCCATTTTCCGTGCAGTGACATCTTGAAAGCCCAAGTCACTTTTTGAATATCGGCAATCTCCATTTACACGCATTCCCATGCGCCAAGCACTTTACTTCCAAACAAAAAAAAAAAAAAAAGGAGTTAAAGGTGCTAATGGAAAGTTGTTTCGAGCGTACATCTGAACATCGTCAAAACAGTTTTCAAAGTGTCAAAAACTCTAGTTTGTGCTAATCTAAAAAGGAGAATTCACGACAACTTGAGCAAGAAAAGATGGATCACATCAAGTTTCCACATGATAATGGACAATTCATCAAAGAGAGCTAGAGGTTGTCCAAAAGACGCAACACTATGGTTATCAACGTGAATGCAGCAGTACAAGGTACAGGAACTCCCAATCCTGTTATCATCTGGGATTGCATCGTCAAGTACAAAGCCATTCAGAATTGGTCTTTTCTCTTCCGTCTTCTTTCTTCTTTCATGTTTGTAGTTGGAGAAGATGCATTATATGAAAAAGTGTAATTACATGTAATGCGAGTTACATGTGTATTTAAAAGATGTAATGTGAGTTGCACATGCAATTGCATGTAACCCTATATTTTCTCTTGTAGTTAGACTTGGTCAAAGTTGGTTGAGTTACTCCCTCTTTTTCCTCTCCCTTTTTCTCAACTTCTTTGCCTATATAAAGGAGTGCCCCCTCATTGTAAAAATTACCTTTTGTTGTATGCAAGAAAGCTCTGCCTCATTTGTGCAAGCATAACTTTGATTGTGTAGTACGAATTTGGGAGAAAAGTGAATAAAAAAAGCAATTGGATTCGAAGCTTTGACAGGAAGCAATTGTGATAGAACAAATTAGAAGCTTTGACTATAATTTGTGCCTATTGTCTTGATTCATGTTATTATTGTGTGTTTAATAAAAGAGCATAGAGAGTTAAGAAACAATTGAAGCCCGAGCTTTGACCAGGAACAATTGTGAAAATCCATAGCTAGAAGCTTTGTCTGTGGCTTGTATTTTCATCTTAATTCGCAAAATAGTTAGATTGTTCTTACTTTTAGGAGTCTTTGTGCCCTAATTGTAAAACTTTTACCATATAGAAGTACGACCGAACTCAGAGCCAAACCAGTATGTTTTAGCTAGCCTTTGAGTTAGTGAAGATTTATCGATATCACTGTTTCCAGCTCTTGATAGAAGTGTAGTTAGAGATTTACCTTGCCCATTATTCGTTCTACGAGTAAGTGGATCCTTTCTTGAAAGTTAAAAAGAAAGGATATTAGTAACACCCTCTTTATAAATCTCTCAATTTCTTGTTTACCTTGAGTTGATCCAAGGAACAGTGAGAAGGGGGAGCCTTCCCTTTAAGGTAGGAGAGACTCTGTCTCACATGTTGTGGCTGGTCATCCTATTTTGCGACTGAATTTTTACCCAAAATTGTCAGTTGCAAAATATCCACCCAACAAAAAACATGTTTGTTATCTATGATCACTTGATGTCAATAGTGCCAATTATTCAGACATGTTCGTCCATAACTGTACGGACATTCTAAACACCGGAATGCTCAGGTGGTTGGACTAAAAGTATCCCAAGCATGATCCCGAAGTAGGGAGGGTCATTCTATTCAATAAAATGTGTGGAGATGAATATGGTCCAAGGTTGGGAAGTTAAGCCTAAGTCAATGCTTCTCCTCTTACCGAAAGTCGAGGCTTGCACAACCAATTAAAGACTCACCAAATACTTCTCATATGTTTTTCTTTCTATTTCATGTTATACATTTACTTTACTTGTATGTAAGGAAAGATAGTAAATCATTATCATAGTTATTACATTTAATCATTATTACAGTTATTACAGTTGATAATTGTTACAGTTATTTCAGTTGAACGTTATCATAGTTATTTGAGTTAATCATTATTACAATTATTTCAGTTGATTATTGTTATAAGTTATTTCAGTTGAGTTTTGTTATCTCAGTTAATCATTGGTAGTTTTAAGCAGTTAATGTCTCATGAAAAGGAATTCAATGTATATTGTTCAATAATTAGTTGAGGAAAACTCTTTCTAGATTACCTTTATTTTGTTATGAAAATCCATTTGTTACAACCCTTCTTCCATATTGAGAGGCGCCTAGTAACATAACTAAGGAAGAGCACAATCTTCACTCTTCCTCCTGCCTTCAAATAGTTGATTGTTACCATTGATCATTTATTAAAAGATGTTTTCTCTCAAAATTCAGATTATGATTGTTAGGTTAAATAGGAGATGTATTAGTATTGAACTTATTAAAAAAGCATCTACTAAATTTTAACTCTAATACCTCTTATTTTGAGCTCTAAGGCTTAGGCGTAGTCATCGGGAGATATAAAGCATAATTAATGAAGACTTTAAGATGTAATTTTGGAATTAGAAATTTATGCCAATATTATAGCTACAACCATAGTAATACGGGGACGCGTCCCCACCATTTTTTGGGGCTGCACCCGAGACAGGGACGCACCCAGGATGGGGGATGACATCTCGCATCCCCAGCGGCAGCACCACCAAATCGCCACAGGGAAGAGGATGTCCCCGTTGCAGACTTGGGGGACAGGGACGCGCCCCTTGATCTAGCTAGGGATGGCCGGTCGTCCCCTATTTTTTGACATGAAAAAGTGCAAAAAAAAAAACATTAAAAGGTTTTGTTATAATATTTTTAATGTTTGCTAACCTTAGAGTATGTGGGGCCCATCTAGAAGTTGAAATCCCATTAAATCTCTTAGTTTTCTCATTTCATGGCTTTCTAAATTTTGCAACAGCAGCAAGAAGACAGAAGAGCTCATAGAAGGGTGATTATTTGAGTGAAGACAGTGTTTGGAAGGCAAAAAGGAGTAAGGGGCAAGAAGAGGAGAAGAAATATTTTTCAGCTTTTTCAAAATATCTGTGAAGCAAAAGGTAAGGTTTTTTATGGTTTTTTAATTTTATTTTCTGATTTTTCAAGTCAAAATCATTGTTTTTTGTTTTTAATTTGTAGCTTTTAGTTCTTAGTTGAATTTCATTTCTAGATTTTAGTAGATGTTTCCTGTTTCATTTCCAAATTTTTGTTGCTGAAACTTTACTTTAAAAAATAGTGATTTTGAAAAAGGGCATAGGCTGAAAGCATGTATTTATTTTCTATTTTTTTCATTTTGTGAAATGCAGTGTGAAACTAAGCTCCCAAGATAATGACTCAAGTGGGTCAAATCACAGTGATGATGAGATGGATTTAGACGCCCATTCTCATATCAGCCAAGAAGATTGTAACCCCGACATTGAGCGTGATGAAGCAAATGAAGAAACAGATTCAGAATCAACAGATAAGTGGCCATCCAGTCCACCAGCTACAGATTGCACCTTCACTCTTTTGGCAAAGTGGGCTAGGCGTAGTTATGACTCTGAATCTCTTCTCAAACAGTTTGAAACAAGAATAATTACATGGACAGCTGCAGGTGATAGTACAAAGAAGTGGAAATGTAACATTTGTAAGACAAAAAGATTTGGGAGCATCACTAGAGTGAATGCACATTTCCTCTTTTGGACAGGAAAAGGTGTGGGTGCATGCAAATTCTTGATGAAAATGAAAAATTTGCATTATAGAATTGAGTTCTTAGTTTCTAATTTGTAACTTTTAGTCCTTAGTTGAATTTCATTTCTAGATTTTAGTAGATGTTCTTGTTTCATATCCAAATTTTTGTTGCTGAAATTTTACTTTAAAAAATAGTGATTTTTAAGGGCATAGGCTGAAAGCATGTATTTATTTTCTATTTTTTTCATTTTGTGAAATGCAATGTGAAACTGAGCTCCCAAGTTCATGACTCAAATGGGTCAAGTCACAGTGATGATTAGATGGATTTAGAGGCCCATTCTCATATCAGCCAAGAAGATTGTAACCTTGACATTGAGCGTGATGAAGAGAATGAAGAAACAAATTCAGAATCAACAAATAATTGGTCATCCGGTCCACCAACTACAAATTGCCTCTTCACTCTTTTGGCAAAGTGGGCTAGGCATAGCTATGACTCTAAATCTCTTATCAAACAGTTTGCAACAAGAATAATTGCACGGACAGCTGCAGGTGATGGTACAAAGAAGTGGAAATGTAACATTTGTAAGACAAAAAGATTTGGGAGCATCACTAAAGTGAATGCACATTTCCTCTTTTGGACAGGAAAAGGTATGGGTGCGTGCAAATTCTTGATGAAAACGAAAAATTTGCATTATAAAATTGAGTTCACCAATCTTTGGGGTGTTCCAAATGACTTAGGCGTTGAGGTACCTACCACCTTGACTGGTGGGCAACAGGTTTAGAGTCTTCAACAGGCTTATGAGCAAGGGCAGCCACTTTTTTCTACTCCTAGTCCTAGGGGTAGACCACAGCAAAGACCTACATCTACATCATTTGCAGAGGCAGCCTCAGGGCCTTCTATATCTAGTGCTATGCCTGAAGCACAATCTAGCAAAGGAAAAAGAAAGGTGTCATCTGAAAGTAGCCCCATTGCTGATTTATTTAATGCCCACCTGAGAGATGAGATAGAGGAGACCATTGGTAAATTTCTCTTTTCCAATGGCATACCTCTTCATGTTACACGATCTCCTTATTATAAGGAGATGATGCAATTGGTGGCAAGGGGAGGAGGACCAATTGCGGAGTACAATCTTGGATAAAGAGTATGCCAAGATTGCTTTAGAGAAGTAGAACTTGAGGTCTGTTTGGGAGGAGTGTGGTTGCAACATCATCATGAATGGGTGGATGGACATTATGAACCTTCCACTCATCAATATCATCATTACATGCACGGAGGGGCCATTTTTCTTGAGGCTATTGATAGTTCAAAGCATCGAAAGGATGTTGATTTTCAATTTCATATACTTCAGGATGATATTGAGGAAGTTGGACCACCAAATGTGGTCTAAGTAGTGACAGATGCAGCACCTGTGTGTAGAGCTGCAGGGAGAATTGTTGAGATAGCTTACAGACATATTTGGTGGACTCCATGTTGTGTACATTCCATCAACAATGCACTAAAGAACATGGTGAAGATTCCCTGGATTAAGGAAGTAGTGAGCGATGCTAGAGATGTGCAGATGTTTATCTACAATCACCACACATCACATGCCCTTTTTAGGAGCTTCGCAAGGGAGGAGCTCACTGAAACTAGTTGAGACCCGATATGCATCCTACTTCATTCTTTAGGAGAGAATGATTGAGTTGCAAGAGCCATTGCAACTCATGGTTATGACAAATGAGTGGAATAGGTGGGATGGGTCCAAGATAGCGCAGGGGTTGAGGGTGAAGGAGATAGTAAAGAGTGATGTATTTTGGACTGATGCAAAATACATTATCTCTTTCATCATTCTAGTTTTCTAGGTCAGAAAATATGAGGATGGAGATGTAGCTACTCTTGGAGAGGTGTACGAGTGCATTGATGCTATGCTTGGCCAAATGAGGGTAATTGTGCGAGAGAGGGACCCGAGTTTAGCATTTTACAGTAAGCACATTCCGGCCTATTATTCAATGAAGATGAGACAACCTCAACACTCCCTTACATACGGTTGCTTATGCATTGACCCAAAGTGGTACATGCCTAGGCCTGGGAGAGTTACACCACTGAATGATGATGAGGTAATCTATTATGAATTTCAAAAACACTAGCACTTGAAAGTTAGAAGTCAGTATACTTGCACTTATCAATATTTAATTTGTTAATTTACTGATTTTAAAATTTGAATTTCAGGTGAAGGAAGGATTCTTCAAGTGCATTGATAGGATGTATGACATTGAGATAACAGGGAAGGTTTGCACTAAGTGGACCAAATTTCCTACTCTTAGGGGCTATCCAGCTAAAGAAAAGGCCGACATAAAACAATGGCACAAGAGGATCTTATTTTGTGGTGGAATTGTCATGGACCCAAATCAACAACTACCACACTAGCCATCTGTCTCCTATCTCAAGTTTCATGTCCTTCAACTTTAGAACCTTTACTTTTCACTTTCAAATTTCAATTTCACTTTTAGTTTAGTCTTTTTAGCCATGAATTTCCATTTCAATTTTCCAATTCTCATACTAGTCATTTGATTGTTATGATGTTATCTTAAGTATCTAGTTCTTTAGCTTTTGAGAGGAACTGGTCTACCTATAGCTTTTTCCACTCTCTTAAGAGGAATAGACTTACCTCTGAGAAAGCAGAGAAGTTAGTGGTTGTACATTGTCGCTTGTGTATCAAAGATCGCAAGACATGTGTGTACAAGGAGAGCCCTACAGCATGATGGGATGTAGGGCCAAAGGAGCCCTCACAGGTTGGTGAGGATGCAAATACTTCTGATGCTAGGTTGGTTTGTATTCCTCTTGCGACTCTTACCCTTGAAGAGGCTGAGAGTTCAGAGGATGAGTTTGTTGAGCCTAAGCCTCAAGTTGACATGGATGATTAGATACCTCTAGGCAGCCTCTACTGTATTTTGGTAGCCCTGGGCCCTCTAGTAATTGACATTTTGTCTTTTGATTTTGTAGTTTGTACTTGAAACTTTGATATTATCATATTTGTCATTTGAAGTTTGAAACGTTGAACATTGAACGTTGTGATCATATCATGGTTGTTGCTATTTGATGTAATTAAGTTTATGATGTCATTGAATGATTGATGAGATAATGATACTCATACTTTGATGCCATTTGAATCTTCAATCTTTGATTATTTTAATTTAAGTTACTTGATAGAAGTTAGAACTTAGAACTTACATCTCTTTCATTGTTCATTGTTCAATGCTCAATGCAATGTAAAACTAAACTAGCAATAGCGATGAACTTATAATTATATTTGTGTCTTATATTGTTATACACCTTTTCATAATTAGCATTTTAAGTATCATATGTATAGTATAACCCCCATCCCCCCGTCCCATTCCCCCCCCACTATCCCCCCACAGTCCCCAAATTGAGGCCCCCTCTGTCCCCCTATCCTAGAAACTTGTCCCCTCGTCCCCCCATCCCCCAAGCCATTGTAACTATAGTTTATGGCAACGGGAGAACTCTATAATAGGGGGCTCCTGGTAACCGCACTTCAAATGGATAATGGAACATTTTAAGTGCCAAGGAGGAGGTACCTATTCCAAGAGCCCGTAGGTACCTTTTTCATGGATACAATTTTTCCCCCTAACTATCATTTATTAACTACCCCCTATTTTGGCATCCCCTACTATTTCGTAACCTGTATACATTGTTGTTACCTGCTAACTATTGGTATGGGTGCGGGAACAAGAATCACATCACTAAACCTGAGTTCCCCATTGATTATGGTCTCAGGGTTTAAAACCTACGTGTATCTAGATTTTGATTTCAAAGCTCCACCTTAGAGAAATTCTGTAATGTCCCCGTTTTTGGCCAATCTATGCAGTTGATAGAGTTTGCTCATCATAGCAACCCTCGTAAGCTAACAGGGTGTTTTGGGGGTCTCAGTTGAATACTTACTATTTTTAGTAAGTCTATTATGGGCAATTGCTATTTTCGACAGCGCAATGGATGGCTTGGCAGTTGGTCGTCACCTACACTTAAGCAGGTTAATAATTGCATGAGCTCTTATTTATTTATTATTCATTCAGTTGCATTATTATAATAATGTTTATATCATTATAATAATGACTTTAAGAGATATTTTTAAAAAACAAGTTGGAAAGTTTCTAGTGTTGAGTTCTTTTGGAAAACTTCCACGATTTCTCAAGTGGAGTTTTATGGAAACTTCTGCCAACGAAAGCTTATAAACGAGAGCTCATTTCATTGGGAAAGACGCGCTTGATTATATATTTGTTTTTTGTGCCTTTGTGGCTTCCCTGAGTTTGAATTGTGAGCCCTTGCTGAAGTATAAGGGTCTCTAAAGTTTCTAATGTTTGAAGTCAATGCTGATGTATAGTGATTTCACTATCTAAATCTCCTATCTGTGTTTCTTGTGTCTGGGAGACTGTTCTGGTAATTTCATTGCAAATTGTGCTGTTATAAACAATTTGCTTAGTCTCCTTACTGTATTCCTGTGGCTTGGAGAATTTGTTACTAATTCTGTATGTGTGGAGATTCTCATTTTTGCTGAGAGCTTGTATTGGAGATCTTGGAAGTGCAGGCTTGTGATTTACTGCTGCAAGTCTACGTTTGTGTTGCTGGAAGTACTGATATCTGGAAGCTGCGAATCTTATTGTGTATTGGCAGACGTGGGTGAAGTAAGGAGTGTTTTCTGAAGTGTGAAGACAACATCATTGTGAAAGTCATTGGCCTTTGCACCTCTGCATTGAGCTGTGACAATAAGAATAAACTAACGCACTTTGCCTGGAGCCTGCAGTTCATTGGTTGGTCACGGGTTTCACTAGTGCATAGCCGTGGGTGGGTGTGGGACAATTAATTGCATACGGCAGCATATTGAAGCTCTGTTGGAGGCGTCACCATTACTGCTGGAGGTGATTGTGGATCCACGTCTCAGCTGCAAACAGATACAAAGAGGGATGGCCATTACCACAACAATCCAATTCAGGTTCAGATTGCCATTTGGAATCGTATTAAGAATATATGTATGCAATTGCTCTTTGTCTTAACTTAATAAATTGGCAAATTACCTGCAACCTGGTGCCATTATTAAAACATATATTTATGATTTGTAAATTTCATATCAAATGCAAAGAATCTCTTTTTAGTTATAGTCTGAATTTATAACATCATTTCGAATTTCTTGTAATTGTTATCTCTTATCAACCTGGGAAAATTCAAAATCAATTGGAGAACAATCAAATATTGCAAAAAAGAGTTTGTGCATTCATTTATCAAATTGGGAGCCAGCAAGGGGTTCTTACAAATTCAAATTATCCAAGAGGGTTCTGCACCAATAGGCCAAGGCTGCACAATATCAGCATTTTGAAGATTACATCTAATCCAAGAGGAATCCAATCCGCCCTTCAAATGGTAAAAGACATATAACCTCTAAAAGGGAATGTCATACCTATGTACGCATTGGCTCAAATCAGAGATCTATTCCTCACAAATGACAGTTAATGTCTCTTAAGTTAGTTTCTTTGCTTCGGCATATGGAATTATGTTTCCGTAAGTGATGTTTCTAAACTAGCTTTCGTATAAGCCCTAGCTGATATTGATATATTGTAAAACATATGTCCCTAAAGTTAGTTTCTTCGCTTCAGCATATGGAATCATTTCACCATATGAGGCGTTTCTACACAAGCTTTTGTACAAACTCTACCTGATATTGATCTATTGTAAAACAAATGTCACTAAAGTTAGTTTCTTCGCTTCAGCATATGGAATTATTTCAACATCTAGATGTTTCTACGCTAGACTTTCTACACTAGCTTTTGTACAAACTCTACCTGATATTGATCTATTGTAAAACAAATGTCACTAGAGTTAGTTTCTTCGCTTCAGCATATGGAATTATTTCAACATCTAGATGTTTCTACGCTAGACTTCAGATACGCCCTAGCTGATATTAAAAGATTATTCCAAATCTCAGAATGATTGTCTTTAATTTTGAAATAGGCAAGATATGGATTCAGCCCTTTCTTAGTGGCTTTTCATATTTTTTTCTGTGAGTGGAGATCAACTGGCAAGTTTGAGTTTAATTCTGAGCAATGTCTTTGAGTCAAAGACGAGTACAAAAATAAATAATCAAAAACAAAATGGAAAAACAACCCATTTGGAGCTTCCAAAAGGGGACTATCATGTCACTGGCAGTGAACTACGAAACAACCATCAGCAGAACAATCCACATTCCGGACCATGAACATTCCAGCAGCTAAGTGATAGAAAACTCTAGCAAGCTAATGAGATGCCCTTAGTATTACGTCCTAGCTGCCAAAGAACAAAAAACAGCATCGTAGACATCCAATAAAAACAGTTCTACACAATCGTTGCTACAAAATTTTAGTTCCCAACATTCTAAATGTAAGAAGCCAAGATAAATTTGTTTTGAGGAATCGATGGAGAAGTTTAAAAGAAAAATATGATAGTGGTGAATTGATATTCAGGAAAAATATCCGAAACATTTGAAAAGAACTAAGGAAATGGGAATTGACCAGTTGATTAAGTTGATCGTAGTTGAAGAGGGCATGCCACGTATTGAAATGGAAATCCGACGTAAGCACGTGCAGATGACCTGAATCGGAAGGATGAATGTGAACAAGGAATGGAAGCAGAGCAGCATTGCGAGCATGAGGCGAGGATGCCTCCAGCACGCCTTTGGCCCTGTTAAATATTGGCTTAAACTCTTGGACCATTTCGCTGTAACTATTAACTCCTTCCATTTTCAGAATTTTATAAACAAGGGTTTCTAATTGATTGGGCGGGAGTTCTCTAGACAGGGAGGATGCTCCCTTGAAATCTTTTCAGGTTTGGTTTTTCAGTGTTCGAACTTCCTTCAGGGTTGCATGTTTTTTCGCTTCTAGAGAATGGATGCATGAGACGATCAGTGTATGTTCGCCAAATGAATTACTCAGCAATCTAACCTGCCTGCAAATGACTGACCTATAAAATAATAATTTATAGAGACCCATTTACAAGTTGACATGAAAGAAGGATTTTAATGATATCCATCTCTCCAAATAGTTTGGGGAGTAGCCCTATCCACATTTTAATAGTGAAGCTCCATTCCTATATGATTTCACTCTCTATAGGATCTAAAAAATACAGAAAAAAAGAAAGGAGAAAAATTTTAATTTAGTGATAACATATTTTTTGGATTTGATTGCATGTAGATTTTTTACATCTTTTACATCAAGATTTTGAATCACACTCTATGGTCTTTAATTTATCTTCGTACTACTATTACTATTGACAAGGAAGCTCATATTTCCAAAATTGTTAAGGAAGTTTGTTGCCTTATCATTTTCGTTGTTTTAATGCTCATAATTATAAGATTAAATAGATTAAAATTATGTTGCACAATTCAACTAGAGTGTTTGTATCAAATAAGTCCGTATATGAATGAAAATTATAATGCACAATGTTTAATTGATGACTTGACTGAGCATTCATCTACATTATTCAACCATCTTATCCAATCTTTTACACTATATTTAAGTTGTAGTGTCAATCTATTATCAAAGTAGAACTTAGTTATATGATTCATGAGAAGTGTTCAATCATCTTATCTAATCTTGATAATATTATATTTGAAATGTAGAGTCATTATATTGGAAAAGTATTGTTCTAGAGTAATAATAGTGTCAAATAATGTAATAATTATTTGATATTTATATAGACAAGGTTCGGTCATTGAAATTGTAGTGTTTTAAATTGTATACATATACAATTTCTTGCTTACATAGGTACCATTTTAGCAAGTGTGGTCTCCCTCATATGTTTTCACTTATCACACCTCAATTTTGTGCATATTTTCAACATTCCCATTTACCAAATCGGACCCTTGATCCAAATTTGAGCATGTATTAGCCAGTCAAGTGTGACTAGGTGGGTCCAAGAGAACTTGGGTCATCATTGACCTAATAGTTTCCCCTAGCCCATATTTAGAATTGTTATGGTTGTTTGGTTTAAGAGGGATTCACAAATCCACATTGACGTGCTCTTAGTTTTGGACCTCAAAATGGTTGGGAGAAGTATATAAACAAGGATACCTCCCTTATTTTGGTAAGCATCAAGAACTCAAACATTGGATGTAAAATCAAGCAAGAAATTGTGCATTTGGTTTAAGCATTCAAGTATCAAGGCATTCAAAGGGAAAATCCTTTCAAGTATTCAAGGCACTTCATCACAACATATTCTTCATTGTGGAAATCTCCAACAACATTCATACTAGCATCTTTTTTGATGATTTCCTTTTAGGTTTTTGTGGAGGCATATTACTACTTCAACACTTGCAATCGCATTCAAAGAGCATTGCATCATCAAGGCATAAGATATCTTTTTTCTCAAATCTACCCTCTTCTTTACATCAACACACTTTCATTTCAATTACATTCCAATTCAATTTCAAGGTTGATTTCAAAGTCTAGGTTTTACTTTGAGAAAACCCTTTTCTTATTGTTGTGTGCAAGAAATAGGTTGATCTCATGCGGAATGAGCTATGAAAAGGTCCAATCAAGAGAGCCAATTTGTGGGTAATTTTATCAAAAAGTGATGGGTCAAGGGTGAGTTGAGTTTCCTTTGACCCTCCAAGTTCCCCTTGACCTCCTATTTTAGGTTGAAATTTGGTTTACATATTAACTATTATTTCTGCTTCCTAGATATTGTCACAAAATTGGCTTCTCAATTTGTAGTCTATATGTGCATGCAGAAGACCATGTTTTATTATGTCTAGTCCTAGATATTGCATTCCTAAAATACATTTACATATTCATCCTATGTAGTAGTGAAGGATCACTGCGTGCACTTAGTACTTGATCTTAGTGGATCATCTTCCTTCTAATGTAAAAGGATATAGGTCTAAGCCTTCTAGTTCGTGCATTATAGTGGACCTTGTTTCTCACCCTAAATATTGGCAAGCTCGACTACTTACATCTTAATTGTGATTTTGATGTCTAGATTTGATTTTTATACATTTTGTTTTCATGCACTTACATCATATGTTCACTATATTTTATGCATTTAGATCACTAGTTAACATGTATCACAAAAATTAAAGGCTCAAAAATATATTTATCTTTATGCATCATTGATTACATTTCATGTATATAGATCTAACTTGTATATATTTTCATTTTAAAAAATTATGTATTTCTTATGTGATTACAGTGCATTGTATGAATCGAGTTTATATCTTCTTTTGCTTACTCAATTTATTTTGTTGGTTCAATTTCAAGTTTTATTCAAGATTTTCAAGGCATTTCTGTTGGCAATTTGGCTAAGTTACACAATATGTTGTTTTCATTAATGGAAACATATAGTCAATATTAAGTCAGTAGATCTTGGAGATAAAGTTTTGTGATATAGACTTAAGAAATTGTCTAAGTACAATAGAGTTTATTTGTCAACAAAGGAACTATTTTGGTTAGCGCAGTTCGCAGAAGCATTTTTGACACATGTGCACTTACCTAGAGGAAGTATGATATGTCAGGATGATATATGCATGAGAGAAGTTTAGTACAGGCATAGATATTTTAGTTTTACAGTGATAGTGTTGTAAAGGTAAAACAAAGCAGACTTAAGGAATTATTATCCTTATCCAAATAATTACTTAGCTAATTACGGATGACATCCTAGATGTTAACCCTAGGTGAGCAAGAGTTAATTTTGTAATTTGGCAAGTGTGTAAAGTAATGAAGGTCGACATGGTAAAGAAATAAGGTATAAAGGAAGAGTTTTGAATGCAAAGTTAAGTGTGGTTTTTGTGATATGTATGTGACATTTGAGATGTGAATTTTGATGTAAGACCAGAGTAGTATGAAGAGTAGGGAAAGGAAAAATCAGATATTAAAGATATTAGCAAGAATGAAGAGGTTTTTGTATCTATATCTTGTATTGAAGAATATTATTGTACATTGCATGTTTGGGTAGTGGGCTCATCTTGCATACTTTGTATAATTGTAACAACAACTCCTAACAGGGTTGAGGTTTCTAACAAGGCCTAATCCTCTAACAAGGACTAAGACACTATATGGATGTAATAGACTCCTGACAGGGTCAATATATTGATAAAATACTTTTGATTAGTGGATCATATTGTGGGTACCATCCCATCGGGGTTTTCCCTTGGCCAGGGTTTCTCTAGATAACAACATATGGTGTTTTGTGTTGCATTACTTTATGGTTGTGTTTACTATTCAACATAATTAGTTTGATTTCATATGCAAGTTATAATTTTGTTAATGATATCCATAATTGGGCAAATGTATGTGAAATATTGATTCACCACCCCCCCACCCCTTCAATATTTCCTATTTCTAAAAATTGGCATTAGAGCATAATTACTTAGAAAAGGCCTAACAACTTGAGTAAGATCTCTATAGATATGGATCAATTGCAAAAAAATCTTGAAGAAGCTCTTGAGAAAATTGATATTCTTACTAGAGAAAGAGATACTCTGAAAGACAAGTATGAAGATGTGAAAGACTATATTGAGAAATTGAAAGATAAGATAGATATCTTGACTCCAAGAAAGAGCCTAAAGATCATATCAAGGATAGTGATGAAGTTTCAAGATTGAAGAAATAAAATGATATCCTAAAGCATGAACTAAAGATTAAAAATCTAAAGTTGAGATTGAAGGATGATGATAGTAAAATTGAGTCAAATTTGAAATTAAAAAATGTAGATCTGAGATCTAACTATACCAAAGTAGCACCTGAGCTTGAGACTAAAAAGTTTCAGTATGTATAACTTGAGAAGTATAATACAATTGTAAAAGGAGAATTAACCCAATCTAAGCTACATCTTGAGAAATTGTATTCTAGAAATGAAAAGCTTGATGAATAGATCTTTATACAGAGACTATCTTATGATAAGATGGGTCTTGGATATCTTGGAGAAAAGTCATCTAAGAAGTTTGAAGAAAGTAAAGAACCAGATCTTGTGATTGAACAACTTGAGAACAAAGAAGAGAACAACATTGAATGTAATCAATCTAGAGATGTACCAAAGCAACCTTAGCAAGTTGAATCACCTAAAGAAGTGAGGAACAAATTCAAAGGTAGATGTTATGCGTGCAATGAATTTGGTCATATGAAAATGGATTGTACATGTAATTCATTTAAGCTCCTTTATGGTTATTGTTATAGTTGTCATGGTTTTGGTCATAGAGCTATTGAATGTAAGAAACTTATATTCAATAATGATAATAGTAAAAACTTTAGAGGTACTAACCCTGCAACAAATAGACCTATTGGAGGAACCAATGCTATAAGGAATGAAATGTTGTGTTATAAGTGCAACAACTTTGGACATATTGCAAGAGATTGCAAAGTATAGTTGGTTAGTCAAAACCTAGATATGGAAACAATATTATAGTTTGTCATATTTGTAACAACATGGGACACACAACAAGATATTGTAGGATGAACAATATGAGGATGCTTAACAACATTAGCAATAACATGAGACAAATCCTAGAAGGAATGTGAACAACAACAGAAGGAATGAGAATAATAGTAATAATCAAAGAGAAAATGTGAAAGATCTTGTAGCAAACCTTGATGAATCATTTGTCAAAGCTAAGGAACAGACAAGTTTATATGTTGTCTTGGAAAGTCAGTTAAGTGAAGCATCTAAGAATAGATTAAAGTTAGTTATAGTCTTAAACTAGTCACAATATGATTAAGTATTGTAAGAATTTGTCTTAGGGAAAATTCACCCAAGATCAAAGAACTTGAACACAAGCACAACTATAGACCAAAAAGAGTATGATCAATATATCATAGCATGTACCGATACATCACAATGTTCAGATTAGATGATTGTACACACTGGGAGTGCCTATATATAAAGGCCTCTTAGGAAGCACCTAGAATGTCTCTAGAAAGAACCAAGAGATAAGATAAGCATGAAAACTAAGCACACATCTTATCCATCATTCTAGATGAGAGGATATATAAGAATGACAAGGTGTATCTCAAGAAGAGATGTTGTAGACACCATGTGCATAAAAGAGGTGTGAACTCCTGTGTTGTCAACATGACAACTCACAAGAGTGCACATACTCCTAGGTGACTAATAAATAAATATTAAAATAATGCATTAACCTAAGTAAACTTAAGTAAAGTGTAAATAGTAAATACTTATTTACACTGACAAGTATATCATTTCGTCAATTAACATGATTGAATCAACATTAGGTTAGTATAGAAAACTTTAGGACAATAATTATGACTTGCAAAATTAGTATGAGGTAGAAAAAGATGAATAGAAGATAAGGTTAAGTGTGCATATGTTTCGGAGTTGATATGTGAGTGCACAAAGTAAGGCAAGGTTACTGATAAAACAAGAACAACTTTTTCAACTACAAGTACTTACACAATTAATGCAAAATAAAATTGGATATGATTTAATGGTTGAAATCAAGTTTTTGATAACCATTTGATCTTGCAAGAATTAAAGGAGTCCTTGGAGTGAATTAAAAGGCAAAATTGAAGTATTCTAAGTAGCAAACTCAACAAGCCCTAATTTTACAAATTTGAGGTATTTATTGTTGGCACAATCGTAATTTGAAGTTTGAATTTGTAAGAAATGACAACTCTAATTGTATGTGATGTTAGTTAGAGACCTAGCTACAAATTCAAGAAGCATCCCTATGTTTCATTAGAAGATGGCCCATTAAGAGTGTTCTCACAAGTACCCCATAATATTTTACAAGTAGAGAATATTCAAGTATATATTCATTGTAATTTTGAGAGTATAGGTGATAATGACATCCACAATGACATGGACTTGGTTTGCAATAATGACCTATCATTTAATCAAGGTTTTGACCACTTGAAAGACCTAAACATTACTAGGCACATGTTTTATATGGATTTTGACAACCATAAGTGAACAAGAATAGTTTTGAGCCACATAGATGAGGGCATGTTCTAGGTAGAGGATATACTTGTCATGATAGATAATGACATGATTAAAAAACTCACTAGATTAATAAATGAGGGTAGTAACACTATTAATGTTTAGAAGTTGGTTGAGACAAATCTAAAGATAGTGTCAGATGACAGAAACATTAAATTAGCTATGATCAAGGAAACAAATGTTAGATTAATAAGAAAAGTAATTTGGTATAAGATGAACTACAATTCAAGGTTGAACTATGTGACTGTTGGATTTATCCATGCAAATTAATGATAGTTAAGAAAGAAAAAGTTAATATGTGTGAGATATTGAAGCAGGAGATACTGGGCAATATTGACAGAATTAAGAAGACAAAGAATCCAGTATTTAGATTTGAATCTCTAATAACACATTTGTTCGATTCCCACCGTGGTCAAAGGATTTCCACCATGGAAATCCTCTTTCCTTAGGATTTCCACCCAAGAACTTTTTCTTTCAAGCCTCTAGAAATACCCAAGACATTAATCATTGCATGAAAATAGAAAGACTTAATTTCAATAAGAGATCCATTTTTTTTATTACTGATGTGATTTTTTATTCAATTTTTTTTTTCACAAACTTAATGCTCTTAACTTTTATTTTGCAAGTCATTTCAGAAGGCGAAGCTAGAGGGCAAGGTGATGATAAAGGCCTCAGAATTCAAGCAGGTACTACAAGGAGATGGCTCAAGCTCAACAATTCAAGTGAGAAGGAAAGATTCATGTTTAAGCTATCAACCCACAAATTTAGATTGAAATCAAGATTCCATACTATGAATGGAACACAAATAGATACACAATGAACTTGGTCACTCATTATTATAGAAAAGATTTAGAAGACAGAATGACAGAAGACATAACTATAATGATGAAAATCTTTCAAGAAGAAATAAAACAGAGATATAGGATCCCTCCATTACTAGTTGAGAAGTACAACTATGACATCCATTTTATGGTTGAAACTTATGTGTCTTGCATGGAAACAGTTGAAGCAAGGGTAAAGTTCATGGACTCTATGGGGTATGAGATGACAAAAGAGTTGATAGAAGGATATGTGAAGATTAATCTTGAATCATAAAGAAATAAGGAGTGTGATAGATGGGGCACCTATGAAGAAAATGTCAAAGAAATAGATATTCAGTTGTACAAGAAAAGAGATCAAGAAGAGATTTGACCAAAAGATAGAAAGTATACTGAAGGAATCAGGAATTAGCAGAAAAGAGTTTAAATAAATCATGGGAATAGCACTAGAGATGAAGGCTAGTGGGAAATTAGAAATACACATTGCTAAGCCTTTAGCTATTGGGAGTACAAAAGAAGGAGTGACAATAGTAGGACCATCTATGCAAATACCAAGTGCATCTTATGCAATAGTATCATAAGTGCAACCCCAATTCATCCCACCTATTTAGAGAAAGCAAGAAGAAGATTCTAGCATCATTAAAGTTTAGTTAGCCACCCCTTCTAGCACCAAAAGGTCAGTGAGGTTAATTGAAGTTAAGAAGGAGCCAATTGAACCTACTAAGCACAAAAGAGTCAAACAGATGCTAGTGGACTAGAGAAGAAGAGGAAAACACTTCTTACATATAAGGTTACATAGAGAAGAAGAACACAAATTGTTGAATCAGAATTAGAGGAATTTGAAAAGGAGGGCATAGTAGCAATGGAAATAGAGAAAGCAATAAAAAAGGAAAATGTAGAATCAAAAGATCCTACTAGAGGTAGAAAACTATGGAAACCAAAAATAGAAACATTGAATCATGCGATCATAAATGAAGGGAACTCTGTGCAATTGAACAAATTCTATGATTTGTAAAGTAGTTTTAAAAGTTTGAGCTAGAGAATACAATGATAAGACACCTAATATTGAGTAGCAAGAAATTTTTTAAGATACAAAGTCTTATTCCCAAAGACTTGTATGAAAGATTTATTAACAAAAAGAAAAGAGTAGCAAAAGAAGATTAGAAAATAAGAGAAAACCCAATAAGAAAGCTTTTTGGGAAGTTATTAGTGAAAAGAAGTAGTCTTGGACCTTACCTTAAGAACAAGACAAGGCCTATATTAAACATGCGAGGAAATTATGAAGAGGTTAACAACAAGACGCAGGTAGTAATAGTAAAGATGATAGCACAAATCAAGCCATCCAACCCACAAAAATCTACAACAAAGACACGTGCACAAGAAAAGAAAAGCATTGTAATAGGGGAGCAATACCCACAGTTGAAAAAAATATAGAGGAAAAGGATGAAGAAGAAACACTAGCAACAACAATAAAATATTAAAAGATGAAAGAAGCAACAAAATCATCAGAGATGCCACATGTAACAATTAGCACCGATACTATGCAAATTGATAGCAGATGCATCACATTAGATACTATAGAAAATCCTTTTAAGGATTTTGGCCCTTCCATTATTGATAATTTGGTGGACTATACAAGCTCTAAAGATGGAGAAGAGGAAGATAGGAAGAGAGAAGAATAACATAAAAAGAAATAAGTATAAAAGAAACAGAGAATAGAAGAAAGGAAGAAAAGAGAAGAAGAAAATAAAGAGGACGAGAAAAAGGAGAAACAAGAAGATGAAAAAGAAAAAGAAGAAAAATAAAAGAAAGAGGAAGAGAAGAAGGGTGAAGAAGAGGAAGAGAAAATAGAAGAAGAAAAGGAAGAGGATAAAATTAGGAACAATTGGAAAATAATCATGCAAGAATCAACATTTTTGTCATAGTTAAAGCATATAGAGATTGTGATTGATAAAGTCATATTTCAACATGAGGCATACATTCAATTAGAAACTCTAGTCAAATATAAGTCTCCATTGAAATCAACTTTGGCTAGTTTATCTGTGATGATGATGATGAGATTGGACTAGAATCATATTTAATAAATTATTTGAAAATAACAAGAAAGTAAAGAGTCTTCAGGAAATTTTAAAGGAGGTTTTTGGAAAATTACAGAATATTATACTAGCTGAAATACAAAGGTAGATCCTCAAGCAAGACCAAAGGAATTGACTAAGGATTTTGATAATGAGTTTACTTGGTTATCAGAAGTAGCAGCTACATAGGCACAAGTTAAACATGATGCACAACTATTTGACACAATGTGCAAAAACAATAATAAATGACTTGGCATGACTTGACTCTTGTATAAAAGAGTTTTGGAGTTGTGCAATAAAAGGAAGAACATTGTATAGACAATGCACTTTGTCACAAAATTTCATCAAAGATGTAAATGAGGAGCTAGGTGAGAAGTAGAAATAACTATAGGACTTTGTCAATGAGCTTCAACAACTTGATAAGAAAATTGAAGATTTAGAGATAAAAATTGCGAAGATGTATGATGATATAAGTCTGATTGAGTTGAAAAGAGAAAGAAACATCAAGATATTTTCATTATTGAGAGAACATTTGACATTGAAAATCAGCAATCTATAGAAGCAACTAGAGGAATGTCTTAAGACTAAGGTATCATATGGAAAATTTGTATATTCAGATTTAAATGTAGTAGAGGTAGCATCTTATGGACTATACAAACTGATCAGTGTATTTGATGTAGTCAAAGAGATGTGGGAGAAAGTGTTAGAAATAGGAAATACTGGGGGGGGGGGGGGGGGGGGGGGTCAATTAGTATTTTACAAGCTTTAGCCCAAAACTAGATATTATTAACAATCTTAGAACTTGCATATGAAAGCAAACTAACTATGTTGAATAGTAAACATAACCATGCAATAAGAGAACTCATAACACCATGTTTTGTTAACTAGGAAAACTTTGGCCAAGGGAAAACTTTGGTGGGGATGGTACCTACAAAATGATCCACTAATCAAAAATATCTTGTGAAAGATATTGACCCGATTAAGAGTCTATTAAATGTATATAGTGTCTCAATCCTTGTTAGAGGACTATGCCTTGTTAGAAGCCTCAACCCTATCAGGAGTTGATATATTCAAATACATAATGTATACAAGATGAGCTCACTACCCAAACATGTAATATACAATGTAATTCTTCAATACAAAGAGATAGATACAAAAACCTCTTTACACTCTGATATTACCTTTGTTGCTCATCAAAAAACTTTATCTCAATTTCCATTCCACTAATCATACATCAAAATTCACATATACATAATACCATACGCACTTCACAAATCCTCACATATAATAATATTTCTTTTATACCTTGCTAATTACAAATTATTGCCTAGTCAACCTTCATGTCTTTATACACTTTTAACTTTTCGCTGACTTACGGTTAACATATAGGATGTCATCCCTAATTAGTTAAGTAATTATTTCATTAACAAAATAGTTCCTTAACGCAAAATACCCATTTCTCTGTCTTGCTTTATTATCCCTATATACTATTGTGACTGATAATTTGTCCATAACATCATTCATATTGTCTGTACTGACCTGCAGACTTGAATATGTCATCATGTATCTCTTAGGTATTCATACCTACACTTTCAAGTGTCCATTTTTCTTCTATAAACCATGTTTATTAAAATTCTATCTATTTTGCTAGATAAGCTAAGTGATGCTTAGACACAATTTTCTATGTACAACTGTCATAACTCAATCACCATGATCTACCTTCTTTACACATATGATATGTTGCCATAAATAAAAACATCAAATATGATAACCTAGCCAAATTTCCAACAATCTATCACGTTGGCATTGATGGCAACATGTGGGAAAATTGGCTGTCCCAAAACGACAATCTTCAAAATTTGGCCTTTACAAAACTTTACAAAATTGCAAAATTGTAGATCATTACATTTTTAACAATATTTCCTTATAACTCCTTATTACATTATAACTCCCCCTTTTATTATGATACTAACTTCTATATTTACTCTCCCTTATTTTTCTCTTCCTTATCCTTATATTTCTATACAATTTTCCTTATCACTCCCCCTTTGACATCAATGACAAAGGTGCCAAATCTTATGTACAAGTTAAAATTATGTTGCAATACCTTCAAGGTTTCTACTGGCTAGAAATTCATGAGATGCAATCATAAAAAAAATTGTCTCAACATGGTGAACTCCATGTCCCATTTGTCTTTCACTACATCTACAACACTCAAAACTGCACATAAAGCATAGGATGCTATCTCTACTGCTTCTTGGTCTGTATAGGAAAACTTGTCATAAGATGCCTTTACTATCAAGAATTTGCCCCATTGTCTTTGTACAAGATCAATCTTCAATACAAGATGTTCCCTTAGGAATGAAAATCTCTTCAACTGCATCTCCTTTTGTAGCTCTAAAAGCTTGATGTCATTATTGACTTTGTTTATTCCATTCTCAAGATCTACAATCTTGGTTTAGGGATCTTGCATTGCATTCATCAATGCTTCAAGTTCTTTGAGTTTTCTACTCATCTCATCTATAAAATCCTTGATTAGTGTGTGCCTCCCAACACAATTCCCATAGATTGTCTTCCCTTCTATTAGACAATGTCTCAATTTCTTGATCTTTGCATCAAGGTTCTTCAAATCATTTATGATATTATCACAATTTTTTTTAAATATCTCTATGTTATGCAGAGTTTGTTCCTTAACTATTGCTATATTAGACAAATTTGTAATTTCTACATCAAAATCTTGAACAACATCTTTTGCTATATCTTGTGGATATGATTCAATCATTCTCATTGATATGGTATTTGTTAGCATGAATGTTGATGATACTACTTTGGGGGAGTATCCTAAGAATTGGAGAACATTGGCATGTTGCATTCATGACCATGTTTGTCATTGATGATAGCATAGTATGGTTTTTGTAGAGACTAGAAGAATAACAGTCAGAGATCTATGTTGCATAGTAATTGTGTAAGGGTTAAGTGATGCATAGTTAAGAACATGTTCCTGAGAGTGTCCTAATGATGTGGTTAAGAGGATGAAGTCTGAGTCGAAGATGTATGACAATTATGTTTGATTTACTCTGTGCAGCACAGAAAGAGAGCATTTGTTTGGTAGTTTCTAATGTTTGCATTATATCTTTTTAGCCAAGATGTAATGAGGTAATGCATAGTCAACCAGTGATAGAGGACAGTCAAGTGATGATGGCAGTGAGTGTGCAAGACCTGGAGTCGCATGTGTAAAGTTTTGTAATAGACTATGAGTCGACAGTGCTATTGTAATTACAATTAATTATATATCTTATTTTAATTAATTGGGAAGGCCTCAAGGCCAACTCAAGGAATTATTATGAAGATATGGTATAAAAGAAAGATGTTTTCCTTGATTGTAAGAAGAAGGCAGTGTATCAAGTGTCTATTGTGCATCACATTTGTGAAGTGCTAAAAGGAGAAGAGTGTTGATTAAATGCATGTAAGAGATCCAAGGGATTATTGGATGCACATTTCATGATCTAGTTACAAGATCAGAAGGAGTAGAAGTCTAGTTGACAGGACAAAGATAGAGGAAGGAAGTAAAATTCAGTTCTATTATTCTGCAAGGAATAATGCAGAGATCATTTGGATAGTGGGTTCATTGGTTTTATCCTTGAAGCTGGTTGAGCAATGGGTCCAGCTATCTTCCACAACTCGTAACAAGGTTTGCACAACTCCTAACAAGGCTGGCACAACTAATAGGGTTGGCACAAATCCTTATAGGGTTGGAATCTCCTAATAGGGATTCAAAGTCTCCTCACAGAGACTCATGTGTATTGAATGTTGTAACAGACTCCTAACATGGTCTATCTTCTAACAAGGAATGTTTACATTAGTACATCATCTTGTGGGTACCATCCCCACTAGGGTTTTCCCTCTGATCAAGGGTTTCCCTAGTTAACATATCAGTGTCATTGTGTATTAGTATCTTTTTGTGGTTTCAATTTACATTACTCATATGGTTAAGATTGTTTAAAGTTGTTATTTGTTATAATAGTTGGATAATTGATTCACCCCCCCCTCTCAGTTATATTAGTGGACTGTACATTATAACAATTGGTATCTGACTTGCACTAGACTAGATATAGAAAATACAGTTGGGATTGTAGCTAGATTCTAATATGATCCTAAGGAATATCATTTTGTAGCAGTAAAGAGAATATTCAAATATTTGAAAGGGACATTTGACTATGGAGTTTGGTATGATAGATCAAATGATTTCACTTTGTGTGCATATATAGATATTGACTGGTCAGACAATATGGATGACAGAAAGAACACCATTGATGGAGCATTCTTTCTTGGAGGAAGATTGATTTCTTGGTTAAGCAAGAAGAAAGATTGCATTTCATAGAGCACTGTTGAGGTAGAGTATGTTGCAACATCAAATAACTATAATCAGGTTATGTGGATGAAGCAAATGTTGAAGGACATGAAAATTTAGATTGAAGAACCTGTTATCATTTACTGTGATAACACAAGTATAATGAGTATGTCTAAGAATCATGTATTGCATTTTAAGATGAAGCATATATCTATTAAGTATCATGTGTTGAGAGAGAAAGTAGTAGAAAAGGAGATCAAATTGGAGTATGTAAGTACCAAGGATCAGATTACAGATATCTTTACAAAGCCTTTGCCTAAAGATATTTTTGAGCACTTGAGAGGTATGCTTGGGGTGATGCCCTTGCCTACTTCTAAATAGTTGATGTAGAGAGTGCATTAGTCTAGTGGTGCAGAGCATTATTATTTGACTAGATTGTATGATGATGCTTCCTTTATGGGGGAGTATTTGGTATGGACTGAGTCATTGAAGACTCTTGGTATTTGATATTTGGTATTAAACAGTGTCTTTCGACACTCGAGCTACCTAATGACTTAGAGCAATTGGTTAGGAATTGGTATGTAACAATTGTTATTGAGTTTGACACCTTTGACATTGATGTCAATATGGAGAAAATGTACATGAAAAACATATCCTAAGCAATGGGGAGAGAAGCATTTGTTGAGACAAAAATGGGGGAGAGTTATAGAAAGATTCATGTAATTGCATAGAAGCAAGTGTAAGTGTACAGTAAGATATCTTTATGAGGGAGATATGCAACCAGAAAGTATTGTAAGTTGTTCATTGTGAACAATTATTGCCGATCCTAAAGAAGATGAGGAACAACAAGAATAATAGAGTTCAATTTGGTATTCTTGGAACTTAGTTAATTTTCATGTATTTTTCCATCAATGCCAAAGAGGGATATTGTTAGCATGAATGTTGATGATACTACTTTGGGGGAGTATCCTAAGCATTGGAGAACATTGGCATGTTGCATTCATGATTGTGTTTGTCATTGATGACAACATAGTATGGTTTTTGTAGAGACTGGAAGAATAACAGTCAGAGATTTTATGTTGCATACTAACTATATAAGGTTTAAGTAATTTGTAGTTAAGGACATGTTCTTGACACTGTCCCGATGATGTGGTTAAGAGGATGAAGTCTGAGTCGAAGATGTACGATAGTTATGTTTGATTTACTGTGAGTAACGTAGAAATAGAGCATCTTTTTGGCAATTTATGATGTTTGCATTATATCTTTTAGCCAAGATATAATGAGGTGATGTGCATTCAACCAGTGATAGAGGATAGTAAGGTGATGATGTCAGTGAGTGCACAAGACCTAGAGTTGTACGTGTAAAGTTTTGTAATAGATTGTGAGTTGACAATGTTATTGTAATTCTAATTAATTATATATCTTATTTTGATTAATTGGGAAAGCCTCAAGGCCAACTCAAGGAATTATTATGAAGATATGGTATAAAGGAAAGATGTTTTCCTTGATTGTAAGAATAAGGAAGCGTATCAAGTATCTATTGTGCATTGTATTTGTGAAGTGCGAAAAAGAGCAGAGTATTGATTGAATGCATGTAAGTGATCCAAGGGATTATTGGATGTGCAATTCATGATTTGGTTACAAGATCAAAAGGAGCAGAAGTCTAGTTGATAGGACAGAGACAGAGGAAGGAAGTACATTTTAGTTCTATTATTCTGCAATGAACAACACAAAGATCTTTTGGATAGTGGGTTCATTGGTCTTATCCTTGAAGCTATTTGGGTAGTGGGTCCAACTATCTTCCACAACTCCTAACAGGGTTAGCACAACTCCTAATAGGATTGGAATCTCCTAACAGGGATTCAAAGTCTCCTAATAGGAACTCATATGTACTGAATATTGTAAGATACTCTTAACAAGGTCTATCCTCTAACAAGGAATATTTATATTAGTACATCATCTTGTGGTTACCATCCCCACCAAGGTTTTTCCTTTGATCAAGATTTTCCCTAGTTAATATATCTAGTGTCATTCTGTATGAGTATCTTGTTGTGGTTTCAGTTTACATTACTCATATGGTTAATATTGTTTAAAGTTGTTATTTGTGATATTGTTTGAATAATTGATTCAGCCCCACCCCCACTCCTTACTCAGTTATATTAGTGGACTATATATTCTAACAATATTCTGCAATCTATTGGTTACCTCCATCAGTGTATTTTGCAAACTCCTTACTTTCGTGTTCTTCTCAATTATCTTCCTAATTGATGAGATCGATTTAGTTTGATCATCATCATTTGATCCATTAAGAGTTGTTAATGCAAGGGGTGTTATAAAAGAACTAGGTACACTTTCCTTCTTCTCATTTTCCTCCTTTTATTCTTCCTCTTTTCTCTTCTTCTCCTCTTCTTCCTTCTGTTGGAAATATTCAAGATATGACAAGTTACTGAGAGGGGAGGGGTGAATCAGTAACTTCTAAAATTTCAACAATAAAAACTGCATACTGATATATTCACCATTCATCCAAGTAACCTACTGTAAGCATGAAACAAAATTATTTGCAACACTTGAACACACAGATTTGGTGACCCAGAAACCTTCCAAATAGAAAGTAAAACTGGGGTGGGGATGAAACCCACAAAGCTTCGTTACTGCAGTATGAAGTTGGCCGGTTAAGGCTTACAATGACCACTTCTGGTGATCTACCCTATTAGGAGCACAAAGGATTGCTAGATCCACCTTGTTAGAGGATTTACAAACATACAATAAAGTATGCACTCTGTTAGGAGATTTACAAAAGACTGTTAGGTCTACCTTGTTAAAGGATTTACAAAAACTGATTCACCTGTTAGAATGAAACAGTGGATCTGATTACAATTGATTGCTGATAAGATCCGCTATGCTTTGATTCACCTTGATGTGATAGATAAAACTTTTCTGCTCCAAAATTTGACCTTGCTGAATTCCTTCACAACTCAATACATATACTTTCGCACGCATGTATTTCTTTCACACTTTCGCAGTTTCATTCATTATCATTACTACTTTCATTTTTCATTTGAATGATACAATACATTGCATATATATGCCATCCAAATAAACAATACATACAAGGTCAGCCAAAACAACAAGTGCAAATCTCTATACAAAGTCGGCCCAAGGTAAAAACTCGGGTTCACTGAACTGACTCGGTGTCCTTCTGATACTCGGCGTCCACTGCGTTACTCGGCATCGTCATGCACTCGGTAGAAGTGAAGGCACGGTTCATACTAAACACTTCGAGTAGTTTTGAACTCGGTAACCACTGGAGACTCGGTAGAAGAGATGTCACTCGGTGATCGAAGGAAACACTCGATAGAACCTTGTGACTCGGTGATAGTTAGTTTCCTTGATATTCATCTGAGCTCGGTAAAAATTAATTTCCTTGATAACCTCAGGAGCTCAGTTATCACAAAGTTCTCGGTCAATACTAAGTACATCTTCACTCGGTCAAAATTGATTCCTTTCTTTACCTCGAACACTCAGTAAACACTGGCTGCTTTGTTCACCTCGATTAATCGGTAAACACTGACTTCTTTGTTCACCTTGATCACTCGGTAAACACTGACTTCTTTGTTCACCTTGATCACTCGGTAAACACTGACTTCTTTGTTCATCTTGATCACTCGGTAAACTCTGATAACTAGGTAAAGCTTGGCTTACAAAGGAATGTCCGGTGAGAGCTCGGTAAGCATTCAGAATCCAATAAGTGTTGTAACTAATGAAAAAAATGTATCATAATGCCAACACCTTCCTCTTTTCTTTTTCTATCTTTTTATCTTTTTTTAATCTTTTCTTTTCTTTTCTTCCTTCTTCTTCTTTAATTCCTCTTCCTCTCTTTTCTTATTTTCTTCTTCTTCCTTTCTCTTTTTCTTTTCTTCTTCCAATTTCTTTTTCTTTTCATTTTTTTCCAACTTCTTCTTTCTCTCTTCTTATAACTTTTTCTTTTTCTCTTTTTATAAGTTTCTTTCCTCTTCTAGCTTTTCTTTTTCTATCTTCTTCTTTTCTTCTTCTTTCCTTTCATTTCCTTTTCTTCTTCTATTTTCTTCCTCTCTTCAAGTTTCTTCCTTTCCTTTTCTTCTTTCATTCATTCCTCCTCTCTTCCTCATCTTCAAAGTTGGTGTAGATGACCAAATTTCTAACAACAAATTGCCCATAATCCTTAAAAGGACCATTCTTCTATATCAAGAGTAATCTTTGTACTATCTACTTGCATGGTATCAGTACCAATAGTTACTTGTGGTGTTGTATTAGTCATTATAGTATCCTTTCCAACCTTTGCTACTGATATTGATGCTAGTATAGGCACTACAGATAACATTGTTGTTGTTGCAGGCTCAACTGATGGTGTCTTTTCTGCCATTGTAGGGATTACTCCCCCTAAATTCTTGTGTGTCTGTATAGTGCTGGGTAGAGAGGTCAGAAACTTAACTATTACTTGTTTACCTCTTCATAGTTCCCACCCATCAAAATTGTTTCCCTTTTCTTATTCCTCAATAGGGGCTCAATACCCTTCATTCTTATTAATAGGTATTCATCACTTTTTACCTTAGACAAATTTCTTATTTGATTCTCCTTAATTCCTTTGTCCTCATTTGCTACTCTTCTCTTTCTATTAATTGGTCTATTATACAAGTCTTTTGGAATTTTCTTTTGAGTATCCTCAAATCTTTTGTTTGCCAAAATCATATGTCTCACAATTGCATTCTCTAATTGTAATCTAACCGTGTTACTATACAAATCATAAAATTTGTTCAATTGTACAAAATAGTTTTTATCAATAATTACAACATTCAAGGTCTTAACCTTTGGTTTCAAAGGTCTTTTACCAGATGGTTTCTTTACTTCTTCCTTTGCCTTCTCTACTTGTCTTACTTATGTTTCTTCTTCCTCTATTTCAAATGTTTTTAGATTTTTCCACCTTTTGCCCGGTCCACTTGACATTTGTGTAGTCCTTTTCTTTGAAGGGGACTCTTCTTGTTCTTTCTTAACCTCAATTAACCTCACAAACCTCCTGGTGCTAGGTGAGGTAACTATTTGAATGTTTGTAATACTAACTTCCTCTTCATCTTTACCCTTTTGTGTTGGAGATATAACTGTAAGTTGCACTTGAGATATTGTTGCATAGGGTGCATTGGCTGATGGTCCTTCTACAATGACACTTTGTGATGCTCCAACATATACTGCTAGTGGTTTTTCTATTAACACTTCTATTTGACCACTTTCTTGCATCTCCATAGCAATTTCCATTACTTCTCTATATTCATCTCTTGTCATTTCACATTCTTTCATAATTGCATCAATCTTTTTCTCCACTTTCTTCTTGATTTCTTTACTATGTTCACTGTGAACTTCCTTAACTTTCTCCTCATAGTTGCTCAGTCTAGGAGACTCCTTATCTCTCTCATACTCATAAATTATCTTAGCATAACCTTAATTTAATTCTTCATTCATTTCATATCCCATAGGGTCAATGAATTTGATTCGAAGTACAACTACTTCCATACAGGTAACATTTGTCTCTACTATAAAACAACTATTATCTTTGTACTTTTCAACCAAAGATGGTGGGATTTTGAATCTAAGTTTCATGGTTGATTAGAAACTTTTCATCATCCTTGTAATGTCATCAATCATTCTATCCTCATCAATATCCCATTCATGGTTAGGTGTACCTGGGAAACTTCTGATTACTTGGAACAATAAATGTGTCAATAATGATTCAAATATAAATATTGCATTCTTTGTTTTCTTCAATCTGTCAATGTTGTCCAATAGTTTCTACCTTAAAATCTCACACATATTAACCTATTCTTTCTTTAAATTCATTAGGTAAGTTGCATGAATGAATCTAATAGGCACTAAGTTCAATCTAGAACTATAATTCATCTTGTAATCATTAATTTTGTTCATTAGTCTTACATCTATTTTTTATTATCAGGTCTAGTCTTATGTTTCTACCATTAGATTTTGTCTTAAGGTTAGTCTCAATTAGTTTCATTACATTCTTCTCATTAACTAGATTAAAACCTTCATTACTAAGATGACTAAGTTTGTGAATAATCTCATTATCAACTACCCAAAACATGTCTTCATCAATTCTAATCAAAATGATTATGCTACATTCATGGTTATCAAAGTTTGTGTAAAACATATGCTTAACTATGTTCAGACCACTCAAATGTCCAAACCCTTGTTTCAAAGACAAATCACTATTGCAAATTAGGTCTAGGTCCTTATGAATATCACTATCACCAATACTCTCAATTTTGTAATGTATATATGCTCTAATGCCCTCGACATGTAAGACATTGTGTGGTACTTGTGAAAAGGCTCTTAGGCGATCATCTTCCAAAGATATGTATGGGTGCTTCTTAAACTTTTATCTAGGTCTCTCACTCACATCATAAATTATAGGATTTTCTATCTTTCAAACTAATACTTCAAATGGTAACTATGCACACGATAAATACCTTATTTATGTAGAATAAGGGCTTTCTTCTGTCAGAACTTGAAAAATATTTCAAAGTTATCTTAAATTCACTCCAAATCTCTCCTTAAACTCTTGCATGATCAAATGGTTCTCCATAACTTGATTTTGGTCCTTGAATTGCTTTGAATTGATCACTGCATTAATCGTGCAAGTATGCAATCAACAAAAGTTGTTTTCGATTACCAAGCAACTTGATTCCCTTTGCAAACTTGCATATGAATTAGAAAACATTTGTGCACTTAAAAATGACTTCAAAACATCATGTTTTACCTCACACTAACTTTAGATACCCTAACTCACTCTCTGTCATCACTTGTACATTTTTGATGCTCGATCTCTTATAGAAAGTATTTAATTCAAGTGAGATGAATCAAATACAATTGTTGACTTCAATTTTCTTCTAGATACTTCATTTGGCTATTCCTTCTAAAATTTGGATTCATTTTCCTTGTGTTGTTTCTTATATCCATTCTATAGAATCTCATTATGTGACCAAAGTTGCTACACAACTGGCATGCTGGTGCATTGTTTCCAAATTTGGGTCCAGGTTGGTTTATAGGTGCTTTGCAATTTCTAGCAATATGTTTGAAGTTGTTGCACTTGTAACATATAATTTTGCTTCTCATTCTATTATTTCCTTCTTTAGATCTTCTTCTTGTAGGGTCAGTACCTCTAAACATTCTACTATTGCTATTACTATTATCAAATTTACATTTCTTACAATTAACTGCTATATGACCAAAACCATGACAATTATAACAATAAAAATGAGTGACTAGTTTAAATGACTTAGCTATGCAATCCCTTTTCATATGATCAACTTCATTACATGCATTACATCTACCTCTGAATTTATATCTCACTTCTTTAGGTGATTCAACTTGCTCATGTTGCATAGTTTCATTAACTTGTTTAGGTTGCTTAACTTGCTAAACCTCTTTAGGTGCATTATTAGATTGATTTGACTCAATCTTATTCAGATCTTCTTCATTTTGCATAAGATGACGAATTTAAGGATTAGGTTTCTTTCTAGCTTTAGATTTCTTAGCAGACTTTTCTCCAATTAAATATCCAAGATCAGTCTTAGCATAAGGTCTTTGAAAAGACATTTGTTCATCAATCTGCTCACTATTAGAATATAGCTTCTCAAGTTGTTTCTTCGAATTAGTAGACTCTACGTTTACAATGATATTGTACTTATCAAGTTTTTCATAATGCAACTTATTATATTCAAGCTCAAATGCAACTTTTGTAAGGTTAGATATCAGATTTGCATTCTTAGATTTCAAATCTGACTCAATTTTGCTATCATCTTTCTTCAAGCTCAATTTTAGATCAATAATCTTTAGTTCATGCTTTGGGATCTCATTTTCTTTCTTCAATCTTGAGACTTCATCACTGTCCTTGATTTGATCTTTAGGCTCTTTTTCGGATTTGAGATAATTAATCTTATCTTTTAGCTTTCCAATGCAATCTTTAGCATCTTCATATCTTTCTGTCAAAGCATCTCTTTCTTCAATAAGAATATCAATATACTCAAGAGCGTCTACTATGTTCTTTTGTAATTGTTCCATATCCATAGGGATCTTACTTAAACTATTAATCCTCTTTTGAGTAACTATGATCTAATACCAATTGTTAGAAAAAGAAAATACTGAGGGTGGGGGTGGGGTTGGGGTGAATCAATATATTACAAACTTTAGCCAAAAACTAAATATTATTAACAATCTTATAACTTGCATATGAAAGTAAACCAACTATGTTGAACAATAAACATAACAATGAAATAAGAGAACTCATAACACCATATTTTTTAACTAGGGAAACCTTGGCCAAGGAAAAATCCTAGTGGGGATGGTACCCACAAAATGATTCACTAATCAAAAGTGTCTTTTGAAAGATATTGACCCAGTTAAGAGTTTATTACATCCGTATAGTGTCTTGGTCCTTGTTAGAGGACCAAGTCTTATTAGAAACCTCAAAAATATTAGGAGTTGATATATACAAATACAAAATTTATGCAAGATGAGCCCACTTTCCAAACATGCATTATACAAAGTAGTTCTTCAATACAAAGAGATAGATACAAAAACCTCTTTACATTACTGTTGACATCTTCAATATCTTATATTGCCTTTGTTGCTCATGATTTTTTTAAAATCTTAGTTCACATTCCTCTGATCATAAATCATAATTTGCACATCAATAATACCATGCACACTTCACAAAATTTCACATATAACAATATTCCCTTTATACCTTGCTAATTACAAATTACTGCCTGTCGACCTTCATGTCATTATACACTTTAAAAAACATAAAATTAACTTTTGTTGACTTAGGGTTAAAATATAGGATATTGTCCCTAATTATTTAACTAATTATTTTGTAAACAAAATAATTCCTTAACCCAAAATAACTGTTTCTTTGGGTCACTCTGTTATGCCTGTATACAACTGTGACTGATAATCTGTCCATAACTTCACTCATACTGTCTATACTAACCTGCAGACTTGTACATGTCATCCTAACTATCTTAGGTATCCATAAACTTACAATTGGAACAATTGTTGTTTTGTCTTTGATGTCAAATCTATGGATGAGACATATTGCTACCTAATCTAAATGTGGTAAGTAGCAAATCCGAAGAGGATGCTTTGCTTCTTTCTTTAGAAAGTGTTGATGATTCATGGGTTTTAGATTCTAGTGCTTCATTTCATGCTACACCTCATAGAGGTTATTTTATTGATTATGTCCAAAATTAATAAAATTAGAATACATAATTGCAAGAAATGAAACGAACAACTACAAAGGAGGGAAACAAGAAAAATACAATATGCCTATTGTTAGCTTTTTCATAAAAAAGATGGTTCAGAAATAGCACAACACCAAAGGGCATATGCATCCACCAAAACTAATTAAAAAATGAAACAAGGTGAACACATGTCCATATTTCTTATGTAAACCAAGCTAATCAAAACTCTATTTGTTTTGCCAGATAAGCTAAGTGATACTTAAGATAATTTTCTAAGTACAATTGTCATATAACTCAATCTTCATGATCTGTCTTCTTTACACATATGATATGTTGCCATAAATGAAAACATAATATATCCTAACCTAGCCAAATTATCAATAGAAAGAATTTGAAAATCTGAAAGCCAAGTTTGTTGATTGCATTACCAGAATATCAACATGAAGGAAAAGGTAACACAATTTTAATATGTATATAAATTTTGTCACTACCTTTGTCATTGATGTCAAAAGGGGAGTGAATGAGGAAAATTGTATGTAAATATATGTAGAAGATAGATTATAGTCAAAGGGGGAGTAGCCCTATGTATGTAAAGATTGTATATGAACCACATGTTTTGTAAATTTTGTTATGGTCATGCAAGAGATGTTATAGGTTTTTGAAGTTTTGGTTTTGGGACTTAGCCAATTTTCCCATATGTTACCATCAATGCCAAAGGGGGAGATTGTTGGTAATTTGGCTAGGTTACACAATATGATGTTTTCATTAATGGTAACTATTGACATAAAATTTGCACCCTTGCTTGAGATATGACCCTCAAGAAACCTTGCATAACATGGAAATGACCTCCAAGTGTGGGACTTGCGCTCTAAGGCTGAATCTCCGAAGAAGGTCGATTTCCTTACTATCAAGATGAACCTAAACTACTACTTGAGAGGAAAAGGGAGAAGGAGAACATAAATTAAAAATGTAGAAAGGGAAACGGGGGTGATGCACCAAGATAGAACATGGTTACAACTCTACCTATGACTGCACAAATCATCAATGAAAACCCAAAATACACTAAACTTGACTTCAATCTATCTCCCAAAATGACATGTAGGTTTGAAATTGATGAAATGCTAAAAGGAAAGATAATTATCACTATGCAACAATTGCCAATAGATTAAACACAACATGTAGATCTAAAAAAATAGAAAGAAAACATTTACTACAAGGCATATACATGCACTAGATGACAAAATGACAAGAGTAGGAAAGGAACAAAGGTTTTTTGGTTGATGGAAGGAAAAAGTTGCAAAGCATAATGCTACTACAAAATACAAGCAAAGAAGAACCCTTAAAAAATATTAACAACTTCCTTTTAAAGAGTTTAAATATATCTCGAATCTAACTTGAAGTTTGAACCCCAACCAAGTGTAGTTAAGTTATAGAGGAGAGAAATAACTAAATATCAAAAGAAAATATGATCATAAAGTGAAAGTGCTACTAGAAGTGATAGGAAGAGCAAAAAATGAGTGTACCTAGTTGTAAGAGATCAAATCACCAAAAATCTAATCATTACATGCATTAAAGAGGCATGGAGTGCAATGACATCGTGCAAACAAGACCCAAGAAGTCACTCAACATTGAAGGACTAGTGCTGGTAGCATGTCATGGCCACAAGAAGTTGATTCATGCCACTAGAGAAAAAATGCAGGGAGGGATAACATGATGTGTTATCGGTCTGCAAAATGTAGAGTTGACTATAGGGGGAATCTGATTTCCCCGAAAATAAATGCTAGTTATCAATGAAGATCTTCCTTTTGAAATATATGACCCAGATAGCGAGCAAATCTCCCCAACAAGAGATTAAGTCACCACAATTGATCAAGATCCTCCCTTTAAAATAGACGGTTGAGATGTCACAGGAAATCTTTGAGATGCGCTTAAATCCAATGACTGCCATATCTCCATAGGAGGCCAAGGAGAGGATGAAAAAATATGAGTTGTCATATCAAGGTGGCGCAACAAAAAGGGAAAAAGATAATGTGGGAAGTGGGACTCTTTGTCACATGGTTCAATTCTGGGTTCTAGAGCATCAAAGAAATATTGCAGCATGAAGAAACGCCAGAATAAAGATGCATGGTAGGATAACATTAGATGGTGCACTAAGTCAACCACCCATGCATATAGAAAGACATGACCACTCGAAGACATGTGGTAGTATCTCATGTTCTCATCAGGATAAGCATATATCATGCAAAAATACAAGAGTTGTTAATTCATCACAACATGAGCCAACCAAAGGCTAGACATGTGGCAACATCTCACACTTTAGGGAGGATTTTGAGCTCGGGTATGTGAAAACACAAGAGCCGTCATATTTGGAGATCCACCAAAGAAGGGAGTGGATAGCACAAAAGGTGGGACTCCTACCACATGGTGCAATTCTAGGCTCCAAAGCATCAAAGAAACATTGAAATGAAGACGTGTGGTGACATCTAGTATCTTCATGAAACCCTGTTGAGCCAAACTTGAAGACATGACAACTATTGATCTTGTTTGCATGCATATAAAATCTCAGACCTCACCAACTACTGACATCAAAGTACATGGACCAATCACGAACAACAATAATTTATCACCTACAGACCTACAGAAGTTGAGCTAGCACACATAGATGAATCAACATTGACATAACTTAGCTAATTGTAGACCCACAAGAGCCAACTTGTTTGGAGAACTCCTCATACATGGTGCAATCTTGTATTTTTGTAAGGATGAGCAAGTATCGCATGAAAAATGAGAGCCATTAGATGTGAATAAGCCATAGCCAAAAAGGAAAAAAGAAGATCAGGTTAACAACTGTCAAACACGATGTTAATTCCCCTAAAAAAGTCATGTTATCCCTTTATAAAGAATGTAGCCCATTGAAGGTTTCTCTTGTTGAATACAACTGATTGATTGTGTATTGTCTTTGATGTTACACAAAATGTCATATCATTACCAGTCAATGTATGCCGAGCTCACTCAGGAATTGAAGATAGTTTTTAGTGGCTACCGAGCAATCCACAGCTTTCCTATTTCAGAAGACAGTGTCTATTGAGTTCACTCAAGCATCAAAGGAAAGTCTGCAAAAGATGAGTGTTAACCAAGCTCACTCAATTAATGAAGGAAACGTTGGATGGAACCAATGTTAATCAAGCTCACTCAGTTACCAAAGGAACTTTTTTAGTATGCAGTATTGACTGAGTTTCAATTAGTTAACATAGGAAAATCATTTCGGAGTTATTGTCTACCGAGCAGGGTTGGCTAATGAAGAATTTTCTTATTTTGGTGTATTAAGTTCAATTGATTTATTTGATGGTTCTAGATGACCGAGAAGATGAATATTAATTATTCTAAGTTGTATTTGAGCTGACTTGACAATATAGAAGATATAAATAAAAAGGTCAAATTGAGAATTAGAGTGTTTGTGAATGTGAATGCATGGAAGATTTTGAAGATCTAATGATGCAAAGAGGAAAAAAATTAGAAGGATAAGCAGAATATCCTTATGAAGCTGAAAGGATACATTCAATTTGAAAGGATCAAGTACAAGCTAGAATTGAGATCTATAATTAGCAATTTAGTTGCATCCAAATCAGGTCATAGAATTGTTACCCTCTAACCATTGTAGCAGTGATCTAAATCTTTTAATAGAATTGGCTTAATAGCTATTTGTAAATCCTCTAACAAGGTGGTAGTTCTATTGAATTGTCTAAAGACCTCTAACAAGGCAACTCTTATTAGGGTGATTAAATCATCTAATAGGGTCACACCTAATAGTGTGTTTTGTAACCTTTAACAGGGTTGGCTCCTAACAAGGCTCACTTTAGAAGAGTGAAAATAGTAACTATTTGCAATTGATGTTTTTTTCCCAAATTGGGTTTCCACATTAAATATTGGTGTCAAATGTGTTCATGCTATTTCTTTTCTATTTTTGCAAATAAGTTAAAGTAATAAGTAATCATAGATAACATCTTAAGATTTGCATGTTAAGTAATTACTGAGCATTCTTAGTGTTTACCTAGTTACAAAATCTTTATGTGTCTATTGAGCATCAACAGAGTTTAGTTTTCAGATTTTATTGTTTTGTTCTAACATCTAAGGGATCTTGGATTTATTTTGTAGTAACTAATTCACACCTCCCCTCTTAGTTACTCCTCTTATATTTCCAACAATTGGTATTAGAGCTTTTGGTGCTTGTAGAGAAGGTTTCAAGGACCTAAGCTAAAGATTAGGATGTCTTACATAAGAGACATTCCCAAGTTGAATAGAGACAAATTTGTAGCATGGCAAGGACTTATGAGATTACATTTGGCTACTATCAGTGATTCAAATTGTAAATATCTTGATGCTGAATACAAGACTCCTACTAAAACATTATCAGTGGAAGACATTGCTGAAAAGAAGAATCATAACATCACGATGATTGATATTGCATCTACTCTCAATTATGATGAATTTGATGAAGTAAAATACTAAAAAATAGCTCATGCAATGTGGACCAAACTAAAAGACATTTATGGAGGAGATGACAATGTAAGAAGAGCCAAAGTAGAAAGTCTTAGAGGTCAATTTGATCAGATGAAAATAAGAGAAGATGAAAACATTGCAAAATATGTGGAAAGAATCAAAGCAAGTGTGAGTGCAATCAAAGCATCTAGAGGAGACATTGATGACAAAGCACTTGTAAGCAAGGTACTCATGACTCTTTTTCCTATTTATGCACTTAGAGTATTAGCTATTCAAGAAATGAGATGTGATCCAAATAAAAAAATAAATTTTGATGCTCTAGTTGAAAGATTGATAGCTTTTGAATTGGATAACTATGATAACTATGTTCCTAGTTCCAAAAATATTGAGTCTGCATTTGAAGCCAAATACTTACTCAAAGAAAAGAGTAAGAAATCAAAGGCTAATCAATCAGGAAGTTAAGAAGAAACTAAAGAAATTTCTAATAGTGATCTTGAAATTGTTTTTGATTAGATAAACATGTTTTATAGGGATCTTGAAACCCAAATTGAAACAAGACAAAAGGCTGAAAATAAGCAATTAAAGCCTAGCCAAAGGACAAAGGCCAAACAAAAGGCCAGTACATCAGATCTCCAAACAAAAGGTGACCAAAGTGGCATCATGATAGCCACCGACACAAGTTTTTCCTAGGCTCCTAAAACCCAAAGAATATAGGGAAAGAAATCCCCAACCATGATGCACAACAAAGATAAACAAGCCAAAAGCCAAGGGGCAAAAAAAGAACAACAGACTAGAAATAGTCATGCATTGCCTTTAGATCCCTTCTTATGAGACTGTAATGCCATATCAAATGAGGTAGAGGATGGCTTCATCTTTTTTCCTTTTACTATGGTTCATCCATCCTCCACCCAACCTGATGCCTTCTGCCAACGTAAATCAACAACACCAGATCACCAAAAATCCCTAAGACTAGGGAAGAGGCCACAATAGGAATAACTGCATCCAAAGAAGAAGACAGAGGAAGGGCCGCCCTAGATGAAACAAAAGAGGAGGGCATGACCAAATTACCATTAACAGATGTCCTACCAACCCCCACCGAACTAGCAACCAGCTAGCACTGTGAAACAAAAAGGCCACAACTAGACCCTGGAACCTCAGAAGCCAGGGGAAGAACTGTTGTAGAGGAAATTACAATAGGAATAGGAGAAGGAACAACTACTTGAGAAGGAGCCAGAGAGGTGGCTGCCCCCAGGGCACCAAAAGATAGATTAGCTGCAACCATAGAAGGATCCGAAGGAGGATCCTTTAACAAAGCACCAGAAGATGGGACAATAGCAACCAAAGACTAATTTGCTGCCACCAAAGGTGCCAAAGGAGGAACCTTAGCCGAAGAACCAAGAATAGTAGAAGAGACCTCCACCAAAATATCTTGAAGATAGTCATCTTCCCCTGAAGAGAGGACCTTGTGGACTGTGTAGTGATCTTCAGAGGCCCCTTTCCACCAAGAAGGGGGTAACTTCGGCCCAGATTTACCTGTGGAGTAGCCAGAAGCCATGTGACCAGTCTTGTGGCACTTCCTACAACGGAAGGGGATACCCTCATAGTCAAAAAGGATATTCCACGACCCTAAAGAAGAAGCCATAGAAATCATGTCTAAAAGTCCCTTGGAAACATCGATCTCAACTAGTATGCGAGCATATGTAGTGCGAAAAACATTGGAAGAAGCCTTATCAATGTAGCATAAATCACCAAGGGAACTCCCCACCTCCTCCAAAATAGAATCTACCCAAAGGTGAAGGGGGATATTTGAAAACCTAACCCAGACAAGGAATGTATTAAGAGATTCTGTCAATGGGTTGAAATCTTTATGCCAAGGTTTAGCCATCAAGGGATACTTCGAATTCCAATAGAAGACAAGGTGAAGGATGGCAACCCTATCAGTAGTAGATGCAAATTTGACAATGAACAACCCCCTAGGCAAAGGGTAGATATGGGTTGTCGCTAAAATTAAGGGGTTCCATTTACGAGAAATCTAGGCATGCAAATTCGACAAAGAAGGCCAAAAACCTTTAAAGAAAAAGATAACAGCATTGGCTAAGAAGTCAGCCAAACAACTAGAGATCTCATCAATAGTAGAAGGTTGTAAATCAATCTTTAAATGGTTACTAACCACAATCGGAGACCTCGAGTGCATGGTAGCATGAAGCCCTGGCTTAATAGTAGGTCCACCAAGACTAGCCTCAAAGGTAGCCACATTAGCATAAGAAATGGCTGAATGACCCACACCAGGTGAACATAACCTTGAAGCCGAAGGGACCTCCATAGAGACAAAAAAAGGAAAAATCTCAAACCAAAACCAGTCGCTAGAATAAGAGCAAGACCCATGTTGGAGCCGAAGCCGAAACCAAGAATAGAGGTCGACCCGAAGTCAGTTCCAGGCATAGAGGGAGGATCGAAGCCAGGGCCTGAAACTGAAGCCAAAGTGTGGCACAGGGAGCCAGGTGAGAGAAATAAAAAAGATGAAGATCCTAACAAAGACACGAACCAAAACCAATCACTGGAGAAAGAGTAGGACCCATGTTGGAGTTGAGGTCGAAACCAGGAACAGAGGCCGAGCTGAAGTCAAAACTAGGCACAGAAGCAGGATCAAAGCCAGGGGCCGAAACCGAAGCCGAAGCTTGGCGCAGGGAGCTAGGCAGGAAAGATCAAAAAGATGTAGAGCCTAATAATGACTCCATTGCTGAGAGTCCATGTAGGACCAGACGTAGAGGCCAAGCCAAAAATAGGCAGGAAAAAATTCAAAAAATTGCAGAAGTGATCTTGAAATTGTTGAAGCCCTACTTGCAAAGAAATATTCCAAAGGTAGAGGAAAGTACAAAGGCAAGATTCCTCTAATCTATTTTTCTTGTGAAAAAGTTGGTCATATTGTTGCTAGGTGTCCAAATAGAGAAAACAAGGATGAGAAGAAAAGTAATAAGTACAAAGGCAAGAAGGAATTCAAGAACTACAAGGACAAAGGTAAGAAATCTTATTTTATGGCTGAAGATTCTGATAAAAGTGAAGATGAAATGGTATATATTACTGTAAAAGATGAATCTGATGATGAAGGAGATAAGACGACACTTATCTCTTATGTTACCAAAAATGATACATGGATTATTAATAGTGGCTACTCACATCATATGATTTGAGATAAAACAAAATTTGAACAAATGGAACATTATGATGGAGGTAGTGTAAGATTTGGACACAATGAACCTTGTTGCATAAAAGGAAAAGGTTGTATCTCATTTATCAATGAACTTGTATGCGATAATGCTTATTGGGTTGAAGGTCTAAAGCATAATCTACTAAGTGTGACACAATTGAATAACATTGGATTCAAGGTAGAATTTATGAATGGGAAGGCCAAACTGCTGAATGTAAAAGCAAATTTGGGTGGATCTGGCAAGCAAACAAAAGGTAACCTACTTTATCTTGATCTAAGTGTAAGTTCATGTTTTATTGCTCAAGTAGAAGAGAGATGGTTATGGCACAAAAGATTATGTCATGTAAATTTTGATAATTTGGTTAAGATAAGCAAACACAAAAAAGTTAGAGATATTCCTACTTTGAAGAAACCTAATATGGGTCTATGCAAAAATTGCCAAATTGGTAAGATGGGAAAGACTAGTTTGAAAAGCAAAAAATATAATTCTGAAGAAGTCTTAGAGCTTGTGCATACAGAATTATGTGGACCTATTGGAATAGAAAGTTACAGTGGATAATTTTTTTTTTCATTCTTTTCGTTGATGATTATTCTAGAATGATGACTATAATGTATCTAAAAGAAAAATCAGAAGCTTTTCAAAAATTCAAGTGGTATTTGGCAAGAGTAGAAAAAGAAGTTGGAAAGAAGTTAAAATGCTTGAGATTAGATAGAGGTGGTGAATTCCTCTCCACTGAATTCAATGTATTTTGTATTGAAAAGGGAATTAAAAGACAAGTATCAGCCCTTGGTACACCAGAGCAAAATGGTATAGCTAAAAGAAGAAACAAATCCATCATGGACTATGCAAGAACATTGATCATAGAAAAAAATGTTGCAATCAAATGCTGGAAGGAAGTAATCAACATTGCAGTTGATACCTTGAACAAAGTACATCTGAAGAAAGACTCAAATCAAACTCCTTATGAACTATGGTATGGCTACATACCTAATGTAAGTTATTTTAAAGTACTTGGTAGCAAATGTTATATCTTGAAATAATCTAGAAAAGATAAATTTGATTTCAAAGGTGATGAAGGCATATTTCTAGGATACTCCTATAGAAGTAAAGCATACAAATGTTTGAATTTATCTACTCATAAAATCATAAAAAGTGCACATGTGAGAATTGATGAGTTTGCAAAAAAGAGTGAAGAAGAAAGTAGTAAAGAGCCTGAGGATTACATAAGATTTGTTTACTATGAACTTGATAGCCTGCCAAATCTATCTAAAATAAAGGAAACTTCACCTCTCGAGTCCCCAAAATCTCCAACAACTACTGAGTTGCAAATAGTGCAACTCAAGTTAAAGTGAGTCATAGTTTGAGGACTCGAGTCATAGACAATAGGACTCGAGCTTGACACTGAAGTTCATAATGAAATTAGTAAATCCAAAGAACCTATGTTAGCAAGATATGTCAAAAGGCATCATGCACTTGATCAGATCGTTGGAGACAAATTGGATGGAACAATGACAAGAGGCAAATTAAAAGGTACATGTTTACTTACTAAATTTGAACCTAGAAATGTTAAAGATGATTTGGAAAATGAAAGCTGGATTGAAGCAATGAATAAAGAAATAGAACAAATAGAGAAGAAAAAAACTTGGACTCTTGTTCCTAGACCCAAGGATAAAAATGTAATTGGCACAAAGTGGGTGTTCAGAAACAAGCTGAATGAAGATGGAAAAGTATCTAGAAACAAAGCAAGGTTGGTATGTAAAGGCTATTCTCAAGAAGAAGGTATTGATTATGGTGAAACTTTTGCTCCTTTTGCAAAATTAGAAGGCGTTAGAACTTTACTATCATATGCAGCTTATAGAGGATTTAAATTTTATCAAATGAATGTAAAATCTACATTCTTGAATGAAATTCTTGATGAGGAAGTCTACATTGAACAGCTAGAAGGTTTTGTAGATCCTAGCAAAAGGGACATGGTCTACAAATTACACAAGTCATTATATGGCCTTAAGAAAGCTTCCAAAGCTTGGTATGAAAGACTTCATAATTACTTGATACAGATTAGTTTTCAAAGAACAAATGATAATGGTAGTCTATATATCAAAGAAGGATCACACAAGAAGATTGTGTTGACATAAATATTTTTTGATGACACTATATTCACAGGAAATGATGACTTGTGCAAAGCATTTTCAGAAGAAATGAGTAAGGAATTTGAGATGTCTATATTTGGAGAGATAAAATTCTTTGTTGGATTACATATTCAATAGAAGAAAGATGGTATCTACATTACTCAGTCTAAATATATCAAGGAAATAGTCAAGAAATTTGGAATGGAAGACTCAAGACTAGTTGGAACCCCTATGTCTACTGGACATAAGCTTTCCAAAAATGATGATTCCAAAGAGCTATATTAGACCACATATAGATCAATAATTGGAAAATTGTAGTATGTAGTACATATAAGGCCTGATATTGCATTAGTAGTCAGTATGGTGGCAAGATTCTCAACAAATCCCAAAGAAAATCATTTGATGGCAGTCAAAAGAATCATGAGATATCTGAAAGGTATTGAAGAATATGGTTTATGGTACAAAATAGGAGGCAATTTAGACTTAAAAGTATTTACAAATGTTGATTGGGCAAGAAATATTGATGACAGAAAAATGCATTAGCAGTGGAGCATTTTTCCTTGGTAAAGGACTAGTATCTTGGACAAGCAAGAAATTTTTTTTATCTCTCAATTCACAGTAGAGGCAAAATATGTGGCAACAACAATTAATTGCTCTAACATTGTTTGGTTCAAACAACTGATGGCAGGTGTGAAGGTATAAATCAAGGATCTAGTAGTCATATAGTGTGATAACACTAGTGCAATCAATATATCAAAGAATCCAGTAATGCATACCAAAAAAAAACACATTGCTATAAAATATCACTTCTTAAGAGAGTTGGCGCAAGATAAAGAAGTCAAATTGGAATATGTAAATACAAAAGAAAAAATTACAAACATATTGACCAAGCCATTACCTAAGGATGCATTTTTGTATCTAAGAGGTAAGCTAAGGGGTCATTCCCCTATCTAAAGTTCACTAAATGAAGTTTAGTGATGCATTGACCAAAGCATGTTGAAGATCAATTAGCTAACGTTGAATTGGAAAGGGCATGTTGCAAACGAATTAGTACTTGAGGTACATTAATATTCACTGAGTATTATCTTTGGCATGAGATGTTAAAGAGGGAGAAGTTTACTGTCATATCTCATAGAAATTATGTTATTGAAAAGAGGGGAAGTTTGTTGTCATAGAAAGAATTGTCAAAAAGGGAGAATGAACTTGGCAAAAGTTCTAGCAGACAGAAGTTTTCTGACAGAGGGAGAAACCAAAGACAGACAGAGTTCACACTAATAGAGGGAGTTCTCATGGATGAGAATCAAAATTAAACTAAGGATATGTTTCTTACTTTATTCTTGCTCCAAAAATTTCATTGTGTTATGACATGTTGTGTTGCCATCAATGCCAAAGAGGGAGATTGTTGAATACAATTGATTCATTGTGTATTGTCTTTGATGTTACACAAAATGCCATATCATTACCAATTAGTGTATGCTGAGCTCACTCGAGCATTGAAGAAATTTTTTTATGGCTACCAAGCAATCCAAAGTTTGCCTAGTTCAAAAGGTAGTGTCTACCAAGTTCACTCAGGCATTAAAGGAAAGTCTACAGAAGATGAGTGTTAATCAAATTCACTCAATTAATGAAGGAAATGTTGGATGGAACTAGTGTTAATTGAGCTCACTCAGTTACTAAAGGAACTTTACTAGTATATAGTATTGATCAAGTTTTAGTTAGTTAACACAGGAAAATCATTTTTGAGTTAGTGTCTACCGAGCAGGATCGACTAATGATGGATTTTTTTATTTTGGCATATTAAGTTCAATAGATGAATATTAATTATTCTGAGTTGTATTTGAGCTGACTTGACAATATGAAAGATATAAATAAAAAGGTCAAATTAAGAATTAGAGTGTGTGTGAATGTGAATGCATGGAAGATTTTGAAGATCTAATGATGCAAAGAGGAAGCGAATTAGAAGGATAAGCAGAATATCCTTGTGAAGTTGATAAGATACATTTGATTAGGAAGGATCAAGTACAAGCTAGAATTGAGATCTATAATTAGCAATTCAGTTGCATCTAAATTAGGTCATATCATTGTTACTCTCTAACCATTGTAGTAGTGACCTAAATCTCTTAATAGAGTTGGCTTAACAACTATTTGTAAATCCTTTAACAAGGTGGTAGTTCTATTGAATTTTCTAAAGACCTCTAATAAGGCCACTCCTAATAGGGTGATTAAATCCTCTAATAGGGTCACACCTAACAGTGTGTTTTGTAACCTTTAATAGGGTTGGCTCCTAATAGGGCTAACTTCAGAAGAGTGAAAATAATAACTAGTTGTAATTGGTGGTTTTTCCCAAATTGGGTTTCCATGTTAAATCTCGGTGTCAAATGTGTTCATCCTATTTCTTTTTGGTGTTTGCAACTAAGTTAAAGTAATAAATAATCACAGATAACATCTTAAGATTTGCATGTTAAGTAATTATCGAGCATTCTCAGTGTTTACCAAGTTACAACATGTTTATGCATCTATCGAATATCAGTAGAGTTTAGTTTTTAGAGTTTACTATTTTGTTCTTACATCTAAGGGATCGTGGATTTATTTTGTAGCAATTGATTCACCCCTCCCCTCTCAATTACTCCTCTTATATTTTCAACATCTATAATTGGATATCAGTGATGGGCTGAATGGAGAAAAAATAGCCAACATTCTTGGTGACTTAGAGGGGATGCTTTCTTGCTAAGCATGGATCAGTGACCTTAAGCAATCCATTGGGCATGGAGTCACCAAAAAGAATGAGAGGCCATTTCACCTAAAACTTCACAAAAATTCGCCTCTGCAAGCAAAAAACTTACAAAAAATACTATATCCAAGAGGGAATAGTTGTATTTGTGTACTTCTTGGAAAGAAAAAAAGACCTACTCTAATATGTACAATTATTTACAAAATGGAAATCAAATAAAGCCATTGACTGGCTTGTTGAAGTAGCTGTCCCTCCTCACAAGTTGGTTTCTCCTTTCATGTATGTAGGCAATTGAATGAATCAACAAGTATGACAAGCATATTGTTGCATGGAACAACTTCTTCCTAATGATGAAAACAATGATGCTTTCTAGCACTAGGACACCCTGATCTTGAGCAAGACCAACTTGCTCACCATTGTAGAACTCCTCCTCATACTTAGAAATAAGCATGACTAGGGGCAATTTTCATTATTGCAGAGCTATATTCCTTACGGGGCATCCTCTTGATGGTGCTTGGTCCAAGGACTCATCCTTGACCATGTTTTTGTGCTCTAGAACACTTGAATCCTCTTGGCCAATAGGGGTTGGCTTTTATAGTGCGGTTGGTAATGTGCTCTCCTCTAGTTTCTACTAAAGAACATGCTCTTCATAGATGGGAGATGATGGCTCAAAATCTATGGAAGAGAAGATGGCATTAAATTCATCCAAAAGGTCATCCTCATCATCAATATCCTTCATTAAAAAAGTAGCAATATGCATAGGTTGATGGAAAATGTCATGTCCCCTTTTCAAATAATTAAAAAATAATAATCTTTGCTAAGGCAGGCAGGCCCAAGAAAGTGAAGTTTCGGAAAAAGGGGGTTAATCTTTGGAAACCATTGGACTAATAAATGAAAATTATTATTAAAATATGTTTCATTAACCTCTCTTGGACATGAGTTATGGTTATGCCCTCTTTTAAGGGGTTTAGAGGCATTTTGGGCTGATTCCAGAACTGGATTTTGCTCATTTTTTTGTTATTCTTCAGAGGCTGCCAAACCTGTGGAGAAGGAGACCCAAGAACGAGAGTTTGCAGGTTTCCAGGGAGACCCAAGAATGGGAGTTTGCAGGTTTCCAAGAAGGCTAAGGATGGGAGTTTGAAGCCATTCCACGTGCATGCTCATACAGAGTTTGCCTTTGTGCTGAATAGTGCAAATTTGTGGGTTTTCGGGTGTGTTTTTTGTATGAGTTTGGTGTTTTCAGTTGAGTATTTCATATCAGTTTGGGTTGATACTGTATTTTAGACTTTAAGGTGTTAAAATAGAGCTAACTATATTTATTGGGAGGTGATTAAACTTTTGAGATAGATTATTAGTGTTTTTGTGGTGTTTCCAGGCGTTTTTGTGTTAATTTCGAGAGCCCGATGAGCATAGTTTTTGTCCTACATTTGTGAGCTGTTGTGTAAAGGCTATACGGATATAGAAATGTCATTTTTTAGGCTGTTATTCTGCTAAAATTTCTGTAAAAATGTCCATTTTCAGATTTATTAATAATTTGTGAAGTTGTGAAGCTTTTGGCACTATTTCGGACATAGCTGATTTGGGTTTATTTGAGAAATTGGTGGATCTTTGTGATATTAGTTGTTTGATCTTAAAGATCTGATTAAAGGTTGGAAATATCATAAAAAATCAGTAAAGGGACATTTTAGTGGTATCAGAGCCATGATCTTGCCAGCCTAAGGGTTTGTAGAAGCTTGCATGTCAGTTTTGACAACTACCCAGATCTTGCATGTCAGTTTTGACAGCTACCTAGATCTTGCATGTCATAATTTATGATTGCATGTTGCTTCTAATCAGTTGCATGTCAAAATTTATGGTTGCATGCTACTTCTAATCATTTTCATGTTAGTTCTTGGTGAATTTGGTGGTTGCATGTTGCTTCTAATCAGTTGTATATCAAAATCTATGGTTACATGCTACTTCTAATCATTTGCATGTTAGTTCTTGGTGTTTGAAGAAGTTATATCCTATTGGGGTTACACTCTACTTTATCTAGAATGGACAGGTATAGTACAGAGTCTCAGAGGACACGATCTTGGACAATTGATATCCAGAGTCAAAACAATAGAAAGGATGGTTATTTAGACATTCGAGATAAACTTATAAAAATAAGCCATGACATGTCTGAACAGTTGGTTGAGCACCACTGTATAATGAATGACATGTTTTTCGACCCAGCTAAGGTGGATAAGTTGACTGGATTTCTATTTGGCAGATTTTCTCACAGGGCAGATGACACAATTACCAAGAACTTGCATAAGGAGTTTGAGAAACTAGCTTATAGCCAGAAAAAGGTCTCAGATTCTACTCTGCCACAGGAGGTAGTGGGTTTAGATGATGATTATGAGGATGTTGTTGTGCATGATGGTGAGATACCTGGTAGAGATGAGCAGACATTGAGCATTCATGACTTTGCTAAGAAAGAGCACCAGGCACAATTAGATGCTGCATCACATGAGGTTGAGACATGTAGTACTTCACATGATTTATCCTGCCAGCTGAAGGTGAGTGAAGATAGTATTTTGACTTCATTATCTCATCATGATAGGTATGTGGAGTTAGTTGGTATTGGTCATATTACTCAAGTGATGATTTTGCTTGAGTTACCAGCTAATTCTAGTTTATAGATATGGACTCAAGATTGTTATATTGGCATTTGGGATTCAGTTGACAGGAGATCTATAACACTTTTTGGTAGCAGTGTTTGTTTGGGTGCTATCATGGATTTGATTAGCAGATTGCACGGTGTTGTCTTTTCTTGTGCTAGCAGCTTGTCCGATGTTGGTATTAGTTTTTATACACCGGTGTTGGGCTTTGTTCATATATCCAGTCGACCATACTTGCTGGAATGTGTTGATGATCTTTGATATTTGGCAGTGTGTACAGATGAGTCCCAGGATCATATTGGCATTGATGACATCCAGGAGGATGCAGTGGGTAGTTTTGAAGACTTAGTTTCTTTGGGTACAGAGGAGTTGGATAGTAGTGCTATAGTTTTTGATACTCCATATATTGATATGAGCTTTAGAGTTGATTCACAGGACATGGATGGTAATACTCTAGAGACTAGGAACTTTGAGGATACTCCTTTAGACAGTGCATCAAAGGAGGTTTGCAGGAGACAGTCAAGCCAGTGCCATCATGTGTCTAATCAGTTAAGAGTTAGTGACTGAGACATTGCTATCATTGCCAGCATTTCGATGCTGCTTGTCAGTTGTTAGCAGTTTATGGATGGGGTTCTCCTACTAGTGATGAGCAGGAAGGCAGTTATCTTTCCTTGACAGAGATCCACTCTTTATGGGAGGCTATTCAGATTTTGAGACAAAATTATATACAATTGGTAGCCGACAGAGATTATCTTATGGAGTGGGGCAGTATAGCATATGATGCATTGTTGGCCAAGGAAGATGAGGTGAGTGAGCTTACTGAGCAGCTTGAGGTGACTTTTGAGATTCTTGAGAGTACACAGTTGGCTTTCAAGGATTCACAGTTTCATTTGGCTAAGGTGACCATGGAGTTAGAGCGACTATAGTCTTTACCTGATTCTATACAGTCACAAGCTGTGGTGTTTGGTGATCCGAGGATGTCCATGGCCGAGATTGTCAGAGACAATGGAGATGGGGATGCATCCATCCTTGATACTAACATTGGCATATCAGGTTCATTCCCACTAGAGTCAGGTTCAGTTGAGTTGGGTGTTGTAGAAGATTGTTGTATGCTTAACATGGTGGTGGCCTCTAGTACTGATGGCACAGAGACTAGAGATGTATCAAAGATCATGTGTGATGTTGGTGAGTCGGCAGTTGGCATGGTTCCTACTAGTAATACTACTCCCTTGGTGATATCTTCGAAGGTAATAGTTAGTTCCAACATGGTTAATGATCAATTGCAGTTAGTTTCATCTAGATTATAGTTTGAGCCACTAACTGAGATTGGCGAATTCTATCGGCATTACACTGTGAGGTATGCTCATTAATTTACCTTTGATGACCATGTTGATGAGATGATGATACAGAGATGTACTTTGGTTCTTAGTGCTTATCATCAGTTATGGGATAGTTTGATGCCTCAAGATGAGAGTTGTGATGGGCATGACATGGTGATAGGTTCTGCAATTGATAGCTTGATAATACATGACTTAGAGCAGGAGTTTTGGAGTGATGCTTCAGCGGGTGTTGTTATTGATTCTACTCCTTTGGCTATGACATCTCCTGACTTAGTTGGTGATCAATCACAGTGGGTTGTATCACTTGTTCATGGTGAGTTGTTGACTAAGGTTGGTTTTTTTTATCAACATTATATTGCAGGGTATGTACATCAATTAGCATTTGATCCTTGTGTTGAGGAGTTGATGGCAGGAAAATTTGGTTTGGGTTCCATTTCTTGCTGTTTATCTTGTGATAGTTTTTTACCATCAGGGGTGCATGGGAGCTATGGTTATGAGACAGTGGCCAGTAATTTGCAGAGTTGTGTTGACTGTAGGAGTTGTACAGTGTGTGGATTCTCCATACTTGGTACAATTTCATTCGAGAGCATTCACCATTGTTGTAGAGTTGGATTGTACATTCCGTATAGGCCAGTGGGATGCATTGATGGTATTTACTGTGTTGGTAGTTTGATTTGTCCACTTTACTTGGGTTCTTATGTTCTAAGAGTTTGTGTCTCATGGGTTTTTGACTGTGGTAGTGGTGATTTTGGAGTTTGGTTGAGTTATAATTGTCAGTTTGATTATGGATTCCTCTTGGTCATATTGCAAAGGATATTGCAGGAGCCTATGTTAATTGGTAGTAGTATAGTTCATGACTACATTTGGGATCCAAGTGGATTGATTGGTTTATTTTTCAGCCATTGCTTGAGCACAAGAAATGTTTGGGAGGGGAGGACTTTTCATGTCCCCTTTTCAAATAATTAAAAAATTATAATCTTTGCTAAGGTAGGTAGGCCCAAGAAAGTGAAGTTTAAGAAAAAGGGGGTTAATCTTTGGAAACCGTTGGACTAATGAATGAAAATTATTATTAAAATATGTTTCATTAACCTCTCTTGGACGTGAGTTATGGTTATGCCCTCTTTTAAGGGGTTTGGAGGCATTTTGGGCTGATTCCAGAACTTGATTTTTGCTCATTCTTTGTTATTCTTCAGAGGCTGCCAAACCTGTGGAGAAGGAGACCCAAGAACGAGAGTTTGCAGGTTTCCAGGGAGACCCAAGAATGGAAGTTTGCAGGTTTCCAGGAAGGCTAAGGATAGGAGTTTGAAGCCATTCCATGTGCATGCTCATACAAAGTTTGCCGTTGTGCTGAACAGTGCAGATTTGTGGGTTTTCGGGTGTGTTTTTTATATGAGTTTGGTGTTTTCAGTTGAGTATTTCATATCAGTTTGGGTTGCTTCTATATTTCAGACTTTAAGGTGTTAAAATAGAGCTGAATATATGTATTGGGATGTGATTAAACTTCTGAGATAGATTATTAGTGTTTTTGTGGTGTTTCTAGGCATTTTTGTGTTAATTTCGGGAGCCCAATGAGCATAGTTTTTGTCCTACATTTGTGAGCTGTTGTGTAAAGGCTATACGGATATGGAAATGTCATTTTTTAGGCTGTTATGCTGCTGAAATTTTTGTAAAAATGTCCATTTTCAGATTTATTAATAATTTGTGAAGTTGTGAAGATTTTGGCACTATTTCGGACATACCCGATTTGGGTTTATTTGAGAAATTGGTGGATCTTTGTGATATTAGTTGTTTGATCTTAAAGATCTGATTAGAGGCATGAAATTTCATATAAAATCAATAAAGGGACATTTTAGAAAACCTCATGTATATCAACATGTTCCTCCTCAAGGACATAGCTATCCTTGAGGTCCTCTTTCTCATACTCCACATCATGGAGGACTGTCTACTGCAACAAATCCTCATTTTGTTGTAAAGGATCAAAAGCCATAATTTTTTCCTCAAGAGAAGGAACAACCTTTTCTTCTTCTTCTTCCTCAACAAAGGAAGGGAGCTCCTCAAATAAGAGGATTATATTCTCTTCTCTATGCTCAATAGCTACCTCCACCTCTTTAATCTCCTTAGCAAGTTGCAACAAATGTTCCTCCTATGGGGAAGAGGGCTTGTAAGATATACATGAGGCCTTGAGCTCATAGAAATCAATCTTCCCCATCTATTGTGATGTCCCCATGTCTTAATAGTCCCTATGATGGCTTGAAGAAGAAATAAAATCTTCTTCATGGATTGTCTTCTCTATTGTGACATTGCATGTAGGCTAAGGAGCAACCTCATGCACATTAATGTATTTCTCCTCAAAGACAAGGATATTTTTGGGAAGCTCTTTTCCCTCAACCTCCCACTGCTGGATGCTCCATTGTTTTCTTTGATATGGGAAATGATCTATCCATGAGGAGGTGTCTGAAGTGTAGGCTAAGTTTCAAGGAAGCTTGAAATAGAAATATGGGGAGTTCTACTTTGTCTGAAGCTAGAAAATATATGCCTTTGAAGTTCTTGTGCTTCAACCTCTTGCATTTGGGAAAGCTTGAGTCTTGCTTCCTCCTCAAATATGTTCAGTTTGAATTCTTCCTCCCACTGCAAATAGAGGAGATCCTCCTAAGCCTCTTTGAAGACATCATCTACCTTAGACACCACTTGACACACATAAGGTTAGATATCTAGTCATTGTTACACATCACATCAATCCAATAGCTCACGAGAAGCATAATGAAGGAAAAGTTCCCACTATTTGAAAAATCACAAGGATTATGAACTTCATCAAAATTCCTTCCCAAGTTAGAAAAGTCAAGGCACAAGCTATCTATATGTTTATAAAGCTCTTCTAACTTAGCCTTGTGATCATTATAAGGCTCTATGGGAAACTGAGTAGATTGATCATTTGATGTTGTAGGGGAGATCAAACCTATGGAGGAATCAACACATGGGCTTTATTTTTTCCCCTCTCATGTTGCTCCTAGAACTCTTGTACTGATATGAACTTTTAGGGGGAAATCTCAACACATTCATGACCAAGAATAATATGGAGGTTTGGGGTAAAATTTGCCTCTTCATCACATGGGGAAAAATGGGAGGAGTCTCTATGAAGTGGGTCCATGATAAGACATCTAAGAAAACAACTTCATAGAAATCTTGAGGAAACATAAAAACATAAAATCATACTAGCACTTAGTCTATTGAAATAGATAGATGCATAGAGTTGTCATGGTATTTTATGAATGCCTCCAAAGGATGATGGCACTAAGAAAAACATCCAATTTCTCAATGAATAGGTCACAAATTGGTTGACCAATGAACTTATGAAGCTAAAATATGTGTCCTACCAAATGTGCCAAAAACTATTGACACAAAATTCAACACCCTTGCTTGAGGTATGACCGTCTAGTGACCTTGTGTAACATGGAAATGACCTCCAAGTGTGGGACTTGTGTTCTGAGGCCAAATCTTTAGAGAAGGCCAACTTCCTTACTATCAGGGTGCACCTAAACTACTACTTGAGAGGAAAAGGGAGAAGGAGAACATAAATTTAAATGCACAAAGGGAAAGGGGGGTGATGCACTAAGATAGAACATGGTTACAACTATACCTATGACTATACAAAACATCAATGAAAACCCAAAATAAACTAAACTTGACTTCAATCTATCTCCCAAAATGACATGCAAGTTTGAAACTGATGAAATACTAAAAGGAAAGATAATTTTCACTATGCAACAATTGCCAATAGATTAAACACAACATGTAGATCTAATAAAATAGAAAGAAAAAATTTACTACAAGGCACATACATGCACTAGACAACAAAATGGCAAGAGAAGGTAAGGAATAGAGTTTTTTTCATTAATGGAAGGAAAACGTTGCATGACATAATGCCACTACAAAATAAAAGCAGATAATAACTATTAAGAAATATTTACAAGTACATTTTAAAGAGTTTTGGTATAACTTAAATCTAACTTGAAGTTCAAACCCCAACCTAGTAGATTTGAGTTGTAGAGGAGAAAAATAACTAAATATCAAAAGAAAATCTAATCATGAAGTGCAACTACTACTGGAAGAGAAAAAAATGAGTGCACCTAGCCATAAGAGTTCAAATAACCAAAAATATGATCATTACATGCATTAAAGAGACATGGAGTGCAATGGCATTACACAAACAAGATCCAAGAAGTCACTTAATATTGAAGAACTAGCCCTAGTAAAGTGTCATGGTCACAAGAAGCTAATTCATGCCATTGGAAAAAATGCACGAAGGGATAACACAACATGTTATCCACCCACAAAATGTAGAGTTGACCATGGGGGGGATCTAATTCCCCCAAAAAAATGTTGGCCATCGATGAGATCAAGGTGACCTCGCAAAAAGGAAAAAAGATAACGTGGAAAGTGGGACCGTTCACCATGTGGCAAAATTTCAAGTTCCAGAGCATTAAAGAAACACTGTAACATGAAGAAATGTTGGAATGAAGATGCATGGTAGCATGACATTGGATGACATGCTGAGTCAACCACTCGTACAGATAGAAAGACATGACCACCTAAAAACACATCAAAACATCTCGTGTTCTCATGAGGATGAGAAGATATCATGCAAAAACATGAGAGCTATTAGATCTTTACAGCATGAGCCAACTCAAGACTAGACATGTGGCAACATTTCACACTTTTGAGAGGATGTTGAGATGGTACACAAAAAGATGAGAGCCGTCATATTTGGTGATCCAGCAAAGAAAGAAGCGGATAGCACAAAAGGTGGGATCCCCACCATGTGGCACATTCTAGGCTCTGAAGCATCGAAGAAACACTATAGCATGAAGAAATGTCAAAATGAAGATGCATGGTGATATATTGTATGTTTGTGAAACCTTGTTGAGCCAAACACAAAGACACGAGAACTGTTGATCTCATCTACATGCGTATGAAACCCTAGACCTTCCTAGTGGTTGACATAGAAGTATATGGACTAATCACAAACAAAAAAAATCTTTTAGTAGTGGACCCACATAAGTTGAGTTGGTACATGTGGACGAATCAACATTGACATAACTCTATTAATTGTGGACCCATCAGAGCAAACTTGTTTAGAGCACTCATCATACATGGTGTAATCTCATGTTTTTGTGAGGATGAGCACGTATCACACAAAAACATGAGAGCTATTAGATGTGTGCAAGCCATAGCCAACAAGGGAAAGAAGATTGGGTTAATACATGATGTTAACATCCATCAAACATAATGTCAACCTCTAAAAACATTTCATGTTATCCCTCTACAAAGAATCTAGCCCATTGAAGGTTTCTCTAATTGGATATAAGTGATGGGCTGAATGGAGGCAAAAATAGCCAACAATAACATATAGTCAAGAATAAGTTAGCAGATCCTGGAGATAAAGTTTTGTGATAGAGACTTAGAAAATTATCTAAGTACAACATAGTTTATTTTTCAACATAGGAACTATTTTAGTTAGTGCAATTCACATAAGAATTTTTAGCACATGCACACTTACCTAGAGGAAGTAAAATATGTTATGATGATGTACGCATGAGTGTAAGATAGTATAGTTAGTTTAGATAGAGATATTTTAGTTTTACAGTGACAATGTAGTTAAGGCAGAACATAACAAACTTAAGGAAATATGTATTTTGGATTAAGGATTTTTTAAAAATAAAAATAATAGCTTAACTAAGTAGGGATGACATTCTAGATATTAACCCTAAATGAGAAAAAGTTAATGTTGTAATTTGGCAAGCGTGTGAAGTAATGAAGTCTAACAAAATATATAAATAAGGTATAAAACAAGAGTTTTGAATGCAAAGTTAAGTGTGGTTTTTGTGATATGTATGTGGCCTATTAAAGATATGAATTATGATGTAAGATCTATGCAACGTGAAGAGCGAGGAAAGGAAAATTAGATATTAAAGATATCAACATCTGTAAAAAGGTTTTTGTATCTATCTATTGTATTGAAGAATATTATTGTATATTGCATGTTTGGGTAGTGGAATCATCTTGCATACCTTGTATCATTGTAATAGTAATTCCTAATTAGTTGAGGTTTCTAACAAGGCCTATTTTTCTAACAAGGTCTAATACACTATACAGATGTAATAAACTCCTACTAGGGTCAATATCTTTACAAGATACTTTTGATTAGTGGATCATCTTGTGTGTAGCATCCCATTGGGGTTTTCCCTTGGCCAGAGTTTCTCTAGTTAACAAAATATGGTGTTATGTGTTGCATTACTTTATGGTTGTGTTTAATTTTCAACATAATTAGTTTACTTTCATATGCAAGCTATAAGTTTGCTAATGATATCCATTATTGGGCAAAAGTTTATAAAATACCGATTCACCCACCCACCCCCCTCAATATTTCCTATTTCTAACAATTTATTTCATACATCTGATGATAAATTAGTTTTTAATCTCATCCATATAAATAATATATCATCTCCTAAAAAAAATCCACTCACAAGGACATTTTGGTGCAAGATAAATTATCAACGCTTTTCTAAAAAAATCTCTCTCGAAGGGATGAACACTTAAGGAATTATGTTGATCCTTCTCCTAAAATGTATCTCCTCTTAAAATTGGAACATTCTCCTATTTCTTCACTAGTACAAGTTGGTACACCATTTCCTACCCCTCAAGAGAAACTCCTAGAAGATGATTTGGGATAACTAAATTTTAAGCTATCTTTTGTGGGAGAATATAAAGTTTCTTAATTTAATATTGGAGCCTTGAAAGGACCTAGTGTACTACTTGTTCAACTTCTTCTCCATTCATTTCAAATCTTAAACATGGTATAGGATGTGTGTGACAAAACATTGAGACTTACAAGAAACCCACATCACACTTGCCTATGGAAGTATTAGGTTTCCAACCTCCTATGTATGTAATACCTCCCTTATTAATATTTGCAATATCAGATATGCATTCTTAAACCTCAAATTTGTTTCCACTTTGTGTTCATCTATAATCAAACTCATCTCTAGTGTTGTGATCTCAAGTTCATGCCTTAGAATCTCATTCTTCTTTTTAAGATTGGTATTCAACTCATAATCCTTGATCTTCTCAAGTAATTCTTTTCTCTTTAATCTTGAACTCTCAATTTGATCTTTTAGTTTCTAAATGGAATCTTATGCATCTCTAAGCTTGGTCTTTAGTTTATCACTTTCATCATTAACTTCATCTAATTCCTCAAGAATTTCTTTAATGTTCTTCTACAAATGTACCAAATCCATAGTGCTCTCCCTCAAGTTGTTAGGTTATTTTTAAGTAACTATGCTTTGATACCAATTGTTAGAAATAGGGAATACAAAGGGAAGGGGGGTGAATCAATATTCCACAATTTATTTTTGCCCAACTATGGATATCATATATGCTAACTTTAAAATTGCATAAATGAGTAAACTCAAAAGTAATATCAAGCATAACATAAGGAAATTCATAACACCATATTTTGTTAACTAGGGAAACCCTGGCCAAGGGAAAACCCCGATGGGGATGGTACCCACAAAATGATCTACTAATCAAAAGTAACTTGTAAAAGATGTTGACCCTTTTAAGAGTCTATTACATACATATAGTGTATCTATCCTTATTAGAGGACTAGCCTTGTTAGAATTCTTAACCCTATTATGAGTTATAATTACAATACAAAGGTGAGCTCACTACTCATACACACATATACAACTTTATAAGTAATATAGATGAATACCAAAACCTTGACTATGTTGATATATTCAATATCTATTAAGTCCCTTGTAAGTCATTACATCAAATCACATATATAGATGTCCATTCTAATGAAATCATCAAATTCACATCTATACAATACCAATAAAGTGCATATATTTCAATCATATTATTACAATACAATTGGCAACTTTGCTAAGCAAAAGTTCCTTCCTTTATACTGAAAAATATAAATTGTTGACCTTAATCTTCTTTACATATTATCAAAACTCAAAATTATAATCTTTCATTTGAGGGTTAACATCTAGGATGTGAACCCTACCTTTTAAATTTCTTGATTTGACGAGTCAAATCAATTCCTTGACCAGTTTTCCAAATACATTGCCAACTGCTCTGATTCCACAATGTCAAACTTGTCTCTAGGAAATATTACCAAAATATATGAAATCATACTATCATGTTGAGTGGCCTTAAAAATGTCTTTAGTGATGTCCAAACTAACATCCTTCCACCCCGCAAACTTATATCTTCTCTCTATGAAGCCCGCTGAAATAAATAGTCTAACTGTGCATTATATTACTAGTTTGTACTTAGACAATTTTCTTAGTTACTTGGAACTTAACATAGATTTTTTATTTAGAGTCCTTACCCTAACAATATGTTTCCATTAATGAAAAATCCTATCAACTTACCTAATCCAAATTTCCAATAGACACTTTCATTTTCATTTTGGGTCTATTATGTTTCCTTGGGCCAAAATTTTGACCAATAACATCACTAGGATTAGCCTCAAGATTAACAACTGCTTTGTCATTGAAAGGTCCATCTAGTTTCCCCACTAAGGTTTTTAGGTTGTCCATAAAAAAATTAATGTTTTTATGACTATGATCTAGGATTTTCTTCAAAGTATTCACCATTCTATCCACCCGTGAACTCAACCCCTCCATCTTCTCCTCAATCAAGCTAATAGGATTTTTTTTGCTATAGAGTCACCCTTTTGAATACACTCAATATTCTCAAACTTATCAAAGAGGACCTTGTATTTTAGGTTGTATTTATTGATCTCATTAAAAGTCCATCTCTTCAAGAAAAAATAATATAGGGAAACATCTTTGGTCATGTAAAGAATGCCCAAGGTAGGCTCACGCTTGTCTTGATTTTCCTCCAAAAGAAACCATAGATTAGTGCCATTAAGGTCAATATACTATAAAAGGGCTTCTCACCTTTTGGGACCTTGGATAACTCCTCGAACTAATTTAACGAGATAGGCATACCATGATCCACCGAGCTGGTGCATTCCACCAAAATATGAACCTTCTCATTTGTAATTTTTTCTTTTTCTTCAAACCAGTAGAATGAAAGCTATTCTCTTTCCTGGGCTTGACACAGTCATTCTTCCATTCCTTAACATAGTCTTGCATAACATGAACATTTAGATCAAGGAGTTGAAGATGCTTCAACTCACCCAAAGTAATATTATTTCCATTGCTAGGAGTGCTCAAATCCCTATTCTCATTGTACTATTATTTTTCCTACTCATCATTGGTATCATCCTCAATATCCATACCTTCCCCCTTCTCATCATTATTCTTCACAAGGGTTTCATTGGAGAAAAAGAGGCAACTCATCTTCTTTTTCATCCTCTTAATTATCCATATGTTCTTCCTAAGTTTTCTTTGTGAGGCAGTATATCTTGTTCTTGGGATTTCTTTGGCGATGCATGATAGTGAAAGGTTTTCTATCATAAAACATTTTTTAGTAATCCTACTTGATTCCCTCACATAACTATAATTCATCTAAAAGAATATAATCTCTACTTAAGAGAGCCTATTTAAAAAACTACACATAAAATCACATATATTTCAACAAGTTAAATATATAATTGATATATAGCAATTCACATGATGAGAGAAAAATGAATTGCAAACAGTACATATTACTTTTTTCATATACTTAGACAAAAAATTGAGACCATTTTTAGAATAAAATGTTTCTACACTTTTCTCCTCTCTAGTCCAAAATATTACACAATTTGTTCTACTCTATACATCCTCACCTAAAATTCATCCTTGATTTTCCTTTTTATAGAAATAATAGATCCCTTCAAACTATTACATTTAGTTGCTAACTAAAAACTAGTTTGTTGTCCACAAGAAACTAATAAACTGCCTCAAAAATTTAAAAGACATAACATAACCAATGATTTTGTTAACAATTCCTTGGTGTTCTTGTAGATATGTTCTCAAGTGAAAATAAAAATCATTGAAAGAATACAATAATCTCCACTAAATGCTTCTTCATCAACCCTCTAACCCACAAATGTGTTATTGCAAATAAAATAAGAAAAGCCATAATTATTGTATCCTACAAGATCGTATCTCTATGAATTTCAATAATTGTGCTTCCAAACTCTGTGCGAATAGGTCTTAAAGGAAAAACTTCTTTGATAAAATCTTTCCACTTTATGTTTTGACAAACAATCATATCAATTGCAAAACTTTATCCTTCATAAGCCATTAGAATTTATGATATAGATATCTTTGATACTTATACTTTTATAGATGCTCATACATCATTATAGAATTTGAATGGGCTTGTTCATTTTATTAAATGTGTTTCAATTCTCTTACGATGTCTACATTCAATCCATATCCACATCTAATCACATTCGAATAGAAATGCGTCATTAGGGTGTAAAACATCTTATAAATGAGATCCAACTTCTCCTTTATATCAACATACTTTCCTTTTAAGTACGATTCATTTCAATTTCATGGTTGATTCAATAACCAAGGTTTTACTTAGGAAAACCCCTTTATACAACCCTTTACCCTCTTTTTTTGTGTTTAGGTAACATGTGACACCCATGAATAAGAATATATGGAAATGTTAGATAGGGAGTTGTAGGTTGTAGGTTTTCTTGTCAAAAAATGTTGGTTTAAGGATGGGTTGATTCATCCATGTCTATTGACTTATACTTGACCCTCCAAGTCACTCTTGACCTTTATTTTAGGTTGAAACTTAGTTTATAAGTTATTTACTATTTTTACATACCAAATTCGGTCCCATAATTAGCTTCTTTGTTTATAGTCTTTATGTCCATATATTCATTACATATATTACTAGATCTTACATTTCCTAAATTGTATTTGCATAGTAATCTTCCATGCTTAGGATGATTACATTTATGTAGTTCTTAAGCCTCCTTGAGCTTAGTGGAACATCTTCCATGTAAGAGAAGATAGTACTAAGCTTCCTAGTTTGTTCATGCATCCTAGTGAAACATATTTCCAACCTTACAAAAACTTATGAAAATAAAATGAAGGTAGTTTAATGTATGTGCAAAGATACAACAAAGTGCTACATTTATTTTAATTAAGTTAAGGTCATTGTATATTTTATTATTAATTTTAATTTGGTTATTTAAAAAAATCAACAACCGATGATCTTATACAATTGACATGGCTCAAAAATATTAAATGTAAATTTTACACTCATACACAAATACATGTGATGTTGTATAAGTAATATTAATTACATTGAAGATTTTTTTAATATTAAAACTCAATTTTACTATCATACATGTGTAGTCAAAGAGGAAAGTAGCCAAATTTATGTGTGTATATTTTTCCCCTCTTTGAGAAAATGTCCACAAAATTATTTATTTCAATGATTTACACAAATAAAACAACAATTCACCCTAGTGGGTGTTGATGAGTGAGGTATGATGCCTCCCTCAAAAAACCAACTAACAATATAGTGTTGGACGTGAACATTTACAAAATTAGGGTCAAAGACTTAGAAAATGGAGGAATAGGAAAAATAAAATTAAGAAAGGAAAAATAAAAGTAAGTTAAGGAAATATTGGGAGATAAGTGGAAAAGGAAAAATAAAAAGGGGATATTTTTAAATTAGCGAGTTAGAAAAAAAACCCGAAGTGTAAAGAGATAAGCAAAATTGTGGGATCCTTCCTACATGTCATCATGTAGAGTTAGTGAGGACATATGATCCACCATAAGTTTATGGACCTCTTGTAGGTAGCAACATCCCAACTTTATCATATTTTTCCTAATATGTTATGGGATTAATTACATATTTACATGTTCATTTTTTGAAATATAGGTTTTTAGCATGTTGACCAAACTTAGGGAAAAGTAGGATTTTATTTTGAAGAAAATTAATGCTTTAAAGTATATATATGTTGAGATTTTGATGCGATTGACCAAGATTTTTGTATCATGGGTAGTTTTGTAATCTTGGGTCTATTGTGGCACCCTTCAATACTTTGGAACCCTTTTAAAAAAATATGTTTTACTTATTCTTGTGCATTTGGAAATTTAATGGAAAATTTGGGGGCATAATGGTAATATTGGGATTTAATGGTTTAGCACATTGAGTATATTAATATAAGGCATTGCTTGGTGAAGATGTATTGTGGCACATGGAGTATAATTTGTGCTCAAGTTGAGAAACATTTTGGCTCCACTAGTAGACACTAGCTCATTTGGTAAAAGTTGTGGTACTCATGGGAGAGTTTGGCACATTTTAGCAATAATACAACCCTTGTCTATTACCTTGAGTTTGGAATATTAGTTTTTGTTGAATGGGTTGGCTATATTGTGACATCTTTAAGAGATAACATGGCCAACAAAGGATTTGAACACACTCAATTTTGACTTGAGATAGATCTTATGGAAAATGATGGCCTACTATTGGTGGAAAATGACACAAATAACATATATTAATGCATAAAATTTTGTTATAGTTTGGTATCTATAGACAATATTTGATGCATGCGGTAGAAAGGGGGTTGTGTGGAAAGTTGTAACACATTTGGTATAGAATGCTTCATTAGGTAGAGGCATAAATTGGCGCACGTGGATAAGTTTTGGCACCTCTAGTGATAAGTTATAGTTTTGGAATATATTGTGATATGTTCCCAAGAAATGTACAACAATATGTTGGTGCCTTTTTCCATACATGTGGTGGTTGGGTGCATTAGATCTGACACTTGTATATTGTATGGTGATCTTTCCACTATTGAAGTGCTTTGACATTGCTTAGTTGATAATGATATTATAGATTCATAATATGGAATGAATCGCTCTCATTATGACACCTGTAAAATAATGTCATAGGTGGTGTCATTGTTGTCTTTATGTCATATAGGTAGGTAGGGTTGTGTCATAATGTGAAATGCATGTGAGTGGTGAGGTTTGCATTGTTTTTACAATCTATGTATTGATTTAGTGAAGGATAATTTTATTTTAGTGGGGGTGGAAAAGGTACTAACATTGCTGATGATTTTGATATTTTAGGAGGAACTCAATGTGTTATTATCCAATGAACATCATCCTTTGATGTAGAGAATGTTAGTATAGCTAACTAAGGATGAGAACATGATACTCAATGCAATGAGGTTGTAACACATCATATTTATGCATAAAATCCTTGTGAATCATGATTTGATCATATAAACATATATATGGAATAATTTAGGGTGGAAATTGTCTCCAACATTTAGAAGGATAGATATCGTGTTATATTATTTAGTTGCTATATTGACCATAAATTATGGATTTATTTTACTACCATGGTTTATGCTAGTATGCTTATAAAAATTCAAGAGAAAGTTAAAAAAAATTACTTCAATTTTCTCATGTCAAGAATATTTCTATATTAATGAAGAAATTCATCATATTTTATTGTGAATGTCCTTTTGACTCTCACTTCTAGTGGAGGTCATTTCTTTCCTCATGGGTGTTGCCTAAGACATGTTGAGTCAACAAGTGGTAATTAGGATCTACATTCTCAAGTCTCTACACCTCCTACGAGAAGGGATCATGCACAATAAAGATGATGATAGTCTCCTACCTATTGCTTAGCTTATGCACCATATTTTATTGGCAAGGTTATCAACCAACAAAGTTCTAGCTAGTATCAACCAACAAAGTTCTAGCTAGTTCTTTCAACTAGCTCGTGTTATTTATTTCGTTCATGTTGGTAAAGATAGAAAAGATGATAATGTTAAAGATGAAATCAACCAACAAAGTTCTAGCTAGTTCTTTCAACTAGCTCGTGTTATTTATTTCGTTCATGTTGGTAAAGATAGAAAAGATGATAATGTTAAAGATGAAAATAATGGATTAAACCTTCCAACTAGTACTTCAAACCTTATTAATATTTGAGAAAAAAATAGATGAGTAGAATCCACCTACTTCTTTTTGTCATGGTCTCATTGGCTATTGTTATTTTTAATTGTGTTTTTATGTTTTATGGCCTTGGCCTTATTTACACATTAGACTCTAGGGTGTAGTCCTTCTTACATTCATGTTTTGTGCGTGTGAATTTGTAACACTAATGTTTATACGGAGATTGTTCATTATAAAATAGAAAGAAAATTATATGCCAAAATATGGCTAGAAAGGGTTATTTCTAGATAAACACACACAATATCTCTAAGAAGAAAAAAAAGTATGCAACCCACAAGAAAATAGCCTTCTAAATTCAAATTAGACTCAAAATACATGGGTAATAGGACTTGAAGATTGAGAGAATAAAAATAAATAGACGAGTTTAAAAAGGGAGCTTCTACTTCCCCCTTGATAATGAGAAGAAGAAGATATTTGGTTGTAGAGTTTGTTAACTATATAAAATATATATATGCAAGAATGTGAAGAAATGAGAAAACCTCATAAATGATGCGAAAACCATATTTTGATGGAGAACTTGCAAAATTATTAGTCTGCGAGTAATAAAAAAAACCAAACAAAACTTTTATCCATAATGATTCATTTGGATTTTCTTGATCGAAAGGATTCTCACCTATGTGGAGATATTAGTGTTTGAATATTCTCCATGAATATTTTGAAAGTAGGGATCAAAGTAAAATTTCCACAAATGTTAGAGCCAAGAGTGTTGTTTGGAGAATTATATAGATATTGTAAGAAAGTATGTATTGAAGAATAAAAAAGGTTGAGTGAGTTCAATAACTAATTCCTTTGATAGGAAACCTTTGAATTTAGCAAAAATAATCACTTGTTTGGATAAAATTTTAGTTTCATAATATAAAGAGAAGAGAGGATAAGAGTTTAAAATGCAAGGACATATTAGAAGAAATTAAGTGTAGATAAGGGGACCATTGACAAATTTTGTAGGGAAGTCATGTCAATAAATCATAATAGTGAATAATTCAAAAGTTTTTAAGAATTTATTGCCACAATTTTTCTATAAAAAATTATCATCTAATCCAAGGACAATAATTGAATCACATTGATGTTAGTGTTGATGCACAACAAAATCCATGGCCAATATTTTTGGAATTCTAGTTAATTACTATGTGAAGAGATGAAGGATATGTTTGGTAGAGTTTAAGGTTTAGAAAAATTAAGAGTTTTTTATTTAAAACCAACATAACATTTCTTGGAAATCTAACATGGTTAATTGGCTAATTGTGACCTAAAATATGCTATATAGGATTGAACACTTTTAAAAGTACACACTATTGTGTGAAAATTATATTCAGTATGCAAATTTTGACATCATTGTTACAAATTTTGACATTATTGTTATAATATACAAAAGAGATATAAGAGCTAGATCATATGATTCATTTGAGAACAAGAGGTAGACATATACAGGATACAATTACAATACACTACCAAGTCATGTGAATGTACAACCAATGCAAGATAATGAGATGAAGCCACATGTAGGCACAATATCTTCACTACAATAAAAATCAAGACATGATTAACCCACCTAAGTAGATGCCTACTTAAGTAAGCTTATCCTATTCTAATTGCATAATATGCAATAAAAAAAAGAAAGGTGAGTTGATAGAAATCTTAATCCTAAGATGTCACATTACTACTCTCGCTGACATTTTTTTTTTTTTTTTTTTGGTATACTACTCTCGCTGACATTTAGACTAACTAGATCTTAATTCTTTGATTTATAAATTATAAAATTAAATATATTTATTTTCTATTAATATTCCATACATATTAGTTTATTATATTCACCATCTATACTCAACCTTTAAACACAGTTTATTTCCCTTTAAAAAATAGTTTGAAATTTCATAAAAGATAATCATTTATAATTTGAATAAAAGGCAGTCAATTTGAATCGATGGATGTTGCATGATTTGATTGAAAATAAGAGCAAAACAATTGTAGCTTCAGAGGGCCATATTTTTCAAGGCAAAAGAGGGCAAGTCCAAGGGATTACTTATGAGCAAAAGGCGGCAGAATAAACAACAATTGGTATTGGGAGAGGTATTGAAGGAAGAATCCCTGTTCCACTGATGGCAACCGAATAATTGAATCCCAACAATTCATCAGGATCCAATTCTTCTCCTTCATTCAGCATATACAAATCCCTTCCTGCAGTGAAGTAGGGTGATACAATTGTATTGGGCAAAAATGAGAGATTGTTTATGGAAGGCATGCCGGGGCACCACAAAACTATGTTGTGTGGAAGGCAGGCAGTATCAACGCATCCATTGTTTTTAATACCCACATAATACGTGGCCCTCATCATATCTCCCTGCTGCCACTTATCCTCCATCAGAGATTGCCTTATCTCCACTGACTGCAAATTGCAAGCCCCTGACCGAACATCAAACTAGAATTAGCCAAATGAAATGAAAGAAATTATGGTTTAAAATGAAAAATCTTGATTTGAATCTAATGGATTGTGATATAAGAACTTTCTTGTTGTTATACATTGCGTACCATTAGAGTACATGGGCTGAAGCAAAACTCCAAGCCAAAATAGTGCGGCCATGTTGGCTTTCTTGTGATAAATCTTCATCTGGAGTGCTGTGATGATACACAAGTTTCAATTGCAATGGAAGTCGTGTCTTCAACAGAATAAGAAGGGAGTTGAGAAGCTGGTTGTATCACCTAAGTGTCACCTGCAAACGCACATCAAAATGATGTGGTACATTTAATATTCAGCCAAGCAGTGGTCTGTTAACCAACAAACAACAATTTTTAAATTTTAATTAGGTTTAGTCAGAACTGAAAGAGCATTGTCAACTCACAAGTGCGGCATGGACTCCCATACTCAATGAAACTAAGTAGAGAGAGTCGACCCCCCATAAGTGGCATCACAACTACAATGACCAAAAGGAAGTAAAGGGAAATGAACACTCTTAGAGGCATCAAAAGCACCAAAACGCAAACTCAAAAGGCCAAGTAGGCTACAAAAGAATCTTAAATCTTAGAATCCTAAATCATACAGTAATCTAATTGTTGATTTCAGGACAGAAGTAAAGTGAATGGAGAGTTGATATAGAAACAATTTGTTGTTCTCTCTCTTTAGTTTTATTTTCGATTTCAAAAGTTCTAAATAGAGAAATAGGAGGAACAATGGTTGTCATTAACTGAATTTGAAAGAGCCTCAATCATTTTAAATTGTAGGAGCAAGTAAGCGAATGTCAAAGTATTCAATGAATTTGTTCTAAATTGTGGTTTCAATATGACTGTAGCTACAAAAGAATCTTAAATCTTATAATCCAAAATCATGAGTCGTCTTATTTTTAATTTAATTTATTGATCATAGGATGGAAGCAAAGTAGTTAATTTTATCATTAACTTTGGCCTCTTTCTAGAATAGTAGTTGCCAAAACCAATGGCTTGTTAATCTTTTACTTCAACTAAACAAATGTCTTGAGTTGAATTTTGCCCCATATAAAGAACTTACCAATTGCCATAGTAGAACATAAAACATTGCAATTGCAAAATATGATTTGATAAGCTTTCTCAAATATTGAACTACCCTTACAAAAATCATTACCTCAATCAAAGTGAAAGTCTTGAATCCCTTCAAAATCTTTTTCACTTTCAATAAATTTCACTTTTTACAAATTTCTAGTAGTAGCTAGATTATTGATTGATAAATTTTGATCCCTATTACTTCATATTCTTGATCACATTGGATGGATATGTAAATGCAAAAGATCTTAAATGAAAGCATATAAATCTACTACTAGAATTTTCCTAAAAATTATCTGAATTGAAAACATAGAACAAAATTACCCAAGGGTCAAAGTGTTTTTTGAGACATTGTGCCACTATGTAGAGCCACATGGTGGTTTTACCTTCTTATTTTATCTTGAAATTGATATTTTAAAGACTTGTGACATTGGCCTAAGATATAGTTGCCCGATCTCTTAATCTTATAGTCATTTGGTTTGCTTAGAAATATCTAAGAAAGGATTTTTTCTATATATATATATATATATACATATAATTCAGAGCCCATTTCTTTAAAATTGCATCCTCATATACTTTTTCATATAAAAATAAATAAATTATATTTTCTAAAAAAAATACAAGATCTAAAAAATTTACCAATTTTTTTGCTTATTCTAAATCATAAAGCTATTGTAAGCTTAACATGCATGCAATGAGGTTAGTTCTTTTATTAATTATAAAACCATGATTGACAATGATCTAAACTACATGGAGATTGTGTGCATTGCTATAACTGGTAAAGAAAAGGGTATCAACATGTGAAGAATGAATACGTAAAAACATTGTCTCATTTGCCACTATTTTTTGTTAAAACTTTTCTAGTTTTCCACTATTATGAGTTCAGTATATTTTTCTAGAACTTATCACTCACTGTTGAATATTGCAAGAGTATCACTTAAAAATACGAGACTAGCTTTATTATAAGAAAATTGATTGATTAACAATACTCACATATATGGTGTTTCAACATTTCATATTCTTGATAGATTCTATTAATGTAGACCTTCAAAAATATCAAATGTCTTATTGGACTTGTGCCTTTCTATTCATTTGGTTCCACTCGCCACTTGTTTTAAATTGGATAAATAAAAATGCCTAAATCTAAATAGTATGTACAACCAAATCCCAAAATCACTGCTGAAATTTAATAAAATAACAATATGAAACAAACAACACAAAATATACATGGAAAATCTCAACTGGGTAAAAACCACGAGAAAAGGATCAACAATGTTCCATTAATCACCAAAAATGCACATAAAGAATTCTATATACAAGTTTGAAATAAGATTATTATATAGATGCAGAAACTACCAAAGAAATTGTCCACTGAACTAATGAAAACTGAAACAGTTCTAAACCTAATCTCCTCATAAAAATGATTTATTAAATAATTTGATCTCACAATTGACAATCTCCCACTTGAGATCAAATAGAGGACATAATTTATATTTTCTTGCTACCGATCCAATTCCAAGCTATTTCATCACATCTGTATCAAGCCAACTGAGGATCTACAAAGATACTACCTATCTCTCTTGGAAACTTTTTTGTTAATGTATCAGATGGATTATCTTTGGTGTGTATTTTGTCCAATTGTAGAAGTCCATCATTGAGCACTTGTTGAATCTGGTGATATCTAACATCAATGTATTTTTTTATCATGAAAGGCTAGATTTCTAGCAAGATGAATTCCACTTTGGCTTTCACAATTCAATACATACCTTTCTTGTTTCAAACCCAGTTCTTCCAAAAACCTTCTCATCCATAACATTTCTTTTCTTGCTTCAATCACTGCAACATATTCAACCTTTGTAATAGCTAAAGCCACTCTCTACTTACAACTCCCACCGATTATACAATGTCAGGTCATGTGCATATCATACATAGAATACATAAGAATTCCTATTGCAAAGGCATATGAAAATTTTGACATTTCTGAGTAGGACATTGATTAGATGATAATTGAAAATGATAAGCAAGTGGTGTACTTACATGATTTGCATAAGATATATTAAATATTTCCAATATTTATTCAAGATAATGTTGTTGTGATAACCATAATTTTGCATTCTCTCTACATTCATGGGTAATTTGCATCCCCAAAATCTTTCTTGTTGGTCCCAAATATTTCATTGCAAAGGCCTGGCTTCATTCTTCTTTTAACTTTTAATCATCAATTTGTCCATTCCAACAACCAACATGCCATCAACATATAATAATAAGACAATAAAATTGTCATTTTCTTCACTTTTAATACATACACAATGATCTGCATCTAATCTTTTAAAATTATTATTAACCATAAAAGAGAGGATCAACCAAGATAAATGAAGGGTAAGGGTTGGATAGGTGACACATAGGGGTAGGAGGTAGAACATTTACCTAATGGGACACAATCAAGTCACTAGGAAGAGTGGGGAGAGAAAGAAACATAAATGGTAGTAATAAGAACTTTGTATGAGAAAAATAACACTTGGAAGTTTAGGTGAATAATATTGAGTGGTAGAAGAGGTTTCTAGAAGAGGAGGATGAAGTAGGAGAACTAGAGTATAAATAGACATGAGCATGGATAATATATCTTATAACTTGTAATATCTTTGATCCCTCAATATGTTAATGAAGAGATTTAGGATAAGGTGATATCATCATGTATCCTATTTTAGTGGCGGTCAATTTTGATGAGTGCCAAGCTTAGCATCAAATAGGCTTTATTATTAGAGTGGTCATCAATGTGAAATATAATGAGACATCATGTGGGTGGATGAAAATAAAGGAATGAAGGGTTAATGAAAGAAGGAAGAGAAAGGAAAATGCATGAATATATTTAGATGAGGGTTCCTATTAAAGATAAGTATGAGGAAATGATAGTCAAATAATTATTGATGGCATTTTTTGAGTTTCCTTGCATACAAATCTCTATCTGAGCTCTCCTTCTATGTTTACCACCTATCAAACCACATTTAGTGCAAGAGTTTTTAGGCTAGTTTATAATGGCCCTAGCCAGTGGTGACCCAGTTGTTGTTATTGGTGTTTACGCTGCTACTTTGAAAAGCCATGGAACCTCCATTGAACAAACATCCTCACAAATTCATCTCGAAGGTCTTTTACAAGGTAATCCTAATTTATCCTTCCTTTGCAAGAATTTGACACTGCTTGTGATTTGTTAGAAAAACATACCTTGATAGGGTATTTTGTGGGTAGGACTCCTCTTGAAGCTATACTTTGAGAATAGGTTAACAATAGTTGGAATCCTCATGGATTCGGCCTTGATGCTATGCAAAAACTTACCAAAGGTTTTTTTATTTCATTTTTCCAACCCGTCTCAAGTAGACATGGTTTTCAACAATAGCCCTTGGTCAATGCGTTCCTCCCTTCTAGTGTTTCAAAGATGGTTGCGAGACTTCACCATCTCTGACAAAAAAAAGCTTAGGGTTCCTATTTGGGTTGAGTTCTTGGTTTTACCCTTGTCATGTTGGCCTTTTATTGAGTCCATTGCCAATATTCTTAGAAAAGTTGTTACTAAGGAATGTAGAAAGTTTTTTAATGCTCATTCTTAGAAATGTGTTTATGTTGAGGTTGATCTCTCCAAAGATCTCAAGGATTCTATGCAGATATAAATTGGTTCCCAAAACTTCTCTTAGAAGGTGCTCTATTTGAACCTACCCAACACTTGTTATAGGTGCTAGTCAACGAAACACAAGATTAGGGATTTCCCTTTGTCAGTGCCTAGGGTTAAACCCTCACCTAAGGAGGCCTCGGCCAAACCAGCAGAAGGAAAACAAAAGGAGGAATGGACTACTATTGGGTGCAAGGGAAAGGCTCCCTTGACTCCTAAACAATCATATACTACTATCATTTTAGTTCCTCCTATTCCAACAAGAGTGAAAACCCCAACCGTTGTAGGGTCGATGAAAGTTTTCCTAGAGTCAAATTATTTTGTTTCTTAGGTTTCAAACCCTGGTAGTTCATAGGGGATCAAGGTGGCGATGACCGCTCCTATTGTGGTTTGCACTCTATTTGTTGCATCATCCATTGTGATTCAGAATGTGTGATGTTCTTGCAGTCCTACCAGATGTGCTGAGAAACCAGAGGAGAAACAACAAACTATCAGTCTAGAGGAATTTTCTACTGGCTTCAACCAAGTTTCAACTTTCTTGCAAATTAGTCACTCCTCTCTTGAGGATGAAGAAGATATGGAAGAGTTTTCATGAATTTTTTATCATGGAATGTGCGAGGTCTTACAAACCTCTCCTGAAAGTACTATGTTAGGGACACCCATCATAGACTTGGTAATTTAGATTTCCTTTGCATGTAGGAGGTTAAAATTTCTGGTTTCATGCTTTCTTTTGCATGTTGCATCATTTTCTCGGATGGCATATATTTTCCTCTTAGCACAAAACTATTAGAGGTGGTGTAGTTACTTTTTAGTCACCTTGTCTTCATTCTTCTATTACTTAGCATGGTTTTGACCCATGCATAGAATAATTTGGCTTTTTCTTTCTATCAACAATCATTCCTTTAGAGTAGTTAATGTTTATGCTTCCAATGATGCTATGGAAAGATCTCAATTGTGGTATTGGATGAATGACAACTTGCCTTTAGCTACTTGGGTTATATGTGGTGATTTTAATATGGTTGAATTGGATTCTAACAAAGGAAACATTTTTCCTTTTCAAGCTGGACAATTGGGGAAAGAGAAGCCTAGTACTACATATGTAATAAATTGGGCCTTTATGATCCCAATACTACCCACTGCCAACATAGTGTAGTCTAGCATACTTGGTCTAATTTTTGAGCTAGCTCTAACCACATTTTAAAATGTCTCAATCATGCCATGATTACTACACAATATTTTTTCTCCTTTTCTAAGGATTGAGATTTGCTTGTCATTCCTCTACCAGATATGACATTACCAGATCACTATCCCATTTATTTTACCATTTCTTGGCACAAAGCTATCCAGTGAGCTATCATAACACAATTTTTTGTGAATACATCAATGTTGATGCATGCCTCCACTATTTCTCATATCCTATGTGTCTAGAGTTTGGAGCCACATCCACTTTCTCAGACAAGTTGGATTCAATGGTGGAATGATGTTTTTACTAGAACTGCTAGATTTTTGTGCATCTATGGGTGGCAGTTAGTGGTTTGCAAGTGACGGTCTTATGAATCCACTACCATGACTCTTGAAAAAGCTGCTGAAGCTCTCACCCTTAACCCTTTTGATGTTGATTTGCAAATCCAACTTGCCAAGCTTCGTCATGACAAGAAGATTGTGGATAATTATGCTACTCAAGGAGCCCAAATCAATGCTTGCCTCCATTGGTTGGAGGTTGGAAATAAGGCTTCTAAAGAGTTCTTCCAGGCTCTTAAAGCCCATCATACCAATTTTGGGATTAAGAAGATCAAAGAGGGCAATTTTGTTCTCTCTAGTCTCCTTGACATCCTACAAGCTTTTGTTCACCACTATGAAAATGTTTTTTCTTTGTAGGGAAATTTGGTTTCTCAAGAGGAAGCCCTCAAAAAGTGTATTTTTATTACTCCAAACCACCTAGTGGTCGAGCAATGTACTTTCTCTAAGTAACTTCTCACCATTCGAGACCTCAAGGAGGTGGTCTTTTCCATGGATGATGAAAAATCCCCTAGGTGTGATAGGTTTCCCTATGAATTTTACAAGCACCTCTAGGAGTCTATTGGTCGAGACCTGCATAAAGTTTAACTTAAAGCCTATTATTCTAAGAGTTTAGGAGCCATTATCAACAAAGGAAACATCAAATTCATACCTAAAGCTAGTGATCTTGAGGATATCTATAATTAGCAGCCCATCACCTTGCTCAATGTGTCATATAAGATTATTTGTAAGGCAATATCTCTAAAAATTTGCCATCTCTTGTCTTTAATTGTGTAGCCAAAGAAAATTGGCTTTATTAAGTCTAGGTATATTCTTGAAAACATCATTACTATCTAGGAAGGCATGAAATGGGCTTGCAAATCCAATCAACAGTTTTTGTTTTTGAAAATTGATTTTGTGAAAGCTTATGATCAAATTGAGTGATCTTTCATTTTGGCTATGCTTCAAGCTTTAGGTTTCGCTCCCAATTTTCTTCAGTATGTGTAGATGCATTTTGGAGATGCTAATGCTTATATTACTATCAATAGCTCTCAATCTGAAGCCTTTGGGCTCTTTCGCTCTTTCTAACAGAGTTTCCCTTTGGCTCCAACTTTATATGTTCTTACAGCTGAAGGGTTTGGTTACTTGCTAGCCCACTCCATTTCCTCTGGTTTGGTTTATGGCATCTCCTTGCCAGATTCCTCATCTCAGTTGGTCAATGGGCACTTTGTTGATGATTCTTTTCTCACTCTTTTAGAGGATGAGGAGAACATCACTAATGCCTTGCAATGGCCAGACACCTTTTGTCAAGCCTCTAGCTCTACTATTTAATGGCACAAAATGCTCTGCCATGGCTTGCCCCGTTTGAATGGAAATGGGTCACACACAGGGAGATTTTTCACTTTCTAGGCATTCCCCTTGCTTTTCAAGCTTCACCAGTGGCTTTGTGGAATTCTATGATTGTTAAAATTGAAAAGAAGCTTGACTATTGGATTACCAGACCTCTTTCTCTTGCGGGAAAATTCCAAATTTGTTTGAAGGTCCTGCAGCTATGCATGTTTATTATTCTTCCTATTGGGCTCCTTTGAAAGTTTCATAACTAAAATTAGAGCAATTTCTCAATGACTTTCTCCGGGCTTCTGGTTCTGACCATAATAGCTTTCACAGAGTGGCCTTGGGTTTTTTTTGTCTCCCTAAAGAGTCTAGAGGCCTTGGCCTTCTTTCCACATGGAAGCAATGCCTCACACTTTGTGCTAAGTGGATCATATGTGCCATTATTGGAGATGAAGCTTGGAAAGTTTTGGTTTAACACTACATTGCTTCTAGATTTCTTGTTAATAGGCTTGCTTGGAAGGGGATTGGCTTTCAAACCCTTCTCATCATGCGGGAACTTGTGCACATTCAGGGCTCTTTTGTTATCAAGAGCACATGAAAATCTTGGGAAGTTGTCAAACCTTGGCTTCGTTGGTTTGGTGATGGGTTTCGTGATGGGCTCTCTATGAATCAATATAATATTTGGTGGTCTCCATTGTTTGCTATCTAGGGTATTCCTCTGGCCAAGACTCAAGGTGCTTTTGCTCTAAATTTTTTCAAATGTAGCATCAAGACACCTAAGGACCTCTTTTCTAGGGTCTCTATGAGTCTCAAATCTTGGGAAGATATGCAAGTCTAGTTTCATCTTACCCATTCAGATTGATAGATTTTTGATCTGTTGCTTTTTGCAATTCCAGATCGCTTAATTCACAAGGTGGGTATTCAGTTTGTTTGACCTTAGTGGATAGATTGGAAGTGGTATCCTGCCACTCCCTTCACCAGTTAGAAACTAAGTTTGGGGTATCAATGGCTTTCTTCCCATCTGCTAATGGTGGATACCCTCAACCAACACCGACATTTGCGGTCTTCCCTTTCTCAATGGAGAAAGCATTTTGACACTATTTGGAGTGCCATTACTGAGCCTAAAATTACCCATTTTTCTTGGTGCTTTTTGTTTCAAGGTCTTCCTCTTGGGCCTCAGCTCAAGAATATTGGGGTTCTAGATCCTCCGTGTCCATTTTGTGGACACCTAGAGTCTTTTTTGCATATTTTTTCATTTTGTAGATGTGCCCAAAATTATTGGCACTAGATTCATGATTTCTTTAAGCCTTTATGGCCAAAACCTTTTTCCTAGCATATGTTTCTATTGGGCGACTCCCCCAAGTTCCCTAGGTAGTTTACCTAGATCTGACATAGCTTCATAATGAAGATTTGTTTACTCTATGGAAAGATAGGAATGTTTTTCTTTTCACTCATAGTTTTCTTGACATAAATGTTGCTATGTACCCTTAAGCATGCATTTGTAACAATGTAATGATGCAAATTCAAGTCTAATCCAATAAGGTATCTCTGGAGGTGGCCCACTTTTAAGAGGTACTCAATCAATGGGGTAATGCACCCTGTATGGTTGCCAGAGTGCCTCCTGACACCTCGACTAATCATACTATGCCTAGGGGCACAATTCTTCTACCCATCGTTATCATATGCCATGCTCACAGGCTTCCTGCCACCACTCTCCTAGTGGTGGTGATGGTGGTTTGTGATGCCACTTAGCTTCTCCTCCTTGTTGTAGCTTAGGTTGGTCCCCAAGACCGGTGGATTCCCCTCCTAGTGCTCCTCATGTTGTTTCTGGAAAATGACCTTATTGCCTAGAGTTGGCTATTTCTCCCCTGCTATTTGATATTAAAGATGAAGACCAGGCCCTTGATAATGCTGTTGATGGCTGGACTATTCCTAGCTCGCCTGCCAATCCTAGGGATGATTGGGGTTTCAATGATCGTGATGAACCACCCCCCTTAGCTTGCATTGCTTTGGTAGCCTGAGAGGTTGCTTAATATTTTTTTTGATGAATACTTGTTGATTCTAGCTTCGGTCATGTGAACTCTCACGAGTTGATCTTGTATCCCTTGACCCTTTTTTGTGAATTGTTATAACTAGTATATTATTTATTAATAGAAAAGGACTATTCATAAAAATAAAATAAAAATCATTGATAATGATTTCTAATTAAAAAAATATAAATGATTTATCCTTATATATCATAGGATATTTGAGTAGAGTAATATAAAGTTTTTAGCTTTTAATAAAAAATAAATAAAAAATTGTAATAGTGGAGTAAATGGTGTTTATATTAACTCAAAAAATAAAGTTCCATTGAATGATACCAAATAAAAAAAATTAAAATAGAATTAATTACATTGTAGATATTTGATTGAGAGCTTGTTGGTTAGAGAGAAAATATTTTTAAAGATGAAGAAAGGAATAAATAATGATTTGTACGAGTCATATTAAGCTCACTACAAATATAGATAGCCTGCATAATGAAAAGTTGAAAATATTTTTCAAACATCTATCTTAAGATTTAACTAGAGACATATCATAAATATATTTACATAAGATAACACAAACTTAGAAAATTGTTCTATGGCAATTAGATAATTATGTTGTTTAATTTATATTAAACTAGATTTTTAATCTAAATGAAACTCAATTAGAATGATAACCAAATAAGAACTTGATTAATCTAAGAAAATAATAATGAAAATAATAGAAAGACTATATTGAAAATAATTAAATTCCTAATAGGAGGAACATAGACTGGTCTGGTACAAGGATATTGGCTCGTCTATAAAATGCAACGATGCAATTTAAAGAAGAGAACAACATATAGTTTCAATTGCAATGGAATGCTTAATTTGCTTGAACAGTACAAGTAGGGAGTTGAGAACAACCTAATCCTTACCTGCAACCACGACTAGCCTTTTTCTTCACCCACATTACAATTATATGGTGCGTTATAAATTAGGCACTTGCCCATGAAACACAAGCAAAAGGTGGCAGGAAATGGTATTTCAGCTCAAATCCAGTGGCATGGTGCCTCTGGCCTCATTTCTGATGTTGGGTACTGTCCATGCGGCAGTAAAGATGGCCTCCTTTCAAAATGGTGGTCTTTGCAGCTAAAGATTGGAAGACCACAAATTATTCTCTGTAAATAATGGCAGACTTGAAATCACTACACACCTATGGTGAAGTGAACAAAACTCAGCCATTATTTTCAATTCTTTGGACGTTATGAAGGTTAGGATGGTGCAAATAAATGAAAGATATAAATTAGCCTTTTCATCAAACTTTGTAGTCTTGTAGGTTTAGTTTTAAATTTATTAAAATAGAAGATTGTGAAAAAATATATTAAAGTTAGGTAGATTATGATTATTAATGAACAAGATTAATTATCTCGAATCTAATGATTTTGAATGTATAGATAATTAATTTTATTTTAAAAATTATAAGAAATTTAATTTAGGAAAAAAAGTGTTCTTCATTAGTAATTATTGTGGAAGCAACTTGATTCCTAGATTGTGGAAAGGCTTAAGTCATGGACGAAAGGATTTGAGCTTTTCCATATGCTAATGTTGATAATTTCGTTCTTTCTTCTTTGGCTTATAGGAATCTAGTGAAATCCAAGCATTTGTTGGATCTCCCACACGCAAGTGAGAGATTGACACTTTAGATGATGAAGGGAGTTTTGATGCTACCTTTGATGGTTGTGATGGTATTTTCCACGTTGCCACTACCATGGATTTGAGGCTAAGAGTATTGTTGGCAAAATTTTAGATATACATTCCATGTCTTGTTGATACAACTAAAAGTAACAGCTATGTTGTTTTTATTCTAACATGTACATTTTCTTCCAATTATTTAAGTGCATGTTTATTGTTTCATACAAAAGATATTTGATCCAATTTGGGCATTTTTCTTTATATAAATAAGAGCAATATATATGTATAAATGCTTTAGCTTCAATTACCAAATCATCTCATTGCCACTTTAGTGTTTGCAAGATTTCACTATATGTAATAAACCCAAGTAATTTGATGATGTTGCAAATGAAAAAAAAAAAAATGAAAAAAAAAAAAAAAATAAAAAATTATATATATATATATATATATATATATATATATATATATATATATGTTATGCCATCTTATGTGATAGAGAACATTTTTTTGTAAAGATGAGTTGTAATTAGTTGTGTGAAAAAAGTTATATTTACTTCATCAACTAGTATAGTGAATTTCACTAATGATTTTAAAACACTTGACAGAGTTTTTTACAACGATTGCTGAACCAATGTGGAGCTTAAATAGAGAAATTTTGAAGAGCTTAGAAATATGTTTACCACATTAAATAATATGCAAAATTAATGTAACCCCAACAACTATCTACTATCCACTTGTATTTTATCGGTTGTGTAAGTGCTAGTTGATAGAACTCAAGCCTTAAACAAGTGAGGTAGCTACTTATGAATAACTCCACTTGAATGTGTGCCATACTTAGATGCACATGCCACTAACACCTTTATTATGGAAAAATACATTTTATAATGGTAGTACGAGGTGGAGCTGGGAGTGTAATGGTACGTGTTTTAGTGTAAGTGTACTAATAAAAACTTTTATCTCTTGCATCTTAATTACTTCGTTAATCTTTTTTTTAATGGATTCTAGTACGTGTGGTATTTCATTATACAATTTTCAGATTATATTACATGACTTTTATAAGAATTCAATAAATATTATATTATAAGAATGCATTTTGATGATGGATCATATGATATGACTTGACATGTCAATGATAAAAGCCACACACAAACTACTCAAAACTTGGCAAAAAAACATTTAAAAAAAATAAAATTGTAAAAATTGCATAACTTACACACACACACACACACACACACACACACACACACACACACACACACACACACACACACACACACACACACAAATTAAGTTGAGGGTGACCCATTTAGAGTAGTGATTGAAACACTTTGTTGGTGAGGTTGCCACCAAGGTTAAAATACTTGTTAGGCCATTGTCTTCATAGGCCTTGTGACTACATGAGGTCATTGTACTCATGAGTTTGAATTTGTCAAATGTTAGGCAACTTGAAGAATTTGTGGAATATTTGGTAGGTTTAGAGGATCTCGTTTACCCACTAAGGTTAAAACCCTTTCTAAAGCATGGTATCTCTAACTATTGTTGTCTATTAGTGTCAAACACTTAGTTATTTACAAGGCAGAATTGTACGGTCATCACTATGACCAATCTACTCTATATAGGCCGAGTCATGTATATAAGTAAGTATGTACTAAGTTCTATAGGAGCCGAGTAAGTGTATGTTCATTGAGTATTTTTTATACAAGCTAAGCTCAACATCAACCAAGCAATTTAAAGCATACAAGTGTCGAGTTACATAGTATGTGCCAAACACAATACAAATCAAGCAACAACAATGTCGAGTATCAAAAAATAATAAAGGTAGAGCAATGCAGAGTTTACATAAAATTCAGGAATGATACATATTTTGAGGTAAATCATTTTCAAGCTAACATGGAAGGAATATTCAATATACGTAGGGGTTGTTACAAAGAGTTTTACATGTTAATGATGTGGATCACAGATCCCTATGTTTTGTGATCAATGATTCAGGTGCAGAGGCTAATTATGGAAGCATCTACAAAACTCTTTATGTAACTCTCTAATTAGAGAAGATCTTAACCTAGATCATGAGTAGATAATTAGTGTGGTGATGAGATGAGAAGAGAAGAGTGTGCATGCAAACAAGGAGTAATATATAAATAGTGTTTAGTAAAAAATCAAAATCAGATCATAAGTTAATGAAAGTGTTCTATTATCTTTTAACAAAGAAAGTGACCTAATCAGAGCAATAAAGGGGAAGAAAAGTATTATCAGATCAGAAGAGAGGATCAATTAGCAAGGAGAAGATTTGAGATCAACTTACAAAGTATACTGAGAGTCAGGTACTAAATCCATTCTAACCAAATTGAAGCAAGGTAAATCCTTTAACATAGTGGTCTTAACAGGTCTTTGTATATCTCCTAATAGAGTCCTTACTTTATTATAAGTGCAAAATCCTCTAACAAGATGAGACCTAGCAGTCTCAAATGCTTTTAATAGGGAAGACCACTCACGGGATTGATAATATATTATGATCAAATATTGTAACCCTAACAGGTTAAACTTATTATTGCAGTAGTGAAGATTTATGGGTGTGAATATGATGCAGGAGCATCCTAAGGCTATTTGCAATCCTGCATGTTGGAGGGATTTTGGGTGGAAGTTGTGGACCTGGTCACTAAAAGGGAGTGGTGCTTAGTCACTATTGAGCACAATTTATGCTTGGGAGCTTAATATACTTTGGGAGCTTGGCATACACTATGATGCTTGACAATTCTTGGGAACTTGACAAGATCTAGGAGCTTGGCAATGCTTGGGAGCTTGGTAAGGTCTAGGTGTTTGACAATGTCTATGGTACTCGACATGTATTGGGAGCTCGATAGTGCTTATGGTTTTACTGGTGCTTGACTTGGTTTTTTCAACACTCAGCTTGGTCTTGGTTTTTGTTGGTGCCAAGTTGTTTGTGAGCCAACTTTTGGCATTTAATTTATGTATGGGTATTTAATTTCTATTGTAACCAACTTGTGGCTCAACATATATTTAATGTGAGGGATTTAATTTAGTTTGTGATGAACTAGGCTGACTTGTGGCTTAGTTGGGTATAAGTAAGGGGTTTTGTGGAGTCTTTAGTCATTATGATGAGGTGGTCATCTATCTTGGAGAAGGGGATGTGAATTTGAAGAGCTAGTAGCTGCATGTTGAGAACAAGAGAATTGCTTGGTGGACCTAAGGATACAAGTGTAGAATCTTCTTGGTGTTCTTATCCAGTTGTGGATCTAGACTAGTTGGGATTAGGTTTGTAAGTTGGATCTTGTTGAATTGATATTGTAATTGTTGTTTTGTATTTGTCCCTAACCTAGAAGGCCTTACAGCCAAACATATTGCATGTAATCAGTTATCTTATGAATAAAGAGTATTCAATTGGTATTAGATCTTGCATTTATTGCTTCTTATTGTTGTGTTTCTACTATGCAGTTATTTGCTAGGGGTTTGGACATCTCCTTTGGGGATTCTTCTACATTGCATTGTGTCAAGTGGTATCAGAGTGAAGGTTGTTCCTATATGTATAGGTAGATAGTGGAAGCTGAGGCAGTTTGCATCAAGATCTTGGTATTTGTGGAGCTGATTAGTGGATCTATTGCTTAGGGTTTATGAAAATTTTGGAAGATACCTCCAAGATGGTTGGACCTTGGGCAATTGATGATCTTAGTGATGTTGTGGAAGAAAGGATCTCAAAGAAGATTAGGGCATAATTCAGATCTGAGATTACATTGATGAAGAGTGACATGATTTCTAAAATTGTGAGTGCTTTAGGCAGTGTACCTAGGCATGTGGGTACTAAAGGTAGTTATGAGGATGATCCAAGAGGATCTTTAGGACCAAAAATTGAAGTGTTCCAATTTGTCTTGGAAGCAGTACCATTACGTAGAGCACAAAATTCTGAATCTGGCACAATTTGAACGGGCAAAAAATGAGTTTGTTTGTGCAAGATATCACCGGTCAAAGCTTGGTCAAAAGTTGGTCAACTCAAGGATCAAAAATGAGAAAAAGGTGAAAATTTTATCGTCACCAAATTGGTCAAAATTGGAATCATCAAAAAGGTCTCGTCGTTAGGATTCCAACGGTGTTCGTTTCGTCAAAAAAGGAGTTCATATGCAAAAGTTATGAGCGGTCAAAGTTTGCCCTAGGAAAAGTTGACCAGTGACGTGTCATGTACATATGATGATGTCAGCATGGTGTTGTAGCAGTTTAAAATGATGACACGTGGCATGTATAGTCAGCATATGACATGGCAAACGTGGCAAGTACCGTCAATGGGATCCAATCATCTTGTGACACGTGTCATCACTGTGGCAAGTAAATATGTGCCACATGGCACCTACATGGTGGAAGGAACAAGTTTGTTCTATCAAAAATTACGCTTGGATTCAAACCCGTGACCTACAGTCTCGAAGACACGGCCGGTGGCCATTGAGCCACCACTTGACTTTGAAACTAAATAGGCAGACTTTCTATTTAAGGTTTACTGCGCCGGAAATGGCTTTTAAAGAGCCGCTGGCGGGGTTGGAACCCCCGACCGGCGGCATGCCTGAAATGGTAGATGTCGTTGTTTAAGCGCTAAAGCTTTAGACGTAGTTGTTATTTGAATCTTAACAACCCACCAACCTCTTTTAAATTAAAGGGTATTTGTTAGGATTTTGACCCCTAAAATTGGTTTAGAGCCAATTTTATAACAGGGTAAAATGGGTGATACGAAATCCAATTAATTAATAAGCCCCATATTTAAAACAATTTGTTTAAGCCTAATTTTAGCTTATTTTTATGTATAAAATGGGACTAGGAGGGTCTTCTTAAAGGGGAATCCAACAGTGGATCATCCAATTCTTCTCGTAGCAATTCTTCTTGTAAGCCAAGCTTTCCTTGGAGGAATTTTTGTAACTTGGTGAAGAATCTACGATTTGTAAAAGTTGTTGCAAAGCTTCTTCTTGTTCTTCTGTAAGGACATCTTGCCGATGTGGGAGCTATTGTCATAGGCGAAGCTACTTTCTTGAAGCCTCTTGTAAGGTGAAAGCTGACTTCTTTTTGTAACCTGTGGCATTTCCATGTCTTGAAGGCAATAGATCGATTCATTTTTCTGGCGAATCCGAAGAGTAGCCAATTTTTGATGAACTCCGTTATCATCTCGGTTCTACTCTTTTGTGATTAATCTTGCAATTGTCTCTTGAGCTTAGTAGATTAGAGGTTTGAATTTACATATTGGATTCAAATCAATAATTAAAAGATCTTGGTGTTAGATTTACTAATGTAATCTATGTAAGTCTAACTCGTGAACTATTCCAAGTAAGTGCTTGATTAGTTTTACGGATCAAGTGGTATCAGAGATAGAACCATTGGTCCTTAATTAGATCAAAGGAAGTTGCTGAAGACTTTGAAGTTTTTAGATTGAGTGGTGAGGACATAACTGATCATGTGGAGGGACCTATTCGAACTAGGGCTAGTTAGTTTGCTAGACTTGGATCTTAGTTGAAGCTGAAGCATAAGATGGAGGATCCTAATTTCTTAGGTACTTTGACTACTAAAGACTTGATTGATTGGATTGGTGAATTGGAAGACTACTTTGAGCTTGAGGATATTGAGGATCCACTTAGAGTGAGGTTGGCATAAACTAAGTTGAAAGGACATGTTGCTCTTTGGTGGAAAGAACTACAGAGAGATAGAGAAGAGGAAGGTGAAAGGAAGATCACTAGATGGAGATTGATGGTGACTAAGTTGAAGGCTAAGTTCATTCCCGCTGATTATAAATTTGAATTGTTTAAAAGGTTGCAAATTTTGAAATAGAAAAATATGATTGTGAAGGATTATATCAAGGAATTCTACAAGTTGACTATTCAGTCTGGTCATAGAGATTTGTCAAAGGAAAAGGTAGCTTGGTACATTATTGGTTTAAGATTCAATATTCAGGATGAGGTTGGTATGATGAATATTTATTTAGTTGAGGATTCTTGTCAGTATGCTCTGAAGGTAGAATTTAAGTTGAAAAGGAAAAGTCAATGTAATGCTAGAGGGAAGGGGAAGCTAGATAGCTTGGCACAAGCTAAACTGAGTGCTAAAGGTGAACCAAAACTTGTTGATCAGAAAAGGAGGATAGGTGGAGGTGGGTTTAGAGGTAATTATTTTAGGTTTGGTCAAGAAGGGCATATATCTTTTGAATTTCTGCATGGTAGGAAAACTGTTGTTGTGAATGAGGTTGCAGTCTAGGATAGTCAACTTGAGCATGGAGAGAGTTTACTGGCTCGATGAGTATTGATTGGTTAGAAGATACTGGATTCTTGTCGGAGGACTAGTTTGTTCATGACTTATTATAAGTCTGGTGGTAAAGTCTGCAAGGTGATTGTGGATGGTGGTAGTATTGATAACCTTGTTGCTGAGGAGATGGTTCAAAAACTTGGTTTGAAGAGAGTGAGACATCCTTATCCTTATACGATTGGATGGTTGCATGGTGAGCATGCTTTGGAAGTAAGGGAGCAATGCATTGTTGATTTCTAGATTGGGTAGTATAAGGATCAAGTGTTGTATGACATTGTGGACACGAATAGTTTTCATGTATATCTTGGTAGACCTTGGCAGTATGATTGTAGGGCTATGAATGATTATTTCAAGAATGTGTTCACTATTGAGAAAGGCAGCAAGAAGTTTTCCTTGATTCCTTTGTAGAATGAAGAGATCGATAGGAGGAACCCAAGTATTGGCAGTAAAGTTGAGTTGGAAGATTCTGAGAAGGTTGGAGATCAACATGGAAATTAGACCTGTAGCACACTGAGGATGGATGTGAAGAAGTAGAAAAAGAACAAGGGAAAGAGTGTGCAAGTTGAAGACTTAGAGGATATGTATGTGAAGAACTAGTTTGGGATTTATGTGTTGAATCCTAGAAGATGTTCTTCCAACTATTAGAAAATCTTTTTGAACCTGGGGTGTTTGATGCAGGAGCATCCTAGGGCTATTTGCAATCTTTCATGTTGGAGGGATTTTGGGTAGAAGCTATGGACTCAGTCACCAAAAGGGAGTGGTGCTTGGTCACTATTGAGCATGGTTTATGCGTAGGAGCTTGGCATACTCTAGGAGCTTGACATACACTATGATGCTCAACAATGCTTGGGAAATTGACAAGGTCTAGGAGCTCGGCAATGCTTGGGAGCTCCACAAGTTCTAGGAGTTCAAAAATGTTTATGGTGCTCAACATGGACTGGGAGCTCAATAATGTTTATGGTTTTACTGGTGCTCAGCTTGGTTTTTCTAACACTTGACTTGATCTTGGATTTTTTTGGTGCCAAGTTGTCTATGAGCCAACTTTTGACATTTAATTTATGTATGGGTATTTAATTTGTGTTGTATCCTACTCATGGCTCAACATATATTTAATGTGTGGGATTTAATTTAGTTTGTAATGAACTGGTTTAACTTGTGGCTTAGTTGAGTATAAGTAAGGGGTTTTGTGGACTCTTTAGTCATCATGATGAGGTGGTCATCTAGTTTGGAGAAGGGGATGCAAATTTGAAGAGCTAGTAGTTGCGGCTTGAGAACTAGAGGATTTCTTGGTGGACCTAAGGGTATAAGTGTGAAATCTTCTTGGTGTTCTTATCTAGTTGTGGATTTGTACTAGCTTGGATTGGGTTTCTAAGTTGGATCTTGTTAGATCTTGTAGAACTGATATTGTAATTGCTATTTTGTATTTGACCTTAACCTAGAAGGCCTTACAACTAGGCATATTGCATGTAATCAGTTATCTTATGAATAAAGCATATCGAATTGGTATCAGATCTTGCATTTATTATTGCTTGTTGTTGTGTTTCCATTGTTTGGTATTTTTTGAGGGTTTGGACATCTCCTTTGGGGATTCTCCTACCTTACACTACATCACAATATCCCCACCCAAGTTTTACCTTCACCTTGGAGTGTTTCTAGGTAACAAATATTAAGTTATGTGTTTATTTTCATGCACATGGTAGATCATATCTACATGTTACAATAACTTTATTATTACAAGTTTTACATGTACAAGTTAGCAGGTGGATGTGTGAATGAACTGTTGAAAAGTAAAAGTGCTTAAGATTCTTATTCACCCCCCTCTCTCCATATCTTGCTATCCTGTTTATACCTCCATAAATCAACACTTGTGTCTATGCTTGGTCGTTGTGCTTGCAAGTTTAAATTTATGGAGTGTTTGGTAACTTAAAGGCTTTCTTTAACAAATTGAAAAAAAGAATATTAATTTTATTAAAACATATGTATTATAGATTTTATTTTTATTTTTATTTTAAATAAAAACAAGAAGTTAAAAGATTAAATACCAAAAAGTTAGATGTAAATAATTAAAATTTATGATACAGATGTAATAAAATTTCAATGTCTTTATATATATAGTAAATGTATAGTGATATAAGTAAAATAATTCAATTGATAACTCTCAACATTTCTTTAGATAAATCATTTAAGATATATATACTAATATATTACACTATGAAATCACTACCTCACAAAAATGCAAATGTCTAATGATTGGTCATCTCCTTATCATGAGTAAATAGTATATTCTAGCATCCATTTTAAAGTCCAAACAAAATGTTTACACAACATTTAATTGATGAGATATAATAAAAAATTCCAATGGAAAATTGCCTTGTTATTCTTGGATAACTACCCTGTGCTCATGCACTGTTGTTCTTGTTATTTCCTATGGGACCTCCTTCAGAGGACATGTGATGTCTATCCTGTGTCTATCTTCTTAAGTCTATGTAGGCAAGGATGCCTCAAGGGCCATCTGTTGGAGTTAATGTTCTAACTATAGTGAATAAATCATATATGATTATGTGTGTTGCATATGACTAGTTGTAGATGTGTCTCTCATATCTAATTAGGTGTCAAGTTTGTGTCTATGTTGTCAATAACGAAGTAGTTTATTGTTAATCATGAAGTAGTTTGTTGTCAATCTATTTAGCCATCATTAAGGAATATTGGTGGGTCAATCTATTATATAAATATAAATCTATTATTCAAGAATAATAAGCTAGAATAACATATTATTTCTTTGTTCTATCTTGTTTATTTCTTCTATTCTATTTTTCTAATATGGTATCAATGCCATCTTCCTACTAAATTGTGTACATGTTAGAGAAGAAGTTATAAAAAAGATAAGGCCTAGTAAAGAAACACAAGATCTTGATAATGATGATGATTTTATCGAAGATGAAGTTTTTGTTCTATTTTCAAGAAGGTCAATGCTTTGAAAATTAGAAAAGGATGTAGTAGAGGCTAGATGGATGCTCCATAGTTTGAGGTGCAAACGGATTGGATAAACTATACCTTATTGGAGTTATGAGACATACATGTGTGTATTGGTGTCCAATAGTTTAAGGAGAAATGAAAATATGAAAGATTGACATCATAGCTTAATGAGGGTTATGAGGCATTTCATGTGAAAATGATATCCAATGGTGTTTCAAAGTTGGATGATAGTTGCATGACTATACTAGTAGTTGTGAGCAACTTGAGGAAGTCTTACTAGTCTATGAACTATCTTTCAAAGAACAAATTTCTACATAATATTTTTTAGTTGTTATAGTAAGTGAAGGTGTTGGAGTTAATGTTCCAACTGTAGTGAATAAATGATATCTGATTACGTGGGCTTCATATGTGGCAAAGAGTTTGAGTTGTACATAATGACTGGTTGCAGACGTGTCTCTCATATCCAATTAGGTGTTAAATTCATGTTTGTGTTTTCAATCATGTAGTAATTTATTGTGAAACTATTTAGCAATCATTTAGGAATATTGGTAGATTGATTTATTGTATAAATATACATATGTTATTGAAGAATAATAAGCTAGAATAACATATTATTTCTTTGTTCTATCTTCTTTATTTTTGCTGTTCTAATTTTATAATAGCATCTTCCCTCCTTAGTGAAGCACCATTGGTGATTCCCTCTATTTTGGCTTCTCCCTTGGAAGGGATCGATGTCCCTTCTTCCTTGACCTTTCTCCTTAGTGAGTTGGATCTAAGGTTCCCTTTCCTCCCTCCTTGACTATGCCTAGAAAAATGGTGGAATCTTAAAAAGTTTCTGCCCCTAAACCCTCCTTTGTGGAGAAGGTTGGTGCAATGGCTTCATGCTTGGAGCCTAAGTTTTCTTTCCTGAGATTTGGGGTGACCAACAAGATTAGAAACCCAATAATATAGTTAAGTTACTATATGAAATTATTGCAGAAATTATTATCTCCTTGGAGTTTTCCTTGGTTGGAAGGTTCTCCTCCTTTGGACCTTCTATTGACTAGATGAGGAAATAGGAAGCTGCTAGTGGGTCTCTTGAAGGAAGCTTTAGGATTAATGCGATTATCCATGGGATGTTCTTGTTTGGTTTTATTAACAAGGAGGAGCTTCTCTCAATGGTCACTAATGGTCCTTAGTCACACATAAACAATGATAGGAATATCTTGGTTTCATATCATTACAAACTAGACCACAACTTGTATATAGATTTGGGGGGCTTCAGCTCTAGCCTAGGTCCATCTCTTGGGTCTCTTGCTATAATTTTGGAATAATAAAGTTTTCATAAGTATTGCAGACTCTTTTGGATCTCTTATAGTGGTGGAAAAAATTATTTAGTCTACATCATGTTTTTTTTTTGCCAAAATTTGTGTTAGTGTAGAGGTCAACTCTATACTCCTAACACATATTATCCTAAAATATAAGTATGATTCTTTCCTCCAATCTCTATAATATGAGAATGCATACTTGTTTTTTCAAGCTTGTAAGAAGTGTGAACATCTTAATAACTATAATATTGTTATTAGGATTTAACTGTGTAGTTTTTTTGAGTCAAAATCATTGACCCATATATCATGAGTAGTGATTCACCCATGAATCCATCTCTCATGAGAATAAATGGAACACTTAGCACTCATTGGATCTAGGGGATGCTCATAGAGGTGAAGCACCAAGACTTCTTGGGAGGTCACCTATCCCAATACTACTCCAACTTGAGCTCACTTAACTATGAAGTTCCCTCCATGGTTAAAAACCCACTCTTCTTGCAACCCCATTTTCAAAGCCTACACCAAGTGTTGTACCTTATGAAACATTCATTAGAAATCCCCTTAAGATTATCAATTGATAAGTAGGAGAACTTGTGTAAAGATTAAAAATAATTGTCTGAACTAGATATGGTGGAGAACCTATCTAAGTTGGATTTATTTTACTCCTCAGCCTCAGGTCCTTTGATAATTCCATGGGAGTTAACCCCTATTGGTCCCTAAGAGGCTTATGTTTCTACTTTGTCGCCTCTTCTTCAAGCCCTTTCTTCCTCTCATTGACTTGTTGCTTGACAAATTTTGATTTCATCTACTTCCCAGTTGGAATCTTCTTCATATAAGGAGGAACTTGACTTGGCGATTGAGCAACTTAACTGTAACAAAGATTCCATTTTTCTTCAAGAGTGTGAATTGTTTGGTGGTCCTAGAGATATGTTGGATGGTCCAACCTTGGGCAAAAATTATTTGGGAAATATGTTGGTTGACATTTTTTCCTCCTAGCCTCTTACTCCTAAGAGAGGTCTAGTGGACCTTGGAGCTTAACTATTGGTTCTTGGGTTTTCCGCTAGATCCTGCAATTGGGTGTCAACAAGACTATCTCATAGGTTGACTTATAATAGAACCTGGTGGAATGAAAAGACCATAAAAGAAAGAAACCAAGTGTTGGCACTAGAAACAAGAGAGGCCTTCATTTAAAGAAAACATTCCCATGGTAGGATATCCCTGAAGATACAAAGCTAGAATCAAGATTTTTGAAGTTCCACCCACTATTATTTATGGACCAAAATATAATCTTGGAATTTGAGAGGCTTGAATTACCATACCAAATAGCACATGCATAAATGTACTATTCTTGAAAGTTAGGTGGACTTGCTAATGATCCAAGAAACTAAAATGAGTGGACAAATGAGGCTTTGAAAAAATTATGAATATCATTTGGACTTGTGCTGAATGGGAAGTGTCAGATTCAGTGGCTAAAAAAAAAGAAATATTACTTATAATGAAAGGCTGTGACATCAGTACACGCCCAAAAGTGAAGAGAAAAATATAAAGACAACTTAGGTGGGTACAAAATTATATTGTTTAGAAACACAACTTACAACAGGTGTAGCAGTGGTTTAAAAGGCTACTCTTTGAGGAGCCACTCCTATGAGAGAAATAGTTGGAGCAATTTGAGTTCCAATAAGATCTTTGGTTTTCACAATGTTGCTGCCTATTTATTCTGAGAAAAAGTTGCATAGATATTTACCAAGTAGCTGCATAGAAAAGTATAAACCCAATTCAAACGTCCTTTCAAGCTTCACACTGTTTCTTAAAAAAATATTCGTGGGTGCAAGGAGTGTACCGTCCAAACGGGTCGATGCAGTTTTAAAACTTATGTATATTGACAGTAAAAAAATAGACAAGAAGCACGATTTATGCCTTACTAAATAAATTTCTATTTATTACTTACCTTAGAACAATAAAAAACATATTAAGGATTTCATAAATAATATTAATTTATCATTGTGAGTTACTCATTATTTAGTTAGTGTCATTAATGTTGTCCTATAAATTTTTTATCAGTAGACATATTGGATTTCTAAAGTTTTCAGAAAATTCAAAGGTGAAATGCTCATCAAACAACAAAAGCTTAAAATAAAAAATAAAAAATTCCAAATCAAATTTGAATTCTAGTTCTACAATAGTTGAGAGCATCATAAGAAAATTATTTAAATCTATAAATACAATAGTTGAGAGCATCATAAGACAATTATATATATATATATATAATTGATATAGCTATACAAGAGATTTTCTTGTAACAAAAAAAATCTGACAAGTGAGAAGAGCACTGTGTCCTTTGATTTATGAGGTTTCTCTTCAAATGATTGAACAAAAATTAAAATTTCAGCTTTTTGTTTAGCTGAGGGTTGTCTACTATAAGCTTTCTTATCACTTGCAACATAGTTTTCTATGCAAATGTTGCATTCACATACTAATAAAGTTGCTCATATTCCCTGACATATGGCCAATTAATGTTTTAAAATCAATTTAAAAAGGGATACACTAGAGATTGATGCATTCATCTATTACTTGGACATCATTAACCTCTTATATGCTTGATGCATCATCTATTATGTAGACATTAATAGCAATATAAATGTACACACTTTGTGAAATTGTTCTGCTTTAAACTCTCTTTCATCCCTTGCTTTGGCAGGCTCTACAAGTTTAGTATAATGTGTATCAAAATCTTCTATCACATTTATCAAGTTCTCACCTTTAAATGTCTTATGAGATGGTAGCCTTTTGCAGCCTATCTAGTGCTTGTTCCAAAATTATGGCATGTCTTTAAGATTTCTTCTCAAATTTCTCTTTTGCTTTGGAAAAATGCTATCAGTGATACACTTATTAGTGCATTCTCATTCATATCTTCCTTTACCAAGCAAGAAAAAGGTTTTAAGAGTGTTAATTTTTATAATTTGCTTAGTACTAATAAAGAGTTCTATGTTTTACATATAAAGCAGATTTAAATAATTTCATCTAGAATATATCCTAAATTTAGTTGAAGTTCTTATCATAGTGTAATTTGAAAATTGTGGATGACATTACTGAAACTAATAATTAAACTTCCAACTTAGGTTTTCTCATCTGCATTCTAAACCACCATAATTTCTTAAGAACTAATTTTAAGATTTAAAGTTAAATGAATTATGAATATTTTACTAGAGAACACACCAATCTTATTCACTTCAATGCACTTCCTAATTGTAAGAGACAAGAATAAGTGGCTTAGACTATCTCCCAAATAAAGCCTAATAATTCTTAAAGTTTCATACTCCACTCAACTATATAAGTTAGATAAGTCTTCCTCTAAGATGAAGAAAAAGATAGATGATCTTTGTACTATTTGAAAATAATAGTAGACACAATAAATCTAGATTTTGATAATTTTCTTTTTCTTGTATTCTTTTTCAAATTATCTAAATGAAATTAAACACAAAAATTAGAAGTTTCACATCTTTTGTAACATCCCATCAACATCACCATTTTTTGAAAATCTTACTATTAAAATTATCTTCTTTGATATATAAAAAATCATCAACTAAAATTTTAAAATGTTATAAACATAAACTACATTAAGAGCTCCAAATTTTATTTTATTATATCATTTTAAATTCAAAACACACAATTACTTTCTAGGCAATTCAAGTTGAATAACTCTATTTGTATCTACTCTTTTCTTTATAAAAATATGACATAGTTTTGAACTTTTCCCTTGATTATAAGAGAGTATAATAATTTTAAGCAGGAGATCTAAATGGAGTTCTTTTAAGGTTGTGAAAGATTCTTCGGTATTAGACATGATTTAGTCCTAAATAGTCATAGTTGTCTCTACAAAAACTTGAAATAATCTCACTTCTAAGGTACTTGTCAACTTGACATTAACTAGTCTTGATGCCAACATCTACTAAATCTAGATACTTTTATTCTTTGGATGCTCACAATCATTGAATTTAGTATTGTTGTTTTCATTTTACATGTAATCTTGATCTCTCAAGGCTTCTTTAAAAAATTAAAGAGATTATAATATATTATTTGGTAGGCCTGACATTAGAATAGTTTTTAATAGAAGAACACTTATATTCTATTATAATAATTGTAAGGGGAGAATCCTTTGATATTATTATCATCAAGTAAACCTTTGCTTAAATTAAATAACTATTTTTATATCAAAATTTTAACAATTAATAATAAATGTAATATTCATGATATCAATATATAATTAATTTTTTAAAAATAAAATTAAAATTAGACAGTTTAATTTTCAAACTCAAACAAATAATTTAGATTCATGAAATATATGTGATATACATAGATTTATCTTATCCAAGATAGATACACAAAATATCTAAACAAATCACATGCTTCTTGGAAATAATAAACAAATATATAGAGCTTTTGGTAATAATTATGCGAGTTTATTGCCTCCAAGTCTCATATCAACCCACATGATTCATTCATCAAAGAGAACAAGAGTATAAATAAATACATGAATATATAAATAGTTCATATAAATAATTTCTCAATGGTCTTATGGGTGCTCTTAAGGGCCTTAAGCGGTCAATGCACTGATATTTTTCAAGACAGAGGGATGAGTTATGAGCAAAACTCTGCTGAATGCAAAAAGATTGGGATTTGGAGAGGAATAGGAGGAAGCATCCCTATTCCTCTGAGGGAGACTGTGTAGTTGAATCCATGATCAATCTCAGGTGTCAATACTTCTCCTTCATTCAGAACGTATAAATCCCTTCCTGCAATGAATAAAGTTGATAAAGCTGTATTAGACAAACATGAGATATTCTCTGTGGAAAGCAAGCCAGGGCACCACAGTACTATGTTGTATGGAAGGCAGGCAGTATCAAAGCATCCACTATTTCTTATGCTCACATAATATGTGGCCTTCCTCTTATCTCCCTCCCACTTCTCCTCCAACATAAATTGCCTTATCTCTATTGATCCCATGTTGCAAACACCTGCCCCATCACCTGAACAAACATTAACTAAAACATGAGATCAGCCGTAATGGAAAAATTATGAAGAATACAAGATAAGATGTATTAGATTCATTGAGTCCAAATCAATATAGATTTCCATAGTTTCTTATAACTTTCCTATTTTGGTGATTGGAATCTCAAATATAACATTGAAACGAAAATTTGTACACTTCAATTCAGAAGCAAAGCAATAATACAAAAATATAGAGAATTTTTGAAGGAACTCTTCATCTTCATTTGGGTCTAATAGAGAAGTTTTTGTTTTTATGGGTTGTTGTTATAAGATTACATACCATAAGAGAAGAAGGGCTGACACAGGATTGTGAGCCAAAATACCGCAGCTATGAAGTGATAAGTCTTCATCCGGAGTGCTGTAATGATACCCAAGATTCAATTGCAGTGGAATGCTTTGCTTGAACAGTATAAGTAGGGAGTTGAGAACCACCTAATCTTTACCTGCAACCAAGACTAAGCCATTTTTTTTCCATCCACATTACAATTATGTGGCGCATTTAAAATTAGCCACATGCCCATGAAACAAACAAGATTAGAAAACAAGCCAAAGGTGACAGGAAAACTACAATCACCATATTGAACCAGAAAGAAATGGGCAATGTTTAATGAGAAGCTTGATTGATAGACCTCGAGCCTTAAACAAGTAATAACTCCACTAGTTAGATGGATATGCCACCGGCACCTCTTTGGACTAAATTGGTGTACACTTCAAAGTTGCCAACTTAAGTTAAAGGAGAAATAAAGAGTATGAATCACATCTTTCTATCATGGCCAAAGACATTTTATAGTGTCACCAAGAGTTAAGAGCTGGGAGCATATGGTATGTGCTTTAATACAAGTGTACTAATACAAACTGTTATCTTGAATTTTAAAACTTTTCCTTTTTTATAGTTTATATTATGTGTGGTTTTTTATTATGAACGTTTCAGATTATATTACATGATTTATCATAATAATATTATAAATAGTTATAAAAGTATGAGTAGAATTTAAACTTTTATTTTTCAGTTATTTCTTTCCTCTTCATAATAGATTATATGATACGATTTGAAATATTGATAATGAAAAATCACACAATTTAATCTAAATCAAAAGAAAATAAACAAATTATAAATTGTCAATATTGCATAAATCAAATTATTTATTTGTCAAAATTTTGATATTTAATTTATAGATAGTGTTTTTAACTATTAGTATGTATAATAATATTAGTTAAGTTGGGGTGACCCATTTATAGTAGTGGTTGAAATACTTTGTTGGTGAGGTTGCCACCAAGGTTAAAACCTTTGCTAAGACATTGTGTTCATAGGCCATGTGACTACATCGGGTCATTGCACTCATGGGTTTGAATTTGTGAGTGTTTGGTAGCTTAAAGGATTGCTAGGGCATTGTGTTTGAGGGTTTGAATTTTTCGAATGCTTAGTAGCTTAAAGGCTCTTGTTTACCCACTAAGGTTCAAACCCTTGCTATGTCATTATGCTCGCTTGACCATGTGTCTATGCTTGGTTGTGGTGCTCACAAGTTTAAATTAAAGGGACGTTTGGAAACTTAAAATCTTTTTTAACCAGCTAAAAAATATATATTAATTAAGTTAAAAAATATATATTATAAGTTTTATTCATATTTATATTCTAAATAATGATAAAAAATTAAAAAAATCAAAACTAAAAAGTTGGATGTAAATAATTAAATTTTACAATATAGATACAATAAAATTTAAATATCTTTATATATACTAGATACAATAATATAAATAAAATAATTCAATTGGTGTCTCTTAACATGTCTTTAGATGAATTGTTTAAGATATATATACTAATAGATTACACTATGAAATCACTACCTCAATAAGACACAAATGTGTAATGATTGGTCATCTCCTTACCATGAGTGAATACTATGTTTTAACATCCATTTAAAAGTGCAAACAAAGTATTTACACAACATTTAATTGATGAGATTAAATCAACAATTCCTTTGGACAACCTTCTTGTTGTTCTTGGACAACTACCTTGCACTCCCACTTTTCTAAATTCTTGTTGTTTCTTATGAAATCTCCTTTAAAGAATCCATGGCATTGATCCTACATCTCTCTACTTAACTCTATCTAGGTGAGGATGCCTCTAGGGCCACCTGCCCTCCTTAGTGAATTATTGTTGGTAATTCCCTCTATTTTGGCTTCTGGACTAGAAGGGACCATTGTCCTTTCTTCCTCGACCTCCCTCTCAAGTGCGATTAGATCTAAGGTTCCCTCTTCCCCCTCATCGATTCTTCCTAGAAGGTTAGTGGGATCTTAGAACCTTTGTTCCCCTAAACCCTCCTTTATAGATAAGATTGGTGCAGTGGCTTCACCCTTGGAGCCTAAGTTTTCTTTCCCAAGATTTGGGGTGACTAACTAGATTAGTTGTAATATAGTTAAGGTACTAGATGAAATTATTCCAAACATTGTTATCTCCTTCCATTTTTCCTTGGTTGGAAGGTTCTCCTTCTTTAAACCTTCTATTGACTAGATGAGGATGGGTAGTTGCTAGGTAGTCCCTTAAAGGAATCTTTAGGATTAATGTACTTACCCATGGGATGTTCCTATTTGATTTTATAAATAAGGAGGCCCTTCTCTTGATGCTCACTCATGACCCCTTCTCATATGGAAATGATGATATGAATATCTTGGCTTTATGCTATTGGAAACAAGACCTTAACTCAAATAAAAATTTGGTGGCTTTAACTCCATCCTGGATGTTTCTCCTGAGTCTCTTATTGGAGTTTTGGAATAATGCAATTTTTAGAGGTATTGGTGACTCTTTAGGGTGCCTTACAGTAGTGGACAAAATCAACCAATCTAGATCATGTCTTTTGTTATCTAGAATTTGTGTTAATGTGGAGATCAACTCTATACTCTTGACACATATTACCCTGGAATATAAGTATGGTTCTTGCCTCCCAACTCTAGAATATGAAAATAGAGGCTTGTTTTGTTTGGCTTGTAGGAAGTGTGGACACATTAATAACTCATGTAAAGATTTAAAAAAATTAGTTTTCTATAAAAGGTATCGTGGAGAACCTATCGAAGTTGGATTTGGCTTCCTCCTCAACCTCAAGTCCTTTGATAATCCCATGGGATTAACCCTTATTGGTCCCTTAGAGGCTTATTATGTTATTCTACCTCTTCTTCTTCACACCCTTTCTTCCTCTCAAGTGTACTTGGCGCTTAAAAACATATTTTGATTTCCTTAGCTACCCATTTGGGCTCCTCTCCTCATAATGAGGAACTTGTCTCGGTGATTGATAAAATCAACCTCAAAAAATATCCCCTCTTTCTTTAAGAGTGTGAATCACTTGGTGATCTTAAAGATATGTAAGATGTTGATGCAACAACATCTTGAGTCAATGAGAAATCTTGCATCACCCAAAAATATTTCTTATTTTCTATACTTGTTTTTTGTTCATAGTGTAGCCATTACTACCTTAATTTTAGTGCTATGCATAGTTGGCATGTTGTTGAGGACCTATTTCTAGTGCTTATCCTAAAAGTGCAAAGGTTGAAGTGTCATATTTCTTAAGTTCTGTGCCATTCTTTCCAACACCTGTTTCCTATTGTTGCTTCTTACAAGACATGTTATTTTTCGTGCAGTTTCCTATGATGATGTGGTGTATTTCATAGTTGGGAGAGGAATCATAACTTGTTTTTGGACTTATCTTCAAGAGCACATGAGAATTTGATGCCCATTTCTTGGGTTATGGTTTACATCTCCAAGACTAGACCTATAAATTATAATCAAATGCCTAACTAGCCAACTTATGGCTTAGTTTGCTACATAAGCACTTGGATTGGATGTAGAGGAGAAAAATAAGGAGGAAATAGTATGATGAGTACAAGGTAGATAAAAACACATTTGGAATTTGATGTTGTAATTCTATGTATAAGGCTGTAACCCGGAAGGCCTCACAATTAGGCATGTTGGTTTCTATTTATCTTTGTATAATCAATAAATAAATCTATGAATTCTTTGGTCTCTTTAGTGCAATTATGTGTTCATCTCCCATTTATACTCTAAGAAGGGTGTTAGTAGGTTTAAGTTGGGTTCATTCAACTTATGTCTCCTTTCATTTCCCATGTCATGTGGTATTAGAGCTTGAGTTCTTTCTTGTGAGTTGGATCATAGAGAACCTTAATTTGATTGGTTGTAGAGTGGTGGATATGAAATTTGACCTATAACTTTTAGAAGGTTATGATCTTGTAGGAACTATTATTAAAATGGTTCAAGGTAGAGGAAATGAAGATAATTATAAAATGGACATGTTGAGGAAGATTGTAGTAAGACTTGAAGTTGTTGAGACAACCCCAAGAAGTGGTGTAGATCTTGTGGATGTTAGTGATGATGAAGAAGCATCACCTAATCCTAATCTTGAACTTGAGGTGGAACAAGATGAGGAAAGAGTCCTTAGAGTTTTGTCTAGGGAAAATTCTAGAGCTTCTATTGAGGTTTCTTGTTATGATGGAAGACTTGAGACTAACAGTAATCAATTGGATCTCTGAGATGGATAAGTACTTTAAGTATAAAATAAATCTTGATAAAAAGAAGGTAAATATAGAAGTCACTAAGTTGAAGGGTCATGCTTCACTTTGGTGGGATCACTTATAGGATGAAAGACATAAAAGAAGAAAATAAAAGATACCAGCATGGATGAAGATGATGTTGATCTCAGATTGGTTTTGACAATTGAGTGTCAACACACTTAAGAAATTTTCTAAGTTGATGTTGAGTATAATATAGATGCCGAGTTACAATATGTGCCGAGCTAGAAATTCAACAAGTGCCGAGTCATTCAAATGCCAAGTAGATAGATAGTGCCGAGCAAGTTTCAACTGCTAAGTGACTAATAGATGCTGAGCCAATATATGTGCTGAGTAAACTATAAGTGCTGAGTAAGACATAATTCTATAAGTGCCAAGCATTAGTAATTAGTAAGTGTCAAGTAATACAGAATCAGCATAAGAGTTTGTGCCCTCACAACTAAGATGTAAACCATTTTTGAGCTGACATATGATAAATCTCAAAGGATTAAAATATAAGATCAAATGTATTTGATTTCCTATCAAATAAACATGCAACCAATCAGAAAAATGGAAAGAATTGAGCAGGAAAGATGAATGAATCTCAATCATAGATTCATACCTAACCCTAAGTCATGAAACCTTTTTAAGGAGGTCAAAACCCCATAATTTAGTAATGTATGAGGAAGTATGCAAGAAGAGAATAGAGAAGGAGAGGAATGATAGAGTGAAAAAGAGAAAAGAACAGAAGGGTGAAGAGTACATTCAAGGTGACTTAGTAAAATAGGGGAATTGTTAGATTAGTTAATAATAGAATATAGTATTAGCACTTCATACAAAATTATATTAGATCAAAGAGGATCAGATCAAAATGGACTTCAAACATCGATCTAAAATTAGCAATTGAAGATTGTAAGTGATCAGGTCAACACATTCTACTATACTTTCTAGCCATTGTATTAGGAGAATGAAAATCCTATGAAGATAGGTTGGTTTAACAACCATTTTGTAAATCCTTTAACAGGGTGACATTCTAAGTGAATTTTTTGTAAACCCTTTAGATAGGTACACTTTTAACAGAGTGTTGGAGCCTTTAATAGGGTAGGCCTCTCACAGGGCAGACCATTGATGATGGTCAAACTTTGTAACCTTGACAAGTTACATATTGCTGCACTGATAAGTTGTGGGTGTCATCCCCACCCCCAGTTTTACGTTTGCATTTTGGAGGGTTTCTAGGTGATCAAATATTGTGTTATCTACTTTCATGTTAATTAGAAATGTTACATGCATGTATTGATTTCAGTTAAAAGTTTTATAGCTTAAAGTTTGGTACTTTTGATTCACTCCCCCTCTTAGAAGTATTCTTCCTACTTGTAAATTCTAATAATTGGTATCAGAGCCAAGTTCTTACAAGGAGAAGCTTAAAAATTGAAGAAAAGATCTAGAAATGGAAGTCTAAAAGCTTGGGAAGATTATAGAGAATTAGGAGATTGAAATACATCTCATTCTACATTCTCTGGAAGAAGTTAGGGAAGAATTGAGGAAATACCTAAAGAGAAGAAAAGACATTACCATAGCTGAGAATGATACACAGTACAAGGAGATTGAAACCACAAAAGTATTTTTCAATGGAGATTCTATGGAGTTTGATTTAGCAATTGAAAACCTAATGGAGAAGAATAGAGCTCAAGTAGAAGAGATTAGAACTCTCAAGATTGAACAAGAATCACAAGCCATGATGCTTTGTGAAGTGACTGAGTAGAAGAAAAGAGCCATTGAAGATAAAGCTCTAATAGAAGATGACAAGAGAAACCTTGCCAAAAGACTAGAGGAAAAGTCAAGTGAGCTTGCAAGAGTTTCCAACATGCAGCTAGACACCCTAAGCCAAATGATGAATGCCCATCATGAGTTGAATGTCAAGGACATTGAGATCTCCACACTAAAGATGCAGAATGAACAACCACAAAATGACTTGAGAAGAGAAAAAGAAATTGTAGAAAGCTTTAACAAACCTAATGAAGCCATCTAGTACTTTGAACAACTACTAAATTCACCAAGATCCAGTAATGACACTTCAGGATTAGGATACACTAGCACTGAAAAAGGAGAGTCATCTAAGACTGCAGAAGAAAGAAGTGACAAAGGTAAGAACACAAAACCCACTTGTAATTTTTGTGTTAAAAAGGGATATACCTCTAATGTATGTAGGAGAAAGAACACCAATCAACATGACAAACCTAAAAACATGGGTCACTATCATAAGTGCAACAAGAAAGGTCATCAGGCACATGATTGTAGAACTACAGCCATTAGGACACCAATATTGAAGGTCACTGCTACAATTGTAAGAAGTATGGACATAGAGCCTTTGAATGTAGATCCAAGCCTATGTGGACACCAAACCAACTAGCAAAGACAAGTTGTATAGACATCACTATAATTGGGACCACAACACTAGGCAGAGCTATCACTATTGTCAAGAATATGGACACATTCCTAAGAACTGAATAAGAACACACTTTAGTGGAAACTACAATAGGTGGTTGAGTCAAACCACTTGTTTCAGCTGCCTAAGGATAGGACACATTAGCAAGTATTTCCCAACAAGATCAAAGGCACCCAACTTTGAGTCCAAAAAAGGAAAAGGGAAAGTTGATGTTGAACACATCAGAGGAGAGATGAATAAGATATAGAAGAAAAGAGATGGAAGTAGCACATCCAATGGAGGGATCACTTCACCTAAAAGGTCAAGTGGTCATACTCCATCAAACTAAGCAAAATAATGTATGAGGAACTGATATACATTGCTATATCATACATTAGTTCCAAGACAAGTCAATAAATCAAAGGATATAAATAGCATGAATAAAGATGCAAGTTTAGTTACCTTTAGTTGCCAAGTGAAATCATAGTATGTGCCGAGTTGTTGGATAGAACTAGTAGAAGCTGAGTGATTAGTTGCTGCCGAGTAAAACTGTGCTAGTTGATGCCGAGTAAGGGTAAATCCTTCAGTTTCCAAGTAAAAGGGAAAATTACATTGATGCTGAGTAACGTAGGAAAATGCATACAAGTTGAGTGGACAACTATTTGATCACTAAGCATTTAATACTAGGTATTGAAGGGTATTTGTTTGATTTCTTAAATCATTTTCATCATTCAAACGTAGAGCAAGGAACAAGCAGAGCGAAGAAGCGATCTCAAGTGAAGGCAAAACATTCAAAAAAATTTCAGTAGAGATTTAGAGCAATTTCATTGATCTAAAGGTATTTATTTGAGTGTCGAGCTATGCAATGTTTGAATTTGTTAAACCCTAGTTTGTGAAAATGGCATCTAGATCTAGAAACCCCAAGGATAAGGAGGCATTTGAAGTTCAACTAGTTAGTAGGGATGTAAGACAGTCAGAATTTAGACCAATCCCTAAGGTAGCCTACAAGAATGATCTATTTGATACCCTATCCATCATTCCCCATAAAGTATTCATGGTTCAAGACATTAAAAAATGCTATAATTGAAAAGTAGGTGGAATAGGAGACATGGAGATTAGGGAAGCATATAATAAATTATGTGACAATAGAGTGTTGAAGGAAGAATACAACATAGTTGAGAAAAAGGGACTTACCCATGCCCTAGACTTCCCTATAGTCTTTAAAATGGAATGGATCAGACTTTTTCTAAGTAGAATTCATGACAGCTACTTATGGTTAGAAGGAGGACCAATAAAGATAACCAAGAGAATCATTCATTGAGTCACAGGGTATCCAACCCTAGATTGACCTAAAACCTTAAGGAGTGATTCAAAAGAAGCCATAGAGAAGAACACTGGGGCTAAATGAAATATGAGGGGTATGCTAATTAAAACAATTAAGGACCCTCTCATAAAATTTTCTATTAGAGTTATCTCTCATAAATTCTATCAATCAAGCCAATTGAATAGTTTGCCTTGCATTGCAATCGATGTAGGATATAAGATTGTGAAAAAGGATCGCACATATGACCTAGCTGAGCTGCAATTGCAAAAAATCATGAAAAAATTGGGAACTATAAGAAGGTCCAAGAGTGCCCAATGCAAATTTGGATCAATTTTGAATGTATATTCTTTTATGTCTAGAATAAATTTCCTTCCTTTGGCAAGATAGGCTAGAAAAAAAATAGATCAGCTATTGTACAGATCAATGAATACATAGAGCAGATGGGGACAAATTTTGAAACAATTTTGACAAGCTATTTGAAGACTTTAAGAAGTCTATGAAATAGAGGCTTAGGATGCCTGTTTCCTTAGTTGAGTAGCAAATCAATGACATCTATTTCCTAGTTGACATTGATTGTACATATATTCAAGTTGCAGTGCCAAGAGTTAGATGGTTAAGGCCACTCAGCTATGAAATCAATATTGATGAAGCTTCAGCAACAATAAAAACTTTACTTACAGAAGAAATTGATAAAAGTTCTCAACCCTTTGGCACTTATGATGTTGTTAGATCCAAGGTGGATATGGAACACAAAACAACATTAGTTTTGAAAAAGAAAGACAGATTAGTGAAGAAGTTAATGGCTAGATTTGGTGAAGAAATAGCAGAAGGTGAGGATGATGATGAAGAGGAATATGAGGAAGAAGGAGAGTAGGATTAAGGGCCACTTGCCTTGACACAAGGCATGGGAGAAGCCATAGTAGATGGTGCCAAGGAAGAGGGAGTTGAGGAAGTACCTACTGAATCTTAGCCAAAGAAAAGAAAAGCCTCCACCAAACTAGTTTCAAAGCCTAAGAAAGTTGCCAAGCCAAGCCCTACCAAGCCCACAACAAGAGCAATCACTAGGGAAACCACTCAACAAGTCAAAGAATAGGCCAAGGAGAAGAAGAAGACAATAGAGCAATAAGGGCCAGCAAAGAAAAAGTTGAGAAGAAAATATGTTGCTCAACCTAACTCTAATGAAGAGAAAACCAAGTCAGAGGACATAAGCCAATTCAAAGTGGTACGTCATGCATCTAAATCTGATTTAGAAAGCATTTGTGATAATATTAAGGATAATGCTGACTTGACTAGCTTGAAAAGTGTTGATTTTGGTAAATTGAGTAGAGAAGAGCAAAACATGGTGGAAGAATCTATCTACACCATGATGTCCAAGTTCAAGACAACTCCACTTGAACTTGACAACTCAATACCAAATGATTTGTATTCAATTATTGAAAATAAATGGCATTACTACCTTAGCATGGAAAAGAAAATAAGAGAATCTACCTTAGCCAGGGTAATGCTTGAGCTAACAAAAGGTCAGATCACTAAGGCAAGCAAAAAGCATGGGTGTAAATTCTGTCCCAAGTATAGAGCCTTCAAAATTCTTCAGAATAATATTGAAGATGTTTTAAATAAATCAACAAAGATATGGAAGTTGATATATGGATTGACAATAGTGAAACCAAGAGAAGAGGATCCCCTTGCAGATAAAGCCAATGAAGAAAAAGAAGAGAATGACAAGGAGGAGGAAGTAGAGAAAGAGTCAAGGGAAAACATAGTGGAGGAGACACAACAAAGGATAGATAAAGTGGCAACTGCTGAGGAGTAGCAACAAGAATAAAGTGTGCAAGACACACAACTGCCACCCTTGAGCCTTCCACATGATACCACCACACCTGCAGATACAATAACTATAAATGATGTCCCTAACAACTCTGGTCAAAACAATAATCCATTGACTTTAGAGGATCTCAAAAAGATTCTTGACCAAACTACATTGCAAGCACAATTGTGTACAAATCTAGTTTTGGTTAGTGTGGAAGAATTACAAAAGGTTGTAGCAAATATAACAAGGGATAAGGAGAATCCACAAGAACCACCTTCTCATATCCCTACAACCACAAGTGGACAACCAACAATGCAAATAGTAGTAGATACATTTGCAAAGGTTGAGTCCACAGTTCAAGTCTTGATGATTGAACAAAAGACATAGAGTATAGAGGAGAAAGAGCCTACAAGGGAGCAAATAAGACATATAGATATATCTGTCTCTATAGCAGAAGTACAAGGTGCAGCCCCACAGATCACAGTGATTGATAAGGAAAGATCTGAAGAGGAAAAGGAAAGTCCTAAGGAGAAGGAGTAAGATGGAATACTCACATTAGTAAATTTGCCTACAATAGGGACTCCAACAATGCTTTAGAAGCTGAGCACTATCACCATGCCGCTACAAATATCTGCACTAGGCTTGAGCTCAATAAGAGTAGCAAGGTAACTTCACTATGGAGACCCTACATTAGATGAGGACATAGTCATCCCCAAATATGACTATGAAACTATGAACATTGATCAAATCAATGAAATGCAAGAGGCACTAGAGAGGAAAAAGAAGCAGGAGATACTCAGGAGCAAGTATAAATAGAGGAAATCATTGATTGAAATAAAGGACATCTTTGTAGATGCCTTCAGCTTGCAAACACCAAATGAAACAAGGTCAATTATGGAACAAATTTCAAGTATAGTGGACCAGGTGCAAAATGAAGACCTTGATACAAATGCCAAACTGCTTGAATGGTCAAAAAGGAAATTTTAGGTGAAGGTAAATGAGAAAATCTCTACTGAAATTGCACTTTCACAAGTTGAGCTGGCAAAGAAAATTGAAAAGGTAAAGGCAGTACTTGAGAACATATTGGCATTGTACTCAAAATTGTGTGACCCATCAATTTTCACACAGGAAACTAGCCAAAGGATTATGAGCTTGGAAAGAGATTTGAAGTTATCTACTATGCAACTACCAAGAGATCTAGCTTAGAGTGAGAAGCATTTTCACACTACGCTTCACACTCAAAAGGAATTAGTTGTGTTAATAATAGATGAGGCAAATACAAAGGCCAAATTAATTCAAATACAATCTGCCATAACCCCAGACATGGAAATTTTGCAAAAAGAATTGGCCTATGCTGAAAATGTGTTAAAGAAAGACCCCAGTATTTCTACATTAGAAGGCCTAGTTCACCTTGCAACAGAGTTAGCCATCTAGATAAAATCACTAGAAATTGCACTACAAAACTAGGATGCTACTCTTAGGATAGTAATGGATGTAAACAGATCCTTTTTGGTAAAATACTCAGTTAATGTATAGACCCCTTTGACATAAGTATCAAAAAGGGGGAGATAAATTTTGAGGGGGAGAAATAGAAAAGCCAAAAGGAAACTATAACTATAAGGGAAGATATGTCAAAATAGAGCAGATAAGAGAAATAATGATAAGGCAAGGCATATCAAAATCAACATGAGATAAATCTAGCATGAGAAGTTTTGGATACAGCAAAGGAACATCAACTCAAGGGGAGTTACAAATTTTGAGGCATAAAATCCTTCACAAAAATTTTGAACAATTTTGAAGTTTTGTATATATGCCAAATAGAATGTATATTATACTCGAAGAAATTTGATTCATCATGTATAGTTAAGTGTTTTTGACACTCATGTCAAAGGGGGAGATTTTTGATCTCAGACAATTGAGTGTCAACAAACTTAATAAATTTTCTAAGTTGATGCCAATTATAATATAGATGCCAAGTTACAATATGTGCCAAGCTAGAAATTCAACAAGTGTTGAGTCATTCAGATGCCGAGCAGATAGATAGTGTCGAGAAAGTTTCAATTGCCAAGTGACTAATAGATGTCAAGCCAGTATATGTGCTGAGTAAACTATAGGTTCTGAGCAAGAAATAATTTCTATAAGTGCCGATCATCACTAATCACTAAGTGTTGAGTAACACAAAATCAACATAAGAGTTTGTGCCCTCACAAACTAAGATGTAAACTATTTTTGAGCCGACATATGATAAATCTCAAAGGATTAAAATATAAGATCAAATCTATTTGATTCCCTATGAAATTAATATGCAACCAATCAGAAAAATGGAAAGAATTGAGTGGGAAAGATGGATGAATCTCAATCATAGATTCATACGTAACCCTAAGTCATGAAACCTTTTTAAGGAGGTCAAAACCCCATAATTTAGTACTATATGAGAAAGTATGTGAGAAGAGACTAAAGAAGGAGAGGAATGATAGAGTGAAAAAGAGGAAAGAACATAAGGGTGAAGCGTACATTCAAGGTGACTTAGTAAAATAGAGGAATTGTTAGATCAGTTAACAATAGAATAGAGTATCAGCATTTCATATAGAATTATATCAGATTAAAGAGGATCAGATCAGAATGGACTAAACATTGATCTGAAATTAGCAATTGAAGATTATAAGTGATTAGGTCAACACATTCTACTATACTTTCTAGCTATTGTATTAGGAGAATGAAAATCCTATGAAGATAGGTTGGTTTAATAGCCATTTTGTAGATCCTTTAATAGGGTGACATTTCAAGTGAATATTTTGTAAATCCTTTAGACAGGTACACTTTTAACAGAGTGTTAGAGCCTTTAATAGGGTAGTCCTCTCACAGGGTAGACCATTAATGATGGTCAAACTTTGTAACCTTGACAAGTTACATATTGCTATAGTGATAAGTTGTGGGTGTCATCCCCACCCTAGTTTTACCTTCTCATTTTGGAGGGTTTCTGGGTGATCAAATATTGTGTTATCTATTTTCATGTATGCCTTTACTTTCATGTTAATTAGAAAGCTTACATGCATGTATTGATCTCAGTTAAAAGTTTTATAGCTTAAAGTTTGGTACTTTTGATTCAACCCCCCCTCTCAAAAGTATTCTTCCTACTTCTAAATTCCAATAGATGATTGGAAAAATAAAGAAGAATTTTATTCCTCTAGATTACCAAGTTAACCTATTGAGAAGAATGCATAACTTAAGAAAAAAATAACACAAGTGTAAAGGAATATACTGAGTAATTCTACAAATTGGATATCAAATCTAGACATGTATATGATGAAGTTGAAAAGGTGGCTAGATAACTAAATAGTTTGAGGACATATATTGAAGATGAGATCTAATAGCTAGGTTTTTTACCTTTTGTCATATGTTATACCTCATAGTGAAAAAACCTAGGGTCATATTTCAAAATTGGTATTTCTCTGTCAAAATCCTAGTTCAAAATTCCTAAAGAAAAAAAAACCCTCATTGTGTGCCCTAGCTTTCAAAAAGGTAATTAAATGTAAATTCCAAATTATATTAGCATGGGATGGACTTAACTTAAGTTTTCTTTTTTACAAAGATTACTTTATTTTATTTTCCATGATTTAAACCTCTTAATTTCCAAGTTTGCATTAACCATGGTCATCTCTCCTAAGAATTAAATGAAAAATCTAAACTTAGATGAGTAATTTTGGTCAACTATCAATCTCAGTAAGATCGACTCTTAGCACCCTTGTGCCACATAGCACCTGTTGATGGTAGGTCTTGATTGTGCTACAAATTTGAAGTTCATCAGATCCTTTTCAAAATTTGTTAGTATCTTCCAATACACATTTCATTTTAATTTGATCCTATTGGTGGGGTCATTCTAAATGGGTTGTTCTACTTTTAATCTTGATGCATCGTTGATCTTTTAAGATCAACAACTGGCACTTTATTGCAAGATGGAGTTGCTCAAACATTAACCAAAGTGTGGAAGCACTATGTTGACACCTATCCAAGATGACGATAGGAGAAATGTGACATATAGCTCTCAAAAGTGTTTCTTTTACATTGTTGATGATCTCAACAAGATCAACGACTAGCACTTACCCACAAGATGAAAGTGAAAGGTTTTTAAACGAAGCGGGCAAGCACCTTGTTGACAATTGGCATATAATGACATCAACACCTTAGTCTCTAAGAAGTATTACTACTATTGATAGGTGTCATATACTATTACGACAAGTGTAATGCATTCATTGGCTGAAATATTTGACTCAACACTACTCGATGTGACTCTGTTCCATCATTGATCTTTTCCAGATCAATGGATGGCACTTTCCCACTATCCCAAGATGTAGGTTTTTAAAACAATGCGGGCAAGTGCCTCAATGACACCTATCCCTACTGATTCCATGACTAGTGTTTCACACTATTCAAAAGATATAGATTGTTCCACTGTTGATCTTGGTGAGATCAACAGATGGCGCTTTACTACTTTGAGAAAGTACTTGATATTTATACAAAGTAGGGAAATGCCAACAGGATACATAGTAGATAATGATGTCATGGACCCACTCCTTTCAAAGGCAATAATGAAGTCTCTATCGTAGTAGTTTTCAGATACGTTGGTGAAAGGGAGAAATTCTATTGGCTTGTCTAGCTGACTAGATATTACAAAGGTATGATTTCCTATGATCGTTGATCTTGGTAAGATCAATAATTGGAATTTACCCACAATATGAAGTTACATGACATTTAAACAAAGTGGGGAAGCACCATTCTGCCATGTGGCATGGTGGGACCTGGGTGATGAAAACTACCGACTCATGCCAGATTGAAAAAGGTACTTAGATGGAGTGAGTTAATTGGTTGAATAAATTACTACTGGCCAGGTTGGAAATGAGTGGGCTAGTGTAGCCACTTTTCAAAAGGATTTATTAATAAGATATTATTGTTTCTTATGATCATCGATCTTGGTAAGATCAATGATTAGCACTTCACCACTTTATGAAGTTGCAGGAATTTTAAGCAAAGTGGGGAAGCACCTGCTTGACACGTGACAAGGATCTCAAATCTTTAAAAAGCTTTCTCTCTCAAGTGAAGCCATCTAATGCTATGAGATCAATGGATGAAATTCAAACCTAAAATGTAACATGAAAATTAATGGTTAGGGACATTAATGTTGCTCAAAATTCCTTCGTGTGATCTTAATACTTCAGTATAACTTGCAGATTCACCATTACTGAGCCACAATATCACAAATTTCTTAGAGTGCAAGGGTTTACATAGCTACGAAATGAAATTATGCAAGGTTTTCAATGAATTATAGAACAATTTAAAAAGAAAAGGAAGCATAATTTAGTGGGTAAGTGGTTTGAAACTATTGAAATTAAGAAATTAGAATAGTGTGAAGTTGAATTTTCAAAATACCTCCATGAATTGAATTCTCTAGCCACTGATTACCTTAAGAGATCTGTCCACGATTATTTCCTTGAATAATTTCCTTTTTCTATACATGAATTGAAAAAATGTAGAGAGCTTACCCCAAAAAGCCCTAGGTTGGTTGTCGGTGAGGATTTTTATGATAGAGCCAATTGGGTAAGAGATGCTTAGATTTCTATAGGAGGTTTAGAATTGTTTAGAAAATGGTTTGCCGAACACAACTAAGACACCTCTTTGAGAAATGTTTGGGAGTTTGATATCGGTAAATTGGTGGTTCCTAGGGTTTTCTTTGATAGTGATCTATTGTCTGATATGGCTAAGAAATATGACCAAATCACTAGGATTGTAAAGAATCATGCTAGAGATAACCCTTTTAGGGTTTCACCTACATTGATCAGTGAGGTGTTTAAACTCAACCTAGCCATGTAGTCCATGAGAAAATTGATATGGATGATCTTCAGGCAAGATACAATGCTCAAAGGGTGTATTTGTGAGTGAGGCCATTGCAACAACATATTGTTAAGATTGGGTCGTTACCCCTAGTTACACCAAGTACCCTAGAGCCATTGCTGAAAAAATATTTTAATCCTAGAGCCCAAGCCCTATATTTTACTCTTTGCCAAATATTTAAAATGGATGAGCATGAATACATCCAAGGTTATATTGTTCTCATTATGGCTCAGACCTTGTAGCTTGGAATGAGCACAATTCTTGATTTTGCTACTTTCCTTTCTGAGGAAATTCATAATGGTTTAGTTGGAATATCTTAGGGTAAGATAAATAAGCCTTTTTGCTGGTATTCCTTGTTGGTGCACATATGTCTTTACAAGGGAGTTACCTTCTTCTCTAAGGAAATGAAGCTAGAACTAGAAAGGGATGGAGAGAAGCTCCCAGTTCAATTATGGAGTGCTGACATGACTTGGAAAGTCAGGGATGCCAGCTATGTTAGATTTGACAAATACTTTGCATCAAGGCTTAGATTGTTCTCAAGAGGGGATAGTCCAAGGATCTTGTAGCCTATACTAGAACTAATCAGACCCAAGGACCATGCCAAGTGACTTTTGGTCAGTCATAATTGGGGGGCCATAATCCCATTTAATGTTTTCACTATGATTAGGGTCTATGGTTTCTTGGGAAAACCCCATGTTTTACCTTTCCATGTACCTCTGAAGATAGGAAATGTAGAATTGCTATGGAAGATTGGAACAATTGAGGAAAGGGATATGTTAGGCAAAAGTAAAGGCACATTTTTCCTTGCTGTCACTGTGGCTCATGATTTTAGTTTGTTAAGAAAGGGTGGAGGAATCTTAGTTTTTTTTCTGGATAGATATCATATGGTTCAATCCCATACAAGATACATTGATCTAGAGGGATTCTATGACCACTTGAGGGAGAGAACCAAAGATAAGGCTATTACACAAATGGTGTACTTCTTAGAAGATGTTATTAGAAATATTTTTTCATTACAAGAGTAGGAAGTTAGAAAAGAAAAGTGGATATTTTTCAGTAAAATTTTAGAATTCATTAATGCTTTTGATCTTGATTATAACCCCTTGAAAGATAAAAAGTACTGGGGGGCCAAAATAATGTATTTATGAATAATTTTGCTGTGATAATGCAAACTATGAATGAAAATAAGAACATCTTAGTCAAAGCATAGCTTGATAGAGCAATAGAGGTGGACAGAAGGATAAATAGCAGAATGATAGTTACTCCAGGCCAGTATACAATACAGAGGAGGGCAGGATATATTGTGGCTCAGAATATACAACATGTTCCCCCTTAGAAAAGGCCAAGACCAAAGAGTCCACCTGACACCAATGCACCCAAGAGATAGAGATTAGAACAAGGATCCTATTCTTGTGTAGGAGAATATTCACCATCTCAAAGCCCACTCAGGATATAAGATGAAGCATCTTTGAGAGAACAATTGAGACAAGTGGGTGGAGAAGGAGATATCATTGTTACCATTGCTGATATAGAAAGAGGAGTGCCTAAGGAGCCCCCTATGCCATCTTTTGACCTTATTGTTGCTGATTATAGAGGTAAGGAGATAGATCCTATCATTGCTCAAGCCTCTCAAAAGTTCATAGATGATGAAAATTTTGTTAGATCTAGGGCCTTTGCATAATTTTTGTGGAGAAAAATATAGGAAATTTTGAGGAAAAATGTAAAACAATAAAAGCAGAGCAACCAAGAAAATTAAAATTTGAAATTGAAGAAGAGGTTAATGCCAATTTTTTGGAGGATTTTTCCCAGCTAACACCTAAGGCTAGAAGATAGTTAGTTAGAGACTCAAGAGTCCTAGTTTTGCATGAGTGGGACATAGCTAATGCTATGATTTTTGACTCCATCAGAAAGGAAAAAGATGTACAATACAAAATAGAAGAAGAAATATTACAAGCACATCGGGGAATAAAATTTAGTAATGATCATCAAGACCTAGTCATATGGTCTATTAAAAAAAGGAATAAGACTAGCATGCAAGAAATTTCAAGTGCTGAACATACTGGTGTTCTTACATTATATAGGGCTGATGAAGTAGATAGTTAGCAAGTTACAATAATGGCTCGAGAAATGTTAAATTTTGGATATGTGGTAGCTAGGAAGGAAAAGAGTAGATTTTTAGAACTCAATACCAAGTTTGAATAAATACTTAAGGCATATGAGGAAAGAGGAAAGAAAATACAATTATTGAAAAATCAAGTATCCCAAATGGACAAACAACTTGCAAAGAGGAAAATGGGAGAATCTACCAGGCCAAAAATTGTATATCCTCGCCCCTCAATTGACCCATTTAAATCCACCCCCATTGTTGAATTACTAGATACCCCACAGAGGCCTAAATTCTACACCGTGGAGGAATTTGAAGAAGAAAAGAATAAATTATGGGAAATATATGTTGAATTGAACAATTAATATGAGGAGAAGCTTAGACAAACAATTTTGTACTTAGTAGATAAAATTTATTGGATAGCCTTTTATGACTAGTAGGAAAGAATCCTAGAGATATGGGATGAAATAAAGAGAGATAAAGACAAATTGAAGCCCATTGTGCAAAAATGGAATGAAAGAAATGATGATATTATTGTTATGTGTATTTTTGTCATCCAATTATCATGTCATCAAATAGAGAATTTTTGTGATATACTTAGTCATTTGAAAGACTTTGATGAGAAATAGGTTTCTGTTCAAAAGATAATAGCAATTTGTCTTTCCAAGTATATAGCAAAGAAGTTTGATCTTTTTTCCAATGCACTCAGAAAGATTGACAAATTAAAAGAAAAGGACAAGTGGGGAAAGGAATTAGATGAAGTATTATGCCATAGAATGAATAATGTCATAAATGAAAAGGGGTATGTACTATGGGCAATGAATAATGAAGAATTTGTCAAAGTACAATTATTCTACAATTTTATTAGAAAAGATTTTGTTGAAATAGAAAAGAGTGGAAATTCTATAGTAAAAGTGTAGCAGGAAATCTTGAATTTTGATTGGCTTGATGGCACTGTTTTCAACAAATGGAAAGAAGAATTTGTGTCTTTGGAATAGGTGGCAGAAGATGATGGCCCAAATGAGGACTTAGAAGTAACTGTTACCCTAACAGTTCATGATGAAGACAGTGAAGATCCTTGAGTTGAGGTTAACTTGCAAGCATCAGAACATGACACATCATTAGCAAGCTTGATAGCCACATATTCTGTGGAATCATAATAGAAAAAAAACTAATCATGGAATTCATAGCCTTTGAAAATGTAACAAAAAGTGGGCCCACCAAAAGAATACTTTGATGTAAATTTTTTTTGTTATACGCAATTTTGTCTTTTTGTGATAGCTTTAAAATGTAAATATCTTTTGTCAAAAAGGACAGCTATTAGTTCTATATGCCTAAAGCTTGTTGCATCTCACATTATATAAGTTATATTCTAGGGCATGGATAAGGAGTCCAAATTATTATCTTTCTAAGTTTTTACTAAGTCTATTCGGTCCAACTTTTCTTGATGTATACTTTGTGCTATGTTTTCCCTGCAATTTTGTGAGAATACATCAACTTGATAGGATTTATATGTTTTGTCTTGAGTCATTCTAATTCTTATTCAACTATATACAATTTTTCAAAATGGAATTAATACAAATATGAACTATCCCCACATTTTTTTTGATTGAATCTTGTCTCCATTTTTATTATCTAACTATCTTGAGATTGTATGAGTAAGGCTTATTCAATTGAATGCAATTAAATCAAGTTGTATGTCAATTCACTATTCTCTTAATTCAAAGGATTAAATAAATGCTTTAGTGAAATTGATAGGATTGCCATGGTAGTGGGATGGATGTTTGTAAGAATGATTTTTAGTAACAATTGTTGATATTATTGATTGTAATGCAGTCAATCAGATCTAGGAATTGAATGGACTCTGAATCCTAATGGACGAGGCACTAATTTGGCTAGTTCAATTTGTAGATGGAAAGATCATAAATGAGCATCAAGCTTAAATTAAAAACCAATTTAATTTTAATGTTTGAAGGATATCAATCTTGGTCAACACTTGTTTGCATTTAATCTCTGAGTTTAGTCAGCTTCTATTGTCAGAAATATTTGTAAACTTGAGAAGAATAATGACCAAATCTGCTTTTAACGGATGTGTATTGTTGTGGAAGGAGTAAAATATATGTGCAGTGTCAAGTTGCAAAATCTTCCATCCCTAAGGTATACCTACCATGGTTCTGCAAACTCTAAAGAGTAGAAAATCCATCTTGATTTTGTTGAAGTTGGGCCCAGATATGAAACACATTCAATTGTTCATAGGAAGTAGCTGATCCTTAGGTTGTTATGCTCTTTTATTATCTTGGTATTAAGTTGTGTGATTAATGGTTGAAAAACACCAACAAGATCAATTATGTTAAGATGGGTATTATAGAAGAAGTATATTAGTACACTTTGAAAATTGAAGAAAAGTTGGAAAAGAAGTATGATCAAAGATAAAGAGGTAGAGGTGGTAGATTTCAAAAAAGTAGAGGCACAACCTATGGAGAAGGTAGCTAATTTGACAATGTAATGCAAGATAAAGGAAAGAGAAAATGGGAAGAATAACTTATTGGAAAAAGGGGTAATTACAATAGAGGTATCTACACTAGTTACTCTAGGAATAATAATGGTGGTAAGAGAGAGGAGAGATATTTGTTTAAAGGTACTTGTTTCAAATATGGAAAAGGATACAAAGCCTTTGAATGCAGTAACTTTGGTAACAAGATTGGAGGTAGCCGTAGGAATAATTTTTCTTGTGAATAGGTTTCTAAAACACCTAATGAATCTGAGTGTAGTCAAAACTTGATGATAAGAAGAGTTTTGTAGAATGAGAAAATTGACAAAGAACCTATCTTAAGAAGTTTGTTCAAGGCCAAGTGTAAGATTATTGGAAAACATTGCAAGATAATCATTGATAGTGGAAGTTCTGATAATTTGGCACCTAAGGAGCTAGTTAAAAAGTTGTAGTTGCAAAGATTGAAACAACCTAAACCTTATCATGTTTCTTGGATCCAGAAAGAGCATAAATTACTTGTAAGTGATAAATACCTTGTTAAGTTCAAAACTGGGAATTATCATGATGAAGTCTTGTGTAATATTATGGATTTCTATCATATTATGTTGGGTAGACCTTGACAATATGATAGACAAGCCTTATATGATAGTATATTGAATTAGTATACTAATTGGGTTAATGGAAAGAAGAAAATTTTGTTACCTTTGGTATAAAATCTTGATGAGAATCACTATACCATAGTTAGAGTATGTTTGGTTGAAGGATAATAGTTTGCTAAAGATGAAAAAGAACATAATGCTTGTTTTTCATTCTTAGAAAGACTAAGAAACAAGATAAACTGGAACATACACTTGAGATTCAATCTTTGTTGGAAAAGTTTTAAGACATTATTTCTAATAATATATCTAATGGTTTATCTCCTGTGAGAAGTATTATTCACTGTAGAGAACTGATACCTAGAGCTACTTTTCCTATTAAAGCACCACATAGATTGACAACTACTAAAAATGCCAAGCTGAATAGACAAGTGGAAGAATTTCTTAGAAAGGTTTTCATTAGAGAAAGATCAAGTCCTTGTTTTGTAATTGTTGTATTAGCACCTAAGAAGAATGAAGAATGGAGAATGTACACCAATTCTAGATATATTAATAAGAACACACTAAAGTATAGGTTTTCCTTTCCTAGGATGGATGCCATAATGGATTGTTTGAGCAAGGTATTTTATAAAGATTGATTTGAAAGGTGGCTATCATCATATCAAAATTAGAGAAGGAGATGAATGGAATAATACTTTCAAGACTAATGAAGGGTTGTATGAATGGTTGGTTATGCCTTTTGGTTTAACTAACACACCTAGTACTTTGAAGAGGTTGATGAATGAGGTTTTGAAGAAATTTTTGGGTAAGTTTGTGATTGTATATCTTGACAACATTCTAATATTCAATAAGACTAAAGAAGAACACCTTGCACATATCATACAAGTATTGTAGAGATTAAAGGAATACATATTACCAATTAACTTGAAGAAATGTTCATGCATGAAGTAGGGGCTTATGTATCTTTGTTTTTTCATTTCGGTTGATGGTTTGAAGGTGGATCTTGAAAAGGTAAAAATTATTCTTGATTTTCCTACACTTAAGAATGTCAGAGAAGTTAGATCATTTCATGGATTGGCAAGTTTCTATAGAAATTTTATATGGAATTTTAGTTCCATATGTAATTCTATGACATAAATATTGAGAGGCAACAAGAAAGATTTCAAGTGGATACATGAAGCACATAAGTGTTTTGAAACATTGAAACAGAGTAGAAAAATTTCCTACACTTGCTTTGCATGATTTTAGTAAAGTTTTTCAAGTTGATTGTGATGGTAGTGAAAGTGACATTGCAGTTGTTTTGAGTCAAGAATGAAGATCTATAGCTTTCTATATTGAGAAGTTGAATGATGCTAAGAGAAGATATTTTGTTTATGATCAAGAATTATATGTTATTCTTCTAGCTTTGAAGAGGTGGGGACATTCTTTGATTAAAACATCTATAAGCTTTTCTTTTCAATGAATAACCAAGGAACATACCTTCATCACTTCTTGCATCAAATTTAACAATGTCATCATATCTCTTGATTTAATATTTACTTCCAAAAAATCTAAAATATTTCATTGATGGTGCATGTATAAAAAAAAGTTCATAAGGTGTCTTATTATGATGCAGGGGCATGCCAAGTTTTCTTGGTGACTACTTTAGAGGAATGCTTAGTAGTTACATTGGAGGTAATTTGTGTGTTTATAAAGTATGCTCGGCTAAGCTCTAGTTCATGCTTGGTGACTAAAGGAGCTCAGTCATCTTTGGATAGTTCTCAATTGGAAGGAATGTGGCCTCACTGATCAACTTGATAGAATAATGGACTTGATGATCTTGGTGGAGCTCAGTCATTGAAAGGAGCTTGGTAATGTTGGTGGAGCTCAACTCATACTACAGGGTTAGGATTGCAGTATTACTCAAGTAGCTCGATTGATAAAGTTATTTGGTTACTCGATAGTTGGTGGAGATCTACGATGCTTGTGGTTTTGCTGATGTGTAATGTTTATCCCCCTTATGGCGTAGAATGTTAAAACCTACAAGTATTCATTAGTAAAAAGTGGAAAAGATTATATATAGAAACATTGCTATAGTATTAAATCCATACAATTATTAAACTAAATTCTAACCAAGCTAGCCTTCCTAATCCTTTGGAGGAGTCCTTTTTCAAATGACCTAACCCTCTTCTGAGAATATGTCTCAATTAAGTGATTATCATGGAAAAGAGCATCTTCCTTAGGCCTCTTGGGATCTTTGGTAATCACTACTTGGTAGAGATCCCACCTCTAACCAAGTCTTTTTTTATCTAACATATGCATATGTTTGACCACTATAATATATATTGTTGCTAAGAGGTCCTCTATAAACCTCTTTCTAAATTCCATTTTAAGAATCTCAACATTCATAAAAAATGTCTCTCTGATCTCTGTGAGTTTAACTAAAATAATATTCTCTACAACTATATCTTTTAGAAATAATTCCTCATAATCTAGGATGATGAACATTCTATTAGTAATGATTATAAAATGTCACACAAGTAATCTCATACCTCTGTCCTATCTCTACTGGCCACAACTTTAGACTGGATCCTCTTATTGACATTCTAGTCATATTTATTATTAGTGACATACACTTATTTAGATTGTAAGTTTATAACAAGCTTATTGTATAGTTAAAAGTGTTAACCCATCATTTTAGTTGCTATCAAATCCTTTGGATAGATTTTAGTTTGTACCAATCAATTACTAAAAAGTTGATGATTAACATTATAAACCAAGCATCTTAGTGTATGCTATGTTTTCTAGTGCAAATTGAGTTGTGCAGTGCTTACCGAGTTTGTAGTTTATGTGATGCAAGTCTAGTGTTAACTTAGCTACTCGGCCTTAACCAAGTGACTCAATTTATACTAAGCTCATAGTGATAGCATTGACTAAGCTATGTAGTGTGAATCAAGTGATTCGATTTATATGCAAAGTTTCAAAGCATTCACTAAGTCATCAGTATAAACTAAGTTCAAGACTACTTGGAAGTGATCAGTATGGACCAAGCTTCTATGTCTACCAAGTGCATGATGATGCCAAGCATTGACAATGGATGCTGAGTATTAGAACTTCATTGAGTCAGTCTTCAGAACCTGAGTTTCTACACTTTGGCTGACTTTGTAATATTTGTGTAAACTTGTATTGTGCTCAACTTTGTAATTTTGTAATTGGATTGATATATATGTAATGTATTGTATCACATCCAAATCATCAAATCTAAGTAATGTAATAATCAAAGAAGAGCAAGAGAGTGAATTAGAAAGGCTGCAACAGTATAAGGAGCAACAAATATTTATCTATCACAACAAGGTGATTTATACACTCAAATGAATCTCATTCAACAAACCAAGTTGCAGATCAAAGATTAGCTATTGCTTCATCCTAACAAGTGGATCAGTCAAATCCTTTAACAAGGTAGACCTAATAGTCTTGTGTAAATCTCTTCACAAGTGCATACTTCATTGTATGTTTGTAAATCCTTTTGTAATATGGACCTAGTAGTCCTTATTGCTCCTAATAGGGAAGATCATCAAAAGCAATCATTGTAAGCCTTAACAGGCCAACTTTATGCTATAGTACTAAAGCTTGTGGGTATCATCCCCACCCCAATTCTACTTTCTATTTTGAAGATTTCTAGGTCACCAATTGTGTGTCAAAAGTGTTATGTATGCTTTAATGTTTTCAGTTTCTCATGCATGTGATTAGATCAAAATTCACATGAAGGATTAATTGCTAATTAAGCATTAAGTTTTATTAGTCACTGATTCACCCCTCCCCTCTCAGTAACTTAGCCTATCATAATATTTCTAACAATTAGTATCAGAGCATTATGATTCTCAGAAGATAAGTTTAATAGCTTGAGCAAAGATCAAAGGCAATGGTGGTATTCAAACTTGACAAGGATATTGACAATGAGAAGCTAGATTTGGAATTGGCTATTTGATAACTCAAAAAAGAAAAAGACCAACTCTCTCAATCCCTGAAAAGAAGAAAAAATCTTGCAATCTAGATGAATGATCCATTCTACATTGAAGAAAGAATTGAAGAAATCCATTCAAGCAATTCAGATGAAGCTGATGAAGCAATCAAAAAACTATTGGAAAAGAATAGTACTCTTCAAGAAGAAGTAAGAAAATTAAGAAGAGAGCAAGAAATTTAGTCAGTAAGATTGTGTAAAGTCCTAGAAGAGAAAAACAAGATAAGAGAAGAGATATAAGGAAAGAAAAATGAAATTCAACACCTATCCCTTCAGCAAGTAGACTTCATTGATCAACTCATGAATGCAAATGAATAAATCATGAATCTAAGATTAGAGAATGAAATATTGTAGAATGATCTAAACTTTGAAAGACAAACCAATGAAAGGATACTAAAATCCCAAGCAGAGATGAATTAGTTGAATGAGTAAAGTCATTATAGACAAAAAGGAAAAGTAGGAATTGGATATACAGAAGAAGGTGAATCATCCAAGCAAGGAGCTCAAAAGAATAGAAAACCTACTTGCAATCATTGTGGTAAGATAGGTCATACATCAAAAAAATGTTGGAGCAATGGGAAAGAAAAATTCAATGGAAAATGCTACAATTGTAATCAGCATGGTCATAAAGAAAATGAATGCAAAGAGAAACCAAGATTTGAAGGAAAATGTCACAAATGTAAGAAGTATGGGCACAAGTCATCAAAATGCAAAACTAAGATATTGAATCTAGTTGAAAAAATTGTAAAAGCTATATTTGGTTGGGACTATAACACTTGGTGCAGATGTCATTACTGTGGAGAATTTGGACACATTGGAATGAATTGTGAGAAACATCACTTAAGGAAAAGATATACTACCAAAAGATGTTTTATTTGTATAGAACATGGTCATCTTGCCAAGAATTGTATGAATATTGGAAGAATTGAAGATGAAAAGAAGGCAAAAGCTAATAGAATCAGAAAGAAGATGAGACAACAATGGGTTCCAAAGTCTATCGTGAATGTAAGTTTGAGCAATGATGATCAAGTTACTCAAGAATTGGGTGACTCCACCATTTCCACTTGATTTCTCAAAGGAGAACTAGAACTAGGATTTTGAAGAAGGCATCTAATATCAGTTCTAGATGATAGATCAAAAGATCTATATCAATATTTAAGATGTAGAGGGATCACCTAGTAAGAGATGGTAGTCATTACCGAGTAAGGTCGGGTTACAAACTCTACTGAGTAAGGTTGGGAGTAACTAAGTTTTATGTGGTTACCAAATCATGGAAGACTCTACTAAGTATTCAATGCAAGTGAAGTGCATTATATTCTATCATTTGAGCTAACATTTGTACCTGGCATTTATGGAAAAATTTGATAAAAAGAGTGAAATCAAAGTCATTGCTCATCGTGAATTTTCAAGAGCTATATGTGTAGAGTGATCTTTAGAGCATTCAAGTGATTTGAGTGAATTATTACCAAAAGTTTTTAAATTCTCTCAAACCCTATCGAGTGAAGATGACATCCACTAGCAACAAAGTGAGAGGTTCAAACATGTTGGTTCATGGTGTGGAATGGAAGGCATCTGATTTCAAGTTGACTCCTATAGTTGCAGAAACCCTAAATCCAAGTGGCGCATAGTCTCAAATCCCTCCTAAGGTACTATTAATTAATGATATCTATTTGCATTTAAAATGGACAATTCAAGATATTGGTACACTAGAGATGGATGAATGTTTGAAGGAATTATGTGTTGATGGTGTGTTGAAACCTAAGCATCAACATCTTGAAGAAAAAGGTTTAACCCATATTCCTCACATGCCACAAAATTTCCAAGTGAAATTGATAAGATTTATCCTTATTCATGTGCATAATGGTTAGCTATGGCCGAGGCAACTAGTTTTGATAATAAAGAAGATGATCCACAGGAACACTAGTCTCTCAATGTTAGCAAAAGCTAAAATGACTAAAACCCCAGGTCAGGTTGAATTGGAGAAGAAAACCCTAGCCAAGTGGGATGGAAGGGGAATGAATATAAGCAATGTCACTAACATGAAATTGGATTTTGGCATTCATGTCATTGCCCACAAAATCTACAATTCAAGCAGATTGAATAGTGTATCTGGAAAAGCAGTTGATTTGGCATATAAGGTGGTCAAGAAGAACCTCTCTCTTGACCTTGCCAAGTTACTACTGAACCAGTTCAACAAAAACATGAAGAATATCATAACTTCCAAAAAAAATCCATGCAAGTTTGGTTCACTCTTGACATGTTTATTTTTCTATGTTTAGAAATTCTTCCCATCAAAAGGTACTATTGTTTGGAGAAAAGATGTGCTAGTCCTTTATTAGATTAATGAGTACATTAAAGAAATGGGAGAAAATTATGCAAGCATTATGGACAACTATTTGGATGCATTTAAGGATAAAATGAATAACAGATTCTGGATTCCTAGAAAATTAGTTGAAGATTACAAAGATGATGTCTGTTTTAAGGTTTATAGTGACAAAGTTTACATTCAAGTAGTTAGGCAAAGAATTGCATGGGTAAAACCTATAGGATATGAGGTAAATATTGATGAAACCAAAGACATAATTGAGGCATTAATAAATGAGCTAGTGCATCCCAAGGATTCTTATTTTTGCACCTATGATGAGGCAAGGGCCAAGATAGAACTAGAAATAAAGCTTCCTCAAGTAATTAACAAGGGCAAGAAGAGGATTGCTGAACTGAAAACTAGTTCTACTCTTCTGTTAACTGAAGGAAAAGGAGAGGATGAAGAAAATTCATAAGAAGAAGAGCCAGTAAAGAAGAAGGGTATGGTAATCATTACCAAGCCTTCTAAAATATCCACTACCATGTTCACAAGGAGATCATCAAGTAAGAAAATAAATAAGGGAGGAGACATAATCTCCAAGAGGTCTCCACCTTCATTTGAGGAAAGAATTAAAGAATTGGAATTAGGTTTCAGAATTACAAATTTTAAAGCACTAAAATATGAGACCAAGACTATTGATGAGTAGAAGTAGATAGAAGATATATTAATTTATAAGATGGGTAAGTGGAAATACTCACTTGACCAGCTTACTCAATAGATTCCTAATGCTTTAATGGACAAGATTAAGCCAAGATGGGAGCATGCCATTTAAACTACAAAATATATATATGAGAAGACCTTAAGGAAACTCATGCCAAATTTGAATGACAAGAAGGTGAAGGAATCTTTGAACAAAAATGAAGAAAAGTTAACTTTAAGATTTAATACTTGTCTCACACTATTGAAAGAAATTGAGCATGTTGTGAAGAATGCTACAAACACATGGTAGAATTTCTATCTTCTTCACAAATTGAGTGATTTTGCAGCTAGTATAAGTGATAGGGATGATGATGATGACTAGGAGAAAGATGATGAAGAGGTGACTCATTTTGATAATGTAGATGATGAAGAGGAATGGGGGCAGGAAGCTATCGAGGAAGATGTGCAAGATGTTGAGGAGATTGACCTGGTGAAGATTGTTGTAGTGGTCATAGCCTCACTTCCTAATTCTCCCAAAAAAACATTGATAACATCAAGCTTGGAGACAACATCAACAGGATTGATTGTGACTAGCACTGAAAGCACAAGTACTCAATCAATCTCTATACTTGTCCAACTCAGTACTTCATTGATAGTAGTACCAAGTACTTCATATACCATGATGTAAAATCTTCCCTCTACATCAATTTTGGCTACATCAGGTATTCCCACTTCTAGTATTTCAATAAGTGCAATATCCATTTTTGAAGCGAGTACTACCATTTTAAAAATTGTTCAGGTATTCCTACTTCTAGTATTCCAATTTGTAGTGAGTATTACCATTTCAATGATTGTTTCCATTCCTATTACATTGAGCAATAAGTGCAAGGAAAATTGAGACCAAGCCTCAATTTAGCACAAATTTTTTGGGTAAAGGAAAAGAAAAGGAAGAGGATATAGATCTTGATTAGGAGATTGTCATTCCTAAATGGGACATCTAAAATCTAAATCTAGATCAAATGATTTTTTTTTGTAAACTACTTAAAAAGAAAGCCAAGCAGCAAAGGCTTAGACAGGAAAGAGATAAAGAGTTAAAAATCATTGAGGATGCTAAGAACATTCTAGTAGAGGCTCTAGGCATAGAGGTTGATAGTTCTCAACCAATTTTGTATCAGTTGGTAGAGGTGGTCCATAAATATAATGAAGATTTGGATGGATAGGATAAATTATTGTAGAAAGTGGAGAAAAAGTTTGAGAACTTATTGCTCAACAAATTGCCGTTCATCAAGTAGAACTATATACTATTTTAGGCCCTCTAGAGACCTCATGCATCAATGTATCTTTACTTTTTGGGAAGTTATGTGATACATCAATTTTCAAAAAAGAAATAAGAGATAAACTATAAAAAGTTGATGAGGATCTGAAGGCAAGTGCACAACAATTGTAGTTGACCCGAGTTCAACCTCTTCCCACTTTAATAAGATGAAATTTCTGACAGATATGCAAGTAGAATCACTCAAATAAGAGGCAATAATCAGATGTACATTGGTATATATTTAGAACATGATTCTCCCAAACATGGATGCATTATACAAGCACATTTCATATTAAAAAAAACTCATCCATGGCAATAACTTCTCCATTGCAAACCACATGATTGAATTGGCAGCAAAAGTGCAGATTGCATTGCACACATGTAAGGTGTTGCAGGAGAATTGGGACAAGACTTTGGCACTTAGCCTAAAGGTACATTTAGATTTCTTGTCACATTTTGGCATTAGTGTGTAAATTCATATTTCATTAATCTTTGGCATTAATTTCAAAAAGGGGGGAGAAGCTATAAGAAGATAAAAGTGGGAGAAGATTGGATAAGATGTAAGGAGAAAGGGGAAGAAGATTGAAAGAAGATTGTAAAGAAAATATATATTATATAAAGGGGAGAAGATGCACATATCAGTTGTATAGTATACTATATATTATGTATGGGGGAGCATTACCATGTAGAGAATATATCTCTTACAAAACTATTTTTTGAAAAATCTCAAAAATAGTATAATTTACTGAGTTGGAGACATACGGTGATGGATAAACATGTTTTGAACATTCTTTAATTCAGTTCTGACTGATAAGTGTTTTTGTCACTAATGCCAAAGGGGGAGATTATTGATATTCCAATCATGTTTTTTATTAGTGACATAAACTTATTTAGATTGCAAGTTTATACCAAGCTTATTGTATAATTAACAATGTTAACCAAGCATTTCAGTTGCTACCAAGTCCTTTGGACATATTTTAGTTTATGCTGAGCAATTACTACAAAGTTGATGATCAACAGTATAAATCGAGCATCTCAGTGTATGTCAAGTTTACCAGTGCAAACTGAGTTGTGTAGTGCTTATAGAGTTCCCAGTTGATGTGATGCAAGTTTAGTGCTAACTAAGCTACTTAGTGTTAACCAATTGGCTCAATTTATACTGAGCTAATAGTGATAGCATTGACCAAGCTATGCAGTATGAATCAAGTGATTTAGTTTATATGTTGAGTTTCATAGTATTCGTTGAGTCACTAGTGCAGACCAAGTTCAAGACTACTTGGAAGTGATCAATATGGACTGAGCTTCTACATCTATCAAGTGCATGAAAATGTTGAGCATTGATAGTGGATGTCGAGTATCAGAACTTCACTGAATCAGTCTTCAGAACTTGAGTTTCTACACTTTGGCTGACTTTGTAATATTTGTGTAAACTTGTATTGCAGCTAACTTTGTAATTTTGTAATCGAATTGATATATGTTATGTATTTTATCACATTCAAATCATTGAAGAGGAATAATGTAATAATCATAGAAGAGTAGAAGAGTGAATTACAAAGGCTACAAAAGTATAAGGAGCAACAAAGATTTATCTATCACAACAAGGTGATTTGTACACTCAAAGGAATCTCATTTAACAAATCATGTTGTAGATCAGAGATCAACTACTACTTCATCCTAATAGGTGGATTAGTCAAATCCTTTAACAAGGTAGACCTAATACTCTTGTGTAAATCTCTTTATCGAGTGCATACTTCATTGTACGTTTGTAAATCCTTTTGCAAGGTGGAATTGGCAGTCCTTTTTGCTTCTAATGGGGTAGATCATTAGAAGTGATCATTGTAAGCCTTAATAGGCCAACTTTATACTGTAGTACTAAAGCTTGTGGGTATCATCCCCACCCTAGTTTTACTTTCTATTTGGAAGGTTTCTGGGTCACCAAATTGTGTGTCAAAAGTGTTATGTATGCTTTAATGTTTTCAGTTTCTCATGCATGTAGTTAGATCATAATTCACATGAAGGATTAATTGCTAATCAAGCATTAGTTTTATTATTTAATGATTCACACCTCCCCTCTTAGTAACTTAGCCTGTGATAATATTTCCAACACCTCTTATGTTTTACTTCCCTGTATGTTAGAACTTTGATTATTATCAAATTGAGAGATTATTCAAAACCTGTCACTGGTGACTGGGGAAACTATGATCATGATGGCTAGTTGGTAGTATGGTGCCGATGAATGGTCTAGTCATTATGATTCAATTCACCTATGATATATTCCTTCTAGATTACCAATGTGATGAAAGGTACTTGCAATTGACTTCTTGTCCGATTCAAAAATTCTTCCTTCTCTACTTATCAACAAGGGTCTACGTATCTATTCAATGAGAATCTTCGTTGTGTTGTTTTCTTTGTCCTAGCTATTGATGATATAGTTCATTAGAGTTTATCTTCCATGGATCAATATCTATCTTTTCTTTCTACCCTTTCCATCTCTTAATTGATCCCAATATATATGCACTCCCTTTGTTTACATCCTTTAGCAAGTGTCGATTTGATTAAGGTTAGTGATTTGGTATCTTGGCCAAATATAAGGAATTAAATACTTAAGTAATAGTCAGAATAACTTTGATTTACAATTTTGTTATTATAATAAAATAAATTTCTTTTAATTACAATTTATTATAATATATACTCATTTCCTTATTATAATTAAAGAAATTCATTTTAATTACAATTCATTATAATATATATTTATTTCCTTATTATAATTAAAGAAATTCATTTTAATTATAATTCATTATAATATATATGTACACTTCTCTCATCTTAATATTTCTTGTCCTCAAGCAATTTGAGATTCCTGCTTTTTCCCAAGTGACATATTTGTTTGTCAAACCTTTCCATTCAATTAAGAATTCCCTTACAATTCTATTTCTCATTGCTTTCTCTCTAGTGTACAGAATTACTTCTGGTTCCAAGATAAGTTGTCCATCATCAAGAGGGGGTAATTCTGCTCAAGGGGCTATCTGTTGGTGTAGGACCTTTTTGAGTCAAGATACATGGAATACATTGTGAATTCAACTATTGTTAGGTAGCTCTAACCCATAAGACACCTCACTAATATTCTTGATTACTTCATATGGTCCATAGAACTAGGGTTTGAGTTTCTCTATCCCATTTTTCTTAATAGAATATTTTTTATATGGTTGTAACCTCAAGTATACTAGATCTCCTATGGTGAATGAATGTTCCACTCTATTTTTATCTACATAAAGTTTTTTCTAGTTCTATGTGATGTGTAGATTCTCCCTTAGTTCCTTTATAATATCAATTCTTCTTTGAAAAAATTCTTGTGTACTGGGTACCCTACTTTCTTGATTAAAGATGTCTCTGAATGTGGTGGCTTCATAACATATAATGCTTTGAAAGGGCTCATCCCTATGGAAATGTGATGTGTAGTATTATAAAAATACTATCCTAGGTGTAACCATTTGATCTAGGTAGATTGGTGTTCAGTGGCATAATTTCTTAGATATCTCTCTATTCACTTATTTACAATCTTAGTTTGTCCATTAGTTTGGGGATGGTAGCTGGTGCAAGGAGTAGGTGAATTCCTTGCTAGTTTGAACAATTCTTTCCAAAATTTGCTGAGAAATTTTGTGTCCCTATCACTTACAATGTTTTGAGGTAGTCCATGGAGACAAAAGATTTGTTTAAAAAATATTTCTACTATTTGAGGTAGCTATACTTGGTTGAAATAGGGAAGAAGTGTACAAATTTTGTAAGTCTGTCTACTACTACACAGATGCTATCTTTCCCTTGAACCTTGGGAAATCTTGTTATGAAGTCCATAGATATACTTTCCCATTTTTGGTTTAGAATAGGTAGTGGTTGTAACAATCTTGCAGGGTGTGATTGTTCAACCTTATTTGGTTGATATGTTGCACATTCTTGTACATATTTTTGAATGTCTTTTTTTAACCCTTTCAATGAGTACCTTTCTCTAATATGTTTATATGTTTTGTAGTATCTGGGGTGTCCTGCTAACAGATTATATGGTATTCCTTCATAATGATTCCCTTCATCTTGGATTTTGGAGTTAGGTAGACTCTTCCTTTGTAGAATATGATATCATTTGAGACTTTGAAATCTCCATTAGGTGCCTTCCCATCTAGTACTTCAGTTGCCAATTAATCCTTAGCATAATTTGCTCTTATTTCATCCTTCGAGACTTTAGATATACAAGAGATAGTGTTGATGTGGGATCTTCTAGATAAGGCATCCTTGGCTCCATTATTTACTCCTTTAATATATTCCATGTCAAAATCATAGGCTTGAACCCTACTTACACACTTCTATTGTCTATCATTCAGGTCCTTTTTATTTAAGAAGAATCATAGGCTATTATGATCTATTTTGACTATGAATTTCCCTTAAACTAAGTATTGCTTGAATTTTTCCAAGGCATAAATTATTGCTGACATCTCTTTATCATAAATGGAATAATGTTTTTTTAGCTCTTGTGAGTTTGTGACTTTCAAAAGCTATAGGGTGTTTCCTTTGCATTAGTACCACCCCTATACCTTCTCCTAAATCACATTGTAGCTCGAAGGGTAGAGATAAATTTGGTATAGCTAATACTAGGCACAAACTCATAACAACTTTAAGTTGTTCAAAATCTTGTTGTGCTCTATCATTCCAAGTAAAAGCTCCTTTCTTGGTCAAGTCTATAAGAGGGGCTGCAATTTTTGAGAAGCTTTTAACAAATCATCGGTAGTAACTATATAGTCCCACAAATCCTTTGAGTTGTGTAAGGTTTCTCAATTTTAGCCACTCCTTAATAGCCTTGATATTCTCTTTGTCCACAGTCACTCATTCTTTATTGATTTTGTATTTGAGGTAAAGTATTTCCTTGAGTCCAAATTCACATTTTGAGATTTTAGCATATAAAGACTCTCTTTAAAATACTTAAGATTTCTTGGATGTGTTCTAGATGCTCTTCCCATGTCTTATTGTAAATAAGGATACCATCAAAAAATATGAGGAACTTCCATAGCTACTATCTAAAGGTATGGTTCATACAAGAGTGGAAGGTTACTGACGCATTTGTGAGACCACAGGGAAGTACTAGGAATTTGAAATGTCTGTAATGGCATCTAAATGCTATTTTGGGTACATCTTCTTCTTTCATTCTAATTTGGTGGTATCTTGATCTCAAGTCAATTTTTGAGAAATAACAAGCCCCATGAAGTTCATCCATTAGTTCATCAATTCTAGGAATAGGGTATCTATTTTTAATAGTCTTCTTGTTTAGGGATCAAAAATTGATGCACATTCTCATAGTTTTGTCTTTCTTTTTTACTAATACTACTAATGATGCAAATGGGCTGCTACTTGGATGTATATGTTCCACTTCCAAGAGCTCCTTGATAGTTTTTTCAATTTCTTCTTTATATTTGTGGGGATGTCTATAAGGAGTAGTGATTATAGGTTTTGCTCCTTCTAATTCAATGGGGTGTTCAAAACCTCTTTAAGGGGGAAGCCCGGGGTGCTATCTTCGAACATTTTTCTATACCTTTCAAGGATGGGGTGAATCTCTATATGGAATATTTTCTCTTTAGTGGAACTATTATTCAAGATCATACATTGAGATATCATCTCTCCTTGGTCATGTTTTAAAATTCTATCGATTTTATTACAAGATACTATCGTCACTACCCCATCGGGCATCCCTCTCAAAATTATGTCTTTCCCTTTGTGTTTGAAGCATATTTCCAGATTAGGTCCATCCATGATAAAATGTCCTAGGGAATTTATCCATGGAATCCCTAATATAATATCATTTTGAATGTTAGCTACATAGAAGTCTCTTTTAATGACATTGTAAAGTTTCTACAAATTCTTTGGACTGAATATAGATTGGATTCTCCCTTCTTTATCTCCTTATAGCTTGTTGTGAATAACTTCAGATTATTGTCTTTAATTGGATTAGAAATGTAATTTAGAATTCTATCTTTTACTTTTGCAATTTGTATGAAGGCAATAATGACTAAGGAGTAGACTTATATTTTATGTTGTGTGCTCTTAGACTTCATCCTTACCCTCTATAAATATAGGAATCAAGGGACATGTCCTTAGAAAGGACATGTCTCTTCCAAAAATTATTTTCCTAACCTCTAGAAGTTGGTGACTTTCTAGGAATAATTAAATATTAATCACAAACATGAAAAATGTTGTTAGATTAGTTTTAAACCAAAATCCTAAAGATAGACACCGATCTTGCAAAGGAAATAATGTAGAGAATTAGTCCTTTACTTATCATGCTTTATCAAATCTTATCGATCTATTATTAGATTAGTATGCTTAACAAGTTATAGATTTAACACTACTTCTTAGCTTGATAATCATACTAAGAGATATCATATCTAGCAACATCAATAAAGATGAACAAGAAATAATTTATACTCTATATCTATTCAAATCTCCTTAGCATATGGTATCATAGAATACATGATACAATGTCATATTACTAAGCATGCAGTATGACAAATCACTACTATTAGTGATAACAATATTGCAAAGATATATAATGTACATGATAAATCTGAATAATAATTTAATTTCTTCATTTATTCAAGTTGTGACACATAAATATTGGTATTTCTATATCACAACATGATCCTAAGTTTAAGACCTATCAGAATACAAGGTAAACTCAAAGAATAATAAAATTCTTCCTTTATCCAAATTATGACTTATTGACATAGCAATGTCAACATCACAATATGATCTTGACGTCATCTAGATCTTAAAGTAGAACTCTACTATTTAGCACATTATCTAAGAGTTCTTCATCTCTCATAATGTCTTTTATACAAGTATTTATTTCTCAGAGATCATCACTTCTTAAATAATGAATACAAATGGTGGAGCCCATAATATTTAATAGCGTGACAATAAAATTATTTTATTAAAGAATATAAATGGATTACAATTCAACCATAACAAGTCTTCTCCTCAAGTGATCTATCTTCACTCTAGATAGAGGTTTGGTGAGTATGTTTGCTATTTGATCTATAGTGCAGATGTATTCTAATTTTATGGTATTCTTGTCTACCATATCTCTTACATAATGGTAAGGAATTTTAATATGCTTGGACCTATCATGAAACACTAGATTCACTGAGAGCTTGATGGAACCCTAATTTTCATAATGAATAATTGTAGGATTCATAGTTTACCCAAATAATCCCACAAGTAACTTCCTAAGCCAAACTGCTTCTTGAGAGGCCATCACTACTACAATGTATTCGACTTCTGTGGATCTCTAAGCTACTAAAGACTGCTTTCTACATATCCAAGATATCGTCGCTAATCCTAAATTAAAAAAAAATCTTGAAGTACTTTTTTTTGTCTTTAACACTTCCACCCCAATTTGAGTTGGTGAATCCATGCAAATCTAGGTCAAATTTCTCATATTTAAGTCCAAAATTTAGAGTGCCTTGTAAGCATCTCAAAATGTGCTTAACTACAACTAGGTGAATCTCCTTTGGCTCACACATAAACTGGCTTAAGGCATTCATAAAATAGCAAATATCAAGTCTTGTATTTACTAAGTACATAAGGGACCCAATCATCTATCTGTAGAGAGTAGAATCTATTGGAATTCTTTTAGAATAACTGAGAGGGGGGGTGGGGTAAATCAGTTATTTAAGGTCTAGATGTACAAATAAAACTTTTCACAATTTAGTAAACCCATAAAACATTCTCAACCATGCATGCATTCATTGTGTGTTAACCAAAACTGATATGTTACTGTTAAATCAATATGTAGAAATGTAAAGCATAAAACACAACATATGAATCAACACATTTGACACAATGATTTAACATGGAAACCCAATTTGGAAAAACCACCAGTAACATGCTACTTCTTTTTCACTCTTTGGAAGTGATGCCCTGTTAAAGGCCAACCTTGTTAAAGGTTACAATGCACATTGTTAAATGTGACTCAGTTAAGGGATTTCAATCACCCTGTTAAAAGTGAGCTTGGTTAGAGAAATTTAGGCTATTCACTTGGAATGCCATTCTATTAAAATATTTTCAAATGATTGTTAAGTCAACCTTACTCCAAAAGATTTACCCTAGGCTGATACAATTGTTAGAAAGTAACAGTAGAGCTTTGATCTGATACAACTTACAACCTTACTTGAAGATTATAGATCACTATTTAGTCCTCAACTCTACTTAGCTTCCAATCTTTGTAGCTCTGATAGCTTGTTCACCCTTCAAGAATTCATCCTCATTAAGTCTTCTTACTTAGTTTACCATTGCAAACTTCTTCTCTTTGGTCACTTGATGAAGTAAATCCCCTTCCTTCTCCTTATTAGATTTTCACATCAAAACTCTCTAACCTCTTTTCTTCATGACCAGAGATCCCTACATATAGGAAATTAGAATTCTTTTCCTGCTCATTATCCATCACCAAAATTAGGGTTTTTGATGGATTAGGTAGGATACAATGTATCTACCCCATATCTTGTCTTTTCTAGAAACTTCTCCTAGAATCCATTTCAATTTGCCTCAAAAATAGTTTACATAAGATTCTGTACCACTAACTCATCAATCTTATTTCCTCCTAATTCACAAGTTTTGAGAAAACAAACTTGTCAGATTTTATTTGGTGAATCTTTGATCTTTTTCATAATGCAACAGATTGGCATTATCAATTTACTAATGCTTGACACATACTATGTTACTCGACATCTATTATAAAATCACTCTGCATCAACTAGATTTTACTAGTGCTTAGCATCAACTAAATTTTACTCAACATCTACTAACTTTCTCGGTATCCACTAGAATTTTCTTTCACTCAGCTTCAATTGACTTTTTTCTCGGCTTGCACTAACTTCTCTCAGCACCTTCTATCAACTTGGTCAAGCTTGGAAAATGAACTTTGTTCAACCTTATTCTTTTGAAATTTCTAAGTGTAGCTAGTTATTTTATAAACTCAAGTAGATCATCAATACATTATGTTATCATTGTCTTAACTAATTCTTGCACTTTAATATATAATCATAACTCAACCTTTCCTCTAAGCACTTTTGTTACATCTTGTTGATCAAATCCTCCTCATCAATCAACTAAGTGATAGTGCTTGAAACATATAAGCAATTGTCTTACTAGCATGTAGCAAGTTTGACATCAATGACGAAACAATGATTGAAACACACAGTCTTCTTCAACAATCTTTCTACTTAAATGATCTTTTCAATCATATATCAACAAAATCTATGTAAGATGATTCTGTTGCTGCTCCTTTAAATTTATGTAGATTAGTCTCCATTGGAGAAGATAAAGACTTGCAATTCCACATTCCATAACTCTTCAAAATTTCTTATGTATACTTCCTTTGATTAAGTATGATATTGTCAAATTTTTTTTGTACTTCTAATCCTAGGAAGTAATGAAGGAGTCCCAAGTCTTTCATCTCGAATTCTCTAGTTAGATCTTTCTTGCATTGATCTATAAGATGATCATCACCTGTTATTAGTAAGTCATCAACATACAATATTAGAATTACCGTATCATCTTTATCTCTTTTATAATATAATTTTGGATTGGCTTCATTCTTGGAGACTCCTAAGCCAGTGAGATACTTATCAATCCTTTCATACTAGGCCCTAGGAGCCTATTTAAGCCCATAGAGAGCTTTCTTGAGCCTACAAATAAAAACATTAGGATCATGTATTTGAAATCCTTCAAGTTGCTCTAGATATACTTCTTCTATAATCTTTCCATTTAGGAATGCTATTTTTACATCCATCTAATGTACTTTCCATCCCTTTAATGTTGCGATTGCTAAGATTTCTCTTATGGAGGTATATCTAGCAATGGGAGTAAAGATTTCTTCATAATCAATCCCTTCTTTCTAAGAAAATTCTTTGGCCACAAATCTAGCTTTATGCTTCTCATTGCTACCATTAGAAGCATGCTATATTTTAAATATCCACTTGGAAGAAACAACACATTTTCCTTTAGGTCTTGGAACAATTTCCAAAACATCATTCTTCATAATAGATTGGCATTCTTCTATCATCATTTCTTTCTAAGTTGTATGTTTAATAGCATTATAATGATTGGTTGGTTCTATTTTGGATAAATCACTCATGTTTTCTTTATAATTAGAAAATATTTTAGGTCTTTTGCTTTCTTTGACTATTCTAGAAGGTGCAACAAAGTCCTATGCTTCCTCTACTATTTTAATGGTCCAAAGTGGTCTTTTCTTTGAATTTTTAGTTTCTTCAAGATATAAATTTTAAATTTAATCTTCAATTTCTTCTAAGTTCTCCCTCTAAGACTTAGATTCACTATTTCTTTCATAACTAAGCAAAGGAGAAGGTTCTTCAGAACTTAATGCTTTTTTGAATGCTAGAATTTCTTCAAAAATTACATCCCTACTAAGTTCAATACTTTTCTTTCTAGGTATGAAAATCCTATATGCCTTAGATGTTTCACTATACCCTAAAAAAATACCTTTCTTCCTAGAGGGTTCTAGTTTAGTTCTCTTTTCTTTTGGAACATGGATATATATAGGACACCAAAAAATCCTAAGATGACTTATAATAGGTTTGACCTTAGTAAATACTTCTTTAGAAGTTTTATCTCTGAGGTAAGAATGTGGGCTTCTATTTTGAATATAGACAGCTATGCAAGAGGCTTATGCCCAAAGATAATATTCTAGATTTTGATCAAATATCATAGCTCTAGCAACTTCTATAATTGTTCTATTCTTTCTTTCTGCTACCCCATTTTGTTCTAGATTATAAGGAACAATGTACTTCCTCTTAATTATTGATTCTTTACAAAACCTTTTAAAATTTTTTGAGGTGTATTCCCCTCCATTATCAATTCTAAGTGTTTTAATTTTATGTCTTGATAAGTTCTCATTTAATCCATGTTTTCCTAGAGAAGTCATCTATGAACAAAATATAGTACTAGAATCCTCCAAGAGAAGGAACAGACATAGCTCCACATAAATATGAATGAATTAATTCTAAAATATTATTTGTTTTTCTAATGCTATCATGAAATGGACTTCTGGTGTTCTTACTCAATGCACACCCTTTGTATATTCTTGAGTGGTCTTTATTGAGTTTAGGTTAACAATTAACCATCTTCTCCATAGGTGATAAGGTTTTGAAGTTTAGATGCCCTCATATTTTGAGCAAAATTTCATTTATGTCTTTAGCTTCATGAATTAAGGCTTGAATATGTTGACTAGATTCCAAATTCAATTCATACAAATATCCTTTTGTCCAACCAATCAACTTTTCTTTCTTGATTAAGGAGTTCTTTGCCCAAGTTATTACTTTGCCATCCATGAATGCAACATTATGCCAATCATCTTCAAGGGTTGTAATTGAATCTATATTTATTTTAATTCTTGGTATGTAGAGTACACCTTTGAGAAGAATTTTTTTTCTAGATTTTAGTTTCAAGGTAAAATTTCCAATTCCTTTGGCAGGATGTGTTGAATTATCACCAATGGTAACTTTGCCTTTGACTTTTTTTGAAATAGAATCTAGTGCTTCTTTGTATCCTGTTATATGTCTAGAAGATCCACTATCAATTACCCATGCTTTACTTGAAATTTCATTTGATAGTGATAAGTACAATACACGATTCTCAGGATCATAGGTAACTTCTTCCCTAGTAACATTTGTACAATTTTCTTGTTGTTTAGAATTCTCAAGACAATTAGATTTGAAGTGTCCAAAATTTTCACATTTGACCACTCTATTTTGGATAAATATTTCTTGGATTTTCCATTCTTTTTATTTCCCTTTTTCTTCTTGAAATGCTTCTTCTTACCCTTATAAGAGTTTGTATTAAGAACATGAAGTTCTTCATCTTCTATTTTCAATTTCCCTCCTTTCTTTAATTTCTTAGATTCTTCTTGAAGACAATTGTTCTTAAGTCTGTTGAAGTTAGGAAGATTATCTTTGGAACTTATTCCTTGTGCAAAAGTCTCCCATGAATCTAGTAATCCATCTATAGCCCTTAGTGTTAATTCTGTGTTACTAATAATGGTTCCTATACTTGACAGTTCATCTCTAATGCCAACAATCCTTAGGAAGTAAGAATTCATTGATTCTCCTTTCTTTATCTAAATGTGATTTAGTTTCCTTTTTAGTGTGAGAACCCTAGTTGTATTGTTGACCTCATATGCATTTTGTAATGCATTCATCATATCAAATGTAGTTTGATGTTTTGTAAGCATGGGTACGATATCATTTTTTATTCCATCTAATATGATTTGAATTGCTTTCCTATTTCCTTTACTCTAGATGGATTTATGAGGTTCAATTGGTGGTTGTTTGGATGCTTTATGATTTTTTTTTTTACATAATTCTCTCCAAGAATCATCATGATTATGAATTTCTCGGCATTAAAGTGTTCTTTCCCATCAAACTTGTCCTCGGGTTAGATTATGTATGCCATTGAAGACAGGAGATATTTGCTAGATAAAATCTGATTACTAAATTTTGCAGAGCCTAGGTTTGACTACCAGAACTTTGATACCACGTAAAGTTTCTGCAAATTCTTTGGACTAAATATAGACTGGATTCTCTCTTCTTTATCTACTTATAGCTTGCTGTGAATAACTTCAGATTATTTCCTTTAATTGGATTAAAAATGTAATTTAGAATTTTGTCTTTTACTTTTGCAATTCGTATGAAGGTAGTAATGACTAAGGAGGAGACTTATATTTTATCTTGTGTGCTCTTAGACTTCAACCTTACCCTCTATAAGTATAGGAATCAAGGGACATGTCCTTAGAAAGGACATGTCTCTTCCAATTTTTTTTCCCAATCTCTAGAATTCGACAACTTTCTAGGAATAATTAAATATTAATCACAAACATAAACAACATTGTTGGATTAGTATTAAACCAAAATCCTAAAGATAGATTCCCATCTTGCAAAGGGAATAATGCAAAGACTTAGTGCTTTACTTATCATGCTATATCACATCAATATACTTAACAAATTGCAGATTTAACAAACATGTCCTTTAGTAGTAATATCTACTTGTGTGACCATCCTTTTACAACAATCTATTGTTCCATTTGCCAACTTGACCTTAAAAGCTTCAAAGTCTTGAGTTTTTAACCTTCTTTTTGTCACTAGCTTTGGTATCCACTAGTGTAATTACCTTTTTTCCTTTAAGTATTCCTTTAATGTGAAAAGGGCCTATTTTCATCATGGGATATAATTGCCAATGTTCCTTGTTCTTGTTCCTTCATTCTTTCTCTCTTTCTTGTTCCTTCGATTTGGTTTACTTGTCCTCTTTTACACCAATAGCACCATTCCTAGGGTTCCCTACATTTAAAACATAGATTTTTTTGGATAAACTCTTCCCTTTGGGGGCATTTGTGCCTGATACTCCATGGCTTGTTACATAAGTAACAAAGCTTGTCTTGGTTATCCCTTCTGGTGTTTTCAATCTAGTGAAAAGTTTTGGGGGGAAATTTTAAGTTCTTTCTTTATTGTTAAGTTCAATCATTTTTTATTTTCTTATTACTTCTTCTAGATTTTTTGGTTCATGGGGTTTTACCATGGTTTTTCTAGATTCTTTAAGACCTTCTATAAACATACGTGGAAGCCTCCTTCGGGATAGATCCAGAATCATGATAGAAATTTATTGGAATTGTTTAACATAATTAGGCAAAGTCCCTATTTTCTTAAGGTGTATTAGCTCTTGAAAATACCATTCAATATCTTTCTCATTGAATTGGTTCATGTGTTTTTGGGAGAATTCCTCATAAGACTAAATATCTTTATGCCCTAATGAGATATGCCCTTGGATCCACCAATCATGTGTTGCTCCACCAGACAAGATTATGGCAAATTGGAGGGCTTCTTCTTCTATCATGGGGTTTAGGATGAAGAATGTATTTAGTTTTGCTTACCATTGATGGGTTGAAAGATCTCCTAATCCATTAAATTTGGAATTGCAACCTTTATCACCTTGTGTTTGAGTTCCTCATTCACATAGCCTCTAGGAATTTCTCTCCTTTTGTTGGCATAAAATTCCCTAAAAGAGACTGCTTCCTTAATATGTGGTTCTAGGGCTACATATGATCTTGCAATTTCTTCTGTGCTAGTTAAGGATTGTTGGATACAATTGTTAATTGTGTATTGTCTTTGATGTTACACAAATTTCATATTAGTCATCAGACAGAGTCTACTGAGGTCAGATGATTAGCAAAGCAATTTACAACGTCTACTGAATGTTCCTAAACATTACAAAGAAAAGTTAATGTCTATTGAGCTCACACGGGCATCAAAGGATTTTGTAGCAAAAAGTTAGTGTTAACCGAGCTCCCAAGGTTAACAAAGAAAAGTCAATGTCTACCGAGCTCACTTGGGCATCAAAGGATTTTGTAGCAGAAAGTTAGTGTTAATTGAGCTCCCAAGGTTAACGAAGAAAAGTCAATGTCTATCGAGCTCACTCGGTCATCAAAGATAATGTTGCAGAAAGTTAGCTTCTACCAAGCTCACAAGGTCAGAAAATGAAGGTCAATGTTAACTGAGTTCACTCAGTCTCCAAAGGATTTTTGTAGGGTTTGCAGTGTTTACCAAGCTTCACTTGGTTAACACTAGAAAACCATTCTGGAGCAGTGGTTACCGAGCTGGGTCAGCCAACGAAGGAATTTATTGTTTTGATAATAAGTTCAATTGTTTCATGCAATAAGTGTAGTCGACTGATGTAATGATTTTTTCAGTTGTTGTAACTTATATTTGAGCCAACTTGATAATCTGAAAGGTATATATAGATGTTAAAGTTGTGAATTTGAGAGTGAGTGTGAATATATGAATGAAGATGGAATAAGAAAATATTGAGCAAATTTTGATGAAGGATTAGATATCCTGGAGGAGCTGCAAAGTCATATTTGATGAGTAAGGATCTAGTAAAGCAGAACAAAGATCTGTAATCAGAAAAAGATAAGTTGCATATCATTCATGTCACTTCATTGTTGCTTTCTAATCATTGTAAAAATGAATCTAAAATCTTTACAGAGTTGGTTTAACAGCCATTTTGTAAATCCTCTAACAAGGTGATAGTTTAGTTGAATTGTTCTAAAGACCTCTAACCAGGCCACTCCTAACAGGGTGATTAAATCCTCTTAACAAGGTCACACCTAATAGTGTGTATTGTAACCTTTAATAGGGTTGGCTCCTAACAGGGCTCACTTCAGAAGAGTGAAAATTGGTGACTAGTTACTTGGTGGTTTTTCCCATATTGGGTTTTCATGTTAAATCTGGTGTCTCTTGTGTTCATTTATTTAACCTTTGCATGCATATTAATAACTATGAATGCTAGATGATTAGTAACTAGTTAACCTACCAAGTTATAGTATTCCTGCACTATTTACTGAGTATCAGTAGTAAGTAAGCATTATAGAAATCTAAGGGATTTTTGGAATTCTTTTTGTGGTAACTAATTCACCCCTCCCCTCTCAGTTTCTTCATCTATATTTCCAACAATTGGTATCAGAGCTTTTGGTGCTTACAAGATAAGATTTCAAGGATCTAAGACAAAGATCAAGATGTCTTATAAGAGGGAAATACCAAGACTTAACATGGACAACTTCTCAGCATGGCAAGGGTTGATGAGACTTCATCTAGCTTCTATTGGAGATACATGACTAAAATACCTTGATGAAAAATATGCAGAACTAGCTGGTACACTATCTATCAATGATATTGCTGAAAACAAGACTCACAAAATTATGATGATAGATATAGCATTTGCTCTGAGTTATGAAGAATTTGATGACATCAAGGATTGCAAATATGCCTTTGAAATGTGGGAAAAGCTAAAAGAAATCTATGGAGGAGATGATAATGTAAGAAGAGCCAAAGCAGAAAGTCTGAGAGGACAATTTGATCAGATGAGGATGAGAGAGGATGAAAACATTGCAAAATATGTTGAAAGAGTCAAAGCATGTGTCAGTGCAATCAAAGAATCTGGAGGAGATATCAAGGAGAAGATAGTTATAAGTAAAGTTCTTAGAACTCTGCTTCCCATTTATGCAATCTGAGTTTCTGCAATTCAAGAAAGAAGATGTGAAGCAAATCATAAGATAAATCTAGAGGCCATAGTTGGAAGATTAACTGCATTTGAACTAGACAAATTTGACAACTATGTCCCAGCTTCCAAGAACATTGACTTAGCATTTGAAGCCAAGCTTTCACTCAAGGAGAAAAGAAAAAAGAAAAAGGAATCTCATTCAGGAAGTGAAGATGAATCAGACCAAAGTTCAGACAGTGATCTTGAGGTGATTGAAGCTCTACTAGCAAGAAAATATTCTAGAGGCAGAGGAAAATATAAAGGTAAAGTTCCTCTAATATGTTTTTCATGTGAAGAAGTTGGTCATATTGCTGCTAGCTACCCAAACAAGCAGAAAAAAGATGGGAAGAAAGATTAAAAGTACAATGGCAAGAAAGACTTCAAATCATTCAAGGATAAAGGTAAGAAAATATGTTTTATGACTAAAGATTCTAATGATTCTAATGATGAAGAAGAAGATGAAATTGTCTACATTGCTATGAAAGATGAGTCTGATAATGATGAAGAAATGGCACTCATTTCTCATATGAACAAAAATGATACATGGATCATAGATAGTGGTTGTTCTCATCACATGACTAGTGATAAAACTAAGTTTGAATACTTTGAAGACTATGATGGTGACAGTGTAAGATTTGGTAACAATGAACCTTGTTGTATAAAAGGAAGAGGAAGAATCTCTCTAACCAAAGAACTTATATGTGATAATACCTATTGGGTAGAAGGACTAAAGCATAATTTTTTGAGTGTGGCACAACTACTCAATAATGGATTCAAAGTAGAATTCATGCATGGAAAAGCAAGACTGCTAGATGGCAAAGGAAAATTGATTGGATCAGGCACTCAAACAAAAGGTAACTTATTTTATCTTGAACTTGGTGAATGTTCGTGTTTTATTGCTCAAATTGAAGAAAGTTGGTTATGGCATAAAAGGTTGTGTCATGTCAATTTTGATAATTTGGTGAAGATAAGAAAATTCAAGAAAGTAAGAGGCATTCCTAACATAAAGAAACCTGAGGTCGGTCTATGCAAGAATTGTCAGATTGGTAAAATGGGAAAGACTAGTTTTAAAAGTAAAAACTATCAGTCTAAAGATATATTAGAAATTGTGCATACTAATTTATGTGGACCCATTGGAATTGAAAGCTATACTAGAGAAAAGTTCTTCATTCTTTTTGTTGATGATTACTCAAGAATGATGACTGTCATGTATCTAAGGAACAAATCAGAAGCATTTGAGAAATTCAAATGGTATTTGTCCAGAGTAGAAAAGGAAATAGGGAAAAGATTGAAATGCTTGAGGTCAGACAGAGGTGGAGAATTCATTTCACATGAGTTCAATAATTTTTTCATTGAAAGAGGAATCAAAAGATAGGTATCAGCCCCTAGAACTCCTGAGAAAAATGGAATAGCTGAAAGGAGGATTAGATATATCATGGATTGTGCAAGAACCTTAATAATTGAAAAGAGCATTGCTATCAAAAACTGGAAGGAAGCTATCAACATAGTAGTTCATACCTTGAACCAAGTACAGCTAAAAAAGGACTCATTCAAAACTCCCTATGAGCTATGGTATGGCTAAAAACCTAATGTAAGTTATCTAAAAGTATTTGGAAGTAAATGCTACATTTTGAAAGAATCTAGAAAAGGAAAATTTGATGTGAAAAGTGATGAAGGAATATTTTTGGGATACTCTTTCAAAAGTAAAGCATATAGATGTTTGAATTTTTCTACGTACAAAGTCATAGAAAGTGCACATGTGAAAGTTGATGAGTTTGCAGAAAGGACTGAAGAAGAAAGCAAAAGGTAACCAGAAGATTATAAAAGGTTTGTTTTCATTGAACCTGACACAGTACTAGTCAATCAGGAATCTTCTACTCCTAAGTCATGAGTAACTGAGTTATAGGAAGTTCAAACCAAGCTACAACAACACGAGTTACATTCAGATGCTACCAAGCAAGTGTCTACCGAGTCTGAAGGACCCGAGCCAATATCTACTGAGCCAGAATAGCCAGAACCTGAAGTTGAAGTGCAAAAAGATAACAATGAAATTCATTCAAAAGGTAAGGAACCTATATTAGCAAAATACGTTTGGAGACATCATTCAATAGATCAGATCATTGGAGAAAAATTTGAAGGAACAATGACAAGAAGTAAGTTGAAAGGTACTTGTTTACTTGCTGATTTTGAACCTAGAAATATCAAAGATGCATTGGGAAATGATAGTTGGATTGAGGCTATGAATGAAGAAATAGAGAAGATAGAGAAAAATAAGACATGGACTCTTGTAACCAAGCCTAAAGATAATAATGTGATTGGAACTAAGTGGATATTCAGAAACAAGTTGACTGAAGATGGTAAGGTATCAAGAAACAAAGCTAGACTAGTGTGCAAAGGATATGCTCAAGAAGAAGGAATAGACTATGGAGAAACTTTTGCTCCTATTGAAAGATTGGAAGGAGTCAGAACCTTACTTGCATATGCTGCTTACAAAGGATTCAAAGTTTATCAGATGGATGTCAAGTCAGCATTCATCAATGGTATACTGGATGAAGAAGTTTACATTGAACAATCTAAAGGTTTTGTTGATCCAGATAAGAAGAACATGGTCTACAAATTACACAAGGCATTGTATGGTCTAAAACAAGCCCCTAGAGCATGGTATGAAAGATTGCATAACTATCTTATTCAGATTGGTTTTCCAAGAACTAATGATAACAGTAGCTTGTATATAAAGGAAGGACCAGACAATAAGATTGTCTTGGCAGAAATATTTGTAGATGATACTATTTTCATAGGGAATGATGATCTTTGCAAAAATTTTTTAGAGCAAATGAACAAGGAATTTGAAATATCTATGTTTGGTGAAATCAAATTCTTTGTTGGTCTTCAAATTCAGCAGAATAAAAATGGTATCTACATCACTCAATCAAAATAAATCAAGGAGATATTGAAAAAGTTTGGTATGGAAGATTGTAAACTAGTTGGGACTCCTATGTGGACTGGATTAAAACTTACCAAGGAAGATGAATCAAAAGAAGTAGATCAAACATTGTATAGATCTATGATTGGAAAGTTGTAGTATGTGGTTCATACTAGGCTAGATATTGCCCTTGCAGTTGGTATTGTAGCAAGATTTTCAGCAAAACCAAGAGAAAATCACATGATGGCAATCAAAAGAATAATGAGATATTTGAAAGGAACTGAAGATTATGGTTTATGGTACAAATTTGGAGGTAATCTGGATTTGAAAGTGTTTACTGATGCTGATTGGGAAGGAAACCTTGATGACAGAAAAAGTACAAGTGGAGGAGCATTCTTTCTTGGAAAGAGGTTTGTTTCTTGGACAAGAAAAAAGAAGAATTGTACATCCCAATCTACAGCAGAGGCAGAGTATGTTGCTACAGTAGAAAACTGTTCTAATATTGTTTGGTTTAAATAGTTGTTGGAAGGCATTAAGGTGGAAATCAAAGAACCAGTTGTTATGCTCTGTGATAATACAAGTGAAATCAACATATCTAAGAATCCAGTGATGCATTCCAAAACTAAGCACATTGCAATAAAATATCATTTTGTCAGAGAATTGGTGCAAGATAAGGAGATCAGATTGGAATATGTCCATACAAAGGAACAAATTGCTGACATATTCATGAAACCATTACCTAAGGATGCATTCTTGTATCTAAGAGGTAAGTTAGGAGTCACTCCCCTATCTGAAGTTCACTAAAATTAAGTTTTAGTCATGCATCAATGCATACTAAGTTAAAGATCTATCAGTTGATGTAGCATAATTAGGAAATATTGCATATGAATCAGTACTAAAGGTACATTATAATTCATTTGAGTTGTGTTGTCTTTGGCATGTGTTGTCAAAGAGGGAGAGTTTTACTATCATATCTTTCTGAAATTTGTTTGAGAGGAAGAGTTTGCTATGTAATTCCTTCGTAGAGGGAGATTACTGAAAGAGGTAGATTAGTGAAAGAGGTAGAGTTTGCTATCTAATAGAAAAATTTGTTCTGATAGAAAAAGACTTGTTAGACTTGTTTTCAAATTTCATTCTGCTACGAAATGTTGTGTTGCCATCAATGCCAAAGAGGGAGATTGCTGGATACAATTGTTAATTGTGTATTATCTTTGATGTTACACAAATGTCATAAAAGTCATTAGACAAAGTCTACCGAGCTTAGATGATCAACAAAGCAATTTACAGCATCTACTGAACGTTCCTAAACATTACAAAGAAAAGTCAATGTCTACCAAGCTCACTCGTGCATCAAAGGATTTTGTAGCAGAAAGTTAGTGTTAACCGAGCTCCCAAGGTTAACAAAGAAAAGTCAATGTCTAACGAGCTGACTCAAGCATCAAAGGATTTTGTAGTAGAAAGTTAGTGTTAACCAAGCTCCCAAGGTTAACGAAGAAAATTCAATGTCTACCGAGCTCACTCAGTCATCAAAGATAATGTGGTAGAAAGTTAGCTTCTACCGAGCTCACAAGGTCAGCAAAGGAAGGTCAGTGTTAATCGAGTTCACTCGGCCTCCAAAAGATTTTTGTAGGGTTTGCAGTGTTTACCAAGCTTCACTTGGTTAACACTAGAAAACCATTCTGGAGCAGTGGTTACTGAGCTGGGTCGGCCAGCGAAGGATTTTGTTGTTTTGATAATAAGTTCAATTGTTTCATGCAATAAGTGTAGCTGACTGATGTAATGATTTTTTAAGTTTTTGTAACTTATATTTGAGCTGACTTGATAATCTGAAAGGTATATATATAGATGTTCAAGATGTGAATTTGAGAGTGAGTGTGAATATATGAATGAAGATGGAATAAGCAAATATTGAGCGAATTCTGATGAAGGATTAGATATCCTGGAGGAGTTGCAAAGTTGTATTCGATGAGTAAGGATCCAATAAAGCAGAATAGAGATCTGTAATCAGAAAAAGATAAGTTGCATATCATTCAGGTCACTTCATTGTTGCTTTCTAATCATTATAACAGTGAATCTAGAATCTCTTTACAGAGTTGGTTTAACAACCATTTTGTAAATCCTCTAACAAGGTGACAGTTCAATTGAATTGTTCTAAATACCTCTAACTAGGCCACTCCTAACAGGGTGATTAAATCCTCTAAACAAGGTCACACCTAACAGTTTGTATTGTAACCTTTAACAGGGTTGGCTCCTAACAGGGCTCACTTCAGAAGAGTGAAAATTGGTGACTAGTTACTTGGTGGTTTTTCCCATATTGGGTTTCCACGTTAAATTTGGTGTCTCTTGTGTTCATTTATTTAACCTTTGCATGCATATTAATAACTATGAATGCTAGATGATTAGTAACTAGTTAACCTACTGAGTTATAGTATTCCTACACTATTTACTGAGTATCAACGGTAAGTAAGCATTATAGACATCTAAGATATTTTTGGAATTGTTTTTGTGGTAACTAATTCAACCCTCCCCTCTCAGTTACTTCATCTATATTTCCAACAAAGGATACCCTTTCATCCTCTCTTAAGTTTTGTCTTCTAGGTAGGAATGTGGGTTGGAGAAGACTAGAATCCAAAGTTATATTATTATTTTCAGAATGGATTGAACTAGCTTCTCTTCCCCCATTTGGTTAACCCCTTATATTATTGATGGAGTTTCCCATGTTCTGTAGGGCTTGTAGGAGGGCGTGATTTGATTTCTCCATTTAGTTTAAAATAGTTTGATTTTTTTGATTGGTTTGCTCCATATATGATCTAAATTTGTTTGCTGGGTCATTCATTGTGGTTTTTGCTCTCCTTTTGTAGGTGTGCATATTCCTTTACTCATAGGATGGCAAGATTATGCTCTGATACCACTGTAATGTCCCTCCTCCTAATGGTGTAGAATGTTGAAACCTATAAGTATTCGTTAGTAAAATGTGGAAAAGATTATATATAGAAAAATTTCTATAGTATTAAATCCATACAATTATTAAACTAAATTCTACCCAAGTTACCCTTCCTAATCCTTTGGAGGAGTCCTTTCTCAAATTACCTAACCCTCTAGTGAGAATTATGTCTCAATTAGGTTATTATCATTGAAAAGAGCATCTTCCTCATGCCTCTTGTGATCTTTAGTAATCACTACTTGGTAGAGATCCCACCTCTAACCAAGTTTCTTTTCTCTGACATATGCATATGTTTGACCACTACAATATATATATTGTCCCTAAGAGGTCCTCTATAAACCTCTCTCTGAATTCCATTTTAGGAATCTCAACATTCATATAGAATGTCTCTTTGATCTATGAGTTTAACTAAAATAATATTCTCTCCAACTATATCTTTTGGAAACAACTCATAATCTATGATGATGAACTTTCTATCAGTAATGATTATAAAATGTCACACACATAATCTCATACGTCTATCCTATTTTTGTTGGCCACAAATCTGGATGGGATCCTCTTATGTTTTACTTCCCTGTATGTTAGAACTTTGATTATTATTAGGTTGAGAGATTATTCAAAACCTGTCATTGGTGACTAGGGAAACTTTGATCATGATGGTTGCTTAGTAGTATGGTGTCGATGACTAGTTTGGTCGTTATGATTCAATTCACCTATGATACCTTCCTTCTGGATTACCAATGTGATGAAAGGTACTTGCAATTGACTTCTTGTCTAATTCTACAATTCTTCCTTCTCCACTTATTGGTAGGGGTTTACATATTCATTTAATGAGAATCTTGGTTGTGTTGTTTTCTCTACCGTAGTTGTCCATGATACAATTCATTAGAGTTTATCTTTTGTGGATCAATATTAATCTTTTCTTTCTACCCTTTCTATCTCTTAATCAATCCCAATAGATATGCACTCCCTTCATTTACATCCTTTGGTAGACATCAATTCAATTAAGGTTAGTGATTTGGTCTTGGCCAAATATAAGGAATTTGACACTTATGTTAAGTAATAGTTAGAATAACTTTGATTTATAATTTTCTTATTATAATAAAAAAAATTTCTTTTAATTACAATTCATTATTATATATATATATATGTTTATTTCCATATTATAATAAAAGAATTTTAATTTTAATTACAATTCATTATAATATATATTCATTTCCTTATTATAATTAAAGAAATTCATTTTAATTACAATTCATTATTATATATATATATATATATATATATATATATATATATATATATATATATATATATATATATATATATATATATATATATATATATATATATATATATATATATATTCATTTCCTTATTATAATTAAAGAAATTCATTTTAATTATAATTCATTATAATATATATGTACACTTCTCTCATTATACAAAATATGCTTTTAATTATGATTCATTTACAATTAACATTTATGTACATATTAGGGTTTATTGCATGATGCTTGGAGGTTGTTTTTGACACTTGGTTTCTGTGTTGCTTGAGTTGTTTGGGATTTAGTTGGTGTTGTTAGATGAACTGGAATTTAATTTAGCTTTATGTATTTAACTTCTATTGTAATCTGACATGTGGCTTAAATATACATTTAATGTAAGGGTTTATTTAATTTGTAATCTTGCTCAACTGACTTGTTCCTTAGTTAGGTCTAAGTAAGGGGATTTTTTGGAGTCTTAAGGTATTCATTCAAGGGAGTGAATCTTAAGTCATTATTTAGTGAGGTATCCATCATGGAGAAGATGGTGTAGCTGAGTGAGAGAAGTTCGCCTAAGTGTGTGGATAGAGTATTGAATGTAAGGCAATCTTGGGTAAAGTTTGAGAAGGGTTTGTAGCTAAGGCTTGGGAAAAAGGAGATTTCTTGGTGAAATTCTGAGCACAAGTTTATATCTTCCTTGGAGGTTTCCACCAAAGTATGGATCTAGACTAGTTAGGGTTTGGATCTTGAGGGAACTTGCATAACTATTATTGTAATTTCTATTGTAATTGCTATTGTATTTGGCCAAAACTCAGAAGGCCTTATAGATGGGTACATTGCATGTAAAAAATTATTTTTATGAATCAAGTGTTGTGAATTGGTGTCAAATCTTGTATTGTTGTTTTGTTTCCACTATGTGGTTATTTATTGGGGGTTAGGATATCTCCTTTGGGGATTCTCCTACTTTGTATTGCATTATGTTCATACCTTTTTCGATATGTACTTTGTTCATTGTATATGCTATGGTGTTGATTTCTCTCCAAAATGTCTTTGATACATCATTCTCAAACATCATGGTTCTCATTTCTTGTGTTATAGGCCTATTTCTTCTTTAAAAAATTCTATTTTTTTCTAGAGTCTTAGGTATCTCTTAATGCCATTCTCTTGAAAAAAAGTGTTAAAATCATTCAAGGTTCTCCACCTTTATCCAATCTTAAACATTTTATCTTCACTCTAGACTCATTCTCAACTCTATTCTTAAACAACTTAAACTTCTCAAATGGTATAGACTCCTCTTTAAGCAATGATACCTACATCATCCTAGTAAAGTCATCAACAAAAATCATGAAGTACATTCACCATAGAATCCTCTTGTCCTACTACAACCACTCAGATTTGTATGAAAAAACTCTAATTTTTCTATTATAGTGAGCTCCTTGTTAAGAAAGGAGTTTTTCTTCTATTGAGCCATAACACATTCTTTGCACACAATGTTAGTAAGTTTCATAATTTCTGGTAAATCTCTAACAAGAAATGTACTACTATCCTTTACAATATTATCGAAGTATTTATGAAAAAAAGTTTATATGACAAAACCTTCTATGCCACAACCAAATGTTATCTATTTTTGTAACCAAACATGTCATCTCTGTAGGGTTTAGCTAAAAACTATTACCTCTAGAACTTTTACTAGTGCCAGTCAACTTACCATCTTTATCCTTGATAATGCATATCTTCTTTGTGAATTGTAACTAATATCCCTTATCAACCAACTATCCAACACTCAATAGGTTGTTCTTTAATCCATCAACAAAGTAAACATCATCTGTGTTAGTCTTTCCATCAAGAGTAATCGATCCTACCCCCTTGATATAACAAGCCACATTGTTACCAACTCTGGCAATCTCTCCATCATGACTACTAAACTTAACATATTTATTCATGTCACAAGTCATATGATGTTAACAACCACTATCTATGATCCAATCAACTTTCTTTTCAACTTTCAAAACTATGGGTTTCTCTTCTCTAAATTTAATTTCAAGATTTTATTCTTTTATATACAAATCCTAACTTATCACTTCTTTCACTATGAATAATCTTGATTTCCATACAAATAATCTCTAGGCCTTCTAGACTTAAAACTCTTACACCTTTTCTCTCTTTTAGGACACATAGAGGCATAATGACCAAATTCATTGTAATTCCAACATTTAAACATTCTCTTACTATCTGGTTCTCTCCTTACAAGAAAGGAAATTACTTCTTTAGTTATTTTTTCCACATTAGATCTAGATTTGTTGCTAGTAGCATATTTTGCACTGGTTCTTGCACTTATTGATAAGGAAGGGTAGACACTTGATACACTAAAAGTGGTTTCCACTCTAGGAAAATATCTATTATGCTTCAAGCTCACTTATGTTTCTTCCAATCTTCCAAGAAGAGTCTCTCTGGTAAACTTCTTAGTACAAAGTATCACTTTCTCAATCATCTGTAATGTCTTCTTGAATGGTGGTGTCAAGGTTTTTAAGATCTTCCAAATAATCTCATCTTCATCTTTAGATCTATTACAAGACTTAATTTCTGCAACAATTTTTGATATTCTACCAATATAACTTCTAACAACTTCATCTTCCATCATCTTAGCATCTTGAAACAAAGATATCCAATTTTGTAATTTGATTCTCTTAGCATGCTTATCACCTTGAAAAGTAGATTCCAAGGATATCCAAATTATATGAGATGTTTCTAAGGGTTTACTTGATTTTATTCCTTTTCATGAAGAGATGACAATAATTCTTCTTTGGAAAACATATTGCACATAAATATATCTCTTTCAACTTCACTACATCCTTCGAGTTTTATTTCTTCCACAATGTTCTTGTCATTCTTTGTCATAAACTAATATCCCTGACCCACACATAGAAAATGTGTCTTCATCTTCTCTTTCTAACTATCATAGTCAACTCCATCAAAATTAGGAATTTATTTTTGATCTCCTTAAGTTGTTAAGCTTTTCCTTCAAAGACCTAATACTCTGATACCAATTGTTAGAAAGTAAAGTCCACCAAGATAACTGAGAGGAGATGGGGGTGGGGGGGGGGGGGTTGGTTGAATCAATTAACCTTAAGAATGCGAATAATATAATCAAGAACCATAAGAAGATACACATACACATTAACACCAAATATATTAACTAGGGAAACCCTTGATCAGAGGGAAAACCCTAGTGGGGATGGTACCCAAAAAATGATGTATTAATATAAAATTTCCTTGTAAGAGGATGGACTCTGTTAGGAGCCAATGAAATACATTCAGTATATATCAGTCCTTGTTAAGAGACTTTGAATCCTTGTTATGAGATTCTAACCTTATTAGGAGTTGTCTCAACCCTATTAGGATTTGTAGAAGGTAGATGGACCCATTATCCAAATAGCTTCATGGGAAAGACCAATAAACTCACTATCCAATTGGCCTCTGTATTATAATAATAGAAATGGTATTGAACTCCACAACTCAAACTCTTTCTTTTTCCTATGCCAATATTACACCAAATACCATCTCATATCTTAATACCAAACCTTAAAATTCACATCAACTTGATCCCTTTGATTTCTTACACATATTTATCAACTTTTCCTAACACTTGCTCAATTCACTCTTTCACAACTTACTCCCATCTCTTACACTCTTCACCACAAGGAAAATTACCTTCTTTTATACCATATCCTTAAGTAATTTATTCAGTCAGCTTTGAGGCTTTCCCAATTAATTATAATAGGAACCCATTAAGATATTACAATTCATTACATCTTTTCACAATTACAAAATACTGTTGGCTCATAGTAAATACAAATTTTGACACGTGCAACCTCAAACCTTGTGTACTCTTTGATGTCATCATGAAATGATCTATTTTCACTATCTAACTTTTCTTATCATGATTCTATCCCTATTAAGAGATACAATCAAAACATCAAAAACTACTTCTTAGGTACAGTATGTGCACATTGTCCTCTATAACTCTTGAATAATTCTTGCATTACTTGGACTCTCTGCATGTGCACTTTTCCATGTCATCAAGATACAATGTAGAACATACCCCAACATTTCTTAACCTCATCATCAATACAAATTCCATATAACCTTGTTCTCTATGTTCTACTATGCCAGTATTTACAAAAACAATACTATGTTAATATCAATTAAAAACACAATCATGAATGCAACATGTCAATCATGCTAAAAATATCTCCAACTATTCTAGAAATTCTTAGGATACTCCCCCAAAGGAATAGCATCAACATTCATGCTAACAAACCCTACAAAAAAGGGTTAAGACATCAAAATGATTAGAGAAATCTTAAATAACCATGGAAAACCACTGTTAGAACCTATTAGATTATCAATAGGCTAAAATATGAAAACTTATAAATGAAAAATGCAATCTGATAGCCAAATGGAGAAAATAAAGTAGTTAGAATGATAATACTATTTAGTCTAGTATCGTATGATACTTCCCATGTGTTTGGGTGATACTTCTCCCTAGTACAATACTTTGTATTAGACAATATGATACTTTCCCAAACAACTATATGATAAACCAAAAAATACTAGTACGGTGGTTAAATTGGCCATGTATTGTATCCCTTTATAGAAAGTATCAAACAAACACAAAGAAAGTATCATACAATATTTCTATTTAAAAAACTACAATCCAAACCTAAAAATGGAAATGATGATAAAAAAGAGAAAAATAGAGCTAAACAATAATTTCCAACCCTATAATGGGCATAAAAAATGTATATAAAAAAGAGGTTACACCTATCTAAGACATTCTATCTAAGGGATCCAATAGATTAGGTACCTTGAATGTCAACTTAGAGTTCTCTATCTATGACACACAAGAGCTATAATAGTATCTCTCAAATGAACCTAGTATACAACCCTGACAAGGTGCACCATAGAAAAAAGAGTTTCCAAGACAAGAAAAAGTATTCTAGTTTCCAAGAATCAAAGATGACATGAAATGAAAATATAAGCTAAATGAGAGATACAAGAGCTAAGGTAAGAGATCAAAATGTAAGAAAAAATGAATAAGAATGAAAGTATTACAAAGCTTCCTAGTTAATCTATGTGATCTATGCTAGAGCATAAAGAAAACTAAGATAATAATGTCATGAAGCTATAATGCAATTGAACCAAGTGAATTTGAAGTGGGTGAAAAGTAATTGCAAGATGAGTTCTCCAAATGCTAAAAAATCATCAAGAAAACATGTAGCATAACAATAACATAAGTGAACAAGAGATGAAAGAGTGGGGAGAAAGCTTCCTTTTAATACAAAAATAGATGGTAGAGATTAAGATGCATAATGAAAGGTGGAGAGTGATTCTGGAGTGATCCATGTGCACAAGATTCTCACTTAAGAAAGATCAATGGTGATGTTTAAGAGGAAAATGATGTATGGAGGAGAATAAATAGTCCATCCACATTGGAATGTGTGCACCTCATGTAAGACAAAAATACCTTTTCTTTTTATTTTTAAAATAGGAAAATACCTTTTCATGTGCACACTTAGGATAAGTGGGACTTTGGGGACTTTATTTAATTAAAATGGAACAAGTTATTTCAATTAAATAAAATACTTAGGATAAGGTGGACAAAGCCTAGGTTATAATTGAGTAAATAGCAAAGTGACAATTTGATCAAAGATATTTGATAAATAAGTTAATCAAAAAATGATAGAAAGAGGTCTCATTGTCTAGATGACCATTTTTGGGTGATTACACCTATGAATATGCTTTGCATACTTGTAGAATTTTTTTTGTCTTGAAATCTCAAATAAAATCAGCCACATTGATTTCTTTTGCATCCAACTCACATCTAGAGCCCTCACCTCCACTCTTCAACATGTATTTCACCATTTTGTATACCTTTTTTTGTACTATTGTCTTCCCTAGATCTTGTTATAAACTTGGATAAACTTGGATAAGCTTGGATAAGCTACCACATGTTATAAACTTGGATAAGCTACCACAATGTGAGCACTTCTCATTTACGAAATCATTTCCATAAAAGAAACAACCATCAACTCTAGGACATAAAAATTGATCTAGTATGTCTCTTGATGATTTTGGAAGCCCACTAGTACCACAATTATCCAACATTTCATTACTATGCAAAGTAGAACCGATAGAGGGTAATAGTCCATAGTGCATAGAAAACTCCACATGATATTTGAAACATGTATTTTTAATCTTAAGTGGAACATAGTAAAACGGCTTCAAGGATTTAAAAACCCTTTGTGATATATGAAATGTTTGATGACTCTCACAAAATTATTTGAACAACATTGTTTGACTTACCTCCAAATATTTTTTATGATATGGCATGTGGTGTCTATTTCCAACTCTCACTTTAATGTGTTGTTAGCATTTGGTGAGACTCTTGAGCTAGAGTATCAAAATTGTGCAATTTCTAGCTTCACATCATCAGTTAACTTCTTATTGAAATGTAGAGGTCTCCCACCATAAGTACAATATCATTTTGAAGTGGATCATTAAGTATCTCTCTTCTAGAAAGTTCTCTACTCAAAATAGTATTTTAAAGTCAGGAAATTTTTAGCTCATATATCTACCCTTTCTCAAATGATGACTTACAAAGGAGGTTGTAATAACACTTCGAGAAGCTCTCTTGCCCTTCTTCATGCTATTTTTTCCAATGCTTTCGAGAGCACTGGAAATATTATTTACAATAATGAAATTTCTCCAGTTTTCTTTTTTTCATGAATCTTGTGATTGCAGACAAGTTCTATCAATCCAACCTTTTGGACAATGTGTTATGTATTGCAATGAATTTGGGTATAAAATTGTCAAGAAAGATCATACTTATGACATTGTTGAGCTGCAAGTACAACAATTATCAGAGGAACTAGAGGCAATTAGAAAATAAAATAATACATCATGTAAGTTTGGATCTTTGCTGGTATGCATATTTTTCTATGTACATAATTCATTTCCTACAATTGGAATAGTAGTGTGGGATAGGAACCAACCTACTATAGAGAAATTAAATGACTTGATTAAAAAATTAGGAAATTTTTTTGAAGCTATAATGGATAATTATTTTGAGGATTTCAAAAACAAGATGAAAAACAAAATGAGAATAGCTAATTCGGTTGTTGATAAGTATTATGACGAAGTATGTTTTATAGGAGACACAAACTTTGTACATGCTCAGGTAATAATACCAAGAATTTCATGGTTAAGACCTTTGCCTTATGAAGTAAATGTTGATGAGGTCATAGTAGTAGTGACTACACTTTTGATAGAAGATGTTGATGTTAATGTTGAGCAATTCGACACAAATGAAAAAATAATGGCTATTGCCCAGCCCAAGGAAGAAAGAAGAGAAATGTAATAATTGCTGATCTTAAAGTTAAAGTTGATCTTAGTTGAGAGGTAATGAAAGTTGTCACACATAAAAATCCCACAATAAAAATCATAACAAGATCAAAGAAAGCTCAACCCCTAGCTATGAAAGTAAAAGGTAGTCCATCAAAGAAGAGACTGACCAACTCACCACAAAAGAGTATACAAGAGAGTGCGAGGAGAAAAATGATCATTAAACAGGAGGAGGAAGATGATGAAGAGATGAGTCAAATGAACTAGAAAATTGCTAATTGTACAGAGAGTCCCTCCAATGATTATGGATTAGGCATGTGGAGAGGTTAGAGAATTAGGAAATTTTGTAGGATTTGAAGACATTGACTATGTTTCTTTGAATAATGATGGTCAAGTTAATCTTGAAGAAGAAATGATAGATATGATGATAAAATTTAGGCATATTCCCTTAGAATTAGGAGATGGATTCCCAATTGGTTTGTAAAAATAGATAGATTCCAAATGGAAGTGGGTACTATCCACAGAGAAATAAATAAGAGAAACTACATTGGCACAAGCTATGCCAGATTTTGGAAAGACACATGTGTATATATCCCTTAAAGATTCAATGAATAAGTTTATGATGTTGAGCAAGATAACATCAAATTGTGGAAATAGGTATTTGGAGTGATTACTCCAATAAAAAAGCCCAAAGAAGTTAGAGATACAATTGAATTTAAGGATGCATATGAGGAGAAGGTTGCTAAATTAACTGAAAAGATCCAACAACTAGTGCATCAATGCAAACAATAGGAGTTTGCTACTATCAAAGTATATCTCACACCCCTCTATAGAACCTCAATGTGCCCATTGAGGAAGATATGCAGAAAATCATGTCAGATACAAATCTACCTTGTACAAATCCAATTTTGTTACAAGTGGTAGATTATCAAAAGATTGAGACTATAGAAGATGAAAAAGTAGATGTTTAATCAGTACCAGAGGATATTAGTGCCAAGAAATAGGGAAAGGAAACAATTGTGTTTACACAATTAACTTGTATGTGATCCAATGGAGCCTAGTGGGATTGTTCAAATGATGATTAATTGGTCCAAAAATCATCTTCACTAAAGTCCTTCAACCAAATGTCTTGGTATGATGATCAAAAGTGCAAGCACTTATCACAAGTTCTTCAAGGATTTTATGAGGAAATCACAACCACTCACCCAAACAAGAAAAACTCTAATCACAAGGGAACCCTACAAATAAGACAACTTATCACAAGTTGCTTATAATGTACAATTTGACCAAATTTGGTAAACCAACCCTAAACTTCATGAAATTTACAAGGGAGAATATTACTCAAGAAAATGGTTTATTTAGGTCATAAGTGGAATAAACCAATGGTTAAAAACCAACTATGCAACTTCCAACATATAGTTGCTTTGTTAAGCCACTAAAAAAAGCTAGTAGCCCTTTTTGATAAAAATATAACTTAGTTGATCTAGGACACTTTTTTTGATCTCTAAGCCTATGTTTTCTATTAGTGTCCAAAAACTTAGTCATTTACTAGGTAATGATGAATGGTCATCACTACGATCGAGTCATCTAGTAAAGGTTGAGCATAAAAAAGGACTTGTTTATTTTGCATTACATTCCAAAAAAGTTAGTGATTGTCGATCACCCTAGTGGAGATTGAGCATATATAAGAGCCAAGTTATTTTAGTAGAGATCGAGTAAATTGAAGAGATAATATTTGACGAGAAAAAGAAGAAGCATACACATATAGAAGCTAAGTGCTAGTATGAATGTGAATGGTGATTGAGCATCAACACATTTAGATGCTGAACAATTTAGTATTATCATATGAGTTTGTAATTGCACAAACAAATATGTAAATCATTTTGGACGAATTCCATATGAGATTTGATGTTTTAGATATATTCAAGATGGATATTATGCATCATAATAGAAGGTAATGATCTTGAGGAATGTAATTCAACCAATCATAAAATCAGATGAAAACATAAAAAGATGATGAATTATAAATTGTCGATTGAGATCTAGAACTTTCATAGTTAATCTGTTTAAGGAGGATTCTAAACCTACAATTAGTAATGCATATGGGTATGCATTCATGTATGTGATGAGAAGAATTGAAAAAAGGATAGAACAAAGAAAGGAAGAATAAATGTGGAATCAATTTAGAAAAGGGAAATCAAAGTAGTGAAGAACCAAAAGGAGATATCAGATTGAGAGATCAAGATTAGAGAACATATAGAGGAGATCTAAAATCAGCTTGTAGAGCTAACTAAGGGTTAGCTACTTCAGTTTCGAATAAGGGAAAATCTCTTAACCAAGTGATCCTAACAGGTCTATGTAAACCTCCTAACATAGTCCTTACTTAATTGTAAGTGTGAAATCCTTTAATAGGGTAGGACTTAATAGTCTTGAAGACTTTAACAAGACTGACCCTTCACAGGGTAGATAATAGATTATGATCAAAGATTGTAACCCTAATAGCTTAACTTTCTTGTTGCATCAGTGAAGATTTGTGGGTTTCATCCCCACCTCAATTTTTCCTTCACACTAAAATATTTTTGGGTTACCAAACATGGATAGAGATAGTGAGAGCTGGAAGTAGTAGAGTAGACAAAGAAGAGATCACCCAATCTAGTGGATCAGGTGATCACACCTCATCTAATTAAATATATGAGGTATGTAGGAACTTCATATTCAATGATATATTTTACATTAGTTCCTAACATAGATGTACAAAAAGTTAATATCTACATAAGTAAAGATGTATTAAGAACAAATCCATAAAAGGGAGGGAAAAAGAAAATTATTTGCTACATAGAGTACTGAGCATCAGTGATACAATGTAAATTGACTAAGCTTTGTAGTATAGATCAAGTGATCTAGAAAGTTGATGTATTGATCAAATGAATCAGTGTTGGGCGAGTAAGGAAACCTTGACCAAGAAAGTATGGAGATCAAGCTAGTTGTCATACACCAACCAAGTATGAGGAACATTTAGTACAAACCTAGAATGGAAATTTGAAGGTATATATTGAATTTGTGCCTACATTTTCATTAACCAAGTGATTTTAGATCTCTTAGGTGATTAAGGTAGTTTTAGCAACAAAGAAAAAAAATCATAGTGGAGCATTAAAAAATTTATTCACATCAGTAAGTGTTACTTTTAGTGCTAAGTAAATTTTTTTAAGAAGATATCATAGAAGAATTTATTTTTCAAAACCTCGGATATAATGACATAAAAAAGAGAAAAACTAAAGGATAGAAATGCTTAGATTGTGAAGAATGACTAGTTTCATCCACCAAACTTCTGGGGTAGTATAATTGTTGAGAATATTGAAGGTGATATTGGTGCTTTGTTGTCAATTCCATCCAAAGTTTTGGCTATTTAGGATGTAAGATCTTGTTACCTATGCAAAGTAGGAGAAATTAGAGACTTTGAAGTAAGAGCGACTTATGAGAAGTTGTGCATAAATGGATTATTAAAATATGAGAACAAAGTAGTTGCTAAGAAAGGGCTTACCTGTGCCCTAATATTCCCTAAGATTTTTAAGGTAGAATGGATAAAGGTCATGCTTAGTTGCATTCATGACATGAAGATATAGTTACAAGATGGACCTATCAAGATCAACAAGGCTATAATGCATCAAGAAACTGGCTACCCAACCTTGGATCAACCCAAGAGAATAAGGAGTACAACAAAGAATGAGATTAAGAAATTGACCAAATAAAAGTGGAATGGTAGAGGGATGCCAATTGATGGGATAAAAGATAATGTAATTGAGTTTATCAATCATGTGATTGCACACAAGTTCTATCAATCCAACCTTCTGAACAATGTGTTATGTATTGCAATGGATTTGGGTATAAAATTGTCAAGAAGGATCATACTTATGACATTATTGAGCTGCAAGTACAACAATTATGAGAGGAACTAGAGGCAATTAGAAAATAAAATAATACATCATGTAAAGTTTGGATCTTTGCTGGTATGCATATTTTTCTATGTACATAATTCATTTCCTACAATTGGAATAGTAGTGTGGGATAGGAACCAACCTACTATAGAGAAATTAAATGACTTGATTAAAAAATTAGGAAATTTTTTTGAAGCTATAATGGATAATTATTTTGAGGATTTCAAAAACAAGATGAAAAACAAAATGAGAATAGCTAATTCAGTTGTTGATAAGTATTATGACGAAGTATGTTTTATAGGAGACACAAACTTTGTACATGCTTAGGTAATAATACCAAGAATTTCATGGTTAAGACCTTTGCCTTATGAAGTAAATGTTGATGAGGTCATAGTAGTAGTGACTACACTTTTGATAGAAGATGTTGATGTTAATGTTGAGCAATTCGACACAAATGAAAAAATAATGGCTATTGCCGAGCCCAAGGAAGAGAGAAGAGAAACGTAATAATTTCTGATCTTAAAGTTAAAGTTGATCTTAGTAGAGAGGTAATGAAAGTTGTCACACATAAAAAGCCCACAATAAAAATCATAACAAGATCAAAGAAAGCTCAAACCCTAGCTATGAAAGTAAAAGGTAGTCCATCAAAGAAGAGACTGACCAACTCACCACAAAAGAGTATACACGAGAGTGCGAGGAGAAAAATGATCGTTAAAGATACAACAATAGAGCCCAAAGAAGTTAGAGATACAATTGAATTTAAGGATGCATATGAGGAGAAGGTTGCTAAATTAACTAAAAAGATCCAACAACTAGTGCATCAATGCAAACAATAGGAGTTTTTTACTATCAAAGTATATCTCACACCCCTCTATAGAACCTCAATGTGACCATTGAGGAAGATATGCAGAAAATCATGTCAGATACAAATCTACCTTGTACAAATCCAATTTTGTTACAAGTAGTAGATTATCAAAAGATTGAGAGTATACAAGATGAAAAAGTTGATGTTTAATCAGTACCAGAGGATATTAGTGCAAAGAATAGGGAAAGGCAACAATTGTGTTTACACAATTAACTTGTATGTGATGCAATGGAGCCTAGTGGGATTGTTCAAATGATGATTAATTGGTCAAAAAATCGTCTTCACTAAAGTCCTTCAACCAAATGTCTTGGTATGATGATCAAAAGTGCAAGCACTTATCATAAGTTCTTCAAGGATTTTATGAGGAAATCACAACCACTCACCCAAACAAGGAAAACTCTAATCACAAGGGAACCCTACAAACAAGACAACTTATCACAAGTTGCTTATAATGTACAATTTGACCAAATTTGGTAAGCCAACCCTAAACTTCATGAAATTTACAAGGGAGAATATTACTCAAGAAAATGGTTTATTTAGGTCATAAGTGGAATAAACCAATGGTTAAAAACCAACTATGCAACTTCCAACATATAGTTGCTTTGTTAAGCCACTAAAAAAAGCTAGTAGCCCTTTTTGATAAAAATATAACTTAAAAGAGAATATCTCCATACAACCTATGGAAAAAGTAAAAATTTTGGATACCCTTTTGGGACTTTGAAAACATAATGAAGCACCAAGGTTTGATGATACAAAAAAATAGGGCTTTGTTCAATTTTTTGCCTGGGAAATTAGGCTTATTAGGTCTCCATTCACAAATGAAGTACATGTTATAAGGATACATCTTAAAAAAAAATGATGGGAACATGTAAAATAAAACCTATGAAAGTCACAAACCTAATTTCAAGCCTTGATGCCAAGTTTGGTGCAAGTTGTGGGAGATGCTACATTCTTTTCCTAGCATGCACATGGCTCTTATATGCGTAGGGCATCAAATAACTCATAGGTCCCTAAAAGTACAATCCTAAAACTACTTTAATTTTTTCATACATGTTAAACACTAGGATTACACCAAAGGCCATTAGATTCCCATGGTGAAATCCCTGGTTATACCTAAAAAAGCTTGAAAACCCCACATTAGTAACTTTCTAAACCAACTTGTACAAAAACATGGATATCTTGAGTTAGGAGATAGATGGAGACTTCAAGCCAGATTCATTATAAAGATACTTCATCCACATATCCATAAATTTTGGTCTCGATCCCATATGTTTCCACATAATGCTAGATAGTAGGTGGATTGAAGTAAAAATAGGGTATTTTATTGATTTGAAAATTGTGAGTACATCATTATTGCCTATCACCCACCTAAAAGGGCTTATTATAAGCCTTCAAATGGTCTTAAAGTTTTTTTTAACTTTTTTGAGCTATTGGGGAAGTTTTTGCACTATTTTGCAAAAAGTTGCTTGATAATGTTTTAAGCAATTTTTGTAATTTTTGCAAACTTCAAGTAAAATCTAATGAAACTTAGTTTAAATGACCCAAATAGGTCCTAAACATGGTAAAATATGAATTAATGAAAAATCATAAGATTCTAGGCCCTTTGACCATCTTTGACCATAGCTGACCAAGGGCTTATAATAGTGCCAATCTTGGAACTAGGTCTTACAATTTGGTCTAGATGCCTAATTGATAGATCTAACCTATTCTAGGTGTTCTTAGGACTTTGATGAGTAACCATTTATTGTGGGTGCTCCTACATCATACTCCCCTCAAATTTTTAAAATCAAGTTCCTACTTGAGGGAAATTTCCCCACAGAAGTGTTATGCTATTTGTTTTGGTCTTCTGTCATCCAAGTTTTATCAATATTGGGAAGCCCTTTCCATTTGAATAAGTACTACATGTACTTCTTGGTTCTTGTTTTCTTCAACAACTTGGTGTCCAAAATTTCTTCTAACTCCATTGGTTTTCTTTGAGGGAGACCAGTTACATAGTCTTCATCATTTATGTCTACTTAATCATTTCATTCACTTTCTAAATATGTTATGACTTTGTAGGGGGTGAGGTCTCCAACATTAAAGATTTAAAAAATTTGAAAGGTAGGGGGAAGAGAGATCTCATATGCATTTTCACCCATCTTGTTGTGTATATTGCATGATCCTACTTTCTTCATCTAGAGTTTGGAATATCTACCCTTAGGTAATCTCTCTTTCCTCAAGAGTGCCCAAACCTTGTCTCCAACTTTGAAGTGGATTTCCATTCTTCTCTTGTCAGCATGTTACTTGTATTTCAATGTTGATCTTTGTAATGCTTCCTTAACCTCATGTTGTACCTTTGTAATGAGTTTTTCTAATTCTTCTCCCTAAGAACTACTTTTGAAATTAGAGAGTAGCTCTACTAGGTCCAATGGTCCTTTGGGATGAAGGCCATACACTACTTGGAAAGGTGTCTTGCTAGTTGACCTATTCATGAAGTCATTAAATGAAAATTTTTCTTAAGGAAAGAGTAGATCCCAACTCAGAGCACATTGTTTGGTTAGACATCGTAGGAGATTTCTTAAGGATCTATTCACCACCTCAGTCTACCCATCAGTTTGTGGATGGTAGGTAGAGCTATAAGTTAGGTTAGTACCAAGTTTCTTGAAGAGTGTTATCCAAAATTGGCCTTGAAACTTCACATCCCTATCAGATACAATAGTTTGTGGTAAACCATAGATCCTAACTACCTCTTTAAATAAAAGATGTGCAATATGAGAAGCATCATTTGTGCTTTCAAATGGTATAAAATTGACCTTTTTCTAAATCTATCCACTACCACAAAAACACTATCAAAACCTTCTTTTGTTCTAGGTAGCCCCATGAAAAATCCTTTGATATTGATTCCAAGGTCTTGTGGGGATTGGTAAGGGTTGACATAACCCTTGATTTGTTGAAATACCTCTAGCTTGCTAAAAGATGATGCAAGTCTCTATGAACTTCTTTACTTCATTGTTCATTCCTTTCCAAAACTAACTTCTTTTCACCATGTCAGTTGTCTTGTCAATGCCAAAGTTTCCCCCTAGGCCACCACAATGTGTCTCCCTTATTATATTTTTCCTCATTGAGCATTTGGGAATGTATAGTTGAGCTCCTTTGATGAGGAGTCCATTCTAAATTAGGTATTCAGAATAATTAGTATGGTATCTTCCAACTATCTCTATGAAAATTTGAAAAATCTCCACAAAATTAGGATCATTAGCATATAAATTCTTGAGGGAATCAATTCCCACACTTTGAAGTTGTACCTCTTCAACTAGACCAACCTGCCTGCTAAGGGAATCATCAACCTTGTTTGCCACACCTTTCTTGTGTTTGATGTTGAAGGTGTAGGCCTACAACTACTCCATCCTTTTTATATGTTTGACATAGATCTTTTCTTGAGAATTGAAGAAACTTAATGCATTGTTGCTAGTGTATACTACAAATTCTTTTGGTATTAGATAGTGCCTCCATTTCCTGAGGGCTTGAACCATGGCATAAAGTTACAAGACATAAGTTGAGAAATTCTTTTTGTCATCATTTAATTTCTTAGAGAAGAAAGAAAATGCCTTACCTTCTTGACTTAGGACTGCACCTATAGACAAATTACTTGCATCTGTCTCCATAGTGAAGACTTTATTGAAATCAGGTAGAACCAAGATGGGGTATTGAGAGAATTTGTTTTTCAAGTACTAAAATGCATCATTAGCTTCCTTTGACCAAGAAAATTTAGTCTTCTTAAATCCTTTAATGGTGTCAAGCATTGGTGCACACACATGATTGAAGTTTTTGATAAACATTCTATAGAAGGTTGTAAGTCCATGGAAGCTTCTTACATCACCTTGATTCTTTGGTGTAGACTAGTTGATGATTTCTTCAACCTTCTCAAGATCCATCTTGAGATTACCCTGTGAGATCACAAAACCTAGGAACACAAGTTCCTTCTTCATAAACATGCAGTTTTCAAAGTTGATCACCAACTTGTGCTAATGAAGTCTTCTTTATACATGTTCCACATGATCATGATGTTCCTCCTTGCTATGACTGAATATTAGTATGTCATCAAGGTAAATAAAAACAAATTTGCTAATAAAATCAATGAATATCTCATTCATAAGCCTCATATATGTACTAGGGGCATTTCTTAACCCAAAGGGCATCGCTAACCATTGAAACAAACTTTTAGTAGTTTTAAATGTTGTCTTCTATTCATCACCCAGTTTGATCTTGATCTGATGGTATCCAAACATCTAGTCTATCTTGGTAAAATAGGAAGCTCCTCTTAGTTGATCCAATAGATCCTCAATTTTGGGCATGGGGAATCTATACCTTATGGTAATCTTTTTGATAGCCCTACTATTAGTATACAACCTCCATTTTCCATCCTTTTTGGGGGAAAGGATAGATGAAACAACACAAGGACTTAGGCTTCTTTGTTTTAGGCCTTTTTCCAAAAAGTCTTTAACTTTCTTAGTAATTTTAGCATGTTGGGTTGGGGTCATCTTATAGGGTGCCTTTTTAGGTAGAGAAAAGCTAGGTACCAAGTCAATATGCGGACTAATATCTCTAATAGGAGGGAGGCTTGTAGGCAGATCAATAGTAGTGATATGATTGTACTTTTGTAGTAGGTCTTATATCTCTTGGGGAATATGTTCTTTGTCCTTTGAAGTTATGTTTTCCCTAGGATTAGAGACAAATTTAAACCCTTGGGGATCAAGTTCTTTCAAGGCTTTGATCATTTCTTTCTCCCCTATGGTTACAACAGTAGGCTCTATTTTAGGATCAGGTATGGGTTTCATGGTGAAGATTACACCATTCCTAGTTATAATATAGGTATGCTTTTTGAAATGGTAGATGAAATCAACACCATATTTCTAGGGACTTCCTAGGAGTATATGAGATGCATCCATTTCTACAACATCATAGAGTACTTTGTCCTTGAAATTTGCTAAGGAAAACTCTACCCATGCTTGTTCAATTTCTAGGGTTTACTGACCCTTTTTTAGCCAAGAAACATGATATGGAAAGGGGTGGGGTTTCTTAGGTAGTTTAAGTTTTTTTACCATTTTAGAACAAACAAGATTTTTAGTTGAGCCTGATTCAATCAACAAAATACATACCTTGCATTGGTACTTGATCTTTGTTCTAAAGAGATTCTTTCTTTGGGGTGGCTCTTGGGTGTGAGACATCTACAAAAATTCTTGCCTCATCATCGAACATGATCCTTCCTTAGGTTCAAGATCCCTATAGTCAAGTTTCTCTTCCTCCACAAGTTGTTTTCTTCTCTCCCCTTGATTTTTATTTCTCTTCTTAGAGAACTTTCCTACACGGTGTCCTACTTGATTGTAGTTATAGCATGTGAGAGGGCCATTGCCTCGTCCTTTACCTCTAAAAGATTTTCCTCCTCTATAGTTTCATTTAGAACTTTTTCCTCCTTGATCCTTGTTTTAACCAATAGGTTTGTTTCACTACCCTACCCCTTGTTCCAAGAAATGTTCTTGGGCTTGAAATTCTTATTGTTCTCATTGCCTTTGTTTTGATCCTACCTCCTCTTCCATTTTTCTTCCATTTTTAGGGCTAGTTGATAGCACTTATTCACTAAAATGGGAGTCTGAAGGTTGAATTCTTCTTGGATGGGTAACTTAAGGCCATTCATATACCTTGCTAGTTTTTCTTCCTCATCCTCTATTGTGTTGATTTTTATACACAACGTTAAGAATTCTGTATAGGAATTAACGCCTAGGTCCTTCTATTTCAAACTTTTTTTTTCTTATATGGACTTGTACCCCATAGTCTTTAGGAACATATGTCTCCTTGACTATTTCCACCATTCTATCCCAAGAAGAAACCATGCTTCTTCCTTTCTTCACCCTCTTAGTCTGGATGAAGTTCCACCAAGTTAGGGCTACTCCCTTCAACTTGGACTTTGCATCTTTACCCTTTGCTTCTTTGGAGTTTCTTCACATTTAAATAAACTAGTTAGGGCTTCTATCCAATCCAATGCCACATTAGCATTCATCTTTCCATTGAAAGTTGGAAATTCCAACTTCCCCTCCATGGTTCTTTTCTCCATGGATTTGAGAGCATTCAAAAAAGGTCTTTTTGTAGCAGGCACTTCACCATCTTCCTCAAGGTCTTCAGCCTTATTATTCTAGTCTTCTTCATATTGTGCCCCCTTTTTGTTTGTCCACCTTTCTTTCAAGTTCCCTCAACCTCTTGGCAAGAGCAGCATTAGTTTCCTTTTGTTCCCTTAACCACTTGATGGAATGGAGCCTAGTGGGATAGTTCAAATGATGATCAACTGGTCCAAAAACCCTCTTCACTAAAATCCTTCAACCAAATGTCTTGGTATGATGATCACAAGTGCTTCAAGGATGATATGAAATCATCACAACCACTCACCCAAACAAGGAAAACCCTACTCACAAGGGAACCCTACAAACAAGACAACTTGTCACAAGTTGTTGAGAATGCAAAATTTGACCAAATTTGGTAAAATGACTCTAAAATTTATGAAATGACTAGGGGATGCTATTAATCAATGAAGATGTCTAATTAGGTCATAAGTGGAATGAACCAATGGTTAAAAAATAACTATGCAACTTCTAGCATATAGTTGCTTTGTTAAGCCACTCAAAAAGGCTAGTAGCACTTTTTGATGAAAATATGACATAAAAGAGAATATCTCCACACAAACTAGGTAAAAAGTCATAGTTTTGGATACCCTTTTGGGACTTACAAAATGTGTTGAAGCTGCAAGGTTTGATGATACAAACATACAAGGCTTTGTTGAATTTCTCACCTAGGTAATTAGGCCTATTAGGTCTCCATTTACAAAGGAATTACATGTTATAAAACTAAATCCTACAAACCAATGATGGGAACATGTTAGGAAAAACCTATACAAGTTACAAACCTAATTTCAAGTCTTGATGCCAAGTTTGGTGCAAGTTGTGGGAGATGATGTATTCTTTTCCTAGCATGCACATGGGTCTTGCATGCTTAGGGCATCAAATAAGTCATGGGTTACTGCAAGTACAATCCTAAAACTACTTTAATCTTATCATACATGTTAGAAAATATGATTTCACTAAATTTCATTAGATTTCCATGGTGAAATCCCTAGTCATACCTAAAAATGCTTGAAAACCCTAGGTTAGCAACTTTCTAAACCAACTTGTGCAAAAATATGGATATCTTGAGTTAGGAGATAGAAGAAGACTTTAAACTAGATGCATTGTAAAGCTACTTCATCCACCTATCCATAAATGTGGGTCTCAACTGTAGATGTGTCTGTACAAATCTGTACAAATTGAGACAATAGACAAATTATAGTAAAAATAGGGTATTTTATTAATTTGAAAATTGTGAGTACATCATTATTTCCTATCACCCACTTTAAAGGGCTTATTATAGGCCTTCCAATGGTCATAAAAACATTTTGAACTTGTTTGAGCCATTGGGGAAGTTTTTGCACTATTTTGCAAAAATTTCCTAAATTTGCTTGACAACTTTTTAAACAATTTTTGCAAACTTCAAATAAAAACTAATGAAACTTAGTATAAATAACTGAAATAAGTCATAAAAATGGTAAAACATGAATTAAAGAAAAATCCTAATATTCTAGGCTCTTTGACCATCTTTGACTATAGTTGACCAAGTGCTTATAACTATGCCAATCTTGGAACACGATCTTAAAATTTGGTCTAGATGCCTAATTGATAGATCTAACCTATTATAGGTTCTTGGGACTTTGACGAGTCACCATTTATTGTGGGTGCTCCTACACCAATATTACTATTCCTAAGAAATAAGAGAGGAAAGAAGTGGATAAAAGCACATGGATGATAGTGGAAGAGGTCACACCAAAGGAGCAAGATAATTCATTAGCTCTTGTACTATTGCTGAGTGCCAAGAATATAGTATAATTTGAGATAAAACCTAAACAAAAAGAGACACCTACTTAGGAGAGGAAGCAATAGGAAATGAGATCAAGTGAGATGGGAGAATAATTGCAACTATCACTACCTAGTGATACAACTTCTAGATCTCAAGTTTTGACTCAAATAAATGAATTGGATAATGAGTTAGTAATTCTAGATGAGGTAATCAATTTAACCATGTATGAATTAAATAATTTGACACTTGAAAAAATGTAGGAACTACAAACCTTGTTGAGTTGTAAGGAAAAATAAGAACAACTAAGGAGAGAGCAAAAGAAGAAAAAAGTACTAAAAACTGTTAGAGACATTTTTGTGGATGCATTTGGAATAATTGACATAGATGGTTAGCATCCAATTTTGGACCAATTAGTATATAAACTTGATAAAATTTAGGTAGAGGATATAGAGACCAATGATAAACTCATGTAGTGGTCTGAAAGAAGATTTGAACATAAAGTTTTTGCAAAAATCTCCTAGGAACTTGTAAATAGACAAGCATAGCATTCCAAATTAGTCACCAAGTTAGAAATAGTTTTGAAGATGATTCATTAATTGTATATGAAATTGAATGATGTTCATGTTTTTATGTTGGAAAATAAATTTTCCATTGATTTATTAAATTCAAATATGAGGGAAAGTGCAATTTCATTGAGCAAGAAAACAAGTTCAAGCTCCCTCTCTTATAACAAGTTTACAACTAGTCAACAAAGGTTAGTCGAGCTCATGGCTAGGGATAGTAAGATCAGAAATAAGTTGATCTTAATTAAATTCTAGTTGTTACCCCATCTATAAATAATTCAAAAAGAAGTATCTATTGCATGCAATATTTTGAAGAAAGATACTCATTTTTTCCATGTTCAAGGTTTCATTGATCTAGCTGCTAAGCCAGAAATACAATTTCAAGTTTTGGAGAAGATAAGAGAATAGTAAAATAAAGGCTATACTAACATTTTGGCAAGCCATAAGTATTTTTTTGATAATCAAAATCTAACCCCAAGAACCCAAGCCATTAATGAAATAAATAAGGGGAAAATATTAGATAACAAGGTAGAATCAAAAAGGGGAAAATGAGATAAGGAGGAAATACAAGAAGTCAAATACATTAGAGCCTGCAAAATTTATAGCTTTAGATTATAATCTTAGGGGGAGTATTGATTTTTGAATGCAATGAATATGCATGAAAAAGTGTTTTTGTCACTAATGTCAAAGGGGGAGATTTTTGATCTCTAAGCCTATGTTGTCTATTTGTGTCCAAACACTTAGTCATTTACTAGGTAAGGATGAAAGGTCATCACTATGATCAACTCATCTAGTAAAGGTCGAGCATAATAAAGAACTTGTTAATTTTGCATAACATGTTGAACAAGTTAGTGATTGTCGAGCACTGTAGTGGAGACCAAGCATATATATGAGATGAGTTATTTTAGTAGAGACTAAGTAAATTGAGTAAATTGAAGAAACAATATTTACCAAGAAAATAGAGAAACACATGCATATATAGGCCGAGCATCAATATGAATGTGAATAGTGACCAAGCATCACCATACTTAGATCTCGAGTAGTTTAGTGTTGTCATATGAGTTTGTAATTACACAAAAAAACATGTAAACCATTTTGGCCAATTTCCATATAAGATTTAATGTTTGTAGATATAGTTAAGATGGAGATTACACATCATCACAAAAGGTAATGATCCCAAGGAATACAATTCAACCAATTGGAAAATCAAATAGAAGACAAAAGGTGATGAATTGTAAACCATGAAGTGAGAGATCTAGAACTTTCACAAAAAATCTATTTAAGGAGGATTCTAACCCTAGAATTAGTAATGCATATGGTTATGCAAGCATGTATGTGATGTAAAGAAGACAAAAAAGGATAGAACAGAGCAAGGATAAGTTTGAAATTAGTTTAGACAAGGGCAATCAAAGTAGTGAAGGACTAGAAGGAGATATCAGATTGAGAGATCAAAATTTGAGATTATATAGAGGAGATCCAAAATCATCTTGTAGAGGAAACTCAGGGTTAGGGACTAAATCAATTTTGAATTAGGGCAATCTCTTCACTAAGTGATCCTAACAGGTCTATGTAAACCTCCTCACAAAGTCCTTACTTAATTATAAGTGTGAAATCCTTTAATAGGGTAGGACTTAACAGTCTTAAAGCTTTTAATGGGGTAGACCCCTCATAGGGTAGATCATAGATTATGATCAAACATTGTAACCTTAATAGGTTAACTTTATTGTTGCAACAATGAAGATTTATGGGGCTCATCCCCACTCTAGTTTTACCTTCACATTTAAGTATTTCTGGGTTACCAAATCATTTGTGTTATGTATTGAATCTTTCATGGATATGATGTATTTTTTTAATGTTTCACTATTATAGTTTTAATTTTAGATCTAAGATATGAGATGAATTAGGTGTGAATTAAGTAATTTGGTTTTGAAGTTAAAGTTTAAGATCCTAATTCACCCCCAAACCCTCTTGGTATCTTGTTTCCCAGTAATCCTTCCAACAACATTATGAAATAATTTAGCCACCTTTGGAAAAAATGGGCCCCAACTCCCTTTTTTTACTCCAATACTGTTGAAACACATGAAAAAGTTAAGAAAAAATTGATTGTTGGGTTTGCAATGGCAAAGAATATTTTGGGTAAATTTCACTAGTAAAAGTGATCAGGTACCTAATCCAGGATTTGATATTCAAAAAGAGCACCCAAATAATTGAGAGAAATTCAAATCCAAATGAAGTAGGAACATATTAGTATTTATTATATAGTATTATGTATTAGTATCAATATTTAGTATTAGTATATTGTAATATATATTAGCATTTATTATATATAAAAAAAACACTAATATATACTTATAATATATATACAAGTAATATTCAACTAGTCACATGACAACATGTGTTCCTAGGGGTACTAAGACCCTTAAGGACATCCATGTTGTGTTTTAATGGGTTGAAAGGGGTTGTAGTTTTCCCTATGACCCTTTTCACCATTTATATACAAAATGTGTTCTTAGGGCTCCTAGGACACCTAGGGACATACATGTTGTGTTCCAATGGGTTGAAAGGAGTTGTAGGTTACCCTAGGACCTCTTTCAACCATTCACATGACAACATGTGATCCTTGGGGTCCTAGGACACCTAGGGATATCCATATTGTGTTCTAATGGGTCCAAAGGTGATGTAAGCTACTCTATGACTTATTTCAACCATTCACATGACAAAATATGTTTCTAGGGGTAGGACCCCTAGGAACATCCATGTTGTGTTCCAAAGGGTCAAAAGTGGTCCTAGGTTAACCTACAACCCCTTTCAACCATTCACATCATAACATGTGTTCTTCGGGGTCCTAAAACACCTAAGAACATCTATGTTGTGTTTGAATAGGTCAAAAGGGATTGTAGATTACCCTATGACCCCATTCAACCATTCACATCACAACATGAATTCTTAGGGGTCCTAAGATCCCTAGGGATATGCATGTTGTGTTTCAATACTTAGGACCCTTTCTGACCATTCAAATGACAGTGTTTGTTCCTAGGGGTACTAGGACCTCTCTGGACATCCATGTTTTGTTAGAATGGGTTGAAAGGGGTAAGAGGATACCTTTTCACAACTTTTTTGACCATTTAAATGAAAATATATGTTCCTAGGAATCTTAGGTATCCTAGGGACAACAGGGTCATAATGGGTTGTAGGTTACCCTACGACCTCCTTTCTACCATTCACATGGAAACATGTTCTCCTAGGGGTCCTAAGATCCCTATAGAAATCCATGTCATGTTAGAATCATTTGTAAAAGGGGGTTTTAGGTTAACTTATGACCCCTTTCAACTATTCACATGACAACATGTGTTCCTAGGGGTCTTAGGACCCCTAGGGACATCCACGTTATGTTCAAATGGGTCAAAAGGGGTTGTAGGTAACCCTATGATCTGTTTTGACCATTTACATGGTAACTTATGTTCCTATGGGTCTTAAGATCCCTAGGGACATCCATGTTAATTTACAATGACTTGAAAGGGGTCCTATGTTACCCTATCATACTTTCAACCATTCATGACAACATGCATTGCCAGAGATCATAGGAGGGACATCCATGTTGTGTTTCAATGGGTGGCAATAAGTTGTAGGTTACCATAGGACCCTTTTTGACCATTCATATGAAAACATCCATTAGGGACATCCATGTTATGTTCCAATTGGTTGCAAGGGATCATAGCTTACCCTATGGCTACTTTCAACTGTATGCATGACAACATATATTCCTAGGGATCATAAGACCTATAACAACATGCATATTGCATTCCAATGGGTTGTAAGGGGTTTTAGGTTACTCTATGACACCTTTTGACCATTTACATGACAACATGTGTTTCTAGGGGTCCTAGGACCCCCAGGGATATCCATGTTGTGTTGGAATGGGTCAAAAGGGGTTGGAGGATATCCTATGACCCATTTCAATGATTCACATGACAACATGTGTTCCTAGGGGTCTTAAGACCCTTAAGGACATACATGCTATGTTCTAATGGGTTGTAAGGGGTTGTAAGTTACTTAACAATCCCTTTCGACCATTCACATGACACCATGTGTTTGTAGGGGTCCCATGATGCCTGAGGATATCCATGTTGTGTTTGAATGGGTCATAGGCTACCCTGTGACTCCTTTTGACCATTCACATGACATCATGTGATCCTAGGGGTCCTAGGACCCCTTAGGACATCCATGTTAAGTTATAATGGGTTGAAAGGGGTCCTAGGTTACCCTATGACCCGTTTCAACCATTCACATGACAACATGTGTTCCTAGGGGTTCTAGGACTCCTAGGGACATCCATGTTGTGTTCCAATGGGTTGAAAGGTATCCTTGGTTATCTTATGACTACTTTCAACCATTCACATGAAAAAATATGTTCCTAGGGGTCCTAGGACCCCTAGGGACATACATTTTTTGTTCCAATGGTTTGAAAGGGATCGTAGGTTACCCTATGACCCCTTTTGACAATTCACATGACAACATGTGCCCTAGACACATATGTTCTATCTGAATGGGTGGTAAGGGGTCACATGTTACCCTAGGACTCCTTTCAACCATTCACATGGCAACATGTGTTCCTTGGGATCGTAGGACCCCTAGAGACATCCATGTTATGTTCCAATGAGTTGAAATGGGTCGTAGGTTACCTTATAACCACTTATAACCATTCAAATGAGAGCATGTTTTCATAGGGGTCCTAGGACCCTTAGGGATATACATTTTGTATTCAAATGGTTCAAAAAGAGGCATACCTATGACCCCTTTCAACCATTCACATAACAATATGTATGTTTAGGGGTCCTAGGACTCGTAGGGACATCCATGTTTTGTTGAAATGGGTCATAACGGGTTGTAGGTTACCATATGACCTCTTTCAACCACTCACATGATAACATGTGTTCCTCGGGGTCCAAGAAATACATGTTATGTTCCAATGGGTTGTAAGGGGTCATAAGTTACCCTACAACCCCATTACAACTATTCACATGACATGTATTCCTAGGGTTCCTAGGACACCTAGGGACATCCATGTTGTTTTCAAATGGGTCCTAAGGGGTTGTAGGTTACCCAATGACCCTTTTGACCATTCACATGACAACATGTGTTCCTAGGGTTCCTAAGACCCCTAAAGACTTCCATGTTTCATTTCATTGGGTTGTAATGGGTCTTAGGTTACCCTATGATCCCTTTTAACCATTCACATGACAACATGTGTTCCTTGGGGTCCTGAGACACCTAGGGACATGCATATTATGTTTGAATGGGTCATAAGGAGTCCTAGGATACTCTATGATTCCTTTTGATCATTAACATGACAACATGTGGCCCTAGGGGTCCTAGGACCCCTAGGGGCATACATTTTGTGTTACAATGGTTCAAAAAGGATCGTAGGTTACCCTACGACCCCTAATCTACAACATCTTTTGAACATTAACATGCCAAAATTAGACACAATAACATATGAAAACTTAGTTCAATCTAATACTATATAATATTAAATAAAATCATATTTATTTAATAGAACATATAACACTATAGATAATATAGAACAATATGTAATAATATATAATACTATGATTCTAATATACTATTTAATTATATTTAATACTATATCTAATATTATTATAATAATATTTATTATATAATATATAATAATAAAATGAAAAATAATAATATTCATATATTATTATATCTTATGTAGAACTAATCAAACATATTTATATATATTTGTAAAACTTTTTGTTTCAAATGGACAATGTTGTCGCAAATTTGCCAAATTTGAAATTTTAGCTTTTACCACTAGTAATTGGATATATAATCTTTGATTAGGTAAACAAAATGTTTAGGTACCTGATCTAATTTTAGGTACTTCATTACACTTGGTATTTACCAAGTCTATTTGATCAACTCAAAAAAAATATTTGATCCATGTTTGCCTGACATCTTGACTTTGACTAACCATTGGAGGACTCATTTTTCAACCAAATTGAATGAAACAAAAAGGGTTTCTTAAGAAAACTCTCAATATTCCATCGATCTAATTATTATCAAATTATGAGTTTTAAAAGTAATTAATACATAATTTCTAATGAAGATGCTTGCAAAGTGCTAATTGATTAAAAAGAGTTATAACTTTCAAATGGTATAACATTTTTGAAATCCAAAAGATGCACCACATTCTATTCTTTTCCTAATATAAGGGGTAAAAAAGAGAAAAGTTTTGAATTAGTTAAGGTTGTCAAATATGGGAGTTTTATTATTTTGAAAATTTTATAGTGGAGAATTTTTAATTAATTATTTACTTGCAACAAAAATACCCAAAAAATTTGTTACATTTGGGCATGAGTCTACATCTTATATCTAAAATTATATTAAAAAATATTATCATTTGATTTTGATTAAAGTGGTCAGACATACACCTACTTTTTATTTTCGTTGTAAATTTTTGTACTACTATGCTAAAATCCAAAATTTTGACCAATCAATTTTTTTTTTCATATAAGGCCTTGTATTTTAAAAACTACATTCAATTTCCTACAAATTATTTTGTTACAACTTTTTGATATAAAGTTCATAACTACTTAAAAATAATGCATCAAGTTGACATAACCCTGATTTACTAATTTTTCACTGCCACTTAAGGCCATAGGTTGGTTGATGATGATACTGCACATACCCCCTTAGGTTTTTATTAAGTTTGTAACACAATTATTCTACCTTTTAACTAATGATTGACATAGCTATACTATTATAAAAAGTATTATTTATGATAATGCATCCAATGTGTTGCACCTAGTTGGTTAGAATGTGTACTTACAGGAGTTGGACATGGTGTTCATTATCAAACAATGAGTTGGAATTATTCATGAATGTAATGAATGCCATTTCAATTGAGTATGCCAATTGAAATATCTCTTTATCTTATCTAGTTATATGATATAATTAAATGTTACTATAATAATACATTATTTATTTTTGATTGTGTAAGGAATATAATCTAATCTGGTAGTGTAATTAGTGTAGTTAAAGTAATCATGTCTTGGGAACCTTTGAGAAAGTTAGATGGATTAAGGTAATACTATTTATTGTTTAAACATTTTGTAATAATGTTATAAATTACCTTTCTACCGCATTGATGTTGTATTAACTATGTATAATGCTTTCTAAAACAAAAATTATTGTATCAAATTTATGTCTATCTAGTTTCTTTTCTCGTTGGGTCCTAGACCATGTGTTATAGTAGGGCTCTCCCATTTATTTATTTTTTCTCTATTTTAATTAGTTCTTTTGATTAAAAAATGGTTAGAGTTTTAGAACTAGTTTTTGCCTCTATTTTTGTACAATTTAATAGCTTGGTTGATAGGGTATGTTTCTTTATGTGTTTTTTGTTATTAAAATGAAAGCTTTGATCTAGTTATTCTATTATATTTTTCATGTGATCATGGATTATTAATTGTATTATATCATTATTACTTTAGACAAATTTTTTGAAGTATTTTTTTATTTCGTCAAAATCTAGAATGTTTGAATTTCAAGTGTTTTGGTGATCCACAATCATCTAGTGGTGCAAGGAAAATATTGTGTCACCCAAAAATATTCTTAGTGATAGTTTTTATTTAATGTGTTTATATTTTTTGAAACCATTTGGGCTAAATAGAGATTCAAACTCTCATATTTCTATTGTTACTTTTCTTGGTTAGTGTTTTTGTGCACCTTAGGATACATGCAAATGCAAAAAATGGGTTCTTTTTCTAAAGAGCAAAAATTATGAAGAGTTAAAGCTATAAATTAGAGGGAAGGTTGTAATCAAAATTTTAAGCACTCTAGAAAAAAGAATAAGGTCAAAAGGTTTCATGGTTTGAAATTTATTACAGTTTTAAGTTGCTTGGAAACCTCAGAATGCTTTGGAGCCTAGTTTGAGGCACTAAATGGTCTCATATTGTTTGAATAAATTTGAAAATTTTCCTTTAGGATTTGTGATATGGTTTAACCATCTCCTATGTTCTATAAATCAAGTGGTTGTATCGAGCATTGAAAGGTCGATCTTTTGGTGCAATAACAACCCTAGCTTGTAATAAGTGGTATTAGAGCTTGGTCATAGGTTCAAATCTCCTTGGGTAACTTTGAGCAAGGGATTGTTGGAATAACCATCAATTTTCCCCTTTGGGATTTGTGACATGGATTAACCATCCACTATGTTTTATAAGTCTATTGGTTGTATCATGCATTGACAAGTCAATCTTTTGGTGCAATGAAAACCCTAGCTTGTAAAACATATGGCCCCAAAAAATTTGGCCATCCAAAAGAAAAAAAGAGTATATAGAGTGATCAAAGAGATTTTAGAAAATGTAAATGGTTTGTCAATTTAAGTCCTGAATCAAAAGTTATCCCTCCTGAAAGTTTGAATACCAATTCCTAGAATTCTAATTTTGCACTGACTTCTAATGTGACTTCTAAAACCTTTTATTTTCATGGTGGCCACCAAATAGAACAATATAATATTTATTCCTAATACTAAACCTAAAATAGGTTACTTAGGCACATTCTTGCAATGTAAAGGCAATTTTTGTAGAGTTCGGGAGAAGTTACTATGAGAAGGACTTTTGTCCATAATTTGATAATGTTGTAAGCCCATAGGGCATTCACTTGAGTATATTTTTGTTAGAATGCATGAAATAGATTCTTATTTGAAATACTAATTTTTTTCTTTCCTATTGTGTTTATTTTTTCTCGACCTGTGCCCTTGTCAATTACTATCAAAGAAGGAGATCCTAAGTGTGTAGAAAGATTGCCGACCATGAGGTAGTTTACACTAGAACCTATAGTTGTGGGATTTGAGAGAGTAAGAAGATGCATCCATAAAGAGAACATATTGGAAGGGTCAAAGGTTTTTTTCTTGAGGTTAGAACCCTCTAGAGACAAGTACGAGAAATGCAAGATGGTATTCTTAGAGGAATGAATTTTGCAATAAAGGATGAAAGTAAAGAGGAAATGAAAAAGGAAATATTGTACAAGAAGGAGAAGGAAAATGTCAAGTCCTAAATCAAGAGGAGGAAAATATTTGTATAGATATTTCTAACATAGGAAAGAGACCTAAACTTGAGGTCTCCATATTTTTGAGAAATCTTAACTGGGATGAGTTGATAAACTAGATCAATAAATTGGAGGAATATTTTGAGTATGAGGATATTGAAGACCTCAATAGGGTTAAGTTTGGAAAGTCCAAACTTAAGGTTCATGAAAAAAATATGGTGGAAAGAGATTTAATTAGAGAGGAATAGAAGGGGAAAGGAGAAAGTCACAAGGTGGGATCATATGGTGGACAAACCAAAGAAGTAGTTGACTATGTCCTTGATTTATTCAGAAGATGTGATGGTTAAAGAAAGAAGGAAAAATTGTCCAAGAATATATAGAGAAATTTTACTAGATTCCTTATTAGGATAGGGAATTCACAAGAAAATAAGGAGAAGGTTTCCCATTACCTAAATGGATTAAGACCTAGCATTCAGGAGGAGCTAAGTCTGGTTACAATGACCAACATTGAAGAGGCATACCAATTTGCTTTGTGAGTTAAGGAGAACCTAAATAGGAAAATTTATGGAAAGAGAAGAGGGTGAGTTCAAGGAGGAAGGGGAAGTGGTAGGTCTTTTGGAGGCCAAAATGAGGAATAAAAGAAAAACAAGATGTGGGTACCAACCAAAACCAAAGTAATAAGGGTTTTAATCGCTTCTGTGACCAAAATTCTAGAGACCAAAGAGGAAGAGGCACAAGAAGAGGAAAAGGATTAGGGAGTAGAGGATTTTGAGGTAAATTTTTTTACTATGGAGAAGAAGGACATCAAGCCTATGAGTGTTCTCAATGTCTAGGAATTTTGTATAGGAGATCTCAAGCCTAGGAAAGGGTTCCTCATGTGGATGACAATGTTAAGTAATCACATTTAGAGGATGTGAAAACTAGATAGGTCTTGGTTGATAAAAGAGTCTTCCCAAGTGGTCAAAATGAGCCTGAATAAAAGAGGATTCTATTTTGTACTAGCTTTAGGTAAGAGGGTAAATGTTATGATGTGTTTATTGATGGTAGGAGAAATGATAACTTTGTGTCAAAGGAGATGGTTACAAAATTGAAACTCAAAAGGGAGAGACATGCACACCCTTATTGGATTGTCTTGGTGTAGGATGACCATAAAGTCCTATTTAGTGAATAGTATTTGGTGAAACTCAATACTAGGAGCTACTTGATGAGGTACTCTACAATATCATATTTATGGATGCATTTCTTTTGTTGTTGGGATGTCATGGTAGTATGAAAGAAATGCAGTAGATGATGGTCATGAAAATACCTATTCTCTAGTGAAAGATGGAATTTATCATAAGCTCAAGGCCTTAATAAAGGAAGATGAAAAGGGATGTGGTATTTTTAGGGTATGTCTTGTTGATGTAAGAAACTTACAGGATCACATGAAACATCAACATGTGTGTTATGCTTTAATTCCTAAAGTGGACAAGGAAGGTGTTAGATAACTCCTAGTAGAAGTCTTAGGTCTATAAAATGAGTATGGGGATATCATATCCAATAATATCCCAGAAGGGTTTCCACTAGTAAGGCAAATTGGTCATCAAATAGATTTAGTGCCTAGAGCTAATTTTCCTCAGAAGGGTGCTCATAGGATGACTCCTACTAAGACTGGGGAGTTTAACAAACAAGTTTAGGAGTTTTTGACAAAAGGTATGATTAAAGGAAGCCTCAATTTATGTGTATAAGTAACTACAGTACTATCACAAGAGAAGAATGGAGAGTGGAGGAAGTGTACCAACTCGAGAAATACAATTATCAAGTAATGGTTTCTCCTACTGATTATGGATTGTTAGACATAATAGTCCACCAAGATAACTAGGGGGGGTGAATTAGTTATCCAATTAAAACATTTATCAACCTTAATTAATATTAACCATCTAATCAAAGTAAACAAAAACCATAACAAGATGCACATAAATAATTACACCAGATTTCTTAATTAGGGAAACCCTTGATCAAAGGGAAAAGTTTGATGGGAATGATGCCCAAAAAGATATACTAATATATATTCCTTATTAGAGAATGGACCCTGCTAGGAGTCTATAAACACATTTAGTACATAAGAGTCCTTGTTAGGATACTTTCAATCCCTATTAGGAGATTCCAACCTTGTTAGGAGTTGCAAAAGGAAGAAGGACCCACTGTCCAAACAACTCCTAGGACAAGACCACTAAACTTCACTATCCAACTAATCTCTCAACTATTCCTTGTAGAATACATATTTGTACTATGCTTTAACCTCTTTCCTCTATCTTTTCAATTGGACCAATCACTATGAAACCTTTTAGACTAGGTCACAAATCTCAGATCCAAATATCAAATCTCAAATCTTAGAATAAAACCTCGGTAATGAAGTTCTCTTTAATCTCACTCTATTCTTCTTATCCTCACATATCAACTTGTTTCTCTTTTATTCTTCTCTTCATACTTATTGCAATCATTTATTCATTCATCCATAACAAAGGAAAATATCCTTCTTTTATACCAAATCCATTAAACAATTCCTTGAGTTGGCTATTATACCTTGCTAATTAATTATTATAGTACCTTATTAAGAACACTTCATACTTAGTGATAACATTAATCTATCACCTTGTAACTTGAATAAACTTTTTAAAGTATAATATTATGATGAGAGAGCTTGGCCACATTATCTTCAATATGTCTTCTACATGCCTTTAACCTTTCTTCTTAGAATAAAAACTCTGCTATGAGATATAATAAGTTTTCCAGGACATGCTTTTGTAAACTCTATCTCAAAACAATCTTCACACTTGCATAACTTTCTAGAATCAATATCTTATACTTTCAAGGTTAGATACATATACTAGACACTCAATAGTATCTCCCTTTAAACTCACTTAGTGAAAATTCTCAATGATCTATCGGCACCAACTTCATCTTTACTATTGTTCTTCTATCAGATACCACATAAAACTATTATGTTGACATTAATGAAAAACATAGTCATGAATGTAACATATCATCATGATAATGATCTAATCATGTTTCTACAATACTCCCCCATAGAAGTATTATTAGCATTCATGCTTCCAACAATCTCCCTCTTTGGCATTGATGGCAACATAGATGAAAAACATTCTAGTTCCAATAATACCAACTATAAAAGATGGTTATCCTTTCTTTTCAAATCCTCTTTATCATTCATTCTCCCCCATTAATATAACTTAATGTGATCTATCCATTTTTATTTCTGTAATCACTCCCCCATTGATATCAATGTCAAATATTATAGCAACCATCTATCTCCGCAACAATTGTCTCTAACTTGCTTAAGTGTCCAAAGACATTGTTCAAAAAGAAAAACTATCAAGAGTCCTAGATGACTCTATCCAACATAGATACTCCCCCATATAGGAAGCATCAACATTTAGTCTAGACAAACAATGGTTCTCTATATCACTACACTGATGCACTCTTGCATAATCTACTCTAATGTAGGTAGGGGCATAATCCCTAGCATACCTCACAAATACTCAAAAGTCTCTTTGGGAAGAGGCTTGGTGAAAATATATGCAATCTTCTCTTTAGTGCTTACATACTCCAATTTGATTTCCTTTTCTACAACTTTCTCTCTCAACATGTGATATTTGATAGAAATGTGCTTAGTCTTAGAATGCAATACTATATTCTTAGACATATTTACTATGATTGTGTTATCACAATGTATGACAACATGATCACTGAATTCTATCCTTATATCCTTTAGCATTTGCTTCATCCAAACAACTTGATTATAGTTGTTTGCTACTACAACATATTCTTCCTCTATAGCACTCTGTGAGTTATAGTCATGCTTCTTTCTTAACTAAGAAATCAATCTTCCTCTAAGAAAGAAAGCTCCAACACTGGTATTCTTTCTATCATCCATATCAACATCAGTATAAGTATATAAATTAAAATCATTAGATCCGTCACACCACAATCCAAATTCTAATATTCCCTTTAGATATCTAAATATCCTTTTAACTACTTCATAATGTACTTCTCTAGGATTAGCTTGAAATCTTGCAACAATTCCAATTGCATTTTCTATATCTAGCCTTGTATGATTTAGATATTGCAATCCTCCAATCATAGATTTGTACTTCTTCTACTCAACAGTAGGTGTCTCATCCTTTGTAGATAACTTGAGTCTAGTTACCATAGGTATTCCAACTAGTTTAAATGTTTCCAAACCAAACCTTTTTGATAGATATTTCAAATACTTAGTCTAAGAATTTTTTTTGATGAATAGTCCTATTCTATTAATAAATAATATAATAAGATTACAATTCACAAAAAGGGTTGGGGTATACAAGATCACCCCACAAGAGTTGACATGACCAAAGCTAGAATCATAAACTATTCATCAAAAAAACATATGAAGCAACCCTCAGATAGCTAAAGCAATGTCTACTGAGGGAGGTGGCTCATCATGATCATGGAATCCCCAATCATCTTTGGGATTGGAAGGTGGACTGGGAACAGTCCAGCCATTAGTAGCAGCATCAACAAGATCAATGGCCTGGTCAACATCCTTCATATCTGGCCATGGAGGTAAAATAGCTATTTTTAGGTGAAAGGGCCATTTCCCAGAGACCACTCAACAAGTGCTAGGAGGAGGAGCTGGGGACCATCCAGTGCCACTGTGGGTTAGGGAAATCAAGTAGTGCCTCCATTCATCATCACCACTATTGGGAGAATAGTGACAGGAAGCTTGGGAATGTGGAGTATGTGAGTAGTGACTTGAAGAGTTGAACCTTTGATGACGACATCTAGGCATCAAGGTATCAATTAAGGCATTTGGAGGTACCCTAGAAATAGTACAAGGGGCATTGCCCAAATGATTAAGAAGCTCTTGTAGGTGGGCCACCTCCAAGGCCATCTTTCTTGCTTGTACTTGAATCTACATCATTATATTATTACAAATGTATGCCTTAGTGTACATAGCAATATTAATATGAAGAAAACTGTGAGCGAAAAGAATAACATTTCTATCTTTCCACAGAGTGAATAAAATCTCCATCCTGAAGGTATACCAAATTTGGGTAAATTTTTGAAGTATCCTGGGGGAATCACCCATATAACCATGTGCCAAGAAAAGGGTTTAGGCTGAAATGGCTTAAAGAAATCATGAATCTAGTGCCAATAAGTTTGAGCACATCTACAAAACTAGAAAATATGTAGGAAAGACTCTAGTTATCCATAGAATGGACATCTAGGATCTAGAACCACAATATGCTTGAGTTGAGGCCCAAGGGGAAGGCCTTGAAAAGCTAGGCACCAAGCAAAATAGTAAATATTGGGTTTTTTAATAGCACTCCAAATAGTGTCAAAGTGCTTTCTCCATTGAGAAAGAGATGATTGCAAATGCCATCTCTGATTGAGCATATCCACCATCGGTAGATGCAAAGAAATCCATATATAACCTAGACTTGGTTTGTAACTAGTGAAAGGAGTGTTAGGATACCACTTCCAATCAGCCCACTAAGGTCTAACAGATTGAATACCCACTTTATGAATTAAGTGCATTGGAATTGCAAAAAATAATAAGTTAAAAGTCTGCCGATCTAAATGGGCAAGATGGTACTAGACTTATATATCTTTCCAAGATCAAAAACTCATGGAAACCCTAGAGAAAATATCTTTAGGAGTCTTGATGCCTCATTCGAAAAAATGTAGAGCACTAGCACCTTGAGTCTTGGCAAGGGGAATACCCTAGATGGAAAATAGGGGAGACCATCAAATATTCTATTGATTCAAAGAGAGCCCATCATGGAACTCATCACTAGACCAGTGAAGCTAGGGTTTGATAGCTTCCCAAGATTTTCATATGCTCTTTATAATAAATGAACCCTGCATGAGCATGGGATCTTTCATAATGAGAAGGGTGTGAAAGCCAATCCTTTTCCATGTAGGCTTGTTGACGAGAAATCTAGAAGAAATGCAATGTCAAACCAAAATCTTCTATGCTTCATCTCCATTAATGGCATGAATAATACATTTGGCACACAAAGCAAGGCCTTGCTTCTATGTGGAAAGTAGGCCAAAGCCTCTAGACTCTTTTGGGAGACAACAAAAATCCCAAGCTACTCTGTGAAAGCCATGATGATTGAAACTAGAGGCCTAAATAAAATCATGAAGCAATCACTATAATTTCTAATAGGAGGCTTTAAAAGGAGCCCAACAAGAAGCATAATAGACATGCATTGCTACAATAACTTTAGAGAAAATCTAGAATTTATCCACAAGAGAAAGTGTCTCTGTAAGAAAATAATCCAATTTCTTAGTAATCTTTGCAAGTACTACATTCCATAGATCCACTAGCAAAACTTGTAAAGAAGAAGGAATTCCTAGAAAGTGGAAGATATCCCAATGAGCTACCCATTTCCATTCAAATTGGCTAAGCCAAGGTGGTGCTGGCAAAAAAGGCTAGCGATAAGAGAGCATTTTATGCCATTGAATAGCGGAGCTAGAGGCTTGACAAAAAGTGTCAAGGCAATTTAAGGCATTATTGATGTTTTCTTTATCCTCTAAAAGAGTGAGAAAGGAATCATTAGAAAAATGACCATTGACCAACTGGGAAGAGGATTTTGGCAAAGAAATGCCATGAACCAAACCTAAAGACATGGACTAGGCTAGCAAATAGGAAAACCCTTTAGTAACAAGAACATAAAGTGTCAGAGCCAGAGGGAAACCTTTCCTAATGGAACAAAAAATCCCAAAGGCATTAGATTGGGAGTTATTGATGGTAATGCAAGCATTAACATCTCCAAAGAGCATTTTTATAGACTGCAAAAAATTGGGACCAAAACCAAGAGCCTGAAGCATAGCAAAAATAAAAGGTCATTTAGTTTGGTCATAGGCTTGAGAAAAATCTATTTTCAAAAAAATAGCCAGGTTCTTGGACTTGCAAGCCCACTTCATTCCTTCCTAGACAACAATAATGTTGTCAAGAATATATCTAGACTTGATAAGCCAGTTTGTTCAGGCTGGACAATTAAATGTAGGAGGTGGCAAATTTTGAGAGAAATTGTCTTGCAAATAATCTTATAAGACATAATCAAAAGGGTAATGGGTGAACAGTTGCAAATAGCCTTAGGATGTCTAGCTTTAGGTATGAATCTAATGTTTCCTTTGTTGATAATAGCTCCTAAACTTTTAGAGTGATAGGCTTCGAGATAAACTTTGTACAGATCAGGACTAATATGCTCCCAAAGGCATTTGTAAAATTTACAAGGAAACCCATCTCACCTAGGGTATTTATCATCTTCCATGGAGAAAACTACCTCTTTAAGGTCTTGGAGGGTAAGAAATTGCTCATAAAAAGCATGTTTCTCAATTGGTAGGTGGTTTGGAGTAACAAAAATACAATTTCTGAGAGCTTCCTCCTAGACAATTGAATTTCCCTACGAAGAAAAAATGTTCTCATAGTGATGAACACATGCTTGTAGGATGTCAGGGAGGCTAGAGAGAAAAATAGTGCCTTGTTTTGTTTTTTTAATCCCTAACTTGGTATGTCAAGTTTGAAGAGACTAGAAGAACTCCTTTGAAGCTTTATTACCAACCTCCAACCAATGGAAGTGAGATTTGATTTGGGCTCCTCAAGTGGCATAATTATCCACAACCTTTTATCATGGTAAAGTTTGGAAAGATGGATTTACAAATCAACATCAAAAGGATTAAGGGTGAGAGCCTCAAAAGCTTTTTTGAGTGCAAAATTAGTGGATTCATAAGAATGCCTTTTGAAAATTGCTAATTGCTGTCCATAGATGCATAGAAAGTGAGAGGTTCTAGTAATGGCATCATTCCACCACTAAATCCACCCTATCTAGGAATGAAAACATGGCTCTAGATTCTAGACACATAGGATATGAGCAACAATGGAAGCATGCATCAATACAGATGTGTTGAGGAAGAATTGTGATTTGACAACTTTTAGGATAGTTGTTTGCCATGAAATGGAAAAATAAATGGGATAGTGGTAAGATAACATCACATATGGCAAGGGAATTATAGCTAAGTCTCAATCCTTAGAAAAGGGGAAAAATATTGTGTAGTAATCATGGCATGATCAAGATGCTTTAAAATGCAGCTAGAGCCAACTTGAAAGTTGGACCAAGTGTGCCAAACCCTACTATGTTGGCAATAGTTAGTATTCGGATAAAAAAGTCCAATTTATTGTGCATGTAGTACCAAGCTTCCCTTTCTCTAATTGTCTAGTGAAAAGGAAAAATGCCATCTTTTTCAAAGGCCACCTCAATCATATTGAAGTCACCACACATAACCCAAGTAGCTGGTGGCAAGTTGTCAGCCAGCTAGCCCCACAATTGAGATCTTTCTATAGCATCATTGGTAGCATAAACACTAATGACTCCAAAAGAATGATTGTTAATAGAAACCAACAACCAAATTATTCTGTGCATGGGGTCAGAACTATGTGAAATAATAGCAAAATGAAGATGAGGTAACAAGAGAGTAACTACACCACCACTACTAACTTTGTGTTGTGAAGAAAACATAATGCCATCTAGCCAAATGACATGACATGTAGAAGAAAACATGAAACTAGAGATCTTAACTTCTTGCATAAAGAGAAAATCTAAATTTCTTAGTCTATGATAGGTATCCCTAACATAGTACTTTCTAGAGAGTTCTATGAGTTCATGAAAATTCTTCCATATCTTCCTTGTCCTCAAGAGAGGAGTAACTATTCTATAAGAAAGTAGAAACCATATTAAAGCTAGAAGGAAAATCTTTTGGACTGAAGGCCTACCATTTTTCCTTTGGTTTCTTAGCACGTTTGGGAGGATTGTAAGAACACTGCACATTCTAAGTCACTATGGAAGAAGTAGCAAGAGGGGTCTGAATCACAAACAAGACTTTAGCATTGGTAGCCACCTTAATCCCCTATGAAACACCAAGGTTTAAAACCTATGAAACACTAGGGTTTGGTTTTGGAAAAATTGCTTGCATCCCTAAACTGGCTAGGGTTTGCACTCCTTTTCAAATTGGAGGAACCAAAATGATCACCACATATGACTATTTAGGAGCCAAGGGAGCCTTGGCCTTGCACCCAACAGTAGTCCATTCTTATTTTTTATCTTCTACTGGCTTGGTAGTAACCTCTTTAGGTGAGGGTTTAACCCTAGGTATAGCCAAGGGGCAATCCCTGATCTTGTGTTCTGCTGACTACCACCTATAGTAGGTGTTAGGTAGGTTCAAATAAAGCACCTTTTGAGAGAAGGTTTGAGCACTCTATATTTCTACAGAATCCTTAAGATCCTTAGAAAGATCAAACTCAAAGAAAATGCATTTCTAAGGGTGAGCATTGAAAAATTTCTCATGTTCCTTTGTGACAACTTTGCTAAGAGTATTGGTAATGGACTCAATAAAAGGCCAACATGGAAAAGGTAAACTTGGGAACTCAACCCACATAGAAACCCTAAGCTTTTTTTCATTAGAGATAGTGAAGTCTCTCAATAATCTTTGAAAAAAAAGTAGGGAGGAATGCATAGACCAAGGACCATTGTTAAAAACTACATCTGCCTATGATGGGTTGGTGAAGTGAAATAAAAAAACCTTTGGTAAGGTTTCACAAAGTGTCAAGGCAGATTCCATGAGGAGTCCAACTCTTGTTAACCCATTCTCAGAGCATAGCTGCAAGAGGAGTCCTACCCACAAAATACCCTATTAAGGTATGCTATTCTAACCAATCACAAGTAGCATCAAATTCTTGCAAAGGAAGGATAATATCATAATTACCTCATTAAAAAACTTCAGGACTAATTTACGAGGAAGTTTGTTCAATGGAGGTGCCATGGCTATCTAAAGTAGCAACATGAACACTAGTATCAACAATTGGATCACCACTAGTCAGGGCCATTATAACCTAGCCTAAAAGCTCCTGTAGTATATGTGGTATGAAAAGTGGAAACAATAGAAGGAAAGCTCAAATAAAGAGTCATACATAAGAAAACTAAAAGATCACATGAAACCCTAGTAGAATGATTTTTTTTTGAGCTACAATATTCTTTTGGTCTAAGAAATAAAGATTCCTTCTTTATCCTACACAATCTGTAATCCTAAGAAGTATTTTATCTCTCTTATCATAGTCATTTCAAATTCCTTCTTCATTTCTTCTGCAAACTTTTCACTTTCATCATCATTTCCTCCAAATATGATATCATCAACAAATATTACCAAAAGCATCAATCCATCATCTATTTTTTTCTAGTATAGATTATTGTCTACCATACCTTTGTGAAATCCAAGTTTTGTCAAATGTTTTTCTAACCTTTCATACTAGGTTCTGGGTGATTTTTTTAAGCCATATAATGCTTTCTTCAGTCTACATAACATTTCCTTGTCATCTATTAAAGGAAAACATTCAAGTTGTTCTAGGTATACCTCTTCCTCAAGTTCTCCATTCAAAAATGCTAACTTGACATCCATCTAATACACTTTGAATTTTTTATGTGCTACATAGGCTAAGAATAACCTTACTACTTCAATTCTTGCTATAGGAGCATAGGTTTTATCATAGCCTATTCCTTCTTTCTATGAGTAACCTTTACATACCAAACATGTCATTTCATTGGGATTCAACTGAAATAGATTACCTCTAGATTTGGTTCCTATTCCAATTACCTTTCCTTCTTTGTCTTTGATCATGCATGTCTTCTTTGTAAACTATAACTGATAACCTTTACCTACTAGTTGTCCAACACTCAAAATATTGTGTTTCAAACCATCAACAAAATATACATCCTTAGTTTTAGTCTTACCATCAAGAGTTATAGATCCAATACCTTTCACATGGTAAGATGCATTGTTTCCAACTCTGACAATGCCTCCATCATAACTTTTGAAGTCAACAAACTTATTCATATCACCATTCATATGATGTGAACAACCACTATCAATTATCCAATTAGATTTCTTTTCAACCTTTGATACCAAAGCCATTTTTTCTAGACTTTCTTCTTTGATAGATAGATCCTATTTCATCATTACTAGCACTTATTGCTTGTTCATCAGAATCATCTTCTTCATTTGCATACAAACAATCTTTATCTCTTCTATGTTTGAACTTTCCATTATACTTTTTATCTCTTTTAGGACACTTAGATGCCTAATGACAAAAATCATTACAAGTCCAACATTTAAAGATTTTCTTACCATCTTTTTCTCTTCTTACCAGAAGGGCTACTCCTTCTATCTTTCTATCCTCATTAGATCTACTATTGCTAGCAAAATCTCCTCTAGCACTTGTGCTCCTTGATAGATTAGGTTGAATGTTTAGGGCACTAAAAGTTATCTCTATTTTAGAAAATTCTCTAGATTGTCTAAGATCATTATCAACTGTATCATTTCCTTCGTGAAATCTTTGGTACAAGAGATCAATAACTATATCATTCAAATTGCTTATTTAAATGGCAGTGCTAAGCTCTCCAATATCTTCTAGATCACCTCATCACATTTCTTGTTTCTCCTTGAGATATAAAACCTGCAGTAATTTATGATATTCTTCCTACATATATTCTTATAGATTCAACTTCCATCATTTTAGCATTTTGAAATGCATAAATCCAGCTTTGTAGCCTCAATTTATTAGAATTTTCATTACCTTCAAAATTATTTTCCAAAGCTTTCCAAATCTTGTAAGAAGTATCAAGTTTTTTTAACCTGGTTGTACTCAATTTTAGGAAGTTTAGACAATAGTTCTTCTCTAGCTCTCATGTCACAGATGAAAAGTTCTCTCTCTTTGTTGGTATAAGTTTCCAAAGTACTTCAAAATTTTTTTTCTTTTCTAATTCTTTCAAGATCAAATATCTTGGACCCATATAGAATAGATGTGTCTTCATCTTTTCCTTCTATCTATAATAATTTATTCCATCAAACTTCAAACAATCTTTTCTAAATATGTTTTCCATGGATCTCCCAAAGTTGTTAAACTTTATGTTCAAGGACCTAATGCTCTGATACCAATTTTTAGAAATAATATTCCACCAATATAATTGAGAGGGGTGGGGAATCAATTATCCAATTAAAAAATTTATCAACCTTAATTAATCTTAACCATCCAATCAAAGTGAATATCAACCATAACAAGAAAATACACAATTACACCAAATTTGTTAACTAGGGAAACCCTTGATCAGAGGAAAGACCTAGTGGGAATGATGCCCATAAAAATATACTGATATATATTCCTTATTAGAGGATGGAACCTATTAGGAGTCAATAAACACATTCAATACATTAGAGTCACTATTAGGAGAATTTGAATCCCTATTAGGAGATTCAAACCCTGTTAGGAGTTGTAGAAGGACCTACTATCAAAACAACTTCTAGGGCAAGACCACTAAACTTCATTGTCCAATTGATCTCTCAACTATTCCTTATAGAATACTTGTTCATACAATGCCTTAACCTATTTCACCTATCTTGTCAACTGGACCAATCATTATCAAACCTTGTAGACCAGGTTACAAACCTTAGATCCAAATATCAAACCTTAAATCTTAGAATAAAACTTTGGTAATGAATTTCTCTCCAACTCTGCTTTGTTATACTTATCCTCACATATCAACTTGTTTCTCTTCTATTCTACTTTTCATGCTTCTTGAAATCATTTATTTATTCATCCATAATAAAGGAAAATGTCCTTCCTTTATACCAAATCCATAAAACAATTCTCGGAGTCAGCTATTACACCTTCTCAATTAATTATTATAGGACCTCATTAAGAACATGTTATACTTAGCAATAACATTAATCTATCACCTTGTAACTTGAATAACTTTCTATACGTGTAATATTTTAACAAGTGATATTGACCATGTCATCTTCTGCATGTCTTCTACACACTTATAACCTTTCTTCTTAGAATAACAACTTTGCTAACAGATATAAGAAGTTTACCAGAACATGCTTCTGTGAAGCCCAGCTCAAAACAATCTTCACCAAAACTTTCATAACTTCTTCCAAACTCACTATCTTATGTTCTCAAGGTTAGATGCATATACTAGACACTTAGTAGTAAAATTCTCAATGATCTATCTTTACCAACTTGATCTTTACTGCTATTCTATCAAATACCATAGAAAATTGCTATATTGACACCATTGACAACCACTGTCATGAATGTAACATATCAACATGAGAATGATCTAATCAAGTTTCTAAAATACTCCCCCATAGAGGTATTATCAACATTCATTATTCCAACATGGATGACCTTATGGACTACTTGAGTAGAGTTTGGTACCTCACAGAGATAGACCTCAAGAGTGACTATGACTAGATATAGATTAGAGAGGGAGATTGATGCAAAGGGTCTAGGATTATAATAATGAAATACCTAATTAAGGTTCTAATCTTGAATCATCCAATGATTCTTCTTTCTTATCCTCTCCACCTATCCAATCCTCCAAGACTCTACCCTCAACTTGCCTCCTAGGTGTAGTTGGTATGGTGTAGACTTAATCTCCCACTTTAGGCACTAGTCCTACAACCCTTCTCTCCTGTCGAACCATAAACCTCATTTAGGATCTTGTTCCTTCACTCCCTTAGAGTCTAGTAAGGTTTTATACACCATCCGTAACATTCTTGACCTTATTCCATACTTCTAGTCATAATAAAACCCAAAGAAAACTCACTTCACATAGGGATAATTAAGTCTATTAGCATCTAGGTCTATTAACACTATTTTGCACCAATACCAAAAATTACTCCAAAAGCCCCATGAAAAACCTTAGGAATCGAATCTAGCACTCCAATATTCTAAATTTTCAAAGCTTCACAACACCCATAACCCTATTCAATCTTAAGCCCTAATTTCTTTCCTATTTGGTAGGTCTCCAGACTAGTTAGCACTAAAAAGCCTTTAGAACTCTTCAAACCTCACATCAGCCTTCCATTACACTTCTAAAATCAAGGTATTACTAGGTATTTGAGGAACACCATTTGTTAGACCCATCTTGATCATGGGTTTTCTCTCTACCAATTTCCACAATCTATCCAGGCTCACATATTCCTAGAAATCAACCTAAGCATCATTCCATGACTTGGAAACCCATAAAAAAAATGAAAAAAAACCAAAATACTATGTAGACTATCTAACCTATCACCCCACCATGTTTCATGCATTTTCCATAGGGGGTGATTAGGTTAGAACCATTTTTGTACAAACAACCCTATGAAGGTAGTTATCATACTAGTCAGCAAGAAAATGTTGTAACTTGCAACCTTGATGACATCAAAAAAAATATGAATATAAAAAGAACCAAGAAAGACTAAACTACAAAAATCATAAACTTGATTTCCTATTCTAATCTATACACACCCATACTAGATCATTAAGAAATGAAAAAAATTAGAAAACTATCTGTACAATAGTCTTGCACATGCATAATCTTATGGTAAACCTTCCAACCTACAAAATATGATCTTACATGCTCATATAATTGAGAATGGGTAGTTAAAAGCTCCAAAACTACCATTTGCAATTTCTTGCCAAAATTGTAAAAGTTGCTTGAGTAACTTTTGAGCAATTTTTCTCCTTAGGACTTTTTGGAACAATGGGTCCACCTAGGACCGTTCTATGACCCTAGATAAGATACCTAGGACCTATTTAGGAAATCAAAGACCTTAATTACCCATATCTAATCATATTTTACCTATTGAGAAACTTTTTAGCAACCTAGGACCTAATGAGCAACTTGGCTCTTACATTTGGATTAGATGCACTCCAAGAACTCTTAAAGCTTATTAAACACACAAACACACATAAATAACCTCTAATCACTTCAAAAATAAAACATTAGGGAGGTGCCTTGCATTATACTCCCTTAGGACCAAAAACTCAAGTCCCTTGAGTTAGGAGGTCTTCAAGGGTGACCCCATACTTCAAAATATTAGCTTCAATCATCTAGGTAGCCTCAACACGAGGTAGTCCCTTCCATTTTATTAGATAGTTATTCTGGGTTCCCTTCTTAGTTTTCTTGATCACTTTAGAATCCATAATGTTGTCTAGTTGGAAAGGTTGTGGACTTGGCAAGTGTTGAGCCCAATCTGCCCCTTCCAAGTCTGTAAGTGTATGCTGATCAGTATAGGCATGAGTACTTTTGTAAGGAAATAAGTCACACACATTGAAAATAGTTGATATGCCTAAGTTAGGAGGGAGTTCAACTTTATAGGCATTGTTTCCAGATTTGTGTAGTATAATAAGGGGTCCTATCTTCTTCATCAACAACTTGGTTGGATGTCCCTTTGGTAGTGTCTCTTTCCTAAGATAAGAAAGTACCAAATCCCCTATTTTGAATAGCAAGTCTCTCCTTGTTTTGTCTACCCTAGTCTTGTACTTTTTCACTTGGCTTTGTAATGTCTTCCTACATTTCTCATGCTTCTCTTTCATCTATTCTATAAATCATTCTCCTTGTGTACTCCTCATGTCATGTAGACTAAGATCCCTTAATTCTAAAATTCCCCTAGGGTGAGTCCCATAGACAATTTCAAAGGGATCTTTCCACTACTCATGTTAATGGAGTCATTATAAGCATACTCTGCTTGTCCTCTAATATGATCCCATGATTGACCAAGTTATTTGGTTAAACACGTTAATAAAATTTCCTAAAGACCTATTTAACACCTCTATTTTCCCATCAAATTGAGGATGATAGGTTGAATAATAGTATAGATTAGTTCCTAGCATCTTCCAAAAGGTCCTCCAAAAGTGCCCTATGAATTTAGTGTCCCTATCACTCACTATGTTCAAGGGAAAACCATGGATTCTCACTGTCTTTAAAGAATAGACCACCTATATATAAAACATATTTTTTTTCTAGTGTGGGATGAAGTGTGCCATCTTGTTGAAATGATCTACAACCACAAATACACTATCATGTCCTCTAGGTGTCTTATGAAGTCCTAAAACAAAATCCATACTTAAACACTCCCATGGCCTTTATGGTATGGTGAGTGGTTGATAAAATCCTAAATTACTAATATGTCCTTTAGCCCTCTGACATACATGGCATAGCTCAACAAACTTTCTTACATTAGTCTGCAATCTAGGCTAGTAATAGTATCTAAAAACTTTCTCAAGGATCTTGTCTAACCCAATATGTCCTCCCAAAATTCCTTGATTCTTTTCTTTGATGATGTTCTCCCTCATGGAACATTGGGGAATTCACAATAGGTTAGCTTTGAATAACAAGCCTTCCTGCAACATGTAATCAATAAAGTCTACTTTAAAATCTTGCTTGAATTAGCACATACCTCATAAGCTTCTTTGAAGTCTATATCCTCCATGTAGAGGTCTCATAGATCCTCTATTCCCACACTCTACAATTAGATCTCTTGGATGGATATGACTCTCATACTAAGAGCATCAATAACCTTATTGCTCACACCTTTCTTGTGCTTGATAACAAAGGTGAATGTCTACAAATGCTCCACCCACTTGAGATATCTTTGATTGAGTTTCTCCTAGCCATTCAAGAAGCTAAGGGCATGGTTGTTAGTTTAAACCTCAAAAAAACTCCTAACATATCCTATGAATTTAGGTATTGGCCACTCCAATATGGACTTGACCTTATCAAGATCTATTTTAATACATCCATTGGAAACAAAAAACCCAAGGTATACCAATTTAGTTTTTATAAACTCACACTTTTCTTGATTTATCATCAACTTCTCTTAATGTATCCTCCTCAAGACCATCGCCTATTTCTTTATATGCTCCTCTTTGGACCTACTAAATATTAGAATGTCATCCAAATACACAATAAAAAACTTACCTATGAAATCTACTAGCATCTCATTCATTAGTCTCGTGAAGGTACTTGGGACATTTGTCAAGAAAAAATGCATTAGAAGTCACTCATACAACCCTTCATTTGTCTTGAAGGATGTATTCCATTCATCACTAGGCATCACTCTAATTTTATGGTACCCTAACTTTAAATCCACCTTGGAGAAGTAGCAAGAGCCTCCCAAGTTGTCTAACAAATCCTCAATTCTTGGCACATGGAACGTATATTTGATGGTGATCTTGTTGATTTCCCTAGAGTCAATACAAATCCTCCATTTTCCATATTTCTTAGGTGCAAGGATAGTTGGTACGGCACAAGGGCTTAAGCTCTTCCTTATTAGGCCCTTTTCTAAAAATCTTGTATTTTCTTTGCAATTTCAGCATTTTGACTTGGTGTCATCTTGTAGGTTTCCTTGTTAGGTAGATTTTCCCCTAGTATTAGATCTATTTTTCAACTTACTTCCCTCATATGTGTCAATGCATTAGGTAGCCCATTGTCTACTACCTCATGGTACCTTTCAACGAACAACTATACTTCTTGAAACATTTTAACTTTCTCTTTAGTCTCTTCTCTAGGCCTTACTACTACTACACAACATACTCCTTTCTCTTTCTTCATAGCCTTTAGGAGTTCCTTCTAATTCAATAACATCACACTTTGAGCCACATTTTTCTCCTCCTTGGGTTCAGTCAAAGGGTCCATTTGAAATTTCTTGCCTTGCTTGGCAATCACATAACTATTATGTTCCCCATCATGTATGGATTTCACATAATACTGCCATTGTCATGCCTAACCCTACTTCTTCCTGTTTCTCTTTATTCACTTCAGATGTTGTTTTGACACAAGTTCTGTGGCTGGGAGATTTTATATTTTGAATACTGTTTTGTTATATTAGATAGGTTAGTTTTGGTTTATGGGATACATTTTTAGATGGATACTTCTTTTATGTTTCAATTGGACTGTATTCAGGTTTACAACTATTCAGTTTTAGTTGTAGTGTTGTTTTTGAAATGCATCACTTGACTTCTGAACTGAATCAGTTATTGTCTAGTATTGATGTTTTCTTGGAATTATGTTAAAAGGATGTTGTAAAACTCTTTTGTGTTAATGTAACTGAGTATATGTTTTCATAGATATTAAGCTTTATCTTATTGATGGAAAAGCAAACATATCTAGTACTTGTACGACAAATGCATTCTGAAGTTATTGGGAATTTCTCAGATATATTGCTATCTTTGCCATTTTCGAGAAATTTATTTCATGCATTTGTAAGTTCTTGACTTGTGAATATATATGGATATAGGGATATTTTGATTAATCACACACTCAATTCATATAACCATGGGTGTGAAATAATGGCACATATATTTACATGGTTTCTAGTGTGGAGTAATGGTTTTGGAGTTTTCAATGTTTAATGTTATGGCAATTATCTATTAAGGTGATTGTGTTATGCTTATTATACATATTTATTTTTGAATAAAGCCCATCAACCCTAAAACCCTAGAGGGTTTCGCATGCTTTGAAAAGGTAAAAGATGTTTATTGTTTTATGGCCAATTTGGTGGAGGCTTAAAGGGAAGCCGTATGCACGACTCAAAGGGAGTTGCAGTTTTATTAATTGCTCCTTTATTGAGGCTTTATTATCCTTGAAAGAAAATTGGCCATTGCTGTTTGAAAATGGATTTCGATGGTAATGACCAATATTTGGGCCTTTTTCCTCTGTTTCAAGTAACACCTGTGTGTTGTTGCTGGGTTTCCGGCAAGATGTGGGGTTTCTGTTGGAAGGATTTTCTTGCTTATGTAATTGAGCAAAAGGGAACTTAGTGGAAGTTTTCTTGTGGTTGGAAATGTGGTTTCTATTGTTTTGCATTGTGGAGATTTTGTTCTGATTGGGGCTTTGGAGTCGAGCAAAATTTTGGAGCTCTGAGTTGAACGTTTTTCTTCATTTGCTAAGTTTTGAGGTAGGGGGCATTTCTAACTCAATCCTTTCTATTTATGAAGTGTTAATTTTTGGAAGGAATAGAGATCTGTTTATTTTTAAAAATACATACCTATCGATACCCAAGCATGGGTATTCGTAGGACTGGGCATTTGGAAGTGCCGAGCTCTATAAATATGCATATTTGGCTGTGGTAGGGGTGTATTCTTGCATTGTGTGTGTATTTGGGTTTTTAATGTTGTTTAAAACGGGTTTTCCATTTCAAGTTTTATATATATGAGGATTCCTTGTTGAGTGTTCTTCTCTATGATTGTTGTTGACATTATGTCATACAGATAGCATACGACATGGGATATAGTTACAAAATGAACTAGGTTTTAGTTTTGAACTCGGTCTGTGGTAAAAATAGTTTATAGATATATATTTTTTAAACTTGTGTTTAGTTTATTGGAAATGGGTTATAGTTTTGTTTTATACTCGTAGAGATGGGCTATGTGAGAAATCCATGCTCTCGATAGTTAGTATGTGGGCAGATTGTGTAATATGTGTTTATTTGTAAAAACTTTATCAAAGCTCACTTGAAACTATATATATATATGTGAGAGGCTCAGCCTCAGTCACGGGTTCACTTAAAATTTGAGCTCGTAGTCACAATCTAGAGTCGAGGCGTTTTGTCAAATAGATGTTAGGAAACTTAATAGTATCATTCTTTTTGATTTTACATCGTCATTGATAGCAATGTTTTTTTAAAGTTAAAGGGGGAATGATACTTTAATAGCATTGTAAACAATAGTTGCTGTATTGGTATGATTAACCGTAACTTAGGCTCTTTGTTAAGTAATGAACTGGAAACATTAATGAAGTTAGAGGTTCTTGGTGACAACATGATTTGAGATATGTAATTGTCATTTTGTTTTTAAAAAGTAAGATGAATAGTCGACACTCATTTACATTGCATAGGAAACACAATTTTTGTGTGAGTTAAGTGTTTAATTTAAATTGTTAATCGACACAGTATATGTTCTTTAGGTTGTATAGTTGGTGTGAACTTAAGTTGATAAGGAATTAGCTGAAACAGACAGTTTTTTTTACCTTAATTATTTTGCATACTTAAATCATTGGTTATGTAGAGTTTCGAGCTTATAAGTTATTCTATGCTGGGATGAAAATGGATTATAGTAATTTGTCAACGGTGTTATGTAAAGGCATAATTAGGATGTTGACTATTACAGTTTGAGATACAAAAGTAATAATGTAATGTGTTAAGATGATTCTATAATGGGTAATCTTTCAATTAAATATTGATACTTGGCTGAGATGTAGATTTTGGATAAACACGAATTCAGTCCATTCAGTACCATGTGTTTGATTTTAATTGAAGGTATAACCCAGTCTGAATGCTGATTGAATGTAAAACTTACTGAATGGCATTTTTGTTAATGACTCTTTATTAAAGCATTAACTAAATCTGGATATTCTAGAAATGGTCAGTTGTGTTAAATTTTGTTATGTAGTATTTCAATACATATTATGATGTCTAAAATGTAATAGAAATCTTTTAAAGTTATATTCAGTTGTTATTTGATTTCAGAATTATTTCTGTTTATTATTGATATAAAAGTTGATTTCAAATAAAGATAAATTTATGATATTTGTGGATGAAAATCATTTAAAGCAAGAATATCATAATTACTTTGATTCTATTATCTTAGTTATCTTGAAAGATTAATTTAGTTATTACGACAACAGGATTCAATTTTATAGTATTAAGATTGGTAAATATTACTTAAGGGTTAAGTTAGTTTGATTATATTTATGGATCTTAGTATTATAATTTGCTTCTGTTGTCATAAGTACCTAAGTTACTTTTGAAAATTAATAGCAGAAGATAAGTTACAAATAGATGAAGAATGTAGTATCATGTAGTATACTAAATTGATATTTATTACATGTACATTCTTAGAATATCTATTTGATGTGTATTTTAAGAATAGTTGTGATGAACATATATCGGGGTGGCTGAATTTTGTTGATCCTATTCAGTTAATTAATTCAATGAAAACTTTAAAATGTATTGGGTGGGTTAATTACGTATAAAAGATAATTGGCCTTACCTATGACTTAAACTTATAAGGTTAAGTATGGAGAAAAAGGCTTATCTCTATTCTGTCATTGGCAAGTATAATGGAGAATTCCGTTATGTGATTGACTATGAGCATACCATTCATGGATGCAGTATCTTAGTGCCATAACGATGACACCTCAGTATATATATGTTTCATTTATGAGTTATTCTTAGTGTGAGTTTAATTTAGCATTGTAAAGTAATTGTTTACTTCTTGCATATTAATATCAGATTTGCACTATATTAGATGGAATAGAAATCTGCATTTTGATATGTATATGTTGGTACTAACATGTGTGCAGATGGATATCTCTTTTAAATCTTAGTGTGTACTGAGCCCCTTTTTGTTTCATGTTGCAATATTGTGTGTGTTCACAGGTGTAACAAGTTATTTAACTAGTAGCTAAAGACATCCGTTGAAGTTACTACTTGAATCAACATTTAGGGTTCCTAGGTTGGACATAGGTGTCTAGAGATGAAATTGTATTTCATGATAGTTCTGAAATTTTTATGTATTCTTATTGTAATGGAAATTTTTTTGGACGATATTCTCTTTCATTGGGAATTTTTCTGTATAAGTGTGATTCAATCCTTGTATTGGAACTTTTGTTGAGATGATTTAAAAAAAAAAAAAAATTTATTGCAATCATTGTTCGTCCTTTGTTTCAAGTTTTGTTTTGTTTTTGGTAGTGAGTTACAACCATGGACACCCTAACAATAGGTTACAAGCATCCATGGGCATTATGTCACATAACACTTTTTCCTTGTATTTCCCTATCTCAAAGTCAACAAAATTCTACTCATCCACTAGTATTTGTTTTCCCTTGTTCAACCAAGAAACCTTGTAGCGGGTAGTATGGGGTATCCTCTTAAGGTTCAACTTATCTACCATGTCTATAGACACTATGTTCTTAGTAGAGCTAGAGTCCACTATTACTCTGCAAATCTTTCAATGAGACCTACAAGTTGTTTTAAATAGACTTTTCCTCTGAGGTGGCTCTACCACATTAGGTAGTTTCAACAAGGTCCTTCTCAACATTAATTTTTCACCATCAAATGTTACATCTACTTTGGAAATAGGTGATGTGACACTTTGAGTGTCATTTTCTTGCACTAATTGTGTTCTCAACTCTCCCATTGTTGATGAGAAAGCCTTCTCAAGAAATCTGCCTATAGTATGGTACATTTGGTTACAGTTGTAACATCTACCTATAGTATGGTCCACTTGGTTATAGTTGTAAAAACTACCAGTAAAAATAGTACTTCCTTTGCCTTGTGATTGAAATCTACCCCTAGATGGTCCTCTTCCTCTATATCCTCTTTGAAAGTGTTCCTTTTCTATTTTCCTCCATAGTTATCATTGGTTTGGGTTTATTTTAGCCTACTTGGTCCTAATCGTCTACCAAAGTTTCTCTTGCTTCTGAAACCTCTGTTATCCCTACCTCTTTTTTGAGAATCATGCCTTCTCCTACCTTTTCTTCTTCCCTTAAAACTAACTAAAAAAGCTTCTGCATACTATTAGGAGTCATCATTTTGATCTCATCTTGAATCCCTTGTCCTAGCCCATTAAGGTATATTTCCACTCTTTCCACTTCTTCTTCTCATCTTCTTTCCCTTAGGCTTATCTTACTAAACTCCCTAGTATAAGCACTAACAATCAGGTCTCTCTGTCTTAGATAATGCAAATTCTAATATATCTAAATCTTATAATCACTGTGTAGTATTTGGGCACTTCACCTAATCTTCATCCTATCCTAGGACACAATATCCTTCTTCCGTACTCCTACCCTATCATCATGAATCATCTTCCACCATACTAGTGTTGATCCCTTGAGCCCAGCCTTAATATCGATGAGTCTCTTCTCTTCTTGCACTTTGTTGTAAGCAAATTTATTGTCTATGGCTTCCAACCAATCTAGTAAATCCTCCCCATTCAAACTACTACTGTAGTAAGTGATATGTTCCATATTATCTTTGTTAAGAGACTTAAAGTCATCCGAAAACACCTTTTTATCTTGATGCACTTCAAGATCCTTGCCCCTATCAAATGTCTCCCCTCTAAGGCTTTTATCTCCTTCCTCACTATCATCTCCTCATTCTATGATTCTCTTCTTACTTTTTGGTTTTTCTTGATTGAATTTGGCTAGTAGATCCTTGACCAAATCCACTATGACACCCTTTCTCATTTCCTTGGGTGGCATACTATCCCCTTTTGGTCTTATACATCTAACATGCACCAAACTAAAACTAGTCTTTTATACCACTTTGATGTAGAGGGTCTAGGATTCTAATAAATAAACACCTAAGTAAGGTTCTAATATTGAATCATCTAATGATTCTTGTTTCTTTCCATTTCCATCAATCCAAGCCTCCAAGACTCTTCCCCCAATTTGCCTCCTAGGTGTAGTTGGTATGGTGTATACTTAATCTCCCACTTTAGGCACTAGTCCTACTAGCCCTTCTCACCCCTAGAACCCTAATCTCACTTAGGATCTTTTACTTCACTCCCTTGTAGTTTATTAAGTTTTTAGACACCCTCCATAACCTCTCTGACCTTATTCCATACTTCTAGTCACAACAAAACTCAAAGAAAACTGACTTCCTTCACATAGGGATAATTATGCATATTAGCTTCTACGTCTAGTAATTCTTTTTTGCACCAATACTACAAATTTCTCCAAAAAACCCCATGGAAAACCTTAGGAATCTGAAATATATCCTCTAACACTCCAAGATTGTAAATTTTCAAAGCTTCGAAACACCCATAATCTTATGCAATCTTAAGCCCTAGTTTCTAGCCTATTTTTTATGTCTCTAGACCAATCAACACTGAAAAGCATCTAGAACTTGTCAAACCTCACACCAAGCTTCAATTCCACATGTTAACTCAAGGTATCTTACTAGGGCTTCAAGGAACACCATTTTTTTGACCCAACTTGATCATTGGTGTGCTCTGTACCAATTTCCACAACTTGTCTAGGCTCACATGCTCTTAGTAGTCAGCCTAGGGCATCACTCCATGGCTTGGAAACCCATCATAAAAATGAAAAAAAAACACCAAAATACTATGTACACTATCTAATCTATTACCTCATTGGGTTTCATCTATTTTCCACTGTGGTTGATCAGGTTAGAACCATTTTTGTACAAACAACCCTATGAAGGTAGTTCTTAGGCTTGTCAACAAGAAAATGTTGTAACTTGAAAAGCTAATGACTTCAACACAAGTATGAATATGAAAAAGGACCAGGAGAGAATAAACTAAAAAAAACATAAACTTGATCTCTTGTGCCAATCTGTACACAGTCGTACTACATCATTAAGCAATGAAAAAACTTAGAAAATGTCTATATAGTAGTCCCACACATGCATAATATGATGGTAAACTTTACAACCTTCAAAATATGATATTCCATGCTCATATAATTGAGCATGGGTAGTTACAACCTCCAAAATTTCCATTTGCAATTTCTTGCAAAAATTGCAAAAGTTGCTTGAGCAACTTTTGAGAAATTTTGCTCCTTAGAACTTTTTGACCAAATGCATCCACCTAGGACCATTATAGGACCCTAGATAAGATACATAGTACCTATTTATGCAATTAAATACCTTAATTACCCATCCCTAATAATATTTGACCTATTGAGTAACTTTTGGCTCAATGAACAACTTTTTAGCAACCTAGGACCTAGTGAGAAACTTGGCTCTTACGTTTGGATTAGTTACACTCTAATGACTCTCAAAGCTTATTAAACACACACACACACACACACACACACACACACACACACACACACACACACACACACACACACACACACACACACCAGTAAAATCTAATCACTCCAAAAACAAAAAATTAGTGAGATTCCCTATACCAAAGGTGAATGGAAGATTGCATTTAAAACCAATCAAGGCATATATGAGTGGTTAGTAATTCACTTTGGACTGACCAATGCACCAAGTAACTTCATTCATATTATTGATGAGGTACTGAAGAAATATTTAGGAAAATTTGTTAATATTTATTTGGATGATATTTTTACTTTCAGTAAGGCTCTAGATGAGAATTTTATGCACATCCATAGTGTCTTTGTGAGATTAAGGGAATAAAAACAATTATTTAATTTTAAGAAGTTTAGCTTTGTAATAAGAAAGTTAGATTATTTGGGATTTTTCGTATCATCTAATGGTCATGAATGGACCCAAAGAAGGTGGAGGTCATCCTAGAATGACATACCCCAAGGTTTGCCACTAAAATGAGGTTGTTCCATTCAAATAGCTTTTCAAGGAAGTTTAGTAAGAATTTCATTTGTATCTATGCACCCCTAATTGAAACAATATGGGAGGATAAAAAAGAGTTGAAGTGGACTACAAGAGCTGCAAGGAGTTTTGAATTTATGAAGAAGAAGGTGCTAGAAAAACTTGTGTTAGCACTCCATGATTTTAACAAGGATTTCCAAGTGGGTTTTGATGATAGTGGTAGTGTCATTGGATTTGTATTGAGCCAAGAAGGTAAGACTATTGCATATTTTAGTGAGAAATTGAATGACACATAAAAAGTTTTATGTTTATGGTTAAGTGTTCTATGCAATAGTTCAAGACTTAAAGAAATGGAGCCATTATTTTTTCCAAAAGATTTTTTTTAATATTCTAATCATGCAGCATTATCGTACCTAAATAACCAAGCTAAATCAAATTAGAGGCACTTGAAATGGATAGAGTTCTTGTAGAGCTATACATTATATTGAAACATAGAAGTGGAAGTTCTAATAGGGTTTCATATACATTATGTAGGAGGAATTTTTTTTATATAGAGATGTATATTGAGGTGGTTGGGTTTAATTAACTCAAGACCCTAGACCCTAAGGATCATAATTTTGCAGAAGCTTTGAAGGCTTGCAAGCAACCTGTTAATCTAGATAGCACAAGGTGGCTGGACTACATGATCCAAGATGGTGTGTTTTTTAAAGGAAGTCATCTATTCATTTGAAGGAGTTCCATGATAGAGAACTTGATCAAAGAGAAACATAGTGGAGGAATGGAAACACACTTTGGTCAAGATAAGATCATTTCAATTGTCAGTGAACATTATTTTTGGTCATAGTTGTCATAGGATGTAATGAAGTTTGTGATTTTTTTTTGAGTGTGTTAGACAACTAAGGGAGAAGTTAGAATACTGGACTCTATCAACCATTTCCTTTTCCATCAAGGTCATAGAAAGATGTAAGTATGGATTTTGTTCTTGGGTTTCCAAGGACATAAAGGGGTAATAATTCCACATTTGGGGTAGTTGAAAAGTTTTAAAAGATGAGTCATTTCATTCCTTGCTACAAGACCCATGATGCAATTTACATTGTAGACTTATTTTACAAAGTGGTGGTGAGGTTGCATGGTCTCCCAAAGAGTATTTTTTTTATAGAGATATAAGTTTTGTTGGGTATTTTTGGAGGAATTTGTGGAAGAAGTTAAGAAAGAGTTGAGGTTTAGTTTTTCACATCACCCCCAAACTCATGGGCAAATTGAAGTGGTGAATAAAAGTTTGGGTAATTTGCTGAGATTTATAGTAAGGGATAAGCCCAAGGGATGAGATTTGAACTACCAAAGGCATAATTTTCTTAAAATAATTCTATAAATAGGAGTACTAGTAGGTCACCATTCAAAATTATGTGTGGGAGTAGTCCAAGGAGTACACCTAAATTGAGGAGGATGCAACAATATGGTAGGACTAGTGTTGAGGAAGAGGATTTTGCTAAACATGTCAAGAACCTACATGAAGAAGTATGTGTGCATATCACCAAGATGAACATGTAGTATAAGGCTAGATCACATCAAATGAGGAGACATAGGGAGTTCCAAATTGGGGATTTGATTATGGTGTACTTGAGAAAGGAGTAATTTCCAATGGGCACCTACAAGAAGTTAAAGACGAAGAAATTTGGCCCTTGCAAGAATTTGAAGAAACATGATTTAGAGAATGCATATGATTTGGATTTTCCATATGGAATCTATATTTCTGCTACTTTCAATAGTGTAGACTTAATATAATATCATGAAGATGGTGTAGGGGAGGATCCAATACTAAGAGCAATGTCCAATTTGTACTTCTATGAAGGAGAGGATTGAAGAAATCCATGATAGTCATGTGGGAAGGAGTACTAGAAACAAGCACTATGAGGAGTATATTTTGAAGTGGAAAGGATGAACTTTGGAAGACTCAACTTGGTTATCTAAGGTGGAGGTTGACTAGTTGGGTTTTCCTCTTCTAGGTGAGAAGTGACATGATCACTTTTCAAATTACCATAGGTGTTTGATGCAGGAGCATTCAATGGTGTAAGGGCAATCCTGTATCATCCAAAGATATGCTTAGTGATAGTTTATGTATAATGTGTTTTTATATTTGGATACCCATTTGGGAAAATATAGATTTGAACTCTCATATTTTAGTTATTACTTTTATGGGTTAGTTTTTTTGTGTACCTTGGGATACATGTAGGTGCAAGAAGTGAGTTATTTTTCTATAGAGATAAAATTATGAAGAGTTAGAGGGTTTAAGTTGGAGGGAAGGTTGTAATTGAAATTTAAATCTTTCTATAAAAATAATTATGTCAAAAGATTTTGCTATTTAAAAATTATTGTAGTTTTAAGTTGCTTGGAGACCTCTTAAGAATGATTTGGAGACCAAATTGAGGAACTAAATGGCCTCATACGACCTCGAAAAAATGGGGGGAGGAAATATTTGTCTCATAAGAATATACAATGCTCAAATATATTTCCAAAAATGTAAATAATGTGTCAATAAAAGTCTTGGATCAAAAGTTATGCCTTTTAAAAGTTGGACTACCATTTTTGACTAATTTTGAACCCAATTCTAACGTGACTTATAAAACCTTCTATTTTTGTGTTGGTCACTATATATATTGGGATCATGGAGTTATAATGGATAGGATAAATTTTGAAGGATTTTTTATCTCAATCTGAATGTGTGTGTTTAGCTATAAAATGTGGATTTTGACCTTTGCTAGTTTTTTACAAATTTTGAGTATTAGTTCCTATTGGAAATTTAATACCATCCTTTTATGCTATGATAATGATTTAGCAATTTCATGTGAATCCATGATCTCGAAAAGTAGTCTATTAAGCTACATGTTATTGTATCTCCTTATATTTTCCACTCAGTTTCTTTCCTAAGTGTATCTTTTTATTTTTGTGTGATATTCCATTTCTTCAATTCAACACTTGCATATTGTACATCATTTTTTTATGTGGAGTTCTTTTTCTCCTACCCATGATTAGGTAAATTTTCCTATGGTGAAATATTACAAGACCCAAAGTCATAGATTTAGGTTAGTTGAGTGTTTATTTATTTGGGGGTTTGGTTAGGAAATTGTATTTCCTTATAAAACTCATTAAATGATGAGAAAGGGCATGTAGAGTAGCAAGGTGGAGTGGCTTCTCATATATATACAATCCTAGTAGTGGATGAAAATATAATGTGAGGAGATTATAACAAGTCATAACCAAATTAAACACATGGGATAATAAAGTGTAAGATAAGATAAGTGATCTAACCACCAGGATGGTAGCCAAATGTCCTTATCAAGTAGGTGTGAGGAAAAAATATGAAGCCTCCAGAGCGAGTTGAGTTACCTTACCACTATAAAACTTGGGCTAGTAAAAGCTATGATTCACTCCATGAGAGTCCCCTCATAGTTATCCTAGAGTTTTTTTACTAGTGAACTAATGTTTTTGATAAGATAAACAGGTTTTAAAGGGACCTTGAAACCCAAAAGTAGCTACATAAATGAGGCTAATAATAAGAAAAAGAAGCCTAGCCAGAATAAAACAAGTCTAACAACTAATAATAAGCATAAGGCCCAGCGAACAATAGAGGTCAACAAAAAGGCCAGAATAAACTGTCTTTTATAGAACAAAGAAAAAGCTAGAACAAAAAGCCAAAAGAGAAACAACAAAAACACAAAAACACAGAACAAGAGGGCTACTCTTCATTCTTCTTCTCAAGATCCTACATGGTCTGGGTAGCCTCATAAATCTTCTAGTGCTCCTTGGCCTTCTGCTCCTAGACTTTCTTTGTATCCTCATCCATACTATTATTGGTGATATTAGTGGCCATATCATCCTTAAACTTGCTCTTCCTCTGTCCTTTCCATCCTCACTACTATTAGGTCTCTATCTTTGAACACACCAGTTAGAGAGAATATTGTCATTGATCAAATTGAGGAGAGAGATCATCTAACTAGCCAAATTATGATTCTAGTTTTCAAGATTCTTAATTCTCCTCTCAACCAGACTAGCTCTATCATTCTAATCCTCCTATTTTTCATTTTTAGCCTTCTTGTTGTTGCCCTCCAACTGACAAACCTTCTCTCTAACCTCTTCTAGCTCATGGTATAGCCACTCGATTGATCTAAAATTATCAATCATGCTGTTACAAGAATTGTTCAGAAGGTTCATATTTGCCTCCCTTGCATTATTAGAGATGGCCACAATAGTAGGGTCTATGAGCTCTTCAAGCCGAGGCTCTTCCTAATTTTCCACTAGAATATGAGGATTCATAGTGTCTCTGGAAATTCCCAATGTCGTAGTCCTTACATTGAAATTCCTCCAAGATTTTCTCCTATTTTTGACAAGCACTTCCCCCTCTTTAGCACCAGTATTATCCTTTTCCTTCTCCTCAAGGTGAGAGTGAGGATGGGGATAAACAGGGGAAAGGGGGAGAATCCTAACTTCAAGCCCCTAATTTGAAACCCTCTCATCATCTACATCATCCCTCTTCCAATTTTCCCCCACATGGTCCTCTTTAATCTCTTCTTCCATATGCTTGTCTTCATCATTAGAAGCCATGTCCTTCTCATCCTCATTATAATCCATATCATCTTTACTAGAGGTTTTGCTGTGGTCCCTTGGGCTCTTTCTTCTTGGGGTTAAATCAAAGGACTACTTCTTAACATGACCCTTAATTTTATTTCTAGAAGAAACATTCCCCTCCTCCTCTGAGCTTATGCTCTAAATATCATCAGAGTTAGAGGAGTAGCTAGAGCTACCATTGTCCTCTTCCACATCCAGCTTGGGATTGTTGCTAACCATCTGAGATTTGAAGTACTCTTGGATAAGCAACAACAATCCCTCATGTAGAGTAGGGTTGACAATGGGTTTCTTCTTAAAGCTAGTGATAGCCTTACTCATGGAGTTAAGTAAATAGTAAGGGAAAGAAATATTCCTCTCATGGTAGAAATGATTAAAAAGAAAAAAATGGTGTGTTCTTACTCGATCAAACCTAGGGTCTAGAGTAATATATTCAATGATAGCATGCAACACATACATCTAGAGCTTCTTGATGGAATCTGTCACATAAAAAGTCTCATTTTTAATCAGTTCATTCATTTCTTTAGTGCTCTTCACAAAATCCTTCACTGCATTGGTAGAGAGTTTTTTGTCTGTGTAAAACTTGAAACCCTCCATAGGAATCTCAATGATCGTAGAAAATACCTCCTCAGTGATTAAAAAAGAGACAACATTCACTTTCACCTTGCCATCTTTCCATGAATTCGCCATACTATTGGTGACCTCAAGATCAAAACCATGAAGTTTGGCAATGTAACTTGCAACCCCTCCATTTTTCAACTTTTTTCCAAACTTTTCCCCTATTTCTCCATTTCTCCAAATCCCCCACCGGCTTCTTTTTGCAACATTCTCCCACCATCTCTTTAGTTTTAGCTCCTACAATTCTCATAAACTTCAAGCTCTGCAACTCCTTCACAGACAAAATTTTGGCACTGTTTCTCTAGTACGTGCGAAGATAATTCACCTTACTAAAACACAAGTAGTAAATGATGATTTCAACCCACAAAACATGTCAAAAAGACAATGATAACCTCAACTACTTGCGTAAACCAAGAAGGCCTTTATGAATCATAAACATATCCCATATTCCTTTAATATTCATTATTATCATTAGATCTCCACCGTACACCCTTGTATTTTTTCCAGGTCAATAAGGGTCTTGGCTTCCACTAGAATATCTATTCCCAATTACCATGTAATCAACTTGTTAGATCCCACACCTTTATTGGCAGATGAATCCACAACTAGATTTGCTTCTCTAAATGCATGTGTGATGTGGACAATCTCAAATTTTGCAAGGGTGTCACGTGTCTCTTCAATTAGATTGGCAATCAACCAAGAAGGATGATATTTTCTATTTATGAAATTAATTATGATATTGGAATCCCCTTCTAACCAAAGTTTAGTTATTCTGACTTCAAAAGCTAGTTTAACCACCTGGCACACTGCTTTGGCTTCCACAAAATAATTAGTTTGGGTTACCAATGGAAGAGAAAAAGCTACAACTCCCTCACCAAAATTATTTCTTATTATTCCACCACTTCCTGAGGGACCTAGATTTCCTTTTGAGGTACTGTCAAAGTTGTCTTTGTGCCATCCCTCCAAGGGAAGAAGCCATTTGGCTTCCTATCTTTTTTCTTATCCTTCTTACAGCCACCAACTTCAAAATCTCTCCCCTTCTTGACTTGATAGTTTTCCTTAATAGTTTTATTAATCTTCCTCCCAAGAACATGAGTTGGCTCCTCTCTATCCCTAAAAATTCTATTGTTCCTTTCCTTCTAGATACTCTACCAAAAGTGGGGTGGGATCCAGGTGCTTAATTCTAGCAAAATAGAATATTTAAACAGACTTTTCCATTGACTAAAAAAATCTAGAAGATTGTCCAGCATGCACCAACAAATCTCAAAATCTTGGGTTAGGAACTCCCAAACCTCCCTAGAGTAAACATAATGAATGAAAAGATGGTTTCCCAACTCCAAATAGTTTTTAGAAAGAGGACTTCTATTAGGCATAACATTTCCTCTCTTTATAAGATTATCTTGAGTGATGATTTTATTCTGAAGGACCAACCAATAAAAGATGTTGATCTTGGGAATGAGACCAAGAAGCCATGCATTTACCCAAGGGGGGTTCTCCCTCATACACTAGAGAGAGTTATAACCTGAAGCAATAGAATAACTACTATTGGGATTATCCCCCAAATCATTTCATCTCTCTTATTACTAGTGATCATAGAGTTTAATATTATCATAATCAGTTTCAGATCTTTAGATATGAGGGAAAGATCTCTCCATCCCTAGCCAATCCTATAATTGCTAACTTTAAACCCAAATTTTCATGTACATTCATTCACCCAAACTTCATAGGTATGATGGTTAATAAGGGGTCCTTGGAAAAGCCAACTATCAGACCAGAACTGAATATCCTCTCCATTTCCTAGCTTCCAAGAAACCTTGGCCCTAGCCAGGTCCCTGGCCTTTAGGATACCATTCCAGATAATAAACCATTTAGGAATGTCCTCATTGTTTAAAATAAAATGAAGTGAAGGCCTTCTGATATATTTATTAACTAGGATATCCCTCCATTCACTAGTGCTGTTGAAAATACGTCATATTTTCCTAGTAAGAAGAGCCTTATTAAGATGGGTTAACTTTCTTATGCTAAGATCACCATACCTCTTTGGAAGACACACATTCTCCCAAGCAATTGGAGGATACCTTTTTCTACCTTCTAGGCCTATCCATAGAAAGTCTATCTAAATTTTTTTTCATTTTCTTAGCAAATCTCACTGGAATTCCATACAAGCTAAAAGCATACATAGGCAAGTTCTATAGAGTAGACTTGACCAACTGGCATTTTCCTACCTAGCTGAGTGAAGCACCTTTCCAACCAACCAAATTTCTACTAAATCTATCCAAAATCCCATTTTAGAAAGATTTTGGGGGAGAAGATCCGAAAGGGATCCCAATATAGGTAGAGGGAAGCTTTCCCACTTTGCAACCAAGGATCCTATCAATTTTTCTCCATCCGACTTCTAGGTATTAACAAAGAAAATCAAGCTCTTTTCCCAATTGATTAGCTGACTAAAACCTCTAGTGTAAATAACAAGGATCTCCTTCATAGCCTTAGCCTCCTTAACAGAGGCCTCCCCCCGCCATTATTGTGCACCCACAAATTGGTGGTGGGAGAAAGGCTCACATTTTGATGAAGGCTTGATCCCCTTGAGACTTCCATCTTTATTTTTGCATTCTATAAGCCTAATGATACATTCAACCAGAATAATGAAAATAATAGGTCAGAGGGGATCTCCCTATTTAAGACCTCTAGAAGGTTTAAAGAAGTTTGAGGGAGCTCCATTGACCAAGATAGCAAGAGAAGAGGTAGAAACAAGCTGAGAGATAATCTTACAAACTTTTTGATCAAATCCAAAGGCCTAAAGGACTAGCCCAAGAAAAGACCAGTCAACCTAATCATAGGATTTAGAGAGATCTAGTTTAAGCAACATACCTTCATGTTTACTAGCTACCATAGAATGAATAACTTCATGGACCATCATTATTGAATCTAAAATCTGTCTTCCAGTGGCAAAGCCAATTTTCTGCTAAGAAATAATTAGAGGGAGAATTTTGAGCATCCTAGAAGTAAGCACCTTCGAGATGATCTTATAAAAAGAGTTGCATAAATTGATAGGTTTGAACTTGTCCAAAGAGTTAGCCCCTGAAGATTTAGGAATGAGGATGAAGAAAGTGGAATTAATCTCCTTGAGAATACTTTTGTAGGACATTATGTAGATTTCCCTAATCTATATATATTTTTGTTACATTATCATCCAATGTCTTTTCCACTTTTTGATATTCAATATATATATATATATATATATATATATATATATATATTCAAAGGGTCACATCCTTTCATAATAGTTATATTATATTAATTATTTATTAATAGGGTTATGTATATATATATATATATATCTTAAGGTGTATTATATTAATAATTAATAATTATATATTAATAATATATATTAATATTAATTATATATGATTATTATAAAATATCATTATATATTATATATTATATTAATTACATATGATTGTATATTACATATGCATCATTTTAATTATTTATGATTATTTCATATAGATATAATTTTTATATACTATAGTACATAAAATAGTTGGTATATATGTGAATATTAATTATATATATAGATAATAATATTCACATATTCATATATATAATTAATATTTATATAATTGTATAATATATAACATTTTATATTTGTAACTTAGAATAATTATAATTTATTCTATATAAATTATCGATTATTAATATTATACCCTTTATGTCTATTTAATTTATATACTAAAATGGGGATATCACACTCCTGAACAACCTTCACCACATCTTCCATAACCACCTGCCAATACATTTGAAAAAAGAAGGTAGGAAACCCATCCGAACTTGAATATTTATTAGCAAGTAAGGAAAAAAGAGCTTCTTTAACTTCCAGTGCATTAGGAATAGCCTGAAGCATTTTGTTGTGTTGGGGTTGGATTATCTGAGGGATACAAGAAATAATGTCCTCCTGATCCACCCTTGATAACAAGGGGTCCTATGATAGAAGAGAAGAGAAGAAAGACACTGCCTCAACAGAGATATCATTTTCTTTGGTCAGTAAAGCCTACCCCCTCTTGATACTAGAGGTTATGTTATTAGCTCTATGCTTAAGAGTAGAGAGGTGAAAAAACTTTGTATTTTGATCTCCATCCATGAGCTAGTTTATCCTTGATCTTTGTCTCCAAAATTTTTCCTCCTTATTGATAATATTGTGCAAATATGAAAGAATAGTCATCTCAACCTCCCTATTTATCTCATTATAGCCTTCCTACTAAATATTGTCTTGAATTAAGGTTAATTTATTGGATAGATCCTCCTTATCATGAAAGATATGACCAAAGTCCATCTTGTTCCAAACTTTAATCATCCTCTTCAAATTGCTCAGTTTTCTAATAACTCTAAACATAGCAGTTCCTTCTACATGAATCCCCCACAAGAATTTCATTTTTTCTAGAAGCTCTGGGTGAGAAGTCCACATTTTTTCAAAACTAAAAGGAAAGTTCCTTCTAGGTTCAATAGGAACAATTGAATGGGAAATAGGAGAGTGATTAGAGCCAACTCTGGGAAGCAAAGATAACTTACAAGAGAAAGATTGCAACCAATCAGGAGAAATTAAGGTTGTGTCCAATTTGACCTGAATACATTCTTGACCTATTCTTTTGTTAGACCAAGTGAAAACACCTCCCATAAGATCCAATTCCAAAAAAGCCAAACCATTAATAAAATTGGAGAGGTCCTGTTTACTCTCCCAATCTGGTGCGAAGCCTCCCATCTTCTCCTCACCCACAAGCAGAGTATTGAAATCTCCCATTATTATGCCCTTCCTTAAGTTACTGGATTGCACTAGCTCTCCTACTTAAGATCAATAATTCTTTCTTTCTCTTTTATTATTAGGAGCATATAAATTCATCAAAAACTAGCTTTCATTAGAATGAAAATGATAGACTCTGCAAAAGAGAATGTTACCTTCATTATATTTTGGTTCAAATTTAAAGTGCTTGTTATTGAATAGAATCAGTAGGCCCCCAGATGCACCCTCTGAGTCAAAAAAAACACTACTTATGATGTTGCTGAATTTAATGTTCCCCAAACTTTCCTTCCTCATTTTAATTTATTGAACTAAAAAAACATTAGGCCTTTGGTCCCTGATCATATTCCTTATAATCTCCTATTTGTGGCTTCCATTGACTCCATGAATGTTCCAATATAGTATCTTCATGTTTTGATTGATGAACAAGATTCCTGGATAGTATGCTGCATTCAATCCATTAAATTTCTTCTTGTTTCCTCTTTTCTAAGTTGGTTCTTTCTTTTCCTTCCCGATTGATTGGAGATAAGGCCAAGATCAACTTTTACCCTACTCCTAGTTGTAGTTGGAGAAGTAGGAGAAGGGTCATGAATGTTCTTCTTCTTTCTATTTTTGACCATAGTCCAGGGAGCTTCATTAGCATCCTTGCAATTATCAAACAAAGCCTCCAGCCTGGCTAGGTGTCTTGGTGTGCTGGCTGAGAGTTGCTCAATGATTTCGTTCATAGTCTTAGGGGTTACCCTATTGATCAGGCTTGTGTTGGATTCTTGGGACAGAGGAGGATCTTCTGCCAAAGGCTCCTCTAGAGAGTCTAGGACAAAGGATAGCTTAGGTTCTAGATCAGTAGTACTCATGACCTCATGAATCTTCTTAGGCCCTTGCACCACCCCCTTACCTTCCTCCTCTGGTAAAAAGATGGTTGCCTTCTTGTCAAGGAGACATTTCATGCCATCAAGTTTTTCCATCATTTCTTTATCTAAGTCATCATCCACCTCTTGTGGGGCTAAGACCTTAGCTTGAGGATTTGTAACCCTATTAGTATTGGCTTTCCCCACTATCTCAATTGCTTTCTTGTCTAAAGAATCTTTCTTCTTCCATTCCTTTTTGGGAGCATTGGCTGTATGCTTGCTGGTTTTGTTTTTGACCTTCCCCTTCTTCCCTTTGTCTTTAAATAATGGGTAGGTGCCAGCTTTGTGGTCTGCCTTTTTGTAGTGGAAACATGCAAAAGGGACACTTTCATAGTTGATCTATTGGATTCTACTACCCAAACAAGACTAAAGTTTGATGACTTGGGGCATGTCCAAGCTTTCTATCACACACAAACATATATCCTAGCATAAGTACACTTCTTCTTAGCTACTATGACAGGATCAATGGAAAGGAGTTCTCCAAACGATCGTGCAATGCCATCAAAAACATCCTCGTGCCAGTATTCAAGAGGAAGTTTAGGTAATCTAATCCAAACCGAGGCCTGGGTAAGGAAATCATTGTTCAGATCCAAGTTGGAGGTCCATTTCTATAGGATTAGAGTAGATCTCCCAAGAGACTAGTTTCTCACACACAAGATCTTAGCATAGTCCTCTGAGTAAGAGAACTCTAAAGACATGAACCCTTTGGCCATAGCAGTCACCTCAACATGCCCCTTCAGCTCCCATTTATTCCTTGTGAAGACCCTCGCTAGATCAATTTTGGGCCATGGATAGATGAATTTTCCCACTAGAGTAGACGCTATATTGAGGATATAATGATCTATAATTTCTTTGTGGACTTTTAGTGCAAAAATGACCTTCTCCTTATTATATTTGTTAATAATTTTAGGAAAGGTCGACTTACCTGTCGGTTTGACGCTAAAAAGATTCAACCATTGACCCCTAGCCCCAGAAGACCCTCCATCTAGAGGGGGGGAAGAATCTTCCCACTTAGATGAGGCTAAAGTGCCTATGGGTGCCTGTCCTTGGCTACATTAGCATCTTGCCCCCCTTTTCCTACTCTACACCAGTAGGATGGTCCTCGATGCCTGTGTTCTCTAGGTTCGCATCTAAAACTTGATTCAAATTATTGCTTTTCTTTGCTTTTCTCTCCATCTCTCGAGTTGAATTGGTATACATATTAAATAGTTGCATTTAAAAATGAGTACATACTAGTTAACTAATGTTATAAATTATTTTTATTATCATTCTATGCTTGTGTCATGATCTATTTGATGTGTGTGTAATACTTATATGCCTTTATATTTTGTGACTATGGTAAGGTCAATATCTCCATGAGAATGGTGGGGTGGGCCTATGGGGTCCACATGATTTGGAGGCATTGCTACATATACTATTTCTAATGATCAGATTATATGGGTGGTCTTCTTTGAGTTCCATGACCATTTCTTGACCTGCTTTACTCTCTTTTCCTCTTCATTAATTGAATTTTAGTCCATGATGCAATTTCTCTTATTTATTTCATAGAACTTATAATCAAAATGATGGATGACCTAAATGTTTTGATTTTATGTATTTGTATTATAATCAAGAGGATGATGCCTCTATATTATTGTGTCTTATGTATAGTTATCTTTCATTTTGTATCATATGTAGGTGTTGACATGCCCTCTAGTTTTTTTTTTAGAGTATCTTTCCCATTTTAGATTGTGGTAATTGTGATTATCTAATTAGGACATATTTTATTCCTTTGTATGGTCTCAAAAATAGTTATCTCCTAAGATTATTTTAGGTTAACCATGTTGTAGATATTCTCAAGAGCTTTATAGGGCTTTTTGAATGAAGTCAATTGAACTCTAGATGTGAAAGTTATTACTTTCAGAGTGAAGGCCATTTTATGTTAATTGTCTAATCCTAAACAAAAAATTACCTTGAAATGCATATTATCATTATGCAAACTCTGTAATTTCATATTTTAATTGGTATTTTTCCATATGACATTATGCATGAAAATTTATCATTTTACAAATATTGGGGACTTTTGCATGTGTCTAGAAGGTGTAAATTAGGGTTTTTGGATACCCTTTTTTGAGCTGCATCTATGCTATTCAAAATAGATAGGCCATTGATCACCTTTAGGGTAACTAGAATCCATTTATTATTATTACATTTATAGTTATAAATGAGCTTGTTTTTTTAACACCAAGGAATTGTGATATGATCTTTATAATGAATACCGATTTGAATGACAATCTAGTGAACATAATGAACCTTGCAAGTCAATCACGTAGGTGGAAATTGAAATGTATGAACATAATTGAAGGCTTGGAAATCATTGGATTATTGTGAAAGTATTCCTCTTAGAGTTGTCTTATGCATGTTGTACACATGCATTATAATTCTATTAAAAAAAAAAACGTATTAGCCTTTATTTGGTCCTTGTTTCCAAGAATTTTTTGGCAAGGCATTATAATGAGTAGTAAAAAAATTGTTATCTCAAAAATTTTGTGTTTATTTTTTGTTCTTCATGGTAATGTAATGAACACTAGAGAATATTATTACCAATACACATAAATGGAAAGCTGGATCAGGGTTTATTGAATTCATATTACATACTATGCTTGAAATGAATCAATAATTTTGTTTTAGCTTTGGATTAAGGATGATCATGGAGTGGATTGGATAATCTACAATAATGGTTTCATCAATGTGTATTTTTTATATTGACTTTATCATGAAAAATTGGTAAAATGGAACCATTTTGAAAGTATTGTTAAGTATAGATACGAGAAAGATTGATAAAACCTATCATGGAACAATCATTATTTTGTCACTGATGTCAAACCTTCTACTTTTTGGTGAGACAATTGATCATTTGGTTTGAATGCTATCATTTTATTGATTGATGAAGATGATTTGAAAAGAAAGGATAACAATAGTACTTAGAATCTACAAGTAGAACAAAATGGAAAAGAGAGTAGATTTGATGAATCTAACCTAACTCTAAGATAGACAATTGTCGTGAAGAGGAAAAAGATCTAAATTCTCTATATAAGGAGATAATAAGCTAGAAGCAAAGTGTCATAGCATGAACCAGATATTGAAAATGATCTTGAGGTGTTGTTTCATTTGCTAGCTAAAGGAATGAACCTACAATTGGCATACTAAGCAAGAAGGCTTAAGGAGGTGAAGGCTTGAAGGATGAACAAGATATTAGAGAAAGAGGAGATGAATGCCAAGTAGAATGGAGGATTGAATAAGAGATCTATAACCTACAAGTGATTTTTTTTGTTATTAGATCAAGTCATACTATTACTTTCTAACAACTATATCAGTATAGATAAATCCTTTGGAATAAGGTTGACCTAAGAGTCATGTGTAAGTTCTTTAATAGGGTGACATTCTAATGTAATGTTCTAAATTCCTTGAACAAGGCTCACTCCTAACAAGATGATTGAAATCATTTAATCAAAGTCACATTTAACAATGTGCATTGTAACCTTTAATAGGGTTGGCTCCTCACCAAGCACACTTTAGAAGAGTGAATATTTGTAGCATGTTATAGGTGGTTTTTCCTAAATTGGGTTTCCACATAAAATCCTTGTGTCAAATTGTGTGAATAATTTTGTGGTATTTCATGTTTACATTTTTGCAAAGTTCATTTGACCTAGGATAGTGATATAGTATGGTTTGAGATATTGGATGATCAATGCATGCACATGTATTTGTTAAGTATTGAAATTTTTATCTCTACATTTGGACCTTGGATAACTGATTCACCTCCACTCTAAGTTATTCTAAAGCATTCCAAAAATTTGTATTAGAGTGTTTGGTGCTTGTGAAGGAAAAAGTTTGAAGGTAGTTGAAGCTAAAGATCAAGATGTATAGAAAGGAGGTACCCAAGTTAAGCAAGAAAAAATTTCTTGCATGGAAAATTTTGATGAAGTTGCATCTATGAGGACTTGGAGATTATGCACAAACAACTATCACCACTAAACATGTTGTAGTAGTTGGAGCCCTAACTTCTGAACAACTCAAACAAAAGAAAGAATGCAATTAGGAAATGTTGGAGATTGTATCTTCCCTAAGCTATTCAGAGTTTGAAGAAATCAAAACATGGAACACTTCTAAAGGAATGTGGGATGCCCTAAAAAAGATCTATGGAGGAGAAAAAAATGTGCTGGGAGCAAAACCAGAAAGTCTAAAAGGAAAATTTGATGAAATGAGAATGCGAGAATGTGAGACTATAGTCCAATAATTTGCAAGAATCAAAGATGTTGTAAATGAAATCAGAGGAGAAAATGGAATTATTAAAGATGAGACTGTGATTAACAAAGTGTTGAGAATCCTACTGACTATCTATGCTATTAGAGTCATTGCTATACAAGAACTAAGGTGTACTCCTGGTAGTGAGCTAACCCTTGAAGGACTTGTTGGTGAATTCACTTCTTTTGAACTTTCAAATTTTGATAATTTCAAATCTAAGAATATTGATTCTTCTATAAAAGCTAATCTAACATTGAAGGAACCTAAAGGAAAGAAAAAGGTCAAGTATGTTTCTAGTAATAATAAAATAGATGATGAAGATCTAGAAGAACTAGAAGCACTATTGGCTAGAATACTTCACAGAGGAAAAGGAAAATACAAAGGTAAGTTACCCATTATATGTTTTAATTGTAATGATGTGTGGTTATGGCACAAAATATTATGTCATGTAAATTTTCACAACTTGGTTAGTATCAATAAGATGAAGAGAGTCAGAGGTTTGCCAAAACTAAAGAAACCTAAGAATGTGATTTGCAAATAATGTCAATTACGTAAGATGTCTAAGTCTAGTATTAAGAGTAAGACTCATTCTTCAAAAGAAATTTTGGAATTAGTTCATACTGATCTATGTGGACCAATTGATGTGCAAAGTTACAAAGGTGAAAAGTATTTTATTCTATTTGTTGATGATTACTCAATAATGATGACAGTTATGTTTTTGAGAGAAAAATTTGATGTTTTTCAAATGTTTAAGTGGTATTTGGTAGAAGTTGAAAAGGAAACTGGTAAAAACTTGAAATGTCTAAGATTTGATAGAGGTAGAGAGTTTACATCAAATGAATTCAATAAATTCTGCAATGAAAGAACTTCTATACCTAGGACCCCTCCACAAAATGGGATAGTTGAAAGGAGGAATATATTTGTGATGGATTATGCCAAAAAACTGATGATGGAGAAGAATGTTGTTTAAAATACTAAAGAGAAGCTATCAGTACAACTATGTATACCTTGAATTGAGTACAAGTCAAGAAAGGTACAAATTTCACACCTTATGAATCATGGTATGGATACTCACCAAATTTCAAATATTTTAAGGTATTTGGAAGTAAGTTTTACATTCTTAAGGACAATACAAATGGTAAACTTGATGCAAAAAGTGATGAAGGTATATTTCTAGGTTATTCTACAAGAAGTATAGCTTATAAGTGTTTAAATAATAACACTAGCAAAGTTGTGGAAAGTGAAAATGTAAAAATTGATGAATACATAGAATACATGAAGATGAACACAAGAAGGAACTAGAGAATTACAAAATATTTATGTACTACTATGAAGACATGTCTGCTAATGCTAATGATACTATAGTTTCCAATCAACAAGAATCAGTGACTAGTTGAGTCATATACAATGGATACTAAGTTACATTTAGGAGCTGAGTTACAATCAAAAGCCAAGGTAAATTATGATGTCGAGATTAGTTTACAAGAAAGGAATGCCAAGTTACCTGATAGAGAAGTACACAATGAACCTTATATTAAGCTTCATGAATGACCTTGTTGGGGGGTTTTTACACTACTAGGTAATAAGGATACCTAATACCAAGATGGTGAAGATTAAAATAACCTAAGGATTAGCTACTTCCCATGATTAGTTAGAAACTCTTTAGATCTGGACCCAACTTCAACAAAATCATAAAAGATTTTCTACTCTTTTGGCTCTACAAAACCAAGACAGGTGTACCTTAGGGATAAAAGATTTCAAAGTTTAATACTAAATTCATATTTCATTCATTTCATGACATTTTATAACAATATTCATCCCCTACAATAGATTGGTCATAATTATTCTCAGATCTATAAATAATTCTAGGCAATAGTAGCTAACAAAGACTCAGAGGTTAAATGTAGACATGTATTGACTATTGATTTTTTAGATTTTTGCTTGACATCTATCTATGATCTTTTCATATGCTAACTAAAATAATTGATTAGTGCCTCATCCATTGGGATTTAGAGTCTATCCAATTTCTTAACCTAATTGACTACATTACAATCAATATCATCAATGATTTTCCCTAAAACTCATTCTTACATAAATCCTTCTTAGTTCCTAGAGATCCTATCACATTCATTGAAGAATTTACCCAATTCATTGAATCAAAAGCAATAATGAATTGACATACAACTTATCCTAGTTGCATTAAACTAAAAAAGCTTTGATTATACAATCTCAAAATAACCAACCAATAAAAATGGAGACAAGATTCAAAGAGAAAAGATATGGGGACAAATCATCTTTGTATTAATTCTCTTTGAAAATTATGTAACATTGAATAATACTCAAAAAAACTCAAAACAAGACACCATGATCCTGGAAAATTAATGTATTCTTAGAATTGCAGAGAAAATACATTAGAGTTGACATCAAGAAAACTAGACCGAAATAGACTAGTAGAACTAAAAATTATAAAATAATTTAGACCCTTTCTCTAGCCTTGGAATCTCACTTATATAGTGTGAGATACAACAAGCTTTAGGCATAGAGAATACTGACACCTATCCTTAAGACAAAAAGATATTTACAATATTACTATCACAAAAGACAAAAATTGGTGCAACATAATATCTTTCATCATGAATATTCTCTTGTAGGACCACTTCTGCTACAATTTTTGTTGTTGAGGATTTTATGATTGGCTTAGTTGTTTTTTCCCTTTCCCAAAGTGTGTGACCATTAGACTTGCATGTAATGTCCCCTGTTCTAGTACTTGAAAAATTGAGTTGAACCTAGGGTTCTCCATCCATGTCATCTTGCACTAATATATTAATAGTCACAATTGGTTGTCCTAATGTCAAGTCATCTATTTGGGCTTCTGTGCTTGTAACTATAACTGGTTGCTTACTTTTCACTTCATCCTATTCCATTTCATCATCATTAATTTCACCATATTTTAATTGTTTTGCATGAACAAAATCTACAATCCACTTGTCGAAAAGTGTCATTGGACCAATTAAAATTCATAATATCATCTTATTTCTTGATCAATATTCTCCCAATTTATCAATATCAAAAAGATCTTCTCTCAAAGAATTATAAAATAATTGCACTTTTACAACTTCTTTAGTCATAGCTTCCCACCATGCATTTCCCTTTTTATTTATGACTGTATTCATCTAAAGACATAATACTCATTGTGGGCCCATTCCTCTTTGTTCCTCAACTTACTCTTTCTATCTAGGGCATGGGGGAAGATTCCAAGAGTTTTACTCTTATATTTTTCAAGATAATTAATGATTCACCTTTTTATTGTAGTTCTCTTATCATCAAACTTGGAGATAGTATTAATCAATTCATAAGTCTCTTCTATACATTCACAAGATAGAGTAATAACTGAAAAACACAAAAGAGTGACATCCTTGTCCCTCTTGTTCCACTTATTGATAATTGGCTTTAGAGAATCATCATTTTCTTTAAGATCATCCCATATATTTATTACCTTTTCTAATTGCTCATAAAATGTTGGCCAATAAATTTTATCAACTAAATACATGATGGCTTTCCTTAATCTATCCTCATATTGGATATCTAGCTCTACATGCAGTGCCCGTAATTTACTCTTTTCTTCTCCAAAATCCTCTATATTGTAATACTAAGGTCTTTGTGGTGTGTTTTGAATTTCAATAAGAAGAGTGGATTTAAAAGGCTCCATTGATGGGTGAGGATAAGTGATCCTAGGCATACTAGATTTCCCTTGGTGTCCCATCAACTTATTTTCAAGTTAAATTGTCTTTTGAACTTCTCCATTATAGGTAGCTAGAACTTTCTCATACTTATCCTACAACTCTAATCTTTCCCTTTAATCTTTCTAAGTTTTGGCTAGTGTGAAGTTGGCTAACCCAACACCTAGCTCTGTGGCCTCTTCATTTGTAGTATCTTCTACCCTTTTCACAATTAAATTTCCTATGAAGCCAATATCATCAGGTTGGGAAGACCTGGTTTTAGATCCTTTTTTCATTAACCAAATTACTAATGCAACATGATCCTTAGTAAACGTCGCACCTTTAATCTCTTTTTTCACCTTTGCATTTGCATTTAATTTTTTGGTGACAGAATTAGAGCCATTGCATCAACAATGTCCCAAATTTGGTAGCAGCAAAACCCTAGATGATTTTATCATTTTCCTCCCCTCTTCAGGCATCAAGATTTTAAACTCCTACATGATTTCCTCCTTTATTTGGTTCTATAGATCCACCTCCTCCATCTTAGGATGCTCTATTTTCATCTTATTACACCTTTCTTCAAATAGTCCAATGTTTGTTCTCTATGTAAACTAATAAAAAACTCTAGATTTAACAAAACTATCGTCAAAAATTAATTCATGGATGGCTTGTTCAATAATAGGGTCTAACTCCCTTCCTCTGTAGTTAGCAATAGTTAACTCAAGGCTTGACATGGGAGGTTCTTTAGGATTCCCCTCTTCCAACTCTAAAATAGTGATGAAAACTATTGGAAATATAATGATAGGCTAAGTTACTGAGAGGGGAGGGGTGAATCAGTAACCAATAAAACTTTATCCTTAATTAGAAATTAATCCTTTATGTGAATTCTGATCTAACAACATGCATGATGAAATTGATAACATGAAAGCATACATAAAACTTTAACACACAATATTTGGTGACCCAGAAACCTTCCAAATAGAAAGTAAAACTAGGGTGGGTATGATACGCACAAGCTTTAGTACTACAACATAAAGTTGGCCTATTAAAGCTTACAATGATCACTTCTAATGATATACCCTATTAGGAGCAATAAGGATTGTTAGGTCCATCTTGTAAAAGGATTTACAGACATACAATGAAGTATGCACTGGGTAAAGAGATTTACATAAGACTGTTAGGTCTACCTTGTTAAAGAATTTGACTAATCCACCTGTTAGGATGAAGCAATAGTTGATCTCTGATCTACAACTTGGTTTTCTCAATGAGATTCCTCTAAGTGTACAAATCAGCTTGCTATTATAGATAAATCTTTGTTACTCCTTATACTACTGTGGCCTTTGTAATTTGCTCTTCTAATCTTCTCTAGTTACTACATTACTATTCTTCTTATTATTATTTGGATGTGATACAATAAATTACATATATATCAATCCAATTACATAATTACAAAGTCAACTAGAATAAAAGTTTACACAAATATTACAAAGTTGGCCAAAGTGTAGAAACTCAGGTTCTAAAGACTGATTCAATGAGGTTCTGATACTCGACATCCACTGTCAATGCCCAAAATCATCATGCACTTAGTAGACATAGAAGCTCGGTCCATACTAATCACTTCCAAGTAGTCTTAACTCAATTTGCATTGGTGACTCGGTGAATACTATGAAACTCGACATCTAAACTGAATCACTCAATTCTTGTTGCATAGCTTGGTCAATGCTACCACATGAAGCTTGGTATAAACTAAGTCACTTGGTTAACATTGAATAGCTTAGTTAACACTAGAATCACATTACATCAATTGTGAACTCGGTAAGCATTGCACAACTCAGTTTGCACTAGTAAACTCAACATACATTGAGATGCTCTATTTACATTGTTGATCTTCAACTTTGTAGTAACTACTCAATGCAAACTAAAATCTATCCAAAGGACTTGGTAGCAATTGTAGAACTCAGTAACAACTAAAATACTTGGTTACATTGTTAACTATACATTATGCTTGGTATAAGCTTACAATTTGAATAAGTGTATGTCACTAATAACAAACACGAATGGAATGTCAATAGAAAACAACCCCTTGGGATCCCAATTGTTCCACCTGCTCCTTAGTGAGTTGTTCATCTCCTATATGTAATAGGGACCAAGTGGGTTAGTACTCCTCTATCTGAGGCATCTATTTTTATTCTACCTTCTACCTCTTGGGCATGGGCTTATCAAGCCTCTCCTCCAAAATAGCACTAGTTGACCCAATTATTTGTTTTCCTTTGTCCACTATAGGTCTCTTATTCTGAATTATATTATAGCTAGGTCTTCTTTGAATAACTAACTACCTTGATCCTACTATAGGGGTGAAAGATAATTTTCTCATGACCACTTGGGCCTTATTAGGATAATAATTAATAAAGAACAATTTCTTCTCATTCATAGCCTCCATGATCTCTAGAAAAGTGATCATTAATTTATTTAATTTATCTACCTCTATCTTGGCATCTTCTAGAGGTTTATAATCCTTATCAAAACAATTAATAAATTCTAAAACCTAGAGTAAACTCTCCACTTCTCCTTTTTAATCTCTTACTCTTGAAGAGAGAATTTATTCCTTATTATTTCCTCAGGGAAGTAGGGATGATGGTCCTTGGCACTAGTCTTAGCCCTCCATCTGAATCTATCAAAGAATCCCTCACTATCATTAAAAAAAAGTGTGGAAAACAACCATTTTATACTAGTCTAAAAACTTATATAGGAATAATCAACCAACCGTGGTGATTATGAACTGGTGAGCAATACTACAAGATGGGAAGATTTAGCCCCTAGACCTAGCAGTCAATTGTGCTTCCTCCAATCCACCTCTTTGCAATAGCATTTTAGCTATCCCTACCATCAAAGGTACTTGGTAAGGAAGTACATGGGGAGTCCCTTGGAATCCATATACTCTAAAAAATGTAGACATAGGGTAGGTTATGATATCTTCCCAATTGTGGGATACCTTCAAACCGAAGGGGTTGTCTATAGGCCTGATAATATTCAGTAGTGCCTTGGGAATTCTAACAAAGCTAGCCTCCTCTACATCCTAGGTCATATCTGCACTCCACAACTAGAATGGAAGAGCTTCTCCCTTGTATTATCTATTTAAAATCATCTCTTTTTCAAAGTACGTAACCCCTTTAAATAAGAACATATGCATCAATAATGAATAATGGCCAAATGTTTTCTCAACTTTTCTCTTTGCAATCCCAACCAGTCCTACATGAATCCCCTCTACAAGGCAAGATACAAATCAAAGATGATATCCACACCAAAAGAAGATATCTATGTCATCATGTACATGAACTGTATGGGCATAAAATTTTGTTCATCCTCATTAAAATCCCTACATTAAGTCATATGGCCCTAGAAGTGAAAAATTCCTTCTTGGAAAGATCTTTAATTGATTTTGTAACAAAGTTCAAATTTCCAATTGTAGCTAGGTGTTCTTTGAATGCACCTTGCCTGACCTGATCCTTTTTAGACAGATACTCCTTTTCCAACCCTTAAAAATCAATGAGCTCATGGTAATCTATGACTAGCTCCAACCCAGAAACCTCTTGAATTTCTTTAGCATTAACTCTTATTAGAGATTCCCCATCTAATCTCCTCACTATCCTGGCTAATGGGTCATAACTTTAAGCTATGGCTGTGAGAAGGTCTGACTCCATAAAAACCCTACAGACTACTAATTTACCCAAATCAAAATTCCAAATATTTCCATGGGGGCCAAACAAGTTCTTTTTTTAGAACCATTTCTTAAATAGATGGAGCCCTATTTTAGAAGTAATGGCATCCCTAATCCAATTCTTTTAATTATATAAACCATTTGCAATCTTGAGTCTAGGGTTCATAGGAATTAACTTTTTCATTTGGGTTGACTCATTCGTGGACTCAGTTAATTTTTCCAAGAAATCATCATGTATATTCCTACTAGAATATTCTACTTTTCTTGAAACACCCTTCTTTGGAGGCATATTTTGATGATAATAATGCATAAAAACTAGAATTCTTTGAGTGCTATATGGGTTAAGATACTTGCTTCTCTTATTTCTTCTTTGAAATTTGTTGTAAATCGTTGATATACAAAATTCTTTCACAATTCTACCAAGAGGGAACAACTCTTCAATAGGTTGTAGCTCTTATAAAATCAGAAATATGTTTGCACAAAAAAAAAATTTAAGTTCTACAATATATCCCTAGTTTTTACTTCACACGGGGAGCCTTAATTCTCCTAAATGGATCGTAGAGAAAAATAGAGAGGCACTACCTTCCAAATTTAAAAACAAGCCATCAATTTTTGAAAAATCTGATGATTGAAGAATAAAATATTTAATGACCTAGCTTCAACTCTCCAAGTTGGTGGTCAACCAAATTAAATCCTTCTAAATAAGCCTTTTCTTTCACTGTTGGAAATTTAAATTGGACCCACTTGTGTCATTGGACACATGTCATGCTCTTTCTATATCACTGAGGGTAAACATCGAGCAACTTCCTATGGTGACATAGTGACCATCGTTGATGTCCCTTGCATTAGATGGTAGAACTCATGCAATAATTTTATTATGAACAAGGTGGGCCATAATATTTCCTTCGATCACTATGTCTCTAGCAGTAAACAATCGAGCAACTTCCCATAGTGACAAGGTGACCACCATCGATCTTGAAGAGATCTGACAGTGTGGATCAATAGTACACTTCTTGTAATGTGCATCCATAGTGGCATCTAACACTCTAACAAATTGACATGTTGATGAGACTATTAATGGCAAGTAAGTTCATGACACTGTCTTTAGGTTTGCTCCCACTATATTTCCTTTTTACAAGTGGTCGCTATGTCGCTAGAGGTAAAGTTCATGCAACTTCCTATAGTGACAAGGTGACCACTGTTGATCATAGGGAGATCTAATGGTGTGGGTAGTTCACCTTGAAACATCATTTATTTATTAAATGGGTCCTATATGTACTTGGTCACCATGTCGCTAGCGGTAAAAGGCACACAATTTTCTATAGTGACAAGGTGACCACCATTGATCTTAAAGAGATCTAATGGTAAAGGTTATTTCAGGAGCTTTAGAGAAAAATGTGAATAGCTTTTTAAAAGGTTCCAAGAAATATAAAAGAGCATTTTAAAATGATTTCTCCCACTCAATTTAAAAATGAAAGGGCACCTAACCCAAAAGTTTTTCTAGGGAGACATATTTTTGATGAAACAAAATTTAGGGTTTTCCTAGGGTTAAGAAATTACAAAACACCAAACCCTAATTTTCACAAAAGAAACTTGGAACATTCATTTGAGATATATTCTAATAAGCATGAAGAGAAAACATGACCAATAGACCTATTGTTAAGAAAAGAAGAATAGAGCCAAGATTATCCAAATATGTCAAAATACATCATCCTTCTGGATGAATCATTGGAGAAAAAGAGGTTTGACCAATGACATGAATAGATTAAGGAATGAGACATGTTTGTTAAGCATTCATGAACCTAAATTAGTGGAGGATGTATTAGAGAATGAAGACTTGAGTCAAGCCATGAAAGAAGAAATTGATCAGATTGAGAAGAACAAAACATGGACACTAGTACCAAGACCAAATGATAAGAAATTTATTGGAGCCAAGTGGGTGTATAGAAAAAAATTGGATGAGAATGGTGAAGTAACAAGGAATAAAGCAAGGTTAGTCTACAAAGGTTATGCAGAAGAAGAGGGAATTGAATATGGAGAGAAATTTGCACCAGTTGCAAGATTGGAAGGAGTAAGAACTCTTCTTTCTTATTCTTCCTATAAATGATTCAAAGTTGATTAAATGGACGTTAAGTCAACATTTTTGAATGCTATACTAAAAGAGGAGGTTTCCATTGAACAACCCAAAGGATTTTTTGATCCAAACAATAAAAGCACAGTGTGTAGATTTCACAAAGCTTTATATGGTTTGAAGCAAGCTCCTAGAGTATGGCATGAAACATTGTACAACTATCTTGTCAAGATTGGTTTCAAGAAAACTGATTACAACAACAATTAGTACTTGAAGATAGAAAGAGGTAAAGGGATTTTACTAGCTGAAATATTTGTTGATGATATCATATTTAGAGGAAAAAATATATTGTGTAAGACATTTGTAAATGAAATGATGAAAGAATTTGAGATGTCAATGTTTGGAGAAATAAAGTTCTTTGTTGGATAACACGTTTATCAGATGAAATATGGTATTCACATTACTTAGTCTAAGTATGTAAAAGAAATCTTGAAAACTTTTGGTATGGAAGATTCAAGAATTATTAGTACTCCTATGGTGACAAGATATAAACTAACAAAAATTGATGATTCTTCTGAAGTAAATCAAAGATTGTATAGGTCTATGATTGGAAAATTGTAACATATAGTTTATAGAAGATTTGATATTTCACTAGTTGTTGGGATTATTGCAAGATTTTCTACAAATCCTAAGGGGAATCACTTAATGGTTTTTAAAAGGATTACGTGATACTTAAAAGGAACATAAGACTATGGTCTATACTACAAGAAAAATGACAAGTTTGAATTGAGAGCCTATACAAATGTTGATTGGGTTGGAAATAGTGATGACAGAAATAGTACAAGTGGTGGAGCATTTTCTTAGGAAAAAGATCAGTTACATGGACTAGCAAGAAATAGAACTCTATTTCACAATCTACTACTAAAGTTGAATATATGATTGCTACAGTTAATTTTACAAAAGTGGTGTGGATCAAATAATTACTAAAAGTAATAAAGAAATAAATCATTGAACCTATGGTAATTTACTATGATAATACAAGTGCTATAAACATATCCAAAAGCTATGCGATGAATACAAAGACAAAGAACATTGCAATCAAGTATCATTACTTGAAAGAGTTAGTTCAAGAAAAAGAAGTGAGAATGGAATATGTGAATAAAAAGGAACATATCGTTGATATATTCAAAAATGATTTACCTAAGGATGCACATGAATATCTTAGAGGTAAACTAGGAGTAATACCCCTATTCAAAGCTACTTACGAAGAAAGAGTAGTGCCCTACATAAACTAAGTTGAATAGCATATTTTACAACTTGATGCATTGGATATTACTTTAGGAATTGCCTAAAGTAAGGAAGGCATTGAAATAGAATATTTACAGTCACATGTGTTGGGACTGAAAATTGCATGCTTCATTTTTAGTCACATTTTGAAAAAATCAAGCCCTTAAAACGCTTTTAAAAATGCATATGTGCTTGGTTGTACTCGGCTATCCATTCGAGATCCCTAAGGTGTTTAATGCTTCTAGCACCTTTCATTCAGCATGCCTAAGCACTTCGTGAAGTTAAATTGAGTTTCTGAGTCATTTGGCAAAGTTCTGTTTCTAGCTAGTATCAATTTTGCATTTTCACCCTTGTCAAATAGCGATCAAAGGCCCAGATTGCATCTGAATATCTTTTACCCAGGAATGTGTCATGACTCACCATTTTGGGAGAATCTAGTGTCCATACCCGAGAACCTATGTGTCAAATTTTGAGTCATTTTGAGTTCGTTTGATTAGGTTTTGAATCCCTCAAAGTTGGTCAGTTACTATTTTCATGCTCTTGCAAAATATTCAAAATTCTGGGAAGCCCTGTTTGACGAGTAATAACTTTTGACTAGTTGATCCAAATGTTAAAATTCCTATTGCATTGCATTGTAGGAGTAAGAGACTTGTTATGTTTCAAGTTTCATATCATGACGAATCCGTTTGATAAGCTTTCAAGCGTGATTCCAAATGGAATTTCTAACTTTTTGTTGGTGTCAGTATTTGCAGATTGATTGGAATCCCTGTTCGAGATATCATATCTTTGTACCTGTGATTGGTAGGACTAAATGGTTTACTCCCCTGTATTGTCCACTAAAAATACTACAAGTGTGCCAATTTTTAGAACTTGACGAATCCGTTTGCACACTTTTCCAGGGTCATTCCATTCACAAAAAATGATATTTTACTGATGTCCTATGTCTTGCGAATCTAGGTAGCCTACTTTGAACGTCCGCCATTTCTGCCCAGTTATTCGTCATAAGCCCAAATCATAGATCCGTAATGTCCTCATGACAGAGAATGAGTGTCCCAGTTTTCTTTTCCTCATTTGCTCATTTGCCTAGTTTTCCAAGCTGATTCCAGACCCAATTTGTTGTTTTTTGACGTGTTTGCTTGTAGGTAAATATAAGAAGGCAACTTTGATAGTCAATATATTTTGACTGTGATCTCATCATGAGACAAGAATTGACAAGATGCAAGAATGTGGAGCAGAGATTCAATGTGCCAAATTTTAGAGCTTGGTCAGTTGTCTAGGTCAATTTTTAAAGGCAGTTAAGGGACCTCCTGGCATAAAAGTGACAGTTAGTAGAAAGTGACAAATTGAGTTTTAACGATCAATCTGTGATCAAAATTGATTCTAATCAGTTTGAGAAGTAGCAGTGGTGAGCTATGTTCTGATTCAAATTTTTGAATTTTCTTTCTCTGCTGAAGATGTATGTAAAGATGGATGTGATGACAGGTCTTGTGAAGTTATTAATGTGCTATTTGATGAAGACATTGATATGAATTAGCCGACATTTTTCTAAATGATTATGAGAAACAGTTTCATGTAGTTTTTAATCCATTGTTCAAAGAATGTGCCCAAGAAATGGGGTTCACTGAGGATTGCTCATCTTCAGATTTTGACATTTTAAATATGGCTAAGTCTGAACTTCCATCTCCAGTGCAGTTAGCTAGAAAAGGTCATTGCAAGGGACAAGTTTAATATGCATAAAAGGGTTGAAGTTGCTTCAAAGAGACTTATCTCCATGCACTCCCTAGCATTCATGCAAAGCAAATTTAAAGCCGTCCATTGCAGAGAAAGGCGCCAACTAAAGCAAAGCTCCACGCCATTCAAAAAAGAAGGCTCACGCATATGATAACTGTTGGTTATCAAAGTTTAAATACCTAGCCACAATCAGAGTATTTCCACCCATGCACTCAAACAAGAAGCCACAACATGTCTGAAGGCAGAGGCGACAGAACATGAAAAGCCCCACACGCTGAATCAAAAGTCCACATTTTGAAGAACCCACAACTTGTGAGAGAGCAGCCATAGACCAGTGTGAAGCAAGGGAAGCTGCATAACAAAGAAATCACCAGTTTTAGGGTAGAGCCCATGTGAAGCATTAAAAGGAACAAGACATGTCAAAAAGAGTAGCTGCATTCAGAAAAAGAAGGAACCGCTACAAAATAAAGGCAACTCGCACATGTAACTAAAGGTTACTCCACGTAGAATACAAAGAGGCACTCTTGCGTGTGGAAAGAAGGCCACACATTTTAAGTAGATGAAGCCTCACACATCCATGCAGAGGATGAAGGATGACCACGCGAGCAACAATGGAGGCAACAAATTGAGAGCAACTCCACACGCTAAGAATAAAAGGGCAACTCCCTAGTAGAACAGAGGAGCAGGTTAATAAACAATGTCTCATGCATCCAAAGGGAAATCTACAGTTTCTAAAGCAGATCCATGCAAGGTTAAAAAAACACACCTTGCAAAGGAAAGGGGGCAGTGTTTAACATAGCTCATGCCCAAAAAGAACTTCATGCCAAAGTGCAGAAAACTGCCAAAGACGTCTGGGGAGGAGCAACCTGCACAAAGGAAAGTTGCCAACGTTGAGCAGGAAAGGAATCTATGCAGTCAATGAAAGATGTAGGCGCCAGTCAGATATACTTGGAATCTGCCCATGTAGAGGTCTCTCATGCCAAATAAGGAGAAGCTTGTGCTAAAATGGAAGTACACAGTTAGTAGAAAGGGAAATCAGTGTGTATGTACTGAAAGTCACCCAAATAAGCAATCTAGCACTTAGTTAAAGGAACCAAGAGCAACATCAAAGGCACAGAAAGGAAAGCTTTAGTTAAGCCTTTGAAAAATCCTTTGCTCCATAATATCCCACATTTTTTACGTGGATATGTCTTATGATGTTCAAATAGAAGTCTACACTAAATGCAATGTGAATTAAGAGATGGGCCTTTGAAATTCAAGACTGTGGCCATGCATGGTGGGTCCAACTCGGGTGCTGAGCTGTGAAGGCGATAGGTCATAATTTTGAACAAACTTGCATTTAAAACTTGATGATGTTAGCAATAGGATGCACCGAAAAGAGTAGAAAATTCGGTGGTTCGCTAACTCGCCATCAAAAAATGGCAAGGTTTTTTGGTAGCGACATAGCGACCTGCCAGAAAAACCTTAAAATTTGGCGAGGGGTGGATGAGCCTATGGTCCCGCATATGGTGCTAGCAACAAATTAGATTGTGCCAAGTGGCAGAGAACATTAGGTGCTGTGTCAAATTCAAATCAGTTGCAACGAGATCGCGACACGTTTCCAGATCGGAGGGTTGTCACTAACTCGCCAAGCGAAAGATGCACGAGAATTTTAGTGTGTGTTGAGCACTAGTTAAACTTAGTGTATGTCGAGAAACATAGTGTTGATCGAGCATCATATGATAATTATTGCCAAGAAAACATGTTTATGTCGAGTGCTAGTAAAATGAGTTTGATTAAAGAATAAATGAATATGAGTTGACAAAATTGATTTCTTGAATTGTTTGAAGTATGTGGAAGATAAGTATGATGAGTTGGTGGCACAAAATTCAAGGTAAACCATTTGAAGAAAAATTTATAGAGAATTGTAAGAGAAGTTTCTAGAAGGGATCAAAATAGAAAATATGGTAGATTTGATGAATATGACCTAACCCTAAGATGGATGATTGTGATGAAGTGGGAAAAGATCTAAATTATCCATATAAGGAGATAAAAGGCTAGAAGAAAAGTTTCATAGTGTAAACAAGAGATACACAAGGAGTCTTGAGGTGTTGCTTCATTTGGTGGCCAAAGGAATGAACTTGCAGTTGGTATACTAAGCAAGAAGGCTTAAGGAGGTGAAGGCTTGAAGGATGAACAAGTTATTAGAGATGAAGGGGATGAATGCCAAGAATAATGGAGGACTGAATGAGAGATCTATAATCTACAAGTGAGTTTTTTTGTTATTAGATCAAGTCCTACTATTACTTTCTAACAACTATATTAGTCTAAATAAATCCTTTGTATTAAGTTTGATCTAAAAGTCATGAGTAATCCTTTAATAGGGTGACATTCTAATAGAATTTTCTAAAGTCATTTAACAAGGCTCACTCCTAATGGGGTGATTGAAATATTATAATCAAGGTTACATTTAACAATGTGCATCTAACTTTTAATAGGGTTGGCTCCACACAAAGCTCACTTTAGAAGAGTGAAAATTGATAGCATGTTACTGGTGGTTTTTTCCAAATTAGATTTCCATATCAAATCCTTGTGCCAAATTGTGTGAATGATTTTGTGGTATTTCATGTTTACATTTATGCAAAGTTCATTTGACTGAGGACAATAATAGACTATGGTTTGAGATATTGGGTGATTAATGCATGCACATGTATTTGTTAAGTACTAAATTTTTTTATCTATACATTTGGATCTTGGATAACTAATTCACCCTCCAGTTATTCTAAATCATTCTAGCAAGTATTTGGCTCTGTCAAGTTGAATAAGGGAATCTTGTATATTTAAATTTTTTTAGGCCAATAAGATGATTAAAAATAAGTCTAAAAAGAGCCAAACATTTATAAATATTATGTAATCTTTTATATTATTAATATATGATCATGCTTATTGAATTTTATTAAATTTACAAAAAATAAAAAACTTGAATGCATATTCTAATACAAGCATAGGTTTTCATGTCATACCATGCATAGTATATAGATAAAGAGGGTATAAATGTTCTTAGATATTGGGTAATAAGGTTGTAGTGTGAGGTTTATTTTGATACCAATCAAATAATAGGTACCAAAATAGATATTGTGCACAACAATAAAAACATTTTGTAATACTTCTTATTTTCAATATAATTCTACTTTGATCATTATAAAAAATAATGATATTTAATGTTTGCATAAAATATATTTTATTATCAATAAAATCCAATTATTAACACTATACACCTAGAGAAACTATTAAATCATGAAAATTAGATTGAAAAGGATGACATAAATGTAGTAAATGATAGACAACATGAAAAAGAGAGTAAAATGAAACCAAAATCAAACAAGGAATATAATAGATCCAAAATTTTCTACCTGATAAACTAAAATAGGAGACTCAAGGCATAATCATCTTGAAGTGGGATGGTGGTTGAGATAGGTCAAATAGGTTGGGCCTTAATGATTTATCCATTTCCAACTCCATAGAGAATGTGAAGGCACATTCATACTTGCAAAATTAGGTAAATTATATCCCACATACTTTCACAACTGCACCATGAAAAAAAAGTGTGCATGTATACATATATGTAAATGATAAAAAAAAAATGAAGGGGAGTGATCAGTCAGCTAAATACCTTAGTAACAAAGAATTGAACATCCTTTCACATTGACTCCATGATTAGACAGAATCATGTGTTTTCCTAAGAATAACACACTGACTTCATTTTATTTTGTCAACCTGGGAGCTTAAGCTTGAGAGGGTGGCTGCAAAGTATATCCTCTGATTCCTCTTTAAGTCATCACAACTAAAATAGAAAAGGAATACTGAAGGATACTAAGATAGGAACTAAAACAATATCTTATCTCAAAGCTTAGAGTACCACTACAAAAAATAAATCTATCTATGCACCTATGTTGTAGGAATAGTTCAATGATTCTGTTATCAATGGCTGTAGGAATAACAAAAGTCTACTTTGCAAAGAAACAAACAATGAAATGAAATCTATTCTAACAAAATAGTTCACTCAACAAGTGGGTTCGCTTGGATGAATGAATAGAAAAAATGATCACGATAGGAGATGGAAACTTGAACTTTGTATTCTATTCAATCATAGTAAGAGATTACATGTGATTAAAAACAAGATTACACACTACCAGTATGAATAAATAATCTATTCTATCTTTCTCTTGGCAAAAACTTCTTTCAAATCTACAATGGGCATTATTTAAACGAAAGCTACAATAACTTCCTACTTCTATGATCACTCCATCAATGAGGATCAATTATAGATTCATGAGATTTACAATAGAAATATCATTAACTATGATTTAACTCCTCCAAGAATATAGCAGGTTGAGGAAGCTATAGTTGTGCACTGCCATAATATAAATCACACAATAATCTACTTGTTGTAGTGATTCATCAATCTAGTCAACTTTGACTTAGCATTAAAATGTTGAATTTGAATATGTGTTGTAAGTACCTATTAGCCCAAAATTACCCTCCCACAAAAAAATAAAATTCAAATATGATCTACTTCAATGGCCACCTAAGATTCTCATGAAATGATTTAATGTTAGTCATTTTCTCTATTTCATGATATGCCTTTAATATTTTAAATCAATACTATGTGATTCACATGGTTGCAGGTGGTTGAGTGCTGACTAAAGTTAAGGTGGTGAAAGTGCACTTTTCTTTGATTTCACCCGATCTCATGGTTATGATGACATGTTATGGTTTGAGTTGTGACAGTGTGGAAAAGTAGATCTTTGGTGTCCAAGACATATCCTACACTATTAGATCATTTAGATCTATGACTACTATATAATCATCATGGCTTGAGAGGTGGCTAAGCCTTGAGTTTCGATCAAGTGATTCCCTTTGTTTCACTTGATTGCAAGGGTTAGATAGTAATACCAATTCAAGGTGGCAAGGTGGTGATGACCAGTGAATCATAATTTTGCAAGCAATAATAGTTATTAATGGAAAGTGGTGGTGAGGATGCAATCATAAGTGATTGAATGTAGGACATAAGGATTGGACCATTGATAGGATGACATAATAGTGAGAAATTCTTGGTCCACATGGGAGGGTTTGATGATTAATCTTAGTTGACTAAAATCACAGTCAATTTGGTGGATTAGTGATAGCAAAAGAAGTTCCTTGAGTGAAGAATCTAATCTTTCTAATCTCCTACAACCACTTTCATTGATCTCTAGGCCTAATATGTGCAAAGAAATACTCCACCACCATTTATTAATCCACTCATTTAGCTAGAGATTAAATAACCATCACTCCTAACCTCTTAGAGATTTGTTTGGTGTGGAAGTGATCCTCTCATGTATGGATTTACTCAATGGCCAGATCTTTTAGCTTCACAGTAATTATTCTTTGGAGATTTGATTGTATTAATTGAGTTTTATCTTGTAATAGAAGTTATCTAAGTTATTCCTACACTATAAAGTAAAATTGTGCACTCTTTCTTAGGGTCAAATCATCTCTATTTCTTTAGTACTACCTTGGCATGCTACGATAAATTCCCTATTGCCTCTGAGTTATATGACTTCCTACCTTATCTCTTTCAACCATCATAATACTATGAAAACTTGTTTTACTTTCTTTTATGTACTGTGAATATTTGTAATCTGCATCTCTGTATCTCTTTGGCTTGTGAATGATAAGAAGTGAAGTATCTTCCTTGTGTCACTCATATGGTTGTCTAATCTATGTGTAGTTTACATCTTAAAGTAAAGTTTGAATCCATATACCTTTAAGATTGTCATAATAATAGCACTATGCATGTATGGGAAGACACTGATCTAGACACCCTATTTTTGTGCATCACCTCTTCAGAATAGCTTAGGTAGTTTCTTTCATATATTCCTTCTCCCTTTTCTCTTCAAGAATAGTTTAAGTGCATCCTAATAGTAGAGGAAGCTGACCTTCTCTTGAGACTCAACCTCATAGTTCAAGTACCATAGCTTGGAGGTTATTTCCATGTTTCACAAGGTTGTCCTTAGGTAAGACTTTGGACAAGGGTGCAAGCTTTCATGACAATAGTTTTTGGTACGCCTAGTGGGACATCATACATTTAATATCCCAAAATTTATAGGCATTGGGAAGGTTTTCTAATTCATGTTGAAGAGATAATATTGCCTTTAGTATAAAGCCTTAGAGAGGATCATTTTTTAGAAGTACTTGGTGAATCTAAGCTTCAAAGCACATCTTGTTTCCAGACCAAGGTTGTTGTAATTCATGCCCAAGAGACACACAAGGGCATTCTCCAGAGGTAAGTTCCAGTATCAAGAGCTTTCTCTTTCTAATCCAAGAAGAAAAGTTAGAGTATCCTTATCACCAATTAGGAGTAGGATAGTAGTGTACACCTCGACAAGGATGATGTAGTGGTCAAGCTTCTAGCTTCATCCTTGAAGGGAAAGGAATTACAATGGTATAGACATTTGTTGCACAACTCTATTACTAATTGGGATAGGTTAGGGACAACCCTATGTAATAATTTTGAGGACAAAAGTGACCACCTATCACTTTTCGAGCAACTGAAAACTATCAAGAGGCCCCCCCATGAATGTATGACTAATTTCAATTATAGATTTCATAAAACTTGGGATAGAATACCTACTGTAGTGAAGCCCTCTCCTAGTAATGCATTCTTGTACTACCTTAAAGCTTTCAATAGTGATATCGCTACCACCTTGCAATCTATTAGGGGACACACTTTACCAAATTCTTATGAGGTTTCCATAAGAGCTAAAAATATATGCCTTTCATCCCTGACATGCCTAACCATCAACCCACTATAACCCCTATTTAGGTTCCCTCTATAAGTTAGCCTCTTGTTGTGGTTCCAATAGCCTCTACATCCTCTAGTGGAGTTGATAGGATTGAGGCTATGATGTAGACATTAATGTAGAATGCAGATAGAAGAATGTTGGATTAGGAAAGAAAGATGGAAGAGAATACTGTAGTAGTGTAGAAAATGGGGAATGAGTTGGTGACCATGAAGAGGCAACAAGCTCAAACTAATAAGCCTCTCCAACTCCAAAGTCAAGGTCCCATTCATAGTAGACCTCCAAACTAGAGTCATACCCCCTCCAATTAGAATAGACCTATTGATCACCCCCATTCTTCAAACACCAACTTAAATAGGGCCTTAGTCCCTCAAAACAACCTTGCCCAAGATCAATATTTTTGCCCCTCTTGTAACTACTCCTATGGATACTGCATGTTCTTGAAGGAAAAATCTTACTTGGCCTTAACTATACTAGAGTGAGTAGTTGTCCAACAACAAAATGCTACTCAGCTTATTGATACCTTTTACTAGGTTGATTGTTCTTTTATGAACTACCTAGTGGAAGAACATGGTAATGTAAACCAGGATTCCCATGCTTACAATACTAGGAGAAAGAAAAGAAATATGGAGGAGATGACACCTCAATCACCTAATTAGCCTTCAACATTAAGTGTAGCACTACATGTATGAGTAGTCACCCAATAACACAATGTGAATTACCCTAGCGATGCTTCTCTACAACAAAGACCAGATGAAAGATGAGATAATGTGAACAACCCATAAACTATCCCATCTTAGAGTTCTACTTCCAAGGCTCCTACCAGAACATCTAATGCTCCTTTTAGTGTGGTAGAGAAAATGAGGAAGACCAATGAAAACATTTCTATGTGGGATGTTGTAACTACTGTACAGTCACAAAGGAGTTTAGTGCAACAAGAGTTGGAAAGAATTCAACTTAGAGATCAACCACCCAGTGCAGACAATGCCATGAGTCTAGTAAAACCATCAAAGGAGGTAGATATAAGAAAAAAGGTTAGGCCTCCCCCATTTTATGTTTCTCTACTTATAGGAGATAAGATAGTTCATAAATGCATGATTGATTCAGGGGCCAGTAGTTCAATAATGCCCAGGTGTGTTGCTGATACCTTAGAAATAAAATATGAACTCATTGTTAAGGATGTATTGTAAATTGATGGTAGTACTATCAAGATTGTGGGAATCCTTAGGAATGTCAAAATGGCCTTACATGCCTATCCAAGTTTCACTATAGTTCAGGACATATCAATTGTTGAAATCAAGCTACATTTTTCCATTTGTCTATCATGGGAGTTCACTGCTCAAATAGGTGGTTACATATATTTTGATGGGTCATTTTTTTTAGAACTAGATATGGAACCAAGGCTTCAATTAAAGCAAAGCCATTAGACCTCCTTCATATTGAGCCCTATACTCCTAACCTCATCAATATGAATTGTACCATCTTAGAAATAAATGAGAATGATGCAGCAAATGAGCCTGCCACTTCCTTATCTCATAAACCTGATTTTCTTTTGGATGAATGGGATAATAATTATCAATTTGATCCTATATTAGAGATCTTAGAGGCTAGCTTGGGCACATATTTTATATTAGAAAAAGATACTCTCATCCATAACTTGATGAAAGCCAAAGAAGATTCAAGTGGGATATGGAGCACGTACTTTGATAGATCAAGAAATAAGAATGGGTCAGGGGATGGTGTAATATTGATTTCTCCTACATTAGAAAAGTACTATTACTCATTTAGGTTGTAGTTTAGTTGTACTAATAATGTAGTTGAATATGAGACTTTGATTTAGGGTCTCTTAATTTCTCAAAAAAGAGGAATCCAAGCATTGAGTGTGTATGGGGATAGTGAGTTAGTGATAAATCAGGTGAGGAATCAAAATGTCACTAAGAATAATTTTCTCAAGTCTTACAAACATAGGGTATGGGATTTTCTTGAAGGTTTTAGTGCATTCAATATCCAAAACATTCCTAGAAAAAAAAATAGAAATGTTGACAGACTTGTAGTAGTGGGTGCATCTCTTGATGTCCTAAGAAGCCTTGAAGATGAGAAGTAACAAAGAAATAAGATGGTGGTCAGGCCCATTATTCTTGATAATGATATCAATTGGTAAGTCTTTGAATCTGATGCACAAATCATGAGTTTCTTGTAGAAAGAGGCAGAATCCTCAAATAGAAATTAGATGAGGCTAAATGAAAAATATGGAGATCAAATCATCAACCTCAGCTCGAATAAATTACCTAAGGGTCTCATTACCTTAGAGAGTGTCTTCAACCTTGATGATCAAATGAGGGAAAGAGGCATGAATCTTGCTGCAAATAAAGGAGACCATGTGCCTTAGGGCCTTAGTCCCTCAAAACAACCTTGCCCAAGATCAATATTTTTGCCCCTCTTGTAACTACTCCTATGGATACTGCATGTTCTTGAAGGCAAAATCTTACTTGGCCTTAACTATACTAGAGTGAGCAGTTGTCCAACAACACAATGCTACTTAGCTTGTTGATACCTTTTACTAGGTTGATTGTTCTTTTATGAACTACCTAGTGGAAGAACATGGTAATGTAAACCAGGATTCCCATGCTTACAATACTAGGAGCAAGAAAAGAACTATGGAGGAGATGACACCTCAATCACCTAATTAGCCTTCAACATTAAGTGTAGCACTACATGTATGAGTAGTCACCCAATAACACAATGTGAATTACCCTAGCGATGCTTCTCTACAAAAAAGACCAGATGAAAGATGAGATAATGTGAACAACCCATAGACTATCCCATCTTAGAGTTCTACTTCCAAGGATCCTACCAAAACATCTAATGCTCCTTTTAGTGTGGTAGAGAAAATGAGGAAGACCAATGCAAACATTTCTATGTGGGATGTTGTAACTACTGTACAGTCACAAAGGAGTTTAGTGCAACAAGAGTTGGAAAGCATTCAACTTAGAGATCAACCACCCAGTGCAGACAATGCCATGAGTCTAGTAAAACCATCAAAGGAGGTAGATATAAGAAAAAAGGTTAGGCCTCCCCCATTTTATGTTTCTCTACTTATAGGAGATAAGATAGTTCATAAATGCATGATTGATTCAGGGGCCAGTAGTTCAATAATGCCCAAGTGTGTTGCTGATACCTTAGAAATAAAATATGAACTCATTGTTAAGGATGTATTGTAAATTGATGGTAGTACTATCAAGATTGTGGGAATCCTTAGGAATTTCAAAATGGCCTTACATGCCTATCCAAGTTTCACTATAGTTCAAGACATATCAATTGTTGAAATCAAGCTACATTTTTCCATTTGTCTATCATGGGAGTTCACTGCTCAAATAGGTGGTTACATATCTTTCGATGGGTCATTTTTTTTAGAACTAGATATGGAACCAAGGCTTCAATTAAAGCAGAGCCATTAGACCTCCTTCATATTGAGCCCTATACTCCTAACCTCATCAATATGAATTGTACCATCTTAGAAATAAATGAGAATGATGCAGCAAATGAGCCTACCACTTCCTTATCTCATAAACCTGATTTCCTTTTGGATGAATGGGATAATGCTTATCAATTTGATCCTATATTAGAGATCTTAGAGGCTAGCTTGGGCACATATTTTATATTAGAAAAAGATACTCTCATCCATAACTTGATGAAAGCCAAAGAAGATTCAAGTGGGATATGGAGCATGTACTTTGATAGATCAAGAAATAAGAATGGGTCAGGGGCTGGTGTAATATTGATTTCTCCTACATTAGAAAAGTACTATTACTCATTTAGGTTGTAGTTTAGTTGTACTAATAATGTAGTTGAATATGAGACTTTGATTTAGGGTCTCTTAATTTCTCAAAAAAGAGGAATCCAAGCATTGAGTGTGTATGGGGATAGTGAGTTAGTGATAAATCAGGTGAGGAATCAAAATGTCACTAAGAATAATTTTCTCAAGTCTTACAAACATAGGGTATGGGATTTTCTTGAAGGTTTTAGTGCATTCAATATCCAAAACATTCCTAGAAAAAAAAATAGAAATGTTGACAGACTTGTAGTAGTGGGTGCATCTCTTGATGTCCTAAGAAGCCTTGAAGATGAGAAGTAACAAAGAATTAAGATGGTGGTCAGGCTCATTATTCTTGATAATGATATCAATTGGTAAGTCTTTGAATCTGATGCACAAATCATGAGTTTCTTGTAGAAAGAGGCAGAATCCTCAAATAGAAATTAGATGAGGCTAAATGAAAAATATGGAGATCAAATCATCAACCTCAGCTCGAATAAATTACCTAAGGGTCTCATTACCTTAGAGAGTGTCTTCAACCTTGATGATCAAATGAGGGAAAGAGGCATGAATTCCTTGAATTCAAGCAAGTGTATCTTTGCCTCTAGTCAAGGAAAATTATTAGGCAATATTGTATCTAAAGAGGGTTTGACCATTGATCTATAAAGAAAAAAGGAAATACTTTCCACCCCCCTCCTTAGCCACAAGAAAGGTTTACAAAGTTTCCTTGGTAGAATACATTTTGTAAGAAGATTTATTCTAACCTAGCTACCATGGTGAAACCTGTTACAACTATGATAAAAAATAATATGGCCTTCTCATGGACCAAGGAAGGGGAAGTAAGTTTCAAGGAGATCAAGGTAGCCATGGCTTCAGCTCCCACTCTCATTAATCCAAATTTTGATAAGGATTTCATACTTTGTACCTTGGGAGGTGAGTCAAGTATTTTTGCTATTTTGACACAACTAAATGAAAAAAATGAAGAGCAACCTATTTCTTTTTTTAGTGAAAGACTCAAAGAGTATGAAAATAAATATAGCTAAGTAGAAAAAAAGGCCCTTGTAGTTATAAGAGCCTTAAAGAAATTTAGACACCTACTGTCTCACAATAAATTCTGCTTGATGGTTCTTCATGCTAGTGTAAAGGATTTCTTGTTGAGCAAAGATGTTAGTAAGAAGAGAGTTGGATAGATCACCAAGGTAATGAAATATTATGTGGGTATTTAGATCACCAAGTTGATAAGGGGAAGGGGGTTGTGTGAATAAATGATCTCATCTCATGAGATTGAGAAAGAGGTTGTCTTGGTGTTGATAGAATAACAAGAGACAAAAAATGACAATCCTAAGAGTTGGATGGATGATATGAAGGCCTTCTTGGCTGGGAATGGGTATCCTCAAGGATTGGATAAAGCTAAGAGAAGAAAATTCAGACTCTAATCTATTTCCTATGCTATAATTGATGGTGTTCTTTTTAGGAAATATTTCAATGGATCCCTACTAAGATGTGTTGATATAGATCAAGTAGAGAGGATAGTCAAAGAACTTCATGATGGTCTTGATGGTGGCCATTTTTCAGCAAGGACTACTACAATGAAAATTATGAGAGTTGGTTACTATTGGCCATCCCTATTCCATGATTGCTACAAACATGTAAGGAGATGCAAAAAGTGTACTTTTTTTGTAGGTAAACAAATACTAGAAACTCTTGTTAGATTGTGGTGATTGATCAAGAAAGTACTGTACATACTTCATAATTAGTGGGGTTCAAGGCATCGCCCCAATATTTTTTTTTGGGTACTATTCGCCAATCATTTTGGTATTGTAGGACCAAAAAATGGGTTAAATGCATAACACACTATGAGAAAATCACAAAACTCAATCAACATATATTAGCACCCACTAGTCTACCATGAAAGCCAAACTAATCAAAAGAAAGAAAACATAATTAAAAACTCCCTTTTCCATTTGTAGCTCCCATGTCCTTCTTTCTTCTCCAAATGATTGTAGCTCCAATTTGCCTATAATGCACACAAGATTGAAAAAAAGCCTATGATAGGGATAAAGCCATGAGAATAATTGAAGTGTGATTTTAGTGTGAGAGCAAGAATGAAAAATGAAAAGGAGTAGAGACTCAAAAACTCAAGGATTTGGATTTTTAAGACTTAAGCATTCAAGGATTCAAGGACCCAAAATGAGAGAAAGAGTGTCCAATTTATAATTGACCTAGAGGATGAGAGCATTGGATTTTTTACCCATAGATATGCGATGTGGCAAGAGATTCCTTTGAGAATCCATGATGCATATGACAAAATATGCCAATTGTGAGATTCTATGACACATGCAAGTCAAACTTGGCTAAATGTGGAAGAGAATCTATGACGCGTCATAAGACACCTCAACCCACTTAAAGCAAAGAATCTATGACCAAGAAGCCAAATAGAGACATGTGTAAGAGAATAAGAATATTTGATTATGAGAAGTCTTAACCAAGTGTCGAAGGAGAATCCACGAGGTGTCATATCCAAGTGTCATGATGATACAATATTTTATGGAATATTCGAATTAAAAATCCTCTTATTCCACAAAATAAGAATTATTATAAAATAGAATTAATGATGGAAAATGGAAGTTAGGAAATTAAAAATTTCCATGGTTTGCAGATGATAAACCAATTAATTAATAAAATTAATTAATTGAGGATTATAATTAGGAAGAATAATTAGAAAGAATAGGATTAAATTACGGGTTATTTAATCCTATAGAGAAAATTAGCAGATGATTGGCCAAATTGATTGAATGAATGTGATTGTATCCTTTAATGACAATGTGACAATGATAGATATGGAATAAGATGATGAAAGTAGACCAAAGCCATGGCCAAATTGATTGATAGATTGAAATTGATAACATGCCAAGGACACATGACATATAACATTTAACCGACATTGTAAATGCTACAGGATTGAAATTGATTGATAAGGTTTGATCATAATAACACTATCAAAAAATGGTTGATGATGCCATGATTTGACATTGAAAGCCTCAACAATGTCAAAGATTGGATGACATGAATGATAGTTTGACCTAGCACTGAGAGCCACGACAATACTAAGGTCAAATTGATAAGATTGATAGGTTTCCAAGGCACTGAAAGCCATAAAAATACCTAGGAGTTAGAGAAATGATGATTGATTTGGGATGTTTGATACATTTCGAGTTGATTAGGACTGATTCTGAGTGATTTTGGGTGATTTGGGGTGATTCCGAGTTGATTCAATATGATTTCAAGTTGATATGAAATTGATGTGAAAGGGGATACAAATGACGAAATATGGTCAATCTAGCCAAAAGATTAAAGTTAGTAGAATGAGAAAATGGGAAAAATTAGTATGAAGAAGTGATGAAACTATAGATGTGAACCATTTTTGAGTATCTACATTTTTCCCCTCTTTGATACAATGTGATTTAGAGCGTTGTATCAAAGAATAACTGATGAGAAAGCCACAACACGCCCCAGTAGGGATGATATATATGGGTGACCCCTTGAGAAATTGACTAAGATGAGAATATGATAAGTAAATTTATTGAAAACAAGAAGAAAAAACCATAGCAATTGATGGATCACAAATCAGAGCTAAGATGTGAAAGTTATGAGGTCTAGAGTGCAAAACAGGGTCAATCGAGTGCTCGAGAGTGATTGCATGGGTTACCACTCAAGAAAAACAAAAAATGTAAAATGATATTTCATGTTTTCCACAATGAATATATGAATCCAATGCAACTAACGGATTGCAAATCCGAGTTAAAACACAAAAGTTATGGGCTCCAGAGTGCAACATAGGGGCTCTAAGAGCAGCTCTAGGTATCCTAGGTCCCCAACTGCGCCCAAAACTCAACCAAGTGCATCATTGACAAACTTGGTAAGCCAAAGTGTGCCATTACAGTATCAAGTGTGTCAATGACACACTTGGGAAGCTCAAGTGGTCTCAAAAAGTGCAAAAATGTGCCCGAGAAGGCTCTGGGGGCCAAAATCAACATGACAGGAGGCAACTAGGAGCCCAAGAGTAATTGCAAGGATTAACACTCAATACAGTGAAAAAATAATGAAAATGATAGCTCATTGTGTTTAGAAGAAAGATATGAGTCCAACGCAACTGACGGTTCATAAATCAGAGTTGAAATGCAAAAGTTATGGCCTCCAGAGTGCAACCTAGGGGTTCCAGGAGCAATTCTGGATAACCTAGGTCCCCAAGTGCGCCCAAACTCTACCAAGTGCGTCAATGACATAGTTGGCATGACCAAGTGCATCAATGATGTAGTTGGGAACCCCAACTACACCTTGAAAGTGTAGATTGCACCCTAAAAGGCTCTGGGGCCCAGAATCAGCCTGATTGGACTCAGAATGACCTGAAACTGTGTGTGCATGCCCAAAATGATGGAAAGATGTCATAACATGAGTGAAATAATAAAAAATGGTTTTATTTGGTAAAATATGATGAGACAAATTTCAGACTAAGGTTGAACCAGGTGGAAAGCCACAAAAAGTTGATTGACAGTGTAGGATGATGCAAGAATGCATGAATGCAAGATGAAGATGATTTGGTGAATCAGAAGACATGATCATGGTGATGGAGAATGAGATGAAGAAGAAAGATGAGATGAGGAGATATGATGGAAAGAATTTTGCTTCTAGAAAGTGCACTATATGTCAAATGGATCTTTATTTTAATATGGCAAACGAAATGCAATGCATCATGGCATAAAGGGCCAGAGCGCAAATGCAAGCCTTTTGTGTAAACAAGCACGATGAAGATAGAGAATGAACTTGTCCTTTCTAAGGCATATGTACATGCCCCAGACTCTCAAAGTTACATTGTAATAGACAAAAATGGAAAAAGATGACCATGAACCATCCTGGCCAGTCTCATAGATTAGTTTTATATCATCTAGTGGCATAGGAACATGATCAAAGAAAAACAAAGAAAAAAATAAATCACTCACTAAATAGCGTGAGCCAACAGCTAGCCTTGTCCATTATTACTGGCTTTTTAGTGTTTTAGGTGTTTAGATGGTGTTTGATAGGTTGATAATGCAATAGCAGTATTTGTGGATTCAGTTGATAAGTTTGTAGGGACATGTTGGATTGATTGCTGGTTCACGTTGGTCAGATAGTGTGATTGGCATTGAAGTGTAGTGCTTTGGGTTTTAATTTGCAAAGTGCAAGTGTGAACGCAAAAGGGATGGTTATCCATAGTGAATATGTACAAGGTTTATTGCAAATTTTTGATGAGTTTTGTGATTTTTATGGTTTTTTTAGATATTTGATGTTTTTTAGTGATTTTTTCAAGACATTATGTGATTTTTAGTGATTTGTTCAGGATCATATTTGAATGTTTAGGATTTTTTCAGGACATTATGTGATTTTTAGTGATTTTCTTAGGACATTTTATGATTTTTATGGATTTTTCAGGATCGTAAAAAACATATACAAGTGTTAGCTCCAATCTAGTATGCGATAGGTCTAATGGATAAAAAGCACTTAGGGATATGCCCCCAGTTAAAATTCAAACTCATGCACCATATAGGTAATATGCCCCCAGACAAGACACAAACTATGTACAAAGGCCAATGATAGAGTGTGTGTGTAGACTGGTGATGCTTAAGCAAGGTAACAAAGGACATTAACCAATTTGTGAGCCATGATAAGGGACCAAGGATGTCTTGCAATATGAAGGATATGATCGAGGAATGATGGAGGGGGTAAAGACCAGATGGAATCCTGATAGATGGAAGAGCAACACTGATTACACATGGCACCTATCTTTTCAGGTTTTCACCATGGTACTTGCCCAAAGTGCCTGTTTTCCAGGTTTTCACTTTTCGACGAAATTTTTCTCTTGACTCAAATTTTTGTACCAAGATGCCTGTTTGCTAGGTTTTCATCAAGGCATTCATTTTTTCATGACTTTTTTTCACTTTTTTCATGAATTTTTACTATTTTTTGATATTTTTTTAGGACTTTTAGATGAAATCAAGAATGTCACTGCCAAATGGTGAGAAGATATTTGTTGTTGGTGCTACTAGCTGATGAGCTCTAGATCCATGACTGACCATAACTACGTCAGAGTTGTTCTGAGTCTGTACCTAAAATCAAACCTCTAGAAAGGCCTCGAGGTATACCATCGTGTACCATATGTAAGACAATGTCAATCTCTTGCGAATCAAGGCATTTGAGGATAATTGGGTCAATAGATGTATCATGTGGGATGTCACTAATGATGACATATGCAAAGGCTTGTTGGATAAAGGACTAATTTTTGTTATTGGACAAATTAGGTAGCTGGATTTGGGGATAAACAAAGGGATATAAGGGAGGGTTGGGAGGTTTGAGACCAATGACCTTCCGCATGAATGCTGATTGAGAGAGCTCCAAAAGACTTTGTGACATGTTGAACACTAGAACACTGATACTCTTGGCATCATATTCTTTATTTTGTATCATTGGGAGCTACTTAGCTTTTGATTTTTTATGGTCTAATGTTGCTTTTTGGTTTTCACCAAGAGACCTATGCTTGGTATCTTTTTCTCTTTTTGCTTTGTAACTAGAAAGTGGAGTTGGCTCCCCAAAATATGTCAATGTGTTCACTTTAGGAGAAACTACTTCTTTATGATCTTCAGTCAGAATGCCTTCAAATTCTATTGTAAGAGTGTCATCATCATCAAATTGATCAAAAATTGGTGGTCCACATTGGTCCCAATCCAAAGGTTCAGGATAACTTGAGGAGATGTCATCATCAGTGTTGAATGGGCTTTGGTTAAAAGTAGATATATGGGTAACTGATTCAACTGGGTCATTAGGATTATGCTCAAAGGCTAGGGGTTTGTTGGTTTCAAGTGGGATATCCTCAGATGCCTTTTCATCATTTGAAACATCCATAGTCTTACATGTAGGTACCGTGGTACCAGGAGGACCTATTCATAATGGTTTAAATCCAAGCCCCAAACTAGGAGGTTGTCCTTCTGTAGTGATAGGTTCAATGATTCCTTGTTTCTGAGATCCAAGACCACTATAGCTATCATAGCCTTATTTTTGTATGATGGTAAACCCAACTCCATACTTGCTAGGAGATATCAAAGTGGGTTCTCATTCTACTTTTTCTTTCTCAATACATACGAATGTATTCTCATTGATAGAAGTATCATTCTTTTTACTGATGGGAGAAAGTGGTGACTCCCTAATGTGAGAGACTTAAGACATAAAGTACTCTCCACACCCATTGTCTTCAATCTTCATCTTTTCCTTGGCTTTACTAAGTAGTGTATTGGCATCCACATACTTAGAGGGATTTGTGGGTTGTGCTTCATTGTTTGTTGGGATTTGGAATGCAGTAGCATCTCTTAGATTAGCACAAAACTGGAAAGGATCTGGATCACCAAGGATGGTAACCTCTATGTTGTGATAGGAAAACTTCAAACATTGATGATATGTAGAAGGGACTGCTTTCATAGCATGAAGCCAAGGGTGTCCTAGTATCATGTTGCAATTCACTTCGATGTCTAGGACATGGAACAATGTGTCTTCAGTAGCTGGACCAACTCTGATAGGTAATGTGATGATGTCCCTAGAGAAGTGTTCACCATCATCATAAGCTTTTATTGTGATTCTTCGAGAGGGATCTACATCATCTTTAGAATAACCCAAATTGTTGACAACATTAAGAGTATAGATGTTTAGTCCTGCTCCTCCATCTATTAAGACACGTCTGACTTTGGCATTATGGATGAAGACTTCGAGATAAAGGGGATCATTATGGTTAGGTTTGTCCTTAGGAATATCTTGGGGTGAAAAAGTGATATGTTGTGATGCAGATAGGTTCCCAACCATGGCTTGGAACTGGGCAACATCCATGTTATCTGGGACTATTGACTCTTTAAGGGCTTTCTCCAAGATCTTTTGGTGTTGGGGGGATGCACGTAGTAGGTCCAAAATGGATATTTGTGCAGGGGTTTTTTCGAGTTGTTCAACAAGGCTATAATCAAATGAAGTAGGAGCAATAGGTCTACTTGGGGGTGCAGGCCTAGTAGAAGCAGTAGGTCTGGATGGGGCTCCAGGTAGGGTGATCTTGCTACAGCATGTAGTGACAGCACAACGAGGGTCTTCAGCCTTCAATGCGAATGTGGATATGCAGAAATCAAACTCATTAGAGCAATTGATGGTGTAGTCATAGCCGGTGCGTGTGTAATTCACATTACCTTGTGAGTTTGAGTTTGAACTTGAGGGTTTCTCTTTGTCATGATTAACCAAAGGATCTTTGAAAATAGTATGATCAGAGTTGGATGCTAACAGTGATGGATCAACTATGATTACACCATCATCAATAAGGTCTTGTATTGCATGTTTCAATTGGAAGCATGATGAAGTCTTGTGTCCTTTGGTGTGATGGTAATCACAATACTTTTTGTCATCCCACCAATCTACTTTAGTTAATGGTTCATCTTTGATTGGGGGTAGCTGCAGGAAGTTATTACTCAGTAACTGTTGTAATGTAGTCTCAAGTGGTATTCCCAATGGTGTGAATTTCCTGTCTTTGGTTCTAGGATGTCTTTTTTCTTGTGTGGAAGTCTTAGTTTTCTATTGTTGAGGTGTTGTTTGATTAGGAGTTTGTGAATTTGTAGGGTTTAAACCTTTTAAAGTTAGTTGAGGTTGTGTTGTGCTAATCGTGCGGGCATCTACAATGCCATCATTAGTCACATTCTTGTTTTTGGAGAAATTTTTTTCCTTGTCATTAGACGAGTTGGTGTTTGTGTTTTCTTTTTTTATCTTGAGGATTCCCTTATGGATAAGAGCATCTTCAATACTAGCCCCTTTTTTCATCAGTTTAGAAATGGTGCTTGGACTTTTGATTTTGAGTTCATATATTAAGTCTGGGACTAAGTTTTCAATGCACAGGTTTACTTGTTGTTCTTCAGGAATGTCTAGTGAGCATTGACTAACTAAGCTTCTCCAACGTAGTAAGAATGTGATAATTGATTCTCCAGTCTTCTGTTTAGTTGAGCACAAATCAGAAAGTGTCACCTCATTTGTAATGTTAAAGGAAAAGTGGGAGATAAACTTATCTGCTAGCTCTGACCAAGATTTGATATTACCAGGAAGTTTGGAGTACCATTCAAGTGCAGGCCCACCTAGAGAATGAGGGAACAATATCATAAGGTAGATGGGCTCATCACTGAGTTTGGTACATGAAGCACAAAATTCTCGGATGTGATCAATAGGGTTTTCTTTTTGCTCGATATTTTTCAAACCTTGGAGCCTCAAAATGTCCTGGGAATGGAGGCATATATAGACTTTTATCGAATGGGTTAGGACGTAGGTCCCTTTTTGTATATAGAGCCTATTTCTTTTGGACTCCCAATGCCTCAACTTATTTGGAAAGTTGTTTGAATTGTTGTAATAGTTCTTCATTAGGGTTTTGCATGATGGTCTTTCCTTCAAGTCTTTTGTGTTTGTGAGTAGACTGTTTGCTATGGCGAGAACTATGTCTACTTGGTTCTAAAATTTTTGTGTCTGATGAGTCTAATGAAGTGTCACTAGGTGGTGGAGGTATGTTGGCAACTCGAAGACAGAAAGGTCCCTATTGTTGGGGAACTTGTTGTGGTATTTGATGTGGCACTTGTTGTTGTTGTAACAAATGTTGCTGGTATGTGATTTTTTGCTCAAGGCATCTTTGGTATTCCAACTATTGATTGAGATGATCTTGTTGTTTAGCAAACATTTCTTGTTGTTTTTGGGATTGCTAATGAAATTATTGTTGATAAATTGTGTGTAATTAAAGTGGGTTCACATGGGACTGCGTATTAGGAATGTTGGATGTTTTCCCCACTTGAGGTTGTTGTCATTGTGGTTGATGTTGTTGTTGATATGTGGGATGTGTGTTAAGTGGATGTATACTTGGTTGCACCTTGGAAGTGTGGAGTCCTTGTACCACTATAGGTTGTTGTTGTTGTGGGGGTTGACTAAGTCCTTGAGAATTGAACGTCATGTTTGGATTGTGGTTTTGGTACCTTTGTGTGTTAGATGTTCCTATTTGTGACATCATATTAACTTGACTATGAGATGTGTCCCTGTTGGGAATGGGCGTAATGTCAATAAGAATTTTCCTTTGTGTGTCCATAGGGATGGTTGCACTTGATGTTTCACATGTTGTATTTATGAGAGGCTCCATACCATTTGATGTCATAGCACTTGGTAAAGTTAGGAGCAATGGTGTACTTTGTTGATTTGCCTCCAAAGGAGGTATGTTTGGCATCCCTAGAGCACAAGTCCCTTTAGGTGCATCTTGTTGTTGCATCATGTGACTAAAATCAAGTCTTAATGTCCTTTTGGGGTGTTTAGGGATTGGTGGTATTTCATCGAACAAGGCATTAACATTGATGTGTTCAAATGTACTTTGGAGGATTTCGATGGTTGACTCTTGACGGGACCTTATAGGTACCATTATTGTGTTTGAAAACTCCAAAGGCTGTTTTCCCTTGTCCAAGTCCAAATTTATCATGGGTTGTATGCTTTCAATAGTTGTGTTGGTTTGATGTTTGGACCTAGGACCTTCCAAGTTTGGGTTAAATTTGACAATTTCTTGGGCTGCCAAATGTTTGAAGTTCTTGCGAAAAATTTTGTCTTGACATGCCCTAGCCATTTCTTCATCAGTGATGCCATAATCAGTGTTAGAGTCATCACTTAGGTGTACAGTACCTTGTTGTATGTTTGATGTGTTAGGTTGGCTAAATTCAAAGGAATGTGATTGTTCATCTTCAGGTGAGGTTGGTACACTTCCTCCTCCTGGTGGCATTGGCACGAATATAGGTTCAAAGTTAGGACTCCATTGAACCATCCCATGTGTGGGGGAAGTGTTTGGAGGAAATCTCATGATAGGTGCATTGTTCAAGGTTTGGTGTGCCATTACTTGATTATGAGGATCTTGCGGATACATGTTCAAGGGGTCTGCTAGTAATGGTTGTGATGCCTCGATTTGGTCTTTGTCAAAGGTTTGTTGGATTTTCTTGCTCTTTCTTTGTCTTGGATGAGGTTTTGGTTGTGCTTGTGCCTCAGAAAACAAAGGTTGATAGAGTTCCTCGGGTCTCTGAGCTGATTGTGTCCTAGTAAGTGCTAGCATGATACCTAAGAGTGCAAATGCAATGGAAATTTTGAGTGTTTTGGGTGATTTAGAGTGGTGGGTATGAAAGATATGAGTGTTTTTGGGATTTTTAAGTGTTTAGTAATGTTATGCAATGTGATTAAATGCTAAATGAATTATGGTTTTGATGTAAAAAGTGAAAATGTCCTAGGGATGTTATGCAAATGCAAATGCAAGGTGATGTTTTGAATCTACATCAGGAAGTGCTTTGAATGCACAAAGCAGGGGTAGAAAGAATGAAAGAGGAAGTAACTTTGGAAATCATGGGAAATAAAGAGGAAAGTCAAAGGGGAGGACATCTCAATTGAGAGGACCAAATGATTGCTGGTACTGTGGGAAACCAGGGCACAAAAATAAAGATTGCTGGAATAGAAAGAAAAATGAAGGAGATAAATCAGATGGAGAAAACGAGGCAAATGTGGTAAGTAAAAAATCTGAAGAGGATGCTTTGCTTCTGTCTTTAGAGAGTGTTGATGATTCATGGGTTTTAGATTCTAGTGTTTCATTTCATGCTACACCTCATAGAGGTTATTTCATTGATTATGTCCAAGGGGATTTTGGGCTTGTTTATTTGGGGGATAATGAACCCTGTCAGATTGTTGGAAAGGGAAAGATTAAGATTAAGTTGTAGAATGGGAATCATTGGCTACTACATGAGGTAAGACATGTTCCAAGGCTAAGTAGAAATTTAATTTCAGCCGGGCAACTCAGTGATGAGGGTTGTGTAGTTACTTTTAATGATAAAAATTGAAAGGTTTCAAAAGGTTCCCTTGTAGTAGAAAAAGGTGTGAAAGTAGACACCTTATATCTTTGTACAGGTCATATTTTTCCTACTACTTTGATTCTTTCAGAGAAAAATAAATGTTTAGGAACAATTGTTGCAGTTGAGCAAGGAGAACAAATAGCTGTTGTAGATTCTGATACAGCGCTGTGGCACAAAAGACTTGGGCACATGAGTGAGAAAGGTGTGAAATTACTTCATTCAAAGAAAGTTTTACCAGATCTAAAATGTCTTAATATGGATTTCTGTGAAATTTTTTTGTATGGAAAACAAAAGAGAGTGAGTTTTGTAAAGACTGGGAAGGAAAACAAAAAGGAGAAATTAGAGCTTGTGCATACAGATGTATGGGGACCAACTTAGGTATCTTCCCTTGGTGGCTCTCATTATTATGTTACATTTATTGATGATGCAACTAGAAAAGTATGGGTTTATTTCATTAGATAGAAATATAATGTATTTCAAACTTTTAAGAAATGGAAATGCTTGGTTGAAAATGAGACTGGTAAGAAATTAAAATGTCTCAGATTTGATAATGGTGGTGAGTATTGCAGTCATGAATTTGAAGATTATTGCTCCACTAATGGTATTTGTAGACAGAAAACTATTCCAAGGACTCCACAGGAAAATGGAGTGGCTGAATGCATGAACAGGACTATAATGGAGCGTGCACGGAGCATGAGGTTGCATGCTGGGTTACCCTTACATATGTGGGCGGAGGCTGTCAATACTATAGTATATTTGATTAATAGAGGTCCCTCTACTCCTTTGGGCTTTGGTATTCTAGAGGAAGCATGGACTGGTAAGAAGGTGAGTTATTCTTTTCTCAAGACCTTCAGTTGTGAAGCTTTTGCTCATATAGACTATGAAAATAGAACCAAGCTAGAAGCTAAATCAAAGAAATGTGTCTTTTTTGGATATGACATTAATGAATTTGGTTATAGGCTTTGGGATTTTGAAAATATTAAAATTGTTAGAAGTCAGGATGTCATATTCAATGAGAAAGTGTTGTACAAAGATCTGTTGCACCAACATGAGAAGAAAGAAGATGATTATGTAGTGCTAGATGATACTCCAAAAGGTGATTTTCCAGCCATTCCTCATGATGTGCAACAACTGCAACAAAAAATACCACACACACCAATGAATGTTAGATGGTCAACGAGGAAAATTAGACCTCCACAAAGATTTTCTCCCTCTTTATATTCTATTTTACTTACTGATGCTAGTGAACCTGAAAGTTATAATGAAGCTATGTAGGTAGATACTAAGATTCAATGGGAGTCTGCAATGAAAGATGAAATGGACTCTTTGCTACAAAATAAGACATGGGATCTATGCAAGTTGCCTACAGGTAAAAAGGCTTTACAGAATAAGTGGGTTTACAAGTTGAAAGAAGAGGAAGGAGGTAAGAAAAGATTTAAGGCCAGGTTAGTTGTAAAAGGATTTGTACAAAAAAAGGGAATTGATTTTGATGAGATACTTTCTCCTGTTGTTAAAATGACTTCTATCCATACTATTTTAAGTCTTGTGGCTACTGAAGATTTGTATTTAGAGTAGTTGGATGTTAAAATAGCCTTTCTTCATGGTGATTTGGATGAAGAAATATATATGGCCCAACCACAAGGATTTGAGGTCAAAGGTGAGGAGAACTTAGTGTGCAAATTGAAGAAAAGTTTATATGGCTTGAAGCAAGCACCTCAGAAATGGTATCTAAAATTTGACAGGTTTATGCATGATCATGGCTATAACGGGTGTCATTCAGATTATTGTGTTTATTTTAAGAGGTTGGATGATGATAGCTACATTATTTTATGTCTATATGTTGATGATATACTTGTAGCTGGGTCTAACATGGATCATATTAAGGGGCTGAAATGCTAGTTAGCACATGCATTTTCTATGAAGGATTTGGGGGTAGCAAAACAAATCCTTGGTATGAAGATTTGTAGAGATAGGAAGAATAGAACATTGATGCTATCTCAAGCTGATTATGTTGAGAAGATGTTGCAACATTTCTCTATGGAGAATGCTAAATTTGTTAGCACACCTTTACCTGGTCATTTGAAATTGACTAAGGAGATGTGTCCCAAGACACAGGAAGAGGAGGATAAGATGTTCAAGGTACCCTATGCTTTAGCTATAGGAATCTTGATGTATGCTATGGTATGCACTAGGCTAGATATTGCACATGCAGTGGGAGTCGTTAGCAGGTATATTAGTCATCCAGGATTTGAGCATTGGAATGCTATCAAGTGGATTCTTCAATATTTGAGAGGAACATCCAATAAGTGTTTACACTTTGGGGGCTCTACTACTGATTTATAGGGCTATGTTGACTCAGATTTGGCAGGGGATATTAATACTAGGTGGAGTACTATAGGTTATGTCTTTACTATTGGTGGGGGAGCTGTGAGCTGGGTTTCTAGGTTACAAAAGATTAATGCTCTATCCACTACAGAGGTAGAGTATGTTGCTGCTAAAGAGGCAACCAAGGAAATGATATGGCTTCAGTTCTTCTTGGAAGAATTAGGACATCCTTAGAAGGATAATTATTTGTTCACAGATAGTCCGAGTGCCATTCATCTTGCTAAGAATTCAGCTTTGCATTCTAAGACCAAACACATATAGTTGTGGTACCATTTCATTCTGTTAGTTTTGGAGGATGGATAGTTAAAGCTGGAGAAGATACATACCAACGATAATCCAATAGATATGTTGAAAAAGGTTGTAACAAGGGAGAAGCTAAACTCCTCTTCAGCTTTGGTTGGTCTTTAGACTGAACATGAATAAAAGAACATCAGAGTCTAGGGTGGTTTGATCCAGTGGGAGCCCCATTTGGTAGTGGTATTGCTACAGGATCAATCTCCAAGTGGGAGATTGTTGTTTAATGTGGAGCTTGATTAGTCTCCACATGGGAGATTGTTAGATTGTGGTGACTGATTAGGAAAGTACTGTACATACTTTATAATTAGTAAATTTTTTTTGGGTACTATTTGCCAATCATTTTAGTACTATTCACCATTCGTAGATTCACCACTAAAGTTATGTCTGATTATGGCTGACATGTTATAACCCTAAAGAGGTTTAATACTTGTATAAAAGGGTTTAGGGTTGGGTTTTTTTTATTATGTTGTGATGCAAAACTAGTTCTTGTGGCGGTATTGAGCTGTAAGGGATTATAGATTGTGATCAGGTTGTAATCACTGGATTGTAATAAGATTGAACTTGCTGTTTGGTGAATGTAGCCCAGGGATTGGGTGAACCACGTTAAATCTTGGTGCCTTGTGTTCATTTCTGTGTGATCTATTATTTTCTATTATTGGTTATATTTGCATGTAGTTTTTATTTCTATTCGTGGTTTATCCTAACAACTCTTCTGCTTCACCCTATCTAGGTAGATCAACCTTTTTCCCAGTAGGGATTAGATTTTATTGGTCTCATCAATGCTCTTTCTAGCTTTGGTCATAAATGGATTTTTGTTGGTATAGACTATTTTTCAAGGTGGACAGAGGTAGTAGCACTAAAAGATGCCACATAACCTTTAGATGTTGAATTCCTTGATGGTATTGTAACCAAGTTTGGTGCCCCCTCAACTATTATTTCAGATAATGCTAAATCATTCAAAGGATCTTAGATTTGTACATGGGCACTTGATCATGGTATTTACTTGAGCACATCCTATAATTATTACCCTCAAGGTAATGGCTTGGCTGAGTCATCTAATAAGAATTTTATTAGGCTATCAAAAGGATTGTGGAGAATAACCAAAGGTGCTAGCACCAAAAGTTAAGGACTACCCTTTGGGCTAATAAAATAACACCCAAGAGAGCCATAGTAAATTCTCCTTTTATGTTAGTCTATGATAGGGAAGCTAGGCTTTGTCTCATTGGAGTTTCCTACTCTTGAGTTGGATCATCAGCTAGAGTTGATTGAAAATGATGCTATGACTGTAAGAATGATAGATCTAATGGAGTTATAGGAGAAAAGATGTCAAGCAATCCAGACCTTAGAAATTCACCAACAATAGGTGAAGAGGAGTTTTGATAAAAAAAGCTAAGGTGAGAAATTTTAGGGAGGTTGACCTTGTGTTGAAATAGGATTTAGATAGGGCAAAGGCTACGAGGAACTCAAAATTTGATGCCTTATAGAGTGACCCCTATGTGATTATCAACTGTAAATAATCTAATACCTTTCAGTTGAGAAGACCTAATGGAAAAGTCTTAACCATCCTTATTAATGGGATATATCTTAAGCCTTGTTTTTGATGAGTGTCAACATTTCCTATACATAGTTAGAGTATTTTTTCTTTTGTGTTCTTTCCTATTTTCAAGAAGTGCATGGGCACATTTTTTGTTTCATTGGAAAAGGGGTTTGGCTCTAAAGTTGTTTTGCAAGTTTCAGAGGAAGAGGACTTGTTATGGCATGAAATGTAGCACAGATGGTAAATTGATGAGGTTTATAATTTTAGATACTTTGTAGCCCAATGGATCTCTTTGATGGTCACTAGTCATATGCCAAGTAGGCTTGCATCCCCTTTGAGTCACCAAAAATGTTAGCCCAAAATTGCCCTCCTGCTAAAAAATAAAATTCAAATATGATCTATTTCAATGAACACCTAAGACTCTTGTGAAATAATTTAATGTTATTTATTTTCTTTATTTCATGATATTTCTTTAATATTTTAATTCATGACTGTGTGATTCGCTTGGTCATAGGCAGTTGAGTGCTAATTAAAGCTAAGGTGGTTAAAGTGCACTTTGCTTTGATTTCACTCGATCACATGGTTATGATTACATGTTATGGTTCCAGTTGTGACAACATGATAAAGTATATCTTTGGTGTCCAAGACATATCCAATACTGTTAGATCATTCAGATCTACAGCCAGTGCATGATCACCATTGATTGAGAGGTGCCTAAGCCTTGAGTTGTGATCGAGTGATTCTCTTTGTTTCACTTGATTACAAGAGTTAGATAGTAATAGAAATTCAAGGTGGTGAGGTGGAAATGACCAATGAATTATGGTTTCATAGGTAGTAATAGTTATTAAGGGAAGGTGGTGGTGAGGGTGTGATCATGAGTGATTAAATGTAGGACATAAGGATTGGACCATTTAGAGGATAGAATAACGATGAGAAATGCTTGGTCCACATGGTCAAGTTTGATGATTAGTGCTACTTGACTAAAATGATGGTGAATTTGGTGGATTGGTGATAGAAGAAGTAGTTCCTTGAATGAAGAATTTGATCTTTCTAATCTCTTACAACCACTTTCATTGATCCCTAGGCCTAATAAGTGTAAAGAAATACTCCATGTCTATTTATTTATCCACTCAATCGGTTAGAGGTTTGTTTGGTGTAGAAGTGATCCTCTCATGTGTGGATTTAATCAATGGCTAGATCATTCAACTTTGTAGTAACTATTCTCTGGAGTTTGATTGTAGTAGTTGATTTTTATCTTGTAATATAAGTTATCTAAGTTATGCCTACACTATAAAGGAAAATTTTGTACTCTTTCTTAGGGTTAGATCTTCTCTATTTCTTTAGTACTACCTTGGCATGCTACTATAAATTCCCTATTGCCTTTGAGTTATATGACTTCCTATCTTATCTCTTTCAACCATCATCATACTGTGTAAACTTTTTTGCCTTTCTTTGACTTATTGTGAATAGTTGTAATCTGCACTCTCTATATCTCTTTGGGTCATGAATGATAAGAAGTGAATTATCTTCCTTGTGTCACTCATATGGGTTTTTGATCTATGTGTAATTTACATCTTAAAGAAAATTTTGAATCTATATACCTTTAAAATTGTCATAATAATAACATTGTGCATGTATGGGTAGAGATTGGTCTAGACACCCTATTTTGGTGAATTGCCTCTTCAAAATAGCTTAGGTAGTTTCTTTCATATATTCCTTCTCCCTTTTCTCTTCAAGAATAGTTTAAGTGCATCCTATAGTAGAGGAAGTCAACCTTCTTTGGAGACTCAACCTCATTGTTCAAGTCCCACATCTTGGAGTTTGTTTCCATGTTTCATGAGGTTGTTGTTAGGTAAGACTTTGGACAAGTGTGCAAGCTTTCATAAAAACAATACCTACAAAATATTGAACACAACAACTTCCACATACATATATATTCATTTCATCATCAATGTTAGAAAATTTATAATGTCCAAACTATCACTCTTTGTAAATCCTATTGCTATAGGAAGGAATCTGTTGGTGTTTGTTTAGGAACAAGTCCACAACTTGTTCTCCAAAAATATGAAATGATTTATAGTTGGATCTCCAATCTAGTTATGCAATTGATTAGCACTGAAGAACTATTAAGAATAATTGTTGAGTGAATTGAAAACCATCATATATTTGCATTCAAAGCAGCTGAGTGCTATGAAGAAATAAAAACATTGCACTTAATGTTCAAAGCAATATATCATGGATTCAAACTGATCTATGAGCTACAAAAGTATTTCATAGCCGGTGAAATATGTTGTTAATCTGATGGAATCAGTCGGGCCCCAAACTGGGTCTGGCAAAATTTTTTTTTGCTTTCGAACAATTGACATGAAAACTGATCCATCGACCCTCTTGAATTGTCTGAAGACAAATTTGACCACTAAAACAATCAATTGAAAACCATTTTACCATTGATTTGCAGACTGTCACTTTTGTGCCAGGAGGTCTGTTGATTGGCCTTAAAAAACTGACCCGAACACCTGATTAGGCCTTGAAACTTGGTACACTGACTCTTTGTTCCACATTCTTCTATCCTGTCAAATATCATCTCATGAAGAATTCAGGGTCAAAAGATATTGACCATCAAAATCACCCCTTCAGAATTACTTGCACCAAAACATGTCAGAAAACAACAAACTAGGTTCAGATTTGGCTCGAAAAACTAGGCAAATGAGCACATGGGGAAATGAAAATTGGGACACTCATTTTCTATCATGATGAAATTATGGATCTATGATTTAGGGTGATGATGAATAACTGGGCACAAATGGCAGACGTTCAAAGTATGCTACTCAGAATTTTGCAACTAGGAGCACTGACAGAAAATGATTTTTGCAAATGGAAAGGACCTAGAAAAGTGTGCAAACGAATTCGTCAAGACTTAAAAATTTAAACATAGGAAGTCTCTGATGTCAACCATGCAACACAAAAGGAAATTTAGCATTTTAGACAACTGGGTCAAAGTTATAGTATGTCAAACAGGGCTTCCTAGAATTCAGAATTAATTGCAAAAGTATGAAAACAGTAACTAACCAACTTTGAGGGATTCAAAACCTAGTCAAACGGACTCAAAACGACTCAAAATCTGAAACATAGGATCTTGGGTATGGGAACTAGACACTCTCAAAGTAGAAAGTCACAAAAACTTTTTGGGTACGAGATATTCAATGGCAAACACAGCCTCCTGTCACTGTTTGACACTTGGGGTAAAATGCTGATTTGACAATTTCTCAAAACAAGACTTCACAGAATGGCTCAAAATGCCAATTTAACTTCATGGAACATGTATATGGGCTGAATGGAAGGTGTTAGAAACATTAAACACCTTTTAGGCCTCAAACTGATAGCTGGGTACAATCTCATTTAAAAGTGTTTATAGGGCTCAAGTTTCTCAACAGGGCTCAAAAATTGACCATGCAATTTTTAGCACCAACAGTAGCTCTATCTGGGGATGCATGCCCCTTGCGGGCATGGAAAGGATTCAGATCTCTAGAGGAAGTAGACCATTCTTGAAACAAAAAAACTCTTCTCGAATAGCTTTTTGAAAGCAAGGAAACAACTACAACTACCAAGACTATGTACACATGATGGCCCCGGGCCACCGAACTTCAGTAGAATTGTTTACCTCTGTCATAAACATGATTCTCATCTGAACTTTCATGAGGTAAACTAAATTTTCTTCTCCTATTAGTTTCACCAATCATATTATCATCATATAACAAATCACTCAGCAAAACAAAATTATCACTCTTACTTTCATAATGCATATAAAAACTTACTTCATCTTCAACCATTAGCTCATTATGAAGATACTGATCAGCATGCTTAAACATATTAGACTGAAACTGAAAACTCTCTTCATTTAATGACTCATACATGCTCTCATTTTTTAAAATGAAGGCTTCATATTCAACTTGGGGAAAAAGACCACTCATACCTTCAAAATGTGTATCCCTTTGCATAACCGGATAGGAATCAAATGAACAATCTGACTGATATTCACATATGTCATCCACATCAGAATCTGAAACTAATCCATAAACTTCAAATGGTTCTTCACAATTAGAAAATAGATTAGTCTTTACATCAGAGAGTTCATCATAAATCTCATTGCAAGGTGCATACTGATTTTCAAAAACAACTTCGTCAAACACCTTGTCATTTATCTCGTCAAATGCTACATAATAATTAGTTTCAGTATCAAACTCAGAAGAAGAACATTCCAATCTCTTACAACAGTAAGACAAGGTATCATCATTAAACTCACTTTCAACTAAATCTGAATTGCCCATGTGTTCTTCAAAAAGAGGATTGATAATTCCATGCAAAGCGCCTTTGTAGACATTAGGACAAGTGATGTGCTGATCAACATCAAACTCCTCACCATATAATGGATTAGTGAAAAATTTAAAACCATTTCTAACATCACTGTCATGGACACTTTCAGCATATGAAGAAGAAAAATCAGAATCATATGAAGACTCAACATCCACTCTGTCAACGAAGCATGTAGAATACAAATCAAAGTTACTTTCATTGTCTCCATATAGGTGATTACAATGTCTTGCAAGCAAATCATCATTTATCTTACCAATAGGTGTTGATGCATTAATCTTAGGATCAATCATGTACTGATCATCACTGCACTCATCCTCAAGACAGTCTTCTACACAATTAGGTAATACATCTCTATGGATAACCTCTTTGTCTTCATATTGTGTAGACACATTTTCTTCATAACTTTCAATCTCAAACTAATTTACACAATTCTGAAATGGAAACTCACTTTTAGATTTAGAAATAGTATTCGTACCTTTACTAGCAAGAGAACACTCACTTCCATCATTGCTCTCTTCTTCCTAGTCTGCATCTGATTCACATGAAGATGGACACACACTAGCACTATCCTCTTCTTGACTTGAGTAATAACTCTCATCCTCAGCTTCATATGACACCTCTTGATAATATATTGGATCAACAACTTCATTATCACTTGAAAGATGACTCTCAGTTTTATCATACTCACATTGATATGACTGTCTTTCAACTTCAGATTTAATAATGTTCTCAACATGATGCAATCTCTCAATGAGATAATTCATTTCTTGCCTATCCTGTTGGTCAAGAGAATGCATCTCTACCACTGAAATATTATCAACATATGAGCTTAGTTCTTCTGACTGTGACTGAGATACATATGATTTACATTCTTTATCTTGTGTCATCTCTCCATGGTGTGTTGAATCAGCAATTTCACCTTTATCACTTGATAGATAACTTCTGATTTCTTCCTCCTCATACTAAGATGAATACCTTTCCTCTTCCTGATTTATTATGTTTTCAACATAATGAAAATTATCAATGGGAAAATGAATGGCCAGATTTATATCTTGCATGGATGACTCATCAAGTGAATCAATTCTATCATTTGCTATTGTAATACCATAAACATGTGCATTCACTTCAGCACGAATGGAATCATTTCTTTTTTGCAACAGAGAGATTTCATGTTCACATGTTTTTTATTTTTGAGGCTTCAACAAAACTATTTACAATAGCAGGAGTGCTTATTGGATGAACTGAAATCAAACACTCCTTATGACATTGACTTGTGCTTTGCACCTCATATTGCCAGCCAATATTTCTAGAGAAGTGACTCAAGGTTAAGCCATATTTTATGTTATTCTCAATCTCTATAGCTGTCATGAATGTCTGATGCAAAGTTCTAGGTTCCTTATCTCTCAACTGATAGTTCATCTTTTTATCAAATGCACTGAGATAAACCACTAAACACATTTGATCATCCGACTTGTAACTTTCAGGAATTTCATTTAAAATCTTTGGAAATCTGATATTAAATTCAAGAACTAACTCACCATTCCTGATTTGAATTTTCAAAAACTTATCAAAATAATCAGAGATGCTTACTCTTTCCCCAAATTGCATCATGAAGGTTGACATTAATTCATCACAGGATGAAATTGAACATGCTGGTAGGAATGAAAACTAGTCCCTAGCATCATCCTCTAAAGTCTGAACAAACAATTTCATCTGAATGTCTTCATGAGCAATTTCAAAATCACCAACCAAGTCACTAAACAACTAAACATGATGACTGGCTGAATTTTCTTGGTTTCCACTAAACTTAGGCAAATACTTTCTGATATTACAAGGCATAGTATTTGGGAAACCATGGATACCATTAAAATTCAATGGCATATACCTCTTGGTAGAGATGGGTCTAGGAACTTCACTAACAGGATGCATACTAGATGAGATGAAACTCGGCATTCTTCAACTTAAGACTCATTCATCATTAAATACTTTTAGAATTCATAACTTGCAACAGATTTGCATAACCCTCTACCAAATGAATGCTTCAAATACACTTCACAACTTTAAAACAACAATTGAAACCAAATCCAGTGAAATGTATAAAACACAAAACTATTCTCCTCTTCTTGGTGCTCAAACTTCACTTGATGGAGAATACATATGTAGAACTCACTTTCATGGGAAAGAAAATTTCATGAAAGTAAAAAATACCTCAAGTGTTGCTATATGAAACCACTGATCTACTGATTGGCCTGGTGCTAATCTGAATTCTTTATACCACTGATCAAACCTTACAGAATCACCATCTCCTTGAAGAGAGAAATGAAAGTAAAAAATACCTCAAGTGTTGCTATATGAAACCACTGATCTACTGATTGGCCTGGTGCTAATCTGAATTCTTTATACCACTGATCAAACCTTACAGAATCACCATCTCCTTGAAGAGAGAAATGAAATCACAGCTGTGATTCATCTTTATCATTACAAATTCTTACGACAATAGATCAAACAAAACTTCCAGAATTATTTGTCAAAAACTTATAATAGGTCTCTCTTCTTGCTTGCAAATTCATCTAACTTTTAGATCTGCTTGATTCCACTGAAAACTCTTGAAAACAATTTATACATCACTAATCTACAATGATTCAGAGATCCTTTAGATAGAGTCACCACTCACTACTGTGAGAAAGATTTGAAACAATGATTTATAACATGGAAGATCTAAATTGAAATTCCAACTTGTAGAATTTGCAAATCTTTAAAACATTTAGAAGGGAGAAACCTTTATTCAAAAATACTGACTCTGATCTTACAGCAGTATTTTGAAAGCAATAACCAGCTGACTCGACTAAACACAATCTGTATCCAACTTTGAAAAATACTACAGTAATGGATAAAACTTAACTGGGGTGCATGATTTAGAGTAAGAAATCTAGAAAGAACATCAGAGAACTTACTGTTGAAACTTTTTAATGCACTTCTCCTACTATATTGAATCTGCTCTTTTCAACTTCTCAAGGTTTGTCTTAAATCTGATTCAATACAGTCCCCAGCAGAGTCACCATTTTGTTGGTGTTTGTTTAGGAACAAGTCCACAACTTGTGCTCCAAAAATATGAAATGATTTATAGTTGGATCTCCAATCTAGTTATGCAATTGATTAGCACTGAAGAACTATTAAGAATAATTGTTGAGTGAATTGAAAACCATCATATATTTGCATTCAAAGCAACTGAGTGTTGTGAAGAAATAAAAACATTGCACTTAATGTTCAAAGCAATATATCATGGATTCAAACTGATCTATGAGCTGCAAAAGTATTTCATAGCCGGTGAAATATGTTGTTAATCTGATGGAATCAGTCGGGCCCCAAACTGGGTCCGGCTAAAATTTTTTTTGCTTCTGAACAACTGACATGCAAACTGATCCATCAACCCTCTTGAATTGTCTAAAGAAAAATTTGACCACTAAAACAATCAATTGAAAACCATTTTACCATTGATTTGCAGACTGTTACTTTTGTGCCAGGAGGTCTGTTGATTGGCCTTAAAAAATTGACCCGAACACCTGATTAGGCCCTAAAACTTGGCACATTGACTCTTGGTTCCGCATTCTTCTATCCTGTTAAATATCGTCTCATGAAAAATTTAGGGTCAAAAGATATTGACCATCAAAATCACCCCTTAAGAATTACGTGCACCAAAACATGTCAGAAAACAACAAACTAGGTTTGGATTTGGCTCGAAAAACTAGGCAAATGAGCACATGGGGAAATGAAAACTGGGACACTCATTTTCTATCATGATGACATTATGGATCTATGATTTAGGGTGATGATGAATAACTGGGCGTAAATGGCAGATGTTCAAAGTATGCTACTCAAAATTTTGCAACTAGGAGCACTGACAGAAAATGATTTTTGCAAATGGAAAGGACCTAGAAAAGTGTGCAAACGGATTCGTCAAGACTTAAAAATTTAAACATAGGAAGTTTCTGATGTCAACCATGCAATGCAAAAGGAAATTTAGCATTTTAGACAACTGGGTCAAAGTTATAGTACGTCAAACAGGGCTTCCTAGAATTTAGAATTTATTGCAAAAGTATGAAAATAGTAACTGACCAACTTTGAGGGATTCAAGACCTAGTCAAACGGACTCAAAATGACTCAAAATCTGAAACATAGGATCTTGGGTATGGAAAATAGGCACTCTCAAATCAGAAAGTCACAAAACCTTTCTGGGTGCAAGATATTCCTCCTGTCGTTATTTGACACTTGGGGTAAAATGCTAATTTGACAATTTCTCGAAAGAAGACTTCACAGAATGGCGCAAAATGCCAATTTAACTTCATGGAACATGTAGACAGGCTAAATGGAAGGTTTTAGAAACATTAGACACCTTTTAGGCCTCAAACTGACAGCTGGGTACAATCTCATTTAAAAACATTTATAGGGCTCAAATTTCTCAACAGGGCTCAAAAATTGACCATGCAATTTTTAGCGCCAACAGAATCTACCCAAACATAGCATGGATGAGGAAAAATTTATCAACATGTAATATTCCTTCATTATACCATAGAAGTTCATAGATTCAAGAAAACACAACATATCTGATCTATCTATACTTCAATCTTTATGTCTTAACATATAGATAATATATTCATAAAAACATAAGTTCCTTTGCTTAAACATAAGAGTCATAAAATGTTTCTGCAAGATAATTGTCTAAAAAAAAGATAAAAAGTTCTCAAAATAATAGCCTTTTAGAGGTTCATCATTCCCCCCAACTCATCTATTGTTGGTCCCCAACAATCATGAATTTCCTGATGTAGGCTTGCACTCTCCAGTCACTAGGTGTCCTTTCTCCTAGCTTATTCTTCACATAATCAAAGTAACCATTATTTATCTTGAGCCTCTTCTAGTGTCAAACTTCAGTAGTCATATCATGATCTTCTTCATTTTCATTTGTTGCTAGTGGTGTCTATAGGAGAATTATGGGTTGATACCTTAATCTAACCAATGTTTGCACTGATTTCTCCCCAAGTCAATATACCAAAGAATCCTAATTGTGGCAAGAGTTAAGTTTTGTGGAGTGTGGGGTTGTCTTATTTTAGATCATGTGGCATTCTAACCCATCATTGCCTTGAGGAAACAATTGCTATCTCAACATTCTGAGATAAGCATTTTTCCTAGTCTGTAAAGACCCATTCTCTGATTGTACTCACCACAAGATTTCCCAAAATAGTAATCTAATCCATATATGTTCATCTAGAATGTTGAACTTCCTATCTCATGAACAATAGTTTTTTCATTCCATTCTCCCTGTAGGGTGTAGATTGATGTTCTCTTCTTATTTCATTCTATATCCATGATATTACTACTCTTAACTGCACATCCCCTACATATAGGACTGGGTTCCACTCTGTGTCATTAGGCACGGCCAGGTTATGAAGATAAATTTACACAGTAATTTTTTCAAAGCCATGGGAATAGATCAAAATGCATCATAAACCTCATGTGGGGTAGAGATAAAGGGATTAAGACCTTCCATAATTCTAGTCAATTTATAATTTGCAAATTGTTCTTTAAGAAATAAAGAATATACTAGTGATGGTGACCTACATTCCATTAACTCAAGAATCAATCCTTTGATCTACTCAATTCTTCTCTTTAGGACTTCATTTTGATTTGGAATTTGTTTCAACTAGTAACTCTGCTCATTAATAACATGGTTTAATTTTTCTTTCTCCAATTTCCATTGAGCTCTCTCCCACAACAACTATTGAAACAAATTAATTCCTACAGATAAAGGTGTAGACAAATCAAGTGATAGTAATGGCTCTTGATTAAATAGGTATATCCATCTAGGTGCCAAATGAGGAGTTATGTTGACACTCTATGGTTTGGAGTGCTCTCCTTTTCTTATGAAAATTATTGTCTCCATATTTTTTTTCTATTGGATTCAGTGGTTGTTTTAGCTAATGTGTCTAACCCTTCTTGATCTATTTTTCTAATACTTTCTTAATAATTTTAGGTTTAATTTCTAGTTAATTATTTGAAGGGAGTTCTATAGAATTTTCACTAATCTCTTACATATAAGATTTTTCTTCAAACTCCTTAGATATTTCAAGCTCACTAGACTCCTTATCACTATCATTAAGCACATAATCAACACTACAATCAACTTCTAGTTGTAGATTATGGGTTTTGCTCTCATTTTCATTGGCTTGAGTTTGCTACAATTTTTCCTCTAGAGAGGACTCCTTTTCACATTCATAAAACTTAGGGGTAGCTATGAGAACAAAGGCTTCAAGAACCCTACTCTCAGAGAGTCTCACACTTCACCTTGTGGGTGGTGTTGACAGGCATGGAGGATTCTTTCATTTCCTCTTTCTTATAGGCATTTTCACTATAGGTACTTCAGGAGTTTTTCTAGATCTTCCTCCTCTTGAGAGTGTAGGGGTTCATTAAGGTTATTCTCCTTATCTAGTTATTGTTCTAACCTTTCTACTTTAGGTTCCAAAATTTTACCTTTGTCTTTCTTAGTGGTAGACCTATTCTTAGTAGATGACAGGGCCTCAGGGGCACTAGCAACTTCTACATTTTTGCTTCTCCTTTTGTTAGTAATGAAGGTTTCATCTTTCTAAATCATCTTCTTAATTACTCTGGGACTAGAGGGAGAGGCTTTAAAAGCATTTTCAACTCTAGGAACAACTTTATAGAAACTAGTGGATGTTCTTTCCCTTTGTCCAACACCTTTTAGTGTGGAAATTGCCTCCTAAAATTAGGAAAGATTTAATAAACCTACTAAGGAAATATAGAAATGTGTTTGCATGGTCATATGATGATCTAAAGGCTTATAGGGAAGATCTTTTTCAACATGAAGTCCCTTTGAAACTAGACGCTAAGCCTTTCAGACAAAAAAAAAGGCTAATAAACCCAACCTTGGCTCCTAAGATGTAAGAAGAATTGATCAAGTTAAGAGATGCTAGGATCATAAAACCTATTAGAAATTCTTCTTGGGTATCCAATTTAGTTCCTATTAGGAAGAAAAATGGAGACATAAGGTTATGTGTTGACTTCAAAAATCTAAATATATCTTCCTTAAAAGATAATTATGGATTGCCAAAAATGGAAGCCATGTTGCAAAGGGTCACTGGTTCAGAGCTTATCTCAATGATGGATGGGTTTTTGGGTTATAATCAAGTAGTTGTTAAAGAATCAGAATAGTTTAAAATTACTTTCACTACTCCATGGGGTACTTATGTTTATGTCAGGATTCCTTTTGGGCTTACTAATGCTAGAGCTACTTTTCAAAGGGCTATGGATGTTGATTTTGTTGATATTATTGACAAATTCCTAGTTGTGTATTAGGATGACCTTACTGCTTACTCCAAGCATGAAAATGATCATTGCATGCACCTAGAAAAGGTATTTATCAAAGCCCTTAAATATGGAATATATTTAAATCCAAGGAAATGTAACTTTCGTGTCACTGACAAAAAATTGTTAGGACATCTAGTTGGCAAGAATGGAGTAAGGATTGACCTTGAAAGGGTAGAAGCAATAGATAAGATTTAGAAACCCAAAAGTGTTAAAGGAATTCAATCATTCTTTGGACATATAAATTTTTTGAGGAGATTTGTGACAAATTTTTTAGAGATTAGTAGGCCTATATCCAAAATGCTAAAGAGGGGATCTGAGATAAAATGGGATGGTGAGCCTAGTATTGCATTTAAAAAAATTAAGCAAGCTATTAAAGATGCCCTTGTTCTCAGAGCTCCAAATTATGATAAACCAATGCATATATTTTCTTTTGCCTCATTTCACACTGTTGCTATAGTATTGTTACAAAAAAATGAAGAAGTTTATGAGCAGCCTATTGCATTCTTTAGCAAGTCTTTGCAAGAAGTAGAGCTTAAGTATGACATCAATGAAAAAAAAGCATATGCATTGGTGAAAGGAGTTGAGGCTTTTAGATGTTACTTAATGGGAGCTACTATCATTTATTTTGTTCCTACTACTGCTGTGAAGGACATCTTTTCACAATGAGAGGTATCTGGTAGGAGATGTAGATGGATTAATAGGATACAAGAGTTTAACATTGATATTCAGATTACTAAACTAGTTAGGGGTCAAGGTTTGGCTAAATTGATGACAGAAGCTAATCTAGAGGCAAACCAAATCAATAAATTTGGTGATAGTTGTAGGGAGAATCTTTGTGATATGGATATCTTTGACTAGTACAAAGACATAATTTATTATTTACAAAACATGAAATCTCCACTAGGGCTAATATATAACTAGAAAATATCCCTCAAGTTGCAGGCTATAAGGTATGTTATAGTGCAAGGTCAATTATTGTGGAGAAGTAAGGAAGGGGTACTTTTGAAGTGTGTAGATGAAAATGAATCTAAAAGGATCCTAAAAGAAATGCATGAAGGTGTATGTGGTGGTCACTATATGGAAAAAACTACTGCCCCTAAAATCTTGAGAGCTAGTTTTTGGTGGCCTACACTTTTCAAAGATACTCATGAGTTTGTAAAGGTTTGTGATGCTTGTAAAAGGTTTAGTGGAAAGTTAAAATTCTTTGGGAATTTTCCATTAAGACCAATTGAAGTACAGGCACCTTTTCAATGACGGGGAATTGATTTTATAGGTGAGATTACAAATAAATCCAGTGGTGATCATTCATGAATCTTAGTGGCCACTGGTTATTTCACCAAGTGGGTTGAGGCAGTCCCTACTAAGAATGCAAAAAGCAAGGTGGTGATTAATTTCATCTTGAATAATATTATAATTAGGTTTGAATTTCCTCAGAGGATTGTAATTGATAATGCTATGTGTTTCAGATTAGAGGAATATAATTTTTTTTGCATGAAATATGGTAGTACAGAGTACACATCATCACCCTATGATTGTCAAGGGAATGGTCAGGTAGAATCAAGAAATAAGAGTATACTAAAGGTTATCAAAAGAATTCTAGGGGAAAACAAGAAGGCGTGGGTTTCAAAGTTGCCACTAGCTCTGTGGGCTGACAAGGTTACTATAAAAAAGGCCATTGGATGTGCCACATTTGATTTGGTTAATGGTATATAGGCTAGACTTACACAAAATAACCTAAAGGAGATGTATAAATTTGTTCAACTATATGAAGATGACATCATTGATGAAATGCAACTCAGAATGGATGATATTTTGTAATTAGAAGAAGCAAGGAGAGAGTCTTTTGTTAAAAATGCTAAGTTACAATCATAAATGAAGCATTTGTATGACAAAAGAGCCAGTGATAGGAAATTTGAAATAGGTGACATGGTACTAATGTGGAATGCTAGAGTGGAAGAGAAAGGAAAGCATGGTAAATTTGACCTAGTGTGGCTTGGCCCATGTAACATTTGTGATAAAAATGGAGAAGATTCATATTTTTTAAAGGATTTAATTGGAGGTATTCTTGAATTTCTAGTTCATGGAAAATTCTTGAAGAGGTACTTTTCTTAAAATTATCTATTTTCCATGAACAATAGTTTTAGGGTTCTTGGTTTTCTTGTACATTTTGTATATTTTGTAAATCCCTGTAAATATCCTTGTGCAGTTTGTCTTCTTGTTTCTGTGTGTTGCTTTGTGCTCTCTGAAGAAATTTTCATTTCCCTATACCAAGTATGTGGTCTACTCTCCCAAAGATTTTGAATTCTTGCATAGAATCAGGTAGTCTATCATGCCTAGATAGAGCCACTGTTGGTCTAATTTTTCACAATGCAAAAATTATGGAAAAAATTAGTGAAAAATCATATGAATCTTAAAATATTGCAAAATAGGGTTTTGTTCCTTATATTTTGAGAATCCTTAGATTTCCCTAGTTCATAGCCTAGTCTCTGTGTCTTTGAAATTGCATTAAATTCTCAAGGTTTGTATTCAAAGAATTTTTGAGAAACCCTAGTGCCATGTCTTGTTTGGCCCTAGTTTTGAAAAACCCTCAAAGTAGTTTTTCATAAAAAATGATTTTTAAGGGATATCATTTTAACCTAAGGTTGGGCTTGTGCAAGCATAATTCCATTAAAATATTGTTTAAACCTTTATTAGCCATGTTTTGTTTGCATCGGGCTTGATTATTTTATTAAGAAATGCCCAAAGTATTATTATTTCTGTGTGACTGTCGCTCTTGTTCAAATCAACGAATGTTGCATTCCTGCAATGTTGAGATGCAAGGCTTTTAAAACAATGTGGGCATGCACTTTGGTGGCATGTAGCAAGGTGGGGCCAAGAATTGCCAGTGTGTGCTATGGTGTGCCAAGCTATAAAACAATTGCTGATATGTACTGCCACTTATGCAGATAAAGTGTTTCGTTTGCTAGATCAATTGAAGTTTTATTAGACCATAGATCCTTCAAGGATCAAGGGCTGGCACATGCTCGCATTAAGAAACTACTCAAGAAATAAGGAATGCGGGTATGCACCTTTGTGCCACATGTCACAAAGGGGCCAAGGATTGAGGGAAAATGCTGAGTCATGCCATGTTGTATGATACATATGCCCAAGTGGAAATTCTTATGATGTGGGCATGGATTTTTAACAATTAATGCAGTAGTCAGGTGGGTCAAAGCACGAGGGTTGAGAGCAGTTATTTTATTGGTCTAGGTAGATGAAGCAACCATAAGTGTAGAAAATTTCACACCATTGATCCTGTCCTGATCAACAAGGGGTGCTTTCCTACATAAAGAAATTGAGAGAAATATAAGCAAAGCGCAAATGCACCAACTTGACACGTGGAAAGAATGACATCAAATATTCATTTGCTCATAAGGTGATATGGGACCTGCTTGTGTGGAAGTTGTCAGATGACATAGATTCACATGGAGCTTTCCCATTGGTCAGTGCAGCTAACTAGGCATTATTCATTTCAAATTTGGTTTGATCATGGATTTTGTTTTGATCAATGAATATCGCTTACCTACAATTTCAAAGTGCAAGAAATTTAAGCAATGTGGGTAAGTGGTAATGCGACATGTGGCCCCACTCCTAAGGACATAAAGTTCATTTCTTTTTAAATTAAGGCCATCTGATCCAGTGAGATTGATAGATGAGATTTGAAATTTTGATGCAACTTGAGGTAACAGTTACTGAGAGTTAATTTGGTGCAGAGCTCATTTGTGTGATTTCAATGCTCGAATATAATCTATGATCTTGCGATTATTTGAACTATAGAATTGCAAGAAATTAATAGAGCATAAAGAAGTTTCAAAGCTAGGGCACAAAAATTTATCCAGTGATCCAGAGAGTTGCAGTGGGAATTATACAGAGAGGAAGTGAAAATTTAATGTTGTAGATGAGATTGCAATTAGATTTAGATAAATTTTCATCTAATTTGACTTCTCCAAAAATTGAAAGGATGAATTGAATGTTTTTGGAGGTGGTTGAAGCAATTGTTTTTTCTGGCAACTGCACAATGATGAATTTCACGGCAAGGCAATGTGGCATGTTAAGATCAAATTTTTGGAGCCTCACTACAGATTGTGATGATTTCTTGATATTCCTTTATGAGATATTTTCATATTTAAGTGGGGATATATCAGATATTTTGGCATCATTTATGGGTTTCAAATTGCACGTAGATGAGGAAGTTTAGTTTCAATAACTCCAGACTGAAGACTCTTTTAGTGGGACACATGTCAAATTTAGATTAGAGACCTAGAAATATTTTCTCTCCTACACATCTTCCTTTTCTGCTTATTGTAAGGGTTCTAATTCCTTGAAGATTTTAGATGGATTGTGAGACCAGTCTGGTTCCAATTTCCTAAGATTTTTCTCATAGTTGTGATACCATTTTCTCAGTTTTCTTTAGTTATGAACAACATATTTTATCTCTTTTGAAGCATTGTTATATTACATAGTCATTTCTTTGTGTATTTTCTAAGTTTTGATATGCAGATGATGTATTACTTTCAATAAAATTAATACAAGAGCTTCACCTTTCTTAGTTTCATTTCGATTCTCATCTCCTTCTTCTGTTATCTGTAATATTTTGTGTTTGAGAACCAAGGTCTTGAATTCATTTTCAATCCCTTAAGGTTGTATTTAATAATAGATTTTTTGTTGGTACAAAGAGCCAAGTAAATGCTTGTTTATACTGGTAGGGTTGCAGGTTACACCAAAAGGATTTTACAATAAGTACGAGAGTTGTTATGAAGACTAATGTCTATTTGCAAGTAAAATAGATAGATCACATGCCTAAATATATGAGTATAATTTAGGTATCCATCTGCATGTTAAGGTTTAGTTATTACCCAATGGATAAGGGACTGGTCAGCTTGAAGGATGAATGTTCTCTATTATCGCATACCCGAGTTATGCTGAGATGCAAATCTTAATCGAATATCTTTCCTTTGTGTTTAAGAATTAAAAGAGTTTTCCCTCACTTAGTCTATCAGGTTTATGTGCTTTGTTAAGTAGCTATTTCATCCATGGATGCTTGCATAAACATAGAAGATTAAGGGATTTTATCTATTTTCTAGATTCAGTTGTATGCCTTTACACTAGTACCATATAAAGAGTCTGAGGTCCACCCGCCTAGGTCTAATAGAGCCTGAAGAAGAAGAAGGATTTATTCCTTATAGTTGGCCCAAGACCACAGTCAAGTGCATCCATCATAGGAATTTGCTAACCTTAGATGTATTGGTATGGTTTCTTGGTTATTTCCAAAACTGTTAAATTAGGAGCCAACATAGGGCATGCAAGTATGTGTAACATCCTTGGCACCTAAAGCACTAGATGATAAACATGGGTGGTTGAATAAATTTTATTGGAAAGGATAACCTAGAAGTACCTTGTTTCTTAACAATGTCTAGTGGAGGATCTTGGTGTGTACTGAATTGTGCCCTAGCTCTCTTTAGGTCAAACTCTTTCTTCCAATTTTTGCCTTCCTGGGGAAACCCAATGACCTCAGCTACCACCTCCTTTGAGAACTCAATTCTTAGTCCTTTAACTACTATACCACCATACTTTAAGGTGCTCATGAATTGAAGAGGGGCTTCTTCAAAAAAACTAAGACAATAATCCAACCATCCCCTTCTTCTAAACATTTCACAACTAATTTCATCACCCAAAATAACTTGGTGATCAACTGGCTCATTCCTCTATAAACCTCCACCCTTGGTTCATTCAAGCTAAATTATGGAAAAAGAATGATGTTTCAGAGCTTAGTGAATCAAAATTTACAATATTACAACACTAGCCCTAGTAATTTTTTAAAAAAATAATTTGTACTTGGAGAGTTTAGTGCATAATATCTCATAATATCCTTCTTGCATCAATTTTCATAATTTTCAATCATGTATAGGTCCATGAGCCAAACACATTACAAACCATCATTAAAAGTTAAGTAACTACTTTTAATGTCCTTAATTTCATAATTACGCAATCACAGAAGGACAAGTCATCAATATGTGGCATTAAGCATGCAATTATTTCCAATCATCTCAATGAAAATTTGAAGTTACATGTGATTTGAAATTGATTTGAAAGAAAATATTAAATATTTCCCTCTCCCCAACTAAATAAAGAAATGGGTCCCACCAGGCTAGGATATGCAAGAGTGAATAATTATAAACAATACCAAATCTTAACAAAGTATGAATAAAATAAAATAAAATGCATCCAAAGTTAGGAGGTAGGTACCTAGCAACTGTTGCATTAAAGATGTTTTGGAAAAGATCATCAAAATTGATAGAGTGATGAGATGGAATAGTAAGATGGAAGAGAGAGAAGGAAAAGCGGAATGGATGTGAAGAAATTAATTTCAAGAAGAAAGTATTTATTATGAATGCCTTAAATAGAGTCAAGAAGTATTAGGAGTCAGGGTAAGAGATCCAAACTCTTTCACTATAGGAATGAAAATATCCTCATTGTGTTGGAATTATTGCAAGAACTCTTCATGGCTAACTAGATTGTTGTAAATATTGAGATGATTCCCATTAACAAGTAACTTGAAGTGAATGTGATCAATGGTAGATAGCTGAACTGCACCATTTGGAAATATGACAACAATCTCATATGGTCCTAACTAGCATGTTTGGAACTTCCCTAGGTTATGCTAGTAATTTGAGTGATAAAGGAGTTCCCAATCTCCTACAATAAACATTTTTTATTTGATAAACTTGTCATGCCACTATTTTCTCTAGTGTTGAAATAGCTCAATATTGTTTAATGCAGATTTTCTCCATTCATCAAGAGCATTTAAACTCAAGATTTAGTCCTATTGGGCAATGGTGAGTTCTATCCTAAGCTCCAAGGAAGTCCTACATATTTTATATTCAAATTCTATAGGCATTACTATTGACTTACCATAAATAAGCTCAAAGGGAGTAAAACCTATTGTGGAATTCTAGGTGGTTCTATAAACCTAGAGAGCTTAAAGAAGGCATGTGGCCCAATGTAATGCTCCGCTTGGAGATCCTTGGAAACAAGGATTCAAATTAAGCCAATTTTTTATTTTTATTTTTACAAGTATGAATGCACATGACAACATCATATATGGATCACAAAGATCACAACGAAAGACTTCAACACAATCTCAACAACCAACAGATCTCTAAATGCCACTACCAAACTGACACACGTGAACAAAAGCCAAGAACCACCACAAACAAGATGAGGTCTCAAGAATGACCACTCATCAATGAAACACCAAGCTGGGGTAGTATGTAGAATCCTAAAATTTGGCCAAGCCTAAAATCCTGAAGCCCTGAAAATTGGCTAAGTCTAGATTTTTGAAGCCCTGAAATTTCCTAGAATCCTTAACTTGTCTCTGAGAGGTCTGAAACCTATCTCAAAAGATTCGTCGCATATATTAAAATATATCATAAGTATAAGGAATACTTAAACGATATATTTTAAACGCCTACAAAATTTTTTTTGAACTAGGAAGGTGTAAAAACTAAAAGGGTGTCCAAAACCAATTTTTAAACTTTCATTCAACAAGCCTAGATAGCCCCTATTTCTTGCACGTGAAAGAAACTGGTCTCAAGTTTCGCACAAGATCTTTCACTACAAGGATTCCCATTTTGCGTGAGGACTATTGAGCTTCATGCAAGGATTCACATTCTCGTGCGAGGATTCCCTACCCACCACGCGAGGATTTAAATTCTCGCACGAGGATTCCCTGTGCACCGCATGAGGATTTACATTCTCGCATGGGAAGTGTATTCTCTCGCATGAGGAAAATACATTCTTGCATGAGGAAAAAAATTAGTGCAACTACAAAATGCAAACGAAAAGCTAAAAAAAAGGAAACCTCCACACCGGGGAGTACTGGATCCACACAAAATGAGGAATGAACATTTGAGAGAAACAACAGAAAGGAAAGAGGAACATCTATCCATCTAAACCATAATAGCAAAGCACATACTAAAATCAACATCGCAATGAGCAGAATACATTCAGAACTAAACAACCAAATAAGTACACGGTTTCTCCCAACCGTCAATAGCATCATAAGACCATCATGGATCCTAGTCATCCCCCATGCGTAACATCCCAAGCCACCGACCAGATCGTCGGTACTGTCATAATAGGGACATCACTACTAAAAACATGCACAATAATAGCATAAAGAAATCTGACATGCTAGTGATAACACATAAGATAATCCTACAATAGGTAACATCACCTATCACATGCTAAACAACAGTAAGCAACAGATATGCTAATACAACAATTCACATCATCTAATCATATGCTAAACATCATAATATGAGAATGCATCAAGTAAACTAACATCATCTAAACATGATATCCAAGCATTCCAATGAAAGCATAAATTAGAAGAAGACATACTTTGAAACTCGAAGTACCAAGTGAAAACATCCAATAGCGGTCACACTAGGACAAAAGACTATATTTGTACACTGGTCCCTAGTAGTGGTGAAGGTAGCTATGCCTCCCAACCATGTGGAACCCATAGGTCCACACCCACCATGCTGATGGAGACAATGATCCAACCACAAACACCCAAAGGAACATCCATGGCTAACACTCATGGCAGACAGTATGATGGTTGCAACCAAGAAACTAAGACAATGCAAGGAGTAAAGGTCTTGGTCAGACACTCAAAAGGGTACTAAGTAGGGGTTGACGTCATGGAGAGTCACTTGGCATCAAAAAGTCCAAGCTAGGACTTGTACAGATTCAACATCCCTCAACGGAAAGGCTCTAGCACCCCAAACCTTTTTATTATCTTAAGTTTTATTATCATTCACGCATTTTATTTAATTATCACTTATATAAAGCTTCCTCTGCCAACCCATGATGCCATGATCATCGGGCTACAAGATAAAAGCCCCCTCCATATGCCACCCTACCCTACCCATGCTCATCCTATGACAAGTGCCCATGGGCATGCATACTCCCATCCCAACCCCAATGATCATAACTTCTGAAAGTAGCACGAAAGATCAGGCCTCACAAGTCACCCAAAAAATGTACATGCACGTACTCGTGTGTGGCACACCACCATCACAAAGATCATAACACAAGGATAGGAATGAGAACACAATGCAAAGAAAACACCCAACTGAAAGCAACACAAGAAGGATGGATTCTACACGAATCCTGAAGCCAATAAAACCATTCATCATAAAATCACTCAATCGGCCTCAATTCAAGAGTATGGATTCTACATGAATCCCAATGATATAACAAGACCAAAAGTCATGAAATTACTCAACCAACCTCAATCCGAGAGTATGGATTCTACATGAATCGCAATGTTGAAGAAACAAAGCAAAGGTCCAAAAGAAACCATAATAGGTATAAAATCACTCAACCGAACACAACGTCGGGAGTACGGATGCAACATGCATCCCAATGCAACATAAAAGTGCAACAGTGGTATGACTGATATCCAAACAGATCATCAAGGTCCATGAACCACATTGTGCCAAGAAAACCCGAGAAAACAGGGTGACACACAAAATGAGGCAAAAACCCCAAAATTTAGGAAAAATTCAAAATTAAAACCCATTTGACCTTTGGGCACAAAAACCCCAAAAATCCAAAAATAAATAGAATTGGACATCGTATGAAAAAACAGCCAGCATAACAGTGCAAAATCCCAAACCCTCATCTCGAAAAATAAGGAAATGTTCATACCTGCCCAACTGGGTAGAACTAACATACAAAAATGGAGGGGAACACTAGTTCTCAGCCTCCAAACAAATGGCTACCAAAAATAGAAGAAAAAATAGAGAAGAAACCATAAAACAGGAAAGCCCTACCTCATAGCCAAAAGGGCAAAACAGGAATCTAAACCAAAAAATAAAGAGCTCGCAGAAGTAGCTAAAAATTGCTGCAATCCAAGGTTTCCCTGAGTTGGATCCAACGAGCCCAACCTTGCAACAATCCCATGCCCGTAGATCCCACAATGAACAAAACAATAAATCCTCATGAAGAGGATTTTGGATTTTTCTCTCCAACTTTCTAATTCAAAAGTGAGAAGTGAGGAATTAAATTCCTTTTTGGATACTTATTCACTTTTCGGGTGAATAATCAATTAGGGCATTTAACTAGCCAATCTAGTTAAACCTCGAATCAACCCAAATGAAAATAGACTATTCCTATAAATAGGAATTCATCTATCGCAAAGCTGCCAGAAATTAAAATAAATCAATTAAAAAGCCCGAAAATCCAAAAACACAAAAATCTCCTTAATGACCTTCGGGACAATGCGAACCTCTAAATGCATAGACATGCTTACTGGTCTAATCACATAATGCAATGAGTTTGAATTTAATAATCACAAAAAGGTTTAAATTAAACATTTAATTAAAGATACACCGACCATATAAGAGCAACATTGGTAAAATATAAAAGGCTGAATCACTAACTCCATGTGCCACTGCCAGGGATATAAATCCTGCACACTAAACAACATGATCAAGTGTAATTCCATATAATAACATAGCCAAAGCATTAAATGCATTAAATCACCTAATTTAACCATTTATTTAATTATATTAAAATAATCTATTTGCATCACTCATGTTTGCATAAAGCATAACAACACATGAATGAAGTAAATAACCATAGCATCAAATCCATCACATAACATAATCAGATGTATGTCCAAATACTAGATAACTAGATATCATCATAAAATGTACTGTCATCTGAAAATGACATCGTCATGCAATATGATTAACTGAACAACATAGTAGTCTAATATCTATGATATTGAAATCAAGGTATAACATTTGAACCTCGAGTCACCTCAAAAGTAAAACATCACATAAGTAACATATATCTCTCAGATCAAAATATGACAAGGTAAATGTCTACATCACAGAACCAAAGAATCCAACATGAAAAATCCATTCTAATTACTTAAGCATTAAATAATGATTGTTTAAATAACATTAAAAAGGCTCTTAAAATGCATAAGCAAACACGGTCATAAACATGACAAATCACTGCTACAGGAACCTAGTCCAGTGTAGCATGGTAGTAGAGCACAGTGCAATCTCTGCACACATCTTAGGGTAATCATTAAACAACCTCATGATACCACATCGATCCTGGTAACCACTAGCATGAACCTCAGTGAATCATCAATCACAACATAATCTCATAGATCCGTCAAAAGCATAAACAAAGTAACTAAAATAGGAACATAAATCCAAACACCTCGATGGTGTAGACCACTCAAGGTCACAATCATGATCCATCACAAAAAAAGATCAGCAAGGTTGCATCCATCAGGACGACTTACAAAAGTCAAATGGGAGAGGCACTACACCCAATCCTTCCTATGGAGTGCTACAATCTTAGTGATAATGGATTCCAACTCCCTATTGGTAACTTCTACTTGATCATTAGCCTAGGGATGATAAGGTGATGATTTACCATGCCTGATAGTATACTCCTTCATAAGATCAATTATCAAATTTGATGTAAATCAAGTCTCCTAATTAGATGTCAATTTCCTACGAATGCCAAACCATGTAAAGATGGATTCATACAAAATATTTGTCACATTGATATCCCTTAGGTGTTTCATGGGTTTAGCCTCTGCCCATTTGGTTACATAGTTAGTGCATACCAGAATGTGGATTTGGCTTGTGAAGTAGGTTCAATGGGTCCTACAAAGTCAATGCCCCATTTCTTAAAGGGTGTGACAACTACTTGTGTAGGTCTTCCCATTTGTTGACATTTGTCACATTTCTTTGTATATCTAGCTACATCCTTGTGCAAGCTTAGACAATAATACATAGTTGTCAAAATTTTGAAGGCAATTCTTTTAGCTACAAAGTGAGCTCCATAGGGCTCATCATGACATGCCTTCAAGACATCATATGTTTCATCCTCTCCTAGACACCTACATATTACTTGATCAAGTCCAATATAGAACATAAATCTAGCAATCTATGAATAATTAAATCTCTTCTCTTCTAGTAACTCTCTTGCTTGGGTAGAGAAGTGAACTAGCATTTTACCTGTGGTGAGGTAGTTAGCAATGTCTACATACCATGGGTTTTTTATAGACAATAGAAAAAGGTGCTCATTTAGAAAACTATCATCAATGACTATAGGATCATTGAGGACATGTAACTGAGAGAGAAATTTGGCTACCACATTGGCCTTACCAGGTTTATCAACTATGGTGATGTCAAATTCTTGCATGAGCAACAACCAATGAGCCAATCTTCTTAAAATTGTAGTTTTTTTACCAAATATTTTATAGAAAAATGGTCAGTGCGAAAAAATATTTTATATCTAGTAATATAGTGCCTGAACTTATTGAGGGCATAGATGACTACAAATAATTCCTTTTTAGTGACTATGTAATCAAGTTCTGCACCTTGCAAATTCTTACTGATGAGATAAATGACATGCTCAACTGAGTCTACTTTTTGTTCTAGCACAACACCAATAGGATAGTCTAAGGCATCTATATGAATGTGAAAAGGGAGACCCCAATTGGGTCCTTTCAAAATAAGCACTATGGTAAGAACTTCCTTAAGCTACATGAAGGATGTTGCACAATCAAAATCCCAACAAAATTCATAATCCTTTTTGAGTAGGTTATAGAGAGGTGTTGCAAGTTGATTGAAGTTTTTAATAAATCTTCTATAATATCTAGCATGTCCCAAAAAACTTCAAGACATCCTTCTACTTCTCTAGCATAAGAAAGGTACAAATGACTTCAATCTTTTTTTCATCTACTTGGATGCCCTTAGATGAAATGAAATGGCCTAGCACTACCCCTTCCTCCATCATCATAAAATATTTATCACTATTTAGGGAAAGGTTATAGTTCTGACATCTTTTGAGTACTATTTCTAAATTTTCTTTTGCTTCTTCCAAAGTAGCACCATAAATAGTAAAATCATCCATGTAGATCTCCATATAGTCAATAGAAATATCTTAAAAGATATTGATGACAACTCATTGAAATGTGGTTGGGGCATTGCATAAGCTAAAAGGAAAGACTGAGTAGGAAAACATTCCCCATGGGCAGGTGAAAGTTGTCTTTTCTTAATCTTCTAAGGCTATTTGAATATGATTGTAAGCACTGAAACCATCCAGAAAAGAAAAATACTTTTTGTAAGATAGGTTGTTTAGGACTTGGTCTATAAATGGAAAGTCCTTATTACTAGCTGAATTGAGATCCTTATAATCTACACAAACTCTCCATTTTCATCCCTTCTTGGGTACTATAATCAGGGGTGAGACCCATTGGCTATTAGAGATAAGGTATATAATACTAGCACTTAATAGTTTCTACAATTCATTCTTAACTATATCTTTTGAGATAGGGTTAACTCTCCTTTGAGGATGTCGAATAGGTTTCAAGTCAGGGCTGACATAAATCTTATGAGTGCAAAGCATAGGGCCTAATTCTTTCATGTTCATGTAATCCCAAGAAAATTAATTTTGATTCTCCTATAATAACTGCAACATAGCTTTATGTTGAGAGGGTGATAAGGCATTGTTTACATTTAGTTATTTTCCTAGACCAAGTTCTATCTTAAGAACCTTATCTTCCATGAATAATTGAGCAGCACGAGAAGAATCCATCTCATGAGGTAAAAATGAATAGAGAAATTGTGAAACTTCTGAATGATATGGTAAATTCAAGGATGGTAAAATGGTTTCTAAGATACATTCAGGTTGAGGACACATTGGAGATTTGGTTCCATATTCATCCAAAATAATGGATGAAATTATTTCATCTTCTTCTTGAGCTGATACAAATGATTCTCTACCTATCATCATCAACTGATGGATGGAATTGACTTCTAGATCATCATCGCCCAAGTCTAGCCAAATTACTTGGTCATCTAGTAATAATAGTTGAGCAGGCAAGTATATAGTCAGGTTCTTGGTATGAATTCCATTGGATATTGTCATCTTCCTAGATTGGCAAGCTATATAGGCATCTATAGTGGCCAACCATGATTTTCCTAAAATTAAAGGATATCCTCCCATATTAACCTTTGGGAAGAGAACAAAAAAATCAATTAGATACTCCCAAGAACTTAAGGTGACTATAACATCTTCTATCATCCCATCTGGTTTAATAGTAGAGCTATTAGCAAGTTGAAGTATGGTGGGTATCTCTCTGAGGCCAATGATATGTGGATAAGATAATACCTCCTTTGTCATGACATTAATAGATACTCCTAGGTCAACCAAATCATTTTAAACTTGGATACCATGAAAGGTGATTGTAACTATAGGACTCCTAGGGTCAAAGTATTTAGGTATAGTTAATTTCTCTAGCATTAAGTTAGACAACTCTCCTAGGACATGAATGGTTTTTGGATCTTTCTTCTTCCTTCTTGGATGCCTAATGCATTCTTCCTTAATAGCTTTAGTATAGGTAGGAAATTCCTTCATAGCATCCAAAAATGTTATTTTTACTATTATTTTCTTCAAATGATTAAGCAAATCAATGACTACATGGTTCTCTGTAGACTAGCTTTGTTCTATCAACCTATAGGTAAATTGAGTTTCTTTGGCTATAGGAGAGGTCTGCTAATTTGACTCATCTGTATGCTCAGTTGGAGGATATTCAACCTCAATTATTATAGGCTTTTGGGGTACAGGAAGAGTGGTTCCTCACCTTAAGTGGATATCATTCAATGAGATGACATAGCTTTTTTGTTGAGCCTATTGTTTAGTATTGTTTGGATTAGGATTAATTTGAACTGGTGGTTGGGTTTTCTTGGGAGGAGTATTATTAGCTATAGGATGAGGCATTAGAGCTTTCTATTGAGGTGGTGGTAATAGGGTTTATTTACTAGATTGGATATTTTGATTCTAAGGGTTTTTCCAACCATGTTGAGGTTGTTGCTAACCCTACTAAGGTTGCTGCCAACCTTGCTAATATTTTTTCCAACTATTATTTTGCACTAAAAATAATATTTTAAAATTTTTTCCATTGATTATTATTATTATAACTTTGAAGATGATCTTGTGGCATACCTTTTCTTTGAGCCTATGGCCTTCTTTGAGGACATAACATACCTCTCCATTTTCATCAATGGCTTTGAACTCAATCACCATCGGTTGTGTCTCTACACTTGCAACATATTTGCATCTGCAGTGACTTTTCATTTCTCTATAATGTGGATAGTATTCAGTTAACATGGCATCAACTTCATCTTTCTTTCTTCTAGCTTGCATGGTGTCTAGCTAAGTAACTACATCATTAATGATGTCTTTCTTGAAATATGACAGTGAATTAGATCATTTCATCTTAGATACTCCTGAACTACCATTGGACTTATGTGGTAGATCTCTAAGTCCCCTACCTTTCTTCATAGTAGATTTAGGCATATACTATGTATATCAATCCAAGTCTTTTGAGTGATATCTCCTCCTACCATAAGGTCTAGAGCGTTAATGTTTCCATCATTTACACCTCTTAGAAAAAGATGTTTCTTTAAGTCCTCATTCAATTAATGATGTGTATTATGTTGTAGGTTGAACATGAATTGAGAAAAATAATCTTCCAAAGTTTCATCATCCTTTTGGGACATTTTGAAAATGTCATCCCCTTTTAGATCTTGACCCCTACAATATTCCTTATACTTTGTGAGAAACAAATTTCTCATTGCAGGCCAATTTGCTAGAACATTGGTACCCATCTTCATGAACCATCTCAAAGAAACTTCTTTGAGGGTAGAAGGAAACAACTTCAGTTTTTGGGCATCAATTGTATAGTCATAACTTCTACATAGTATGTTAAACTCAAAGAGAAAGGTTTCACAGTCTTCAATGATTAGGCCATAGAACTTGGGGAGTGTAGAACTAGGTATGTTCTTCAAATTTTGGTTACTTTGCTAATCAGGATAGGAAAAGGAAATGTTTTTTTAGGCTACGGTTGAGCCATTCCTAGAGGGGGTACTAGTAGTGGTGCTTGATATATGAAAAGGGAAAGTAGATTATCTTAGTTTTTAGGTTCAACAAAGAGATCATTTAGATGCAAGGATTCATCAAAAGGATGAGGGTATTTGTTCTTGAGCAGTAGCAAATGGATTTTCAAAAGGTTCTTCTTCATTCTTGCTGTGAGATTCTTCAAGTTTAGGATTAAAAATGTCTTCCTAAATATTACATGGAAAAAATCTCCCAAGGGGGTCTCTTCTTTTATGCATGCAAAATAATGTGAAATCTAAACTAACATAATGACTTTAGAGTTGAATTAGATTAGTACCTTCCTCGAAAATGATGCTAAAAATGACTAGTTAGCTAAATACATTAGTAACAAAGGATTGGACATCCTTTCACATTTACTGCATGATTAGACTAAATCATGTTTTTTCTTAAGAATAACATACTAAATTCATTTTATTTTATCAACTTAGGAGTGTAAGCTTCAGAGAGTGGCTACAAAGTATATGCTTTGATTCCTTTTTAAGTCATTATAACTAAAACACAAAAGAAATATTGAAGGACACTAAGATAGGAACTAAAATGACATCTTATCTTAAAGCTTAGAGTACTTCTACAAATAGTAAATCTATCTATGCACCTATGCTACAGGAACAATTCAATGATTCTGTTATCAATGGCTACATGAACAACATAAGTATACTTTGCAAAGAAACAAAAAGGAAATAAAATCTATTCTAACAAAGTAGTTCACTCACTATGTGGCCCCCCTTGGATGAGTGAACAAAAAATATGATCAAGAAAGAAGATGGAAACTTGAACTTTGCATTCTATTCATTCATAGTAAGAGATTACATCTGATTAAAAATAAGATTACACACTACTGATATGAACAAATAATCTATTCTATCTTTCTCTTGGAAAAAACTTATTTCAAAGTTACAATGAGCATTATTTAAAGGAAAGAGACAACAACTTCCTACTTCCATGATCACTCCATCAATGAGGATCAATTAAAAATTCATAGAGTTTACAACAAAAATATCATTAACTATGATTTAACTCCTGCAAGAATATAGTAGGTTGAGGAAGCTATATTCATGTGCTGCCATAATAGAAATCACACAATAATCTACTTGTTGCAGAAATTCATCAATCTAGTTGGCTTTGACTTAGTCTTGAAATGCTAATTTTGAATATGCATGATAAGTACCTACAAAACATTGAATGCAACAACTTCCACATACATATATATTCATTTCATCATCAATGTCAGAAAAGGTATAATGTTCAAAATTCCACTCTTTGCAAATTATATGGCTACAAGAAGGAATCTACCCAAACATAGCATGGATGAGGAAACATTTATCATCATGTAATATTCCTTCATTATACCATAGAAGTCCATAGATTCAAGAAAACACAACATATCTGAACTATCTATACTTCAATCTTCAAGTTTTAACATTTAGATAATATATTTTCATAAAAATATAAGTTCCTTTTCTTAAACCATAGAGTCATAATTTTTTTTTCTACAAGATAATTTTCTAAAAACAAGATAAAAGGTTCTTGAAATAATGGCCCTTTAGAAGCTCATCAGGGAGATTAAGATATTTAAGTGGAATCAAGACATCATAATGTGATATCCTCCCTCTTCATACAAAAACATCATGCAAGAGTAGCATGAATCAATACCATAAGAATAAAAATAATCAAAACATCTATAAATATAATCACTAGTCAACATTAATATATTAGAAGCCAATAAAAAACACCATGATATAGAAAGTCTAAAAAAATATTTTGCAGCATTGCAGTATCTATCAAGCATAACTCATCTAAATATCATCAATAGATCTCAACTTGAAATAAATCAATATAAGTAATCCATCACACACACACACACAAACATATAGAGAAACCCCACAAATGTATAAGGGGAAAATTAGAAAGCATAAAGGTGTCCTATAAAAATACTTTCTCTTTCAAATTAAATTATGTGATCTATATGCATTGCATATGTGGGTCCAATATTTGATATTTGAAGTCCCAATTTGTATATCCTATAAAATTACTTTGATAATCTAATATTAAAATAAATTACATATTCAAAATTAGAACTATACTTCATGTTTTCCACCATGTCAAGATTTTATGTAAATGATTATTTCCTCTACCCATGCCAAACTTTGATTTTCAAGAGAAACACTTTTCCTTTTAGCCTAAAAAGTGTACCCTACTTCTCGCATTCAACTCCTTGTTGCATTAAAGTTGCATTTTGAACCATTATTACCACATCTTTAAACACGTGGAACAATAAAGATTCCTCTAATCTTTTATTGCTTGATGGATAGTTTCTATATTTGAAGAGTGGTATGCTTTCCACTTTACATATTATTATTACTACTATAATTTGGGAGCTATCCCATTATTTCAATTTCACATCCTTGTTTGAAATTCAAAGCTTCCTTCTAGTTTGATGTATTTTTAATAGTTCATTCCTCGTACATTCTTAAAAAAAAATTCATATGTACTATTATAGGTGGTGTAGGAGCACATAAGGATTACCTAGGCAATATAATGTTTCATGTTTTTGTTGTATGGGTGTGAGCCTTAGGGAATTTTCAATTTTTTTTATATAAGGTCATGTTTAAAATAGTAGTAGTACAATAGGGTTAATTGTTCATAGGGTCTTAGAGCCTTTTACTAGGTGCAATTAGGGGCTAGCAAGTGGTAAAGAACTTTGATTGGGCCAAAGCATGATGATAAAGTCATCATGAGATCAATAGAGACTAGTAAGGGTTAGGGGGAGGTTATTACCTTATTTGAGGCTTTTGGTTAAGTTTGGGAAGAGATGGAGGTCATTTGACTAAATTGGGGAAAAGTTGCATTGTGCAACTTTGCAACTTTAGAAAGTTGCTTGAGTAATTTTTGTCAAGAAAGTTGAAAATTGATGGAGAGGAGTCCTAAGGGGTAAATAACCACCCAAAAACCCTATATAAGGCATGAAAAGACCTATGAGAAGGGTCGGATGCTCATTGTATGGATTCAGTGTTTTTTAAATCAATATTTGGAATCAATTTGTATGCAATTTCTTTGTTATTGATGATGGTAGATAGTTATAAGTTCAAGATTCATACTGTTACCATGCATCCTTTTAATGACATGTTTTATTGACTTTTTGGTGTTGGTAGATAGACATTTTTATCATTTTTGTTGCCTTTTGTAAAATTGTTTTGGTTTTACACTATCACTAGTTTTTCCTAGATAGTTGTTGAAGACGGAGTTCCAACTAACTTTTCCACCATCCATTCTATAAGACCTCCTTGAAATAGTGATTAGAATCCATGTAAATAATGTGCACAAAATCAAGGTCCCTCAAATGTAGATGAATTATTTTTAAGGTCTTTTCTTAGGGAAGCTTGTGGTGAGTCTAGCTAGTGAAGACCATATAGAAATTAACATTTCTTGTAGAGGAGAAAAGATAGAGTCCAAATCCCTTTTAGAAATGGAAGAAGTAAGTCTTAAAATTATTACATGAGGTGGATAGTATCATAAAAATCCTAGAGAAATCCTAAAAAAATATTGATTTTTGACACAACTTGTGAAGCCTAGAAAGCCCAATTTTTACCAAATTTGGGTTAGGGCAATGGATATAAGGATATGACCTCAAGAACCCAAAAATATTTAAGGGGATGGATGGTGAAATAAGAAACCTAGAAAATATTGTAGGGTTTATTCAGAAGGCATAAAAGAAAAACCATAATTTCTCACTATAGTAGACCTAATTGGGGTTACTAGCCTTTTAGGCCTATTTGTGAAGAAATGAAGAAATCGTATGGGAAGATGAAACTAATGGAACTTCTAACAAACCTAGTTTATTGAGTTGAATTGTTTGAAAATAATTACACACCTTTACAAGGCCTACTTCAAGATTTGGATTTTGAGATCCTTTATGTTGATTTAAGGGCTATGATGAATGAAGTGGGAATGCATTGAGTATTGAATTGATTGAAGAATATTTCTTGGTAGTTGGGTTAGCTAGAGAGACTAGGGGATCCTTAGGAAATTAAGGAACTATAGGTGAAAATTGGTGTGGGAGATATACCCTAAGAGTCTTGTAAGATGACCAAGAGCATGAATCAATGAATGATTCATCCAACTTCCCTGTTAGAGTGGTATCAAAGCCCCAAAAGATTAGGCTTTTGGATAAATGTTTCAGACTAAAGAATTGGTAGGAGAAACTACAATGGTGACCAATGAATAATTGGCTAAGGAGGTGAATGATAAAGAGGAATAAAAAAATCTCTTAGAGAGATTATCCCAACTAGAGAATACGTTGCATCAGGTGGAAGAGAAGATTAATGAAATCAAGGATAAAGTTGATGTGAAGAAGCTAGTGGTTGTTGTAGAGGACATGGTCCCTACATCAGGAACTATTCTCACAAAAGAACCTTTCGTGATGGTATTGAAAGATATGAGTGGGAAGGAACTTGAAGGACTTCCATTGTTTAGTGGGAAGATGAAATTAGATCTAGTCATGGACTGGATAGATGGAGTAGAGAACCACTTTGAATGTGATGGAGTCACTAAGGCACAAAAGGTTAGGGTGGAAAAATAAAGATTTAGAGGCTTTTCTCTAACATGGTGGAAGTTCATTCAGGTAGAGAGGGAAAAGGAAGGTAAGAAACCAATCTCTCCATGGAAAGGGATGGTTCTTGAGGTGAGAGAAGCATATATGCCATAGGACTATGAAGTTTAGTTACACCAAAATAGGTAGAATTTGAGGCAAAGGGATCTTGATGTAAGTTCCTACACTAAGGAATTTCAAAATCTTTTCATGAGGTAAAATTTGGAAGAGGATGAAAGCCTTAAGGTTGCTAGATAACTTAGTTTCCTAAGATGGAATATTCAAGAAGAGATGACTCTTCTTAGTCCTACAACAATATACTAATGCTATCAATTGGCTGCAAAGATTGAAGAAAAGAACAAAATAAATTAGGAGCAGTCCTCTAAAGGTAGTGGTAGAGGGAGAGACCAAAGAGGTCATAGAGGTGGATACTAGGGTAGAGGGATTGAAATAAGAAATCAGGGAGATTCAATGTCTATAGATCATGGAAATGAAACTATTTCTAGAGGATTCCATGGTAGAGGCAGAGGAACTCAAGGGGGTTCTAAAGAAGGAAGATGTGCATGTAGAAGTAACTCATACTTTTCTAGCATGAAGTGCTATATTTTTTTATAGTTGGGTCATCATTCTTATAGGTGTATTGAGAAGGCATCCTCTTATAACAATGAGGAAAGAGTTGGATATGCTCAAGAAGACACATCAATTGTCAAGTCACTTGAGGTCAACCATATTGAGTCAAAAATGGGGGAGAAGCTAATGTTTAGGAGGGTTTTGGTTAGACAACCTATGAAGGAGGAACCAAAGGAAAGGAGAGCCTTATCTAGAATAAGGTGCAAATTACTTTTCAAAGTTTGCAAGGTTATTTTGGATTCAGGGTCCATAGATAATATAATCTCTAAAGAAGTAGTAAAGAATCTCAAACTTGAGAAGATACCCCATACGAATCCATAAAAGGTAACATAGTTGAATATGGGTTAAATTGTCCTAGTAAATGAAAAAACATGTGTAGAGTTATCTATTGGAAGATACAAAGAAAATTTGATCTATGATGTCTTGCTCTTGGATGCATGTCATTTCCTATTGGGTAGACCATTGCAATATGACAAAGGTGTAATATATGATGGGAAGGAGAATACCATTTCTTTTAAGAAGGATGATAGGAAATTAAAAATATAGTCATTAATGGAGGATGAAGTACTACAATCAAAGACCCCTAGTTTTTTTAAAAGTAGTGGCAAGGAGTTTGTCAACATCCTACAACAAGGTGGTGAAGGATATGATATAATGGAATAACCTAAGGAAGAAGAGAGGAGGTAAAGAATTTGTTTGGTAAGTTCAAAGACATCATCAATGATGGGGCACCTATAACATTCATCCTAAAAGGGTTATTAGTCATTAGATTGAATTTATCACAAGAGCCTTATTACCTCACAAGGCAACATACAAGCTCAGTCTAGAGAAGAAAAAATAAGTGGCTAGACAAGTGTAGGATTTCCTAGACCAAGGATTGATAAAGAAGAGCATTAGTCCTTATTTAGTACTAGTGGTATTGGCATCCAAGAAAGGTGATAAGTGAAGACTTTGTACTGATTCTAGGGAAATAAATAGGATTAATATCAAGTACAAGTTTTCTATACCTAGGATTGAGGATTTGATGAATTATATAAGAGGATCTAGGTATTTCACTAAGTTGGACCTAAAGAGTGGCTATCATTAGATTAGGATCCAAGAAGGAGATGAGTGGAAAACAACATTCAAGACCATAGAAGGGTTGTATGAGTAGAGAGTTATGCCATTGGGACTTGCAAATGCCCCTAGTACATTCATGAGGTTATTGAATTAAGTGATTAAGGACTACATTGGGAGGTTTGTGGTAGTATACCTAGATGACATACTCATCTTTAGAAAAACCAAGGAGGAAAATATGAAACTTTTGGAGATTTTTCTCAAGAGATTGCAAGAAGAAAAGTTATCTATCAACTTGGAAAAGTGTAAATTTCTCAAGTAAGAATATGTATACTTAGGATTTGTAGTATCACAAGGTGTAGTGAAGATGGACCCAAGCAAGGTGAAGGCTATCTTGAATTGTCCAACACCAACCACATGGACAGAGGTAAGGAGCTTCCATGGGTTAGATCAATTTTATAGGAAGTTCATAAGGAATTATAGTTGTATTTGTGCACCAATGTTAGACACAATAAAAGGTGGATTGAAGACCAAATTCAAATGGAATCTTGAGGAAGGAAGATCCTTTGAAAGATTAAAATAATAAGTGGTTATGCAACCTACCCTATTTTTGCCTAGTTTTTACAAATTATTCACATTGGAGTGTGATGAAAGTGGGATTGTAGTAGGAGGAATACTAAGTCAAGAAGGAAGTCCCATAGCTTTCTTCAGTGAGAAGCTTAATGAGGCCAAGAAGAAATACTCTTCTTATGACTTGGAGTTATATGCTCTATTGCATCCATTGAGGAAGTGGAGGCTTTATCTCCTACATAAGGAATTTTTGGTGTTTACTTATAACCAAGCACTTAGCTACATTAACACTCAGGAGAAATTGAGGAATACACACTTAAAGTGGATGGAATATCTACAAGATTTCACATTCACTATTAAGAACAAGAAGGGATGACTAAATAAGGTGGAAAATGCACTAAGAAAAATAATGCTAACAATACAAGAGGTGCAATTGTGAAGAATTGGCATAAAATGTTTCAAGGGCCTCTATAAGGATGGTGAATATTTCTCTGAAGCATAAAAGGTATGTTATAATTTTCAAAATCATTTTCATAGTCAATTCTTTGAATATACTCTATGAAGTGGATTTTTGTTTAAGGGGAATCAATTATGTGTTCCTCAAGGTTCAACGAGAGAGAACCTCATCCAAGAGAATCACAATAGCAATCTTAGTGGCCATTTTGGTATTAATAAGATATTGGAGTTGGTTCAGGGGTTCTACTATTTGCCCAAGTTGCCAAGAGATGTCAGAAAGTATGTAGAGCAATGTGTGGTGTGCATGAAAGAAAAAAGAGGGAGTCAGTAATGTAGGTTTTTAGTAACATCTACCTATTCCTAATGTGCCATGGGAGTGCATTAGCATGAACCTTGTGGTAGGTCTTCCTAAGACTAAACTAGGGTTTGAAAATATCTATGTGGTGGTAGATAGGTTAAGGAAGATGAATCATTTTATCCCTTGTAAAACCACTCATGATTCTAGCTATATTGCTCATTTATTTTTTAAAGAGATTGTAAGACTCCATGGATTACTCCTAAGAATAGTCTCTGACAGAGATGTGAAGTTTACGAGTCATTTTGGAAGACTATATGGAGCAAGCTATGAACTAATCTATCATTTGGTTCAGCTTACCATCCTCAAAATGATGGTTGAACTAAGGCGATCAATAGAGTGTTAGGTAACCTTCTAATATGGATAACCAAGGATTATGGGTACACATGGGACTTGATCATTCATCAAGTTGAATATGCCTATAATGATAGTGTGAATAAGACAACAAGGACAAGTCCTCTTGAGATTGTGTATGGTATGCACCCAAGAGGTGTGTTTTGTTAACCAAACATATTGTATAGTTCATATTTAGTTTATACAATAACTAATAACAAACATGATTGCAAGTTCATACCAAGCATATTGTATAGTTAACAGTGTTAACCAAGCATTTTAGTTGCTACCGAGTCCTTTGGACAGATTTTAGTTTGCATTGAGAAGTTAATACAAAGTTGATGATCATCAATGTAAATTGAGCATCTTAGTATATGCTAAGTTACCAGTGTAAATTGAGTCTTGTAGTGTTTTCATCAAGTTCATAGTTGATGTGATTTGAGTCTAGTGTTAATCAAGCTACTTAGTGTTAACCAAGTGACTTAGTATATGCTAAGCTCATAGAGAATCTAGTGTTGAAAGAGCTATGCATTTAGAATCAAGTGATTCAATTTATATGCTGAGTTTCATAGTATTTGTTGAGTCATCAGTGCAAACCAAGTTCAAGACTACTTGGAAGTGATTTGTATGGACTAGGCTTCTATGTCTACCAAGTGCATGATAATGTTGAGCATTGACAATGGATATTGAGTATTAGAACCTCACCGAGTTATTCTTCAAAACCCAAGTTTCTACACTTTGGCTGACTTTGTACTATTTGTGAAAACTTGTACTATGGCAATGTAATTGGATTGGCATATATGTAATGCATTGTATCAAATCCAATGTAAGGTAATAGAATAAATATAATTAGAGAAGAGAAAATTAAAAAGGCTACAATAGTATAAGGACACGCAAAGATTTATCAATCACAACAAGGTGATTTTTACATTCAGAGAAATCTTATTCAACAAACCAAGTTGTAGATCAGAGATTAGCTACTGCTTCACCCTAATAGGTGGATTAGTTAAATCCTTTGACAAGGTGGAACTAACAGTCTTGTGTAAATATCTTTATTGAGTGCACACTTCATTGAATATTTGTAAATCCTTTGCAAGGTGGACCTAGCAGTCCTTATTGCTCCTAATAGTGCAGATAATTAGAAGTGATCATTATAAGCCTTAATAGGTCAACTTTATACTACAATACTAAAGCTTGTGGGTATCATCCCCACCCTAGTTTTACTTTCGAATTTGGAAGGTTTTTGGGTCACCAAATCTTGTTTATTAAGGTGTTGTGTATGCTTTCATGTTTTCAGTTTCTCATGCATGTAGTTAGATCAGAATTCACATAAAGTATTAATTGCTAATTAAGGATAAATTTTTATTGGTTACTAGTTTACCCCTCCCCTCTTAGTAAATTATCCTATCATTATATTTCCAACAATTGGTATCAGACCTTTGTAGTTTTGAGAGAAAATTTTAACAACTTGAGCAAAGATCAAAGGCAACGGAGGTATTCAAACTTGACAAGGCTATTGAAAATGAGAAGCTAGATTTGGAATTGTCTATTGGTCAACTCAAGAAAGAAAAAGAGAAACTCTCTTAATCCCTAAAAGGAAGAAAATATCTTGTAATCCAAACGAAAGATCCACTCTACATTGATGAAAGAATTGATGACATCCATTCAAGCAATTTAGATGAAGCTGATGAAGCAATTAAATAACTATTAGAAAAGAATAGTACTCTTTAAGAAGAAGTAAGAAAACTAAGAAGAGAGCAAGAAATTTAGTTAGTAAGATTGTGTGAAGTCATGGAAGAGAAAAACTAGACAAGAGAAGAGATAGAGGGAAAGAACAATGAAATTTAGTACCTATCCCTTTAGCAAGCATATGTCATCGATCAACTCCCCAATGTAAATGAAGAAATCATGAATTTAAGATCAAAGAATGAATAATTGCAGAACAACTTAACCACTAGAAAGAAAACCAATGAAAGGATGGTGAAATATCAAGAAGACATGAATCAATTGAATGAGAAAAGTCATTATAGACAAAAAGGAAAAGCAAGAATTGAATATACAGAAGAAGGTGAATCATCCAAGAAAGGAGCTCAAAAGAATAGACCTACTTGCAATTACTATGGTAAGATAGGTCATACATCAAACAAATTTTGGAGCAATGTGAAAGAAAAATTCAATGGACAATGATACAATTGTAAGTAGCATGGTCATAGAGAAAATGAATGCAAAGAAAAGCTAAAATTTGAAGGCAAATGTCACAAATGTAAGAAGCATGGACACAAGTCATTAGAATGCAAAACTAAGATATTAAATCCAATAGAATAGATTGTAAAAGCTATATTTGGTTGGGACTATAACACTTGGAGCAAATGTCATTACTGTGGAGAATTTGGACACATTGAATTGAACTGTGAAAAACATCACTTGAGGAAAAGAGATACTACTAGAACATGCTTCATTTGTACAGAACTTGGTCATCTTGCCAAGAATTGTATGAATACTAGAAGAATTGAACATGAAAAGAAGGAAAAATCTAATAACATCAAAAATAAAATGAGACAACAATGGGTTCCAAAGTTTATTGAGAATGCAAGTTCGAGCAATGATGATCAAGTCACTAAAGAAATGGGTGACTTCACCATTTCCACTTGATTTATCAAGGAGAAATGGAATGAGGCTACTAAAGAAGACATCTAAATTAGTTCCAATTGATTAGAAAAATGATCCATACTAGCATTCAAGATGCAAAGGGATCACCGAGTAAGAGGTACCAGTTACTATCGAGTTACCTTCCTTACCAAGTGAGGTTAGGTTACAGACTCTATTGAGAAAGGTCAGGAGGAACTAAATCTTATGTGGTTACCAAGTCATAGAAGACTATCAAGTATTCAATGCCAAATGAAGTGAATGATAGTTTGTCAATTTGAGTGATCGAACACACCAGGCAATTATGGAAAAAATTGATAAAAAGGGTGAAATCAAAGTCATTTCTCACTATGAATTTTTGAGAGCTATTTTCGTAGAGCAATCTTTGAGAGCATTCAAGTGATTTGAGTGAATTTTTATTTAGATTTTTCTCTCAAACCCTACTGAGTGAAGATGGTAGCTAGTAGTAGCAAGGAAAAGAAAGGTTTAGATATGTTGATTCATGGTGTGGAATGGAAAGTGCCTAATTTCAAGATTACTCCTACTATCGTGGAAACCCTAGATCTAAATAGAGCCCAATCTCAAATCCCTCCAAAGGTACTCTTAATCAAGGACATCCATTCTCATTTCAAATGTGCAATTCAGGATATTGGTACTTTGGAAATGGATGAAACCCTAGAGAAACTATGTGTTAATAATATGTTGAAATTGGAACATCAACATCTAGAAGCTAAAGGTATAACACATATTCCACATATGCCATGAGATTTTCAAATTAAATGGATAAGATACATCTTTAGTCATGTGCATACTAGTTAATTGTGGTTGGAGCAACAAATTTTGATCGCAAAGAAGATGATCTAGAGGATCACTGGTATCCCAATGTTATCAAAAGCTAAAACAACTAAAACCTTAGGTCAGGTTGAACTGGAAAAGAAAACCCTTGCTGAGTGGGATGGAAGTAGAATGAAGATAAGTAGTGTGACTAACATGGAACTAAAGTTTGGCATTCACATCATCGCACAAAAGATATATAGCTCTAGCAGGTTGAATAGTGTGTCATGTGAAGCTATGGACTTGGGTTACAAGGTAGCTAAGAACAACCTATCTCTTGACCTTATTCAAGACTATGCTAAGTTACTGAGAGGGGAGGGGTGAATCAGTAACTTCTAAAACTTTAACAATTTCAATTCTTAATCTAATAATCCAATTAGAACTTAATTCATCATATCTGATCTAATTGCATGCATGAGAAATTAAAAACATGAAAGCATCCATAACACTTTGACACAAAGATTTGGTGACCTAGAAACCTTCCAAATAGAAAGTAAAATTGGGTTGGCGATGATACCCACAAACTTTAGTACTACATTATAAAGTTGGCTTGTTAAGGCTTACATTGATCAGTTCTGATGATCTACCCCATTAAGAGCAATTAGAACTACTAGGTCCACCTTGTGAGAGGATTTACAAACTAACAATGAAGTATATACTTGGTAAAGAGATTTATGAAATACTGTTAGGTCTACCTTGTTAACCGATTTTGACTAGTTCACTTATTAGGATGAAGCAGTAGATGATCTCTAATTTGCAACTAGGTTTTTTGAAAGAGATTCCTTTGTGTATTTATCACCTTTCTATGATAAATATGTCTTTTCTACTCCTTATGCTATTATGGCCTTTACAATTTTATCTCACAAATATTACAAAGTTAGCCAACATGAAGACACTTGGGTTGTGAAGATTGACTTGGTGAGGTTGTGATATTTGACATCCACTATCAATGCTTGGCATTGTCATGCACTTGGTAGATGTAAAAGTTTGGTCCATACTAATTACTTTCAAGTAGTCTTCAAATCAGTCTGCACTAGTGACTTGGTAGATACTATATAACTCGACAAACATTGAATCACTCAGTTAGGATAGAGTAGCTTGGTTAACACTGGCTTCATATCACATGAATTACAAACTTAGTAGACATTGCAATGCTTGGTAACCGCTAATAAACTTAGTGTATACTGAAATGCATGATTTAAAATGTAGGACTTCACACTGACTGGATCTTCTCGGTGACTACTGGGATTTGTCCAAAGGACTCAATAGAAACTATAGAACTTGGTGGCTACTGAATTACATGGAAAATAGTGTAAATTTTTTAATAAGTTTGGTGGCTATATACAATTTCAATAAGTGTGTGTCACTAATAACAAACTTGACTGATGTGTCAACAATATCCCCCTTTGGCATTAGTGACAAAAACACTTATTATCCAAAACTAAATATCTTGTATCCATCACATGATACTAGCTCAGTAGAGTATACTATATTTTGAGATTTTTAAAATTTGATTTTGTAAGGTATATAAAGTATACTATACATCTTTTACTATATACAACATGTCTTATTGATCATTTCATACTTCTTGTAAATTCTCCACCATAGCATATTTCTCCCCCATACTATGTGTCTCTCTATGTACATGTCTTACATATGGCTTTCTTCAAATATAACTTTTCTCCCTCTTTTTGATAGTAACACCAAATCTTTATTCTAACTTATTTACATAGAAACACCAAAATGGGATAAAAATTCATAATGTACCTTGAGAGTGATTTCCAAGGTATTATCCCAATTTTCTTGTAGGACCTTGCATATATGTAGTGTAATTTTCACCTCTACTAATAGTTCAATCATATGGTCCACAATAGAGAAGTTATTATCATGGATCAGAGTTTTTGAATATATAATATGTTTTTGCATTACATCCACAATTGGAAGGATCATATTTTGTATGTTAATCAATGTTGATAAGATCCTTGCTTCTTCTCTTAGCAATTCAACTTGCATGTCTAATAAAATTATGATTTTTTTGAAATGTGCAAAGCTTGAACTAGGGTCAAGTTGTAGCTGTTGATCACTTGCCTTTATATCTATATCAAATTAGGACAATTTATCCTTTATTTCCTTTATATACTTAGTGACATCACATAGTTTCCCAAAAAGAGATAACACATTTGAACATGACACCTCAAGATTAACCAAAATTGTAGAAAGCTCAACTTGATAAATGGCTATTTGTTGTGCAATGTGCTCGAAAACTTTATTATTAAATTTCTTTTCAGCCTTTTCAACTAGCTTATCTTGACCATTGGTATCCTCATTGAATTTTTTGATAGCTTCTGCTAAATAATACAAAATAGGTTGAGAAGAATCAACCATAATTCCTATTGCCTTGGTCAAAATTTTCTTGGATTCTTCAATTATTTTATACTCTTTGTCTCTTTCCTCTCTTAATCTTTTTTGTTTAGCCTTTTTCTGGAGGAGTTCACCAAATGTGTGCATTTGGTCTAGAGTAAGCTTTTAAATATCCCATTTGGGGATTACTATTTCTTCATCTAACTATATGTCTTCCTCTATCTCTTTTCCTTTTCCCAAAAAAATTGTATTCAGTTGAACCTTGGGATCAACTATTCTTGCACTTATTGCTTTTGTACCTAGAATGGAAACAATAGTAGACATACATGGACTTGTAGTAAAAATTGATACTATACTAACTGATGGAATACTTACAGAAATGTTTGAAGAATCCAAAATTGATGAAGTCAAAATTGTAGTACCAAAACCTAAAGTAGCCAAAATTGTAGTACCAAAACCTAAAGTAGCCAAAATTGGAGAGCTTACCACTAAAGTACTCAAAATTGAAGAAGTCAAGATTAGAGAAGTCAAAATTAAAGTACTCAACTCAGTAGATGAAGGAGTCTGCAACTTGGTGGATGAAGTGGAAGTCACTTCTATTAGTGATATGTTGAGTTGAGTTGGGGAAAAGAGTGATTTGACATTTGATGTATCACTAGTAGTCACAATCAAACTTGCTAGAGTTGACTCCATACTCGATGTAGTCAATGGTTTTCTCAAGGAGTGAGGAAGTGAGGCAATGACTATTGCAGCTATCTTGACTAGGTTAGTCCCCTCATCATCTTTCTTTTCTTCCTCAGTAGCCTCTTTATCCTCTTCATCTTCTTCATTATCAAAGTGAGTCACTTCTTCAACATTCTCTTCCTCATCTTTCTCCTTATCTTCTTCTTCATCATCATCCTTTAATTCAACTAGAAATTCACTTGGATTATGAAAATGATAGACATCTTTCCAAGTATTTGTAGCATTCCTAACAACATGCTCAATAGCTTTGATCAAAATCAAACAAGTATTAAACTTTAGAGTCAATGTTTCTTCATTTTTCTTTAATGACTCTTTCACCTTAGCATCTGATATGCTTGGTAATAACTACCTTAGGGTTTTTTCATATATGTCTTTGACTATTTGGATAGAAAAATCCCATCTTGGCTTTATTCTCTCTAGTAATTCACTGGGGACTTGAGAAGTGAGTTGATCTAGTGAGTACTTCTACTTACCCATTTTATTCAGCACTAGGTCTTCAACTTGCTTCTGCTTTGCCTCATTCCTAATCTCATATTTCAATTATTTAAATTTTTTAATCCTTGCTCCTTCTTTGAATTACTTTAGCTTGTCTTGGAAGGTGGGATGAGGTCTACTGAATACAATGTCACCTCCTTTCTTGTCAACTTTCTTCTATGACCTCCTTGTGAAGACTGTAGTGGATTAATTTTTAAGCTTGGTGATGATCACCTTGCCCTTTTTCTTCTAAGGTTCTTCTTTCTTAGATTCTTCCTCATCCTGTGCATCTTCCACATCCTCACCCTATCCCTCGGTTAACAAGAGAGGTGCACTTGATTTCAGCTTTGTTATCCTTCTCTTTCCTTTTTTAACCACTTGTGAGAGCTTTATTTCTAGCTCAATTATGATCTTAGCTTCATCATTAGTTACAAAATAAGGAGCCTGTGATCAATAGGTTCATTGACAAGGGCTTCAATGATATCCTTTGTCTCATCAATATTTATCTCATAGCCAAGAGGTTTCACTCACACAACTCTAGGCTTTAACTGCCTGGATATATACCTTATCACTATCCACCATGAAGCATACATCATCCTTATACTCTTCAACTAAGTTTTTCAGAATTCTAAACCTATTATTCATTTTCTCCTTGAATACATTGAAGTAGTTGTCCATGATGCTGCCATAGTTCTCACCCATCTCTACAATATATTCATTTATTTAGTAAGGCATACGCACATCTTTTCTCTAAACTACAATGTCTTTAGAAGGGAAGAACTTCTGAACATAAAAGAATAGGTAGGTTAACAATGAACCAAATTTGCACTGGTTGTTCTTTGACTTTCCATGTTTTTGTTGAACTACCTAAACAGAAGGTCGGCAAGGTGATATGATAAGTTGGTTTTAACCACTTTATATGCAAAATCCATGGATTCACATGACATTATATTAAATCATCTTGAACTATATGTCTTATGTGCAATAACATGAATTCCAAATTTCAATTTTGCATCTGCAACACTATTGATTTTCATACCTCTACCATCCCACTCAGCTAGGGTTTTCTTCTCCAAATTTTCCTAACCAAGGGTTTTCATTGTTTTAGCTTTGGCTAGTATGGGGAGGCTAGTGATTCCATGAATCATCTTCTTTATTATTAGAAATAGTTGTTCTTGCCCATTATGCACCCAACAAAGGATAAGCCTAATCCATTTAATTTGGAATTCTTAGGGCATATGAGGGATATGTATCAACCCTTTTGCTTCTAGATATTGATGTTCAAGTTTTATGGTTCCATTTACACATAACTGACCTAGGGCATCATCCATTTCTAGAGTACTAATTTCTTGAATAGTACATTTGAAATGAGTATGAATGTCATTAACAAGAAGTACCTTAGGAGGGATTTGGGATTGAGCTCCACTTGGATCTAGGGTTTTAGCAACTACAAGAGTGAGCTCAAAATTTGGAATTTTCCATTCAACTCCTCGAACTAACATGTTAGACCCTCACTTGACCTTGCTACTGCTAATTCCATTTTCACTTGGTAGCTTGAGATAACTTCAAAAAACTTTTGTAGGAAATTTTCTCAAGTCACTTTGATTGCACTAAAAATTTCTCTTCACAATAACACTTGAAAATTCATGGTAATTAATGAATTTGATTCCATGCCTTTTGATAAAATTTTACCATTAATGCTTGGTACAAAAGTAGATATGTTGACAAACTGTCATCCACTACATGGCATTGAATACTTGGTGACATCTTTATGACTTAGTAATCATAGGTGTCTTTGTTACTCCCGACCTTGCTTGGTAGAGTCTATGACCAAACCTTACTCGGTAGAGAAGGTAACTCAATAATAACTAACACTGATCTTGCTCGGTGATCCCTTTGTATCTTGTACATAGATTTGGATCTTTGTCACCTTTCAATTGGAACTGATTTGGATGTCTTCTTTGATAGCCCGGTTCCAATTCTTGCTTGAGAACTAAATTAGAAATTATAGAGTCACCCTATTCTTGAGTGACTTGACCATCATTGCTCAGACTAGTATTCTTGGTAGAATTAGGAATCCATTGCTATCTCATCTGCTTTCAGATGTTATCAGCCTTTGCCTTCTTTTCATCTTCAATTCTACTAGTATTCATACAATTCTTGGCAAGATGACCAAGTTCTATACAAATGAAACATATTTTCATACTATCTCTGTTCCTCATATGATGTTTAACACAATTCATACCAATGTATCCAAATTATCCACAGTAATGACATCTACACCAAGTATTGTTATCCCAACCAAATATTGCTTTCAAAATTTTCTCTGCAAGATTTAATGTCTTGGTTTTGCATTCTTATTCCTTGTGTTCATTTTCTTACATTTATGACAGTTGCCTTCAAATCTTGGTTTCTCTTTGTATTCATTAGCCCTATGACCATGTCGATTGCAATTGTAGTATTTTCCATTAAATTTTTCTTTTCCATTGCTCCAAATTTGTTTGATGTATGACCTATTTTACCATAGTGATTGCAAGTTGATCTTTGATTCTTTTAAGCACCTTGTTTGGAGGATTCACCTTCTTTTTTGTATCCAATTCTTGCTTTTCCTTTTTGCCTATAGAGGTTTTTCTCATTTAGTTGATTCATGTTTGATTGAGATTTCATCATTCTCTCATTGATTTTCTTCTCAAAGTTTAGATCATTCCTCAATCTTTCATTAACTTGTCTTTTAGATTATAGATAAATTTTCATTCTTTTATTGATTTTCCTTTTATATTTTAGATCATTCCTCATTCTTTCATTTCCAAATCTTAGAATCATGATTTCCTCATTTGCATTGGAAAGTTGATCAATAAGGTCTACTTACTGAAGGGATTGGTTCTAGATTTCATTGTTCCTTCCATCCATTTCTTATTTTATCTTGTTTCTCTATTCCAAGACCGGTCAGTTGTGGTTGGAGCAATGAATTTTGATCACAACGAAGATGATCCAGAGGATCACTAGTATCCCAATATTATCAAAAGCCAAAATAACTAAAACCCTAGGTTGGATTGAACTAGAAAAGAAAACCCTTGTTGAGTGGGATGGAAGCAGAATGAAGATAAGCAATGTGACCGACATGGAGCTAAATTTTGGCATTTACATCATCACACACAAGATATATAGCTCTAGTAGGTTGAATAGTGTGTCATGTGAAGCTATGGACTTGGCTTAAAAGGTAGCTAAGAACAACCTATCTCTTGACCTGATTCAAGACTATGCTAAGTTACTAAGAGGGGAGGGGTGAATTAGTAACTTCTAAAACTTTAACAATTTTAATTCAAAATCCAATAATCTAATTAGAACTTAATTCATCACATCTTATCTAATTGCATGTATGAGAAACTAAAAACATGAAAGCATCCATAACAATTTAACAAAAAGATTTGGTGACCTAGAAACCTTCCAAATGGAAAGAAAAATTGGGGTGGGGATGATACCCACAAAATTTAGTACTGTAGTATAAAGTTGACCTGTTAAGGCTTACATTGATCACTTTTGATGATCTTCCTTGTTAGGACCAATTAGGACTGCTAGGTCTACCTTGTGAGAGGATTTACAAGCATATAATGAAGTATGTACATGGTAAAGAGATTTATGAAAGATGGTTAGGTCTACCTTGTTAAAGGATTTTGACTGGTTCACCTATTAGGATGAAGTAGTAGAAGATCTCTAATTTGCAACTCAGTTTGCTAAAAGAGATTCCTTTGTGTACTAATCACCTTTCTATGATAGATATGTCTCTGCTACTCCTTATATTGTTATGGTCTTTACAATTCACTCTTTATCTATTGCATTCATAGGTTGAACTTTTTGCATCCACATTCACATTACATCCATGCATACATATTTGCAATGATATGGTACAATACATTACATATATATACCAATCCAAGTTACATAATGACAAAGTCGGTCATGATACAAGTTAACAAAAATATTACAAAATTAGCCCACATGAAGACTCTCAAGTTCTAAAGACTGACTTGGTGAGGTTTTGATACTCAACATCCACTGTCAATTCTCAGCATCATCATGCACTCGATAGATGTAGAAGCTTAGTCTATACTGATCACTTTCAAGTAGTCTTGACCTTGGTCTACACTGGTGACTTAGTAGATATTGTGCAAGTCGGTAAACACTAAATCACTTGGTTAGCATAGAGTAGCTTGGTTAACACTAACTTTGCATCACATGAACTATGAACTTGGTATACATTGCAATGCTCAGTAACCACTGATAAACTCGATGTATACTAAAATGCATGGTTTAAACTGCTAGACTTCACACTGACTGAATCTTCTTGGTGACCATTAGGATTTGTCCAAAGAACTCAATAGGAACTGTAGAACTCGATGGCTATTGAATTACATGGCAAACACTATAAACTATTCAATAAGATTGGTGGCTATATATAATTTGAATAAGTGTGTGCCACTAATAAAAAACTTGAATGATATGTCAATAAATCCATAGGATCACCAATATCCCAATGTTATCAAAAGACAAAAAAACTAAAACCCTAGGTTAGGTTGAATTGGAAAAGAAAACTCTTTTTGAGTGGGATGGAAGTAGAATAAAGATAATTAGTGTGACTGATATGGAACTAAAGTTTAGCATTTACATCATTGCACACAAGATATATAGCTCTAGCAGGTTGAATAGTGTGTCATGTAAAGCTATGGACTTAGCTTACAAGGTAGCTAAGAACAACCTATCTCTTGACCTTGTTGAGTTATTGTTGAACCAGCTCAACAAAAACATAGAGAGCATTGGGACTTCAAAGAACAATCCATATAAGTTTGGTTCACTCTTGACATGTTTATTCTTCTATGTTCAAAAATTCTTTCCTCAAAAGGTACTATTATTTGGAGAAAGGATGTACTAGTCCTTTATCAGATAAATGAATACATTGCTGAAATGGGAGAGAATTATACAAGTACTATGGACAACTATTTTGATGCATTGAAGGAGAAAATAAATAATATATTTAAAATACCTAGGAAATTATTTGAGGATTATAAAGATGATGTTTCTTTCATGGTAGATAGTGACAAGGTATATATTCAGGCAGTAAGGCCAATAATTGCATGGGCAAAACCTCTAGGATATGAGGTCAATATTGATGAAACCAAAGACATAATTGAAGCACTAATAAATGAGCCAATGGATCCTAAGGTTACTTACTTTGGCACTTGTGATGAGGCAAAGGCTAGGATAAAATGGAGATCAAGCTTCCCTAGGCAATTAACAAGGGTAAGAAGAGGATTGCCAAACTAAAAGATAGTTCTACCCTTCTGTTAACTAAAGAAAAAGGTGAAGATGAAGAAATAGAGATGAGGAAAAATTAGAAGAAGAGGAGCCACTAAAGAAGAAGGGCACGGTAATCATTACCAAGCCTGCCAAAATATCCACTACTATGTTCACAAGGAGATCCTCTAGAAAGAAAATAGATAAAGGAGGAGACATAATCTTCAAGAGGTCTCCACCCACATTTGAGGAAAGGATGAAAGACATGGAATCAGGTGCTGGCATCACAAACTTCAAGTCACTAAAGTATGAATCCAAGACTACAAAAGAGCAAAAGCAAATAAGAGATATGTTAATATCCAAGATGTGTAAGTGGAAGTACTCACCTGATCAGCTTACTCAATAGATTCTTGATGCATTAATGAACAAAATTAAACCAAGATGGGAGCATGCAATGAAAAATGAAAAAGATATACATGAGTAGACACTAAGGAAGCTTATGCCAAATTTGAATGATAAGGAGGTGAAAGAATCCTTAAATAAAAATGAAGAAAAGGTAACTTTAAGATTCAACACTTGTCTTATTCTTTTGAAAGAAATTGAGCATGTTGTGAAGAATGCAATAAATACATGGAAGAATGTCTATCTTCTTCACAAACTAAGTAATTTTGTTTAAGTGTGAGTGATAAGGATGATCAGGAGGAGAGAGATGAAGAGAAAATTAATAATGAAGAAGTCACTCATTTTGATAATGTAGATGATGAAGAGGAACATGAGTAGGAGGCTACCAAAGAAGATACACAAGATGTTGAGGAGACTAACCCATTTAAGATTTTTGTAGTGGTCATAGCCTCAGTTCCTCATTCTCCCAACAAAACATTGATAACATCAAGCTCAAAGACAACCTCAATAGGACTAATTGTGATTAGCATTGAAAGCACAAGCACTTAATCAATCTTTGCACTAGTCCAGCTCAATAATTCAATGACTAAAGTGCCAAGAACTTCATCTACCAAGCTACAAATTTTACCCTCTACATCAATTTCAGCTACTTCAGGTATTTCTACTAATATTTTTACTAGTATGGAAACAATTGGTATTTGAACAATAAGTGTAGTATCCATTTTTTTAGCAAGTCCTACCATTTCAACAATTGTTTCTATTCCTAGTACACAAGTGATAAGTGCAAGGATAGTTGATACCAAGCCTCAACCGAGCAAATTTTGTTGGGGTAAAGGCAAAGAGAAGGAGGAGGATATAGATCTTGATGAGGAGATTGTCACTCCTAAATGGGACATCTCCAATCTAAATCCTTGATTAGATGCAAACTTTTGGAGAACTTCTTCAAAAGAAAACCAAGCAGAAAAGGCTTAAAGAGGATAGAAATGAAAAGTTTAAGATTATTGAGGATGCTAAGAACATTCTAGTAGAGGCTCTAGGCATAGAGGTTGAAACTTCTTAGCCAATCTTGTATCAGTTGGTAGAGGCAATCCATAAATACAATGAAGATTTGGATGGACAAGATTAATTATTGCAGAGAGCTGAGAAAAAGTTTGTGAATAAAGTTTTAGAACTTATTGCTCAACAAATTTCCATTCATCAAGTAGACTTATCTACTATTTTAGGCTCTCTAGAAACCTCTTGCAGTAATGTATCTATAATTTTTAGAAAATTATTTGATACATCAATTTTTACAAAGGAAATAAGAGATAAAATATCAAAAATTGATGAAGATTTGAAGGCAAGTGCACAAAAATTGCAGCTTGACCCAAGTTCTAGCTTTGCTCACTTCAACAAGATCAGATTTCTAACAGATAACTAGGTAGAATTGCTCAGAGAAGAGGTAAGAATCAGATCAACTTTGATAGATATTTAGAATATGATTCTCCCTAACATGGATGCACTATAGAAGCACATTGCACATTCCAAAATGCTCATCCATGACAACAATTTTTCATTTGTAGACCACATGATTGAATTGTTAGTAGAAGTATAGATTGCATTGCACACATGCAAGGTCTTACAAGAGAATTCATACAAGACTTTGACACTTATTCTAAAGGTACAATCAAATTTCTTGTCACATTTTGGCATTACTATGTAAATATATAGCATAAATATTTGGCATTAATGTCAAAAAGGGGGAAAAGAAGATTGAAGAAGCTATAAGGGGAAGAATATTGTGAGAAGATATAAGGAGAAAGGGGAAGAAAATTGAAAGAAAATTATAGATTGTATAGAAAATGTATATTGTGTGTATAGTATACTATAAATTATGTATGGGGGAGCATTACCATGTATAGAAATGTGTCTTTTACAAAATCAATTTTAAAAAATCTCAAAAACAGTATATTCTACCAACTTGGAGAAACAAGGTGATGAATAAAGATGTTTTTGAATATTCTTGAATTCAATTTTGACTAATAAGTGTTTTTGTCACTAATGCCAAAGGGGGAGATTGTTGACATTTCAATCATGTTTTTTATTAGTGGCATACACTTATTTAGATTGTAAGTTCATACTAAGCATATTGTATAGTTAATAGTGTTAGTCAAGCATTTCAGTTGCTATTGAGTCCTACAATTGCTACCAAGTCCTTTGGATAGATTTTAGTTTGCACCAAGTAGTTACTATAAAGTTGATGATTAACAATGTAAACTGAGCATCTCAGTGTATGCTGAGTTTACCAGTGTAAATTGAGTCTTGTAGTGTTTACCAAGTTCATGGTTGATGTGAAGCAAGTCTAGTGTTAACCAAGCTAGTCAGTGTTAACCAAGTAACTTAGTATATGTTGAGCTCATAGAGAATCTAGTGTTGACCGAGCTATGTAGTGAGAATCAAGCAATTTAGTTTATATGCTGAGTTTCCTAGTATTTGCCAAGTCACTAGTGTAGACTGATTTCAAGACTACTTGGAAGTGATTAATATGGATCAAGCTTCTACATCTACCAAGTGCATGATGATGCCAAGCATTAATAGTGGATGTCACATATCAAAACCTCACCGAGTCATTCCTCTGAACTTGAGTTTCTACACTTTGGCTGACTTTGTACTATTTGTGTAAACTTGTATTGTGGTTGACTTTGTAATTGTGTAAGTGGATTGGTATATATGTAATCTATTGTATCAAATCCAATGTAAGGTAATAGAATGAATATATTAAGCAAAGAAGAGTGAATTACAAAGGGTATAACAGTATAAGGAGTAGCAAAGATTTATCAGTCACAACAAGGTGATTTGTACACTCAGAGAAATCTCATTTAGAAAACCAAGTTGCAAATGAGAGATTAGCTACTGCTTCATCCTAATAGGTGGATCAACAAAATCCTTTAACAAGGTAGACCTAACAGTCTTGTGTAAACCTCTTTACTGAGTGCATACTTCATTGTATATTTGTAAATCCTTTTGCAAGGTGGACCTAGCAGTCCTTATTGCTCTTGACAAGGTAGATCATTAGAAGTTATCATTGTAAGCCTTAATAGGAAAACTTTATACTATAGTACAAGATCTTGTGGGTATGATCCCGACCCCATTTTTACTTTCTAATTTGAAAGGTTTCTGGGTGACAAATCTTGTGTGTTAAAGTGTTGTGTATGCTTTCATGTTTTTAGTTTCTCATGCATGCAGTTAGATCAGAATTCACATAAAGGATTAATTGCTAATTAAGGATAAAGTTTTATTGGTTATTGATTCACCCCTCCCATGTTAGTAACTTAGCCTATCATTATATTTCCAATATTTTTGAACTCAAGGATCTAGAATCTATGGAGTATAGAAGTGGGCATGTGGAGGATTTTTCCTAGACCATCAAAGAGATACAAGAACAAGAGTGAAGAAGAATATAACAGAGGCTACTCAAAAATTGAAGACCAAGGTAGACATGTAAAGAAAGGACTTATAGTTTGAAGTAGCAGACTATGTTATGGTCGACCTGAACAAGTCTAGACTATAGAAGGGAGTGCCAACAAAGTTGAAAATGAAGAGAGTAGGTCCATGCAAGGTGTTAGCAAAATATGGATAGAATGCTTACAAGGTAGAGCTTCCTATAGATTTGAAAATTTCACCAATGTTAAATGTGGCTGATTTGGTCAAATATAAGGGGTCATTAATAGAGGTAGGTCAAAATAGTAGGGAAATATCAGAAGATGTCAAGACTGTGGCCTTACCTCCCAAGGTGAAGCAAAAAGCTGAAAAGATCTTGGAATCCAGGGTAAGGAAGTCTACTATGAACAATACCTACATGGAAAACCTAATCCAATGGAAAGGAAAAATAAAAATTGAAGCCACATGAGTAGAGGAAGAAAAAGTCTTTGATTTCTCTTCACATTCCTTGAATGTTGTGGAGAGGGGGAGAATGGTGCAAGAACACCTAGAGATTTCCTAGGCAATTGAATACTTTTTTTTTGTGTGTGGCTATGAGCCTTAGAGCATTTTGGATGTGTTGGATATAAGGTCATGTTGACCATAGTAGTAGTACAATATGGTTTTTGGTTCATAGGATCTTAGAGTGTTTTGCTAGATGCAATAAGGGACTAGCAAGTGGTAAAGAACTCTAATTGGCCCAAAGTATGATGTTCACATCAGCATGAGGTCAATAGGGAATATGAAGAGTTAGGGGGAGGTTCTTACCTTAGTTAAGGTTTTTGATTAAGTTTGGGAAGAGATGGAGGTCATTTGAATAAATTGGGGAAAAGTTGCTAAAAGATGTAAAAGTTGCATTGTGCAACTTTGCAACTTTTAAAAGTTGCTTGAGCAACTTTTGTCAAGAAAGTTGAAAATCAATGGAGAGGAGACATAAGGGGTAAATAATGACCCAACCACCCTATATAAGGCATGCCAAGACCTATGAGTAGGGTTGGATGCTCATTGTATCAATTGAGTGTTTTTGAAATCAACATTTGGAAGCAATTTGTATTCAATTTCTTTGTTATTGATGACAATAGGAAGTTAGAAGTTCAAGATTAATATTTTAACCTATGAATCCTTTGAATGGAATGTTTTATTGAATCTTTGTGTTGGTAGATAGAGATTTTGATAATTTTGGTTGCCTTTTGTAAAATTGTTTTCGTTTTACACTATCATTGGTTTTGACCATGCAATTGTTGAAGATGGGGTTCTAACTCACTTTATCACCATCCATTTTGTATGACCTCTTGGGAATAGTGATTGAAATCCATGTAAATAATTTTTATAGAAGAAAGGGTCCTCAAATGCAGAGGAAGTATTTTTAAGGTCTTTCCCTTGGCGAGCCTCTGGTGAGTCTGACTAGGAAAGACCATATAGAAATCAACATTTCTTTCAGAGGAGAAAAGATAGATTTTGAATTCCCTTTAGACATGGAAGAAGGAAGTCTTACCATCATTCCATGAAGTGAAGAGGATCATACAAATCATAGAACAAGCATAAAACAATATTGATTGTTGAAGCAACCCATGAAGCCTAAAAAGCCAAATTTTACCTAATTTGGGTTAGGGCAATGGATGGAAGGATATGACCTCAAGAACCTAAAAATATTTAGGGGGATGACTACTAAACTAAGATACCTAGAAAATATTTTAGAGTTATTTTTTAAGGCATAGGAGAAAAACCCTATTTTCTCACTATAGTAGACCTAATTGGAGCTACTAGCCTTTTAGGCCTATTTGTGAAGAAATGAAGAAATTAGATGGGAAGATGAAACTGATGGGACTTATAATACACCTAGTTGGTTGAGTTTAAGTGTTTGATAATACCCTCATACCTTTGCAATTTCTAGTTCAAGATTTGGAGGTTGAGAGCCTTTATGTTTATTTAAGGGCTATGGTGAATGAAGTGGGAATGCATCAAGTATTGACTTGATTGTGGAATATTTCTTTGTAGTTCGGTTGGCTCGAGAGACTAGGGGATCCTAAGGAAATTAAAAACCTATAGGTAACATGTGGTGTGGGAGAGACACCCTAAGAGTCTTGTAAGAAAACCAAGAGCATGAATCAGTGATTGATTACTCCAACCTCCCTATCAATATATTTTCCAAGTGATTAAGGGTAACATCATCATCCCTTTAGTATGTTGGAGCAACACTATTTTCCTTTGCAAAATTGAAATGAATTTCTAAACCATATGCATAACATGCTTATCTTTTTGAGGTATTTGCATGATTATTACATGTTGCTCATAACTAGATTACCTTTAGACTTATTTGCATTATTATTCTCTTATGTTTATTGTTGTGTATACACATGCTAATATTATATTTAATTTTAATGTACTATATTTACACCAAGAGGTGTTCTATACAATGGCAACACAAATTCCTAGTATGGGAATATGCCAAGATTCCTTATCAATAAAAAAGAAAAGGGAGCAGTTACAAACTTTTATATTAAATAAAAAGCATTTCCAAAATAATAGCTAGCTGAAATAAAAGGCAATAAAAAGGATTCATGAAATAATAGGTAGCATAAAAAGAGGAAGCCAAATGGAGCCCAAAATAATAGGCCCGAAAAAATAGGGCCCAAAAAATATGCCCCTAAAAAATAGGGCCTAAATAATTTCAATATGATTTATTTTTTGTTAAACATAATTGTGCATGGACATTCATGCTTTTTTTTGTGGGGACTGGGAGAATTTGAAACATATTCATGAAATGTAAGGAGATGTCCATTGGGTGTTATTAGGAGCCTCTCACAAGTTATAAAATAGAGGCTCCTTATTTCATTTTCATTTTATATTTTTGTAAGAAGGAAGAGGTGAAGATTATTGGAGTTTTTCAACAGAAGTAGATTGAAGTTTTGGAGTAATCTTTATGCAAGTGAGATTTCTATTTTTTATTTAGATTTAGATGTAGATTGAGATTCGAAATTAGTTATAATATTCTAATTTGATTTAGATTTAGAATTCTATTCAAAATTGTTTAGGCTTGCATTTAGTAGTTTAGCCTTGCATGTTTGATTTAAATTTAGATTTGCATTCAAAATCTATTTGATTTATATATTTTATAATAGTTTTCATATGCATATTTTAAAAGTGCATGTTTCAAATCAGTTTTAGATTTGTATGTTTCATATTAGTTTTAGAAATCTATATATTTGGTTTGCATATTTTAAATTTGAATGTTTCATAATAGTTTTACATTTGCATGTCTCAAAGTATTTATATTTTCATGTTTCATAATTAAATTTTATCATTAATATGGATGACAATGCCACCATATCAATATAATTAGTATTTTATTAAATTTAATGATTTATTTAAAATAGATGAATCATACAGTTAATATATATTTTATCATTATTAAATTATAAAATTAAAAAGTATTCTCAAAATAATAGTTGTCCAAAATAATATGAAGCCAAATGGATGCCAAAATAATAAGGCCTAAAAAAAGGGGCCAAAAATAGGACTCGAAAAATAGGGCCAAAAAATAGGACCCAGAAAATTAAGACAAAAAAAATAGAACCCAAAAAAATAGAGCTAAAATAATTTTATTAAATTTTTAAATATAAAATATTTTCTTTTTTTTAAATATACTTTTTTATGTACACTTAGATTTATTTTTTGTGGGGAGTGTTAGGATTAAACCATGGATAGAAATAACAATTACATGCAAATATGACCAATATCAGAAAATAATAGATTACATAGAAAAGAACACAAGACACCAAGATTCAACATGGTTCACACAAACCTTGGGCTATGTCCACTAAATAGCAAGTCCAATATTATTACAATCCAGTGATTACAACCAGATTACAATCCGTAATCCGTTATAGCTCAATACCACCACAAGAACCAATTTTTGCATCACTCCTTATGAAACAATCCCTAACCCTAAGTCCTTTTATACAAGTATTTTTGCCACTTTAGGGTAAAAAACTAGTTGCAACACATTGGCCAAAAATTGGTGAATATAATCAATAACTAATTGGCGAATATTAACCATTGGCGAATAGTAGCCCAATTTTTTTTTATGAAGTATGTAGAGTACTTCCTTTATTAGTCACCACAAACTAATAATCTCCCAATTGGGGACTGATTAGACTCCACACGAGACAATAATCTCCCACTTGGAGACTAATTTGTAGCAATACAACTACCACATGGGGCTCCCACTAGATCAAACCACCTTGGATTTTGTTGTTTTTTAATTCATGTTTAGTCTAGAAGACCAACTGAAGCTGAAGAGGAATTTAGCTTCTCTCATGTCACTACCTTTGTAAACATGTCCATTAGATTTTCATCTGTATGTATCTTATCCAGCTTTACCTGTCCATTAGCCAAAACTGACCAAATGAAATGGTACTGCAACTAAATGTATTTTGTCTTTGAATGTAGAGCAGAATTCTTTACAAGATGAATGACACTCTAGCTATTTGCAAACAAATAATTATCCCTTTAAGGGTGTCCCAATTCTTCTAAGAAGAACCAAAGCCATATCATCTCCTTGGCTGCCTCTATAGTGGATAAAGCATTAACCTTTTGTAACCTAGAAATCCAACTCATGTCTACCCCACCAATAGTAAATACATAACTTGTAGTACTCCACTTAGTATCAATATCTCCTGCTAAATATGAGTCAACATAGCCTTCTAAGTCATTAGTAGAGCCCCCAAAGTGTAAACACTTACTGGATGTTCCTCTCAGATATCTGAGAATCCATTTAACTGCATTCCAATGCTTAATTCTTGGATGACTCACATATTGACTAGCAACTCCCACTACATGTGCAATATCTGGCCTTGTAAATACCATAGCATACATCAAGCTTCCTATAGTTGAAGCATAGAGTACCTTGGACATATTTTCCTCCTCTTCTTGTGTCTTTAGACACATCTCCTTAGTCAACTTCAAATGACCAGATAAAGGTGTGCTGACAACTTTAGCATTCTCCATAGAGAAATGTTGCAACACCTTCTCAACATAATGAACCTAGATAGTATCAATTTCTTGTTCTTCCTATCTCTACAAATCTTTATACCAAATATTTGTTTCACTGCCCCCAAATCCTTCATAGAAAATGCATTTGCTAATTGGCATTTCAGCCCCTTAATGTGATCCATGTTAAACCTAGCTACAAGCATATCATCAACATATACACATAAAATAATGTAGCTATCATCATCCAACCTCTTAGAATAAACACAATGATCTGAATGACACTTGTTATATCCATGCTCATGCATAAAACTATCAAATTTCAAATACCATTTTCGAGGTGCTTGCTTCAAGCCATATAAACTTTTCTTCAATCTACACACTAAGTTCTCCTTAGCTTTGACCTCAAATCCTTGTGGCTAAGCTATATATATCTCTTCATCCAAATCACCATGAAGGAAGGCTATTTTAACATATAGCTACTCTAAAAGAAAATCTTTAGTAGCCACAATACTTAAAATAGTATGGATAGAAGTCATTTTAAAAACAGGAGAGAATATCTCATCAAAATCAATGCCTTTTTTCTGTGAAAATCCTTTTACAACTAACCTGGCTTTAAATATTTTCTTACCTCCATCTTCTTCTTTCAACCTATAAACCCACTTATTCTATAAATCCCTTTTACATGTAGGCAATTTTCATAAATCCCAAGTCCTATTTTTTAGTAAATAGTCCATTTTGTCTTTCATTGTAGACTCCCATTGAATCTTAGTATCCACCTACACAGCTTCATCATAACATTCAGGTTCACCAACATATGTTAGTAAAATAGAATACAAAGAGGGAGAAAATCTTTCTGGAGGTCAAATTAGCCTTGTTGATTGTCTAACATTCACTGGTGTGGGTGGTATTTTTTGTTGCAGTTGTTGCAAATCATGGGGTATGGTTGGAACATCAAATTTTGGAGTATCATCCAACACTACATAATCATCTTCTTTCTTCTCATGTTATTGCAACAGATCTTTGTACACCACTTTCTCATTGAATATGACATCCTTGCTTCTTACAATTTTATAATTTTCAAAATTCTAAAGCTCATAACTAAATTCATCAATACTATATCCAACAAATACACATTTCTTTAACTTAGCTTCCATCTTCGTTCTATTTTAGAATCTAGATGAGCAAATGCTTCACAATCGAAGGTCTTGAGAAAAGAATAACTCACCTTCTTACTAGTCCATGCTTCCTCTGGAATACCACAACCCAAAGGAGTAGAGGGACCTCTATTAATCAAATATAAAATAGTATTGACAGCCTCCACCCATGTGTAAGGATAACCCAACATGTAACCTCATGCTCCTTGCACGTGTTAAGATTAAACCATGGACAGAAATAACAATTACATGAAAAAATAACCAATATCATAAAATAATAGATCACACAGAAAAGAACACAAGACACCAAGATTTAACATGATTCACTCAAACCCTAAGCTACATCTGCCAAACAACAAGTCCAATATTATTACGATCTAATGATCACAACCTAATTACAATCGGTAATCCCTTACAGCTTAGTACCACTGCAAGAATCAATTTTTGCATCACTCCTTATGAAACAATCCCTAACCCTAAGCTCTTTTATATAAGTATTTTTTCCACTTTAGGATAAAAACTAGTTACAACATGTCGACCATAAATTGGCAAATATAAGCAATAACCAATTGGCAAGTATTAGCCATTGGCAAATAGTAGCCCAATTTTTTTTTATGAAGTATGTATAGTACTTCCTTGATCAGTCACCACAAACTAACAAGGAGTGAGGGAATTTGAAACAAATTCATGGAATGTCAAAAGACATCTATTGGGGGATATGAGAAGTCTCTCATAAGTTATAAAACAAATGCTCTTCATTTCATTTTCATTTTGTGTTTTTACAGGGAGGAAGAGGTGGAGATTATTGGAGTGGATTGCATGTGAAATTTTTGTTTTTATTTTTAATTTTTAATTTAATTTTTCATTTAGATTTAGATTTAGTTATGTATTTAGATTTAAATGTAGATTTAGTTTAAATTAGTTATAATATTCTCCTTTGATTTAGATATCAATTTCAATAAGTTTCATATAGTTTAGCCTTGCATGCTTGATTTAGATTTAGAATTATAATTGATTCAGAATCTATTTGATTTAGATATACAATAATACATTTTATTTGCACATTTTAAATTTGCATGTTTCAATTTAGTTTTAGATTTGCATGTTTCATCTTAGTTTTAGATTTGCATTTTTCAAAATGCTTTTGGTTTGCATGTTTTAGCTTTGTATATTTCATAATAGTTTTATTTACATGTTTCAAAATATTTATATTTTCCATGTTTAATAATTAAATCTTATCATTAATGTGGATGGCAAGGTCGTCTTATCAATAAAAATTGTATTTTATTTAAGTTAATGATTAATTTAAAATAAATGAATCATACATTTAGTTTATATTTTATCATTATTTAATTAGATTATGTATGTGTTTTATTTAAATATTTTTCATAGTATATATAGATTGTTATTGATATTTATGTTTGTAATGTTTAAAAAGTGGAAGGCAATGCCACCATATTTCAAGCATTACAATCTAACTATCTCATTTGAAATAGTTTTAATTTTTATTTATGTTATTTGGAACATTATTCATTTGAAAGAATTTATGTTTATTATTAATACTTTTTTATTCTGATTATTTCTATATGTTGATGTTTGTTTATAAGTTTACAGGTTACTATTTGAGTTATGGATGCCTCGAACATAGAATTAAACATTATTTGATACTAGCCTAACTACTCCAATGACCTCAAATGATTTCTTTGAGGCCAAGTTTGATAGATGTCTACAAATAAATAAAGAGATGTGCACAACTATAATTAAAGTTGTGGAGAATGCAATAGTTTCAATTGACTAGGTTGAGGACATGGAAGTAATGCATATGAAAGATGCATACAAATTCCTATGTGGCACATCTACAAAAGTGGATGGGTTTCCCTCAATGATGAAAGAAGTCTTTTGCAATCATTGTTCAAATAAAGGTTGCAAAATAATCCTAATCATTGAAGAATGTGACATGTATTTACACCATTACAATTTATTTTTTTGTATATAGCTCATTCTTGTCTCTAGTTTCAGAATTTTATTTCTAATTAGTTGGATTGGCACTTTTGTTTCCCCATTGTTCTATGTAACTTTCATGAAGAAGAGAATAAGAAAAAGTAAATTTATTGTTGTACAAAGTATTTCTTTAATGGATGTGGCTACTAAATATGTTAATTAAGAAAGAAAATCATGTCTAAATAGATGTCCTTAATGATAGGCATATTTATTAATTACAATTTTTAAGTATTGCAATAAAAATTGCATTAGCATTATTAGAAATTCAACAATATATAATGTTCTCACATCATCATGGAGAAATAATTTCCATAAAATTGATTCTTATATATTCTTTCACACTTTCTACATCATCTATAAATTGTTTTGGGACTTATAATTTCCCTTTTATGAATTAAAAGTTTTCCACTATTTGAGTCATTTGTATAACATATATCCCAAATTTGAACATAGTTGTACTCTAAAAACTCCAACACTACACCTAAATCTCATACTTCCCTTAACCATGTCCCTTATTTTAGTTGAACATTTAACCATTTATTAACCCTAACCATAACACTGAGTGTCATATAAATGAAATTGTAAACCTTGGATCCTAACTCTAACTCTTACTATATATATGACTGTACTAAGCATCTAGTAAATTATATAACTTAACCTAACCCTATATATATATATATATAGTGCCATTTATTTTAGTTATTGAATGATGTTAGTTAGACAAATGATTTTTTATGAGGTTTCTATGGATACCTACCCAATACTTGCACGTGTATGGTGTGCATGTATGTTTTCTTTATGTTTGACGTTGTTGATATGGTTAAGGAAGGGAGTTGTAGTCACTTGCTAGTCAAGATCTACACAATGCATCACTTCTTGCCATTGCTTGATTAGTTTACAATATTGTGTTTGTACATGAGTGGGTTTTGTGCAAAGTGTAGGTATTGAGTATCGACTTCCCTGAATTGCTAGGATGAGCATACCTTGTCGCAGTATTTCAATGGTATAAGTGGGGAGATAACTCTTGAGTCCAAATCCTAATCTAAGCCAATTGTCCTAGAAAATAGGACAAGTATTTGAGTTAGTTTCACCTTTTCAAATTCATCAAGTGACGTGAATTTGTGATTTTGACCCTAGAGTTTGAATATGTTCTTTGCTGTTAGTTGAGTTCTCATTTTTGGTTTTGTGGGTATGTAGTAATTTTTTGTTATAATTAAATCAAATTAAAAGATAATTTAATGAAAATTTAATAGAGAAATTTGATATTTAATTAATTGAGAAATTAATTAAATAAAAGAATTAAATTTAAAGATTTTATTAAAGTTATATTTTGATGTATTTATATTTATTTAATTTAATGATAATTATTTAGGAGTTTTATTTTAATAATAAACTCTAAATAATGTTATTAATTAAGTTAATAAATATATTATTAAAAATGTCTCGTGAATTAATTAAATAAAAGATTTTATTTTTGATGTATTTATATCTATTTAATTTAATGATAATTATTTAGAAGTTTTATTTTAATAATAAACTCTAAATAATTTTATTAATTAATTTAATAAATATATTGTTAAAAATGTCTCATGAATTACTTAAATAAAAGAATAAAATTTAAAGATAAAGTTATAGTTCTAATTTTAGCCTATTTATAATTATTTAATTTAATAATAATTTATTTAAGAGTTTTATTTTAATTAATAAACTCTAAATAATGTTATTAATTAAATTAATGAATATGATATTAAAAACATCTCATGATTAATGAAAATGAGAAAGAAAATTAATTTAATAAAGATATTTTAATTTAAATTTCTTAAAGTTGTTGCATGAAAATTATATATAGAAAATTCAATATTTAATGATATTTAATTAATTGAAAAATTAATTAAATAAGAGAATTAAATTTAAAAGATTAAATTAAAGTTCTAATTTTAGTATATTTATATTTATTTAATTTAATAATTATTATTTAAGAGTTTTGTTTTAAATAAACTCTAAATAATATTATTAACTTTGAGTAATAAATATTATTTGATTAAAAAAAAAAAATTAAATATGTGAATATTTGATTAATTAAAAACTAACTAAATTTATGTTTTAACTAAAAAGTTTAAATTAGAGGTCTAAATTTAGGAATTTGGTTAAAGAAAGATTAGAATATGATGTTATTTAACTAATTAAAAATTAATTAAATATGCACTTCAATTTAAAATATTTATTTTAAAAGTCTAATTTAAGAAGTTGGATAAAAATAGAATTAAAATATTAAAAGATTAAAGATTTAATATTGTTTTATTATGATTATCTAATAAATAATTATTAAATTAGAGTTGCATTTAAATAATGAGCTTTAATTATTCTTATTAATTTAAATAATAAACTATGCTTTAGATAGTGCTTACACTAATTAATAAGTGGAGAAAAAGAAAATATAAAATAATATTTTGATTAAAAAGTTCTTTAAATGTGCATGAAAGAACTAAATTTAAAAGATGTAATTAAAGTTCTAATTTAGGCGCATTTATATTAATTTAATTTAATAATAATTTATATAGGAGTTTTATTTTTAATAAATTCTAAATAATATTATTAGTTAAATTAATAAATATTATATTAAAAACGTCTCATGATTTAATAAGGGGGAGAGACAATTTTAATTTAATAGTTTGTTTTATAAATTGCATAAATTGTGTGCATGAACGTTAAAATATAGTAATTAAAGATAGGGTTTTTGCATGATTGCATGATCAAATCTTTGATTTGGGGAAAAATTCTTTATTAAAAAAATTAGAGCTCATTTCTAGACACATAGGTTTGGAGAAGCCAATTTTTGAAAAGAGGGTTTTCAAAGGAAAAATAAAGATTCTTGTGTGTTTGTGCATTCATTGTTTTAGCATTAGATCCAAGTAAGATCTTGTGGGTTTGTGCAGTAGTTGCTCGTTCTTTAAATTCTTGTCTTCTTTGTGTCTGTTGTATTTTTGTTTTCAGAAGTTCTCTAGGTTGAAACTCTTGTTTGAGAAAATTGATCTCCATTATAGAATTGTTTGTGATTTAATTTGAAAACTTTTAGTAAATATTGAACTTTAGAGATTTCAAAACCTAATGAATTATGAAATTCACTTTTGTATGCACTTTATGTAACATTTGATTTATTGGTGTTGTGATTTTTTGAGTTTGACTTAGCTTTGGCCAATCGAAATGTTTACCAGAGGCTCACAAGTTCTATTTTGTGATGTCATGATGATGTTTTGATCTCGATATTTTATACTCAACCACAGTAATGTGTCTGGTATGTTCTATGAGATGTTTTGATGCAATGATTATTATTGTTTTCTAGTGTTCTTGTGTAAAACTGAGGTGAATGATGTGACCTATCTGATATAACCTTTCAGTCTTTGATCAGCTGTATCTGGATTTCTTTCCAGTCATTTTATAGGACTAAGTTGTTTGTATGATTTGTTCTTGGTGATGTCATGCTATGACATGGATTGATTTATGTATACTTGATTTTGGGATCACTGTTGTTAGGATGATCATATTGGTGGAATCTGTGATTATGATAAGTGTTTTTCAATACTTGCTAGTTTCTTATTTAAGAACTGAGGTATGGTATGTGGTCTTTTGTGATCTTTTGATTTTACTAAGCTTAGGGTAAGTTATCTATATATCATGTTAGGAAGTGACTTGCAATGGAGGCTGAGGCCCAAAGTCATTGCTAGGGTAATCCATTGTAAGTTGTTTAATAAGTGAAAACACTACACTAAATGGGAATAAAATGAACCTAATAAGAGTCTTTGTATTTCCTTGCCCATGTCTCAAGCACTAGTATAGAATAGGATGGGAGTAGAGAGGATGCTTGGTTTTGACCAGGCATCGTTAGTATGCCTTGTCAGTATGAAAGGATACTAGTGCCACATAGAGTCACTAGGGGGCCAGGGTCAAGTTAGATTGCCAGGGTAAATATAGTGTTGATTCGTGTGATGATACATTCCCACTTGCATAGTAGGTTCCCTACATGTCTATGTTTGCCTCCAGGTCTAGATGTCAATTTATCTTGGAACCTTTGAGTTAGATTACTTTTAGGGTTTCCTTGACTTAGATATTACTTTTAATTTTGGATTGATATCCTATTTGGGACTTGAGACTATCTCCTCAGCACGGTGGGAGTGGACCTTTTTGGGTTCCACAAGGCTGGATGGTAGTGTTTTTTCTTATACCATTGAGATCTGACTGTCAGATGCCACTACTAGATGTTTTTGTGCAAATGTTCCTTTCTATCTATTCTTGTATTTCTATGATGGATGATTGTACTATTTTATTATATTTGATTTCATAAGATCTTAAGAGATGATGTAATTTATTTCATGATGTATATTATTTCAGCCTTTCATCCCCTATAACTTGTACAATGGATAATTTTGCATTCTGTTTATTACCAAGTGGCATCATATATAATTGTATATTATTTAAATAGATTCATACTGATATATTATTATTTTATGTGGATTTATTATATATTAGATTTATTATTAATTAAACTTAAATGTGATTCAATGTCATGGTACCCTTAAGAATTGTAATATGTTTTATGGTATGTTACTGCTTTCACTACTTTATGATTGTTGTGCATGTTATTCTTTAAAAAAAATTGTGCAAAAAACTTAGTAAAACTTTAGGTTAACTTCTTTTGGGTCACATGGCAGGGTGTTAGAGAGAGAGAGATGGGAGAGGTGTTGGAATTTCTTAGAATAATTGAGAGGGGGGGTGAATCAATTATCCAAGGTCCAGATGTATATATAAATTTTTTCATAGCTTAGTGAACCCATAAAAATATTTATGGTGCATGTATCCATAAGATTATGAAATCACTTAAAATTTGTAGGTTATTTTCAAATCAATTTGCAAAAATGTAAACATGAAATGTAATAGATTCAACAACACATTTGACACAATGATTTACATGGAAACCTAATTTGGGAAAAACCATCAGTAATGTGCTACTCTTTTTCACTCTTCTGGAGTGATGCCCTATGGAAAGCCAACCCTATTAAAGGTCACAATACACATTGTTAAATGTGACCTTATTTAAGGATTTCAATCACTTTGTTAGGAATGAACCTTGTTAGAGGACTTTACACCATTCACTTGGAATGTCACTTGGTTAAAGGATTTACAAATGACTGTTAGGTCAACCTTAATCCAAAGGATTTACCCTAGACTAATATAATTATTAGAGAGTAATAGTAAGGCTTTTATCTAATAATAACTTACAACTCCATTTACAGGTTACAGATCACTATTTTAGTCCTCCATTCTACTTGTCTTTCACACATTTCAGCTCTACTAGCTTGTTCACCCTTCAAGCATTCATACCCTCAAGCCTTCTTTCTTAACATGCCAATACATACTCTTCACTTAGGTCACTTGATGAAGCAATACCCTTAACTCCTTGTCTTCTTTAGGTTCTCACACATGACAACCCTTGCTTCTATCTACTTGGCTTTCACACATTTTAGCTCTGGAAGCTTGTTCACCCTTCAAGCATTCATACCCTTAATCCTTCTTGCTTAACATGCCAATGCATACTCTTCACTTAGGTCACTTGATGAAGCAATACCCTTAACTCCTTGTCTTCCTTAGCTTCTTGTAGATGACAACCCTTGCTTCTAACCAACCATCCCTATAAATAGAGAATTAACATCTTTTGTCGTTCATTCTCCATCATCCAATTTAGAGTTAGGGTAGACTAAGTAGGATTCAATGAATCTACCCCTTATTCCACATCACTTCTAGAATCTTCTCCTTCAATCCTCTTTGAATTCATCTCAAAATAGTTTATCATGAATTCTGCCCCACCATCTCATCAATCTTATCTTCCACCTAGTTCACACAATCAAAGAAAATAATTTTTTTAGCTCAGATCCATCAAATTCATGATCTTTCTAATAATGCTGACACTTGACATTAATTTTCTTCTGATGCTCAACACATAGTGTGTTGATTGACATACTCTAAAAAATCACTTGGCATGAACTAATGTTTATTAGTGCTTGACATCAACTAAACTTTACTTGGCATCCACTATTTTTCTAGGCATACACTAAAATGAACTTTTTCTCAGCTCCAACTGATTTTTTCTCTTGGCTTGCACTAAGTTTTCTCAACACCTACTATCCATTTGGTCAAGCTTGGTAGAAAAACTTTGTTTAACTTGTTCTTTTGAACTTTCTTAGTGTAACCAATCTTTGCAACCTTAAGTAGATTATCAATGCACTATGATATCACTATCTTAGTTGATTCTTGTACTCCTTTGTATATCATAAGTCAACCTTTCCTCTAGGTACTTTTGTTACATCTTTTTGATCAAATCCTCTTATCAATCAAACAAGTGATAGTACTTAAATCATATAAGCAGTTGTCTTACCAACAAAAACAAGGTTTGACATCAATGACAAAATCATAATTGAAACATATTTTTCATACTTGTATCAGGTTGTCTTCAACAATCTCCCTCTTTGGCATTGATGTCAAACCAAACTGACTTGGTTAAAATAGTTAGACCAACAAAATACCAAAAGGAAAATAATTCACTCTCCCTCTATTAGCAACTTTCATCTTCTGAATAGGTTATAAAATTATTTTGTGTCATCCTTAAAACTCCCTCTAAATTAATTCTTATATCTCCCTTCTACAATATCTCCCATATCTCCCTCTTACTAAGTAGATGAACTTAGCTGATACACTATCCTTCTCACTAGTCAACATTTTCTCCCTCATATTGTGTGTTAGGATTTCTCCCTCTTTGTTTAATCTCTTGTATTTCTTTCTTCAGGATCAATTTAACTCTTGTATTTCTCCCTCTTTAACAAAAATGCCAAATACTTGCCATCTTGATATGTAGATATGAAATTCTTTAGTTTCTCATGTGTCACCTTGCTTGTGACTAATTTTAAGCTTCAACTCTTTGATTACTTTAGGAAACTCCTATAATGAGATCCACTGCATCAATTTCTAACATATGAAAATCAAATTGTTTGATGCAGGAAACTCCTTTTGTTACTTAGATAGCCTTTGATAGGGGTATCACCCCTAGTTTACCTATTAGATACTCATTAGCATCCTTAGGTAATGCTTTTGTGAAGATACCAACAACTTGTTCTTTTGTGTTAACATATTCCATCTTCACCTCCTTAGCTTGAACTAATTCTCTCAACTAAGGATACTTGATTGCAATGTGCTTAGTCTTTGTGTGCATCATAGTATTCTTTGATATATTTATAGCACTTGTATTATAACAATAAAGTGTCACTGGTTTAGTGATCTCTTCCTTCATACCTTTGAGCAACTATTTGATCCATACAATATTTGTACAATTTACGGTAGCAACAACATATTCAACTTCAACAGTAGATTGTTAAGTGTATTTTTTTTTCTTGCTAGTCCATGTAACCAACCTCTTGCCTAAAAAAATGCTCCTCCACTGGTGCTCTTTCTATCATCAATGTTTCCAGCCTAATTAGCATCAGTATAGGCTCTTAATTCAAATTTTTTATTTTTCTTATAGTATAGACCATATTCCTCTGTTCCTTTTAGATATCTCATTATTCTCTTCAGAACCATCAAATGATTCTCCCTGGGATTAGTAGAGAATATTGGAACTATCCCTACAGATAATGTAATATCAGGTCTGCTATGTACTACAAATTGTAATTTTCCAATCATAGACCTACACAATGTTTGATTCACCTCAGCTGAATCATCATTCTTTGACAATTTATGTCCTATCACCATAGGTGTACTTACAAGTTTGGAATCCTCCAATCCAAAAGTTTTTAGTATCTCCTTAACATACTTAGACTGAATGACGTAAATACCATATTTCATCTGATGTACTTGCAAACCCACAAAGAACTTGATCTCTCCAAACATAGACATTTCAAATTCTTTCTTCATTTCATTTGCAAAAACCTTACATAAAGCATCTTGACCTCCAAATATGATATCATCAACAAAAATTTTAGATAAAAAAATACCTTTTCCTTTCTCTATCTTCATATACAAATTGTTATTATCATTAGTCCTTTCAAATCCAATCTTCACAAGATACTTATGAAGTCTCTCATACCATGCTCTTGATTATTGTTTCAAACCATATAAAGCTTTGTGTAATCTACATACCATGTTCTTATTGTTAACATCAAAAAATTATTCTAGTTGTTCTATGTAAACTTCTTCCTCTAATACACCATTCAAAAATGTAGATTTAACATCCATTTGATAAACTTTGAAACCTTTGTATGTAGAATAAGTAAGTAGAGTTCTTACTGTAGACACCTAAATCTGATTACATCACTTAAGTAATCCTATTTAGTCATCTCCTAAGGCATCATTAATTAAGTATTTAATATTTAATTAATCTATTGTCATCCCCTAGTTAATTAGTTAATTTAATAAACTATAGTCCAATTGATAAAATTAAAAGATCACCCAAAATCAATTTATCAATTAAATCACTATTCCTCTATTAAATTGAATAAATCTTCAAATCTATTCAATTTAATTCTATATCCCCATTTTATTAAATAAATCATTTAATAAAATATCTAAAATCCTAAGATCCTCCCTAAACCCTATCCTAACCCCTAATCCAACTCATTCACACATACTAACCTCACTTAGCCACCTAACTAACCCAACCCATCAAATCTAAGCCACTTACCCCCTAATCCCCCTCTAATCCAAGTCTAATCCTCTTATAATCATGTGCACAATCATAAACATGGGTTAAGACTTGCTAACCCAAGCCAAAGTCAACAATCTCATTCTCCTCTCACCCTCCAACATTTATGACCCAAGCCAAAGTCAACAATCTCATTCTCCCCCCAACCATCTCTATTTATGACCCAACCATCTCCATTTATGACCCAACCATCCCCATTTATGGCTTAACCTCCTTCATTACTCCTTTGACCAACCCATATCCTACCCTCTCACATCCAATCACCCTATGACATGTGTCACCTCTTAATTGGCTTCAAACAAGCACAATCCATGTGCTTCCCTTTGACTGCATCCTAGCCCTCCCTCACCATCTTGCCATCCTTGCATCTTGACCATCCATCCCTCTACCCCTTGGCCTATAAATAGAAGTCTCTCCCTTCACAAACATCATCCACTTTTCAAGAAAACTTATAATGCTATTTTAAGAGCCTAAAAACTACTAAAATACTATTATAATGCTGAAATACCTCCATGAATCCATTGTTAAAACCTTGCCTCATCCACTCCATCTATCCATCTAAAACTTGAGCATACATGTGAGCATGCATATTTTAATCAGGGATAAATCCTTTGTATCACGTGTTATGCCATTAGGAGCCTACCATTCTTGGTTTGCTTCCTTTTGTGGTGCTAACCCTCGGTCCTATCTTAAGTGTTAGCTTGCTTAGTATTGTTAATGCTTTCATTTAATAGTTAGTATTCATATTTGTAACGCCCTGCTCAGGAACCCAAGAGAAATAAACCTAATATGTTACAATGTTTACTGAACTATTTTTTTTTTTAAAAAGTTTAAACAACATCAAGATAACATTAATGCGGAAGCAATAAGAACATAAACATCAAATACACATTTGCAATTACAGATACAGTTTCAATTCCTCGAGGATTCCTTTACGTTGAGTCACATTTAATAATTTTAAATTAATTAGTTTAAGTTCCAAGTACAATGTCTCAAGATCATAAAGGAATAACAGATACATAATCGCATAAGAAAATGCATAAGTATAAAAAATACAATGAAATTACATCCAATTAATAACATCCACTGCACATGTCACATGGTATGTGAGAATAGATACAATACATTAGAATACATGATAACATATATACATCATCTGAAAAGAAGTCTCTGAGATAAGAAATAAGAATGATAAAGGTACATCTTTTGCAACGAACATCCAATAGCTAGCAACATGAAGGGGAACCCAAATGGTAAGAAGACACTACCTCCTGACCGCTTGGTTACCTAGTCAGGCTTCCACTCCCACCGTGCAGGGAAGATAATGAATGATCCACATATGGCTATCAAACATAAAACATTCTTAGGCAAGGTACCCCTAATAGCGAAAACTACCTCAAAGGTAACACATACTGTAGACACCTAAATTTGATTACACTATTTTAGTAATCCTATTTAGTTATCTAAAAAGGCATTATTAATTAAATTTCTATTTAATTAATCCTTTGTCATCCCCTAGTTGATTAATTTAATTAATCATCTATAGTCCTAATTGATAAATCAAATAATCTATTATTTATCAATTAAATCCTTTTCTCCTATCTAATTCCAAAAATCCCCATTTATTAAATAAATCTATTTGATAAATGAAATCCTCAAATTCAAAAACCCCTAACCTATCTCTAAACCTCCATTTAGCCTAATCCACCCCATCCACCCATACTAACCAAGCTTAGCCACTAACTCACCCACCTTCATTAATGCCATCCACTTGCACATCTCTAACATCCCTAATCTAATCCTAAACCCAAGCCTAATCCACCCCCTAATTTTGTCACATTCCTTAAACAAGTTTAAGACTTTCCTAATCCAAACCAAAGTCTCCCCTCAAAAAACCCAACCACTAAGTCATGAGTGCTCTTACAAAACATAAAAGACTCTTACAAGCCCACTCATGACTCTTACACCCATCTTCCACACTCTTCCCTCTTCCACACTCATTCCTCTTACATCCCTCTTACATACTCAACCCCACTCATCATGCCTTTAACCAACCCTTTACCCTACCCTCTCACACTCATCCTCCTTGTGACAAGTGTCACCTTCCCATTGGTGCTAAACAAGCACAATCCATGTGCTCTCCTTTGAGTGCATCCTAGCCCTCCTTAAGCCTTCATCCATCCTTGCATCTAAGCCCTCCATCCCTCTACCCCTTAGCCTATAAATTGAATCCCATCCCAAGCCATTTCATCAACAATCTTTGAGCTAAAGTTACCATGCTATTTTGAGAACCAAATCCATCAACCATACCCTTATAATTGAGAGCTCACAAAGCTACCAATTTGCCATTACCCATCTCCATTGAAGCAGCTTTTGAGCATCTTGAGCATACATCCACAACAAAAGGACACATCTACAGAATCAAGAAAGCATGGAGTGTTTTCTCTTGTGAGGTTTGCACTTCTTGTTCTCTTTCTTTGTCTAAGCATATATGTGAATTTAGTTTTTGGTTTGTGAATGTTTACTTTATTTGTTAATGTTCTTTGCATACTAATTCTTGTTCTACATTTTGGCACGCCCGGTGAGACCCCACTATGGGTCATTTAATCATCTATTTTCATCTATATGTCATTTTTCTAACCACCTAATGTTTTTTGTTGTTTGAGTGTGTTGTGAGGGTGTTTTGCTTGTTTTTGCAGGTTAAAGAACGCACTTAGGAAGAAGAAATACCATCTAAAAAAAAAAGAAATTCGTGTTTTGGCAACCTGTTCTATCTGCGAAAATCCGCGTCTGCGAAAATCGACGTCTGCGAAAATCCGCGTCTGCGCAAATCGACATCTGCGAAAATCTGCATCTGCGAAAATCGACGTCTGTGAAAATCTACGTCTACACAAATCAACATCTGCGAAAATCCACATCTGCGTAAATCAGCGTCTCTGCTTGTCACCTATTTTCTGTGCCGCAAAATCTGTTCTATCGTCTTCGAATACTAGCGTATCTTTATTTCTGCACTTTGTAGCTTAAAAAAAAAAAGAAAAGAAAAAAAAAAAGAAAAAAAAAAAAAAAAGAGTATAAATCAAAATTTGACTTTTAGTGGTTCCATAGGATTTAGACCATTTTAAGCATTTTTACGTGTAGAAAAAACAACAAAAAAAGTTAAAATTTTTTTTCCCATAGTTAATCTCTCATTTTTGAAGATTTTGGCTAACTAACTAAATTGCTTTTTTTTTGTCTCATTGCAAGTTGGAGCACATATGGAACCACTAACCATGTTTCTTGCAGGTTTTCATGTTGCTAAAAAATGAACTTGAATGTTTAACCATTTGTCTTTGAATGCATGTTGCTAAAAAATAAAATTGAATGGTTAAACACATTTTCCATTGAATGAATGTTGCTCAAAACACACTCTTGAATGTCATGGATTAAAATCAACTTTCCTTGGAATGCATGCTTAAAACAAAAAATCCAATCTTGAATGCCAAGGATCAATTAACCATTACAATATCAAATACTTCATTTGGAGTTTCTAAAATTGAACAAAACAAATCTCTTTTTCACATGCAATCTAGGTAAAGTTTGATTTTTGGACATTTAAGAAACTTTGTTAAGTTAAAATACAAATTTACAAAAATCAATTTGAGTAGTTCCTTGGACTCACCTCTTTTCTAATCACCCATCAAATATTAACCATTGGTTGCAATCTCAGCGCCATTTATGGGGATGGGTCTACTTGAAAAAGGTGTTAAATGTTCCACAATCTAACTCACTCACTTGGTCTTTGAACGTTTGCTTTAACTTTATCAAAATTCTTAAATGGCCAAAACTCTAGATTAAATCAATCACACTTCAAGTTTGGGCACTAAAATTGAACAACAACTGACGTGGAGAGCCTTTGGGCATGCGCTTGAAATCGAATCTCACATACTTTTGTTTTGGGCTTAAAACAAACTCACACTCAATCTTGAATGCCTTAAAGAAAATTAATCGATACTTGACGTGGAGGGCCTCCGGGTGCGCGAGTTTGCTTTTGTTGACCCTAACTCTTCTTATTGTTTGCATTCTTTGATTGATTTACTTTTGTTGGCGCTTCAAGTTGGAATTGAACATTGTCTCTTAAACATGAGTGCTTGCAAAGTCTAGATTAGCACACATAAGAGTCAATTGGTAAAAGAACAAGTGTGTTTTTTAGCCCAAGCTCATCCGAGTCTTCTCTCCCCTTGTCGTCTTTTGAGGCCATCTTGGGTGCATAAGATTAGGATCCAAAACCTTGTTTCTTTTTAGGAGGCCTGCTTGGGGATTTCATCACCCCTTGGACGACCTCAACTCCAGCGTTCTGGCAGAGTATAAGAATCGGGAGGTGAATCGAAAGACACCTCTCTTGGGATCAAGATTTTTTCATTTGGGCTAAGCCTCAAGGAACTTTATACCCTTGAGAAGTGAAAGAGGAGAAGTGGGTTACCGCTCCTCTCGGCTATGTGACATCCTTTTGGTCTCATCTACAGATTTGGGCCTCATGTACCTTGCATATATCGAGGACTCCCTAGCTAAACCAATTGTCTGCCTTGCAAAAAACCATCTAGGATGTTAATGTGTTTGGAGTGACTGATCGAAAAATTTGTAGAACATACACACTCCTTGGCGCAAGTATCACATTCTGAGAACCACAAACTTCTATCTGGGTGTTCCTATCTATTGCTTGTTTTTATTTTACTTGTTGAATGAATGTTTGCCAAACTTGGTCAATCCTAGCTTAGGGCACACTTAGCGTAGTCACTGCCTATTTTGGAAGTTGAACAAGTTGAAGCAAAACAACTGAGATTTTTCTCAAAGCCAAGCAAATTTAGGAATTTATGTCGGAACAACCCAAACCCAAACAGAAGTTTCACAAGGTCAAACTCAAGCCATCTCTAGCATACCAAGAACTTTCAGCCAAGAGAAAAGAGATAACACCAAGCCCACGAATTTCCAAACTCCACAAAGCAAAGGACAAAGCTACTAACGAAGCACTTCAAGAGGCCTGGTTAGAGTGCACCATCAAATTTAGCCAACATCCAGGAGTTAATCCTGCTTATGCCTTACCAACTAGACATGATTTCTATGATTAGACACCCTTGTTTCTCCACATCTTCTTGGATAAGCTTCACTTTAGAGTCATCTTTGTAGAAAAGCCAGCCATCTTAGGTTATCCCCTTAAGCATTATTAGCTCATCCATCTCATTTAGAATCAAACCATCTAGCCAGCAATCCAAAATCTGCACATCTAAGCTTTCAAAATTGTTGTCACCTTGCTAAAAGTTTGCCATTCCTAAAATCTTCCAAATCCACCAATCTCACCAAGGTTATCCCTTTGACAGAGCTTTGTCTAGGGTAATCTAGCTTTGTCACTTGTTATCCCTCATCACCTTGAGCTAAAGGTTGGGATCCACAAGTGGTCAATCTCGTGTTCTTCCTAAAGGATCATTAGTCTATCCTTAAGTTGACACAATCACCACCAAGCTTGTACATAGGAAAGCAGACCTTTTGTGCTTTGACAACATATCTTTGAAGTTAGAATCCCCAACCCAATCCTCCTTAGGTTTTGTCATATAGCTTTACCTCAACCTAGGAAATCATTTGCATAGAAAAGCCTTCCCCCTTTTGCATCCATCAGCATTATTGCATCTCATCCCTAGGAGCATTTTTCATGCCACCCGTCACTCGCTTAGCCAAGAAGAAAGAAACAATGGAGCCCTATCATTTGGATCGAACAGCCTCACCCCCCTTGAGCACTCAGCCATCCTTTAGCCCAGAGCAAGCTATGCCATCACCTACTGACATTGAAGCTTTCATGAACCAACTAGGAAATGCAGTATTGGTAAACACCATTATAGACAAAAACAAAGAGACAATCATGGCTAATTTTGGAAGGGACAATGTAGGAACCTTTGACTTCAGAAGACCCCCTCCATTATCAGATCCATCTCACCCGTTGCTTGGGCAGCTGCCACCACCCATAGGCTCTTATGATCCAAATTATCCTCAATATATTCCAAAAGAAGAGCCTCCAGCCAATCCATATGACCCAATAGACCCAAACATACCATCATCCACCCAAGTTGAAATCTCCATGCCGCAAGCCAACCCAGCCACCACCACTCCATCCTTGGTTCATACCTCTCCGCTCCAAACCCCCTTTACCCAAAACACCTCACCGTTCACCCCCTTCACTATTGTTGCTGCTCCCCAACCCAGCCTTCCAAATCCACCCATCTCCCAAATTAGTGCTAGCATCTTTGGCCAACCTCAGCAATATACAACAGGGATGCCACCCATGGGGCCAAGTAATCAACCTTTCATTGCCCCCAGCTTGTTCACCATAGCCCAAAGCACAATCCCATCATTTCCATTAGGTCTTGGGAGCTCAATACCACCAGCCACAAATCCACAAGCTACTACCTTCACTCCACAAAGCTATCAAATCCCACAAGCTACTGCCAATCTTCTACCAAGCTCCCAAGTGACCCCAGCTCCCGCCACCACTATACCAAGCTTCCAAATCTAGCCACAAAGCTATCAAACCCCATCAGTTCCATTCCCAAGCTTTCAATTCCCACCACCTCCACCACCAACTAATCCATTACCTCCAATTACCAACTACTTTTCAATGCCACTTCTAGGAGGTAATCCACCACCCCAACCAACTGCTAATTATTTTCAGATACCATCCCAAATGGGGGCACAACCCACATATATTGGTCAAACCCCACAAGCCCTCCTATCCTTTCCCCAAGCCTCACAACCATCTTATACCTTACCTCCAAAAAGCAATCCATTTATCCCACAGCCAGCTTATGTTCCTCAATCCCAACCTCAAATCCCATATCAACAGCAAGCCTCGCAGCACATGCAGTAATATGCGCCACCTCCCCCTCAACAACCCGTCATCCACCATGCAGCTGCCTAAACAATGTACAATCCCTATCAGAAAATCCCTCACAGCCATCCATATTCAGTGGCCCCATCCAACACATACCTACCTCAAGGCACTCCTACATTGGGGGTACCCCAACCATCACCTATCAATTCAGAGTGGGAGCAAATGAAGACAGCTCTAAAAGCCATCCAAGAAGGGAATGATCCAAAGACATTCAAGTTTGAGAATGTGTGTCCTTACCCATTTGATAGAGCCATTACCATGACACCATTTTCCAAACACTTTGAGGTACCTAAATTTGACAAATTCAGAGGAAAAGGAGACCCTGTCACACATATCAAAGAATTTTACATGCATTACCAGGATGTGGCATACAATGATGTCTTCCTCTTGTGCCTTTTTCCCAAAAGCTTGGCTGGACCAGCTCTTGAATGGTTTTATAGAATCCCCTATGGCACAATTAAAAACTTTGCTGAATTATCTGAGGCATTTGTAGCCCAATATGCCCATCTTGTTGAAACAGAGCTATCAATAGTTGATCTTGTCCACACCAAGCAAAAAGGTGGAGAAAGCCTTGCCGAATACCTACAAAGATGGCAAACCCTTACCACCCGCATATCCTGCACCTTGCCAAAATGCCATGTGGTGAAAATGTTTATTGATAATGCACATCCCAGCTTGGCTCACCACATGACCATGAACTGTTTACAGACCTATAAGGATATCAAAGAGAAAGGAATGATTCTTGAGCAAGGACTCATCAAAGATGGTGTGGTAAAGATTTACAAAGAGGCCAACCAATATCAATCACATTCTAATGACAAGTCTAGGTATTGGAACAAAAACAAGCATGTTGCAATAGATGGGGTTACTGATACCAGACATGTGAATATCATTGGTCATTCTCAAAACTAGTCTAACCCACCATATCAAACAAACAACCAACAAGCTATCAATTACCAGCAACGAAATAACCAAAGCTATCAAAACCACAATACAAGACCCAACTTTCAAGGATCTAACAATCAAGCTAATGCCATCAATGTAGCTGCAGGGCAAAAGCCCAGATTCCAACCTGCACCTAGAAAATATACACCCCTTGGTGAGCCATTGGATATTATTTTTGAGAAATTGGCTAAGGAAAACCTCATCAAATTTCCACCTACCCAGCAAATTGATCCAAGCCAATCCAAAGCTGCATGGTACAAGGACAATGAGTATTGCAAGTTCCATAGGGTAAACGGTCACACCACCCTCAGATGCATGAAACTGAAAGACTATGTGCAGGACCTCATTGATCGGAAGGAAATCACTGTTGGTGCCCAAACCTCTCCCAATGCAAGCTTACAGATTTATCAAAATGCTTTTCCTCCACACAACAACCAAAATACTGGAAACGCACCTATCCAAAACAACACCAACAACCGCCAGCCAAACCAACAGCATGGGAAGAAAAATGACCACACTTCATCCTATATAGACTATGGTAGCCTTATAGGTTGTATATCTGAGAAAGAGCCTTCTGTCAATGTTATCAATATCCGAGGACCAGACAATGAGTGTGCGGTCACCACTCGAAGAGCGCGATTTAACATTGCAGGCCCACCAGTTTCATCAGCACCATCAGCTCCATCAAAAAGTCGATACAATATCTTGGAACACCTTGGGAACATGCCAGCCCAAATATCCATTTTAGACCTTCTTCGCACTAGTCCTGTGTACAAAGACATCCTTGAGAGTGATCTCATAAAATCCCGTGTCCCTTCTGATATCAATGCTACTGATTTTCATAATCTTGTTGGACACCTTTCATCCTCATGTGCCCTGTCTTTCAAACCCACCGACATACCCATGGTTGAGCCAGATCACACCCTTTCACTTCGCATAGCCATCATGGTATCCAATTTTGCCATGAAAAGAGTAATGATAGATAATTGATCAACCTTGAACATTTGCACCCTAAAATTTATAAAACAAGCTGGGTATACTGAGGCAGATATGATCAGTGAGGTTATCACCATCAAAGCTTATGACAACTTGGAAAGGACCACAGAAGGGACTATTTTTCTACCAATCAAGGTTGGGCCGGTCATCCTAGAGACCGTTTGCCATGTTGTTGATCTAAACCTACCATTTAACATCCTCCTCGGTCGCCCATGGATTCATGCTATGAAGGCCGTTCCATCCACCTACCATCAGTGCATCAAATTTCTGCATCAAGGAACTGAGGTAACCATCCACGCCGATCCAGAACCCTTTGCTTACTGCAATGCAGTTGAAGCCTCATATACAAACCATTGCCCTGGAATAGACATCGGCACAGCCATCGCCAGCTCATCCCACACTTGTAATGACACAGAAACCATCCTCGCCTCCACCCTATCTACTGTAAAGATCAACAACAAAGGCTATGGAGAATATAGTCTATCAGATGCATTTGTTGTTGGAGCAATCCCACTTGATCCACATACCCATGGACGGCCAACATATCACAAAGCTAAGGAGATTCCACCTCCTTGATACAAATGGTTTGGCCCAACCACCTTTGTATCCTCAAAAATGCCTCTTCATGAGGAGCTCACTCTAGATATCAACAATTGGTTACATAAGGATGCCCCTCCAAGAAATCAAGAACACCTTGATCACTTCAGCCAGAAGTATTCCCAACAACATAAGCTCATCACTGAAAAATGGAACTATCAAGGAGGTGGACTAGGACCAGAAGAAAGGGGCATGCAATGTCCCATCGAAGCACATAATTGGGAAACGAAGTCAGGTCTTGGCTTTGGCATACCCACAACTGGGGGCACCAACGAGAACAGTCACATTTTTTCGAACATTCACTGTGACCTTGTCGAAATCAAAGACATTCTTGAGGAAGTTGAAAAGAGAGCCTACGATGATATCCCAGACCAAATCTCCCTAGGAGACTCTGTTGTCCGAGAACTATCCATCCATCTCATTGACCTACCACTCGCTCATCCACAACTCATAGATTGGGACCAACCAAGTGTCATACATATTGATGAGTTTGCATCAGAGGAAGCACTTCTAAGATTCATGGGAGCCAAAACTCCTCATAAGAAGAAAAAGCCAGATTCTGCCTATATATACAAGCTAGATCCCAAGGGGTATTTTGGAGAAAATCCCCAACCTAGTTTCGATACACCCAAAACTGGAACTAAGGTAAATCTGGGACTAGCTAAGGCAGCGAAGAGAACCCCTCAGCAAGAAAATCCAGAGCCACAAGAAAAACATGAGGATTTAGTATTGCCTCCTCAAGATAATCGACCAGAGGTGTCTTCTATTCTAATAGAGGATACTAGAGAAGTCAACATTGGTTCTTCAGAGATCCCTAGAATTGTTCACATTGCTGCATCCCTATCACAAGACCAAGCTAACCTCCTCTTTGAGGTTTTACGAGAGAACATTGGCCAATTTGCATGGTCATATCAGGACATGCCAGGACTTGATCCAAAGCTTGTAGTTCATCATCTTGCAGTCGATCCAAAGATCAAGCCCGTCAAACAAAAGCTTAGAAAAATGCACCCCAAGGTGGCATTACTAGTCAAAACTGAACTAGAAAGAATGTTAGCTGCTAAGGTTATCTGACCTATCGACTACTTAGAATGGATCTCCAACATGGTCTCTGTCACTAAGCCTTCCGATGACATCAGAATCTGCACTAATTTTAGAGATCTTAACAAAGCTTGTCTAAAGGATGATTTTCCCTTGCCCAACATAGATATGATTGTAGATCTTACAGCTAGACATGAAATTCTGTCCCTTATGGATGGATTTTCTAGGTATAATCAGATCAAGATTGCAGAAGAGGACCAACATAAGACAACATTCACTACCCCTTGGGGAACCTTTTGCTACACCATGATGCCTTTTGGCCTAAAGAATGCTGGGGCTACCTATCAAAGAGCTATGACAGCCATTTTCCATGATCTTATCCATAGCATTTTGGAGGATTATGTGGACGATATCCTAGTCAAATCTCACACCTTCATGGATCATCTTGCTGACCTGGAGAAAGTCTTTGATAGGTTGGCCCAATATCATCTCATGCTAAATCCCAAGAAGTGTGTCTTTGGGGTCACATCTGGCAAGCTTCTAGGCTTCATAGTTTCTAAACGATGTATAGAGATCGACCCCAAAAAGGTCAAGGCTATCTTAAACATGCCTCCTCCCCAGACACTGTGACATCTTCGCTCTCTTCAGGGAAAACTTCAATCTGTCCGGCGCTTCATCTCCCAACTTGAAAATAAGTGTACACCATTTTCACACTTCCTAAAGAAGAATGAAAACTTCAAGTGGGATCTTTTATGTCAACGCAGCTTCGATCAGCTCAAGCAGTATCTCACCAATCCCCCTATCTTGGTTCCACCAGTTCCTGGTCGTCCCTTGATCTTGTATATATCAGCAACACCTACTGCTCTAGGGGCACTTCTAGCACAACATGATGATTATAGTAGAGAGAGAGCCATCTACTATATTAGTAGAACCCTAGTTGGTTATGAACTCAATTACACTCCTATGGAAAAAGCTTGCTTGGCAGTTGTTTTCTCAACTCAAAAGCTTTGCCACTACATGCTAAGTCATACCATCCAACTAGTCTCTAAGATTGATCCTCTCAAGTATATGCTCTCTAGAACAACACTCACAGGTCGGCTAGCAAAATGGGTTATGCTACTAAGTGAGTTTGACATCCAGTATGTGGATAGAAAGGCAATTAAAGGGCAAGCTATAGCAGATCACCTAGCTGATGCACCTCTAGTAGATGCATATCCTTTGCTCACAAAATTCCCAGAAGAGCATATCTGCCTAATTGAAGAATAGCCCCCATGGAAGCTTTATTTTGATGGCTCATACACCTCTCATGGATCAGGGGCAGGAATATTATTAGTTACACCTCAAGGAGATTACATTCCAAAAGCCTTCAAGCTACAATTCCCTAGCACCAACAATATAGCAGAATATGAAGCTCTTGTAGCAGGATTAAAGATAGTTGCAGAATGGAATATCACTGAGTTACAAGTCTTTGGTGATTTCCAGCTCATCATCAAACAAGTCTTAAATGAATATCAAACCAAAGATGAAAAGCTATTACCCTACAAAGAGCTAGTTGATCAGCTGACCCAGCATTTTACAAAGCTTCAGTTTACACAAGTGCCTCGAATGCAAAATAAGGCAGCAGATGCCATGGCCACTATCGGCTCGCTCTTGGAAATTCCCCAAGAAGCTACATAGTATGAGTTTTTAGTTGAGAAGCTCCTCACACCTGCCTATGCGAATGAGGATTCAAACCGTGTTTGTATCTTGGTTGGTCCCCAATCCCCTTAGTACCATGAAATTCACGCTTACCTTAACGATGGTATCATATCCCCTCACCTCACACATACCCAATGCCAGAACCTCATCCAAAAATCATCCCGCTATGTTATCATAGCCAATACCCTATATCGTCGGGGTTATCACGATACTCTCTCTCGATGTTTAGATGAAAATGAGTCCGCGATGGCATTAAAAGAAGTACATTCTGGACTTTGCGGTGCCCACACGAGTGGTATTGTCCTAGCACGACAAATCCTTAGAGAAGGCTACTATTGGCCTACCATTGAAGAAGACTCTTGTGACTTTGTCAGAAAGTGTCTCCCATGTCAACAGCATGCAAATCTTGTGCACGCTCCAGCACAGGATCTACAACCTATTGCACCACCTTGGCCTTTTGCTTGTTGGGGCCTTGATCTAGTTGGAACTATCACACCTCTCTCATCTGATGGACATAAGTGGATAATAATAGCTACAGACTATTTCACTAAATGGGTGGAAGCAGTCCCCCTAGTCTCAGCTACAGGAGTCCAAGTCTCCAAGTTCATCTTGTACCACATTGTTTGCCGCTTCGGCATCCCATCCACCATCTTCACTGACCACGAAGGTAACTTTGAAAATCTCAACATGGAAGAATTATGCACTTCCCTCCGCATCCATCACCGCTTTTCTAGCCCATATTTCCCACAAGGTAACGGCCAGGCAGAGGCAACTAATAAAACCCTCCTCAAAATCCTAAAGAAAGTTGTCAATGATTCTGGCCGTGATTGGCACCTTCAAATAAATTCGGCTCTATGGGCCTATCGAACTTCCTTCCGTACATCCACAGGCACAACTCCATACTCCCTAGTCTATGGTGCCGAAGCAGTATTACCTATAGAAGTTGAACTTCCCTCACTACACATATCTTTGCGAGGGCAAATCTCAGATGAAGAATACAGAGTAGCTCGAATCACCCAGCTAGATCTCTTAGATGAGAAGAGACAACAAGCCTATGACCATCTCACAGTCTATCAAACTCGTCTCAAAAGGAATTTCAACAAGAAGGTGCTCCCATGACACTTTCAGCCAGGTGACATGGTCCTCAAAGAAAATATGAAAGTCCAAGCAGATCGAGAAAAGAAAGGCAAGTTTGAACCTACATGGCTTGGTCCCTATGTGGTTACTGCCTCCTTTGGCTCTGGAGCTTATCAATTATCTACACCAGAAGGAGAACTCTTGAATGATCCCACTAACATCATTCATCTCAAGAAGTTCTATGCTTGAAGATCCTTGGTATACCCAGCTTTTGAAAAATACAAAAAAATAATAGTAAAGAGAAATAAGTGTCCAATGGTGAAAACTTGGCAATTCAAGCACCTTGGATAGGTACCTTGGTGAAAACCTAGTAATTCAGGCGCCTTGTGTGCTAAAGACTAATCCATTATCTATCACTATCCTATCCCTCATCCATCCACCCACCATCCCATAAAACATCTGCTTGTTCCCTTGGTGTTCCAATCAAATATCCAAAATCTGATGGAGCTTGTCAATACCTCCTATACAGCTTGTAAATCTTGTACCAAAGCTTGTATTATACCTTGTAAATCTTGTACCATACCTTGTATATATCCGAATCTTGTCCAAAGCTTATACCATATTCCAGCTTGTAAATAATCTTGTATCCTAGCCTGTATCCTATCACATGCACACACAGAATCCCATTTTCCTTAAGCTTTTCACAAACCATCTACCTATCCACCTATCAACTATTATAGACATCCCATCCTTCACAAAAATTTCCATCTCACAAAAAAAACAAAACATGAACAAACTTGTACATTTGTAACATATCTTGGTCTGTCAGCTTGTACATCCTTTTTAGCTTAGTATCATTGTATCTATCCGGCTTTCGTGTTAGTTCATCCTTGGTCAACATCTTGCACACACCGCACACCTTGGTTAGATATTCCAATGCATCCTTTAGCTAGATCTCCTGTCACCAAAGTGTTATCCTTCTTAGTTCAGCTTGCCAGACGCATCACTCATCCAGATCCATCAGCTTAGGTGCTCTCTGATAGATCCTTGCAGGATACAGCTTTCCTCATGTCTGATCTTGGTCCGTTAGTACCTCGTCCTACCCATCTCGTTGGCAAATAGTTCTCTTTTGGATTTTTTCTTTCTTTTGATTTGGGATCTTCCCTTTTGGGTCTTGAAATATCTTTTCCAAGCAATCTCCTTGTTCCCTCCTCAAGGTTACCATGATCTTCCATATCATGGTATGCTGCGAATGGGGCAATTAGAGCGCAAGGTCTTGATCAGGTCTTTTGCTTGTTTTCTTTTTTTGCTTGTGGGTTACCTAGTGTCATTTCCATGCTGCTTCCTCTGGGATTCATGTGTGATATTGGGGCAATCCTTGCGTGTTTGTTTTGAGTCAGTTCGTCAGTCCTTTGGATGGTTGGTGAAAAAGCCTTGATGTTCTTGGTAACCTTGGCAATTAACCAATAGTCCTATAGCAAATCTAGTGCTCAACTACATGGTGGTACTTCTCTTTGAAGTATCCCCCCGCTCAAAAAGCTTCAATGGATTCCCTTCATCTCCATTATCCCCCATCCATATCCTACATCTGTCGCTCCTACCCCAGCTTATGCATCAGTATCTCTTTGAATCACTCCTCACGCTTAGCTTTAGGGATCCACAATCCTAGTCTTAGGGATCCACCAATCAAATCAATCCACCAAGCCTCATCTTTCGAGATCCACAATCCTAGTCCTAGGGATCTTCGAAACCCATCTTTCGCCAGTCTAACTCTTTGAAATCCTGTTGCATCAGCTTTATCATTCTATCATCCATCTCCCTACCATGGATTCCTTTTATAGCGCTCCGCTCCTCCATCTCCAACCCCCAATCCTGGAAAGTCTTAAGCTTTCTTTACTATTGTGCCTCTGATTTCCCTTTATCATTCTCCCGTAGTGAGAGTTTGAACTAATTTAGCCCCTTCTCTTCGCCAACCTGCGTCTCAGCTCGTCTCAATTTCTTGTACTTTTCAAGAAGTCATCGAGCCTCATTTCTCTCCCCGCCGCCTTCTTGAGGGGGCATCATCTAAGTCTAGTCTCTCCTCTTCTTATCTGAGACTGGGGCAACCTTGTTGCTAAAACATCTTCTTCATGTTGTCTTCATTCGAACTTCTTTGAAATAATGTTGTCTCAACACTATGTCAAAGAGGGGCAAAATGTAGACACCTAAATTTGATTACACTATTTTAGTAATCCTATTTAGTTATCTAAAAAGGCATTATTAATTAAATTTCTATTTAATTAATCCTTTGTCATCCCTTAGTTGATTAATTTAATTAATCATCTATAGTCCTAATTGATAAATCAAATAATCTATTATTTATCAATTAAATCCTTTTCTCCTATCTAATTCCAAAAATCCCCATTTATTAAATAAATCTATTTGATAAATGAAATCCTCAAATTCAAAAACCCCTAACCTATCTCTAAACCTCCATTTAGCCTAATCCACCCCATCCACCCATACTAACCAAGCTTAGCCACTAACTCACCCACCTTCATTAATGCCATCCACTTGCACATCTCTAACATCCCTAATCTAATCCTAAACCCAAGCCTAATCCACCCCCTAATGTTGTCACATTCCTTAAACAAGTTTAAGACTTTCCTAATCCAAACCAAAGTCTCCCCTCAAAAAACCCAACCACTAAGTCATGAGTGCTCTTACAAAACATAAAAGACTCTTACAAGCCCACTCATGACTCTTACACCCATCTTCCACACTCTTCCCTCTTCCACACTCATTCCTCTTACATCCCTCTTACATACTCAAACCCACTCATCATGCCTTTAACCAACCCTTTACCCTACCCTCTCACACTCATCCTCCTTGTGACAAGTGTCACCTTCCCATTGGTGCTAAACAAGCATAATCCATGTGCTCTCCTTTGAGTGCATCCTAGCCCTCCTTAAGCCTTCATCCATCCTTGCATCTAAGCCCTCCATCCCTCTACCCCTTAGCCTATAAATTGAATCCCATCCCAAGCCATTTCATCAACAATCTTTGAGCTAAAGTTACCATGTTATTTTGAGAACCAAAGCCATCAACCATACCCTTATAATTGAGAGCTCACAAAGCTACCAATTTGCCATTACCCATCTCCATTGAAGCAGCTTTTGAGCATCTTGAGCATACATCCACAGCAAAAGGACACATCTACAGAATCAAGAAAGCATGGAGTGTTTTCTCTTGTGAGGTTTGCACTTCTTGTTCTCTTTCTTTGTCTAAGCATATATGTGAATTTAGTTTTTGGTTTGTGAATGTTTACTTTATTTGTTAATGTTCTTTGCATACTAATTCTTGTTCTACATTTTGGCACGCCCGGTGGGACCCCACTATGGGTCATTTAATCATCTATTTTCATCTATATGTCATTTTTCTAACCACCTAATGTTTGTTGTTGTTTGAGTGTGTTGTGAGGGTGTTTTGCTTATTTTTGCAGGTTAAAGAACGCACTTAAGAAGAAGAAATACCATCTAAAAAAAAAAAAAAATTCATTTTGGCAACCTGTTATGTCTGTGAAAATCCGCGTCTGCAAAAATCGACGTCTGCGAAAATCTGCGTCTGCGAAAATCCGCGTCTGCGCAAATCGACATCTGTGAAAATCTGCGTCTGCGAAAATCGACGTCTGCAAAAATCCGCGTCTGCACAAATCGACATCTGCAAAAATCCGCATCTGTGAAAATCCGCATCTGTAAAAATCTGCATCTGCGTAAATCGGCGTCTCTGCTTGTCACCTATTTTCTATGCCGCAAAATCTGTTGTATCGTCTTCGAATACTAGCGTATCTTTATTTCTGGACTTTGTAGCTTAAAAAGAAAAAAAAAAGAAAAAAGAGTATAAATCAAAATTTGACTTTTAGTGGTTCCATAGGATTTAGACCATTTTAAGCATTTTTACGCATAGAAAAAACAACAAAAAAAGTTAAAATTTTTTTTCCCATAGTTAAGCTCTCATTTTTGAAGATTTTGGCTAACTAACTAAATTGCTTTTTTTTTGTCTCATTGCAGGTTGGAGCACATATGGAACCACTAACCATGTTTTTTGCAGGTTTTCATGTTGCTAAAAAGTGAACTTGAATGTTTAACCATTTGTCTTTGAATGCATGTTGCTAAAAAAATGAACTTGAATGGTTAAACACATTTTTCATTGAATGAATGTTGCACAAAACACACTCTTGAATGTCATGGATTAAAATCAACTTTCCTTGGAATGCATGCTTAAAACAAAAAATCCAATCTTGAATGCCAAGGATCAATTAACCATTACAATATCAAATACTTCATTTGGAGCTTCTAAAATTGAACAAAACAAATCTCTTTTTCACATGCAATCTAGGTAAAGTTTGATTTTTGGACATTTAAGAAACTTTGTTAAGTTAAAATACAAATTTACAAAAATCAATTTGAGTAGTTGCTTGGACTCACCTCTTTTCTAATCACCCATCAAATATTAACCATTGGTTGCAATCTCAACGCCATTTATGGGGATGGGTCTACTTGAAAAAGGTGTTAAATGTTCCACAATCTAACTCACTCACTTGGTCTTTGAATGTTTGCTTTAACTTTATCAAAATTCTTAAATGGCCAAAACTCTAGATTAAATTGATCACACTTCAAGTTTGGGCACTAAAATTGAACAATAACTGACATGGAGAGCCTCTGGGCGCGCACTTGAAATCGAATCTCACATACTTTTGTTTTATAATCAACCAATTGAAATTTATTTTTATTTTTAAAAATTTTTTCTTTTCTTTTAAATTGGAATCTTTCCCAACTTATCTTGATAAAAACGTTCGACCAACATTCGAGTTTTCTATATTAAATTTTCTCTTAAACCTCAAACCCTCTCTGGTTTAAAAATAATAAATTCTTTAATCTACAAATGAGGATCTTTGATTTAATTTACTTTCCTTTCAGTCTTATCATACATACAAGATACAATACAATTATCCTAGATTCAGAATAAGAAGCAATAGATCCAAGCAATGAAATCCAAAGAATTGATTTCAAAAAAAAAATATGAAGAAGACATGAATTCGAAGAACGAGAAACTACTACATAAGCCCACAATACCTGGATCTGATGCTAAAACAATGAATGCACAAACACACAAGAATCTTCCTTTTCTTTCGAAAACCCTCTTTTCAGAAATTGTCTCCTCCAAACCCTGTGTGTAGCTTGAAACTTGTGTTTGAAAAACTTGTGTCTAATAATGACTTGAAAAACCCTCTAATATAAAATCTAATTATCTTTTAGGGTTTTTGTCACCACCAGTCTAAAATTATAATTATTTTATTTAATTAATTCTTTCATGCACAATTAATTTCCTTTTTAATTAAAATATTCTTTTATTATTCCTTCGTGCACTTTAAGTGAATTATTAAATTACTTTATTTAATTTTTTTCCATTAGATATCGCTTTTAAATTAATTTATTAACTTTTTAAATCTCATGCACACTATAATAAAATATCTCAATCAAGTTCACATATTTTATCTTTTAAATTAATTTCTATATTTTAAACTCATTCATGCGAACTTAAATCTTTTCCATAAATTAATATCTTTTAACTTCTTAGTTTATTTATTATTATTTTTGAACGTTTAATTGGATAAATATTTATTAACTTATATAACAATAATATTTAGCATTTATTTAAAAATGAACTCTAAATATATTATTATTAAATTACATAAATATTATCATGTTCTAAATTTATTCTTAAAACTTTTATCTTCAAACTCAATTCTTTATATTTAATTAATTTCTCAATTAATTAAATATAATTAAATATTCAAAATGTCATAATAATTTTCTATTAAATTAAATTATTAATTTAATCTATTAATTAGACTTAATTAATAGAAATTCATCAAAGACTCACAAAACAACATACGCACAAAATACTCACGGGTTTAAAAAGGGTAGACAGTCTGTTACGAGTCCTCCTTGTAGGACAAGTATTTTAGGCTATGGCTAGGATTGGACCTTATCATTATCTTCCCATTCTCACCATTTGAGTATTTGTAATAGGGCATGCTCATCCTGGCAATTCAGGGAAGTCGATGCCCGGTACCTGCATCCTGCATAAAAGACGAGCATGTACATGTATATAATATATCTAAACTAAACAGACAATGACGGGGAGTGGTTCATCGTGTAGATCCTGACTAGCAGGTGACTACGACTCCCTCCGTTAACCACATCAAACACGTTAGACAGAAAGATAAAATAAACACGCACATCATACACATGCAAGTATGGGATAAGTATCGTAAAAATCATAAGTCTAACATCAAATGCGTACATATAATAATGCATCTCTATCAATACAACATAATCATCATTAAATACATCATGTTAAATTTTTTATAAAAGAAACCACACTTACTAACTAGGAATCATCATTAACATCATGTGAAATGAAATCAACTAAACAATTATAACCGATATATTTGTAATCAAAGTCATGAAATAATATCATAGTATTGTAAATCCAATATCTCTAAACTAATCAATGCACAAAATCAACCTAAAGCAAATTGACAATGATAACAGAAATGCGAACTAAGGGCAGGCACTACAATATTATAACACTAAATTAGGTGATACATTTTGGCACACCTAGTGGGACCCCACGATGGACCATTCATTCATCCATTTCAATCTATATTCAATCCATTTTTGTTTTTTACAAATGAACGATCTAGCGTTTGTTGTTGTTTGAGGGTATTACAAGGTGTTTTTCTTATTTGTGCAGGTTGAAGGACACATTTAGGAAGAAAACATATCCTGAAATACCAAAAAAATTTTTAAAAAAATTGAAAAAAAAAACCATGCTTGTTCATTTTGTTTGCGCGCAGTGTCATCTCCGATTGTTTGCATTGTTTTCATAGTTTTGGCATCTTCGCAGTTTAGCGTCCATATTTTGGCATCTTCGCAATTTTGGTGTCTCCGCTATCTCCACAGTTTTGGCATCTCTATAGTTTGGTGTATCCACAGTTTTGGCATCTCCGCAGTTTTGGCGTCTCCGCAGTTTAGCATCTCTGAAGTTTGGCATCTCTGCATTTGTCGTCTCTGTTGTGATTTGGTAATCCCTGTCCATTTTTATAATTTTGAGTTTTGGTGTCTACACCTATTAACTATCATTTGCATTTTTTATTATTAAAAAAAAAAGAAAAAAGAAAAGAAAAGAGTATAGATCAAATTTTAACTTTTGGTGGTTCCATAGAGTAGAGGTTTTTCTAAGTATTTTTACGTCTATGAAAAAGAAAAAGAAAAAGTTGATTTTATTTTTCCCATAGTTAAGCTTTGATTTTTGGGATTTTTGGTGACTAATCAAATTGGCTTTTGTAGCTTTGCAGATTGGAGCATCTATGAAACCGCTAACCATGTTTCTTGCAGGTTTACCTTACATGGTTTAATGCTTTTGAAAAATGAACTTGAATCTTTAAACACTTGTGTTTGAATGCATGTTGCTAAAATCAATCTTGAATGCCATGGACTAAAATCTAAACGTTTTCATTGGAATGCATGATAAACACAACTCTTGAATGCTAAAGGTTAAAAAGAACGATTGCAATGAACACTTTATTTAAGGTGCAAATGAACATTATGTGCAAACACTTCAATTTTGGGACTTAAAATAAATTCATCAAATCTTGAATTCTTTAAAGACAAATTTGTTCTTATTCCCTCTTCTTTAAAGCTTTAGCAATCGATTTCCCTTTGTTGACACAATTTACTTTTGTTGATGACGCTGTGAAGTTGGAACGAATCTTATATGCTAAACATGTGTTTTCAAAAAGTCATAGAATAGAGCATTAAAGTGTCCAAATAGCAATGAACCACATGTCTTGTGTGTTTTGAGATTGTGCATTTTAGCGCATCTTAGACTTCTCTCTTTTCATGCAAAGTAAGACCATTAAAATACGTGATGCATGTACCGAAAGTTGTTAGCAAGATCATCCACAACAACCTAGGACTGCTTCTAGCAAGTTCATCCACCTCTGGGAAGTGCGTCCCCATTGGTGAGAAGCTCAAACTGGTAAATAGTTTGGCTAGTATATAAATGAGGAGAAGGGTAAACCTTCTCACTCCATCTCTTCAGTTCGGGCGGCATATTTCTAGGGGTAGCCTGAGGTAGGAAAACTTTCCCATAATTTCAACATGTTCGGAATAGATCCTTAAGTGGATTACTCTTAAAACTTGACTTTGTCATTTTGCCTAACTAACATTGTTTGCACATTATATTATCAGGCTTCTTCAACTTAGGCAAACTGCTAAATTTTTTCATCTTATTGATATCAACCAAGTTATCAAAACTGACATAATATAATCTCTTGTTCCATAGCCAAACATCATCAAATTTTACAATTAGACAAGTAGCATCCTCTATATCAAGATAGAATAGATTAATCCTAGTTTGATCACCTTTTCCAATCAATTTTCCATCAGTATCATATATCTTTGTAATATTGTTTTCAAACTCAACCTTACATCCTGAATTATTCAACTGTGACACACTCAATAGATTATAGTTAAGTCCTTCCATATGGTAAGCATTGTCACATAGAATCTTTCTATGAGTTTGATATAACCTTTTTCTTTTATCAAACATAGTGCATCATTACCAAATCTTACACTATTTCCATCATAACAATTCAAGGTAATGAACTTACTTTTATCTCTAGTCATATGATGTGAACATCCACTATCAATGATCCATCTATTATTATTGTTCACACAAGACACAAGTGTAGTTGCCTCATCTTCATTAGATTCATCCTTCATTGCAACATACACCACTTCATCATCATGTTCATTAAATTCATCTTATGTTTCCTCTTCAACAATGTAGCAAGACTTCTTGCCTTTGTCTTTGTAATCCTTGCTGTCTTCATCTCTTCTACTTTTATACTTGTCACCACCTTTGTAGTTCTTCTTCTTTGGACATCTAGCTGCAATATGACCAACTGCATTGCAATTAGAACAAATAATAGGTAATTTACCTTTAAAATTTCCTTTACCTCTGTAAAATCTCCTTTCCAATAGTGCTTTGACATTCTCCTCATCTGTGTCATTATCACTGGACACATACTTTATCTTTTTCTTCTTCTTCTTCTCATCAAGTTCCTTCAATGACAACTTTTCTTTGAAAGTAGATTCAATATTTTTAGGTTTGTAATTTTCAAAGTTAGATAGCTCAAAATAAGTGAGTCTACCAACCAGACCTTCAATAGAAAGAGTATTCCCTAGTATACATCTTAGTTCTTGTATTGCAAAAACTCTAATAGCATATATAGGCAATAATTTTCTTAAAACTTTACTTAGTACAGTATCATCATCTATTGTACTAGTAGCTCCTCTTATTGCTTTAACAAAATCTTTTATCCTTGAACAATTTTGAGCAACATTTTCACCTTCTTGTATTCTCATATCATCAAACTTACCTCTAAGACTTTCAGCTTTGGCTCTTAGAACATTCTTATCTCCTCCATAGATGGTGTTTAAGGCTCTCTCTTTTTTTCACTGTTAAGACCTTTGATATCATCTATCTCTCATTCCATATCACTTCTAGAAACTTCTCCTTCAATCCTCTTTAAATTCACCTAAAAATGATTTACCATGATTTTTGTTCCACTAGCTCATTAATCTTATCTTCCACCTAATTCACACAATCCAAGAAAACAAACTTGTCAACTTAGATCCATCAAATTCATGATATTTCTAATAATGATGGCACTTGATATTGATTTTCTTTTGATGCTTGGTACATACTATGTTTCTTGGCATCCTCTAAAAAATCACTTGGCCTGAACTAAAGTTTACTGGTACTCAGCATCAACTAAACTTTACTCGACATCTATTGTTTTGCTCGGTATACACTAAAATGAACTTTTACTTGGCTCCAATTGATTTTTCTACTTGGCTTGCACTAACTTTGCTTGGCACCTACTATACATTTGGTCAAGCTTGGTAGAAAAATTTGCTTAACATGTTCTTCTAAACTTGCTTAGTGTAACCAATCTTTGCAACCTTAAGTAGATTATCAATGCACTATGATATCATTGTCGTACCTAATTCTTGCACTCCTTTGTGTTTCATAACTCAACCTTTCCTCTAGGTGCTTTTGTTACATATTTTTGATCAAATCCTCTTCATCAATCAAAAAAATGATAGTACTTAAATTATATAAGTAGTTGTCTTACCAACAAAAAGTAGGTTTGACATCAATGACAAAATAATGATTGAAACATATTTGTCATACTTGTATCAAGTTGTTTCCAACAATCCCCTTGTTGAACAAGAGGGAGGGATTACATTATTAAACAGGTTAATAACTTGTATCACAATAGCACTAATCATGGGCACTATAATAGAACTAACCCACATAAAAATTTAACATGATAGTTACTCTAACACTAAGGTAGAGTGTAATAATAGCATTAACATCAGCTATAATATGATTAGTAACCCAAAAATAACCTTAACCACAATAATAACACAAACCCTAACTCTAACCCTAACCCTAACTCTAACTCTAACTATAATCCTTATCCTAATTCTAATTCTAACCCTAACTTTGACTCTAACTCTAACTCTAATTATACCCCTAACCCTAACCTTAACCCTTTATAACCCTAAATCTTATCCTAATTCTAACCCTAACCCTAATTCTAGCCCTAACCCTAAACCTTACTGTAACTCTAATCCTAACTCTAATTCTAACTCAAATGCTTATTCTAACCCTTACTCTAACCCTAATTTTAATTTGTATTCTAACCCTAACCCTTACTCTAACTCCAACTCTATCTCTTACCCTAACCCTATCCCTAATTCTAAACCTAACCTTAACTCTCTCTAACCCTAACCCTAACTCTAACTCCAACTCTAATTTTAACCCTAACACTAACCATAACCCTAACCTTAACTCTAACCCTAACCCTACCCCTAATCCTAACCCTAACACTATATATAATGCTAATCCTAACCCTAACACTATATGTAACTCTAACTCTAACCTTAACCCTAATTCTAATCCTACCCCAACCCTAATTCTAACCTTAACTCTAACTCTAACCCTAAATATAACACTAACTCCAAGCCTAACCCTAAATCTAACCCTAACCCCAGCTCTATTTCCAACTTTAACTCTAAATCTAACTTGATCCCTAACTCTACCTCTAATTCTAACCCTAATGCCAGCCCTAACCCTAGCCTCAATTCTAGGCCCAATTCTAACCCTAACTATAACTCTAACAATAACACTAACACTAATACTAACACTAATTATAACCCTAACCTTAATGCTAACCCTAACTCTAACTGTAACCCTTGTGCTAACACTAACCCTAACCCTAATTCTAATCCTAACTCTAATTGTAACCCTCATTCTAACTATAATTCTAACTCTAACTCTAGCTCAAACCCTAACTCTAAATCTAACCCTAACCCTAACCCTAATTCTAACCCTAACTATATTTATTACCCTAATTCTAGCCCCAATCCTAATTCTTACCATTACCATAACCCTAACTCTAACTCTACCTCTATCTCTAACCCTAATTATATTTGTAACCCTAATTATAACTCTAACCTTAGTCCTAACACTAACTATAATTCTACTCCTAACCCTAACCCTAACATATATAACCTTAACTCTAATCCTAATTCTAACCCTAACCCCAATTATACCCCAAACCCTTACCTAATTCTAACCCTAACTATAACTCTAATGCTAAGTCTAACCCTAACTACAACTCTAACTCTAATTCTCACCCTAACCCTAATCCTAACCTTAACACTAATTCTAGCCCTAACTCTAACTCTAATGCTAATTCTCATCCTAACCCTAATTCTAACCCTAATTCTAACTCTAACTCTAACCCTATCTCTAACTCTAATTCTAACTCTAACTTTATCTCTAATTCTAACCCTACCCCTAACTTTAACCCTCACTATAAGTTGAACTCTAATCTAACTCTAATTGTAACCCTAACCCTAACTCTAACTCTAAACCTACCCCTAATCCTAACCATAACACTATATATAACTCTAACTATAACTCTAACCCTAATCCTAATCCTAATCCCCACCCTAACTCTAACCCTAACCCTAAATCTAACCTTACCCTAAATCTAACCCTAACTTTAACTCTAACTTGAACCCTAACTCTAACTCTAATTTAAACCCTAGCCCTAACCCTAACCCTAAATCTAACCCTAACTTTAACTCTAACTCTAACTTGAACCCTAACTCTAAATCTGACCCTAACCCTAACCTTAACCCTATCCCCAACTCTAACTCTAACTCTAACTCTAATACTACCTCTAATTTTTACTCTAACTATAATTTTAACCCTAACCCTAATGCTAACCTTAACCCTAACTCTAACCCTAATTTTGACCTTAACCTTAATTCTAACCCTAACTGTAACACTAACCCTAACCCTAACTCTAACTCTAACTCTAACTCTAACTCTAACCCTTATTTCTAATTGTAACTCTAACTCTAATTCTAACTCAAACCCTAACTCTAATTCTAACCCCAACCCTAACCTTAACTGTATGTGTAACCCTAATTCTAATCCTATTCCTAATTCTTACCCTTACCCTAGCCCTAACTCTAACTCTAACCCTAAGCCTAATCCTAACTCTAACTCTAGTTCTAAACCTAACCCTAACCTTGACCCTAACCCTAACTCTAGCTCTAATTGTAACCCTAACCCTAACCCTAAATCTAACCCTAACTCTAATTTAATCCCTATCTCTCATCCTTATTTTTATCCTAATGCTAACCCCAACTCTAACTCTAATCCTACCCCTAACCTTAATGCTAACCCTAACCCTAACTCTAACGTTAACCCTTACCTTAACTATAACTCTAACCTTAACCCTAACCTTAACACAAACCTTAACCATAAACATAACTCTACCCCTAACTCTAACCCTAAATCTAGCTCTACCATAATTGGACTCTAACACTAACCCTAACCCTAACTTTAATCCTGACTCAAAACCTAACCCTAACCATAACTCTAACCTAACCCTGACTCAAACCCTAACCCTAGCCCTACTACAACCTTAACCCTAATAATAACCATAACTCTAACCCTAACCTTAACCATGAGCATAACTATAACCCTAACTTTAACCATAAACATAACTCTACCCCTAACTCTAACCCTAAATCTAACTCTACCATAATTGGACTCTAACCCTAACCCTAACCCTAACTTTAATCCTGACTCAAACCCTAACCCTAGTCCTAACTCTAACCTTAACCCTAACTCAAACCCTAACTCAAACCCTAACCCCAACTCTATAATAACCCTAACCCTAACCCTAACTATAACCATAACTTTAACCCTAAACTTAACCATGAGCATAACTCTAACCCTAACCTTAACCATAAACATAACTCTAGCCCTAACTCTAACCCTAAATCTAACTCTATGATAATTAGGCTCTAGCCCTAACCATAACCCTAACTTTAATCCTGACTCAAACCCTAACCCTAACTCTAACCTTAACCCTGACTCAAACCCTAATTGTAATTATAACCCTAGCCTTACTATAACCATAATGCTAACCTTAACCATAACCATAACTCTAACCCTAACCTTAACCATGATCATAACTCTAACCCAAACCTTAAACCATAAACATAACTCTAATCCAAACCTTAACCATAACTCTAACTATAATCATAACCACAACTCTAACCCTAACCTTAACCATAACTCAAACCCTAACCGTAACCCTAACTCCAACCCTAACCCTAATGCTATCCCTAACCCTAATTCTATCCCTAAGGTTAACATTAACTATAATGGTAACTTTATCCCTAACCAACCAAAAATAAAATTAATTTTTTTAATCTAAATTAAATTCCATATATTATTTTTTTAAAAATGTTTTGAAGCATAATTTTGTAATGGCTTTATACAACTCCAATTAAAAATTAATTAACAATTTTATAACAACCTTTATAAAATATAAATAAAAAGTAAATGCTTTTCCTATTGCCCCGTGACTACCACTAGTTTATATATATATATATATATATATATATATATATATATATATATATATATATATATATATATTACACTGAGAGTAATCATTCTCGAGGCACCTATTTTCATAAATCCCAATTGCGATTAAAATAACCTTGCGATTAAATAAAAATAGGTGCCTCGAGAACGATTACTCTCAACGTAATATATATAGGTATATATAAGCTAGTTATTTTTCTCTTATAGTCCATTAATCATATAGATATAACTAGTTATTAAGGGGAGAATTCCAACACTTTCATGTTTAAATGTTTAAGTTCTTATAGGTATTTATGAAGACAAATTTAGTTCTATATGAAAATATAAGTAACATAAAGCTCTTTATGATCATGTTCTTACAAGGTCTACTATTTTGTATAGACTCTTTTTCATATGCTTTGATCTTTAAATACATATATGATTGCAAATGCTACATACTTTTAGATGTATGATTGTTCTAGGAAACATATGCATGTCAAAAGAAAACAAATTAAACTAATGAAATTTGTATATCTATCCATTTTTTATTTTATTTTGTAGTTATTTTGAATAGAGTATTTGAATACAATAACATATTGATACATGATTTACTTTTATATATTGTTAGAATCTTTGTTATACATTCGCTTACACATATTCACATACACCTACCCCTGACTCTTGTATATTCTAATTCATTTTTCATAATCACTCATATATTTACTATAATCACAATTAACTTATTTAATTTAATTAACTAAAATTAAATACTTATTATTATAATTATAATTAACATATTGCAAATTTGAAAATATAAAATAAAAATTCTTGCAAATTTTCTTTTAAAGAATTATGACAACCTAAGAGCAAAAAAATGGATTGTCATGTATGAACATGTAGGGAGCAAAAGTAGTGGACGAGGAATAGCTTATGTTGTAAGACATGGAGGTGGTGATATAGAACATGTGGTGAGAGGTTAAAGTTTGTAAGCTCATGACGTGTTCCTTCCATCTTCATACTTTTCGCCCCTCTAATTTGTCTCATAGCATAGTATGAAAGTTACATATTTTATTCTATTCTTTTCTTCATCATAATATTTACGGTTGGTTTTCTCCTTTATTTTCTTGAAAAGTTTTTATTTTTGCTTTGAGACATCCTCAATATATTCCCTTAGAGAACTCGGACAGTTAGAAAGTTTGCCATTATTTGTATAAAGGATGGTGGGCATAAAATGGATATTTTAGGACATTATCTTAAAGTTAGATTTTAATGTCTTGCACCAAGTGTGGCACTTTTGTAATCCGAATAAATGAACATGTGTAGGGTTGAGTGAAAACATATAGACAGAGCTTGGTAGAACTTTTAATACATGTTTTTTTTAAAAATATTCTTTATAATGTTTGTGTTCATACATCTCATGTAGTGAATGTTGTTTTTCATAAAGATCTCATTATTTGACGTGTATGATTGTAAATGTTAGTGAGTGGGTATTTATTGGTTTGGGGTTTTAAGTTCTATGCATAATATTGTTTTCATTTAATATAATTTTAAAGAGAAATATTGTGGAAAGAGAAAAAAATATTTTTATTATTGAAATATTGAATTTCAACAATCTTTAAGATGTAGTCTTATTTAATGAGTTTTATTAATATCATTCTAAATGTTAGTGTCTTCTATATGGTTAGCATTGATCTTATTATTGATTGATATTATTTTTATAATGTCATTATACTTCTAATATATTTTTAGCTTAACGCAGATCCATTTTGGTTTAATAACATACCATTGATTTATAATCCTAATGCTACCAATATAACCCACTCAATTTTTACTTGGTTTATCCATTCATTTGTGTTCATGCATCTAATGTAGCACATGTTTCTTCATTATTATTATTCAAACCGTATGATTATTTAGAGGTAATGTTTGTCACTTTTTCTATATTGATTTAAGATTTCAATATATATGTTTTTAGTTTATCAAGTATTTGTCTTATCATTTTTATTTTGTTGTATTTGTTGTGTTTAAAATGTTATAACAAATGTTGTGTTCAATCATATTTGTTAATTATAAGTTTGAATTTTTATAGTCTTCAAAATGTGTTGTCTCATTTTATGAATTGTACCAATATCATTAATTCTTTATTAATATATACCATTTATATAATTTTATTTTACTAACATGGTTCTATTAGCTTAACATAAAGCTTTAATATTCTAACCCTAATGACATATCATCTACTTATAACCCTAATAATGTGCAAACATAACCCACTTCATTTCTCACCTAGTTTCTCATTCATTTGTTGGGCCAAAAATTCCAAAATTGAACTTGATGCAGGAGCATCTTGGGTATAAGAGAAATCTTGCATCACCCAAACATATTTCATTTCTATCTCTTGAATAAGGGTTGTCTCAGTGCAAAGTTGCTATTTGTGGAAGCTTGCTACTTAGTGTTGGTTAACAATTTGTCCTCTTATTAGATTTTATAACCTGACACTTTGATACCCAATGTTTGGAGAGAAAAAATGATATTTACCAAGAAATGGGTTAGTGCATGTATTATATCACTGCCCTTTGAATTATTAGGTACAACTCCCTATGATTTGCAATGGTATGCAATGAATCTATTTTAATGAGATTATAAGCTCTTAACCCAAGAGTAGTAAAGGATAACCAAATTATTTGTAGGCACAAACAATTCAGGCAAGATGGATTTGAATAACCTATCACACTCAATGGAATAATTGTAGTAGATTATCTTGATATTTTTAACCCTTACTTCTATTCTAAACATAGATTAACCATCTAAATGTAGAAGAGGAATGAAGACAATATGCACATGAGAGCAAAAGGAATTGCTTTCACTATAGCCTTGAATGAAATGGAATCCAACCAATAACTAATAGATTCATACACATTTATCTTTCATTTCCCAATGAAACTGTCTAACATGTTATGAAACTAACAAGAGAAGAAACATAACCATATATGAAGAAAGTAAATGGAATCACTATACTACAAACATCAAAGTGAAATGGAATTCACCTAATTATTCATAGAATCATACATGATTGTCTTTCAATTCTTAATGCAAAACTACTCTATGCATGGGCCACAAAACATGACAAGAAAATAGGGTAAATGTAATTATAGACCAATTCACCATCAAGTTTGGTGACCTTTATATTGTCAAATGAGATTACATTTATAGTTTTTTGTCATCTCTCAGTTCAATAGAGCAACAATCACAAAATAGAAAAGAAAAGAAAATATGAAATTATCTAATGATATGAACACATGGCATCTTTTCCATCGATGATTATGAATCCATGATACTTCTAAAAACACACGATGACTGTTCAACTTCATGCAATCTTAGGAATCTTGTAGAAAATTATTGTTTTCTTCATATTCTACTATTTCATGCCAAGTTTGTATAATTCATAATACAATAGTCACTGTAGTTTTGAATTTTCATGGTTGATCTCAAATCAATAGTGAAGATTAAATTATTGTAAACCTTCTTTGTTTCTTCCTTTGCATTTTCCTCTATGGGTCCCTTTGTGTACACACATCAAATTTCATTATGTTGCTATGATTATTCTTTGCGCAACTCTTTATAGCAACAAAATGATGAGTTTGGCCTATTTTTGATCTGACGGTGGTGATGAAAGATCTTAAACCTTTGTTTTCTTTGGGATGAGGGTCCACTTTCCAACTATGCACATCATAGTAGACAAGTGGCACTATTCCATTACTTGGAGAATCTAAAATTGGAATGCTTTGCTTCATGGCACTTCATGGAATATAATGGAGCCATTAGGACACGTGTTGTGTTGTCGTTATGTCACTATAATTAACAGTCAAGCAACTTTCCATAGTGATATAACGACAAGTGTTGATTTCAAGTCTAATCTATGGTGATGATTCTTTTGGTGATCTTACCTTCAGTTGGGTCCCACAGATAGGTGTCAACTCATCACTATGTCACCATGATTATTCTTCATGGAACTCTCTGTAGTGACATAACGATGAGCATAGATCTTATAAGATCTAATGACCAAGATTGATAACTTTGAGATTCATTATAATTACATCCCAAAATGCCATCTATCAATCTAGTCTTCATTTGATGATCTGGAATTAATTTTTGAGCCATTTGACTTTTCAAATTTGTAATGTATTCGTGTAGACTAAATATAAGCCATCAATTTCATTGTAACAAGAGTCATACCACCTTTGACTAGGTTCTTTCACCATTTCTGATGATTTATTTGCTTCTCTTTCATTCGACCTTGATCATCTGCAATGTCTTCCATGAAAAACTATTACACAACATGAATCCTTTTCTTCAACATGATTAGGAAAAAATAAATATGAATCAACAAAATATCCAGACCCTCTTCTCATCAGAGAAATGCATAACCAACCCTCCAAAACCTAATCATGTAGCCATTGGACTGGTGCATTTCTCATATGATTTATCACATTAGGTTATCTCAAAGGAATGATGAGAAGAAAGGCCATCCTATGGGCAATCTAGATTTAGACTCAAGACATTGACACTTGACTTGACTCAAAACCCTGAAGCAAAAAGATATGAACTAAAACTTGGGAACTACTTAGTAAGTTAGTTATAAGAACTCATAATGTTCTAATTTTAGGGGTGGAGGTTAATCTTGGATATATCGTCCAACTCTTAAGGTTCACTTCCATATCAAGAGTATTCATAAAGTTATTATGGATTTTTGGTGTGAAATTTTGGAACAAAAACTTCAGGTTCAATTTTGAAGGCCTTAGAGGCTTCATATGGGGTTCAAAACTCAGTCGATTGGAGCTTGTGCAAGTTAGGAAATGTAGAATAGAAGTTGAGGATTATGGAATAGGGTCATAATAGCAAATCAACCCAAAATTTTGAAAGTTATGGTCTTCAAAAATTAGGCTACCCAAAAATTTGTAATTGTTTTGAGTTGACTCTATGTGTAATTTTGGGGTTGGTCAACCTCAAGGGTTAGGGCTAAATCTATAGAACCTTTTCAAGTGGTGTAATTTTGCCTATATAAGGATATGTTGTCTAGGATAATTCGAGGTGATATTTTGTAGCTATATCTTGCAAATTCTTATAAAGAAGGTGCTCATGTGGATTTGTATATTATATTTTAGAATTCTATAATTCCACATTTGTGGAGATAATAAAAAGCTCATATTCTTTTCTTATAGATTGTTGTTGTTTTTGTATTTTTGTAATATATTTGTGGTATTAAGGGGAGCGACCTACATCAAGTGATATTAGAGAAGGAGTTCTCAAGTGTGTAGATAGATTGTTGACTGTAAAAAATTTTGCAATAGGATCATGGTTTGTGATGTGTGTGTGTAGAAATGTCATTGATTGTGAGGTGATTTGTACTAGGGTTTCATCAAAAGTGTGAAAATGCCACCACAAAGGGAATGTGGTGGAAGATCTGAGGGTTTCAAAACTCTCCAAAGATAACAACAAGAATTGCAAGAAGATGTATGCAGAGGGATGCATCTTTTTGTAGGATATGAAAGTGAGAATGAAAGAGAAGGAGGAGGAAATGTTGACCAAGAAGAGGAATATAAAGTTCCAAACCTAGAAGAAGAAAGGATTTTTAGGGCCATATCTAAGATTGGATAAAGACCCAAATTTGAGGTTTTCACATTTTGGGAAATCTTAACCTGGAGGAATTGATCAATTGGATCATTGAATTAGAAAAATATATTGAGTATGAAGATATTGAGGAACCTAATAGGTTCATGTTTGCAAAGGCCAAACTGAAGGGTCATGCAAAGATTTGGTGGCAAGAGATTCAATTGGAGTGAAATATAAGAGGAGAGGATAAAACCATAAGATGAGATTGAATGATAGATAAAATAAAGTGAAAATTCATTCCCATGGACTATGAGCTCGATCTAATGAATAAAATCCAAGGGTTAAATAAAATGAGAATATTTTTTTAGGAGATACATAAGAGTTGTACCGAGTTCTCATCAGAACATTCCATGTAAAAGTTGACAAGGAGAAAGTTGCTTGTTACCTTAATAGGTTGAGGCCAAGAATTCAAGAGTTAATAAGTTTGGTCAAAATTAATAGTATTAAAGAGGCATACTAGTTTCCCCTAAAAGTTGAGGAAAAGTTGAGCAAGAAGTTTGAGAAAAAGAAAAGTAGAAATGTTCATGGTGGAAGATATGGAAGATGGTCTTACAGAGTCCAAAATGAAGATAAAAAGAAGGATGAGGCTAGAAGTAGTAGGTAGAGGAGAATAATTTTTATTGTTTCCATGATCAAAATAATAGATACCATAGAGGAAGAGGAAGAGGGAAAGGATCAAGGAGAGGAGGCTTCCATGAAACATGTTTTCACTATGGAGAAGAAGGTCATAGATCTTTTAAATATCCCCAATGCCAAGGAAAGATAGATAGGAGAACTAAAGTCTAGGCTATAGTTACACATGTGAATGAAGATGACAAATCATCACGTTTTAAAGATGACGATGAGGAGAAGTCCTAGTTAATACTAGAGTCATGTTGAGTGGTGAGAGTGAACTAGGCTAAAGGAGGAGTTGGGTTCACACCAGGTGTAAGTGTTAAGATTAGTTTTTTGAAGTGATTATAAATGGTGGAAGTACTAAAAATTTGGTGTTATAAGATATGGTCATGAATTTAAATCTCAATGGAAAAACCACCTACATCCACACAACATTTTTTGGGTGCAGGATGACCACAAGGTCATGGTCAATGAATAGTGCCTAGTGTAGTTCAAGATTGTGTTGGCTCATGATTTGAGAGGACTTGAACTACCTTATGGAATGAAAAATATACCTATGGGATATCTAATTACCAAGAAAATTACACATTTAAAAACCTAAGGACTAAATGACAAAGACAACTTAGCTTTTTCATCTTTGGACTCTACAAGGCTCATGCAGTTGCACCTAGTATTAATCTCACTTTTTACACAAAAATTCATTGACTCTTAATCCCAAATAAAGAATATTATATCCCCTATTTCTTCTAACTTAGAAAAAAAGGAATGAAAGTTAGCTAATAATTCAAATCACATAGTTTCCTAGCCAACTGTGGGTAGACTCTTTTAAATCCACAATACAAAATGAAATAAAAGATTTTGATTAAAAGTTCATAACTATGCAAGCTTTGATATATGATCAAAATAATATAATGATCAATGTATTTATCCATTTGGGTGTCACTCACCAATTTGATACAACAATCTAAGATTTACTCCTTTACTTTGTTAAGGAGATCAATACATATTTAGTATCTCATGATTACCAAAATCTCTTCATAAGATAGCATGATTTTCTCAAATCATATCAATCATTTACACAATCCATTAGATTAAAATGAAGGAAATGTTATATAATTCTAATTGAATTACAACTAAGATTCAATGTACTTATTACTAAATTATAGTTAATTAAAGAACAACAAAAAAAGAGACAAGATGCAAAATATGCAACTTCGATAATCCATTCATTTTTATTAATTTTCTTGAAACTATATATGTAAATATCAAATAGATGACTTGAAGTAACCCATAATGGATTTAGACTCTTGTAACTCTATCTTTTCTCCATTCATGACAAAATCAAAACTTATCCATACAACATTAGACCAACCAGAAAATGAAAGTATTACAAATTTTCAACCAAAATTTGGACCCTTCTCTAAGTCTTGGGAGTCCACTTATAGGAATTGATTGTGACAAGATTCAGATTGGAGGGAAAAGGAAACATATAACATTTTCATTTGATAAAAACACTTAGATACTATTGATATATAAGTCAAGTTTGTTATTAGTGACATACACTTATTTAGATTGTAAGTATCTATTGAGCTTTTGTATAGTTAATAATGTTAACCAAGCATTTCAGTTGTCACTGAGTTCTACAGTTGCTACCAAGTCCTTTGGACAAATTCTAGTGTATATTGAGTAGTTACAGTTATTGTGAAGATCAATAGTGTAAATTGATCATTTTAGTGTTAACCAAGTGACTCATTTTATACTAAGCTCAAGGTAATAATGTTTACCATGCTATGTAGTGGTAATCAAGTGATTCAATTTATATCATGAGTTTCACAGTATTTTCCAAGTCACTAGTGCAGACCAAGTTCAAGACTACTTGGAAGTGATCAGTATGGACTGAGCTTCTACATCTACTGAGTGCATGACAATGTCAAGTAGTGATAGTGGATGCTGAGTATCAGAACCTCACCAAGTCAGTCTTTAGAACTTGAGTGTCTACATTGGAGCTGATTTTGTAATATTTGTGTAAACTTGTATTGTGGTTGACTTTGTAATTGTTTAATTGGATTGGTATATATGTAATGTATTGTATCATATCCAATGAATGAATGGAATACAATGTAATAAAATCTAATCATAGAAGAGAAAAAAGAGAAAAGGATATAGCAGTATAAGGAGTAGCAAAGATTCATCTATAACAGCAAGGTGATTTATACACTTAGAGGAATCTCATTTAGCAAACCAAGTTGCAAATCGGAGATCAGCTACTACTTCATCCTAATAGGTGGATCAGTCAAATCCTCTAACAAGGAAGACCTAATAGTCTTATGCAAATCTCTTTACCAAGTGCATAATTTATTGTATGTTTGTAAATCCTTTAACAAGGTGGACCTAGCAGTCCTTATTGCTCCTAATAGGGCAAATCATCAGAAGTGATCAATGTAAGCCTTAACAGGATAAATTTATACTGCAGTACTAAAGCTTGTGGGTATCATCCCCATCCTAGTTTTACTTTCTATTTGGAAGGTTTTTGGGTCACCAAATCTTTGTGTGAAAGTGTTATGTATGCTTTCATGTTTTCAGTTTCTCATTCATGCAGTTAGATTAGAATTTTCATATACTGAATTAAGTGTTAATTGGATTAAAGTTTTAAATTTTTTAGAAGTTACTAATTCACCCCTCCCCTCTTAGTAACTTAGTCTTTAAGAATATTTCAAATAGATACAACAAAGCATTTGATTTGATCTAAAAAAGTGCATAGTTAGTCTCTCAAAAGTTTGATGTGACATCTTTGGGATCACTTGACCTTTGGCTTCTTCATTCTAACCACATGTTACCATCAAAAGAGAATATCTACAAGCTAATTATTTTTTAAGTGGGCCCTCGACATTGGACTCATCAACCATAATATATTTCTTTTTCCATCCCTCATACTCAACATCACTTAGCCAAGAGTGTGAAAGAATATGATCTACCATTTATATGTAAGGATTATATTTGATTGTTTCTTGGGTAACTTGCTTTTAAAAAATTCTCATAAAACACCCAAGAATCAACCAACTTTGTAATACACTCTTTAGAAAGTGTCATGTTCATATCTCAAGCTATCTCCTTTTCCATCTCATCCACCTTATTTATTGATTCAATTCTCTAGTCAGAAAATTGTTTTACATTTTTTTTCTCACTCAAAATAGGTGGTACAAGGGTATCTTGATGTCCTTCTAAAATATTCTTTAACTCCACCATTTTGGTTTCAATATGTTCTGGAAAAAAATGATAATCTTGCAAGTGATTTGACAATTTTAATACTAGGTAGGGCCTTTGGAAGAGCATTTGGATCTACTCTAACAAAAAAATCAATCTATTTTATCTTGTCATTTCTATTCACCCATTTCTAATAAATTGTCTTAATCAATACTCTATCTTATTCAAATTTGCAAACAACTAGATTAAGTAAAGAGCACACCTGATGAGTCCCGAACATCTTAAAATTTTCTTCTCATGAAAATGCATTAATGTAGTTTGAATAGTTATCTCCTTGTTGAACTAATTTTTTTTTTTATCATTTTTAGTCACCATTTTCAAATCACTACTTCTTTAATCAAAGCCCCAATATCTCTACTTTCATTAGGTGGGATTTTTTGAATTGGCACAACAGTAGTTGTTAGTGTAATTGGCACTATGCTCCATTGTTTTGAAGACCTTGCCTCATTTGTATTTTTTGGTTTAGCTTCCACCAATTTTACTATTCTTTGATTTAACAAGATTGCTAGGGTTTGCAAGTTAGCAACTATCTTAGATTGAGCTTCATAAGTACTAAAAACATGCTTGAACTTTCTCATGCTCTTTCTCACGCTCTTTAGCTACTTCCTCAACATATGAAACATGCTACTTCAAATAAATAATTTATTTTGTATGTTTTTTAAGAATATATAGTCCACCAATATAACTGAGAGGGGGGGAAGAGGGGTGGGGGGCTGAATCAGTTATACAACTACTATCAAAATTATCAACCTTATTAAAATTTAACTATATGAAAAATATAATAAAAAACCACAACAAGATACTCATAAATAATAATGCTAGATATATTAACTAGGGAAAATCTTCATTAGAGGTAAAACCCCATTGGGGATGGTACCCACAAGATGATGTACTCATATAAATATTCCTTATTAGAAGATGGACCTTGTTAGGAGTCTATGACAACATTTATTCATATTAGTCCTTGTTAAGAGACTTTGAATCCCTCTTAGGAGATTCCAACCTTATTAGGAGTTGTGGAAGACAACTAGACACACTACCCAAATAGCTTCAAGGGAAAGATCAATGAATCCATTGTCCAAATGATCTCTATATTATTCCTTACAAAATAATAGAAATGAATTGTACTCCCTTTCTCTTTTATTTTTCTATTAACCAGACTTCGACTCCTTCTGATCTTGTAACCATATCACAAAAATCACATCCAATAATCCCTTGGATTGCTTACTTGCATTCAGTAAACACTTTTCTCCTTTTCTCACTTCAAACAATAAAATCCTTGATTGACTTTACAAAGAAGGAAAACATCTTTCCTTTATTATATATCTTCAAAGTAATTCCTTGGGTCAGCCTTGAGGCTTTCCAAATTAATTATAATAAGATAATTAATTAACTACAATTATAATAACACTGTTAGATCATATTATATACAAAACTTCACACATGTGACTTAAGGACCCACACCCTTTTTGATGTTACAATCATACTATCCTCTGTCACTAGTTGACTATGCATCACCAGATTATATCACTATCAAAGGATATAATGCAAACATCAGAAATGGCTTCTTAGGTACTCTATCTCTGTACTACTCTCTATAAATTAGGTATAACTTTCATACATCTTTGACTTATGCTCTATGCATTGAACCTTCACATTAAGACAATGTATCGAACATGTCCTTGAATGCGCATCACAAGAGAACCAAAACCTTTCCTGTACGACTAAGATCTTTGTCTTCAATTCTACCAATCTTTATAGACTTATTCTATGTTGACATCAATGACAAACACAATCTTGAATGCAACATGTGAATAGTCTCTAATGCTTAGGATATTCCTACAATATAGTATCATCAAAATTCATGTTTAAAAATCTCCCCCTTTCACATTGATGGAAGCATAGATGAAAAACATCTAAGTTCCAAGAATACTAAATAGTACTTTATTGTTGATGTTGTTGTTCTCATTGTCTCAAACCATCTTCATCAATCAAATCTAAAATCCTCTGGAACACTACTATTCTTCTTCTTCTTCTTTAGGATTGGCAACAATTGTTCACTATAAACAACTCACCATACACCATAATTCTTTATGTTGCATATCTCCCCAATAGAGATATTCCTCCTTCTTTACATGAACATTTCTAAATCTCCCTAATAAAGTATAGATTTCCATACACTCTCTTCATACATGCTTAGGAGATGTTTTTCATGTATATTCTCCCCCATTAACATCAATAACAAAAGCCTGATTATGCCAATTAATTGCTCCAAATATTCAACTAGCTCAAGTTTCCAAAGACATTGTTCACAACCAAATACCAAGAGTCCTAAAAGACTCATCTCATCTTAGATACTCCCTCATAGATAAAGCATCAACATTCAATCTAGTCTAACAATAGTATTCTGTACCACTAGATTGATGCAATCTCTACATCATCTACTCAGAAGTAGGAAGGGGCATAACCCCAAGCATACCACTCAAGTACTCAAATGTATCTTTAGGTAAGGGCTTTGTAAAGATATATATGATATGATCTTTAATACTGACATATTCCAATCTTATCTCTTTTTCTATTGCCTTCTATCTCAAGACATGATACTTAATAGATATATGCTAACTATTAGAATGCAATATAAGATTCTTAGGCATACTTACTGTACTTGTGTTATCATAGTATATGATAATAGGTTCTACAAACTCAATTTTCATATCCTTTAGTATCTATTTCATCCACATCACTTGATTACAATTGTTTGTTGCTGCTATATACTCTACCTTAGCTATACTTTGGGAAATACAATCTTATTTCTTTCTCAGCCAAGAAACTTATATTTCTCCAAGAAAATGTGCTCCATCACCGATGCTCTTTCTATCATCCATACTTCATGCCCAATCCACATGAGTATATGCACATAGAGTAAAATCACTCAATCTATCATACCAAATACCATAGTTAGATGTTCCTTTCAAATATCTGAATATCCTCTTCACTACTACATAATGATACTCAAGATCAACTTGAAATCCATCTACAATCCCAATTGCATTTTCTATATTTGGTCTGGTGTGAGCCAAATACCACAAACCTCTAATCATGGATCTATAGTTATTCTTCTTAACTACATGTGTCTCATGCTTGCTAGATAACTTGTGACCAATTATTGTAGGTGTACCAAAAAATTTACAACTTTCCAATCCAAATCTCTTCAATGAGTCTTTGAAGTACTTATCTTGTGAAATGAAAATACCATAACTATTATGCACAATTTGCAAACCTAGGAAAAACTTCATTTCTCCTATCATGCTCATCTCAAACTCATTCTTCATCTCTTTAGAAAACTTATCACTTGCTTCATCATTTCCTCCAAATATGATGTCATAAAAAAAATTACTATTATTAGCAAATCATTCTCAATTTCTTTCAGATACAAGTTACTATTTGCCATACCTTTAGCAAATCCAAGTTTTTCCAATAGTTGTCCTACCTTGCATACAAGGTTCTAGGTGCTTGTTTCAGACCATATAGATATTTCTTTAGTTTTCATACCATATCTTTTTCTTCTATCAAAAGAAAACCTTTAGGCTTCTTAATATATAACTCTTCTTCAAGTTATCCATTCAGGAAAGATGATTTAACATCCATCTGATATACTTTGAACTTCTTATTCACTGCGTAAGTCAATAATATTCTTATTGCTTCTAGTCTAGCTATAAGGGCACATGTCTCCTTATAGTCTATGCCCCCTTACTATGAGTAACCTTTACATTCAAGTCTAGCCTTGTTTCTCACAACTTCACCTTGCTCATTCATCTTATTTCTAAATACCCATTTGGTTCCTATCACATTTTGTCTATAGGTCTAGGAACTAACTCCCATGTTTCATTCTTCACAATATGATCTAGTTCTTCCTTCATTGCTTCAATTCAATGATTATCTTTACATGCTTCATTTTCACTTTTAGGCACAACTTGAGAAATCAAACATATCACCTCATTAATGTTGTTTCTTGTCATCACACCTTTGTCCTTACTTCCAATTATCTGCTCTAGAGGGTGATTCTTTGTCAAATTCCTATTAGGGGTAGGAATTGAAATCTCAACTCTTATCTCATCTCTAGGTTCAAACCTCTACTCTCCTATTTTCTTAATAGTTTGCACACCATTCTATAGAACATTGTTAGTCTCAAAGAAAACTTCAACATTCTTCCTAACTATTCTAGAATTATCTTCTTCTTCATAATCATCAATGATAGTTAGAAAATATATTTCATCTAGTACTTACTCTTTCATAGCCAATTCAAGCTTTTCCATACTTTCTTTAAATTCTTCACCTTCATTAGAAAGTGAATTGTTTCTATATTTTCTCACTCTCTTAGGATATTTGGACAAAAATTGACCTGAGCATTTACATGTACAAAAAATGAAAATTTTCATACCTTCTACTTCCTTTTTCATAAGTAGATCAATAACTTTCTTGATCTTCTTGTCTTCTTTGCATATGGATCTATCTTTTCTTTTATTCTTTTGTATGCAACAAAAGGATTCTAGATTAGGAAACTCAATTTCCATATCATTACACATATTTGAAAATTCACTAAGAAATTCTATCTTCTGTGAGATGAAATTTCCATCATCAAACTTAGGACTAATATTTCTCACCATGATTTCCCAAAGCTGTTAAGATTATCCTCTAAGGACCTAATGATCTAATACTAATTGTTAGAATATATAGTCCACCAATATAACTAAGACTGGGGGTGGGGGGGAATGAATCAGTTATACAACTAATATCAAAATTATCAACCTTGTTAAACTTTAAAAATATGAGCATATAATAAAAAACCACAACAAGATACTCATACACAATAACACCAGATATGTTAACTAGGGAAAAATCCAGTAGGGATGGTACCCATAAGATGATGTACTAATATAAATATTTCTTGTTAGATGATGGACCCTTTTAAGAGTCTATAACAACATTCAATACATATCATTCCTTGTTAGGGGACTTTGAATCCTTGTTAGGAGATTCCAACCTTGTTAAGAGTTGTGCCAACCCTATAGATAGCTAGACTAACTACTTAAACAAGTTCAAGGGAAAGATCAATGAACCCACTGTCCAAGTGATCTCTATATTATTCCTTGCAAAATAATAGAAATTAATTGTACTTCCTTCCTCTTTCTCTATCCTATCAATCAAACTTCATCTCCTTTTGATCTTGTAACTAGATCACAAAAGTTGCAACCAATAATCCCTTGGATCACTTACTTGCATTCAGTAAGCACTCTGCTTCTTTCTACACTTTGCACTCAATAGAATCCTTGATTCACTTTATAAACAATGAAAACATCTTTCCTTTTACCATATCTAAAATAATTCCTTGAGTCAGCCTTGAGGCCTTCCCAATTGATTATAATAAGATAATTAATTAATTACAATTATAATATCACTATCGACTCACAGTATATACAAAACTTCATATGTGTGACTTCAAGACTTGTGCCCTTGTTGATGTTACTACCAGACTGTCCTCTATCATTGGCTGACCATGCATCACTAGATTATATCACTATCAAAGAATATAATGCAAACATTAGAAATGAATTCTTAGGTACTCTGTCTCTATATTGCTCTATGCAAATTAGGTATAATGTCTGTACATCTTCAAGTTACTTGTTATGCATTGAACCCTCACATCAGGACACTATACTGAACATGCCCATGAATGAGCATCACAATAGAATCAAAGCCTTGCCCATAGAACTAAGATCTCTTTCTTCTATTATGCCAATCTTCATAGACTTAATACTATGTTGACATCAATAAAAAACATAGTCATGAATGCAATATTTCAATACTCTCCAATGCTTAGGATATTCCCCAAATGTAGTATCATTACTATTCATTCTTTAAATTTTTTGCATCCCCTACTCTTTGAAAAACTATATTACATCTAATACTAGCATCTTGATCAATAATATCTTTATCAGAGCTAGAAGGAGAAAATGACCAAGCAACAAGGGCACCTAGATCTTCACTATAATTCATGCCCCTCGTTAGCCTAGCTGACTTCTTGATGTTGGGTCTATGTGACCTTATTCTCTACATAATTGAATCAAATATTACTACATCCATGATATCCAAATTTGGCAATAGTAAAATAACTGATTCTTTCACAATTTTCCTCCCCTCCTCTAGAGTGATAGGTTCAAATTTGGTCAATTTTACCCTTTATTTCTTGTATGAGGTCATCATCATTAGCCTCAAGCCTTTGTTCTTTCTTCTACTCCACATTTTGATGACATTTTGGTTTGTAGTGTTACCATAAAAATTACTCAAAAGCTATTGTTTAAAAAAAAATCATCATCAACAAAAAAATCTACACAAGTTTATGTTCTCACATCTCTAGGGAAAATTCTCTTGATTTCCTAAGTGATAATGTCTAGAATAGGTTCTCTAGGCATATGAGAAATTCTTCCTAGTAGCAACTTATTTGTAACATGTATAAAATCTTCCTCTTCTTCATCCTCATGAATTTTATCCTTTTTTGGTTGTTCCATAGTCTAAGTGGATATCACACTTTTTGAAATTCCTTTCTTTTCAAGCACTAGGTCATGGTTCCTACCAGGTAGTGAGAGTGGAGTGGGTGGTCTTGGAGATTGTGAAGATGGAATTATCCTAGCTAGATCCTCTTCTTCTTGACCTTAGAAGGCCACTAGTGCTACTAACCCCTTCACACAATTCTTCCTCTAATAAAACCTTTAGACCACCTTCAATCTTTTTCTTTTTTGTTGGTTCATTAACATGATATCCTAGCTCTTCCCTTGGTCTCTTTTATCCTCTCCCATCTTGGGGAATCATATTTGATTCTTTCAACAAAATATCCATACCTTTTGCATCTTCCACAAATATGATCTTTTCCTTTTTGGCCTTGTCAAGCTTCTCATTCATGGTCTTTTATTTTTTTTAGAATTTCTAAAGAATAACCCTCAATTTTTGAGGCTAGGTCTTAGAATTTAAAAGTGGATCATCTTTTGGATCCACTTCATGCACCTCATCTAACATATCTTTGTATGCATGCTAACATATTTTATTTTTGTTTTGAGCCACAATATACTCTTTATTTCTAATTATATCCTCACAAAAATCAAATATCCTAAACTTATTGACATAGTGTCACATGTGAGTTTAATGTCATTCACAATTTTTAAATGGGGGTTGATTATATTCTATAACACCTTTGGCCTAACATTTTTACAAGCCTCTTCAAATTCATAGAAGTTGATCTCATCTATTACACCTAAGGTTGGGCGGAGGTCAAATTCCCTACTAATGAATTCTACATCAACCCTCAACAAACATCCCCACTAAAATCCCTAATCAAATGTGTGATAGGGTCATATCTTTCTAGTAGTTCCAATAATAATTCCACATCCATAAACATAGTGGGGATGGCCAACTTACCTAATTCATATTGCTACACATTGTACAATAGGTTTCCTATGTTAGGTTTCCCATACCATGTTCCAAAAACTTCCAGACTTGAATTTGGTATATTCACATTGAAGATATCATCGTATTATCTCTCAAATCCATATGCACATCCTAACCCATCTTTTTCCATTCTTCAAGGGAAGCCCTTCCCTCTTTAGATCTTGGTAACTAGTTGATGAAATCATCCTACAGACATCTTTCTCCATAGTTGAACTTCCCAAAGTAATTTTTTATGGAGGCATCTAATTATAGGATCTAGGGCATTGTGGTATTCTACAAATAAAATCTAGGGCTTCAAATTTGATAAAGCAATCAATTTTTCACTATAAAATTCTGACAATTCAAGAACTTTTCAGAAATTAAGCTATTTAAAATTGGAGGATCGGGCTCTTTTACTTGTTTCTATTTCATGAAGATCTTCTTGAATTTTCTTGAAATCTCCACTTGTAGATGAATTTAGTACTCATTAGAATCACAAATAAAAAATGGCAAAAATTAAAAATTAAAATGATAGCCTTAAATTCCTCTATGAAGCATTATATAACCATGAAACACATGATATTATTTCATTCATTAATGAGAAATCTTTTCTCTCTATAATAGTAATTTTTTTAATTTTCATTGTTGTTCTTCATCTCCCAATATCCTATGGACTATAAATGGTTTGACCATCATTGAAAGCTTTTGTCACTACTTGGGTCTCACCATTTGATCAATAGGATATGAGAAACCTCACTAAATGAACTCCTTTAACATTTTTACTCTTGTTTTTATGGGGAGGCCACATGGAAACATCTTGTGTTTTTGTGAGATGGTTGTGAGTCCTCACATAAATGCGAGGGTCATAATTTGGTTTTAAAAAGTTGATTAAAACATGACCATCAATTATGATCACGAGAAAAATGTTCTGCTCTTGGTAGTGTTGAGTTGTAATTTTGCATGATGCTTAATAACATAAATCCTTTCAAAATCTCTCTTGAAAAGTTGATCAATGACCAACTCCAAGGTTTTGGATGGCTATTTTTCAACCTATTGGGTAACTCAATTGAAGATAAATGTGAATTTTTATGAGGAGGCCTTTGTTGGTACCTACAAATTTTGCACAACTTTGCTGTTATATATATATATATATATATATATATATATATATATATATATATATATGTATATATATATATATATATATGTATATATATATATATATATATATATATATATATACACATACATACATACATACATACATACATACATACATACATATATATATATATATATATATGTATATATATGTATGTATGTATGTATTTTATGTTTTATGATGAATACAATTTATCAATGCAATTATATGAATTCCTATTTTAATGAAATGTTTAAAAAGAAAATAAAAAAGATAAGAGTAATAAGAGATTAAAGAAAATTACTAAAAGGAAAATTCCTAATGAACATAAACCAAAGTAACAACACATGTACATCAAATTAAATTATCAAAAGGATCTAGTAGGAAAATAATGAAATTAGGAAATGCACTTTGTCAACTCCACTGATGCAATCATTGATGGGAATTTTAATAAAAAATAAAAGATGTTTCACATTTCATCAAATTTTGAAGCCACTCATTCTAAAAAAATAATTAAATAAATATATTTTCATACAAATTGACTCTCTATATTGTGCTAAATAGGTCTCCACCCTTGTTTATATCAATTAATGGGTGCATGATCCTTTACATAGCTTAAAACAATAAAAGAAGAAGAAGATAACATGAGAGAAGCCATGATATGATTTGGGAGTCATTGGGACCTCTAAAAATGGAAACTTGGTCTTCTCTAGTCATTTCTAAGAGTTAAACTATCATCATTTTTGATGCATAAAATCCTCAAAACATTGCTAAGTGTTAAATATTGAATTTCTAGCATCTAGGTTTTCTTCCCCTTTATTCCCAAATGATGTCTTGATGCTTGCTCTTGAATTTCTCAATTATTTTTGTAATCTCCTTATCCTTCAATAAGTCTAGTAACTCATACTTATTGCATAGTACCTAGCAATAGTTAATCACCTCTATCCTTGTATCAAAAAAATCCTCTAGCTTGGAATCTAGTTCCAACAATGCTTCTTCTATTTTGAACAGTTGTCTAGCATCATCTTTAGATGAAGCCATTCCAAATAAAGCTCTAAATTGTTGAACTACTATTTGCACCAAGGAAAGTTTAGATTTTGATTCATCTTCAAAAATATCTAGGTGATGAAGGGCCACTCTGCTACCACTAACAAAGGTATGCTCTGATACCACTGATGAAGGTCCAACACCACCCGCACCAACTGACAACCAAAATCACAACAAGATGGAGACAAAGAGATGAAAAAAATGCTTCATAAAGCATCCATTAATACTTGCAATTCATTACAATATTCTCCAAATGGAAAAACTCCAAACTCTTATAATATAAGAGATATTTTCTCACTAAGAGCTTCTACAAGAAGAGCTTATCCTTCAAGAGGTTATACTCGAAGAGCTTCTACAAGAAATTACATTCGAGGAGCTTTTTACTTCTCCAACTTCTACTATTCAAAGAGCTTCCTTACAAGAGATTACATTCAAAGAGCTTCACTACAAGAGCTTACACTTGAAGAGATTGATTACAAATGAACATAAACCTTCGTTAAATAGGCACTTACCACCCAATGCATGATTTATCCACAACATTCTAGAATATCCACTACCTTCTACAATATCCACAACCTTCTAGAATTTCCACCTAAATACAACTAAGCACCACCATGTGGCCCAATTAGAGAATTACATTTCCTTTATGGATCACAACAAATATTAAATGCATGAGTTAAGGAACTTTTCACAAACTTCTAAGATGCCACCTACACACCTCGATTAATGGAATAACAACTATTTTATTTTTTTTCTATTTATGCCACCCATGCACCTTGAAAATAGAAATTCCTCTTTCTTTTTTTTTCCTTTTTTTCAATTTTTTATTATTTTCTTTCTATTTTTGTCACTTTCTCTCTCCTCCACAAATATTTTTTTTTTGCTCTCTCTCTTTTTTTTTTTTAATAGTTTTCCCAAATAATTTAATTTTTCCATGCAAGATGCTCCTGCATCAGATTGCCTTGGTAGATAGAAAAGTGTGTCCCACACTTTGACGCCAAAAGAAATATATACAACCATCTTCATCTTCACCACAAGCTTCCACCTCAACAGGGACAAGAAAACCAATATGCAAATCTTCCATTTTTTTTTGATGCATGATGCTCTTGCATCTGACTCCCATGGTAGGAAAATTTTTGTGAATATGGATTCACAAAATGAAGTAGCCACTTTTGACATTTTTTTTTTTCTCTTCCTCCAACACATAGTTGGAACAAGTATTCGGTGCTGATATATTTCCTTCTTTCATTTTTTCCAACACCTAGTCAGAACAAGTGTCTGTTGCTGAAATTTCTCCTTTGCAATGAACTCTGTCCAAGTATAACTCTCATCCTCATCCAATCTTGTTGAATTAATCACACCTATAATAAATCCAAAAACACCATACCGGTCTTCCTTTGCATACCACACATTACTAACAAGATTCTCATGCAAACCATCATCAATATCTTTTAAACTCATCTCAAAGGCAACATCCCATGATTCGTAAGAATTTACCTATTTGACATCCTCATCTTCACTTGCCTCTTTCATGTTATCAACAATGCATGTAACTATTTCTCCAACTAAGGCACTATACTTCTCCTCCATTGTTGCAATCTTCAAATCATCTTGATCTACTTCAAGTTCATAAATCTTGTCATCTTCATACTCTTCCTCTTCCCGTTCATCTTCTTCAACTTCTGGTTCACAAATAAATTCCTCTTCATCCTCTTGCTCTTCTTTTGTACCACATGTTTGATACTCCACTGGATCTTCTTTCTTTTCCACATCCAAAGAATTATCAACATCTTGTTTGTGGTGACATGCTCTTCATTTCTGCAACTCAGCTTCTAATTCATTCACTTGCTTCTGCAAATCAACTCGCAATGCCTGTTGATTGCTTGCTCTAATTTTCTCAAGTTGAGGAATCCTTAGAATCCATCCAATCACAAAAATCATCTTCTTCTTTCTCTTCTCCATAATCAAGTCTTTAGAAGACAAATCTCATGCAACACAAGAACCTAGTGCAAACTACCTCACAGTCAGCGATCTATCTACACAATCAAGAACTTCTTGACAAACTTTACTCAACTCAAGGTCCTGGTGCAAACTGCCTCACGTTTGGCAATCTATCCACTCACTCAAGAAATCTCGCTCTGATACCACTGATGAAGGGCCACTTTACTACCACTAACAAAGGTATTCTCTGATACTACTGATGAAGGTCCAATACCACCCGTACCAACTCACAACCAAAATCACAACAAGATGGAGACAAAGAGATGACAAAAATGCTTCATAAAGCATCCATTAATACTTGTAATTCATTACAATATTATCCAAATGGAAAAACTCCAAACTCTTATAATATAAGAGATATTTGATCACTAAGAGATTCTACAAGAAGAGCCTATCCTTCAAGAGGTTATACTCGAAGAGCTTCTATAAGAAATTACATTCGAAGAGATTTTTACTTCCCCAACTTCTACTATTCAAAGAGATTCCTTACAAGAGATTACATTCGAAGAGCTTCACTACAAGAGCTTACAATTGAAGAGCTTGATTACAAATGAACATAAGACTTCCTTAAATAGGCACTTACCACCCAATGCATGATTTATCCACAACATTCTAGAATATCCACTACCTTCTACAATATCCACAACCTTCTAGAATTTCCACCTAAATACAACTAAGCACCACCATGTGGCCCAATTAGAGAATTACATTTCCTTTATGGATCACAACAAATATTAAATGCATGAGTTAAGGAACTTTTCACAAACTTCTAAGATGCCACCTACACACCTCGATTAATGGAATAACAACTATTTTATTATTTTTCTATTCATGCCACCCATGGACCTTGAAAATAGAAATTCCCCTTTCTTGTTTTTTCCTTTTTTTCAAATTTTTATTATTTTCTTTCTATTTTTGTCACTTTCTCTCTCCTCCGCAATTTTTTTTTTGCTCTTTTTAAATTTTTTTTTTTTCCCAAATAATTTAATTTTCCCATGCAAGATGCTCCTGCTCACTAGGCTAGTGCCATTGTAGTATTTGTCTACTTCCAAAAATTTCCCTTGAGCTTTATTCTTTATTTCTTTGATATCCTCGTTAGCCTTTCAATGACTTTATTTCCTACTGATACCTTCTCTATCTAATCATCTAGCTTATCTAACTCCTCTTTCATATAAATCACCATCAACATCTTGTACCTTTTCCATTTTATAGATTTTAGCACTTGTAAATTAGTGGCCCAGGAATGTACCTCATCCATCAACCCAAAATATTTGTTTACAAAGCTAACCAATTTGTCAACATTATTTTGGATGTAGTGTATAAGGTGCAAATTACCTTCTATTATATGTATTCCTCTTTCATCAAAATTGTAACACCACCTCTTGCAAGTGTCCAAAAATTAATCCCCCATTCGTTATCCTGCTTCTTTTCTACCTAGTGTAGCTCTGAATGAAATATTAGGATTATCAAGCTCTATAGGATGCACTACTTCATTCAAATATCCTCTCAATATCTCATTCTACTTTCTTAGGAGCAAGAGTTTTGATTCACCCTTTTCCAAGTGTGTGAACACTTATTTAAGTCTTGTGGTGATCACAAGTTTTGTTGTATCCAATGTAGGATTTTCTAATAATCTCTCCTTATTTGGTAGTCCTTATGGGTCAACTCTTCTATATCTACATGAGGAGGTAGAATATAAATATGCACCCAAAGATCTTAGTCCTGATTCTTCATTATGAAAACTACTATTTTGGCATCACCCTTGGGTGTCTCAGGCTTCTAGACTTCTTTTATCAACTTTTCCATGCCTTCCTCTTCTATCAACTCCACTTGTCTCTTCTATCTAAAGAAAAACTCCTTCTTTGGCCATTATAGCATGGTTACCATTGGTGACATATATTGAGCCAAAGAGGTGGGTTCTAATGCTGGTCCCTTTCCCTTATCACACCTCTCTGGAGTCTTCCTCTATTGAGAAATAACTTTAAAGTGAGCTTCTACATCAACTTGAGCTAGGGACCCAACCTCTATACTAGGAGGAGCTTTTTTCCTTTCTTCCATAATCTTAACCTCTTATGATACTTCATCAACATGTAATTGAACATATTCTCCTTCATTTAAGATTTGACTCTTAGGTTCAGCCATCAAAGGAGGTAGGGTAATTGATCCTTGATCTAGTTGAGGAGGCATTGATGGAATATCCCATGATGGTGAAGGATGAATACCAAGAGGCCCCTTGTGATTAGGGAGGAAGTTGATCCCAATCTTATCCCATTAGCTCATTTTAAGAATTATCTCATATCTTCTCTCCTACTATATCAGTTCCTACATGCATGAAATAAAAATCTAAAATGTTAAAAACCTCTTCTCCCTCACCTTCCATTTCATCAATCTACTTCTCTTCCAAGGTCTCAACATGGACAAGCTCTCGAGGAACATAAGGAATGTTGGTAATAAGGTTAGTTAGATGTCTAGTGATTTTTTATTTATGGAAACATTTATTCAACATTTAATTTATGAATTTACAAATAGAAAATTGTCTAAGTGTTAGATAGTTTTGTTGACATTCAGTCAAGTTTGTTATTAGTAACAACACTTATTCAAATTCTGTATATAGTGTTTGCCAAGCGCTATAGTTCAAATCGGGTAGTTCAGTGTTTGCCAAGCTTTACAATTTTTATTGACTTAACAACTTAAGTCAAGCAAAGCTAATGTTAACTGAGTTGAATGGAGAATAGTGTCTACCAAGTGCAGTCGTGGTAAATAGGGAATGCAATTTATACTGAATTATATAGTATCTACTAAGCCACTAGTGAATACCAAGTTTGAAACTATGTTAAAGTGATTAGTATGGACCAAGCTTCTACTTCTACTGAGTGCATGATGATGCCAAGTAATGATAGTGGACACCATTTATCAAAACTTCACCAAGTCAATTTTCAGAACCTAAGTATCTAAATTTGGGCCAACTTTGTAATATTGGTGTTAACTTGTGTAATGGCTAACTTTGTAATTGGAATGGAATGGAATGTAAGCATGTGAATGGAATGTAAGCATGTGAATGTGAATCAATAAGTAGAGTAATTGTATTGTAAGGCCATATCAAGAGTAGTAGAGTTATATCTATCACACAGAGGTGATCGGTACTTCAAAGGATCTCAATTAGCAATTCAATTGTAAGTCAGAGATCTACTATTTCATCCTAACCGGCGAATTAGCTTCAAATCCTTTCACAAGGTAGACTTAACAGTCTTTTCTTAAATATCTTTAATGAGTGCATACTTCAATGTATGTTTGTAAAACATCTAACAAGGTGGACCTAGCAATCCTAATTTCTCCTAATAGGGAAGATCATTAGAAGTGATCAATGTAAGTCTTAACCAGCCAAATTTATGCTATAGTATTGAAGTTTTTTGGGTATCATCCCCTTCCCAATTTTACTTTCTATTTGGATGGTTTCTGGGTCACCAAATATTATGTTCATGGTGTCTTATGTTTCTCAATTTCTCATGCATGCAGTAGATCAGATTTATTAATATCAATGCAATTAAGTTCTAAATTTTTAAAAAGGTTTTGAGGTTACTGATTCACCCCTTCCCTCTCAGTAACCTAGCTAGTCCTAAATATTTCCAAAAATTGGTATCAAAGCATTGTGGTTCTTAGGATAAAGTTTGACAACTTGAGTAAAGATCAAGGACAATGAAGATATTCAGACTTGACAAAGCTATTGACAATGAAAAGATAGATCTAGATATGGCCATAGCTCAACTTAAGAAAGCAAAAGAGCATCTTTCTCAATCTCTAAGAAGAACAAAGGAACTTGTAGATCAGATGAATGACCACCAGTAAATTGAAGAAAAGATTGAAGATTTTCTCCCTTCAAGCAGTTTAGATGAAGCACGTGATTTGAAATCAAAGAACTTTGAGAAAAGAATGGTTCCCTACAAGAAGAAGTAAGAAAATTGAAAAGTGAACAAGAAATTCAGTCAATAAGATTGTGTAAAATCTTAGAATAGAGAAATAAGGAAAAATAAGACTTGGATGAAAGGAACAATGAAATTCAAAATCAATCCTTTCAGAAAGAAAGTCTTATTGATCAACTCTCCAATGCAAATGAAGAAATCATGAGTCTAAGATATGAAAATGAAAGAATAAGGAATGATCTGAACTCTAAAAAAAAATCAATGAAAGGTTAAGGAATGACTTAAAATTTGAAAGGAAAATCAATGAAAGGATAAAAATTGATCTAAATTCTAAAAGAAACTCAATGAAATCCCAAGCAAAAATGGATCAACTAAATCAACAAAATGAGCAGAATCTCTATAGGCAAAAGGATAAGGCAAGAATTGGATACAAAGAAGAAGGTGAGTCCTCCAAACAAGGTGCACAAAATAAAAAAAAACCCACCTACAATTACTATGGTAAGATAGGTCATACATCAAACAAATGTTGGAGTAATGGAAAAGCAAAATTCAATGGAAAATGCTACAATTGTAGTCAACATGGTCATAAAGCTAATGAATACAAAGAAAAACCAAAGTTTGAGGGCAAGTGTCACAAATGCAAGAAACAAGGTCACAAGGCATTTGAATGTAGATCTAAATCATTCAATCTAGTTGAACAATTTGTAAAGGCAATATTTGATTGGACTATAACACTTGGTGTAGATGTCATTACAATGGAGAATATGGAGACATTGGCATGAATTGTGTTAAACATTACATAAGAAGAAAGGATACCACCATAAGATGTTACACATGTACCAAACTTCGTCATATAGCTAAGAATTGCATGAATACAGGTAGAATTGAAGATGAAAATGAAGCAAAAGAAGATAGCATTAGAAAGTAGATGAGACAACAATGGATTCCTAAATCTACTAAGAAAGCTAGTTCAAGAGATGATAGTCATGTCACTTAAGATGTGGGTGATTCCACAATTTCCAATTAAGTTCTTAAGAAAGAACTAGAACTATGTTTTCAAGGTCGCATCATAAACAATTCCAATTGAATGGAAGTAAAGATTCATATCAGTATTCAAGATACAAAAGGATCATCAATAAGATTAGTAATAGTTATCACCAAATTGACTTCTCTACCAAGCAAGGTTGGGTCATGGACTCTACCGAGCAAAGTTGGGAGTAACATGGTTATGTTTGGTTGCCAAGTTACAAGACTTCACTGAGCAATCTATACAAATAATGGATGACAGGTTGTCACACATGATGTCATTATAGCTCCTATCATACTAAGCATTAATGGGAGGTTTTATCAAAAAGGAATGAAATCAATTTCATTTTCATTGAGAATTTAAAATATTGTGAATAGAGTGATTTGCAGTGCATCCAAGTGACTTTGAGTAGAATTTGTAGAAAAGGTCTTTCAAAAAATTTCTTAGCTTACTGAGTTATCATGATAGCTAGTAGTAGCAACAAGGCAAAGAAAGGTTTTGAGATGTTGGTGAGAGGTGTTGAATGGAAAGCCCCTAACTTCAAACCTATGCTAGTGATTTTTGTAAGCCTCAACTCGAATGGAGCTCAGTCACAGATCCCACCTAAGGTACTTCTCATAAATGATATCCAAACTCATTTTAAATGTGCAATTTAGGAGATAGGAACCCTTGAAATGGATAATGCCCTAAGTGAACTTTGTGTGAATGGAATTCTCAAACCTGAGCACAAACATTTGAAAGAGAAAGGTTTAACTCATATTCCTCACTTGCCTCAAAACTTTCAAATCAAGTGGATTAGGTATATCCTAAGTTGAGTTCATAATGGTCAACTATGGTTAGAGCAACCCATTTTGATCACCAAGAAAATGATACATCACACTACTGGTCTCCCTATTCTCACCAAAGCTAAAACCACTAAAACCCTAGGTCGAGATAAGTTTCAAAAGCAAACCCTAGGTGAATGGGATGGAAAAGGAATGAAAATTAGTAATGTAACTGATATAGAACTAAAATTTGGCATCCATGTGATAGCATACAAGATTTATAGTTCGAGCTGACTCAATAGTGTGTCATGCGGAGTAGTTGACTTAGCTTTTAAGGTCTTGAAGAAGAATCTGTCATATGAATTAGCATAATTGTTATTGAAGTAGTTGAAAAAAAACATGGAAAGAATTAGAAGTTCAAAGAATAACCCATGCAAATTTGGTTCATTTTTGACATGTTTTTTTTTCTATGTTCAAAAGTTTTTCCCTTCTAAAGGCATGATTGTATGGAGAAAAGATATGCTAGTTATATATCAAATTAATGAATATATCACTGAAATGGGTGAAAATTTTGTTAGCATCATGGATAACTATTTTGAAGCCTTCAAAGAAAAGATGAATAATAGATTTAGGATACCGAAGAAGTTAGTTGAAGACTATACAGATGTTGTTTGTTTTATTGTAGATAGTGATAGAGTCTACATCCAAGCAGTAAGGCCCAAATTTGTGTGGGTAAAACCTCTTCTATATGACATTAACATGGATGAGGCTAAGGAAATCATTTAAGCCTTAGTAAATGAGCTTGTGGATCAAAAGGCACCTTACTTTGGAACTTATGGTGAGGCAAAAGCAAGAATTGAACTTGAAATCAAGCTTCTATAGGTGGTAAGCAAAGGCACAAGGAGGATAACAAAATTGAGAACAAGAAGCACCCCTCTTATGTTAACCAAAGGTAAAGGAGAATATGTGGAAGAATTAGAGGATGGAGAGGAATCAAAAAAGGAAGAAGAGCTTATAAGGAAGAAAGGAAAGGTGATCATCACCAAGCCACTAAAGCCATCCGCTATAGTGTTTACAAAGAGATCTAGGAAGAAAGCAAGAAAAGAATGTAGTGATGTAATCTTCAATTAACCTCCTCTTACATTTCAAGAAAGGCTAAAGATACTAAGAGAAGGTGCTAGAATGAATAATTTTAAAGCACTCAAGTATGAGACAAGGACTCTAGTAGAGCAGAAAGAAGTTGAAGATCTAGTCATGGACAAGATGGGCAGATGGAAATCCTCTCCAAACCACCTAGCATCAGAGGTCCCTACAATTTTGTTAGATAAGATCAAGGTTAGATGGGAGAACACCAAGTAGACTATTGAAGAAATTTTTGCACAAACATTAAAATAGTTGGTACCCATCTTGACTGATGCAGAGGTAAATAAGGCATTAAAAGACAGTGAGAAAAAAATGACTTTAAAGTTCAACACTTGTCTAGTTTTGATGAAAGATATAGAGTATGTTGTGAAGAATGCTACAATCCTATGGAAAAATGTATTCCATCTTCACAAACCAAGTGAATATCCTATTGAAATCAAAGATATGGTGATGATAGTGACAAGGATGAAGACAATGATGAAGACTCTACTCAATTTGTCACAATTGATATAGATGAATATTAGGAGCTAATGAAGGATGATGAAGAAGAAAAAGAGGAAGAAGCTACAAAAGAATCCAAGAAACAAGAAGAAGAGATCATCCTAGTCAAGATAGCTACTGTTGTCAAGGCCTCACTTTCTCACTCTCTAGTAAAACTTGCAACATCATCAAGCTCTGCGACAACTTCAGTAGATTTGATTGTAACAACCATTGATACATCAAATGTCCAATCACTGCCTATTACCTCTTAGCTCAATACATCACTAATAGAAGTGTTTACCACTTCATCTACCATGCTGTAGCATCCTTTAGTTACTGAGTCATCATTAGTAATGGATATAGAATGTTCTACAATTTTAAGCTCCTTAACAGTAAGTACAGTTTTAGATTCTATAGTTTTGGCAACCTTAGTTGTGCATACTTCTATAAGTACCTCAATTGTGCATACTCCTATAAGTACCTCATTTGTGCATACTCCTGTAAGTACCTTAGTTGTGCATACTCTTGTAAGTGCTTCAATTGCAAATACTTCTATCACTACTTCACTTGCAAATATTTCAGTTTTGGATTTTGTAAGTATTCCACCAGTAGGCACTGTACAAATTTTCACTGCTAGTCCTACTATTTCCACTATTGTTTCTATTCTAAATTTGAAAGCATTAACTTCAAAGATAGTTGAACCAAAGATTCAACCAAGACTTTTGATTAGTGGAAAGGAAATAGATGAAGATATAGATTTGGATGAGGAAATTGAAATTCCCAAATGAGAATTTCATAATATCACTGTAGATCAAATGCATATAGCTGGTCATCTTCTCCAAGAGAAGGCAAAGTAGAAGAAACTCAGAGAAGAGAGAGACAGAGAATATAAGATTATTGAGGTTGCAAAGAACATTTTGACTGAAGCTATAGGTGTTGAAGTTGATACTTCTCGACACATTTTGTTACAATTAGAAGAGGGAGTCAATAAATTCAAGGAAGATTCCACTGGTCAAGATAAATTGATTGAGAAAGCATAAAAGAAATTTGATAACAAAGTGCTTAGCAAATAGCTATCCAGCAAGTAGAGCTTTCTTTAATTTTGACAAGTCTTGAAATCTCTTGCACAAATGTAACATCACTTTTTGCAAAGTTATGTGATATTATTGAATATACTAAGGAAATAAAGAGAAAATTGAATAAAATTATGAAGATTTGATGGCTAGTGAAAAGAAGTTGCAACTTGACCCCAATTCAAGCTCTACACATCATATGAAGATAAAATTCTTATGAAGCTTTGCACTCAGTAAAGAGATCATCATAAACACCACTAACAAGGTGGACCTAGTAGTCCTAATTGCTCCTAATAGGGTAGACCATAAAAAATAATCAATGTAAGCCTTAAACGGCCAACTTTATGCTATAGTATTGAAGTTTTGAGGGTATCATCCCCACCTTAGTTTTACTTTCTATTTGGAAGGTTTCTAGGTCACCAAATATTGTGTTCATGGTGTCTTATGTTTCTCAATGTCTCATGCATGTAGTAGATCATATATATTAATATCAATGTAATTAAGTTCTGAATTTGTTAAAAGGCTTTGAGGTTATTGATTCACCCCTCCCCTCTTAGTAACCTAGTTAGCCCTAAATATTTCCAACAAGTTTGTAGTTGTATAGAGACATATGTGATGTGTATGAATGACACACTTTGAGTTAGCTCATATGTAGTTGAGGATAGATTTATGAAAATGACATGATGATGTAGGTAAGTACACATATGTGTATGAAAAATATGATGCAAGTTAGAGTTATAATAATACTTCACGTATTTGAAAGAATAGAATAGAGTATCAGAGATATAAGTTGTACAACTTAAGGAATTATTTTGGTAATAAAATAATTCTAAGTCATGATGAATGACTTTTTGGATATTAATCCATAATTTATTTTATATTATGTCAAGTGTGTGAAGACATGAAGGCCAAATAAATAGAGAATTATTAGTGTGTGAGGTATAAGTAAAGATCTTATCTTGCACAGATAATGTAGAAGTTGTACAATATGTAAACTATTGTATGGACAACTTGAAAGATATATGATCTTTATGTGATGCAAGATTTGATGTATGATCAGAGAAAGTGAAAATTATAATAGTGAGAAAGTATTTTATGTATACCTATACTTGTGAAGAACCTAATTATATAATTGCATGTTAGGGTAGTGGGCTCTCCTTACATACATTGTATTTGATCTACCAAATCCTAATAGGGTTGAGGCTTTTAACCAAGCCCAATCCTCTAGCAAGGACTTGACACACTATATGTACTTCATAGCATCCTAATAGGGTCAATATCCTTAACATGATTCTTTTTTTAAGTGGATCATCTGGGGGTATCATCCCCACCAAGGTTTCCCTTGGCCATGGTTTTCCTAGTTAACAAATAATGATGCTATTAGTTCCCTTTGTGTATGGTTATATTTACCATTCAACATTGTTGGTTTACATTTGTATACAAGTTATAAAGTAATTAAAAATATTCAGTTATAGGAAAAAGTTTGTAGAATATTTATTCACCCCCCCTCTCAGTATTATCTATTTCTAACAACTGGTATCAAAGCTCAATTATTCTAAATAGGCTTAAAATATTGAGTAAGATCCCTATAGATATTGAAAAATTAAAGAGGAGTCTTGAAGAAGCTCTTGAACATGTTGACCTTCTTATAGAAAAAAGAGCTAACTTGAAAGATAGGTACGAAGATGTAAAATTTTACATTGGCAAACTAAAAGACAAGATTGATGATCTTAGATATGGTAAGGAATAAAATGTGTAGATTAACAACAATTATGAAGTAGAAAATCTCAAGAAAGAAAGGAGATCTTGAAACATGGGGTGAAAATTGTGGAACTTAAGTTGAGTCTTAAGAAAGATGATAGTAAGAGTGAACTTGATCTAAAAGATGAGAATATAGACCTTAGATCCTAGTTGAGTCAAGTAACATCTGAATTAGATTCTATGAAGATTGAGCATGTAGAATTATAAAATTAAAATACCTTTTTTAAATGAGAATTGACACAAGCTAAGACATAGTTAGAGAAACTTTATTCCAGTAGTGAAAAAATTATTGAACATATATTTCACCGGAGACCTTCTCATGATAAGATAGGCCTTGGTTACCTTATTGGAGAGAAATCTACCAAGAAAGTTGAAATTGGAAAAGAAATAGATCTAGTTGTTGAATCCCCTAAAGAGTTTGATCTAAGTAAGATAGAATCAAGCATTACTACTAAAGTATCTAAAGAGATTTATCTAGTTGATCTATCCATGAAACATGATTAGCCTAAGAAAATAGTGGAGGGAGATTTGATGGAGAAAGGAAATAGTTTTTATGTTACAAACTATTTACTATAAAACTTAGGTTTCTTGAAATATACTACTTTATGCCCATAACCATGACAATTATAACAATAGAAATTAGCAATTGGTTTAAAATTCTTACCTTCACAATCTCTTTTCATATGACTAGTTCATTGCATATAAAACATCTACCTATGAACTCATGTCTAAGTTCCTTGGGTGGTTTATCTTACTTAGGTTTATCAACTTTCACTATTTTCTTAGGCTAATAATGTTTTGTGGATAGATCAACTAGATAAATCTCTTTAGATAGTTTAGTAGTAATTCTTGATCCTATCTTAGATCAAACTCTTTAGGGGATTCAACAACTAGATTTGGTTCTTTTCCAATTTCAACTTTCTTCGTAGATTTCTCTCCAATAAGGTAACCAAGGCTTGTCTTATCATGAGAAGGTCTCTGGTGAAATATATGTTCATTAATTTTTTTACTACTAGAATAAAATTTCTCTAACTATTTCTTAGCTTGTGTCAATTCTCATTTTAAAATGGTATTTTAATTTTCTAATTCTACGTGCTCAATCTTAATAGAATCTAATTCAAATGTTACTTGACTCAACTAGGATCTAAGGTCTATATTCTCATCTTTTAGATCAGGTTCACTCTTACTATCATCTTTTAGTTTGTAAATAGTTTTATAGTAAATAGTTTCTATTTTTCTAATGATGGAGGGAGATTTGATGGAGAAAGGAAATAGTTTGTATGTTACAACTCTAACAATCCTAGACACATTGCAAGGAATTGTAGAGCACCTAATAGTCAAAATGGAACCAATCAAAGGAGGAATACACATGTATATCAGTTATGCAATAACGTTGGACATAGAATGAGATATTGTAGAATGGATAGAAGAAATTTCAATAGGAATCCAAATCACAAAAGAAGAAATAATAGAAATGACAAAAGGAATGATAACAATAATGATAACAATTAGAAGGAAGAAATCAAGGAACATGTTGATGAATAGAGAGAAGAGTTTGTGAAAGCTAAGGATCCATAAAGTTTTTATACAGTTTTAGAGGAATAATATTTTGATGTACCTGATGAGAGATTGAAGTCATAAGTTGTTTGTGACTCACCCTATCTAAATTAAGTAGTTTTAGAAGAGGTAGAGTGTTAGTTAATCAAAACTAATGTTACAAAGTGTATTAGAAGTTGTGCAAATAATAGAAGGTAGAGGACATAGAGAGAAATCTATGGTCGAGTGCACAAGCTTAGAGATGATTGTAGTAAGTTGTAAGATGGAAAACAAGTTTACTAGTAATTAGTGACAATTTTTGAATTTGTGGTAGATACACATTTTATGCGAAGTCCAATTTGAAGTAATTTAAGGATTGCAATCAAGACTATGTGTACCATTTATGTTCATGAAAATATTTTAGATCCATTAAAGAGAAATTTGATAGTGAATTGAAGTGTGAAAAGAAGTTCTTGAAGCATGAAGTTGTAGAAGCCCTAAAACATGACATTTAAGGTATTTTATGAAGCTTAAACTAAGTTTTTAGTTCATATAGTTAGATATTAAATGGATAATTAGACAATATATGATGTTAGTGAAAGGTAAAAGTACAATTTCAAGAAAAAAACATCTATTCATTTCTCTTGTGGATGACCCATTAGGCACATTTTCACAAATCTTGCATAATGTGCTTCATGTAGATGTTCAGAGTTTTATCCATTGTAAAATTTAAAGTAGAGGAGATGAGGATATAGAAAAGGACATAGGAGTCATGCGTAATAATGATCTATCTTTGAAATCTAAGTATACACACCTAAATGAGTTAAACCTAGTGAAGTATATGTTCTATATTAAGTTTGACAATCATGACTGAACAAGAATCATTTTTAGTAGGGTTCATGATGAAATGTTTTGGTTAGGTGATGTGCATGTCACAATTGACAAGAACATAATTCATAAGGTCATGTGTCTAATTAATGAGGGATGTCTTGTCTCTTGATTTGATATAATTTAAATTACCTTTTATTATGCTAGAAAACCTAAGAATTGGCTAAAACCCATTGTGGGTATTCTATAACATCAAAATAAAAGGACCAACTAACAAGACATCAAAATATTCTCCACTTTGAACTCTACAAGATTTAGATGGGTATACCTCAGGATTTCAACCATTATCCATTCTCAAATCAAGGTTATTACAATGAATTCTAGTAACTACATAGTATTGAGCCTTCTTTTTTCTAATTCAAATGGTCACAAAGAGATGATAACTAGCTATTTCATCAAACCCTAGACACCAATATAAATCAAGTATAGGATGACATTTCATACTTGGATAATAGGATTGTAAAAAGGATTAATTGATTATAATATTTTTGCATTGTGAAAAACAGTCAATCCATCTTAACTCACAAGGATGGCTAGTGCCTTATCCATTGGGCTACAATTGAGAGAGATCACACCTACTTTTGGATCTTATCTCAACACTTTGTGCAAAGATATATCTATATTCATTTCCAAACCTCATACTTATCATATCTTTACTTAGAACCATAGTGTTCTTTCAAGTTTCATTAAGCCTTTACATAATCCATTAGATTATTACCAAAAGGAAATTGAAATATAACTCAACGTGAATTATAGCTAAAATCTAATAAAATTTGCTATCAAATATTAGAGAACAAAACACAAACAAAAAAAGGTCCAAATTTTAGAATGAAATAAACTCTCAATACATGTATTCATTTTTTTGAACTATATACAATTCAATATTCATCTCTATTAGAGGCATAACACAATGGGCCAACAATTGTAACTTTTTTGTAATTAATTTTGGAGTTGATTTACATTATACATGGACCAGCTCCAACTTTACATAGACTCATGCAAAATGAAATAAAATATGTATCATCTTCTAGCCTTGGAAACTCACTTATATAGTGTGATTTCCAACAAGCTTCAAGTCTAGAGGGAAAGGACAACTGTCCCTAGAACAAAAATATTTTCAACAAGAGAAAAACTATCATTATACAAAAAAATGTACAAGAAAAGACAAATTCTAGTGGTTGTTTTCCTTTAACAATAAAATGGTTTCTTCATTGGTTACTTTGTGGTGGGGCTAGTTTTTTTGTAATAGATTCTTATACATCCACTACACCTAATGATTTTATCTACTCCATTTGTTGTTCCTCAGGTTGTGGGACCACTTAGATTTTATGTTCTACATTAGGATATGATATCTAGATATTTATTACAATTGGTTTCTCATCTACCAGATCATTAGTTTGGGTGGTTATATCCACTATTGTAGTTGTTTCTCTTTTTCTCTATATTATATTTGAACTAAATTCTTAGTCAACTCTATTCTTTCTATGCCAATTGCTTTGTCCACACCATTTTCTTCAACTACCATCTACAAAAACTATGTTGATGGAGAATATTCTGCCATCCACTTGTTAAACAATGTGTCATTTGGCCAATTAAAGCTCAAAATTTCCTTCTCCCTTTTTAGAATATATTTTCCCAATTTCAATAAATAAATAAAATCTTGTTTGAAAGAATCAAAAAATATTTGGACTTACACAACCTCTTTAGTGGTTCTTGCAAACCAAATATAGTTCTCTTTATTAACTACTTTATTTAACTTGATACTCATTAATTCTTTCAACTAATTTTACCATTCTTCTTTATCCTTTATTATACTTATACCTTTGAATGTATGGGGGAAAGGTCAAAATTCTTACTGAGGTATCTAGAGAAATATTCATTCAATCTTCTCTATAGTATGTCCCTTTTATGATCAAAACTCAAGAGATCATTGGCCCGATCAAAGGTTTTCTCTATTTTATCATCAGAGTGATCAATAACTGAGAAACATAGGGTTGTGAGAGCATCATCTCTGCTAATACACTTATTCAAAATTAGCCTTAGGGTGACTTCACTATTATTTAAATCATTCCATGTCTCTACCAACCTCGAAAATTCCAAGTAGAAAAGGAGCCAACCTATCTTGTCCACTAGATATAAAATTGTATCTCTAATTTTGTCCCCATGTTAGATACTAAGTTCTACGGGTAGTGATTAGATCTTAGCTTTCTCCTCATTTAGCTCATCAACTATGTAGAGTTCTGGTTGCTAGGGAGTTCTTGGAATATCCACAATTGGAATAGTATTAGAAGTTCACATAGTAGGAGCACCAGCTATTATTATGAGCTATCTAGATTGTCTACCTACTTTACCTATTCCATATTTTTGAACATTTACAATTTTACTCTCTAATTGGTAGATTTGTCTACCCCTTTCATCATAGGCTTCTAGTACCTTCTCAAATTTCTCATTTAATTCTAAGAATTTAGTCTTATTCTTAGCAACAACCACAAACCCAAAATTTTCCACCTCCTTATTCATCAAGGAATAGTTTTCACTATCCACTTGCTCTACTCTATAGACCATGAGACTTCCCGTGTGCTCAGAATCTAAGACTTCTAGAATTCTAGCCTTGTCTCTTTTTTGGATGGACCACATAACTAAGGCTTTATGGCCATCACTATACTTGACCCCTTTATGGGCTTGTGTCACTTCATCCTCAGTCTTAAACTATGTTTCTTTCTCTTTGCTCACTACATCAAAGATTATTGCATTAGCAATGTCCCATTCTAGTCGTATAAAAAACTCTTGAGTCCTTTAGTAATTTTCTTCCACCTATAGGGTTTATTTTATTAAACTCTTCCATGAGGCTAGCATTTACCTCCTCTTCAATCTCTAAGTCCTATTTAGAAGGTTGCTCAACTTTGATTTTCTTGCACCTTGCTTCAAAATTTTCAATATTGTTGTGCCACAAAAATTGGATGTATGCCCAAGATTTGACAAAATTTGCATCCTCCAAAAATTTCCTTGTTTCTTTCTCCACAATAGTATCAATTTCCTTTCCTTTAAAATCCTCCATAGTAAGGGCTAGGAGTGGCATGGGAGGCTCTATAGGTGCTCCTTCCTCCACTTTTGCATTAGTTATTATAATTTCTCTTGACCTCCCATTTGTTTTAGTTGATCCCTCAAGGAGTCTTCATCATCAATGTGGATGGGGGTCTATGAGGGAAAGTACTCCTCAACTTTATAGAATTTCCCTACTCTAGTTTCCACCTCTTAGTAATGGGTGCTGAAGGAGGGCTCTTTGATTGTTGTCTTTCGTACAAAGAAATAAATTGTTCATTTACACTTTTAGCAACAACATACCCTATTTTATTTTGTAATGTGTATTGGCTTGGGATTATGATGGCTCTACTTGCTAATCTTTTCTCTATTTCAATAGCCTTGTCAAGATGGGCTTAAATTAAAATTACTTTCTTTTCATTCAGGGTTTGCATGTGCCGAACAAAATTATTCATAAGCTTATTAATTTTATCTCCCCAATATTTTACATCGGTCAAGGGATCATAATTTCTATCTAGAGCATTAAAAAATTCAAGAATTCTACTATACACTTTCCATTTTCTTTCCTAACTTCGTACTCTTGTAGTGAAAATTCATTCCTAATTATATCTTTAGGAAAAAAGAAAAAATATTCATAAGATTTACCCTTAGTCCTATCCTTAAACATATCATAGAATCCTTCAAGATCAATAAAATGGGGGTGGGATTGGGCCATCTGGTATCTATCCAAAAAAATTCCTAAATGCCTGCATCCTCCCTTAGTAAAACCAAAATTGTTGATTACAATAAAATGGGAAAAAATTGTAACTTTGGATCTTCCCATCATATCCTTCTCTTCTAATCATCCTATTTTCCATAGGAATTCTATAATTCCAACTTTCAATGACACTTGATATGGAAAGACATGGGGCTCCCCTTGGAAGCTGTACACTCTAAATATAATGGAGGCAAAGTATGAGATAATGTCCCCCTAGTTGTGGCTTATTTCAATTCTTGGGCATGATCTTTGGGCCTGATCAATTCTAGCAAGGGTTGAGGTATTCTAGGATTGTTTCCAATTAATAGAATCCTCAACTTGGAAGGAAAATATTTGTCAATTCTCACAAAGCTAGCATTAGTTACCTCCCAAGTCATATCTGCACTCCATAATTGAACTAGTTTTTATCCATCCTTCTCTAACTCCAATTTCATTTCCTTGGAATAAATAGAAACCCCTCTATACAAACACATGCACATCAGCATTGAATACTAGTAGAAGGGCTTCTCAACTTTTTCCTTGCTCATTCCAATTATTCCATTCTGGATTTCTTCTATTAAATATGTGGTAAAATAAAAATTGAGCTCATGCCATATTGTAGTGTCTAGGCAATGATAAAAATTATGGACCCTTGGATGTGATCTTGCTCATCCATCTTAAAAAATTTGTAGAGGGAGAGATACAATTCTTATGCCCTAGGATTTAAATATTTCCTTAATAGTGGCTCTAGGGTATTTACTATCACTAATTACAAATGCCCTATCTTCACAAAGTGCTCTTGTAGTGGTCCCTTCCTTAGGTATACCCTTTGAGCATCATACCTCACCTATAGATCATCCAGATCAATCATCTCATGCAATGCATAGTTGGGATTTAACCTGAAAACCTCCCTATTGACCTCAGGTGTGTCCCTAAAGAGGTTGTCTCCTATATGATTTTTGATTACCTTTGGCATTGGCTCATACCTTTTTTCTATTATTATCAATAGGTCATCATCGAAGAAAATTCCATGAACAATTAGTTGTCCAATGTTGAATTGCTAGATTTTGCTCAAAGGAGTGTCATTTTTTGTCTTAGAAAACCATTTAAAAAAAAGCTTTGAACCCCTAGTAGATGTCTCAACATCTCTTAAACAATTTTATTTATCATAGAAACCCTCACTAACCAATAACCTATGGTTTTTAGGGACTAGCGCTTTCCCTTTGGCTATCTCATTTGTGGAGAAGGGCAATTGTTCCAAAAAATCATCATGTACATTCCTCTATTGGTAATCTACTTTTCCTAAGAAATCCCTTCATGGAGGAATCTTATATATTTAACCCAATTTAGATTGTAATTTCTAGATAATTAAGAGTTTCAAGAAGTTATCCAAAAATTTTAGTTGAAAAATCTATTTGCAATAAATCTCTATTCAAGAAAATCACACTTTGAGCTCTCATTCATTTGCACTCAAATTCACTTTCACTTGGTACTTGATAATGAATTTAATCACAAGTTTTATGCAAATTCTCTTCACATGAACTTTTATTCATCAACATTAATATCCTAATAGTCAAATTTTAGGTGACATAGAAAAATTGAAATTTGGTCATTGATCTAAGCATGATCAGATGGTGTTGTTTTACACTTAGATGATTGCATTACCTTTTTGGCAAGTTGGACATGTGTCAACACATCACTTTCTTGCTTTATCTTAAGTTTGAGAATTTTCAAAATGTGAGAAAGTGATTATCATTGATCTCCATTTAACCAACAATCCTGAAAGATCTTAGGTGGTGTAGTATCCATCTCAAAATTTTGGGCCCACTAATACACATGTCTCTTCATCTCTTTCTTTCTTTAGTTAAACATCATGTAACTTCATTTTGTGAGAAAGAGATGATCATTAATCATATAATGATCTAACAGTTATGAAAAGTATTACCTTTCTCTATACTCTATATTCATAGCAAATTAGAGCATGCCACCTAGAATCTTGTATTGGTAGCACCCTTTGGAAACTTGTAACATGGGTCGGGCCTACCATCTCTATGTATCATCATGTCACATTATTTATTTGGTTAAAATTCATGCATCTTTAGAATGTGAGAAAGAAATGATCATTGATCCTCCTCACATAGACAATCAAGATAATTTTTTGCAGTATTATGTATTGTCTGGCCCACATGGACATGTGGTAGCTCATCATGTTCTCACTTTGGCTAAAGTTCACACAACTTCAAATCGCGAGAATGTGATAGCCATTGATAAAACAAGATATGATGACTTTTAGAAAATGAAGTTCTTTAGTTATATTCAACATCTACAACGAATAAAAACATGCCATTTGGACAACTACTTTGACACATTCCTTTTTGTAGCCCACAACTTAGTCCAGTCCCACTATTTCCACATGGAAAATTATTTCTTTCTCACTTTAGCTAAAGCTTGAGTACTTTGAAAAAGTGAGAAAGTGCTAAGTGTTGATCTTTATCTAATCAACGATTGGAAAGATGCATGACCTTATGCTGCTCAAAACCAGAAAAGGTAGGCTTGCTAGGATAGGTATTAATACATCACATTATCACATTAGCTAAATTCCACGTAACTTCAAAAGTAATAAAGCAAGGATCATTAATCTTACTCTGATCGACGATCATGAAAGTAACTCACCAAGGGTTAAGAACTTAAGAAAAAAAAAGAGCATTCCAACCATAAGGAAAACTAAGGTTAAAATAGAGTCATGTGCTAGGACAAAGCCAATTTTCACAAAAAATTTCCAAAGATTGCACAAAACTATATAATGGGGAGATTTTTGAAGGGTTTTATGATGTCTAAAAATCTTCCTCCGCATATTAAAAAATGAAAACAATGTCAACCAATTTTCATAAGGAACCTAGAGCACAAAAGGCATTAAGGAAATACAAATGAACAATTTTTGGGCATAATTAATCAAGAGACAAAAAACACTAATCATAAAAGGATAACTAGATCTTTCACTAAAAAATTTGAAAGATTTTTAACATGTGAAAAACTATGCCAATAGTGGCTTTGTCTGGGGACAATGAATATAACATATTCATACGAGGACTTAGAATTTCTAGCAAAAGAAGACTACACACTTGACAAAAACTAACAAATTTTATAGAGAACAACACACAAACTAGGGAACAAAATAATTATATATAGAGAAACAAACAAATATTTACAAGGATTTACAAAATGTATTGACCTAACTACTATTCATGGATTGAAAATACTTTCAATGGAAGTATTGCTTTAAGAATTTTCCATGAACTCACAATTCAAGAGTGTCACCTAATAGTTCCCTTAAAATATAAGAATCATCACCCCATGTAGAATCAACCAAATAGGATTAAATTTTCCATGTTTTCCCTTATCTTCTATTCTTGCATTCCACATTAGGACTAAATCTCCTGATTCAAATTTTCTTGCCAGTGTCTTCCTATCACACAAATACTTTGATTTCAACTGTATTTTTATATTTCTAGCAAAGGCTTCTTTCTTAGTTTCATTCAAATCTACCAATTCATCCATTCTTTCTTGCATGGCATCTATGATGTCATCATCATACTTTTGGATGTAATTCTATATTCCTATCAAATTATTTTGAGGCATCCTTGATTGGATTCCATATATGAAGTCAAAAGGTAATACACCTATTTCCTTCTTGACTATCACTATGTCAACCCAAACTACCAAATACAACGTAGAATCCCATGCCTTCTTATTTTAATCCAAAGTCCTTTTTATGTCTTTCAATAAGATTTTATTTATTGATTGAACTTTTCCATTTCCTTGTGGATTATAAGGGGATGTGTTGATCTGGTAATACCATACTTCTCACAAAACTTGATTAATTATTTTGACCTAAAGCACATGACATTATCAGTAATAATTCTTTTAAGATACCAAATCTAGTTATTATGTTACTCAATAACTTTTTTTTTATAACTTTACTAGCAGCTAGTAGTGTGGAGTCCAATCATTCCCCAAGTGGGAGATTGTTTGTTTGTGGTGATTGATTAGGGAAGTACTATACATACTTCATAAACTCTTTGGCTATTATTCACCAATTGGCTATTATTCACCAATTGGCTATTATTTATTCACCAATTTATGGCCAACATGTTGTAACTAATTTTAACCCTAAGATGGAAAAAATACTTTTATAAAAGGGCTTAGGGTTAGGGATTTTTCATCAGGTGTGATGCAAAAATTGCTTCTTGTGGCTGTATTGAACCGTAAGGAATTACAGATTGTAATCATTAGATCGTAATAATATTGGACTTTCTATTTGGTGGACGTAGCCTAGGGATTGGGTGAACCACATTAAATCTTAGTGTCTTGTGTTCTCTTCTATGTGATCTATTATTTTTTGATATTGTTTATATTTGTATGTAATTGTTATTTCTGTCTGAGGTTTAATCCTAACACTGAATGCATATCATTTAAAACTTTTTTTGATTCATTTTGAACAATGTATTTCAAAAGAACTCCTTCAAAATTCCTCCAACACAAACTTCCATTGATAATAACATATTTAATGACATGCAACTTAACAATTATCCTTTTAATGTCTGTCAAATGAGGTGGGGCTTCAATGTGTTATAAATAATGTATCACATTTTTATACCAATCACATTGATCCATATCACATGTGTCTAACCTAAGATCTTTACATAATGATTTATCTGATTAGCATCTAGATTGGATTGAGCCATCAACTTTTCTAACCATTGGCGTCTTATAAATTTTTTGATTTGGATATCAATGTTAAACTCTTGGATTCTATTTATCCATCTGCACCTTCTGCTAGATACCTCGATCATTGAGAAAAAAATGTTAGCTGTTGCACTAGGCACAAATGAAATGATAGTAGCACAAACTAAGTAACATCTAAAATCTTTAATAGCATTGAAAATAGCATAATTCTTGCAATAGGTTTCTCATAGCCTTTTTCATTCTTTTAAACCAACACTACTGCTATAGTATGAAAAGATACAAAAGGAAAAAATATGAATGGGCTTTGCATAATCTAGTGTCCTAAATACTAGTGCATTCTTGATAGAATTTTTAATTTCTTGAAAAGAAATAGTAGGCTTACCTTCCCAACTAATTTTTTCTCCTTTCTTAAGCATCTTCGAGATAGGTCTATTAATCCCAAGAAAATTTATTACAAACCTCCTCAAGAAGTTGACTTGTCCAAAGAAAGACTATATTCCTTTGACATTTTCTTGGCTTTGGGACCTTATCTATTTCTACCACTCTTTTGGGATCAATTTTCACTCCATCTTTGGATACTATGTGCACCAATAATTTCCCTTTTATTACTCCAAAAGTGAATTTCTTTGGATTTAGTGAAACTCCATACTCTAAGTCTTTCATAATTTTTTTCTAAATGCTTATAGTGATCCTTAGCCTTATTTGAGTATGTTGTCAAATCATCTTGATAAACAACCAAAATTTTTTTAATATATTCTTTGAATGCAAAATCCATGGCTCTTTGAAATGTTTCTCCTACATTTATTAGATGAAAAGGCATCATGACATATACACAAGTCCCTTACAAAGTTTTAAAAGTTGTCTTGAACTACTCTCTCTCATCAACAAGGACTTGGTTTTATCTTGAGAAACCATCCACCATTGACATCAACTCTAAACTAGTGATTTTTTGCAACATAGCTTCCATATTGAGTATTCCATCACCATTCTTCCTTTTGACTGGTACTAGTTTTGATACCCATGAAGAATGTCTAATAGGTTTAATTATCCCCTCATCCCTTAACTTCAAAAGTTCTTCTTGCATTTTATGGGCTAATGTGGGATTGAAAAGCCTTTGTTTTTGTGTAAATCACCTAACCTTTTCTTTAAGGGGTATTAGATGATGAAACAAATCCTCTCAATAAGCCTTAAGGCCATCATAAGACCATGCAAAAACATGCCTAAATTTTCTTAGTAAATCAATCAATGACTTCCTAATTGCAGGGGATAAATTCTTACCTATATATAGTATTTTAGGTGATTCAAATGCACCAAGGTTGATTTCTTCAAGCTCTTGATATTTTTGGTTTTTTATGTCTGAGTGCACCCTATCTTCAATATCAAATACACATTCTTAAATCACCAAGCCTTTAGGTACCTTATTTTTTTTTAGTTGCAAGATCTCTTGACCAAAAATGGTTTCCTTTCCATCTAATATTTCAATCAAAGCATTACAATCCATTTCCTGGCCATGGTACTTTTCCTCATTGAGAAGAAAGTTCAAGATATCTTTATCATCTTCAAAAACTTGCCAATTTTCTATATTTTTAGGGATAGAAGGCATATTTTTCATCTTAATCTTATACACACCAAAAAATGAGATATAATCAAGTTTAATTTCTACATTCACCAATAGGTCAACCATCTTTTTGTTGCTTCTCTCCATCCAAGATATGCCAAAAGCATCAAATGATTCGATTTGGTCCCAAACAACATTTCTATATTTTTTTAGCCTCTTATTATTGGAAGCATATATCTCCTTAATTTGAGTCACAATCAAATATGAATCATAATTAACATGCAGCTTTCTAATACCATGATTTTCTACCACTTTCAATCCAAGTAAAACTACTTCATATTTTGCAATAGTACATGTGAAATTAAAAGTAAATGAATACCTAAAAGTATTCTTGTTTAGGGATATGAAAACTACCTTAGCTCCTTACCCATCTTTATAATTAGCCCCACCAAAATACATGATCTAGAGGTTATGAGAATCTACACAATTTATTGCCTCTTGTGTAATTAGTGGGGTTGTCTTTTTAATTTCTTGAATAATAAATTCAGCTCTAGAAAAATTGACCTATGTTTCCAAAATACAAGTGGCATTTGTATCAATGTTATTTTCCAACATATGAGTGACTCTTGTTTCTCTATCAACTTTAATCGCCTTGTCCCCCAAGTGAAATGTAGCATAGGAAAAATAACATTGTAGGATACCTCCCATTGCAGTGCTCCATTTTCTTGAGAGACACATCCTATATTGTGGAGGAATATCAACTACTAGGACAACCATGGTAAGATTAGCATTAGGGTATGTAGCTAATTTAAAAAGTAAAGCATTGATTGTACCAATGATAGGCACCTCTCTTGCATCAATAGCCCTACATCTACCTTGCACCTCATAATATTCAAGATTAGATTCTTCACCATTATCACATAAGTTTATCATGTTACATCCCATATCTTCAGGGCCTTTTTGTTCTTCTTTTTCCTCTTCTTGTGATTGCCAATTTTCTGAAAAAAGATTGAGAAACTCCACAATAATCAAGAGAAAGAGGGGATCGACATAAAATACACAAAAGGAACCTCTTCAAATTTGTAGTGGATTTGGTGTACATTTATCTTTGGTATTTTAGGTAGGATTTGAAAAAGGCTTACCATCCTTTCATTGTGTGGTGTAAGGATAATTTTGCATCCTAGTCTTCTTATTATAATTATTATTGAATTTAGGGTTTTCACCAGTATTTGGCTTATTGGCATGGTATTCTAGCGAACTCAAATCCTTTAGAAGGTTCAAGACTTGACACATTGTATCATCCTCAAGTTTCTTGGTTACAGTAAATTTGTCACTTTCTTTCTTGTCTCCCCTTTGATTGAATAGATTTGGATCATTCCTTCTCCCCAACTTACTAGATACTTTTCTATTACTTTCAATACTCATAGTCATCTTGTAAGAATCTCTCAATGTTCTAGGGTCCTTATCCCTTAGAGGGTAAGAAATTTTACTATCAAAAGCATTGAAATAAGTTGTAAGGCACACATCTTCTCCCAATCTCATCACTTAAAACAATTTATACATATCCTTTTGGAATCTCACATTGAAATGAAATGTTAATTGATTTGGGTTCTTCTTTATGTTGTTAAACTCATTCAACATGAAAATTGCATTGATGTTGTCCCCATATTTCTCTTTGAAAAGTTCCTCTAACTCATTCCATGAGACAATGCTATCATCAGATAGTCTTCTAAACCAACCCTAACATCTTTAGTGAGAGAATGGACAAATAGCTTCATCATCACATCCCCATGTTCTACTTCATAGTCATTTAACATGCCAATAAAGTATTTGAGGTGCTCTTCACTAGTCACATCATTGTTACCAAAAAACTTAATGAATTTGTATCTCAAATCATTAGAAATAAGATTAGGAAAACTAGGAATTTATATGAAGGACATGTGCTTATATTTTTCCATATGGATAGGCCTTCTTTGAAAATTTGCAACATTTGATGTGGCTGGTCTAGCCCTTTTGGTTTGTATAGGGATTTGAGGTTGTTGAACTACAAATATTTGGCTAGTGGTAGTTACTAAGGAGAAAGCAGGTGCTAATAGAGATGCATTTTGATTAGTCACTGATCGTCCACAAAGAGGGGAAGAACTTATAGCTTGTGAGGGATGGTTTGGCTATGATGCTAGGGGTTTGATAAAATGTATTTTTCTTCTAGTCTTAGCTGCATGGGCCTTATTTTCAAAATTTTCAAGTTCTTTGGCTAGATATTCTCTTTCTTTCTTTGATTCCTCTAAGTCTAAGTCAAGTTTAGACAGTGTAGACTTATTAGAAATAACATGGGGCTCATTAATTTGAATCCCTACTACCTTTGGCTTTCCTTTATTAGGGTTTTTTACAATTAGATCTATGACCTTAGGGTCAACATGCTTGTAGGGTTGGATTTGGGAAATGATAGATCCTTCATTCTCTTTTAGAAGGTGTTCTTGTTCTTAAACTTTTTATCTCAAAACTTCAACATCCCCAAAAACATCTATATGTAGTTTAGAACATCTTTCTTCTAACTTATTATTTTGCTCCTTTATAGTATTCATCCTTTTAAGAAAGGCCTCTCTCTCTATGATAGCATTCAAGGTTATCTGTTCCTTCTCTTTCTCCAAACATAAGCATTTGGCATCTTCATCAATAACCTTTTTTCTGATAATCTACATTAGTAAGAGAATCATCAAGATCTTTGGTTTTTGTTTTTTATTCTATAGGGTCACCAAGATCAATGAGGTTTATGTCAATGAAAGGAACACGATAAGGATGAGATCTACTTGATTGAACACTTCTAGGTCTAAGATGTTGATTTATTTCTCCTAAATAACTAGATCTAATAGTAGTATCCCCCATGGATGACACCATTTTTTCGTAGTAAGGATGATCTTCATGAAAATGTGTAGTAAGAAGACCTCCTAAAAGCCTAGTACTCTTAGATTTAGAGATATGGGACAAGGCTTATTTCTCAATTATAGGTTGGAACTAAATATTATCTCTGGGTTTCCATGCATGACTAATTTCTCCCTTCTTCTTAGGCCAATTCTTCTTAGTACCCTCTAGTAATTATGTGTATAAAGGAAAATATGGGTTTTCCTTTACATATTCTCTCATATTCTATCTCCTATCAACCATTCTTCACTTTAAAATGAGCACTAGTTAGCAAAACCTATGACCGAGTTGCCACCCACTAGGAGATAATTTTTTTTATAATGGCTAAAAGACAAGAAACTTCACAAGAAAAGTATTTCTAGAAACAAATCTAACATAGGGACCCAACCTAGATGACTTTAATATTGTATTCTTTAGGAATGTAAAATCTATTTGGAAAATAATGCACCTATAAACATATAACACATTACACAACTCTTATGGTTTTGGGATTTTCTAAATTCTCAAGGTTTGTCATTTGAAAAGAACCAATATCAAACACAAGCATAAATTAGAGGACATGTGATTGTAAATGTATAGCTTACAACATATATTCCAAAACTTAAGAATTAATTTCTTTCTATAGAGTCCCTAGTAGAGTCACCATTTTGTTGGCTCCCGATTTGGAAAAATTTAAATTACCTTTTATTGTGATAGAAAACTTAGGAATTAGCTAACAACCATTGTGGGCATTACATAAAATCAAAATAAAAGGACCAACTAACAAGACATTAGAGTCTTCTCCATTTTGAGCTCTACAAGATTTAGGTGGGTACACCTCAGGAATTCAATTATCATCCATTCTAAAATTAAGGTTCTTAACATGAATTCTAGTAAAAAAAGATTATTAAGCCTTCTTTCTTTTAATTCAAAGGTCACAAAGAGATGATAACTAGTTATTTCATCAAACCCTAGACACCATAAATCAAGTACAAGATAATATTTCATACTTGGATAACATGATTGTAAAAGATTGATCAATTATAATATTTCTACATTGTGCAAAACATTCCATTCATCTTAACTCAAGAGGATGGTTAGTGCTTTATCTATTGGGCTACAATTGACAGAGATCACACCTACTTCTAGATCTTATCTCAATACTTTGTGCAAAGATCTATCTATATTCATTTCCAAACCTCATACTTATCATATATTTACTTGGAAGCATAGTGTTCTTTCAAGTTTTATTAAGTGTTTACATAATCAATTAGATTATTAGAAAAAGGAAGTTGAAATATAAATCTAAGTGAATTAATACTGAAATCTAATAAACTTTGCAATTAGATCTTAGAGCAAGAAATAGAAACAAGGAAAGAGAAAACATTTGGAATGAAATAAACTCTCAATATTTGTATTCATTTCTTTGAACTATATACAACTTAGTATTCATCTCTATCAGAGGGATACCACAATAGATAAGAAACTATAACTTTATTGTATTCAATTTTGGAATTGAGTTATAGTATACATGGATTGGCTCCAACTTTACATAGACTCATGGAAAATGAAATCAAACTCAGACCATCCTCTAGCCTTAGAAACTCACTTATATAGTGTGAGTTGAAACAAGCTTCAAGAATAAAGAGAAAGGATAGCTATCCTTAGATAAAAAAGAGTTACACTAGGACAAAAACTGTCATTATAGAAAAAAATAGTGGTCATTTTCCTTTAACAGTAGAATGGCTTCTTCATTGGTTACTTTGTGGTGGGGCTAGGGCTATTGTAGTAGGTTCTTTTACATCCACTACACCTGATGATTATTGTTGCTCCATTTGTTGTTCCTCAAGTTGTGGGACCACTTGAATTTCATGTGTTGCATCAAGATTTGATATCTAGATATTTATTACAATTGGTTTCTCATCTACTAGATCATTCGTTTGGGTGGTCATGTCCATTATTGCAGTTTGTTTCTCTTCTTCTCTATCTTTTATTTGAACTACTTTGTCAGTCAATTGTATTCTCTTTGTGGAAATTTCTTTGTCCACACTCTTTTCTTCAACTACCATCTTTAACAACTATGCTGATGGAGAATATTCTACCATCCACTTGTCAAAGATTGTGTCATCTGGCAAATCAAAGATCAAAATTTCTTTCTCCCTTTTCAAAATATATTTTCCCAATTTTAATAAATCAATAAAATCTTGTTTGAAAGAATAAAAAAAATTGAACTTCCACAATGTCTTTAGTTTTTCTTACAAACCAAATATAGTTCTCTTTATTTACTCCTTTATTTAACCAGATACTCATTAATTATTTCAACTCATTTCTCATTCTTCCTTATCATTTATTATACCTATACCTTTGAGTGCATGGGGGAAAATATCAAAAAATTTACTAAGATATCTAGAGAAACATTGATTCAATCTTCTCTATAGCATGTCCCTCTTATGAGTAAAACTTAGGTTATCATTGGCCTAAACAAAGGTTTTCTCTATTTGATCATTAGAGTGATCAGTAACTAAGCAACATAGGCTTGTAAAATCATCATCCCTACTAATCCACTTATTCAAAGTTGGCCTTAGGGTAGCTTTACCATTATTTAAATAATTCCATATCTTTACCAACCTAAAAAAATTCCAAGTAGAAAAGGGGCCACCCTACCCTATCCAGTAGATATAAAATTGTATCTATGATCTTGTCCTCATGTTGGATATCAAGTTCAATGTGCAATGAATAGATCTTAGCATTATCCTCATTTAGTATTAAAAGGTGGTAGAAGGGAAGGACCAACTATAATTATGAGCTATCTAGATTGTCTACCTACTTTACCATTTCTAGATTTTTCCATGTTTGAAATTTTATTCTCTAATTAGTAGATTTGTGTACCCCTTTCATCATATTCATCTAGTACCTTCTCAAACTTCTCATTTAATTCTAAGAATTTATTGTTATCCTTAGCAACAACTATAACCCCAAAATTTTCTACCTCCTTATTCATCAAGACAACTTTGTCACTATTCACTTCCTCTACTTTGTAGACCATGAGACTACCTATGTGCTTAGAATCTAAAATTTCCTAAATTTTGGCCTTGTCTCTTTTCTAAATGGACTACATTACTTAGGATTTATTATAAACACTATACTTGACCCCTCTATGGTCTTGTATCACTTCATCCTCACTCCTAAACCTAGTCTCTTTCTCTTTCCTCACTGCATCAAAGATCATAACATTAGCAATTTCCCATATGGGCATTTGAAACTCTCGAGTCATTTAATAATTGCCTCCCCCCTATAAGGGTCATTTGATTGAACTCTTCCATGAGGATAGCCTTCAAATCCTCTTCAATCTCTGATTCATATTTAAAAGGTTACTCAACTTTGATTTTCTTGCACCTTTTTTCAAACTTTTCAATATTGTTACACCACAAAAATTAGATGAATGCCCTAGGTTTGAAAAAATCTTCATCTTCCAAAAAATTCCTTTTTTCTTGCTCCACAATACAATCAATTTCCTTTGCACTAAAATCCCCCATAGTGAAGACTAGGAGTGGCATGGGATGCTCTATAGGTGCTCATTCCTCCACTTATGTAGTAGTTATTACAATTTCTCCTTGACCTCCCCTTTATTTCAATTGATCCCTCAAGGAGTCTATTGGACTAGGATTATGATGGCTCTACTTGCTAATATTTTCACTATTTCAATAGCTTGGTTTGGACAGGCTTGAATCAAAATTTTTGTCTTTTCATTCAAGGTTTGCATGAACCCAACAAAATTATTCATAAGCTTACTAATCTTATCTCCCCAATATTTTATATCGGCCAAGGGATCATACTTTCTATCTAGAACATTAAAAAATTCAAGGATTCTACTATACATTTTACATTTTTCTTTCCCAACTTACTACTCTTGTAGTGAAAATTTATTTTTAATTATATCTTTAGGAAAACAAACAAACTATTTGTAAGATTTACACCTAGTCCTATCCTTGACAATATCATAGAATCCTTTAGAATCAATAAAGTTGGTGTGGGATTGGACCATCTGGTATCTATCCAAAAAATTTCCTAAATGCCTCTATCCTCCCTTAGTAATAACAAAATTATGGATTTCAATAAACTGGGGAAAAATTCTACCTCTGGATCTATCCATTAGCTCCTTCTCTTTTAATCCTCCTATCTATCATATGAATTCTACAATTCCAACTTTCATTGGAACTTGATATAGAAAGACACAAGGATTTCCTTGGAAACCATACACTTTGAATATAGTGGAGATTGAGTATGGGATGATATCCCCCTAGTTGTGGCTTACCTTCAATCCCTTGGCATGATCTTTGGGCCTGATCAATTCTAGCAAGGGTTGAGGTATTCTAGGATTGTTTCTAGTTAATAGAATCCTCATCCTAGAAGCAAAATATTTGTTGAATCTCACAAAGCTGGCATCAGTGACCTCCCAAGTCATATCTATACTCCACATTTGAAATAGTAGTTTTCCTGCATTCTTCTCTAAATCCAATTTCATTTCCTTGGAGAAAAAAGAAACCCTTTTGTAAAAAAACATGTACATCAACATTGAATACTAGTAGAAGGGCTTCTCAACTTTTACCTTTCCTATACCAATTATTCCATTGTGGATTTATTCTTCTAAATATGTGGAAAAATAAAAAATCAAGCTCATGCCATAGTTTAGTGTCTAGGAAATGATGAAAATTATGGACCCTTGGATGTGATCTTTCTCATCCATCCCAAAAAATTTGTAGAGATAGAGATATAGTGCTTGTGCAATAGGATTGAAATATTTCCTTAATAGTGGCTCTACGGTATTTATTGTCACTAATGGAAAATTCCCTATCTTCATAAAGTTCTCCATTAGTGGCCCCTAAGCCCCTTCCTTAGGTATACCCTATGAGCATTATACCTATCCTGTAGATCATCCAAATCAATCTTCTCATGCAATGCATGGTTAGGGTTTAACTTAAAAACCTACCTAATCACCTCAGCTATGACCCTAAAGAGGTTTTCTCCTACATGATTTTTGACTACCCTTAGCACTAGGTTATACCCTTTTTCTATCATTGTCAATAGGTCATAATCAAAGAAAACTCTAGGAACAATCAATTTTCCAAAGTTGAATTGTTAGACATTTCTTAGAGGAGTGTCATGTTTTATCTTAGAAAACAATTTTTGAAAAATATCTAAACCCCTGGTAGATGTCTCAACATTTTTTAACCAATTTTCTCTATCATAGAAAGCCTCGATAAGCAGTAACCTAGGGTTTTTAGGGACTAGCTCTTTCCCTTTGGCTATCTCATTTATGGACAAGGGAAGTTGTTCAAGAAAGTCATTATGTACATTCCTATGTTGGTAATCTACTTTCCCTAAGAAATCCCTTCATGTAGTAATCTTATATATTTAACATAATTTAGGTTTTAATTTCAAGATAATCAAGAGTTTCAAGCACTTACCCACAAATTTTAGTTGCAAAATATGTCTTCAATAAATCTCTATTCAAGAAAATCACACTTTGAGCTCAGATTCTTCTACACTCAAATTCTATTTTGCTTGGTACTTGATAATGAATTGAATCACAAGTTTTATGAAAATTCTCTTGATACAAACTCACATTAATCAAGATTAATGTTCTATCAATCAAATTTTAGGCAACGTCAAAAATTTGAAATCTAGTCCTCAATCTAAGCATGATTAGATGGTGTTGTTTTAAACTCAGATGAGTGCATTAACTTTTTGGCAAGTTGGACATGTGTCATCACATCACTTTCTCACTTTAGCTAAATTTCAATAACCTTCAAAATGTGAGAAAGTGATGATTATTGATCTTCATGTTAGCATGAATGCTGATGGTACTACATTGGGGGAGTATCCTAAGCATTGAACAGTATTAATATGTTGCATTCATGACTAAATTTGTCATTGATGTCAACATAGAAATAATTTTGTAATGAATAGAAGAATAGTAGTCCATAATCTTATAATATGTAGAAGCTAAGGAAGTTTTAGATGATGCATATTGGAGGACATGTTCCTGAGGTTATCTTGATGATGTAGTTAAGAGGATTAAGTGTGAGTCAAACTTGTATGGAAGTTATAGTTGATTTATTGAGAGTAGCATAAAAATAGAGCATCTATTTGATAGTTTCTAATGTTTTCATTATATCTTTTAGCAAAGATATAATGAGGTCATGTGCAGTCAGCCAAAGATAGAAGACAGGTAGGTGATGACATCAACAAGTGCACAAGACCTAGAGTCACACATGTGAATTTTTTTTATAGATTGTGAGCCGTTAGTGCTTTGTAATTATGAATTAATTAATTATCGTATTTTAATTAATTGGGAAAGCCTCAAGGCTGACTCAAGGAAATATTGTGAAGATACAATATAAAGGAAAGTTGTTTTCCTTGTTTTTGATGAGGACTTGGATTAGAGGATCAAGTGGAATGTGAAGTATTAGTGCACAGTGAAAGGAGTAGAATGCTTATTGAATGCATGTAAATGATCCAATGAATCATTGGATGTGCAGTATGGGATCTAGTTATAAGATTAGAAGAAGCAAAAATCTAGTTGATAGGATAGAGATAGAGGAAGGAATTACATTTCAATTCTATTATTCTATGAGGAATAATATAGAGATCATTTTGAGAGTAGGTTGTTTGATCTTAACCTTGAAGCTGATTGGGCAATGGGTCCAGCTATCTTCCACAACTCCTAATAGGGTGTGAATCTCCTAATAGGGATTCAACGTCTCTTAATAGGGACTCCTATGTATTGAATGTTTTAACAAACCCTTAAGAGGAATATTTATATTACTATATCATCTTGTGGGTACCATCCCCATATTGGTTTTCCCTCTGATCAAGGGTTTCCCTAGTTAACATATTTGGTGTTAATTGTGTATGAATATCTTATTATGTTTTTAATTAATACTACTCATATTATTAAGATTGTTTAAAGATAATAATTGTGATAATAGTTGGATAACTAATTCAACCCCCCCCCCCCCCCCCCCCCCCCCCCCCCCCTCTCTTAGTTATATAAGTGGACTATATATTCTAACAATTGGTATCAGAGCCTTAGGTCCTTGAAGATAAGGCTTAACAATTTTGGGAGATCAATGTCAAATATATTTAGGAAGGATAGTCCAAGATTTGATGGGGTCAGCTATGGTAGTTGGAAGGAAAATATAAAGACTCATTTGCTATGCATGGACCCATGATACTAGCTTTTGATGATAGCTAAGAAGGCAATTGTTGAAGAATCAAAGCTAGAGGAATGTAGTGAGGGAAAAATAAATATGTTCATGTGTAAAATGAGAGCTAGAGAAGCTCTACTATCAACTCTATTTACTACATTAGGGGAGTATTCCAAGCATTGTAGAGTTTTGATATGGTTGCATTCATGACTGTATTTGTCATTGATGTCAGCATAATAGTGATTCTATTAAGACTAGAAGAATAATAGTTAGTAATCTTAGTATGCACATAAGTTGAGGAAGTTTTAGATGATGCACAGTGGAGGACATATGCCTAAGGTTGTCTTAATGACATGGTTAAAAGGACTAAGTCTAATTCAATTTTTTATGAAAGTTATGTAAGTAGTGTAAAAATAGAGCATCTATTTGGTAATTTCTAATGTTTGCATTATATCTTTTAGCCTAGATATAATAAGGAGATGCACAGTTAGCTAGAGATAGAAGACAATCAGGTGATGATGTTAGTGTGTTTACAAGATGTGGTTTCACATGTGTAAATTTTTTTTATAGAATATGAGCTGACAATGCCATTATAATTGCAAATTAATTAATTATCTTATTTTAATTAATTAGGAAAGCCTCAAGGCTAACTCAAGAAATTATTATGAAGATATGGTATAAAGGAAAGTTGTTTTACTTATTTGTAAGAAGACTTGGATAAGAGGATCAAGTGGAATGCAAAGTATTAGATCACAGTATGAGAAGGAGCAACATGCTTAGTAAATGCATGTAAGTGATCCAAGGGATCATGGGATGCATATATGAGATCTAATTAAGAGATCGAAAGGAGCAGAAGTCTAGTTGATAGGACAAAGATAGAGGAAGGAAGTCCATTTTAGTTCTATTATTCTACAAGGAATAATAGAGAGATCATTTGGATGGTGGGTTCTTTTATCTTAACCTTGAAGCTATTTGGGTAGTGGGTCTAGTTGTCTTCTACAACTCCTAATATAGCTGGTATAACTCCTAACAAGGTTGGAATCTTCTAATAGGGATTCAAAGTCACCTAAGAGGAACTCATTTGTACTAAATTTTGTAACAGACTCCTAATAGGGTCTATCCTCTAACAAGGAATATTTATATTAGTATATCATCTAGTGGGTACCATATCCACTGGGCTTTTCCCTTTGATAAAGGGTTTCCCTAGTTAACATAGCTGGTGTTAATTGTGTATGAGTATCTTGTTGTGATTTTAGTTTATATTACTCACATGGTTATGTTTTTTTTAGGTTAATATTTGTGATGTTAGTTGAATAACTAATTCACCCCAAACCCTCCCCCCCCTCAATTATATTAGTGGACTATATATTCTAACAATTGGTATCAGAGCATCAAGTCCTATAAGATAAGGCTTAAAAACTTTGGGAGATCAATGGTGAATATATTCAGGAAGGATACTCCAAGATTTGATGGGGCCAACTATGATAGTTGGAAGGAAAAGATGAAGACTCATTTACTATGCATGGGTCTAGGATATTAGCTTTTGATAAAAGCTAAGAAGGAAATTGTTTAAGAATCAAAGTTAGAGGAATGTAGTGAGTGAGAAAGAGACCTATTCATGTGTAACATTAGAGCCATAGAAGCCCTATTGTTAGCTCTTCTAGAAAATGAATACAATCATGTAAAGAAATTTCAAACTTCTCATGAAATTTGGAAAGAATTAGAAGTTACTTTTGAAGGTGATGATCATGCAAAAAGGATGCAATTGAAAAATTGTATTTGTGCATTTCAAGATGCTAAGATGATGGAAGATGAATCCATAAGAAATTATGTTGGTAGATTATCAAAAAAATTTGCAAGTATTCGATATCTTTGGGGAACTAAAAAAGATGATGAGGTTATTTTGAAGATCATGAAAAGTTTATCACCACCATTCAAATAAATAACTTAGATGATTCATCTTGTAATTTCCTACACCAAAGATTTCACAAAGGAAACATTTCTTGGAAGATTAGAATCTGTAGAAGTAGAAATGAGACAGTCTAGAAAATTAGCTAGAGTTGAGACAACTTTTAGTGCTATGAAAATTTGACCTAATGTGTCAAGAAGTACAAGAACAAGAGGAGACTTTTCCAATAGTAGAAAATTTGAAGAAGATAAGAAGATTGAATAAGGAATAGCCCTTTTGGTAAGAAGAGAGAACAATGGTAAGAAAATGTTTAAATGTTGGACTTGTGATGAATATGGTCATTATGCATCTAAATGTTCTAAAAGCGAGAAAAAGTGTAGACAAAAATTTAAGCCCATAAGAGACAAGGATTAAAGAAATTTATATGCTAATGAGGGTGAAGAATTTGATGGAAAATATCAAACTAAAAGTGATGATGAATTAGGATTTGTGGTTATTAAGGAAGATAACCTTGCTAGAGAAATTAGAGAAGAAAGAGCTCTAGTTACCCAAGTTGAGAAAAAATTAGATTGGATAATTGATACTAGATGTTCATATTACATGACTAGTGATATGAACAAATTTTCCAAGTTTAGAAACCATAATGGAGGTATTCTTAGAGTTGGTAACAATGCAGCCTATCATATTATAGGGCTTGGGTCTATTACTCTTGATGGTAAAACTAACACTAATGATGTTTAAGTTTTTGATGGTTTGAAACATAATTTGTTTTGTTTTGGATAGTTGGTAGACAAGGGATATCTATTATAGTTCATAGAAAAGACTTGTGTTATCAAAGACAAAGACGATAAGCTGATTGGTACTAGAATTAGATCTAGAGGTAATGTATTACAGATAAATCCTATTGAAATAACATCTTTGGTTGTAAAGGTTGACAATAGTTGGTTATGGGATAGAAGGTTCTATCATATAAACTTTGATACTATTATGAAGGTTAATAGTACATTTGCAATAAGAGATCTGCCTAAGATTATTAAGCTCACTAATGTTACCTAGAAGGAATGTGTTTTGGCTAAGAAGAGGAAAGTTTATTTTCCTAGCAAGAAGTTCTCTACCACCACAAAATTTGAGATTGTTCACATAGATTTGAGTGGTCCTATAAGAACCAGAGGATTCTATGGTGAAAGGTAATTTATGATTTTTGTTGATGATTTCATTAGGATGATGTGGGTAGCATTTCTTAAAGAGAATTGTAAAGCTATTGAGAAATTTAAGATATTTAAGAATTGAGTTCAAAATGAATATGGTGTCAAGATTAAGTGTTTGGAATCAAATAGAGGAGGAGAGTTCAATTCTAGAGAGTTTAACATGTTCTGTGAAGAGAATAGAATCAAAAGACAATTATCTTCACCAAGAAAACCTAAACAGAATGAGATTGCTAAAAGAAGAAACAAGTCAGTATCAGAAACAACAAGAGCAATGTTATTTGAGAATGATGTCTCAAAGACACTTTGGAGAGAAGCAGTTAAAACTACAATATATACTTTACACAAAGTACAAATGAGGAAAGGTATAAGAAAGATAAACTATGAGTTATGGTTTGGTCACTCGCCATCAGTAAAGTATTTTAGAATATTTGGAAGTGTTATATAAAGAGAGATGATGATATTGGTAAATTTGATCCTAGAAGTGATGAAGGTATGTTTCTTGGTTACTCATTGAAAAGTAAAACATATAGATGTTTCAACTATAGAACTAAGACAATAGTTGAGTGTGCAAATGTAAGGATTGATGAAAAGTTTGGTACTAAAGAGAAGATGGTAGATTATAATTCTAGTGAAGAAAAGGATAATTCTAGAATTGTTAGACAAAATGTTGAAGTTCTTTTTGAGACTAAAATTGATTTGTAGAATGATATATCTTTTGAAAATAGAGAAGATAAGAGACCTAAACCAAGGGAAGATATCAGAATTGAAATGCCAATCCCTACTTCCAATAGAAGCATGACAAAGAATCACCCTCTAGACCAGATAATTAGGAGCATAGATAAAGGTATGATGATAAGGAATAGAGTGAATGAGTGATTGTGTCTAATTTCTCAAGTAGAAACTAAGAGCAAAGATGAGGCATGTAAACATGATCACTAGATGCAAGAAATGAAAGAACTAGATTAGATTGAGAAGAATGAGACATGGGAATTAGTTCCTAGACCTATAGAAAAAAATGTTTTAGGAACCAAGTGGGTATATAGAAATAAGATGAATAAGCAAGGAGAGGTTGTAAAAAATAAAGCCAAACTTTTTTACAAAGGTTACTCATAGCAAGAACACATAGATTATGAAGAGACATATGCACCTGTGGCAAGAATGGAAGCAATAAGGATGTTCTTGGCTTATGCAACAAGTAAGAATTTAACAGTTTATCAGATGGATGTCAAATCAGCTTTTTTGAATGGAGAACTTGAAGAAGTCTACATTGAGAAACCTAATGGATTCCCCTTGATAGAAGATAAAGATTTTGTATCTGTACTAAACAAAGTACAATACAGTCTGAAGTAAGAACCTAGAACCTAGTATGCAAGTTTGGACAAGTATATGTCTAACATTGGATTTATTAAATGTACAATAGATGGTAAGTTGTATTTGAGGAAAATTGATGATGGTCTATTTATCATTTTAATATTTGTGGATGACACAATATTTGGAGGAAATGATGAAGAAAGTGATAAATTTTTTGAAGAGATGAAAAATGAATTTGAAATGAGCATGATAGGAGAAATGAAGTTTTCCCTAGGATTTTAAATCACATAGAACAAAGATGGGATATTTATTTCACAAACTAAGTATCTGAAAGATTTGTTAAAAATATTTGGTTTGGAGAGTTGCAAACCTATTGGTAAACCCATGATATCTGGTCACAAGTTATCTAGTAAAGATGAAATACCCACAAGTGAGCAGAAGAAGTACAGATATATGATTGGAGGATTGTAATATTTGACTCACACTAGACTTGATATAGAAAATGAAGTTAGGATTGTGGAAAGATTCCAAGCTTTACCAAAATTATGCAACAATAAAAAGGATATTTAGATATTTGAAGGGTACATATGACCATGGAATTTGGTATGATAGATGAATTGATTTCACCTTGTCTGCATATACTGATGTAGATTGGGCAGGTAGTATGGATGACAAAAAGAGGACTAGTGGTGGAGCATTCTTTATGAAAAGAAGATTGGTTTCTTGATTGGGTGAGAAATAACACTTTATATATTACAGTACATTTGAGGTAGAGTATGTTGCAACAAAAAAAATTGCAATCAAGTTATGTGGATGAAACAAATGTTGAAGTATATTGGAATTGAGTTTATAGAACTTCTTATCATTTACTGTGATAATAGAAGTCTAGTATGTATGTCTAAGAATCTATTATTGCATTCTAAGACAAAGCACATATCTATTAAGTATCATGTTTTGAGAGAGAAGGTAGTAGAGAAAGAGATAAGGTTGGAGTTTGTAAGAACTAAACATCAAATTTTAGATATCTATATTAAGCCTTTGCCTAAATTTACTTTTGAGTACGTAAGAGGTATGTTAGCAGTCACGCCCCTACCTACTTCAGCATAGAGGATGTAAGGAGTGCATTAGTCTAGTGGTATAGAGCACTATGGTTAGACTAGACTAAATGCTGATGCTTCTTGAATGAGGAAGTATCAACTATGATCCAAGTCATAAAGGACTCTTGGTAATTGTTATTGAATAGTGCCTTTGGACATTCAAGATGGTTGATGATTTATGTAGATGATTAGCAATTGGTATATAACAATTGGTATTATGATTGACACCTTTGACATTGATGTCAATGGGTGAGCAAATGTACATGAAAAACATATTGAGAGAATGTAAATAAGCACCTGTTGAGATGGAAATGGGAGAGAGTTATCTCTTAGGGAGATTTAGAAAGATTCATGCAAGTGCACAACCAAAAATGTAAGTGTGCAGAAGGAAGTGTAAGTGTAGAGATGTAGCCAAAAAGTATTGTAAGTTGTTTACTATGAAAAAATATTTATGATCCTAAAAGAAGAAGAAGAACAATATAGTGTTCTAGAGGATTTTAGATTTTAGATTAATGAAGAGGATTTGACAAGATGATAGTAGATGAGTATAGTTTGCTATTCTTGGAACTTAGATGTTTTTCATCTATGTTTCCATCAATGCCAAAGGTGGAGATTGTTAGCATAAATACTGATGATACTATATTGGGGGAAGTATCCTAAGAATTATAGAGTATTGATATGTTGCATTCATGACTATATTTTTTGTTGATGTCAACATAGCAATGATTCTATTAAGATTGGAATAATAGTAATCAATAATCTTAGTATGCATAGAAGTTGAGGATGTTTTAGATGCTACATAGTCGAGGACATGTTCTTGAGGTTTTCTTGATGATGTGGTTAAAAGGACTAAGTCTGATTCAATGTTGTATGTAAGTTACACTTGATTTACTAGAAGCAACATAGAAACAAAGCATCTATTTGGCAGTTTTTGATGTTTGCATTATATATTTTAGCCAAGATATAATGAGGAGATGTATAGTCAGCCAAAGAAGAAATTGAAATGATGACATTGGCATGTGTGTAATATGTGGTTTCACATGTGTAAATTTTTGTATAGACTATGAGTTGACAGTGCTATTATAATTGTGAATTAATTAATTATCTTATTATAATTAATTGGGAAAGCATCAAGGCTAACTCAAAGAATTATTATGAAGATACAATATAAAGGAAAGTTTTTTTCCTTATTTATAAGAAGACTTGGTTAGAGGATCAAGTGGAATGTGAAGTATTGGTGTGCAATGTGAGGAGTATAATGCTTACTAAATGCGTGTAAGCAATCCAAGGGATCATTGGATGCAAAGTATGAGATCTGGTTGCAAGATCTGAAGGAGTAGAAGTTTAGTTGATAGTAAAGAGATAGAGGAAGGAAGTACATTTGAATTCTATTATTCTATAAGGAATAATACATATATCATTTGGATAGTGGGTTCTTTGATCTTGACCTTGAAGTTGTTTGGGTAGTGGGTCCAGCTATCTTCCACAACTCCTAATAGGTTTGGAATCTCCTAACAGGGATTCAAAGTCTCCTAATAGGGACTCATATGTACTGAATGTTGTAACAAAATCCTAATAGGGTCTATCCTCTAATAAGGAATATTTATATTAGTACATCGTCTTGTGTGTACCATCCCCACTAGGGTTTTCACTCTAATCAAGGGTTTCCCTAGTTAACATATCAGGTGTTAATTGTGTATGATTATCTTTTTGTGGTTTTAGTTTATATTATTGACATGGTTAAGTTTCTTTAAGATTAATTTTTGTAATTTTAGTGGGATAAATTATTCACCCCCGCTGCAACACCACCCACTCTCAATTATATCAGTGGACTATATATTATAACAAGCTCTTGTAGAGAATGAATGCAATTAGGTAAAAACATTTCAAACTTCTCATGAAATTTGGAAAGCATTAGAAGTTACTTTTGAAGGTGATGATCATGCAAAAAGAATGAGATTGGAAAATTCAATTTGCACATTTCAAGATGCTAAGATGATGGAAGATGAATATGTGAGAAGTAAGAAGAATATAAGAAATTATTGTAGGAATCTAGTATCTTGGTGGAACTAGAGGAGATGATGAGGTTATATGAAGACCTTGAAAAGTTTAACAACACACTCAAGAAAACAAACTAGATGATTCATCTAGTAATGCCCTGCAACAAAGATTTCATAAAGGAGACATTGCTTGGAAGATTAGAATCTATAGAAGAAAAAATGAGATAGTCTGGAGAACTAGCTAGAATTGAGACAACTTTCAATGCTCTAAACATTCGATCTAATGTGTCAAGAAGTACAAGTGGAAGAGGAGACTTTTCCAATACTATCAAGTTTGAAGAAGATAAGAAGATTGAAGAAGGAATATCCCTTATGGTAAGAAAAGAGAATTATGGTAAGAAAATACTTAAGTGTTAGACTTGAATATGGTTATTATGCATCTAAATGTCCTAAAAGAGAGAAAAATTTTAGAGAAAAATTTAAGCCTAGAAGAGATAAGGATAGAAATTGTTTATATGCTAATGAGGACAAACAATCTAATGAGAGAGATCAGAGTCAAAGTGATGATGAATTAGGATTTGTGGCTATAGAGGAAGATAATATTGATAGAGAAATTAGAGAAGAGAGAGCTCTAGTTACCCAAGTTGAGAAGAAATCAGATTGGATAATTGATAGTGGATGTTCACATCACATGACTAGTGATATGAATAAATTTGTTAAGTTTTGAAATCATGATGGAGGTATTGTTAGAGTTGGTAACAATGCAACTTGTCATATCATAGGGATTGGATCTATTACTCTTGATGGTAAAACAAATATTGATGATGTTTATTTTGTTGATGGTTTGAAACATAATTTGTTAAGTGTTGGACAATTGACAGATAAGGGATATATGTTGTAGTTCACAAAGAAGACTTGCATCATCAAAGACAAAGATTGTAAGCTGATTGGTACTAGAACTAGATCCAGATGTAATGTATTTTAGTTGAATCCTACTAAAATAACATGTTTGGTTATAAAGGTTGACAAAAGTTGGTTATGGCATAGAAGATTCTATCATATTTAAACTTCAATAATATTGTGAAGGTTAGTAATACATTTGTAGTAATAGATCTTCCTAAGATTATTAAGCCTACTAATGTTATCTACAGGGAATGTATTTTGGGTAAACAGTGGAAAGTGTCTTTTCCTAGCAAGAAGTTCTCTACTATAGAGAAATTGGAGATTATTCACATAGATCTGAGTGGTCCTACAAGAACTAGAGGATTCTATGGTGAAAGGTGCTTTATGATTTTTGTTGATGATTTCACTAGGATGATGTGGGTAGAATTTCTTAAAGAGAATTCTGAAACTTTTGAGAAATTTAAGATATTTAAGAATAGAGTTGAAAATGAATCAAGTGTCAAGATTAAATTTTTGAGATCAGATAGAGGAGGAGAGTTCACCTCTAGAGAGTTCAACATGGTTTGTGAAGAGAATGGAATCAAAAGACAACTATCTTCACCTAGAACACCTAAGCAAAATGGGATTTCTAAAAAGAGGAATAAGTCAGTAGCAGAAGGAAGAAGATTGATGTTATTTGAGAATGATGTCTTAAAGAAATTTTGGAAGGAAGTAGTTAACACTACAGTATATACTTTGAATAGAGTATGGGTCAAAAAAGGTATGAAAAAGATGCCTTATGAGTTACAATTTGGTCGCTCACCATTAGTCAAATATTTTAGAATATTTGGAAGTGTTACATAAAGAGAGATGATGATACTGGTAAGTTTGATCCCATAAGTTATGAAGGTATGTTTCTTGGTTACTCATTGAAAAGTAAAGCATATAGATATTTCAACTATAGAACTAAGACAATAGTTAAGTGCACAAATGTAAGGATTGACAAAAAGTTTGGTACTAAAGAGAACATGATAGATTATAATTTTGATGAAGAAAGGGATAATTCTAGAATTGTTAGGCAGAATGCTGAGTTCTTTTTGAGACTAACAATAACTTGCAAAATGGTGTACTTTTTTAGCATAGAGAAGAATAAAGACTTAAACCTAGAGTTGAGATAAGAGATGAGATGTCAACTCCTACCTCCAATAGAAACATGACAAAGAATCACCCTATAGAGTAGATAATTGGAGGCAAGGATAAAGGTGTAATGACAAAGAGGAAAGTGGATGAGGAATTATGTCTAATTTCTCAAGTGTAACCTAAGAGCATTGTTGCTTAAGTTTTAGTCCTTATGTTTTTACTTTAGGGTTTGAAGTCAATTCAATAGTTAAAGTCTTGAGTCTAAGTCTAGATTTCTCTTAGCATGGCCTTTCTTCTCATCCTCCCTGTGAGATAACCTAGTGTTGGAATCATATGAGCTATTAATTAATAATTTTCTAGGTGATTAGGTTTTGGAAGGGTTTGTTAGGCATTTTCCTAATGAGAAGAAGGTTTGGATGTTTCTAATGATTCATGATTCCTTGTTCCTAATCATGTCTAAGACAAAGATTCATGTTCGGAAGTAATTTTTCATCTCTAAAAGTTTCTAATTCTATGGTAAAAGATCTATATCTAAAGAAGGATACATTATCATAGGTATAGATGGAGAAAATCTGGTAGAGGACATCAAAGAATGAGGCTAAAGATTGATATGTAGATAATGAGCATGGTTTAGAACAAAGCTTAGTTGAATTCAATTTAGAATGAAATATTAAAAATGCAAAAATGGTGAAGGAAACAAGTCAAAGGTGGTATGACTCTTTTTGAAATGAAATGGATGGTTAAAATTTAATCTACATGTATACATTGTAGAGTTGAAAGTCAATTGAATGAAAGAATGCTTGCTATTGGCCAGTTGTGCTTACCTGTCAGAAAGGGTCCCATTTTAATATTAAAATAAAGTTGAATGCCTTTAGCTATTAGATCAAAGAAGATATATAGAGGTCATAATTTTGCTATTAAAGATGCTCATTTGATAATTTATGTGATAAAGTGACATGACAACACATGTTTGGATGGGCCTAGAATAGTCATGAGGTACCATGAAATCCTATATTAGATCTTCTAGCCAATAAAGTACTACCATATATTTGACATGATATGCTTAGTTGGAAAGAGGGACTTGAACCACAAAAAAAAGAGACTTAACATCATTTTATTATTATTTTTGGATTAAAGGAAGGTCTAAATTTGTTGCCATGTTGCAATAAAGAGTTGTCAAGAGAATTGTCATAGCAAGAAAGTGATAGAAAGACACGTGTACTTAGTGAACCTGTGGTGGAAACTATAAAGGAAAGTCTCAACATTTAAACCATGATTGTTGATTTAACATCGATGGTCAAAATTTGAAAATGTAGTGACTATTAGAATATGAAATAAGTAGTTTGGTGTGAAACACCATAACATAAAAGAGACAGTGATTTTCCATAGAGTTTTTTGAAGATTGTAGGAAGATAAATGGTCATCATGTGTTCTAGTGGCATGATGGATTCAAAAAAATCAATGGAGAAGATGCCAGGAGTTCATATGAGCAGACATTTCATATTTCTTTTCTTTTTTATTTTGTGACTATTGCTCTGCCAGAATTAAGAGATGATGAAAAACTATAAATTTAACTTCATTTGACAAAACATAGGTGGGAAAAATTAAGGGTGAATGGTTCTGTAATTCCATTTATAGTATTTTCTTTTCATGTTTTGTCATTCATGTATTAGATAGTTTTGCATTTAGAGCTAAAAGACAATTGTGTATGAACTTGTAAATAATCAAATGGATTCCACTTTTTTTTCATATTTGTAGTTCAGTAATTCCATTTTTTATCTCATATATAATTTTGTTTCTTCTCTGGATAGTTTCATACATGTTGGATAATTCATTGGGGATTAAAGAATGATATATTTGAATATATTTTGTACTTGTTGAATTCCATTTTAGTTAGGTCTAATAGATAAAGTAATTCCACTTGCTTTCATATGTAAAGTTCTTTCTTTCCTACTTCTGCATATAGATGGGTAACTTCATTTAGAATAGAATTAGATGTTAGAGAATATCAAGATAATCTACTGCAATCATTCCATTTCATATGTTATTCCTATACATCTTGCCTAAATTATTTATGCCTAAAAACAATTTGATTATGCTTTACTGCTCTCAGGTTAAGAGCTTATAATATCAAGAATTTCTGATCACATAAAGACATATTCATTACATATTATTACAAGAATCATAGGGAGTTGTACCAAATCAATTTAGAGGGCAATGATAGAATACATACACTGACCCTTTTTGGTAAACATCCTTTTGTCTTTCCAAGAATTGGGTAGTAAAGAGTTAAGATTATAAAAATTAATAGGAGGAAAAACTATTAACCACATTCTATGGAGAGTTCAAATGAAAGTTTTGAAAAATTTCCCTTCATAATTAGTTATACTCTAAATATATTTTTGAGTTACAAGAAAGGACTTTTGGTATTTAGGTGTTTTCCATAAGAATGTGATACCAATTTACAACCTCAACCTATCGAAGAAGTATAGCAAATTCAAATTTGAATACTGGTAAGATAAATTTGGAAAACACCATTTATCTAAATAGTTGATACACTTTGGATTCCAAAATATACTAGGAGTGCCAAGGAGATAGGAAATATTGACCCAATATATAAAGAGCTCAAGAAGAATAACTTTCCTATCCTAGAAGACCTTTGTAGAAGAGGAAGAACATGTGCAAGGGAATCTATAACCAAACAACTTAAAGATACCCTATTGTCTACAATTTTTCCTCCAAATAGAATACAAAGAAGTCAATATTTTGCTCCTCCTATTATCAAAAATTATATTGCTTCTATTTTTTATGCTTTATTGTTGATTGGTACTACTCTTCCTATTTCAGTTACTTTTCAAACAAATCAAACTTTTGTACCAGTAGTTCTAGCACAACCATGGGGAAATGCTATGGGTCCTATTTCTCTTGGGGCTAATAATGATCTTCCAAGAGCTTCAAGGAAGAGATTTCTAAGATTCAATGGATATGGCTTTAGTTCTATAGAAAAATAATTGAGTGATTTCCACAAGGCTTGTGGTGTAGTAAATCCTCAACATGAGGCTGTAGCAATCAGAATGTTTGTTGACACATTGGTGTACAATACTACAAATTGGTTTCAAGACCTACCTACAAGATGCATCATAAATTGGAACACCATGAAACAAAGGTTTGAAGAAAGATACAAAAGCATAGAAGATGCACAAACCTTGTTATTGCAATTAGCACAAATATAGAAAGAAGCCTCAGTTTCTATGAGAGATTTCAATGCAAAATTCAATAAATTTCTCAAAAGAATTCCTATTGCAAGTAAACCTACTAATGATAATAAGAAAACTTTATACATTAGCTCCATGCTAAGATACCATATTAGAAGAGTAAATGTGGCCAACCTACAAGATACTCAAACACTAGCTACAGAGATGGAGGATGACATGATAGCCTCTACTAAGTGGAAAAGAGAGTTTCAATCTGGAACCATGAGCAATACAACTAGTACTTACAATACTATAGAAGCCATGCTTCAAAAATTATCTAATGAGCTCATTTCATTGAAAAAACAAATCAATAGACCTTCTTATCAACCTCATCAAGAAGGTTAGAGAAATCCAAGTGGAGGTAAAAATTTGAAAATATCACCTATTCAACCAAGATTAGCAATTGAACATGCTCGAAAAAGAAAAAAATATGTGTGCTTTTCACTTAAGAGAAGATCATGATGGAGATACATGTGTTGATATGATCAGATATAGATAGATGGTGGACAACAAAGAACAAACAATTGAATATCCTAAAAGTGAGGATGATCATGCTCCTTGTGGAAGCTCTAAAAATTATTTCTTGGAGTATGAATCAGATTTAGAAATAGGAGGTGATTATTTTGCTACTTTAGAAGGACCTTAGTTAACAGTAATAACCAGAGACCAGAAGAACATGAACTAGAACAACTCAATCCCTATCAAGAATATTGTACTATCAAATAAAGTTGATAAAGATAGTTACATAGTAACTCCATCTTTACGAAAGGAGTACAAAGATAAGTCTACTAATTCCTTTGACATAGCATAATATTGTGAAGAAATAAGAATTCAAATATCTCCATTGGATTGTTTGAAATATAATCCTAATCAATTGAAAATATTAGTTGAGCATTACAATAGTAAGGAGACAAATCATGCTAATATCAATTCTAATGTTGAACATCATAATCAGGATAACACTAGTGTAGCTTCTTTTGATAATGAAGATTTTGCAATTCCTAGACTGTTTCAAGAAGAAGAATCTACTATTTTAGCTACCTAACCAAATCAAAAGCTGGATCCTTTTTATATTTCTTTTTTCATCAACAAAAATAGATTGAGTAATTACATCATAGATTTAGAAGCCTTTGATAATGTGATACCTACTTCTATTGTAAAATCTTTAGGAATTCCCATTAACTAAAACTTTGGGTAGATGCTACTCAATGGATGCCAAAAAAGTACCATTTCTAGGACAATTTAAAGATTCTCAAGTTGCTCTTGCTACTCACCCCTCTAAGAGATTAAAACTTACTATTCTAGTAGTAGACATCCTTGTAAGCTATTGAATTATCTTGAGTAAAAGTTTTTGAAAATATATGGGTGGAGAAATAAAATTAGTTTGGTCTAGTGCCAATATACAAGTTGGAGACAAAAAGGTGAAGCTAGAACTAAACAGAAAGAAAAATTCACTATTTTGAAGTCAAATGATCTGAGTTCTCAAATCTTGTATCATGAAATGCAGTTTGGAAATTATATGTTGTTCTCTAGTAGCCCTAAGATATTAGAAGAATAAAAAATAAATAAAGATGATCAATTGTGGACCCTAGAATTTGATGGTAGTTGTGTAATGCTAGTTTAGGTGTAGGTGTGGTGTTGATATCACCTGATGGATAAATGAATTATTTTTCTTGTAGGTTAGATTTTAAAAACACTAACAATACTATAGAATATGAAGCTCTCCTTCTTTATATAATGGTAGCAAAAAAAAGGGAATCAAGATGCTTAAAGCACATGGAGATGCAAAGTTGGTAGTGAGACAAGTCAAAAATCAATATGTAGTGAAGAATTCAAGATTGAGAAACTACCATAGTAAGGTGTAGGATGAAATTGAGGGTTTTGATGCCTTCTCAATTATATCAATACTTAGAGAATTCAATTCAAGAGCTAATTCCTTGGTAGTGTCTACATCATTTCTCTTACCACACCCTAATTTTCAAGATCAAGCTTATAAGGTAGAAGTTCTATTTAGGCCTAATGTCCTTGATAATGAAGATTCATGGCAAGTATTTGAAGATGATAAAAAAATACTCAAATTCATTAAAGGGGGAGATTATTGTTAATGTTTCTATTTTGAAGGAAGCACTAATGAAAAAGGTGATGATTCAATAGTAGGAGATAAAAAGAAGACATAATTTGATGTGATTCAGTTGAAAGGTAACATGATTCTACCTCATCTAGTCACTTTAGAAATTTTTTTTGATAGGAATGATGCATACAAAAGGATGGAAATGGATAAGAAGGGAAAGATGTATGGTAAATATGATGGAATCAACATAGGGACAAAAGTTAGCTCCAAGGTGATAAACATAGGCAAGTGTTGCACACCAAGAGAGCGTAGAAATCAAGAAATTTCTCATTAAATTTCAAGATGTATTTGCCTGGAATTATGAGGACATAAAGAATTTTATGGGCAAAATGTTTAAACATGAAATCCCTCTTAAACCAGATGAAACACCATTCAGGTAGAAGTAGAGAAATTATAATCTTGTAGTTGAAGGGGCAATCTTCAAGGAGATTAACAAAATGTTGTAGGCTAGGATTATATACCCTATTCATCATCCCACTTGGGTGGATGATATTGTACCAATTAGGAACAAGAATGGAGAAATAAGAATTTGTGTATATTTTAGAAACTTGAATCAAGCCTCATTGAAAGATAAATTTTCTCTTCCAAATATGGATCATCTTTTGCAAACCGTTGCAAGATCAGAGATGATGTCCATGTTGGATGGGGTTTTAGAATACAATAAAATTTAGACAAATGAAGTAGGTTAGTTCAAGACTGCATTTACCATGCCATGGGGTAAATTTCCATATACTAGAATTCATTTTGGCTTAATTAATGCAACAAAAACTTTTTAGCATGGAATAAATTTGGCTTTTGAAGGTTTGAAAGATAAAATTATTGTCATATATCGTGATGATTTGACAATATTTTCTAAGAAGAGAAAAGATCATATTAGGGATCTAGTAAAGGTGTTACATGTATGCGAAGAGCATGGCATCTCTTTGAACTGAAAGAAATCAATATTTTCTGTTATAGAAGGAAAGTTGCTTGGTCATATTGTATCTCAAGAAGGAGTGAAGATTGATCTAGATAGAGTTAAAGATATTTAGAAATTATGTCTTCCATTGAGTAAAAATGGAGTGAAGTCTTCCCTTGGCAAGGTAAATTCCTTGAGAAGATTTTTTCTTGATTTCTTTGAAATAGTTAAATGTGTAGTTGATATGATGAAAGGCTAGAAAACTTTCAAATGGAGTGGTGTTGGGAAAGAGACCTTTAAAGATATCAAGCATGCCATTGCCAAAGACCCTATACTTGTCCATCCTAATTACACTAAGGAATTCATCATTTAATGTTATCACTTAGAAAATACCATGTCAGCTATATTGATGCAAGAGAATAAAGAGAAAATACAAGCCTCAATATCTTTCATGAGTATACCAGTAAAAAATTAGGGATTGAGATACTCTCAAATGGAGAAAAATGTATATGCAGTGGTGAGAGCCCTCAAGAATTTTAGATGTTATGTATTGCATTCTAATTCAATAATATATGTGCTAGATCCTATAGTAAAATGTATTTTGAAACAACAAGATGTTGGTTGCAATAATAGGGGAGTATGGATAGCCAAAGTTCATGAATATTATATAAGGATTAAGCCAACCAAACTTGTAAGGGGGAATGAACTTTTTAAAGCCTTGGTAGAGGATCAATATTTCAAAGAAGAAGATACTCCAAAAGTTCTTATGGTAAGTTTTCAAGATCCTTGGTTCTCAAATATTGCTTTTTTTTGACATATGGTAAATACCCTAATAGATTGACTACTAAGAAAAGGAGAGATCTCAAAACAAAGGCCTTGAAATATGTGATCCATGATGATTTCTTATACAAAAGAGTCATTAATAGAACATATTTAAGATGTGTGGATAAAGAACATGAGGTAAAATTGTTGACATCTTTTCATAATGAAGCATTTGGAGGACATTTTTCTAGCACTATCACTACTTTCAAAATCTTGAGACAATGTTATTATTGGCCTAGTATGTTTAAAGATGAATATAAGTGGGTGGCTAATTGTAAGAAATGCAAGATGTTTACTAGAAAACCTCAGCTTGTTGTCTTACCTCTTAGGCCATTAGTAATTGAAGCTCATTTCCATTATTGGGGTTTAGATTTTATAGGCCCAATTAATCCCCCCTCTAGTTAAGGACACTCATACATACTCACTGCCACATATTATTTCAGCAAATGGGAAGAGGCAAAGCCAATGAAGAAGAGTTCCTCATAGTTGGTATCAAAATTTATGAAAGAACATATTCTAGTAAGGTTTGGAGTTCCCATGAAATTAATAATGGATAACGCAGCTTACTTTTCCTCCTTAGAAATCATTGCATTTTACTATGATAATGGTATTTAAGTTGGTCATTCTTCTGATTATTTCCCTAAAGGAAATGGGTAGGCTCAATCTAGTAATACAAATCTAATTAATATTTGAAGAAATTAGTCTCAGATAATAAAAAAGGTTGGCATAAGAAGGTTCATGATGCTTTATGGGATGATAGAACCATACCTAAAAGAGCTATATGTATTTCACCTTTTCAATTAGTCTATGGAGTGGAAGGTAATTTTCCATTACCTTTAGAACTTGCTACATGTAAATTAAAGACTATGATTGAGGAAGATGTTTTAAAAGATGGATTACAGAAGAGGATCTTGTATCTTACTAAATTGCAAGAAGAGAGATTATAGATGGTTGAGACGATTACTAAACATCAAGGAAGGATAAAGAAATTATTTGATAGAAGAGAAAGGCCTAGAAAATATATAGAAGGTGACTTGGTGTTGTTATGGGATAAGAGACATGAGCCAAGAGGTATGCATTCTAGGTTCCAATCTTTGTGGAAAGGACCTTTTCATATCACACAAGTAAATAAAAACAATTCTTTGAAATTGACATATCCCACTAGAGAGATCCTACCATGTTCTTACAATGGGCAAGATATGAAGTTGTATCAAATGAAAAATTAAAAGTAGGTAACCCCTATGTAGTTTTTAGATAGGTAGGTTTTTCTTTTGTGCAATTTTCTTAGTTTAGTTGCTTATTTTCCTTAGGTAGTTGTTGTTGTTTTCCTACTTTATCCCATTCTCTTTGTTTCCAAGTTGTCACCCTTTGTGTAGAATCAAAGATTGCTTCGATTCTTTCAAGCATTATCCTGCTTAAATCCCTAGTTAGAGCCAATTTTTCCCTAAGTTTTAGTCCTTATTTTTTTGCTTTAGGGTTTGAAGTCAAGTCAAAAGTCAAAGTCTAGATTTCCCTTAGGATGGCCTTTCTTCTCATCCTCCCTTTGAAATAAACTAGTGTAGGAATTATATGAGCTATACATTAATTCTTGGCTAGGTGATTAGGTTTTGGAAGGGTTTGTTAGGCATTTTCCTAATGAGTAGAAGGTCTATATGTTTCTAATGATTCATGATTCCTTGTTCCTAATCATTTCTAAGACAAAGATTCATGTTGAGAAGTAGTTCTTCATCTCTAAAAGTTTCTAATTCCATGGTCAAAGGTCTATATCTAGAGAAGGATATATTATCATAGGAATACACAAAGAAAATGTGGTAGAGGACATCAAAGAATGAGGCTAAAGATTAATATGTAGGTCATGAGAACAGTTCAGATCGAAGGTCAATTGAATTCAATATAGAATGAAATGAAATTGATGGTTGAAATTTAATTTGCATGTATACATTGTAGAGTTGAAAAGTTAATTGAATGGAAGAGGAATTGCTATTAGCCAGTTGGGCTTACCTGTCAAATCAGGTCCCATTTTAATATTAAAAGAAATTTCAATGTCTTCAACTGTCAAATCAAAGAAGATCTATGGAGGTCATAATGTCGTTATGTAAAGATGCTTGTTTAATAACTTATACAACAAAGAGACATAATAACATGTGTTTGGATGGGCCCAAAATAGTCATGACATACCATGAAAGCCTATATTAGATCTTCCAACCAATAAAGTACTGCCATCTATCTACCACAATGTTCTTATTTGGAAAGAGGGACCCACACCACCAAAAAAAGAGACTTAACATAGTTTTATTATTGTTGTCAAATTAAACAAAGATCTACATTCATTTCCATCTTGCTATAAAAAGTTTTCAGGAGAATTGTCATAGCAAGAAAGTGAAATAAAGGCATGTGTACTTGGTGGACTCACATTGGAAACTATAAAGGAAAGTATCAATGTTTAAATCATGATTGTTGATTTAACATCGACAATTATAATTTGAAAATGTAGTGACTATTGGAATATGAAATAATTAATTTTGGTGTGAAACAATAGAACATAAAAGAGATAGTGATTTTCCACAAAGTATTATGAAGATTTTAGGAAGCCAAATGGTCATTGTGTGTTCTAGAAGCACCATGGATTCAAAAACATAAATAGAGAAGATGTCACATGTTTGTATGACTAGACATTTCATATTTTTTTTCTTTTTATTCTATGACTATTTCTCTACTAGAATTAATAGATGATGAAGAACTATAAATGTAACTTCATTTGAGATAACACAAGTTGGAAAACTTAAGGGTAAATGGTTCTATAATTACATTTACAATATTTTCTTTTCATGTTTTGTGGTCCATGCAATAGATAGCTTTTTATTAATAGTTGAATGAAAATTGTATATGATCCTATAAATAATTAGATGGATTCCACTTCATTTTGATATTTTTAGTTTAGTAATTCCATTTGATGTCTCATATATAATTCTATTTCTTCTCTTGATAGTTTCATAAATGTTAGATAATTCATTAGAGATTAAAGATTGATATATGTGAATCTATTTTGTACTTGTTGAATTTTGTTTTAGTGAGGTCTAAAAGATAAAGCAATTCCACTTGCCTTCGTATGTAAAGTTCTTTCCTTCCTACTTCTAGATATAGATGGGTATCTACATTTAGAATAGAATTAGAAGTTAGAGAGTATAAAAATAATCTACTGAAATCATTCCATTGAGTGTGATATGTTATTCCTATACATCTTGCCTAAATCATTTTTTCCTACAAACAATTTGGTTATCCTTTACTGCTCTCAAGTTAAGAGCTTATAATATCAAGAATTTTTTATCACATAAAGACATATTCATTGCATATTATTACAAGAATCATAGGGTGTTGTACCTAATCAATTTAGAGGGCAGTGATAGAATACATACACTAACCCAGTTGTTGGTAAACATCCTTTTTCCTTTCCAAGCATTAGGTATTAAAGAGTCAAGATTATAAAATCTAATATGAGGACAAAGTGTTAACCAACAAGCACAGATGAGGCATGCAAGGATGATCACTAGATGCAAGAAATGAAAGAAGAACTAGGACATATTGTGAAGAATGAGACATGGGAATTAGTTTCTAGACCTAAAGAAAAAAATGTTATAAGAACCAAGTGGGTATTCAAAAATAAGATGAATGAGCAAGTAGAGGTTGTAAGGAACACAGCCACACTTATTTGCAAAGTTTACTCAAAGTAGGAATGAATAGATTATGAAAAGACATATGTACCTATGAAAAGAATGAAAGTAGTAAGGATGTTCTTTGCTTATGGAACAAGCAAGCATTTCAAGGTTCATCAGATGGATGTCAAGTCAACTTTTCTCAATGCAGTACTTTTAGAAGAAGTCTACATTGAGAAACTTGATGGGTTTCCTTTGACAAAGATAAAGATTTTGTGTAGATTAAAGAAAGCATTATATGGTTTAAAGAAAGCACCTAGAACCTAGTATGCAAGGTTGGATAGGTATTTTTCTAAGCTTGGATTCATCAAATGTACATTAGATGGTAATTTGTATTTGAGAAAAAATGATGTTGGTTTATTTATCATTGTAATATTTGTGGATGACATAATATTTAGAGGAAATGGTAAAGAAAGTGATAACTTTATTGAAGAGATGAAAAATGAATTTGAAATGAGCATGATAGGAGAAATGAAGTTTTTCCTAGGATTGCAGATTGTGTAGAATAGAGATGGGATATTTATTTCACAAACCAAGTATCTAAAAGACTTGTTGAAAATATTTGGTTTAGGAAGTTGCAAACTGATTGCTACACCCATGATAACTAGTCACAAGTTGTCTAGTAAAGATGAAGCACCTATAGTTGAGAAGAAGTATAGATCTATGATTGGAGGATTGCAATATATGACTCACATCAGACTAGATGAAAATATAGTTAAGATTGTAGCAAGATTTCAAGCTGATCCTAAAGATTATCATTATGAAACGATAAAAAGGATATTTAGATATTTGAAGGGTACATATAATTATGGAATTTGGTATGATAGATCAAACGGTTTCACCTTGTGTACATATATTGATGCAGATTGGGTAGGCAATATGGATGATAGAAAGAGCACTAGTGATGGAGCATTCTTTCTTGGAGGAAGATTGGTTTCTTTGTTGAGCAAGAAACAAGACTGTATATCTCAAAGCATAGCTAAGGTAGAGTATGTTGTAGTAGCAAATAACTGTAATCAAGTTATGTGGATGAAACAACTATTGAACGATATTGGGATTGAGTTTATAAAACCTATTATCATTTACTATGATAACACAAGTGTTGAATACAATTGTTTAATTGTGTGTTTTCTTTGATGTTACACAAATGTCATATCACTTATTAGATAGATTCTACTGAGCTCAACTGATCAAAAAAGAAAAAGATAGAGTCTACCAAGCTTAGATGGTTAGCAAAGTGAATTACAGAGTCTATCGAGCATTCTTGAATATTGCACTATGGAGACAACTTCTACTGAGCTCACTCAAGTGTTGAAAGCTTCTATGGCAGATATCAGTTTCTATCGAGCTTACAAGGTCAACAAAGGAAAGTTAGTTTCTACTAAGCTTACAAGGTCAGCAAAGGAAATTTAGTTTCTACTGAGTTCACTCAATCTCCAAAGGATTTTGTAGAGTTTACAATGTTTACTGAGCATGGTCAGCCAATGAAAGATTTTATTGTTTTGGAAAATAAAGTTTAATTGTTTCATTTAATGTTTGTAGCTAACTAATGCATTGTTTATTGGTAAATGTAACTTGTAAATGAGCCGACTTGACAATCTAAAATGTATAAATAAAAGGTCAAGTTGTGAATTCAAAAGTATGGATGGATGAATGAGCGAGCATGCAAGTGAGTTAATTGTGTGTGTGAGTGAATTTTGAAGAAGGATCAAATATCCTTGAGGAAGAGAAAAGTTGTATTTGATCAAAGAGGATATAGTGAAGCAGAACAAAGATCTATAACAACAAGCTCAGTTGCATCTCATTCAGGTCACTTATTGTTACTTTCTCACCATTGTAGTAGTAATTCATAAATCTCTTAATAGAGTTGGTCTAACAACCATTTTTGTAAATCCTCTAACAATGTGGATAGTTCTACCAAATAATTCTAAAGTCCTCTAGTGAGGCCACTCTTATCAGGGTGATTAAATCTTATAAAAAGGTCACACCTAATAGTGTGTTTTGTAACCTATAACAGGGTTGGCTCCTAATAGGGCTCACTTCAGAAGAGTGAAAATTGGTAGCTAGTTACTTGGTGGTTTTTCCCATATTGGGTTTCCACATTAAATATGGTGTCTCTTGTGTTCATGGTATTTCATTTTTCATGCATTTTAATAATTGTGAATGCTTGAAGATCAATAATAAGTTAATACACAGTTCATCTATCGAGTTACAACATTTTTCTATGTGGCTACTGAGTGACAACAGTAACTAGTTATTTAAGACATCTAAGGGATCTGTGGATTTTTTTTTGTGGTAACTAATTCACCCCCCCTCTCAGTTACTTCATCTATGTTTCCAAAAATTGGTATCAAAGATTTTGGTGCTTGCAGGAAGGATTTCAAGGATCTAAGCTAAAGATCAGGATGTCTTACAAGAGGGAAATTCCAAGGCTTGATAGGGATAAGTTTTTAGCATGGCAAGGTCTCATGAGACTCCATTTGGCATCCATTAGAGACATAGGATTGAAATATCTTGATGAAGCATATGTAACACCTTCTGGTACATTATCTACTAATGATATTGCTAAGAAAAAGACTCATAAAACCATGATGATAGACATTGCATTTTCCCTAAGCTATGAAGAATTTGATGATGTCAAGCACTACAAAGCTACCTTTGAAATGTGGAACAAGCTAAAAGATATCTATGGAGGTGATGATAATGTGAGAAGAGCCAAAGCAAAAATTTAAAGAGGGCAATTTGATTAGATGAGGATGAGAGAGGATGAAAACATTGCCAAATATGTTGAAAGAGTCAAAGTAGTTGTCAGTGCAATCAAGGCTTCTGGAGGAGACATTAAGGAGGAAATAGTTGTAAGTAAAGTTCTTAGAACATTACTTCCCATTTATGCAATTAGAGTTTCTCCAATTTAAGAGAAAAAATGTGAAGCAAATCATAAGATAAATTTAGAGGCCATAGTAGGAAGATTGACTACATTTGAGCTAGATAACTATGATAACTATGTTCCAGCTTCCAAGAAAATTGAATCAACATTTGAGGCCAAGGTTTCACTCAAAGAAAAATACAAGAAGATAAAGAATTATTAGTCAAAAAGTGAAGAAAAATTAGAATAGAGTTCTGACAGTGAACTTGAGGTGGTTGAAGCTTTGCTTGCAAGGAAATATTCTAGAGGCAAAGGAAAACACAAAGGTAAGGTTCCTCTAATCTATTTTTCATGTGAGGAAATTGGTCATATTATTGCTAGGTGCCCAAACAAAGAAAAAAAGGATGAGAAGAAAGGTCACAAGTGCAATGGCAAGAAATACTTCAAATCATTCAAGGACAAAGATAAGAAAACATGTTTCATGTCTAAGGATTCTAATGATTCTGATGATGAAGAAGATGCAATTGTTTACATTGCTATGAAATATGAATCTGATAATGATGAGGAAATGTCACATATCTCTCATGTAAGAAAAAATGATACATGGATCATAGATAGTGGTTGCTCTCATCATATAACTAGTGATAAAAAAAGTTTGAACATTTTGAAGAATATGATGGTGGTAGTGTGAGGTTTGGTAATAATGAACCTTGTTGTATAAAAGGAAGAGGAAGAATCTCACTAACCAAAGAACTTGTATGTGGTAATTCATATTGGGTAGAAGGACTAAAACAAAATCTATTGAGTGTGGCATAGCTACTCAATAATGGATTCAGAGTGGAATTCATGCATGGAAAAGCAAGACTGCTAGATGGTAAAGGAAAGTTGATTGGATCAGGCATACAAACAAAAGGTAATTTATTCTATCTTGAACTTGGTGAATGTTCATGCTTTATTGCTAAAGTTGAAGAAATTTGGTTATGGCATAGAAGGTTGTGTCATGTGAGCTTTGATAACTTGGTGAAAATAAGAAAATTTAGGAAAGTAAGAGGCATTCCTAGTATAAAGAAACCTGATGTTGGTCTATGTAAGAATTGTCAAATTGGTAAGATAGGAAAAACTAGGTTAAAAAGTAAGAACTATCAAGCTAAAGAAGTTTTAGAAATTGTGCATACTGATTTGTGTGGACCTATTGGAATTGAGAGCTATACTGGAGAAAAGTTCTTCAATCTTTTTGTTGATGATTACTCTAGAATGATGACTGTCATGTACCTGAGAGAAAAATCAAAAAAATTTGAGAAGTTCAAATGGTATTTGGCCAAAGTAGAAAAGGAAATAGGAAAAATACTTAAATGTTTGAGGTCAGACAAAGGTGGTGAATTCATCTCACATGAGTTCAATAACTTTTACATTGAAAGGGGAATCAAAAGACAGGTATTAGCCCCTAGAACTCCCAAGTAAAATGGAATAGTTGAAAGGAGGAATAGATCTATCATGGATTACGCAAGAACCTTAATGATTGAAAAGAACATTGCTATCAAATATTGGAAGGAAGCTATTAGCACTACAATTCATACCTTGAACCAAGTATAGTTGAAGAAGGACTCATTCAAAACCCCCTATGAGTTATGGTATGGCTATAAACCTAATTTAAGTTAGCTAAAAGTATTTGGAAGCAAATGTTACATTTTGAAAGTATCTAGAAAAGGTAAATTTGATGTGAAGGTGATGAAGGAATATTTTTGGGATATTCTTGCAAGAGTAAAGCATATAGAATTTTGAATTTGTCTACTCACAAAGTCATAGAAAGTGCACATGTGAAAGTTGATGAGCTTGCAGAAAGGACTAAAGAAGAAAGTAAAAAAGAACCAGAAGACTATAGGAATTTTTTTTCATTGAGCCTAATATAGTGCTAGATACATCTATCAATCAAGAATCTTCTACTCTAAAGTCTTCATTAATTGAGTTGCAGGAAGTTCAAATTGAGCTACAGGAACCCAAATCATATTTGATGCTACTAAGCCAATGCTTACCGAGTCTAAAGGACCCAAGCAATAGACAAAACAACCAAAACCTAAAGTTGAAGTGCAAGAGGATGATAGTGCAATTCATTCAAAAGGTAAGGAACCTATATTAGCAAAGTATGTTAGGAGACATCATGCACCAGATTAGATCATTGGAAACAAATTTGAAGGTACTATGACAAGAAGTAAGTTGAAAGGTACTTGTTTACTTGCTGATTTTGAACCCATAAGTGTTAAAGATGAATTAGAAAATGAAAGTTGGATTGAGGCTATGAATGAAGAGATAGAGCAGATAGAGAAAAATAAAACATGGGCTCTTGCACCCAGGCCTAAAGATAAAAATGTAATTGAAACTAAGTGGGGATTTAGAAATAAGTTGAATAAAGATGGTAAGGTGTCAAGGAACAAAGCTAGACTGGTATGCAAAGGATACTCTCAAGAAGAAGGAATAGACTATGGAGAGACTTTTGCTCCTATTGCAAGATTCAAAGATGTCACGACCCTACTTGCATATGCTACATATAAAGGATTTAAGGTTTATCAGATGGATGTAAAATTTGCATTTTTCAATAGTATACTGGATGAAGAAGTTTACATTGAGTAGCTTGAAGGTTTTGTTGATCCAGACAAGAAGGATATGGTTTGCAAATTACACAAAGCATTTTATGGTCTGAAACAAGCCCTTAGAGCATCATATGAAAGATTGCATAACTATCTTATTCAGATTGGTTTTCAGAGAACTAATGATAATAGTAGCTTGTATATCAAAGAAGGACTAGATAACAAGATTGTTTTGGCAGAAATATTCTTGGATGACACTTTGTTCACAAGAAATGATGACCTTTGCAAATAATTTTCAAAGCAAATGAACAAGGAATTTAGGATGTCAATGTTTGGTGAGATTAAATTCTTTGTTGGTCTTCAAATTCAGTAGAGTAAGAATGGTATCTACATCACTTAGTCTAAATACATCAAGGAGATAGTAAATTTTTTTGGTATGGAAGACTGTAAACCAGTTGGAACTCCTATGTGTATTGGACTGAAACTTACCAAGGATGATGAATCAAAGGAGGTAGATCAGACATTGTATAGATCCATGATTGGAAAGTTGTATTATGTAGTTTGTACAAGGCCAGATATTGCTCTTTCAGTTGGTATTATAGCAATATTTTCAGAAAAACCAAGAGAAAATCACATGATGGCAATCAAAAAGATCATGAGATATTTGAAAGGCACTACAGATTATGGATTATGGTACAAATTTGGAGGTAATATGGATTTGAAAATGTTTACTAATACAGATTAGGAAGGAAACATTGATGATAGAAAGAGTACAAGTGGAAGAGCATTCTTTCTTAGAAAGAGGTTGGTTTCTTAGATTAGTAAAAGGAAAAATTGTACATCGCAATCTATAGCAGAAGTAGAGTATGTTGTAGCAGTAGTAAACTATTCTAATATTGTTTGGTTCAAACAATTATTGGAAGGCTTGAAGGAGGAAATCAAAGAACCTATTGTTATGTTTTGTGACAATACAAGTGCAATCAACACATCTAAAAATCTAGTGATGCATTCAAAAACCAAGCACATTGTAATAAAGTATCACTTTGTCAGAGAATTGGTGCAAAATAAGGAGATCAGATAGGAATATGTCCATACAAAGGAACAAATTGCTAACATATTCACCAAACCTTTACCTAAGGATGCATTCTTGTATCTAAGAGGTAAGTTGGGGATTATTCCCCTATCTAAAGCTCACTAAAATGAAGTTTTAGTGATGCATCAATAGGTACCAAGTTGAAGATCTTTTAGTTGATGCAGTATAGTTATGGAAATATTACATATGAATCAATACATAAGGTACATTGCTACTTATTTGGTTTTTGTTGTCTTTGGCATGTGTTGTCAAAGACGAAGAGTAAATTGTCATATCTTTCTAAAATTTGAATTTGTTTGTGGAAAGTTTACCATTTATGTAATTCCTTCACAAAGAGAGATTACTATATTAGAGAAGTTTGTGGAATAAAATCTAAGAGGGAGAAATATTTTGTCAAAAAAAGACTTGTTCTCAAATTTCATTTTTCTATGACATGTGTTACCATCAATGCCAAAGAGGGAGATTATTGAATACAATTGTTCAATTGAGTGTTGTCTTTGATGTTACACAAATGTTATATCAGTTATCAGATAGTCTACCGAGCTCAGATGGTTAGCAAAGTGAATTAAAGTGTCTACCAGGCATTCCTGAATATTACACTATGGAGATAGCTTCTATCAAGCTCACTCAAGCATTGAAGGCTTTTGTGCTAGATATCAGTTTCTACTGAGCTTACAAGGTTAGCAAAGGAAAGTCAATTTCTATCAAGCTTACAAGGTTAGCAAAGGAAAGTTAGTTTCTACTAAGTTCACTCAATCTACAAAGATATTGTAGAGTTCACAATTTTTATCAAGCCTCACTTTGTTAACATTGGAAATCATTTTTGGAGTAGTGTTTACCGAGCATGGTTGGCCAATGAAGGATTTCATTGTTTTGGAAAATAAAGTTTAATTATTTTATGTACTATTTTTAGCCAACTAATGTATTGTTTATTGGTAAATGTAACTTGTAAATGAGCCGACTTGACAATCGGAAATGTATAAATAAAAGGTGAAGTTGTGAATTCAAAAGTATGGATGGATGAATGAGCAAGCATGCAAGTGAGTTAATTGTGTGTGTGAGTGAATTTTGAAGAAGGATTAGATATACTTGAGGAGCAAGAAAGTTGTATTTGATCAAAGAGGATCTAGTGAAGCAGAATAGAGATCTGTAATAGAAAGTTTAGTTGCATCTCATTTAGGTCACTTATTGTTACTTTCTCACCATTGTAGCAGTAATTCCTAAATCTCTTAATATAGTTGGTCTAACAACCATTTTTGTAAATCCTCTAACAAGGTGTATAGTTCTACCAAATTGTTCTAAAGTCCTCTAACAAGGCCACTCCTAGTAGGGTGATTAAATCCTATAACAAGGTCACACCTAATAGTGTGTTTTGTAACCTTTAATAGGGTTGGCTCCTAACAAGGCTCACTTTAGAAGAGTGCAAATTGGTAGCTAGTTACTTGGTGGTTTTTCCCATATTGGGTTTCCATGTTAAATCTAGTGTCTCTTCTATTCATGTTATTTCCTTTTGCATGCATGTTAATAATTGTGAATGCTTAAAGATCAGTAATAAGTTAATACATAGGTCTACCAAGTTATAATATTTTTCTATGTGGCTACCGAGTGACAATAGTAACTAGTTATTTAAGACATCTAAGGGATCTATGGATTTTTTTTTGTGGTAACTGATTCATCCCCCCTCTCAGTTACTCCATCTATATTTCCAACAAGAAAGAAGTACAATAAGTATGTCTAAGAATCCATTATTGCATCCTAACATAGTGAGCATATCCATTAGGTATCATGTTTTGAGAGAAAAGGAAACTGATATCTTTATGAAGCCTTTTCCTAAAGATAATTTTGAGTACCTAAGAGGTATGCTAGGGGTTGTGGCCCTACCTAATTTAGAGTAGTTGATGCAAAGAGTGCATCAGTCCAATGGTACAAAGGACTATGGTTAGGCTAGACTGAATACTGATGCTTCCTGTATGGGGGAGTATCTATTATGTATTGAGTCATTGAGGACTCTTGGTATTTTGGTATTTTGTATTAAATAGTGTCTTTGGACACTTCAGCTAATTGAAAGATTTGGAAAAAGTATATTATAGAAATTGGTATTGTATACTTATATTGATACCTTTTACATTGGTGTCAATGGGGGAGAGAATGTGTTCATGAAAAACATCTCCTAGATAATGGAGAGAGAAAATATGAAATAGGCACATGTTGAGATGTCAATGGGGGAGTGTTATCTCTTTAAGGAGATTTAGAAAGATTTTCCTTAGTCTGTAGAAGAATATGTTAGTGCACAAAAGAATATGTTAGTGTGCAACAGGATATCTCTATAAGGAAGATATGTAGTCAAAAAAGTGTTGTATGTTGTTCACCATGAACAACTCATGACTAGTAGCTAGAAGATTTTAGATTGATGAAGAGGACTTGAGAAGATGACAGTAGTAGTTATAATAGAGTACAATTTGGAATTCTTGGAAGTTAGATGTTTTTTTGTCTATGTTGCCATCAATACCAAAGGGGGAGATTGCTAGCTTGAATACTAATGTTACTACATTGGGGGAGTATCCTAAGCATTAAAGAGTATTGATATGTTTCATTCATGAATAAATTTGTCATTGATGTCAACATAGCAGTAATTCTATAAAGAATGGAAGAATAAAAGTCAATAATATTATGATGTGTAGGAGATAAGGAATTTTTAGATGATTCATAGTGGAGAACATATTCCTAAGATTTTCCTAATGACATGGTTAAGAGGACTAAGTCTAAATCAAATTTGTATGAAAGTTATAGTTTATTTACTGAGAGCAGCACAAAAGTAGAGCATCTATTTGGCAATTTTTGATGTTTACATTATATCTTTTAGCCATGATATAATGAGATTATGCATAGTTAGCTAGAGACAAAAGATATTCAAGTGATGACATTAACAAGTGTGCAAGACTTGGAGTCACATGTGTGAAGTTTTGTATAGATTGTGAGCCAACAATGTTATTGTAATTCTGAATTGATTCATTATCTTATTTCAATTAATTGGGAAAGCCTCAAGGCCGACTCAAGGAATTATTATGAAGATACAATATAAATAAAAGTTGTTTTCCTTGTTTTTGATGAGGACCTAGATAAGAGGATCAAGTAGAATATGAAGTATTAGGGCATAGTGCAAGAAGGAGCATAATGCTTACTGAATGAGTGTAAGCAATCCAAGGGATGATTGGATGTGCAATATAAGATTTGGTTACAAGATAAGAAGAAGAAGAAGTCTAGTTGATAGGATAGAGACAAAGGAATGAAGTATATTTAAGTTCTATTATTCTACAAGGAATAATGAAAAGATCATTTGGATAGTGGGTTCTGTTGGGACTCAAAATTGAAGCCCTAATTTTGAGTACCATTCTAAAATTAAGCCTTATAAGTGCTTTTTAATGCATGTGTATCCGGATGTCTTTTTGAGGCCCAAGAGGTATTTAATGTTTCTAACACCTTTCATTCAACATATTCACTCATCCCATGAAGATAAATTGCCATTCTAAGTCATTCTGTGAAGTTCCATTTTGAGCAATGTTCAAATCTACATTTTTGCCTAAGTGTCAAATAACAATAGGAGGCCTAGTTTGCAATAGGATATCTTGCACCCAGTAATGTTTCATGACTCACCACTTTGGGATTTTTTAGTATCTATATCACAGAACCCATGTTTTAGATTTTGAGTTGTTTGGATCTATTTTGACTAGGTTTTGAATCCTTCAAAGTTAGTTGTTTATTATTGTCATGCTGATGTAAATTGTTTAGAATTCTAGGAGGCCCTATTTAAGTTGTTATAACTTTGACCCGGTTGACCAAAATGAGAAAATTCCTTTTGCATTGCATTAGAGGTTAGAGACTTTTTATGTTTCAATTTTGAGGTTATGAAGAATCTAGTTTGATTAATTTTTTAATGCAATTCCAAATGCAATTTGCAAAGTTTTACTTGTTTCATAAAGTGTAGATTGATAAGTACCCCTATTTGGGATGTCATATTTTTAAGTCCATGATAGGTGAGATCAAATGAATTGTATTGTTACATTATACTCTATAACTTCTTAAAGTGTGCCAATTTGCAAGTCTTGATGAATTCATCTGCACACTTTCCTAAGTCTATTCCATTTGCAAAAAATGTTTTTTTGCCAGTGTTCCCAATTCTACAAATCCAAATAGCCCACTTTTGACCACTTGCCAAAATTTTCCTATTATTTGTCATGAGCCCTAATCACAAATTTATATTGTCCTCATGCTAGTGACCCACTGCCGTTGTTTTTGTGCCCCCAAGTGTGAGTTTGACCTATTTGCAAAGCCAAAACAAAACATGTTTTATTATTTTCTAACATGTTTTCTTGTAGGCAGTTCTAAGAAGGCAACTTTGATAGTCAATATCTTTTGACTGAAATTTTATCATGAGACAAGATTTAGTAGGGTACAAGAATGAGGAACAAAGAATCAATGTGTCTGATTTCAGAGCTTGATTAGGTGTTTTGGTTAGTTTTCAAGGCCAATCAAAGGACCCTGACATGAAATTGCCAATTTGCATGTAAATGGTAAAATAAGTTTAAAATGATCGTTCAATGGTCAAATTTGATTTTAATCAAGATGATGAACTTAGTGGGCTAGTCTAAAGGAACATGTGATTGAGTTCAAAAATTTTTTTAGCCAGACGCACTTTGAAGCCTGACTAGTTCTATCATACTGATAAAATGTTGGGGTATGAGGGTGTTATCATATATGAGAATAATTATTCCAAATCAGATTGATTTATACAAAATCATAGAAGGAGGTGATTTTAAGTTTGGCATAGTGTTTTCTTTTATGAAATCATATACCAAAGATCATCTTATTATGTAGAGATTGTAGGCAAAGGGTTTTATATCATTCATGCTATTTTAAAAAAAACAAGGTGATGCCAAGTTTGACAATGATACCTGAGGTGAAAATGCTCACACTTTGAGGTCTCCAATACTGTACTTGTTTTTAGTAGATGAAGATAATAGTTTCTAGCTAAATTTTGAAAATTCCTTATCATCCACATAGAATAACAGTTGCAAGGATTGGTAAGTTCAGAGAAACTCAATCACTAATAAAAATTGTCACCTTCTCTCTTTCAAAAAAAATAATAATGGAGAGGGAGATGACTCAATCATGAAGCCAAGGACAATCGAGAACAAGGAGACTTAAATGTGTGTAAGCATTGTAGCAAGAAGTTGCAATACCTCACATTTGGAGGGATCAACACTAAAAGCTAGTTGAAGGATCTAGTTTCTTTTCTTGATTTCTCCAAATAAGATTGGCCTAGCCTTTGACTCATGCCAATATATCTTGTGCCCAAGGAAATGATCACTTACAATTTTTTTCCCAATGCAAAGAAAGGTGCGACTACAAGTTTTGCATACCTCCATGATCTATGAAGGATTTAAATGAGGACATTATATGCAATCCAATTTCAGACTTAATTAAGGATTATTGTGATTAATAGGCAAAATAAGAGAACTATTTTTTTAGGGAGAATATCTTTTCCATTACCAAGAAAACTAATTTAATTTGTGTATAGCTTATTACTTAACACAAAAAAATGTGGATCCAATATATATGCCACCATGGAAGTAACTCATGGTAGGGTAAGGAGGGAGCACCATGTTTTATGTTTGAACTTGAAGGAGACACCCTACTACTAATTGAGGAAGTTGTAGCCTAGAGATTGGAAGGCATTTCTTAAAGAGGCACACCACCAAAGTTTTTTATATATGTAATGATATACCATGGCACTTTTTAAGCACTCTTAGCAATTCTCTACTATGAGGGAGTGAACCAAGAGACAACATATTTCATCTTCTTAATCAAATGTCAGATGGGGAAAGAATGTAGCTAGGTCACTAGTTTGTAAAAAAAATGTTTTCGCACTTCCACCTTGGCAAGGGAATCAATCTGTATTTTAGAGCTACTGGTTTCCTCCACTGTTGGAAGTTTGTAGCTTGTGAAAATAGTTCTCCTCTCCATCAAACTGCCATCCACATGAATACCCTAGCTCTTGAAAAAGGTGTGTGTCAATAATTTGAAATGGTGTATCTCTAGCCTATGTTTGTAGTTGTTTTCCATTTTATGAAGGAATAAACTAAGGGTTTTTAATCCAATATGCATATTGTGAGGGAAATTTTTGATCTTTAACTACAAATCCACTCAAAAAGATTTGTGTCTTAGAGACATGGGCCTTTTAAAAGGTAGCACAAGTAGCTTGAGTGGGGCCCATAGTGAGCTAGAGGTGACTATGTATAATTTTTGAACAACGTGTCTTGTGAGGTGGAGATGATGTCACACTGATTGGATCTAATGAAAAAATCAAAATTGGACATGTGGTGACTCAAGAACCAATTACAAAAGATGAAGTGGTGGATAACTCTGGATGTGGCATGCTTCCTGAGGTGTTAACGTGTCACAGTGGGACATGTGTTGGAAGGGTGCATTCCCACATACATAGTCAATAATTACTAACTTTTCATGTAGGGATGTACCTAGTCAACATGTGGTAGTAGGCCCCCAATCAGTAGTAACATGGTAGGTGTAGTTCCTGACCAATAGAAAGATGCCACATGGTAGTGAGGTGGCAAGCACCAAATAGATGGTGATGTGATGCTAACTAGACATTTAGGATGACCAATAAGATGTTGACACATGGTAGTGGCTTCAAGGAACAATCAGAGGGTACCACATGGTGCCGAATGTCAGGTGATGATTTAGAGGTTTGACCAAATAGGCCTAGTCAAAGAAGGTTGACCTAGATTGCATAATAGGAGGGAAACTTTGAAATTAAGAAAAATGAAGTTTATTTTATTCTTTTTCTTAGATTTACATGTAGATATTTTTTTATTTTAAAAGGCAATATAATCTAAAGTCTCAACTTTACAACATTTTAAATTTTTACATAAGATTTAAAATACAAGATGCAGGCTTGAGACCCTTGCTAAGGAGCCCATTTTTAAAAATGACACTCTAGTGTTTCTAATGCACCAACATAGTGATATTATATATATCACTAAAATTAGGAGAGAATGAACTTTCCATTTCTAGTGTTTGTTTTTGCATAGGAAGCCATATACTTAGGTTATACAAGGTTGTGTCCCAAATACTCAGTTTGCAACCACATTTAGATATTGAAGTTCATATTTGATTTCTAGAAAGGTGATGAATATAATGTGTATAAAAGATAGTAAAAATATAGATAGGGTTGAGTTTTATCATCTCCAAGTCAGTTAGATGAAGATTTTATCAGTATTGTAGATGCATTTTAGATATTTTGGTGACATAAGGGTTTTCATCATTCATAAGAGATATTTCCAAGTTTGTCAATGAATAATGATGAAAATCATATTAGATTTCATGGGTAGAAAGATGAGAGATGGTTTATAATAGAAGGAATGAAGATTCAAGTGGACACATGCCACTTCTAGATCAGATCTAGGATTTCATTTGTCTCCTATATCTTTCTCTTTTTGATTCATTGTAGGGGTTCCAATCTTGAGTTTTCTTAGATTTGTGAGACCAAGGTTTCTAATTTTTAACATTTTTCTCTACTATGATATCATTCTTCAACACATTTATCTTGTATGAATAGTAATAGTTAAGCTAGTATAGCTAGTTCTGATCTACTTAGTGGTTTTGTGAATTGTTTTACATGCATTTGAATGTATAGTTTCAAAGAAATGAATACAATGAGTAGAAATATCTTAGTTTTATTTTGATTCTTGTCTCCTATCTCTATAATATACAATCTTATGTGGTTTAGGGATAAAAAACTGAGACCCATTTGCATCCCCTTAAGGTTGTATGTCTAATATATTTTGCTATTACAATAAAGGGCCAAGTAAATGCTTGATGTATTTGATAGGGTTGTTGGTTATTTGATAAGTATAATTAATGAGAATGAGGTCTTTATGAACACTAATGGCTAATTCACAAAGTGATAAGATAGATCTGATATCTTGATGTATGGATTAAGTCACTAGTATCACAAATGTATGTGTTTAATTTGTGGAATTTTCCAATAAATAAGGCACTGATCACCTATAGGATCAACTTGTTCTTAATATTGCATATTTGGGGTTTTACTGAAATAAACATCATTAATCAAATATCTTTCCCTTTAATTTTGAAAGAGATGAAAAGAATTTCCCTCACTCAGCTTGTGGATTTCATAGAATTTACAATTTTCTACTGCACATCTTTGTAATAACATGAGTATAGGAGAATTAAGGGTTTTATCTTCTTTTTTTAGATTCATAATATGATTTTGCTAGCTGGTACCATATTAAGAATCTACAGGTCCACCCACCTAGGTCTTGCAAACCCTAAAGTAGAAGAAGGGTCTAACCTTATAGTTGGCCTAGTGTCTAAAAGGGTATGTTGAAGATGGGAAGTAGCTACCACTAGATGTTCTTGTTCTCATCGGGGTAATTTGAAACCATGATGTTTCAAAACACCAATAGGTTCTTTGATCTTAACCTTGAAGCTATTTGTGTAGTGGGTCCAACTATTTTCCTCAACTCCTTATAGGGTTGGAATCTCCTAATAGGAATTTAAAGTCTCCTAATAGGGACTCATATGTACTAAATTTTGTAATAGACTCCTAATAAGGTCTATCCTCTAACAAGAAATATTTATATTTGTACATCATTTTGTAGGTAGCATCCTTACTAGGGTTTTCCCTTTGATCAAGGGTTTCCCTAGTTAACATTTTGGTGTTAATTGTGTATGAGAATCTTGTTGTGGTTTTAGTTAATACTACTCACATTGTTAAGATTTTTTAAAGATAATGATTGTGATAATAGTTGGAAAACTAATTCACCCACCACACCCCCCACCCCCCCTCTAAGTTATATCAATGGACTATATATTCTAACACTTCATTTGATCAGTGATCCTAAAAGATTATGGTTTTCATTGTATTCATATCAAAAATTTGGGCCCACTAATACACATATCTCTTTATCACTTTCTCTCTTTAGTTAAATATCATGCAATTTCATTTTGCAAGAGAGAGACAATCATTGATTATTTGATGATCTGATAGTTATGAAAAAGCAATACATTTTCTTATACTTTATACTCATAGAAAATTAGAGCATGCCACATGGAATCTCATACTTACAACATCCTTTTGAAACTCATACCATGGGCTGGCCCTACCATCTCTATGTGTTATATGTCACATTCTCAGTTTGGTTGAACTTCATGCATCTTTATAATGCAAGAAAGTGACAATCGTTAATCCTCCTTACACAGATGATAAAGATATTTTTTTGAAGCATTATGTATTGTGTGGCCCACATGGAGATGTGGTAGTATGTCACATTCTTTCTTTGGCTAAAAATTAGCACAACTTCAAAATGCAAGAATGTGATAGCCAACAATCAAACAAGATCTAACAACTTTTAGGAAATGAAGTTCTTTTATTACAGTCAGCATCTACAACCAATCAAAACATGCCATTTAGACAACAACTCTAACACATTCCTTTTTTTAGCCCACAACTTAGTCCAGTCCCACTATTTCCATGTGGCACTTGTCACTTTCTTGCTTTGGCTAAAGATTGAATACTATCTAAAAGTGAGAAAGCAACAAGCATTGATATTCATCTTTCGATGGATGGAAAGATGTATGATCTTACATTACTTGAAACCAAAAAAGGGGCTCACTAGGACATGTATTAATACATTGCATTATCTCTTTAGCTAAACTCCATGCAACTTTAAAAAATAATAAAGTGATGATCATCGATTTTAATCTGACTAGTGATCATGAAAGTAACTCACCAAGCATTAAGAAATTAAGCAAAACAATGAGTGGGCCAACCATAAGGAAAACTAAGGTTAAAACATATTCATGCACTAGGGTAAAGTCAAAAGACTACACAAAACTATATAATAGGAATATTTTAGAAGGGTTTTATAATGTTTTCTAAAAATCTTCCCCCATATATTTAAAAGTGTAAACAATGTCAACCAATTTTCACAAGGAAACTAGAGCACATAAGGCATTAGGGCAATACAAATAAGGATTTCTAGGGCACAATTAATCAAAAGTGTAATGCCTTGCCCCGAGATCCTTGGAAACAAGGATGAAATACAAGCCAAGAATTTTTTTTTTTACAAGTATGAATGCACATGAAAACATCATACAAGGATCACAACAATCGCAACGGAAGACTTCACCACCATCTCGGCAACCAACGAATCTCCAAATGCCACTACCAAACTGACACACACAAACAAAGCCAACAACAACAATGCACTTGATGAGGGTACAAGAAACAACCACTCATCAACAAAACACCAAGCTGAGATAAAATGCAGAATCCTGAAATTTGGCTAAGCTTGAAATCCTGAAGCCCTAAAAATTGGCTAAGTCTGGATTTATGAAGCCCTAAAATTTCCTAGAATCCATAGCTTATCTCTGAGAGGTCTAAAACCTATCTCAAAAGATTCATCGCATATATTAAAATATATCTTAAGTATAAGAAATTAAATATATATACGTCAACTTATACTTAAATGATATATTTTAAATCCCAAGAGACTAAAACCCATTACAAGAGAAATCGACAGAATATAAAATGCAACAACATAGGGTCAAAGAATGCCCAAAAGGGTATCCAAAACAACTCTCAAAAAGCACAGATCTTGAAGAAAACTGCCCGCTGATGGCATGCATAGGTTTTTCACAAAAACCGTGTGACACTTTTTACTAAGGGAGGGCGACACTTCTCCTTAAGGCGCGTGACACTCTTTCAGTGTTGTACGACATTTCTCATGAAGGCATGTGACACTTTTCAGCATAGTATGACATTTTTCAAGAAGGCATGCAACACTCTTCCAGTGTTGTATGACATTTCTCAAGAAGGCGTGCTATACTTTACAGTGTCGTACGACATAGTTTGCATGGGCGTGCGATACTTTTAAAGTGTTGCACCATGCTGAACAAATGTCGCCCATAGAAACATGAAAACACTCCCAGAAGCAAAAAGGACCAAAATTAGAGCAAAGAACCTCCACACTAGGGAGTACCAGATCCACAAAGGGTCGAGGAATGAACACTCGAGTGCAAGAACAACATAGAAAGGAGAACATCTATCTATCTAAACTACAATAGCAAAGAACACACTAAAAATAAACATCACAGTGAACTGAACAACCAAACTAAGTGCACGGTTCCTCCCAACTGTCAATAGTATTATAAGACCATCGTGGGTCCTAGTCATCCCCCATGCGTAACATCCCAAGCCATCAACCAAATCATCAGTACTGTCGTAATAGGGATGTCACTACTAAAACATGCACAATAATAGCATAAGAAAATCAAACATACTAGTGATAACGCATAAGATAATCCTACAGTAGATAACATCACCTATCACATGCTAAACAACAGTAAGCAACAGATATACTACTAAAGCAAATCACATCATCTAATCATATGCTAAACATCATAATAAGGAAATGCGCCAAATAAAATAACATCATCTAAACATGATATACAAGCATCCCAATGAAAGCATAAATCACAAGAAAGCATACTCTGAAACCCGAAGTACCAAGTGAAGACATCCAACAACGGTCGTACTAGGAGAAAAGATCATCTCTATACACCAATCCCTAGCAGTGGTGAAGGTAGCTACGCCTCCCAACCACGTGGCACCCATAGGTCCACACCCGCCATGCTGATGGAGATAATGATCCAACCACAAACACACATAAAGCACAACATCCAAGGCTAACACTCATGCCAGATAGTATGATGGCTGCAACCAAGAACCTAAGACAATGTAAGGAGTAAAGGTCTTGGTCAGACACTCAAAAGGCTACTAAGTAGGGGCTGACTTCTTGGAGAGTTTCTTGGCATTGAAAAGCCCAACCTCAGATCGTGTGTCCTCAAACTTAAATGGGTGCTCACACATTGTGTCCTCAAACTTAATCAGGTGCTCACACATTTTACTTATCTTAAGTTTTATTAACAAACACGCATTTTATTTAGTTATCACTTGCTTAAAACTTCTTATCCTCCATCAACCTCCAGTGCCATGAATGTCGAGCTGCGAGATAGAAGCTCCCTCCAGATGCTACCCTACCCTACCCATGCTCATCCTACAATAAGTGCCCGTGGGCATGCATACTCTCATCGCAACCCCAATGATCATAACTTCCAGAAAATCCATGAAAGATTGGGCCTCGCAAGTCACCCAACAAATGTACATGCACGTACTCATGTGTGGTGCACCACTATCATGAAGATCATAACACAAGGACAGGAATGAGAACACAATGCAAAGAAAACACCCAACTGAAAGCAACACGGGAAGGATGGATTCTACATGAATCCCAAAGTCAATAAAATCATACATCATAAAATCACTCAACCAGCCTCAATCTGAGAGTATGGATTCTACATGAATCCCAATGATGTAACAAGACCAAACATCATGAACTCACTCAATCGGCCTCAATCCAAGAGTATGGATTCTACATGAATCCTAGCATTCATGAAACAAAAGTAAAGGTCCAAAAGAAACCATAACAGGTAACAAATCACTCAACCAAACACAAAGTCATGAGTACAAGTGCGACATGCATCCTAATGCAACAAAAAGTACAATAGTGGTCTGACTGATATCCAAATGGATCATCCAGGTCCACGACCCACATTGTGCCAAGAAAACTTGAAAAAATAGAGTGGCACACAAAATGAGGTAAAAACTCCAAAAATTTAAAAAATCTCAAAATTAAAACCCATTTGGCTTTTGGGTTCAAAAACCCCAAAAATCCAAAAATAAATGGAATCGAACACTGTATGCAAAAATAGCTAGCATAACGGTGCAAAATCCCAAATCCTCATCTTAAAAAATAGGGAAATGTTCATACCCGCCCAACCGGGTAGAACTAACATATAGAAACAGAGGGGAACACTAGTTCTCAGCCTCCAAACAAATGGCTACCAAAAACAGAAGCAGAAACAATAAAATAGGAAAGCCCTACCTCACAGCCAAAAGGGGAAAAATGGAAAACTGAACCAGAAAATAAAACGCTCACAGAAGTGGCTAAAAAATTGCAGCAATCCAAGGTTTCCCCGAGCTGGATCCAATGAGCTCAACCTCGCGACGATCCCACGCTCATAGCTCCCACAACGAACAAAATAGTAAATCCTCATGAAGACGATTTTGGGTTTTACTCTCCAACTTTCCAATTTGAAAGTGAGAAGTGAGGAATTAAATTCCTCTTTGGATATTTATTCACTTTTCGGGTGAATAATCGATTAGGGCATTTAACTAGCCAATCTAGTTAAACCTTGAATCAACCCAAATGAAAACAGGCTATTCCTATAAATAGGAATTCAGCTATGGAAAAGCTGCCAAAAATTAAAATAAATCAGTTAAAAAGCTCGAAAACCTAAAAACACATAAATCTCCTTAATAACTTTCACAACGATGCAAACCTCTAAATGCACAGACACACTTACTAGTCTAATCACATAATGCAAATGAGTTTGGATTTAATAATCATCGAAAGGTTTAATTTAAACATTTTAATAAAGGATACGTCGACCATATAAGGACAACATTGGTAAAATATGAATGGCTGAATCACTAACTCCATGTGCCACTGCTAGGGATATAAATCCTGCACACTAAACAACACAATCAAGTGCAATTGCATATAATAACATAGCTAAAGCAATAAATGCATTAAATCAACTAATTTAACCATTTATTTACTTATATTAAAATAATCTATTTACATCGCTCACATTCGCATAAAGCATAACAACACAAGAATGAAGTAAATAACCATAGCATTAAATCCATCACATAACAAAATCAGAGGTATGTCCAAATACTAGATAACCAGATATCATCATAAAACACACTGTCATCTCAAAATGGCATCATCATGCAATATGATTAACTAAACAACATAGTAGTCTAAAATCTATGATACTAGAATCAAGATGTAACATCTGACCCTCAGGTCCTCTCAAATATAAACATAACATGAGTAACAAATATCTCTCTAATTAGAAATGTAACAAGGTAAATGTCTGCAGCACATAACCAAATAATCTCACATGAACAATCCATTTGATTACTTACGCATTTAATAATAATTGATTACTCTGCATTAAAAAGGCATTTAAAACACATAAGCAAACATAGTCATAAACATGACTAACCACTGCTACAGGAACCTAGTCCAGTGTAGCATGGTAAAAAGTACACAGTGCAATCTCTCCACACATCTCAAGGTAATCACAGAACAACCTCATAATACCACATCAATCCTAGTGACCACTGTCACAAACCTCAGTGAACCATAAATCACATCATAATCTCATAGATCAGTCAAAAGCATAAACAAAGCAACTGATACAGAAACATAAATTGAAACACCTCAACGGTGTAGACCACTCAGGGTCACAATCATGATCCCATCACAACAAAAGATCAGCAAGGTTGCATCCATCAGGTTGACTTACAGAAGTCAAATGGGAGAGGCACTACAAAAAGACTAAAAACCCTAATCACAAAAGGATAATTGGATCTCCCACAACAAACTTTTACAGATTTTTAACATGTAAAAAACTAGGCCAATGGTGGCTCTATCTGGGGATGATGAATATAATACGACGGCATAGAATTTATGGCAGAAGTAGACCACATATTTGACAAAAACTGACAACTTTTTTAGAGAGAAACACACAAACTAGAGAACAAAATGAATATATATAGAGAAACAGACACATATGTCCAAGGATTTGCAAAATGTATAGACCAAACTATTGTTCATAGATTGAAAATACCTTCAATAGAAGTATTGCTTCAAGAATTGTCCATGAACAAGCAATTCAAGAGTGTCACCTGAGAGTTCCCTTAAAATATAAGAATATTCACCCCATGTAGATTCAACCAAATAGTATAAAAAAAATTCCATGTTTTCCCTTATCTTCTATTCTTTTATTCCACATTAGGACTAAATCCTCTAGTTCAAGTTTTCTTGCTACTGCCTTCCTCTAATACAAATACTTTGATTACAACTGCAATTTCATATTTCTAGTAGATGCTTCTTTCCTAGTTTCATTCAAACCTACCAATTCATCCATTCTTTCTTGCATATCATATATGATGTCATCATCATACTTTTGGACATAATTTTATAAGCCTATCAAATTTTTTTGAGGCATCCTTGCTTGGATTCCATGTACTAAGTCAAATGGTGATACACCTATTGCCTTCTTGACTATTACTCTGCTAGTCCAAATTGCCAAATGCAACTTAGAATCCCTTTGCATTCTTATTATCATCCAAAGTCCTTTTTATGACTTTCAATAAGCTTTTATTTGTGGATTTAGCATTTCCATTTCCTTATGGATGATAAGGGGATGATGTTGATCTGGTTAACCATACCTCTCACAAAATTTGATAAATTCTTTTGACCAAAATCACATGCATTATCAGTAACAATTCTTTTAGGACACCCAAATCTAGTTATTATGTTATTCAACAAAAAATTGTTCACAACATTACTAGTAGCCTTTCTAGTTGGAATAGCCTCCACCCATTTTTTGAAGTAATCTATTGCTACCAATATCCATGAGTATCCAGTACTAGACTTAGTTGATATTTCAGCTATGAAGTCCATTCCCCTTTTCTGAAATGGAGCTTGTGATTCTACTAATTTCAAAGGATTATTCCCAAAGAATTTTAGCTTTCCAACAAATCTCTAGCAAGAATCACATTTTTAAAGCAAAATATGAGCATCTCTTAATAAACTAGGCCACCAAAAACTAACTCTCATAACCTTTTGGGTAGTAGTCTTTGCCATGTAGTGACCTCCACATATATTCGAATGCATATCATTTAGAATTTTTTTTGATTCATTTTGATCAATGTATTTCAAGAGCACTCCAAAATTTCTCCACTATAGACATCAATTGATAATAAAATATCTTATGGTATGAAACTTAACAATTCTTCTTTCATTGTCTATCAAATGAGGTGGGGCTTCCATATGTTGTAAATAATGTATTGCATTTTTATACCAATCACATTGATCCACATCATGCATGTTTGACTTGAGATCTTCACATACAAGATATATTTGATTAGCATCTAGAATCGACTGAGGTATGAATTTTGCTAACCCTTGGCCTCTTACCAATTTTTTGATTTGGATATCAATGTTAAACTCTTGGATTCTATTTATCTATCTGCACCTTCTATCAGATACCTCTTGTTGAGAAAAAATGTCCTTAACTATTGCACTAGGCACAAATACAATGATAGTAGCACCAACTAAGTAACAAGTAATAGATTTAACAACTTTTAAAAGAGAATAAGCCTACTTTTCACTTATCTCATACTTTAATTCTATTGACAACATCCTTTGGAAACTTGTAACATGGGCTAGCCCTAACATGTCCATGTGTCACCACATCACATTCTTGGTGTGGTTAAACATTATGTATCTTTATAATGCAAGAAAGAAACCATTGTCAATCCTCCTCACACAGATGATCAAGATAAATTTTCCTACTGTTATGTATTGTGTGGTCCACATAGACATGTGATGGCTCATTGCATTCTCACTTTGGCTAAAGTTTTCACAACTTCAAAATGTGAGAATGTGACAACCATCAATCAAATAGGATCTAAAAAATTTTAGAAAATGAAGTTCTTTTGTTATAGTCAACATCTATGACCAATCAAAACATACCATTCAAACAACTACTCTGAGACATTTATTTTTGTGGCCCACAACTTAGTTCAATCCCACTATTTCCATGTTGCAACTTGTTAGTATGGCTAAAGCTTGAGTACTTAAAAATGTGAAAAAGTGAGAAGCATTGATCTTCATCTGATTAACAACTGAAAAGATGCATGATCTTACATTGCTTGAAACCAAAAAGGGGGGCCTTCTGAGATAGGTGTTAATATTTCACATTCTCTCTTTAACTAAACTCGATGCAAATTCAAAAAGAGAGAAAATGGTGATCATCAAACTTAATTTGATTGACAATCATGAAAGTAACTCACCAAGGGTTAAGAACTTAAGAAAAATAATGATTGGGCCAACCATAAGGAAAACTAAGGTTAAAATAGAGTCATGTGCTAGGGTAAAGTAGATTTTCATAAAAATCTTCAAAAGACTATGCAAAAATACATAATAGGAAGAATTTTGAAGGGTTTTATGATGTTTTCTAAAAATCTTCACACACATATTTAAAAAAATGAACAATATCAACCAATTTTTATAAGGAACCTAGAGCATAAAAACCATTAGGGAAATATGAATGAATATTTTTAGGTCATAATTAATTGAAAGACAAAATACCATTATCACAAAAGGATAGCTGGATCTTCAACAAATTTTTTTGAAGGAATTTTAACATGTGAAAAACTAGGCCAATAGTATGCAACCCTATAACTGACAAAAATGTAAGGAAGTTGGTTGAGGAAAACCTATTTACTAGATTTGATGGAAGAAACATGAAGGTGGATACAATTTAGGATACTTTGATGGAAAAAACATGAAGATTATAGGGTACAAGTTTAACCATGGTTCAAGGGCTAACTCAGTACTAGTTGGATTCTTGCATACAACCTTTGTAATGGAAGTTGTGAGGAGAAAAATGAACTTATGTGAGGTAATCAAAGTATAGTTATTGGATAACTTTTCAAAGCTGAAGAAGACCAAGGCCGTCTTCTAATTTGAGTCCCTATTAACAAATTTGGTTTTCTATCCAAAAAAGGAGTTCCCAAGGATGAAAATTTGGGAAAGTAATGAGTGTGCAATGAAGTTCATATCTCAATACTATAGGAAAAAGCTGGAAAATGTCAGATATAGTGACATAGAAAGAATGGTAAAGAGTTTTCATATTGGGATGAAACAAAGGTACAAAATACCTCCTTCCATGGTAGATAAGAATAAATATTATTTATCCTTCATGGTAGAAACTAATAACACATGCATGGAAGCAATAGAACCTAGGGTGAAGTTTATTGAGCCCATGTGATATGAGATGAGTGTAGAACTCATAGAAGGGTATGCACAAATCATACTCTAGTTAAAGAAGCTGAGAGAAGTTCATTGTTAACTTCACAACAAGGAAAATAAGATGCAAGTGCAGAAAGTGATAGATTGTATTCTTAAGGAATCTAGCATGAGTCAAGAGGAGTTCAATGAGGTCAAAGTAATTGTACTAGAATTGAAGGCAAGTGGGAGATCTGAGGTGATAGGAGAAACACCTATTGTTGTTGTAGCACCTTGTGAAGGTGTAACTATTGCTAAACTAAATGCATAGGTACCATATGCTAGAAATAATAGTCCACCAAGATAACTGAGAAGGTGGGGGGTGGGGTGAATTAGTTATTCAACTAAAACATTTATCAACCTTAATTAATCTTAACCATTTAATCAAAGTAAACAAAAACCATAACAAGATGCACATACACAATTACATCAAATTTGTTAACTAGGTAAACCCTTGGTTAGAGGGAAAACCCTAGTGGGGATGGTACCCACAAGATGGTGTACTAATATAAATATTCCATGTTAGAGGATAGACCCTATTAGGAGTTTGTTACAACATTTAGTACATATATATCCCTATTAGGAGATTCCAAACCTGTTAGGAGTTATGCCAACCTTATTAGGAGTTGAAGAAGATAGAAGGACCCATTGTCCAAATAGCTTCTGAGGCAAGACCACTCAACTTCATTGTCCAACTTATCTATCAACTATTCCTTGTAGAATAATTATTTGTACTGCACTTTATCCTCTTTCCTTTATCCTATCAATTGGATCAATCACTATCAAACCTTGTAGACTAAGTCAAAAACCTTAGATCTTGAAATAAAACATCAACAATAATTTTTTCTCCAACCTTGCTCTACTCTACTTATCTTCTCATATGAACCTAATTACTCAGTGTTCATATATTTTCTCCTCTTTTTCACTCTTCATACTTTCTTGTCTAACAAAGGAAAATATCATTCCTATTTATGGAGTCCATAAAAAAATTCCCTTGAGTCGGCTATTGCACCTTCTCAATTAATTATTATAGGACCTCATTAAGAACACTTTTTACTTAGTGATAACATTAATCTATCACCTTTTAACTTGAATAACTTTCCATACATGTAATATAATGATGAGCAAGCTCTACCATGTCATCTACAAAATGTCTTCTACATGTCTTTAACCTTGCTTCTTAGAATGAGAACTCTGCTAAAAGGTATAACAAGTTTACCAAAATATGATTTTGTGAACTCTATCTTAGAACAATCTTCACCAAAACTTGCATAACTAATTCCATACTTAATATCTTTTTCACTTGAGATTAGGTGCATATACTAGACACTTATTAGTATCTCCCATTAACCTCTCTAGAAAATATACAATGATTTGTCCATACCAACTTGATCTTTACTATTTTTCTTCTATTATATACCACAAAAAATTGCTATGTTGACATCAATGACAAACACAATCATGAATGTAATATATCATCATAATAATGATCTAATCATATTTTTGTAATACTCCCCCATAGGAATGTCATCAACATTCATGCTTCCAACACCATATGGAATAGTTGTGCAAGTGCAACTACTAAAAGTTCAAACTACCTACAATGCAATTAGAGGTTATTAGAACTATTATGTAGAGGAAGTTAGAAAGATTGGTAAAAGTGGAACAAAAGCCCACACCACCTACCAAGAAAATTTTCAAGAAAACTAATAGTGGACCCAAAAAAAGAAGAAAAAATCTACAAGTTAATGATTCTGAGGAATAAGAGGATGAAACTAAGGATAGACTAATGGAGCAAGAAATGCAAGAAGGAAGAAAACCAATAGGAAAGAAAGCATGGAAACCAAAGGTAGAAAAACTTGACATGAAAATTATAAATGATAATAATTTAGTATAGTTAAGTAAGTATTATAGCTTGTACAATAATATGGATAGAAGGCAACTAGAGAATGTCATAGTGAGGAATAAAAGATTTGATAACATTCATAATAAGATTCCAGAGGACTTATATAATATGTTATTGAATAGGAATAAAAGAGTGACAGAAGAGGACATTAAGTTGAGAGAAACAATGATTAAAAAATTGTGTAAAGTTAGCTTTAAGGAGGACATGGGCATAATTTTGAAGGGTATTGAGCCCTTGCTAAGGAAAAAAAGAAGATGAATTCTTTTGATGGGAGGCAATTATGAGGATGTAAGAAAGGAAATAGAAGAGGCCATAGTGAAACATATAACCTCAGTACCTTCAGTATTAAAGGAGAGTGTGAAACCACAACTAGACAATCCTTTTTATGTGAAAGCCAATGTTCCCACTAATGATGAACAAGAGGTTGAGGAGACACAACAAGCACCCTCACCACCACACATAGTTATAGGTACTGAATCCGTGCAAGTGGATACTACACATATAATAGTAGATACAAAGAAAAATCCATTTGTAGCTTTTGCCACATCTATTGTTAGCAATATCAAAGCCTACACCAACTCTGATGAAGAAGATAAGGAAGAGGAGAAGAAGAGAAGAAGAGGAAAGAAGAAGAAAAGAATAAAGAAATAGAGAGTTTATAAGAGGAAAAGAAAAAAAAAAAAAAAAGAGAATAAAGAAAGAAGAAACAAGAGGAAGAGGAAAGGAAGAAATAAGAATACAATTCAAAGAAAGAAGCTAAGAGACTAGAAGAAGATAAGAAGAAGGACAAGGAAGAAGAATATTGCAGAGCTAAAACTAGTTACACACATTTCAGTAGTAACACTAGTAACAATAGCAACAATAGTAGAAGTACCATCCAATGATGATGATTATCAAAAGGGATTGATAAGTTCTTTGAGTAAATTTATCCAAAAGAACAAGTCAGTTAAGTATTTGGAGAAGACATTATCATAACTCTTGGACATGATGCAAAACAAAATTACTATAATTGTAGCTAATCAATACTTGCAGTCAAAGGATAAAGAATTGGTGAGATTCTTTGATGAATAATTCACAACCTTGTCTAAAGTAGCTTCAACACAAGAAAAATAAAAGTGTGATGCAACACTTTTTGACACAATGTGCATGAATTTAAGAAATGATTTAAGAAACTTGATGTATGCATCAATGAGTTGAGGAAACATATTGATGAGGGAAAGAATTTGTATGGACAATGCACACTATCATACAAGCACCTAAGATATTTTGAAAATCAAATAAAGGATCATATGAGTGAACTTCATACACTCACTACAATGCTATAGCTCCCTGAGCCCATCATTGAAAACTGTGGAACAAAAGTGGAGAAGATCCATAATACAATCAAAGGTTTGGAGTCTAATAAGGAAAAGGTAGTAAAAATGCTCTCTACTCTTAGAGAAATCCTATCACCTAAGATCAACATTTTGTAGAGGAAACTAGAGGAATATCTTACAACAAACATTTCTTATGATAAGTTTACCTATACTTATTTGAGCATAGTTGAAGTGGCATCCTATGCACTATACACACTAATCAATATTTTTGATACAATTAAGGAGAATTGGAAGAAGGAAGTGGAAAGACTGAAACTTGTATGTGTAGATTGTTTTTCTAGGATATTAGGTTGATCATAAATAGGCTACCAAATTTTTGAATATATTTTTTGACACCTTTGTCATTGATGTCAAAGGGAGAGTAATATATGTAAGAAAAAATGTATGTACTAAGGAGGATAAATATTATATGTGAAGGAAATTGTATATGTATATGTAAGGGGGAGTACACTTATGTATCAATCTAAGGAGTGATAAGGAATGTAATGATAAATTAAAACATGAATAAAATGGTTATGTTTTGAAGGAAAATTTTGTGTAGTTACTTTTACTTGTATTTGTTTTGTATGACATCATTTTAGAACTTAGCCAATTTTCCCAAATTTTTCCATCGATGTCAAAGTGGGAGATTTTTGGCAATATGGTCAGTTAGATGTCTAGTGAGTTGTCATTTATGGCAATATTTATTCAACATTTCACTTATGCATTTACAGATAGAAAATTGTATAAGTGTTAGATAGTTTGCAATTGTACAAAGACAAATGTAATTTGAGTTAGCTCATGCATAGTTGAGGATAGATTTATGACAATGTCATGATGACATAGGTAAGTGCATACATGTATATGAACAATATGACACAAGCTACATATATAATACTAGTTTAGGTATTTGATAGAACATAATAGAGTGTATTAGAAATATGATTTGTACAATTTAAGAAATTATTTTGGTAACTAAATAATTACTAAGTCATGATGATCTAAATTTTTGGATATTAATCAATAAGTTATTTTATATTATGTCAAGTGTGTGAAGACATGAAGGCCGAGTAACTAGAGAATTATTAACGTGGAAGGTATAAGTGAAGATCCTATCTTGCGTAGATAATATGTAAGTTGTATGATATAAAAACTATTGCAAAGAGAACTTGAAAGATACATGAGCCTTATGCTATGTGAGATGTGATGTATGATTAGAGAAAGTGTGAATTATAGTAGTGAGAAAGTATTGAATGTATACCTATAATTATGAAGAACCTAATTGTATGTAGTTGCATGTTATGGTAGTGGGCTCTTTTTCACACATTGTATTTGATCTACCAACTCCTAACAAGTTTGAAGAAACTCCTAATAGGGTTGAGGCTTCTAACCAAGCCTAGTCCTCTAACAAGGACTCCAGACACTATATATACTTCATAGACTTCTAATAGGGTCAACTTCCTTAACATGATTATTTTGTTTAGTGAATCATCTATCATGTATCATCCCCATTGGGGTTTTCCCTTGGCTAAGGTTTCACCAATTAAAAAATTATGGTGTTATGAGTTTTCTTTGTGCATGGTTATATTTACCATTCAATGTTGTTGGTTTAATTTCATATGCAAGTTATAAAGTAATTAACAATATTCAGTTGTGGAAAAAAGTTTGTAGAATATTGATTCGCCCCCCTCTTAGTATTATTTATTTCTAACAAGGTGGTGTTTTAATTAAAATCCTTATTCTTTCTTCTTCTATGACTATAGTCAACTGAGTCCTCCTGTTCAAGGGAACAAATTCTTTTTCCTCACCTTCCTCCTCATCTTTCACCTTAGGGATAGTTTTTAGAACTTTAGGTGATGGAGTTCTCTTTTTCTTTAATATACTCCTTTTTATGCCTATTATTTTCATCTTAGTTCTAGCCCTTTTTCGGTATTAACAAGGAGGCTTCTTTGTAGGGTCTTTGGGTGATAATTCTACCATTAGACTATATAGTCCAACAATATAACTAAAAGGGCTAGGGAGTGGATGAATAAGTTATCCAACTAATATCACAATTATCAACCTTATAAAACTTTATCCATATGACCAATACAATTAGAATCCACAAAAAGATACTCATGCACAATAGCACTAGATATGTTAACTAGGGAGACCTTAGATCAGAGGGAAAACCAAGGTGGGGATGGTACCCACAAGATGATGTACTAAAATAAACATTCCTTTTTAGAGGATGGACCCTATTTGGGGTCTATAAAAATATTAAGTAAATGTCACTCTCTATTAAAAGACTTTGAATCCTAGTTAGGATATTCCAACCTTGTTAGGAGTTGGTCCAATCTTGTTAGGTGTTGTGGAAGATAGTTGAACCCACTGCCCCAACATCTTCAAGGGAAAGATCAATGAATCCAATGTCAAAATGATATTTGTATTATTCCTTGTAGAATAATAAAAATTAATAGTACTTCCTTCCTCTATCTTGTCAACTAGACCTTTTCTCCTTTTGATCTTGTAACAAAATCTCAAAAATTGCTTCTAATAATCCCTTGGATCTCTTACTCACATTCAGTAAACACTCTGCTCCTTTTTGCATTGTGCACTTCATACAACAATCACAACTTCCATGAACACCTTACAAACAAGGAATATATATTTCCTTTATAGCATATCTTCAAAATAATTCCTTGAGTTAGCCTTGAGGCTTTCCCAATTATTTATAATAAGATAATTAATTAATCTAAAATTACAATAGCACTTTCGGCTCATAGTCTATATAACTTCTCACACGTATGACACTAGGGCTTGTGCATCCACTAACATCATCATCAGACTATTATTAGTCACTAGCTAACCACACATCAACAAATTATATCACTACCAAAAGATATAATACAAACATCTAAAATTTCTTCTTAGGTACTTTGTCTCTGTCAATCTCTCTATAAATCAAGTATAATTTCCATACATGTTCAACTTACATACTTCACATTGAACCTTCACATTAGGACACTATACTGAACATATAAATGAATGCACATCATCAAACAATAAAACATTATCCATATAACTAAGATATTTGTCTTCTACTTTGCCAGTCTTTATAGACTTACTAGTATGTTGACATCAATGAAAAACATAGTCATGAATGCAACATGTTAATACTCTCCAATGCTTAGGATACTCCCCCAATGTAGTATCAAAATTCTTCTTACTAAAAATCTCCCCCTTTGGCATTGATGGCAACATAGATGCAAAAAAGCTAAGTTCCAAGAATACCAAATAGTACTCTATTTCTACTACTGCTCTCATGTTTTGAAACCCTCTGCATCAATCAAATATGAAAAACCTCTAGAACACTTCTTTCTTCTTATTATTTAGGATTAGAAACAATTTTTCACACTAAACAAATCATAATACATCAAAATTCCCCATGTTGCACATCTCCCCCATAGAGATATTCCTCCTTCTTTACATGAATCTTTCTAAATCTCCCTAATAAAGTAGAGACTTCTCATGCACTCTTCTTCCCATACATACTTAGGAGATGTTCATGCACTCATCTCCCCATACATACTTAGGAGATAATTTTCATGTACACTCTCCCCCATTGACATCAATCACAAAAGCCTCATTATGTCAATTTTACTGCTCCAAATATTCAACTAGCTTAGGTGTCCAAAGAGACTATTCAAGACCAAATACCAAGAGTACTCAATGACTCAGCTCATAATAGATACTCCCCAAATAGGAAGTATCAACATTCAATCTAGTCTAACAATAGTTCTTTGTACCAATAGATTGATGCAATCTCTACTTCATCTATTTAGAAGTAGGTAGGGGCATAACCCAAAGCATACCTCTCAAGTACTCAAATGTATCTTTAGGTAAGGGCTTTGCAAAGATATATATAGTTTGATATTTATTACTCACATATTCTAATCTAATCTTTTTTTTTATGCCTTCTATTTCAAGACATGATACTTAATATATATATGCTTAGTCTTAGAATGCAACATAGGATTCTTAGACATACTTACTATACTTTTTCTACTATAGTATATAATAATAGGTTTTGTAAAATCAATTCTAATATCCTTCAACATCTTTTTTATCTACATAACTTGATTACAATTTTTTTTGCAACAACATACTCTACCTTAGTCATACTTTATGAAATACAATCTTGTTTCTTTCTTAGCCAAGATACCTGTCTTTCTCCAAGAAATAATTCTCCACCACTAGCACTCTTTCCATCATCCATATTGCCTACCCAATTCACGTTAGTATATGCACATAAAGTGAAATCACTTGATTTTTCATACCATATTCCATAATCAAATGTTTCTCTCAAATTTTTGAATATCCTCTTTACTATTGCATAATGATGCTACTTAGGATCAGCTTGAAATCTTTCTACAATCCCAATAAAATTTTCTATATCTATTCTAGTGTGAGTCACATATTGTAAACCTCCAATCATGGATCTATACTTCTTTTGCTCAGCTATAGGTGTCTCATCTTTGCTAGATAACTTATGACTAGTTATCATAGGTGTACCAATAGGCTTACAACTTTCCAATCCAAACTTTTTCAACAAATATTTCAAGTACTTAGCTTCTGAAATAAAAATATTATCACTATTATACACAATTTTCAACCCTAGGAAAAATTTCATTTCTCCTATCAAGCTCATATCAAACTCATTCTTCATTTCTTCAGCAAACTTATCAGTTGCTTCATCATTAACTCCAAAAATTATGTCATCAACAAGTATTACTATTATCAACAAACTATTCTCAATTTCTCTCAAATACAAGTTACTATCTACTTTACCTTTAGCAAATCCAAGTTTTCCCAAATAGTTGTCCAACCTTGCATACTAGGTTCTAGGTGCTTGCTTCAATCCATATAGAGATATCTTTAGTCTATATACCATATCTTTATCTTCTATCCAAGGGAAACCTTCAAGCTACTCAATGTATACCTCTTCATCAAGTTCTCCATTCATGAAGGTTTATTTGACATCTATCTGGTTACTATTTTTTCTCTTACTAATCTATTTAGGAGGGTGATTATTTTATATACTTCTTTTAATAGTTGTCAACTCAACTCTTTCTTCTACTTTAGGCTTAGATCTCTACTCTTCAATCTAATTTCCATTTTGCAAATCATTGTTAGTCTCAATGATATCTTCTACATTCTCTTGGTTAGCCTTTGGATCAACAATAGTCACCAAAGCTATCTCTTCTACTACTTCCTCTTTCTTCAGCAATTCAAGCTCATTATCTTTATCATCATAGTCATTCAAGAATCCTTCCATACTTGCTTTAATTTCTCCATATTTATTAGAAATTAAACTCTTTCTAGATACTTTTACTCTCTTAGGACATCTAGATGAAAATGACCATACTCTTTGCATGTCCAACAAATGAAAATTTCCATACCTTCTAGCTCTATTTTCATAAGTAGATCAACACCTTCTTTGATCTTGTTGTCTTCTTTAGATCTAGATCTCTCTTTACTTGTGCTTCTATTGTTTTGTATGCAAAAAATGTATTTAGGATCTAGAAACTCAATGTGATTTTCTTTACACAATTTAGATAACTCACAAAGAATTTATATCTCTGTGAGATGAAATTTCCTCTATCTAAATTTGGACTATCTCTTATTTCCATGATCTCCTAAAACTGTTAAGCTTTTCCTTCAAGGACCTGATGCTTTGATACCAATTCTTAGAATATATAGTGCAACAATATAATAGAGAGGGGGTGAATTAGTTATCCAACTAATATCATAGTTATCAACCTTATTAAACTTTAACCATATGAGCAATATAATTAGAAACCACAAGATACTCATGCAAAATAACACCAGAGATGTTAACTAGGGAAACCCTTGATTAGAGGGAAAACCATAGTGGGGATGGTACCCACAAGATTATGTACTAATATAAATATTCCTTTTTAGAGGATGGACCCTATTAGTAGTTGTGGAAGACAAATGGACGCACTGCCAAAATAGATTTAAGGGAAAGAAAAATAAACCCATTGTCCAAATTATGTGTATTATTCCTTACAAAATAATAGAAATTAATAGTACTTCCTTCCTCTTTTCTATAAACCATACCTTTTCTCCTTTTGATCTTGTACCACATCACAAAATGCACATCCAATAATCCCTTAGATCACTTACTCACATTTAGTAAACCCTCTACTCCTTTTCACACTCCACACTTCATACAATGATCAAAACTTCCATGCACATCTTACAAAAAAGGAAAACATCTTTCCTTTATACCATATCTTCAAAATAATTATTTGATTCAGTCTTAAGGATTTCCCAATGAATTATAATAAGATAATTAAAATAATTTATAATTATAATATCACTGTTAGATCACATTATATATAACTTCTCACATGTGTGACACTAGGGATTGCGTATGCACTGACATCATCATTAGATTGTAATTAGTCATTGGCTAACCATGCATCAATAGATTATATCACTACCAAAAGATTTAATGAAAACATATGAAACCACTTCTTAGATACCGTGTCTCTATCTTGCTCTCTATAAATCAAGTTCAAATTCCATACATCTTTGACTTACAAGTTGTGCATTAAAACTTCACATTAAGAAACTATACCAAACACAGACCCATGAACATGCATCACCAAAAAATCAAAACATTATCCATACAACTAAGATCTTTATTTGCTACTCTCTTAGTCTTCAAAAACGTACTACTATGTTGACATCAATGACAAATACAATGAATGCAACATGTCAATACTCTCTGATGCTTAGGATACTCCCCCAGTGTAGTATGGTCAACATTCATATTAACACTTTTAAGAGTGGGGTTTCTATTACACCAAAAGACTGATTTGTCAATGTCTAATACAACCAATCAACTTATAGTACAAAAGAGGGGTTAATCCCTTGTCACAAATCCCAAGAGGAGTGCTGACCAAATTTCTATCAATCTCATCCTCAGTGTTACCTCAGGGTCTAAGGATTTGAACCTATGACCAAGCTCTAATATCACTTATTAGAGTGGATTTTCCATTATACCAAAAGACTAATCTATTAATGTCTAATACAACCACTCAAATTATCATACATAGGATGTGGTTAAACCCTCTTTCTCTTCTTTCCCTTTACCCTTTCTATCTTAAAGTACTCTACTTCATACTCATGTTGGTGTACCTTTCTTTCCTTAATGGTGATTTAGCAAGGTAGGTTATTAGAGTGAATCTGGTTCCTTTCCCTTTCTTAGGTTGAGTTGTAGCTTTAAGAAATGGAGCGTGACGAACTAGGTCCAAATGGAAAGGCTTCTGAACCAATTCCCTTGTTAATTTGATAATATTTCAAACTTGGTGATCAATATCATCATTTTCTTCTTGCCCAATTTCTTGGTTCATAATGGGCCTATCATATATCTTGTCCCTATTGTATAAAGGATCCAAAACTTTGGGGGAATCCTTGTTCCATGCCTTAAGATGTATTCCCATATTAAGAACCTTTTTAGAAATTTTTACTTAGTCTACAATTGTCTCTATTTCATACACTATAGTTATCTATGACATTCATCCAATGATCTTCTAGTGCTACTTTAGAAATAGACATCTTATGTTGTACCATCCTGATATTGTCAGAATATGGGCAAGGTGACTAGTAATATTCAAGAGGATATTAATCCCACTCTAAATCAAATGTAGTAGTATCTTATTTTTGTTTGACTTCAAAGGCCCTAATGGTGATTTTCCATACCCAAGTCTTCTTGTGTTTCTTCCTCACCTTGTCATAAGAAGAAGCTAGATGTCTTTCTATCTCCAATGATAAAAATCAATCTGATGGATATTGAGGGAGCTTCTTTGGGCACAAGAGAGTACCAACCACCTAGATATAAGTGAATTCCTTGAATTGGATGAAATATGCTCCAATCCTCATTATTTGCATTGTTTCTTTGACTGATATTCTTTTTTCATAATCCCCTTCAATGAACCTAATGATGAAAAATATGAACGCATCATTTACCACCCTATATTTAGATCTTTGTACGTAGAGTTTATTCTTCACTAGCTAGGGATAAACTATGTATGACCAAAAAATTTCTTCTTGCGTAATACCTTTCCTATACAATGCTGGATAATCTGTAGAACTTGCCACTAAAATATATGTCATGTAGGAGGTCATATAAACATTGGGATCATTCTTTACCTAAATCAACTTCTCATCTAGATTATCATTGAGTATTATGGCCTAATCAATACACATCTTGGTCATTTTGATAGTTTCTATGAAGTGCACCATCAATGTTTCTAGATGATTGTTTATAGGAAGCCCCATGACTCTACATAGAAGAAAAATTGAGTAGACAATATCATCAAGCATATATCCTTCAGTCACTTTGACCTTTCCACTTCTCCCCAAATGTCTTCTATCAATCAAGTACTTCCCTTGTACCAACTCCTTGGCTTCTATCTAATTCTCCTTGTTCCATCTATTTGCACCATCATAGGTGATCTAGAGGTATTGATCTACTCATGGAAGATGGATGACCTTCTCAATGTTCCCAAGTCTAATGTCCAAGAATCTCTTTCTGATCACACTCTTGACCACTTTCTCTTCTAGTACATAGTGATTTGCCAAAGTCATGATTAGTTTAGATGATTTAACTGACATCATATGAGAATCAATGTTTACCAACCCACTTTGGATTAATGATGATACCATGGATGACCTTTCTTTGGGATTTTTATACAATAACATAAAAGTGTTCTAGTTAATATGTCTTAATTCAGTGTCTTAGATCTCAAAATGCTTGTCTTGAGTTGAGGTTTCTTTGACTCTCCTTGATATTTAAAGGCAACTAGTTTTGGTGCTATCTTCATAGCCATAGAGGATGAAGATGATGCCATTATATCTACACAAAAGAGAGATATCAATATTCTTGAAGTTGGAAACTTATGATGAACCTAAAGGTTGATTGAACTGATAAAAACCATGACCAAAAATGGAAGACATTGGTTAAAATCCTCTAGTTATTCCTAAAATGTGCACATGCACACCTAGTGTACCTACATTTGGTGTGCATGTGCACTTGGTATATGGCACAAACTTTACTAAATATAAGTTTTGCATTTGTGCACTTGATCTATTCAATAAAAACACTTTGGGAAGGGACTTTAGTACCTCTATACACATTGAGCACCTATTGAGGGTGCATATATGCTCATGTGTGCATCCTCAACAATTATATTTTACCTTGAAAATGTAGATGCACTAATGTGGAGTTTTGGAGGAGTGGAGTTGTGGAGCTTAGGTAGGTGTGAAGGTGCAATACTTGGTTGTTGAATGAAGACAAGTGAGTATGAAGATATAGATTCTATTTATAGACCTAGCTTGTGAATGTGTGTATCTCTAAGGATACACACATATGAAAATGAACATCTTTTGCACCAAGCATATGTTACTCACCAAACACATGTGTAAGGTGCACATGATGTGCTAGGTGTGCAACTATGCACTTTCTTTATTGTGAGCCAAAAACTTGCCTTTATGTCCTCCAATACTATTCATGATTACCTAACTGGATGCTAGGGACTAATCTAGACTAAGAGAAAGTTCCTAATGACCAAGGCACTTGACTAGGTTCTTCACGAGGGTTTTCAAAAAAAAATGGGGCATCTGTTGTGGAGACCACAACAAATAGCCCCACCAAAAGGGAATAAATGAGAAAGACATTTCTTCATAAGCAAGAATTCTTCAAACATGTGTCAACTGACATATTGATTCCAAATTCTAAAAGTGGCTTTCAAGTACTTAGTAGCCTAAACTTTAGAAACTCAAATTTTTAGGCTCAATGTGTGCTAAGTGTTCCAATTCCTTTTGATGTCTCAAGGTGCCATCCATCATGAGTTTCTAAAAACAAGGAAATAATCTTTCACTTAATCAAAATAGATATTTCAAATCCCCATAAACCTAATTATCAATCACTATATGACCATATGAGAGAATCCATTTTGAGGGCTCTTAATGAGTTATCAATTTCTTTTGGTAATCTTTGGTAACTTTCTTTTTAGAAATTGCATGTTTCCACTTGATTATTCATTGAAGTATTTTTTTTATTATACATAATAGGATAGTGATTTAGAAGTGCTTTACCTATATTTGATTACCTTCATAATTTTCTAGAATCTTATATGTGACACCTTTATGATTTGATCTTTTCTCTTTTTTTTTTCACATTGATCACATTTAGATTGTGTGGCCAAGGCATTTGTGTCCTTTTCCATATTGATTTCTAGTTTGATAACTCTTGTGTTCCTCTTTTAATTAACCTTTTGGGAAACTCTCATGAAAAACAATGATCTTTACAGCTCTTTGAAAAGACCCTTTATCTAAACCAATTAGTTTTGAATTATCCCTTGCTACTACTAACCTAGATTTGAAGAGAACCTAGATGATCAATACTTTAAATTTGTAAAGTGTTGAGAGTAACTATAAGTAACACCTATATTTTAGTTTCTACAAGAAACAAAATTATCTAACTACTTTGATAGATAAATATCTCTTCCCTAAAATTGAAACCAAATGGGATGGTCTTGGTTATGCATCAAGAAGAAATCTTGATTACAACTAATCCCTAGACCAAAAAAAAAAATGCATGAAACGTAAAGAAAACACATGACTGAAAGTAAAAAAAAACAACTACTTTCTTTTTTGAAATATTTTCTATGTTAGGCTTTGAAATAATGTTTCATAAATTAGCCATTAACTAGTAATGGGACCAATTCCCATTGTAAATAACTTAGCCTAAAGGTATCCCCCCCCCCCCCCCCTAGAATCTTTGCAATATGATAATCTCTAATCCACTAGCATTTAAATTTAGTATGAGTGCCTAGTTTTTCTTTTTCGTTCTCCCACAAAAGAACATTTTCTAAGATTCTAAAAGATTTGATTGTGGCTTTCTTGTCAACCCAATATTTTATGATAGCCTGATGTTTTGACATATGTTATAAAGTTGTTGTCCTTTTCTCAACTAATTCCAAAAGATTCATCAATCTAATTTGGACCTTGTCAACATTCTCAGTGTATCCTTTCATGAACTTAAATATTGTCCAATGTTGAGATTAAGTGAGAATACTAGTTCTTGGCCATAGACTAGTAGATACAAGGATGTTCACAAAGCTTTCTTTATCTTGACCTTGTATATCCATAATGTGTATTTCAATTGGGTAGGCCAGTCTTTTGGATTTTTAATGAGTAAGCATTTTATATTTGTAATCAAATTCTTATTGGTGGACTCAGTCACAACATTCTCTTCTGGATAATAATTGGATGATAATTTGATTATAACTTAATTCTCCAATTCCCATTGAGTAAGAAGAATTTATGCAAAAGATGACCCATTATCACATACCAAGGAGAATGAAACTCCAAAAATAGTCACAATGTATTCTTCTAGGAAGTCAGTGACCACTTTTTTTGTACAATTTTTGAAAGTTTCAACTTCATTCAATTGGGTGTAATAATCTGTAGTTGTTAGGAAAAAACTATGTCCTACTGATGATGGTGGGTTTACAGGTCCAATAAAATCTAGCCCCACTTGGAAAAGGGTCAAACCTCAAATATTGGTTGCAATAGCATAGCTGAGTTTCTTTCTTTGTTGGCACTTTTTTGGTAGATGTGACAAGAATGTACAGGTTCAAACATGTCTTTGAAAATAGTAGGTCAAAAGTACCTTGATCTCATAATTTGATGAGTTGTAGCCTTGCTGATCCATGTCTAGTTCCATACTTCTCATAATATTGTTCTAGTACTTCTCTCACTTCTTCATGTCCTAAACATTTTAAATAAATCCCCTCATAATTTTTCTTGTAGAGTTTTCCATCTTGAAGCATGTAGGATTCACATTTCATTTTCAATCCTCTATGTTGGGAATTGTTCATCCATTGAGGGTATTGATTTTGCAAGAGGTAAAGTATAATCTCTTTATACTAAACATTTGTGATTAATTCCTCATTAGTTTCTACTTAAGACAATATAGTTTGTTCCTCATTATCAACCATCATCTTAGCTAATCCCTATCCTCTCACTAGCTACATTGATTAAATTTCTAAATCAAACTCTTGTAATATAGCCATCTATTTTCCTCTTCTTTGCCCTAACTAATTTTGCATTAAAATTGATTTGATTGTAGGATCTAGCACAATAGCATATATATACCTTACTCCTAAGTATGTAGTGGAAAAACTTCTTAACTATCTTTACTAGGGAAAATGATTATTTATCTAGATTGGGGTAATTAAATTCAACATTATTAAGTGGGAAACTCATGAATGCGATGGATATATCATCTTCTTTATCTTTCTTTTGTGTGAGGATACATGCACATGAGTGTTCTAAAGAAAAAGAATATATTTTGGAAGGAAACCCATAATAAATTCTCATGAGTACTGGGGTAGTGGAAATGACCACTTTGATATCTTCAAAAGACTTCTTGACTTCAGGAACCCAATCAATTTTATCTCCTTTCTTTATTAATTAATTGAGGGGGTGAACTATCTTGGAAAACTTGGTAATGAACTTGCATACAAAATTAATCTTCCCAAAGAAATATTTAATCTCTTTGCAACTATGGGGAGGTAATAACTTCAGACTACATCTATACTTTTAGGATCAATTGAAATACTAACTTCAAAAATGATGTAACCTAGGAGCTTCCCTTTGGTGACATTGAGTGAACATGTGTTAGGCTTAAGGGATATGTCTAATGTAGGACCATCCTGGGTTGCATAGCTATACAACATGTTTTCCAAGTTACTTAGTTACTGTCAAGTTGTAATGTCTTGCATTACCAAGTTTTCTATGTTTTTTGAGTTTATAGTTGTTGTTGAGTTATCTTGTGGTTACTGAGTTTCTTTGGTTTTTGAGCATTACTAAGTTTCTTTGGTTTCCTAGTCCTATTGAGTTTCCTTTGGTTGCTGAGCATTGTCAAGTACCTTTGGTTGTTGAGTGTTGTTGAGTTTATTTGGTTTCCATGTGATTTTAAGTTTCCTTTATTTTCCAAGTATTGCTAAGTTCACTGAGTTGCAGTATTTGTTGGATTCTTCATTTGTCAAGTTTTTTTGTGCAATTTCCTATTGAAGCTGACCTTTTCATTTAATTTTTTGATAGGTATTTTTCAAGATTTGACTTGGGGATTATTCTAGCATTTAATATGAGAGTTTAGTTTTTTATAATTACAATAGGTTGACTTGTGGCCATGCATGTATTTAAAAAGGTATTTGATAGAGTCTTAGAGAGGGAATTGAGAGATAGAATCATAGTAGGAAAAGAAGTAGCAAAGTTAGAAGATAGATCTAGGAGGTCTAAGTAGAGTTGGAAATGCAAAGTTTTATCATTTAGGATTAATTTATGTTGGCCTTAACCTAGAAGGCCTTATAGGTAGGCATGTATTTGGTTATTTGATGAATAAATGAAGGATTTTTTTCCTTTATCTCCCAAGTTTACTAGTTTGGTGTTTGTTTTCCGATGTGTTTACTCTAGCAAGTGGTTTGGATAGCTGGGTGTGCCTTTGGCTCTGGTTTTTTAGAAATTTAAGAGGATTAACTAAGAGGGGAGGGGTGAATCAGTTACCATAAAAATAATTCCCAGATCCCTTAGATGTTAGTACACAATAAACTCTATGAAAACTCAACTCTATAGGAACTTGGCAAACACACAGGAAAATGTTATAACTTAGTAAATACTAAAATAGTTTAGCAAATGCTTAACAAAAAAATATTTTAGATATTATTTGTGATTAATATTACTTTAACTTAGTTGAAAACACATAAAAGAAATAATATGAACACATTTGACACCAAGATTTAATGTGGAAACCCAATTTGGAAAAAATCACAAATTGCAACTAGTTACTGATTTTCACTCTTCTAAAGTGAGCCCTATTAGGAGCCAACCATGTTAAAGATTACAAAACACACTATAAGGTGTGACCCTATTAGAGGATTTAATCACCCTATTAGGAGTAACCTTGTTAGAGGTCTTTAGACAATTTAATATAAATGTCAACTTGTTAGAGGATTTACAAATAGTTGTTAAGCCAACTCTCTTAAGAGATTTAGATCACTACTACAATGGTTGGAGAGTAACAATGAGATGACCTAATTCCTAATGCAACAAATTTTTTAATGATAGATCTCAATTCTGGCTTGTATACTTGATCCTTCTTGATCAAATGTATCTTTGCATCTCAACAAGGATATTCTACTTATCCTTCTAATTCACTTCCTCTTTGCATCATCAAATCTTCAATTATGTTCCACTATATTTTCTTTTCTAATCCTCAAATAGACCTTATATTTATATCTTTCATAATGTCAAGTTGTCTTGAATATAACTTAGAATAATTAATATTCATTTTCTTAGTTGGCTAGAACCAACAAACAAATAGATTTAAATCAATATTCCAAAATAAGAAAATCCTTTGTTAGCTAACCTTGCTTAGTAGACATTAACTCAAAAATGATTTTCCTATGTTAACCAAGTGAGCTTAGTCAACATTACATATTCAAAAAGTTCTTTTGGTAACCAAGTGAGCTCAGTTAACCCTAGTTCCATCCAGTATTTCTTTCATTAACTGAGTGAGCTTAGTTAACACTCAACTTTCACAAACTTTTCTTTGATGCCTAAGTAAAGTCGGTAGATACTATCTTCTAAACTAGGAAAACTCTGGAATGCTCAATAGACACAAAAAATCGTCTTTATTTCTTGAGTGAGCTTGGCATATAATGTCTCACAATGATATGACATTTTGTGTAACATCAAAGACAATACATAATTTAATCAATTGTATTCAACAATATTCCTCTTTCGCATTGATGGCAACACAACATGCCATAATGCAATGAAATTTTTAGAGTAAGAATAAAGTAAGGAATATATTCTTAGTTTCATTTTGATTCTCATCCATGAGAACTTCCTCTATCAGTATGAACTCCTTTTGCCTTTAGTTTCTCCCTCTATTAGAAGATTTATGGCTTCAAGATCTACTTCTAATAGCAAACTCTATCTTTCATATTAGGCCAAGTTCATTCTCCCTTTTTGACATCCCTTCCTTGTTATCTTTATAAAATTTCTATGAGACATGATATCAAACTTCTCCCTCTTTAACATCTCATGCTAAAGATAATATTTAGTGAATATCAATGTACCTTATGTATTGATTCATTTGCAATATGCCTTTTGCCAATACTAAGCCAATTGATTGATCTTCAACATGCTCTAGTTGATACATTACTAAGCTTCAATTAGTGAGCTTTAGATAGCGAAATGACCCCTAGCTTACCTCTTAGATACAAAAATGCATCCTTAGGTAATGTCTTGGTGAATATATTTGCAATTTGTTCTTTAGTATTTAAATATTCCAATATGAATTCTTTATCTTGTACCAATTCTCTCAGACAATGACATTTTATAGCAATGTGTTTTGTTTTGTTTTGCATCACTAGATTCTTTGATATATTAATTGCACTAGCATTATCACAGTATATGACCACTAGATCCTTGATCTCTATCTTCATACCTGCCAATAGTTGTTTGAACCAAACAATATTAGAACAATTAACTACTACTACCACATATTCTTCCTCTACTATAGACTAAGAAATCCAATTATGTTTATTGCTTGTCCAAGACACTAGTCTTTTATCAAGAAAGAATGCTCCACTAGTGGAGCTCTTTTTATCATCAATACTTCTTGCGCAATCAAGATTTGTAAATACTTTCAAATCCAAATTGCCTCCTATTTTGTACCATAAACCATGGTCTTCAATACCTTTAATATATCTCATGATTCTTTTGATTGCCATCATGTGATTTTCTTTGGAATTTTTTGAGAATCTTGCCACCATTATGACTACTAATGCAATATGAGGCCTTGTATACACTACATACTACAATTTTCAAATCATTGATCTATATGTAGTGTGATCTACCTCTTTGGAATCATCATTTTTGGAAATCTTATGTCAAGTAGACATAGGGGTTCTAACTAGTCTTGAGTCTTCCATTCCAAATTTCTTTAGTATCTCCTTGATATATTTAGATTGAGTAATGTAGATACCATCTTTCTTCTACTATATTTTTAATCCAACAAAGAATTTTATCTCTCCAAAAATAGACATCTCGAATTATTTACTCATTTCTTCTAAAAATGCCTTGCACAAGTCATCATTTCCTATGAATAAAGTGTTATCCATGAATATTTCTGCTAGCACAATCTTTTTGTTTGGTCCTTCTTTGATATATAGACTACTATTATCATTTGTTCTTTGAAAACAAATCTATATGAAGTAGTTATGAAGTATTTCATGCCAAGCTCTGGGTGCTTTCTCGAGACCATATAATGCTTTGTGTAATTTGCAAACTATATCTCTTTTGCTAGGATCTACAAAACCTTCACGTTGTTCTATGTAGACTTTCTCATCAAAAATTCCATTCAAGAATTTAGATTTTACATCCATTTGAGAAACTTTAAAACCTCTATGAGCTGCATATTCTAGTAAAGTTCTAAAACCTTCTAAACTTGTAATAGGAGTAAAAGTTTCACATTAATCAATACCTTCTTTTTGAGAATAACCTTTACATACTAACCTTGCTTTGTTTCTAGAAACTTCTCCATCTTCATTTAGCTTATTTCTAAATACCCACTTTGTGCCAATTACATTTTTATCTTTGGGTCTAGAAACAAGAGTCAAGGTTTTGTTCTTCTCTATCTATTCTATTTCTTCATTCATTGCTTCAATCCAACTTTCATTATCCAAAGAATCTATAATATTTCTAGATTCAAATTCAGCAAGTAAACATGTACCTTTCAATTTATTTCTTGTCATTGTTGTTAGGAATAAGGTGTCTCAACCTTGGATAATTCCTATTCTTATTATTTGTTTTGTAAAATTTATTTCTTAAAAATAATGTTGATGTGTCGGCATCTTGAATTGTGTATAAGGAGATCATCACTAAAATAGTTATGACAGATTCCTATGACACGTAAGAGCTATGTCAAGAAGATTCAATGATAGATGAAGACATGTGGTAACTGATAAATTTGAGTACTATACACTCTACCCCAATAGTGGGCTTCAAAATTTTTTTGGGTTCCTATTTTCTCAGAGAATGGTAAAACCCTAATACTGTTACCTTTGGGAGTAGCCCTAAAGTGAAGCGCATGTTATAAGCATTTTTAGGGTTGTGAAGAGTAGGGTTGTGAAGAGTGGGGATGTGAGAAAATGTATTGTTGGTACTATGAGTTGCTACTAGAGTCTTCTGTTGTCACTTTTGAACTTGTATTGCAAGTGTATTATAACCTTGTGTTGAAGATAATACATTGTACAGGTTCTGGAGGGGTGGGGTTGTTTTACCGAAAGGTTTTTCCCCACCGAAAAATCTTTGTGTTATGTGTTTCTTTCTCTATCTATCTTCTTTATGATTGGTTGGTTGAAATATTATTGTTTACATGATATTGAATCTATAAGTGTAAAAGATTTTAATAGGATTTGCATCATACTTCTCTTAAGAGATTAGTGTAGGAAGTTGTTTTCGCACCCGAGTTTCCTTACAAGTGGTATCAGAGCCTAATCAAATTTTGATCCTAGTTGTTGGGTAGGGTTTTTTGAGGTAATCTCAAGTTACGTAGGAGTCTTGTGCAGAGCATCCTGAATCTTATTTGTAGATTGAGATGACAAGTTCATCATATGGAAGAATGGAGGTGGAGAAATTTAATGGCACTAATTTTGAGTTGTGGAAACTCAAGATGGAAGACATGTTGGAAGATCGTGACCTATGGGAAGCAACTTCAAATGCTATAAGACCAGAAACTATAGCTCAAGTAGATTGGGATATCAAAGACTGTAAAGCTAAGGGTCTCATAAGACTCTATTTAACCGATGTAGTTCTTGAATGTTCTAGATGAGAAAATCGTATATAGTTTGTGGAAAAGACTTCGGGTCGTGTATCAGGCCAAATCTTTGGTGAACAAGTTGTTCCTAAGGAAGAAGTTGTACTCTCTATGAATGGAGGAAGGTGGATTCTTGACAGATCATTTAAATGCATTTAATCTACTGGCTACATAGTTGACATCAACTAGTGTCAAGTTAGAGGAGGAGGATTGTTGCTACACACTTTTTTGTTCTTTACCAGATTCATGGGACCATCTTGTGATGGTTCTTGGAAGCACATTAGTCACTTTGAAAATGGATGATGTGGTGTCTTCACTGCTATCAGAGGAGATGTGGAGAAAGGCTTCTATTTCAAAACAAGAAGCCCTTGCTATTTGTGGGAGATCTACGAAAAGGGGGAAGAAAAATGACAATAAGTCTAACAATAAGGGTAGATCCAAATCCTATGGGAAGTCATAGACTTCCAATAAGTCCAAGGAAAAATGTTGGAACACTGATAAACCTAGGCACTTCCGCAAAGATTACAAACAACCAAAGAAGAAGAAAAAAGGTTTAGATTTAGCTTCAGAAAGATCTCAAGAAGATGGTGATGCATTCATCATAGCTTTGGTAGCCCATGCATCTGATGATGTGTAGTTGGTTGACTCGGGTGCATCTTTTCACATGACCTCTCATCAAAACTAGTTCTCAAGATATGAAGAGTTTGATGGTGGAAAGGTGTACTTGGGTGATGATTCTCACCTAAAGATAGTTGGATGCGAAAGGGTCACTATCAAATTTCCTTATGGATGAGTAAAGGGAATCAATGGAGTTATGCACATTCCAGGTTTGGCACGAAACCTATTATCTGTAAGTATGCTGAATGATGTAGGTGTGCAAGTTGTTTTTTTGAAAGAAGGATGCAAGATGGTAAGAGGATCGATAGTGCTTGCAAGGGGTACTAGGAGAGGTACCTTATTTCAGCTAGATGCATGTATTCCTCTATGTAATAGTTCTTGATCCTCACCATCTGAACAAGCAGTGAAGAATTCTATGGTTATTGGTTTCAATGGCAATGCAAACACTTTGGAAGGTAAGCTTCCTCCAAAAAAGACAATGTTGTGGCATATGAGATTTGGTCACATTGGTGAAAAGGGTCTTAGAATCCTGAAAGATAAAAATCTCATTGAGGGGTTAAATGATTGCAATCTCGAGTTCAACATATGTGAACACTATGTCTATGGTAAACAAAATTGTGTTCAGTTTTACTCTAGTTCTCACAAATCTTCTGATGTTTTGGATCTTATTCATTCTGATGTATTTGGTCCTGTAAAAGTTCCTTCAATCTCTAAGTCTGTATTTTTGGTATCTTTCATAGATGATTATAGTAGAAGGACATGGATTTATTTCCCTAAAATTAAGACACAAGTCTTTAGTCAATTCAAGAAATTTAAAGCCCTTGTAGAGAATCGGACTAGTAAGAAGATTAAGTGTGTGAGAACTGACAATGGTGATCAATTTTGCTTAGGAAAGTTTGAACAATTTTTTAAAGAACAAGGTATCAATAGGCATAAGAAAACTCCTTATACCCCACAAAAAAATGGAGTTGCAAAGAGAATGAATAGGACACTAATGGAGAAGGCTAGGAGTATGCTTAGTGTAGCTAGTTTAGAACAAAGGTTCTGGGCCAAAGCTGTGGCCATTGCTTGCTATCTAGTTAACAGATCTACTACATCAACCCTTGTTGGTAACACACCCATGTAGGTGTGGTCTAGTAAGAAGCCTTCAATTAGAAATCTTTGTGTTTTTGGTTGTGAAGCTTATGCACATGTCCCAATGGAGAAAAGATCTAAGTTGGGAAACAAAGCTGTTAAATGTATTTTCATTGGATACAGTGTTGGTGTGAAAGGATACAAGCTTTGGGATCCTGTGACTAGTAAGGTATTGTATAGTAGAAATGTTATTTTTAGAGAGCTAACATCTTCTCCTATTATGCTACAACCAGATGAAAAAGAAAAGGAAAAATATGTTGTTCAGTTGCCTCCTACCCCATGAGAAGACTGAACAGAGAGACCATGTTGGGTCTAATGATGAGAGAGCTCTAGTAGCTTTGATAGTTCAGAAGAAGAGGAAGAACAACCTCAATCACAGCCCTTGAGGAGATCCATGAGAGAAAGAAAGCAACCAAAAAGGTTTGGTTATTCTATGTTAGATTCTAGTTGTGCTTTTTCTTTGATTACTAACACTGATGAGCCTAGATCTGTGAAAGAGGCTTTGGGCATGGAAGATGCAGGTTCCTAGATTAAGGCTATGGATGATGAGATAGCTTCATTAGAGAAAAACAAAACTTGGAACCTTGTACCTTTTACTAAAGGGAGAAAATTTGTTGGCTGTAAATGGGTGTTCAAGAAGAAATTCTATGCAGATGGTAGTGTTGAAAGGTACAAAGCTAGATTGCTTGCAAAGGGGTATTCATAGGTAGAGGGAATAGATTGTGGTGAAATATTCTCTCCCATTGCAAAGTTGACATCCATTAGATTTTTTTTATCCCTTGCTGCATCATATGATTTAGAGATAAAACAAATGGATGTGAAGATAGCTTTCCTTCATGGTGATTTGGAGGAAGAGATTTATATGTCACAGCCTGAGCACTATATTGTTAAAGGTAAAGAATCCTTAGTTTGTAGATTAAAGAAATATCTATATGGTTTGAAGCAATCTCCTAGGATGTGGTACCTTAAGTTTGATGCCTTTGTGTTGTCAACTAGATTTGTAAGATCAAAATTAGATCATTGTGTTTATTTCAGAGTTTAAAATGATCACCTTCTTATTGTTGCATTATATGTTGATGATATGTTTCTATTTGGGAAGGTTAAGGGTATGATTTCTGATTTTAAATCTAAGTTGTTAGCACAGTTTGAGATGAAAGATCTTTGGGAAGCTAGGTACATCTTGGGTATGGAAATCAGTAGAGACAGGTCTAATAGAAAACTTTGGTTGAGTCAGAGTATGTGAAGTTTGTGTTGGACAGGTGCAACATGGCAGATTATAGACCACTATGTGTTCCTATTTTTGTGGGAAAAAATTTATCTATAGATGATTGTCCAAAATCTCCTAGTGAGGTGGAGGACACGAGTAGAGTAGCTTATGCTAGCGCAATTGCTAGTCTTATGTATGCTATGGTCTGTACTAGACTAGACATTGCCCAAGCAGTGGGAGTCTTGAGTCAGTTTATGGCTAATCCTGGATGAGTACATTGGGATGCAGTTAAACAAGTATTCAGATACTTAAGGGGTACATTAGATTACTCCATATGTTATCATGGTAACTCTTCTGGATTTTTGCATTCAAATTTGTATTCATGGGTTTGTGGATTCAAATTGGGCAGGTGATATTGACTGCAGGAGATCCACCAGTGCTTATGTGTTGACTATGTTTGGCGGTGCCATTAGTTGGATGGGAAAGCAATAACTTGTGGTTGCTTTGTCCACTACAGAAGCTGAGTACATGGCTGCTATGCTTGTAAGGAATCCATTTGGCTTAAGAGATTTTGTTCTGATGTTGGTGTTGATGCAAAATAGATTACTATTTGGTGTGATAGTCAAAGTGCTATTTTCCTTGTGAAGAATCCAACTTTCCATGCCAGAATGAACCACATTGATGTGCACTTTTACTTTGTGAGAGATATGGTGGAAGATGGAAAGGTAAATTTGGAGAGGGTAGATACTATGAAGAATGTTGTAGATGCATTAACAAAACTAGTGGGCACTAAGAAGTTTAGATGGTGTTCAGAGTCTATGGGCCTTTTGGACAATAGCAATTAGTTCTTGTTGCTCTTACAAGGTGTTCAACAAGTGGGAGAATGTTAGGAATAAGGTGTCTCAACCTTAGATAATTCCTATTCTTATTATTTGTTTTGTAAAATGTATTTTTGGCAAATAATGTTGATGTGTTGGCATCTTGAATTGTGTATAAGGAGATCATCACTGAAACAGTTATGATGGATTCCTATGACACGTAAGAGCTATGTCAAAAAGATTCAATGATAGGTGAAGACATGTGGTAACTAATAAATTTGAGTAGTGTACACTCTACTTCAAAATTTTTTTGGGGTTCCTATTTTCTTAGAGAATGGTAAAATCGTAATATGGTTACCTTTGGGAGTAGCCCTAAAGTGAAGTGCATGTTATAAGCATTTTTAGGGTTGCAAAGAGTAGGGTTACAAAGAGAAGGGTTGTGAAGAGTACAATTGTGAAGAGTGGGGATGAGAGAAAGTGTATTGTTGGTACTGTGAGTTGCTACTGGAGTCTTTTGTTGTCACTGTTGAACTTGCATTACAAGTGTATTGTAACCTTGTGTTGAAGATAATACATTGTGCAGGTTCTGGAGGGGTGGGGTTGTTTTACTGAAAGGTTTTTCCCCACCAGCAAATCTCTGTGTTATGTGTTTCTTTCTCTATCTATTTTCTTTATTCTTTGATGGCTGAAATATTGTTGTTTACATGATATCAAATCTAGAAGTGTAAAAGATTTTAATAGGATTTGCACCATACTTCTCTTAAGAGATTAGTGTAGGAAGTTGTTTCCACACCTGAGTTTCCTTACAATTGTTCCATCGAATTTGTCTCCAATGATCTAGTCAAGTGCATGGTGCCTTCTGACATATCTTGCTAGCATAGGTACTCTATATTTATAATTTGTTTCACTAATTTCTTCATGATCTATATTAATCTCGGGTCCTATTGTTTATGACTCAGGTCCATAAGACTCAATTTTGTCTTGTAATAGCTCAATAGCTTCTGATTATGACTCAAGTCCCTCGAACTATGACTTGAGTTGAATTGATTGCAACTTGGTAGCTTTTGGAGATTTTGTTGAATCGAGAGGTAAGACTTCCTTTCTTCTAGATAAATTTGGCAGAGTATCAAGTTCATAGTAAACAATTTTTCTCTAATCCTCAAACTCTTTGTTACTTTCTTCTTCACTCTTTTTGTCAAATTCATCAATTCTCACATGTGCACTTTCTATACTTTTATAAGTAGATAAATTCAAACATTTTTATGCTTTACTTTTGTAAGAATATCTTAGGAATATTCCTTCATCACCTTTGACATCAAATTTACCTTTCCTAGATTCTTTTAAGATATAACATTTGTTTCCAAATACTCTCAAGTAACTTACATTAGGTTTGTATCCATACCATAACTCATAAAGAGTTTGATTTGAGTCTTTCTTTAACTATACTCTATTCAAGGTATGCACTGTAGTACTGATTACTTCCTTCCAAAATTTGATTACAACATTCTTTTCTATCATCAATGTTTTTGCACAATTTATGATGGATCTATTCCTTCTTTTAGATATATCACTCTATTGAGGTATACTAGGGGCTAATACCTATCTCTTAATTCTTTTTTTAATGCAAAATTTATTAAATTCATTGGAAATGAATTCACCACCTCTGTTTGATCTCAAACATTTCAGCTTCTTTCCAGTTTCTTTCACTACTCTTGCTAGATACTGTTGATCTCAGATTGGTTTTGACAATTGAATGTCTACACACTTAAGTCATTTACTTAGTTCATGTTGAACATGTAGTACATGTTGAACATGTAGTACATGCTAAGAACATGTATAAAATAGAGCACACCAAGTCCATAGTGATTTTTGAGTCACTCATATGTCAAGTAACTCAAGTGTCTAGAAAAAAGTGTATGTTGAGTGATATAGGAGCCAAGCAATCAGTGCATGTTGAGTCATTTAGCTTCCAAGTCATAGTATAGAAATTAGTATATGTCATGCATTAGAGACTATAGATGTCGAGTGACATAGTGTTTTCATAGTTATTTGTATTAATACAAACTACTATGTAAACCATTTTTATTTGACTTAGATATTGAATTACAATATTTTGATGATAAGGATGAATCTTAAGTTGGAATCCCTATGAAGTACATGCATCCAATTAGAAAAAGGAAAGTTTTAAATAGAAAAATGAATGAATCATTTTCATTAATTCATACCTAAAACTAAGTCACCTATATCTTCTTAAGAATGACAAACCCTAAACTTCATATGAATGTGGAATTAGAAAAGTTAGAAGTTTACATGCACAAATAGAGCATTCATGGTGACTAGAGAATTGTGAATTGAAATTGCATTGTAGAATTAGTTAAAGCAAAATAGAGGAAGGAAATACTATACATTAGAGAGACATGTGATCAAGAAGGAACATCAGTTTAGAGGTGATTTTTCATCAAGAAACAAAGTTCTAACCACAAGATCAATGTTGAGACATTCTAACAAGTGAATCAGCTAAATCTCTTAATAGAGTAGTCCTAACAAGCTATATTGAAATCCTCTAACAAGGTGCTTACTTAATTGTGAGTTAAAGTCCTTTAGCAATGCACACTTATAATAGGGTGTTCAAATCCTTTAAGGGTAAGACCTAGTAGTCTTTTAAGCATTTAATAGGGCAGGCATTTCATAGGGTAGATCATGTTTCATGATCAAATGTTATAACCTTCATTGGATACAGTTTATTACTTTAGTAGTAAAGCTTTGGGGGTGTCATCCCCACCCTTGTTTTACCTTCTCATTAGAGGGCTTCTAGGTAATCATATTTGGTGTCATATATGTGTGAATGTTTATTTGTTTACATGATTTAGATATATGTGCTTTACATGCTATTTCAGTTTACTTATTGAACATATGAGATGGATGTGTGGTGAATGTTTTATGGATCAAAGTTTAAACTATTGATTCACCCCCAACCCCCAACCCCCCCACCCTCCCCCTTGCCCCTCCGCTCAGAAGCTTACCTTTCCTATTGTAATTCTAATAATTGGTATTAGAGATAAGTTCTTTGAAAGACAAGCTTTGTAGCATTGAGCATAGATCTTGAAAATGGAAGTCTACAAGTTGGGAGAGATCATTGAGAATCAGGGAATTTAAATACAACTCATTCTACATCAACTAAATGAAGCAAGAGAAGAGCTAAATAAATCTTTAAAGAGAAGGAAAAAAAAATTTATTGAGGAGAATGATACACAATATAGAGAGATGGAAACTACCAATCTATTTACAAATGGATCTTCTAATGAATTCGATGCAATAGTCATAGATCTAATCGAAAAGAACAGAGCCCAAGCTGAGAAAATTAGAAATCTCAAGTTAGAGCAAGAATCACAAGCCATACTACTATGTGAGGTGACTAAAAATAAAAATAAATCTATGGAAGAAAAATCAATGATAGAAGAAGACAAAAGAGTTTTGACTAATAGATTGGAAGAGAAATCATTAGAGCTAACTAAAATTTCTAACATGCAATTGGATACTTTGAGTCAAATGATGAATTTTCCAACTATGAATTGAATGTAAAGGACATTGAGATAACAACATTGAAGTTCCAAAATGAGCAATTGCATAATGACCTAAAAAGGGAAAAGGAATTTGCTAACAGTTTCAATAAACCAAGAAAAGCCATCAAATACTTTGAGCAATTATTTAGATCACCTAGATCTAATAATGATACATCTAGACTAGGATACACAAGTACTAAAGGAGAGTCATCCAAAAGTTCTAAAGAAAGGAACAAAAAAGGTAAGAATTCCAAACCTACTTGTCATAATTGTGGTAAGAAAGGACATATTGCTAATGTGTGCAGGAGCAAGATTGTAAATCAAAATGTTAAGCATAAGAGCATGGTTCACTACTGTAGGTGCAACAAACAAGGTCATCAAGCACATCAATGCAGAACTAAGACCATGCATACACAAACATTTGAAGGATATTGTTAAAATTGTCAGAAGTATGGACATAGAGCTTTTGAGTGCAAATCAAAACCCATGTGGTCATCAATTAGGAAAACAAAGGTAAAGAACAATGACAACTCTTATAACTAGGACTATAATACAAGATATACTTGTCATTATTGTCAAGAGTATGGACATATTTCTAAAATTTGCATTAGAACACACTTTAGAAGTGACAAAAAAAGGTGGTTGAGTCAAACCACATGTTTTAGTTGTTTGAATATTGGTCACATTAGTCAATATTATCCAATAAGGTCAAAGGTACCAAGTTGTAAGTTCAATAAAGGCAAAGGCAAGGTAAATATTGAAAATGTCAAAAATGAAATGAACAAGATATGGAAGAAAAAGGAGGATTTCAACACATCAAGTGGATAAGGGATCACTTCACCCAATGGGTCAGGTGATCACACCTCATCAAACTAAGCAATCAAGAGGTATGTGGGACTGATATTCAAAAGTTATATTATACATAAGTTTCGAATGATTTAGTACCAAAAAGTCTACATAAGCATGAATAAAGATGCAAGATATTATTAGGAATAAAAAAAAAATCTTTAAGTTTTTCATGTTATTGTCGAGTAAAATGCTAGAGGATGCTAAGATAGCAGACTAGCTAGTTGTTGTTGAGCTTGTAATGGTTTCCAAACAAATGAAAAGACTAGTGGATGCTAAGTGAGCTAAAAATTAGTTAATGTTAAGCTTACAACTATGCAAGCACTTAGCATTAATTACAATAATTCAAAGAGGTATTTGATTGGTTTCAGCTCATTTTACATCATTTTGAAATCAAGAAAGAGAAAGATAAGATAAGACAATTTGAAAATTCCATCCCAAACATTTGCAAAAGATTTAAACAACAATTTGACACTATTTCATGATATTTTGCAAGGTATTTAATGTATGTTGAGCTACATGGTTTCCTATTTTGAAAACCCTTATTTTGTAAAATGGCATCTAGTTCAAAGGATGTAGAGGATAAAGAGGCTTTGAGCATTTAGTTGGTTAGTAATGAAATTAAACAACCTATTTTCAAAGCCATACTAGACATTGCATACAAACAAGATCCCTTCAGTGTGTTATCCATGATAACACCAAAAGTTCTAATGATTGAGGATGTTAGAAAGTGTTACAACTATAAGATTGGTTGTATTGAAGACATGGAAATAAGAGAAGCATATGGAAAACTTTGTAAAAATGGTGTGTTAAGGGAAGAATTTAAGATTATAGATAAGAAAGGGTTAATTCATGCCCTAGATTTCCCTAATGTTTTCAAAATTGAATGGATCAAAATTGTATTGAGTAGGATTCATGATAGTTAACTATGGTTAGACAATGGGCCTATCAAAATCACCAAAAGAATAATCCATAGGGTACCAGGATATCTAACCCTCGATTAGCCTAAGACTACGAGGAGTGAATCCAAAGAAATTATTGAGAAGAACATAGGGGCTATGTGGAATAAGAGGGGAATGACAATTGACACCATCATAGATTCTCTAATAGATTTTATAGTAAGGTTAATTGCACATAAGTTTTACCAATCAAGCAGATTGAATAGTGTGCCCTATATTGCACTAGATGTGGTTACAAGATTGTGAAGAAGGATCATACATTTTATCTTGCTAAGCTACAGCTACAACAATTGATTGAAAACCTAGGAGCAATATGGAAAACAAAGAGTGCTTAGTACAAATTTGGATTTATTTTGATATGTATCTTCTTTTATGTTAAAAACACATTTCCTACATTTGGTATTGTGGCATGGATGACAAACAAGTCTGTAGCAGTTCAAATAGGAGAGTTCATTAAACAACTAGGTGAAAATTTTAAATCATTAATGACTAGTTACTTTGAGGACTTCAAGCAATCTATGAAGAAAAGATTGAGGATTCTAGTATCATTAGTGGACAAGTATTATGATGATGTTTGTTTCCTAGTTGATGTTGATTATACATTTGTTCAAATAGCAACTCCAAGACTAAGATGGTTAAGGCCATTAGGCTATGAAATTAATGTAGATGAGGTCTCTATAGTAATAACAACATTACTTGCAAAAGATATAGATAAAGATGCCAAAGCATTTGGTAATTATGAAATGGCTAAATATAGGATTACCATGGAACTAAAGACTACTTCTATCATCAAGAAGAAGGAGAAGTTGGTAAAGAATTTGAAATCTAAATTGGGTGAAGGTGTCAAGTAGGAAGAGGATGAAGAGGAAGAAGATGAGGAGGAAGAAGACATTAAGATCCAAGCACCACTTGCATTATCACAAGGACAAGGTGAAGATTAGAAAGAGGAAGAAATATAAATTGTAGAAGGTGCCAAGGAAGAAGAAGCCAAGGAAGCACCTACTCCTACTGATAAGAAGAAGAGAAAGGCTAAGGGATAAACAATGACAAGATCTAAGAAGATTTCCAAACCAAGCCAACCCAAACCTATAGCACCTACAACAAGGGCTAGTACACATGTCACATCACAAAAGGCTAAAGATAAAAGCCAAACCTATAGAGAAAGAAGGAGGATCATAGAGAAAACCAAGGAGAAAGTACATTGCTCAAGTTGAATCTGATGAAGAAAGAACTAAATTTGATGAAAACAACCAATTCAAAGTGGTGAGTCATAATCCATCTTCAGATTTAGACAACCTATGTGAGAATGTTAAAAACAATGCAGACTTATCAAGATTTTCTCACATTGATTTTGATAATCTTGGAAAATTTGAAAAGAATCAAGTGGAGGAGGCAATATATACCATGATGGAAATTTTTAAGAAAGCCCCTCTAGAGATTACTAACTCAATGCCTAAAAGTTTATATGAAAGAGTGGAGTAGAAATGACATTATTGTTTGAATGTAGAAAGGAAAATTAGGGAGACATCACTTGCTCAAGTTATGCCTAAACTTAGTAAGGTACAAATTGTTAAAGCCATGAAGAAATATGTTATTAGATTCATACCCAAATATAGAGTCTTCGGCATATTGTAGGACAATATTGAAGATGTTCTAAAGAAGACCACATAGATGCAAAAAGTCACATATGGGTTAGCTATAGTCAAAGTAGGTGAAAAAGAGCCTATTAAGGTTAAAGATGATGAATAAGATGACAACAATGAAGGCATAGTTGAGGGAGGTACATAAATGAATATAGATGACTAGGCAACAAATGCAAAAGAGTAGCAAGAAGAATAGAGTGTACAAGATACATAATTTCCAAATGCCATCCCTCAACAAATAACAAGTGTAAATACTAAAATAGTTATAGTAAATGATTTTTCTGATCTCATTGCTCAGAACATCAAACCCCTAATAGAGAAAGATGTGAAAAAGATACTTGATCAAACTACACTATAGGTTAAATTGTGTGACGACCCTATATTAGTGAGTGTAGATGAAATAAAAAAATCAATAACTAACATTACAAGGGAAGAGGTAAAAACACAAGAACCACCTACTATCACCCCTCAAGTCACTAGTGTACAACCTTTAGACAAAATACTAGAAATTGCACCACAAGAGGTTGATATAGTTGAAGTAGATATGGTGGAAACTCAAGCCACTATTGATACACATAGTCAATAAGGTTAGATAGATTTATCTACACCTCCAACACAAGTTCAAGGTGAAATCCAAAGCATTGTGGTAGAAAAGGACAAGCCTAAAGAGACTAAGTTGACACCAAAGTTCAAGGAGGAAGAAGCAATCCAAGCCCTAGTAACTTTACCAGAATCTAGAACTCCTTCTAGTCACATCTTCAAAAGACGAGCGTAGATGCTACACCTTTGCATTTCTCAGTGTTGAGTCCAAGTTCAACAAAGGTGGAAGAGGTCATAAAATATGGAAATGTAAGCCTAGATGAAGAGATTGTTTTACCGAGATATGATTATGAGACAATGACAAAAAAGTAGATGGGTATAATACAAGAAACCCTAACTAGAAAGAAACATCAAGAACTAATCAAAAGGGAGTATAGGCAGAAGCAAGCTTTGATTGATATTAAAGACATCTTCCTAGATGCATTTAGTCTACTTACTCTAGATGAAACCAAGCCACTGATTAAATAATTGACAAATATAGTGGAATAGGTAAGTAATAAAGAACTTGACACTAATGTAAGATTATTAGAATGGTTTGAAAAGAAATTTTAATGTAAAGTAAATGAGAAAATATCTAGTGATATAGCACTTACACAAGTTGCACTAGCAACTAAGGTAGAGTGTGTGAAGAAGGTACTTAAGAACATTTTCTTACTTTACACCAAATTGTGCAACCCCACACTCTTCACACAGAGATAAGGAATCACATCCTGAGCTTGGAAAGTAACATATAGTCATTAAGAGCTAAATTTCCCATGACTCCAGCTCAAAGTGAGAAGTATTTTAGACCTTTGTTACAAACCCAGAGTTAGTTAGCAACATTATCTATAGAACAAGCCAACATAAAGGCCAATCTGATCAACATCTAAAAAAAATTGACTCCTCACATGGATACTTTGCACAAGGAGTTAGGATATGCAAAAAATCTTATGAATAAAGACCCCAATATTTCTACATTACATGGCCTAGTTCACCTTGCTACTGAGCTAGCTATCCAAATTAATTCTTTGGATGTAGCTTGTGACAATTGGGATGCAACTCTTAAGATTATCCTTGAGGTCCATAAATCTTTCTTGGAAAAACACACTATCAGTGTATAGCCCATTGACATTATTGTAAAAAAGGAGGAGAAAGTAAAAAGGAGGAGCAAGAGTAGGCAAAGCCAAAGAGGGAGTCAAAGGAGGAGAAAGTCAGCTTAGGAAAAAAAGAGAAAGAGAGCACGAGGGAGAAAGCACAGACAACAAGGAAGAAAAAGAGTATCAATTGAAGCATATCTATTTAGCAGGGGTAACATTTTGATTATAGAACTAGATATAACAACTTAGGGGGAGTTATAAGATTTTGAGGTATAATTTGTTGCAAAATTTTGAAATTTTGTATAGTAGCCAAATAAAAGATATGTTATGCTTGTAAGAATAAAGATATCAATGCATGACCAAGTGTTTTTAACACTCATGTCAAAGGGGAAGATTGTTAATCTTAGAGTAGTTTTGACACTCATGTTGAACAAGTAGTACATGTTGAGAACAACATGTATAAAATAGAGCATGTCAAGTAGTGTATGAGCAGTTAGTGTATGTTGAGTGATATAAGAGCTGAGCAAGTAGTACATGTTGAGTCATTCAAATTTTAAGTCATAGCATAGAAATTAGTATACGTCTAGCATCAGAGACTACAAATGTCAAGTAACATAGTTTTGTCATAGTTGTTTGTAATGGCACAAACTACTATGTAAATTATTTTGAGATGACTTACATATTGAATTATGATATTTTGATGATAAGGATGAATATTAAGTTAGAATCCCTATGAAATACATGCATTCAATTAGAAAAAGGTAAGGTTTAAGAAATAAAATGGATGAATCACAATCATTGATTCATACCTAACCATAAGTCACCTAGATCTTTTGAAGGAGGACAAACCCTAAACTTCATATGTGTGTGGAAGGAGCAAAGTGACAAGTTTGCACATGCAAATAGAGAATTCATGGTGACTAAGGAATTGTGAATTGAAATTGCATTGTAGAATTAGTTAAAGGAGAATAGAGGAAGGAAATACTATACAGTAGAGAGACATCTGATCAAGAAGGATAAAGAAAGCATCAGTTTAGAGGTGATTTGTCATCAAGCAACAAAGTGCTAACTACAAGACCAATACTGAGACATTCTAATAGGTAGATTAGTTAAATCTCTTAATAGAGTAGTACTAATAGGCTATGTTGAAATCTTCAAACAAGGTGCTTACTTAATTGTGAGTTAATGTCCTTTACAAGGCATAGTTCTAACGAGATGCTGAAATCTTTTAACAAGGTAAGACCTAATAGTCATTGTAAGCCTTTAATTAGGCAAACCTTTCATAGGATAGATTATGTTTCATGATCAAACATTGTAACCTTCATTAGATACACTATTACTATAGTAGTGAAATTTTTTGGGTATCATCCGCACCCAAGTTTTACCGTCTCATTCGAGGGTTTTTGGGTAATCATATCTAGTGTCATATATGTGTGAATATTTATTTGTTTGCATGATTTAGATGTACATTTTTTACATGGCATTTCAATTTACTTATTGAATGTATGAGATGGATGTGTGGTGAATGTTTTATGGGTCAAATTTTAAAGTACTGATTCACCTACCCCCGCCCCACCCCACCACACCCCCCCCCCCAAAAATGTTTTCCTTTCCTATTGTAATTCCAACATATACCTTCTTAGATTTTTGAAAAGCTTCAAATTTTTTTTTTAGATACATTATAGTCATCATTCTAGAATAGTCATCAACAAAAAGAATGAAAAACTTATCTCCACCATAACTTTCTATATTGATAGGTCCACATAAGTCTATATGTACAAGCTCTAAGACTTCTTCACAATGATAGTTCTTTCTTTTTAAACTATTTTTTCCCATCTTACCAATTTGACAATTTTTGCATTGACCCATATTAGGTTTTCTCAAGCTAGGAATACCTCTTAATATTCTATATTTTCTTATCTTAACTAGGTTATCAAAGTTTACATGACATAATATTTTGTGCCATAACCAACTTTCTTCTACTTAAGCAATAAAACATGAACTTTCACTGAGATATAGATAGAATAGATTACCTTTTGTTTATTTACTAGATCCAACTAGATTTCCTTTTCCATCCAATAGTTTGGCCTTCCCATTCATAAATTCTACCTTGAATCCAATGTTATTCAATTGTGCCACACTCAGTAGATCATGCTTTAATCCTTCAACCCAATAAGCATTTTCACTTCTAAGTTCATTGGTTAATGAGATACATCCTTTTATTTTTATGCAACAAGGTTCATTGATTCCAAATCACACACTACCATCATCAAAAATGTTTCATGTGCTCAAACATTGTTTTGTCTCCAATCATATGATGTGAGTAGCCACTATCAATAATCCATGTTTCATTTTTGCTAACATGAGAGATAAGTGCCATTTCATCTCCTTCATCATCAGATTCATTTTTTACAGCAATATATACCATTTCATCTTCATTATTATCTAAATTTTTACCCATAAAACAAGATTTCTTACCTTTTTCCTTGTAGTCCTATTAGTTTTTGAATTCCTTCTTGCCTTTATACTGATTGCTTTTCTTTTCATCCTTGTCTTTTTTATTTGGGCACCTCTCAGCAATGTAACCAACTTCTTCACAAGAAAAATGGATTAGAGGTATCTTACCTTTGTACTTTCCTCTACCTTTGGAATATTTCCTTGCAAGTAGGGCTTCAACAACTTCAAGATCACTGTGTAAAATTTCTTCTTCTTCTTCACTATTAGATTGATTGGCCTTTGATTTCTTACTCCTTTTCTTAAGTGAAAGCTTTAGCATCAAATGTAGACTCAATACCTTTAGAGTGAGGGACACAGTTATCATAGTTATCCAACTTAAAACTTATCAATCTTTCAACTAGAGCATCCAAAGTTATTTTTCTATTTGGATCACATCTCATCTCTTGAATAGCAAAGACTCTAATTGCATAAATAGTAAGAAGGGTCCCAAGTACCTTGCTTACAACTATTTTTTTCTCAATGTATCCTTTAGATGCTTGATTGTGCTCACACTTGCTTTAATTCTCTCAACATATTTTGCAATGTTTTCATCTTCTTTCATCTTCATCTGATCAAATTGTCCTTTGAGACTTTTACCTTAGTTCTTCTTACATTATCATCTCCTCCATAGATTTCTTTCAATTTAATCCACATATCATAAGTTGTAGTACAATTTTTGACTTCAAAAATTTAACATAATTAATAAAAGAAGCAATTTTAATCATCATGATGTTATGATTTTTCTTTCAAAAATATCTTCAATTGATAATGTTCTAGTAGGAGTCTTGTATTCACTATCAAGATACTTACAACTTGAATCACTAATAGTTGCCATATGTAACCTCATAAGTCCTTGCCATGCTACAAAGTTTCCTCTATTAAACTTGGGAATATCTCTTCTATAAGACATAATGATCTTTAGCTTTGGTCCTTAAAACCTTCTCTACAAGCACCAAACACTCTAATACCAATCTCTAGAAATATAAGGGGAGTAACTAAGATGAGAGGGGTGAATCAATTACCACAAAAATAATTTATAGATCATTTAGATGTCAATACAAAATAAACTCTATGAAACCTCAACTCAGTTGGAACTTGGCAAACACAAAAAAAAATATTGTGACTCAATAAACACTGAAATAGCTCGACAAATTCTTAACATGAAAATATTTAAGATATTATCTGTGATTAATATGACTTTAACTTAGTTGAAAACACATAAAAGAAATAGTATGAACAAATTTGACACTAAGATTTAACGTGGAAATCCAATTTGGGAAAAAACACCAATTGCAACTAGTTACTGATTTTCACTCTTTTGAAGTGAGCCTTATTAGGAGCCAACCCTGTAGAAGTTTAAAAAACACAATATTAGGTGTGACCCTATTAGAGGATTTAATCACCCTGTTAGGAGTGGCCTTCTTAGAGGCATTTAGACAATTCAATAGAAATGCCAACTTGTTAGAGGATATTGTTAAGCCAACTTTGTTAAGAGATTTATATCACTGCTACAATGGTTAGAGAGTAACATTGAGATGACCTTATTCCTAATGCAACTAAATTGCTAATTATAGATCTTAATTATGGCTTGTATACTTGATCCTTCTTGATCAAATGTATCTTTGCATCTCAACAAGGATATTTTTCTTTTCCTTCTAATTCACTTCCTCTTGGCATCATCAAATCTTCAATTATGTTCCACTCTACTTTTTTACTAATCCTCAACTCAAGCTTATATTTATATCTTTCATAATGTCAAGTCAGCTTGAATATAACCTAGAATAATTAATATTCATCTTCTTAGTTGGATAGAACCAATAGACATGTCAATTGAACTCAATCAACACTACATATTGACAAAGTTCCTTTGATAATTGAGTGAGCTTAGTTAACACTGGTTCCATCCAACATTTCTTTCATTAATCAAGTGCCTCAGTTAACACTTAACTTTCACAAAATTTTCTTTGATGCCTGAGTGAAGTTGGTAGATACTATCTTCTGAACTAGGAAAACTCTAGAATTCTTGGTAGACACAAAAAACTATCTTCAATGCCTGTGTGAGCTCAACATACATTGCCTAGAAATGATATGAAATTTTTTGTAATATCAAAGACAATACATAATTTAATCAATTGTATTCAATAGAATAAACATATTGAGATCAGGTATTATTACTTGAGAGAGATGGTACATGAAAAAGAAGTGAGATTAGAATATGTGAACACAAAAAAATAGGTATCTGACATATTTACAAAGACACTACCTAAGGATTATTTTGAGTATCTAAGAGGTAAGTTAGAGTACATTCTCCTACCTAAAGAAAATTGAGAAGAGAAGATGCATTACATCAATTATTATGATCAAAATATCTTATAAATTGATGTAGGAGGTCATGCTTTAGGAGCTTCTCATTGGTGTGAAAAGAAAGACATTGAACTATGAGTAGATGATGTTGCAAGGAGTTTGAAGTAAGCTAATGTAATGACATTTCTATATTAGTAAAAAAAATAAAATGAAGATGTTATGTATGCTAGAGAAAAGAGATGAGATGCATGTGAATGGTTGATGTCTTAGGCATTATTGTCAAAGAGGAAGAAAGTGTGTAAAAGTTACTATTCATATAGAAAGGAAGAGAGTGATCAAGTTACCATAAATTTATGAGTAAGAGGAACACATGTTGCTTGAGGTGTTGAATATATTAACAAAAGAGGGAGATACGAAAGAGAAAGAGTGTGTGCTGAAATAATAGAGGAGAAGTATCATATAGCTTATACTACTATAGTTGATGAAAGAGGGAGAATCTAGAGATTGTATTGAAATAGAATTAGAATGAAACTAAGGAAGAGAGAAGAAAAAGACAAAGGGAGCTAACAATAGAAGTTCAGAAATAAACATAATAAAGATTTTAGATTGCATGGTAACTAGAGGTAATGCCAATAATGCCAAAGAGGGAGAGTATTGGAAAATACAATTAGAATAAATGTTATGTTGTCATTGATGTAAAAACTGGTAGTAAGACATTGTTTAACCTAATGAAGAGATATTTACTAATAGTATAGAGTTCCATATCTATTAATTGATGAAGAGGATTTGAAAGAAGAGATAACAAGGTGATCTAGTGATGTTGTTGAGAAGAGACAAGCTAAGTATAATAGAAATACAATTGGAACTTGCTAAGTTAGTTCCTAACAAGATAATGTGTTATTTAAAAATGAAATTGATTTATAAGTGAAATGACAAGAGTTGAGTCAAAATCAAAGCATGATGGTGTATTAGTATCAGTTAGTTAATGAAGGAGCTAGAACAAAAGATTAAGGAACTTAAGTAGAAGCCAAAAAAATAGTTTAAGCTAAGTGATAGTTATTTCCAATAAATTTGACGAAGGCATATTATTGAGCATAGTAATGAATGAGTGAGCCATTAGATGCCAAAAAAAATAGAACAATGTATGTTGACCTACAGACTGACGACCAAGTAGAAAAAGTTTGAGGCTAACAAAATCAATTTTTTGGATGATTCAAAGTGTGAATGATAAATATTGACGAGTTGGAATATTTGATGTGTGAAAAGATTTTGTTATTGTTGGAAATATTCAAGACTAGATAGGTTACTGAGAGGGGAGGGGTGAATTAGTAACCTCAAAAAATTTATCAGATTTAGATCTTAATTATAATAATCTATTTACCATTTAGTTCATAAATTATAATCTACTTGCATGCATGAGAAACATAAAACATTCATAACACTTGAACACAATGATTTGGTGACCGAGAAACCTTCCAAATAGAAAGTAAAATTGGGGTGGGGATGATACCCACAAAACTTCAATACTATAGCATAAAGTCGGTTGGTTAAGGCTTAGATTGAACACTTCTAATGATCTATCTTGTTAGGAGCAATTAGGACTACTAAGTCCACCTTATTAGAGGTTTTGAAAACACACAATGAAGTATGCACTTAGTTAAGAGATTTGAGAAAAGACTATTAAGTCTACCTTGTTAAAAGATTTGAACTGGTTCCACCTATTAGAATGAAGCAGTAGATATTTGACTAAATTGTTGATAGAGATTCCTTGAAGTATTGATCACCTTTATGTGATGGATTTGTCATTTGTTGCTCCTTTACTAATATGACCTTATAATACACTTTTTCTGGTGCTAATTCACATTCACATGCTTCTTATCCATACTATTGTCACACTTGGATATGATACAATACATTACATATATATTAATCCAATTTACATAGTTACAACATCAACAATCATACAAGTTAACACCAATATTACAAAGTTGACCCATATGTAGATACTCAGGTTCTAAAGACTAACTTGGTGAAGTTCTGATACTCGACATCCACTATCATTACTCGGCATCATCATGCACTTGGTAGAAGTAGAAGCTTGGTCCATACTAATCACTTCAATATATTCTTAAACTCGATCTATACTCGTGACTCAATAGATACTGTGTAACTTAGTATAAACTAAATTACTTGTTTACCATAACTACACTTGATAAACACTAATCTCCATACAACTTGATTAACATTGGCTTTGCTTTACATGAACTATTAGCTTAGTCGAAACTACAAAGCTCAATAACTAGTAGAATTCTTGTGTTCAACTATTAAACTTTGTACTAACTAAATTCACTTTGTAACCACTAGAATGCTCGGGTTGAATTGTAGTGCTTAGTGGCTACTAAAATATATTGCAAACATGTGTAGACTATTCAATAAGTTAGCCATAAAAAATCTAAATAAGTGTTGTCACTAATAACAAAATTGATTGAATGTCAATAATCTCCACCTTTGGCATTAGTGACAAAAACACTTATCAACCAAAACTTACATACATCTCAATGTGTTATTAGCTTGGTAGAATATATTGTTTTGAGATTTTTCAAAATTTATCTTTGTAAGTATATATAGTATACTATATCTAAAAAATTCTCCTTCGCTATATACATTTTCTCCTTTGCATGATTCTCCCCCATACCATGTACATAGTCTCTCCCCCTTTTTGACAATAATGCCAAAGATTTATTCAAAACTATATTCAAGACTTATTTACATAGAGATACCAATACAAGATAGAAACTTAGAATGTATCTTAATAATAAGTGTTGTAGTTTTATCCTAATTTTCTTACAAAATCTTGCACATATGTAGAGTGACTTGTACTTCAGAAAATAGTTGTATCATGTGATTTGTAATGGAGAAGTTGTTGTCATGGATCAATGTTTTTGAATAAACAATATGCTTTTGCATTGTATCCATGATGGGAAGGATCATATTCTAAATATCTATCAGTGTAGACTAGATCCTTGCTTCTTCTCTCAACAACTCTACCTACATATCTAACAAGAATCAAATTTTTCATATGATGTGCAGAGCTTGAACTAGGGTCAAGTTGTAATTTTTGTGCACTGGCTTTTAGATCCTCATTGATCTTTGTCAGCTTTCTCTTTATCTCCTTTGTGAACTCAATAACATCACATAACTTCACAAAAAGTGATGTTGTATTGGTGCAAGAGTTTTCAAGATTGGTCAAAATTGAGGAAAGCTCCACTTGTTGAATACAAATTTGTTGAACAATGTGCTCAAGCACTTTATTATCAAATTTCTTTTCTACTTTCTCAATTAATTTATCTTGACCACTAGAGTCTTCACTAAACTTTTGGATTACCTCTTCTAATTGTAATAAAATAGGTTAAGAAATATCAACCTCAATACCTATAGCCTCAGACAAAATATTCTTAGCATCATCTATGATTTTGTACTCTCTATCTCTCTCCTCTCTATGTTTCTGCTATTTTTCTTTCTTTTGGAGAAGTTCACCAACTATTAGCATTTGATCAATAGTGAGATTGTAAATGTCCCATTTGGGGATTTCAGCCTCCTCATCTAGGTCTATATCCTCCTCTATCTCCTTTCTATTAATAAAAAATCTTGTACTTGGTTGAGCCTTAGGTTCAACTATCCTTGTACTTAATGTCTTTGAATCTAGTATAGAAACAATAATAGAGATAGTAGGACTAGCAGTGAGAATTTGTACAGTGCCAATAGATGGAATACTAATTAGTATGCTTACTGAATCCAAAATTGAAGTACTTATAGAGGTATCCAAAACTATAGTAGCTAGAATTGTAGAATCCAAAATTTTAGTACTTACTACAGAAGATCACAAAATTGTAGAAGCTACTATACTCATTGCTGATGACTGCAACTCAGGAGCTAAAAAAGAGGGAGGTTTTAGCTTGATAGATGAAGTGTAGTCACTTCTATCATTGATGTGCTAAGTTGTGTGGAGGTGAAAAGTGATTGGATGTTTGAAGTACCTGTAGTTGTCACAATCAAACTTGTTGAAGCTATCTTTGAGCTTGATGTAGCACTTGGTTTGCTTGGGGAGTGAGGAAGTGAGGCAATACTTGTAGCTACTATTTTCATAGGATCAATCTCCTTATCATATTCTTTGTCTTCCTCTATAGCTTCTTCCTCTTTATCTTCTTCAACTTTCTCATTGTCAAAAGGCCCAATGTAAGTTTCTTCTTCCTCATCATCACTGTCATCATCCTTAAATTCTACTAGGAAGTCACTTTGTTTATGCAAATGATAAACATTATTTGACATGCTTTATATCCTTGCTCAAAATTAAACAAGTATTAAATCCAAGAGTTATCTAATCTTCATTTTTCTTCAAGGACTCTTTTACCTCAACATCTGTCATGCTAGGTTGCAATTGCCTTAGAGTTTGTGCATAAATATCTTTTGCTATTTGCATTACAAAGTCCCATCTTGGCTTAATTTTCTCTAATAATTCATTAGAGATTTGGGAGGCTATCTGATGTGGTGAATATTTCCATTTTCCCATTTTGGTTAACACCAGTCCTTCAACCTATTTCCTTTTTGCCTTTGATAATGTTCCATACTTCAAGGATTTGAATTTTTTTATACCTTCACCTTCTTCCAATTGTTTCAATTTTTCTTGGAAGATGAGAGGAGGTTTGCTAAAGAAAATTTCATTGTCTTTCTTCTTAGACCTCCTTGTAAAAATTGTAGTGGATGGCTTAGGTGGCTTGGTGATGATCACCTTTCCTTTCTTCTTCAAGGGTTCTTCTTCCTTTTTTGACTCATCCTTTGCTTCTTCAACATCTTCACCTTTACCCTCAATCAACATAAGAGGTGTGCTTGTTTTGAGTTTGGCTATCCTCCTCTTACCTTTGCTAACCGCCTATGGAAGATTAATTTCAAGCTCTATTCTTACCTTGGCCTCATCATATGTTCCAAAGTATGGTGCCTTAGGATCAATAGGCTCATTAATCAAAGATTCAATTGTGTCCTCAGTTTCATCAATGTTCACCTCATAGGGAAGAAGTTTTACCCATACAACTCTGGGTCTCACTACTTGAATGTAGACTCTATCATAGTCTATAATGAAACAAACATCATCGTTATAGTATTCTACCAACTTCTTGGTTATTCTAAATCTATTATTCATTTTCTCTTTGAAAACTTCAAAGTAGTTATCCATAATGCTAACAAAATTCTCTCCCATTTCAGACATATATTCACTAATCTGATATAATACTAGCACATATTTTCTCCATAATACCATACCTTTTGAAGGGAAAAACTTCTGAACATAGAAAAATAAGAAATTCAACAAAGAACCAAATTTGCAAGGGTTGTTTTTGGAAGTTCTAATACTTTCCATGTTTTTGTTGAATTGCTTGAACAATAGATCTGCAAGGTCATATGATAGATTGTTCTTCACAACTTCACATGACACACTATTGAGATGGCTTGAACTGTAAATCTTATGGGCTATCACATGTATACCAAATTTTAGTTTTGCATTAGTTACACTACTAATCTTCATGCCTCTTTCATCCCACTCGACTAGGGTTTTCTTTTCCAACTCCACCCGACCTAGGGTTTTAGCTACTTTGGCCTTGGTGACCGTGGGAAGACTAGTAATGCAATGAATCATCTTCTTGGTGATCATGAATACTTGGTTAGGCCATAAATGACCATTGTGAACTCAGTTAAGGATGTATCTAATTAATTTTATTTGAAAGCTTTGGGGTAGGTGAGGAATGTGGGTTAAACCCTTGTCTTCCAAATGTTTATGCTCAAGTTTAAGAATCCCATTTACACATAGTTCACCTAGGGCATCATCCATTTCTAGGGTTCCAATTTCCTAAATTTCACACTTAAAATGAGTTTGGATGTCTTTAATGAGAAGTACCTTTGGAGGAATCTTTGATTGCACTCTATTTTGGTCGAGGGTTTCAGTGATCACTGACACAAGTTTGAAATTAGGTGCTTTCCATTCTACTCCTCAGAAAAACATCTCTAACCCTTTCCTTGCTTTGCTACTATTGCTTCATGCCATGGCTACTCAATAAGCTATGAGAACTTTGAAGAACTTAGCTATAAATTTTGCTCGAAGATGCTTGGTCACTATACAATTTTCTTCTTCACAATAACACTTAAATTTCTCTATAAAAATGAATTCAATTTCCTACTTTTTGTTATAATTTTTCCATCAATGCTTGGTATGAAGGTAGCTATGATGACATTATTCTTTACATTATGATCAATAACCTATCATTAACTATTCTATTGATTACTTGATGAAGGCTTCATAACTCAGTAATCAAACATGTTCTTGTTACTCTCAAGTTTGCTTGTTAGAGTCCATGACCCAACCTTGCTTGGTAGAGAAGTCAATTCGATGATAACTAATACCGATCTCACTTGATGTTCCTTTTGTATCTTGAATACTGATTTGGATCTTTGCTTTCTTTCAATTGGAACTATTTGGATGTAATCTTGATAACGTTGTTCTAGTTCTTCCTTAAGAACTTAGTTGGAAATGGTGGAGTCACCCACTTCTTAAGTGACATGACCATCATTGCTTGAACTAGCATGCTCAATAGATTTAAGAATCCATTGCTACCTCATCTACTTTTGAATGTTATCTACTTTTTCTTTCTACTCATCTTCAACTCTACCTATATTTGTGCAATTCTTGGCTACATGACCAAGTTCAGTACAAGTGAAACATCTTATCGTGGTATCTCTATTCCTTGTGTGATATTTGACATAGTTCATGCCAATGTATCCATATTCTCCATAGTAATGACATCTACACCAAGTGTTGTAGTCCAAACTAAATATTGATTTCAAAATTTGTTCTACTAGATTGAATGACTTAGATTTGCATTCAGATGCCTTGTGACCTTGTTTCTTGCATTTGTGACACTTGCCCTGAAATTTTGGTTTCTCTTTGCATTCATTAGCACTGTGACCATGTTGATTGCAATTATAGCATTTACCATTGAATTTTGCTTTACCATTACTCCAACATTTGTTTGATGTATGACCTATCTTACCACAGTGATTGCAAGTAGGTTTTGATTCCTTTGAGCAACTTATTCAAAGGATTCACCTTCTTCTTTGTATCCAATTCCTCTATGTTTTTATCTATAGAGATTCTGCTCATTTAGTTGATTTAATTGATTCATGTCTACTTTGGATTTCATCATTCTTTCATTGATTTTCTTTTTAGTGTTTAGGTCAATTTTCAATCTTTCACTAATTTGCTTTTCAGATTTCAGCTCATTTCTTATTCTTTCATTGATTTGTCTTTCCAAATTTAGATCATTCTTAATCTTTCATTGATCTATCTCTGGCTCATGATTTCCTCATTTGCATTGGATATTTGATCCATAAGATCTACATGTCGAAGGGATTAATTCTAGATCTCATTATTTTTTCCATCCATTTCTTCTTTCATCTTATTCCTCTATTCCAAGATTTTACATAACCTTATTGATTGAATTTCTTGTTCTCTTTTAAGCTTTCTTATTTCTTCTTGTAGGGAACCATTCTTCTCTAAGAGTTCTTTTATTGCATCATTTGCTTTATCTAAACTACTTGAAGGGAAAAAGTCTTCAATTCTTTATTTAATGTACTAATGATCATTCATTTTGCTTGCAAGTTCCTTCCTTCCTTTTAGGGATTGGGAAGGTTGCTCGTTAGCTTTCTTGAGTTGTGCAATGGCCATTTCTAGATCCAAATTTCCATTGTCAATTTCCTTATCAAGTCTAAATATCTCCATATTCTTGATCTTTTTTCAATCTATTAAACTTTCTCCTAAGAACCACAACGCTCTGATACCAATTGCTGGAAATATTCAAGACTAGCTAGGTTACTGAGTGGGGAGGGGTGAATCAATAAGCTCAATTTTTTATATCAAATTTAGATCTTAATTGTAATAATCCAATTACCATTTAGTTCATCAAATCTGATCTACTTGCATGCATGAGAAACATAAAACATTGATAATATTTGAACACAATGATTTGGTGACCCAAAAACCTTTCAAATAGAAAATAAAACTAGGGTGGGGATGATACCCACAAAACTTCAATACTACAGCATAAAGTTGTCTACTTAAGGCTTACATTGATCACTTCTAATGATCTGCCCTAGTAGGAGCAATTAGGACTCCTAGGTCCACCTTGTTAGAGGTTTTGAAAATACACAATGAAGTATGCACTTGGTTAAGGGATTTGAGAAAATATTGTTAAGTTTACATTGTTAAAGGATTTGAACTAGTTTCACCTATTAGGTTGAAGTAGTAGATCTTTGACTGAATTACTAATAGAGATTCCTTGAAGTATTGATCACCTTTATGTGATGGATTTTTATTTTGTTGCTCCTTTACTAATATGCCCTTATAATACACTTTGTCTACTACTGATTCACATTCACATGCTTGTTATTCATATTATTATCACACTTAGATATGATACAATACATTACATATATGTCAATCCAATTTACACAATTACAAAGTTAGCCATCATACAAGTTAACACCAATATTAAAAAAGTTAGCCCATATGTACATACATGGGTTCTAAAGACTAACTTGGTAAAGTTCTGCTACTCAATGTCCACTATCATTATTTGGCATTGTCATGCACTCAGTAGAAGTAGAAGTTTGGTCCATACTAATCACTTTGATGCATTCTTGAACTTGGTCTGCTCTAGTGACTCAGTAGATACTATGTAACTTAGTATAAACTAAATTACTTATTTACCATGACGGCACTTGGTAAAAACTAATCTCCATACAACTTAGTTAACATTGGTTCACTTTACATGAACTACTAGCTTGCTAGAAACTGTAAAGCTTGGTAACCACTAGAATGCTTGGGTTGAACTATTAGACTTCATACTAACTAAATTCACTTGGTAACCATTGGAATTCTTGGGTTGAACTATAGTTCTTGGTGGTTACTGAAATACATGGTAAACACTTGTAGATTGTTCAATAAGCTTGGTAGCCATACAAAATCTAAATAAGTGTTGTCACTAATAATGAACTTGACTGAATGTCAATAGCTATGTTATCAAAGGAAAGTATTTGATTAGGAGTTTCTAGAAGTATCAAAAAAGAGGAGAAAAAAAAGATGGAAGGATTTGATGAATCTGACCTAACCCTAAGATCTATAGTTATTTTTAAGAAACACAAGATCAAAATTGCCTATTTAAGGAGGTATATGCAATGGTTTCTAAGGTTAGTTTGTTATTGATTTACAATCTTATGGAGAATTTGTGAGGAGTAGAACAACATAGGAGAAGTTTGAAGAGATTAGTGAGTTATGACTACTTGAAGGGATGCCAAGAAGATTAGTGATGGAGATGATAATGGAGGCTAGTGAATGAACCACCATATTAGCCAATGGAGATTTGAATTTGAAAAGTGAGTTGTATGTTTTACAAATCAAACTTGTTGTTTCATTCTAACCATTATAACTATCAAAATACTTTAATCAAGGTTGACCTAATAGTCATTTTTAAATTACTTTAATCAAGGTGACATTTTAATGGAATGATCAAAATTCCTCTAACAAAGCCACTCCTAACAGGGTGATTAAATCCTTTAATAGGGTCACATTTAATAGTTCATTGTATAACCTATTATAGGGTTGGCTCTTAACTGAGTTCACTTTTGAAGAGTAAAAAATTAGTAGAATGTTACTTCATGGTTTTCCCAAATTGGGTTTCCACATTAAATCCTAGCGCAAAGTAATATTTGCATGTGTGGATGTTACTTTATGCATGCTATTTTATAGTTGTTTATTTTTTGTTAGTCAAAACACGCAGATGGACAAAATATAAAAGGTAAAGAATGTTATATTGCTAATAAATTACTATATGGACTGAGTTGTTTAATGAGATTGTTTCAAGATGTTGAAATTTGAATTGGTAAATCTAGTCTTGAGGAGAACCAATTCACTCCCCCTCTCAATTATTCTAAATCATTCTAACAATAGTAACCTTCAAATATAGAAGTAACCAGTGTCTTGATAACCTTTGATCTACACTCATATGATAGAGGGACTTGGTTGTTGTAATTGAAGCAATAATAATTGAATATAGTTCTAGGATTTGACTTACCAATTTTGTTCTTGTAGATGTTTATTGTATGGCCTTGTTTTCCACAATAATACTATGTAGGATTCTTGTTTTTTGGTTTTTTAGTCTCATTCCTTTCTCCTTCTTTTTCTTGATGACTCTCCCTAGTCATCACCTTATAGTAACTTGGTATAGCCTAGTCTAGAAGTGTCATGAGGTCTCATTGGTGCATTCATTTGTTTATTAAGAAATCTTATAGCCTCTTTAGGTTTGTTAAAACTTTCAATGAATTCCTTTTCATCTATCAATTCACTCTTCAACTTATTGTTTTTAGATCTTAGATTTGTAATCTCTTCCACCTTTCTAGAAATCTCATGACTAGAACTTAGTAACTAATTAACCATGTCAAATTGATTACGATTCAACCTCTATATTTCCTTGACCCTTTCATCAAGACTTGTAGTGATTTTCCTATTTTCTTCATAATTTTTTTTTATCTATCCTCTTCATCCTTTTTATTTTGTTCAGTAGCTTTAGAGTGTCTTACTATTTGTATCTCATGTTCTCTTTTGAGTGCTCTAACTTCTTCATTCAAGATGTTGTTCTTTTCCAATAGATCTGCTATTGTTTCACCAGATTCACTAGAATTTACTTCATCAAATAATTCTTCAAATATTTTTTCTATTTATTGTGTGTCCTTTTGTTGAATTTCCATATCTTTCATTCTCTTCAAGGATTGCATCAATTTATCCTTTGTAGTCTTGACTTCTTCAAATATAAGTTGAACATCAAGCTTCTAATTTTCAATGACCTTTCCTAATTTGTAGGCTTCCATCTTCAAGATCTTTAACTCTCAAGTGGTTAGACCTCTCCCAATGCACACAACTCTGATACTAATTAGTGGAAATCTAATAGGGAAAGTGAAATAATGAGAGGGGGAGGGCTGAATCAAAATCTATAAAACTTTAACACTCCAAATATGAACAATATATTTTGTCTTTACATAAACCCTCCTTAAACATTAACCTCATATTAGTAAAATCATGTATTTCATCATAACATCATATCTAATATCTAATTGCATGAATAAAACTCACAAATACATAAAACACTTGACACATAGATTTGGTAATATAGAAACCCTCCATGACTATGGTAGGGATGATATGCACAAAGATCTTCATTATCACAATAATAAAGTGTGCTTGTTAAGGCTACAATGTTTGATCATTTTTGATGATTTACCCAGTGAGGGGCTTTCCCTATTAAAGGCTTACAAGACTATTAGGTATACATTGATTAAATGATTTTACATCACAACTAAGTGATTACTCTATTAGGAGATTTATATAGTCCTATTAAAGCCACCCTATTGAGAAATTTAAACCCTAAATTGCTTGTTCAAATATATCAATGCATAATCATTCAGTGCACTTCAATGCTAATGTCAAATCTCCTCTATCCAATGTAATATCACATATCTATGATTTATCTTCAATAGCTCTACTCAAAAATATTTACTTCTTTCCTTGGTTTCTTTTCCTTCACCTTCAACTTTGTATGGAACAAAAATCTCAATTGCATACACTCCACACACATAAACTAGGTCTTAAACCCTTCTTAAATAGTTGTTTGACAAATCTTATAGTTCCCAATAAATGATCTAGATTCATTCCTTTTTCCATATTATTTGATTGGTGGATTTCTTTACATAAGGATTAATGATACTTTATCAAATGCATAATCAAATCCTTGATCTGTAAAATATGATTCTAGCTTGACAAAAATGGTTTACATAGGATTCTGTGTCATTCAAAAATAATAATCAAAGCCTCTTGCTTTGCACATATACCATACTAGTTCTCAGCCCAAACTAATTATTTATGCTATTCCTTAGGCTTAACTATGCTCAACATACACTTCTTTTCTTGGTCTCTTTATCACTCGACTTCTATTGTTGACTAAAAAACTCAACAATCACTGAAGCACTTGGTGACATCTAAATTGCTTAGTAGTAACTAGTGCTCAACACTTAACTAAAATATGTACAATTCTTGTGTACATTTCTTGACCTATATAGGATGGTTGTGTCACAATGATGACCAGCCAATCCTTCCTTGTGAATGGCTAAGTGTTTGATGCTAATAGACAACTTTTCCTTAGGGATCAACAATCTCCCCCTTTGACATTAGTGGAAAAAATACTTTGTCATGATAAAAAAAATTTTACATTGTAAAAATAAAACATAAGTACTTGAATGCATTAAATATGGGCCTTTGAATTAAGTGCACACTTCAACATATCCATTACTATCGATAAATTTAGCCTCATAGTGAATTGAAGCCAATTCTATATAATATATGTTAATATGTGTGTCGTGTGTGTGTGTGTGTGTGTGTGTGTGTGTGTGTGTGTGTGTGTGTGTTGATGAAAGCCTAATATAGGAAGTCTAATCTAATATGTACACACACACACACACACACACACATATCATGGTAAGTATGGATTGTATCAAAGAATAAATGTTGAATAAGTATTGATCATCATTACTAATGATATTATATAAAATGATAGGTGATACGCCACTATAGTCATAAATACTATTGGATGTGAACACATAGGATCATGCCTCTATGTGGGCATGTTATTCAATATATTAATATGCCTTTGAAGACTACTAATGATCATCAACAATAAGGAAATGTGAATCACACTCTTTGATTTAACAAACACGGTCTACAAAATATATTCATTACATTCTCGAGTAGATCTTCCCTCATCAAAGTTTATTAGACTTCATTTTTCATTAGCATAATTGAACTACAAAAGATAGTCAATCATGTCATAATGTGGAGCCTAATCAGACTTATAAGTTTATTTAGCACAATTTCCCCTTAGATTATTTTTATGGGGAAACACCCTTATAGGAGTTTTGGGGGCGAGCACACCCAAAGCCAAAAATGACTTACTATTGTAAAATGCATTGACTATTATTCTTCTATTGGATTTCTTATTCTAGCCCTAATTTTGTAAGAGACAAAATCTTGTATAAAAAGGCTTAGGGTTAGGGATTTCATAATGTATGATGAGATCATATCTTCTTGCATTGGTATTGAGCTATAAGATATTTTGAATTACAATCATTGGATAATAATAATATTGGACTTGTTGTTGGTGGATGTAGCCTAGGGATTGGGTGAATTATGTTAAGTCCTTGTGTCTTTTGTTCTCTTCTATGCAATTTATTATTTTCTGAAATTGGTTGTATTTATATTTAATTATTATTTCCATCTATGGTTAATCCTAACAAATCAAATATATATAATAATTCTTAATAGAAAATTGAATTAAACTCTAATCAGTTCATTATTTTTGCCAATATCAGTTAGTTCAGTCTCCACCAAATTGATTTGTTTTTCTTTACAGGGTATAATATCGTAATTGGTAGAGAGATTTCTAAATTATTTAAAACAAATTTTCAAAGCTCAATCACTAAATAAAAGTAACATCATGGCAAACAATGTTAGAGTTGAGGATAGGCTTGAAGGAGAAACAAATTTCTTCTCATGGAAAATTCAAACTACATCAATCCTCGAAGAATTTGAATTAGAATCATTCATTGAATAAGACACTTCAATACCTAAGAATGAGGAAAAAAGATCCACTTGGAAAAGGTGAAATAATAAAGCCAAAAAAATCATTGTTGATTCAGTAAAAGATCACATTCTCTCTTCCATATCAAATCTAAGGAAAGCATTTGAAGTGTTAAAAAAATTAAGGATACATTCAAGATAAATAGCTTAATTAGATTGCTCACATTAAAAAATCAACTTATGAATATAAAAATGAATAAAAGAGAGTCAATCTCATCCTATTTTGGTAGAACTTCCAAAATAAAGAATCAACTATCATCCATTGGAAATAAAGTTGAAGATCAAGAATTATCCAATAATAGAACTTAAAGGGATGCCTTTATCTTGGGAAGTATTTATCCAACTCATCAATAGACCTTCAATACCAACCTTTGATTAACTTAAAAATGATTTCACTAGAGAAGAATCAAGACTAATTTCTAGAGGGATCATCTCAAACCAAGAGGGAGAAAATCAAGCTCTTTTCTCAATCTCTAGTAAGAAAGGAAAGAAAAATGAGCAAAGAAAAGGAAACAATAATCACAAAAGGAAATTTTCTCCAAAGTTCAACATTATAAGTGTGAGAAATTTGGAAACACCTAAAAATTCTATCCATAAAGGGAAAACATTGTAGCCACCATAGCTAAAGCTAAAAAGGAAGAAAATCTATTATTCTACTTAGCTCTATCAAGTGAGATAAGTTCAAACAAAAATGTGTTGATAATAAATAGTGGTGCATCTCATCACATAAAAAGATTCAGAGATAAGTTTGAAACTTTTGAAAATTACCTCATTGAAGGAGTCAGCATTGGAGACAACTCAACCTGTTAGCTTCTAATCTGATAGAATTTAAACATGTTAGAAAAAGGAATTACTGGGGAGGAAGTGAATCAGTAATTTAAAAACTTTAGTCACGAATTGGATATTATTTATTACTTTAAACCATACATAACAAAGTAAACAAGTAATTCTGAATATTAACATTAACCGTGCACAAAGATAGCTCATAACACCATATTTTGTTAACTAGGGAAACCCTGGCCAAGAGAAAATCCTGGTGGGGATGATACCTACTGGATAATAAACTGATATATATGTTCCTTGTTAGAGGATGTACCCTGTTAGAAGTCAATGAGAAAATTTAGTATAGAGAGTCCCTATTAGGAGTCTTTGAATCCCTATTAGGAAATTCCAACCCTATTAGGAGTTCTAGTATAATAGATGCAAGATGAGCCCACTGACCAAAGATGCACTTCCAATTACAAGAAAAATTCACTACCCAAAAAAGTAATTAGACTCATGGAATATAGATTATGTAACTTATTCCTTGACTAGTCTCTAACCTTCAACTCAATCTCAGATCACAAAATAGCTTTAGAAAAATTTGCATATATCAATTTTATAGAAGTTCGCATATAATTGCTCAACACAACATATTGACTTCTACTACATTTGAATTCGCAAGATGTCCTTTGCATAAATACCATGCCTTTACACAATTTTTTTCTAGGTCAGCTAAGACCATAATATACATACAACTTAGAGTAAACATCTAGGATGTCTACCCTAATTGGTCAAGTAATTATTTTGTAAATAAAATAATTCCTTCATTTAATTTTGATGTCCTATTTCACTGGTAAAATATGAATATCTCTTTTCCATATAGTCCATACTAACTTTCAAGGTTGTACATGTCAACATAAACATGTGTACTATCTCCATCTAACTTTTCTAGTCATAATATGATGTCAGCAACAAGTTAAATATTAAATAATACACTATTGTAAACCAAATTCATAGTTAGATAATTTTCTAAGTACCAAAAGTTAAGTATCTTTATTTCTAAGCTTTCCTATAAGAATTTAGATCACATGTTTCCATAAATGACAACAATTACATATCTTCATTAGCCAATTGTCAACAATCTCCCCCTTTGGCATTGATGACAACAAAATAGGGAAAATTGGCTAAGTATCAAAAACTTGTCAAAAATAATATAGTAACATTACATTAATCATCTATTACAACTTGTCCATCTTACATATGCTGCCCCTTAAAATATAATTTCATATCTTACATTTTATCTTCTCCCCTTTACCTAATTTATAATTTTCTTATGCATCTTCTCCCCCTTTGACATCAATGAAAAAGGTTAGAATGTCAAAAACTATCAAAAATTGTTGTCAATAATTTTGTTCTTCTACCTTAAACTGATAGTATCTTCATGCAATCATCAAAACTTTCCTTAAGACTGGTCATAACTTTTTCCCATGTATCCTTGGCTATTTCAGAAGAGGTGAGAATTGGCACATAAGGCATATGATGCAATCTCAACTACATTAAGATTAGAGTATAAAAAGTTTGAGTAGGTATGCTTGGCTTTGACAAATTCCTCCAATTGTCTCTCAACAATAGATATTTTTGGAGTGATAAACTCCCTGAAATCTAATAATCTCTTCAAAATTTGTTCTTTCCAAAGTTCCATTATCCCAATATCACTATAAATATTGACCACTTGTCCTTCAAAGTCAACAATTTTTGTTATATCTAGCTAGATAGAGTTTCTAGCTCACTCATCTTACCTTCAATCTTACTGTCAACATCCTTGGTCAACTTATGAGATTGGGTCCACTTGATATACAACACTTTTCCATCTTATTGATATTTCCAAAGTTCCTTGATACAGGTATCAAGACTTAGAAAATCATTCTCGATGTTCTGACAAATGGTGCTCAATAAATTAGCATCATGTGAAATCTATGCCTTTTATTCTAAAAGATTCAACAAATTTGTAAATTCCTCATCAAAATATTTTAGCACTACTTGTGCCCTCTTTTTATGATTTGCCTTTGTATGCTAGACTACCAGAGTACTATGTAATCTGTCAGTAACCTCCATTAAGGTTCTTTATAGGCTCTTTACTATTATGTTTTTCTAAATAAGTTTTGATAGAGATGAGATCAAGTCAATTTGATCATCATCATCACTTTTCAGTCTAGCAAGTGAAAGTAGAGTAGATAAACTAGAAGGTTTAGATTCTTCTTCCCTTTTCTTCTTTTCTACTACCTCTTTGACTCTTCTTTCTTCTTTCTCTTTCTCTTCTTTTTCTTTTCTTTCTTTTTCTCTCTGTTCTTCCTCCTATATTCTCTTCTTCTTATCTTCCTCTAATTTCCTCTTCCTTTCTTCCTCAACTCTTCTTTTCATTTCATCTTCAAGTAATTTCTTCTTGACCTCTTATATTTTCTTCTTTTCTTCCTCTAATAGCTTCCTCTCCTCTTCAATTTGTTTCAATTGATCTTCACTATCCTTAGTATGTGCTTTAGTCTGTTCAAAACTCTCAAAAGGGTTAGTGTATGTGTGGAATGCGGCCTTTGTTAACACACACACTTCAACATGGTCATTGTATGCAGATTCATCCTAGAATGAACATGAGATTGTTCACTCGAAACAAATCCAGCAAGGCAACCTGTTGCCTTCTATCTAGAAGGAGTTTGCCTATTTAATATCCTCAGATTTGAGGTGCAGGCAACTAGACCCTCTAAGAATGAAGGATTTAAATGTGATTAATCTATATGAATGCAATTATTCTATCATTAGATATGCATTTAATCTAATAAAATATAAAGAAATATTACCTAAATGTATGCATATTAATACTAGAATGATTCTTAATCTAAGAAATGGAAGTCTATGCTAATAATGAGTAAATAAGTGCACAATTCAATAGAGTTTTGATAGCAATAATATTCAACCTTTTTTAATGAGGAATTATGAGTCCCTTAAATAGAATTCCTGGAATCCATCAATAGGTGAGATCAACTTGGATCGACAGTTAGGATTGAAGCAAAGATTTAGTTAAGACGGAAACTTCCTTGTGTAGGTAAAGTGAACTATTTCTGATCTAAGTGTGATGAGCAGTCAACTGAACTTGCCATGAGTGAGAGAGTAAGTTAACTGGATTGATTCTAATTTTGAGAAGTAGTTCACTCAAAGTTCCCATTTTGAACTGAAGAGTAGAATTTAGGAAGAATATTTAATTTAATAAAATGAGATATGCTCTCATAAATACCTTTTCTATTTAATTAAATAATTTCATTTAATTAATTAGGAATGACTTCCTATTTAATTAAATAACTTTGTTTAATTAATTAAAATAAGCATATTTATTAAATTAAATAAATTTAACCCCATATTACATTAGCCTTAGGAGATAATTTAATTTAATAAAGTATGAATACTTTTGATTAAATTAAATTTAAATCATATGGGTTTAATGTGGCTAATATGAGTGAGTACTTATAGGGATTAAATAAGAAATATGATGAATGTAGATTAGGGTTTTTTGTATCTAACAATCAAGTCAAGTAGTGACAATCAGAACAAAAATTGCCTATTAGAATAGGTCTTAGGATTAGTTAGAATAGACTAGAATTGGTATCATGGCAATGGGCCAATTTTGGGGTATTACATTTTGCCCCTCTTTGAATGAATGTGCGAGTAACACGTTCAATTCAAAGAAAATAAAAAAGCATGATGCAAGGATCAAGAAATGAGATTAGTTCTAAAATTGATGATACGAAAACCAATTGATAAGCTTTTAAGGATTATCTCTAGAACAGAGCTTAGTCCCAAGGAATCCAAGCAAGATACCTAGATACCCAAAATTTGTTAAGCATTTTAAAGGTTTCCTTCAAAACAAAGTTTAATCTTTAAGGATCCAAACAGAATGTCTAGATACCCAAAATTGATAGCATTTAAAAGATCATCTCCAAAATAGAGTTTAATCTTTAAGGATCCAAAAAAAATGTCTAGATACTTGAGAGTGATAAGCATTTAAAAGACTATCTCTAGAACAGAGCTTAATCTTTAAGGATCTAGATAGAACACCTAGATACTTGAAAGTGATAAGCATTTAAAAGATTATCTCTAGAACAAAGCTTAATCTTTAAGGATACAGATAGAACACCTAGATACTTGAGATTGGTAAGCATTTAAAAGATTATCTCTAGAATGAAGCTTAATCTTTAAGGGGATCTAGATAGAACACCTAGATACCTAAGATTAATAAGCATTTAAAAGACTATCTCCAAAATGGTGCTTAATCTTTAAGGATCTAGGTAGAACATCTAGATACCTAAGATTGATTAATGAGTCATAGGACCATCCCCAAAATGAGGCTTGATCCTCAGGAGTCGAGGTTTAGATTGTCCCGATACCTGTATTCAACTGATGACAAGATGAAATAGATAACAAGATGTCAGAAGGAGGAAAATAAGATGCCTCGAGTGATGAGCTATCCCAAGTGATGAGGACATGAGATGGAAATGAGATGCCCTGAGCACTAAGGATATGAGATTGATTTGAATTTCAAGTTCAATGATGTAATCATCCTACCCCCTTGGGAGAAAAATTGAAAGATGACACACCAAAAATATGATGTAAAGCAATATGTTGAGAGATAAGGAAGAAATCCAAGATTCAACAGAATATAGAAGAGATCAAAATGATCAAAAAAAGATTTAGAGTTGATTTGCAATGATTTTGAGGTCCCAAAGACCAAGTTTAACCAAAAGTTGGCCAGATTTGACCATAGTTGACTTGAGTTGACTTTTTCAAAAATAAATTCTGAAAACATGAAGAATTTTGAGTTGAAAAGATTCCAAGAATTGCAAAGTATCAGAAAAATTAGGACTACACAAGCGTTTGATCGTGTTGGTCCCAAAATTTTAAAACACATTTTTTAGTAACTTAAGTGTGTCAGATTTTGAATTTGATCCTAAAAATGGGTTCAGAGCAGCCAAAGTAGCCAAGAGAGTGATTAATAAATCATTTGTGTAGTTGTGAAGAACATGATGCTTTGAAGAGATCTACAGTCCTCCATCACAAAGGATGAAATAGAGTTGCAATTGAATAACGTGCTTATGCAAGTGAATTATGTAATGCAAGAATATATTAAATGCAACCCTAGGTCTAGTTACAGAGCCTTGACAATTTATCATCAATGGACTTAAAGAAAGCTTATATGTCCCACACTTACTACTGACTTTGAAATCATGGAAATATTAATAGGACATATGTCATAGGTTTGTCAGAGTTAAATGTAAGCATTCGAGGCACAAGCAGCCAAAATGACCAAAACATTTGTCCCTTTTAATATAACAAGTTAACATAAGCATCAGAGCATAAATGCTAGGATGACCAAAATGTTGCTTGCATGATAGGCACACCAAACACACAAGAGATCCATCTTATGCTAAGTATTTAGTAAGTATTCTATCTGCAATGACCCTTGCATTTGTAACCTGAGAAAGAAATGTGTTAGGTATACTTGTAGTGACCTGTACATTCACTTAAGAGGACGAGTATCAATATATACTGTAGCATGAAGAGTTTACTCCAACAAACAAGGAGAAGTACCAATGTTATTGATGTATTTGTATAAAAGGAGTTGAGGTACACTCGACCATCCAATGCGAGATGGAGGCTCTTATAATGGACACCCCTCTCATAGGAATATGTCAACTAATTGGAACTAAACTACAAACAGAAAGCAAAGAAAAGATCATGCCCCCAATCATTACTTCTCTAATCAAAAATGACATCATCAAGTTACTCAAAGGGACATGATGAAAGAAAAAAAATGGCAAACCAAAAGAAAAAAGAAAAAGAAAAAAAGCTCAGTATATCCAAACAAGTATGTCATTTTGAAACTATTATTTGTCATGAGATTGATGTCAAGTGTCAGTGTCCAAAACATGTTTGAAAGAAATCTCTTCAGTAGGGTGATGATAGTAGGTAGACGTAGTTGGAACAACTAGTGACTGAGGTCAAAGGGGAGTCTTCACGATGAAGAAGCTAAGAAAGATTGAATGATAATAGACAGACATAGCTAGGATGACTGGTGATTGATGCAAGAGAGATCTTCCATAAAGGAATCTAGAGACATGACCCAAGCAATAGTAGGTAGACATAGCTGAAACAACTGGTGACTATTGCAAAAGAGATTCTATGAGGAGAATCTTGAAAATGAGAGACACTGGTGACAATAGGCAGATGCAGTGAGGACCATTGGTGATTATCGCAAAGGAGATTCTATGAGGAGAATCTAAAAAATAGTGACATTAGTGACAATAGGAAAATGTAGTTAGGACCACTGGTGACTATCGCAAAGGAGATTCTATGAAGAGAATCTCAAAAATAGTGACACTAGTGATAGTAGGTAGATGCAGTGACGACCACTAGTGACTATCACAAAGGAGATTCTATGAGGAGAATCTCAAAAGGAGTGACACTGAAGGGAAATGCCCCTGAGTTATGACAAGATTCAATCCATGGATACATGAGCAGAAAGTAGAAAAAGCAAGAAAGCGAAAGCATGAAAGTGACTGTATAGAATAGCCAAAAGATGCATTCCAAGATGGAGCATTGGGAACAAGAGGTGCTTTTTTACTAGGTTTTCACCTTCTTGGCAGGATTGTCTTTCTTTTTGCTACCATGATGCCTGTTTCCAAGTTTTCACTAATGGCACTTTTCTTGTTTTTAAATTTTTTTATATTTTTCTCTTTTTTTGTATTTTTGAGATTTTCCACTTTTTTGGTGTTACCAAGGCACCTATTGCTAGGTTTTCACCAAGGTAACAATTTTTTCAGGACTTTTTTCTGATTTTTAGGATTCTTTTTAGGACATATAGATATGTACAAAGAGCTATTGATATTAGATCAGCTATAAAACCACTTCAAATGGAGAGTGTTAATAGGTTCTTTGAGCACTTCTCCTTCGGTTGTGGAAATCTTATAGGCACCAAATCTGTATACTGCAGTAATGATGTAAGAACCAAGCCTTTTTAGTTCAAAATTTTCTTTTTGGACTTGTTGTTGTTGATTCTTAGGGTTTCTCTTAGGACAAGATCACCTAGCTGGAAGTCATGTGGCTTAACCCTCTAATTGTAGCTCTTTGACATTCATTGTTGATATGCTCATAGATGATCACATGCCACTTGTCGATGGTCATCTAGTGACCCAAGCTCCTGAAATCGAGCTATCCTATAGTCATCATCAATAATAAGGACCTCATAGAGATTCTCAAGGTAGGAATCTTGACCTCTATTGGAAGCACAACATCTACACCATACACCAAAGCAAAGGGAGTCGTGCTTGTTGGAGTCTCGATGCTTGTCCTATATTCCCATAGGGCTGGATTGATCTGGAGAAGCTAGTCTCTCCCTAATTTGCAAACTGTGTGATGAAGGATTTTGAGGATCATCTTATTGGATGATTTATCCTAGCCATTACCCTATGGATAATAAATGGAAGATCAATGTTGTGTGATTTTGAAATTCTTGCATAGTTCCTTGAGGTCTTTGTTCTTGAATTGTCCTCTATTGTTAGTAATGATTGAGGATGGCACACCATATCTATAGATGATGTAGTTTGTGATAAAAAGTGCTATAGTTTTGCCATAGGAAACTACGAGAGGTACTACCTCTACCCACTTCATGAAGTAATATCTAGTCATGATAATGAACTTATGTCCATTAGAGGAGGTTGGGTGGATCTGTCCCACCAAGTCGAAGGCCCATTGTTGAAACGACCATGTTGTAGTAGAGGGAATCAACTCTTGAGCTGAAGCATGGATTAGATTCCCATGTAGCTAACACTACTTGTAGGATCTAGCATACTTGATAGCTTCTTGCTCCATTTTAGGCCAATAGTAACTAGCTCTAAGGAGTTTGCAAGCTAGTGTCAGGCCATTGGAGTGAGATCCACAAATGCCCTCATGAGCATCAATTAGTATGTATTTGGACTCTTCGAGTTCTAAACACCTAAGGAGTGTTCTATCAAGACCTCTCCTATACAGGTCATTAGCAATGATGACATAATCTGAAGCATTACAGGTTAGGTAACGTTTCTCATTTTGAGTCAAACCTTTTGGAATGGTTTTATTACAGAGATAGGAATAAATGTGATGGTAGTGGGATGATTCTTGTCCAACAATAGAATAGATCATCCTAGAATCAGGGGTGTCATAGGCTAGGTAGTATAATGCTTCCACCAAGAATTTGTGTCGGAGGTCATTTTTAGGCCTTCATAGCAGGGAGGCCAAAGTAGCCATGGCATCAACCACTTTATTATCTGCTTGTGGAACTTGCTAGAAGGTGATGTGTGCAAAATACTTCTTTAAGTCATCAACCATGCATTTGTAAGGAATTATTTTCTCATCCTTTGTTTGATACACATCATTAACCTAGTTGATGACAAGCTCAGAGTCACCAAAGATGTCTAACTAATCCACTCTCCATTTGGCTGCAATCTTCATGACATTGATCAAAGCCTCATATTCAGAAATGTTGTTTGTACAAGGAAACAAAATCTTGTATGCCTTAGGCAATTATTATCTCTGTGGTGTAATAAAGAGTAATCTAGCACCTGATCCTTGTTGTGTGAAGGACCCATCAAAGAACATAACCCATGTGTGGTGCATGAGTGTCAGAATTGGCTCATCTGGGAAATCAATGTTCATTGGTAGAAGACTCTCTATGGGTGCATCGGTCAACTGATCTGCAATTGCCTATCCCTTGATAGCCTTGTGTTCAACGTATTGAATGTCAAACTCACTGAGTATCATAACCCATTTAGCCAATCTTCTTGTGAGAGCTGCCTTACTGAGCAAGTACTTTAGTGGATCTATTTTAGCCATGAGCCATGTAGTGTGGGCAAGCATGTAGTGTCTCAACTTTTGGGAAGAAAAGACAACTACCAAGTAAGCTTTCTCAATAATGCTATAGTTATTCTCATAAGAGATCAATGTCTGGCTTAAGTAATAAATAGCCCTTTCTTTGTTGTTATTTTCTTCCTAAGCCAACAAGATTCCTAGAGACGTTTCAGTGGCTGAAATGTATAAAAGAAAAGGCTTCCCATGAATAGAAGGCATCAGGATTGGTAGATTGATAAGATATTTTTTTATCTGTGTTAAGCTTTGCTCACAATCTTGGCTCCATTTAAATTTTACACCCTTATGTAAGGTCTTTGTCAAGGGTTGTGATCTATCTACTAATTGTGAGATAAACTTGCAGATAGATTGGAACCTTCCCTATAGTCCTCTCATCTGGCTGATGTTTTGAGGTGGTGGCATGTCCATTATTGGTTGTACTCTCTCTAGATCTACCTCAATTCCTTTTTTAGAAATGATGTATCCCAACAACTTTCTTGATGTGACACCAAATGCACATTTCTTAGGATTGAGCCAAAGACTGAATTTTTTCATACAATCTAGGATAGGCCCCAAATCTTGTAGATGAGTATTATTTTTACCACTTTTGACCAAGGTATCATCAACATAGTCTTCCATGGTCTTATGCATCATATCATGGAAAATTGTAGTAACAACCCATTGATATGTAGCACCAGCATTCTTCAAGCCAAATGGCATCACATTCCAACAAAAGGTTCCCCATGCACATCTGGAAGCCATTTTATCTTGGTCTTCTGGAGCAATTTTTATTGGATTGTATCTAGAAAAACCATCCATAAGTGAGTACATCTCATAGCCAACTGTCATGTCCATGATCATGTCAATATTAGGGAGTGAAAAGTAATCTTTAGGACATGCCAAGTTAAGATCACAAAATTTTGTACAAACCCTAATAGATTTATTGTTCTTGGAAACTAGAACAATGTAGAATATCCATTTAGCATAATCAATTTAATGGATGAAGCTTTCTTTTAGAAGTTTCTCTAGTTCCACTTTGACAAGCAATGCAATGTGAGGATGCATTTTTTGAAGCTTCTGTTTAATTGGTTTGACACCTAGTGCTATGGACAAGTGATGCATGATAAGATCAAGATCCAGTCCTGGCATGTAAGAGTATGTCCAAGAAAAATTTCTTTTCTTTTCTTTGAAAAAGGCAATGAATTACTCCTTTTCTTCAAGTGATAGTGAGTGTGCCGAATGTATAATATGAGGATGTTCTTCTATGCCTATATTAATTGGCTTTGTTGGTTCTATTAACACTGATGATCTCTCCTAAAAGTGACTAGGAAGTGCATCAAATATCTCATCTACGGGTGCCTCAGAGAGGTTTTCACCCTTGGACACATCTTTAGTTTTTAGTTTTTTGGGTTCCAACACTGCCACAACATGGTTTTCACCATTGCACCTTTTGCATTTTTTCTTTTTAATTATGTGACTGAGATATTTTATTTCAGCCTCAGTCATGTTGACACTCTGCTCATTGGTGGAAGATGTTACAGGTTCAATAGTGTTTAGGTAACAAGAGAGAGCATAGTCATTCTAGAATTTGGGGACCTTGCTAGATGCATTAGGGTTCCAGTCTATAAGCTTAGGATGTGTGAGTGAGAGAGTAGTGGCTAGTTCACTTGCATTCACAATATAGTCATTAAGTGCTTGGACCAGCAATTTGAGACCTACAGTGACATCGTCCATAGATGTGTTTGAATGGCTCTGAGTACAAATGTCAACAATTGATGACTCTAGGACACTAGTTGGATCAAACCTATGTGACCTAACCCTAGATGTTTCACCCATGTCAATTTGGTTTTCATAGACATGTTCTTGGTCAGTGTCTTTATTAGTAGTCACTTTTGAAAGAGAGTCAAACTCATATTCTTTAGAATTAGTGCTACATGGCGAGAGGCTATACACCTCCCCAAAAGTGATAGGGACATACTCACCTTCATCTTGTGGGTTCTTACACAAATACTCAATATGGAATGGCTAACTAGATTCTCCCTTTTCTAAATAATATTTGAGTTGCTCAACATTGTCCTCAGAAGAGTCACTAGTATCATCCACAATGCTAACACGTGGCACAAAGTCATCTAGCTCAACAAAGAATTTAGCGAGATCACAAGGAATAGGATGAGGATAGGAATCCTCATCATCAAATTCTTCCTCTTGAGTATTTGACTTAGCTTGTGACTCATTTTTAGATGAACTCTCAAGTGCTGACATGAATATATTTGGTCCCAAATGGAAAGGAACCTTCTTAAATCCTAGGCCAATTGTATCACTGTTGCTTCAAGTTGTTGCTTTGATAGAATGAATTAGGCCATTGTTATTGCACCCAATAGGGCTAGTTCCCTTGTAACCAAAACACTTCATAAGCTTAAGACCAGGTCCATATTTCTCAAGAGTGATTTCTCAAGCTTTCTCTGTTAGGTCCACTGGAGCCTCTTCTCTATAAAGCCATGCTACAATGGCTCTATTTTCACTTTCATCCTCTAAGGGCATTGTAGCCTTGAAAAAAGTGCCATTATACTTGGTCTAGGGTGTCAACACAAATGGCTTCTTTGCCTCTAAGGGTCTCCTATAATGATGAGGAGATTCTAGAAGAGATGTTAATGACAACACTAGTTCAATGTGATACTCTCCCATGCCAGTTTCTTTCAATTTGAATGACTGCTTGATTTGTTTCAGCTTATTGTCATGATAATTAGTATAGCTATGTGGATGGCATAGCATGCATCTCATGTATCCATGGCTATCCTAACAGAATGTTCTAAGCCAAGGGAATGTCAAGCACTTGACAAGTGACATCCCTTTCTACAGGACTGACGTGAATGGGTAAAACCACAAGACCTAGAGAATTTCATTGCACTTTGTCATATGCTTTGATAGTGATCTTATGTCAAGGATCAATAGAGTCTTCAGAATAATTCAATTGTCTAAGGAGAACAACAGAGACAATATTTAGGCTAGCACCATTATCGATGAGTACTTGATGAACATGTGTCTGATTGATCATAACCTCGATGTGTAGTAGTTGATTGTGTGGGTGACTCAGCAAGTTATAATCCTCCTCAGAGAAGGTCATAAGATAAGGTGAGGTCACGTGGCCTACCATGGATTGAAATTGCTCAAGATCAAGATCTTGAGGAACATTTGCCTCACAGAGGGCTTTATCTAGAATTTGCCTATGAGTAGGCAAGATTTTAAGTAGCTCAAAGATGGAAATCTGAGCATTAGTTCATTTCAATTGATCAAGAACACTATAACTGGTTGTTGTCAAGTTCATTGTGGGTTTTGCAGCTTTGCCAAATGGACTAGCAAGGGCTTAGTCTTTGTGTTGTTCAAGATTGGAAGTAGGAGGCACAAGGCCTTTGAGCACCAACTTAGTGCGAGAACAAGTGACAAAATTAGAACAATGTTATGAGGGCATATTATCCATTGCATTGGGAGTAGGGCCCCTTAAGAAAAATGGTGTCTTGGGTTTGTCATTATCTTGTTTTCCCTTAATGGTAATAATGTCATAGTATTCAGAATCCATAGGTTCAAACATGTTGATGACATTGTCATTATTGGAATATGCATAGTTGACCTTGTTGTTGGATTATGGTTTTGAAGTCTCTCCTTTTTCATAAGTGAGGTCCAAAGGCTCTTTGAACACCTTGTGGTCCAAGTTTTTGTTATGTCCATCTACCACAAGATCACCAACATCAATCATGTCTTGGACTTTATGGCACAAGTTTATGCAATTGCTAGTTTTGTGTCCCTTATTTTGGTGATACTCATAGAATGAGGTCTCATTCCACCATGGTGGACATGGTTATGGATCATAGGGATGAGGATTTTCCATTGGGGAAATAAGCTTGTGTTGTAGAAATATTTTGTAAACCACATCCAGAGGTTCACCCAAGGGTGTGTATTCTCGCTTAGGGTGTGTGGCCCAAGAATTTCTCAATTTGTTCCTAGATGTCTTGTTGTTAGGAGGAGGTTTCTCAGTGTTTTTGGCTGCTTTGAGGCCATCTGTGAGATTAAATGTCACTTTAGCAGGTTTGGGAGTGACATTGTCAACGACTCCATCGTGTACAATTTCTTGGTTCTTGTTGACATATTTGGTTTTATCCCTATTGGAAGTATAAACTTGTTTTGCATTCTTCTAAAGAGTAAGTTCACCTTTCTTAACCATAAATTCCTCAATGTAGATAGCCTATGTGATCATGTCTTCAAAGGTATGTGGACCTTGAAGTTGGACTCTATATCTGAAATCGGGTAGGAGGTTATCTGTGAAAATTTCAAACTTCTCTGTTTCTAGAATTTTATAGGAATACTTAGTGTATAGTTGTCTCCACCATTGGAGAAATGTGAGAAAAGGTTCTCCAACTTTCTACTTAAGCTTTCATAGATCTTGAATATTGACAGGGTGTTGTATGTTATGAGAATATTGCTGGACAAATAGATTGGCAATTTTGTCAAACGTCTTGATACCAGGAGGTAAATATGAGAACCACTCCAAAGCCTGACCACCTAGGCTTCTAGGGAATAAATGCATGAGGTATGTTTGATCATGTATAAACTCCATAGAAAAAGCACCAAATTCCTGCAAGTGATCTTGGGGATCAATAGTACCAAAGTACTTGTCATACTTGAGTAGCTCTACACCTCATGGGAAAGGCAACATGTTTATGCTTTTGTCAAATGGAAATGGACAAAGAGCATCCAATGTGTATGTTTTCATGGGTTTCTCTTTCTCATTCATCATCTAAGCTAGCTATTCTTGTCTAATTTTCAATTTTTTTTGGAGGTTAGAAGTCTTAGTTTATTCTTCAGATGTGATAATGGTTTCCACATTGAAATGAGAGGGAAACTTAGCTCCCTCTTGGGCGAGTTTGAGAAAGTAATTTTCTTTTTCTTCATTGAGTAGGATTCCCATGACCTTTTGAAAGTTTTTGTCTCTTCAACATTTTTCTATGTGTTCAAGAAGTATTTCCACCTCTTCCTATTTCTCATTCATTTCATGGTCTTCCTCTTTCTCTTTGTCATTCCTGGGTGATTCTTGATGTTTACTATAACTACCATGTTTAGGTTCATGATTAGTCATTGTAGGAACGTGTTTAGTTTCAGTGTGTTGTGTTTCAAAATATCCTTTGAAAAATGAGCTAGATATCATGTTTGGTGATACAAGACTTCCACTTGTCTCAGTGTCCTCTTGGTACAAAGGATTCCTCATTTGTTAAAGGTTTATGGAAAATGTTCACTGAATTCAAGGTGACCTGACAGGTGAGGGAGATTGTGAAGATGCCTCACTAGCCAAACTAGATACAGATTGTGCAGCAAAACGTAAGTGACCTCTACCATGATTATGACCCCTAGCATGAACTTGCCTAAGTCTAAGAGGATAAAACACATTGCTGCTCCTTCTTGCAATAGTCATAGACAAGGACAAGAAACAAGAACCTCAACAAAGACTGCACTAAGACTAAGTCTCGATAGGGTAAGACAAGAATGTTGTATACTAAGGCATGAGTAGTTTGATTTGAAGGCTAGAATAGCCAAAGGTTATGGCTATCATAGCATGAAGTATGACAAGCATTAAGGAACAAGAATCTGAAGAAGTAAAAGATAAGACTAGTCAAAATGTGGATCACAAATCTTTGGTTCAGCTAAATGCTGCTATTTAGGACAGTGCACAGACAGAAAAGGATAACTCAGTGTAGGAAACTGACTAGAAAAAGATTACAGATTGGTCAAACTGATTGATTTGACAATTTTCGAGTAGGATTTTGTGTGAAGATTCTCTGGAAGCCACACAAGGAAGTTCACCAAGTTGCACTAAGACTCATAATAGTAGTTTAATTTCATGCAAGGACTCTTTGTGGCTCGCACAAAGAAGTTGTAGGATAGCTAAGATAGTGGCAAGATCTCATGTAGGTATACACAAGATCTCATGCAAAGACTTGAACTAGCTTGTGTGAAAAGATGAATTCTTATGTGAGAAAGTACAAGTCTGTGCGCAAAAATTAGGACCAGATTAACAACAACGTTGGATTTCAAAGAGATTTTTAGACTATTTAGACAAATTGGATAGATTTGTCAGAAAAATTTGATTGGATAGAGTGATGTTAATAGTAGGACATTTGGACAATGTTTTAGGATTCAATAAAGGCAATGTGTTTGAACAAGACAGTGGGAAGCAAGCAGTAGTCAAAAATAGTCCTGCCGAGGCAAAACAACTTGACAAGATAAGGGAGTCTTGACCTTTGTTTGTTGTAGATAGTTTTGGACTTGTTTATGACTCAAGAAAAAACATGCTTTTATTCCTAAAAAAAAAATTGGTAGAGAAGGCAAAACTTTTGTCCCACATCTTATGCTCATGTGTGTACCTCACACAGTCGTGTCACCCCCTAAAGGGGGCTCATGTTTTTGGCATATTCAAAGGACTCAATAGTATATGCTGAATGAGCACCCTTGTTTTAGGGGATGAGTGTGTATACCACCTTCAAACATCTAGTAGCATGCCTATGGTGAGTTCTATAGGAGAGATTCTTCCCCCTCCTTGCACAAAGATTATGCCTCCTTTCGGAGGTGAATAGGGTGGCTTCTAACTACAAGGTTTTTACTTGGCTTCCATTTGTATTAATTCTCGATGGTTTTGCAAGATAAGTTAGGACCAGTAGCCCACACCAGCATCTAAAAGTGCACACTACTTGCTTAGCAAGCCAGGGGCCAGTGCTGACCAGTGCATAGACAAAGCTTCCCCTTGATATGCGATATCAAGAATCAAGGGAAATAAATTAATCCAACTTTGGAGTCTTTCACTCTATAAAGCATCTTGATTATAGTGAGTTGGAATCTTTGACGAAAGGAGTGTCCTCACTTGGGTTATTCTCGGAGGTTGGATCACTCCGGCAGGCCCTCTAAAGGATTGACTCAGACTGGTGGTTTGATCACAAGGGTCAAAGTTTTTGATTCCTCTCAAGGGGAAAGAGCAAACTCCTCTACCTTACTTTCTTGCCCAAACACAAAAAACAAGTTGATTGACCGACTTAGCTTAATCAATCCAGACTTGTCTTTTCTCAAGATTCTGATTCCCTAAAGGAAATCATTATCTCTTCAAACAAAAGGACCCATACTAAAGAACCACTAAACTCCTTGCCTTCTTCAAAATGTCATCTTTTAGAAGTGTCTAGGTTTCTGATTCACCTTTAGTCATGACCTCCAAGTTGTGAAGAGCATAATCCCCTATTCTTCTGTCTTGCACCCTAGGAAGTTCACAAGCCCCTAATTAATCTATGTTTGGAAAGCAATAAATAAGACACATTGTTTCATGGGTTTTAAAATTGGTTTTCGTCAAATGTATCTTTGGCAATCGTCTTATAGGCAAACCGTTAGTCCATGTTTGAGTGGGTTGTATAAGGAATCTTTGACAAATCATCCTATAGACAATAGTTAAGCTGCAAAAGATCAAAGAAATAGAGCAACACAGATTCCAAGAAAAGTACATTAAGGAAATTGAGTAAATTGCAAAGAGAAAATGGTTGAAATAGAGGCTTCTATTACAAGATCTCGCGCAAGATCTCTAACAGAGCTGTGCAAAAAAAATTTATGGCCCACATGAAGAAATAAGGTGTCGCATGATGACTCGTGTGCTCGAGGCACTTTCTTGCACAAATCAAAAAGAATCTTCACACGAAGATTCAGAATCCTTGTGTGAAATGAATTTCATGCACGAAGATTCAAGAATCTATACAAAACTATATGGACAGAGAGCTTGAAAATTAATTTTAAAATGAAGAGAAGGACTGACAAATTGATTTTCTCAGCCCCACAGTGGGTGCCAAAAATGTATGTGTAGAATGTGGCCTCTGTTAACACACACACTTCAACATGGTCATTATATGCGGATTCATCCTAGAATGAACATGAGATTGTTCACTCGAAACAAATCCAACAAGGTGACCTATTGCCTTCTATCTAGAAGGATTTTTCTTGTTTAATATCCTCTGATTTGAGGTGAAGCAACTAGACCGTCTAAGAACGAAGGATTTAAATGCGATTAATCTATATGGATGTAATTATTCTAACATGAGATATGTATTTAATCTAAGAACATATAAAGAAAGATTAGCTAAATGCATGCATATTAATACCAAAATGATTCTTAATCTAAGAAATGGAAGTGTATGCTAATAATGAGTAAATAAGTGCCCAGTTCAATAGAGTTTTGATAGCAATAATATTCAACCTTTTTTCATGAGGAATTATGAGTCCCTTAAATAGAATTCTTGGAATCCATCAACAGGTGAGATCAACTCGGATTGACAGTCAGGATTGAAGCAAAGATTCAATTAATATGGAAACTTCCTTGTGTAGGTGAAGTGAACTATTTCTGATCTGAGTGTGATGAGCAGTCAACTAAAGTTGCCATGAGTGAGAGAGTAAGTTAACTGGATTGATTCTAATTTTGAGAAGTAGTTCACTCAAAGTTTCCATTTTGAACTGAAGAGTAGAATTTAGGAAGAATATTTAATTTATTAAAATGAGATATGCTCTCATAAATACCTTTTCTATTTAATTAAATAATTTCATTTAATTAATTAGGAATGACTTCCTATTTAATTAAATAACTTTGTTTAATTAATTAAAATAAGCATATTTATTAAATTAAATAAATTTAACCCTGTACTACATTAGCCTTAGGAGATAATTTAATTTAATAAAGTATGAATACTTTTGATTAAATTAAATTTAAATCATATGGGTTTAATGTGGCTAATATGAGTGAGTACTTATAGGGATTAAATAGGAAATATGATGAATGCAGATTAGGGTTTTTTGCATCTGACAATCAAGTCAAGTAGCAACAATCAAAATAAAAATTTACTATTGGAAAAGGTCTTAGGATTGGTTAGAATAGACCAAAATTGGTCTCATGGAAATGAGCCAATTTTGGGGGGTATTATAGTTAGTATCATCAATGTTAATGGTAATATTGGTCTGATCAAATTTCATTGTGTCACCACTTACTGACACTTCCAAATTTTTGGGTGCTAGTGAAGGTGTTGCCTTAGATTTTTTCATCACCTGATTTATAGCTGCCATAGTTTCACTTCTTATTTTGTCCTTCTCACCAACCATAAAAAGAAATGGTCTCACCTTGTTTCTCAAGTAAGGTAATAGATTGTTCAAAAATCTCTTGACTTCTTCATCATCAGTCTCGCATATTGTCCTTATCATAGATTTCCTAAGTTCTATGTCTTCTTCTTGAGCTAGTGCCTTCTTCTCTATGAGTCTGTTATAGAATTTCTAATTTATTGTGCCTTCAATATCCTTAAGTTTTAGATTGTTAGTGATTATATATCTCACAATAGAGATATCAATCTAATCTTTCTCAATATTATTATACAAGTCATAAAATTTGTTCATCTGCACAAAGTTCCCTTCATTTGCAATGGCTAAATTAATCTTCTCTGTCTTTGGCTTCTAGGGTTTCTGAGCTTTTCTTGCTGACTATTTAGAAGTAGTAACTCTCTCCACCTATTTAGCTTCTTGTTCTTCTTCTTTTTCTTCATTAGATTCAACAATTTTGAACAATTTCTTTTGTCTCTTTCCTAGTCTAGTGGCTTGTTGCTTGACCCTTTTTGTCTTGGTGGTCACAACTTCCACTAATCATTATAGTTTCCTCTTTAGCTCACTTGGTTGTACATCTGACACTGCTTCATATGGAATGGTCTATCTTGAGGATGTCTTTGCAATAAGCACTGATAAAGGTTACACATATGTTATACCTTGTTTCATGGTCTATCTAACTACCTATGACTCACTTTCTATCACATCAGACTCTATTAAAGCTTTCTTCATCATTATCTCTATCTTCTTGTGAGATGCCTTCTCTAAAGATGCTTGATGAGCTGATTGGGTAATCTCTTCATAAGTCCCAAAACTATACTTAGCTTTGTCCTTCTCAAATTTCCACAATAAATCAATGTATAAAACTACTACTTCATCACTCAATTCATAACCTAAGGGATCAAGAAATTTTTCCCAAGGTTCTACAATTTGAATATAAGTAAAATCTATATCAACCATAACACATATGTCTTCTTTAAATCTTTCTACAATTGTAGGTACAATTCTAAATATTTGTCTCATCTCATTCTAAAATGTTTTCATTATCAAATTGCCACTATCCAATATTTTATCTAGTGGATGTCTTCTACATACATTTGTGATCTTCTCCATTGTACATCTCTCACTACTCATAATCTCTATGATTGAAAAATATGGAAATCTCTTAAGTACATGAAATAATATATTATTGATCAGTGACTAAAATCTAAACACACCATTCTTGGTCCTCTTGATTTTCTCCAAGTTTTCAAGAAGTTTCATTCTTAGATTTCACTAAGGTTAAGTTGTTCCTTCTCAACACAAATCTTATAGGCGACATAGATGAATCTTGCTAACGATTCATCAATCTTAGAACTTGCACATATAGAGTAGGAAATGATTTTAATTATGAATCTTACATCATCTTGTTTAATGGTGTTGATCACCATGACCTTCCTATTATAAACTACTTTTGTGTAGCTCTCAACTTTCTTCTTAACAAGTTTCTCACCTATAGGTACACTGCCTTGTTTGCTAAGACTAGTTACCTCACGAATAAGGTTAGCCAAAATATTAACTACATTATCTTCCATCCATACTTTTCCATCATGAATTATACTTAGTATGATCTATGTCCACTCATCGGTGTCCAATTCTCAATAGAAATTATATTTGGAAAGATCTAGTTCCTTCAAAGTTTCAAATTTGAGTTTCATAGTGATATCGTGGTTAAAGACTAATTCCATATCTTTGTTCATATACCTGATCCCAATAGTTTCAGACTTGTTAAGATAACTTCCTACATCTTCCAAATACACTACATTGTTCAGAGTAACATATAATGTTAAATTAGGGTTTCCTTGTACGAATTTTACAAAAACAACCTTCAATTTTGGTCTCTCCTTATTCTCAACATTATGAACTACTAACATATCCATGATTTTATCAAATATAAACATTATCGAAAAAATCTACAAATAAACGATAAAATACTTTTTTTCAAAAATAGGGTTTTCTTCAAAATCACCTTGTCAAGTCACTTTTGAGTGATCTATAATTCTGATGTAATTGCAATGAAGTGGTAATCAAGTTTGTACTCCATTTTATTCCTCCAATTCAAACTTACATTAATTACATACTTTGAAAACACAAAAAAGCTATCAATTACATTCTAAAATCAAATATTTGCTCAAGATCTTCTATCCGATCTTTAGATGCTACCCAAAGTTTACCATAGCTTCCTTCCATCATAGTAATACTTCAATAATCTTCACTCCACAAAATTCTCTATAAAAACATAGTTTTCATCTTCTACTATAGATTTAACTTTCTTTGTAATAACAGTAACTCTTAATTCCTTCATAACTAGTCTAGATAAGCTCCAAATTACAAGCAAGCTTAGATACCATCCAAACTTATCTCAATATGCCTTTTCCCAACTTCACTACCTCTAGTTCAATCTCTAGATGAAGTTTCAAATGTTGGTGTTGTGAACAAGTTTAATTCAACTTAATTGAATCAAACTCAATTACTAACTTCATTCATCTTGTCTCATCATCTTCTAACTTTTCTTTTGAGATGTCTAATCCTTTTACAAATGCCTCATTGATTTCTTCTCAAAGTTCACTAGCTACATTTCTTTGTTCCTCATTGTCTTTCTCAGTTCTGGAGTTACTTTCATGGTTCCTTCTATCATTTCTAACATTTCTTCCATTGTTCCTTCCATTTCCAAAGTTTATTCCATTTTTCCTTTTGTTCCAAAGTTTTTTTCCATTTTACAATACTTTGTTGTATGTTCGAAGTTGTTGCATATCTAACATACAGGAGTTTTGCTTCTAGAATTCTACTAATCACCAAGTGCATGACAATTCCAAGCTATGTATCCAAAGGTTTTACACTTATAACATACAATCTATCTTCTATCTTCATAAGGTCTTCCTTATCTTGATGTCCTTTCATTAGATCTTCTTCTATCTATAGGGTTAGTATTTCTAGACATTCTATTATTCCTTCTATCATTATCATATTTAGGTTTCCTAAAATCAATTGATTTATGACCCATAACATGACAATTATTGCAATAAAAATCCTTAACATAATTAAATGACTTTTTTTACAATCTCTTTTCATATGACATATTTCATTACATGAAAAACACTTACCTCTAAATTCATACCTAGTTTCTTTAGGAGATTCCACTTGCTTTGGTCCGTCCAATATGTCAACTTCCTTGTCTTGTCCAACTTCTTTAGGTTTATTAGAAGATTGACTAGATTCAATCTTATCATCAAATTTATCTTTTTCTTTTAGTTCTAATCTAATTTTAGGTTTCTTTGTAGACATATTAAATAGATAACCAAGACTAGTTTTATCATAAGTAGGTCTCTGTATTGACTTTGAATCATCAAGATTTTTTGTGCTAGAATAAAGCTTCTCAATTTCTTTCTTGTAATGAGTTAATTCTCCTTTCAAATAGTGTTGTATTTATGAAGTTCTTCATGATCATCTTTCAATGTTTCAAACTCAAAATGTCTTCTTTGCCATACTTGCTCTAAGATCTATATTCTTTGTCTTCAAATTAGACTCAACTCTGCAAGGATCATTCTTCAAAATCAACTTCAGATTTTTAATTTTCAGTTCATACTTCAAGATCTTGTACTCTATCTTTAGCTTTGAATAATCATCATCACTAGTTTTAGATTCAATAGATTCAGGCTTGGATTTGAGATGTTCAATTGTATCCTTTAGTTGTCAAATATATACTTTGGAGTCTTCATAGTTGTCCTTCAACTTATCTCTTTCTTTAGTAAGGAGATCAATCTATTTAGGTGCCTCTTCAAGGTTCTTCATCAACTATCCCATATCCTTAGGGATCTTACTCAAGTTTTTAAGCCTCTTCTAAGTGACTATGCTCTGATACCAATTGCTAGAAATAGTAATTATTGTGAGGGGGGGAGGGAGTGAATTTTTAATTTATAAAATTTAGTCACCAAATGGATATTGTTTATTACTTTAAACCATTCATAACAAAGAAAACAAGTAATATTGAATAGTAATAGTAACCATGTACAAAGATAACTCATAACACCATAATTTTTTAACTAGGGAAACCCTAGCCAAGGGAAAACCTTGGTGGGATGATATCCACTAGATAATATACTAATATATATGTTCCTTGCTAGAGGATGGACCCTGTTAGGAGCCAATGAAAAAATTCAGTATAGAGTGTCCCTGTTAGGAGACTTTGAATCCTTGTTAGGATATTCCAACCCTATTAGGAGTTGTAGTATAGTAGATGCAAGATGAGCCCACTACCCAAACATGCACTTCCAATTACAAGAAGAGCTCACTACCCAAATAAGTAATTAGATGTCATGCCCAAAATTTTACAAGGTAGAAAAAAAAATGAAAAAAAAAAAAACAAACTAACAAAGTTTTTTTTAATCAAGAGACAAATCTGAAGATAAGATACATAATCTATACTTAAATTTGGAGATGTTAAAGTTAGTTGATGGGACAAAGATATAAGTTTTCTATGATGGATTGCCTAGTTTTTTATCAATGTTTTCAATGCTAAGTTAAAATGGTATTATGCTTATAAACCCTTCACCTTCAATACTCCTAATTACGACACTTTGCAATGCATGTGAAATTCAATTTTTGAGTCAATGGTTCTAGGGTATAGCGACACAAAGATATTTTATGATTATCTTAAAAAAAAATTGATGTGTATGTTCCCATATGTATTCCATTTTCATTTAGTTGCATAAATATATTCCCCTTTGATGAACTTCCTATTTCCTATCTCTCTTTTTTTCTTTACATTGATCATTTGATTATGCACTACTAACTAGATCTTCATTATTATTTATTTGAATTGATTATTTTTATTTATTTATTTGTTTATTTATTTATTATTAATATTATTATTAAATTTCTTTTAATTTACTAATTTATCCCTTAAATACTAATTTTATGTCCTATATACTTACCTCACCTTTTCCTAAAACTATGCCTTTATTTAGTTCTTTACCCAAACTATATATATATACTTATTTAAAACTTTCCCTACGTCTATTTTACAAGACCACCCCTAATTAAAATAATTAATTCTAATTAACACATTAAAAAAATTAAATTTCAAATACCCTAACTAACCCAACTTCGTAAGTTTCCATCAATTCATAAGTCTACTCCTACCTACCCATACACCCTATCTCCTAGCCACCACTTTTTCCCTCTATCTTCCCACATGGGAAGGAGGAGGGAGGGAGGCATGCTCCCTAAGGTGCCTCCCATCTCATTTAATGCCCCCTTAAAAGGTAAGGCCACCAAGATGAAAAAGGGGGAGGTTTGTCCTCCCCCTGCATCCCCCACTTGCATAAAATTTGTTTTAAGGGCTCACTTGACATAACTAATAGCCAAGTCACCTCCATAGGATGGGGGAGTATATATATATATGTTTTTTTTAATATATATTTTAGCTATATTTATTAATGACTAGCTAACAAGTACTTTCCTACAACCATATATACATGTTTACTTCTTGGGTAACCATCATTATTATGATAGTTGATTTATATATTTTTATATTGCTAGAGGTAAAATATGCTTATTTTATTTTGATATTTTTATTCTATTGACTGTATTTTTGGAAGAGGTTTAGTTTGAGTTGCCATACATTTTTGAGTAAGTAAATATGCACCTATAGGCTTCTTTTGAAGTTAAACTTTTGCCTAGTTTCTTCATGCATTCTCTATAATTGTTTATACTTGAGTTGATGAAATTGAACATTGTATAATGCATTACAATACCTATTAAATATGGAAATCTAATGTATTACACAAAACAACTAACATAATACTAACAAAATCTAATTGCAAGATACTGTAATATGAACATAAATGAAATCTTTTTTTTTGCTCGTAATTCCATGAACATCGAGTATTCAATTTACATTGTTGGCATCCATTTCATGTCTAAAACTAAATATGAATACATTAACTAATAAATTTCATATTCTACATCCATATGTATGAATTAAGTTTGAACATAAAATGCATTTATTGTATCTATGAGATAGGAGAATAATGGGTTGACAAGAGATAATTTTTTTTTCACCTTACTAGTGCCAACAACGATACTCAATTCTTTTATTCAATGCATTCATGTTTACAAAAATGAAACAATAGTATCAACACAATGAAATCCTCTTTCATGTCCCTGACAAGCTTACATACAACACATTCATCAAACATATACATAGGGTGGTGAAATCAGTATATCAAAATTTGCACAATGGAAACACTTTGTCTCAATGCATAGATGTCTCACAACCTCTCTATTGGAAAATGAAATAGAACAAAGGTAACACTCTTACAATACAATATGATCACATAACAAGATGGAGTTTCCCTCTATTCAATATAAAGACAATAGGGTCTTCTTCTTCCATGCAAAGGAAAGGATTATATGAGCTCCAAGCTTCCAAAATTATCAAGTAAAACCTACAAAAGAGGGACAAAAATGGGGAAACATGGAGGCTCACCTCCCATCCTAGGCCTCAAGGAGGCCACCAATTGAGCTTGGGGAAACAAGGCACAAATGGTTGCACACCTTCAAACTCACATATCATGCAAAGCCATAACAACACACCTCAACATAACACAACAAAATACAACCCATTCCAAGGCTTGCACAAAGATTTTACAATAGAATCAAGATATAGGGTGAAGGCGGGCTCTATCCATGAGGAGAATTTCAAATCTATTAATCACATATATTCACATATTCTCATGAGTAACATGCCCTTCCAAAGCTTAACAATGTCCTCCCTCTTCATACACCTCCTTATACCTCCCAAGAATGCAAGTAATCAAAATCATCTTCACACATGGAAGAGTTTCTCAACTACATGGGTAAGCCTAAATAACCCCTTCACCCAAGTATCTCTTCCCTCCCAAGGATGAGTGATGCTTCACACCCATTTACACAAACAAACAACATGAACAAAACAAGATTCGAGGAAGAAATCACATAAAACTTCTCACATTCAACACAACTATAACAGGATCCTTCAAAAAACCACATCTACACCATATCAAATCTACAATGCAATGAAGTAACACCATGGATCATGGATACCAACCTCACTCCAAGCAATGGGAAATGAAAGTTGTTGTAGAGCACATTATCCTCTTCCTCTAAAACCTAAATCTCTCTAAAGTTAGAGAGGGGGTAAGTGGGTTTCAAATTTGGCCATTCCTCTATATAAGACTCCAATTTTTGGATTAAATAAAAAATGCATTCTTTTTGGGGTCTCCTAGGTCTTCTAGGCACCTTAGGAGTCACTATTAGCCCCCCAACTTAAAGTGATATCATAAGTAGGGTTTATTTTTATCACAAATTCACCTTAGAGCTACTTTTGGCCCTCACAATGCTAGGTAAAGTCCAATTTCAAATTTCCTATGGTGGTAACCTTTGTTTCTCTTACTGAGTCAAGGAAATAAGTCTAATTATTAATTAAGGAATTTAACTCGAGATAAGGTGGCTACATGATCCATCTTCAGAGAAGATGTCATTTTCACATAACGAGTACAAGTGTCAAGTGACACACACAAAATTCACTATATATCACACATGACATGTTCTGAATCTACCCATAAAATACATATTACACATACATTTCACTTTTACAAAATAAACACATCGCAACAAGGTTTATGAATCTTCTAAAGGTTCACCTTGGTAGTGTCATATTAACATGTGTTTATACCTTGTTTCCCATTATGTTTTCATGGTTCCTTTCTTGCACACTAAACTTGAGCATCAGTAATCTAATGAAAAGTCACCTATAAAATACATATGAAAGTAGAGATACATGATAGTTTCATTATTCTACAATTCCAATATAACACGTTTCATAATTATCTTCCTATTCTCCATCATTTTATTACAAACATTTAATCATCAAACCTCAAAAACCTACATATTATTGACTTTCCTAACAAGATCAATTTAAGCATTTTAAATCACAATAAAATCCCATTTTCTATCATAATAGTGAAGTACTGAATAAATATCCATTAATTCATCGATTATGCCAATTAAGTCCTAATACAGATCATAATGAAAAATCACAAGGTAAATATCATCGGATAAGTAGCAAAATTTACTATCCATCAAGTATCAAAATATATATTGAGATATCCTTTCCTAAGTCACAAAATAAAAATATAGTATCTATGTTATGATGGGCTAGGGTGAGGCCTCACATTAGACTTCTAGAATATAGATTTTGTAACTTCTTCCTTGATTAATCTTTGATCTTCAGCTTGGTTTTGGATCACAAAATAGCTTTACAAAACTTTGCATATATTTCTTTCATAGAAATTCGCATACAATTGCTCAACACAACATATTGACTCTTACTACATTTGAATTGACAAGATGTCCTTTGCATAAATACCATGGCTTTACACAAATTGCTGCTAGTTTAGCTAAGACCATAATATACTTTTCCAACTTAGAGTAAACATCTAATTTGTTGGCCTAATTTTTCAAGTAATTATTTTACAAACAAAATAATTCCTTCCTTTAATTTTGTTGTCTTGTTTCATTGGTAAAACACAAATATCTCTTTTTCATATAGTTTGTACTAACTTCCAAGATCGTACATGTCAACATAAACATGTGTACTATCTCCATCTAACTTTTCTAACATGTGTACATGTCAACATAAACATGTGTACAAAATAATACACTATTGTAAGCCAAATTCAGACTTAGACAATTTTTTGAGTACCAAAAGCTAAGTATCTTTATTTACAGGGTATCCTATAAGCATATACATCATATGTCACCATAAATGACAACAATTACATATCTTCATTAGTAAATTCTCAACAAAAAAATATTTTAAAAGAAGAGAAAACCTAAGACTTAGCTAGAAACCATAATGGGCATTCTAATAAATAAATTAAAATGACCAATTGAAAAGACTGTATAATTTCTTCTTCTCTTTGAACTATGTAAAATTTAGGTGGGTATACCTGGGACTTTACTCTCTTCCTTTGTACTTTTCAATTTTATAACATAAAATCACATATAGAAGATAATTTTGGCTTTAATTATTCTAATTCTAGGACTATAAGAGAGATGATAAATGGCTAATCTATCAAACCCTAAAACTCTATGAATCATGTATAGGGTTAGTTTTAAAATCTTCAAAAATAAAACATAAAAGGATGATTTAGAAAAAGGATTATACCATATAGACATTCCAAATTAGACCAAGTTTAATGGATGATCAATGCGTTATCTATTGGGGTATTATCTCATAAGAATTTGATGTTTACTTTTCAGATCTATCTTAACACTTTGTGAGAAGAATATCAATATTCATTTCTAGATCTCATTCTTATCAAAATCTCCATTAAAAACTAGGGATTCCTTCCAATTCACATCAAGAATTTACATAACCATTCAGATTATAAGAAAAATGCAAAATGAGATGTAATTCAAGATGAATTACAACTAAGACTTAGTAAACTTTGCCATTAAATCTTAGAGAACTAAGTGGTAACAAAAGAATATACATGATCTAAAATGTATAGCCAAATTTATGCATTTTTGTGTTCCTTTCTTTGATAATATACAATTCAATGTCAAATCCTATAAGAGAAAACTCAATTCGATTGACAACTATAACTCTAATTATTCATTCTACCTTTTGGAGAAACCATATATAGTAAATATGAACTGACTTAAAAAATGAACAAGAATCATTCAACAAATGATTCTCGGACCATCACTCCACATCTTGGAAATCCTTTTATAGAACAATGATTGCAATAAGCTTTAGATGAGAGGAAACATACTTAAAAACTAGATGTAACAATATTATTCCATAGAAGACAATATAGTTATGTATAAGAAGATCAAAATTTATTGTTTGTAATGAGAGAATACCCATAACACGTGAACCACAAAGATAAGGTATCTTGTTTAGATAGTTGTCCTTCATCTTCATGTTATTTTGACTTCTTCTAGCTCATTTAGTCACTATCTCTAGATGTCATTTCTTTAATATTTGCTACAACTTCCCAAATGGTAATATAATACTCTTCTTCTATCTAGCTAGCTTCTCAAATAGTATTCAACTCATTCAAGCACTTATTCCATTTGGCATCTATTACAACTTGACCCTCTACAATTGTCTTGTTGATATCTACTTCCAATTTGTATAAAATGTCAATAATATAAAAAACTATAACAATATTAGTTTCACCATTGCTATATGCAATGAATCTCTCATGTCTTAAGATATTATCAAAGAAATCAGATCATTCCTGCCACTCCCTTAAGTTATTATTATCATTAACAATTTTCTAAACCAAGCCAGGTGTCCCATTAGTAATGGTCTTCATTTATTGTTTATCAAATTCAATTTCCCAAAAAAGAAACCATTTAAATCTTTGACTTTGTTTCAAAATTGGGACAAACCTATCAAAAAATGAAATGTATGGGCCTCACTTTGTAAATAATGGAGAAAGTAAAAATAATGCTTCTGAGCATTGATACTCTACCCCTTGTAATGCAATTGTTGTGGAGATTTTGGGAAGCTTGTTTTAGGACATCTATTTTATGTGACATCATACTTTCCATTGTCCTTACTTCTATCTCTTTGCTTGCTTCTAATTCTTCCACTTCCATTTGTTGGTCCATACCCACATTTGATGTATCAAAGTTTGTTTGAGTCTCTACATCTCTTACCTTAGTAACTCAACTTGTTACATTCTTCCAAGTTTTAATCTCATTCTCTATAGTAACCATCATTTGTTCAAGCACACACATTTTCTCCATTTCATCTTTATATTTCTCCCTTGTTTCAATCTGCATGCTATAAGTTTGGAAGAGTTGTTCTTCCAACATGTCCACCTTTCTCTTCCCCATGAGTAGCATTGTGTTCATCATGTTGTATATCTAGTCACTTGATATGGTAGTGACATTCTAGAATATCACATTTCCTTGGGGGAAGTCTTTGACTTCCATAATTGTTGGCTTATCAGACTCAGGGGCCATACTCCAGATTGCCATTGTCTTAGTGTCAATGTTGAATCCAATCCCTTGTAATTCTCTAGTAATATTAGTCTCCTCAAATGAGACATATTTACTTTGTCTTATGATCTAATCTAGCATAAAATATGAGATTATATCCCATCTAGGGAAGAGCAACATTCCACTTCTCTTTACTAGCTCTCTAGCTTCATCTATAGTGAGGGTTTCACTATTTGGATCATATTCTTCTAGGGTTACAAATCCATGGATTTGACCTATAACTTGCAAAGGTTTATGATCTCAGAGTAATTTAATTGTAAAGATGGCTTGAGGTAGAGGAAATGTTAACAATATCATGTTGGAAAAATTGAGATAGATTCCAGCCAGATTAGATGTTGTAGAGACAACCCAGAGGAGAGGAACACATCTTGATGATGTGAGTGATGATGAATCAGAAACACAAAACCCTAATCCAAAATCTAAAGAAGCTCAAGATGAGGAGAGGTTGCTAAGAGTGTTGCCAAGGGAAAATTCAAAACCTATTGTTGAAGTTGATCCTTATGATAGAAAATTGGATACCAATGTTGTGTTGGATTGGATCTCTAAAATGGAGAAGTTCTTTGAGTATGAAAGTACTCCTAATAATAGGATGGTGAAGATTTTAGTTACAAGGTTGAAAGGGCATGCTTCACTATGGTGGGAGCATTTACAAACTAATAGACAAAGGAGAGGAAAGGAAAATATCAAGACATGGAAGAAGATGGTGGACAAGGTAAAGAACAATTTCCTTCTTGTTGATTACCAAGTTAGTATGTTGAGAAAGATGAAAAATTTGAGACAAAGGAACATGACTGTGAAGGAGTACACTAAGGAATTCTATAGATTGGACATCATATTTAGACATGTGGATGATGATGTTGATAAAATTGCAAGGTACATAAATTGATTGAGATCTAGAATTATAGATGAGATAACTTTTTTGAAATTGGAAAGTGTGGAGGAAACATATCAACATGCCTTGAAAGGTAAGGAAAACTTGACAAAGAAGCATGTACAAAGACAAAGAGGTAGAGGTGGTGGATTCTAGAGAGGAAGAGGTAGGTCTTATGGAGAAGCTGGCAGATTTGATAGTTCTATGCAAGATAAGGAAAAATCTAAATGGAAGAATAAAGATAAAGGAAAGACCAAGTGGAAAGGTGGTGATTCTTACTGGGGAGGTACTAGTTCTTATTGAGGAAGAGGTAATTCTTATTTTAGAGGTGGGTAATTATTTTAGATGTCGTAAAGGACATAAATCTTTTTAATGTAGATCCTCTGAAACTGGGCAAGGTAAAAAAAATGTTGTGATTCAAGGAGACACTAAGGGTTCACCAAGTGGACTTGAAGCTAGAAAAAATATGATGGTGAGGAGAACTCTATGTAATAAGGGAAGTGATGAGAAACCTACCCTAAGAAGTAGTCTTTTCAAGAACAAATGTAAGATGGCTAGAAAATATTGCAACGTGATCATTGATAGTGGAAGTTCTACAAATTTGGCATCACAAGAATTGGTTACAAAGTTGTAGTTGCCGATGTTGGAGCATCTTAAAACCTATCATGTTTTATGGATCAAAGATGAGCATAAAATATTGGTAAGTGAACAATTTATTGTGAAGTTCAACTTTGGACATTATTTTGATGAAGTTCTATGTGATATTATGCCTATGGATTGCTGTCATATTCTATTGGGTTGACCTTGGAAATATGATAAATATACTATACATGATAGAATATTGAACCAATATACTCTTTGGGTGAATGAGAAGAAGAAAATATTGTTGCCTTTGATTGAATGTAGATGAGGTTAAATGTAATACTATGAGAGTTTGCATGGTTAATGGAAAGTAATTTAAAAAGGAAATGAAGAAGAATCAAAACTATTTTTCCATAATCCCTAGGAGACCAAGCTATGCTAGTAGCAATCGAGCATCAGAAAATAATGCTAATCAAGTACCAGTCAGTAGTGACCAAGTAGCAGAAGCTAGTGGTAACTAAGTGACAATAGAAACTGGTAGTATTGACCAAGTGCTAGTAGAAATTACTAATTTTTTTTACAAGTATAAGGATATTGTTACAAAGGATATATCTTATGGTTTACCTCCTATGAGAAGTATAAGTCATTGTACGGATCTGATTTCTAGAGCTAGCTTGCCAAATAAAGCACTATATAGATTGATACCTACTTAGAATGAAGAACTTAACAGGCAAGTGCAAGAGCTATTTGAGAAAGGTTTGATTAGAGAAAGTTTGATTCCATGTGTTGTACCTATCATATTAGCACCTAAGAAGAATGGATAATGGATAATGTGTACTAATTCTAGCGCTATTAACAAGATCACAGTGAAATATAGGTTTCTTATACTAAGGATGGATGACATAATGGATTGTTTGAGTGGAGAAAAGTATTTTATAAAGATTGATTTGAAGAATGGCTATCACTAGATTAGAATTAGAGAAGGTGATGAATGGAACACTAATTTCAAGTCAAAAGATGGTTTGTGTTAATGGTTGGTAATGCCTTTTGGTTTGACTAATGCACCTAGTACTTTCATGAGGCTGATGAATGACATTTTGAAAAGACTCTTGGATAAGTTTTTAAGTTTTTATTTGGATGATATTCTAACATTCAGTAAAACTAAGGAAGAACACCTTGAGCATGTTAGATAAGTATTGTAGAGATTGAAAGAAGAAAAGTTGATGATTAATCTAAAGAAGTGTTTGTTTATGCAAAAGGAGATTGTGTATTTGGGATTTGTGATTTTAGATGATGGCTTGAAGATGGATCTTGAGAAGGCTAAAGATTTTTCAGAGTGGCCTACACCTAAAAATTTGGATGAGGTAAGATCATTTTATAGTTTGGCTAGTTTTTACATGATGTTTATAAGAAATTTTAGTTATGTTTGTGTTAGTGAACAGATTGTCCTTTGAGGAAATGTATACAATTCTGACCCCAAATGCCCAAATGAAAGGACAAAATAGCACCAACAGTTGGATAGGTTATCACTTGGTTGATAACCTTCCTCTGAATTTTCTCAAGTATAGCTCCCCGTATGAAATATTTAATGAATTTAAATCTTCTGCACTTTTACCTGAAAGTATGAAAGGGTCTCTCATAGATTCTTCGATCATGAGGTATACATTATTTCTAACAACAAAGAGATGCTTTAACTAATCTATAGAAATGAATAATAACACTAATCTGCAATAAAGACAGTAACCAGATATCTAGAACTGATAAATCAGGATTCACAAAGTAATTCTGACTTAACATGCCTGAACACAAGGTTTCTAAGCCATATTCAAGAAGATACATATATAGACATCAAATCTCTGTATGCACAAAGTCATGCAAAAACTAAAACACCCATATCATATCTACCAATTACTGTCATTACAATATCTGCCTATCCAAAACTCTAACCATTCTACCCTCCCCTTTGCAGCAGCATAAAATCTCCTGTAAGGAAAAAGCAGAACTCTCAGCCCAAACTCTCCTATATTGCAGCACCAAAGTCTCCCCTACAAAAAAGAAGTGGAACCCCCCTATAACAATATTCACAGCCTCTGTCCTATTGTAGCCCAAAGTCTCCTAGCCAAAATTTAGAAAATTGGAACACCGGTTCTCTCTACCACTAGCTTATTTAAACTTTCTCCTTCCGATGACTTTTCAGTTTCATAATTGATTCTTGAAATATTTTCTACCACCTCCTTTCTATTTTGTTCCATGTCTTTCCATATACCTCTTTCCCCCCAATTCTTGCATATGTTCCTAATCTTTAATTGATCATTAAACATCTATTATGATGGCCTTTAAATCATTACATCAAACTTCATATATGGAGTAGACAGTTGTCTCCATATTTGTGTTCAGTTAGGGAAATAAAAATAACCTCTATTTTAAAGGGGGCCTACACATGTCATCATTCACTGACAAGAACTATATAGATTACATTATGTACACCAATTTGTTACCAAGCATATACCAAGCTCGATCTTCAATCCTTACCTGTCACCCTAAACTGATTTTGTTCTTCGATCTCGACCCCTTTTTAGTTGTAGAGGTGAATAATAACTAGTCCAATATAGACAAGTTACTATAGAATGCTCACAATGTTGGTGTCTTTTTTTAGGCTGCCTTAGAACTTCTTCTACTATGAGCTATGTTAGAAGTCATTGCAATCTAAGTTATTAGATCTCAGCCAGTGTGGAAAAGCTGCCAACTCAACGGCCTTGAAAAATCCCACTTCATGGATTGAACTCTTATGAAAACTTGGTAAATCCAAATGCAGTATTAGAAAAGAAGCTTGGTCACCGATCATATTAGAATGATCATTTCTTTCATTTGCGGTTCTCCTTGTAATCAAGCACTCCTCCATTACCATATGAACATGACTATCGCATCTCATGAAGGTTTCAAGTTTTGACAACATGGGTATGATTTGGCATCAACTTTATTTGCAAAGTTTATGACTCGTACCTTTGCAGTTCATAATATGTACATATGTGAATCTCTCCACATTTCATTCTAAAGGATTTCATCACCTCCTGCTATCTAACATTAAGCTAATAAACCTACATAACATGTGCAAGTCAAAATCTCACTTTATCTGATGCGAGGTTTGGCCTGATCATGACATTTGCATGGAATTCACACATCTTCGAGTATCCCAACTGTGAATTTGCATGAAGTTTACTTTCATGCATCAAACTAGAGGATTCTTTGTTCCACATTTTTGAGCTCTTTGGGGAATAATAGAACATGAAGATATATATATCCCATGTCATGTTGCATGAACTTGTTGAACTCTACCTTCAAATTGAATCATATTTTCAACCTTTAGACTTCAAGTTCTAACTTGAACATTTTGGATGATGAAAATTCTGAAGTGAGAACTTAAACCTGTGAATTTAAACAAATTGAACCACTAAAGAGAAAATTGAAGATCTACTATGATAATATTTTGTTCTTTGGCTGAGGAGAATTTTTAAGCCATGATCTTTGAATTTCTAAACTGTAAGGTTAATCTTGACAATTTGAGCCAGGCTCTGGATCTGCAAATTGAACCAATGAACTACTTTGAACTTCTGAAACACTTCGAACCACTACATCTAAACTTCATCTTAATTTGAACCCTTGCGCTTTCTTGAAGTCACAGGACTAACAAACTAGACCTGGCCAATGCATTGAGGCAAAATTCTGAACTTTTCTTGAATTAATGGATTTGCATTTCGAATTTGGAATCTGAACTTCGCTTGTAGTGAACCTCCAGGATGAATTATTTGAACTGCCAAACCATTTTGAACTATTTTGAACTACTTCAAACTGAAGTTCAAAGTGGTTCAAAGAGGTTCAACATCTAAAACTGAAAGCTTTAAAACTGAGACCACCTTGGGTACTAACAGGGGCTCTAACTATGGGACTGATTTTGATGCCAAAAGCAGAGAACTCCAGCAATCTCTGGGAAAAGAACAGTGCCTTATCCATTGGGCAAATAGAGTCAGTAAGAGAAGATTAGGAGCTACTTGTAGAGAGGGCTGAGGGGAGCAGGACAACACCAACAAACCAAAATCAACAAACCAAAACTACCAGCAAGCCTGAAGCTTGCACATTATTCCAACCACACTATGCACAACAAAAACTTATTTACAATATTTACAAAGGTAGGTAAAGAACCTACCAAGAGACCGGAAGAAAGAAGAAATGAAGTGAATCCATTTACTAGTTGAGAGAAATAGGAGCCTTTCTGAATCAGCAAAGTGTACCTCAATGGACCAGCTCCAAACCATTGCCCGATGACAACTCTTTTAATACCCCACTTCAAACTGATAGTGTGCATGCACATGCTGATCCAACTCTCTTTTCCAAAGAGCCATAACTCATTAGAGTATTCATCTCCACTTAAGAATTGATCCTTCACACTATCAGGATTAGACTCCACTTCAAACTAAAAAATATGAAATGAAAATGCCTCACCAAAAGATGGTGTACAATGTTTCAAAATGCTATCATGAAGATCTAATTCTTGCACATGGTTATGATCAACTTGGAACCATAATGATGCTTCTTTCAGCATAGGATCATACCTTGGATATATATCTTCTTCATTCCTTTCAAGGAACCAACTGTGATCAAATATATCATAAATTTCATCCCCTTTTCTTCTTAGAATGTCATCACACTTTTCAGCATTACCCAAATCAGCAACATCATGCGTAGATGGATGAAAAGGAAAATTGCCAATAAATACTTCATTCTAAAATTGATTTAAAAAAGTACCTGAAGCCTCATCCAAGAAATGATCCAGCTTGAGTGATGATGAAAATGTGCCTATGATTCCTTCTTCTCCATTGAGAATCACATTCTCCAACACATCGGCTGAACCACCACTAGATTGAAGGCCAACTTCATATTCTTCTTTCTCAACAAGAAATTCAGTAGGGGCATCTTTGTCTAGAGACATCTTTGTCTCATCTTCATGAAGAATTGAATTACCATCAAGAGGATTGGTTTGAGAGGAATCTTCAGGCTGAAGGCATAGAAAAAATTCAGCAATGACCCTTTCTTGTTGATCAAATGATATTTCTTTCCATGCTTTAGCTGGATAGTTTACAGGCTGAGTGCTGATTTCAGCATTTTCAGAATGAAAAAGAAACTCTTCTTCATGCATTTTCACCTTATCATAGTTGCATATTTCATCATCAAATTTAGAAAATCTTTGCACGTGCTGATTATTAGCTTGCAAGCATAAGGAATCATCTTCTTTCTTCATAGAAATAAGAAGTTCAGTCTCAAGCTGCATACTATCCTGAATCTCTCTATTAAAAGAAGCATCATCTACAAGGTTTGCTGTTGCAACATATTCAGGATGAAAAGATTCAAGTAAAGACTCTTTCTCTACATTCTCCTTCGAAGGATTAATACCCTCACAATCTTTTGTGGTATTTAAAGATTCATTTTCAAAAAAGACACCCGGAGAAAGTATCTCAATAGAATCTTTAGGAAAAGAACAATCACCATGACTTTCTAATGTACCAATTTTTGCATGAGATGAGGAAAGATCTTGAGAAAAGATTTCATCATTATGGCTTACCTTTACTCCGGTGTTGTTGCAGGTATTCTCTTCTTGTAAAACTAGATCAGCATGATGCTGGAGTAATTCTAGCTGAATTTCTTCTTCTAAATATTGCATCTTGGGTCTTTTCTTGATGAGGATAGCACCATAGAAAGACTTCAACCAGCTTACTTGCTTTGCTACTTCTTTTGTAACTTCTCTGATGGGATTATCTTTGAAAGGTGGGATAAAGATGAAGATTTTAGAGGTATCTCCATCATTTGCTGGAACCCATTCCTTTAGGATTTCTTGATTTGTAAGGAAGACTTTTTGGCATTCTTCCTCAATAGAGCCACCAACCTCCATCCTCGGGGAGGTACCTTCAGATTTATGAGAAAAGAAAACACTACAACTGCGATTCTTTCCCTAGTGGAATTGCCAAAAATCTATTAGTGAACAAATTTTCCTTCAAGAGAATATGTGGAAATCTGACCCTGAATGCCCAAGTGAAAGGACAACTTGACACCAAAAGTTGGATAGGTTATTATTAGATTAATAACCTTCCTCTGAATTTTATTGGGTATAGCTCCCCGTGCAAGATTTACAGTGAATTAAATGTGAGTGCTTTTACCATAAAGCATGAAAGGATATCTAACATCTACCTATAAACATAAAGTAGATGTGAAACCTAAGAACTAAAAAGAAAGGATACAGAATGAAATAGATTACACAAAGTTAACCTGATGTATACTGCATTACAAAGGATAAAGTCAAAGAACGATTCCCATTCTCCTGAGGAAAAATGAATCAAAGCTTCTAGAAGATCTTGATATCAAATGCATATAGAAAATAGCACATCTGATGCACTTAAAGAAAACTGAAAGTTATAGCAACATAACCATCAGTGGAAAGAAAAAACTACATGGACTCAAAGTTCCAATTTGCAGATTTCTTTCAAACCTCCCTTCTTTCAGATGTAAAAGACTACAAAGATACTTTTACACATGTAACCAAAAATGAAAACCATCTCTCCTACATTACATTTCAAAATCAAAAGCCTCTTTAATCACTAACACAAAGTTTAGCAAATAAAGCTCTGTTCTACTCTGTTATGTATTCCTTTCCCTCAGGATTGAAAAATCTCCCTCTGCCCAGAGCACACGTTCTGTAGCTTTCGAAAGCCAAAAATGGAACCCCTAATTACTCTTCTATCCACTTATTTAATCTTTCTCCTTCTCGTGACCTTTTAGTTTTATAACTGATTCTTGGAAGTATGCGTTCTTTGAAATCCTCCCTCTTTTTTAATTTTCAATCTTTCTTTAATAAAGATGAGTATTAAGGCTTACGGGGGCTCATATGTTTTTTGACAGGTGGTGTATATAGCTGATGACTCATCAAATCATTCCCTTTAGATTATTGCTCTCAGGTTAATTAATTATTATTATTTTTAAATAAAGTGACCTTTTGGTTTATTTAGACTGATAATCTGCCCACTATCTGTTGCCACGTGTTTTGTATTTTGCATTGATTTGGAAGCTTGAATTGACTCAGCCATCATGATCTCGGGTATCAAATACTATGGATGTGTTTGAGCATTTGTATTTGAGAAAGATGCAACCTCCTCTTATAGAAGATTCAAACTGCCTTCACTAGTTATTATAACAAAGAATGGCTCAAAAGGTTCCTTTATTATTGGGATGGTGACAGATGTATCAGACAAAATCTGCACCTTCTACCTAGCATTGAGCACTTATTCCTTACTACAGTTCATATCTACGGGTCTTCATATCTGAAGAAGCTTTGGCATTCCTTTATGGTCATATTTGAGCTTCTCCCTTAGTGGTTATGACTATGAATTCTGCATGTTTTGAATGTAAAACCCGATAGCTAATTTCCCATTTGTTCTGAGCTTGAATGCATGTTATCGGCTCCACAATCCTATGTTTTAAATGTAGTGCTGACATCATAGGACATAGTTTACAACCGACCTTGGTTTCAATGAATGAATGATCTTTGTCGAAGACTTAGTTCTTGGTGGTGGAATCCCACAATCTGTTGTCTTTTCCCAGATCATAATAGTGATTTCATTGTCAAGTCAAATCCCACAAACACACTATCAAATTGAGATCTTTGTCAACTCTAATTGCTATCTTCATGCATACCAGCGCGGGCTATGAATGATTTATTTTGGGTGTGAGTACAATCCTTTGAGACATTCTTCGCATGACCCTTGCATAAGGCTGAATGTAATAGTAGACTCTATACATACTTTCACCATCTTCTGAATGAATGTTGAAGCCATGTAGAGAAGCCAAGAGGGTATGGGTTCTGAAAATCATTCAACATTAATTCAAAAAATTTGCTATACTTCTGCAAGATTTGGCTGTATCTTCATATTTGTGCTTTGACTCGGCATGTTTATTATTTAGTTTATGCTCAGTGTGTTTCATAATCTCCTCACGTTCTTTGTGAAGGAACTGGCTTCATTCACAATGGCTACTTTTCCACAACACAAATGCTAACATTAATGTGTTTGGAATGCCTTCGAAAATCACAGCTCATGGAGTTCATGATTCATAAATTCCTTCTTTTTCTTGCTAGAAAGATCAACTGAAAGGCTTCAAAAGAAGTTTAAAAACTTGTGAATTGTGATTTTGAATCACCTCTTCCTTAGACATGATGTTTGGTATGATCAGCCATGATAGAAATATAATAAACTACGGTGCAATGTGAAGCATTTTCTTTATCAAGTTAGCAGCTAATGAGTTGCTTAATAGACATATTAGGAATTGATTAAGCATAAATATTCTGATTCAAATATTTATGTCTTTATGTTTCCTCCCTCAGCTATCTACCACAATCTCCCATTGTTCATTGTGCCTTGCTGAATTCAAATTGACATCTTCGCATTAGCATTTGAATAATCTCTGGTTATATACATTTGATGGAGAGTATGTGTAGGGATTTGTAGAGGCTTGTGTTATTTGGTTCAAAAGAGGATGTTTATGTTGAGTTGAACACTTTGCAATATCTTTTGAATTCATTTCTTGATCTCTTTAACCAAATGAAAAGCTCCTAGGCTAGATCCTGAAACTCAAACTTTGAAACTTTAAAACCTTTAAAATAATATGTATCAAGTCACAAGGAATGTGGGAAATTTTGAGCTTTTCCTTTTGAACCTTGAATATCAGAGAATCTGGGCCATGAGGTTACATTTCCTTGAAAGAACTTTGAAGATTCACCATGATATTATTTTACTCTTTGACTGAGGAGCATATCCAAACTATGACCTCTGAACTTCTGCACTGAACCAATGAATTATCGAACCAGTTTGAACTATTGAAACACTTTGAACCACTGCATATGAACTTCATCTTAATTTGCACCCTTGAACTTTCTTGAAGTCGTGGCACTAACAAACCAAACCTGGCGAATGCATTGAGATAGAATTTTGAACTTTTCTAACCATTCTGCATTTTTGAACTGAATTGCTTTGAACTATTGAACTACTTTGAACTACTTCGAACTTCAGTTCGAAATGGTTCAAAGAGGTTCAACCTCTGAAACTGAAAGTTTAAAAACTGAGACCACCTTGGGTACTAACAAACTCCAATTTACTTTTTATATAATTTCTATTTAAATATTTATAACCTTCATTTTAACTTTATAACTTTTATTATTATTATTATTTATCACTTTATTATTATTTTATTACTATTATTAATTTTAATTTCTAATTTTCTTTTATTTAATTCATTTTTCCTCAATAATTCACATTTAATTAATTACCATCAAAATATCAAATAACATGATATTTTAATATTAATTTCCTCAAATAATTAATTTATTAATTAAATCTATTTATTAAGACTTAATTAATAGAAAATTCACCATAGACCTCCAAGATAAAATATGAAAACCCATCATAGAGAAAATCACTCAAAATTAGTCTAAAGGGTTAAAAATCATGAATTATGTCATCTGACACATTCAGTGGGTAAAATATCTAGATACTTGTCCTACCTCACTAGGACAATTGGTTTAAGGGTTTGGAATTTGGACTTGAGAATTTATCTCCCTTCTCTTATCATTGAGATAGTATAATAGGGTACGCTCATCCTAGTAATTTAGGAAAGTCGATACCCGATACCTACAACCTGCAAAAAAACCATGCATGTACATATAATATATATATATAATGCTAAGCTAAACAGACAATGGTAGGAAGTGGTGCATTGTGTAGATCTCGACTAAGTAGGTGACTATGACTCCCTTCCTTAACAACATCAGAAATGATATACAATAAGAAAACACGCACACCATACACATGCAAGTATGGGGTAAGTATCCATAATAAAACACATGAGATAATTAACCATCCATCTAATCATCAATAATAACTGAAAACAATATAATGATCATCATGGATGCATGAAATGTAAAATCTAAATTATCTCATCACATAACCTCTGAATCCATAGCATAATGTTTGATAGTGTCAAAACAATACCACTGATCCATCAATGTAAAGCTATTCTATCAAGGTCTGATAATAACAACAATGTCCAGAAAAGATGTGAATGAGGGTAGGCACTACATCCACCCCCCCTTGGGTTAGGCTTACTCCTAGAAGCCTACAAACAAGTAGGGATATAACTCCCTCAATCTAGCTGCATCCTCCCAAGTAGCTAAAGAATCATTAGTAGGGTCCCATTGGACCCTTACCTGCTCGATGGTTTGACCCCTGAGGGTCAACTCCCACTGCTCCAGAATATGAACCAGCTCCAAAGCTAGCTACCCGTCCTCTACTTGCAACGCATTCCAATCAAGAACATGTACAATATTAGGAATATACTGCTGAAGTACTTAAACATGGAAAACATCATGAATGCGAGCTAGGCTGGGCGGTAGAGCAAGACGGTAAGCAACCGGGCCAATCCTCTCCAAAATTTTGAATGGTCCCACAAAGCAAGGTGCTAGCTTAGAACCCTTTCCATATTGGATCAGACTCTTTCATTATGGCACTCTCAAGAAAACCTTATCACCCATAGCAAACTACTTATCAATCCTATGAGCATCGGCATACTTCTTCTACCTATCTTGTGCCGTAGTCAAATGCTCATGAATATGCACTACCTATTGCTCCATATCATGAAGCATCTTAGGTCCCAATAGGATGTGATCCTCAAGACTGTCCCAACTCAACGGTGTATGAAAAGGACGTCCATATAATGCCTGAAATGGTGCCATGCCAATAGAACTATGATACTTGTTGTTGTAAGCAAACTCCACTAAGTAGAGATAATCCTCCCAATGTGTCTGCCTATCCATCAAATACATCCATAACATATCCTCCAAAACTTGATTCACCCTCTCTATTTGACCATCAGTCTCTAGATGATATGCCAAACTGAAGTTTAACTGCGCTCCAAGCTCATGCTGCAACGATGTCTAGAATGTGGATGTGAATACAGGATCCCTGTCAGAAATGATCTTTCTAGGAATACCATGTAACCTCACAATATCACGCATAAAGACATTAGCTACAGAAGCTACAATGTAGGAAGACCTAATCACTAAAAAATGTGCCACCTTAGTCAACAGATCAATGATGACCATGATAGCATCATGACGTCGAACTGTCATAGGTAATCCTACAATGAAATCCATGGAGATAATATCCCACTTCCAAGAAGGAATGAGATTAGGCTACAAAAGTCCAGCTAGGTGCTGATGTTCTGCCTTAACTCTCTGACACTCAAGGCACCTAGCCACAAAATCAGCAATATCTCGCTTCATCCCAGACCAAAATAACAAATGTCTCAAATCAGCATGCATCTTCTTGACACCTGGATGTGCTGAGTAAGGTGTACGATGGGCTTCTTCTAGTATCAAGGTGTGAAGCTCATCCAAAAATGGCACATAAATCCTCGCCAAATGTCTCAAAAGACCATCTAACTCTTGAACATAACCTGCAAACTTACCATCCAATAATTTTCCTAAATCAATCTCTCTGCACGCTTCTTGATACCAGGAATCCATAGGAAGTGCCTAAAGAATTTGGCTCCTCAAATCCACACTAAGGGTCATCGATGATACTACATGTCTCCTATGACTCAAGGCATCCACCACCACATTCTCCTTACCCTAAATGTACTTAACCTCAAAATCATACTCACATAGAAACTCCATCCATCGCCTCTAGCGAGCATTCAAATTAGGTTGAGTAAAAATGTACTAAAGACTACGATGATCACTATGTAGCTCAAATCTATGCCCCAACAAGAAATGTCCCCACCTTGACAAAGCATGAACTACTGCTGCTAACTCAAGATCATGTGTAGGATAATTTAACTCATGATCCTTGAGCTTGCATGATTCATACCCAATCACGCGTCCATTCCTCATCAACACTGCCCCAATCCCTTCAAGAGAAGCATCTGTACATACCATGAAATCACCTTCTGGATCAAGTATAGCTAGAATCGGTGCACTGGTGAAAAGCTCCTTGAGCTTCTGGAAAGCTTCCTCACATTTCTCTATCCATACAAACTTCTTTCCTTTCCTTTGAAGAGAAGTGATAGGACGTGCTATCTGAGAGAAGTTCTGGACAAATCTACGATAATAACCAGCTAAAACCATGAAACTATGAATCTCTGACACATTAGTCAATGTCAGCCAATCTATTATCACTTGAATCTTTGTAGGATCCACTGAAATACCATCACCTAAAATAACATGTCCTAAATACTAAATCTTTGATTTGAAGAATTCTCACTTAGCTGCATTAGCATAAAGCTGATTGTCCCTTAAACACTGCAAAACCAACCGCAAGTGTTCCTCATGCTCCTTTTGAGTCTTAGAATACATCAATATGTCATCAAGAAACACGAGTACAAACCTATCCAGATAAGATCGAAACACACCATTCATCAAACTCATAAAAACCGATAGAGCATTAGTCAATCCAAAAGGTACCACTGTGAACTCATAATGCTTGTAATGAGTTCGAAAAGCAGTCTTGTAAATATCTGCTTCCTTAATGCAAAGCTGGTGGTATCCTGACTTAAGATCAATTTTGGAGAATACTGTAGCTCCCTTGATCTGATCAAATAAGTCATCAATCCTAGGTAAAGGATACCTATTCTTAATAGTCACCTTATTCAACTATCTATAGTCAATACAAAGGCGCAAAGAACCTTCTTTCTTCTTCACAAAGAGCACTGGAGCTCCCCATGGTGATACACTAGGTCAAATGCTCCCTTTGGCCAGAAGTTCCTCTAGCTGAAGATGTAGCTCACCCAATTCCTAAGATGTCATGTGATAAGGAGCTTTAGAGATAGGCTCTGCTCCAGGAATCAGATCAATGTCCCTCTTTGGAGGCATGCCTGGAATCTCACTTGGAAAAACATCTGCGTACTCCTGCAAAATCGGGTGATCTAAAGTCTCCCTCATGGGATCTTCTCCATCAAGATCATTTACCATAATAGCAAATATCTGACATTCCTTACGGAAACTTCACTTCAATTGCATAGCAAAAATCATCTGTAGAGATATAGGCCTCGGTATCCCAACTATCTGCACATCATTCCCTTGGTCATCTTGGCACACAATAATCTTCTTCCTGCAATCTATACTGGCTCTATGAGATCCAAGCCAGTCCATGCCTAAAACCACATCATAGGAACCAAGGGGTATGATTCGAAGATCCACTGTAGTATCAAAGCTTCCTAAGATAAGCCCACACTTATGAACTACAGAATATGTGGAGACCTTAATGCCTGAGGCTAGTTCCACTTGCCAACCATGATCTTGCTTCACCACATCCAGCTTACACTTAGAAACTATAGATGGTGAAATAAATGAATCTGTAGCTCCTAAATCAAACAATATTGAAAGAGATATACCTCTAATAGCACTTATGGTCTCAACCATTGTTCCTTGATGATCTGCCTGACGTTGATCAACTCCTGCAAAAAATCTATGAGCTCTACCTGCATCACCAACTATAGGCTCTGAAACGATAGGTCTAGGTCCTAAAAATTGAGGTGCTTGCTGAGGACACTGAGCTACATAATGTCCAATCTGACCACATGAAAAACATTTCATATTTTTGCCAGAACCTCTTCCCATAGGTGGTACATTTGATTGCTGGCGACTGTTCCTACTCACAAAAGACTGGCTACTCTGGGCTGGTTGATTGGACTAATTCTGTTTATTGCGTTGAGCATTATGGTTGTTCTTAGTGTTAGCACCTTTTCCACCACCTTGAGCTTGAGAATTTGATCCCTTCTATTGCTATGTCTGTTGAGACTATTGCTGATATTGTTTCCCCTTAGAGAAAGAAAACTTCTTGTTACCACCTAAATTATAGTTGCTTTTAGATCTTGATGCCGCTGGTGCTCCTACAAAACCACCTTGACCAAGGTTGACACTTTTGTCAACAAGGATAGTTCGATGCACCGCATCCTTGAGGTTTTTTGGCTCAAATACCTTGACACCCCCAATTATATGGTTGTTCAAACCCCTAATAAAGTGTTGTGTCAACTGAGCTGAATTTTCACTGAATCTTGAAAAAGACATGAGCTCATAAAACTTACGCTCATACTTGATCACTGACAAAGTGTACTGTTTGAGATTATGAAATTCATCAGCCCTTTTTTGTTTCCATTCCTCTGGTAGGAATCGTTCACAAAAACTCTCTAGGAATAACTCCCATGTAACACTACTCATATCAATTCCAACCTTCTTCTCCTCAATCGTCCACTAAGTGGCCCCAAAATTCTCTAAATTAGTGATTGCAAATCTTGCCTTAACATTTTTGTCGAACTCCTACATCGCAAAAATCCTGTCAAGGGAAATAAGCCACTACTCAGCCACATAACCAAAACCTTGCCCATTGAAAGGCTTAACCTTGGATCTTGAAAGATCCTTCATCTGAGTGGACACAATGGACCTCTGACGTTCCTTTTGAGGACTTCTAGATCTGGGTCTATGCTCTTATTTTGTCTAATGCACTTTAGGCTATTCTTGAACAGGAGGGAGACGTTCTAGAATAGTCTACATCATTTGTCTCAAACCGACCTCTTCAAACTCAGCTTGGTCCTCTCTACAACTCTCTTCCTGCTGCCTACTAGTGTGATGAACCTCCTTATAGCAATATCGTGAGAATGCTCGAAATAACAGAATACAAAGTGATAGCAGAACTCAGAATGAATCTACTGATCGCAGGCCACTTCGAGGGGGTAACCTCCTTTGAGCAAGCTCAATACAATAAATTCGTCCGTGCCCATCAAGGGCCTCAACCTATTCTTATATACTGAGTACGATCTAGAAAATTAATACTACCTATGCATGTGGGATAATAAAATATACTCACGGGACGACTTACAAAGCATATGCGTCCAACAACACTACTCTAACAAAATAAACAGAAGGAACACACAGGTTCCTAACATCCCCTCTCCCTTAGAAAAAAGCTTTGTCCTCAAAGCTTAAGGTGTGAAAATTGTTGTTGAATCTGAAGAAGGGGTTCCCAGGTAGCATCCTCTGGTTGCATGCCATGCCACTGAATCAAGACCTCAGAGATGGAGCGAGAGCAAAGCTGGCGAGTGCGCTGGTCAATGATTGCCACCGGCTCCAGGATAATGGATCCTTTCGTATCCATTTCAGGGAGAGTAGTTTGTGCTCTGACAGTGGTACCCAGAACTTTCTTTAGACAAGAAACATGAAAGACTGGATGAATGCGGGAAGAAGGAGGAAGTTCCAGTTTATAAGCAACTGAACCAATCTTCTGCAGAACCTTATAAGGCCCATAAAATTTTGGGGCCAGCTTATGACGCCCTTTCAGCTTTAGGGAGGATTGTTTGTATGGCTGTAGATGAAGAAAAACCATATCCCCAACTTGAAATGAGCGCTCAGAACGGTGTTGATCTGCTTGCTGTTTCATCCGATTACGGGCCATGTGAAGATTATCCTGTAAGGTACGAAGAATCTGATCCCTGCTGCGAAGAACTATGTCAACTGCCTGGACTGGTGAGCTGTTGGGAGTGTAGGGAAGGAGCACTGGAGGTGCCTGACCATAGACTGCTTCATATGGAGTCATTTTAGAGGCAGTGTGGTAAGAGGTATTGTACCACCATTCAGCTAAAGGGAGCCACTTGGCCCACTGATGTTGCTATTCGGAAGTGAAGCAACGAAGATAAGTTTCCAAGCATTTATTGACAATTTCAGTTTGACCATCAGTTTGTGGGTGATAGCCCGAACTCATCTTCAGTTTGGTGCCAGTTTTCTGAAACAGTTCAGTCCAAAAATGACTGGTAAAAATTGCATCACGATCAGAGACAATGGAAGAAGGGAGTCCATGAAGACGAAATATCTGGTCCATGAAGATTTGTGCAACAGAGGAGGCAGTATAGGGGTGGCTGAGGGCACAAAAATGACTATATTTCGAGAGACGATCAACCACAACCAAGATCACTGTCTTGCCACCGAATTTAGGAAGCCCTTCAATGAAATCCATAGAAATATCAGTCCAAATCCGTGTAGGGATGGGCAATGGTTCGAGCAAGCCAGGAAGGAGGGTCGTTTCACCCTTGTGGCGTTGGCAAGTATCACATTCAGCCACCATCTGTTGAATCGTCTGTTTCATCCCTTTCCAAAAGAAGTTTCTCCTTGCTCGCTCATAAGTTTTGAGGAAGCCTGAGTGCCCTGATGAAGGAGAAGCATGGAGTTCATAAAAAATAGCCTGATGTAGAGCTGGGTTCTGAGGAAGCACTAGCCGACCCTTGTATCGAAGAGAAGCACCATCCCAAGAGTAATGTGGTATAGCAGAAGGATTATTGGCTAGCTGGTGAATGATTTGAGATAAAGAAGAGTCACTGTCATAGCCCTGCTGAACAGACGCTAACCAATTGGGAATGGGCATAGAAATAGCGGAAAGGGAAGCTTGATTATCAAATGTGTGAGAAAGAGCATCTGCCACAATATTCTCCTTACCCTTCTTGTAGGTGATCTCATAATCATACCCCATGAGTTTGCTGACCCATTTCTGTTGTGTAGGAGAGGATACCCGTTGTTCCAGGAAGTATTTCAGACTTTGGTGATCGGTTCTGATGCAAAAATGACTCCCTAACAGGTATGGCCGCCACTTTTGTACAGCATGCAAAATAGCCATCATTTCTTTTTCATAAGTAGAGAGGGCTAGATTCTTACCAGAGAGGGCTTTGCTAGTGAATGCAATAGGATGGTCATCTTGCAGGAGAACAGCACCCAATCCATTGCCACAAGCATCACTCTCAATAGTGAAGGGTTTGGAAAAATCTGGCATCGCGAGAACAGGTGTACTGCACATAGCCTGTTTCAGTTGTTCAAATGCAGTCTCAGCAACAGGGGTCCAGGAGAAGGCATCCTTTTTTAACAGAGCTGTCAATGGTGCTGCAATTTTCCCGTAATCTTTGACAAACTTGCGGTAGTAGCCAGTCAACCCCAAAAAACCCTGAAGGCTCTTGAGAGTTTTAGGATGCGGCCAAGTTTTCATGGCATCTATTTTTGTAGGATCCACCCGCACTCCATGGTGTGCAACAATATGCCCGAGATACTCCACTTCCTCTTGGCCAAACACACATTTAGATAGTTTTGCATAGAGTTGATGATCAGAGAGAAGTTGCAAGACAAGCTCCAGATGATGGAGATGCTCAGCCCAAGTTTTGCTATATATGAGGATATCATCAAAGAAGACCAGAATGAATTTCCAGAGGTATGGTCGAAATATGTTATTCATCACTGCCTGAAATGTTGAAGGAGCATTCGTGAGGCCAAAGGGCATGACTAAAAATTCATAGTGACCATCATGTGTACGGAAGGCAGTTTTAGGTATATCCTCCTCATTAACCCGAATTTGATGATACCCAGAACGAAGATCTAACTTGGAGAAAAAATGAGCCCCATGAAGTTCATCAACAACTGGAATGGGAAACTTGTCCTTTATAGTGAGATGATTAAGTTCTCGGAAATCAATGCAGAGTCGCCATGACCCATCTTTTTTGCGAACAAGCAGAACTGGAGAAGAAAAGGAACTGGTACTAGGGAGAATAATACCTTGCTTCAGTAAGTCACGGACAAGTATCTCAATTTCGATCTTCTGATGAAATGGGTAGCAGTAGGGCCTGATGTTGGGCGGAACACTGCCAGGAAGGAGCTGAATATGGTGGTCCTCTGGACGAGAAGGAGGTAATCCCATAGGTTCAGCAAATACACCAGAATACTTGTCCAAAATGTGTTGGAGATCGGCAGGAGTGCTAGAGACTGCTGATGGCTGCATCTGAATGGAATGGAGCTGAGCGATGACACCATGTGAATTCTTCTTAAGAAGTTTTTCCATACGGTGTGAACTGATGATGCTGAGAGACCCTGGTTGTAAGCCTTTCAAAGTGTGTTGGTGCCCCTCAGCTGAAAACTGCATCCAAAGTTCAGCAAAATCCCAGAGAATGGGGCCAAGAGTGCGTAACCATTGGGCACCCAAAACCACATCACAGCCACCTAAGGGTAAGGCAAACATGTCAGAGCGCATGTTATAATCTCCAATAGAGAGACGCACATTGCGACATTTCCCTTTACAAGGTAAAGTGCCCCCATTGGCAATCATGACTTCAAAGCTAGAGCAGGGATGGATAAAGCAATCAGCCTGTTTGGCTATTCGTGGATCAATGAAGTTATGAGTGCTACCAGAATCAATGAGTATAGTAAGAGGGATCTTCTTGAAGAAACCCTGGACCCGCATGGTTTGTGGAGTAGTGACTCTTGCCAAAGCATGGACAGATATCTCTGGTGGAGCTTCTGGTGAAGGAGGTTCAGGCTGGTGAGGCTCAACCTCATCATCCACTGTTTCCTGAGCATCTACATATTCTTCAAGTTCCGGTGGAGAATCCACATCCAAGAGATAGAGCTTTTGCTGAACACATCTATGGCCCCGAGACCATTTCTCATCACAATTATAACAAAGCCCTTTGTCTCGCCTGACTCGCATCTCTGTTTCAGACAAGTGCTTGATCGGAGTAGTTCTGGGAGCTGGTATGACTGGAGGGTTGTGAGAACCTGTATTTTTGAATGGAACAAAATTAGATCTGGAGCGTTGTAGAGCACTAATCTTGTCTTCCGCTAACTTAGCCAACCCAAGGGCTTCCATCATTGTAGTAGGTCGAAACATTTTGACTTCTGAGCGAAGTGCATCCTTCAGACCACTGACAAAACAACTACGGAAGAATTCATCAAACAAGCCCTCTGTGTAATTAGCTAATTTTTCAAACTCTGTCTGGTATTCTCTTACAGTGCCTGTTTGACGCAGTTTAGTGAGTGCTCCTGTGAAATCATCAAAGGAACTAGGGCCAAAGCGCTCCAAAATGAGGGTGCACAATTCTCTCCACGTTGGGCCTACATTAGCCTTGATGTACCAACGGAACCATTGAAGAGCTTCATGTTCCAAATGAAAAGATGCAAGGGGGACTTTGTGGTTATCCAAAGTATTATGCAAGCTGAAATACTGCTCTGCCCTATAGATCCATCCAGTCGGATCAGAACCATCGAAGCGTGGAAAATCAAGCTTTGGTCCACGGAAATTGCCAGAAGAGGACCCAGTATCTCCTGAATGGTTTCGGCTCATGGCTGACTGCTGAAAGTTAAGACCCAGAATTTTGTCATCCAGATCTTGAAGTTTGGTTTTGAGGGATGCCATTTCCTCTTCCATGATTTTTGCTCCTGTACGCGTAACAACCATAAAGCAAGGTTTTTTTTTTTTTTTTTTTTTTTTTTTTTTTTTTTTTTTTTTTTGGAATGGGTAGAAGATGAGAAACAAAAACTTTTTTAGTTATGGCAAACTTGGATTTGGGTAAAACTCAGATAGGAAATGGGTGTTCGACAGGTGGTGGGAGACTATCTAGGGACAAGGGAGACAGAAAAATGAGGGTTTCAAGGGTAGGGAGGCGAAATGAGGCGAACAGTCCAAGAGGGATAAGGGAGCAAAATGAGGAATTGAATCTTGTGGCTCAGTTTGGTGGCGATTGGATGAGAGGTGAAAAAGATAGGGCAAACCCTAAAATTAGATAAATGAGGGATTTAGGGCTTTGATATGTAAAATTTGGGGTTGGGTCGCCAAGGAAGGAAGTATGCGAAATGATATTGCAGACATTCTGCGGAAGTATGAGCAGAAACAGAAAGCAAACACAAGAGATATTGCAGAGACAGAACAACTGAAAAGAGTTATTGCAATAACAAGAGATATTAGAAGTGAGAGGAACCTGAAGGCCATGACAGAAAAAAAAATTTGATGTAATTTCCACCCAGCGAGCCCAAGAGAGTGCTCTGATACCAGATGTGATGAACCTCCTTATAGCAATATCATGAGAATGCTCGAAATAACAGAATACAAAGTGATAGCAGAACTCAGAATGAATCTGCGATCATCGCAGGCCACTTCGAGGGGGTAACCTCCTTTGAGCAAGCTCAATACAATAAATTCGTCCATGCCCATCAAGGGCCTCAACCTATTCTTATATACTGAGTACGATCTAGAAAAGTAATACTACCTATGCATGTGGGATAATAAAATATACTCACGGGACGACTTACAAAGCATATGCGTCCAACAACACTACTCTAACAAAATAAACAGAAGGAACACACAGGTTCCTAACAACTAGAGTGCTCTTCCCTGCTCTCTACAGGAGTCGATCCCTCATGGGGAAAATCATGGACACTAATAGTTCTTCCACGATCACAACCTCTACCACAGCCTCTACCACTACCTCTAACAGAAGACCTAGTCCCAGATACCATCCTACAATAGTACAAGGTACTAAGTTCTGTTCTATGTTTAGGTTTTAAGTAAAATTTCCAATTTTGAAACTAAGTGTTGAAGTATGAAAAATATTCAAATAACAGTTTGAGTTCTATTTCAGTTCACCTATTTCAAGTTTGGAAAGATACACTTAATAGTTCATAGTTCTAGTTGTTCCAAAATACCCAGAGCTCCCAATGTAGAAACTTGGGCTCTGATACCAAATGTAATGCCCCGCCAAGGGATCTAACGAATTAACCTAGAATTTCACTAAGTTTAGTAGCATTTTTTTTTTAATGAAAGTAAACACCACATATAACTTATGCACAATAATGGAAGCAATAATAATGTTCATCTGAAAGTAAACATAACATACATAATAGATTACATCCTTTAAGATCCCTTAACATTGAATTACATACATGAAACCATCTAGAACAACATCCACATGAAAAAATAATGATAAGTCCAATGTTTATACATTAATTTTCAAATACTCAATCATCCACTATACATGTCACAGGGTATGACAAGCTCAAAAGAATATACATACATAGAATAAGTACATCATCCTATTCTAATCCATGATACATCAAAGTAGAGATAATCACATGATACACATGATACAACATCATAGAAAATATATACATCTATCATAAAGATCAAACATAATAAACTAAGTGCATGGTTCCTCTCAACCATTAATAGCATCATTAGACCATTGTGGATCCCAACCATCCCTCCATGCGTAACATTCCAAATCACCGAAGAGATCATCGGTATTACATAGTAGGAATGTCACTCCTAATATATATACAACGTCATATGTAGAAGTAATCTAACATGAAAAGTAAAGCATAAGATAATATCATCTAACATATGCTAATCATCAATGAAAAAGGATACATATCCACCATCATGAAGGATGCATCAGCCACAATGTCTCAATGAATCTCAAAATGATAAGAGTGGAAAATACACTACCACCCAACTGCGTGGTACCTAAGTGGTCCACTCCCACCGTGCTAAGGAGATAATCTCAAGTCCCAAACAGGCTATCAAAATCATATAACACATATCTCTATAAGTCCAGGAATCCTAAAAGTATACTAACTCAAGGTTCCAAACACAAAATCTGACATCTAATCCCAGAGGCACACAATGACATGTAGGAACCTACTATGCAAGTGGGAAAGTGTCATCGCAATTATCACGTACAAGTTACCCTGGTAGTTAGCTAAACTCCACGGGTCCATACTGATTTCATGCGGCCACTAGTACCCTCTCATACTGACGAGGCATACTATGGAATGCAAGGTCACAACCATGCGTCTCACTACTCCCATCCTAGCCTATACAAGCACTCAAGGCATGGGCGAGAACAAAACACTTATCCTTTTAGGTTCATTTAGTTAGTACTAGGTGTGAATGTTATCACTTATAATTCAACTTACAATGAGTTACCCTGGCAGCCTCTTAGGGCCCCGACCCCCATTGCAAGCCACTTCCTGTCACTACATGCAGATATCCTACCTTAATGCTCATGGAATCATAAATCTCAAAATCACAAAAGATAATCCATAAAATCATCAAATATGCATAAAAGCATCAAATCTCCATGAGCTAACATCCATAGAAAATCATGAACAAAACAACTCTCTATTGGCAACTGAAGTATCATTGGTAATCAAATATCCAATGGTTCTCAATAACCAAAATATATATCTCAATCATACTGATCGAAGACTCCAAAAATGGTTGAGTCAAACATGTCACAACATGACATCATCAAAAATAAATCCACATTACAGTCCCATCATGGTGACTAGAAAATAATTAAGGATAACTGATCAATGACCAAAATAATGGTTAAGTCAAGTGTCTCATGCATAAGAATCTCAACTATAACAATCAATAATCACAACCAATACATAGAGCATTCCATCACATAACCATGGTTGGGTTTATAAAGATCGAGATTAAAACATCATCATGTCTCCACAATCACATAACCCCCAAGCCTTTGGTAGATGTCCTATACTGGTCAACACTAGTCAACTCAAAACCCAAAACAATAGCTTAAAGAATACACAATGCAAATACATGTTTTGGTTTTACCAAGTTTACAACTTGAATTTAAATGTAGAGATCTCAGTTTAAGTTTCCAAGTTTGAAGAATAAATGGAGAAACAATTATATTGTTTTGGATAAATAAAAGTTTTCCTAAAAATCCATTTTCCAATTAATAACATTTGTTTGATACATTCCCCACCAAACTATCAATTCTTTATTTAATAATTTAAAACAATTAAATTATTAAATAGTTGAAAATTATTAAAGACTCACCTTTATGAAAATAAACCATCAATATAAGTCAATGATCAAATAATAATAACTTAAATTTAATTTATAAATAACATATTTGCATATTATATATATATATATATATATATATATATATATAGATATATATATATATACACACACACATACATACATACATATGTAAATATATTAATATGTTTTCATAAAATTGGTTTAACAATTTCGATTGACGCCATATTATATAGCAATGTGAATCAATTGTTTATAAACATTTCAACATAACATTTTTTTTTTGCATAACATTAACATCAATTAACTCCCCCCAAACTCTTGCTGCGGTACGCAGTACCTACGATTGTAGGCACTGCTCTGACAGCGGGTATGTAGTACCCCTGTTGCTGTAGACCTGCGACGGTATGTCTCTGCCTTCCGCAAGCGTGGGGTACGAATCGTGCCCACGACATTTTAATATATACTTGTTTCATGCAATATGAATTGCAATGTGATTTATTAAATTTTCCACTGCGATTTATCAATCGCTCAATTCGGTGCTTTATATATAAATATACATAGGTATATGTATATATATATATATATATATATATATATATATATCAGTATATATATATATATATATGTGTATGTATGTATGTATGTATGTATGTATGTATATATTCAAATTTTATAATAGCTCCATAATAAATGTATACATACATATATATATATATATATATATATATTTATATGTATATGTATATGTATATGTATATGTATGCAGATCTAAATATATAACCATGTATGTTTTTTTTCCACAAAGATTATATCTACAATTAAGAATAAAATATTTGCATTATAGAATGCATATAAAATTCTCCAATAAAATTAATCTACCCATATTGAGAATGCATATAAATATGAAACTTCTTAGAAGACATATGGAAGACATGAAGAAGACAGGGAATGTGTGATGCGAAAATAGCATAAGTAAAATCACAAGAATCTACCTGAATTCTAATTCTAAATCGCTCTTCCTCAGAAAATCCGTAGAGCAAGCTCCTCCCTTCTTCAGAATTCTTGAGTCCTCCAATGCTCCAATTTCTCTCCCAATGCTATGTCCAAGCTTCTATGAATGCCTGAATATAAAGAGCTTTCAGAAAACATCTAGAATGCTTCTAGAAACAGCTGGAAGGTGTCACCAACTAAGCATGGGTCTTTTCCAACCTTCAAGATGAGCCATAGGGTTGTAGACACCATGTCCTTAATTGATGCGCTAACCCCCGTGTTGTTGACACATGAGAAATAGAGAAGTGTGTTAATTCCCATGCAAGCTTATAACTCCAATTTACTTTTTATATAATTTCTATTTAAATATTTATAACTTTCATTTTAACTTTATAACTTTTATTATTATTATTTATCACTTTATTATTATTTTATTACTATTATTAATTTTAATTTCTAATTTTCTTTTATTCAATTCATTTTCTTCAATAATTCACATTTAATTAATTACCATCAAAATATCAAATAACATGATATTTTAATATTAATTTCCTCAAATAATTAATTTATTAATTAAATCTATTTATTAAGACTTAATTAATAGAAAATTCACCATAGACCTCCAAGATAAAATATGAAAACCCATCATAGAGCAAATCACTCAAAATCAGTCTAAAGGGTTAAAAATCACGAATTATGTCATCCGACACATTCAATGGGTAAAATATCCAGATACTTGTCTTACCTCACTAGGACAATTGGTTTAAGGGTTTGGATTTGGACTTGAAAATTTATCTCCCTTCTCTTATCATTGAGATAGTATAATAGGGTATGCTCATCCTGGAAATTCAGAGAAGTCGATACCCGATACCTGCAACCTGCAGAAAAACCATGCATGTACATATAATATATATAATGCTAAGCTAAACAGACAATGGCAGGAAGTGGTGCATCGTGTAGATCCTGACTAAGTAGGTGACTATGACTCCCTTCCTTAACCACATTAGAAACACCATACAATAAGAAAACACACACATCATACACATGCAAGTATGGGGTAAGTATCTATAATAAAGCACATAAGATAATTAACCATCCATCTAATCATCAATAATAACTAAAAACAATATAATGATCATCATGTATGCATGAAATGTAAAATCTAAATGATCTCATCACATAACCTTTGAATCCATAACATAATGTCTGATAGTGTCAAAACAATACCACTGATCCATCAACGTAAAACTAGTCTATCAAGGTCTGATAATAACAACAATGTCCAGAAAAGATGTGAACGAGAGTAGGCACTACACATCAAAAAGAAAGATGCATGACCCCACCTACAACTTCACAAAATTTTGTAACCAACAAAAAACAAAATCCATGGAGCTCCAAAAAGCTCAGGAAAACTATGCACATGCACTTCTTGGAAAGATGGAAAATCCTACTCTACTATGTACAAATATCTATAGCAAAATGATGAAAGAAAGCCATTAATTGGCTTGTTAAAGTAGCTACCCTTCCTCACAAGCTGGTTTCTTCTCCCACGTACATGGGCAACTAGATAGATTAGCAAGTATGACAAGCATACTACTCTACATTGAAATATCTTACCAATGCTGAGCAAAATGAAGCTTTCCAACATAGGGACATTTTCTTCTTAACAAAGACATCCTTCTCCTTGTTATCTTCACCCTCATGCTCAAAAATAAGCATGACCGATGAAAACTATTTGATTTTTTGAAGAGCTAGATACCTGATGGGGCATCCTCTTGATGGCACTAGGTCTAAGAAATAAATCTTCAACATGTTGTGCTCTACAATAGTGATATCCAACTAGTTTGGAAGTGGCTCCATATCCTTTTGGGAAGAAATAATCTCTACATCTTCTTCATGTTGCTCATGAACCTCCTCCAAAAATAAGCATGACCGATGAAAACTATTTGATTTTTTGAAGAGCTAGATACCTGATGGGGCATCCTCTTGATGGCACTAGGTCTAAGAAATAAATCTTCAACATGTTGTGCTCTACAATAGTGATATCCAACTAGTTTGGAAGTGGCTCCATATCCTTTTGGGAAGAAATAATCTCTACATCTTCTTCATGTTGCTCATGAACCTCCTCCTTAGGAGCTACTGGTATGGTGTGGCTCTTCATTTCCTATTACTATAGGTCATGATCCTCTGATAAAGGGGAAGATTGCTTAATGTCGATGGATGAAAAAAACCTCTGCATCTCATCAAAGAAATTGTCTTCATCAGAGTCCTCTTGCTCAGCTATATAAAAATGCATAGGTTGAGGGAAAACCTAGTGCACATCAGCATGTTCTTCCTCAAGGATGAACCTATCCTTAAGTCTCTCATTTCCATCCTCCATATCATAGAGGACTATCTACTACAACAAATGATTTTGTTCTTGGTTGGCTTGCAATAGATCCTCATTTTCTTCTAAAGCCTCAAAAGCCATGATTTTTTCCTCAAAAGAAGGAACAACCTCCTTTTCTTATTCTTCCTCTAAAAAGGAGGGAATATCTTTAAATAAGAGGATTAGATGATCTTCCTCTTTCTCAACTGCTACCTCTTTTTTCTCCTCAATAAGCTGTAACTCCTCCCATGGTAGTTCTTTGGGCTTTTCTTCACTCTCCCAAAATTCCATGGATGGATCATCAGAAGTCCATATGACTAGTCCATCCTCAAAGAGTGAAATGGTGATAAGTATTGAAGGCTCATGGAGCTATCTTTTTCATATAGGGATTAGAGAAGTTACAACAATAGGCTCTTGTAATGGAAGGGGCTTCTTGAAGCTTGGGATGACATGCCTCTACTTCTTTGGTCTAAAAATGGGCTGACTAGAGCATTGTTTCATCTTCTTTTGTTGCATCATTTTTTCTTTCAAGCTTCTCCTCATAATTTATCTATCTCTCCCTTTCTTGTTGTTGTTGTTGGAGATAGTGTAATGCCCACCAAGGGATCCAAAGAATTAACCTAAAGTTTTACTAAGTTTGGTAGCATTTTTTTTTTTATAAATATGAAAGTAACACCATTTACAACATACACATGATAATCAAAGCAATAACATTGATAAACTAAAAGTAAACATAAACATACATAACAAGTTACATTATTTAAGGATCCTTAACGTTGAATCACATCTAACATAACTAATTATGTTTCCATCTAATACTACATCCACATGAAATAATAATGAAAGGTCCAATGTTCATTAATTACATTTCCAATTGCACAATCATCCACTGTACATGCCACAGGGTATGAAAGGCTTAAAAGAATATACATCCGTATAAATTAAGTACATCATCCTACTAACTCTAATCTATGATGCAATAACATAAATGAAACTACATGTCATACATGATACATCATCATAGAAGATATAAAACATCCATCATAAAAGATAACCATATATCATCAAACATTATTAACTAAGTGCATGGTTCCTCCCAACCATAAATAGCATCCTTAGACCATCGTGGGCCCTAGCCATCCCTCTACGCATAACATCCCAAATCATCAAAGAGATCATCGGTATTAACATAGTAGGAATGTCACTCCTAAATCATACTACATCATATGCAGAAAGAAATCTAACATGTAAAGTAAAGCATAAAATCATATGCAAATCATCAATGTAAGGATACATGTCCACCATCATAATCTATGAAAATAATGAAGATAGATGCCAACAAGGAATACATCAGCCATGATGTCTCAAATGGATCTCATATGGTAAGAGTGATAAAGCACTACCACCCGACCGCGTGAAACCTAAATGGTCCACTCCCACCATGATGAGGAGATAATCTCAAGTCCCAAATAGGTTATCAAATCACATAGCACAAATACTCTCTAAGTCCAAGAATCCTAAAAGTATACTAACTCCAAGATTCCAATCACAAATCGACATCTAATCCCAAAGGCACAACAAAGACATGTAGGAAACCTACTATGCAAGCGAAAAATTGTCATTTCACGGATCACACTAGAGTTATTGTGGCAGTCTCTCAATAGACCCCAGCCCCCTAGTGATCCCTGTGCAGCCACTAGTATCCTCTTATACAGACAAGGCATACTACAGAATGCAAGGTTGCAACCAAGCATTCTCTCTACTCCCATCCTAGTTTGTACTAGCACTTGAGGCATGGGCGAGAACATACAATTATCTTATCAGGTTCATTTAATCCCCATTTAGTGTAAATGTTTTCACTTATTAAAACAACTTACAATGAGTTACCTTGGTAGCCACTTAAGGCCTCGACCCCCATTGCAAGCCACTTCTCGACACTACAAATAGATAACCTACCCTAAGCTCATGGAATCATAAATCACAAAATCACCACAGTCCTATACAAACGACTGGAAAAATACCAAAAGAATAATCCATAATAAGAGCATTAAATCTCCATGAGCACATGAAAAGCATCCATAGATAATCATGACCAAAACAGTTCTCTATTGGAAACTGAAGGTATCACTGATAATTAAAAGTATCCATTGGTTCTCAATAACTAAAATATATCTCAAAATCATATTGATCGAAGACTCCAAAATGGTTGAGTCAAAACATGTCACAAAATGACATCATCAAAAAATAACTAAACACTTCAATCCCATCATGGCAACTAGAAAGTAATCCAAGGATAACTAATTGATGACTCAAAAAGGGTTAAGTCAAGTGTCTCACATACATATAACTTAGCTTTACACATGAAGGCTGAAAAGCAATAACAATCAGTAAATACAAACATCTCATAGAGCATACCATCACATTACCTATTGGAATTATAGATGAAGTAACTAAGAGGGGAGGGGTGAATCAGTTACCAAAAAAAAAATTCCAAAAATATCTTAGATGTCTATAATGCTTACTTACTATTGATACTTGATAAATAGTGCAAGAATACTATAACTCGGTAGGTTAACTAGTTATTGATCATCTAGCATTCATAGTTATTAATATGCATGAAAAGGTTAAATAAATGAACACAATAGAGACTAGATTTAATGTGGAAACCCAATATGGGAAAAACCACCAAGTAACTAGTCACCAATTTTCACTCTTCTGAAGTGAGCCCTGTTAGAAGCCAACCCTGTTAAAGGTTACAATACACACTATTAGGTGTGACCTTGTTAGAGGATTTAATCACCCTGTTAGGAGTGGCCTAGTTAGAGGTCTTTAGAACAATTCAACTTAACGATCAACTTGTTAGAGGATTTACAAAATGGCTATTAAACTAACTCTATAAAGAGATTCTAGATTCACTGTTACAATGATTAGAAAGAAACAATGAAGTGACCTGAATGATATGAAACTTATCTTTTTCTGATTATAGATCTCTATTCTTCTTTACTGGATCCTTACTGATCGAATACTACTTTGCAGCTCCTTTAGTATATCTAATCCTTCATCAGAATTTCTCAATATTCACTTATTCCATCCTCATCCATATATTTACACACCCTTTTTTAAAAAAAAATTCACAACTTGAACATCTATATATATACCTTTTAAATTATCAAGTCGGCTCAAATATAAGTTACAACAACTAAAAAAATCATTACATCAGTCGACTACATTTATTGCACAAAAAAATTGAACTCAATATCAAAAAAATAAAATCCTTTGTTGGCTGACCTAGCTTGATAACCACTGCTCTTGAATGGTTTTCTAGTGTTAACCAAGTGAAGCTTGGTAAACACTACAAACCCTGTAAAATCCTTTGGAGACCGAGTGAACTCGGTTAGCACTGACCTTCTTTTTCTGACCTTGTGAGCTCAGTAGAAGCTAGCTTTTTGCCACATTTCCTTTGATGACTGAGTGAGCTTGGTAGAAATTAAGTTTTCTTTGTTAACCTTAAGAGCTCGATTAACACTAACTTTCTACTACAAAAATCCTTTGATGCCTGAGTGAGCTCAGTAGATATTAACTTTTTTTCGCTAACCTTGGGAGCTTGGTTAATACTAACTTTCTGCTACAAAATCCTTTGATGCCTGAGTGAGCTTGGTAGACATTAACTTTTATGTGTAATATTTAGGAACATTTGGTAGACATTGTAAATTGCTTTGTTGATCATCTAAGCTCGATAGATTCTGTCTGATGACTGATATAACATTTGTGTAATATCAAAGACAATACACAGTTAACAATTGTATCCAACAATCTTCCTCTTTGGCATTGATGGCAACACAACATGTCATAGTAGAATAAAATTTGAAAACAAGTCTAACAAGTCGTTTTCTTCAAAAAAACTTTCTCTATTAGATAGCAAACTCTCCCTCTTTCAGTAATCTCCCTTTGTGAAGGAATTACAACTCTTCCTCTCAAACAAATTTCAGAAGGATATGATAGTAAAACTCTCCCTCTTTGACAACACATGCCAAAGACAACAAAACTCAAATGAATTTTAATGTACCTTTAGTACTGATTTATATGCAATATTTCCTAATTATGCTGCATCAACTAATAGATCTTCAACTTGGTATGTGTTGATGCATCACTAAAACTTCATTTTGGTGAACTTCAGATAGGGGAGTGACCCCTAACTTACCTCTTAGATACAAGAATGCATCCTTAGGTAATGACTTTGTGAATATGTCAGCAATTTGTTCCTTTTTATGGACATATTCCAATTTGATCTTCTTATCTTGCACCAATGACAAAATAATATTTTATTGTAATGTGCTTGGTTTTGGAATGCATCACTGGATTCTTAGATATGTTGATTGCACTTGTATTATCACAGAACATAACAACTAGTTCTTTGATTTCCACCCTCATGCCTTCCAACAACTATTTAAACCAAACAATATTAGAATAGTTCACTACTGCAGAAACATACTCTACCTCTTGGGATGTACAATTCTACTTTTTCCTTGTCCAAGAAACCAACCTCTTTCCAAGAAAGAATGCTCCTCCACTTGTACTTTTTCTGTCATCAAAGTTTCCTGCCCAATCAACATTAGTAAACACTTTCAAATCTAGATTACCTCCAAATTTGTACCATAAACCATAATCTTTAGTTCCTTTCAAATATCTCATTATTCTTTTGATTACCATCATGTGATTTTCTCTTGGTTTTGCTGAAAATCTTGCTACAATACCAACTGCAAGGGCAATATCTGGCCTAGTATGAACTACATACTGCAATTTTCCAATCATAGATCTATACAATATTTGATCTACTTCTTTTGATTCATCTTCCTTGGTAAGTTTTAATCTAGTACACATAGGAGTCCCAACTGGTTTACAATCTTCCATACCAAAAATTTTCAATATCTCCTTGATGTATTTTGATTGAGTGATGTAGATACCATTTTTATTCTGCTAAATTTGAAGACCAACAAAGAATTTGATTTCACCAAACATAAACATTTCAAATTCCTTGTTCATTTTCTTTGAAAATTCTTTGCAAATATCATCATTCCCTGTGAAAATAGTATCATCTACAAATATTTCTACCAAGATAATCTTATTATCTGGCCCTTTATATACAAGCTATTGTTATCATTAGTTCTTTGAAAACTAATCTGAATAAGATATTTATGCAATCTTTTATACCATGCTCTAGGGGCTTGTTTTAGACCATAAAATGCCTTGTGTAATTTGCAGACCATGTTCTTCTTATCTAGATCAACAAAACCTTTAGGTTGTACAATGTAAACTTCTTCATCTAGTATACCATTGGGGAATGTTGACTTGACATCCATCTGATAAAATTTAAATCTTTTGTGAGCAACATATGCAAGCAAGGTTCTGACTCCTTCCAATCTTGCAACAAGAGCAAAAGTTTCTCCATTTTCTATTCTTTTTTCTTGAGCATATCCTTTGCATACTAGTCTAGCTTTGTTTCTTGATACCTTACCATCTTCAGTCAACTTGTTTCTAAATATCCACTTAGTTCCAATCACATTTTTATCTTTAGGCTTGGGTACAAGAGTCCATGTCTTTTTTTCTCTATCTACTCTATCTCTTCATTCATAGCCTCAATCCAACTATCATTTCCCAATGCAACTTTGATATTTCTAGTTCAAAATCAGCAAGTAAATAAGTACCTTTTAACTTACTTCATCTCATGGTTCCTTTAGATTTGTCTCCAATGATCTGATCTGCTGAATGATGTCTCCTGACATAATTTGCTAATACAGGTTCCTTGCCTTTTGAATGAATTTCATTGTTATCCTCTTGCACTTCAACTTTAGGTTCTTATTGTTCTGGCTCGGTAGATATTAGTTTGGGTCCTTCAGACTTGGTAGACACTTGCTTGATAGCATCTGAATTTAACTTGGGTTATAGTAGCTCGATTTGAACTTCCTGTAACACGGTTACTAATGACTTGGGAGTAGAAGATTCTTGATTGACTGGTAGTATATCAGGTTCAATGAAAACAAACCTTCTATAATCTTCTAGTTCCCTTTTGCTTTCTTCTTCAGTCCTTTCTACAAACTCATCAACTTTCACATGCACACTTTCTATGACTTTGTAAGTAGACAAGTTCAAACATCTATATGTTTTACTTTTACAAGAGTATCCCAAAAATATTCCTTCATCATTTTTCACATCAAATTTTCCTTTTCTAGATTGTTTCAAAATGTAACATTTACTTCCAAATACTTATAGATAACTTACATTAGGTTTATAGCCATACCATAGCTCATAGGGGGTTTTAAATGAGTCCTTTTTTAGCTATACTTGGTTCAAGGTATGAACTGCATTGCTGATAGCTTCCTTCTAGTATTTGATAGCAATGCTCTTTTCAATCATTAAGGTTCTTGCACAATCCATGATAGATCTATTCCTCCTTTCAACTATTCCTTTTTGCTCAGGAGTTTCAGGGGTTGATACCTATCTTTTAATTCCTCTTTCAATGCAAAAGTTATTGAACTCATGTGAAATGAATTCTCCACCTCTGTCTGACCTCAAGCATTTCAATATTTTCCCTATTTTCTTTTCTACTCTGGCCAAATACCATTTGAATTTCTCAAATGCTTCTATTTTGTTCCTTAGATACATGACAATCATCATTCTTGAGTAATTATCAAAAAAAAGAATGAAGAACTTTTCTCCAGTATAGCTTTCAATTCCAATGGGTCTACATATATCAGTATGCACAATTTCTAATATATCTTTAGACTGGTAGTTTTTACTTTTAAAACTAGTCTTTCTAATTTTACCAATCTAAAAATTCTTGCATAGACTGACCTTAGGTTTCTTTATGTTAGGAATGCTTCTTACTATCTTGAATTTTCTTATCTTTACCAAATTATCAAAATTGACATGACACAACCTTTAATGCCATAACCAACTTTCTTCAACTTGAGCAAGAAAACATGAACATTCACCTAGTTCAAGATAGAACAAGTTACCTTTAGTTTGAGTGCCTAATCCAATCAGCTTTCCTTGGCCATCCAACAATCTTTCTTTTCCATGCATGAATTCTACTTTGAATCCATTATTGAGTAGTTGTGCCATGCTCAAAAAATTATGCTTTAGTCCTTCAACCCAATAGGCATTATCACATATAAGTTCTTTGGTTAGAGAGATTCTTCCTCTTCCTTTTATGTAATGAGGCTCATTATTACCAAACCTTACACTACCACCATCATAGTCTTCAAAATGTTCAAACTTTGTTTTATCACCAGTCATGTGATGAGAACAACCACTATCTATGATCCATGTATCATTTTTGCTCATATGGGAAATGAGTGCCATTTTCTCATCATTATTAAACTCATCTTTCACAACAATGTAAAATTTTTTTATCTTCTTCTTCATCATTAGAATCATTAGAATCTTTAGCTATAAAACATGTTTTCTTACGTTTATCCTTGAATGATTTGAAGTCTTTCTTGCCATTGTACTTGTAACCTTTCTTCTCATCTTTGTTCTACTTGTTTGGGCACCTAGCAAAAATATGACCAACTTCTCCACATGAAAAATAGATTAAAGGAAATTTACCTTTATATTTTCCTCTACCTCTAGAATATTTCCTTGCTAGTAGAGCTTCAATCACCTCAAGATCACTGTCTAAACTTTGGTCTAATTCATCTTCACTTTCTAACTGAGATTCTTTTTTATTTTTCTTTTTCTCCTTGAGTGAAAGCTTGGCCTCAAATGCTGATTCAACGTTCTTGGAAGCTGGAACATAGTTGTCAAAGTTGTCTAGTTCAAATGTAGTTAATCTTCCAACTATGGCCTCTAGATTTATCTTATGATTTGCTTCACAACTTCTTTCTTGAATTGCAAAGACTCTAATTGCATAAATGGGGTAGTAATGTTCTAATAGCTTTACTTATAAGTGTCTGCTCCTTGATATCTCCTCCAAATTCTTTGATTGCACTAACACATGCTTTGACTGTTTCAACATATTTGGCAATGTTTTCATCCTTTCTCATTTTCATTTGATCAAACTATCCTCTTAGACTTTTTGCTTTGGCTCTTCTTACATTATCATCTCCTCCATAGATTTCTTTTAGATTTTCCCACATTTCAAAGGTAGATTTGTAGTCCTTGATATCATCAAATTCTTCATAACTTAGAGCAGATGATATATCTATCATCATAATGTTGTGGGTCTTCTTTTCAGCAATATCATTGATAGATAGTGTACCAGCTGGTTCTACATATTTTTCATCAAGGTATTTTAGTCATGTATCTCCAATAGAAGCTAGATGAAGTCTCATCAACCCTTGCCATGCTGAGAAGTTGCCCCTATTAAGTCTTGGAATTTCCCTCTTATAAGACATCCTGATCTTTGGCTTAGATCTTTGAAATCTTATCCTATAAGAACCAAAAGCTCTGATACCAATTTTTGGAAATATAGATGAAGTAACTGAGGGGGAGGGGTGAATCAGTTACCACAAAAATAATTTCAAAAATCCCTTAGATGTCTATAATGCTTACTTGCTGCTGATACTCGATAAATAGTGTAGGAATACTATAACTCAGTAGGTTAACTAGTTACTGATCATCTAGCATTCATAGTTATTAATATGTATGCAAAGGTTAAATAAATGAACACAAGAGACACCCGATTTAACGTGAAAACTCGATATGAGAAAAACCAACAAGTAACTAGTCACCAATTTTCACTCTTCTGAAGTGAGCCCTGCTAGGAGCCAACCCTGTTAAAGGTTACAATACACACTATTAGGTGTGACCTTGTTAGAGGATTTAATCATCTTGTTAGAAGTGGCCTAGTTAGAAGTCTTTAGAACAATTCAACTAAACTGTTAACTTGTTAGAGGATTTACAAAATGGTTGTTAAACCAACTCTATAAAGAGATTCTGGATTCACTATTACAATGATCAGAAAGCAACAATGAAGTGACTTGAATGATATGCAACTTATCTTTTGTTGATTACAGATCTCTGTTCTGCTTTAGTGGATCCTTACTGATCGAATACTACTTTGTAACTCCTCTAGGATATCTAATCCTTCATCAGAATTTTCTCAATATTCACTTATTCCATCCTCATCCATATATTTACACACCCTTTTTTTTTTAATTCACAACTTGAACATCTATATATATACCTTTCAGAATATCAAGTTAGCTCAAATATAAGATACAACAACTGAAAAAATCATTACATCAATTGGCTACATTTATTGCATGAAACAATTGAACTTAATATTAAAACAATAAAATCCTTCACTGGCCAACCTAGCTCGGTAACCACTGCTCCTGAATGGTTTTCTAGTGCTAACCAAGTGAAGCTTCGTAAACACTACAAACCCTACAAAAATCCTTTGGAGATCGAGTGAACTCGGTTAGCACTAACCTTCCTTTGCTAACCTTGTGAGCTCAGTAGAAGCTAGCTTTCTACCACATTTCTTTTGATGACTGAGTGAGCTTGGTAGACATTAACTTTTCTTTGTTAACCTTGGGAGCTCGGTTGACACTAACTTTTTGCTACAAAAATCCTTTAATGCTCGAGTGAGCTCGGTAGACATTAACTTTTCTTCATTAACCTTGGGAGCTCGGTTAATACTAACTTTCTGCTATGAAATCCTTTGTTGCCCGAGTGAGCTCGGTAGACATTAACCTTTCTGTGTAATGTTTAGGAACATTCAGTAGACACTGTAAATTGCTTTTTTGATCATCTGAGCTTGGTAGACTCTGTCTGATGACTGATATGACATTTTTGTAACATCAAAGACAATACACAATTAACAATTTTATTCAACAATTACCATGGTTGGGTTTATAAAGATCGAGAAGACATTATCATGACATCACAATCATAACCCCCAAGCCTCTAGTAGACATCTTATAACTAGTCAACACTAGTCAACCCAAAAATCCTAAACAAGAAGCATAGAGAAAACACAATGCAAGCACATGTTTTGGTTTACTAAAATGACATAGTTGAATAAAGTGTGGAGTTCTAGTTTTCTGTTTGCTAGTATACGTCAAGTGTATAGGTTCTTCATTTAATCTCCTTGTCAACATAGAATTATCCCTCCATAATTTTCTAAAATAGTCAAAAGATAATTATTCTTAAAGTAATTCCCATTGACTTTTTATAAAATCATTATTTTACTAAAATCAATGTTACTAATAATAGAACTCCAAGAAGTGTCTCCCATTATTCAAATTATTAGAATGCAACTTATCAACTTTGAAATATAAGGTTTGCAATTAACAATAATCATATTATTTAAAACACCATTGTCTAACTTATTAAATTTAATTAATTTTACAATTAATTAATTTCTACATAGCTATATTAATAACTCCATTAACATTTAAATTAATAGTTTAATAATAATTTGTTAATAACTAATAACAAGTTATATTAAATTAAATACAAATTCTCCATAACCCATCAATATATTAAGATGTTTTTAAGAGTATATTATATATACAATATTTGAATAAGACCCCCATCATTTTCCAATAAAACACATAGAAAATTCAATAGATCAATTAAAAACTCAATAAAAGCAATTGCAAATTTCCTCTAAATTACATTTCAATCTTATTTATATTAATAACTAAAATATTATAAAATAATTAATCATTAAGGAAATAATCCATTAATAAAATTTTATTTATAATAATATATTAATTAATATTATATAAAATTTAATATTATATAATAATTTAATAAAATATAATAATTAATATTTAAAAGTTATTAACATTTAATAATTTAAATAATGTCAATATTCAATATGAATAACTTGATTATGTATATAATTTAAATTATAAAAGAATCGATTTATATTCAATATTAATATATTGAATATCATTATTCATAAAAAAACTTAAGACAACTTGCGTATAATATTATGTCTGCAAATGTAGACACGGGTTTCAAAGCATTGTACCCACCCTGCGATCAAAACTCATATTACTATTGTTTTATAAACAATTTTTATGTGATTTTTAAATTGATGGCTGGCATAAAAAAAACCGTGCCCTTCCTGTGACTGTTGTTGCGATACAAATGTGGCTGTGCACTGATGGTTGTTGCCGCAGTCGTAGGTATAGCTACATCAGTAGTCTGTAGCCAGCGTAAATAAAAGGAAAAAGAGGTGGGGTGAAACCCTTGCCCCCCAATACATTTGTTATTATATTTTTTTTAATAAACATTTTTATTAAACGTCTGGCCCATTATGCGATTCGGCTTTATTTTTAATAATAATTTTATTTATACATTCCTCCCACTATTTTTAATACGCAGTGTTTTAATTTATATATATATATATATATATATATATATATATATATATATATATATATATATATATATATATCTGTATATATATGTATATGTATATGTATATGTATTTATGTGTATGTGTATGTGTATGTGTATATGTATATGTATATATATGTATATACATATACATATATATATATATGTATATTTATATGTGTATGTGTATGTGTATGTGTATACATACACATACACATACACATACATACATACATACATACATACATATATATCTATGTATATATATATATACGCAGATTGTTAATAAGTCCTACAACATTTTAAATATATATATATATATATATTTATATATATATATATATTTAAAAGAAAATATTTATAATAATGCTTGCGAGCATAAACATAATTTTTAAACGAATAGGGCTTTTCAATTCTATAAATTAAGAATTTCTCTTTAATATTAATCTTTAGATTTTCCTATTAATCCTTCTAATAGGTTCGTCCATACGCATCTGAAAACCCTAGCCCCATAGATTCCTCAGATCTAAGCATATGAAAATTTCTTATATGGAATTTAATTACCCATGACAAATGCATAGAACCAAGATATGCAAATCCTCAGAAAGTATTCAGAAGACACAAAGAAGACAGTTAGTGCAAGAAGCGAAATATCATAAGCAAAAATCACAAGTGTCTACCTGGACACTGATGCCAAATCCCTTCTCCTCAAAATCCGCAAAGCAAGCTCCTTCCTTCTCCTACATTCCGGGGTCATCCAAACATGCTTTCCAAATGCTCCCCCTAAGCTTCTAGGAGTGCCTCAATATAAAGAACTCTCAAGAAGCACCTAGAATGTCACTAGAAACAACCAAAAGGTGTTGACAACTAAGCATGAGACTTTTCCAACCTTCTAGATGAGTCACAAGGTTGTAGACACCATGTTCTTAATTTGTGTGCTAACTCCTGTGTTGTTGACAACACGTGCATAATTAGAGTACAAACTCCTGTGTTGTCAACATGAAAACTCATGAGAGTTCGCATACTCCTATGTGAATGAATATAATTCACATAAATTTATTTAATATTTGCTTTATTTATTTTTACTAATTTATTAATTTTTAAAAAAAAATCCCATGCACTCACTTTAATAAATCCACTTGTTCTATCTTAATTTATTTATATTTTAATCACATGCACACATCATGCAATCTAGAATCTTTTAATAATTTTAATATCTTTCCACTTTTAAATTTATTTTTGAAACTTAATTGATAAATATTTATTAACTTAAATAAATATTATCACATTCCAACTTTAAAATTATAACTTTTATCTTCAAATTCAATTATTTTATTTAATTAATTTCCTAATTAATTAAATAAAATAAATATCATATTAATTTTCCATTAAATTAAACCATTAATTAAATATTTTAATTAGGCTTAATTAATAGAAAATACACTAAAGACTCATAAAGTAAAATACAAAAAACCCATTATAGAAAAACACATACAAAATCAAACCAAAAGGGTTAATATCATGAATTACGTCATATGACGCATTCAGAGGGTACTCAACTCAAATACTTGTCGTAATTTCCAATTAGGACAAATGGCTTAAAGGGTTGGGATTTGGACTTGAGAATTTATCTCCCCTCTCTTACCACTGAGATAATGCGATAGGGTACGCTCATCTTGGCAATTCAGGGAAGTCGATACCCGGTACCTACAACCTACATCAAATCCATGCATGTACATACACAATATATACTAAATAGGCAATGGTAGGAAGTGGTGCATCGTGTAGATCTCAACTAGCAGGTGACTACGACTCCCTTCCTTAACCGCATTAGAAATGCCATACAGAAAGAAAACAAACATTCACACCATACACATGCAAGTATGGGGTAAGTATCCATAAGAAAACACACAGAATAAACCATCTAACTAATCATCATCAATAACTAAAATCATTGAATAATCATCATGCAAACATGAAATATAAAGACCAAGTAATCTCATCATAAATCAACTGAATCTAAAATGATATCTGATAATCTCAAATAATGCCACTATTAATCATCAACACAAAACTAGTCTAACAAAGCTTGACCATGATAAAAAAAAGCATGACCTAGGGGCAGGCACTACAGATAGACATGGTACGTCATCTTTTTATGTTGTTTCCCTATCTCTTGTCACCTTGCAACCTCATAAAGTTTCTTATCACATGCTAACAATTGATCATTTTTCTCATTTTTCCCATTCTCCTCCTTTTAATTTGGTCCGAAAATTCCTCACCCATCTTAGCAATCATAGCTTCAATGGTTTTGATTTCATCATTTGGAGGTGTTGGGTCTAATGGAGCAAGGGTGGGAGGGTAGTAAGCATTTTGAGCATACTAGCTATAAATAGCTTGGGGCTAAGATTGAAATTGAAAATACAAGGGTAGAGGAATAGGATTGTCATAATTGGGAGGGGTGGGGGGGGGGTGGGGTAGTTAGTAATAGTTATTTCTATGAAATGAGTCCATGGTTAGAACTTCATAAAAGTTGTAATTTCATAGAAAATTTTAATAATCACAAAAGATTAAAGATGAACCTTACATACTAGCATTATTTCATCTTGTAACCAATAGATTTGCACTAGAGTCACCACAGTTTTGGATTGAATGCCTCCAAAGGCTTATGAAATTGATAAAAATACCCAATTTCTCAATGGATAAGGATTAATTGGGTAACCAATGGACTTATGTAGTGAATATGTGTCCCACTAGGAGTGCCAAAATTTATTGACATGAAATTTTGCATCCTTTCTTGAGGTATGACCCTTAAGTGACCTTGTGTAACATGAAAACAACCCCCAAGTATGAGACTTGTTCTATGAGGCTAAATCTTTGGATAAGGTCAACTTCCTCACTATCAGGATGCACCTAAACTACTACTAGAGAGGAAAAGGGAGGAGGAGGACAAAAATTAAATGTAGAAAAGGAAAGGGGGTGATGTACCAAGATATAATTAGGGTTACAACTTTTCCCAAAACTACACAAAACATCAATGAAATACTTGAATACATAGATATTGACTCTAATCTACCTTTTAAGAACTCACATGTAGGTTTGGAACTGATTAAATGTTAAAAGGAATGATATTTCATGATTCAAAAATTATCAGTAGATTAAACATGACATATAACTCTTTAAAACTAGGAAGGAAACATTCAAAACAAGGCAAGATACATGCACAAATAATGAATGGCAAGAAGAGGTAAGAAATAGAGCTATTTCATTAATGGAAGGAAAAAATTGTAGAGCATAATGCTGCTATAAAATATAGGTAGAGAAAACCCATAACAAATGTTTACAACTTTTTATAGGGTTCAAACATAACACTAATTTTTACATTGATTTCAAACCCAAACTAGGGTGGAGTTAAGTTGTAGAGGAGAAAAATAACTAAGTATTAGAAAGAAATCTAATCATTGAGTTCAATCTAAGGTTGGAAGTGCTAGGAAAAGATCAAAATTAGTGCACCAAGTTGTAAGAGGTCAAATAAATGAGAAATATAATCATTATATGCATTAAAGAGGCATGGAATGCTTTGGTGTCATTCCAATCAAGGCCCATGAAGTAGATGGGCATTAAAAAACTAGCCATGATGACATGTTGTGGCAGAAGAAACTATAAGGAGGGACAAAAAGATGTGTTATCCACTTACAAAAGTAGATTTAACCATGGGGGAAATTCATTTTTCCAATATTGAATGTTGGTCACTGATGAATATGTTCCCCTTGAGAAGGATGGCTGCAATGCCATGGGAATCTCCAAAGATGTGCCAAATCCAATAGTTGAGATGAAATTTTGAGCCTCAGAACCTTGTGGAGACTCCAAAACATGAGGAAACACTAAAAAGGCAATACCTAGTGGCATCCTATGCTTTGCCACTTAATAGATTGAATGGAGATGTTTTAATCTTTCATTAAATCTCCATCATTGATCTGTACATATGTAATTGGGTGGACTTAAGTGCCAAAGATGGGACCCTTTGCCACAAGGTGGAATTCTATGTTCCAAAGCCTTGTAGAATAGTATACATTAAGAGGAAGCACTGGAATGACTACACATGGTAGATAGCTCACAAAAAAATGAGAGTCATTGATTTGTGAAACAAAGAAGATTGCCTAATGAAGATCTCTTAGATCAAATATTAGTGATGGGATGAGTGTAGGAAAAAAATGGTCAACAGGTACTAATTTATCCTTTAGTTCACCTTACCATCCTCAAACATATGGTCAAACTGAGGTGATCAATAGAGTGTTAGGTAACCTTCTCAAATTCCTAACTAAGGAATATGGTCAAACATGGAACTTAATCATCCCACAGGCTAAGTATACCTACAATGAAAATGTGAACATGATAAAATGAAAGAGTCCTTTTGAGATTGTATATGGTATGCACCCACCAAGTGTATGTGAACTCAGAGATCTAGGAGCCATGGAGTATAGAAGTTGACATACAGAAGATTTCTCACAAACTATGAAGGAGATATAAGAGCAAGTGAAGAAGACTATAACAAAGGCTACCCACAAGTTGATGACTAAAGTGGATATTTCAAGGAGAGATTTATAGTTATAAGTGTAAGATGATGTTATGGTCCACCTAAACAAGTCTAGGTTACATCTAAAGGAATGCCAACTAAGCTGCAAACAAAGACAATAGACCAGGCAAAGTATTAGCCACATATGGATAAAATGCATATAAGGTGGAACTTCTAGTAGAGTTAACTATTTCACTAGTGTTCAAAGTGGCTAATTTAGTCAAATACAAAGGACCATTGACATTCATAAATAAGAATAGAAAGGATATTTTGGAGGATGTTATTACTGCAGTTTTATCTACCAAGGTTCAACTACAAGCAAAGAGAATCCTAAATCTAGAGTGAAGAAATTAACTAGACACAAAATATATATGGAAAATCTAATACAATGGAAGGAAGAACCAAAATTCAAAGCTACATGGGTAGAGGAAACTAACTTCTAGAAGCCATGCATTGATTTATCTCTAATTTCTCCTCATGTTCCTTGAAAGTGTTCTAGAGGGGGGGGAATGGTGCAGGAGCACCTAAGGATTGGTTAATCAATCCAAGATTTTTTTGTGTATGTGTGCCTTTGGGGCATTTTGAAAGTATTTTTTTTAAGGTCATGTTGACCATGGTAGGATTTCAATAGGGTTTTGTTTGAAGAGTCTTAGGACACTTGTAGGTGCAATTAGGGATCATCAAGTTATAAAGCCCCTGACATGCACAAAGTTGATGATGACATCAATATGAGGTCAATAGGGTCTAGGATGAGTTAGAATAATTTTTCTAACATGATTAATTTCTTTGGTAAGTTTTAATAAGCAAAAAGAATCATTTAGTTAAGTTATGCAAAAACTTGCCAAAAAGATGTTAAAGATATAAAACTTGCATTGTGTAACTTTGTACCTTTGAAATGTTGCTCAGAAAACATTGTCCAAATGTTTCAAATCAATGAAAAGGAACCCTAAGGGGTAAGTAAATACCTAACCACACTACATAAGATAGACCCTGAACAAAATACATAGTTGGACACCCATTTTATGAAGAGAAGTTTTTAATATTAGAGTTTGAATTAATTTTTGGGCATGTTCTATGTATTTTCCATGATAGTGGGAAGTTAGAGGATTGAAGTTGGTATTGTGACACTTTTTGTGAGTATTTTATATGTTTTATTGATTCTATGTGGCATTAATTAGGAATTTTGTACATATTTTTTTTCCCTTTTGTAAATAATCTTATTTTGGCACTATCGCTAGTTCTATCCAGGTAGTTTGCAAAGATGGGGTTCTAATGCACTTTTTGATCATACATTCTCAATGGAATATTGGGAAATGTGAGTAGAATCCATGTACATACACTATGCAGAATCCTAGACCCTCAAATGCAAGATAATTATTTTTAATTTCTTTTCCTAGGTGATCTTGTGGTGAGTCTGGCTAGGGATGACCAAATTACAAACATCATAACTTGCAAAGGTCAATAGCTAGAGTCAAAATTACTTTTGAATTTTAAGATATGATTATTTCCAAGATTTTTTAAAGAGGAAGTGGCCACAACTAGCCATTTTTTAGCCTAAAACTTCCCAAAATGCAAATAAACTAGTAAGAGCCTAAAAACCCTTAAATTCACTTAATTTGAGTTAGGGTATTGTACAGAAGGTGGTGACCCCAATACACTAGAAATAATTAAGGGGTTAGAATATTATACAAGAATCCTAATAAAATTTATAGGGTTTCTTTGGAAGGATTTGGAAAAAATCCCTATTTTCTTGGAGTAGGAGACCTAATTGGGGCTAGTAGCCTTTAAGGCCTATTCTGGAAGAATTGGTGAAATTGGATGAAGATTTAAAGTAAGTGGGACTCCTAGAATCATTAATTGGTTGAATTAAAGTACTTGGAGATAATTTGAAACCTTTGTAAGGATAAGTACAAGATTTGGAGGTTAAGAGCCTTGAAGGTGGTTTAAGGCCTATGGTTAGTGAAGTAAGAATGTATCAAGTTTTGGCTTAATTTGTGAATCTTCCTTGGTAGTTGAGATGCCTAGAAAGACAAGGGAATCCTTGGAAATTATAGATCCTATAGGTGAGAAGTGGTGTGGTGAAGACACCATAGAAGTCTCCTAGGAAGACTAATTGTATGAACCTATGATTAGTTCATCCAACCTCCCTACCAATGATGTAGTGTGGTGTTAATGTAAAGTATGTCATATGAAAGTGAACTATGTATATGACATGCACAATTATTTGAAGGACCTTTGATGTGAATTATAATGTAAGATTAGAGATATGCGAAGTACAACAGTCAGTAGTAAAGAGGCAATTGTATCTCATTTTGTTTAAAGAACTAAATTGTATAATTGCATGTTAGGGAAGTGGGCTCTTCTTGCATACAGTTGTAATTTTATTACTAATTCCTAATATGGTTGAGGCTTTTAACAGGGCCTAGTCCTTTAATGAGTACCAAGACACTATATGTAATTCATAGACTCCTAATAGGGTCAATATCCTTAATAAGATTCATTTGTTTAGTGGATCGTCTTGTTGGTACCATCCCCACCAGGGTTTTACCTTGGCTAGGGTTTCCCTTGTTAAAAAAACATGGTGTTATGAGTTCTCTTTTTGTATGGTTTTATTTATTATTCATTTTTATTGTCTTACTTTCATATGTATGATGTAAAGTAATTAATAATATCTACTTATGGGAAAAAGTTTGTAGAATAGTGATTTACCCCACCCTCTTTGCATTATATATTTCTAATAGACTATGTAAAAGATAACCTTTATCATGGTGTGAGTTTCAATCACATTCCTAACCTAGAATATTATTGGGTAGAATGTTATATTGAATATCAACCCTAGGAGAAGTATTGGTCAAGGATTATGGTGGATCAAGTAAAATTATATAATATTAATATCAATATGAATGACATTGATAATGATGGTTCTAATATGACATCCTCTACCTGTGAAAAAAATAAAAGACAATCCCTATCTATCTATCCCACTAGAACACCTAATGGTTGATAAGTTGGAAGTTTTGATGGGAAAAATTATAAACAAAACTTACAAATGGGTGGAGTGGACCAGAGCGAGGAGGAAAAGGACTAGAGCCAATAGTTTTTCAACTAGTGTATCTTCAGGAGCATCCCAAGCCTCATATATTGCTACCTCCATCACAACCACCACTATGTGCACATCCATTGGACCTTCACAATTAATAGTTAGATGAGGTAGAGGTTAGCCACCATAAAAAATATTTAAATCACTCTAACTCGTGGATGAGGATCTTGGTTAGATACAAGAAAATATGGATATCTTGAAAAGGAAAATGAGAAGGAGAAATCCACTGCTACCTCTCTATAGTGCCAATATCAACTTGGATGAAGATAGTAACCATCCAGAGGGTGGATCTCATGTTGATCAACATGCCCAATTTACTCCACAAAAGCCACAAGCCATGGACCAAGATAATATTAATGCATATTTCGTAACTAAAACTATGACATTTCCCTTCTTTGGAGGGAAGACGGAGACTCCTCGAGTGGCCAAAAATTTATTTGATCCATCAACTCTCAAGCCAGAATTGAGGATTTTCTCATCCAATTCTTGGTTACAAGAAAATATTGATAGAAAGGAGAGACGAATGGAGGAGAGAATTTCAGTAAAGAATCTCATTTCATAGAATATGCAAGCACCAAAACCATCAACTCAAAATGTGAAGAGGAAAAAGACACTTCTTTGGCCATTGATGCGAATACATGGCACATGGTGGTATAGATAGATGAACCTTAGAAGGAGGGAAGAATGGAGGAATTAACTCTAAATGATTTCTAGATAAAAATGATCATAAAAGGGTCCCCAATACATGATTCTATGGTCAACATAAGGAAATCATCAAACATAAGAATTGAAGATAGATTAAAGGAATTGAAGTTAGCAAACTAGATAATGAAATCCTCCAAAAAGAAGTTAATTAATTACATCAAAGAAATGCTTGGACCCCTAGCCATAGTTCCAGTGGATAGTTCTTCTACAAGAACATTAGATCCAAAAGTGGAGGAGAACAAGAACTTATTGTTGAAACTACAATAAGAGAGGCATTTTAGGAAGACTAGTCGAGAATGGATGAAATACTTGAAGGCTTGAGGTCCTTTTCTAATTGAGAACATGGGAAGTATGATTTTGGAAATTGATAGGTTGAGAGAGGTTGTATCTGTACACCAAGTGTCAATGCAAACAAATTCAAAGAAGATAACATATGAATTAGAATTGCTCCAAGAGGTTATAAGCATGAAGACTCATGTTGCCACTAGTTTTGGCTTCCTTAGGCCTGGTAAAGAGCCTTTTATTTAGTGGAAACAATCAAAAGAATTAAAAAAGGAAAGCTTGGTCAAGGCTACGAAGGAGTTGAATAGTGTGTATGAGGATGTGAAGAAATAGTACAATATTTGGAATCAAATTGCAATGAGAATTTGTGATGGTGTTGTAATTTGTGGTGTTTTTCATGTTTTTTTGCAGTTGGCCTCAAAATCATTGCAATAATAACATTTCCATAATAATTGTGACACTGAGTGAGTATAGAAAAAGAAGGAAACACAACATAAATAATTCCCCATTTGTTTTGATTGATTTTGGAGAGTTGTGCACCAAAGATTGTGGAGAGCTCCGAATGAGGGTATAGAGAAGTTGTGAAAGAGTGTGTAAGTGCAAAGAACTATGATTTCCTAGCTATGACCTTGCTTTACATTTTATTTCCCTTTCTTTGCATTTTGTTGTGGTATTTTTCTTATAGCACATATCTTGCTATCGTATGTTTCCCTTTCTCTACATTTTTTTTTCCATGGTGCTTTGAAAATCTTCCTCCCTATATGAGATCTTAAACTTAATAAAATGTGTTTTTGTTGTCCATGGCATCAAACATTCAATGTTCCATCCTTGGCTTCCATTGTTCAACAAGAATATGGGGCCTTTATATCCAACCATTCTATAATAGTATGCAGCAAGGGTAGAGCAAGGGCAAGGGCACAAGATCACAAGGGCATGATACAAAAACACAATCATAGACTTAGGGCATGACCATAGATTGACTAGAGGTTATTATAATATATGTAAGCTCATTCGGCACAGTCTCCCCATGAGGATCTGAAGTATTTACTACTATTGTTAATTTGGGAATCACTATATGATCCAAAATGTTATGAAGTACTAAAGCTAGTAGTAACTTATCCCATGTCTCCATAAAATGTAGCATAGTTTTAAGGTCCCTTGGCTCCCAAGAATTTGTAGTAGCTATTCTCACTATTAGAAGAATAACTTTAGTAAAGAGTTAAGTGTAAGGAGTTCAAGAAGCAAGTTATGCTTCTATTTAAATTCCATAATCATGAGGCTCATTCCCTTACAAAATCCTCTACCACAATGACATTACCTTTAAACCATGCAAAGGATGTTGAAGTGGTTCCCAACCTTGAAACATTCTTATAAGCAATGACAAAGAAAATCCAGATGCAATACATGAAAAATTGCATAACTTGTAGTGCTCCTGATATTTGGACTATAAATTCTCAAAGACACTTGAAAGTGATTCTAATGTCATAATACCTACCACAAAACTTTTCCAAATTCTAACTAGTGCTCCCATAATATCCTTTATGTTGTCTAGGTTTTGGTTCTTCCATGCAATCTCTTTCTAAAGATACTCCTTCTTCTTCTAGTATATTGCATTAGACTCTCTCTTTCATTTCATTATAGTGCATCCCAACTAGCTACTCCAATGATGTAATCACCCATTTATCTCCAAATTGTGTAAGAACTTATTTTTTTATAGAATCTAGATAGAAACTGACAATTCCAAATCCATTAACCTAAATACCATCATGTGTGTGTCCTACTTTAGGGAAAAACTAGATGTCATGTTCTTGTGCATATGTTTCAATCATTTCCTTAATAGATTTTATTTCAAAATTCAATTTTTCAAGACGAGTCAAGATCCTACACAAAAAATAATGTAGACCAAGATAAATGTGTAGAGTTTGTAAGAAATCTACAAAAACCTATGATAGCAGATATTTTTGGAAAGAAACAAGCCATAACTCAATTGAATTAGTCTAGTTGCTAATTAGTTGGGTTGATTAAAAATTCCTATATAAGTGTTATTAGATTAGGTATAATAAAATGAACAATTAGTTGTTCCCAAAAAGAAAGATCAAATATAGTTTTCCAAGGTGATAGAATTGCATATGAAAATGTATGTATGTATGTATGTGTATATGTATGTATGTATGTATGTATCTATCTATCTATCTATGTATCTATATATGTGTATATATGTATGTATATATATATGTACATATGCATGTATTTATGTAGATACATATATATGTGTGTGTGTATACATACATACGCACACATATGTGTATGTTTATTTATGTATGTATGTGTATATATAGATAAATCTTGTGGATTGTGGATTATGGATTATAAATAGAAAAAACATTACATTAATCACTCTCCATTTTTTTTTATTGATTGTGGAGAGTTGCATGTGAAAGAGGGTGGAGAGCTCCAAATGATGATGGAGAGCTCTAAACATTAGTGGAGATTAGTTGAGATCTAGGATTTTGTTGTCATTCCCTTATGAGCATTACATTTCATTATCATGCCCTTATGATCTCTATGTATGCATGTATGTATGTATGTAAGTATGTATGAATGTATGTATGTATGTAGAGTGATCTTTTTTAAGGTTCTTATTGATCCAACTGCATTCATATTCCAAAATCCAAAAAATAAAACAATAAAACTCACTCAACATGTAGCATGGCCATACATGTGATGGTAATGCCTATTGGTAAGTAGATTCCTCTTTTTCTCTCTCATTTTTCATGGTTTTATTTCACTTGAACTATTATTTCTTAAGGAGAATTTTGTAATATTGGACTAATTTTATGTAGGAGTTGATGAGGACATTCCTAGATGTACCTATCTTTGATGTATAGGAACAATAAATAATTATGATGAATTTCTCATGAGCAATGAATATGGACTTCCCCTAAGAGTAGTCTAACTTCTAGGTACTTTAAAAAAATTATTTGTTAATGGAAAATTTAAATGTTCAAGGGGCAGGGGTGGGGAGGAGGGGGGGATGAGCTTCCACCTTCATGTGGTTGGCCTTGATTAGTAGTGAATATTAATCTATTCTCAAAACCAAGTGAAGCTAAACATTAACCAATGATTGCATGACAACTAACTATGTGAATCTCTTGGTTTAGGAAATACAAAAGGAGTTCATAGTTTAATATACAATCTCAATTCATATGCATACAACATTAGGTGGGGCTTAAAAAATGCAACAAGTTTGCATTTTTGCTAGAGGTCTTTAATTAGGTATTTTAAGTTATAGACCATCATGAACATTGTAACTTTGAATCTTATAGGAAAGGGTAATGTTCTCATCATGCAAGTAAATTAATACGTTGTATGGGTTGGCTTGCATGTCCATAACAACCAAAGTTTTAACATTCATGATGGTCTATAATTTTAAAAAATTATTACACCTATTAAATAAATTTAAAGGTGGTGAAATTTTTAAGCTCTACCTATTGTCCATGCATATAGAGCTAAGTTGCACATGCATTTTCTATTCAGAGTGACATTCAAAAGTTTATCAAATCAATGGTATGATGTCATTGACATATACAATTTTGCATTAGCAAGTTTAATTAATTGCTAGGCTATTGTTGTAAACTATACATATGTTTAAACTTAGTTTTATGTTGTAGAATATTTTCTTAGGATTCATGATTCCTCATTAGGTAAGATTCCTTTTCCTCCATTAATAAATGATTGACTTATGTAGAAGTACAATCTAACAACTAGCATTGGTACCTACAAATTGATAAATGATTCCTCTATGGGGGAGATGGTATTATCAGTTGAACCCTGTAGCTTGGATAATGGTCTTTAGTTTTTTGAAATTGTGGATGAATTAATTTTTTTTTAAATTAATAGAATTGGGCATGTGAATTTTATTAGTACATTCTCATTACAACTTTTATTTTTGGTTGACAAGATATGCATATAATTGTAAGTTTGTAAGCAAATGCCAACTATGAACAACTTCATAGTAGCTTGGTTTGAATGTTGTAAGTATTGATAATCTCTTGAAGTTTTAAATTTTAACTTTATAAGTGGAATTAATTCTCACATATCAAATTAGGGATAGAGGTCAAGTATTCAACAAGCAATGACTGGTACTATTATGAAGAGACTGAAAGGTGTTGTCTCTCAAATTGATAAGGGTGGGATGTAATATTAATCTACTCAATTAAAAAGGATGATATCTACATCACTAGATTTCAATTTCAACAATAAAGTATTATTTAAATTTTACATATGGATTGTTTTGATATTAATCTAATTTGGTCTAACTTGTGGAGAAAACCTTATTTTAGACCATGTTCTAACCAACAAAAATTGAAAGATGGGTTGTAGTTAATTTCACTAAATGGCACGTGAACTAGTGTAAGCATATTGCCAAATATCTTCAATGGTGCTATGCTAGAAAAGGATTAGTGTGTAATCTTTTAGAAAATGAGGTGTAGTTGACAAGCTTATTTTACAATATATAACTAAAGTATCTCTTTTTTTTGTAGGAGTTTGATTTTATTAGCATCAACCAATTTTTTTGTGAGAATTTCATTCTATTCCATTGACCATCACTATCTCACTAGTAAGTGGTAACAAAAAGATTAGTTTCTATATATAAAAAAAAGAAATTCTTTCCTATTAGTTAATGGTTTTTGGTGATTATTAGTATATTCTCTAGCATATAATCTAAAATCTCAAATTTATTGTATATGTTTCTTCTATTTTTTTGGGTAGGATCTAGAAGAAAAATTCTAGTAGGATTCTCTTTTTACCATTGTTTTTCCCCATTGGGAATGAATCCACTAGTTTTATTGCCATCTTTTCTCTAATAGCTAGAGTTGTAGGTGTCGCTTCATGCCTTTTAGGGCTCCACCATCTTCAAGTGTGGACAACAGAGAGATTGGTTTCAAGTTCTTCTTCAAACACAATAGCTTGGGCCCTTAATCTTATCACCATGGGGTAATTAATATTTAACATATCCCATTTGAATTGGGAAGGGATTCTTTTAAAATGATATATTTATTAAGAACTTTCAATAATAGCTTTAACCAAAAGCGAATTCATGTTTTTTGTTTAATGCTGATCATAAGCATGTTACCAAACCTATAAATTATCATGAAAGGAGATCCATTTACATGGAAGAAACCAAAAGGTGGTATGTGATTTTGGTTTAATTCTAATATTTTGAATATCTCCTAACATGATTTACCATTTCATACATTGCAAAGCTTCTTGATTGTCAAGCTTTTCCCTCTTTGATTATTCAAAGGTAGATAATTCCTAGTTTTTTTAATGTGTTATGAAATATAGTTTGTAGGTCCATTTGGAAGCCTTCATCATAGTTTTATTTGTAACATAACTAGTCTACATGATGGTCATCCATGTTGGCTTCTTTTCTGGAAATTATTTTTTGTGTGTGGAGAAAGCGAAAGATGCTATCACTACTACATCTGAACCTGTAAAAGAAGGTACACTTCCAATGTTCTTCACTTTGCAATGTGATTAAAATACTATATTTTATATTATTGATGTCATTTTATTGTATTTATAGTGAGTTACTATTATATTTTTCCAAATCATGCAAATCGCCACCTCTTCGGTGGAAGCAACAAAAAATGGTACTTTTCAAGTATAGGTGCATTACATTATACTTTTTATTTTTGTGTACTTTATATGTCGAGGGGCCTTAAAAGGAATACATGTATTATCTGTATTTCCATATAAATTTTTGATAAATAGATTCTTTGAAATGAAATAAAATGTATCCCTACAGGTTGGCTTTTAAGTAATATATCTACATAATTATGAACAATTGTCTAGAGAAGATCTTGTTGTTCATTTTTTTGGTCTTTACTATTTTAACATTGTGACTCTTTTATGGTTGGAGTATTGTTAGCATGAATTCCTACAATACTAATTGTGGGAGTATCTTGAGCACTAGAGATTATTGATATGTTGCATTCATGACTGTGTTTGTCCTTCATCTCAACATAGCATTATTTCTATAAAGACTGGCTAAGTAGTAGACAAAGATCTTGATGGACAATGTTTTGAATTTCTAGTCATTTATAGTTAAAGACATGTTTAGCATAGTGTCCTAATGATGTGGTCAAGTGTACATAGTCTAAGTCAAAGACATATGGAAGTTGTACCTAATTTACATAGAACAGTTCAGAGACAAAGAAATGGGAAAGTACTTCTTGATGATTGTTGGCTATCCTACATCTAGGATGCAATGAAGAGATGCATAGTGAGGAAGTTATAGAGGATAGTCATTTGATGATGTTAGGAAGTGTGCAAGCCTTAGTATTGCATGTGTGAAGAATTGTATAGACTTTGAGAAAATGGTGCTATTGTAATTGTAAATAATTAATTATCTTATTTCAATTAATTGGGAAAGCCTCAAGGACAACTTGAGGAATTATTATGAAGATATGGTATAAAGGAAAGATTGTTTTCTTTGATTGTAGAAACATGAAATGTATGATATGTATTGATATTTTTGTTCATGTGCAAAGAGCAAAAAGAAGTAGAGTGCTTATTGAATGAGTGTAAGTAGTCCAAGGAATTATTGGATGTGAGATTTGATATGTAATGCCCCACCCAAAGATCCTTGGAACAAGTATTCAATACAAGCCAAGATAATATTTTAAAAAAAAAAAAAAAAGTATGGATGCACATGACAATCAACATATTATGATCAAGAAGATCACAATAGAAGAATTAAAGAAAAATCTTGGCATCCAAGGAATCTCCAATGCCACTACCAAACTAACACTCTCAATAGAAAAGGAAAACCAAAGATGAAAAAGGAACATGAAATCTTAGAGTTTTTGAAGCATGGAAATATAAGCAATCCCAAAGAGTACTCAAACCACAAAAATACATTATCTAGAAAATAGTAGAGATACCCCATTTTTTCTGCATGAGAGAATTCCAACTTACAATTTCATATGAGGAAGTACCCTTCCATGCAAGAAAGGGAAACAAGCCATGCAAGGATCTTCCTTTCGTATGAAGAAATGCTTGGTCTAGTAACCAAAATATATTGCACTAGTGTTGAGTTTTGTACAAATAAATGCAAGGAAACACGTGACAAAATGCAACATGCCACACAAGAAAATGCTAAGTCTTGTGTATGAGAGTGTACAATCTCATATAGGAGAGATTACAACCTCATGCTAAGATTTTTAGTAGAATGAAAGGAAAAAATAAGATGAGAAGATAGGGAAAACAATCTTCCACACTGAGGAGTACTAGATCCATAAATTGAGGCATAGGAATTTGAACATAATATCTGCAAGAAAGAAACTATATCTAACCATCTAAAAAATAGCAGGAAAGGAAATGTACTAAAATAAGCATTGCAATGAGTGAACATAATAAAAATCATGTGTGTTTCCTCCTAACCATTACAACATCATAAGACCCTAAAGTTCCTAGCCATCCCTTATGCATAACATTCAAATTGCCAACTAGATAGTAAGAGCTGTCTCATGAGGACATCACTACTAAAACATAAAAACATCATAAGAATAGGTAATCTAACATGCTAAATCAATAAGCAATAGATACTGCAACTAAGAAAATCACATCATCTAGTCATATGCTAAACATCATAATATGGGAATGCATAAAATAACTAATATCATCTAAACATGAGACCCAAGCATTCCAATGAAGGCATAAATCACAAGGAAGCATAATCTAGAATCCTAAATATACCAAGTGAACATCAAGCATTGGTCATATTGGAATAATAGATCATCTCTATATGTCGGTCCCCACTGGTGGTATAGGTAGCTACACCTCCCAACCACATGAAACCCATAGGTTCACTCCCACCCTACTAATGGAGATAATGATCTATCAAAAAATACACATAAAATAGATGTCCATGGCTAACACTTACACTAGATAGTAATGATAACTAAAACCAAGATCATGAGATAGTGCAAGTACTACAGTCCTAGTTAGACACTCAAATGGATAACTATGTAGGGGGTTGACAACATGGAGAGTCAATTGGCATCAGATAGTCCAAGCTAGTATTGGAAACTCGCACTTCCTAGCAGAAGGAGTAGAATTTAGAATGTTTTATTATCTTAGTTTTATTATTACCAAGTATTTTATTTAGTTATCACTTTATTAAAATGTCTGCACACCAACCCTTGGAAAATAATCACCAAGCTATAGAAGTAGAAGCCCCCTTCATGGTGCTACCCTACCCTACCAATGCTCATCAAACAATGAGTGTCAATAGGCATCCATATTCGCAACCCAACCCCAAATGATCATAACTCATAGAAATACTATGGAAGATCAAACCTTGTAAGCCACCCGACAAATGCATGTGCACATGCTTGTGTATGGTGCACCATCATCATGAAGATTATAACACAAGGACTAGATGACAACATAGATAAATATAACAATCAACTAAATAATAGCTTGAGAGGGAAGATGCAACATGCATCCAAATGTAATATAAAAGTGAAACAATGGTCTAACTAACATCCTATGAATGATCCAAGTCCACGACCAACATCATGCCAACAAAACCCAAGAAAATTAGGTGCAACATAAATTGAAGTAGAAACCTCAATACTTGAAAAATTCAAAATTAAAACCAATTTGGTCTTAGAGCACAAAAGCCATGAAAATCTAATAAAATTTGGGTTTGAAAACTGTATGCAAAAATGGTTGGCATAATTTTGTGGAACCCCAAACCCTCATCTTGAAAATTGGGAAAATGTTCATTATTGACCAACCAAGTAGAACCAAAAAAATAGAAATGAAGGGGACCACTAGTTCTTAGACTCCTAATAAACAACTACTAGAAATGAAAGTTGAAACATGAAAATGGGAGAGCCCTACCTGATTGCCAAAAGGGCTAAAATGGAAAACAACTAGATAAAATAAATATCCTACTGAAACAACTAAAACTTGTGCCAAAGAAAGGTCTCCCTGAGCTAGATCCAATGAGACTAATCTAGCAAAGATCCCACACCCATATCTCTCACAACGAATAGAAAATTAATCCTCAAGAAGAGGTTTTTGGAAAAAGCTCTCAAATTCTTAATTTGCAAAAGTGAGAAGTGAGGAATTAATTTCCTCTTTGGATACTTATTCACTTTTTGAGTGAATAACCTTTTGGCTCTTGATTTAACAATTTTTAAGACAACCAAGAAACTAGACCAATGCATCTAAGGCTAGAAAATTCCTATGATAGATACACTCAACTACAGTCTTGGGCCAACTATAAGGCATAACTCCTTCTTTCACTTCAAGCTCTACAAGACCTAGGTGGGTTAACCTTGGGGTTCTGAAATATGGTACTAGTGCAATTAAAACATAAATCTAAACCTATTTATTGTAGATGAAAACCCATTTTTTCTTCTAATACTTATGCAATGACATAGAAATGAGATAGCTACAAATCATATCCTATGAATCCATAAGCTAGGAGAGGGTTAATTCCTTTTAGCCCACTACAAACCATGAAATACTAAATTGATTTGTGCAAATGACATTCATATCAACTTGCATTTGACTCAGTGATCAATGCCTTATCCATTGAAAGATAGAGTCATTACTAGCAGGATGACCTAACTTATTTTCTTTACAATTAAGTTTTTCAATTGAAATTCCCCAATTCCATTCTTATGATATATCCCCTCCATACACCCATAAACCCTATCAGAACATTGAAGCATTTACCTAACTCCCTGAATCAAAAGCAATAATAGATCTGACATACAACTCATCCAAGCCACCTTAAATTGAATAAACCTTATTCATTCAATTACAAAGTCAATAGCATATGAAGAATCAGGAGACAAAATAAGTAAACCCAGATAATTCATTGTAAATCCCCTTTTATATTCATCCTTGGAAAGATTGAATACATAAATTGGTAAAACTAAATGAATCTCTAGATAATTCACATGATCTAGCATCAATTTCCATTATCTCAGAATAACAATACATGAAAATGAAATGAAATTTGCACAAGAGTGGGTGTGTGGCCTTCACTACTAGAGCTTAGCTCGATTAGATATGAAGTAAAACCATCAACAACCATGGTTTCATAGTAGAATAGTAGAACCCTGTTGGTATCACAAAGAAAACTGCCAACCCCCATAATAAATGAAAGAAAGCAAGATATAGAAGAGAAATCAATTCTCGGATCTGATCTTAAAATGACATATGTCCACTTGGAATTCCATCCCCTACAACTGAATAACCTCTCTCTTCTTTCTACCCATCTAATTTGATATGGTTTTCATCATAATCCTATAACTAATTTGAAAATATCTCTACTAAAATGATGAAAACTTTTATGTCACCAAAAATCTATACTACATCATGAAATGCTAGTAAAAATTTGGGTTTAAACTGAATAATGGTGACCAAGATTGACCCCAACTACATTCTTACCATGTTTTACCCATATTCAGGTCATTACCATGTTAGAAAATAGTTTTGAACTTTGTTACTTGAATACAGTTGCCAATTGGGAATTTGGGAGAAAACCATGAATAACTTGAATAGATTGCTTCCTATGCAAAAACCAACTTCATAATCGAAAAGTTCATTCTCTCCTAGTTTCAACGATATATAATATCACTATATTTTCCTACTAGAAACCCTTTGATAGTTGATTCAAAAAATACTCCCCTAGCATGGCTTCTCTGGTCTACAACCTTTTGAATTTTAAATTTTCAAAAATTTAAAAAAGCCTAAAGTTAAAACTTTAGATTATAACCTTTTTAAATTAAAAATTCATTGACGTGCACCTTTTTGAATTTTTTTTTTAAACTGACAATTTCAAAATTATTTCATTTTTCTCTTATCTCCATCTGGGTCAACCAGGCTTTGACTGACTACCACGTGTCACTTTGTGATTGGTCAACCCCTGCCATTGGGTGCCATGTGTCATCTTTTAGTTGTCCTAAAACCTTTATCTACCACATCACCACTAGTCGAGCTCGCTGCCATGAGTCACTTTTTCACATCCCCACATTCCTTAACTTTCGAGCACTTCCATCTTGTGGGGATGCGCCGACTATTGATTTGCCCTATTAAGGTGTGAATGGCTTCTTCCTCTGCATGCATGGGCTCTTCTTTGTATGTTATGGATTCCTTTTTGAAAGCATGGGTTCTTCTTTTCCTTTTTTGCTGATAGCTTGCCTTGTGGTGTCTTTTTCTTTGGCTTTATGGTGTCTTTTTCCTTGGCTTTGCTATGATTTCCTCAAATGTATATGCAATGGATTTAGCTCTTGAAACAAGGCATCAAGAAGATCATTATCATATACCATTTTTATAATATCATTACTGTCCTTAGCCACTTGAACTTTGGGGTGAGTTACTCCCCTTTTTTATTATTGTTCTACCTTTAAAAATTCACCAGTCTTAGTCCCTTTGACTATCCAAGTTTCCTACAATGATTATCGTAGACTTTGATTGGTGGCTTCTTTTTGCATACAAAGGCTCTTTCAAAATGTAGATCTTTCCTTTTGCGTGACACTGCCTCTTGGAACTTCTTACTTATCTGCTCTTGTCTCCCATGCCACAAGTTTTCCCTTTCCAATTTGATGTGCTCTATGGATGATTCTTTCTATTGGCTTCCTTTTTCTTTCATGCCATGGGTTTTCCTTTTTTTTCGTGGGGTTCCTCCCCTATTTAGCTAGATGGCAGATTGCGAAACATGGGACTTCACTACCCTTTGCTTCCATTGCTTTTCAACCTTCTACTGGATGAACAAGATGGCTCTCTCCTTTATGGAATGGGTTTATTTATTGCTGTTGGTGGTCTTTAAATTCACAAGCCAACCTTCATTCTCATTTTATAACCCATATGCAAGCAAACCAAAATAAAAAGATATCAATTTTTCTAGCTATGTTTTTTCAAATTAGATGGGGAATTGTCAGTCCATTGGAAAACATGATCAATACATCCATAGGGAGAGGAGGTGCAATGTATTAAATTTTTCAAATGAGAAATGAATATTAAATGTGGAAAAAGCATAATACATAAGTTCAATTTCTTGTTGAATAGTATGGGGCAATACATGATGTATCTAGCTATAAATTTTGTTACAAACTAGAGGGTATTTTGCTTCATTATAATGCTAAATAGCATGATCATTGCCTCCTATTCCATCCCAATTTTCTATCCCATAGAGAATCATTCCATCTGTAAGATTCAACCACAAGTTGTCAAATTTATCGCATTTTGCACATTTCCATCCAGAAGGAGGTATTGTAACACCATTAACAATTTATTGCAAATTCAAGACAAAACCATTAACTTGCTTTTTATCAGCTGTCCAAATTGCCACCTATTCTTTATGCTCTGCACCATAAGTTTATCTTTCTCTTCTACCCTTATAATTCTTGAATGCAAGATAATGCCATCTAATCACTTCTCTTCTAGCCCATTACAGTGTGCTTTCAATGAAATAACCTAATGTGTAGTATTCTTGCATTTTACTACCAATATAAGGGCCAACATATTATGATTCTCCCTTTTTTTTGAAATAAAACAAAAGAAACTACTTGAAGTTTTGCAAATTAATTCCTTAAACATCCACATTAAGGGAATACCATCATGGTCTTCTCCCAATCAGATAAAATTTAGCCAAGGCCCTAGGTAGGTCTAGTTAAAAAAAATTCATTTTCAAACACCTGAACTGCTAAACATATCCACCCACCCTCTCATACTAATTAGAATCAAGTTTGATCACTCAACCATCAATTAAAGCTCATTTTATCACTTATCTGCAAACTGTCAATTTTGTGTCAGGAGGTCCCTTAATTGGCTTTGAAAGCTAACAAGAACACCTGATCGGTCTCTAAAATCAAACATACTAATTCTCTCTTCTACACACATGCACCCTATCAAATCTTGTCTCGTGATGAATTCAGGGTCAAAAGATATTGACTGTCAAAGTTTCCCTTTCAGAACTACCTGCAAGAAAATGTGTTAGAAAACACTAAACCATGTTCAAATTTGGCTTTAAAAATAAGGCAAATTGACACTTGGGGGTAAAAAAATTGGAACATTGGTTCAATGTCATGAGGAGAGTATAAATTTATGATTTAGGCTCATGAAAAATAACAGGACGTGAATGGCAATTGTTCAAAGTGGGCCACTTAAATTTGTAGACCGAAAACAATGTGAAGAAAGCATTTTTTGCAAATGGAATTGACTTGGAAAAGTGTGTAGACTGATTCATCATGATTTGGAAATTGTTACACTTAAAGTATTTTAAGAGTACAACATATTGGTACAATCTATTTGATCTCACCTATCAAAAATTTCAAGATATAACATCATAAATAGGGGTACTAACAAATTTGCATGTGCTAACACCAATAAAAAGTTAGAAATTTGGATTTGGAATCACCTTTGAAAAATTGGTCAAACAAAGTTTTCATAAGCTCAAACTTGAAACATAGAAAGTCTCTAACCTCTAAAATTCAACACAAAAGGAATTTCATCATTTGGGTCAATTGATCAAAAGTTATAACATATCAAATAGGGCTTCCTAGAATTCAGAACAAATTGCATTAGCATGACATCGATAAACAACAAATTTTGAGGGATTCAAAACCTAGTGAAATTGATTTTAAACAACTTGAAATCTAAAACATAGGCTCGCAGGTATGAAAAGTATAAACTCCCAAAGCAATGAGTCATGAAATTTTTTTGGGTGCAAGATATTCAATTGCAAACACAAGCTCCTGTCACTATTTGACACTTAAGCAAAAATGCAGAAAAGGGGATTGCTCAAAATGGGACTTCACAGAATAGCTCAGAATGACAACTTATCATCATGGAACAACTAGGTAGGCTGAGTGGAAGGTGTTAGAAAAATTAAACATCTCTTAGGCCTCAAAGGGGCAACTAGCTACATATGCATTAAAAGTGTTTATGGGGCTTAAGTTTCTCAATGGTACTCAAAATTGGGGCTACAATTTTGAGTCCCAACATAATCAATTAGGGTAAATAACTAGGTAACCTAGTTAAACCCAAAATCAACCCAAAATAATAGGATATTCTAATTAATTGGAATTCATCTATTGAAAAGTTGCCTAAAATTAAAATCAATTAAATAAAGCCTAAAATCTCAAAAGTCATAGAACTTTCCTTAACAACTTTCATGACAATGTGAACCTTTGAATGCATAGACATGTTCATAGGTCTAATTGTTGGAATAATCAAATGGGAAGAATACTTCTAAGAGGGGGGGAGGAGGGGGGTGAATCAAAAGTATCACACTTTTAACTTTAAAAAATTTTAACTAAAAATAAATTGCATGCATGTAAACATATCAGTTAAGCATAAAGTAAACACATGCATCAAAACATATAACAACAAATTTGGTAACCCAGAAACCCTCCAAAATGAGAATGTAAAACTGGGGCGGGAATGATACCCACAAAATATCACTATAGCATCAATGTTTGACCACTTCTGATGATCTACCATATTAAAGGCCTTCCCTATTAAATGTTTTACACTATATCAATAGTGACTTGTTTAAAGGATTTACAAAAACTTTACATGAAATGTTAACCTATTAAAGGATTTTATCACCTTGTCAAAGGTTCTACAACCTAGTTGTTAAGCTAACCTCTCAACATAGGATTTTCTTTCTAATACAATTTCTAGAGAGTATTAGATTAATAAACCTAATGGCTTACAATCCTTGATTTTTGAATTCAGGCACTTGATCTTCTCTCTCTGATCTTGATCCTTTGAGATCTAATATTTGTTTGATATTTTGATACTTTGTTCTTGATCAAATAGATGATGCAATGTTGCTCTGTTCCTCTAAGTCTTTTCACACTTCCCTTTGAATTTCGCTATAGTTTACCCTTACACTACTGTCATTCATACATGCAATGGGGTTTTATCCTCCTTTTAAAGATTTTGAAGACTTAGGGCTAGGTATGAATCTATGATCCATATTAAATCTTTATTTCCCGCTCATTTCTTGCACTTTTCTTATTGGTTGCATATCTTCTCCATTTTTCCTATTGGTTACATGTTGATTACATAGGAAATGTAAAAGATTCATTCTTATCATTAATATCCTACGAGATTCTTCTATGTTGGCTCCAAAAATGGTTTACATAGGTGTTTGTGCAATTATAAACAATTATGTCCAATCTGTGTTACTCAACACTTGTTACCTCTAATGCTTGGCTCATATAGAAAAACTACCACATTCAACACTTATAGTAATTCTATTTAACTTGGCATCTATAATGACTCAACACTTGATCTTCACTTGGCACCTGAAGATTGCTTGACACTTGAAGATCACTCGGCACCTATTGTAGTTGTGTCTAGCTTAGTATACATTATAGCTTGGCATCAATTATTTAACTAGCATCTATACATATTTTACTCTGCATGTGTTACTAGTTCAGCATGAACTTAATAGATATCTTAAGTGTGTTGACACAAAATAGTCAAAACCTAGTCTTAGATTCAACAATCTCCCCCTTTGACATGAGTGTCAAGAAAACTTAACAATATATCAAAGTTTAATCTTCTCGAGTAATATATGCATATAGTTTGACATATATACAAAACTTCTCAAAATTATGTGAAAACTCTATATACATATACCTCAAAAGTTTTTGTTTTACAACTCCCCCAAAACATTATATCTCCCTCTCAATTATTACTCCCCCTTAGCTATATCTCCCCTTTTTTGATACTTATGTCAAAGGATTCTAAGGAGTAAATCCATATTTTTCCAAAAATATTTTATTAACCTCCATAATCATCTTGAGAGAAGTATCCCAATTATCCAAAGCAATTTCCAATAATTTATGTTGGATAGCTATCTCTACTACAAGATGAACAAGTCCTTCCATTGTAGAAAGATTAGGATCTTTCTTGAGAACATTCTCTACATAGGCTTGTTCTTTATGGAGTACTTCCAAGTCTGGGGTTATGGAAGAATATTTTTGTATCAATTTGGCCTCTTTAGCTATCAACACGGGTAATTCTTTCTGAGTATGAAGTGTTCGAGAAAAATGCTTCTCACTTTAAGTTGGATCATTTGGAAATTGAGTACTGGAAATCTTTAAATTTCTTTCTAAGCTCAGGATTCTTTGGGTTGTCTCCTATGTGAAGTATGAAATGTCACACAAATTTTTGTACAATGAGAATACATCCTCAAGTACATTTTTCACTTTGTCAATTTTCTTCACCAATTCAACCTATGATAGTTTTATCTCACTAGATATGTTTTCATTTACTTTTCCTTAAAATTTCTTCTTAGACCATTCCATGAGTTTCACATTGGCTTCCTAGTCTTCATTAGTTACCTGTTCTATGATATCTGATAGTTGTTCCAATATAGGCTTGGTTTTATTAGGTGTCTACAAGTTGAATGCATCAAGAAATATTTCTTTTATTTCTACTAGTGCTTGCTTCTGCTTATACTCATTTATGAGTATCTCTTGTCTTTTCCTCTTTTCTAGTGCCTCTTGCACTTCATATATCTATTGCAAATTCAATGTCTTTGAGTCATAGATTGGTATAACTATTTCTTCATCTAATTTAGGGTCTCCATAGTGAAGTACCCTTGTAACCTTAGTTGAGCTTGAGCCTAGAGTTTGTATTGCCTCCTGCTCCTCAAGGGTTTTATCTACTTATTTCTCCTCTTGCTTGCTACCTTGATCAATTATGACAATTTTAGGAGGTGCACCTTGTGTTGTACTACAGGAACATCTTTTCCTATTGATTCCTTTGTTGTCTCCTCGGTAGTAGTTCTAATCTTTGTTGTAGAGTCAACCTTAGCAATTTTTTCTTGTACCTCTTTCTCTTTAGGTTGCTTTGTTTTAGCTGTGAGAGATTGTGAGGATTCATCTTGAGTTGTTTCCTTCTCCCTTTTTATTTCTACTATAGCTTTTTGTAGCTCATCAACACTCACCAATACTAGATTTGTGCATAATTGTGCTTGTAGTGTTGATTGGTGAAGGATCTTCTTGAGATCCTCTATAGTTAAGGGGTTGATGTTCTAAGTAGAAGTGTTAGGAAAATCCTTTACAATAACTATAACTACAAGTGCTATATGTGGAGGACTAGGAGGTGATAATTGTGTATCTTGCACATTTTGTTCAATTTGCTGCTCCTCTCTAGTTGTTGCCATTTCTTTTTCTTTTTCTATTTCCATTTCCTCCTCCACTATTTCATTTTATATTTCTTTTTCTCCTTCATCCTTTTCTTTTTCTCTTTCTTCTTCTTTCCTACTAGCTTCAGCTCTATTTGCATCTTTTTGCTTTTCATTGTTCTGTCCCTCAAACAGATCTTCTTCTCCATCCTTTATAGTAGTCAAGCCATATATCAACTTCCACATTTTTTTAATTTCTAGACAACATCTTCAATTTTATTCTACAAGATGCTAAAGGCTCCATATTTTGGTGCAAACTCGCTCCCATGTTTCTTGTTTGCCTTAGTGATTTTCCCTTTACTCAATTCTAGCATCACTTGTGCCAATGTGTATCTCTTATCTCTTTTTCCATTTTCAAACAATAATGCCACTTATTTTCAAAAATTTCATATAATTCCTTGGGCATTGTATTGTCCAATTCAAGAGGAGTGTTCTTGAATTCTACCATCATGGCATATACTGATTCTTCTACTTTATTCTGATATTCTCTACTTAATTTATTAAAATCAACATTTTTCAATCCAGAAAAATCTGCATTCTTCTAAACATTATCAAAAATTTTATTAATATTGGACTTTAGAACATGGCTTACCACTCTAAATTGGCTAATGTCTTCTAATTTTGTTCTTTCCTCATCAACTCACTTTGGTTGTGCAACATATTTTCTCCTTGGTTTCTTCTACACAAGACAAATCTACTTAGTAGCCTTCTTCTTTTCTTTGTCTTGCTCCTTGGCCGCTTGAGTTGAGGCCCTTGTGGTGGCTCTTGTTATTTGCATAGATGGCTTGGTTTGAGTTTCCTTTTCAACCTTCTTTGCTTTAGGATGGGCTATAGGCTAAGTTTTGGCTTTTCTCTTCTTGGGCTTAGCTTGAGCTAGTGCTTCCTTGGCTTCTTCTTCCTTGACACCTTCTTCCTTTTTTTCATCCTCACCCAAGCCTTGTGTAATCTATAGTGGGGCTTGCCCTTATTCATCTTCTTCACTCTCATCTTCTTCTTCCTCCTCTTTATTAGCTACTTCAATTCCTTCTCCAAATTTCTTTTTCAGTTTCCTCACTAGCTTATCCTCCCTCTTTATCATAGAGGCTATCTTCAACATCATTTCAACTTTGGATCACACCACATCAAATGTTCCAAAATAAGGTGCATCCTTGTCAATTTCCTGTGCAAGCAATGTTGTGATTTCTATTGATGCTTCATCAATGTTTAGCTCATATCCTAGAGATCTTAGCCATCTAGTCCTTGGAATTGTTTCTTGGATATAAGTGTAATCAATATCAACTAGGAAACAAATATCATTGATGTGTTTTTCTACTAGGGAAACTAGTATCCTCAGTCTTGGCTTCATGGTTTTCTTGAAATCTTCAAAGTAACTAGTCATTAGGGTGTCAAAGTTGTCTCCCATTTGCTCAATGTACTCATTGATTTGAGTAATAGCTGACTTGTCTGATTTCCAATCTATTTTGCCAAAAGATGGAAACTCTTCCAAAACATAGAAAAATATATAGATCAGAACTGATCCAAACTTACACTGAGCACCTTTTGATCTTCTTATTGCTCCCAAATTCTCCATTATCTACTATAATAACAATTCTACTAGATTATATGAATGATCTCTCTTGACAATTTTGTAAGCCACATCCATAGCAATGAAATGAACACTATTCAATATGCTTGATTGATAGAACTTTTGATATATCACTCTCACTACAAAATCTAGAAGGGGATCTGTGATAGTATCAATAGTCATGCCCCTTTTGTTCCATTTAGCCCCGATGTTCTTTTCAATAGTTTCCATTGAATCACTCTGTAAGGTCTTCTACCGATATAGGGTAGGAAGTCTTGTAACCCTATGCTTGATTCTATTCATTATCTTGATAGGTCCTTTGTCTAGCCATAAAAGACCATTATGTATTCTACTTAGGATAATTCTTATCCACTCAATTTTGAAATTTTTTGGTGAAAACTAGGGCATAGGTTAAACCCTTTTTCTCAACTATTTTAAATTCTTCCATCAACACTCTGTTATCACATAGTTTATCATATGCTTGAAAAATCTCTAGGTCTCCTATTGCTCCTACCTTACAATTGTAACACTTCCACACATCCTGCACCATTACAACTTTGGGTGGAATCATGGATAATATGCTAATAGGGTCATTTTTATAAGCAATTTCTGGAATCAGCCTAAAATTGAGTTGTTTAACCTCATTTCTAACTAAATCAACCTCAAAACCATCCTTTTCCATAAGAATTTTAGAACTAGAAGCCATATTGCAAATCTAGGGTTTTAAAAGATATTAAACTTTATAACTATGCAACTCGACACTTGAGGAATACCTTAGATCTATGAAAATGGTGCTTGATCTTGTCAAAATCCATGCAAAAGCTTCAATGTTGTTTTTCAATCACTTCTGTTCTGTTCTCATTCTTGCTCTACATTTGAATGATGAGAAACCATTGAAAAATTGACCTTATACTCTTCAAAACATAGCATTAAATGCTTAGTATATATATAGCTATACACTGGGCTCTTGAAGATTTCAATATAACTCAACCTCCATTAGTTTTCCATCACTTGGCTCCAACTAGATTTCTTTTTGACTTAGCTTCCATTGAAATTCCCTAACTTGGCATCAACTATCAACTCAATTGCAACTAACTACTCAGCATGCACTGACATTTAATTGGCATCTAAGAATAGCTTGGCAACACTTGCAGAAATTTTTGAGTTTTTACTTTGCATCTTTTCTCATGTCATTTTCTTCTTTGCAGTGCTTGTTTGTCTTGGGACTAATGTATGATGTAGCTTTGTATATCAGTCCCATACACCTATCCATGCTTAGTTGGATGAGGTGTGACCACTTGACATATTAGGTGAAGTGATCCCTTCATTTGATGTGCTAACCTCATCTTCCTTCTTCCATGTCTTATTCATTTGTCCTCTGATGTGTTCAACATCTACCTTATCTTTTCTTTTGTTGACTTTTGACTTGGGGGCCTTTGAACTTGTTGGGAAATTCCTACTAATATAACTAGTCTTCAAGAAACTAAAACATGTGGTTTGATTTAATCATCTACTATAGTTCCCTCTAAAATGTGTCCTTATGCAGCTTTCAAGAATGTATCCTTACTCCTAACAGTAATGATAGTTATACCTAGTGTTATAGTTCCAATTGTAGTGATGACCATGGTTACCTTCTCTTGTTTCCTAATTTGATGTCCACATAGGCTTTGATCTACACTCAAATGCTCTATGTCCATACTTATTGCAATTGTAGTAGTGATCATCAAATTTTGGTGTCTAGATAGTCCTAGTCTTGCATTCATGTGCTTGATGTCCTTGCTTCTTGCACTTATGATAATAGCTTTCATTCTTATGCTTATCATGCTAATGTTCATTCTTTCTCCTACATACATTGGAAGTATGTCCCTTTCTACCAAAGAAATGATAAGTAAGTTTAGTGTTCTTACGTTTGTTTCTCCTTTCTTTTGTAGTCTTGGATGACTCTTCTTGTTAAGTGCTGGTGTAACCAAGCCTTGAATTTCATTGCTAGCCCTTGGTGACTTTAGTAGCTACTCAATGTACTTGATGGCCTCATTCAGTTTGTTAAAGCTTTCTCCAATCTCCTTCTCTCTTTTCAAGTCATTTTTTAGTTGATCATTCTACATCTTCAGTGTAGAGATCTCAATATCCTTCATATTCAAGTCATGATGTGCATTCATCATCTAGCTCAAGGTGTCTAGCTACATATTTGAGATTCTTTCAAACTCAATTGTCTTTTTTTCCAGTCTATTGGTAAGATTTCTATTGTCATCTTCTATCATGGATTTTTCTTCAATGGCTCTTTTCTTCTGTTTAGTCACTTCACAAAGCATTGTGGCTTGTGATTCCTATTCAAGCTTGAGTATTCTGATTTGTTTTTCTTTAGTTCTATTTTTCTCCATCAATTCCACTATTGTTGCATCAAACTCTTTAGTATCTCCATTGGCAAACACTTTTGTGGTATCAATCTCCTTGTAGTGTGTGTCATTTTCAGCTATGGCTATATCCTTCCTTCTTTTCAAGGATTTTCTTAATTCTTCTTTGGCTTCCTCCTAGTTGTGTAGAGTGAGGTGCACATTAATCACCTGATTCTCTATAATCTTCCCAAGTTTGAAGACTTCCATCTTTAGATCTTTTCTCTAAGTTGTTAGGCTTCTCCTTGTGACAACCTTGCTCTGATACCAATTTTTGGAATAATCAAATGGGAAGAATACTTCTGAGAGGAGGGGGTGCGAATTAGAAGTATCACACTTTTAACTTTAAAAATTTTTAATTAAAAATAAATTGCATTTATGTAAACATATTAGTTAAGCACAAAGTAAGCACATTCATCAAAACATATAACACCAAATTTGGTAACCTAGAAACCCTTCAAAATGAGAAGGTAAAACTGGGGTGGGGATGATACCCACAAAATATCACTATAGCAATAATGTTTGACCACTTCTAATGATCTGCCTTGTTAAAGGCTTTACACTATATCAATAGTGACCTATTTAAAGGATTTACAAACACTTTATATGAAGTGTCACCCTGTTAAAGGATTTTATCACCTTTTCAAAGGTTCTACAACCTAGTTGTTAAGCTAACCTATCAACATAGGATTTTATTTCTAATAAAATTGCTAGAGAGTATTAGATTAATAAACCTGATAGCTTACAATCCTTGATTTCTAAATTTAGGCACTTGATCTTCTCTCTCTAATCTTGATCCTCTGAGATCTGATATCCACTCAATATTCTGATACTTTTTTCTTGATCAACTAGATGTTGCAATGCTTCTTTGTTCCTCTAAATCTTTTCACACTTCTCTCTAAATTTTGCTATAGTTTACCCATACACTACTCTCATCCATGCATGCAATGGGGTTTCATCATCCTTTTAAAGATTTCAAACATATAAGATTAGGTATAAATCTACGATCCATATTAAATCTTTATTTCCCACTCATTTCTTGAACTTTTCTTATTGGTTGCATGCCTTCTCCATTTTTCTTATTAGCTGCATATTGATTGCATAGGAAATGTAAAATATTCATTCTTATCCTTAATATCCTTCAAGATTCTTCTATGTCAGCTCTAAAAATAGTTTACATAGGTGTTTGTGCAATTACAAACAACTATGTCTAATCTGTGTTACTTGACACTTGTTACCTCTGATGTTCAGCTCATATAGAAAAACTAGCTCACTTGACACCTATAGTAATTCTATTTCATTCGGCATCTATAGTGACTTGACATTTGATCTTCACTCAGCACCTAAAGATTGCTTAGCACTTATTGTAGTTCTGTATGGCTTAGTATACATTGTAGCTCGACATCAACTATTTACTTAACATCTATACATATTTTACTTGGCATGTGTTGGTAGCTCGACATGAACTTAGTAAACATCTTAAGTGTGTTGACATGAAATATTTAAAACCTAGTCTTAGATTCAACACTAATCACATAATGCAGATGAGTCTAGATTTATTAAATCACTAGAAGGTATAATTTAAACATTTAAACAAGATATGTCGACCATTTAGGGATGACATTGGTAAAATATGAACAATTGAATCACTAATTCTATGTGCCATTACTAGGGATATAAATCTTGCACACTAAAACACACGATCAAGTGCAATTGCATATAATAACATAGCCAAAGTAATACATTCATTAATTTATCTAATTTTACCATTTACTTAATTATAATGAAATAATCCATTTACATCACTCATATTTGCATAAAGCATCACAAAGTAAGAATGAAGTAAATAAACATAGCATTAAATCCAACATATAACATGATCAAAGATATGACCAAAATACCAAATAACTAGATATCATCCTAAAACATATTATCATCTTAAAATGGCATAATCATGCAAATATGATAAATTGAATAGAATAGTAATTTAATATCTATGATACTAAAATCAAAGTATAATATCCAACCCTTAGGTCATCTCAAATGTAAAACATAACATGAGTAACAAGTATCTCTCAAATCAAAATATAATAAGGTATAGACTACAAATCTGAGGGGCACTAGATCCTCCCCCACTAGGCATAGGATTACTCCTAGAAGCCTACAAAAATATAGGGCTACAAAACTCTTAAATATGTAGCATCTTCCCAAGTAGTAGAGGTCTTATCACTCGGGTCCCACTCGACCCTTACTTGCTCTATGTCTCAACCTCTCAATTTCAATCTTTGATACTGAAGGATACAAATGGGATCCAAAGAAAGTTTCCCATCCTCCACTTGTAAATCATTCCAATCAAGAACATGGGTCACATTGGGAGTATACTATCTTAAAACAAAAACATGGAAAATATTATGAATGTGTGATAGGCTAGGTGGCAATGCTAGTCAATAAGAAATAGGACCAATTGTCTTGAGGATCTCAAATGTTTTGAAAAAATATGTTACCAACTAAGAGCTCTTCCTTGGATGCACTCTCAAAAAAACCCTATCACTAATAGAGATCATTCAACCTATGGGAATTTGCAGACTTCTTCTATCTGTCTTGAGTAGTAACCAAATGCTCTCTAATATGAACAACCTACTACTCCATATCGGAAAGCATCTTTGGACCTAAAAGAAATCAATCCTCCAAATGATCACAACTTAAAGAATTATAACACGGTCTACTATACAAGGAATGAAAAGCTAACATGCGAAGAGAACTATGATACTTATTGTTATATGAAAACTCAACAAGGTATAAATAATCCTCCAACTTCACCTTGTTGGAACAATTCATTGATTGTGTATTGTTATTGACGTTACACAATATGTCATATCATTACTCGTCAGTGTATATCGAACCCACTCAAACATTGAAGAAAATTTTCACTATCTACTAAGTGTTGCATAGTTTTCCTAGTTTAGAAGATAGTTTCCACCAAGTTCACTTGAGCATCAAAAGGAAAGTCTATGGAAGATGAGTGTCAATGGAGCTTGCTTGGTTAATGAAGGAAATGTTGGAATAGAACTAGTGTTAACCAAGTTCACTCTATTACTAAAAGAACTTAGCAAGCATGCATTGTTAACCAAGTTCACTTGGCTAACACAAGAAAATCATTATGAGTTAGTATCTACCAAGTAGGGTTGGCTAACAAAAGATTTTTTTGTTTTGGCATATTGAGTTAAATTTATTTATCTATTGGTTATAGCCAAATGAGAAGATGAATATTAATTATTCTAAGTTGTATTTGAGCTAACTTGACAATATGAAAGATATAAATAAAAGGTCAATTTGAGGATTAGAAAGTGTGAAAAATGTGCAAGTGAATGGAAGACATTGAAGATCTAATTATGCTAAGAGGAAGTGAATTAGAAGGATAAGAAGAATATCCTTGAGAAGCTATAAAGATACATTCAATCAAGAAGGATCAAGTATAAGCCAAAATTGAGATCTGTAATTAGTAATTTAGTTGCATCGAAATCAAGTCATGTCATCATTGCTCTCTAACCATTGTAGTACTGATCTAAATCTCTTAACAAAGTTGTCTTAATATCTATTTATAAATCCTCTAACAAGGTTACATTTTAATTGAAGTGTATAAAGACCTCTACTAAGGCCACTCCTAATAGGGTGATTAAATCCTCTAATAGGGTCATACCTAATAATGTGTTTTGTAACCTTTAACAAGTTTGGCTCTTAACAAGGCTCACTTTAGAAAAGTGTAAGAATTTTCCTAAGGGAAAAATTCCCCCAAGAACTAAGAACTCAAACAAAAGCACACAGCAGACCAAAGATGAATATGACCAATTAATCAGAGTATGTCTGAATACATTGCTCTGTTCAAAATGTGATGTTCAAACACACTAGGAGTGCCTGTATATAAAGGCCTTTCAAGAAGCACCTAGAATGTCTCTAGGAACAACCAGAAGATAAGACAACTAAGCACCTTATCCAACATTCTAGATGAATGGATAAGAATGACAGTGTCTTATGTGTATAGAAGATTCCTGTGTTGTAGAAAACATGTGCTTAAAAGAGGTGCAGACCCTTGTGATGTCATCATGACAACTCACAAGAGTACACAAACACCTAAGTGTCTCACAAATAAAATAATACAAAATAAATAAATAATACATAAACCTAGGTAAAATTAAGTAAGTTTAATAAGTAAATACTTATTTAAACCAACACCCACCCTTAAGTGTAACTTAGGGGAATGCCCTTAAGCTTACAAAACTAGGATGAATAATGCAGAATGGGTCCTTGCTACTAGGCCATGTTAGGTACCCATGTACATAATGAAGATGCAAATTTCTCATAAAGTGGGGAAAGAGTGAAAACCTCATGGGAAAAACCCTCCCCCAAAAAGAGAGATAAATATGGATGCATTGATGGATGGAGTAATCAAGACCACCCTATTACAACATGCATCCAATATATACAAGAAAGAATGGAGAAGGACAAAACCTCCTATGAGGAAAAAGTCCCCCCCAAAAAAGAGAAGAAGGAGACGAGGTAGTTCCCCCCCCCCCCCCCTCTTAAAGTAGTGTGTCGATCAATGAAGAATGCTCCTATGTAGAAGCTGATCTAGGACTTTTAGATGATGTTCCTCCCCTTTGGAAGAAACAAGAGCAAGGGTACCTAGGAGATACATCCTCTGGATGGAGAAGGAATCTCAATGATGAGTGGTATCTCTGAAACTTGTTCAAAAGTCCCTGTGTCAATACTGATGATAGCTTCCTCCAAAACTGCTAAAGAGAAGAGCAGATCAAATAAGGAAGGAGGTAGAAGTTGTCTCAGGAAACCAACAGTCTTCTCAACTAAGAGAACTCCTGCAAATCCTGTAAAGAAGAATCCATAATCATGCCAATCTGGAAGGATTGATCATGTAGAGAATGTACAATAACTGTAGAAGACTCCTCAGCAAAGAGAAGCAAGAAATCATCATAAAAGTCTCCCATATTTATTGTGTGTGACTCCAAGAATAGAACTAAAATGCCTGGTGAGAAATCATCACCTGGAAGACCATGAGTACCTTGCAGTGCTAAAGTACATGAATCTGTCACTACAACAAAGGATGGAATATCCGCCTCAAAAAGAAGATGAATTTCATCAATAATGTCTCCCACATCTTCAATGTGATACTCCACAAATAATTGTGAAATGTCTGAAAGGGAGTCTTCATATGAAGGTAGAGTAGGAAGACATAAAGTATCTTGCTGCACTGATTCCAAAGCATCTGTGGCTAAAATAGGATCAGTAGGAGAAACAAGAGCTAGAGGTGTGATCTCATTTGAGGTTGAAGAAACCATAGCTAGAGTAACTAGATGTAGAAAGTCCACTGGAGATGGAGTATCACATGGATCTCCATATGCCTCCCAAATAGACCACCAAATATCACAAGGAAAATGTGCCAATCTAAGAAGACCAAAAGATACCCTACTCATACTTTTACATAGAAATTGATTAAGCTTGATAATATATGTCCAATCAAAATGTGGTGGCATTGAATAGAGATAAGGAAGTAATCCTAGATGTTCTCTTAGATAGTCAATTATCAAAGTCCTCCATTTGTAGTAGTTTCTTGTTGTTAATTGTGGTCTAATACCAAACTGACAAATCTCACAAGACTCCATGAGATCAATCAATGAACTTCCAAAAAAAATTCAAAGAACCCCCCTGAAAAAGATGTTGTTGGCACTTGAAAGCCACTTGTCAATTTAGGGCCTATTTTTGAAAGTAGTATTTCTGTCTACAAAACCTATAATGTGATTGTAGATCTAGAAAGTACACAAAAAAATGCACTTTCAAAAAAATGGAACCTGATTTGGAGTCTGGATGAGCCTGTACCAAGCATTTTAAGTGGCAAAATTTGAAATTTTGGAGTTGCTGAAAAATTTAGAAACAGAGATCTCAAACCACCTACACCAATGTGTAGATCACAAAATCCTACCTCAAAACAAAAAAAAATTGCTCACAAAAAGGAGTCCATATGAGGAAGATATTGCTATTTGAAAATCGTTGTTGCTGTTATTTTTTCTGAATCACCACCGCACCTCCAAAAAACAAATGGCTCTAGATTTTGCCTCAAATGTTCAATTTGGATGAGACAAAATCTGATCTAGGGGTTTTTGGACCTTCTAAATGTGATGCAAATATCTAATTTGCACCAGCAAGCAGAAATCTTCACCTGCAAAAAATATCTCCTATGGCCCTATGGCCAAAAAATTTCCAAAAAATAATACAGATCCAAAAAAATAGTAGAGATGCAGACGAAAGAAAGTAGATTTGAGAATTAAATGTATAGATCTGAAATGATCATACCAATTTTGCAAATTGATCCTTTGGGTGCCAATTTGTAAAAAAAAATTGCCTCACAATCGACTTTGGCTTAGGGTAGGTAGCTATATAGCCAATTTTCACCGAATCAACATTCTAGATGCAATGGTGAGGTCAGATCTGATGCTAGACACTCTTAATTTCTGCAATACTCTAGAGTCAAGCTGTGGTGATGAAGCAAGTGTGCTCTCAAATGGCTATGTGATGATAAAATATCCAAGTTGCTCTGATACCATGTAAGAATTTTCCTAAGGAAAAAATTCACCTAGGAACTAAGAACTCAAACACAAGCACATAGTAGACCAAAGATGGATATGATCAATTAATCAGAGTATGTCTGAATACATTGCTCTGTTCAGAATGTGATGTTGAAACACACTAGGAGTGCCTATATATATAGGCCTCTCAAGAAGCACCTAAAATGTCTCTAGGAACAACTAGAAGATAAGAAAACTAAGCACCTTATCCAACATTCTAGATGAATGGATAAGAATGACAAAGTGTCATATGTGTGTAAAAGATTCTTGTGTTGTAGACAACATGTGCTTAAAAGAGTTGTGGACCCTTATGATGTCATCATGAAAACTCACAAGAGTGCACAAACTCCTAAATGTCTCACAAATAAAATAATACAAAATAAATAAATAATGCATAAACCTAAGTAAACTTAAGTAAGTGTAATAAGTAAATACTTATTTACACCAACAAAAAGTATATATTAGTAACTAGTTGCAATTGGTGGTTTTTTCTAAATTGGGTTTCCATGTCAAATCTTGGTGTCAAATGTGTTCATGTGACTTCTTCTATATGTGTTCACCTAAGTTATAATAAAAAATAATTATATATAACATTTTATTACTTTCATTTTAAGTCTTTGCTAAGAAATTTTAGTATTTATCGAGTTACAACATTTTTTGTGTGTTTACCGAGCATCAAAAAAGTTTAATTTTTCAATAGTTTATTTTGTACTATTATTTAAGGGATCTACAATTTAATTTTGTAGTAACTAATTCACTCCTCCCCTCTTTTTTACTCCTCTAACATTTCCAACAATTTTTATCAGAGCTTTTGCTGCTTACAGAGAAGGTTTCAAGGACCTAAGCTAAAGATCCGGATGTCTTACAGAAGAGAGATTTCCAAGTTGAATTGAGACAACTTTATAGCATGGCAAGGAATTATGATATTAAATTAGGAAACTATCAATGATTTAGGTTGTAATTATCTTGATTCTAAATACAAGACTCCTATTGGAACATTATCAATATGTTGAAGACATTACTAAAAAGAAGAATCATAACATTATGATTATTTATATTGCATCTACTCTTAGTTATGCTGAATTTGATGAAGTAAAAGACTATAAATCAGCTCATGTAATGTGGATCAAGTTGGAAGACATATATGGAGGAGATGACAATGTAAGAAGAGCCAAAGAAAAAAAATTTAGATGACAATTTGATCAAATAAAAATGAGAGAAGAGGAAAACATTGCAAAATATGTGGAAACATTCAAAGCAAGTGTGAGCGCAATCAAAGCATCAAGAGGAGATATTGATAACAAGACAATTATAATCAAGGTGCTCAAAACCCTTCTACCTATCTATGCAAAAAGAGTTTCTACTATTCAAGAAATGAGATGGGATCTAAATAGAAATATAACTTTGGATGCTCTAGTTGGAAGATTGATAGCTTTTGAGTTGGATAACTATGATAACTATGTTCCAAGTTGCAAAGGTATTGAGTCTACATTTGAAGCCAAACTCTTATTTAAGAAAAAGAGTAAGAAATTGAAAGCCAATCAATCAAGAAGTGAAGGAGAAACAAAAGAAAGTTCTAACAGTGATCTTGAAGTTGTTGAAGCCCTACTTGCAAAGAAATATTCCATAGGAAGAGGTAAGTACAAAGGAAAGATTCCTCTAATCTATTTTTCTTCTGAAGAAATTGGTCACATTGCTGCTAGGTGCCCAAATGGAGAAAGTAAGGATGAAAAGAAAAGCAACAAGTAAAAAGTCAAGAGGGAATTCAATAACTACAAGGAAAAAGGTAACAATTCTTATTTCATGGCTAAATATTCTAATAATAGTGAAGATGAAATGGTATATATTGCTATAAAAGATGAATCTGATGATGAAGGAGATAAGATGGCACTTATCTCTCCTATTAGAAAAAATTATACATGGATTATCAATTAAGTTTGAGCACATGGAATATTATGATGGTGGTAGTGTAAGATTTGGAAATAATGAACCTTCTTACATAAAAGGAAAATGATGTATTTCTTTGACCAAAGAACTTATATTTGATAATTCTTACTGGGTTGAAGGACTAAAGCATAATCTACTAAGTGTGGCACAGTTGAATAACATTAGATTTAAGGTAGAATTTATGAATGGGAAGGCCAAATTTCTAGATAGAAAAGGAAGTCTGGTTAGATCTGGGAAACAAACAAAAGATAATGCAAGAATTGCCAAATTGGTAAGATGGGAAAGACTAGTTTCAAAAGCAACAACTATTATTCAAAATAAATCTTAAAGCTTGTGCATATAGACTAATGTAGACCTATTAGAATATAAAATTATAGTGGAGATAATTTTTTCATTCCTTTTGTTGAATATTATTCTAGAATGATGACTCTAATGCATATCAAAAATTCAAGTGGTATCTAGCAAGATAGAAAAAGAAACTAGAATTAAGTTGAAATGTTTGAGATCAGATAGAAGTGATGAATTCATCTCAAATGAATTCAATGAATTGTCCATTGAAAAAGGAATTAAAAGACAAGTATCAGCCCTGGCACAGCTCAGCAGAATGGTATAGCTAAAAGAAGGAATAGACCATCATCAATTATTCAAGAAGATTGATGATAGAAAATAATGTTGCCTTCAAATATTGGAAGGAAGAAATCAGCACACTAGTTCATACCTTAAATAGAGTTCACTTGAAGAAAGACTCAAACCAAACTCCTTATTGTTGAGATTTGATTGAAAAGATCATTGTTGAGATATATTATTGAAAAGAAGGAGATTGTTGAAGAAGACTATATGTTTCAATCATTGTTTTGTCACTAATGTCAAACCTACTATTTGTTGGTAAGATAATTACTTATAAGATTCAAGTACTATCACTTAGATGATTGATAAAGATGATTTAATCAATAAGTGGTAACAATAACACCTAGAGAAAATGTTGAATTATGATTATATAATGAAGTACAAGGATCAGTTAAGATAGTGATGACATGATGTATTGATAATCTATTTACGGTTATAAAGACTAGATACACTTAGAAAGTTTAGAGGAAAAACTTACACAAAGTTTTTCTGCCAAGCTTGACTGAGTGGATAGTAGGTGCCAAGCGAAGTTAGTGTAAGATGAGCAAAAAATAGTTGGAGCTAAGTAAAAGATTCATTCTAGTGTATGCTAAATAAAATAGTTTTTTCTGAGTAAATTTTAGTTGATGTCGAGCACCACTAAACTTTATTAGGTGCTAAGTAATTTCATAATGGATACCAAGCAACATAGTATGTGTCGAACATTAGAAGGTTGATAATGTTTTTTTGAATTTTGTGAACCAAGTGAAGATAAGTTTGATGAGCTGGTGGCACAAAATTTGAGGTAAATTATTTTTAGGAAAATTCAAATGGATTCTAGAAGTTTCTAGAAGAGATATGAGATATGGGACAGATACATTGTAACCTACCTAATCTATTCAAACCCTAAATTCGGATGATGGAAAATGAGCAAGAAAATATCTAAATTTCCTACTTATAGGAATGTCTAGTTATGAAGAAAAGTTTTTATGTTTGAGAATCTAAGGGAGACAAGGATTCAAGGATTTTTCTTCATCAAGTGACCTAAGAGAAGATTCTACGATGACATGTTAAGAAAGAAGGCTTGAGGAGATAAATGCTTGAAGGGTGAAAAAGCTATTAGAGCTTCAAAGTATGAAGGCCAAGAAGAATTGAGGAATGAATAGACACTTGTAATATGTAAGAGAAGTTGTGAGTTGTATTAGATCAAAGCTCTACTATTACTCTCTAACAATTGTATCAGTCTAGGGTAAATCCTTTGCATTAAGGTTGACCTAATAGTCATTTGTAAATCCTTTAACTAGGTGGCTTTCCAAGTGAATGGCTTAAAGTTCTCTAACAAGGCTCACTCCTAACAAGGTGATTGAAATCTTTTAATACATTCACATTTAACAGTGTGTGTTGTAACCTTTAACAAGATTGACCTTTCATAGGGCATCACTTTAGAAGAGTGAAAAGGAGTAGCATGTTACTAATGGTTTTTCCTAAAGTGGGTTTCCACATAAATCATTGTGTCAAGTGTGTTGATAAATCTATTATGTTTCATGCTTTACATTTCTACAAGTTGATTCGATAGTAACCTAAAAGATTTAGTGATTGCATAATCTTATGGATGCATGCATGAGTATGAATGTTTTATGGGTTCATTAAGTTGTGAAAAATCTTATTTATACATTTGGACCTTGGATAACTGATTCAACCCCCCCCCCCACCCCCCCCCAAGTTATTCTAAAGTATTCCAACAATCAATATCAGAGCCATCTACTTAAGATAACTAGTTTTAAAATACTAGAAGCACAAAGATTGAAATGTCTAAAAGAGAAGTACCCAAGCTCAATAGAGATAACTTTCCTGTATGGAAAAGTTTGATGAAGCTACACCTTAGAGGACTTAGAGATCATGCACAATCTTTCATTTCTATGGAACAAGTTGATCCTACTAATGCCTTGACTACTAAAGATACGAGGAAGAAGAAAGAACATAATTAGACAATGCTGGAGATTACCTCTGCCCTAAGTTATGCCAAATTTGATGATATCAAAGGTATTGGATACAATTGATAAATTGTGTATTTTCTTTGATGTTACACAAATTTCATATCATTATTAGTTAGTATATGTTGAGCTCACTTAGGTAGTGAAGATGGTTTTCTGTGTCTACCGAGCATTCTTGTGGTTGCCTAGTTTAGAAAGAAATGTCTACTAAGCTCACTCAGGTATCAAATAAAAGTATACAAAAGATGAGTGAACCAAGCTCACTTGGTTTCCAAAGGATTTTTTCAAGTTTGTAGTATTAACTGAGCTTTTTTTGGTTAACATAGAAAATTGTGTTTGAGTTAGTTTCTACCGAGTTCGGTTAGCTGGTGGAGGATTTTCTCATTTTGGCATATTAAGCTCAATTGATTTATCTATTGATTTCAGCTAACTAAGGTGATGAATATTAATTATTCTAAGTTGTATTTGAGCCAAATTGAAAATATGAAAGATATAAGTATAAGGTCAAGTTGTAGTTTCAAAGAGTGGATGTAAAAGAATGAAGATGTTATTGAAGACTTAATGATGAAAAGAGGAAGAAAATTTGAAGGATAAGCAGAATATCCTTATGGAGTAGAAAAGCTATATTCAATAAAGAAGGATCAAGTACAAGCTAGAGTAGAGATTTGTAATTAGAAATTTAGTTGCATTCAAAACATGTAATCTCATTGTTACTCTTTAACCATTGTAGTAGTGATCTAAATCTCTTAATAGAGTTGGCTTAACAAATATTTACAAATCCTTTAACAAGGTGTCAATTCTATTGAATTTTATCAAGAATTCTAATAAGGCCACTCCAAATAGGGTGATTAAATCCTTTAATAGGGTCACACCTAATAGTGTGTTTTGTACCCTTTAATAGGGCTCACTTTAGAAGAGTGAAAATAGTAACTAGTTACAATTGGTGGTTTTTTCCAGATTGGGTTTCAATGATAAATCCTTGTGTCAAATGTGTTCATGTTATTTTATTTTGTGTTTTTACAACTAAGTTAAAGTAATGGTAATTATAGATAAAATTAAAGTTTATATGTTAAGGACTTTTCAAGCACATTCAGTAATTACCAAGTTACAATATTTTATGTATGTTTATCAAGCATTAACAATATTTAGTTTTCAATTTATATTTTTGTATTGACATCTAAGGGATCTAGAGTTTATTTTAGTAGGAATTTATTCACCCCTCACCTCAATTACTCCTCTTATATTTCCAAAAATTGGTCTTCATAGTGCAAAGAAAATGTGGGATGCCTTAGCTACCATCTATGGAGGAGACACCAATGTTCTTAGAGCCAAAGTTGAAAGCCTCGGAAGTAAGTTTGATGAAATGAGAATGGAAGAAGGTGATAATATTGCTCAATATATTGAAAGGATAAAAGAAGTGGTTAATGCAATAAAGAGAGCAAATGGTAAATGGGATGATGAAACTATTTTAAGGTTTTGAGAACACTATTACCTATATATGTTATTAGAATTTCTACAATTCAAGAATTGAGATGTATTACAGGGAATAAGCTATCACTTGAAGGTTTGGTAGGTAGAATCACTACTTTTGAGCTATCTAACTTTGATAATTACAAACCTAAAAACATTGAATCTACTTTTAAAGCTAAGGTATCATTAAAGGAAGTTGATGAGAAGAAGAAGAAGAAGAAGAAAAATAAGTATGTTTCTAGTGACAATGATATAGATGAGGAGGATATTGAAAAACTTGAAGCACTACTAGCAAGAAGATTCTATGAAGGTAAAGGCAATTTCAAATTTAAGTTACCCATCATTTGTTACAATTGTAATGAGGTTGGTCATATTGTTGCTAGATGTCTAGAGAAGAAGAACCATAGAGGCGGTGACAAATACAAGAATAGAAGAGATGAAGACAACATAGATTACAAAGAAAAGGAAAGAAGTCTTGCTACATTATTGAAGAGAATGATTCTGATGAACATGATGATGATGTGGTGTATGTTGAAATGAAGATGAATTTAATGAAGATGATGCAACTACACTTTTGACTTATGTGAACAAGAATGATAGATGGATCATTGATAGTGAATTCTCACATCACATGATGAGAGACATAAGTAAGTTCATTACCCTAAATTGTTATGATGGAAATAGTGTAAGATTTGGTATTTATGCACCATGTTTGATAAAAGGAAAAGGTTATTGATGGAGACAAAACCCAAGAACAAAATGGACACAACAGAAAAGGGAAATTGTATTAACTAAAAAATAAGCTAGTACATTCAGTACAGATAAAATAAACTTCAAAACATGCCCTAAGGGCTTCCAATAGCATCAATGTGGAGATAATTTCTCCTTTCAGTACCTCCTTTCAAACTCCACTCTGAACTGCCTTTTACAATGCCAGGAATCTCCTTAAATAGACCCCAAAGGGTTAAGGACTAGGAATACATTCTAGAAGGTGCTAGTAGGCATCCACCGACCAAATAGAAGACTCTAGAAGCTACATTAGAAGTCGGCACAAATCTAGAAGAATCCAGAAATGGTAACCGAACTTTTGGGAGGCATAACTTTTGAACCGTAGCTCTGATTGACAAATTGTTTATATTTCCAAAAAGCTCTCGAAGTGCTCTATAGCCCTATGGACCAGCTTCGCTCATCCCCCATTTTTTTGCCCTTTTCAAGGTCATTTAATGCCCCTAACTTGACTTTGAAGCATTCTTAGGAGGTCTCCAAAACTCAAAAAACTACAATAACTTTCAAACCGTGGGGCCTTTTGACCTGATTCTTTTTCTAGAATGTTCTAAATCATAATTACATTCATCTGGCCAATTCACACTTTCTAGTTTACCAAAATGATGGCCCAATTACATGCTCCTTTTTTTGGGGATTTTTTAGCACACTAATAGTGGAACTGTGAGAGTTGGAACCTTTATTTGACCCATATGGGTGTCCAAAAATGAAAACACATGAAATAGAAACTAAGTCTAAGTACATTTTTTTGGGTGACACAGGATTGCCCTTATACCTCTGGATGCTCCTGCATTAGTTATATTAAACTCATAGATAAAATTTCATGTGACAATGCTTACTATGTTGAAGGACTAAACTATAATTTTTTGAGTGTGTCACTATTGAACAATCTAGGATGTAAGGTTGAATTTGAAAACAAGATTGCTAAGATATATGACACAAATGGAGAATTGATTGGAAAAGGTGGTCAAACTAGAAGTAATATATTCTATCTTGATATAGAGGATGCTACTTGTCTTGTTGTAAAATTTGATGATGTATGGCTATAGCACAAGAGGTTATGTCATGTTAACTTTGATAACTTGGTTAGTATCAGTAACATGAAGAAAGTTAGAGGTTTGCCTAAGTTGAAGAAGCCTAATGATCCAATGTGCAAACAATGTCAATTAGGAAAAATGACAAAGTCAAGTTTTAAGAGTAAAACTTATACCTCTAAAGGAATACTAGAGATTTTTCATACTAACTTATGTGGACCAATTGAAGTATAAAGCTACAAGGGAGATACGTACATAATGCTATTTGTTGATGACTATTCTAGGATGATAACAATTATATTTTTGAAATAGAAATTAGATGCTTTTCAAATGTTTAAGTGGTACTTAGCAATAGTTGAAAAGGAAACATGTAAAAGTATAAAAATTTTGAGATCTGAAAGAGGAGGAGAATTCACATCAAATGAATTTGAGATGTAATGTGATGATAAAGAAATCAAAAGATAGACATCTACCCCAAGAAGCCCTCCACAAAATGGAATAACTAAAATGAGGAACATATCTATAATAGACTATGCTAGAACACTCATGATGGAGATGAATGTTGCTCTAAAATAATGGAGAGGAATTGTAAGCATAACTATTTATACCTTGAACCATGTGCAAATAAAAAAAGTTACTCATTCAACACCTTTTGAACTATGGTATGGATACTCACTCAATGTAAAATACTTTAAGGTATTTGGAAGTAACTATTACATTCTTAAAAATGTTAGGTGGAAAGCTTGATACAAAAAATGAAGAAGGTATATTCCTAGGATACTCCACAAGAAGTAAAGCTTATAAGTGTTTGAATACTAACACTAACAAAATTGTGGAAAGTGCAAATGTGAACTATGATAAATATAAAAAAGAATATGAGGCTAAACTTATGAAAGAAATGGAAGAATACAAATCATTTGTATACTTTTATGAAGGAATGCCTATTGAAGAAGATGTTGTAAATCAAGTTACAAATCAATAGCAAGTTATAGTGACTATTGAGTCACACTCTATGAATGTCAAGTTGCATTCAAGAATCAAGTTACATTTAGGTACCAAGTTATAGAATGAAGTGAATGCACATTCTAATTCTAATAGTAGTGTACATGAAAGAGATATTGAGGTACTTGATAGAGATATACGTAGTGATTCTAAAGTTGAAAGGAAAAATGAAGAAACAAGAGCTAAACCAAGATTGTCTATGTCAAACAACATCATTCTACAACTCAAATCATTGGAGATAAAGATGTTAGAATAATGACAAGAAAAGAATTAAGAAGTAAGACATTTGACCCTATTGCTAGATTGGAAGGAGTAAGAACTCTACTTGTTTAATATGCATACAAAGGTTTAAAAGTTTATCAGATGGATGTTAAATCTATATTTTTGAATGGCATACTACAGGAAGAAGCCAACATAGAATAGCCAAAAGGTTTCATTGATGTTGATAATAAGAACAAGGCATGTAGACTGCACAAAGCTTTATATGCTTTGAAACAAGCACCAAGAGCATGGTATGAGAGACTTTATAATTATCTTGTGAAGATTGGACTTAAAAGGACTGATGATAACATCAATTTGTACATAAAGATGAAAAAAGGTAGAGGTATTCTATTATCTAAAATATTTGTTGATGATATCATATTTGGAGGTCAAGATGATTTATGTAAGGATTTTGCAAATCAGATGAAGCAAGAATTTGAGATGTCTATTTTTGAAGAGATCAAATTTTGTGGGTTTGCAAGTATATTAGATGAATTATGGTATATACATCACTCAGTCAAAGTATGTCAAGGAAATATTGAAAACTTTTGGATTAGAAGATTCTATAACAATAAGTACACCTATGGTGATAGGAGATAAATTATCAAAAAATGATGATTCTGTTGAGCTGAACCAAATAATGTAAAGGCCCATGATTGGCAGATTGCAATATGTAATACATTGTAGACCTAATATTGCATTATCTATAGGGATAGTTGCAATATTCTCTACTAATCTTAGGGAGAATTATTTAATGACTATGGAGAGAATAATGAGATATCTAAAAGGAACAAAAGATTTTGGTCTATACTACAAGAAGAATGCAAAATTTGAATTGAGAGCCTACATTGATGCTAATTGAGCTAGAAACATTGATGATAGAAGGAGCACTAGTGGAGGAGCATTTTTCTTAGAAAAAAAATTAGTTATATGGACTAGTAAGAAGCAAAGTTGTACTTCACAATCTACTACTAAAGTTGAATATGCTATTGCTATTGTAAATTGCCCAAACTTTGTATGGATCAAATAGCTACTCAAAGGAATGAAGGAAGAAATCATAGAACTAGTGATAATACAAATACTATCAATATATCAAAGAATCTAGTGATGCACACAAAGACAAAGCACATTGCAATCAAGTATCATTACTTGAGAGAGTCAATTCAAAATAAAGAGGTGAAAATGGAATATGTTAACACCAAGATACCCCTGTCAAAGGCTATCTAAGTAATAAGAGGAGTGCCCTGCATCAAACAAGCTAATATTCATATGTTACACATTGATGTAGAGGATCTTACTTTAGGAGCTTCCTAAAGGAATCAGAAAACTAAAACTTCAAATCAGTCACAAGCAAGGTGATAGAGGAAGAAACTAAAGAAACTGCAAAAGTCTATATCTACATGTTTAAGAAGATGAGTTTTGTATATGTCTTTGGCATTGTTGTCAAAGAGGGAGATATTCTACTAATCAAAGAGTCAAAATGTATAGGGAGATATTCTACTAATCAAAGAATGAGATAGATCAAGCTAGTATCACTATGATTAATGAGAAAGAGAGATATTAGAGATCTCAAGAGATTGCTAATCAGAGAGAGAGAACAATTCAAGAAAGAGGAAGAAATAGTAATCTAACTAGTTAGAGGGAGTTATAAGAAAGAGTGAATTTTGTAACCTAATTAGAAGATGAAATTTTTTGATAGAAGGAGAGATATCAATACAAGTTTTCTTTCTGGTATTGTCTTACTATTTTAACCTAGTCAGTTTGGTTGAACAAAGTTTCTTACCATTTTGTTCATTTGGTTGATTAGTTTGGTTTGATATCAATGTCAAAGAGGGAGATTGTTGAGATTTGATTTAAAAGATCATTGTTGCAATAGATTATTGAAAAGGAGTTTGTTGAAGAAGTCTATATATTTCAATCATTGTTTTGCCACTGATGTCAAGCTTGTTAGAGTAATATTTTGTTTTCTTACTACTTAAATCATTTTGATTTAATTAGTTAAATTATTACTCTTTAGTGCTTAAACTTTCTCTTAGGTGCATTAATAATTAATCCTTTTATTAATTATTAATATGAAACATAGCTTTCTTAGGCTTTAGGGTTTGTTCACCTTTAAGGTTGAAGTCTTGTAATTATTTTCTCATAATCTTGGAATACATTTTGCTCTCACTCTATTGAGATTTCTAAGATGTGCTTTTTTCTTATTTGGTTTTCTTTCAGCAACAACTAATTTGCATGTAGGTGTTTTTGGTGAACTATGAAGTTTATTTTTCGTAACTTCTACATAGTATAAGAGATTCCCTACTCCTGCCCAATCTGGAGATCTTGAAGTCATGATTCAAAGATAGAAAACCTAGATTTTTGTGGTTTTTTCTCTTCAATTTGGAGTACACACCTTTTTTTGGTCCACTTTGGGTAAAAATGGACACTAACATCACACTCAAAAGGCCTAGTATAGTCAAAATTCATATAAAATTCATCGATTTTGACTACAGTAGCCTCTAAAATAATTTGGCTCCTTGAAGCCATATGGATTCCAAAAAAAACAAAAAAAGATAAAAAAGAAGTGGTTTTTGGGTGCACCACTTAGCAGCCACTAGCATATCGCCCCTACCTAGGCTATGCCTCACCTTCACCAATGCACCACTACGGCCTAGCCCATGCCCTATCACTGCTAACACACCACCATTCTACTGCTACTACCAACAAAGCTCTACCTAGTGACTGCTACTGCTGCCACACTACTACCTAGCAGCCACTGCCACTAGCCTTTCACCACTATTAATAGTGACATCACTTTCTCAATTAGGTGACATTAGATTTTGAACTAGTGATGTTATCATTCTCTCACCATAAAATATTTTTGGCAGGTGATTTTTTAGGCACACACATCATCTTCCCAGTATTGACATCATCTTTCTAGCACTCAAAATTTTTCCAACCAACAGCCATACAGTTGTCAATTTTTTTGTAGTGTCTTTAATTTTCTAAAGAGCTCATTCTTTGGAGGAGTAGTTAGTTTATTGGTCATAACTTAAGAATATGGAGATCTTTTTTATATCCAAAAGAATTATCAAAAAGTTGGTTCTAAGCTAGAGATGATGATGCTAGTTTCATTTTATGACTCAGTCAATTGAGCTCCTATTTTTGATGTTGAAGTAGAGACTTTAGCTTCCTCCATCTCTACATCTAGTGTCTAAGTTTTCTTCTCAATTTTTGTGCTTTTCTTAGTTGTTTCTTTGGTTTACAAGGGATAATTTTATATAGTGTGGGGGGTGCATTTTTCTTTTTGTAATTCAATTTAGAAATGATCCTTCTACTTCTATCTATTTTCTCTTAATGCTAGACTCTTCTATCACCTACCTTACACATCACAACTACCATACTTGGAAAGGATAGATGACCAGATTGCTTATGGAAAAGGGGTTATGGTCATCCCTCAATGTGGCTCTACTAGTTCTATAGAGGCCTTATGAGGTTCTTATGTAGCACAGTAAGATGGATGAAGTAATGGACCTCATTGCAATGAATATTTTAGATGGGTTATTATTTTACCTAGATGGTTTGACTACACCTAGGGCTATGTGGGACAAGTTTTCCACTTTGTTTGGCATAATGAATTAGTTCAAGGTTCTACAGATAGATATAGAGTTCACCTCCTTGGTTCCTAAATCATTTTCCAACATTAAGGACTTCTTGATGAAGTTCAAGTCTCTTCAATCTATTTTATAGGTTGTTGGAAAGACAAAGTTAGATTATGAGTTTATCTTTTTGATACTCTCAAAGCTTTAAGGTCCTTATTAGATGTTCACCTTTACCTTCTAGTCCATTATGAATACACTAGGTGCACGACATGTTATGCCCTCTTTTAAGACATTATATGATAAGTTTACTTGTGATGAGTCTAATCTCACTCAGATGGACTCACTTATAGGTTCACAGTCATAGGAATTTCTTGCCAAGTCACCTCAAGATACACAGAAGCATAAGTCGAAGCAAATATTAGATTCCTCTTCTTAGCACTCTACTAGTCCATCATCTTCTTCTAAGAAGGAGAAAAAGAAGACTAAGATTCCTACCTATTCTTATTGTTAGAAGGGACCTCATGATGAGTCACATTATTTTTAGAAGATATTTGATGGCTATGAGAAATAGATTGTAGATTTACAAGCTCTTCTTCAGAAGATCATTATTTCCTCTCCATCCTCTTCTACCTCCCAGGGGTCTACCTTTTAGTCTTCTTCCATCTCTTCAACATCTACACCAAATTTTGGATAGGTTAATGCATTATAGGAATCCATTTCATCCCCTTCTAGGTCCCTTGGATAATGGATTCAAGTGCTTCTCACCATATGGCATCTCCTCAAGGGGTCTTCTCCACTATTGAGGTTTCTCCCATTCCTCGTCTTCTCATGGGGAATAAAATTTCCCTAATAGTCTACGTGAAAGGTTTAGTTGGCATTTAGGATGGTACATTGAATGATGTATTGTATGTTCCATCTTTTTCTATAAACCTTCTCTAAATTTATTAGATTACATGTAGTGGATCAGAGAAGATAGATGAGTTCACTGTAGATTAATTCCTTATTCGAGATACTGAAACAAGAGCCTTATTGCTATAGGGATAGTTGATCATACCCCCCATATCTACACCTTCTTGCATTTTGGCTCTCCATCTCCATTATCAAAGCATAAATCTTCTCTTTCACAAGAGTATCATGTGGTGCAGTTAGGACACTTGACCCTTTGTATTGTTCTTAAGATCACTATTTTGAATACCACACCACATCCAATTGAGGTATTTTCTCTTCAATAGGATTCTTCTTCAATTCTCCCTGACCCTCTAGCTCCATTCATAAAGCCTCTAGGTGTACTTGTTGAGGATTTTACAGAGGACATTCATCTCCTCTTTTATGATATTTTCAACACACCTGCATTGGGGATTCCCTTTTAGGATCTTCATGTTTTCTCCTTTGACCATCAGTTAGGCCTTCTATTTTCACCTCTCATTTAGGAGTTTCCTTTTTATGTGCCCTTGTTTCTTTCACATTGGAGTTCCATTGGTTTGATCATTTCTATGGTGGCTCCATCATTTTGGGGGGGCTTTGGTGTCTCTTCTCTCTCATGGGGGGGTTGGTTGTACTTATGGTTTTGAGAGAGTCTCTTAAGCCATTTCTTTTTTTTGTTTTCTTTTTTATCTCTTTTTAGAGAGGATTTTTTCCCACTAGGTTTTCTCCTTTGTCTCCTATTTATACATATTTCCTTGTTTTTGGGTACCTAATCAAGCCTTATTTCCAAGACCCATTTCTTGCTTTCATAGTTGTGCTAGGTTAGCTTATCCCCTTTGCTTAGCTTAATGGGGGTGTTAGAGTAATTTTTTTCATACTACTTAAATAATTTTGATTTACTTAGTTAAGTTATTACTCTTTAGTGCTTAAGCTTTCTCTTAGGTGCCTGGATAATTAATCCTTTTATTAATTACTAATGTGCAACCTAGCTTTCTTAGGCTTTAGGGTTTCATTCACCTTTATGGTTGAACTCTTGTAATTATTTTTTCATAATCTTGGAATACATTTTGCTCTCACTCTATTGAAATTTCCAAGCTACACTTTTTCTCTGTTGAGATTTCCAAGTTGCACTTTTTCCCTCTTTGGTTTCCTTTTAGCAATAGGTTATTTGTACGTAGGTTTTCTTGGTAAACTGTGAAGTTTATTTTTCTCAACTTCTATAAAGCCTGCTATTTTCTAGTCAGACAATTACTCATAAGATTCAAGTACTATAACTTAGTTGATTAATGAAGAGGATTTGATCAATAAGAGGTAACAATAGCACCTAGAGGGAAGGTTGAATTATGATTATGTAATGAAGTACAAGGATCAGTTAAGACAGTGATGACATGATGTATTGAAAATTTATTTAAGGTTACAGAGGTTGGATACACTTAGAAATTTTAGAACAACAACTTACACAAAATTTGTCTGCCAAGATTGACTAAGTGGATAGTAGGTGCTAAGTGAAGTCAATGCAAGCCGAGCAAAATCTTTGATGTTGTGTAAAGTTTAGTAGATGTCAAAGCAGTAGTAAATTTTAGTAGGTGTTCTGTAATTTCATAGTAGATGTTGAGTAGCATAGTATGTGCTAACCATTAGAAGGTTAATAATGCTGAGCTATTGCATTATTTGAAAGATTGAAGATTTGAGGAATCTAAGCCAACAGGTTTGTTTTCTTGGATTTTGTGAACTAGGTGGAAGATAAGGTTGATGAGCTGGTGGCACAAAATTTGAGGTAAAATAATTTTAGGTGAATTCAAATTGATTCTAGGAGAATTTTCTAGAAGAGATATGAGATATGGGCTAGATACATTATATCCTACCTAATCCATTCAAACCCTAAATTTAGAATACATATGAGAATGTATGATTATCAAGTAAAGTTGTCATGTTCAAGAACCTCAAGGAGACAAGGAGTTAAGGGATTTGCTTCATCAAGTGATCTAAGAGAAGAAATTGCGATGATAGGTTGAGTAAAAAGGTTGAGGAGATGAATACTTGAAGAGTGAACAAGATATCAGAGCTACAAAGTATGAAGTCCAAGAAAAATTGAGGACTGAATAGAGATCTGTAATCTGCAAGAGAAGTTGTAAGTTGTATCACATCAAAGCTCTACTATTACTCTCTAATAATTATATCAGTCTAGGGTAAACCCTTTGGATTAAGGTTGACCTAATAATCATTTTTAAATCATTTAATTGGGTGGCAGTCGAAGTGAATGACCTATAGTCCTCTAACAAGGCTCACTCCTAATAGAGTGATTGAAATACTTTAACAGGATCAAATTTAACAATGTGTATTGTAACCTTTAACAAGATTGGCCTTGCACAAGGCATCACTTTAGAAGAGTGAAAAGAAGTAGCATGTTACTAATGGTTTTTCCCAAATTGGGTTTCCATGTAAATCATTGTGTCAAGTGTGTTGATGAATCTTTTATGTTTCATGCTTTACATTTTTGCAAGTTGATTTGACATTAACCTACAAATTTTAGTGATTGCATAATCTTATGGATGCATACATGAGTACGAATGTTTTATGGGTTCACTAAGCTATGATAAGTTTTATTTATACATCTAGACCTTGGATAACTAATTCAACCCCCCTCCCCTCAATTATTCTAAAGTATTCCAACACTTAGGAACTCTAGTATGGCGACAAACCTAATGTAAGTTACTTCAAAATTATTGGCAATAAATGATATATCTTGAAAGAATATAAAAAAGGAAAATTTGACATCAAAAGTGATGAACTCATATTCCCAGGATATTCCTGTAGAAGAAAAGTATACAAGTATTTGAATTTTTCTAGTCATAAAATATAGAAAGTGAACATGTGAGAATTGATGAGTTTGCAGAAAAGAGTGAAGAAGAAAGTGGCAAAGAGCAAGAGGAATGTAGAAGATTTTTTTACTATGAACCTAATAACTTTTCAAATCTATCTAAAATGAAGGAGGATTCACCTCCTAAGTCCCCAAAATCCCCAATAGGTACCGCATTGCAAATAGTGCAACCCGAGTAATAGTATGAAGGACCTAAGTCATAGTTAGAGGCTACCAAGCTAGAGAAAACTGAGTTTGATAGACCCTAGTCACAAACAATGAGACCCAAGCATAATATTGAAGTTCATGATGAAATTAGTGAAACACACTCCAAATCTAAAGAGCCTATGTTACCAAGATATGTCAGAACGCATCATGCACCTGATTAGATCATTGGAGACAAATCAAATAGAACAATGACAAGAAACAAATTGAAAGGTACATGTTTACTTGTTGAATTTGAACCTAGAAATATTAAAGATACTTTGGAAAATGAAAGTTGGATTGAAGAAATAAATGAAGAAATAGAATAGATAGAAAAGAAAAAAATGTGGGCTCTTGTTCTGAGACTCAAGGATAAAAATGTAATTGGCACAAAGTGGGTATTCAAAAAAAAGCTAAATGAAGATGGAAAAGTATCTAGAAACAAATCAAGGTAGGTATTTGAAGGCTATTCTCAAGAAGAAGATATTGATTATGATGAAAATTTTTCTCTTGTTGAAAGATTGGAAGGTGTTAGAACTTTACTAGCATATGCAGCTCACAAAGGATTTAAAAATTATCAAATGGGTGTAAAATCTACATTCTTGATTGAAATCCTTGATGAGGAAATCTACATTGAACAACTAGAAGGTTTTGTAGATCCTAGCAAAAAGGACATGGTGATGTAGGAGCATCTTGGGTTTTCTTGGTGACTACTTTGGAGTTCATGGGAGGTGGCTCAATAGTTGCTTTGGAGGTTTCTTGGACTATTACTTGGTCAAAGAAGGACTAGTGCTCAACATGCTCTAGGAGCTTAGCATGTTCTATGGAGCTCGGCACGGTCTTGGAGCTTCACATGTTCTATGGAGCTCGACATGGTCTTGGAGCTTGACATGGTCTTGGAACTTGACATGGTTTATGGAAATTGGCATGGTATTTGGTTTCTCAGCATGGTCTATGGTTTCTTAGCATGGTCTTGGGACTTGGCATGGTCTTTGGTTACTTACCATGATCATTGTTTGCTTGGCATGATCTATGGAGCTCAACATTTCTTAGGAATTTGGTTCCTATTGTAGGCCATGTAAGTAATTTTATAGACTGATTTAGAGGATGAAAATTTTAGAGATTGAAGAAAGTCTAGATTTCTACTTGTGGTTCAAAGCATTGGTTCTAATTCATTTGGAGCTATTAGATATTACAATTTTACTAAGACATTGTCAAAACATTGTAACATTGCAATGTTTCATGGTCAAAACATTGTAACCTTCATTAGATACACTTTATTGTTGTAGTAGTAAAGATTTTTGGGTGTCATCACCCCCCCCTAGTTTTACCTTCTCAATTGGAGGGTTTTTGGGTAATCATATCTAGTGTTATGTGTATGAATACTTATATGTTTATATGACTTAGATGTATATGCTTTACATATTATTTTATTTTACTCATTGAATGCATGAGATAGATATGTGGTGAACATTTTATAGGTCTAATTTTAAACTACTGATTCACCCCCTCCTCCCCCCCCCCCCCTCCAGAAGTTTACCTTTCCTATTGTATTTCCAACAATTGGTATCAGAGTCTTTTCTCTAAAAGAAAATCTTTGCAACTTTGAGGAAAGATCTTAAATGGAAGTCTATAGGTTGGGAAAGACCATTAAGAATTAGGATATATTGAAATACATCTCATATTGCATCAACTAAATGAATTAAGAGAGTAACTAAAGAAATCCTTAAAGAGAAGGAAAGAAATTATTATTGTGGAGAATGACACACAATATAGAGAGATATACACTATTAAGCTATTTGCAGATGGAAACACTAATGAATTTGATGCATTAGTTGCATATCTAATGGAAAAAAATAGAGTCCAAGCTAAGGAAATAAAAAATATCTAGTGTAAGAATCACAAGCTATACATCTATACTAGGATATACAAGCATTGAAGAAGGAGAATCATCCAAAAGTGCAAAAGAAAGGAATACCAAAGGTAAGAACTCCAAACCTACTTGTCATAATTGTGGTAAGAAATGACATACTGCTAATGTGTGCAAGAGCAAGACTGCATATCAAAATGTCAAGCCTAAGAACATGATTCATTGTCACAAGCACAACAAGCAAAGTCAATAGGCACAAGAATGCAGAACTAGAACCATGCATACACAAAGATTTGAAGGATATTGCTACAACTATTAGAATTATGGAAATAGAGCTTTTAAATGCAGATCCAAACCCATGTGGTCATCAAACAAGCAAGCAAAGGTAAGGAATAATGGAAACTCTTATAACTAGGATTATAATACAAGATATATTTGTTACTATTGTCAAGAATATGGACATGTTCCTAAGAATTGTATTAGGAAACACTTTAAAGGAAATTACTAAAGATGATTAATTCAAACTACATTTTTTAGCTATTTGAAGACTAGTCACATCAGTGGGTATTGTCCAACTAGGTCAAAGGCACCAAGTCATGAATTTGATTAAGGCAAAGTCAAGGTAGATGTTGAACATATCAGAGATGATATGAACAAGACATGGAAGAGCAAAGATGAGTTCATCACATCAAATGGAGAAGGGATCACTTCACCCAATGGGTCAAGTGATCACACGTCATCAAACTAGGCAAACAAGATGTATGTGGGACTAATATTTAAAGGCTATATCATGCATTAGTTCCAAAAGGAAGATAGTACTAAAAATACTACATTAGCATTAATATAGATGCAACATATTATTATGAATTGAAAATTAAAATTTTAGGTTTTTCATGTTGTTGTTGAGCTTAAAAAGTTCCCTATGTGTGTTGAGTGAGTCTAAAATTTGTTGATGCTGAGCTTATAGCTGTGTAAGCACTTAGCATTAAATGCAAGCATTTTAAGGGGTATTTGATCAATTTTAGATCATTATTCATCATTTTAAATCCAAGAAAGAGAGAGTAGAGTAGAAGGTGATCTGAAAACTATTCCAAGCATTTGCAAAAGATTCTAGCAATGATCTCATGCCAATTCATCAAATTTTTGAAGACATTTATCAAGAGCCAAGCTACACAATTTTTATTTTCATAAACCCTAGTTTGACACAATGGCATTGATTTTGAAAAATGTTGAAGGGAAGGAAGTTTTAAATGTTTATTTAGTGAGTAATGAAGTTAAACAACTCATTTTCAAAGCCATTCCTAACATCACATATAAACAAGACCCTTTTGGCCCATTGTCAATGATCCCACCAAATGTAATAATGGTACAATATGTGAGAAAATGTTATAACTACAAGATATGAAGCATTGGTGACATGAAAATTAGAGGTGTTAGAAATAGATAATACTGAGAGGGGGTGAATCAGTATTTTCATTCTTTTTGCTCACAAATGGATATTATTAATTACTTTAATGCATGTATAAGGAAGTAAACCAATAATTTTTAACAATATAAACAAATATACACAAAGAGAGCTCATAACACCATATTTTGTTAACAAGGAAAACCCTAGCCAAGGGAAAATCCCAGTGGGGATGAAACCTAGAAGACGATTCACTATATATAAAAATATTGTTAAGGATATTGACCCTTTTAGGAGTCTATGAAGAATGTATAGTGTCTTGAGTCCCTATTAGGAGACTAGGCCTTGTTAGAAGCCTCATCCCTATTAGGAGTTGCTTCAACCATATTAGGAGTTGGTGGATCACATACAAATGTGTGTAAGAAGAGCCCACTACCCTAACATGCAACTATATAATAAGTTCTTCAAGAGAATAGATACACATACAATGTTGGATCACTTGATGTACTTCACAATTCTTTTGATTGTTAGTTCTTCATACAAAGAGTGGCTGTGCATATATCAATTTTCATCATATCTTGCATAACATTGCTTCACATCACATAACATAATATCGCATACACCTCTCACTTCACAAATGAATTTTTTTACTTATATCAATCATATCAATAAATTCTTCCTTAGTCAAATCAAATATCATCCTTAGAGTTTATTCCTCAAGATTTAATAATTAAAACAATTCTTCAAGTCATTCAACATAGTTTACTAGCATGCTCTATTCTACACTGTGAAATAACTGCATTAGTATTTCCTTCATAACTTGAACTAGATTGCTTGTACAGAAATGTGCACTAGTATACATCATCAAGATGATGTCATGCATCTAGAGTTAACTATACAAGAAAATATTTCAAGGAAATATTCTACTATCAACAAATCTTGTCATGTTACTATAACATTGTCCAATACGTAGAGAATTTTCCTTCACAAATAATCATAACTAAACTACAAAACAAATATTGTCATAAATGAAAACCACACATCTCACCATATTTGATTGATTGGTCATATTTCCAACAATCTCTCCCTTTGGCATTGATGGCAACATTTTCGGAAAATTGACTAAGTCCAAAACATGCTATCATGCCAATCAAAGTAAATAACCATAACATAGTAAAAACATTGTATTCATGTTTTGAAAAAAAGTTACATCCGTTCATATCTTCAATTACAAGGTTTTCTTAAAGAAAATCTTACTACTATACTTTAAGATACAACCATACAAATTACAATTACAATTGCACTTGCAATTTTCCTTATTTCTCCCCCTTTGACATTAATCACAAAGGTGTCAACAAAAAGAAAATCCTATCAAATTTGAAAGTTGCAGATGCAAAACTTAAAAAAATAACCACTAAGGTTAGTCTTTAACTACATAAGGTGTTTCTTCCAACTATCTTTTAGTGCATCAAACACACTGCTTAGTGCACATAGAGCATATTTGGCTAACTCTATGACATTCAAAACTGTAGCCACAAACTTGCTATATGAGTTTTTGGATGCCAAGCATTCCTCTAACTAATTTTGTAACAATGTAATCTATGAGGATAAATGGTCCCTCAAAAGAGTAAATCTTTTTAGAGCTTTCTCCTTTTCTTCTTGTATATCCCAAATGCTATCATGAATTACTTTCATTTTATGCTCAAAGGTTTCTAATTTCTTATTCTATTTTAGAAAGTTATCAGTGAGCATCTAAAGCTCAGTTATCTTTGCTTCGATTTGTTCATCAAATTGTGAAGGTGAAGGTGAAGGTGAAGGTATTCCATGTTGCACTTAGCATATATCTACTTCCCTTCCTCCATACTCTGCCTTAATGCCTTAATGCATACATTTAATACTTCTATATCATTTCTTATATTTGTACACATATTGTTAAGAAGTTTACCATCATGATCAATCTGTGTTTGAATTGTAGCCACATTGGTAAGCATTGTAAACTCATTATCAAATATTTTGCACAAAATTGCTGCACTTTCTTAAATGTCTATACGTGTATCAATAGAACTTAGTATCTTCTCCAATTTATCCAAAACTGAGGTTAAAGTCTTCTCAATAGACTTGATTGATTTCTTCTTTTCAAGAAGTTTACTTTAAAAAGATATAAGGTTGTGTGCCTCATATTATTCATCTAATTGTACTATTGTTGTAGTGACCACTGTTGCTTGTGTAGGTGGTATAGATGGTTTTACTACTTCTGTGCCTATATGCACTCTTTTAGTAGGTGTTTTAGTGCTAGATTCAAATTTCTTTACAAAAGGTGCATCTTATTCCTTTTTCTCATGTCTTTTTCTTCATCAAATGTGCTTCTATAATCAACAATATTGTCAACAATGCTAAAGCCAAAATATTTAAATGGGTCTTTATTTCTATCCACTACCACATTGATGTTATCTACTTGCATAGATTCACTACCAATGGTAAGATGTGGTGAATCACTTGGAATTAAAGTTTTAGTTGGTTGCTCAGAATTGTGAGCTGGACTGATTATTACCACAGTGGGGCTTGTCTCCTCTATCTGCGCACTCTTCTTAGTCTCCTTAGGAATAGTGGATATGTATGTAGCTATAGCCTTTTGAGTTTCCATATTCACTTCTTCATAATTTCCTCCCATAAGAACAATGTATCTCTTCTTTATTCCTCAACAATGGTGCTATTCCTTTAAAAAAAGTCATTATCTCTTCCTCATTATTTACTATACATAACTTTTCAACCAAATTTATCCTTATTTTCTTATCTTCCTCAATTACTCCACTTTTCCTATTTCTTAGTCTATTGTAGAAATCTTAAGGTATTTGACCTCTTATGATATCAAACCTTTTATCTTTTTGGATCATATTTCTAACTACAACATTCTCTAGCTATCTTCTATCCCTATTATTATACAAGTCATAATACTTATTCAATTGCACAAAATTATTGTCATTAATAATTTTCATGTTAAGATTTTCTACCTTTGGTTTACATACTTTTCTTCTTGTTGAAGTCTTCACTTCCTAATATATTGGTTCTACTATTCTCTCACTAGTTTCTTCTTTAGATTTAGAGGAACTAATTTGCAAGGTTCTTCTCCTGTTACTTGGTCCACTTGTAGTTTTCTTGGCTCTCTTCTTAGGAGAGGGTTTTCTTTTCTCAAGCCTTGTGGAATTCCTTGGTGCTGACACTTCCTTTTTTTTCTTTGGATTCCTCAGAGGTTGTTGTTCCACAACTACTACATATGGCACTATAGGTGCTTGCATACTTGTCTGTGCAACTGTGATCTCTTTAGTAGGTTTGGCCACTGCAAAAGAAACTTATTATCTAGAAATAGTTTATTTTTCAGTGGCCAAACCTACTAAACTTATTGCAACAGACCTCTTTTGCAAAGGTAAGATGGGTCATAGAAATAGTTTCTTATGCCTTTACAAATATTTCCTTAAATTCTTCTATCAACTCCTTTATTTCTTCATTTAGACTATCATCATTTCTTCTATTGTTCCTTCTATATTTCTAATTCTTATTAAGGTTTCTTCTATCCATTCTACAAAACTTTATTATGTGTCTAAAGTTATTACATAATTGGTATATAGGTACATTCCTTCTTTGGTCATTATTCTGGTTGTCAGGTGCTCTATAATTCCTTGCTATGTGTCCAAGATCATTGCATCTATAACAAAAAATTTGTCTTCTTTCTCCACTTTTATTTCTATGAGATCTTCTTCTGTCGCCTACATGGTTAGTGTTCCTAAATATTCTACTATTTGCATTATCATTATCAAATTTAGGTTTCTTACAATCCATTACATAATTTCCATATCCATGACAATTATGAAAATAAAAATTTGAACTAGGTTTAAAAGACTTAGTTTTCCAATTGTCTTTAGTATGTTTTAAGTTCATTATACCTCACATGAGATTCATTTCCTCTATTATCCTCATCTTGATTAGATTCTTCAGATTTCTCAGAGTGAGTAACATTCTCCTTGTCTTTAGATGTATCATTTTTTTTTTGCTTATGCTTAGATCCTTTTTGAATTTAGGAGTATTATGTTATTTTCTCTCAATAGACTTCTTGGTGGATTGTCCAAGGAAGAATCCAAGTCTAGTCTTGTCATAACTAGGTCTCTATACAAATATTTGTCCTTCAATCTTTTAACTACAAGTATATGATTTCTCAAGTTGTTTTTTGTTTTGCACCAATTCACCTTTCACAATAGTATTGTATTTCTCTAATTTCACATGCTCTAATTTGATAGATTCCAATTTAGATGTTACCTTGCTTAACTTGGATCTTAGATCTGCATTTTAAGCTTTTATTCTAGAGTCATTCTTTCCTCCATTTTTCTTAAGACTTAGCTTGAGTTCAACTATTTTTAACTCATGTTTCAAGATATCATTTCTTTCTTTAGATATTCAATATCATCATCACTAGTTTTCTCACTAGGTCCTTTTTGCTTCAAGTCATCTATCTTGTCCTTTAGTTCACCAATGTAAACTTTTGCATCTGTATATTTGTCTTTTAGGCCATCTCTTTCATCATTAAGGAGATCAATTTGTTCAAGAGGTTCTTCAAGATTCTTCTTCAACTATTCCATATCCATAGGGATCTTATTCAATATGTTAAGCCTCTTCTAAATAAGTAGGCTCTAATACCAATTGTTAGAAATAGATAATACTGAGAGAGGGGGTGAATCAGTATTTTAAATCTTTTTGCCCACAACTAGATATAATAATTACTTCAATACATGCATAAGGAAGTAAACCAATAATGCTGAATTTTATAAACAACCATAAACAAAGAGAGCTCATAACACCATTTTTTTAAACTAGGGAAACCCTGGCCAAGGGAAAACCCCAGTGGGGATGAAACCCAAAAGATGATTCACTATATATAAGAATCTAGTTAAATATATTGACCCTATTAGGAGTCTATGAAGAATGTATAGTGTCTCAAGTCCCTTTTAGGAGACTAGGCCTTGTTAGAAGCCTCAACCCTATTGGGAGTTGCTTCAAACCTATTACGAGTTGGTGGATCACATACAAATTTATGCAACAAAAGCCCACTATCCTAACCTGCAACTATATAATAAGTTCTTCAAGAAAATAGATATACATACAATACTTGATCACTTTTTGTACTTTGCAATTCTTCTAATTATCACTTCTTCATACAAGCAGTGACTACACATATATCAATTTGCATCACATCTTGCATAACATTGCTTTGCATTACATGACATAATATTGTATACACCTCTCACTTCAAAAATGAATTTCTTTACTTATATCAATCATATCAATAAATTCTTCCTTAGAGTCATCTCATCAAGATTTAATAATTAAAATAATTCTTGAAGTTGTTCAACACAGTTTATTGACATGTTGTATTCTGCACTGTGAAATAACTGTATCAGTATTTCCTTCATAACTTGAACTAAGTTTCTCGTACGGACATCAACATTGGTATGCATCATCAGGATGATGTTATTCATCTAGGGTTAACTACACAAAAGAATATTCCAATGGAATATTTTATTATCAACAAATCTTGTCATGTTGTTGTAACATTGTCCAATACTTAGACAATTTTCCTTTACAAATAATCATAACTAAACTATAAAACATATGTTTCCATAAATAAAAACCACATATCTCACCTTATTTTATTGATTAGTCATATTTCCAACAAGAGGTGCATACAAAAGGTTATGTGAAAATGGTGTTTTCAAAGAAGAATACGAAATTTTTGAGAAAAAGGGTTTAACATGAGCCCTAGATTTCCCAAATGTATTTAAGATAGAGTGGATACGAATAGTGCTAAGAAAAATTCATGATGGTTCCTTATGGTTGGAGAGTAGACCAATCAAAATTACCAAGAGGATAATTCATAGGGTTACTAACTACATCCAACTCTAGATCAACCTAAGACACTAAGATGTGATTTCAAGGAAGTGATTAAAAAGAATACTATAGTTGTCTAGAATAAAAGATGTATGACTATAGATACAATCTCTAATCCTCTTATTAACTTTTTTGTAAGGGAAATTTCACACATGTTCTATCAATCTAGTAGATTTAATAGTGTACCTTGTATAGTTTTAGATGTTGGATATAAGATTGCCAATAAAGATCATACATATGATCTAGCAAAACTACAATTACAACTAATGGAGAACCTTGAAACAGTTAGAAAAACAAAAAGTGCACAATGCAAATTTGGTTCAATATTGATTTGTATATTCTTTTATGTATAAAACACATTCCCCTCAATTGGTACTATTGGATGGAAGACCAAAAGATCAGTTGTAGTACAAATTGGTGAATACATTGAGCAACTAGGAGAGAATTTTGAATCCTTAATGACTAGTTACTTTGAAGATTTCAAAAAGTCAATGAAGCAAAGATTAAGGATATGAGTTTCCTTAGTTGAGAAACATTATAATGACGTATATTTTCTTGTTGATTTTGATTATACATTTATGCAAGCTACAACATCAAGGGTAAGATGGTTGAGACCCTTAGGGTATGAGGTAAATGCAGATGAAGTCTTAGTAGCTATAATAGTTCTACTAGCAAAAGAAGTAGATAAGACTACAAAAGTCTTTGGAAACTATGAGATGGTAAAATCCAAAATTTCCATGGAATTAAGATTGCCTCTACAATCATGAAGATGGAAAAGCTAGTATATAAATTGAAATCTAAATTTGGAGAGGATGTTGAGGAGGAAGAGGAAGAAGGAAAACAAGCACAAGAACCTCTAGCACTAACATAGGGAATGGGAGAAGATAAAGAAGAGGATGAGACTAAAGTAACTGATGAAGAAGAAGCCAAGGAAGCACCTGTAGATGCTTAAAATCATCCCTAAACACTATATTAATTAATTTTAATATTTCCCATGACATTGTAATTACTTATTAATTAATTAATTATATTGCTCACATTCTTCTACTTATTTAATTAAATTATTTTAATTAAATGAGTTCATTCTCCTAATTATTTAAATTTAATTTAAATAATCCTAGCCTTAATGTGTTAAATTAATTAAACACATGATCCTCCATCATCCCCTTTTTAAAATAAATTTTATTTATTTAATTCTCACATCCTATTAATTCCTCTAAACCCATGATTAAATTAAATTTCATTTAATTTAATCTTAAGCCTAACCTAGAGCCTAGCCTATAACCATCATTTTTATCCTCTTAAGCCTACTTCTTCTCTAATCCTACTTAATCATTCCTAATCATCTCCCTAATCCCCCTCATTAGCCAAAGAGTGTGCTCACACATGTGTGAGATGGCATGCCTACACACTCCCCTTTGCACTCTTGTCTCTCACTCTTCTTCTCAAGTCTGCTCATACATGTGTGAGAAAACTTTGAATTCTTGACCATTTTCATGGCTTGCATGTTACTTTATGTGGCATCTACATCGATACCACCTCACCAAGCCCTCTCTTGAGCCGATAAATAGAAGCCTTGTCTCAAGAATTTGCATCTCCCATTATTGCATTGTTAGCATGACATTTTGTGTCTTTGGTTTTTATGCTAGGGTTTTCATTGTAGTTTGAGTTTTCATAAAGATTTATAGGTGAATACTAACCATTTCATAGCTAGTTTAGCTTTGCATTTGCATTATTGGTTTAGTTTACATGCATTTTCTCACCTCTATTTCATTTACATCTTAGTTTAGCTTGCATATCTAGTTAGTTTATTTGTTGCATTTCATATTTTCACCATTGAATGCTTTCAAGTATGGCTTTCTCTATAGCCATTTCTTGAAGTATTCTTCATCTCATATAGTTTAGGTTCATATTGCATCATCACTCACATTTGCACATTCACTTAAGAGATTCACTCCATTGTTGTCTTTGGGAGAACACACCAAACATACCCTCCAGATTAACACACCAACAAGGCCTCTCATAGGTGCCTTTGTTGAGCTATAGAGGTGGTTGGAAGACTTGATTTTTTGGTTGATTTGAGTTGCAAAACTCAAGAAAGCATTAGTTTAGTTTTCCTTCATTTGATGAATTCTTGTTACATGTTTTGATTTGATCTAATGTTTGCTTGTTGATTCATGCTCTCAACATGTCACATTTTCTAACACATATTGTGGCATGCTCGGTGGGACCCATGTCCTTGATTTCATTTTAAAAATTTGCAAACAAACCTTGTTCAATTGTAAAACATCACATTGTCATCTTTGTTGGCTGCAACATCATCTGCAATTATAGTCTACGCAGACCAACATCTCTGCAGACCAGCATCTACATTTTCTAGCATCTTTGCCACAGTTCAAAAACTATATCGCTTACTCTTCCATTTTAGCATCTCCATAGGAAACCATTCTATAGTTTAAGTTTTTAGACTGTCATCTTCAAAGTTTATCCTATCATTTGCAAAGTTCCATCTATTATCTGCAAGGAGTTAGTTTGTCACCTACAAAGTTAAGTAAGTTTTTCATCTTCAATGTATAGTTTATCATTTGCTAATAAATTCTTTCATCTGCATTGCATGCTAGTCTTAGTTTGTCATCTCTAACTTTCAGCGTCTTTGTGTTTCAAATTATTGTTTGCATCTAACAATCATTTAGTCTGCTTAGAAATGCATAAAGTGTCTTCTATCATCTGCATGTTTTAGCATCTACATACTTTGGCATCTGTGTTGTTTGTCATCTTTGTATACTAGCGTATGTGCCTGCATTTTGGCATCTCTAATTTTTAGTAGAATTGTGCAATTGTAAACAATCATTTTTGCTAACATATTGACTTGCAAGTTTTTACTGACGGTTTTGATATAGAGAATTAACCTTTAAAACTTAAAAAGAAAAACCAATAGTGATTTTTATCACTAAAAGAGATTTGTAGTGATTTTTATCACTTAACATTAAGGGTTAATGAACTTGAATGGATTAAACACTTTCATTAAAATAGACATGAATGTTTAGGCTAGCTAACATTTGGACTTGATGCTTAAAATGGACATGAATGTTTAGAGTAGAAAACATTTAGACTTGGTGCTTAAAATGGACATGAATATTTAGAGTAGCAAACATTTGGACTTTGTTGCTTAAAATGAACATGAATGTTTAGGGTAGAAGACACATTTGGACTTGGTTCTTAAAAATAATTCACACCATATTAAATTCTTTAAAGGATAATGGACATGTATACCTAAGCTAAACAACATTTGGAATTGGTGCTTAAAATGAACATGTATGCCTAGTCTAGATCACATTTAGATTTGGTGCTTAAAATGAAGTCATACACTCTTGAATGCCCTAAAGTAAATTGACTTTATTTTTTGCATTTTTCTTTTCAGCATTTTATTTTCACACACTCGCTTTACTTTCTTGTTGATGAATCCGCATTTTCATTTACATTGATGCTATTTCAAGTTGGAAAGAACCTTGTATATTTTAATCACAAGTTTCTTCAAGTAGATAGAAAACTTAAAGCTTCATTGGGAAGGAACAAGTGTCTTTTAAGCTCCAAGACCACTTACATATTCTCTCCCCTCACACCATCGGGTGATCTTGGGTGCACAAGAAATAAGTGGTTTTTTTTTTCTTTTTTGGGAGGCCTACTTGGGGATTTCATCACCCCTTGGAATGACCTCAACTCTAGTGTTCTGGCAGAGTATAAAAATCAGGAGGTGAATCAAAAGACACCTCTCTTGGAAGTGGAATATTGTCACTCTTGGCTAAGTCCCAAAGAACTTTATACTTTTGGGAAGTGAAGGAGGAGATTTGGGTTACCATCTCCCCCTAGCTGTGTGGCAATATTTCCTTTCATCTATAGATTGGGGCCTCATGTACCTTGTGTATATTGAGGATGCCCTTTAGATAGGCCTTGTTCATCCTAATGATAGCCTTATTAGGGTTGTTGGCATGTTCAGCGTGCTTGTTCAAACATTCAAAACCAAAGCCAACACATCAAACAAGTTCTAAAACTAGTGAAATTGTGAGGTAACCTTTCATTGAGTGAGATAGGTTAAGTGAGGTCTTCTTAATTCATGGTTACTTTTGGTAGTTTGGATTTTGAAATTGGTTGAGTCTAGTCACATCTTATTGCAAAGTTTTTGGGTCCTTAAAATTTGGATCTTATTTTATTCCTGCCATGATTGATAAAGTCAACCAAGTCAAACATAAGAAAGTGAAGTTATCCAAACCACCCATCTAAAAGGAAAGGAAGAACCTAGCACACAATGACAAACAATTATGATTTTCAATCAAAGACATTCAAAAGGAAGAAGCTAGACAAGACCATTATGATAGAATTTAATACAATGGAAAACTTTGAAACTAGTCTACTTTCCCAGTAGTGAACCCAAGGTTTTTATTTCTAGTGAAAGAGGATTGAGTTAACTCCATAAGTGACTACAACATTTTCATCTTCTATACCTAGCTCCATTTTTCAAACTCCTAGTCTTCCACTTTCAAATCTTCTTCTAGAGAGCTTGAACCTTTAAAATATCTTTTGAAGCTATGACACTAGACCTTTTATCTATAAGCAAACATTTATCCTAATCACACTTACTTATTTGGGATCACAAGTCCATCTCCAAATAGTGAGCAATCACCTTGGTATCCTATCTTGCTTAAAGATCACTGGAATGTCTTTGGTAGGAGAAAGATAATACTATCCTCTACTCAAACTTTGTTTGCTAAACCAAGGTCTTTTTGGTCACACTTGTGTAGTTGACCCTTTAATCACATAAGGTTAATAGCTCTTATCCTCATTTTCTTTTTCTTTCATAATCTTCCACCCATTGGCTTGGTCACTCTTGTATGGTACACACATGATCAGGAAGGTTCATGTTTAATCCCATGTCATGTTTGTGGGAATCATTGAGGCAATCAGAGATGGAGAATCCTTTTCTTCCACTCACAACTTCATTAGGGAGCACAATTCCCTCCAGTTCAAACCTTGTTATGCCTAACTCAACATCCATGCAAGAACCAAAAGATCCCTTCTGTAACACAACTTTGGGAGGTAATGATGAAGAAGTATACCAAGATGAAGATCCTATTGATCCCAATGATGTACCTAGTGATGTTAGGACATTCCTTGTGGATCCCTACAATGTGGAAATGATGGAGAAATCCATTAGGGCAAACAAAACTGAGATATTCCTAAATTTGGTCAAGGATGGTGTTAATGTTGCCCCAAGCTTTGATGAGAACACTTTGTTTAGACAAATTACAAAAGGTGGTGTTCCCGTATTGCCCACTTCAAGTGTAGCTCTAACTTCTAGTAAAGGGAAAGAAACCGTGGTAACAACTAGTGCTATGCCTACATCTAGCACTTCAACACAACCTACATTTCAATTGAGTGCAGAACATATTCAACAAATCATTAGTGCCATGTCCAATGTTACCACACATGCTAGTATTCCACAATCTACCTTGACAACCTCAACTGTGGGATGCTTAGGCATTGGACAGGTGCCTACTCAACCAATGGCAATTCCAAAACAACCAATGCACTCCTCTTATTTACAAGTGCCAACCACTACGGTAAAGACATCTATGCCAATTCCCACACCTACATATCAATACATTGGCCAAAGTGGAGTAGCTCCACCACCGCACACTACATTTAGGACTCCCTACAAATTAGGAGGTGGATTTATGAACTCCCAACAATCACATGTGAAACCTAATCAAGATTTGGCTCAACAATTCCAAGAATTGAGAAATTTGGTCCTTAACATGAATAACAAAGAGGTGGAGGATGTCTCTTTTGAGGAAATTTGTCATTTTCCATTTGATAAATCCATTAATATGGTGCCATTTCCACCCAATTTTGAAATTCCTAAATTTGATAAGTATACAAGAGAGAAATGCCCGATCACCCATCTCAAGGAATTTTCCATTTTGTGCCAAGAAGTAGCCTATAGTGATGACTATCTTAAGAGGCTCTTTGCACGAAGTCTTGGACGCCTCGCACTTGAGTGGTTAATGAATTTACCTAAGGGCTTCTTTACTTCTTTCAATGACTTGACAAGCAAGTTTATAGAACAATACTCTTACAACATTGAACATCATGCCTCATTGAGTGATTTGTGCAACACAAAACAATGAAATGGAGAAACTTTTGCCAACTTCCTACAAAGGTGGAGACATCTTGCTAATCGTATGCCATATAAAATTGCAAATTCCAACCTTGTGGATATATTTATCAAGAACTTGATACCTAAAATGTCTTTCCACATGAAAATGGCTAGCCCTGAAGACTTTGCCACTTTAGTCAAAAAGGGAAAGAATATTGAAAATGGACTTTTGGAAAAAGTTACCATTAAATATTATACATCATCCTCCAACAATGAATCAAATAACAATAGAAAACCAAAATTTTGGTCCAAGAATAAGGTTGTTACAAATAATGGTGTTATTGATGTCAAAAATCTTCAAGGAGGGAACAACAAAAACTATCACAATTAAAGTAACAACCATTCAAATCATGACAATCAAGGCAATCAACAATCCTGTAATCAAACACAATTCTTTCCATGCAACAACAACTACAATCATGACTATGATCGAAATAGAAAGTTTAGTAACTTTTGTGAACCTTTGGAGGCCATCTTTAAAAAAATAGTGGATCACAACTTGATGGTATTTCCTAACATATGTCCTTTTGATGAAAATCAACCAAAGTCAAAATGGTATAGGGAAAATGAATATTGTAAATATCACATTATCAAAGGACATGACACCAATAAATTTATCAAGCTCAAATTTTTTATCCAAAATCTTGTTGATGATGAGAAAATTGAAGTAGAAGGAGGTCTAACCTCTAAAAATGCTAAATTAAAGATATTCCAAAAACCATTTCCCGATCACAACAATGATAACAACAATACCAACAATGTGAATCAAGCTTCCATATCAAATGCATTACCTTATTATTATTCTACTAACCACATATTAGTATTTGAATTCTTATGTGGTAAGTTAGAAACCAATGATATATGTAGATTTGATTCCTTGTGTGGTCACATTGAAGAGGTAGACACTCATGTGAATACCCTTTTCTTACAAGTAGCTGATTGTGATGCCACCACTCGACAAGGAAGACTCACTTTGCAAGCCACCACTCCCAATAAAACTAATCCATCAATGCCACATGCGCCTACTATTACATCCACCTCACAAAGGCCCACCTCTCGCTATGATGTGTTGTCCTAGCTAGGTAAGACTCATACACAAAGATCTATTCTTGAGCTTCTAACCACATCGCCCATCCATAAAGAGATCTCGGAGAAAGTTCTTTTAGAGTCTTGTGTTCTTGAAAACATTAATGCTTCCCAATTCACTGCTATGATTGGAAACCTTGCCACCCAAAAACACCTTCTCTTCATAGATAAATATTTCCAAGGTCTTAATCCCCACCATAATTTGTCGCTCCACATTGAAGTCCTTATATAGTGACATAAGATTAAAAGAGTCCTTATAGACAATGGATATGGTTTGAAATTTTGTACATTGAAAAAGATTTGCTTCTTGGGACTGCCAGAGGATCTACTAGATTTTAATAAAAGGATCACAATAAAAGCATATGATGAGAGGGAAAGAGAATCAAAAGGGGTTATCATGTTGACTCTAAAAGTTGGACCAGCTGTCATAAATACTGAATGTCCATATAAAATCTTGCTTGGTAGACCATGAATACATACACTAAAGGTAGTCCCATCTACTTATCATCAATTCTTGAAATTCCCCCACCAAGGAAGAGAGGTCAAAATCCTAGGGGATCCCACTCCTTTTACATTTTGTAAAAGATTGGAATGTGCACTAGTAAATTTTTTTCCAATAAGTGAGTTTTCCAAAGTTATACCTAAGTCTCTCACCATAATAGAACCACCTTCCACAATAGTATCAGAATTAGCTAATGAGGATTCAAATTCCCACAAGGCCAAAGAGAAGGTTGGAGATACTAAAATTAACACCACATGGAAGAAGGTTACTTTTTCTGATTTAGGAATGGGAGAGTATAAGTTTGAAAATTCCTTGTGCATTGGACAACAACCACTCTCCCCTTATTCCTTTGGAAAACCTTCTCAATTATCACCTTCTACTAATAAGGAAACTATGCAAGTTTGCAAGACAACATTTGAGCATTGGAGTTCATGTAGCGATAAGCACATGGAAGATAATATCCTAGATTGGCTATATTTTGATGGCAAAGATGAACCTGTGGAGTTTCCTAAGGATAAATATGTTAAGGCACCTCTCATTATTGAAAACATGGGATGTCATGGTACCGGCCTTGGACTGAAAGAAGATCGAATTAGACAACCCTTAAAAGCTAATAGCTATCCTAAAGGACGTGGATTGGGCTCCATTAAACCTAAGGTGTCCTTTGCTAACAACTATTTTATGGTTGAACCTGATTCTAAGACTGGAGAGGAGGAATTCTTCGAAGTGCCTTTCCAATACATTGAGGATGACCTAGATAACTATGCTCATGCCATTACCATAGATGACCTTTCATCCATCAACTTACCTCTAACTAACCCTAACATGATAGACTGGGAACTTCAAGATACACCACCAGCTCTCAATATTTCTAAGTCTGATGAAGCAGTGATGGCATGCTTTGGCCTTAAGAGTCTCTAAGATTACAAACATGAGATCCAATACAATGAGGAAGCCTACTTTGGTAGCCAAGTCAGCTCTCTTAGTCACAAAAGTGAAGAAGACAGCAAAAATGGAAAAATAAAAGAAACATCCTCTAGTGAAAACTCCTCTAGGGCACTTTTGGATGAGGAAAAAGATGAGTAAAAGATGCATCTTCTGATGAAAACCTCTTAGAGGTGCTAGAAGAGGGCGAGCTTGCCTTTCCATTTATATCCTTACCACCAGAAAAGTCACCTATTTTGAATGAAGACACAATTCTAGTCAATTTGGGAACAGAGGATAATCCATGAACCACCTACATTGCTTCTACCTTAAGTCTTGAGGAACAAAAACCCATGACTGAATTCTTGAAAAAGGTAAAAATCAATTTTACATGGACATAGAAAGGTATGCCTGGCCTAGACATAGATTTGGTTGTGCATCATTTGACAGTTGATCCCAAGATTAAACTAGTGAAGCAAAAGTTGCGCAAAATGCACCCTAAGGTAGCACTCCTAGTCAAAGCAGAATTGCAAAAAATGTTAGAGGTGAAGTTCATCTATTTCATTGACTATCATAAGTGGGTCTCCAATATTGTTCCTATAGGGAAAGAATCTGGGGGCATCTGTGTTTTTTCACATTTTTGAAATTTAAATCTTGTATGTCCTAAGGATGATTTTCCACTTCCTAACATAGACATCATAGTGGATTTGATTGCTGGACATGACATGTTGTCTTTGATAGATGGATTTTTTGGTTATAACCAAATCAGAATTGTAGAAGAGGATCAACATAAAATGGCATTTACCACCCCATGGGGAACCTTTTGTTATCAAGTCATGCCTTTTGGCTTGAAAAATTCCAGTGCAACTTATCAACGTGCAATGACTACCATATTCCATGATCTTCTACATGTCATAATGGAGGACTATGTTGATGACATCCTAGGAAAATCCAAGACAAGATAATCCCACATTGATGTCCTTACCACTATTTTTGATAGGTTGGAGAAATACAAAGTGCACCTTAATCCTAAGAAGTGTGTATTTGGGGTCAAATCAAGAAAATTGTTAGGCTACATTGTGTCAAGAAGAGGTATTGAGGTAGATCCAACAAAAGTGAAGGCCATCATGGATATGCCTCCACCTACCACATTGAAACAACTCTATAATTTTCAAGGAAAGTTACAATCTATTAGGAGATTTGTGTCACAACTAGCACATAAGTCCATCCACTTCAGCATTTTCTTCACAAGGGAAACAAATTTCAATGGGATTGTCTATGCTAAAAAGAATTTGAACAAATTAAGTCATATTTGGCTAATCCTCCAGTTTTAGTACCTCCATTTGTAGGACAACCATTGATTCTATACATTTCAGCTACTTCAGTTGTCATAGGAGCACTTTTGGCACAATTAGATGACAATGGGAATGAGCAAGCCATATATTACCTTAGTCGAACACTAGTTGGCTATGAGTTAAACTACACTACTATTGAGAGAGCATGTTTGGCTGTAGTGTTTTGTACACAAAAACTACATCATTATATGCTTAATCATACTACATATCTCATTTCCATGATAGATTCACTCAAATATTTGTTATCAAAAGCCACTCTCACTAGTCAAGTAGCAAAATGGGTCTTAATTTTAAGTGAATTCAACATAGTTTATAAGGATCATAAGGCCATTAAAGGACAAGTAATTGCAGATCAGATTTGTGAAGCTCCTCTTCAAGGTGACCATCCCATTCTAGCCAATTTTCTAGATGACACAATTATGACCTTAGCCCTTACTACACCATGGAAATTATTTTTTGATGGATCCTTTACACAAAAGGGATTAGGGGCAGGAATTTTGTTTGTGACACCACAAGGGGATCTCATTCCTAAGTCTTATAAAATGTCATTCCCTTGCACAAACAATATAGTTGAGTATGAAGGTTTAGTCACAAGACTATGTCAACCTATCAGATGGAATATCAAAAACCTTCTTTTCTTTGGAGACTCACAATTGGTCATTAAACAAGTCATAGATAAATACCACACCAAGGATGAGAAATTGTTGCCCTAGCATAGAACAGTTGAGGATCTTAAGCAACATTTTATAGAGATTGTTTTTTAGCAGATTCCAAGGGCTAATAATAAAGCAATAGATGCCATGGCTACTATTGCCTCTATGATTTCCATGCCAGAATATAGTCCTAAATGTGAGTTTCTCATAGAGAATCATTTTACTCCTACTTATGAGCAAACTGATCCAAAGTTGGTGTGTGAGATTGTTGGTCCTAAGTCTCCATGGTACACCAACATCTTTGCCTATTTACATCACAAAACCATTCCCATAACCCTCACCCCAAACCAAAGAAAAACCTTCATCCATTGAATAGCTCAATATACCATCCTAGGTGACACACTTTTTGAAAACACTTTGATGGAAGCCTCCTCCGATGTCTTAATTCAGATGAAGCCAAAATGGTGTTAGAAGAGGTTCACTAAGGGATTTGTGGTGCCCACTCTAGTAGCCTTACATTAGCAAAAAAAGCTTCTAAGGACAGGTTATTATTGGCCCATTATGGAAGTAGATGCATATCAATTTGTGAAATGATGTGTTCCATGTCAGTAGCATGGTGATTTGATACATGCTCCTGCCTAAGACCTTCAACCCACCATCACCCCATGGCCCTTTTCCCACTAGGGATTCGATCTTGTTGGTCAATTATACTCAAATTCCTCAAATGGCTACAAGTACATTATTGTCACCACTGAGTACTTCACAAAGCGGTTCAAGGCTATTCCCTTAACCTACATCACTGAAAAAATAGATTTCAAAGTTCATCTTGAACTACATTATTTGTCATTTTGGTATACCTCAAGATATCGTGATTGATAATGGAACTCCTTTCAAAAATCAAGAGGTTGCCCCATTGTATAGGCAATTCAAAATCACCCAACATTTTTCCACTAGATACTACCCCCAAGGCAATGGCCAAGCTAAAGCTACCAATAAAACCATTTTGAAAATCCTAAAGAAAATTGTTGATGTAGCTGGTCATGATTGGCACATCTAAATTGCTCCCACCCTTTGGGCTTATCACACCTCCATCTATACCCCCATAGAAGCCACCCCATTTTCCCTTGTTTATGGTTTCGAAGTTGTCTTGACCATCAAAATTGAGATCCCTTCCCTCAGAATCTCTCTCAAGAATGTGATATTCGAAGAAGAATATCAAGTTGCTCGCTTGCAAGAGCTTGCACTCCTTGATGAGAGACTACTCAATGCCCTAAACCACCTCCATGTGTATCAAAATAACCATCAACTTCAATATCATAAGAAAGTCAAGCCACAGGAGTTTGAAGTGGGTGACTTAGTTTTGCAGCATAATATGAAGAACCTCTAGAACCATGAAAAGGAAGGAAAGTTTGAGGCAAATTGGCTAGGTCCGTTTATCATTACAGCCAAATATGGTTCTAGGGCATATCAGATTGCTACTCCAAAGGGAGATCTACTCCCTGAGCTTGTAAATATCTAGCATCTCAATCGGTTCTATGCTTGAGCCTTTGTAGTTCCTATACAATGTTTATAGTCCTGCAAAAATCCAAAAAAATTAGAAAATCCAAAAATCCAAAAAAAATTCATAAAATGTTCCTAAAAAAAGCCTTAAAAAGCAGATAAATTTTCCTAAAAAAAGTATGATTTGATCCATTATCTATAAGGCTCACTTCACTCTATTCCACCATCCCATTTCCCTTGTACAAAGTCTTATCTAGCCTTTTGTGTTCCATGCATCCAATAAAAGACCTCTTGTCTATGAGGCTTCATTTCACTTCCATCTTTTGAAAGACCTCTAGTCTGCAAGGCATTTTTCTATCAAGTGATTGTCAATCCCATTACACTGAGCTTTTTCACAATAGTGACCACACTCGGACTTACACAAAATCACCATTTGAGACTTAATGATTCAAGAAACTTGTTTGCTTCACACCCCTTATCGAAAATGCATGATTTTATGATCATTGAAATTTTGACTTGACACAATTTTATAGGATGAATCCTTCCTATAAGCAATATTGTGACATTCACTTCTAGACCTAAGGTTCTTGGCAGGAACTATGGACTAAATGACTACTTGGTCATGAGGTCTCTTTTTGGTTGATTTTATTTTTTGTGTTAATGAAAGCCTTTTATGGTGCACCTTAATCTTCCATATTTTGGTCGTACTTGAATGGCTCTCATTGACTACACAAGTTTTTGTGGTATGATCTATTTTTGAGGCTTTATTTCATATGTGTTAGTTTCAAGTTATGTTAATGTGTTGCATAATGGGGGCAACAAGTTAGCACACGTCCTACCAAAGATCCCTAAAAGACTTTGGGTGTGCCTAGACCTCTCTGTTTTGTATATGACATTTGATCCATCATGACTATGCAAACTACACCTATCGTCCTAAAGTCTCTTTGGTTTTATATGTCTAGTCCACGCAAAAGAGTCATGTCATTTATGCTTATATAGCATATAATGCATAAACTCATCTGCAAAATTAACTTAAGGTGTGCTCTCCATAATGAACACAACATAATCTCTTGATATCATGTAGTTAGGATGCATGAAGTATAGGGTTTCATTTGAGTCATGCTTGAGACAAGGTTCTATTTATTCTGCCCATTCTATGCTACACTACTGGGTTTCTATGAGTGACAGTTATGACAAATATTCATTCATTAGTTCATTTCCATTAGATTGCATTCGCTTCTCATTATTGCATTCATTCATTTTCCATTGCATTAGTTTTCATTTGATTCATCTCATTTAGTGTTCATTAGGCATTTTTAGATTATTTTATTAAATTACATTAGATCATTCCATTAGTTGCATACATTCATTTTAGTCATCACATCTAGGGGCATATACATCATAATCACATCTCACATATATGTATAGTGCATCCATATAAAATAAAATAATGCATACATCTCATAATCACCCACAAATCTGCATCACACATGTTAGGCATCATGTACATATGCATACATCATAAGAGACATCACATAACATCACATCCTACATCACAAACATTAGTATCCCCATCATAAACATCATATGCATCACATAAATCCATACACATATAGAGTCATCGAATCATGTTATGTATATATCTCAAAAAATAGTGTCTGTACAGTCCATATACAAATCATATAGCATCATGTAGTACAAATGCATCATCAAAAACTCATTGCATCTGCACATTTTGTCAAAATATGAACTCTACAAAATTTAGAAGCCATACTATGAGGGCCCTGCCCCCCCTTTGTCACCCCCTTGAGGTGGTCAGCCCTGGCCAACTGACTGCTCTGATCTGACTCTACCCCAAGTGGTCCATGAGCTGGCCCCCTTCTCAAAATTAGGCTACTGTTGGTTGATAGGTATGGCATCATGATATAATGATCGGTAATAGGCTGCCTCTCATACTGCTCGTGCCTCAAATTGTCTAGCTTAGATGGCCTCCTGCATCACTGTGACACTGACCCTCAGTTGTAGCATCTACCTGGCAATATCTCGCTGCTAGCAATACTCATCAATCTATGCTTGGTGTGTCCCTCGCTTAACATGCAGGGTGTCAAACTCCCCCCACATTCTCTCTAGCTCCTCTAGCTCCTCCATGTCCATGAACTCTCCTACATCCACTCATGCCTACAAGGTTGCCAAAGCCTCCTACATACTATCTTCCTTAGCCCTCTAAACCTATAGCTCTGCCTAGAGGTAGGCTACCTTTGTCCATGAGCTATCCCTCTTAGCCCTGACCATGTTTGGGTCCTCTCCCTGTACTTGTCCCTATGGAGGTTCTTGCGGTGGTGCCTGGGGTAGTGCCTATGCTTGTTCTTGGTGTGCTATCTATGGTGGCCCCTATGCTAGTGCTGGCCCTAGCCCTCTCCTCTCTCAAGCTCTATGCCCACATGGTCCCTCCTGTGCCCCCTATGCTAGTGGTGGCATCATAGCTGCCTGCCCACTATCCCTTGCTCCATTCCCCTCCCCCTATGCTTGCTTTACCGGTGGAGGTGCCCTTGGCACTATAAGCCTGACTCACTGGTGGGCTGCCCACCACTATGCATATGCTAGTGTCATACCTGCATCTCCCTATCTTGACCATGCACCCATGGCACTATTTCCATCCCCAACCAAGAAGCTAAGGCCAATCATACGGTAGTCCCATGTTCCCATAGCCATCCATACTCTTGTGACACCACATGATATAAGAATCTATCTAGAACTGCATCTTGTGTCTTGCCAAACTGTCATCACACTTGAAAGGGCATGTAGCCCATGATCACATGCATGGATCGGCCAATGATCTAGTAGTCAGTCTATGTGTATGAGAGGTACATCTAATCCTCTCTATCATCCTCACCACCTACTGCTAACGTCTACCCCCACCATTCTACCCCATCATAGGGAGTCCCCTCAAACATGATGATCTCATCGATGCATTGATGCAAGAACCCCATAGACTTTGTCGATGTTTACTAGATGGGAGGCCAGTATCTACAGGAAAATGGCTCCCTAGGCTGCCTAGTCTCCCATTAAGTGATAGGTTGTGTGACCCCAATATGCTCCCATGACCAGATCATGAGTAGCGTCAATCTTGGTCCTATAATGTGTTGGGTCCAATATGCACACATGTGTAAATCATGATATAACTTGGCCAGGATCATCTGTCCCCAGTAGTAGACTGCTCCCTCCTCCTATAGTAGGGTGTTCAAGACTCACACCCAACTGATTGGCCACCCATGTCTTGCATGATTTGCCAGCATCCACCATATCAGTGAGGCTAGGTATACTACCAGCCTTAGTAGCCTCTGCTCTAGTGCACCCCTCCACAACAATCATGATCATTGGATGGGTAATCAATATCACTGTTTGCCAAAGCACTCCCTCAGGAATGATTAGAACCCTCTAGTACATACTCTGGGTATGTGCCTCTAATTGGCACTTACAGGATCCACCACACATCCAGGAGTGCGATTGTAGCCTCCAACATTGGTAGATGGAAGCTCCCTATAGGCATGTACCATCGCCCTATGAGAGCCAATAACTGTGTTGAATGGGCCCTCAGGTCTGGCCATTCGTGTATGTGCTCTAGGCTACACAATCTCATGTTTCATCTGTGTAGATGACAAGGTGGAGACTGTCGTCTCTACCCAGACCTCATTTTTGGTACATTTATGGCATATTAAATGCACCTAACCTAGCCTAGTCTACCAAAACACGAAGAGCATCAGATGACTTATTGGTGGGCCCATCTTGGCTACTCGTTGGTACTCCTAAATATGCTCACCAAGCTACAATCAATCAATGGGGTCCATGTTTTCTCTGGATTCTCTACTCGTGGTGTGAAAATGACCTTCTTTGGGCCCCTCTGAGACTTATATAACCCCCCCCCCCCCCCCCCGCAGACCCCATTTAAGCCCATGTCTTCCTTGAGCCATGTTTTTCCCCTGTTTACCTGCAAGTCATACAAATGTTGTCATTTATTCCTATTTTCTCTCTTTTTTCTTCTTTCTTAACACCTTTTTCGTAAAAATTGCCCAAAATTAATTTTTTGCACAATTTTTGCGAGGGGGCACCCTCCTCCTTTGTCATCACCATAGGACTCCTACCATCTCTAGGGCAACCTATATTTTCTTTTCTTTGATATGATGTCATTTCAACATCACATTAAAGAGGGGCAAAATGTAGATGCTTAAAATCATCGCTAAACACTATATTATTTAATTTTAATATTGCCCATGACATTGCAATTAATTATTAATTAATTAATTATATTTCTCACATTCTTCTACTTATTTAATTAAATTATTTTAATTAAATGATTTCATTCTCCTACATATTTAAAATTAATTTAAATACTCCTAGCCTTAATGTTTTAAATTAATTTAACACATGATCCTCCATCATCCCTTTTTTAAAATAAATTTTGTTTATTTAATCCTCACATCCTATTAATTCCTCTAAACCCATGATTAAATTAAATTAAATTAAATCAAATTAAATTAAATCTTAAGCCTAACCTAGAGCCTAGCCTATAACCATCATTTTCATCCTCTTAAGCCTACTTGTTCTCTAATCCCACTTAATCATTCATAATCATCTCTCTGATCCCCCTCATTAGACTAAGAGTGTGCTCACACATGTGTGAGATGACATGCCTACACACTCCCCTTTGCACTCTTGTCTCCCACTCTTCTTCTAAAGTTTTCTCACACATGTTTGAACAAGCTTTGAATTCTTGACCATTTGCATGGCTTGCATGTCACCTTATGTGGAATCTACATGGATGCCACCTCACCAAGCCCTCTCTAGAGCCTATAAATAGAGGTCTTGTCTCAAGCATTTGCATCTCTCATTATTGCATTGTTACCATGCCAGTTTGAGTCTTGAGTTTTCATAGAGATTTCTAGGTGAATACTAACCATTTGGTATCTAGTTTAGCTTTGAATTTTCATTATTGGTTTATTTTGCACGCATTTTCTCATCTCCATTTCATTTACATCTTAGTTTAGCTTGCATATCTAGTTAGTTTATTTGTTGCATTTCATATTTTCACCATTGAATGCTTTCAAGTATGGCTTTCTCTATAGCCATTTCTTGAATTATTCTTCATCTCATATAGTTTAGGTTCATATTGCATCATCACTCACATTTGCACATTCACTAAAGATATTCACTCCATTGTTGTGTTTGGTAGAGCACACAAAACATACCCTCCATCTTAACACACCAACAAGGCCTCTCATGAGTGCCTTGGTTGAGCTATAGAGGTGGCTAGAAGACTTGATTTGTTGGTTGCTTTGAGTTGCAAAACTAAAGCAAGCATTAGTTTAGTTTTCCTTCATTTTGACAAATTCTTGTTACATGTTTTGATTTGATCTAATGTTTTCTTGTTGATTCATGCTCTCAACGTGTCACATTTTCTAGCACACAACACCTACTCTTGCTAAGCAAAAGAAGAGGAAGGAAAAGGCAAAGCCTATGGAGAGGACCAAGAAACTTTCCAAACTAAGTCACCCAAAGCCTACTACACCTACAACAAGAGCCAACACATATGCTACAACACAAAAGGCCAAAGAAAAGACAAAGCAAACAGAGAAAGGAGGTCAAGAGAAAAAGAGATCTAGAAGAAAATGTGTGGCACAACCAGATGTTGATGAAGAGAAAACTGAGTCAGATGACAACAACCAATTTAAGGTGGTGAATCACAATCCTCTCTCAGATCTTGAGAATTTATGTGAAAATGTTAAAAACAATAGAACTTTATCAGGATTTAGTCATGTTGATTAGGGTAAACTTTAAGAAAGCCACCTCCAAAAAAAGATATAAAATATTGGCGAATCTTTCATTATTTTGAAAAAAAAATATTTCTATTCATGAATCTCTCAATTTTTTATTCTAAATATGATTAATATTGGCGATTATTTTTGAATCATAATTTTTTTTGTATAAAATATTGACAAATCTCAATAATAATATGAAGTTAATTAATCACCATGGAATATTACAAATAAAAATTGAATATTTTTTTACCTCATGGAATATTATGAGAATCATTACATATACTTTAAATCAATAGTGAAAAATAAATATTGGTGATATATCCCTAAAGTATCTAATAATTATGATAATTATTGGTCACTTCAATTTAATTTCTCCAATAATATCTTATATTTAGGTAACTCAAACCTATTCATGTAATGAATAATGTGGCAAATATTTGAGTTCAAATTTTTTAATAAAATAAATTATTGAGTGATTTTAAATATTCTAGAACTGAATTTTATAAAACTATGGCGATTTAGGTTCTATCAAATCTTAGATTATTAGCCAAATTACTGGCCAAAAAATTCTAAAATTAGCCAAATTACGAATATTAGCCACTAAATTATACCCTAACGTTGATTTTGAAAAATTGGTTAAAGAAGAGAAAAATAAGTTTAAGAGGCCTAGACAACACCTCTAGAATTCGCCAACTCAATAAATAAAAGACTATATGACATAGTTAAGTAAAAAGGAGCATCATTATCTAAATGTGGAAAGACAAATGATGGAGACCACACTAGCTCAAGTAATGTCTGAGTTGACTAAGGGAAAAATAGGCATACTACAATAGGCCTTAGAAAGGAAAAAGCATCAAGAAATGCTTAGGAGAGAACATAGGAAGAAGCAAGCACTTCAAGACATTAAGAACATCTTTCTAGATATATTTAGTCTACCAACTCTTGAAGAGACTAAGCTAATAATAGAAAAACTAACAAATATAGTGGAAAAGGTCAATAATGAAGACCTTAACACAAATTCATAACTTTTAGAATGGTCAGAAAAGAAGTTTCAAAGTAAGGTCAATGAGAAAATATCTAGTGAGATAACACTAACACAAGTTGCATTGGAAATTAAGGTTGAGGATGTGAAGAAGGCACTTGAGAACATCTTCTCATTATACACAAAAATATGCAATCCAACACTCTTCACCCAAGTACCCAAGATTCGCATTATAAGCTTAGAGAGCCAAATTTCTGCATCAAGTGAAAGATTACCATCAAATCTAGCTTAGAGTGAGAAACATTTTAGAACACTACTTCCAACACAAAGTTAATTAGCTATATTAATAAAAAATGAGGCTAACATAAGAGCCAAATTAAGAAGCATTCAAGGAACCCTCACCCACACATGGAAATATTGCACAAGGAGATAGGCTATGTTGAAACTCCACTAAGAAATACCCCAATATTTCTACTTTAGATGGTCTAGTCCACCTTGCTACCAAGCTTGCAATCCAAATTAAGTTAGTGGATGTTGCATGTGATAATTGGGATGAAACCCTCAAGATCATATTGGATGTCCACAAATCCTTTCTGTACAAACACACAATAAGTGTATAACCCATTTGACATGAGTGTCAAAAAGGGGAAGAATAAGAAAGAGGGAGTATAAGAAAAATGGTGGAGATATATAGTTTAGAGGGAGAAATAAAGAAAATAAAGAGAAAAATGGTAGATATCAGCTAAGGGAGAACATATCAAATGAAAGAGTATCAATAAATATTAGTAAAATAGGGCATTGAAGTCAAAGTGTATTAGCAAAGATACATTTACTCAAAAGGAGCACATAATTTTGGTTACAAAATAGACATCAACTGAGGGGGAGTTATCAAATTTTAAGGTATACAAGTTATTGTACAATTTTGAAATTTTGAAGTTTCGTATATAAGACAAGTCACGGATATGTTATGCTTGAGATCTTAAGGATGATAATATATATTCAAGTGTTTTTGACACTCATGTCAGAGAGGGAGATTGTCAATCTTAGATTAGTTTTGACAAGTGAGTTTCAACACACTTAGGTAATTTACTTGGTTCATGCCAAACTAGTAATAAATGTCAAGAATAACATGTAAATATTAGACCATGTTGAACTATAGTGAGTGCTAAGCCACTCATGCACCAAGTAGATAGACCATGCTGAGTGATTCAGGAACCAAGTAAATAGTACATGTCAAGAAATGCAGGTGTTGAGTTATAATATAAAGATTAGTACATGTTGAGCATTAGAGGCTTCAGATGCTAAGTGACATAGTTTTGACATATTTGTTTGTAATGGCACAAACAACTATGTAAACCATTTTTGAGCCAACTTAAAGGTAAATTATGATATTTTGGATACATCTAATTGAGAAGGATCAAGAAGACATTGTACAGAGGTGATCTATTATTAGGAAAGCAAGTGCCAACTATAATATCTATGCTAAGATATTTTAATAGCTGATTTCAGTCAAATATCTTAACAGAATAGCCTTAACAGGCTATATGAAATCATTTCATAGGGTGCTTACTTAGTTCTAAGTTGAATTCCTCTAATAAGGTACACTTCTAATAGGGTGTTAAAATCCTCTAACAAGGTGAGACCTAATAGTCTTTGTAAGCCTTTAACAGGGAAAACCTTTCATAGAGTAGATCATGTTTCATGGTCAAAACATTGTAACCTTCATTGGATACACTTTATTGTTGCAGTAGTGAAGATTTTTGGTTGCCATCACCACCCTAATTTTACCTTCTCACTTGGAGGGTTTCTAGGTAATCATATATGGTGATATGTGTATGAATGCTTACAGATTATATAACTTAGATGTATATGCTTTACAGGTTATTTTAGTTTACTCATTGAATGCATGAGATAGATATGTGGTGAAAGTTTTATGGGTCCAAGTTTAAACTACTTATTCACACCCCCCTTAGAAGTTTACCTTTCCTATTGTATTTCCAACATTACCAAGCATTAGCAAAGTTTAGTTTTTCAAGATTTATTTTGTATTTATAGCTAAGGGATCTGGGATTTATTTTTGTAGTAACTGATTCACCCCTCCCCTCTCAATTACTCCTCTTATATTTCCAACACACCTACTTGTCCATCACATACATGTGAAGCATATCTTATAGAACCTAGATCACTCTCTTTATTTGACCATCGGTCTCTAGGTAACAAGCTGAACTAAAATTGAGTTGTGCACCCTAAGCATACTGGGGAGATTTCCATAGTGCTTAAGTAAATACTAGGTCTCTATTCAAAATAATTTAACAAGGGATCCCATGCAAATGAAGAATATCCTCCAAGAAAATTTCCACTCTAGAATGGTATGCAGCTACAAAAGACCCATCAAATGCTGATGCTTTGCCTTCACTCTTTGGCGCATGAGAAATTGAGCAATAAAATTAGCAATATCATGCCTCATCCTTTCTTGAAAGTAAATTTTTTTAAGATCAACATGCATCTTATAGACACCAAGATGTGTCGAATATAGTGCACAATACACTTTTAACAAAACCAAGGGATGAAGATCACCCTACATGGATACATAGATATGCCCCAAGTGTCATAGTAGTCCATTAAACTTGAGCTAATAACCTAAAAACCTCCCATAAAGGGTGAATCCAAACTCAATCTCTACCCTCACCTCTTGATACCAAGCATCACTAGGAAAAGCCTCTAAGATACAGCTTCACCAATCCACTCCCAATGACAAGACTGATATCTCATGTCACCTCCTCCTCAAGGCATCTACAATGACATGCTCTTTCCATTTAATATAGTGAACATCAAAGTCATACTCACACAAGAACCCCATCTAGAAACTTTTTCATGCATTTAGGTTTGGGTTAGTAAAGATATACTATAAGATCCTATGATCACTATGCAACTCAAAGCTATGCCCCAAAAGGAAGTTCCTCCAATGCACAAGAGCATGCACTACAACTACAATTTTTAAATCATGAGTGGGGTAGTTAAGTTCATTATCCTTGAGTTTTCTAGTCTCATATGCAATCACTCAACCATCTTGCATCAACATCATAGCCACACCTTCTAATGAAACATCTATGCAAAGCATGAAGTTGCCTATAGGATTAGGCATTGCAAGGATTGGTACACTAGTCAAACACTCCTTAAGAGTAATAAATTTTGCCTCACACTAGTCTAAAATAAATACTTCTTCCCTTTCTACTAAATAGAAGTGATGGGATGAGCTACATGTGAGAAATCCTTCATGAACTAATGGTAATAACTCAAAAATCCCATGAAACTATGAACCTTGGAAAAATTAGTGGGTACCGACCAATCTATGATAGCTTAAATTTTCTCTAGGACTACCACAATATCATCACCTATGATGATATGCCCCCAAATAATTTACCTCTAAGTGGAAGAATCTACATTTACCCAAGTTGCCATACAACTGATGATCTCTCAAGCACTACAATACTTGGCATAATGGACCTCATGTTCCTTAATAGTCTCTAAATAGATTAATATTTCATCCAAGAACACAATGACACACTAATTGAGGTATGTAAAAATACTTCATTCATCAAAATCATGAACATTGATGGCACATTGGTTAACCCAAAGGGTATAATTGTGAACTCATAATGCCTATATCATGTACAAAAAGTTGTCTAATGAATTTTGGCCTTCTGAATATGAAGCTGATGATATCCTAACTTAAGATCAATCTTTGAGAATACTCATGCTCCCTTCATCTAATCAAACAAGTCATCTATCCTTGGTAAAGGATACCAGTTCTTCACTATTACCTTATTCAACTACCAATAGTCAATGCATAAGTGCAATCATCCATCTTTCTTCATCACAAAGATTATTTTTGCACCCCATGGGGATACACAAGGATGAATATGGACCTTCACCAAAAATTCCTCCAATTGCAATTTGAGTTAACTCAACTCCTGAGTAGTCATGTGGTAATGAGTTTGTGAAAATTAGCCTCACTCCTAGTATGAGATTAATCTAGAAATCAATGTCACATTGTGTTATCATGCCTAGTATCTCATTAGGAAACACATCTGTATATTGATGAAGGAGTGGATGATCATCAAGTGTCACTACACATCTCTCAACCTCTTGAAGATCACTAATAGAAATAATGAACATCTGACAACCCTTCTGTACACTCTACTTCAGTTGATTCATTGAGATCATCTAAATTGAGACTGGTTTGTGAACCCCTAAAAGTTCCACCTATGCACCTATGTCGTCAACATATTGTATTGACTTACCCTAGAAATCTATATTCATCTGATGAGCGGCTAACCAATCCATGCCCAACACAATGTCATATGATCCTTGCAATAGGATAAAATCCATTGTGGTGGTTAAGGTACCTAATTTCTATCTATAGCCATTGACTAAAGAGTGTATAGCCACCTTGGTTTGTGTGGCTAACTCAACTTGCCACCTATCGACCTAATGTGCTACCACTAGCCCACATTAGTGAATACAAAATAGTGAAATAAAATAATTTGAAGCACCTAAGTCAATTAATACTAAAGATGAAATGCCATGAAACATAACTATAGCTTTGACTATGGTACCTTGATGGTCAGCTTGATATTTATCAACTACCACAAAGTCTTGATGGCTCCTACCTACATCTCCCATAGTAGGCTCAGATCTGGCTTCACCTCTACTAGGTCTTGTAGATGGTTTAATAGGACATCCCAAAGCTTTATGGATGGGCTAGCCAAAAGAATAATAATTTTCTGCAAAGTTGGAAGTAGTTCCATGACCACCTTGAGCAACACTAGAATATGGTGCACCTCCCTTGCTAGATTTTCGTTTACTACTCTAAGGAGGTAGATCTTGTTGAGACTTCTATCTATAACTATGGTCATCCCATTTCTTCCCTAAGGTACCTAAAGACTATCCACCCTTGGTTCAATATCCATTTCAATACTTAAGATAGTGTCCACCCTAAGAGGGGGCTAACTAGGCTTGGCCCTTTCCAAAGGACTTAGTAAATTATGCATCCTTCCCTAAGGTCCATGTACTTTGGTTTTGAGAACCTAATTTTGTATTGAACACTCAAGATGTAGTGCCTCTCCCATTTGAATTTTGTAAGTCATCCTGATGGATGCAATCTTGCTGATCTTTTGTTGTGTTGGGATCCAGATTGTGACCTTGAGTGGTCTACACCATTGAGGTGTTTAGATTTATGTTTATGTATCAGTTGCTTTGATTATTCTTTTGACTGATCTATGAGATTATGATGTGATTTATGGTTCACTTAGGTTTGTGCTAGTGGTTACTAGGATCGATGTGGTATCATGAGGTTGTTCCATGATTACCTTGAGATGTGTGCAGAGATTGCACTGTGTACTATTACCATGCTACACTGGACTAGGTTCCTATAGCAACGGTTAGTCATGTTTATGACTATGGTTGTTTTTGTGTTTTAAATGCCTTTTTAATGCAGAGTTATCAATCTTTATTAAATGCATTAGTGATTAGAAATGGTTTGTTCATGTTGGATTCTTTGGTTCTATGTTGTAGACATTTACCTTGTTATATTTCTGATTAGAGAGATATTTGTTACTCATGTTAAGTTTACATTTGAGAGGACCCGAGGGTCAGATGTTACACTTTGATTCCAATATCATGGATTTTAGACTACTAAGTTGTTTAGTTAATCATATTGCATGATGATGCCATTTTGAGATGATAGTGTGTTTTATGATGATATCTAGTTATCTAGTTATCTGGTATTTGGACATACCTCTGATTTCGTTATATGATGGATTTAATGCTATGATTATTTACTTCATTCTGCATTGCTATGCCTTTTGCGAATGTGAGTGATGTAAATAGATTATTTTAATATAATCAAATAAATGGTTAAATCAGGTGATTTAATGCATTTAATGTTTCGGCTATGTTATTATATGCAATTGCACTTGATCATGTTGTTTAGTGTGCAAGATGTATATCCCTGGCAGTGGCACATGGAGTTAGTGATTCAGCCATTCATATTTTACCAATGTCACTCTTGTATGGTCGACGTATCCTTAATCAAATGTTTAATTTAAACCTTTCGGTGATTATTAAATCTGAACTCATTTGCATTATGTGATTAGACCAGTAAGCATGTCTATGCATTTAGAGTTTCTCTTTGTCACGAAAGTTATTTAGGAGATTTATGTGTTTTTGGGTTTTTGAGCTTTTTAATTGATTTATTTTAATTTTTGGTAGCTTTGCCATAGACGAATTCCTATTCATAGGAATAGCCTGTTTTCATTTGGGTCGATTCAGGGTTTGACTAGGTTGGCTGGTTATTTTCCCTAATTGATTATTCACTCAAAAAGTGAATAAGTATCCAAAAAGGAATTTAATTCCAGACTTCTCACTTTCAAATTGGAAAGTTGGGGAGTACAACCCAAAAATCCTCTTCATTAGGATTTATTATTTTGTTCGTTGTGGGAGATACAGGTGTGGGATCGTTGCGAGGTTGGGCTCGTTGGATCTAGCTCAGGGAAACCTTTGATTGTCGCAATTTTCAACTACTTCTACGAGATATTTATTTTATGGTTCAGATTCTCATTTTTGCCCTTTTGGCTGTGAGGTAGGGCTTTCCTGTTTTATTGGATTTTCTCTGTTTTTGCTTCTATTTTTGGTAGTCATTTGTTTGGAGGCTGAGAACTAGTGTTCCCCTCTGTTTTTGTATGCTAGTTCTACCTGGTTGGGCGGGTATGAACATTTCCCTATTTTTTGGGATGAGGGTTTGGGATTTTGCACCGTTATGCTGGCCATTTTTGCATACTATGTTTGATTCTATTTATTTTTGGATTTTTGGGGTTTTTGAACCCAAAGGCCAAATGGGTTTTAATTTTGAAATTTTTCTAAAAGTTGGGTTTTTTACATTGTTTTGTGTGCCACCCTATTTTCTTGAGTTTTCTTGGCACAATGTGTGTCGTGGACTTGGATGATCTATTCGGATATCAGTCAAACTACTTCTACACTTTTATGTTGTATTGGGATGCATGTTGCATCCGTACTCCCGACGTTGTGTTAGGTTGAGTGATTTTATACCTATTATGGTTTCTGTTGGACCTTTGCTTTTGTTTCATGAGCACTAGGATTCATGTAGAATCCATACTCTTGGATTGAGGCCAGTTGAGTAAGTTCATGACTTTTGGTCTTGTTGCATCATTGGGATTCATGTAGAATCCATACTCTTAGATTGAGGCTGGTTGAGTGATTTCATGATGTATGGTTTTTTTTGGCTTTGGGATTCGTGTAGAATCCATCCTCTTGAGTTGCTTTCGGTTGGGTGTTTGTTTTGCATTGTGTTCTCATTCCTGTCCTTGTCTTATGATCTTCGTGATGGTGGTATGCCACACACAAGAACATGCGCGTACATTTGTTGGGTGACTTGCGAAGCCTGATCTTTTGTGGATTTGTCGAAAGTTATGATCATTGGGGTTGGGATGGGAGTATGCATGCCCACGGGCACTTGTTGTAGGATGAGCATGGGTGGGGTAGGGTAGCATATGGAGGGGGCTTCTATCTCATAGCTTGGTGACCTTAGTCCCATAGGGTTGGTGGAGGATAGGAAGTTTTAAATAAGTGATAACTAAATAAAATGTGTGACTGGTAATAAAACTTAAGATAATAAAATGTGTGTGCGGGGCCCTCCATTGAGGAGTTCAAATGCATGATCCAAGCTTGGGCTTTTTGATGCCAAGAGACTCTCCATGATGCTAGTCCTTACATAGTAGCCAATTGAGTGTCTGACCAAGACCTGTACTCCTTGCATTGTCTTAGGTTCTTGGTTGTAGCCATCATACTGTCTGGCATGAGTGCTAGCCTTGGATGTTCTTTTGTGTGTTTATGGTTGGATCATTATCTCCATCAACACGGCGGGTGTGGACCTATAGGTGCCACGTGGTTGGGAGGCATAGCTACCTTCACCACTACTAGGGATTGATGTACAAAGATGATCTTTTGTCCTAGTGCGGCCATTGTTGGATGTCTTCACTTGGTACTTCAACTTTCGAAGTATGCTTTCTTGTGATTTATGCTTTCATTGGGATGCTTGTATATCATGTTTAGATGATGTTATTTTATTTGACACATTCCCTTATCAAGATGTTTAGCATATGATTAGATGATGTTATTTGATTTAGTAGTATATCTGTTGCTTACTGTTGTTTAGCATGTGATAGGTGATGTTATCTATGATAGGATTATCTTATGCGTTATCACTAGCATGTTAGATTTTCTTATGCTTATATTGTTGCATTTTTTAGTAGTGATGTCCCTATTATGATAGTACTAACTATTTGGTTGGTGGCTTGGGATGTTACGTGTAAGGGATGGCTAGGACCCACAATGGTCTTATGATGCTATTGATGGTTGGGAGGAACCGCGTACTTAGTTTGTTTGTTCAGTTCATTGCGATGTTGCTTTTGTTCTGTTCGATTTTTATTTCAGTGTGTTCTTTGTTGCTATAGTTTAGATGGATAGATGTTCTTCTTTCTATGTTTTTCTTGCACTCAAGTGTTCATTCTTTGATTCGCGTGGATCTGGTACTCCCTGGTGTGGAAGTTCTTTGCTCTATTTTGGTCCCTTTTGCTTTTGGGAGTGTTTTTGTTTTCTATGGGTGACATTTGTTTAGCAAGGTGTGACACTTTAAAAAGTATCGCATGCCCATGCAAACTATGTTGTATGACACTATAAAGTATTGCATGCCTTCTTGAGAAATGTTGTACGACAGTGGAAGAGTGTCGCACACCTTTTTGAAAAATATCGTACAATGCTGAAAAGTGTCACATGCCTTCTTGAGAAATGTCGTACAACACTAGAAGAGTGTCACACGCCTTAAGGAGAAGTGTCACACAGTTTTTGTGGAAAACCTACGCATGTCGGTAACGGGCACTTTTCTTCGTGATTCAAACTTTTTGAGAGTGGTTTTCGATACCCTTTTGGGCGTTCTTTGACCCTATGCTATTGCATTTTGAATTCTGTTGGTTTATCTTGAAATCAAGTTTTCGTGTTTCTATTTTAGTCTCTTGGGGTTTAAAATATATTGTTTAAGTATAAGTTCTTATACTTAAGATATATTTTAATATATGTGACAAATCGTTTGAGATAGGTTTCAGACCTCTCAAAGATAAGTTATGGATTCTAAGAAATTTTTAACAAAATCCAAACGCTTTTAGTATCAATATATGGGATACATATAACAAAGAATCCCCAAAGGTTCCAAGTTTTGAGCATGCTTCAGGATTTCAGGCTTAGTCAAATTTTAGGTTCCTACATTTTACCCTAGTTTGGTGTTTTGTTGATGATTGGTTGTTTCTTGTGCCCTCATCTTGTTTGTGGTGGTTGATGGTTTTTTTTGGGTGTGTTAGTTTGGTAGTGGCATTTGGAGATTCGTTGGTTGCCAGGATTGTGTTGAAGTCTTCTGTTGCTATCTTTGTGATCCCTATATGATATTGTTATGTGCATACTTGTAAAAAAAAAATTCTTGGCTTGTATTTCATCCTTGTTTCCAAGGATCTCCAGGCGGGGCATTACACAAGAAGTGTTGCTCTCAAGAATTCTCACCTTCTCCATGGCAAGTACAAGCATCCTTGGTTTGTGAACACAAACATCTCTAATAATAGATTCCCTAAGGCCACTAACAAAGTGTTGCATGAGGAGTTCTTCATCATGATGATGACTCAAATACTATCTCAATCCAAGACATTACTTCTCATATTGATCCATCATCATGTTCCCCTACTTTAGCTCATGAAATTCATCAATATAGGCCTCACAGTACTATCGAGAAAGGAATTTATCTCTAAACCTCTTCTCAAAGATCTCCCAAGTGAGATTTGCCACATTGATACAGAGCTTCTTGCTCTCCATATTTCGCTAGATAGATCCATGGTCTCTTAGCTATGTGATAGAACAATGGGCCTTCACATTGCTTTTGTAGGGTACTAAGGAAAAACAATATCCCATATCTAGTAGCTAGGTCTAAGCCTTGATTCCTATCCCTTGGCCATCAACTAGTGGTGGTTTAAACCTTTGGAGTTCCCACATCATCTCAACCTAGTGATAGAGGGCATTGATGGAGGGGCAATGGTCAAGATAATGATGACTTCATCTAGGTGATGTAGTTGCTCTCAAGTTTGTAGTTTATACCTTGTTATATTTTGATTCGAGGGATGCTTGTCACTCATGTTATGTTTTACATTTGAGATGACCTAAGGGTTAGATCTTATACTTTTATTTCAATATTATAGATTTAGATTACTATGTTGTTTAGTTGATCATATTTACATAATGATGCCATTTTGAGATGATGGTGTGTTTTAGGATGATATCTAGTTATCTAGCATGTGGACATATCTCTAATCATGTTATGTATTAGATTTAATTCTATGGTTATTTACTTCATTCTTCCTTTGTGATGCTTTATGTGAATGTGAGTGATGTAAATGGATTATTTTAGTATAATTAAATAAATGGTTAATTTAGGCTATTTAATTTATTTATTTCTTTAGATATGTTATTATATGGAATTTCACTAGATAGTAAGTTTTAGTGTGCACAATTTATATCCCTAGCAATGGCACAAAGAGTTAGTGATATAGTTGTTCATATTTTACCAATGTGGTGCCTTTATGGTTGATGTATCTTATTTAAATTTTTGGATTAAACCTTCCAATGATTTAATAATTATGGACTCATTTGCATTATGTGACTAGACCTATGAACGTGTCAATGCATTAGAGGTTCACATTGTTGTGAAAGTATTTAAGAAATTTTTTGTGATTTTTGAGTTTTTCAAGATTTATTTTAATTGATTTTAATTTTTGGCACTTTTTCATAGATGAATTCTAGTTATGTGTTATAGCCTATCTTCTTTTGGGTTAATTTAAGGTTTAACTAGGTTACCTAGCTATTTACACTAATCAATTATTCACTCAAAAAGTGAATAAGTATCCAAAGAGGAAATTAATTCCTCACTTCTCACTTTTGCAATTAAGAATTTGAGAGCTTTTTTCAAAATCCTCTTTTGGAGGTATACTTTTATGTTTGTTGTGGGAGCTATGGGTGTGGGATCTTTGTGAGATCAGTCTCATTGGATACAATTCAGGGAGACCTTGCTTTGCCACAACTTTTGACAATTTCCATGAGATATTTATTTTATCCAGCTATTTTTTATTTTAGCCCTTTGGGAAATTAGGTATGGCTCTCTCACTTTCATGTTTCAGCTACATTTCTGATTTTTTTTTTTGGCAGTTGTTTGTTAAGAGGATGAGAACTAGTTTTTCCCTTCATTTCTATTTCTTGGTTCTGCCTAGTTAGTTGGGTATGAACATTTCCCAGTTTTCAAGATGAGGGTTTGGGGTTTTGCACAATTATGCTTGTCATTTTTGCATACAATTTCCAAACCCAAATTTTATTAGATTTTCATGGCTTTTGTTCTCTAAGAAAAAATGGGTTTTAACTTCAAATTTTTCAAGTTTTGAGGATTTTACCTTGATTTGCATGTCACCTAGCTTAGGTTTTCTTGGCATGATGTTGATCATAGACTTGGATCATCCATAGGATATCAATCAAACCATTTTTTAACTTTTATGATGCATTGGTATGCATGCCACATCTGTCCTCTTGAGCTATTATTCGGTTGAGTGTTATATTTTGCTTGCAGTCTCCTCCATCCCTTGTGTTATGATCTTCATGATAGTTTTGTGTAACACATGATCATGTGCACATGCATTTATTAGGTGACTTGTGAGGCCCAACATTTTGTGGTATTTTTTGTCACAAAAGCTTACACCCTTGTCAAAATTCTTACCTAAGGACAACCTCTTGAGACATGGAAACAACCTCCAAGCTATGGGACTTGAATTGTGAGGTTGAGCCTCCAGAGAAGGTTGACTTCCTCTACTATTAGGATGCATTTAAACTATTTTTGAAGAGAAAGAGGGGGAGGAATACATGAAATTAACTACCTAATATATTCTACAGTGGTGATGCACCAAAATAGGGTGTTCAGACTAGTCTCTATCCATAAATGCATAGTACTATTATTATGATAGTCCAAAGATATACAAATTCAAACTTGCTTTCATTTGTAAACTACATAAAGATTAGACAACCACATGAATAACACAAGGAAAATGATCCACTTCTTATCATTCATGGGCCAAAGAAATATAGAGAATGTAGATTATAAATATTCATAGTATGTCAAAGAGAGGTAGACAAGCTTGCACATTATGACAACGATTGAAAGAGATAAGGCAAAAAATCATATAATTCAAATGTAAAGAGAGAATATTATAGTAGCATACCAAGGAAATACTAGGGAAAATAGAGAAGATCTACCCCTAAGAAAGAGCACAATATTTTCCTTCATAGTGTGAGTATAACTTGGATAACTTCCCTCATGAGATAAAAAAATTAACCACTACAATCAAATCTTCAAATAATAATCACTACCAAACTAAAAACATCTAACTATTACATAAATCCATACATGAGAGGATTAATTCTTCACCAAACAAAACTCTAAGAGTTTAGGGGTGATGGTCATTTAATCTGTGACTGAATGAATTGATTGACCAATGACAAAGGAGTATCTCTTTATATTTGTAAAGCCTAGGGATCAATGAAATTGGTTATAGGAGATCAAAAAGAGTTGATCTATAATTCAAGGAACTACTTCTATTGCCACCAACTTCCAAATTGAAATCATGACCTTTGGTCAATTAAGGTTTAACCATCAAGTCTTTCCACATTGACCAAACATTTCTTACCATTATGCCACTTTGTCAATGATTCAATCTTTATGCCCTATGTTTGACCATTCATGATTGTAGCCTCACCACCACCTTCCTTTAATAACCATTATTTCTTGTGAAAATGTAATCATTAGTTTATCATTGCCTCATAACCTATTCTTAGCATTCTTTACTAACCACTATGACCTTGTGAAGGTTGAGGTTTTGACCACATCCACATCATTTCCACTTTAACCCAAGGTTCCTTTTGACCTTTGTGACCAAGCAAAACAAGGGGAATCACTTGATCACAAATTAATCCTTAGCCATCTCTTGACATGCATCAATCATGCACTAGCCATAGATATAGATGATCTAATGGTGTAAGATATGTCTTTGAAGCATTAAAGATCTTCCTTTTTCTACACCATCATAGCTTAAACCATATCATGCCAATATCACCATGCAATCAAGCAAAAACAAAGTAAAGCACACCTACACCACCCTAACCTTAGTCAGCACTTAACCACCTGTGACTATCCAAATCGCATGATCGTGACTTTAAAAAATTCCAAAGGCATAATATGAAATAAGGAATATGGCCAATGCTAAATCATTTCATAAGAAACCCTAGGTGAGTGTTAAAATATATTATTATTTTTTTTTTTGGTGGGAGGACAATTTTGGCTAACATTTATGGCAACTCAAGTGGGATGCAAGGTTGCTTAGCACATGACCAATGACCATTAAAGATCTATTTGGATATGGAGTCTCTAAAACCATGAACCTCATCAATTTACCATTTCTCCCACATTCTAAGCTATAACATGTCTTCTTCCTCTACAACTTGTAAAACTTAGGAACAAAACCCTCTATTACAAAACCAAACATGTGCTCGTGCACTTCTTAGAAAATAGGAGAGAATAGAAAAAAATAACTACTTTGATTATGTACATGAACACTTATCATATTATAAATAAGGCTTGAGATATATTCCATTGACTAGAATAGGCAAGACTTCACCATTAGGCTTTCTTAACTAGAAAGCATTACATTGTTTACAACTGATGATTATATAGGGACCACTCTATAAAGCATCAAATTTCAAATGTCTCCTTTATTTTTCTCTATCTGCATCCCATTTCAACACAAGACCACTTTCCTTTAAACTTCTAGCCTTAGCCTTCTTGTCAAAACTCCTCTTTATATATTACAGATGTATTTCTAAGGTTTGTATTGCTTGACCTATTTTCTCCTCTAGCTCCACTAGATCTTCCATTATTACAGACATAGCATCATCTTCAATTAATTATAACTAATGAGCTAGCTCAAGAGTAGGAAACTCTAGTGAGACAAGAAGCCTAGCTTCATTTCCATATACTATCATGAAAGGAGAATTTCCTACGGCTCTCTTGGGCATTATTCTGTCAGCCCAAAGGGCAGTCTTTTATTTCTAGTGCCAACACCTTTGGTTATCTTCAATAGTTTTTTTGATGATTCTAATCAAATTTTTATTAGATGACTCAGCTTAACCATTTACTTGAGGATAATAATTGGAAGATTTTCTCAAGTAAATGACATGATCAATTGCCCATGCACAAATCTAAGCTCCTACAAATGATTTAGAATTATCTAATATTATGGTAGAAGGTTCACCAAATCTTGTGATAATTACATTAAGGGATTCCAAAATTGAAGTTTATGTGGGGTCTTTTAAGGCTACTGCCTCTATAGACATTGTAAAATAATCTATAGCAGATAGAATCCATTTATGACTATAGAAAGAAGGTGGGTTAATAGGACCAATAAAATCTAATATCCATTGGGTAAAAGGCTGATCAATCTGGATGGGGTCAAGTGGAAGAACTGCAAGTTTATGTTTACCTGAGAAGAAGGCACACTTTATATACTTCCTTACATGCTTGGGGTAGTTATGGAATAAGGATGGCTAGTAGTAACCAACTCTCATGATCTTTATTACAGTGGTTCTTGGTGACCATTAGGAACATCATGAAGATCTTTAACTATTCTCTCTATTTAATTTTCATCAATACATCTCAGTAGGGCTCCATTGAAGCCTCTCCTAAATAGAACACCATCAATTAAAACATTCAAAATATATTATAGCTTGAACTATCTTCTCTTAGATTTATCAAAACCTTGAAGATATCCATTCCTAGCTAAGAAGGTCTTCATATCATATATTAAACTCCTTGGATTGTCATTTCTTGCTTCCTATTGTTTTAGCAACACCAAGACAAATTCTTCATCAGGATCATGAGATGAGATCATCTATTTGCACAATCCTTTTCCTCTTATTAGTTTGGTAATCTAAATATCCACATCATACTCCATTACCTTGGTGACCCAGCCATCTCTTTTCTCACTAATGTCTTTGCTTAAAAAGAAATCCTTAACGCTAGCATGAGGGACTAGAAAATGAATTTTGTAATGAGACAACAAGTGTTTGAATTTCTTCAAGGCTCTTATGACCACAAAGGCCTACTTTTCCACATAGCTATACTTATTTTCATATTCTTTGTGCCCTTAACTAAAGAAATCAATAGGATACTCTTCATTTTTATCATTTAGTTGAGTCAAAATAGAAAAAACATTTGACCTACCTCCTAAGGTGTAAAGAAAAAAATCCTTATCAAAGTTTGGATTAATGAGAGTAGGAGCTGAAGCTATGGCTACTAAGATATCTTCAAAATTTTATTTCCCTCCCTTGGTCTATTAGAAGGCCATATTCTTTTCTAGCATAGCTATAAGAGGTTTCACCATGGTAGCTAGGTTAGGAATAAATCTTCTCGCAAAATTTATTCTACCAAGAAAACTTTGTTGACCTTTCTTGTGACTAGGAAGAAAAAAGGGAAAGTATTAGCTTTTTCCTCTCTAGATTAATGGTTAAGCCATCATTACATACAATATGTCCTAATTATTTCCCTTGATTGGTGGAAAAGACACACTTCCTTGGATTCAAAGATACGCTATACTCTCTACATCTTACAAACACTTATCTGAGATGACCAAAATGCTCCACTATATCCTTTGACTATACTATGATATCATCAAGGTAAACTAACAAAAAGCTTTCAATTATATTTTAATGACCATCTACATTGCTTTTTGAAATTGGCACTTGTATTTGTTTGTCCAAAATGCATCTTACTATAGGCATAGGTACCCCATTTGGTAGTGAAAGAAATTTTGTATATGTTAGCTTCCTTGACTACCTGGGAATCCATCCAAGAAGGATAGTCTCTCTGAACCACTAAATTTAGACAATAAATGTTCCATGGAAGGGAGAGGATGATGATCTTTAAGGGAGGCTTGCTTAAGATCTCTATACAATCTAATCTCTCCATTATTCTTCCTAACTGGGACAAGGTTTTCCACCCAAGAGGAGTTCTTAATAGAGAAAATGATATTGGCCTCAATTGATTTGGATAGCCCATTTTGGGGCTCAATCTTGGGGTTTACTGGCCTTTATTTTTGCCTAATAGGCTGGATATTATCCACCAGATTTATAGTATGTTGAAATAGACTAGGTTCAAACCCCTTTAAATCATCATATGTCTAAGAAAATTTATCATTAAATTATTAACATAGAGTAGAATCTCAATCATTTCTAATTGTATCTAGTGTTTGAATATCAACTAAGCCTTTAAACAAAATAGCTGGAAAAAAATGGCAAAGTGCTAGAGATATGGTTCTCACAGAGGGTTTACAGAGGATAGCAGGAATAGTGAGAGTTATGGGAGGTTTGGAAGGGGCTTGGAGCCTTTTAGAAGACATGAAGGATGGTTTTACTTGGGCAATAGGCACAGAAGATGGAAAAATGGGAATAGAAACTTCCAAGAAAGTTCTCAATGGAAAAAAGTGGGATAGAACAATGGGAGAAAATGGAAAAATGGAAGAGAGAGGCAGAATGAAAGTGGCTAGAAAATACATCCAATGAAAAGATTCACATTAGTGAATATGGGTGGGAAAGTAGTTTTAAAAATATAGCAAAAAAATGAGAAAATGCAGGGAATGGAAAACTAGTAGAAGAAAATGATTGAGGATCAATAGTGGACTCAATGCATAGTGGAGAAAGTAGTGCTAGATAGTAGTTTGATAAAGGAGAGGAGTGACTTTCTAGAGAAAAATGCATTATTTCTAAAGTGGGGAAGTCCAAGGCTAGCAATAGGGAAGATTAAAACATGATGTGATGAGAAATGGGGTGCAATGAAAGACTTTATAACATTGGAAAATGGTTTTTTGTATGTTGATAGTGGATATACCACAAGATAAGGACTAGATCTTGAATATTGGCCTTATTTTATGGATGGATATGGGCCTTATATGAAGAAATGGACTATGAATTTTGATCCAAAAAAGGAGGTAATAAAAGAACTACCTCTATGGATAGGATTGAGAAATTTTCCCCAAGAATATTGGTAGGAACAATGTTATAAAGTGATTAGAAATAAGCTAGGAATATTTCTTAAGGTAGTGGATATGGTGTATAGAGAAACTCTACAAATGTTCCCAAGAATATCTATAATGTGGAATGATTTCCATCCAATCTTGGAACTGATTGAGATCTTTAATGATGTAGCATTTTGGAGATAGCTAGTGTCCTAGAGGAAGCGTTGAAGATATGTGATTTTTGCCTTTGTGAGGAACATGACTCAAAAAGTTGTAAACAAGAAGGCCATCTTAAGGAAAAAGAAGAGGAAAGGCTACTCCAAAGGGTTATAGAGATAGCAAAGATAAAAGATATTGAGAATAATGAGAGTGAAAATATAATGAGAAGGGATAATGCAAAAGTGGAGAATGTTATGATGCTAAAAACAAAAGCAAATAGCTATTAGGAACATGGGTCTAGGGAATGCAATATTTTGGAATTGTATCTAGAAAAGTATTAGATGTGGAAAGCTGTGAGGGCCCCCAAAAAAATCACAAATTGAAAAAAAAAAAAGGTTGTGAAGATCTGTAGAAGAAGTTGGTGAGTGAGACTATTGAAATAAGGATGGAATAGAGGCCAAGGCAAGATAGTGAGGAAAGGGTGGAATATAAAACTTTAGAGGGAAATGAAATAAGGGTAGTAGGAAAGTAAAGGGAACTCAAATAACTTAGGAGGAAGGATGCCAGATAGTAATGTTTTTTGAAAGGCTAGAAGAATCACAAAGGGAGTGGGAGGAAAATGAAGGGTATAGACAAGGTAGGATGGAGAAATGGAAGGGGGAACTGGAGAGTGTTTTAATGATATTGAAATATCTCCAATAAGAAACTTGAGAGAAAGATTAGGGGAATCAAGCTCAAAGGAAAGTCTAAATGAGGAGGAAGATGAAAGGGATGTAGATGGTGCTAATGATTTCTTTGGGATGGAGGAAAATATGATCCTTAAAGAAAAATAAACCATAGAGAAAAAAAAAAAGAAAAAGACATAAAGTAAATATTTGGGAAAGCCAACAAAGGGGAAGAAGAACCATCAATGCATTAATCCAGATAGCAAGCAGTGCCAGAGGTCAAAATAAACTAAAAATGAAAAGGGGAAAGAACACCTCCTAGAATGGATGAAGATCCTATCGTGGAATGTTAGGGGCTACAATGCCCCTGACAAAATGTGCTTGAATAGGAGTGGCCTTGATCAAGCAAAACTAGATGTAGTTTTAATGCAAGAAACAAAGATAAAGTTGGATGATCTAAAGGGGATGAGGAAAAAGTTGTTTAGATGGGAAAGTGAGTGAGTGGTTATAGAGGGAACCTCAGGAGGAATGTGTGTTTTATGGAATAAAGAGATAGTGAATGGAATAGCAATGTAGATGGGCAAGAATTGGTAGTGGTTAAAAGTTTCTTTAAAATAATTAGGATATTGTTTATGGCCCAATTTAGAGTAGAGAGAAAAGAGAACTCTAGAAAACACTAATGGTGATGTTATAAATCTTACATGATGAAATCACTATTTTAGGGGGTGGTTTCAATGCTATCCTATACCTAGAAGAAAAAGAAGAAGGTAAAGAATGGAGGTCAACTACATAGGAGGACTTCTCGACCTTTGTTATAGAGAATGGCCTTATCAATATTCCCTTTAAATAGGTGGGATTTTACATGGAACAATAGGAGGCAAGGGTTTGTAAATATTGCTAAAAATTTGGATAGGTTTCTTTTAGGGGGGAATTGGAGAAGAGTTGATTGGTTTGTTGATGCTTAAATTATAGCTATTCATGGATCAAATCACTTCCCTATTACTCTAAGAATACAATAAGAACTTACTCTTGACCTATACCCTTCCAAATTCGAAGCTATATGGATAAGGGAAGATAGATTTAAGGAGATGGTAGAAAAATGGTGGAGAGAGGCACCTAAGTACGAAGGAAACAAGGTCTTTAAATTTTTAAAAAAGCTTTCATATATAAAGGGAAAATTGAAAGTGTGAAATAGAGAATCTTTTCAAAACATAGTTCAAAGAAAAGGGGAATTGGAAGCAATACTTAAAACTTTGAATGAAATTATAATTTAGGAGGGGATGAATGAGGTGAATTTCAAAGGAAAAAAGAGGCTAAAAAAAGAGAATGATGAAACCCTATTAAGGGAAGAAGTGTTCTAGAGGAAAAAATCAAGAGAAACATGGTTGAAAGAAGGGAATAGGAACCCAAAGTTCTTTTATAATTTAATTAAAAAAACAAGAGCCCACAATAAAATTTATTCAATCAAGAATGGAGAGGGTGAGATGATAAGTGATCCAAAATTGATAAAGAAAGTGGCAATAGATTTTTTCAAAGATAGAGGAAGAGCTAACGAGTTGGGGGAGGCTTTAGATGAGGATGTTATGGAGTGCATTCAAAGATGTATTATAGGTGAGAAAAATGAAAGGTTAAATGCTAAAGTCTCTAAAGAAGAAGTGAAAAATGCTTTATGGGGTTTGGGAAAAGACAAGAGTCCAGGGCCTGATAGCTTTATAGGTAGTTTTTTTTAGACTCATTTGGGAGTGTTATAGAAGAGGAAATTTGGGGGATGGTAAAGTGCTGGTGTAAATATGTATTTACTATTTACACTTACTTAAATTTACTTAGGTTAATGCATTATTTTATTATATTGCATTATTTTATTATTTTATTTTGTGAGGCACTTAGTAGTTTGTGGACCTTTTTGAATTGTCATGTTGACAACACAGAAGTATACAACTCTATTTCAGCACATGGTGTCTATGACACTAGAGTTTTCATAATTCACTGAGTTGTCATGTAGAAAACATAGTTATTCACACTCCCTTTTTAGCACATGTTGTCTACAACACTGATTTGCATGTTACACCTTTGTAGGCTTATCCTCTCATCATTGCACTTACTTGTGTGCTTAATGGAGGATAACCCATATCTAGTGGATATGTGTCTAGTTGTATGACTTATCATGTAGCTGATTTTGAGGCATTCTAGATGTATCTGAGAGTTCCTAATATACAAGCACTCCTAGTATATTCTTAACACATATTGAATGAATATATCATCATTCTAATCATACTCTCTCTTTTTGATCTACAATTGTGCTTATGTTTGAGTTCTTAATTCCTAGGTGGATTTTTCCCTAAGGAAAATTCTTACATGGTATTAGAGCTTGAAGATTTTTTGATCACATAGCTATTTGAGACCATTGTTACTTCAGCACCTCAGCTCAAATCTAAAGTACTACAGAAATTGGGAGCATCTAGAGCTAGATCTAACCTTGCCATTGTGTCTGGAATGTTGATTTGGTAAAGATTGATAATAAACTTGACTACCTTAGGCCAAAGTCAACTATGAGGAAATTTTTTTTTACAAATTAGAACCCAAAGGCCCTGATTTGTAGTTCATGTATGGTCATTTGTAGATCTATTTGAATATTTTTTCAAATCTGTATTTTTTTTCTCTACTTTTTCAACTACATTATTTTGAGAAAAAAAAATTCACTCTAAATAGGTAGCAAAGAAATTTTTTTGTAGGTAATAGGCTATCAGATCCTAGCCCTACACCTTGTGTAGAGGAATATTATTAATTACAAGAGGCATATTTTACAATTTGCAGTTATACCAAATCTGGCTCTGCTAGTACTAGTGACTGTAGTAATACACTAATGAAACAAACTGGCATTTACACCACTGAGCACTTAATAATCCAAAGGACCTTTCACCAGACTGGCTCCTCTCAATCTGGTAGATTTTCCTTTGAAAGGTTGTGCATGGTGTTTAAACTGTTCATACTGCGCTTTCCCACTCAATGTGGGACAAATAAATCAAACCCTGCCCACCATTTTTTCTTCCTCCAACCCTCGCAAGTTATTCTCCAGTTGTTTCTCAGTGATGTTGAAGGAGTTTTGGCCCATGTGTAGAGTTCATTCTAGCCTCCATAGATTTCAAAGACTCTGGCGATGGCAGAGTATATCTCGGTGATGGCAGAGTATATTCTGGCAGCAACAGTGTTGTTTATCGAATTACTTAGATGATTTGCAAAAGCCATGTACCCTCGTAACACTCACCCATGTGGTGCTCCTTTATTTTCTCCCTCCACACAGGCAACCTAGTTAGCCACCCATATTACATACCTCCCACCCAGTCACCTACATACACAATCAAAGTACCATGTGTTCTTCTTCACATGTCAGAGTTGCCACACCAGATAGGCAACAAAGCCCACATCAGCAGTACAATGAGGTGCCATATCACCCACCACATAAACTACCATACATTGACATGTAGATACTATACAAATATGTTTCATAGCCATAATATGCCATGTGCACCTATCTGTATGACCGCATGGTCTAGTCATCCTAACACATCACCAAGGAGGCTATTTTTTTGCTAACATCAACAAAGTACGAGTCTAAAATTGACAACTATCTAACCATCAAAACTAAGGAATTTTCAATTGCTGCAATAGCCATTTGATCATCAAATTTAATCACGTAGTTTTCTTGCCAGACCCCTCTCTAGATTGCTTTTTGATTTGGTAGCCTAACTTTGTGAGACCATAACTCAGACATCTGGACTCTGATTCACGTGTAATTTTTTTGAAATTGGGTAGAATTTCCTAAAATTTCTAGTGGTGGTGTTATTTTCTAGTTTTGGTGCAAGGACTTTTCAAAAATTGCATTTTTTGGTGATTGTTCCTACATAATCCTTCATTTTGCAACTTCAAACACTCTGTACGGGCTCATCTAATCATTTCTCAGGTTCTATTTTTTTTGAAAGTGCATTATTTTTTGTCTACTTACCAGATCTATAGTCAAATTCTAGGGTTGTGTGGGCAAAATTCTCACTTTCAGAACTAGGGCTTTTTCTACATTGTAAGCATTGATTACTTTTCAAAATTGTTGTACATCTAAGCTACAGTGCTTAGTGATAGATTTGGGCCTCAAAAGGTAGTTGTAAAAGAAAAATCAAAAAGTCCACTTTCATCATTTTGACAAGTGGCCCATTTTACATGCACTACTTATAAAGTGTCAAAAGCATCTTTTTTGAGGTGGTCTTTTGATTGAGTGAAAAGGGGGGTGTGCACTATGTTTTTTTGTGTCTCTCTTTGGTGCCCTCTTTCATTTTTTGCATCATGGGTTCATTTAAATTTTGACCTCTAACTTCATGCAACTATTCTACATGGAAAGATATTGCATGGAGTAGATTAACAAAAAAAGGTTACCATCTTTATGTTGATGGTACAACTACCAAACCTACTAATACTAAAAAACTCATTGAATGGAAAAAACAAGACCAATAAGCTTTAGGAATTATTAGTAGCTGTGTTCATTGCATTGCTAGTTTCATAGAATCCAAACCTACATGGGATAAACTTAAATCATTGTATGGTAAGGTAGATGAAGAAAAGGAATTTTAGATTGATGATGATCTACTTCTCTTAGATATAAAGAACTTTGACACAATTTAGGATTACATCAAAAAAGCCAATGAGTAGAGGGAACTAGTTAAAGATTGTGGAAATCCCATGAAGGGTGACAAGTTGATTCATCACATCCTAAGGATGCTACCTTCAGAGTATGCTTCCTTTTTTTTGAGTTTTAATACTAATAAGTTGACCATGGGATCTACTTGCTAGAAGCCTTCATTTGATACATTTGTAGAGATGTTGATTGTTGAACAATCTCGCTTGATGGATTTAGGACTTCTCATGACATCAAAGACCAAAGCCTTGGTGGCTAGTGATGAGCACCAATCAAGTCAAGGAGGGAAAAGCAACAAGAAGAAGAAGTAGTGGAAGTAGAAATCACAATCTAAGACACTACAATCCTCCTCATAGCAAGGAAATTCTTCTTCCAACAAGAAGGGAAGTAATGAAAAGAAGGACAAAAAAATTTGTGCATACTATAAAAAGCTAAATCATGATGAGCATCATTGCAAGACAAAAAGAATCAATGAGTTAGAAAATCTACTAAGGAAGAAAAAGATTCAAGTGCCAAATACTTCCAAGGATTCAACTCCAACCTCTTCGAAGGGAAAAGGGCAAGCACTTATGAAAAATATAAGTTCTTCTTTGGAATGGATACTTGACTCTGGTGCCTCCTATCACATGGGTTCTTCAAAGGGAGACTTTTCTTCATTAAAGTAGTCAGAAGTACCACACATCTTCGTGGGAGATGATACTAAAATGGAAGTTGAAGGAAAAGGACATGTGGAAATGGAAAATGGGGAATTCAAAAATGTTCTCTACATTCTAAACCTTAGCTCTAATCTCCTCTCAGTTTACCAAATCACTCATCTTATAGATGGTCATAAAGTTGAGTTCCTTTTAGATTCAGTGATGGTGTGCAGTCTTAAAGATGATTCATTGGTTATAGTGGGGAAAGTCAATCATGACAAGAGGCTTTATTCCTTATCCCAATTTGTACCTAAGTCTCCTTCTCAAGCCTTGTTGACTCACTCTACTTCACAAAAAAACTTATGGCATGAGCAATTTGGTCATCTTTCCTTCTACCATCTTTAGCAACTTTGCTCAAACACATGGTCAAAAGTCTACCTAACCTCAACTTTTCTAAGGGTGAGTTTTCATCGTGTTCAATGGATATGCATCTTGAGGAAAAGTATGATAAAGGTAAGTCTTCTAGAGCTCTAGTTGTTCTTCAATTGGTTCACATTTTTTTAGCATGTCATTTTGTACTGATATTAGTCAGCTAAGGCTGTTACATCCTTTCTTTTGTTGATGAGTTTTCAAAATTCACGTGGGTCTACTTCCTTCATAATAAGAATGAAGTGGTTCATAAGCTTCAACCCTTCAAGACTCATGTTGAACAAAAATCAAGGAAAGCCATCAAGGTTCTATGGGTGGACAATAATAATATATATGTAGATAGAAGACTTAGAGACTTTGCAAACATGAGGGGATTGATCTTTAGTATCCCCTAGAACTCAATTTGCACAAGATAGATTTTGTAGCTATGAGGATTAAGACTCTCAAATCCATGCCAAGTTTCATGATAAAAGCCAAGTCTCTCGATCCTACACTTAAAGTTGAAGCCATTAGTAGTGCTACTCACATACTTAATAGGTCTTCTCATAATGTCTTAGATGGTAAGATTCCTTTTGAGGCATGGTGTGGTAGAAAACTAGTTGTGAGTCATTTTAGAGTCTTTAGTTGTCTAGTATGGGCAAACCTATCTTCCAAGCGATGCAAGGCACCGACACCTAGGCCTTTTACTTTCATTAGATATGAAGACAATGCTAAGGCTTATAGACTAATGGATCTAGAGACTCATGAGATCTTTGTGGAGAAGGATGTTCACTTTGAGGAAAGTTCACCCAACTTATCCTCTAATCCTCTCCACACTTCATACATAGAGGAAATTAATAGTGACACCAGCGATAGTGCTTCAACAGAATCAAACATTTGGGGTTCTATCGAAAGTTGTAGTGAGAGGTCACATCATCATTCCATTTCACATGCATACATTTCCATAGTGAAAGGTCCAACACAACATGGTACATCTCATCTTCCAACTCTAGCTTCAGTTGATGACTACATGGCAAATATTGTAGGTTTGTTCATGGAGTCACACACTACTAATCTAGGAGATAGCCTTGAGGACTTACATCTTCTTTTTGATGAAGATGATCCTTTTACAGTTGTTGCAAGGGCTAACTTTGACCCTCATGTCCATTCTCTACATGATCAATCTTCACAGGTTGGTGTAATTGTGGATCCTTATGAATAGAAATTTTTGGAGGTCTCTTTATTAGTTGAGGAGATAGATGGTTCATTGGAATAGGTTCAATAGACATCCTTGCCAAATCTTCATTCATTCTTTTCAGCACCATTGGAAGGGGTGAATATTAGCATCAGCATACGGATACTTGAGTAGGTTTCAAGGCCACCATACATCTTCAAGATTGCAAATTTTTCATTCATTCTTTCAAAGGGGAGGAACATCATTCTACACTCTTGGACTAGCTTCTTCCTTGGAGTGGCTTTCACTAATAGGCATTCTTCATTTGGGGGGACTACCTTGTCCCTCTTCCTCTTCTTTCTTATGGGAGGGAACTTTTTCTTCTGATGAGGTCTTGTTCTTCTCCATCTTCACTCTTGTATATGTTAGATGTATGCCATAATGAGGGGGTCTTGATTACTCCATCCATCCATTCATCTATTTTTATCTCTCTTTTTGGGGGAGGGTTTTTCCCATGAGGTTTTCCCTCTTTCTCTGCTTTATAAGAGATTGCATTTTCATTATGTTCATGGGTACCTAACATGGCCTAGTAGCCAGGACCCATTCTACATTTCATCCTAGTTTTCATAAGCTTAAGGGCATTCCCCTAAGTTGCACTTGAGGGGGGTGTTGGTATAAATATGTATTTACTATTTACACTTACTTAATTTTACTTAGGTTAATGTATTATTTTATTATTTTATTTTGTGAGACACATAGGAGTTTGCACACCTTTTTGAGTTGTCATGTTGACAACACAGAAGCACACAACTCTATTTCAGCACATGGTGTCTACAACACTAATTTGCATTTTACATCTTTGTAGGCTTATCCTCTCATCATTCCACTTACTTCCATGCTTAATGGAGGATAACCCATATCTGGTGGATATGTACCTGGTTGTATGACTTATCATGTAGCTAATTTTGAGGCATTCTAGATGTATCTCAGAGGCCTTTATATACAAGCACTCCTAGTGTACTCTTAACACATATTGAATGAATATATCATCATTCTAATCATACTCTCTCTTTTTTGTCTACAATTGTTCTTGTGTTTGAGTTCTTAGTTCCTAGGTGAATTTTTCCCTAAGAAAAACTCTTGCATGGAGGAATCTAGAAGAGGGGTCCTTGTTCTAAAAGATTTGAATAATACTTTTATTGCATTAGTTCCAAAAAGGGATGAATGTAAATCTTTTGATGATTTTTGACCAATATCATTATGTAATGATGTGTATAAAATCATCTCAAAGGTAGTTGCAAATAGGCTTAAAGGGAAACTGAATGATGTAATATCAAATGAACAAAGTGGATTCACTCCAGAAAGATATACTTTTAAAGGGGCAATTATTGCTTGTGAAATGATCCACTCAATCAGAACAAACAAACTTAGCAAAATGATGGTAAAATTGGATATTAAACAAGCTTATGATGAGGTAAATAGAGTTTTTTGTTCAAAGTTCTAGAAAAAATTGGTTTTAAGGACGAATGGATTAATTGGGTAAAGGGATGTTTAACATGTGTAAGGTTCTTAGTGTTGGTTAATGGCAATCCCTAGGCTTTTTTTGAGTTAAAAACAAGGATTAGGCAAGGGGGCCCTTTATCTCCTTTCCTATTTATAATATTGGTTGGAGTGTTAGGGAGGCTGATTAAAGAAAAAAGGGTTAGAGGTCTACAGAAAGGGGTAAAGGTGGCAAGTGGAGTGGACCCAATTTCACATCTGCTATTTGTGGATGACACTTTTCTTATAGGTGAAGCTTTGGAGCAAGAAGCTAGACTAGTGAAAAAAACTTTGGAAATCTATGAGAAAGTGTCAAGACAAAAGATAAATTGTGAAAAGTCTGAAATTTTTCTTTTTTAACACCCTTCTTTAAAGAAGAAGAGTTATTGTAAGAATTTTGAATATAAAGCAAGGAAATCTTCCAAGAAAGTATTTGGGGATTCCTTTATTTCAATGGAAAAATATAAGTGAAGTTTGGAAGGGATTGGTAGGGAAAATGTCTAAGGAAGATGGAAGGATGGAAAGGTAAGTGGTTGACTTCTACAAGAAGGATCTTGAGTCTAAAATTGTTGTTTTTAGTGGTGCCTATTTTCTCAATGATGTGTTTAAAAATCTCAAATAAGGTGATTAACTTAGTGGAAAGGGAGATGAGGAAATTCTTTTGGAGTGGGGTAGGAGAGGAGAAAAAATGGTCTTTACTTAAATGGGAAAAAAATTGCAGATGCAAGAAGTTTGGAGGTGCAAGAATTATAGATCTAAACTCAATGAGCACTACTTTGGGGGATAAGTTAGTGCGGTAGATGGAAAATGATGCAGAGAATATGTGGATTATGATTGTTAATGCTAAATATTTGGATTCTAATGAGAATATAAGGGTTTTAACTATGCAAAATTTGATTAGAGGATTTGTAATATAGAACTTTATTCTTTCATGCAGACATGTGATAACTAACCATATTTCATGGGTCATAGGTAATGGTAATAGGGAAAAGTCTTGGGAGGATTCATGGAATGGAAATAAATCTTTAGATGAGGATAGAGGATAGAGATATGAAATAGTTATTATGTGATTTGTGGGGTAGAAATGTGAGAAATTATATGGAGGAATTTAAAGGGGTATTTGGGAAAAAAATGGATGTGGAAAGATTGGAGAGTGGAAGACTTATCTGAAGGACAACAAAAATCCCTAAGGAAGATCTTTAAGAGAAGAAAGGTTTGCATAATTAATAGGGAAGATAGAATTAGTTGGTGTGCAATAAACTCGAGTAAGTTTTTAATCAAGCTTGGATATGAGATATTAAACACTAGGGAGGAAGAGTGTTTTGAAGCTAGGGATTTGTGTTAGAGTAAAGAAATTCTCCCAAAGGCTGGAACCTTCACATAGCTATCAATACAAGGCAAAATCCTAAGAGAGGATAGAAGAAGAAAATTTGGTTTCCAAGGGCCTACAAAATGTGTTATGTGTGGAAAAGAAGAGGAGAGTGGTTATCATTTATTGTTAAATTATAACTTAGCAGCAAAGTGTTTGAGTTGCCTTCAAGGAAAATTAGGTTGGTCTAGACCATGGAGCCCATATCTAGTTAAAGCTTTCTTTATTTCAAGGCCAAGAGTAGGAAGAAGAAACTTATTTGAATGCATTTGGAAAGTGAGTCCCTCAATTGTTATATGGGAGGTTTGGAAGGAAAGGAATAGGAGGATTTTTCATGAAAGATCAAAGGCAATTGATCAGCTTCTAAAATAGATTGATCATTCTATTGAAGAAGTGATGAATGCAATAATCTTTAGGAAAAATATATCAAAATGTGTGTTTATGAACTATGACGAGGCAATTCAAAAAGTGAGGCCAAGGATTAAAATAGGAAAGGCAGGGGCTAAAGGAAGATCAAATTCTAAAACTAATAAAAGGGAAGAGGCAAAATGAGTAGCTCCCAAAGAAGGCTGGTTAAAAGTAATTTTTGATGGGGTTTCTAATAGAAACCCTAGGAAATCAGAAGCATGATGCATTATAAAGAACTATTTAGAGGAGACTGTGACATATGGAGCATTAAGGTTACAGGATGGGACAAATAATGAAGTAGAGTTTCAAGTAGTATTGTTAGTATTAAAATATGTAAAATGATGTGAAGGGAAAATAATTATTTTAAAAGGTGATTCGATGGTGCTTCTACAAGCCATGAGTAATAATTTAATCTATGCATGGCACTTAGCAAATTTGTTAGTGTCTATTATGGAAGAGTTAAATGGATTTGAGGAATTTCAAAATTTTCATGTTTTTAGAGAAGCAAATAGAAATCCAGACGCTCTTTCAAAATGGGTTGTGAATTTAACAGAAGATGGAAGGCCAATTTTTGAAACTTGTAGTCATTGGGAAGGAATTGATAAAGAGGTATTTTGCATTTATTAGTTGGTATTATTTTTAAGACTAGTCGAATACTTTTTAGAAATGATGGAAAGATGACTGACATCATAAAGGACTTTTATAAATCTAATGGGAAGATTTGGAAAATTGGCAATAAATGGTTTCATCATGACAAGATGTGAAAACAAGGTAGCATGATTTGTGCAAAATGTTGATGGGACATTTCCTTTAGTGTTAAAGTTATCTAAAGGAAATATATACTTAAAATGGAAAGGATATTCTAACAATCTAAACATTGAATCTATAGAAGTGATAGTGACTAAATTGAAAGGCAAAATGAAGGTGACATTTACCTTTAAAACTAGTAGACAACAAAAGGCTTTGTTCAGACTGGTGAAGGACAAAACGTTGAAATTGCTGCTCAAATGTCAAATGCTAGGTGTGATAGAAGCCATTAAGGAGATGATTGGGGAGCTATTTCAAAACTCCTCACATCATTGGAAGATAAATGTGGATATAGCAGCAATAATAATGGCATGGGGTTTGGAGATAGCAAGCTTGGTGGAAAAACTAGAATGGGTAATGAAAAATTTGTTTATGGATGATTTAATTGTGGGAATGGAATCCCTATTAGAATGGGCATGGCCAAGGAAAGAATTTAATTATAATGAATGTTATGAAAATTATGAAGAGGGCATGAGAATTTGAAGGGTGGGTTTTATGTGGTGGCCAATAGGGGTGGAAAAGGAAGGTTATAAAGCCAAGATAAAGTTGGCTTGGGCTGAGCTAGTGGTGAAAATAGAAGTCTTTGGTGGCTGATGGGTTATGGGATTTTTCATTGCCCACCCAATGAAGTGGAGAAGTATGGGAGGAAGAATGAATAGGAGGATGGTCAAGGTCAAATTCCTAGTGAGGGTGGAAGAGTGAAGGAGGAGAAAATTAAATTGGGTCATTTTTATCTCGATTTCGATAGGTAATAAGGAAAAAAAATGCTGAAGGAAATTTTGAAGATGGATAGCTAAACAAAAGCAATAATGCAGATCAATGTAATGATAATAAAGTTAGTTTTTGGAAGACCAAGGAGAAAGAAGTAGATAGGCACGAGGATGAAAAGAGATTGAGTAGGAGCAAAGTCCAAGCGATGGAGTGGAAAGTGGAAAATGTGAAAGAGTACAGTAGGATAGGTGGTAGACACTCTACACATTTTGGATCTTTTTATGTCAATGATCAGTTAAGAAATGCCAAGATGTATAAGTGTTTTTTTATTAAGGTTTAGAACTTACCTAAAGAAGATAGAAGTTTAAATTTGTATAGAAAGATGGTTTCTTGAGAGGAAACGTGTATGTGTAAAGGAAGGCTATAATTTAAAGCTTAAGATGTAATGTTATAAAATTGATATTTTATTAATATAAAAATATATTGCTGACCCAAAAAAAATTCTTGACATAGATGAACTTGCTTAGTTTCAGAACATACCTTTCCTATGTTTAACATCCTTCAATCAGTAACTATAATTGGCATATGGTCTCCTTTTTGTAGCTAGATTCGTGCCTCTTTCACTCACTTGGTCATTAGGATTGAAGACATGTTCTAAGGTAATAAGACCCTTAGGTAAATTTTTGGAGCTAAGATTGATGATTTGATCACCATATTGGTCATGCAATCTTGACTAATTTCTATCTATGAACTTTGGTTTATTCTACAAGAAACTCACAATTTGTGCATCTGACTCAAAGACCTGCCAATTAATATCATTATTAGGGATAGGGGGTCTAACCACCACTTTAATCTTCTAATTCTTCTCATCTTTGAGGCTCATAGGGACATCATAAGGTGCACCTACTACCACAAGTCTATTATCATGTCTATTTCTTCTCCTAGGGAGACTTTGCATATTAAATGCATTGAAACCCTCAAGAAAATCCCACACTCTATGTTTGTAACATTTGAGCAAATCATTCTTAGTAAAATTTTGATTCCTCACCTGATTGATCACCAGCTCACTATCCCCATAAACACTCAATGCTTCGATTCCTCTTTTTTGAGAAATAAAGAGACCCGAAATCAATGCCTCACATTCAACTACATTATTGGTATAATTGAACTAAAGCCTAAATCAAAAGTAGTACATTTCTAATGTAGGGGAGATCAACATCACACCAGCCCCTGACCCATTTTTATTTCTTCATCCATAAAAATATATACTTCATATCCTACTTATATCTTCTTTATTTTTCATCAAATTAGGGACAAGAGCATTTTTTCTAATATACAATAAGTACCCTAGCTAGTCTCTAAGGTTTCTAATATAAGATAAAAATGATAAGCATTAGCCAACTCATCCAAGAGGAAATTAGATGTATTAGCTAAAGAAGTGATAAGCTCATTTTCTATATCATTTTCATCTATATCTAGTACGGTAAAATTCATATTGATGAGATTAGGAGTGTAGGGCACAATATGATGGAGGGTTGATGGTTCTTCTTTGATTGAAGCCTTGGTTCCATATCTAGTTCTAAAAAACACATGTGATCAATTAGAAGACATGTAACCACCTATTTGAGTAGTGAAATCTCTTGAAAGACAAATGACAAAGTGTAACTTGACCTCAACAATTGTTATACCCTGTACTACAATGCAACCTAGACATGCATGTAAGGCCATTTCAACATTCCTAAGGATTCCCATGGTCTTGATAATACTACCATCTAACTACAATACCTCCTTAAAAATAGGTTCATATTTCATTTCTAAGGTATCAGCAACACATTTGGGTATTATTGAGCTACTAGTCATTACATCAATCATGCAATTATGGATTAGCTTATCTCCTATAAGAAGATAAACATAAAAAGGAGGAGGTCTAACATTTTTACTTGTTTCAACCTCCTTTGATGGTTGTATCAAACTTGTGGCACTCTCCATTATAGGTGGATGATCTCTACATTCAATGCTTTCCAATTCCTGATGTAGTAGCTTCCTTTGTGAGAGTACAATAGTTATAGCATCCCACATGGAAATTTTTGCATTAGACTTCCTTATTTGATATATCACACTAAAAGAAGCAGTAAATGTTGTAGTAGGAGCCTTGGAAGTAGAAACTTGAGGACTGACATTGTGCAATTTATTCACATTATCTCTACTTTCACCATGCTTTTGTTGTGGAGGGGTATTGGCAAGTTGATTCACATTGTGTTGCTAGGCAACTACTTGTACATGTGGTGCAACACTTGATGTGGAAGTCTAATTAGGAGGTTGAGGAGCAACCTCTTCCATAGCTCTTCTCTTGCTCATGGTATTGTAAGCACAGGAATCCTAGTTTACATTACCATGCTCTTCCACAAGGTGGTTCATAAAAGAACAATCATCCTATTGAAAAGTATCAATAGTTTGATTACCATTGTTTTGCTAGTAAATCACTCACTTTGGTATAGTTAAAGCCAAGTAAGATTTTGCCTTCTGACATATGTAGTATCCATAGGAGTAGTTACAAGAAGGGAAGTGTTGGTGTGATTTTTCACAGTATAGAAAAATTCTGTTATTTGGATGAAAAATTATTTAAGTCTTTGTTTCTTGCAGACTAGGGTTTTATTTTGTGAAATCCTGAAAATTGTTACATCACCCTAGTTATGCCCTATTCTATAAGTTGTATCTTCCCTTTAAATTCTCATGGTTTGGCTTTCAAATTATCGATAAAAAGGCCCTAAGTGCGTAAAAAACAGTTATACCTTGGTTTTATGTTGCCCTAATTTTCGAATTTTAAAAAAAGGGGGGTTTTTCTTCAAGTATCTTAGCGGGATGTTTTATCCTAATGTTTTGTTCACATTAGAATATTTTTTAATCCTTGTGATAAACCTTTCATGTGCCTTTAATTGCGATATTCTTTTTGAAAGGACGCCAAGTTGAAGAGTTTTTTCAAACACCATTGATCTATCAGAGATCAAGGGCTAGCGCATCCCCGCATTATGAAGATGAAGGTTTTTAAGCAAAGCGGGGAAATGCATTTGCGATGCATGGAAAAGTGGGGTCGGATATTTTTGATTCAGTGTGCTACACTATAAACGATGGATGATGTGTACTGCCAGATGTGCACTGAAGGATTTTGGTTGTTGAATGGAAGTGAAATCTTATCAACCGTAGATCTTTCGGAGATCTATGATTAGCGCATGCCTGCATTATGAAGATGTAGGAATTTAAGTAAAGCATGGAAGTGCATTTGTGACATGTGTCACAGTGGGACCAGACTATGAAGAATGTAGAAGTCACACCATAGGATCTGACAGTTGTGCTTAGCTGGAACTACTCATCCATGTGGGCTAGAAAGGTGTTAGAAATAAATACAATAGTTAGAACATGCAGGTTAACAACAATCATATCATTGGCCCAAGTGGATAATGCAAGCATGAAATAAAGGTTTTTTTATGATCATCGATCTTGTCTTGATCAACGAATGAAATGTCCTCGCATTTTTCATTTGAGTGAAGTTTAAACAAAGTGGGGATGTGCCCTGCAGACACGTGTTTGTGGTGACGTCAAAATTTTTCTTAGATGCCCAGCAGGGTGGAGTCAACATTGCTGTTGATCTTTCAAAGATCTACGGTTGGTGCATCCCCATATTATGAATTTTTAGGTTTTTATGTAATGCAGGGAAGCACATTTGTGACATGTGGACTAGATGATGTCAATTACTTGCTTGCTTAGAAGAAGATACGGGATCTGCTGGCATGGAATGTTGTCAGACAGTATGAGCTCATATGGTAGTTTCTTATTGGTTAGCTTAGCTAGTTGGTTGTTAATAAAAAGTGGATTAGTCTGATCATTGATCTTGTCTTGATCAGTGGACGGTGAATCCCCGCATTATGAAGTTGTAGGTTTTTAAGTAATGCGGGGAAGCGCATTTGTGATACGTAGCATTTTTCTAAAAGCCATAAAGCTTGTTATTTTTAAATCAGCACCATCAAATTTGATAAAATCTATAGATGGGATTCAAACTTGAGTGCAAATTGTGAGCAATGATTGCTAAGAGTAAATGTGATTCAGACCTTGTGCGTGCAGTTTTAATTTATGAAAAGAGCCCACGATTTCACCATTAATGAACCATTGAAGTGCAAAAAGAACATCAGGGCATTCAAGATTTTAGAGCTAGGGCACGAAAATTCTTGGTTAATACTCCAATAAAATTGTAGAAGACATCATATAGTGCAGAAGTGCGAATTCTGGTGGTTAGGTGCTCTGTGACTTTCTAAGTAAATTTGAAGCATCTGCTGTTGTGAATTTCCTAGGGTTCATTCAAAATGCCTCCACAAAAAGAGTTTACTGGTCAAAAGGATTATTTAAAATGTTCTGTGCATGATGATTTTCTTGAACAATTCCCCTTATCAATGCATGAATTAACTAAGGGAAGGGAACTCATTTCGAAAAATCCTAGAATAGTTGTAGCAGAAGGCTTTTATGACAAAGCTAATTGCATAAGGGATGCCCAAGTTTCCATGGGAGGTCTAGAGTTGTTTAAGAAATGGTTTTTAGAGTGAAAACTGGATAGTCCTATGAGCAATTTTTGGGAATTTGATATTGGAAAATTAATAGTTCCCACTGTTTTCTTTGATAGTGATTTATTGATGGACCTGGCAAAGAAGTATGATCCTATCACGGGATGGGTAAAAAATTATTCTGGAGTCAATCATTTTAGGGTTTTCCCTAAGCTATTTAGTGAGGTTTTCAACCTTAACCCTAACCACGTTGTGCATGAAATCATCGATATGGATGATTTGCAAGCTAGATATGATGCACAATGAATGTACTTGAGAACAGGGCCACTACAGGAGCATGCTGCCAAGGTTGGTAATTTGCCTATGATTACAGCCAGTACCCCAAAGCCATTGTTGAGAAGATGTTTCAACTTGAGAGCTCAAGCACTATATTTTTCTCTTTGCAAGATCTTTGGGATAGATGAAGGTGATCAAATTCCAGGTTTTGTTGTCCTTATAATTGCTCAAACCCTTCAATTTGGAATGAGTACCATTTTGGATTTTGCCACTTTTCTAGCAAAAGAGATTCACAATGGTTTGGTTGGAATAGCAAAGGGAAAAGTAAACAAACCATTCTATTGGTATTCATTGATGATGCATGTATGCTTATACAAAGGATATACTTTCTTCTCCAAGGGTATGGAGTTGGAAACAAAAAAGGATGGAGAGAAGAATCCAGTGCACCTAGAATTGCATACCCTTCATAGTCATTTGTTGGAGCAACCCCTATTATTGAAATACCAGACACTTGTGAAAGGCCCCAATTCTATACTCTAGAAGACTTTGAAGAAGAAAAAACCAAATTACATGAGTTGCAGGTAGACTTAAAAAATCAATATGAAGGAAAATTAAAGCAGGGTGTGATGTATTTAAGGGATAAAATAAAATGGTCAACCTTCTTTGATTAGTTGACAAGAATTGCAATCCTCATGGATGAGTTGAACAGAGATAAGGATAAATTGACTCCCCTTGCATAGAAGTGGAGGGAGAGGAATAATGATATTACAATTATATGTATATCTACCATCCAAATGTCTTATCATCAAGTAGAGAAAATTTTTGATTTGTTAAATAAACTAGAATATTTTGATGATAAAAGGGATTCTTTACAGAAAAGATTAACACTCTGTTTTTCCAAGTATATTGCTAAAAAATTCACTTTATTTCCTTGTGCTTTAGAATTTGTTGATACAACAAAGGAAAAAGAAAAGTGGAAAAAGGAGTTAGATGAAATATTTTATGAAAGGATTAGGAACATCATGAGTGAAACTGGCCACTGGTTTTGGGCAAGGACAAATGAAGAGTTGGTAAAGATACAATTATTTTATAATGAAATCATAAAAGAGCTTGATTATTTAGAAGAAATTGCAAATTCTTTACTGGTTATACAAAGAGAGGCTCTAAATTATGATTGGCTAGATGATGCTACTTATAATGAATGGACAAATCAATTTATAGAAAAAATGTCAGAAGACATGGAAAATCCCTAGGTTAAAGTAAGTTTACAGGTAATTGAAGATGATACATCACTTTCAAACCTCATGGCTATTTACTTTGAGGATGAAGAATAATTGAAGAATCAGATCATATTTTCTTGTCTCAACAAATGAGAAGCATAACAGAAAGGGACCTACCAAGGAATGTTTGATGCAATAGCCTTTCTGTTATTTGCTTTTGTCTTTTATGACAGATGTATGTCAGTATCTTTTAGAAGACACCTGTAACTTTCTTTTAGCCTGAAGCTTGTTGCATCTCACACTATTTAAGTGAGATTCCAAGGCTAAAGAATGGTCCGAATTCTATTTTTCTAAGTAATATGCTTAGCCTATTTTTGGTCCAAATTTTGAAAGCAAGTTTATGATGTATTTTCTCTAACAATTCTCTGAGAATACATGAATATAGAATGAGTTGTATTTCTTTTTGAAGGTCATTCTGAGTCTATTGTAAATGATATACCATTTTCAAAGAAAATGTGAACTATCCCCATATTATTCTTTTCTGAATCTTGTCTCCTTCCAATTACTTGGTTGTCTTGATATTATATAAGTAAAGGCTTGTGCAATTGAATGCAATCTAGTTAGGTTGTATATCTATTTATCACTGCTGTTAATTCAATGGATTAAATAAAAGCTTTGATGAATATGATAAGGTTTCTTTAGTAGTGGAAAGGATTTTGAATGATGAATTCTGATAAGAATTGCTGATAGAATTTGTTGTAAGGCAACAAACTAGATCTAAGAACTTGCTATAGAATCTGAACCCTAATGGATTAGGCACTGATCAAAATTGATTCAGCTGAAGGAGGAATATATCATAAATGATTATCAAAATGCAGCATCAAATAAAATTTTACTTTTATTTCTTGTAGATCTTGAAAGCTGGCCAGCACTTGTCTACATGGAATATTTTAGGTTTAGTTAGCCACTATTGTTAAGAACATCTGTAGATCTATAGAAGAATTCTTGGCCATATCTATTTTATGGGATGTTTTTATCAAGTTAGTAAAGAATTATGTATATGTTTGAGGATTTTTGAAATGAGAATCAGAATGAAACTAAGAATAATCCTCATACAGTTGTTCCAATTTTGAATCATCCTTGGGTATGCCCACCCTAGTTTTGTAGAGCCAAAAGAGTAGAAAACCATCTGTGGTTTTGTTGAAGTTGGGTTCAAATACTTTGCATATGCAATTGTTAATAAGAATTGGCTAGTCTTTAGATTGTGTATGTACTGTCATTCTAGCATTAAGCATTTTGTCGCTTAGTAGTTTTAGTGCATTTTAAAACACGAACAAGAAGAAATCTTGATCTTGGGAAAGGTTGTTCTAAGGGACTAAATCCCTATTTAGGTTGATGTTTGAAGATCGGGGGTGGTTGATAGGTCTATTCTGATTGAGAAAATGGTCAATAGGTATATTCTAATTGTATAGACATGACTCTAGTTTGGAGGTCTACCATGAATGGAGCCCTAACTTTGGAATTAGAGAGGCTTATTATTTTGAGCTTGTTTCCTCTTCATGGTTACTAACTCATTTCTCATCTTTTGTACTACTACACTATTATCCTCCATCTTCTTTTCTTGATCCAGTATCGTTTTATCTACATTCTACATCAATGTCTACATCATAGCCTCAATCCTATTAACTCTATTAGAGGATGTAGAGGATATTGGGACCACAAAAAGAGGATGACTTATAGAGGAAACATGAATAGGGGCTATAGTGGGCTGACAGTTAGGTAAGAAATGAATTGGGGGTCTTGAAGCTAACTTCCCTGCCTATATCAAAATATTTTCAGCTCCTATGGTAGTGTCATAAGCATTTGGTAAAGTGTCCCCTACCATAGATTGCAAAGTGATAGAAATATCACTATTGAAGGCTCTAAGATAATACAAAAATGCATTACCAGGAGAGGACTTCGCCATAGTAGATATTTTGTCCCACACCTTCTAAAATCTATAATTACAATCAGTCATACATTCATGGGGGGGCCTCTTGATAGCTTTTAGTTGTTCTAAAAGTGATAGGTGGTCACTTTTGTCCTCAAAATACTTACATAGGTCTGCCTATAACCCATCCCAATCAATAATAGAGAAATGAGGAAAACCTTTATACCATTGTAATGCCTTTCCTTTCAAGGATGAGGCTAGAAGTCTAACTACTATATCATCTTTGGTGACACTATGAATATTATAGACATTAGACACCTCATGAATATGTTTAATAGGGGAGATAGAGGTTTTACCAGTAAACTCAAGTACACTTTTGAGAGCTGATACTAGTATGTCATGCCTTTGGGCTAATAGAGGGAGGCTCCCACCATTGAAAGTGGTGAGAGAATGAGCTCTAGCCATATAAGAAAGTGTTCTATTGATATGAGTAGATTGTATTCTAGGCTAAGACCTAAAAATAGGAGGAGTGGAGATAGATCTTGCAGGGGTATGTGTTGTAGTCACACTCCTAACTAGTGATAATGTTACTCTAACCTTTCTTCTTGGATTAGAAAGAGAAAGCTCTTGATATTGGAAATTACCTCTAGAAGGTTCCCTTGTGTGTCTCTTGGTCATCAATCACAACATCTTTGGTCTGGAAACTAGATTGTGTTTGAAGCTAAGGGTCACCAAGTACTTCTAAACAATGAGTCTCTCAAAGGCTTTATATTGAAGGAAGTACTATCTCCTCAGCATGGACAAAGGATATTTTCCTAATGCCAGTGAAATTTAAATATTTTAATATATCATGTCCCATTAGGCATGCCAAAAACTATTGTCACAAAATCTTGCACCCTTTTTTGAAGTCTTACCTAAGGAAAACCTCATGAAACATGGAAACAACCTCCAGGTTGTGGGACTTGAACTGTGAGGTTGAGTCTCTAAAGAATGTCATCTTCCTCTACTATTAGGATGCACCTAAACTATTTTTGAAGAGAAAAAAGGGGAGGAATACATGAAATTAACTACCTAATCTATTCTAAAGAGGTGATGCACCAAAATAGGGTGTTTAGACCAGTCTCTACCCATATATGCATGGCACTATTATTATGACAATCCAAAGATATAAAGATTCAAACTTACTTTAATATATAAACTACATTAAGATTAGAAAACTACATGATTAATACGAGGACAATGCTTCACTTCTTCTCATTCATAGGACAAAGAGATACAAAGAATGCAGATTAAAAGTATTCACAATATGTCAAAAAGAGATAGACAAGCTTATACAGTACAACGATAGTTGAAAGATTTAAGGTAGAAAATAATATAATTCATAGGCAAAGAGATCATTTTATAGTAGAATGTCAAGAAAATACCAGGGAAAATAGAGAAGATCCACCCCTAAGAAAGAGTACAATATTTTTCTTTATAGTGCTAGCATAACTTGGATAACTTCTCTCACAAGATAAAAAATCAATCACTACAATCAAATCTTCAAAGAATAATCACTAAAAAACTGAAAAGATCTGACTATTGCATAAATCCATACATGAGAGGATCACTTCTTCACCAAAAAAAGCTTTGAGAGGTTAGGGGCAACGGTCATTTAATCTCTAACTAAATGAATGGATTGACCAATGGTAGTGGAGTATCTCTTTGCATTTATCAAGCCTAGAGATCAATGAAAGTGGTTATAAGAGATTAAAAATATCAGATCTATCATTCAAGGAACTACTTCTACTACAACCAATTTCCAAATCAATCATGACCTTTGGTTAATTGAGGTTTAACCATCAAGTCTTTCCATGTGAACCAAATAATTCTTACCATTATGTCACTTTGTCAGTGATTCAATCTTTATGCCATATGTTTGACCATTTGTGATCGTAGCCTCACCAAAACCTTTTGTTAATAACTATTATTCCTTGTGAAACCATGATCATTAATTTATCACTACCTTGCAACCCATTCTTAGCATTCTTTACTAACTGATGTTTAGAAGGTTGAGGTCTTGACTCCATCCACACCATCACCACCTTAACCCAAGGTTCCTTTTGACCTTTGTGACCAAGCAGAACAAGGGGAATCACTTGATCACAATTCAATCCCTAATCATCTCTTGACTTATAGCAACCATGTACTAGCTATAGATCTAGATGATCTAATGGTGTAAGATATGTCTTTGAAGCAATGAAGATCTACCTTTTCCACATAGTCATAGCTTAAACCATAGCATGTCAATATCAACATGTGATCAGGTGAAAATAAAGCAAAACACACATTTGCCACCCTAACCTTAGTCAACACTTAACCAAATGCAACTACAAGAATCAGATGATTGCAACTTAAAAATATCCTAAGGCATAATATGAAATAAGGAATATGGCCAATTCTAAATCATTTCATAAGAAACCATAGGTGACTATTAAAATAGATTATTAGTTGATTTTTTGGCAAGAGGGAAATTTTGGCTAACAATATTTTTTCGGAGTTATGCATTTGGTGTTGGGTTGGGAATATTCATGCCTAAAAGAACTCATTGTTGGATGATTAGGGATAGGCTAGGATGGCACCATGGAGAAGGCTTCTACTTTCATAGCCTGGTGACTATTTCCCTAGGGTTGGCATGCAAAAATTTTAGTCAAGCGATAACTAAATAAAATATTGGATGGTAATAAAACTAAGATAATAAAAGATTCTAGATTTTTCTCCTTCTATTGGGAAGTGTGTGATGTCAATACTAGCTTTATTTATCTAATGAAATGCAACTCTCCATGTTGTCAGTCCCTACAATGTAGTTATCCGTTGAGTATCTGACTAGAACCTGTAGCACTTGCATTGTCTCAAGATCTTGGTTTCAGTCATCATTACTATCTATTGTGAGTGCTAGCCATGGACATATGTGTTCTGTGTGTTTTTTGTTGCATCATTATCTCCATTAACATGGTGGAAGTAAACCTATGGGTTTCACATGGTTGGGAGGCATAGCTACCTAGACCACAATTGGGGACTGGTGTGTTGGAATATCTTAATGGAAAGAATGCTTTTGAGATGGGAAGGGGGGATGAATTAGAAGTACTAGCTTTTAACCTATTTTTCACAAATCCTTAATAACATAATATTGAAATGTACATGCAAGCATATCAACATTAAGCAATTATGAAAAACACATGTACATCACCACATAACACTAGAAATTTTTGTAACCTAGAAACCCTCCAGGAATAAGAAAGTAAAATTGGGGTGGGGATGATACCCACAAAAATTACTGCAACAATAATGTTTAACCACTTTTGATGGTTTTCCCTGTTAAAGGCTTTACATTGTATCAAGAGTGACTTGGTTAAAAGATTTACAAACACTTTAGATGAAGTGTTACCCTGTTAAAAGATTTAATTTCCTATTTAAAGGATCTACAAAATAGCTATTAAGCTAACCTATCACCATAGGTTTTCCTTTCTAATATAGTTGCTAGAGAGTATTAGGTATAATAAATCTGATAGTTTACAATCCTTTGATTGCTGAATACAGGCACTTGATCTTCTTTCTCTAATCTTGATCCTCTGAGATATGATATTCTTCACTCTGAAAATAGTTTGCCTTCCACACCTTTGTCCATCATCATACAATGAGACTTAGTCTTCCTTATAAATACATTCGAAGACTTAGGGTTAGATGTGGATCTATGATCCATATTGAATCTATGTTTCCTGCTCTTTCCTTGCACTTTTATTTTTGGTTGCATGCCTTCTCCATTTTTCTTATTGGCTGCATGTAGATTTCATAGGAAATATAAAAGATTTGATTTTATCATTTAATCCTTTGAGATTTGTCATATGTCGGCCATGAAAATGGTTTACATATACATTTGTAAAATTATAGACTCATATGTTTATTCTGTGTTACTCGGCACTTACTAATCCCAGATGCTTGGCACATGTAACAAATTGGCTTACTTAGCTCCTATTGCATTTCTGTATTGCTTGGCATCATCTGTGACTCAACACTCAAATATCACTCAGCACTTGTATCATGCTCGGCACTTGAAGTCATTTGGTACTTGATCTTCACTAGACACCTGATCCTCACTTGGCACCTGAAGGCTATCCAGCACCTGAAGATCACTTGGTACCTGTTGGATTTTTTGACTTGGCTTATGTTGTGGCTTGGCATACATAGTGTGCCTGGCTCCAATGTAGAAAATGGTTAAGTGTGATGACACTCAAATTTCAAAACCATTTTGAGACTAACAATCTCCCCCTTTGACATGAGTGAAAAAACCACTTAACTGACCTTATGAGTACATTCAAATTTTAAAAACCTTGATCAAAATTTTGTAATATACAATATATACCTCAAAATTGTTGTAACTCCTCCTTAGTTGATTGTGCCATTATCTGTGCTATCTTGGTAACCAAAATTTTATGTTGTATATCATGCTCCCTTTCTATCTTTTTTCCCCCTATTAACTTGTCTCTTTGTCTCCCTCATTCATCTTGTCTCCCCCTTTTTTGACACTTATGTCAAAGGATTTTAAGGTTTAAGACCATATTTCACCAAAAATGTGCTATTTACTTCCATAATCATCCTGAGAGCTATATCCCAATTATGCAAAGCAATTTCCAATGACTTCTGTTGGATGGAAATCTCAGCAGCAAGGTGAATAAGTCCTTCTGAAGTAGAAAGATTTGGATCTTTCTTGAGAATAGCTTTAGCATAGACCTATTTTTTATGGAGTACTTCTAAATTTGGGGTAATGGAGGATTGGAGTTGTATCAATTTTTCCTTGATGGTGGCCTCTTCTGCTGTTAATACAGCTATTTCTTTCTGAATGTAAAGCATTTGAGAAAATGCTTCTCGCTTTGAGCTAGATCTTTTGGTAGCTACATGCTTGAAATATTCAAATTCCTCTCCATGCTCATTATCTTTTGGCTTTTCTCCTATGTGAAGTATGAAAAGTCAAACAACTTTTTGTACAATGAGAATATATTCTCAATTAACTTTTTTACTTTGTCTATGACTTTTGCCAATTCAATCTGTGAAAGTGCTATTTCACTAGATATTTTCTCATTAACTTTCCCTTGAAATTTTCTTTTAGACCATTCCATAAGTTTTGCACTAGTCTCTTGGTCTGCATTTGTCACCTAGTCAACAATATCTAATAATTGTTCCATGATATGCTTGGACTCATCTGGTGACTGAATACTGAAGGCATCCATAAATATGTCTTTAATTTCATGTAAAGATTGTTTTCGTTGATACTCCTTCCTAAGTATATCTTGCCTCTTTCTTCTATTTAATGCTTCCTGCACCTCATTGATTTGATCAACGTTTATTGTTTTTGAGTCATAACTTGGTATGACTATCTCCTCATCTAGTTTAGGGTTTCTATAGTGAATTACCCTTGCAACTTTTGTAGAACTAGAACTTGGTACTGATATTTGCAATGGCTTTTGTGAAGAAGTCCTCGAGGTAGGAAAATTTATCAATGTTTGTATTGCCTCTTTCTCTTTAGGGGTTTCCTCTATTTTCTCCTCTTGATGTCTACCTTGATCAATTATTGTAATTTTAGGAAGAGCACCTTGAGTTTGTGCTGTAGGGTCAGATGTAATAGTCTGTCCTGTTTGTTCTATTTCTTTGTCTACTGTTGCACTTGGCTTTTGTATTGTTGTGTCAACTATGCCTGATGAAATAACTATTGGCATTTGAAGTTGACCACTAGTAGCTATAGAGATGATGGAAGGCAGTTCTTGTGGATTCACCTTATCTCTAATTGTGTTTTCCACTAGTTTTTGTAATTCATCCATACTGACCAATACTAGATCTGCACATAATCTTGCTTGTTTGGTGGATTGGTCAAGGATTCTTTTGAGATCCTTTGTAGTTAATGGATTGATGTTCTGAGCAGAAGTGTCAGGAACATCTTGTACTATTATAGTTTTTGCAGGTGTGATGGGTACATGAGGGGGGCTAGAAGGTGGCAATTGTGTGTCTTATACACTCTGGTCTTGTTGCTACTCTTGCTCAGCTGTTGTTGTTTCATCTTGCTTTTGTGTCTCCTCCTCTGTTTCTTTCTTTTCTTCTTCCTTCTTCTCCTCTTCTTTTTTCTTTTCTTCTTCCTTCTTTTCTTCTCTACCTTGCTCTACTTCTATCTTCTCTTCTCTCCTTTTTCTTCTTTCTTTCGGTGGAGTAGTAGCTTCTTCCTTGTATTCTTCCTCAAGAAAATCTTCAATCTTTTTGTACAAGTTCTTCAATGATTTTTTTGTTCTTCGTACAATTTCTTCCATTTTGTTTTGGAGAATGAAGAATGCCTTCTACTTAGGTGTAAACCTAGTATTATTCCTTTTGATTGCTTTCTCTATTTTCTCCTTAGTCAAATTAGGTAGTATGCTTGCTACGGTTGATTCTCTCATCTCCTTCTCCATTTTCAAACAAAAATGTCATCTGTCTTCTACAATTTCAGACAGTTCATTTGGCAATTGTCCATCTAGTTCAAGAGGAGTATACTTGAACTATGCCATCATTCCATACACTGATTCTTCTATTCTATTTAATTCATCTTTAGTGAACTTATTGAAATCAACTTTAATTATGTTGCTTCAGTCTCCATTTACAATCTTTTTACATAATGTATCAACTAAAAAATGGCTTACCTTTTCATATTGATCTTCTTCATCAGTATCAGGTTGAGCCACATATTTTCTTCTTTTCTTTGGCTCTTCCTATGTCTTCTTGATTTTTTTCTTCTTTGTGGCTTCCTCTTTAGCTTTTTGTGTGGAGGCCCTCATTGTAGCTTTGGTTATTGGCTTTTGGGGTGATGGCATGGCAATTTTCTTTGGTGTGGTTTGAGCTCGAGGTTGTTCTGTTGCCTTTCTCTTCTTTGGCTTGGCTTGGATTGGTGCTTCCTTAGCTTCTTCTTCCTTAGTACCTTCCTCCTTGTCTTCACCTAGGCCTTGAGTTAATTCCATTGAGCCTTGTTCTTGTTCATCCCCATCATCATCATTGTCATCATCATCTTCTTCTTTAGCTTCAGCCTCTATTCCTTCAACAAATTTCTTCTTAATTTTCTTCATCAATTTATCTTTCTTTTTCAATGTGGAGGCAGTTTTTAATTCCATATTTATCTTTGACCTTACCACATCATAAGTGCCAAAGTGTGGGGCACTATTATCTGTCTCTTCTACCAACAATGTAGTTATTGTTGCAGATGCTTCATCTATGTTGATCTCATAACTAAATGGCCTTAGTCATCTCACCCTTGGAATTATTGCTTGGATATAGGTGAAGTCAATATCAACTAAGAAGCATATATCATTAACATGTTTTTCCACTAAGAAAATTGGTATTCTCACCCTTTGCTTCATGGATTTCTTAAAATCCTCAAAATAGCTTGTCATCAGGGTATCAAAATTATCTCCCATTTGTTCTATATATTCATTAATTTGGGATATGATAGTTCTATCACTTCTCCATGTAACTTTGCGAAAAGAGGGAAATTCATTCTAAACATAAAAGAATACACAAACTAGAATTGCTCTAAATTTATATTGAGCACCCTTTGTCCTTCTTATGGCTGCTAGGTTTTCATTAATTTGTTGTAGTTGTAGTTTTGCAAGATCATAAGTATGATCCTTTTTTCACTAGTTTGTAGCCTACATCTACTGCAATACATGGCACACTATTGAGTCTACTAGATTGGTAGAATTTGTGGGCAATAACTCTAACAACAAACTCAACTAAAGGATCCTGAATGGTGTGATTTGTCATTCCTCTTTTTTTCCACTGAGCATCTGTGTTCTTTTCTATAACCTCCTCGAATTCACTTCTCAAGGTTTTGAACCAATCTAGGGTAGGATATCCAGTTACCCTATGAATGATTCTTTTTGTGATTTTGACAGGGACATCTTCTAACCATAGACTACCATCATGAATTCTACTCAACACAAGTCTGATCCATTTTGTTTTAAATATGGTAGGAAAACTCAAAACTCATATTAAACCCTTCTTTTCAAAAATTTTGTATTCATCTTTTAAGACTCCATTGACACACGGCTTTGCATAGGCTTCTCTTATTTCCATGTCTCCTATGGCTCCTATCTTACAATTATAGCATCTCCTTACATCCTGAACCATAACAACATTTGGGGGTATGCAAAAAAGGCTTTGGTGGATCATTTTTGTATGAAACTTCAGGGATAGGGAAAAAATCAGGCTTCCTAACCTCATTAGATATATATGTGTGTATGTGTGTGTGTGTGTGTGTGTGTGTGTGTGTGTATGTGTGTATATATATATATGTATGTATATATATAATATTGTAATTCAATTTTAAGTATGATGAAGTTATTGAATATGAATTATTATATATATATATATATATATATATATATATAATATTAATAAAATTTTATTTAAGTAATTAATCAAGTTAATAAAATTTCAATAAGTGATATAGTTAGAATTTATTAATTATCTTAATTCAATTAAATTAAATTAAGGCTAATTATTAGAGTGTATGCAATTATTGTTATCGATGGTTATGGGATTCAATAGAATTGCACATTGGCTTATTGGGAATCAATGATTTAGTGGAGATCATATTTAATGGAAAAGAACTCATAATGTGTTGAGAAAATTATCAAATTATAAATTTAAAGATTTAAGTTATTCGAATGCTTACCTTAGTTGATTTTAGAGAAGAGCCTTCTTGCTTGAAATATTCATTGAGCTAATAATATAGTAATGAAATTATTAGATAATTTAAATCATTGTAAATTATTTGATTACTAAGTTATGCGATAGAATCTTAATTGAAATGATGATCAATAATATGGATTTGTTAAGGAAATATTAGTATTCATTGAAACAATGACGAATGTGGTCATTATATATTTATTAATAAGATTCCCAATATAACTTGTTATTAATATTAACAAGTCATTATTAATATTAGAGAATTAGATTATGATTGGCCTTTAACTTACAAATTATGACTAGTTATTAATTGGGTCATTGATATGGATATGTAATTATTAATTAAATTAATTAATTAGAGTTGATTAAATTTAATTAATAATTAAGTTATGAAATAGAGTTTTAATTGATATGCGAATATCATTTCTTTTAGTGAAGTTGTTAAGTATTTACATCGAAGTTGATAAGTCTTATTTTAATGACTTGAATAATGATTTCAAATATTATCATGGTTTTCAATGATGATTTAGTTATTATAATGATTAATATTAAAAGGCTTAAATTTTAGTAATATTTAATTAAGTATTATTAGAATGATAAAAATCATGGATTGTGTACTTATGTTAATTGATTGATTTAATTGATCATTTTAATAAAGTTATAATCTTCTTATTCGAAGACTAGTAACTGGCTTTCTTATAATTTAAACAAATAATGATCCTTTGATTATGTTGGAAAGTTGAATTAATGATAAGAAAAAGTTATTCAATTAGTAGCATTGATCTTAGCAAAATAAAGCGAATGATTTTATTAAGTGTCAGATGATTTAATGAGTAAATATTTATCCTTTAGTTATTCTTAGAATGTAATTTTAAATAATGGAAGGATAATCCTATCGAGAGAACAAACGGGTTGACATGTAGGTCAAATGAAGAACCATACACATTTGAAGTATACTTGAAAACAAAAATTGAAACCTCCACACTTAATTCAACTATGTGATTTTAGTAAACCAAAACATGTGCTTGCATTGGATTTTCACTATGCTTCTTGTTTTGGGTTTTGGGTTGACTAGTGTTCACTAGTTATAGGATGTCTACCAGAGGCTCAGGGGTTATGATTGTGATGGCATGTTGATGTTATTTGATCTCGATCTTTTTAAACCCAACCATGGTAATGTGATGGTATGCTCTATGAGATGTTTGTATTTACTGATTGTTATTGCTCATCAGTCTTCTTGAGTGAAGCTAAGTTATATGTATTTGAGACACTTGACTTAACCTTTTTTGAGTCATTGATTAGTTATCCTTGGATTACTTTCCAGTTGCCATGATGGGACTAAATGTTGATTTATTTCTTGATGATGTCATGTTGTGACATGTTTTGACTCAACCATTTTGGAGTCTTTGATCAGTATGATTTTAAGATATATTTTGGTTATTGAGAACCAATGGATACTTTTGATTATCAATGATACCTTCAGTTGCCAATAGAGAACTGTTGTGGTCATGATTATCTATGGATGCTTTTCATGTGCTCATAGAGATTTGATGCTCTTTTTATGGATTATCTTTTGGTGTTTCTTTCCAGTCGCTTGTATAGGACTGTGGTGATTTTGTTATTTATGATTCCATGAGCTTAGGGTAGGTTATCTACTTGTAGTGTTGGGAAGTGGCTTGCAATGGGTTCCAGGGCCCTAAGTGGCTGCCAGGGTAACTCATTGTAAGTTGTTTTAATAAGTGAAAACATTTACACTAAATGGGGATTAAATGAACCTAATAATATAATTGTATTTTCTCGCCCATGCCTTGAGTGCTTATATAGACTAGGATGGGAGTAGAGAGAATGCTTGGTTGCGACCTTGCATTCCATAGTATGACTTGTCAGTATGAGAGGATACTAGTGGCCGCATAAGGATCAGTAGGGACCTTGGAGTCCTAAGCTAATTGCCAGGGTAACTTCTACATGATTTATGCGATGACACTTGCCTGCTTACAAAGTAGGTTTCCTACGTGTCATTGTGTGCCTCTAGGATTAGATGTCAGTTTTGTGATTGGAACCTTTGAGTTAGTATACTTTTAGGATTCCTAGACTTAGAGAGTATTTATGCTATGTGATTTTGATAGCTTGTTTGGGACTTGAGACTATCTCCTCAGTGCAGTGGGAGTGGACCATTTAGGTTCCACATGGTTGGGTGCTAGTGCTTTTTCACTCTTACCATTTGAGATCTATCTGTAGACACCATGGTTGGAGCATTCTTGGTTCGTATCTATCTTCATTCTGTTCATGGATTATGATGGTGGACATGTATCCTCACATTGATGATTTGCATATGTTAGATGATGTTATCTTATGCTTTACTTTGCATGTTAGATTTATTTTTGCATATGATGTAGTATGATTTAGGAGTGACATTCCTACTATGTTAATACCGATGATCTCTTCGGTGATTTTGGAATGTTACGCACAGAGGAATGGCTAGGATCCACGATGGTCTAATGTTGCTATTTATGGTTGGGAGGAACCATGCACTTAGTTAATTATGTTTGTGAAAAATGGTTATCTATTATGATGTTTATATCTTTTATGATGATGTATCATGTATGATTTGTGGTTTCATTTATGTTATTGCATCATGGATTAGATTTAGAATGATAAAGTACTTTATTTCACACATGTATATTCTTTTATGCCTTTCATACCTTGTGACATGTACAGTGGATGATTAAGCAATCTGAAATGTAATTGCAAAAAAAAAAAAAAAGACATTTGTATATTGTTTAAATATGTTGGTTGTGTCATTATTATTTTATGTGGATGTACTATTAGATGGAATCATTAATAGTTAAATAGATGTGATTCAATGTTAAGGGATCCATGAAGAATGTAACCTATTATGTATGTTATGTTTACATTCAATTGGATAATTTTATTGCTTTCGCTATTATGTTATGAATGGTTTTACTTTCATGTTGTTTTTTTTTTAAATGCTACAAAACTTAGTGAAAATTTAGGTTAAATCTTTGGATCCCTAGGTAGGGTGTTACAAGTGATTTCACATAACATTATGGCCTGTGATTCATGTTCCATCTTAAGAGATCTTATCTCTTCTACTTGAAATTTTTTTTTCTCCATCAGTTCTGCTATTGCTGCATTAAACTCTTTAGTGTCTCCATTGGCAAACAGTGTTGTGGTATCTATCTCCTTGTAGTTTGTATTATTTTCAGCTATGGCTATATCCTTTCTTCTTTTCAAGGATTTTCTTAGTTCCTCCTTTTTCTCCAAGCTGTTCGACTTCTTCTTGTGAGAACCTTGCAGCTCTTATACAAATTGTTGTAATATCTTAATGGAAAGAATGCTTCTGAGAGTGGGGGGGGGGGGGGGGGGGGGGGGGGTGTGGGGGGGGTGAATAAGAAGTACTAGCTTTTAACCTATTTTTCAAAAATCTTTAATAACATAATATTGAAATGTACATGCATGCATATCAACATTAAGCAATTATGAAAAACACATGCGCATCACCACATAACACTAGAAATTTTGGTAACCCAAAAACCCTCCAAGAATAAGAAGGTAAAACTGGGTTGGGGATGATACCCACAAAAACTACTGCAGCAATAATATTTAACCACTTCTGATGGCCTACCCTATTAAAGGCTTTACACTATATCAAGAGTGACCTGGTTAAAGGATTTACAAACACTTTACATTAAGTGTTAGCCTATTAAAGGATTTAATCACCTATTTAAAGGATCTACAAAATAGCTATTAAGCTAACCTATCACCATAGGGTTTCCTTTCTAATACAGTTTTAGATTAAGGTAAAAGTTGGTTTTGAAGGGTCCCAAAACCCTTTACATCATAAAGAAAGATTTACCATGAAGCTCAACCAGGTTTTAAATGAACCTGAAACTAGCAGAATAATAAAACTAGGTATAGGACCTGAAACCAATAGAAAACATTTAGAAAGAAAACTCAGAGAGAACCCTAGAACCTGGAAAGATAGATTGGAAAAACTAGAGAAACCTCCCAGACCAGACAAGCAAGGACTAAGATTTCGATTTCACTCCCTTTCCATGAGAATGCAAAATCATATCAAGTTGAGGGAGAGACTTTTTAGATCTTTTTTTTTTAATAGGTATCCATCCCTCCTCAACCAACATAGCCTTTGACTACCACTTTTGAGCATCCATAATAGTTGGAAAATCATCCAAGCTATGGCTAGGACCATCAATCGTCACGACATCCAGCAATTTGGAGCAACAACCACAAGATTGAATACTAGTTCTAGCAACAACATCAAAAGGACATACATCCTTTTGATCAGGGCAATCTGCCTTCAAATCATCCATCAATTTGGAACCAGTATAAAGAGAATTAGCATTATCGCTAAGATTAGATACCTTTTCTTTTTTCCCAAAATCAACAGTCACATTATCTCGACCAGATTCAAAAATATGGGTACCAAAATTAGCACCATGATCAGAGATAATAGGAATAGAGTGAAACAAGCCCAAAGTAACCTCAAGACTAGAGTCATGACCTGATTCAGCAATAGGAACCACAACACTGTTAACAAGACTAGAATCTACACCAAGAGGACCAGAACAACCATCTTGGGAATCCACCATGGAGGCAGAAGCATTCACCAAAATAGAACCATAATCCCCATCCACAGGAGAAGATTTGGAAACTGTATAATGTTATTCTAGAGCACCCTTCCACCAAGAGGAGGGACATTTTTTTTAAGAGTTCCTATACTCGCATTTAGCAACCAAATGACCTGTATTGAAATAATTTCTACACCTAAAAGGGAGGCCTGCATAATCAATCAACTGAGTCCAAGATCCCTTTGAATATTGTAAAATAATCTCAGCTAGGAGACCCTTAGAAACATCAATATCAACTAGAATCCTTGCATAAGTAGAATGGAAAAGCTCAAAGGATTGGGAATCAACCATACAAAAATCCCCTAAAGCCTCACCAACTACCTTAAAAATAGATTTCACCCAAAAATGAAGAGGAAGATTATGTAACCTTACCCAAGTCAAGATTTTGAAAGTCTCCATTTGAGGGTCAAAATTTGGATGCCATGGTTTAACCATTAAAGGATAATATTTCTCCCAAAAAAAGACCCAATCACATAGAATAGCATTCCTGTCCTCTACATTAATAAAAGTAACAATGAAAAAGCCTTTAACCAAAGGGTAAATCTCAATCATATTTGTAACAAATGGATCCCAACTCTTAGAAATCCAATCATGGAGCTCTGATGGAGAGGTCCAAAAACCTTTAAAATGACAAATAATAGAATCCTTGGAAAGATCCCTTGATCGTTCTTCAATTTCTAAAAGTGACTTTTCCCCAAGAGTAAGAGAAATAGACTTACAAGGGATCAAAGGGGAAACTACAGATCTACTACCAAAGCCAATGACATTGTCAAAACTGGAAGCCAGCACTTCTTTGTATCTAGATTTCCCATTTCCACAACAAGAGGCCTTGCCAGGATCAGAAGCCTCAGAAACCCTTGCACCCAATTTCCCACATTTGTTTCCAGCAACCTTTGCAAATGCAAAAGCTGCCAAACCACCATTTCTCAAAACCCTATTAGCGACCTTGCTGCTACCATAATGAACTTCCTTTCCAGAAACAACACCTCCACCCATGTGACCAGAAGAAGTGATGCCATGGATGGAAGAACCAGGTTTTTGACTAGGACCAGGAGCGGATGATCCAGGAGTACAAACAGGACCATGAGTAGAAGATCCAAGAGCTCGAACAAAACCAAAAATGGGAGATCTAGGAAAATGAATAGGACTAGATGCAAGAGGTCCAGGATTTTGAATAGGACTAGGAGTGGGAGAACCAAAATTTTGAACGGGAGCAGTAGCCATTCAAATGGCTATAGAGTATTAGGTGTAATAAACCTGATAGTTTACAATCCTTTGATTGCTAAATATAGGCACTTGATCTACTTTATTTGATCTTGATCCTCTGATATCTGATATTCTTCACTCTAAAAATAGTTTTCCTTCCACACCTTTGTCCATCATCATACAATGAGACTTAGTCTTCCTTATAAAGACATTCAAAGACTTAGGGTTAGATGTAGATCTACGATCCATATTGAATCTCTATTTCCCACTCATTCCTTGCACTTTTATTTTTGGTTGCATGCCTTCTCCATTTTTCTTATTGGCTACATGTAGATTGCATAGGAAATATAAAAGATTTGATCTTATCATTTAATCCTTTGAGATCCATCATATGTCGGCCATGAAAATGGTTTACATCTACATTTATAAAGTTGTAGACTCATATGTGTATTCTATGTTACTCGGCACTTACTAATCCCAAATGCTCGGAACATGTAACAAGCTAGCTTACTCGGCTCCTGTTGCATTTTTGTATTGCTCGACATCATTTGTGAATCAGCACTCAAATATCACTCAGTACTTGTATCATGCTTGGCACCTAAAGTCATTTGGCACTTGATCTTCACTTGGCACCTGATCCTCACTCAGCACCTGAAGGCTACTCAACACCTAAAGATCACTTGACACCTATTGGATTTCCTGACTTGGCTTATGTTGTGGCTTGACATACATATTGTGCTCGGCTCCAATGTAGAAAATGGTTACGTGTGATGACACTCAAATGTCAAAACCATTTTGAGACTAACATGGTGCACAAAGATGGTCTATTATTCTAGTGCAACTAGTACTTAATGTTCACTCGGTATATTCAAGACTCCTAAGTATGGTTCCTTATGATTTATACTTTCATTAGAATGCTTGGGTCTAATGTTTAAATGGTGTTAGTTTTTTTATGCATTTTTATATTATAATGTTTAGCATATGACTGGATGATGTAATTTTCTTAGTTGGAGTAGCTTTTTCTTATTGCTTTATAATGTTAGATTTCTTGTTCTTAAGATGTTATTATAGTTTAGTAGTGACATGCTCATAAGATAGCTTTGACTATCTAGTTAGCAATTTGGATATTATGAGTGGGGGATGGCTAGGACCTTCAAGGTCTCATGATGCTCTAATGGTTTGGAGGAAGGCTACATGAATTTTGTAATGTCTATTCCTTCCGATGTTTCTTTTAGCACATTTCCTTTACTACTATGTTTTAGATGGTTAGACATAGTTTTTGTCTTACACTTATTGTGTTCGAGTGCTTATGCCTTGATTTTTGGATCTAATATTCCCCACTGTGGAGGATTGTTTTCCCTATCTTCTCATGTTATGATTTTCTTGCATGCTATTGCAAATTTTCATGCGAGGTCGTAATCTCTCTTGCATGAGATTGTACTCTCTCTTGTGTGAGACTTGGTGTTTTTTCATGTGGCATTATGCATTTCCTCATGTGTTTCATTACATTTCTTCATGTAAAACTTGGAACCAGTACACTATATTTTTGATGTTGGATCAAGTGTTTCTTTGTGTGAAAGAAAATCCTCACATGGCTTGCTTTCCTTTCTCACGTGGAAGGGTACTTCCTCACACAAAAATTTAGGTAGAAATTCTCTTACCTAGAAAATAGGGGGTATTTCTAATATTTCCTAGAAAATGTATTTTGGTGATTTGCATACCCTTTGGGATTTCTTGTATTTCCATGCTTCAATAGTTCCGAGATTTCATGTTCCAATATCATCTTTGGTTTTTTTTTGTGTTGAGCTTGTTAGTTTAGTAGTGGCATTTGGAGATTTGTGTGATGTTGGGATTGTTGATTTAGTCTTCTGTTGTGATCTTGTTGATTTTCATATGCATCCATACTTGTTTTATAAAAAAAAAATTCTTATCTTGGTTTGTATTGAATCCTTGTTCCAAGGATGTCTGGGTGGGGCATTACATGAGATCTAGTTACAAGATTTGAAGGAGAAAAAGTCTAATTGATAGGATAAAGATAGAGAAACATAGTATAGTTCTATTTTATTATTCCACAATCAATAATAGAAATATCAGTTGGATAGTAGGTTCATTGGTATTTCCCTTGAACCTATTTGGGTAGTGGGTCCAACTATCTTCCACAACTCCTAACAAGGTTGGCACAACTCCAAAAAAAGTTTGAATCTCCTAACAGGGATTCAAAGCTCCTAATAGGGACTCATATGTACTAAATGATATAACAAAATCCTAATATAGTCTATCCTCTAACAATAAATATTTATATTAGTACATCATCTTGTGGGTACCATCCACTATGACTTTCCCTTTGATCAAGGGTTTCCATAGTTAACACGTCTAGTGTTATTTTGTATGAGTATCTTGTTGTGGTTTTAGTTTATACAACTCATATGGTTAAGATTGTTTAAGGTTTTTAATTATGATATTAGTTGACTGATTGATTCAACCCCCTCCACTAGTTATATCAGCGGACTATATATTCTAACAATTGGTATCAAATCATCAAGTCCTTGAAGAATAATCTTAATAGCTTATGGAAATCAATGAAAAATATGTTCAGGAAGTATAGTCCAAGATTTGATGGGGCCAACTATGATAGTTGTAAGGAGAAGGTGAAGAATCATATGTTGTGCATGGGTCTAGGATATTAGGTCTTGACAAAAAGTTAGAAGATAATTGTTGAAGAACAAAAGCTTGAAGGATGTAGTGAAGAAGAGAGAGATCTATTCATGTGTAACATGAGATCAAGAGAATTTGCACTAAAAAAATCTATTAGGATAAACCATAGATAGAAATAAAAATTACATGCAAATATAACCAATAATAGAAAAATAATAGATCACACAGAAATGAACAAAGGCACCAAGATTTAACGTAGTTCACCCAATCCCTAGGCTACGTCTGCCAAACAGCAAGTCTGATCTTATTACAATTCAATGATTATAACTTGATTACAGTTTGTAATCCCTTACAGCTCAATACCGCCACAAGAAGAAATTTTGCATCACAACATAATGAAAAATACCTAATGCTAAACCCTTTATACAAGTATTTTATCCATTTTTGGGTTACAACATGTCGGCCATATGTCAGCCATAATATGTTAGCTACAATGTCGGCCACGACCCAAATTTTTTTTCTATGTATAGTACTTTCCTGATCAGTCACCATAATCTAACAATCTCCCACTTGGAGACTGATCCTGTAGCAATACCACTACTAAATGGGGCTCCCACTGGATCTTAGTATTCACTTGCATAGCTTCATCATAACTTTTAGGGTCACCAGCATCAGTAAGTAAAATAGAATACAAAGAAGGAGAAAATCTTTGTGGAGGTCTAATTTGCCTCGTTGACTATCTAATATTCACTAGTGTGTGTGGTATTGGTTGTTGCAGTTGTTGTACATCATGAGGAATGGTTGGAACATCATCTTTTGGAGTATAATCTAGGACTACATAATCATCTTCTTTCTTCTCATGTTGCTGTAATAGATCTTTGTACAACACTTTCTCATTGAATATGACATCTCGACTTCTAACAATTTTATGATTTTCAAAATCCCAAAGCCTATAACCAAATTCATTAATGCCATATCCAACAAAGACACATTTCTTTGATTTAGCTTCGAGATTGGTTCTATTTAGAGAGTCTATATGAGCAAAAGCTTCACAACCAAAGGTCTTGAGAAAAGAATAATTCACCTTCTTACCAGTCCATGCTTCCTCTGGAATACCACAGCCCAAAGGAGTAGAGGGACCTCTATTAATAAAATATATTGTAGTATTGATAGCCTCTACCCACATGTGTAAGGGTAACCCAGCATGCAACCTCATGCTCCTTGCATGCTCCATTATAGTCCTGTTCATGCATTCAGCCACTCCATTTTCCTATGGAGTCCTTGGAATAGTTTTCTATCTACAAATACCATTAGTGGAGAAATAATCTTCAAATTCATGATTGGAATACTCACCACCATTATTAGATCTGAGACATTTTAATTTTTTACTAGTCTCATTTTAAACCAAGCATTTCCATTTCTTAAAAGTTTGAAATACATTTTTTTTTTGTCTAAGGATACAAACCCATACTTTTCTAGTTGCATCATCAATAAATGTAACATAATAAGGAGAGACACCAAGTGAAGCTACATGATCTGGTCTCCATACATCTATATGCACAAGCTCTAATTTCTCCTTTTTATTTTCCTTCCCAATCTTTACAAAACTCACTCTCTTTTGTTTTCCATACACACAACTTTTACAGAGATCTATATTAACACATTTCAAACCTAGTAATACTTTCTTTGAATGAAGTACTTTCATACCTTTCTCACTCATGTGCTCAAGTCTATTATGCCACAACATTGTATTAGAATCTACAATAGCTATTTGTTCTCCCTGCTCAACTACAACAATTGTTCCTGAACATTCATTTTTCTCTAAAACAATCAAAGTAGAAGGAACAATATGACCTATACAAAGATATAATGTGCCTACTTTCACACCTTTTGCTACTACAAGGGAACCTTTTGAAACCTTCCAATTTTTATCATTAAAAGTAACTACACAACCCTCATCACCGAGTTGTCCTGCTGAAATTAAATTCCTACTCAGCCTTGGAACATGTCTTACCTCATGTAGTAGTGAATGATTCCCATTCTACAACTTAATCTTAATTTTTCCCTTTCCAACACTCTGATAAGGTTCATTATCCCCAAAATAAAAAAGCCCAAAATCCCCTTAGACATAATCAATGAAATAACCTCTATGAGGTGTAGCATGAAATGAAGCACCAGAATCTAAAACCCATGACTCATCAACACTTTCTAAAGACAGAAGCAAAGCATCCTCTTTGGACTTATTACTTACCACATTTGCCTCCTTGTCTCCATCTAATTTATCTCCTTCATTTTTCTTTTGATTCCAACAATCTTTCTTTTTGTGCCCTTGTTTCCCACAGTACCAGTAGTCGTTTGGTCCTCTTGATTGAGACCTCTTCCCTTTTGACTTTCCTCTTGATTTTTCACAATTTCCAGAGTTACTTCCTCTCTCAGTCATTTTGCCCCTGCTTTGTGCATTCAAATGACTTCTTGATGTAGATCCAGTTGAGGACTTCCTACAAGTTTCCTCACACAAAACAACACCGATCACATCATCATATTTTAGGGTACTTGATCTAGGAACAAAATTACTCACAACCATTACCAAGCCATTCCAACTTTCAGGAAAAGAACACAAAATTGAGAGAGCCCTAATTTCTTCATCAAAATTGATACCCACAGAAGATAACTTACTAGTAATTGTATTAAACTCATTTAAATGATCTACAATAGATCCACCTTCTTCCATTTTCATATTAAATAAACGCTTCATGTGAAATACCTTGTTTGAAGCGAAGGGCTTTTCATATAGTGTCGCTAGGGTTTTCATCAACTCTTTTGTCATCTTTGCTTTTGTAATATTAAATGCCACTAATGGTGCCAAGCATAACTGAATTTTTCTAAGTGCCTTTCTGTCCAAAAGATCCCACTCAACATCTAACATAGTTCCCTGATTCTTGGCTTTGCCTTCCAACGGCTTCCATAAATCCTTCTAATACATATAGTCTTCCATTTGCATCTTCGATAACTGGAAGTTCTGCCCATTAAACCTATCAACCCTCAGCTTACCCTCATATGCCATTGCTCTCACTCAATCGTGAGACTCCCACTCAATCATGAAACTTTCCGACAAAGGATAACTGAAAAAAACAACTAGGCTCTGATACCACTTGTTAGGATAAACCACAAACAGAAATAAAAACTACATGCAAATATAACCAATAACAAAAAAATAATAGATCACACAAAAATGAACACAAGGCACCAAGATTTAATGTGGTTCACCCAATCCCTAGGCTATGTCCACCAAACAACAAGTTTGATCTTATTACAATCTAGTGATTACAACCTGATTACAGTCCATAACCCCTTATAGCTCAATACCACTACAAGAAGCAATTTCGCATCACAACACAATGAAAAATACCTAACCCTAAACCCTTTTATACAAGTATTTTATCCATTTTAGGGTTAAAACATGTCAGCCATATGTCAGCCATAATATGTCAGCTACAACATTGGCCATAGCTTATGAAGTATGTACAGTACTTTCCTGATCAGTCACCATAACCTAACAAACTCTTCTAGATAATGAATACAACTAAGTAAAGTCACTTGTAACATCACATGAAATTTTGAAAGCATTAGAATCTACCTTTGAAGGTGATGATCATGCAAAAAGAATGAGATTATAGAATTGGATATGTGCATTTCAAGATGCTAGAATGATGGAAGATGAATCCGTAAGAAGTTATATTGGTAGAGTATTAGAAATGGTTGCAAGAATTTGGTCTCATAGTTGAACCAAGGAAGATGAGAAAGTCATATGGAAGATCTTGAAAAGTTTGACACCACCATTCAAGTCAATACCTCAGATGATTTAGATGGTAATACCTTGTACTAAGGATTTCACAAAGGAAACATTTCTTCAAAGATTAGAATCTACAGAAGAAGATCTGACACAATCTAGAGAACATTCAAGAGTCAAAATAGATTTTAGTTCCCTAGACATTTGACCTAATTTGACAAGGAGTGCAAGCACTCCTATAGATTTTATTGACAACAATAGGGCTGATTAATACAAGAAGATTGAGGAAGGAATAGCCCTTTAATGAGAAGAGAAAAAGATGGTAAGAAAATCTTTAAATGTTGGACTTGTAATGAATTTGGTCATTATGCATCTAAATGTGCTAAAAGAGAGAAAAAGTATAAGGGAAACTTTAACCTTAGAAGAGATAGAGATAGAAACTATTTGTACGCAAATGAAGATTAAGAATTGAATGAGAAAGGTCAAAGTGAAAGATACAATGAATTAGGATTTATGGCTATCAACAAAGATGATCTTGATAGAGAAATTAGAGAAGAAAGAGCTCTAGTTACCCAAGTGGAGAGGAAGTTTGATTGGATAATTGATAGTGGTTGTTCACATTACATGACTGGTGATTTGGGTAATTTTGTCAAGTTTAAGAATCATAATGGAGATATTGTTAGAGTTGGTAACAATGCATCCTATCATATAAAAAAAATTGGATCCATTACTCTTAATGGTAAAACTAACACTGATGATATCTTTTTTTTTGATGGATTGAAGCATAACTTGTTGAGTGTTGGACATTTGGTGGGCAAGGGTTATCTATTGTATTTCACTTAGAAGACCTGCATTGTCAAAGATAGAGATGGTAAGATGATTGGAATAGACACTAGATCTAGAGGTGATGTATTTCAATTGAATCCTAATAAGATGACATGTCTGGTAGCTAAAGAGGATAACATTTGGTTGTAGCATATAAGATTCTATCACATAAACTTTGATAATATTTAGAATATTAGTAGCACTTTTGCAGTTATAAACTAGTTGAAGATTGTTAAGCCTACTAATGTTGTGTGTAAGGAATGTATTTTGGCTAAGAAAAAGAAGTTAGAATTCCTTAGCAAGAAGTTCACTACCATAGAGATGATGGAGATTGTTCACATAGATCTATGTGGTCCTTCTAGAACAATAGGATTCTATGGTGAAAATTTTTTTATGATTTTTGTTGATAATTTCACTAGAATGATGTGTTGAGTATTTCTCAAAGAGAAATCTATAGCTTTTGAGTAGTTTAAGATATTTAAGAATAGAGTTGAGAATGAATCAGGTGTTAAGATTAAGTGTTTGACATATGATAGAGGAGGATAATTCATTTCTAGAGAATTTAAGATATTTTATGAAGAAAATGGAATCAAAAGATAGCTATTTGCACCTAGAACACCTAAGAAAAATGGGATTGATGAGAGAAGAAATAAGTCTACAATAGAAGTAGCTGGAGTGATGTTATTTTAGAAGGGTGTTTCTAAGAAATTCTAGAGAGAGCAATTAATACAGTAGTATATACTCTAAATAGGGTACAAATTAGAAAAGATATGGACAAGATACCTTATGAACTATGGTTTGGATATTCACCATTACTCAAATATTTTGGGATATTGGGAGAAAATTTTATATTAAGAGAGATGATGACATTGGTAAGTTTGATCCAAGAAACAATAAAGGTATGCTTCTTGGCTATTCACTAAAAAGTAAGACATATAGATGCTTTAACTATAGAACTAAGACAATAGTGGAATGCACAAAAGTAAGGATCGATGAGAAGTTTGGAAACAAAGAAAAGATGGTAGATTATAATTTAGATGAAGAAGAGAATAACTTTGGAATAGATAGAATGTTGAAGTTTTGTTTAATACTAAGTAACTTGCATAATGATGTGCTAACTTTTTGAGCATAGAGGAGAACAGAGTTTTGAACCTAAAGAAGAGATTAGAGTTGAGATGTCAAATCCTACCCCCCAATAATTTTTTTACAAGGAATCACCCTCTTGAATAGATAAATAGAAGTAAAGACAAAGGCAAAATGACAAGGAATAGAATGCATGAGTAGATATGTTTGATATCTCAAGTTGAACCCAAGTGTGCAGATGAAGCAATCAAAGATAATCATTTGATCAAAGAAATGGAGGAAGAATTTGGTCAATTAGTAAAGAATGGTACATGGGAGTTAAGTCCTAGATTAAAAGACAAGAATATGATTAGAACAAAATGGGTTTTCAAGAATAAGATGAATGAGAAAGGAGAAGTTGTGAGAAACAAGGGTAGAGTTGTTTGTAAAGGTTATTCACAAAAGAAAGGCATTGATTATGAGGAAATATATGCACCTATAGAAACAATGGAAGTAGTAATGATGTTCCTAGCTTATGCAGTGAACAAGAAAATCAAGATTTATCATATGGATGTTAAATCAGCCTTTCTAAATGGAGAACTAGAAAAAGAGGTCTATATTGAATAGCCTGAAGATTTTCCTTTATCAAAAGATAAAGACATGATATGTAGATTGAAGAAATCTCTTTATTATCTAAAGCAAGCACCAAGAACTTAGTATGCAAGGTTGGACAATTACTTGGAAAAGCTTGAATTTGCTAAAGGTATGACATACAATAACTTGTATCTAAAAGAAGTTGAAAATGGTTTGTTGATTATTGTAATATTTTTTGATAACATCATTTTTGGAGGTAATGATGAAGCTAGTGATAAATTTGTTGAAGAGATAATGAATGATTTTCAAATGAGCATGATAGGAGAAACAAAGTTTTTCCTAGGACTACATATTTCATAGAATAATGATGATATATTCATTTCGCAAGCTAAGTAAATAAAAGATTTATTGAAAAGGTTTGGTTTAGAAAGTTGTAAACCTATTGGCACATGTATGATAACTACTCACAATTTATCCAACAAAGATTAGATACCTACAGTTGAGTAGAAGTATAGATCAATGATTGGAGGTTTGTAGTAACTAACTCACACTAGACCAGATATAAAAAAATTTGTTGGGATTATAGTTAGATTTCAAGATGATCCTAAGGAATATCATTTTGTGGTAGTTAAGAGAATATTTAGATATCTAAAATGGACATTTGACTATGGAATTTGGTATGATAGATCGAGTGATTTCACTCTATGTGCATATATTGATGTTGATCAAGTAGGTAGAATTGATGATACAAAGAGAACCAGTGGTGGAGCATTCTTTCTTGGAGGAAGATTGGTTTCTTGGTTAAGCAAGAAGAAATATTGTATTTTGTAGAGTACTACTAAAGTAGAGTATGTTGCAATAGTAGATAATTGTAATCAAGATATGTGGATGAAGTAGATGTTGAAGGATATCAAAATTTAGATTGAAGAACTTGTTATCATTTACTATGATAACACAAGTACAATGAGTATGTCCAAGAATTGTGTATTGCATTCTAATACTAAGCATATATCTATTAAGTATCATGTGCTAATAGATAAATTAGTAGAAAAGAAGATCAAATTGGAGTATGTAAGTAGTAAAGATCATATTACAAATATCTTTACTAAGCTTTTTTCTAGAGATACATTTGAGTACTTGATAGGTATGCCTAGGGTTATGCTCCTGCCTACTTCTAAGTAAATTATGTAGAGAGTGCATCAGTCTAGTCATACATAGAACTATTATTTATTTAAAATGAATGTTGATGCTTCCCATATGGATGAATATTTGGTATGTACTAAGTCAATGAGGACACTTGGTATTTGGTAATTGGTATTAAACAATGACTTTGGAAACTTGAGTTGGTTGATGCCTTGGAGTAGATGATTAACAATTGGTATTTAAAATTTGGTATGAGTTTGAAGCCTTTGACATTGATGTAAATTGGGGAGAATATGCATGCAAAAAAAATCCTAAAGCATGGGGGAGAGTATGCATGAGATGAGGACAAAAGAAACAATAAAGTACTACTTGGTATTCTTTGAACTACTTGGTATTCTTAAAACTTGGATGTTTTTCATCTATGTTTCCATGAATGCCAAAGGGGGAGATCATTAGCATAAATGCTGAATATACTACTTGTGGGAGTATCCTGGGCACTAAAGAGTATTGACATATTGCATTCATGACTTTGTTTGTCATTGATGTCAACATAGAATTATTTCTATAAAGACTATATGAGTAATAGATAGAGATCTTGATGGTACAAACAATGGTTTGATTTTTTGGTCATGCATAGTAATGGAAATGTTTAACACACTGCCTTGATGATGTGGGAAAGTGTGTATAGTCTAAGTCAAATACGTACAAAAGTTGTACCTAATATATAGAAAATAGTTTAGAGACAAAGTATTGGGAAAGAATTTCATAATGATTGTTATCTTACATCTGGGATGTAAGGAAGAGATGTGTAGTCAAGTAGTGATAGAGGAAAGTCATTTGATGATGTTAGCAAGTGTATAAGCCTTAGTATCATACATCTAATTTTATTTATACACTATGAGTTGACAGTGCTATTGTAATTTTAAATAATAAATTATCTTATTTTACTTAATTGGGAAAGCCTCAAGGCCAATTCAAGGAATTATTATGAAGATATGGTATAAAGGAAAGATGTTTTCCTTGACTGTAGAAGCATGAAGTGTATGATATGTATCGAAGTGTATGATATGTATTGATTTCATTGTTCAAGTGTGAAGTGTGAAAAGAAGTAGAGTGCTTTTTGAATGCTTGTAAGCAATCCAAGGGATTATTGGATGCAAGATTCAAGATCTAGTTACAAGATATGAAGTAGTAGAAATTAGGTTGACAAGATAGACATAGAGGAACAAAGTACATTTCAGTTCTATTATTCTACAAGGACTAATACAAAGATCATTTGGACAGTGGGTTCATTGGTCTTTCCCTTGAAACTATTTAGGTAGTGGGTCTAACTATCTTCCACAACTCCTAACAAGGTTGGAATCTCCTAAAAGGGCTTCAAAGTCTCTGAACTATTGTAACAAGCTTCTAACAGGGTTTATCCTCTAACAAGGAATATTTATATTAGTACATCATCATGTGGGTACCATCCCCACTAGGGTTTTCCCTCTAATTAAAAGTTTCCCTAGTTAACATATTTAATGTTATTGTGCATGAGTATCTTATTGTGGTTTTAGTTTATATTACTCATATGGTTAAGATTGTTTAAGGTTATTAATTGTGATATTATTTGGATAACTAATTCAACCCCCCCTCCCCTCAACTCCCAATTATATTAGTGGACTATATATTCCAACAAATATATTTTGGTTGGAAAAAGATATAACAAACGAGACTTTTAAATGTCTATTAATGTTTCATGTAGGATTTTAGTTTTTTATTTTCCACTGGTGTAATTATCATATGAGTTATATAGTTTAAACTCTTAGTGGATGCTCATTAGACACACATGTTTCTAAAGAAAAAAAGTATCACACCATGCTAGTTACTTAGCATGTCTCTCATGAGACAAACTCCAACTCAAAAATTTTGTCAAGAGAACTCATTTTCTCTATGTTCTATGTTTGAACCTAGAACTCAATTATAGATTACAAAATGTGAACTACAAAGTAGTAAAATGAACATTAGGGACCCATTTTTGTATGTAATGGAGAGGATCTAATATGATGGACTTCTTAAAATTCATAAGGATTTTCTCATCAGTGATTATGCAAGTACAAGAGTCTATGGCAGGAAGAAGAATAAAAACCATCCTTAATAGGGTATGTATCTTTCTTAGCTGGGTATTATGCTATTCACCAAGGATTTAATGGAAAAACTCTAAAATATATGAGCATCTTCTCTTCTATAATAACTATCCAATATTGAACAAGTCTAATTTTGGGAATTCTTTTAGATGCATCAGTACCTCGTGAATTTGTGTACATTACTCTAGATCTAGGATTTTTAGTTTCACAAGGCCCACTAGGGAAAGCAAGCTAGCTGGATTTTAAATGTATGACTTTTCATGATTGCCAACATTGTCACTTTTCATGTAGTGGTTTTGTATCTTCTTCAGTCCACCAAATGGAGCACTAAGTTTAAATGGCCAAAAAAGGTTGTTCTCTTTCATGAAGTTGGGGCCAACAGTAACAATCTTGTGGATAAGATCTTCAATATATATTATGCCATATTTACATAAAACCTATTCACAAGAAACAAGGTAGAAATAATAAGCAATGGGAAATCATATTGACTAACACAAAAAGGTGTCATGAACACAAGTACCTTTTCAATGACAAAGTTTTTAGTAAAAGGAATCTATTGCTTATCACCCTTTTTATAACCTCTCTTATAAATCAACTCTCTTATTCTTTTTGAATTTGGATATCTAGAAAGAACTAAGAAAGAGAATTAAAAAACACTAGACAAAAGAATCTACAAAATAAGAAAAAAATGATCTAACATAATTCTTTTAACTAACCAAGAACATACCCAAAGGTCACATATGGCCCAACCCGATGCAACATGTTCATTGTTGCTTTGTTCATTTTTAGAATCATGCCATTGAAGATTTGAAATAAAGTGCCATGGCAAGTCAATATCACTGGAATATTGTATATACATCCAAAGGTGATCACTAACCACTATTTTAGGAAAAAAATTGTAAAAGAGATAGGTTTAGATGAAAAAGGAACAACATGCCCCAAATGCAAAAGTCACAAAATTGTTCTTGTCTTTGGATGCATATCATTGATAGTGAATATGAAAAATAAGAAACTCAATAAACAAAAAAAAAAACTTAAAAACTTATATTAGAATTTAGGGAAGACTAATAATTTTGTGTTCCTCTTCATTTAAAATAGAAGAGATGTAGGAAATTAATGTGAAAAGATAAAATGGAGCTCTACAACTACATGATCTCCTTGGATGTAGTGCATGCTTTGTGGCCTTCATTCCTTCCTCTATGTGGTTGTATTTCCTTTTTCTAGCTCTATTGTGTCTTCATGGGTTATCATTGTTGTTTCATCCTTCTTTTTTGCTTGTGTAAGTTTTTGTGTTTTAAATTTTATGTGATTGCTTGACTAGGGTTAAGGTTAATGTCTTTAGAGTTGAGTCCCCTTAGTTCCTAACCTAGCTCACCTATATCTAAGGTTGGAGATTTTTCTAATGATGGAAGGGATAATGCAAAAATAGAGTGTCCAATCAATGATTTCCAAGATAATGTGCAAAAGGAAGGTGGGGTTTCTTGACCTTCATATAAAGGTGTTTTTTCTAAACAATCTAAACCCGAGTGTCCACTGACAACTATATTTAATGAAGTCTTTAGTGGGAAAGATGATAGTTTTAAAAGAACCTTAGCCAATGGAGATAGATTGGAGGGAGGACCAGATGAGGATGGAGACTAAGAAAATGGTGGAACTAGTAAGTCTATCCCTAATGACTTTAAAACTCTATTTTTATCTCCTAATGAAGATATGATTTTGGCTATTAGGAAGGAATATTAAATATTGAAGGATATTTACATTTTGTTTGTATGTGTTGATAAAGAGTCCCTTCTATCTTGAAATTTTTTTGATGATTGAACTGTTAACATATGGGGAAGAAAATTAGGGATTCAAGTAAGCTTTCGTAGAATGATTAAAATAGGGTTTTTGTGGTTTTTCTTCAAACATGTGGAATGCAAAAAAGAGTTTTAAAAAAAAACTATTGGAATGTTGGTCAATTTCTCTTTAGGGCTCATCAATGGTTAGCCTTAGGTAAGTTTGAGCAGGTGGTTTCTCATTCTCCCCTTAGATGGATTAAAATTAAGAATCTTCAGCCAAAATGTTGGCCTTTTATCCCTTAGATTGTTCAATTGTTAGGCTCTTTTATTTTGGTTGAGAATGTGAGGTGCACCTTTCCTCATGTATATGTTGTAATTCTACTTTCTATAGCACGTGATATTGAATTTCCAAAATTTATTTTGATGAGTCTAAACAAGTAAAACTTTATATGGGAAAGCTCTCTATTAGGGAACTTAGGGTCTTGTTTTCGTTGTAAAAAGAATGGCCATACAAAGAAAGAGTGCCCACTTTGGACTGACAAGCATATTGCTAATGGATTCTCCCATGTCATAGAGCTATGTGGGTTTTATTTTAACAATATGAAATACTAATTGGGATTTGCAACATTTATGCCCCTAATGATTATAGAGACGATACTACTTTATGGGAATCACTAACATGTAGTCTACCTAAAGCTCACTAGATTTTTGTTGTAGATTTCAATATGATAGAGAGTAATGAAGAAAAAAGTGAGGGCTCCACCCATTTTCAGAAAGGTAATTAATTTTACTTATGGTCTTGCTTTAACAAGAAATATAGAGTTGTTGATCCTTTAGCTTTTCAAAAGAAAATATTCTCTAATATTTGGATCACCTAGTGTAACAATAAATCTAGGAGCCCAAGAGTCTACTATCAAATGGATAGGACTTATGCAGAAGAATTAATGTTTCATGTTGTTAATAATGATGGCCACACTCCTATTAGTGTCACTTGTGCATCTCTTTCTGATCATCATCCCATTTATGCATTTTTTTATGGACAATGATCTTGGTAATAAAAGGAAAGATAAAAATGGTTTTAAACACAACATATCATTATTTAATAATGAGGAGGATGGTGGATCCATTCACATGGTGACTAATTTATCTAACCTATGTAACTTAGAGTTCAATCCTAGGAATACATGGAGCCTTTTGGTGGATTCATGGAAAAGAGTCTACCAAATTATTGGTAAGAAAAGAGCTAGGGATTGGGATGAGGAGGAACAATTCTTTCAGAGCTCCTTGAACTCCATTGAGAGATATCTTCAGAGTAATGATTTTGATCTTAACTTAGAGGAAAGACGTAAATGGACTAAAGCACAACTTAGAATGATCCAACAATATAGGATAAGAGGATAGAAAATCAAAGCTAGAATGAACTAGATGAAGGAAGGAGATAAAGGTTCTAATTTTGTTTTTAACATGATTAGAGCTAAACATAAGAAATAATTGATTGAGAATGTCCAAGTAAATGGAAATCTTAATAATGATCCCAGTTGCATTAAGGAAGATTTTTTTAGTTTCTATAAAGTTTTTTTTAACTCAGAATTCACTAATGGAAAAAAGTAGGAGGTAGACAAATGTCTTAAGCTCATTGCCAAAAAGTCAATAGTGAAGACTAAGGAAATGGATAGATTCATCACTTTCAAGGAGATTAAGGAGGTTATTCTTTCTCTAGAAAATGACAAGGCTCCAGGGATTTATGGAATCTCATTAGAGTTTTACAAACACAATATTGGATGGATTGGTCCTAAATTGGTGTTGTATGAGAATGCATACCAGCTTTGCTCACTTGGAGTTGACATCAATAAAGGGATTATTAAACTTATAAAAAAAGGAGGGATAAGTCAAAAGTTAAGAATTAGAGACCTTTAACATTATTAAACTACCACACAAAATTATTGCTAAGATCTTGGCTAGGAAGATGGGGGGCTTCTTAATGAGTTTATTTCTCTTGCTTAAATTATTTTATTAAAGGAAGGTTTATTCTAGAAAACCTCATTACTAGGTGGAAAGAAATACATTGGGCCAAGCATGATGGTCAGAATGTAGCAATGATTCTATTAGACTTTGAAAAATATTATGAGAGAATAGAGTGGCTTTTTGTGATAGGCATGTTGCATGCTTTTGGGTTCCCTCATAGTTTTTGTAAATGGATTAACATATTAATTAAATGTTCTTCTATAATTATAGATGTTAATGGGGATTTTAATGAAAGGATAGTTCTAAAAATATCTATAAGGTAGGGATGTCCAATTACTCCACCTTTGTTTGTAATTATTACTGATGCATTATTTTATATTCTCATAGCTTCTCAACTAGGACCTCCTATCAAGCATATAACTTTGCCCAATCAAGAGATATTTCTTAATGCTCAAATTGTAGATTATACTTCCCTATTCATAGGTCTAGATGAAAAGAATTTTGATAATATGTATCATGGGTTGAAATTTTTTTATTTGATTTTCGGGGCCAAAGTGGCTCCCCATACATCATCCATTATTGGGTGGTCCTTGTCCCCTCTAGATTGAGTGGTATGTAAGGGATGGTAATTGCTAGGACCTAATGAGATTATTAGGTATCTTGGAATTCCATTCTCTAATGAGCCATCTATTAAGGATATGTGGATATGGCTCTTTTCCAAAGTGGAGAAATATTTGAAATGGAAAATGCATCTCTTGTCTCCAGTAGGTAAAGTTCAAGTGGATTAGAATGTTTTATCTACCCATCACATATATTTCTCTTTAGTCTAGCTATTTTCAAAATATCAAAGAAATAGTTTAGAAAAGATTATGAGGTATTTTTTGTGGTCTAATGGTTTAGGGAATAAGAAAAGGCAATATTTAAAGTGGGAATGGTGTTGTTTACCCAAAAAAAAAAGAGGGTTGGGGATTATGGATTTAAAAGCTCAAGGTATGGCACTAGCTTCTAAATGGATCATTCAACCTTGAACTATGGATGAAGCATGGTAGGTTTTATTTAGAAATTTAATTTCTAGATTTGGTATAAAAAAGGGGAAAATTTGGACTAATGTTCAGCTATGTGACAAGATTTTTGGAAAATTTGAGTTATCAGTGTTTGGATCCAAAGTTTTTCATTCTCTTTGGAAGGACTGGTCTCAGGTTACAAAACACATTCTAGTTACGGATGTAGTTAGTTGTCCCCCTAAATATTTTTTTATAGATAGATCTATTTTGTGGGGTGTTGAATCTAATGGTAAACATCTTGCATTAACACAGAGTTGTCTAGCAAAAAATTGGAATAAATATGGCATTTCTAATGTTGGTGATATATTGGCTGACAATAGATTAAATTTATGGAATGTAATTGCTAGAAATTTTAGCATTCCTATTTCTCAAAAGTAGACCTATTTCATCATTGTTAAAGCTATAGGAAATGTCTTCCTTGAACATATTATGAATTCTAATTAGTTTGTGTAGAATATTAAATTGAAAGATGACAATCACTTTAGTAGTGTTTCTTCTAAACATATATATAACATGCTTAAAGATAATTGTTCTATTTTAAAAATGTTAACCATGGCTCGGGGTCGGGGATCTCAACTGATAGATGGAAATTTATCTTTTCCTTTTCTAGCATTATCAATGTCAGCCTAAGAAATCCTTTTAAAGATGGTTATTACTTTTGAAAAAAAAAATGATGTGGGTGATACATTGCTTAATGGTCATGGTAGTCCTATTATGTGTGGTGTCTACTCTATGCATGAGTCCTTTGAGCACCTTTTTTTTTAGTGTAGCTTTTCTTAGGGTGTCTGGTCTATTTTTCTTGGGTCACCCATAGTTTGGAATAGTGGGCCAAGTCTCTCTTGGAGTGAAATACTTGGAGGTTTTGTTTTTAATTTTGATCTAAAAATGAATAATTTTTTTCCATCTTTTACTAGTGAAATTCTTTGGTTCCTTTGGAAGGAGCTAAATGAAGAGATCTTTCAAAAGAGAAGACAACTTACTAATTTTGGATGTAAACTCATACATTTTCAAATTTTGTCATAGGTTACAACTACTTTGGGAATTTCCATGGATAGATTTATGATATTGATGAGAGAGGGACAGATCCTAATCCATAAAGATGGTATTTTCTCATTTCAGTATTTTTATATCCATAAGGATATGCTTAAAAAGAGGAAAATGGACAATCTTTACCATTTTATTAAAGATTTTAATATTGGAGATAGAGTAAAGTTTGAAAATTATGTTCCTCATGATAATGTTGCAGATGGATAGTGGGATTAGCCCTATATATGGACTTTTTTTTTATGTTGGGAGGACAAATCAAGCTAGTTATAAAATATTTCTTGTATTAAATATTTTAAATCTGGGTTATGAAAATTGTTGTTGTAAATAGTTAATAGGTACCACATATTGTAAGAAGTAGTTTCATTTTAGGTATCTATTTAGGTTGTATGCATATACCATCTATTAAGAATATTTTGAAAATGTATTGTAAGGTGCTTAGTGGTTAATAGAACTCATGATGTAACCTAGATGATTACACTATCTTAATAAAAAAACTAGAAGAGATGTAAATATATTATAATAAAATATGGAAAAAATTTATTTTCTCTTTTTTATGAAAAATAGACTAGGGAGCTAATAGTCTACCAAATCTATCACTATATAAAGACCAAGAAAATACAAGGTATATAAATGCTATAGACTAGCTACTTACCCATGGATACCAAAATGAATAATAGCTTAGCTTATGGCTCAACATAAAAGCCTCCTTTTAGTTTTGCCTCTCTCTTCAATTTGATAGCCTCCCATTCCTTATTTTTGTCACAAAGTACACAAGAAATTTACTAAGGTACATTCCTCAACCCTATATAGCATGATGACTCATCAATAAAAAAAACCCACTTTTTTTTAAAGGATCCACATACTCCTTGGTCACTCATAAATTAATATAAAACTTACCAAAAAGAAACTAAGGTACACACTTAACACTAGATGGAATGGTGACACATTACTCACAAATCAAGAAATTTATTACCTACTCCATATACTCCTTTAAATATTCCTTAGCATTCTTAAATATTAGATTGTGGTGAGTAATCAGGAAAGTATTGTACATACTTCATAAATTTTTTGGGGTTCAAGCCACGACTGACGTGTGGCCAACATATGGCTCACATATGGACAACATGTTGTAACCCTAAAATGGCATAAAATACTTGTATAAAAGGGATTAGGGTTCGGTATTTTCATTATGATGTGATGCAAAATTGGTTCTTGTGGTGGTATTGAGTTGTAAAGGATTACAGATTGTAATCAGGTTGTAATCACTAGATCGTAATAATATCAAACTTTTTGTTTGGTGGATGTAGCTCAAGGATTTGGTGAACCATGTTAAATCTTGGTGCCTTGTGTTCTCTTTTGTGTGATCTATTATTTTCTATTATTGATTATATTTGCATGTAATTGTTATTTTTTTCCATAGTTTAATCCTAACAAGTGGTATTAGAGCGAGGTTGTTTTTTAGTTATCCTCTACAAGAAAGTCTCACAGTTGAGTGGGAGCGATGGCAGATGAGGGTAAGTTGAGGGTTAACAGGTTTAATGGGTATAACTTCCAGTTATGGAAGATACAAATGGAAGACTATCTTTATCAGAAGAATTTATGGAAGCCGTTGGAAGGAAAAGCCAAGAATCAGGGATCTATGTCAAATGATGAATGGGATCTTTTGGATAGAAAGGCACTAGGAAGAATTTGATTATGTTTGACACCATTAGTAGCATTTAATATTACAAAAGAAAAGAAAATGGAAGAGTTGATGAAAACCCTAGCGACACTATATGAAAAGCCCTTCACTTCAAACAAGGTATTTCTCATGAAGCATTTGTTTAGTATGAAAATGGAAAAAGTTGGATCTATAGAAGATCATTTAAATGAGTTTAATACTATTAATAGTTAGTTATCTTCTATGGGTATCAATTTTGATAAAGAAATTAGGGCTCTCTTGATTTTTTTTTCTTTGCCTAAAAGCTGGAATGGCTTGGTAATGGCTATGAGCAATTTTGTTTCTGAATCTAGTAACCTAAAATGTGAAGATGTGATTGGTGTTGTTTTGAGTGAGGAAATTCATAGGAAATCCTCAGGTGCATCTACATCAGGAAGTGCTTTGAATGCACAAAGCATGGGTAGAACAACTAAGAGAGGAAGTAATTCCATAAATTATGGGAAATCAAGAGGAAAGTCAAAGGGGAAGAGGTCTCAATCGAGAGGACCAAATGACTATTGGTACTATGGGAAACCAGGTCATAAAAAGAAAGATGGCTATAATCAAAAGAAAAATGAAGGAGATAAACCAGATGGAGACACGGAGGCAAATGTGGTAAGCAACAAATCTAAAGAGGATGCTTTTCTTCTATCTTTAGAAAGTGTTGATGATTCATGGGTTTTGGATTTTGGTACTTTATTTCATGCTACACTTCATAGAGGTTATTTCATTGATTATGTCCAAAGGGATTTTGGGCTTGTTTGTTTGGGGGATAATGAACCTTGTGAGATTGTTTGAAAGGGAAAAATTAAGATTAAGTTCCAGAATGGGAATCATTGGCTACTACATGAGGTAAGACATGTTCTAAGGCTGATTAGGAATTTAATTTCAGTATGGCAACTTGGTGATGAGGGTTGTGTAGTTACTTTTAATGATAAAAATTGGAAGGTTTCAAAAGGCTCTCTTATAGTAGCAAAAGGTGTGAAATTAGGTACCTTATATCTTTGTATAGGTCATATTGTTCCTTCTACTTTAATTGTTTTAGAGAAAAATGAATGTTTAAGAACAATTGTTGCAATTGAGCAAGGAGAACAAATAGTTGTTGTAGATTCTGATACAGTGTTGTGGCACAACAGAGTTGGGCATATGAGTGAGAAAGGTATGAAAGTACTTCATTCAAAGAAAGTTTTACCAAGTTTGAAATGTGTTAATATGGATTTTTATGAAAGTTGTGTGTATGGAAAACAAAAGAGAGTGAATTTTGTAAAGAATGAGAAGGAAAACAAAAAGGGGAAATTAGAGCTTGTGCATATAGATGTATGGGGACTGGCTCAGGTATCTTCCCTTGGTGCTCTCATTATTATGTTACATTTATTGATGATGCAACTAGAAAAGTATGAGTTTATTTCCTTTGACAAAAATCTGATGTATTTCAAACTTTTAAGAAATGAAAATGCTTGGTTGAAAATGAGACTGGTAAGAAATTAAAATATCTTAGATCTAATAATGGTGGTGAGTATTGCAGTCATGAATTTGAAGATTATTGCTCCACTAATGGTATTTGTAGATAGAAAACTATTCCAAGGACTCCAAGGGAAAATGGAGTGGCTAAACTCATGAACAGGACTATAATGGAACATGTAAGGAGCATGAGGTTGCATGCTAGGTTTCCCTTACACATGTGAGAAGACGCTATCAATACTGGTATATATTTGATTAATAGAGGTCCCTCTACTCCTTTGGGTTGTGGTATTCCAAAGGAAGAATGGATTGGTAAGAAGGTGAGTTATTCTTTTCTCAAAACTTTCAGCTATGAAGCATTTGCTCACATAGATTCTAAAAATTGAACTAAACTGGAAGCTAAGTCAAAGAAATGTGTATTTGTTGGATATAGAATTAATGAATTTGGTTATAGGCTTTGTGATTTTGAAAATCATAAAATTTTAAGAAGCAGGGATGTCATATTTAATGAGAAAGTGTTGTACAAAGATCTGTTGCAGCAACATGAGAAGGAAGAAGATGATTATGTAGTGCTGGATGGTACTCTAAAAGCTGATATTCTAGCCATTCCTCATGATGTGCAACAATTGCAATAACAAATACCACACACACCAATGAATGTTAGACAATCAATAATGCAAATTAGACCTCTAGAAATATTCTCTCCCTCTTTGTATTCAATTTTACTTATTGATGCTGGTGAACCTAAATGTTATGATGAAGCTATGTAGGTGGATACTAAGATTTAGTGGGAGTCTACAATGAAAGATGAAATAAACTCTTTGTTGAAGAATAAGACATGGGATTTATGCAAGTTGCCTACAGGTAAAAGAGCTTTATAGAATAGGTGGCTTTATAGATTAAAAGAAGAGGATGGAGGTAAGAAAATATTTAAAGCTAGGTTAGTTGTGAAAGGATTTGCACAAAAAAAGGGCATTGATTTTGATGAGATATTTTCTTTTTTTGTTAAGAAGACTTCTATCCATACTATTTTAAGTCTTGTGGCTACTAAAGATTTTCATTTAGAGCATCTTGATGTTAAAATAGCCTTCCTTCATGGTGATTTGGATGAAGAAATATATATGGCTCATCCACAGGGTTTTAAGGTCAAAGGTAAGGAGAACTTAGTGTGCAAATTGAAGAAAAATTTATATGGCTTCAAGAAGGCACCTCGGCAATGGTATCTAAAATTTGATAGTTTTATGCATGAGCATGGATATCATAGGTGTCATTCAGATTATTGTGTTTATTTTAAGAGGTTGGATGATGATAAATACATTATTTTATGTTTATATGTTGATGATATGCTTGTAGCTAGGTCTAACATAGATCATATTAAGGGGCTAAAATTCTAGTTAGCACATGCATTTTCTATGAAGGATTAGGGGGCAGAAAAAAAAATCCTTGGTATGAAGATTTGCAAAGATAGGAAGAATAGAAAATTAACACTATCTCAAGCTGATTATGTTGAAAAGGTGTTGCAATGTTTCTCTATGGAGAATGCTAAAGCTATTAGCACACCTTTACTTGGTCATTTGAAGTTGACTAAGGAGATGTGTCCTAAGAAACAAGAAGAGGAGGATAAGATGTCTTTGCACATGTAGTGGGAGTCATTAGTAGGTATATGATTCATCCAAGAATCAAGCATTGGAATGCAATCAAGTGGATTCTCAAATATTTGAGAGGAACATCCAATAAGTGTTTACATTTTGGGGGCTCTACTACTGATTTAAAGGGCTATGTTGACTCAGACTTGGCCAAGGATATTAATACTAGGTAGAGTACTATAGGTTATGTCTTTACTATTGGCGGGATAGTCATGAGTTGGGTTTCTAGGTTACAAAAGGTTAATGCTTTATCCACTACAAAGGTAGAGTATGTTGCTGCTACAAAGGCAGCCAAGGAGATAATACGGCTTCAATTCTTCTTGGAAGAATTGGGACACCCTCAGAGGGATGATTATTTTTTTATAGATAGTCAAAGTGTCATTCATCTTGCAAATAATTCAGCCCTACATTTTAAGACCAAACACATACAGTTGTGGTACCATTTTATTCAGACAGTTTTGATGGATAGTTAAAGCTGGAGAAGATACATACAAATGGAAATCCAACAGATATGTTGACAAAGATAGTAACAAGGGAGAAGCTAAACTCCTCTTCAACTTTGTTTGGTCTTCTAAACTGAATATGAATAAAAGAACAACAAAGTCTAGTTGATCCAATGGGTGCTTCATGCAGTAGTGGTATTGCTACAAGATTAGTCTCCAAGTGGGAGATTGTTGTTTAGTGTGGAGCCTAATCAATCTCCAAGTGGGAGATTGTTAGGTTGTGGTGACTAACTAGGAAAGTACTGTACATACTTTATAAATTCTTTGGGGTTTGGGTTGACATGTGGTTGATAGGCCAACATATGGCCGACATGTTGTAACCCTAAAACAACATAAAATACTTGTATGAAAGGGCTTAGGGTTAGGTATTTTCATTATGATATGATTTAAAATTGGTTCTTGTGACGGTATTGAGCTGTAAGGGATTACGGATTGTAATCAAGTTGTTATCACTGGATTGTAATAATATCAAACTTGCTATTTTTTGGATGTAGCCTAGGGATTGGGTGAACCATGTTAAATCTTGGTGCCTTGTATTCTTTTCTATGTGATCTATTATTTTTTGTTATTGATTATATTTGCATGTAATTTTTATTTTTGTCTGTGGTTTAATCTTAACATTTTCTACTTTTATAACTTCTAATTGTCACTTCTTTTCATTCTCCCATTCTTCATTTATTTCTTCTTCTTCAAAACTGACTCCTCCAAAATCATATCTAAAATGACAAAAAAAATTATTATTTTTTAAATAATTTGGCTAGTCATTACAATTGTGATTACATTTTTTTATGACTAGTCATTACTTTCATAGCACCACTATTGGAAAACCATCACAACTATGAAAGATATTACTAATGGATCAATATCTCTTGCACAATGTAATTGTCACATGGACATTACAATTGTGACAATGTTAACATGAAGTCTTTCCCCTTCATTCTTCTAAGTTAGAATAACTTTATTTATCACAATTGTTATGGAAACCCTTGCTAGCACAATTTGTGATAGCAAAAGTCTAACACTCATCTGATGAGACCCAATTCATGGTTTTATCACTTGGTCGATGAGTGGCCATCACAATTACAATAGCCTATCATCATAATTTGGGCCCAAATATAGTAGTGAAAGTAATTTAAAAGGTTTACATATATCTCAAGAATTTACACATCGAGTCATATGTAACTAAAAATAAGTAGCTAGTAGACTTTGAGAAAATGAAAGAGAAGTTCCCAAAATACTTAAAATAATTTACTAGCCTTGCCATAAACATCCTATTCTCATTTTATACTTCCTACATTTAATAATTTAGGGGTAGCAGTAGGAGTTAGAAGTAGATGTTAGAAGAGATGAGAAATAGCTTATATTAGCCATATCTTTGGGTGGTGTGGGTTGTTCAAATTCTTCAATCTTCCTAGGTTGCTTTTGTTTATAGACATCCATTTTAGCCTCCATTTCTCTTTGATTAAGAGAATACCCCCCAAAACCTATGATCTATTAAAGACATAGTCTAACCCAAATATTTGCAATCTAAGGGAACTATACCTCTCAATTCAGAGGGTAGTGATAGGTTACATACACAAACCCATACGTTGGTAACATCCTTTTGTTTCTCCAAACATTAGATATTTTGAGGGTCAAGGTATGAAGAAAACATAGGAGGATAAAAGTTTAACCAACACTTTTATAATGTTACCATAGTGGTGCCAAAATATATTATCCTAAACTTTTAGCACCCACAACTAGATCCTCTAGTATCTATTAGACCCCATTTTGGCAATCTCAAGGTTTAAATGTCTCTTATGCTTGATCATAAAACCCTACATTTTCTCCCCTGGTTCTTATGACTCTCCCAAACTTCTTGACAAAATTTAGGTTAATTTTAGTAAGGAAAACTTGACATTTTGACTTTTCCCTAGAAAAGAGTTGAATGGATTACGTTTTCTTGGGTTTTTGAGCCTAGAACTAGTCTAGGACTCGATGGTAGAGTTCTACTCCAAGTTTTTAATTTTTAGTCATCCTTGATTTAATTTAAATCCAAAAAATAGATTGTAAAAGGAGATCTCCTTCTCTCATTTTCCATAACATAAGAAGATATATTGGTGCAACTTATCATTAAGCATTTAAGTTGTGCAATTAAGGACTTATATTAAATATTTAATAGAAATAATTCATTTCAAAATCTCCAAGTCTCCATCTCCCATCAATGCATGTTAATGAGATTAAAATTCTATGTTACTAAATTCTTTCGTGGCAACAAAGATATCCAAAAATATGCCAAATGAGCATAGCAAATGAATGTCTATAAACAAAGCCTTCAATATTGAAACTATAGAGTTTTTGCTATAAACATTGCTCATTCCCTTGAGCTATACAGATTTATATAATACAAATTGGTTAAATAATATAAATTTAAATATTATATTATTTTATTTGTAGGTATAATAAAAATGTATTTTTTATTTCATGTTTTGTGATAACTTGACTTAATTGAGAAATAAGTCATTAGAAATTGTTCAGAATAAATTAAATTCAAATAATTTTAATTTTTTATCAATAAGAAGAAATGGTTAAATATTTAAAAAGAAAATATAAAGTGTAAAGAGTTATAAAATTAAAATAGAAAAGGTAAAGTGTAAAATGTTGTTATTTAACTACAAATTTGAGAAATTTGTTTATAGATCTATTTTATTTACAATTTATTAGAGATACAATAGCTTTTTGAGTTAGTTTGAGGGTTAACTTTGTTAAAAATAAGAAATTATAAAACTTATAAAAGAAAAGTGTGTATGCCTTATAGAAATATAAAAAATATAAAAAGAAAAGTACATTAATACCTTATATTGCATTACAAAGTATATTAATAATAGATTGTTTTATAATTAATTATTCAACAAGTGAGAGAAAAAAAATGGAAATAACATAAAAATAGAGGTGGAATAATAGAGATAATCTAGAGGAAAATAGTAATGGAAATGAAAGGTAGAAATACTAATCAAAAAATGGAAAAAGGATGGAAAATTAAATTTGAAATAGAATACAACAATACAAATAGAGGTGGAAGAAGAGAGATAATCTAGAGGAAAATAAAAATGGAAATAAAAGGTAGAATGTGTGAGAAGTTTATAACATTAAGTGACTTAAGAAAATGGTTGTGTTGAGTTATGCATCTTAGATTTGTTAGAGAGACCACTATTGCAATCGGGCTTCCTCTTTTTTCCTTAAGATTGTTTGTAAGTTGTCTTGCATTTTTTAGTATCTCTTAAAGGAGATAATTGATTTAATGTAAAGGTCATTCAATGTTCTAACTCTAGACATAAATGTGAATGTTAACCCTATTAGAAATGGGGAATACTGAGAGGACGAGGGGGGCTAATACCACTGATGACGGGCCACACCACCCGTACCAACTCACAACCAAAAGAAATGCAACAAGATGGAGACAAAGAGATGAAAAAAATGCTTCATAAAGCATCATCCATTAATACTTGAAATTCATTAGAAGAGATTACATTTGAAGAGCTTACAACTCAAGAACTTCTATTTCTTGAACTTGATTACAAATGATAATAAGCCTTGCTTAAATAGGCACTTCTAACCCAAGACATTACAAACACAACCAATGTGGGATAAAAGGTAAATACAACTACCTTTAAATAAATATTAAATTCCCACCCAAATACAACTAAGCATCCAACAAATATTAAATACATGATTTAAGGAGCTTTCCACAAACTTCTAAAATGCCACCTACACACCTCAATTAATGGAATGACAACTATTTTTATTATTTTCTATTTATGCCACCCATGCACCTTGAAAATAGAAATTCCTCTTTTCTCCATTTTTCCTATTTTCAATTTTTTTTTAATTTTCTTTCTATTTTCGTCACTTTCTCTCTCCTCCACAATTTTTTTTTCCTCCTTTTTTTTTCTTTTTTTTCTAATAATTTAATTTTCCCATGCAAGATGCTCCTGCATCAGACTCCCTTGGTAGATAGAAAAGTGTGTCCCACACTTTGATGCCAAAAGAATGATATACCACCATCTTCATCTTCACCACAAGCTTCCACCTCAATAGGGACAAGAAAATCAACATGCAAATCTTCCACATTGTTTTTGCTGATGCATGATGCTCCTGCATCTGACTCCCATGGTAGGAAAATTTTTGTGAATATGGATCCACAAAATGAAGTAGCCACTGTTGACATATTTTTTTCGGCTTCCTCCAACACATAGCTGGAACAAATATCCGATGCTGAAATTTCTCCTTTGCAATGAACTCTATCCAAGTATAAATCTCATCCTCATCCAATCTTGTTGAATTAATCACACCTATAATAAATCCAGCAACACCATACCAATCTTCCTTTGCATACCATACATCACGAACAAGATCCTCATGCAAACCATCATTAATATCTTTTAAACTCATATCAAAGACAACATCCCATGATTCATAAGAATTTACCTGTTTGACATCTTCATCTTCGCTTGCCTCTTTTATGTCGTCAACAATGCACATAACGACTCCACTTGCTTGATCTCCAACTAAGGCACTATACTCTCTCTCCATTGTTTTAGTCTTCCAATCACCTTCATCTACTTTTGGCATACAAATCTAGTTATCTTCATGCTCTTCCTCTTCTCTTTCATCTTCTTCAACTTCTGGTTTGCAAATAATTTTCTCTTCATCCGCTTGCTCTTCCACTGGATCATCTTCCTTTTCCACATCCAAGGAATTATCAACATCTCTTTTCTGGTGATATGCACTTCGTTTCCGCAACTCAGCTTCTAATTCATTCACTTGCTTCTATAAATCAACTAGCAATGATTGTTGATTTCTTGATCTAAATTTCTCAAGTCAAGGAATCCTCAGAATCCATCCAATCACAAAAGTCATCTTCTTCTTTCTCTTCTCCATAATCAAGTCTTCAAAAGACAAATCTCGTCCAAAACAAGAACCTCATGCAAACTGCCTCACATTCGGTGCTTTGTCTACACAATTAAGAACTTCTTCACAAACTTCACCCAACTCAAGGTCCTGGTGCAAACTACCTCACTTTTGGTGATCTGTCCGCACGCTCAGGAACTCCCGCTCTGATACTGCTGATGACGGACCACACCACCCGTACCAACTCACAACCGAAAAAAATGCAACAAGATGGAGACAAAGAGATGAAAAAAATGCTTCATAAAGCATCATCCATTAATACTTGAAATTCATTAGAAGAGATTACATTTGAAGAGCTTACAACTCAAGAACTTCTATTTCTTGAACTTGATTACAAATGATAATAAGCCTTGCTTAAATAGGCACTTCTAACCCAAGACATTACAAACACAACCAATGTGGGATAAAAGGTAAATAAAACTACCTTTAAATAAATATTAAATTCCCACCCAAATACAACTAAGCATCCAACAAATATTAAATACATGATTTAAGGAGCTTTCCACAAACTTCTAAAATGCCACCTACACACCTTGATTAATGGAATGACAACTATTTTTATTATTTTCTATTTATGCCACCCATGCACTTTGAAAATAGAAATTCCTCTTTTCTCCATTTTGCCTATGTTCAATTTTTTTATTATTTTCTTTCTATTTTCATCACTTTCTCTCTCCTCCATAATTTATTTTTTCTCTTCTTTTTTTTTTCCCTTAATAATTTAATTTTCCCATGCAAGATGCTCCTGCATCAAATCAATATTTTACAAATTTTCATTACCAACTAGATATTATTTATTACTTTGAATCATGCACATCAAAATAAGCAAGTAGAATTGAACAATAAGTGTAACCATGCAAAAAGAGTACTCAAAAAACCATATTTTGTTAACTAGGGAAACCTTGGCGAAGGGAGAACCCTGATGGGAATGATTCCCACAAATATATATATATATATTACTTGTTAGAAGATGGACCCTGTTAGGAGTCTATAAACACATTCATTACATAAGAGTTCCTATTAGAAGACTTTGAATCCCTATTAGGAGATTCCAACCTTGTTAGGATTTGTGGTACAATGTATGCAAGAAGAGCTTACTACCCAAACATGCACTTTCAATCACAAGAAGAGCTCACTGCCCAAACAAGTAATTTATCTTTTAAGTTCCTCAAGCATAGAAGTATAGATGTTGTAACTTCTCTTAGCTGATCTTTGACCTCATCTCAATCTCATATCACAAAATTAGGTTATCAAAAGTCACTTTTGCATATGATACAGAAGTTCACATTCATAACTATTGCACATAACTTCACAATAACCTCACAAGATGTCTTTGCATAAATACCATGCCTTTTCACAAATATCTTCTAGGTTAGATAGGACCAAAACAAAATTTTCAAACTTAGAGAAAACATCTAGGATGTCATCCCTAAATGGCCAACTAATTATTTTATAAAAAAAATAATTCCTTTACCTTACATTTTATTATTTTGTACATAGTTATAGTGTTAAATCATAAATATCTCTTTTCCATACTATCTGTACTGATGTTCGAGGTTTTACACATCATCATCAACATGTATATTGTTTCCATCTAATCTCTCTCTCAAAAATTACATCATATAAAAAAGTTATACTTCACATATTGTTTTATGTTCTTGTTTGGTAAACACATAACTATATTCACTAGAACTTGAACAAGTGTCAGAGTTAGTATTCCTATGAGCAATGTTAACCACATTTTCTACTCAGTTCATTCTACATCCATGTAACCTTGCTATTCATAATATGATGTCAACAACAAGTTGCATACAAAATAGTACACTACTGTAAAATAGTTTCATACTTAGACAATTTTCTGAGTACCAAAAAGCTAAGTATCTTTATTTTTGAGGTTTTCTACACACATGTACATCATGTGTTGCCATTAATGACAAAATTTACATATCTACATATAGCCAATTTTCAAGAAACCCCTACCTTTCTGTATTCCCAATGTCAATAGTTTCTTTTTATAGTATTAGGCCTTGAGATTTGTGTATGGTTATAGCATGTGCCATTGTGAGTGGTATTTTCCTTCAACTACCGAATGACACAGGAGTTATGGGTACAAACTTGGGGTCATCTTTGTTCCAAGGGGGTCTAGTATAATTATAGATCCTTTTTGTAACATACATTGGAATATCTAGTGGTCTGGAACTAAGACTATAAACTATATCAAATACCTCACCAAGAGATCCATTTACAAGACCTGCTTGTGTCAATATGTTTTTCATGAGTATGATGTGTTGGCCTTTACAAAGTAGCACTTGTTTTTCAAGTTTTTCATCACCAATTGTATTTTCCATTTTTTTCTTGGTATTTTCTATAATACTTATTGCAATAGGACATTTCAACAATTTCAACATTCATTTGTTGTGTAGACTAACCAAATCATTGGTATAAAATAGGTGCATTGAGTAGTCAAATTATTCCCTTTCGGATGATGTTACTTGTTTTTCTATTTGGATCATAAAAAATTATCAGTATTTTTCCCCTGGTTCTAAATTTTGAATGTTCAATAATATTTTATAGAATTATGACTAGGTTGTACTTTCACCTTGTTGTTGTAACATTGTTTCTAAACTAACAATTGTTGTGAACTACTTCCATAGAAACCTAGTGCTAGAGTGTGTTGTATAGATAGGCTTGTCCATCACACATGGTAATTGTACAAGGTCTCCAACTAATATTATGGATATTCCTCCAAAGCATAGGTGTTCATTATAGGGAAATTCTTGTCACAATTGACTATCTATTTTTAATAGTAATTTTTCCCCTATGAAGTTCATTTCATCAATAATAATTTATCTTATGGCCTTTAATGTTTCATGGAATGTTGACAAAGCCTACCCTTGCAATCGATGCATTTCTAATAGGAATCTTCAACACTAAATGTATTGTCAACACATGTATGTTTAATGCAACAACTCTTGTAGGAGCTAATGTGAGTAGTTGGCTCCGTTGTTTTGGTGTCTCACTATTGAGTGCATTTCTTATATAGGTAATCAAGTAGGATTTTCTTATACTAGTTGTCCCTTGAATGATCATATGAAGTGGTTTTGAACTTTAGCAATTATTTCTAAAGTAATTTCTTACTTTGCTAACAATGTATAGCTTGGGATGTCAAAGTTAGATAGCATGCTTTCCTCTTGCTAATTTGTTTTCTTTACATTTATGAATGGTGTTGCAATTACATGTAAAATTTTTGATATTGCAACCAAATCCCATAATTTTTTTGTGATCAAATGCATGTCTACTAAGTATATCAAGTTCACATAGGCTGATACTACTTGACGGCCCTATTTGTGAAAAAAAACACCATTCATTTAGCTATATTGTTTAGTCCATGTTGGTAACACTGTCACTATCATCTTCTTCTAAGGTTTCTCCCTTTTTAGTAATTCAATTGACATGCCATATTGAATATCTTGTTTCATTTATCTTCTTCTAGTTTGTAATAATTTGATCCTTTATAAGCCCTATTTTGATCTCTATATCAATAAATGTTTATATAAGAGTAGTTCACTCCAACAAAATATTTCAAATTTCTCTAACTCCTCATCTAGGATGCTATAGAAATTTGGGTATACATTGACTATAGCTTTTATTTGTCTCTCTTTATACTTTCTTTTTTTATGATTCATAGAATAGGTGTTTTATCTTGCAGCTTCTATAAGTGTTAGTGTTTTGAGCTTTGGGGGTCATTCAATGTAGTTATGCATGTACGTAAACTATACTTGGCCTTCACCCTTTCTCTTTCTTATTTATTGGAACACTTTTCATCCAAAATGTAAGGATGTGAAAGGATGACTACATATCACAAGTGGTAATTTTTGGATCATGTAACATGTTTCTTGTTCCCCTATATCATGCTCTAAAAACAATATATGTTATGAACTTTTGATATGCAGTGAGGGATGGCATGTCTTCTTGTTGTGTTGTTGATATTCTTCTTAGCATATTTGTACAAGAATCAGATCCTTTCTCTTCTTTTGATGCACATTTGATAATGTAAATGAGAATGAGGGATCATGAGATAACTAGCTCACAATCTATATTTTCTCTCCATATCTTTAAAATATCTTTGTTTTGTATGTTTAACCTATCATATTTTTGTGTAGGTTCATAATTTTTAATCCCATCACTATCACATGATAGGGTAGAGATATTTTGTTCTATACATGGATCTTTGTACCAACACTTGATTTTTTTACCATTCTTCAACAAACATGTTCCCTTTTTACATTTTGTGTGTCTCTAGACATGATTAATAATTTCTTCATAGTCATATACATGATCTATAGTGAATATCTCATCTATGTTAAGGAAGAATGGATCATCTAGCAAAGCCCAAAATATTGTGTTGCTTCTATGAGATGCATCTGAAGGGTTCCAAGTGCATACATAAATGTCAAAAGAATTGCATACTTTTTATTCTCTGCATCATTTTTCCATATTTGGTGCATTTTTTAGCCAAATAAATTGATGTATATGTTCATTCCCTCCATGTTTCCATTCACATCTATACAATTAATCCTTTGGACCAAGAAGTTTTCTGATCACCTCTTCATGGAATATTGTGAATCAGTTATGCAAGTACAAGAATGTGGTCTGATGATTGTTTATTATGTTTTCCAAGCATTGTTTGCTTGACCACATTTTGATAGGTGTGTCATGTGCAAATAAACATTGTAGAAATGGCTGCTTTGTGTCGGTTGCACTTAATGTGAGAAATAATGTCGGTGCTCCTAGTTGATTGATCATGTTTGTTAATTCTAATTGATACTTTTTCCAATATGGTCTTGTGCCTTAGATTGAATATCCAAGGTGCATGAGTTCCTCTACAAGTTGTGAGTCTATTAGGTTTTCTAGATGATTGTGGAGACTTTTGATGGTGACCGATATCTTCTCTTCAATGTTTCTCTTCATGAACACTACTATAAGGACTTGTATACAATGTTGTAACATAAGAATGTAGATAAAATATCAAAACCAAGGTTGTCTTCAAAACCTATTGTCATGAAACCTCATCAAGTGTAATACATACTCATGGAATTGTACCTCTTGTAGTCATGGTTGCATGTGTTGAAAAAAACCTATTGGGAAGAGGGTAGGAAAATCCATATCCAATAGCCCCTCGATGTTGTAGTCATTTATTGGAGAAGATTCTATTTTAGGCCAATTGATGACATCATTGATATTTTCCTAGATTTTTGATGTTTTCTTGATAATTTATAGCTCACGACATTTATTTGGAAATTCAGACATGAATGATGATGTGCATGGAACACTATTTGAATAGTTACATCTCCATGAATTTCCATCTTGTTAGCTGGTATAACCATCTCTTCCTCTATTTCAATGTATGAAACCTACTCAAAATATCTATTCTTATTTCTAGGATTTTGGGTAAGCATTCAACATCTATGGTGACATCTCTATAATATGGTTCATGTCTAAATTTGTATTTTAGTGTATCTATAACATGAATTCTACTCATGTAACTATCATAATAATATCCTTTTGTATGCACTCTTTGAACAATGAGCACATATAATTCTTGTATTCTTCATGGAAGCACTTTTGCCAAAAAAAATTATGTATTCAAGAAAAGGAAATCTTCTTCAAATTTATTCTAGTTTCTCTCCCTTTTATGGTCAATTAGAGGTATTTTCATTCAAGTAAAAAGGCCCATACATTCATTCTTATTTCTATCTCCTTCTTCATGTGGTTATAAAGAATATCTACATTTTAAATTAGGGATTGAAAATCATAGATGCATACAATTATGAAGGCTTCTTGATTCTACATTTCATTCCAAGGTTAGCTATTTCTATCACAGTCAATCATCTTCATGAATTCGAGTGATTATTACAATTGTTCAAGAGGATTACATGCAAGGTTAATCAACAAGTTACCTTTTTCATTTCTATCTTTTATCCTATTTCAAATTAATTTCAAGGTTAAATCCTAAATAGGGGTTTGACCAAGGAAATTCCCTTTCCACAATCTTCTTCTTTCCCATTTTTAACTTGTGTAGGAATATCTTGAGGAATTTTAGAATCATATCTAAGAAGTAGAGGTACAATCACATGATCCAGTAAAGTTTCATTAGATTTGGTACTATCAAGAATAATTCAACTTCTTAAATTTTTTCTTGGAATTTTTTGGATGAAAAATATAGAGGAAAAAGTTAAAAATATCAGGTTCTTAGATCCAAAGTTACACTTAATTCCCACATTGCAATAATAGAGAAATTCATATCCAAAAAACCTTTTTTTATCTTGTTTTCAAAGTACATTCATTCTCTCTTCTTTTCCCTTTCACTTAATTTTGCAGATAAATCTTTCTATCATATCATTTATTATATCACATACATCATCCTTCTAGAAGAATAAAAATAGCCCCTTGAAATAGATCTTACATATAAGCCTTCATAAATTCATTTAAGGGTGTGTTTTCATTCTAATGTATATTGTAATAGGAGCTCGGTAAGTGATCTAACTCTTAACAATGCTTACCCATTTACTCTCTACATGAAAAAAAAACTAATTTTTTTTATTGTGTCATTGTAATTTTTTTTATTAATCATAGTGTTGATGCTCCAAAATTCAAGGGAGTACATGAATCACCTTGACAATGGTTAAATATGATTATTATCATAGATATAGTTTTTAAATACTAATATATTTCAATAGGGGGAGTGATTTGATATTATAAAAATCACATAAAATGATGCCTTTTGGATATTGATATCAAAGAGGGATAACAACATTAAAAATTTGAAGTAAAGTAAAAGGAGGAGATTTTAGGTGTGATTGGAAAGTAAGGAATATTTTTTTGGTATTGATGTCAACTAGGTCAAGTGCATAATCGAGTTAAGTACATTGTCAAATAGATAGTTAGCTTCTAATTAGAATAATAAGCACATTTACAATAACATTAGCATGTGTTGGTTAGATTACATCAAATATTGGAGACAAAAAAGATTATATGGAAATGATTCTTTAGGTGATTCCATTCAAATATTTATACAAGAAAAATGACATATAAGTTAGTACATATGTGTGCATGAGAGTCATAAAAAACATATATTTTTCAATGTGGTATTTCGAGTTGATGGGTACAATATGGTATGATCTTATATGTTCATTTAGGTTAGGTTCATGAAAAATAGGTGGTTTTCACTTGAATGATCTTCAATGGAGAAACATGTTAAAGCATTGGATTTGTGCATATTTGTTGAAGCTATGTATTCTTTGAAATAAGGTTGATGCTTGTCAATATGGGTCGAATGATTTACTATAATGTTTTTTTGAAGAACTAATGAAACATAATTAGTTGGACTTCAAAATTAGGATCTTCCAATACAATTATTTTCTTCATGTCACAAGGGAAATAGGAATTTATACAAAATTGTATAGTTCATGGCATCAGTGTGACATGAACCTATAATAATCTATTGATGGGAATAGGACAAAAGGAAATTTATTGTTCAAATTTATAATGCACAATAGTTTTTATTAAAGATAATTTTTTCATTAAGGAATACAAAAGGTTTTATTTAATCTTTATGATAAATAGACCTCTTCCATTAAATTAAAACTTTAAAGATACATATCCACAAAAAAGGGGTCAGGGGATATAGGATCACCCTGCAAGTTCATGTGGCCCAAGGCCAAAGATCAACTATTCATCAAAAAAGATATATAAATAGAAATATAAAACTTCAGGCTAGAAGAGAAGTTCAAACCAAAGGAGGGTCTTTGACATTAGAACCCCAAAAATACTTGGGTTTGTTGGTTGGTTTAGGGGGAGCCCAACCATCAGCAACAATAGCATCTTTATCCATGTCTTTATGTTCCTCAACATTGGGAGGAGAAATGGCTAAATATAACTAGGGGAAAGCCTAGTTGGGGTCATGATGAGTGAATAACCAACCCACATTAGTAGCATTAGGGGGAGCCATGAAGGACAAACCCAAGCCTAACCTTTATGTAGGCAAGGCCAAGTGACAATAGCCATGAGAGCCACCATTGGGAGAGCAACAATAAGGCTATGACCAAGGGGTCTATGAGAAACAAGAAAAACTACTCTAGCCTCTCTAATGATCATAGGAGGAGTATGGTCAATAGATAAAGCATTTGGAGGCACTCAATCAACTATACAAGGGGCATTTCCCAAGTGAGCAAGTAGCTCTTATAGGTAAGCCACTTCCAAGCTAACTTTTTTAGTTTGTACTTGAATTTCCATCATGACATTATTACATATACATGCTTTAGAGTTCATTACAACATAAATATCAAGAAAGATGTGAGAGAATAAAAATAGCATTGTGATCTTTCCATATTGTGAATAATATCTCAATTTTGAAAGCATGCCAAATCTAGGAATATCTAAAAGGGAGTTTGGGAGCATTACCTAGAACCACCATATGCCAAGTGAAGACCTTAGGATAAAATGATCTAAAGAAATCAATAATCTAGAGCCAATAATTTTGAACTCTTTTGTAAAACCAAAAGATTTACAGAAACTTTTCAGTTTGGCCACAAAAAGGACATCTAGGATTAGGAACTCCCAGATGCTAGAGTTGAGGACCCAAAGGCAAGCCCTAGAAGAGGAGACACTAGGTAAAGTGAGAAATATTTGGCTTAGTGATAGTATGCCAGAGAGTGGAAAATCTAAGACTCTAAGTCTTATGCAAAGAATACAAATGCCAATGCTTATCGAGGGTATCAACCATCAGAAGATGGGGCACTAGCCATTGATACCCCAACCTAGGGTTGTAATTGGCCATTGGAGTGGTAGGGTACCACTTCCAATCTTTCCACCAAGGGCAAGATGAGTGAATTCCAAACTTGTGTAACAAATTGGGAGGAACTATAGAAACAAGAAGATCATTTGTCTATCAATCTAGACAGATAAGCCTAAACTACACTTGCAAATCCTCCCATGAGTGAAGGCTCATTGTAACCATGGAGAATAAATATTTCAATGTTTCGATACCCTTATAAAATAAATTCAAAGCACTAGCTCCTGTAAACTTGGCTAAAGGGACCCCTTGAGTGGCAAACAAGGGTGACCATCAAAGGTTTTGTTGATTCATCAAGAGCCAATCTCTAAATCCATTACCAACCCAGTGAAGCCAAGGTTTAATGGCTTACCAAGATTTCCAAATGCTCTTAGCAACAAAAGTGCCCTAAATCTGAACAAGTTTAGAAGCCGCAAGAAGGGTTTGAAAACCAATCCCCTTTCCAGGCCAATCGGTTGATTGGAAAGCCTGAAGAAATGCAATGACGTAACAATATTTTCCAAGCCTCATCTCTAGTGAGAGCTTGTATGACCCATTTTTCATAGAGGGCTATCCGCTACTTGCAGTGGAAATCAAGCAAAGATCACTAGAATCCTTGGGTGAAAAATAGAAGTCCCAAGCCACTCCATGAAATCCATGATACACAACATCAGAGGCTAAAAGAAAGTCCCTAGGAAGATGTTAAAGCTTAAGGTATAAGGCTTTGGAGGGAGCCAAATAAGAAGAATAATAGACATGAGTAGCAACAAGCACTTTGGAGCATATTTGAAACTTTCCTACAAGTTAAAGGGGCTTAGTGATCCAATATTCTAGCTTCTTCTCAATTCGAACAAGCACAACGTTCCACAACTCCATAGGAGATGCTTGAAAGGAAAAGGGAATGCCCAAAAATTTTAAAAATTCACAATGTTGGACTCATTTCCATCCATATTACTACAACTAGTGAGGGCTTGGAAAAAAAGATTTTTGGTAGCAAAGGGTTTTGTGCCATTATATAGCCAACCCTAAAGCAAGACAAAAAGTATCTAAAAACTGCAATGCATTGGCAATATTGTCCTCATCCCTAATCAACATGAGGTAAGAATCATCTACAAAATGGCCATTAACTAGCTAAGTTGTTGACTCTGGTAAAGAAATACCATGAACCAAACCTCATGAGATGGCATTGGCTAGTAGATAACCAAAGCCCTCAATTGCCAAAATATAGAGAGAAGGCAGAAGAGGACAACCTTGGTGGATAGATCTAAAGAGCCTAAAAGCTTCAAATTGATGACCAATAATGGTGATGCAAGCAGAGACATCCCCAAATAGCATGTACATTAATTGACAAAAAAAATGGTCAAAACCTAGACCTTGAAGCATAGCAAGAATAAAGGGCTATTCAATATAGTCATATACTTTGGTGAAATCAATCTTTAGGGAAAGGCCCTACCATTTGGATTTACTGGCCCATTCCATTCCTTCTCAAATATAAATGTTTTCCAAGATATAGTGCGACTTGATAAAAATAGTTTGTTCAAGTTGAACAATCTAAGGGAGCAAATGTCAATTTTTAAGAGAGAAGGCTTTAGCAATGATCTTGTAGGAGATATTCAACAAAGTGATGGGCCTCCAATTGCAAATTTATTTAGGATCTCTAGCTTCAAGTATGAATTTAATATTCCCTTTGTTGATGATATTTTCCAATGAGTTAGAATTGTAAGCTTCGAGATAAACCTGAAGCAAATCAGGGCCAATATCATAAAAAAGCATTTTGTAGAACTCACAAGGGAGGCCATTATAGCTAGAGGCTTTGTCATCAGCCATGGATAAGATAGCTTCCTTTAAGTCTTCAATAATATCAAGATAGGCTTGTAGCACTTGATCACATGTAATAGAGGGCACTTGGGCTATAAAAGCTTGCTCATAATGATGCACAAAAGCCTAGAGAATATTTAGTAGTTCAGTGAAAACTTGTTGATCTTCTAAGAGGCATTTAATACCAACTGCAAAATAATGAGCCCTCAAAGCACTAAAAAATTCCTTGGGAGCCTGATTGCCAACCTCCAAACAATGGAGATGGGCTTTGATCTAAGCTCCTCTAGCAGCATAACTATCTACAACCTGCTTCTAGTGCCAAAGGTTGGCAAGCCCAACCTAGAGATCTATATCAAATGAATTCATGGCAAGAGCCTTAGAGGCCATATGCAAATCAAGAGTAGTGGCTTCATAAGATCTCCTATAGTACATAGCTAGTTGTTTTCCATAAATGTGAAGAAATCTTGTAGTAGGAAGGATAGCATCATTCCACCATTTAATCCATCCAAGGTAATTGTAGGGTTTAGGATCAAGATTCCAGACACATAGGTTGAGAGAAACAATTGGCAGATGGGATAGCAAAGAAGCATTGAGATAGAATTGGGTTTTATTCAAGTGAGGCTAAGCTATCTACCAGGTGATGGAAAAGAGGATGGGGGAGTGGTCTGACAACATCACATTAGGTAGAGGAGTGACATGCAAGGCATACTTTTAAGAAAAGGAAAAAAAGGACTATGTAGAAATCATAGCCCTGTCAAGTCTTTTAAAAAATCTATCAAATCTAGCTCAAAAATTGGACCAAGTGTGTAAAATCCCATCATAGTAGTAGTGAGAAACATTAGGATCAAAATGCCCTAATTTTTTTTGCTTGTAAAACTAGGCCTCTTGTTCACCATCTACACATCTAAAGGGTAGAAAGCCTTCCTTGTCAAATGCCAAGTCAACCATATTGAAGTCCCCAGAAAAAATCCATGTCACAAGTGGTAAATGATCTACCAACCAATGCCACAGGTCTAAATGTTCAACAAGATCATTGGGAGTATAAATGTTAATAATACCAAAAGAATGATTCTATAAAGATAGCAAAATCCAAACCACCCTTTGCAAAGGGTTAGAACCATGCAAAACAATAGAGGAAATTAAATAAGGGGAAAGAAGAGTAATAAAACCACCTTGACTAGCTTCATGTTGAGAAGAAAAAATAGCACTATCTGACCAAATAACATAAAAAGCTGAGGTAAGGAGAAACCTATAAACTTTAACTTCCTAGAGGCAAAGCACATCAATATCAAACCAATGGTGGGTATCATGCACAAAATATTTCCTAGGTATGTTAGCCCTCGCACATTCCATGACATGCAATTCATGGTAACCCAACTTACATGTCATCCTTGTCCCAAACAAAGGAGGAACTATTGTGCAAAAAGGAGGGAGGCTCAAAAGAGGGGTTAATAATAGTAATGACCCTTCGATGCTACTCCCCATTGTAAAAAAACTCATCACAGCCATTTGGGTTGTGAGACTAGCATAGCTTTTTCTAGGAAATCATTGATGTTGCTTATGGTGCTTGAGTCCAAAGAGGGCTTAGATCTGGGGTATGAACATCCACTTTCCCTTGGCCTCTAGGGTTTGAAACAAGAGTTGGAGGGAGTAGTGGAACTAGGGATTCTATGGGTATATGGCTTGAGCTAGATTTACCATGATCAACAGGCACAGAGTTTGCCTTGGCTGTAGCTGAACCCTTCCCTTTTTTAACCATTGTAGTCGATTCATCTTTCTTGGTGGCCTAAGTAGGCTTGGTTTCCAAATCAAAGGGATGATTATGGTCCAACAAGGAACAATCCCTAATCATATGCTTAGCTAATTGGCATTGGTAGTAGGTATTCAAAAGGTTAAGGTAAAGCACCTTCTGAGTAAGGGTGGTACCACCTATCTATATATCCACTATATCTTTGAGGTCCCTAGATATGTTGACCTTGACAAAAACCCTATGTTGGGGATAAGTGTTGAAAAACTTGTCTAGTTTAAGGAAAATAACCTTGCCAAGAGTTTGCACAATAGCAAGTAAAAAGGACCACCAAGGAATGGATAGCCCAGTTAACTCCACCCAAATGGGTATCTTAAAATTTTTATCATCAAAAATAGAAAAATCTTGTGACCAACATTGGAAAACCAAGAGGGAGGACCTTATAGTCCAAACGACATCATTAAAAAAATGTTCAGCTTGGCCTATATTGCCAAAGTGAAAAAGAAAAATGTCTTTGGTAAGGCTTTGAATGCCTTCAAGTAAAATACCCTGAGGTGTCCAAACCTTGGCAACCCATTCCTCTAGTGTGATTTTAGAAGTATGACCCACAAAATACCTAATAAGGGTTTTTTGTTCTAACCAGGTGCGTGCACTATCAAACTCCTTGGCATTCAAAATAATATTAGGAGAGGAATTACCTTGTGGAACACTTTGGGAAAAAACTTGCATGGGCATTTGGTTGGTGGAGAAATTATCTCTAGTAGCAGCACCAGCTCCAGCACCAACATCAATTGCTAGGCCAAAGAATGTTGAACTCATTATAAATAAAAATATTCCTATAGAAATGCAATATGACAAATAGTGGAAACTAGCAAGGATTCAAATGGAGGTTGTACAAACCTTAGCATGAGTCATTTTGAATATATTGATGCCTAAAGATTGTATTTACTTTCTAATAGATGTGAAAGTAATATTTTGATTTTTTATATTTTTAAATAAATACTAATGGTTAGTTAGTAAAGAAAAACTTACTTTTCCAACTACCCTATTTTGGTTATAATGTTTCTGGTTTTAGAGAATGTTGAGAAGAAAGAAATAATGATTCATTTTTTTGAATAAAATATGAGGATGGAAGAGATAATTAGAGAAATGATGATGAGTGTATGATGTAGAGATTTTAATAAAGAAAATTTGCACAAATATATTATCATGGATTGAAAATAGAACTATAAAGAAAACTTAGAATTGGTGGTCTGTAAAAGTATTAAATGGTACAAGGAGGAAGAAGCATGAGAACTATTATAAAGTATTATTATATATAGAAGATATATGTAGTATATTTTTATAACATATATGAACTTTATTAAAGGAGAGTTTCAGAGAAAGCAAGGACAATATAAAAATTTGTTTCCATTGGTACATGTTATTGGTAAAGTTTATATTGTAAAGATTAGGTTGGCTTACTTAAAATATGTTTATTTTCTAGATATGTTATTATATAAAAATGATAAATATTATTTGTAACATGAGAGTATAGTTCTTAAAATACTAAGTGTGTATGTAAATGACATTAAAATGGATATCATGTTGAATGAGGATTTAATTGTAATTAATGGATTGATTATAACAATGATTGGGTTTTTTTAAATAAGGTAGGCATTGCAAATTTTTACTTTTGAATTGATTGCATAAGTTGTCCTAAATAGATTAGAGTATTGAGGTGAAAGTTAATTTAAAGGATAAATTGTCAAAATGAAGGGTTATAAAAAAATATATATATTTATGATAGATTCTATGTTTCATATGGAAACAAAGCAACCCTCTAGTTGATTCTTGTTTTGTGTTATGTAAGGATTTGGTTCTCCTTGGAAAGGGTGCTTCTAGAATTTTTAATGGGTAGGTTCTCCTAGAGTTGGTGCTCTAAATGTAAGGGGTTATTTCTCTTAGAATTGGTGCTGTAAATGTTTGGTTAGTGAGACTTTACAATATTGTCTTTCATAGTCAAGTTTTACCCTTTAGGGGATTTACACTCAAGTACTTTTGTAATGTGTCTAGATTATGTGCCTCATATATATTTTTTTAATGAGATTGAATCTTAATGTTTACATGTGTTAATGATTTTTATTATACATTGGATTTACAATGCTAAAGCTTTATGTTAATGAACTAAAATTTTGTTGATCAATGATTTACCCCCATCATCCTCCACACTTAGTGATCTCGATATTCAAAAAGTCAAGATGGTCATATAATGACACTATTGTTTTAGGCATCAAAGTTATAATATTAACTAGAGCATTATGATTAAGAATATCATCCTCTTATTTATACAAACTCAAAATAGATTGATTGATAAGTAAATAACCTATTACATGTTTTCATTAGGGAGTTTTAAATGGGAGAAAAAGGGTAATATATTACCTATATTGGTGTAGTAAGGGGTGGTGGAGTGTGTGTTAAGAGGATTTATTGAGGACAAAGTTTGTGTGAGCTATTTTGAGGAACAAGAAAAAACAAGATGGTTCCCAAAAGGATTCAAAATCCACTCTTCACTTGTATACAAATCTCCTTCAAAAACCCTTAGTTTCGAGAAAAGGCCCAACACCAAATTACCCCCAATGTTCTTATAATATTAAACAACACTACAAGATAATAAATCACCATCAAAAATTATATTTTTAGCTCCTAATAGGGTAAGCCTATTTTTTGCGATGAAGATTGGGTGTCATACTATCATTTTTTATCCCCCTCTATCCATGTGTTTCAATTTATAAAAAATTGTTGTGTTGTGTGTGACAATGTTGTGGATGTTAGATGTTATTTACTTTTACATTGCATCGGTTATATATTTTATATTTTAGAAGTTGATATTGAGGTTTATTAGAGTAGTAGTTGAATTAGTAGGCTACCTATTTGTATTGATTCATCTCTTCCCCTCTTAGTATTTTTAAACACCAACAATTGATATTAAAGATTTTATTCTCTAGCTAAGAAGCTTAACTTCTTGAGTAAAATATCTATAAAATACATGGAGAGATACAAATATGAGAAAAAAATTGAAGATGCAAGTATGGTGATCAAGGAACTAATGGACAAATTGATGATTTATCTTGAAGAAAGGAAGGAACTAAGTCAAAAATTGTGTGAAAGTATGGAGTACATTGAGAAGTTGTTAGAAGATAGTGATTCTAAATAATTTAAAGAGGAAATTAGAGATTTGATGAATGAGAATGAGAAATTGAAAAAAGGATGTTGAAACTTTAAGAAAGGAACTTGAAAGTAAGGTTAATAATGTGAGTGAAAATGTTGAAGTTAAAATATATGCTGATGATGAAATAAAATATATTGAAGATGCCAAGAATGTTATAAAGAATTCACTAAAAGAAAAAGAAGATTTTTTTAGTAAAGGAAGATAAAAGACAACATTACTACAAAGGCACATGTAGGATATTGTTGCAGAGAATCTAAAAGTGATAAATGAGAATTAAAGATTAAGGGAATCAAATGAGAAACTAAAGAAAGAATTAAAGATTAAGGAACCAAATGAGAGATGAAAGAATCTTTATGAGAAGTAACAAAGTCTTATTGAAAAACTAAATAATGAGGTGAAGTAAAACTACATAACTAGTCTTGAATAAACCACACAAAGCACATTTGAAGTTAGAGAATCGTCCAAACCTAAGTCACAAATAGATATAAAATTACATTCAAGAATTATTGGTAAGAATCCTAATCAACCTATATGTTCAATTGTGGAAAGTTTTTTTATAATTAAAATATTTGTAAGAGTCAATTAACAATCACTAGGCCCAATATATTTAATGGATATTTCTATAATTGTGAGAAGTATGGTAATTTTAAATATGAATATAGATAAATTATTAGTAGTAGATTAAGTGGGGGTAGTTTTGATTCTTAATATTATGCTTGCAATACATATGGTCATAAATTTGAAGATTGTGGGTCTAAAGCAAATATTTCTTGGCAACCAGTCAAGCTAGTGAACATCTATAGAATGGATTGATAGTTCAATGTCGGATGCTCAATGTATGGAAACTATCGACATTTTTCTATGAAGTAGGATGGCAACATGGAGAGGAAATGTTGGACCCTAGAAGGCAATAGGTATGATAGGTTTTCACTACCATAAGATTGGTCATCTTCCTAGAGTCTACATATTTGGAAATTCATCATTCAACTAGTCAGATGATACAAAAGGTAACAAGCTTTTCGATATTTACAAAGTCCAGAATGAAATGGAGAAGATGTGGATTAAGAAATAATTAAATAAAGAATAAGAGAATCCATTAGAGATCAAGCCATCATCCTCTCGTATGGTGGATTTGTTATCAAATTAAGTCAATATTTGGCTTGGGGGGCACAATTCATTGATTGATCCCATAAATGTATGAGTGGTCATAGAAATCTATATATTAAGATGTAATTTGGAATTTTAGATAAAGTGAGTTAAATTTACAAAGTCATATGTGATTCTAGGTTTACATGAATAAATATTAATGCTTTAAGCGATCATGTAAAAAGGTGTAATAGTTAAACAATATTAACCGATGAAAAAGTTGTTAGAAAGTAAAGTCCGCCAAGATAACTCAGGGGGTGAATTAGGTATGCAATCAAAAAAAATTCAATATCCTATTTTATTCTGATACATGTAAACACTGGATTCAACTATTGGAAACTTACAATTAGAACAATTATTGTCTTGTTATTGATGTCAAATCTACTGATTAGACATGTTGCTATCTGATCTAAATGTCATATCTATTTTGATTGATGAAGAGGATTTAAGAGATTTCTCATAACAAAAGAACCTAGAAGAAAGTTTGGGTTATGAAAAGGAAGTTACAATGGATAATTGATTAGTTAGAGTTTGATAAGACAAAAATATTATTTATATCATTGATGTAACCTTCTTAATTGAGAAATAGAGTAAAAGACTAAGGATTTCCAAGTGATGTTAGTGTCAACTAAGCCATAGCAAGTTCTAAGTAAGTTTAGTATTAACTAAGCATCAATATCAACATAGAAATCTAGTTGATGCCAAGCCAAGAGTTCTATAATGACTAAGTGATTAAGTGATTATCCCATGTTGAAACTTAGTGATTGTTGAGTAATAGTATTTTCAATGTGTTTGAGGAATCATGATTTCTAGCCAAAGTTAATTTCTTGGGATATGGAAACCATATTGAAGATAAGATTCATGACTTGGATCATTAAATTCAAGTTGAGATTAGGTATGATCAAATTTGATATAAGAGAAGTTTCTAGAAGATGAAGAATGTGGATAGATACAATCAACCTAATGAAATAGATCATAAAACCTAAGATCTACAATGATCATTAAATGGAAAAAGATCACTATTACATATATAAGGGGGCATAGACTCAATGAGAAAGTGTGTGAGAACAAAGAAAAATGAATACTTGCACAAATTTTACTTAAATTGATAAGTTAATCTGAGCAGAGGGCTTAAGTTTGATATGAAGAGGGATGACTACTTGAAGGGTTGCCTAGTGAGTTAAGAAACAGAGTTGAAAATGGGACTTATCATCGAATCAATACATGAGCCAAATGGAAGTCTAAACCTACAAAAGTGAGTTGTGAATCATAAAGATCAAAAACCTACTATTTTCTATCTAATTATTATAAATAGTTTGTATTGAAATCCTTTTAATCAAAGGTTGACCTAACAGTCATTGAAGGACTTAACAGTCTATATAAATCCTTTAGAAAGGTAACATTATAAATGGAATTATCAAATTCCTTTGACAAGGCCACTCCTAATAGGGTGATTAAATCCTCTAACTAGGTCACATTTAATAGTGTGTATTGTAACCTTCAAATAGGATTGGCTCCTAACAGAGCTCGCTTTGAAAGAGTGAAAAAGTGGTGACAATTTGTTGGTGGTTTTTCTCAAATTGAGTTTCCATGTAAAATTGTAGTGTTAAACTTGTGTTGAATTTTTTATGATGTTTTGCATTTACATGTTTACATTCAGAAAAGTCTATTATAATAGGATAGTAAACTACTAGCCATTTTGTTTATCAATATTCAGTAGAGACCAAGCTATAGTAGGATAAGAAGAACAATGAATTTGATTGTTAAAATGTTACTTATGGAGCTTGAGTAACTAATTCCCCCCCCCCCCCCCCATTCTTAATTATTCTAAACATTCTAACAATCGGTATCAGGGCATTAATTCTTATAGAGAGAAGTTTGAAGGTACTCAAAGTGCATGACTCACAAAAGAGAGGTACTAAATCTAAACAAGGAGAAATTTCCTGCATGGAAAACTTTGATGAGGCCGCATATATCAAGTTTTAGTGATGATGCTATAAACTTTATGGATAATGAGTATGTAAAAATAATGACTACTCCTCTAAAAATTGAACAACTATAGTAAAAACAAGAACACAATTATGTTGTATTGGCCATTACGTCATCCTTGAGTGATGCCAAGTTTGATGATATAAAAGAATGTGATAGTGCAATGAGTGATGAAGTTATATTCCTAAGATATTCCACTAAGAGTAAAGCTTATAAGTTTTGAAACTCTAACACTAACAAAGTTGTGGAAATTCCAAATATGAAAGTTGATGAATTTATAGAAAGAAATAATATTGTATGTAAGGAAGAACCTAAATATTACATCTCATTCATCTATGTGGATGATGATTTTTGAAGCACTCCTACTGAATAAGAAAATAAAGATGCAATTTTTAGAAATAGTTAATACAAAGAGGGCAGGGGGTGGGGTGAATCAGTATTTTCAATCTTTTTGCCCACAACTTGATATTATTAATTACTTTACCAAATGCATAAGAAAGTAAACCAATAATGTTGAATAGTATAAATAACTATACACAAAGAGATATCATAACGCCATTTTTTTTAACTAGGGAAATCATGGCCAAGGGAAAACCCTAGTGGGAATAAAACCAACTAGATGATTCACTATATAAAGAATTCAATTAAGGATATTGACCCTATTAGGAGTCTATGAAGAATGTATGGTGTCTTGAGTCTTTGTTAGGAGGCTAGGCCTTGTTAGAAGCCTCAACCCTATTAAGAGTTGCTTCAACCCTATTAGGATTTGGTGGATCATATACAAATGTGTACAAGAAGAGCCGACTGCCCTAACATGCAACTATACAATAAGATCTTCAGGAAATAAGTATGCATACAATTCTGAGATACTTGTTGTACTTTGCAATTCTTCTAATTAACAATTCTTCATACAAGAGTGACTGCACACATATCAATCTACATTATATCTAACATAATAATGCTCCACATCATATGTCATAATATGACATTCACTTGTTACTCTCATTTCACAAGATCATATCAAGTTCACAATCACTGATTATATCTTTCACACTTATTTTCTTCATGTACATCATCTATTTGAACTTCACAAATGAAGTTCTTTACTTATACCAACATATTGATAAATTCTTCCTTAGTCAGCTCATAAAGAAATAATAAACCAAGTTGTTTAACATAATTTTATGGCATGCTCTATTATGCACTATGTCATCACTACATTACTAATCCCTCTATAACTCATACTCAGTTTATTGTATGGACTTGTGCAATGGTATAAGTCATCAGTATGATGTCTTGCATCTTTGGTTAATAGTGTAAGAGAATATTCCAAGGGAATATTTTGTTATCACAAAAACTATTATGAAGTTGTAACATTGTCTGACAATTAAACAATTTTCTTTATAAATGAGCAAGAATAATCTACAAAAAAAATATGTTGCCATAAATGACAACCATAACTTACCTTATTTGATTGATTGGACATATTTCCAACAATCTCCCCCTTTGGCATTGATGGAAACATTTTGGGAAAATTGGCTAAGTTCTAAACATGCTATCATACCAATCAAAACAAATAATCATAACATTATTAAAAAAAAAATTATTCATGTTATGAAAAAGGTTACATCCCTTATAACTTTCTATTACAACTTATTCCTCCTCCTTAAAATTAAAATTAATTACAACTTTTCATATATCTTCCCCTTTGACATCAATGACAAAGGTATCAAAAAGAGACTGTCAAAATCTAGTAGTTGTATCAAGACTTTGAGAAGCAATCACTGAAGTTGATTTTTAACTACACAAAATGTTTCTTCCAAATTTCCTTTAGTGCATCAGATACACTAATAAGTGTATATAGGGTATATGCAGCCAACTCTATTGCATTCAAGTCTATTGCCACAAACTTGTCATAAGAAGATTTTTCTCAGAAGCATTCCTCCAGTTGATTCTCTAGCAATGTTACTTGTGGGAACAAGTGTTCTCTTAGTAGTGTGAATATCTTTAGAGCTTTCTCCTTTTCTACTTGTAAGTCCCTAATGCTATCATGAAGTATCTATATTGAGGGCTCAATGGTATCCATCTTCTAATTTTACTTCAAAAAGCTATCAGTGACCATCTGAAGCTCAGTTACCTTTTCTTTGATTTGATCATCAAATTCTTGAAGATAATTATATGCCAAGGTGCACTTAGCATAAGCCTATTTTCCTTCCTCTATAAACTATCTTAATTCTTTAATACATATATTTAAAGTTTCTATATCATTTCACATATTAGTGCACATGGTATTAAGAACTTTACCATCATACTCTATTTGTGCTTCAACTGTAGCCAAATTTGTGAGTGTTGTGAACTCATCATCAAAATTTTTACACAAAATTGTTGTGCACTGTTCAATATCTATAGGGGTGTCAATACGGCTTACTACTTTCTCTACTCTATTCAAAACTAAGGTCAAAGTCTTCTCAATTGACTCGATTGATTACTTCTTCTCAAGAAATTTATTCAAAGTAGATCGGAGATTTTGTGCTTCACCTTCTTCATCTAATTGTGCTATTGTTGTTGCTTGAGTAGGTGGTGTGGATGGAGTTACTACTACTGGTGTTGAGGGTACATTTGAAGTATCTATTTTACTACTACACTCAATTTTATTTACAGAAGGTGCTTCTTCTTCCTTTGGCTTGTGATCCTTTTCTTCTACTTCATCTGATGAGCTACTATAATATATAATATTTCCAAAAATGCTAGCACCAAAGTGCTTAAATAGGTCCTCAATTTCATCAACTATCATATTGGTGTTATCTACTTACATAGATTCACTACCAATGGTGATATGTGGTGAAGGACTTGTTGTAGCTACTAGCTCAAAACTATGAGGATTACTACATGCTATAGGACTAGCATCCTATGTCTTCGCACACTCAAATTCTTTTAGAATAGGAATTGCCTTCTTTATTTGTGCACTTTTCTCTATCATAGTGCTTTCCTTCTCTGGTTGTGCACTCTTATCTATCATTGGGCTTGTCTTTTCTAGTTTCCCACTCTCCTTAGGCATCTGGCTTGCCTCCTCTATCTATGCACTTTCTCTAGGTATCCAACTTGCCTCCTCTATCTACGTAGTTATCTTAGGCATGGTAGACATGTATGAAACTATAGTCTCTTGAGCTTCCTTATTAACTTCTTCATAATTTCCTCCCATGAGGAGAATGTATCTCTTTTTATGTCTCAACAATGGTGCTATGTCTTTCAAAAAAATTGTTATTTCTTCCTTATTATTTATTGAACATAACTTTCTCACCATATTCATTCTTATTTTTTTGTCTTCCTCTACAACTGTGCTCTTTCTATTTTTCAATATATTAAACAAGTCTTCAGGTATCTAACCTCTTATACTATCAAATCTCTTATCTTTAAGAATCATGTTTCTAACTACAACATTTTCTAGCTATCTCCTATCCATATTATTATAAAAACCATAGTATTTATTCAACTGTACAAAATTATGGCCATTAATGATTTACATGTTTAGATTTTCTACCTTTAGCTTCCATGCTTTTCGCCAAGCCAATGTCTTTTCTTCTTGATTAGCTAGCTCAACTAGTCTATCACTAGTTTTGTCTTCTAATTTAGATGAGATAATGAGTGAAGTTCTTCTCTTATTGCTTGGGCCACTCGTAGTCTACTTCTCTCTTCTTTTAGGAGGAGTTTTGGTCCTATCAGGCTTTGTAGGCTTCCTTGTAGCTGATGCTTCTTCGAACTTTATTGGATTCCTTGGAGGTTGCTATTGTGCAACTGCTACATATGGCACATTACGTATCTATGCACTTGTTTGAGTAACTATGACCTCTTTAGTAGGTCTTGCAACTACAATGGGTGTAGGGGTCAAAAGCTCAAATTGACCACTAGCCTTCATTTCCATAGCTATCACTTTCACCTCATCAAATTCCTTCCTAGTCATCCTTAATTCTTTCAAAATAGAATCTATTACTTTCTCCACCTTTTTCTTGGAATCCTTCATTATTTGACTAGTTTTAACTTCTCTTGTTTTCTTAGAATATGTCTCCCATCTAGGACATTCAGAATCAACTTTAGAATGAAGTATTACCTGTGCATACCCTTCAATCAATTCCTCCCTCATCTTATATCCCATAGGTTCAATTAACTTTACCCAAGGAACTACTACCTCTAAACATGTGAAATCTATCTCAAACCATAAAAGTCAATTTAGTTGTATACTTTTCTACTAGCATAGGAGGTATCCTATACCTTTGGTTTATTTTAGCTTGGAAGGATTTCATTATTTTGTCAGTATCATTGTCCCTGACTGCTTTAGGTCTTGACCTATATGCTCGAGTGATTACTTGCATTGCACACTCATTTTGATTCCCATTTGTGATTCTAGGGAACTTCTTAGTAGCATAGAATAATATATGTGTCAATAGGGATTCAAATCTAAAGATTGCACACTTTGATTTCTTGATTCTAGATATGTTTTCCAACAATTACGTTCAAATAATATTGCACATGTTAACTATTGGCCATTGTGTCCCCCATTCAACCCATCATTGATAACCAATCTGAGAGATCTTTAATGGGATGGATTCTTTTTATGTGGGTTAACACATTTCTTGGTCAAGTTAACATCTCGTGTTAACTCAAGTTATTCATATGCCAAGGTAGCACAATTTCTTCATGTGTCAAGTTCTAGGTTAACATCTTGTGTTAATGCAATTCCTTCATGTGCCAAGTTAGCTCATAATTTCTTCATGTGTTGAGTTATGGGTTAACATCTCATGTTAACACAATTTCTTCATATGTTGAGTGGCTCAATTTTTCTTCATGTGCCAAGTTGTGGGTTAATGCACATTTTTGCACTAGGTTAACATTCTATGTGAACCATTTTTTGCATCAAACAGTTGTCAAATTTTTGCATTGCTTCCCTTTGCTCTTGTGAAGATATGATGGTTGTTTCATCTAGAAGCATCTTTGTTATATTATGAGTGCATCTCAACCATTTTTGGTTATGAAGGAAGATCTTGATCTATGATTGTTGCTATGTCGCCATGAAAAATTGTGAGGTGGTTATTTCATGCAACATAGTGAGCATTTTCCATGTGGTAGGTAAAGAATCCTTGTTGAGGGCTATGTTTAAATCAATGTTGGAGATATATGTTACAACATCTAAGTGCATCCATAATCAAATGGAGATCTACATAAATGGTTCATACATTTTTTGTGTAGTTCAAATTGATTCCACATGGGTCAACTCTATATTTTTGTGGTGGGTTAATGTGCTTGTTATCCCATTCTATATTTTCTTTGACAACAGTGTAGATTTATTTGTTGCAGCCATGACATATTACAAAGATATATCTTTGATGCTAAATTGGTATTTTGGGGCTTGTTCCATGGCATTAATGCATCTCCATGCCTCATTAATGATTGTAATGATCAAATCTCATGGGATTTGATTTCTTATGGCTAGATGCATTTGTCTTTTCCCTTCATGTCACTTCTACAGCAGATTGTGTTTTATGATCAGATTTAGTTCTTCTATTCTTTTATTGCTACTCTCTGCAACTTGACTCCATCTTGTGGGGTTTAAACTTCAATTTAGATTTGAGTTATACTTGAACTCTATAAAGGCAAGTTGTAAATACTTTTTTTGGGTTCTTCTTTGTTCAGTTATGTTTACTTGCAATAGCCTTGTGCTTTGCAACTGTATTCATTGCCTTCCATTAATGAAATAGTTTTCCTTCCTTGCCTCTTCTTGCAATTTTTCAAACATGCATATATCTTGCCTTTTGGTGGATGTTTCTTTCTAGCTTTCAAGGTTTATATGTCATACACAAATAGTTGATGGTTGCTGTATAAGTGAAGATGTCTTTTCTTTCAGCACTTCAACTAGTTCCAAACCTGCATGTGGATTCTTGGAGATAGAATAGAGTCAAGACTAGCATATTCTAAAATTTTTATTGATGTGTTATGCATATTTAGAAAAAGTCATAACCACCATTCTATCTTAGTGCATTGCCTCCCTTTCCCTTTCTGCATTTTGATTTCAATCTTCTTCTCCATTTTCCTTCAAAGAGTGGTTTAGGTATCTAGATAGGAAAGGAAATTTGCCCTCTCTAGAGATTCAACCTTAGAGTGCAAGTCCCACACTTGGAGGTTGTTTCCATGTTGCATTAGGTCACTTGAGGGTCAAACCTCAAGTAAGGGTGCAAAATTTTGTGACAATAGTTTTTGGCATGCCCGGTGGGACACAAATTTCAGCATAATAAGTCCACTAGTTAGCCAGTTGTGATCTTATTCACTAAAAAATTGGGTGTTATTCTTAGTGCCATCAGCCTTTGGAGACATTCATTCAACACTATGATGACTCTATGCATCTTCTAGTTTCATTTAGACCAAGTGTTGGTACATGTAAGGATCATCTCTGGTCTTTTATATTTTCAAGATTTTCTATGAGATTAGTTAATTGAATTCTTTATCATGGATTCTTTTTATAGAGATCCTTCCCACTTTCCCCCATAACATGAAGAGTTTATTCCTTATCGCTCTCACTCCCTACATCAACCTACCCATCCTCCCTTAGAACATCATAGTGATCGCATATCAAAGGCAAGATTACTCTATGATCACTTACATAGCTTGGTTTTCAAGTTTTTTGAGCTTGGAAAGTTTTTCAACTATATTGATAATCCATACCCAGATACAGATTATGGGGATTTTCCTCACATTAAACTCATTATGACTATCTAGAATGAAGAGCTGCAAAATGACAAGGAGACATGAGAAGATGACCCTCTTGTTTGTAGCATGGTGTTTGAGGTTTATGATATTTTTGAGATAGCTCATCATGTTCCCCTTATAATGTGATGGAAAGAAGAAGAGAGGGAGCAACAGAGACATCTTGAGGAGAATCTTGCAAGGCAAGTTGATGTAGCAAGAGAGGAGGAAATGAAGCTCTAGTTAGCTCATTTTTAGACCAAAGAAATAGAGGTAGCCCCCTCTATTACAAGAGCCTATTTTTGTAACTCCTCTACCCCCTATGCAAGAAAGATGGTTGGATCATGAGCCTTCCACACCTATCACCATTTTACTCTTTAAGGGTGGACTGGTTGTGTGGACTTTTGATGGTCCAAACATGGAATTTTGGGAGAATGAAATGAAGCAAGTAGAACCACAAAGGGAGGAGTTGTAGCCTACTAAGGAGGCAAAGGAGGTTGCTATTGAGAAGAAGAAAGAAGATCCAATCCTCTTCTTTGAAGTGGTTCCCTCAATTGTTGAGGAAGAAGAAGACAATAAGGTTGTTCCTGTTCTTAAGGAACAAAATTTGGCTTTTGAGCCTAGGATGGAACCTGAGGGCCTTTTGCACAAAGAAGAAAATCTAGATCATGTGTTGTAGTAGGAGGTCTCCTATGATATGAAAGAGGAAGTCTTGCCTTTACTACCCCAAGTTCAAGAGGTATCAATTGTTGCTCATGAACCACCACACACTCTAGAGGGAGAAACCTTGTTGCAATAGCTACAAGCACAACAAAGGAAATTTGAGGTTGAGATTTCAAGGAGGCTTGAGGTAGAATTTGCATTGAGGCTAGAAGCCCAAAAGCAAGAGCGTGAAGAAATTCTTGCAAGGGAGTTGGTAGCACAAATGAAACAGTGTGAGAAAGAGCTACAAGAGAGCTTGATGAGATTGATGAGTGCTACATCAAAGGTAGAAGAAATAAAACCACCCTCCCCTCTTACATCACAAGAGCCTATACAAGTGTAGGAAGTGAAGCCCCTTGTTTGCAAGGATTCACATGGGCTTGAGGAAGGATCCACATTATGGCTGCAACATGAGGAAACACACACACCACCAGCCATACCATTAGAACCAACTCTTGTTGGCCATAAAGATTTGGAGGTTGTAGAGCATAGTGAGGTCAACACTAATTGCTTAGACTTGAAGCCATGAAGAGGATGCCCCATAAGACATCTAGCTCTACAAAAATACAAGTTTCCCCAAGTCATACTCATTCCAGAGTATGAGAAATATTTTCACAAGGAGGAGCAAGTCTATCTTTCTTACAATCAAGGTGTCCTAGTGATGGAGGGTAGCTTCTTTGTTTTCAGCATTGGGAAGGAGGTTTTCCATGCAATAGCATGTCTATTATGCTTGCTACTATCTTTAGCTACCCACATACATGGAAGGAAGAATCAACTTGTGAGGAAGGACAACTATTTAAACAAGCCAGTCAATGGCTTTATTTTTATTTTTTATTTTTTTTCCATTGTAAGTACTTGTACATAGTAGAGCAGGAGTTTTATGTTTTCCAAGAAGTTCATAAGCACATTTGCTCCCTTTTTCGAGAGTTGTTTTGAGCTTTTTAGAGCTCCCTGGAGTTTTGTTTTTCCTGGTTGTAGAATTTTGTGAAGTTGCGGGTGGGATAATACATCATTTTTTTTGGTGACTCTATGTCCAATGGATTTCTTAAGACCACTAGTCTATTCTTTGTAGGAAAGAATCCCCTCTAAGTCACCAAGAATGTTGGCCATTTTGGCCCCCATTCAGCCCATCATTGATATCCAATCTAAGAGATCTTTAATGGGTGGGATTCCTTTAATTTGGGTTAACACGCTTCTTGGTCAGGTTAACATCTTATGTTAACTCAAGTTCTTTATATGCTAAGCTAGCACAATTTCTTCATGTGCTAAGTTGTAGGTTAACATCTCATGCTAATGCAATTCCTTCATGTATTGAGTTAGCTCATAATTCCTTCATGTGCCGAGTTGTAGGTTAACATCTCATGTTAACATGGTTTCTTCATGTCCTGAGTGGCTCAATTTTCTACATGTGCCAAGTTGAGGGTTAACACATGTTTTTGTACTAGGTTAACATTCTATGTGAATAATGTTTACATTAGATGGTGGTCATATTTTTGCATTGCTTCCCTTTGCTCTTGTGAAGATATGATGGTTATTGAATCTGGAAGCATCTTTGTTATATTATTAGTGCATCTCAGCCATTTGTGGTTATGAAGGAAGATCTTGATCTACAATTATCACTATGTCACTATGCAAAGTTGCGAGGTGGTTATTTGAAGTGACATAGCAAGGATTTGCCATGTGGTAGGTAAAGAATCTTGATTGAGGGCTATGTTTTAATCAGTACTGGAGATTTTTTTGTAGCGTCTGAGCCATCCATAATCAAATGGAGATCTAAATCAATGGTTCATACATTTTTTGGGTAGTTCAAATTGATTCCACATAGGTCAACTCTATATTTTTGTTGCGGGTTAATGTGCATGTTGTCCCATCCTGCATTTTCTTTGATAGTAGTGTAGATTTATTTGTTGCAACCATGACACATTACAAAGATTGATCTTTAATTTTGAACCAATATTTTGGATCATGTTCCAGGGTATTAATGCATCTCCATGCCTCATTAATGATTGCAATGATCAAATCTCATAGGATTTGACTTCTTACAGCTGGATGCATTTGTCTTTGCCCTTCCTGTCACTTCTACAGTAGATTGTGTTTCATGATTAGATTTAGTTTTGTTATTCTTTTATTGCTACTCTCTACAACTTGACTCCATCTTTTGGGGTTTGAACTTCAAGTTAGATCTGATTTGTGCCTAAACTCTATAAAGGCAAGTTGTAAATACTTTTTCTATGCTCTTCTTTGTTTTGTTATGTTTACTTGTAGCATCGGTGTGCTATGTAACTATATTCCTTGCCTTCCATTAATGAAATAGTTTTACTTCCTTACCTCTTCTTTCAATTTGTCAAACATGCATGTATCTTTCCTTTTGGTGGGTGTTTCTTTCTAGTTTTCAAGGTTTGTATGTCATGTCCAAACTATTGATAGGTGTTGTATAAGTGAAGATGTCTTTCCTTTCAGCACTTCAACTAGTTCCAAACTTGCATGTGGATTCTTGGAGATAGAATAGAGTCAAGACTAGCGTATTCTAAATTTTTCATTGATGTGTTGTGCATATGTAGATAGAGTCATAACCACCATTTATCTTAGTGCATCACCTCCCTTTCCCTTTCTATATTTTCATTTCAGTCTCCTTCTCCCTTTTCCTTCAAAAAGTAGTTTAGGTGCATCCAAATAGCAAAGGAAACTGGTCTTCTCTGAAGATTCAACCTCAGAGTGCAAGTCGCACACTTGGAGGCTATTTCCATGTTGTACAAGGTTGCCTAAGGGTCAAACCTCAAGCAAGGGTAGAAAATTTTGTGACAACATTAACTTCTTCACCTCTTACTGCCAAGTAGGTTACATGAAGAAATCCTATAGGTATTGAATCTATCTTGGATCCATGATTGTACTTATATCCCAAAATTGTACAAATAAGTCTCACTACATCATCTTGAATGGTGTTCACTTTCATGTTTTTTCCATCAAAATGTGTATTGAGATTTATCTCAACTATCTTGTACACACTCTTAATATTTATTAGATTGCATCCTTCATTGCTCAAAGCTGTGACATTGTGAATTAGTTCATTATCTATACATATGATAGAATCTCCCAACCATATAAAATCATCATGGATTTTGCTCAGAATTATCCTTGTCCATTCATTATTATTGAAATTTATGTAGAAGATATCCTTAACTAGGTTAAGTCATTCTAGGTATCTATGTTCAGGTTTCAATGACAAATCGTTATTGCACATCTTCTCTAATTCCTTCTAAATCTATGAGTCACCTATGCTTTCAATCTTGCAACAAATATATCATCTTATATCCTCAATGTGAAGAACATTTTCTAGAACTTGCAAAAATGCTCCAATAGGGTCATCAAGCAAAGAAACAAATGGGTGTTTCTTGAAATTGTACCTATAAATATTGCTTACATTCAAGACTTTTTGTCTTACCATTCTTGAAATATTATGCTCAACAATTTAGAAAATACCTCAATTTTGTGCATTAGGGTTTCTGACAACTTTGCATAATTGTAGGCCTCTTTAATTCTCCAAATCTTGCTTCAATCTCACACTTAAACTTCACACAACCAAACGATGTATGCAAATGATTTTTCATCCTTTAAATCTATTGCAATTTATAATTTGCATTAAATGCATTTCTGCCACTAGTTTAGTATATTATCTCTATGCAACAGAGAGATTAATCTTCTTATGTATCCTTATTCTAATCTTGTCAAGCAATGTACACTTGACTGTAGACTTCTCTCAATGTCTACTACATACTATTAATTGTACAACCTTTGATACTTACTCTAACATCAATTATCAATAACTTATACTCTATTTCATTAAGAGTGCTTAATTCTTGTAAGAAGAGTCACAAACAATAAATGACTTCATTGTCTTGTTAGGTACATCTTCTATAACTATATGAGAACATCCTAGTTCCTTTTCCTTAACAAATGATTCCTTTAATTCATTTATCTGCTCCATTTCTTTCTTCAAACTATCATCATTTCTTCTATTATTCCTTTTATAATTTTTATTCCTATTTAGGTCTCTTCTATCCATTTTGCAAAACTTCATTGTGTGTCCAAAATTATTGCATAGCTGACATATAGGTACATTTCTTTTCTATTCATTTAGCTAGTCATCAAGTGCTCTGAAATTCCTTGCAATGTGTCCAAGATTATTGCATCTATAGCAAACAATTTGTCTTCTTTCTCCACTTGCATTATTGTGAGATCTTCTTCCTTTTCCTAGATGGTTAGTGTTCCTATGTATCCTACTATTTGCATTATTGCTATCAAATTTAGGTTTCTTACAATCTATTGCATAATGACCATATCCATGAAAATTATTAAAATAAAATTTTGAAATAGGTTTGAAGGACTTACCTTTGCAATCAACTTCAGTGTCTTCAAGTTCATCACACTAGGAAAAAGATTCCTTTCTTTTGATGTACATATCTTGATCAGATTCTTTAACTTTTTTAGAATGAGTGACATCCTCTTTGTTCTTGGGTGTATCATTTGTCTTGCTTAGATCCTTATTACTTTCATGAGAATCAAATTATTTTCTCTCAATAGATTTCTTAATGGATTGACCAAGAAAGAATCCAAGTCTAGTCTTATCATAACTGGGTCTTTGTGCACATATTTGTCCTTAAATCTTATCACTACTTGTATATAATTTTTCAAGTTGTTGTTTGGTTTGTAACAACTCACCTTTCAAAATAGTGTTGTATTTTTCTAATTTTGCATACTCTATCTTAATAAATTCCAATTTAGATGTTACCTTGCTTAACTAGGATTTGATATCTGCATTTTTAGCTTTAATTTCAGAGACATTCTTTCCTCCATTTTTCTTAAGACTCAGCTTAAGTTCAACTACCTTTAACTCATGTTTTAGTATATCATTTTTTTTCTTTAGATCTTCAATGTCATCATCACTAGTCTAATTATTAGGTCCTTTCTGCTTTAGGTCATATATTTTGTCCTTTAATTCACCAATGTAGGCTTTTGCATCCTTGTATCTATCTTTAAGGACATCTCTTTCATCAGTAAGGAGATCAATCTATTCAAGTGCTTCTTCAAGATTCTTCTTCAACTGTTCCATATCCATAGGGATCTTATTCAAGTTGTTAAGCCTCTTCTAAATAACTAGGCTCTAATACCAATTGTTAGAAATAGATAAAAAAAAAAAAATTTGGGGGGGGGTGTCGGTGAATCAGTATTGTCAATCTTTTTTCCCACAACTAGATATTATTAATTACTTTACCACATGCATATGAAAATAAACCAATAATTTTGAATGATATAAAAAACCATACACAAAGAGAGATCATAACACACCAAGGAAAAACCTGGTGGGAATGAAACCCACTAGATGGCTCACTTTATAAAGAATCTAATTAAGGATATTGACCTTGTTAGGAGTCTATGAAGAATTTATCGTGACTTGAGTCCCTATTAGGAGACCAAGCCTTGTTAGAAGCCTCAACCCTATTAGGAGTTGGTGGATCATATAAAAATGCATGCAAGAAGAGCCCACTACCCTAACATGCAACTATACAATAAGACCTTCAAGAAATAAGTATACATACAATTCTGAGATACTTGTTGTACTTCACAAATCTTCTAATTGACAATTCTTCATACAAGAGTGACTACACATATATCATTTTGCATTATATCTCACATAATAATGCTCTACATCATGTCATAATATTGCATTCACTTGTTACTCTCATTTTACAATATCATATCAAGTTCACAATCACTAATTATATCTTTCATACTTATTTTCTTCATGTACATCATCTATTTGAACTTTGCAAATGAAGTTCTTTACTTATACCAACATATTGATAAATTCTTTCTTAGTCAGCTCACATAACATCATTAGAGCCGACCCATAAAGAAATAATATTTAAAATAATAAATCCAGTCATTTAACACAATTTTCTAACATGCTCTATTCTGTGTTGTATCATCATTGTGTTACTAATTCCTTCATAACTCAAACTTAGTTGATCGTAAGGATATGTGCACCGATATACATCATCATTACGATGTCCTACATCTCTAGTCAACTATGCAAGAGAATATTCCAAGGGAATATTTTATTATCACCAAAACTATCATGCTGCTAGAACACTGTCTTACACTTAGACAATTTTCTTTATAGATGAGCAAGACTGATCTACAAAACAAATATGTTGTCATAAATGACAACCATAACTTGCCTTATCTAATTGATTAGACATATTGCCAATAGTAGTTTCCTAGTAGATAGAGAATGTTGAGGTGTAACAATAGGTTGTTGAGTAACAAATAATTGGTCCCAAGAAATAAGTTAAAGATGTTGAATCACAAGATAACCAATTTCTACCATCAAGGAGACAATACAGAGCATATAGAGGCTAGACCATAACTTGAACAAGAAATATTTAATGAGCCTAAGATTATCTTTCAAGATGAACCTATTGAAGAATAGAGAAAGATGCCACCTTTCCATCACTGGTAAACTTGGGAAGGAAGTCTCTTACACCTTTTGGGAGGGAACCTAGGTTAGGTCCTAGCTTCAAGGGACTTACTCTGAAACCCCAATGATTATTTGCATCCGTATTGGGTTATGTAAATTTAAGAGGATGAATGTTAAAATATGATGGAACTAAGGTTCTAGGTATTACTAAAGCTTGTAGGATAAGAGTGATAGGGGAAGTTTTAGGAGGTGAATAATAACTACATGTGGATTTGATAGTATCCTTCCTCCTATTCCTATGATCAAGGGAAAATTTAATTTTTTTAAAGCCCCATAGTCATCATCAACAATTATATTAAGCTTATTGCTCTTAGTGTTTCTTACCAACTAATTTACCTCAATTAGGGTTTTTATGGTCAAGATGATATTCCTAATTAGGGGTATTTACTATTGGTTGTTAGGAAAATCTTTTTACAACTACTTCTTCTTGTACAAAACTTATCCCCTATCTTCCTCTTCCTCCAAAACTTGATTCACTTGCATGTATTATGCATAAATAATTTTTGAGCTCCAAGCCAAGACATATAAGTTAAAGATAATGTCTTCTTGAGTGTTATCAAACCTTAAGTCTAGTTGAAGATTAAGAAATACATCTTGGTGTGGAAGGACCATACTAGATCATTTCTAATTTAATTGATGTCTTAGACACATTAACAATTTCCCTAGCAAATTTGTCAAAATCTGTTAGTGAATGGTTTTTCCATTTTAAAATATCAATTTTTAATTCTTGACTCTATTTCCAAATTTAGATAAAACCACAAACACCAAAAATGAATTCCTTTTGATAGAAAACTCTTTGTATTTCTAGGTATAGCTTCCTCACTTCAAAGATATAGAAATTTGAATTTTATTATAAAAGAATTGTTTCCACAATTACTTTTACCCAAAAAGCATAAGAAAAAACACTCAATTCATAACAATGAAGATAATGTGCAGATGGAAAAGAAATTCAAATTTCACAACACTTATTATCTATATGATTGATTATAGTTGTGAAGCAAGTTTAAATGATGAAAATAAAATCAAAACTACTCATTTTTTCTTGATTCAAGATAAAGATATAATACAAGGAGAGAACTGCCTACACATATATTCACTCTCACATGAAAATGAAAAACATGAGATCTATTAGATTTCCACAATCCATCCTAATGTGCTCACAAATTTTTGGATTTCATTGTGTACAGTTTTTTACATCAATGTTTCGGATCATACTACATGATCCATCATCACCTTTTCATGTTCTCTTTTCTCTCTAACATCCTAATGATGGATCATGTAGTATGATCTGAAATGTTGATGTAAAAAATTGTACACAATCAAATCCAAAAATTTGTGAGCATAATGAAAAACATGTTAAATAAATCATATGATTTAATAGCCAAGATTCATATACCAAACCGCATGATTTCATATATCATTGCATTAAACATATTGGTATCATAGATCAAAAAATATCATAACTAAAAATTATAGTGTCTAATTTAGAGTATCAACCTTATCAAATTCATTCAAAATAACATATATAGCTGCAAATGGCTTTAAATTCAGTTTTTTAAAACAAATTCCTCATGGAGTTCATAAAATTCCAAATTATTAACAAAAATTTGGATAGATAATTAATCAAAAAGGAAAGATTATATTGGTCAATAGCACTTAAGCCCTCTCTAATTACTAACTATGTTAGTAGAGTATGTATTATGTTCATGGCTCACCAGCAGGTCTCCACCTACATCTTTCCATAGCTTGTAAGTCACCATGAAATTGCTTATCTCATTTTGTTAGGGTACACCTACCTACCCCATTCTTAACTTCCACATGCCCATTATCTTATGAACATGCCCCATCTATTTTTCTTTTTCTTCCAAGTAATCCTTAAAAATGATCATCATAAAGTCTTGACAATAGTGGTGAACTCCTTAACCAAGAGTTCTTTGATATCTTTCATAATTGTCATCATATCCTAAAAAGAAGACACGACTTCACATAGCTCTTTGTCTAGTTGATCCTCATTCTGCATTATACTAATGTCAATACATTTTATATCACTCTTTAGGATTTGTGTAAGATATTCTAGCTCTTTAAGGAGCTCAAAGAATTCCTCTAGACTCTATCCAATTACCACATTTTGTCATTCTAAATTTTCTCTAGAAATGAATAAGAATTTAGCATGTATGCTGATATAAGATTTCTTAATTAGAAATTTGTCTACCCCATATGCTTGAACTTCTCTAATGTGTATGATGAAATCATCCCATTTCACTTTGTCTACTTCTTAGGCATTTAATTATGATTCTAGCTCAACCATGAATTTTTCCTCTTATTTTTACCTCAATGAAATTGGAAATGTAATTAACTCAATTAGAATCTATTGAGTCAATCCAATCATTGAAAATATGAGCCACTAACCTATCTCAATTCATTTGATCTAGGAAATTTTGATTTACTGGAGAAGTGACATAAACTATAGAGGTGGAATTAGGAAGAGCTAGGGCATTGGGAATTTTTAGAATATGAATATACTTGACTGGAAACTATAGAGAATACTTCATATCTCTCTTGTTTTTCTAGTCTTTCCAAATTATGTTGGAAATCCTTGAATTGTTGTCCTAGAAGATCTTTGAATCTATAGCCCTCATTGTAGGTCCAATATCAATCTTTGCAATAGTATAATCTTGTGGTATTATATCATCATAATCCTTACCCTCTACTGGCTTATACACATTAGCAACCCAATTCCATGTCTTGTCATCCAGTTCAAGCATACTCTCCACCTTTAGCTTTTTTCTTCTAGGTGTCTTTCCTAAGCATTTACTTACGATGTCACTTACCAACATAGTAACTTAAACTAGACTCCTCTTCATACTAATTAATGAGTCAAACTAGTTGGGTGGAGAGGAATCATTGTTAGATGGTGGGTTTTGGAAAATTTGAGTGTTTCTTATACCTAATGAGCTCAATGTATTTACACCATCGACTACCTACTAAGTATTCTAGTCTAGCTTTTCTTGAAGTTTCAAAAGTGGACTCCATTATTGAATCTCTTTCACTTAGCTCATTATCTAGATTAAAAAACATTGATTTTTAAAACTTTTTCTTCTTTCTACATGATAAATTAATCCTAAATGAATGTAACATGAACTGAATGGGGGGTTCAACTTTAGGGTTAGATTCTACAATACCTACAAGGTGACATTTGACACTTTGATCAGTATGAGGAAGAGGTTGATTTGAACTAGAACTAGAAGTGGATTTTTGAGGACCTTATTTGATGTACGAGAATCCTAGGTACAAGGGAAATCTTGCATCATCCAAACATGTTTTATTTTTAGTCTTTTCTATTTTAACAATGTCTAGTATATAGGGTGGTTACTATTTATGGGAACTTAATATTTTTAGTAAGTTCATCATACAAGCTCATAATTTTATCATTTTCTATAAAAAGGTTCATTTTAGAGTTGTAACCCTACCATAAAAATCTCATTTCCCAAGCATTAGTATCATAGAACTTATTGTGGATTTTTGGTGGAAAATTTTGTAGAAAAATCTTTAGGCTTACTGTTGGAGGTCTTAGAGTGCCTGGGTGAGGTCTAAAAACTTGACAAAAGGGTACTATCACTATGTTGAGCCTATAGATCAAGAGTTGGCATTTTTAAAAAGTGGTTATAATAGCCAATCAGGGAAATGGTATGTGAGGTATGGCCCTCAGAATTTGAGCTACCAAAATTTCTAAAATAACTTGTCAAAGATGTATTTGGCTGACTCTATGTGTATTGTTAGGGTTTGTCAACCCTAGGTATTAATTTTGAGCATCTAGAACCTTCCTGGGCAACATAAAACTATATATTTAAGAAAATCTTGAACATTGTCTAGGATAGCTATGGGTGATAGTTTGTAGTTTGTCTTGCAAATTATTGTACTAAAGGTGCCCATGTGGGTTAGCATATCATATCTATGAATTCTGTGATTTCACATTTGTGGTGCAAATAAGAAGTCCATTTTTTTTCTCTCATTTTCTATTGTTTCTATGTTTTTTTTATGATTTTATGGAATCAAGGGGAGCTCACTACATCAAGTGCTATCAGAACTAGAGTTCTTGAGTGTGTGGATAGACTATCGACTATGAGGCAGTTTGCACAAGACTATGGTTTGGATTGAGCATGTAGACAGATCACCAATTGTGAGGCAGTTTGCACTAGGTTTTAGAGGAAGCATAAAAATTCCTCTATGAAGAGAGCATGGTTGAAGAGCTATAAGTGTTACACTTGAGGGTTTCTAAGCCCTTAAAAGATAAATGCAAGCATTCCAAGAACAAATGTATAGAGGAATGAATCTTCCCATAAGAGATGAAAACAAGGATGAGGATGAAGTAGAAGAAAATGTCGAAGTAGAGGCAGTTCTAAATCCAAAGGAAGAGAGGCTTTTTAGGGCTATCTCCAAGATTCGAAAAAGACCTAAGTTTGAGGTTCCTATATTTTTTGGAAATCTACCCAAAGGAACTGATCAATTAGATCAGTGAACTAGAGTACTTTGAGTATGAAGATATTGATGATCCTAATAGGATCAAGTTTATAAGGCAAAACTAGAGGGACATGTGAAGATCTAGTGGTAGGAGGTGCAATTGGAGTGAAATACAAAGGGAAAGGCCAAAATCAGTAGATGGGATCAAATGAAAGATAAAGTAAAGTGAAAATTCATTCCTATGGATTATGAGCTTAATCTGTTGAAGAATATGGAAGGGTTGAAGCAAGTAGAAAAATTTGTTCAAGAGTATACCAAAGAGTTCTACCAAGTTCTCATTAGAACTAACCATGCAGAAGTTGATGAGGAGAAAGTCGCCTATTATCTTAATGGGTTAAGGCCCAACATTTAGGATGAGCTAAGTCTCATTCAAATGTACAGTATTGAGGAGGCATACTAGTTTTTCCTAAGAGTTGAGGAGAAACTAAGCAAGAAGTTTGACAATAAGAACAGTGGATGAGTTCAGCATGCAAGATCTCATAAATGATCTTATGGTGGTCATAATGATGATCAAAAGAATAAGGATGAGGCTAGAAGTAGTAGTCAGAACTAGAGGGGAAAAAATTTTGATCATTTCCATGATCAGAACAATAGAGATTAGAGAGGAAGAGGCAAAGGACAAGGATCTGGAAGAGGAGACTTTCATGGAAAATGTTTTCACTGTGAAGAAGAAGGGCATAGAGCATTTGAATGTACCCAACACCATGAAAGGATAGATCAAACAATAGAAGGTCAGGAAAGAGTTGCACATGTTGATGAAGATGCTAGATCCTCACATTCTGAAGATGCTAAAAGAGGAAAAGTCCTAGTTACCTGAAGATTCTTAATAAGTGGTGAGAATGAACCTGAGAAAAGAAGAAGCTTGTTTTGCACAAGGTGCAAATGTGAAGATAAGTGTTGCAATGTGATCATTGATGGGAGAAGTACTAAAAATTTGGTGTCAAAAATGATGGTTACCAAGTTGAAGCTAAAGAGGTAGAAATCCCATGTCCATACCATATTGCTTGGGTGCAAGATGACCATAAGGTCATGATCAATGAGTAGTGCTCAGTGAAGTTCAAGATTGGAAGCTACCATGATGAGGTACTATGTGATATCATACCTATGGACATATGTCATATGTTGTTGGGTAGGTCATGGCAGTTTGATAGGCATGTTGTACATGATGGGTGAGCAAATACCTACACTCTAAGGATGGAGTGAAACCTAAGTTGAAGCCATTGAAGGATAAATAAATGGTATGTAGTGCTGCTAGAATATGTTTTTTTGATGGAAAAGAGTTTCTTAAAGGTATGAAAAATGAGCACATGTTTTTTTCTATAATTCCTAAAGATTATAAAGAAGTACTAGAGGAGGTACCTATAGAAGTTGCAAATATGTTGGAAGAGTTTTCTAATATTGTATCAAATAATGTACCTAATGGATTGCCCCCAATGAGGAAGATTAGTCACTAGATGGATTTAGTTCTAGGATCTAGTTTTCCAAACAAGGTAGCACACAGAATAAAACTAGAAGAAAGTGAAGAGTTGAATAGGCAAGTTCATGAGTTGTTGTAGAAGGGGTTGATTTGAGAGAGTCTAGATCTATGTGTTGTACCAATAGTATTAGCACCAAAGAAGAATAGGGAATGGGAATTTGCACACATTCTCTCGCTATCAACAAGATCACAATAAAGTATAGATTCCCATTTTCAAGGATGGATGATATTATGGACTATTTGAGTAGAGCTAAGTATTTCAAAAAGATAGATCTAAAGAGTGGGTACCATCTTATTCATATCAAAGAAGCTGATGAGTGGAAGATTGCTTTCAAGGCAAGGGAAGGACTATATGATTGGTTAGTCATGCCTTTTGGGCTAACCAATGCACCAAGTAGTTTCATGAGGCTCATGAATGAGGTACTAAAGGAGTTTCTGCATAAGTTTTTTGTTGTTTACCTAGATGATCTATTTATCTTTAGTAAGATATTAGAGGAGCATTTGATTCATATTCACAAGGTGTTTGATAAATTGAGGGGGAAAAAGTTGTTGATAAACCTGAAGAAGTGCAGTTTTGTAAAGAAAGAGTTGTTGTACCTAGGATTTGCACTATTAAGAGAACATCTAAAAATGGACCCAGAGAAAGAAAAGGCTATCCTTAAATGGCCTACTAAAGGGAGTGTGATAGAGGTAAGATCTTTTCATGGAATGGCTACATTTTATAGAAAATTCATAAGAAGTTTTAGTAGTATTTGTAGACCCTTAACTGAAATACTGAGAGGTGATAGGAAAGAGTTTAAGTGGATTGTAGGAGAAGATAAGAGTTTTAATCTATTGAAATAGAAAGTTATTGAGCAACCTATTTTAGAACTTCTTGATTTTAACAAGGTATTTCAAGTAGACTATAATACTAGCAGTACTGCAATAGGAGTTGTTTTGAGCCAAGAAGGTAGACTTGTTTCTTATTTAAATGAAAAGTTAAATGATGCAAAAAGAAAATATTATATTTATGATCAAGAATTTTATGCTATAGTTCAAGCATTGAAGAAGTGAATACACTGTCTTCTTCCTAAGGAGTTTTTTTTGTATATTAATCATGAAGCTTTTTAATATTTGAATAGTCAAGGAAAATTGAACCAAAGACATTTAAAGTGGGTTAGGTTTTTGCACAATTATACATTGTTTTGAAACCTAAGAGTGGGAAGTCTAACAAAGTTGTAGATGCTCTTAGTAGAAGACCAATTTTGTTGATAGAAATGCAGATAAATGTGGTTGGGTTCAAGGAACTTAGTACATTGTACCCAAATGATCTTGATTTTGGTGAAGCATGGAAGGATTGTATAGAGCCTATTAAACTTGACATGACAATGTGGTTGGATTTCATGATCCAAGATAATATGTCGTTCAAAGGAAGCCAATTGTGCATTCCCAAAAATTCAATGAGAGAGAATCTCATCAAAGAGAAGAAAAGTGGAGGATTGGCTAGACATTTTGGCAGAGATAAAACCATAGTTTTGGTTGCTGAAAATTACTACTAACCACAATTATTGCAAGATGTGATGAAATTTGTACAAAGTTGTAGAGTATGTTAGATGGTGAAAGGAGTGAAGAAAAATACAGGGTTGTATCAGCCATTACCTATACTAGAGAAGCCATGGGAGGATATTAGCATGGATTTGGTTCTTTGATTATGGAGGACATAGTGTGGGCATGATTCTATTTTTGTGGTGGCTGACAAGTTTTCAAAGATGACACATTTTATTCCTTGCAAGAAGACCAGTGATGGTTTTCATGTAGTAGAGTTGTTTTTTAGAGAAGTGGTGAGATTACATGGTCTACCAAAGAGTATAGTTTTAGATCAAGATAAAAAATTTGTTGGGGATTTCTAGCATACATTGTGGAAGAAGTTGAAAATAGATTTGAAGTTCAATTTATCACATCATCCATACAATAATGGATAGACAGAAGCTGTGAATCTCAGTTTGGGAAATTCGTTGAGATGCTTGGTTGGAGATAAACCAAAAGGATGGGATATGATTTTACCATAGGAAAAATTTACACATAATAATTTTGTCAATAGGAGTACTGGTAAATCACCATTCCAGACTGTATATGGGAGTAGTCCTAGAAATGCTTCTAAACTAAGGCAGTTGAATAAAGAAGAGATAAGTAGTGCTAAAGCAGAAGATTAATACACAGTATAAGGCTAAGGAAGATGTGAAAAGGAGATATAAGGAGTTTTAGATTGGATATGAAGTCATGGTTTATTTGAGAAAGGAGAGTTTTCCAATGGGTACATATAATAAGTTGAAGATGAAGTTTGGACCATGCAAGATAGTGAAGGGGCATGATTCTGACAATGTGTATGAAGTGGAGTTGACTGCTGAATTGAATATTTCACTAGTATTTAATATTTTAGATTTGACAAAGTATTATGAAGGAGGTGATGGAGATGAAGTTGTAGAAGTGGTCAAGCATTCTAGTAGCTATTTTAGCTACAAAGAAGATTGAGGAGATACTATATAGTCATGTTGGAAAAAAATACTAGAAACATAACATATGAGGAATATCTACTCAAATTGAATGAGAGACCAGTTGAGGATTCATCATGGCCAGCAAAGGAGGAGGTTAACCATCTTGGTTTTCCTCTGAACACCTGAGACATGACAGGGTCACTTCTCAAATTACCCCAAGTGTCTGATGTAGGACCATCCTGGATGCAAAGGCAATCTTGCATCACCCAAAAATATTTTATTTTGATTATTTTCTATTTTAATAAAGACTAGTAGATAGAGTGGTTAGTATTTATGGAAACTTACTATTTTTACTAAGTTTTTCATACGAGCTCAGAATGTTCTCATTTTCTACAGCAAGGTTCATTTTAAAGTTGTAAGCCTACCATAAAAATCTCATTGCTCAAGCATTAGTATTAGAGAAGTTATTGCAGATTTTTGGTGGAAAAAATTGTAGAAAAATCTTTAGGCTCACTATTGGAGGCCTTAGAGTACCCGAGTGAGGTCTAAAAACTTGATGGAAGGGTGCTAGCATGGATTCAAGTTTGTATATTGGGAGCTTGCATTTCCAAAAAGTGGTTATAATAGCCAATCAGAGCAACAGTTGATGAGTTATGGCCTTCAAAAGTTGGGCTACCAAAATTTCTAAAATAATTTTTCAAAGATATATTTTTTTGACTCTATGTGTATTGTTAGGGTCTGTTAGCCCTAGGCATTATGTTTGAGCATCTACAACCTTCTTGGGTGGCATAAAACTACCTATTTAAGAAAGGCCTGAACATTGTCTAGGACAACTCTAGGTGATAGTTTGCAGCTTGTCTTGCAAATTATTGTAATAAAGGCTTATATTGTACTTATGAATTCTATAATTCTTCATTTATGGTGCAAATAAGAAGTCCATATTTTTTTCTCGCATTTTCTATTATTTCTATGTTTCTATTATGAGTTTATGGAATTAAGGGGAGCTCCTTGCATTACTATCTAGTTGGTCCCAATTTTGGTTACCTCTTCTAAGTGAGTAATTTTTTAGTCCTATCAAAAGTAGGTAGATTTATAACCTAGAAGTCATCTTTCTCTAGCCTATCCTAATCCAATTCAGGTATAGGGAAATCTTCAACTTTTTTAGTAAATGATATGCGAACGTCTTCTTTGTATTCTTTTTTTTCAAATCCAATGACATCCATTTGCAAATTTAATTCTTGGATCTTCTTCAAGGTGAACATAGACCACAACCTCTTCCTTAATTATTTGTCATCTCTATAGTCTACCCAAAAAAATTCTAATTGTGGCACATGAATGAAAGGGGAATGTAAGTCAAATTGAGCTTCTTTAAAGCCTTTGCTATCAAACTTAGCTCAAGAAACATAATGAGACAAGTGTATAGTTCATAGTTTGTCTTCTAGGCTATAAGTATCCTTAATGAGTTTACAACAATAATGATCATTCTTAATTAGGAAAAAAAGTTGGAACTTGTTCAGGATTTATAACTTTTTTCCACCTTTTCTACTTGTCTACACACTTGAATTAGCACATAACTATCCAAGCAATAGTAGAGAGATGCATATTCTAGATTTGATTATGTATCATATTTTTTCATTGATGTTTCCAATCACACTTAGTGATCCATCATCAGGATGTGAAGAGCTAGATGAGATAAATAATTAGTTACAGACCAATAAGAGAATATATGTGATAAACTTTAGGGTCCAAGAAATATATGGGAAACTTTAGGGGTTTTCCTCTATAGCCTCCAACTCTCAAATATGTAAATTTAGAAAACTCAATGAAAAAGCTATCATGGATTGTAATGAGTTGAACTAATTCATCTGATAACCTTTTTTTTTGGCCTTGTCATTCATAGACTAGTTTTGCTAAGAAACTATCTTGGACCCTTCTAAAAAAAATTGGGTTCCTCTTCCTCTGCAACAAGGGGTAGGAGTCATAAAGTTCTATATTACCAATCTAGTCTTCATGAGGTAACCCTTTCCATTGTCTATAAGAAGCCAATATGTATAACAGAGAAGAGGACATGTAAAAGCTAGCAGGTGTAAATATTTTTGAAAGCTCTTCATGTATTCTATTTTCTATTATTTCTACCAAATCAATATATTTTCGCTCATCTAGAATGGTTTGAATAAAAAACTACATCCAATTTTTCTAATGGAATGCATCTTGGTTCCCTTTTATCCTATTAAGGAGAATGATTATGTCTCAAATCTCAGGAATCATATAGTATCATGTTAAGGGTCATGGTAAGTGTGAACCACCTTTCTCTTTTTTAGCTATCTAGTTCTAGCAATAGTAGTGTTGAATTACTAGGCATTGGTGGTAAACTAGGCATAAGATAAGTTGACAGTCCAGCCTTTATATACTTCTTGAGGTGGGATTCTTAGGGCATCCATCACTTTCACCCAGTTAACATAGACTAGGACTTCTCCACCATGTATTCTAATAGACTTTTCCATGGTGTCATACGTGTCTCTCATTCCAAAACTAATTTTGGTCAAAGGATTTTTTTAGGAAAATCCCCATCCTGCACTAACTTGCTAAAGGAAACTTTCTCAACAATTGACCCAGGTTTAGCCTTATCACATCTCACCACTACTTTTTGAATCTCTTCTTTTGCAAGGGAAGTGACTTCTAATTTTAGTAAGAAATTGGTTAAGAGTGATGGTTTTTTTTCTTTGGATAGTTTGGGGTAGAATGTGGCCATAGAATAACTATAGGCTTTCAAGCTTGTATGAAATCAAAAGAAGAAAGGAAATAAGGCAAAAAAGTTGCTTCACTACTAAAGGAAAAAATAGTAGGTCATAGAGGAATTTTTTTTAAAATTAACATGTAGGCTACACAAAAATCCTCTATAGGCACACTAAATTTCTATGTCCTTCTATCTCAAGAAGAAAATAGAGCTCTAACCTTAAGAAATCTAGGTGAGATAGTCATAAAAGGATTTTGTGGAAGTTAAGATCTAGAGGGTATGTTTTGGATTAATAGGAAAGGTACTGATATGATATGGTGTATTTTACTCAGTAATGAGTACTTCAGTCTCAACACATACCAAATCTTTCTCTCCTATCATTCTTACCAATAATTATTGAATGCATGTCCTTTTCCCACTATCAAAAAGTTAATGAGTGCCTGTATTGCCACCTATCTTTAGCAACTAGATTTATTTTAGCTTAAAAAGTTTTAACTCTTAAACCATGGGAGATTGGTTCAAGATTCAAGTTTAGTTTGCCATGAATATGTGTGGATGCAATACTCATGATGGAAACACAACCCAAGTACAAAATGGACACAACAAGAAAGGGAAAACTTTATTGACTGTGAAAATATGCCAATACACTTAGTGCAGAGAAAATAGACTCCAAAACATGCCCTATGGGCTTAATGTTGCCATAGAATAACTATAGGCTTTCAAGCTTGTATGAAATAAAAAGAGGAAAAGAAATAAACCAAAAAAGTTGCTTCACTACTAAAGGAAAAAATAGTGGGTCATAGAGGAATTTTTTTAAAAAGCGCCATGTAGGCTACACAAAAATCCTCTATAAGCACACTAAATTTCTATGTCCTTCTATCTCAAGAAGAAAATAGAGCTTTGACCTTAAGAAATCAAGGTGAGATAGTCGTAAAATGATTTTGTGGAAGTTAAGATCTGGAGGGCATGTTTTGGATTAATAGGAAAAGTACTAATATGATATGGTGTATTTTACTCATTAATGAGTACTTCAATCTCAACACATACCTTAATGAGTGCTTGTATTTCCACCTATCTTTAGCAACTAGATTTATTTTAGCTTACAAAGTTTGAATTCTTAAACCATGGGAGATTGGTTCAAGGTTCAAGTTTATTTTTCCATGAATACGTTTGGATGCAATACTCATGATGGAGACTCAACCCAAGTATAGAATGGACACAACAAGAAAGGGAAAACTTTATTGACTATGAAAATATGACAATACACTTAGTGTAGAGAAAAAAAACCTCCAAAACATGCCCTATGGGCTTACAATAGTATAAATCTAGAGATAATTTCTTCTTCCAGCACCTTCTCTCAAGCTCCACTCTGAACTGCCTTTTATAATGCTAGAAATGTTCTCAAATAGACCCCAAAGGTTAAGGATTAGAAATACATTCTATAAATTTCTAGTTGGCATCTACCATCAAAATAGAAAGCTCCAAAAATTGCATTAGAAGTTAGTGCAAAATTAGAAGAATCCATAAACAGTAGCCAAACGTTTGGGAGGCATACCTTTTGAATCGTAGCTCTGATTGACGAATTGTTTACATTTTTGGAAAGCCCTTAAAGTGCTCTATAACTTTAAAGGACAAGCTTCACTCATCCCCCATTTTTTAGGCCCATACAAGGTCATTTTGTGCCTTGAACCTGACTTTGAAGCATTCTTAGAAGGTATCTAAAAACTAAAAAACTACGATAACTTTCAAACCGTATAGCCTTTAGACCTGATTCTTTTTCTAGAATTTTCTAAATTAAAATTATAATCATCCCTCTAATTTACACCTTCTAACTCACCATAATTATGGCTCAATTACATAGTCCTATTTTTTCGCCATTTACATGTATCCCAAGGTGCTTAAAAACTCTAACTCAAAACACAAATAGTGGAACTGTGAGAGTTGGAACCTTTATTTGACCCAAATGGGTATCTAGAAATGAATATGCATGAAACAGAAACTAAGTCTAGGTATATTTTTTTTGGGTGACACAGGATTTCCCTTATACCTCTGGATGCTCCTGCATCAACTCATGACTAACTAAAACCTAACAATAACTTTCTTAGCATAAAACTTTGAACTTGAACCAACATGAGAAACTATTCAAGAATACACATTGAAAAGAGCATTGCAATCCACTAGACATTGTGGGATAAACCATTCTTAGATAAATAGGAAAAGTAGACCATTAAACTTTGAACCTTTGAACCAAATGGTTCAAGGTTCAAGTTCAAGGTTTAGATAGATTATATACAACCCAAATATGTAGCAACGGGTAGACTGACTTTGAATCTTTTGAACATATAAATTTATAGTTCAAGTTCAACTTTAAGGAAGTATTCAAAGATGAAAAAAAATTAAAAGTTAAGTCTAAAATGTGGGTAATAGTTGGCTTTGACTAGGGATTTAGACTATAAGGGACTAAAAAGGGACTTAAACTCTTTGGTTTTGCACTACGCTAAAAACCTCATGAAAAAGGAAAACAAAACACATCAAGAGAAAGCACAATAGAAAATTAAGACACAACAAAACTTTATATACATCCTATACAAACAAATGGAGATCATCAAAGTTGGTAAAGCTTAACATCCTATCCATTATAGGGAAAGGGAATTTTTTTTCCATCCACTACCTTATCTTGAAATAATTAGACTCAAGCACTTGACTAATTTCAAATGGCCCCTTCCAAGGAGATTCAAATTTTCTATGGGCTCTATGAGGCTCTCTCCTTTTATTAAAAAGAACTACTTTTTCATTCACCATAGACTTCCTCATTCTAACTTTGTGATAAAAAGATTTCTTTACTCACACCTGTTGGTTTTTTATATGATCTACCATGCTTTCTCCTTCTTTTTCAAAATTTTCAAGATAGAAAACATGTCTCTCTAGGATAGTTTGGAAGGCTTCATCTTCTATCATCTTATGAAGTTTAGCTGTGGTCAATTCAAGAGGCAAAGATACCTAGGCTTCTACTCAATAAACCATCTCAAAAGGAGTGATTCTTATAGCCCTCTTAGGGGATGTTCTATCAGCCCACAATTCTTAAAACAGCTTCTTATGTCAATCCCTAGCATTTTCACAAACCATCTTCTTCATGATTATAATGAAATTCTATTAGTAGACTCTTCTTGACCATTTCCTTGTGAAAAATAATCTAAAGAGTGTGAAAGTTGGATACCATTATCATAAAAAAAGAATCACAACTCACTAGGGGAAATATTTTTTGAGAGTTATTAGCTATTACCATGTTTGGTACCCCAAATTTGTCCAAAATTATTTCTTTTAGAAAATCACACACTGCTTCTGAACTATTCTTTTTTAGTGGGACACCCTAGACCCATTTGGTAAAATAATCTATCACTATTAAGATGTGAGTGTGACTAGCAGTAGAAGGGGGATTAAGGGGCCCTATAAAATCCATACCAAATTGTTTTAATGGTTTGTTGATGATTACCTATCTTAAAGGTAATGCTACTAATTGGAATTTCCCTTTAAACATTTTGCATTTCTCACACTGACCTACTCATTTGTAGACATCTTTAAACATACTAGGTTAGTAATAGTAATTTTGGAGGATCTTAAAACCTATGATGGTAGATGAATAATTTCCTCCACACACTTCATTATTAATTTCCTATAATAATTTCATTTTATAGTCATTAATAGTGCACTAAAGGAACATGCCATCTAATCCTTTCTTATACAAAATATTATCAACAATCACATATTTTGTAGACATTAACCTTAAGGACCTTTTTTCCTTTCCAATAAGATGTTCAGGGCACTCTATTAGAAAGTAAAGTCCACCAAGATAATTGAGAGGGGGGGTGAATTAGATATTAGATTAATATAACATTTATCAACCTTATTAAACCTTAAGCATGTGAAAATAACAATGATCAGTAACCATAAGAAGATACACATACACAATAACACTAGATATGTTAACTAGGGAAACTGTTGGTTAGAGGGAAAACCCTATTGGGGATTATACCCACAAAGATATGTACTAATATAAAAGTTCCTTGTAAGAGGATGTATTCTTTTAGGATTCTATGAAATACATATTTGGAGACTTTGAATCCCTATTAGGAGATTCCAATTGTATCAGGAGTTGTAGAAAGAAGAAGGACCCACTGTCAAAAAATCTTTAGGGTAGGACCATCAAACACACTATCAAACTAATCTCATTATTATTCTTTATAGAATAATAGAATGAAATTAAACTGTGGAACTCAAACTCTTTTTGTGTCATCTTACTCTACCAACACCACACTAATTACGTTCTCAGATCTCAATATCAGGTCTTTAAATTTGCATCATACCAATCCCTTTGATCACTTACATGTATTTACTAATTTCTCATGTCACTTGAAAAATTACATAACTCCATAGTTTAGCACAAGGAAACTAACCTTCCTTTATACCATATCCTCAAAATAATTTAGTGAGTCAACCTTGAGGCTTTCTTAATTAATTATAAAAGGACCTTATTAAGATATTACAATTCATTACATCTTTTTGCAAGTACAAAACACTATTGACTCATAGTAGATAAAACTTCTCACATGTGTAACCTTGAACCTTGCATACTAAATGAAATCATAATTATGATGTTTTTTGTCACTTTCTAAATTTTCTCATCATGATTCTATCCCTATTAAGTGATACAATCTAAACATCAAAAACCACTTCTTAGGAATTCTATCTACACACGGTCCTCCATAATTCTTGAATAACTCTCGCATGTCTTTGACTCATTGAACATGCACTTGTCCACTTCATTAGAATATAATGTAGAACATATCCTAAACTATGCTTAACCTCATCATCAATACATTATCTATATAGCCTCGTTCTCTTTCTTCTACTCTGCCTTTCTTTATAGAAATAATACTATGTTGACAACAATGACAAATGTGGTCATGAATGTAAATATCAATCATGATAATGAACTCTACAATACTTAGGATAATCCCCTAAATTAATTCCATTAGCATTCATGCTAAAAAAATCACCATACATGAGGTAGTGAGCAATATCCATGGACCAAGCATCTTTGAGACCTACTATCAATGTTAATGGTTCATCTATTTCAACAAGTTCTTGCTTCTGAGACATCAACTTGCACAAAACTTTCCCCCTCATGAGTTTGGTGGGCTTGATTTTTAGATCAAGGTCATCTTCCAATGACACATAGGGATATTTTTGAATGTATACCTATACCTTTCACTAACATCACATGAGTTATCATTCTTCCAAATTAAAATTCCAATTTATGACTGCACAAGTGATAAATACCTTAACCTTGTGATATTAGGGCTCATTTTATTCACTACTCAAATCACTTCAACTTTTCCTTCAAATTTGCACTAAATCTCTTATTTAACTCTTTCACAATGAAGCGGTACTTAATAACTTGATTTAAACCTTTAAATTGCATTAAATTCATTTCTACATCAATTATGCAAGTACACAAACACCTAAAAGTTTTTTCTATATGCCAATCAACTTTTTTTCTTCTTCGTGCACCTACATGCAAGCTCTAAATATTTTTTGCTCTTAACCATATATTATTCTCATCATACTCTACCTCATACTAACTATGCAATTCTTATTTCATCTCCTAAGATCCTAAATTTCTAATGCTTTTATTATAGGATAAGTTGCTCAATTAGATAATGATTGGTCACCAACTATCACTGATTTCAATCTATTATCTAGTGCTTCACTTGGCTTACTTTCCAACACAACATATGAAATTATTGGTTCCTTTTCTTTAACAACTAATTCATCAAGGTTTCTTATAAGATATTTTATACTTTCTCTTTGATTGTTACTATTATTCTCATTCCTTTGTTTTTTGTTCATGTTCCTTCTAGGATTATGGTTTCTCATATTGTTCCTCATGTTCATCATAAAAAATATTGTTGTATGTCCCATGTCTTTATAAATCTAATAGACTATAACATTGTTTCCATATCTAGGTCCAAACTAACCAATCTACACTTTGTAATCTTTAGCAATATTTCTAGAATTTTTATACTTATAATTCATAATGACATTCCTTATTATATTGGTTCCTCCAATAGGTCTACTTTCTATAGGGTTAGTACCTCTAAACATTCTACCATTATTATTACTATTGTCAAATTTACTCTTTCTACAATTTACTATTCTATCACCAAAACCATGATAATTATAAGAATAACCATAGGTTGGTTTAAATGACTTACCTATGTAGTTTCTTGTTATATGACCAAATTCATTGCATGCATAACATGTACGTTTGAATTCATTCCTTCTTTAGGTGATTCATCTTGCTCATGTTGCTTCAATACATCAATTTTCTTAGGCTTATTTAGTCACTTGTCTTGCTAAGGTACTTCTTTAGATTAACTTTCCTCAATCTTGTTCTAGATATATTCTCTACATCAAGACTAATGGATCAAAATATCATCTTCTTTTCTAGCTTTAGACTTCTTCGCTTACTTTTCACCAAGGTATTCAAGACCTATCTTATCATAAGAGGGTCTCTATATAAAGATCTTCTCATCATGATTTTTAGTACTAGGATATTAATTTTTTTAGTTTTATCTTAGGCTAAGCTAACTCTCCTTTTACATTAGTATTATACTTTTCAAGTTCTACATAGTGCAACTTTGTAGACTTAAGCTTAAATGTTACTTTGGTAAGACTAGATCTTAGATCTTCATTTTTACCTTTCAAATCTGACTCAACTTTACTGTCAGCATCATTCAAGATCAACTTTAGATTAGTAATCTTTAGTTCATGCTTCATAATCTCATTTACTTTATTCAATCTTGAAATTTCATCAGTGTCCTTAATCTAATATTTAGACCCTTCTTTGGAATAAAGATAATCTATCTTGTCTTTCAACTTCCCAATGTATTACCATCTTCATATCTATCCTTCTGAGTGTCTCATTCATCAATAAGAATATCAATATTCTTGAGAGATTCTTCTTGGTTCTTTTGTAACTCTTCCATATATATAGGGATCTTAGTCAAGTTGTTAGGAATTTTCTAAGTAACTTTTGTTTGATACAAATTTTTAGAAATAGGAAATACTGAGAGGGGAGATGAATAAATATTTCACAAAATTTTCCCCAAAATTGGATACCTTTACTAACTTTATAACTTGCACAGAAAAGTAAACAAACTATGCTTAGTAGTAAACATAATAATAAAACAAAGTAGCTCATAACACCATATTTTGTTAACTAGGCAAACCTTGGTGAAGAGAAAACCATGGTGGGGATAGTACCCATGAGATGATCCACTAATCAAAAGTATTTGGTTAAAGATATGGACCTTCTTAGGAGTTTATTACATCTGTATAGTGTCTTAGTCCTTGTTATAGGACTTAGGCCTTTCTAAAATCCTCAATCCTATTAGCGGTTTTCATATACAATTTATAAACGTATGCAAGATGAGTTCATTTCCCAAACATGCAATGTACAATGAAGTTCTTCAATACAATAGATATTTAAAAAAACCTTTTCATTATTGTTGATATCTTCAATATCTGATAGTTCATTTTCTTTATCATAATTCAAACTAATCTAATCATGTTTCATAATTCGCATCACATACATATCATACTCACTTCATAAGAAGCACACCTAACTTCACATTTAGAAAATAAAAAAAATAAAAAAAATTAAACCTTGTTAGTTATAATTATCTGCTATATTGGCCTTCATACCTTACATGCTTGCTAAAATATAAAAAAAACTCTTTCTAGCTTAGGGTTAACATATAGGATTTCATCCCTAATTATTTAAGTAATCATTTTGGTAAAAAAAATAATTCCTTAACCTAAAATACTTATTTCCTTATCTTTCTATATTCTACTTGTACAATACTACAACTACTAAAAATATTATAGCTCTATTTGTACTGACCATACTGTCCTATGGTTTTGCACACATCATACTTATAATCTCTTCTATCTATACCTAACTCCACACATGTCAATATTTCTTTTGTGAATTGCAAAGATCAAAAATATAAATGTTATGTCAAATGAATTGTATAACACTTTGACAATCTTCTAATTATGTGACTCAATTATTCATCCTTGTGATCTTCTCACTTCATATGACTTATATGTTGCCATATATGATAACATCATGCTGACCAGTCTAGCCAAATTTCCAATAGTTTCCCTAGTGGAGTCATCAAAAATAGTTAGTGAATATGGTTTTCCCTCTTAAAATATCAATGAGTTCTTAACTCTATTCCCAAATTTAAAGAAAAATAAAAACGCCAACAAATGAGTTCCTTTTGATAGAGAACTCTCTATATTTATAGGTATAGCTTTCTAACTTACAACATATAGAAATTTGAACTTTATTATAAAAGAACATTTTATGCAATTATGTTTAACTAAAAAGAATAATGAAAAATATTAAATTCATAAAGATGAAAAGAATGTGCAGATGGAGAAGCAATTCATATTTCACAATAATTATTAGCCATGTGACTGGTTATGATAATGAAACAATTTTTAAATGAATAAAATGAAATAAAGGCTATTCTATTTTTCTAGATTCAAGATCAACATATAATGCAAGGAAATAACTAGCAACACATACATTCACTCCCACATGACAATGAAAAGTTATGCTACTAGGCTAATTCATAAGGGCTGAGGAGTTGATTTCATGTTGCTAGGTAGAAAGCAATTATGCTGAAGTGTTAAATTTATTGTGAAGAGAAAAGGTTTTGAAGAAGTAGAATTAATTATTGAACCAATTAAATTGATAAAAGTAGTGAGAAGATAAGAAGAAGAGTTTTTCAAATATAGACTCACTTGAGTGTGTAAAAGAAAGAGAAGGAGAAAGAATAGAGATCTGAACAAGAAAAAGTAGTTTCTATTCTTAATAGATCACTTTACATTATTACTATTTAACCATTGTAGTAGAAAATATTGGAAGTACTAATTGGACCTAACAAGTCTATGAAATTATATATGGTAACATTAATTAGTGGTGTTTATAAGTCCTTTAAATCAAGCCACTCTTTTTAGCCAAGGATAGGGAGTGATAAGGTCTACATGATCTTTTCGTGAAATCCTCTAACAAGGTCACTGTAACAAAGTGTTTATTAACTTATACACTTAGCTAGAATTTTAAAACAGGCTATTAACTTATATTCTGTTGCTTCTGGTCAAGGGGTTAACTCGAGCAAAAGTGTTGTGTTCTTCATGAACACCTCTATCTAGAAACAAATCAAATTTGCTAAAATCTTGGGTTGTTCTATAGGTTCTCTCCCTTCCTCTTACTTGGGGCTCCCCCTTGGTCTGAAGGTCCTTGATGCCTTCTGGGAGGATCTTATTAAAAAATTCAGCAAAAAGTTGGTAGGATGGAAAGGTAATCTTTTAAGCCAAGGTGGTAAGTTAACTCTTCTCAAAGCCTGTCTCCAAAGCATTCCTACTTATGCTTTAAGTCTTTTTAGAATTCCTTCTAAATTTGCTAAGTTAATTGATAAAATTCAAAGAAATTTCTTATGGTATGGCTCAGAGTATAAAAGGAGAATGCCTTTAATTGCTTGGGACCAAGTTTGTAAACCTCGCAGTGAAGGGGGATTAGGAATTAGGAAAACCAGTAGTTTGAATAAAGCCCTTCTTGCCAAATAGGGGTGGAGAGTGTATCATGACAATAGAGAGTGGAGTTCCATATGGAAACATAAGTATCTCTCTAGTACTTACTTCCTTCCTAATTTCCTTGATTCTCCTGATGTTATTCACTCTTCCTCCATTTGGGCAACTGTTCAGGGGACCAAGAATACTTTAAAAAAAGGTTGTGCTTGGAAAGTTGGCAATGGATTTAAAGTGAATTTTTGGGAAGATATATGGCTTTTGGATCACCCTTTGACTAAAGATTTTAATGACAAGATATTTATTGATTGGTGCAAGTAGAGATTTGGCCTTCTTGTTTTTCATTACTGGTAGAATGACTCATGGGTGAATTTAACTAATGTTAGCCAAGTGTTCAATAATATCCAATTATCCCTTAATGTTGTCTCTCTTTACCCTTGTCTGGAGGATGAGATTATCTGGTTTGTTGAACCTAGAGGGAATTTCAAATTCTCTTCTATCTTTGCTCCTAAGAATAAGAACAACCAACCTCTTTGGACTCAAGCTTGGATTAAGGGTCTCACTCCCAAAATTAACATTTTCCATTGGACTCTTCCCCAAAACAAAATTTTGACTCTGGATAATTTGCAAAAAAGAGGTATAAATTTGGTTAAGTGTTCTTTATGCAGAAAGGGTTATGAAGATAGAGATCATATTTTTTTGAGTTGTTCTTTTTCTTAAGAAGTCTAGACTAAAATTTTGAACTTTTGGGGCATTACATGGGTTCATCAAAACAATGTGGAGCTTGCTTTCAAGAGCTGGAGATGCCCCTCAAAGGATCCTAATGCTCAATTTCTTTAGAAACTAACACTCCCCCATCTTTGGTGGGGTTTATGGAAAGAAAGAAATAACAGGATATTCAAAAACAAAGATCTTCCAGGTTGGGTGTTGGGTCAAAATATTATCAGAGCATGCAAGGAGAATTTTTTGTCCCAAAGGGATCCTGGTCAAACCTTCCAACTTGATCACCCTTTAAGATCTAAAGATCCTAAGTTGAAAATTATTAATCCTAGATCGATTATAAAATGGCTTGTTCCTCCTAATGTATGGATCAAAGGAAATTTTGATGGAGCAGCCAAGGGAAACCTGAGAAGAGCAAGATGTGGAGGTGTTCTTAGAGATCATATGGGAAATGTTATTGATGCTATTGCAATCCCTATTGGTCACTCGAATAGTCATATTGTGGAAGCTACTACTACCCTTTATACCACCATTTTAGCTATTAAGTTGGGGTACTCCAAATTATGGTTGGAAGGTGATTCTCTGAATATTATAAATATCCTTAATAATAAAAATACTACCTCTTGGTCTATAGAGTCAATGGTTATGAAAATCAAAACTCTTTTTCAAAATTTTGAAAAGGTGGTCATCTCCCATACTTATAGAGAAGTCAACGGGGTTGCTGATTGGATAGCTAATCACGTAGTTCAAACGAGGCAAAAGATGACGTGGCTCGATGACTTGCACAAACAAGTGGATCTTAAAGTGATCATTAATAATGATGTTATTCATTCCAAAGTGGGAAAGATTTGCTTGGATTAGAAATTTAATGATTTGTGGGAGTAGCCTTACGATTGTCAGTTCTGCATTCCCAAAGAGGTACATTCATGTGAAGGCTATATGCTCTCTACACGTATCCTAAAAAAGGGATTCTCGATATCGTGTCACAAAAAACTGGTCTCACTTCTTTCTCTCTGCTTTTGATATTTTGGTGTCTCTAGTTTTTTGTTTGCTCTACAATATGGGAGGTGAACCAAGGAAGCAAGAACCCAAAAAATGTGATGATTGGAAGGCTAGGCAGGACATTTGGAAGATTCTCCAAAAAAGGAAGGTGGCCAGCTACTTGGAGTGGTTGCATGGATTCAAACCCCATATCGCCACTGCCTTCTTCAAAAATTGGGTGGATGACAAAGTTACCCTACATGGAGTGTCTATTAAGCTAACTGAGGAATTTCATGTTTTTGAAGCAGACCAGTATTTCCAACACGGCCCACAAAAAAATCCCAAAGATGAAAGAAGAAGAACTGCAATTGGAAAAGAGTGGTGACTTCTTTGGTGTGCAATAGATAAAAGGTATTTGGCATGATGTGCTTGGTTATATTCACGAATATTTCATCCTTGATGGTAGAAGTAAAAGGGTACAAAAATTCCTCTTTATTTTCCTTAAACATTTCAGGTACAAGGACAAAATTTCCTTCCCTTTCTATTTGCAATTTTCTTTACTCCAAAGTTTGAATGCCCATAAAAAAAAATAGTCTCGACCCATATTACATGAAGGTCTAATTTTACTCATTAAGGGTTTTTGTAAAAAATAAGTCTATTGCTTCATCCCTGTCCACTACCAAGCATAAGATTCCTAATCCTGTTACAGGAAAAATGGATGAAAGTGTTAAACAGATAACAAAGGTTAAACTAAAACCCTCTAGTTCTCAAAGACATATTGAGGAAGAGGACACTGAGGTGGAGAGCACTAATGGCTCTAATAAGGAGGCCCCTGAGGAAGAGGAGGGGACAAATGCTTGGGAGTTTAGCTCTAACCTGGATGATTACCTGGACTCGAAAGACAATAATGAGGAGAGGAGAGAGGAAGATACTATGGATGTGAATTCGAAATAGAGAAAGTTTGATAACGAGGACACTCATTCTCCGGTCTAGGGGAGGTGACAAAGAGACACAAAATAATGATTTAGCCATTTTGAGTGAGGAGGAAAACATGGAGAAAGCTTCCACTCCTCTAAAAAAGACTAAGGGACATGATAAGGTGGGATAGAGCCACCATACTCAAGAGGAGCCTGGTGAGATGGAACCATTGGATAGGGGGATTCATATTGATCAAGATGGCCTTGTTCCACACACCATTGTTGATAATGCAAGTGACTCCCCAGAGAGGGAAACCAGTCTTTACTTCCTCCACTCTGCTAAAAAAAAAGCTAACTCTTTCCTTCAGGTTGACTCTTGGTTATATAATGAAATAATGGGGCTGAAGAAGAAAGTGGATACATTGTAACATAACCAGGAGGTTGACCAGGCTATTATTCAACACATGGAGGTGCAAATGGGAGATATCCCAAAAAAACTAAAGGACTACGAGTAGAATCTTAGACTACTCATTAGGGAAAGTGGAACAAAAATGGAGCAAGTTAATGAAGGAACCATTTCTTCAGAGGGCCCAAGCAAGAGGACAAGATAGAGTTTGAGGAAAAAAGCTTTGATTGATGCTGCTTCTTCAGCTACTAACTCCATCCAGGATATGGCTAAGATTGGTAAGGAGGCCGTGAAGATGATAACAAAATTTCAATAGTTTCCTGGGTCTTCTTTTCTGGTTGGGTTCCTGTGCTAGTCCTATTTGTTGGCTAGTTCTTCTAGTTCCTATGTTTGGTCCTAGTTTTTGGATTTTAGTTTTTTATATGTACTGTCGGTTCTAGGTCCTTGTAAAACCTGGGTTTATTATCTAGACTTAAATAGTGGTTTCAGGTCCTTGTAAAAGTTGATTTTGATGCTACTTTTTAGTAGGTTTATGGACTCTTTCCTTTTGGTTAGTGTGTTTTTTCCTTTTTTGAGGATGTAAAAGGGCTTTGGGGTCCCTTCAAAATCTGTTTTTACCGTAATCCAAAACAAAGTGTATATAACCTTTAACAAGGTAGTATCCTAAAAGAGATCACTTTAGAAGAGTGAAATTTTTGGGTTGCTAGTCCTAGGCAGTTTTTCCTTTAATAGGGTTTTTACATTAAAAATCTTGGTGTTAATTATGTGAATTTTATTTATGTTGCAAGTTGATTTACATGTTTTTACAGTTTACTACAACTCAGTAGTAGCTAAGATGTCACTAGGTAATTACTAGAAATTTACTAAGCATGAATTTTTCAAGGAACAATCTAATAGCAGTTTGGAAAGAAGTGGATGTAGTTAAGTATTAAGTTGGATGCTTCTACCGAGTGATTGGATTTATTCAAGTTACTTTTGATTATTTTTATGTTTCTTTGTTGGTATTGAAATGTTTGAATTCATTGTCAAATAATGAGACATAACTTATTCACACCCCCACCCCAACCACCCCCCACCCCCTCTCATTTATCTAACAAAATGATCAATTACAAAGGCAAGGAAATGATTCTTCTCATTAATCAATAGGTATAAGTCAACTCATATTTATATAAATTCTTCATAATTAGTTTCTTTCTCTTTACACCCATCTTAGAGTGGGATAATAATAGGTGAGGTTTTAGTAACTATTTTTTGCCAAACCTTTTCATTGTTTTCCTCTTCTAAACCACATTAAAATTAACATGGAATATGTCATTCCATATTTATTTCCCTCATAAATGCAATATAGTCCTTTTGTGTATTCGATACCTAGATCATTATTCTCAAGTTTTTATTCAACCTTGGTGTCAAGAAGAACACCACTTTTAAATCAACATACTTGTGTTAGAATCAAACTTGACTATTCAATCTATTTCACCATCATTTTCCTCAAAATAAAAAATAAACCTTTTACCTATGGCATCTGATGTAGTGTAGATTCCACCAAATAGGTATTTTTCATATTTGACTTCCTCAATTGAGGGAAATGAAAAGGAAAGAAAGACATGATGTAGGACTAAAAGGGATAGATCAACTATAGGTTAAAAGATCAACTAGGGGTAGATAAACTACTAGTCAATAAGAGCAAGTGAAGAGCTTCTAATCAATTACAATTTGAATTGGGGGGTGGTATGCACTATATGTATACCATTTTATCCAACCTTCAATATGTCATTTTGACAATATATTTTTATTCCATAAGACTATTGGTTTCATTTAGCTAATGTTTTTTTTTTTTGGTTAGAGCATGACATTATTTGTATGGAGGAGTCTAAGACCCATATCATAGATAAGGATTCACCTCTGAGTGCTTCTACAATGCACGTAACCTCATTGCAATTGTAAAAATTAGATATGATCAAAATCTTTTATTATTGTTGTTTTTTTTTTAGCGTTCTAAATTATTTTTATAATGTTACTAATATTCTTGTCAAAGGTTGATATTCGTGGAAAGGCTCCTATAGTAGATGATAGAATCAATATAGATTTAGAATCACTATTATGCAAAGATGACATTTCATATCTGATAAAAAAATTTGATATGACAAGGAGGACATGAACACAAATTAATAGAGAACTCATTAGTTTGGTATTAACAAAATCTCAAACTAATGTGATAAAAGAGAGGGTGAAAATATTGAATAAAATTTTACACATGTTGGAATTAAGGATTTTCATTAAATCTTAATTAATAACATAATTTCATTCATGGTTTATATTTTATACTATCTTATGTCATGTACTAAAATATATATATGTTTTATTTTTGCAGCAATTTTTGTGTCCTCGTCATGTTGTGTTTGACCAATATGAAGTTGGTTCAAGCTATTTAGGTGATAGTCATGTTCTCGTGAACATACCATGTCATATATTTATATGTTCCTATTCTTCCATAAATATATTATATCTTTTATTAAAATATATTATATATTTCACGTAATATTTATGCTACTTTAGTTGCTACATATGTTCCTATGCATACATGTCCTCCTTCGACCCCATCATCTACACATATAGTGATGACTTAATTGTTGAAAAATAATGCATCAACCATTTCCTTTCTTGAGAACATGGAAGAAGAAGAAGGCACCTCTAGTCATGATATTTTAAAAACATTTACTAGATCTTCATATATTGATAGTATGAGAACATGTAAATGCTCAATTTTGGTGATGGGTATTTTAGTTCCCATCAAGATAGAGAAGGTTTTTGATAATTTAAAATTATTATTGTGTATAGCCCAATAGTATTTTACTTACTAATCACTCTTTTTGGACTAATGATCCTATAATTCTTTTTGTAGGAAATGATACCTTTTACAAACATCTAAATGATAATACATTGAATATATTTGATCCCACTTGACATACACAACAAAATGCCCAAAATCAACAATTAAAAGATGAACTCTTAAACTATTTAGTTCTATTTTTTGGAAATGACACATCCATAAAAAACAAGGTCCTTCAAAAAGTTGGTATGTAGTTAAAGTACATGAGGGACCTATATCAGTCACATTTAAAGAATAGCATAAAGCACAAGTGTCCTCTGATGATTCCAAAGAGGAATTGGAAGGACTTAATGTTAGATGGAAAGGAGAAATGTGAAAAGATAAAAGGGAATACAACACCAAGTGAGGGAAGGTATGTAATTGATGTAGAGTAACTTAGGGAATTAATGTTTTAACCCAAAAACATGATATATGTTTCAAAATTATGGATGGTTTCACAATATTTATAAATAAAAATTATGGATCTACTATCAAATTTTTATTTTCAACAACATATCAAAAAGTTAGTATAGGTTACTCTGGACCAATTCTCTCAAGTACCCAATTGTAACAATTTTTAGGCCTAAATGAACCCATTTTTACAAAGGAACCTTATGACGAACTTAACTCCAAACCTTCGCTCTTTCAATAGAGTGTTAATATTTCTTCAATTAGTAATAGTTCAATTTGATTATATGGTATTTCTAAGTGCAAAAGCCCCAATTTTACATCACAAAACCCTCCAAAACTAGGGCTTTCTCAATGTCACCCTTCTAAACTCAATTTTAACCAAATAATGGTTGATTCACCTTCTCCTTAACATAATTTAACTATTTCCATCATAAAAAATGCCCTTATAAAAGCCTTACACCTTTGTTCTCTCCTAATTGGTATTAGTCATTACGACTTAAAATTTGAATTTTTAAACTTTATTTATTTATTTTCCTATGCAAACTAATATACCAAACATTGGATAATGAATGGTTTTAGATACCTTTAACATATCAAATGTTTTATAATCCTGTTTTAATCTCTTTGTACACTATTGGACCCCCTTACAAGAATTTATTCCCTAAGGTCCTTATCAGGACCTTCGTTAATGGCTTATCACCTTCCAAAGTGCCTCAAGTCTTTATGTGACCAAGTGCTTACTTTGGTGCCCCTACACTAGCGATACTATCAATAATATATGTATGTACTAATCAGTCTTTACTTTTACATTAGCCAACATATTTTAATTTTTTCATAGAAAAAAAGGCAAGACTAGACAAATGTATGCATGAATAACTTGGATTTGGTAGTTGTTACTAGTACAGGAGGACCTAGTGGAAAACTTGTGTGTGTGTGTGTGTGTGTGTGTGTGTGTGTGTGTGTGTGTGTGTGTGTGTGTGTGTGTGTGTGTGTGTGTGTGTGTGTGTGTGTGTGTGTGTGTGTGTGTGTGTGTGTGTGTGTGTGTGTGTGTGTGTTTTAATAAGTCCCTTTGAGGAAACAAACCTATTCAAATTTATCCTAAAGAGACACTAGAATATAGTTGAAGTATTAGGAGATTATCTAATAGGTTATATGGCCTTCTAGGAGAGTCAATTCAATTCAACACTTGGTCAAAGAGTTGACTATGGACTTGGAACACCATTTATGATTGAAATCCACCCTTTTTTTTATTAGGAATCACTAGGTGAAGATTTGAGAAGTTTTTGAAAAGATGTAAAAGTTGCACAAAATGCAAGAAAAGTTACAAAGTTGCAACTTTGTAACTTCTACATAAGGATTTATCAATTTTGAAATGGGGGATGTAATAAACTATGGGATGCATCAAATGATTAAAGCAGGCCTATAAATCTGATAAGAAGGCATCTTGGAGAGGGTCAATCAGTTTTCATAAGATTTGTAGTCTTTGTGCATTGAGAAATTTTGTTATTTTGTGCAATCACATTTGCCAACTTAAATAGAATAGGGTGACATCAAATAGTTTATTTTCTCATATCCTTTTACATGTTAACTTGACTATATTTAATATTATAGTCTAGTGGAAAATTAATTTGAACATACTTTGTTGAGGTTTTCCAACTTCTTTTCACCTCGGTTTTGAAGTAATAATGAAATAGTCATGCCATTCCATAGTGTAAACTACTCATGGTTGGGTGGGATGACCATGACTTGAATATGAGACATGTTCCTAATCATGAAATTTAGTTTGACATGATTGGGCACCTTGTAATTGATAAATGAGTTGATCACTTGGAGTGTTGAGCCATTAGAAGAGGGTTTTTGGCAATCTAATGGCCTTGTGGATGTGGAGTACAAGGTATGATTTCTTAAATAGCTAGAACAAGTGTAGATGGAAGTGATGTAGTAGTTTTAAATCACCATTCAAATATTTCACAATTAGACTAAGTTCATCTTCCTATAAACTAGGAGACTCTACATTATTTAAGGGGTTTGGAGTTTGTGACTTTAGAGGAAGAACCCACCTAAGAAAATTAGATATTGTATGACCCATCTAAATGGGTATCTAAAATTGTAAAAACATTTGTCGTCTGTTCAGACCATTCCAAAAGGAGAGAAAGAAAATTGGGTTATGAGGCCTAATCATATTAGGTCTATTGGCGTAGTTCACCAAAATAGAAACCAAGGATCAAAGAAAGATTGAAACTCTTTTTTGGGGTTGAAGAGATATTGTGATAAGAGGCTAGAAGGGTGCTAGACACCTAGTTGAAAAAAGATCCTGTAGTAGGGGGAGTAAGGATTCCTATGAAGTGTGAAGGTATCTTGGAAGAAACCTAAGACGTTTGAAAATTGATAATGAATTGAGTTTTCCTAGACCTAAGAGGGAAGGGTATCATCCTTGGGAGCCTTGGGAAGGCCTTGATAATTTTAACCTTTAGAAGGTTTAGAAAACCCTTAAGACTCTACTTTTCTAGATACAAGTTCTCTTGCATAATAGTGGTATTAGTGCAAGATTAGAAGAGGTGTGTATCAAACACCAAGGAATCAGTCTTTTTGGAACAAACTAAAGTGGAAAGCATGCCTCCTAAGGCTATAAATATGGATCTTGTCAATAAAATATTCCAAGAAATGTTTGAATCTCACAAGAGAGAGTTGAAGGGAGAAAAGAGCAAGGGAAAAAGTAAAGAAAAAATAATTGACTAGGGGGATGTTACATGCTACTTCATCCAACCTTTCTACCATTTTATCGATTGTAATTGAGAATAAATAGGAGGTATTCATGGATCAGCACTTTATCATGGTATTCTCAATGGAGAAGAGTTTCTAGATTGGATTAATGCTTTAAACAATCATTTTGACCTCAAGGAGGTGATAGAGGACAAGAGAGTTAGTGTAGAAAATGCAAGATTGAAAGGATTAGCCTTGATATGGTGGAATGTAATTTAAGAATAAAGGGTAAAAGATGTTAAGAAGAAGAAAAAATCTTGGGAAAGAATGGTGATCAGATTGAAGACTTAATTTCTTCTTGCATACTATGAGGTACAAATATACAAGATGTTGCAACAATTCAGACAAAAAGACCTAGATGCCAATAGTTACATAGAAGAGTTTCATATGCTTAGTCTAATATCCAAAAGGAAAGAGAGTGAGGAAGAGAAATACACCAATTATTTTGGTGGTCTAAGGAAGAACATAAAAGATGGGATAACCATCTTGGCACCTAACATAGCGAACAAGTGTTACTAGTTGGAATTGAAATTAGAACATAAATTGAGGTGAAGAAGTGACCAAGGTCAAAGAGGTAGAAATAATAGAGGGTTTAGAGGAAGAGGGTTACCTATTAGGGGATAGAATTACAATGGCAATAAAGAAAATACTTCACCAAAGGGGAGTGGAGAAGCTAATGTGAGAAAATGTAGAGACAACTATAAAGGGATAATTCCATCAAGAGAGAGATTTGAGGATAGGATAGAAGCACTACTATATTTATAGGAAAGTTTTATCATTGTGGCCAAGTGAAAATACTATGGGGAGATTTCCTAATAGGACTGCCAGTATTTAAACAATGGAGAGGAAAGCTACCTTAGCACAAGAAGATAAAGCTAGTAGTGTCTCAAAACCCATGGTCAAAATAGGAGAAGTATGTGAAGGATAATTTTTGATGATAAGGAGGACTTTGATAAAGATACCTCAACATAGGGAGCCATCACAAATAAAAAACATTATTTAGGACCACATGCAAATCACATGGAAAGGTATGTAAAGTGATAGTTGATTCTAGTTCAACTAAAAACATTGTATCTTTAGAGATGGTAAAATTTTAAAAAAGGATAGATTAGATCATGTGAGTCCTTATAAGATGCCTTGGTTGACTAAAGGTTAGTGTTTCCTTGTAGATGAAACAGATTATGTGGATTTTGAGATAGGTGACTATAGGGATAGGGCCCTATGTTACATTTTTCCAATGGATGCTTGTCATTGGTTATTAGGACATCCTTGGAAATTTGATACTAAATAAATAAATGATGGGTAGAAGAACACTTATGTTATAACCAAGAATGGGAGAAAATTTCAAATGGATCCACCACATGTTGGGGTAGAAGACAAAATAGCAAGGTCTAGTGTTATGATGTTATGGGGAAAGGAGTTCCTTAAAGTCCTAAAATTACAACCTAGACAAGGTGATTATGATATTCTATTAAAGCCAAAAGAAGAACCTAAGAAAGATAAAGAAGTTTAATTGGTGAGACAAGTGCATAATTTTCTAGATAGCTTCAAGAATATTGTTGTGAAGGATATGCCTGATAGTCTACTATCCATAAGGGATGTTAACCATCAGATAGACCTGATACCAAGTGTATCATCTTAAAATGGAAGCACTTCCATGTTAAGAGTGTTTATCTCTCCAATCAACTGGTATGGGGTCATGTAAAGCATCTTGAATAGGACTTTGAATTGATCTAGCTATTTTTTCCCTATTTTTCTTCTCTCTCTCTATTTCAAGCCTCTTTCTAACAATTTTCTCTATAAAATTGATGAATTTGACTTTCCAAGTCAAAGTCAACCTCCCCGTAGACCTAATTCAAGGATAAACTTGACCCTAACCTAGGGAAGGTTCAACCTTGCCCTTGACCCTAGGTCCAATTTTCAAGTTCTGGGAGTTTTTGGATATCAAGCTACAAAAAGTTTCATTTTCTCACTTCTAGGTCAGTTATTTTGGGTTTTAGAATGGTAGACTCTTAAATTCCATTTAATTTAGGATAATTTCAAGGGGTTAATGTGAATTTGGATTTAATGCTCTCATGTCAGTGTTCTCTAGAAATTTGTGCCTAGATCTCTATATAAGGAAGCCTTCCTCTCTCATTTTACACACCCACAAGAGATATCAAATGAATGATTTTTCTATGAAGTTAAGATCTACTATCTATCTATTATCAATCATTCAAGTATTTGAGCACTTAGAATCCAATTCAAGTAGCTCCATTGTTAGTTATTGAAGGCTTCAATCTCTATGGAGTCCTCTTGTTGAAGATTTCTCCATCCACATTCATCCAAGCCTCTTCTTATGAAAAGATCCATTCAAGATTGTTGTTCAATATCTAATTTCATTGATTTGATACATCATAAATACATTTCCACATTCATTTGGGGCATCTATACTTGTGGATTCAAGGATTTGAATCCTCTACAAGGATTTCAGTATAAGCAAGGTAAATAGTTCCATTTTCTTTGTTTATACATATTGCAATTTCAATTATATTTCAAGGTTGATTCCAAACTAGGTTTTGACCAAGGAAAATTGCTCATTCAAAAAAAGATATTTCTCTTGCAGATATAGATGTGGATTAATAAATTAGAGTGCATATTAGGATACTCTTCTTGTCAAACTTGTGGGATCCATGAATATAAAAAATTTCAGAGCAGTGCAGGTCAAGGTCAACTTTTTGAGGTAAAATTATGCCTGAGGTAAGATTTTTCCCCACTATCTAGATCAAGGTTGGCATACCTTCAAAGTACAAAACTTTTGGTTTTCTCCATCTCAACATTTGCAATCTAGAGTAGGTTGCATAATTCCCTAAAACTGTGCATAGACATTAGAAATCAGCATTTTCAAATTCACTCTATTTTGAGGTTAGTATTTGTCTCCTATTTATTCAATATTTAAAGTATATACTTTCTATAGTAGATTATAGGTTTTCCTCCTTTCTTCATGTTATCCATTGTTTGAATCATTTGTGTATTGATCACTTCCTTGTGATTGATCAATTTGAACCATTCCTTTTGGGAATTTGGGTTAAGGATAGGTCCTATATTCCCCTTCACATCACATTTCTTTCTATTCATATTTTCCTTCTATTCATTTTGGTGAACCTGATACCCTTACCCTCCTTTCTTTTGTGGAATTAGATGCCCTATTATGTTTTGTGGTGTTAGATTTACTTTCATATTATCTTGTTGGTGTTAGATTTGTCTTTTATGTTAAATCTTGCATGTTAATTATATTTCTTGCATTTATATTTCAAAAATACAAAAAAAAAAAATGTAACAGTTTTCTTTCAAAATACAAAAATATGTATTCTTTATGTTTTCTTAATTTACATCATTTTGATTGCATTGATTTATGAGCTTTATTACTTCTATTCCTGCTTCTAATCTTTTGGTTATATGTAATCGTAGACTTATGGGTACCTTTGATCCTAAGTCTTCTTCTCCTTTCCTTAGGATCCAGGATGAGAATTTGATTATTCCTAATTCTAGTCCTATTATGAAGAAACACTATTCTCACTCATCTTATGATGAGGATGATGCTTTAAGAGTTCCTCCTGAAAAAGTCCAAAAACATTCAATTGAACTTGACAAAATGGGTAATTAGCTTATTCAAGAAAACTATAATCAAGATTGTATTCAAGCTATAGAGGCTCTTAATAAAGTTCTTTGTGATAGTGATCAAGGTGTTGATCTCTTGTATGGTATTACTCACCTTGTGCATTCAAATTTTAAACCTTTAGCTCAAGAAGCTCAAGATTTAGGGTTGATTCCTCATTTCACTAGTGTAGAGACATCTTCTATTTCTTTCCCTACTATTCCTACCTATACTCCTTTGCTAACTACAATGGATCCCTCTATTCATATGAGTATTCCTCTTCTTTCCCTTCCTACATCACAACCTTATTATCATAATGCTCCTTTTACTTATTCTACTCCTCTGCCAACTATAGTTCCTAGTGTTCCTCTAGTTGTGTCTTCTATTCTTGCATCTTCCTACATTTTACCTAGTGTTTCTAATGTTTCTATTCCTCCTATTTCCTCTAATAATTCAACACTTATCAGTTTGGATCAAACTATGTCATCTTTACTACAACAACTTGCCTCCTTGACTCAAAATAAGTGTAGTATTCCTACTTCTGACATGGGAAGTCCTTTGTCTCAGGATATCATTTGCACTCATATTCCTTAGCAAGTTGATATGCCTCATCTTGAGAATTACAATTTTAAGGGAGACCCTTTTCATCATGTTAAAACATTTCAAATCCTTTGTAGTGATTATTCTCATGATTGTAGTATTTTATCCAAGTTGTTTGCATGAACTTTTCATGACAAGGCCTTACAATGGTTTTGTTCCTTACCTCCTTATTTTATTGATTCATTGCCACAACTTGCCAAAGCTTTTATTCAAAAATTTCAAAGCAACATTAGCCCACAAGTTTCTTTGACTAATTTGATGCCAAAATAAAGTTCTAAGGAAAAATTAACTGAATTTATTGGTAGATTTAAGCATTTACATGCCCAAATTTCCTATCTTGTTCTCGATATTGATATTCAATGTATTTTAATTTCAAATTGGCAAAAGGATATTAGAGATAAGATTCTTCTTACTAAATTTACCTCTTTTCAACAACTTTGTGTAGTGCTTCATCATTATCAATTATAAGTGAGTCAATTTGAGAGAGAAACTCTAATGGCTCCTATTCCTATTGATAAAAGTGATGCTTCTCCTAACCCAAACCTCACAATGCCACTTCTACATCCACTTCTTTTTTGTTAAATCATACATTTACTCCTCTTTCTAAATCTTTACATGATATTATGAATAGGTTGTTAACTACTAATATGATCACTTTACCTCCTATTCAACCTTGTTTACCTACTATGATGGCATCTGAATATTTTGATCCAAAAGCTTTCTGTCAATATCATCGTTAGAATGGTCATGATACTAAGAAATTTTATTCTTTAAAACATAAGTCTCAAGATTTAATTGACTCTAATGTTTTTCTGCTGGTAATTTTTATGGTAGTGGGAATAAATATATTTCTCCTTCTAATTACAATCTTCAAATCTATACAAATCCTTTATTTACACATGATACTAATACTATTGTTCAACCATCTTCTATGGATATCGTGTATGATTCAAAGATGGATTCTCATAATCATGTTTTCAACAAGTGGAGCATGTTGTTTCAATCTGTATCTCCACCTCAACATTAGCTTCAATTTAAAGTTTCATCTCAATCTCAATTGAAACTTTAATTAAATACTTAACCTAAACATTGACAACAGCCTACAAATACAATAGCTCAAGAACTTCTAATTAGCTCTAATGATTCTAAGACTAATAAAGCTCCTGATAGTGTAGATGCTCAAAAATGGTTCATGTATATGGTATCATCATAATTTCGTACTAATTCATCCCATTTTCTCATTTCACTAACTCTGATCTTTTGGCCAAATTGATCATATCTTAACAGTGTCTATCATTTGTATTCTCCTTTACATCAATTTAATATCATTTCAAAAACCATTTCAAATCAACTCAAAATCACATCAAATCAACCTAGAATCACCCCAAATCAACCTGGAATCACCCTTAATCAATCTTAATCAACTTGGAACATGTCAAATATCCTAGATCTATCATCATTTGTCCAATCCTAGGTGTTTTTGTGGCTTTTAGTGCCTTTGAAGCTTATCAATTTATCAAACATTATCAATCTCACCTTAGTACTATCATGGCTCTCAATGCTAGGTCAAACTATCATTCATGTCATCTAATCTTTGGCATTGTCAATTCTTTCTATAGAACAAGAATCTTAGTGTGCAAAGAACATTATCATTAAAGAAAACATTCACAAACTAAAACTATATTCACATATGAGATTAGACAAAAGAAACAATTAGAGAATGAAAACCCAAAAAAGGAAAAACTCCATGCTTCCTTGATTTTGTAGATGTGTCCTTTGATGTGGATGTATGCTCAAATGCTCAAAGTTGCTTCAATGGTGGAGATGGATAATAGCAAATTGGTAGCTTTGTGAGCTCTCAATTTGGCATTATAAGGGTATGGGTATGGCTTTTGGATCTCAAAAGGGCATGGTAACTTTAGCTCAAATATTGTTGATGAAATGGCTTGGGATGGGATTCAATTTATAGGCTAAGGGGTAGAGGGATGGAGGGCTTAGATGCAAGTATGGATGAAGGCTTAAGGAGGGCTAGGATGCACTCAAAGGAGAGCACATTGATTGTGCTTGTTTAGCACCAATGGAAAGGTGACACTTGTCACAAGGAGGATGAGTGTGAGAGGGTAGGGTAAAGGTTTGGTTAAAGGCATGATGAGTGGGGTTGAGTATGTAAGAGGGATGTAAGAGGAATGAGTGTGGAAGAGGGAAGAGTGTGGAAGATGGGTGTAAGAGTCATGAGTGGGCTTGTAAGAGTCTTTTATGTTTTTTAAGAGCACTCATGACTTAGTGGTTGGGTTTTTTGAGGGGAGACTTTGGTTTGGATTAGGAAAGTCTTAAACTTGTTTAAGGAATGTGACAACATTAGGGGGTGGATTAGGCTTGGGTTTGGGATTAGATTAGGGATGTTAGAGATGTGCAAGTGGATGGCATTAATGAGGGTGGGTGAGTTAGTGGCTAAGCTTGGTTAGTATGGGTGGATGGGGTGGATTAGGCTAAATGGAGGATTAGAGATAGGTTAGGGGTTTTTGAATTTGAGGATTTCATTTATCAAATAGATTTATTTAATAAATGGGGATTTTTGGAATTAGATAGGAGAAAAGGATTTAATTGATAAATAATAGATTATTTGATTTATCAATTAGGACTATAGATGATTAATTAAATTAATCAACTAGGGATGGCAAAAGATTAATTAAATAAGAATTTAATTAATGATGCCTTTAGAGATGGCTAAATTAGATTACCAAAGTAGTGTAATCAAATTTAGGTGTCTACACTTTCAGTGTTAGATCATTGCATTTTCAACTATTTAATAATATTGGCAATGTCGATCAATGTTATTTATCAACCAATCTTTATCTTGTAGCATTTTGCAATGTGAGTTAAATGTTATGTGTCCTTAATTCATGTCATGTGTCCTTCACATGTTATCAATTTCATCAATCAATCAATTTGACCATAGCTTTGGTCTACCTATCATCATCATAGTTGATCTGCATAATCGTCACATTTTCATTAAAGGATATTGACATATTTATCAAATCAAATTAGTCACTCATTGACTAATTCTCTCTATAGGATTAAATAACCCATAATTTAATCCTATATCATTGCACTAATAATTCTTCTTAACTAACCTTCTCAATCAATTAATTTAATTGATTGATTGATTCATCATTCAAAAACCATGGAAGTTCCCAATTTCCTAAGTCATATTTTCCACCATTAATTCCATTTTTACTAATTTCTATTTGTATGGAATAATGGATTTTTTAATTCAAATATTCCACATAATATTGACATCATCATGACACATGGGCATGATACATCCTAAATTCTCCATTTACACTTGGCTATGATATGTCATAATCCACATATTCTAATTCCCTTACACATATCTATATTTGGCTTACATTGTCATAGATTCTTGGCTTTAAGTGGGTTTGAGGTGTCAAATGATGGATCACAGATCCTCTTCCATCTTTAGCCATGTTTGACCTCTAAGTGGCATACAATCCTACATTTGGCATCTTGTGTCATATGTGTCATGGATTCTCAAAGGAATCTCTTGCCAAGTCACATATCCAAGGTGACAATTTCAATGCTCTCATCTTGCAAATTGATTATAAAATGAGGATTCTTCCTCTCATTTCCAGTCCCTAATTTTAAAGTCCTTCAAGTCCCTAGTTTCTTAGTATTTTTCTCTTTCTCTTACACTAAAATCACATCTTCTAGTATTCTCATAGCATTATCACTATCTTAGGCTTTTTCTTCAAAATTGCATGCATTATAGACAATTTGGAGCCACATCATATGGAGAAGAAAGAAGGACATGGGAGCTACAAATGAAAGAGGGGATTTTTAACATTGTGTTTCTTACTTATGTTTATTTGGCTTTTATGGTAGACTAGAGGGTGTCAATGTATATTTATTGAGTTTGTGATTTTCTCATAGTATGTTAGACATTAGCCCATTTTCTAGTACTACAAATGGTGAACCCAACATGAACATACTTAACTAACTTGGGTTTCTTGTGTTTGTGCTTGTAGGTGCAAAGAAGGAGCTCACTTGGGATGGTATAATGACTATCTACACTTCCTTATCACATCCACATTAATTATGGGGTCCAACAACATGGTTATATGGTCTTGTTTTTATGTATTTTGTTAGCTTGTTGTCCTAGGGTGCACTCTACTTTGTTAGGGTGCACTTGAGACCTCTAGGAGGTAGTTTTAGGAGCCTAGGAGCCTCCATAACCCCTATTTGCTATTCTCAACTCAACAACTATGCTTAGAAACCACCAACTATGCCCTTCTAGGCCCCAAATGCACCATGGGAATAATCTAAACTATTTGAGTGCACTTGGGAGGGTAGAATTCAAAAATTTAGTTTGTGGGTATTATTAAGGGCTCAATTCCCCACAGTCTACAACTGGTCTCCCAACTGCACCCAAAAACTACCAATTGCACCCTTCTAGGCCCCAAGTGCACCATGGGCATATATATCACTATTTAGTCACAATTGGGGGCATCTAGAGCCATTATGGTCTTCTAGGGCATAGTCCGCTCTATTAGAGCACAGTTGGTTCACAAAAAGCACATATTGCACTCAAAATCTGCATCTAGGATTTTTGCTTACTTTTAGGACCTAGATTAGATGTTTTTGTGTTACTAATGGTCTATTTATATCATGTGGCAACTATTGGATGAAGACTAATCATTGAAAAACTAATAGTGCTTGTTTTTAGGATGTTGTCAAAGACCCTATGTTCTTGTCAAAACCATGTGTGTGGATATCCTAGATTAAATAACACTTCATTTGGTGCTTTAAAAGAACATTTTCTATTCTTCTTGGTGTGTCTATAGTGTTTAAAATCTTAGGAATTACATGGACATATCCTCTCCCCTTGTCATTCATGGATCTTGGGTGTAAGAGAAATCTATGTGACTTCTATAGGAAGCATGCCTTGGACCATGATATCTAATATTGGGTATGCCAATGGATGACTTAAAAGTTGTAATGGGCCAAAGCCAAGTCAATGTTCTAGCCAATATATAAAAGTTGATTATGATGAAATTTACATTGGCAGTATTGTTGCATGATAGCTCTCCTCCAGTACCCTTGCGGTGCATCAAACTTCAATGAAATGCCCTGACTAAAAACCTTGTTTTAGTGGCCAAGAATATTTCTATCCACTGGCTTAAGGGGTCACCCATTCCTGTGAAGACACCCTACATTCTTTTGGTTCTTAGTAGGAACAACAGTTCCTTGGGAAGTCTTGCCCCTTGGGAAATGGATCTTGGTAGCCCCGAGAAGTGAGTGTGCTATAAGGGGGAGCCTATAGTACCAAGGTTCTACATTGTCTATTCTACATGAGTGTGGCTAAACTTTGGTTCAAGTAGGAATTCTGTGGATACAATCCTAAAGCTAGGTTGTGGTATGTCTTTTCACTTTTAATAGTATTTATTCTTGTCTTCTTGTGTCTTGTGTGTGTGTAAAACATTAATCAAGATAAAAGCCAACTTTCAAATTTACACCTTGGATACTGTTCAAACCTTTTCAAAACTTCATACATTATCAAAATGTTGCAATTTTTATTAAACTTTGAAATTTTAGTCCAAAACCTTCAAAACATTGAAAACATGGAATACTAAATCCCTAAAAGTTCTTGGTGTAACTTAGATTCCCTCTTTTCATAACACCCACTTGCATTCCCCATAGTTTTAGCCTCATACTTGCACCATCTAGGTTTCATCTTGCATATTATAGTCCTCATTTAGTATCCCCCATCTCTCATATTGTCTTCATTAGGTATTAGTGTGCATCCCTTATTCTTTGCATTTCAACCTCAAAATCTATAGCTTTCATCTCCCATTTACATTTTTACATTACCCAACCTTCATCTTGCACACTTTAACCATCATTCTAGGTGTCCTAGCCTTCATTCCACACCTTCATCATAGTCTTAGCACTATCCTCTACTATTTAGCTCACTGTGACATCAATCTCAAAATTTCAACACTTACAATTGCATTTTGGAACCCTAAAACTACATTTAGAAGCCTTTGTAGGTCCTCATTTATCATCTAATCCAAAATGGCATCCTGCACCCAAAACATCATTTTTCATCATAGTACCTTTGCATATTTCATATTCACTCAGCATCACCATCATTTTGAGCCCCCTAAACATCATTTTGAACCCAAAACCTTCAAACTTAGTCAAAAATATAAACAAAGTATGACTCCTAGAGTATCTCCTAGTGTTGATGGATGATGGATCTTAACTAGTCCTTTTGTCATTTTTATCATTTTTCTTTGGTCAAACTCTAGCTATGTATTGATGGATTTTACCTTTTCATGTATATATCAGCTTGATCTATTTGTCTTTTATTACTTTTTGGTCAAGATCCAAAGTCTATCTTCACAAGGTTAAACTCTTGGACAAAATACTTTCCAAAGATTTCACCTAAGTTGAAAACCTTGCAAACACCATTTCCATTAGCATTATCATATTCCTAGTCTCCCTAAACATCATTTTGATGTACCCTAGTGGTATATTGCCTTCATCTTACATTGTTTAAAAACCTTATCATCATTTCCACTATCAAACCATATCACCTTGACTATCAACCAACTTATCTCCTTAATCACTTATCCTCATTTTGCATAGTCCAAACATCATTATCAACCTTAGCACACCATCCCTTACATTTTTCACCTTGCATACATCAACTTCCAACATCATTAACAAGTCCCAAATCCAACCCTAATTGCCATTTTGCATACCATAGGGTCCTTTTCATCTCCTTTAGTCAAACTTCAAAGTGCCATTTACATTTGCATATGCATACTTTTCCTAGGATATTTTCATCTTGCATATCAAAACCCTAGTTCATTTAGCACTTCTATATTTTCATAACATCCTTAAACACCTACAAATCCAAAAAACACTCATATCTTGCATACCCACTTCCAGATTTCCAAGTTTTTCCCTATTTTACCAATTGCATCCCTGTTTTACCAACTGCACACTTCAAGTGTGCAATTGGTAGTTTCAGTGCATAGTTGGTAGTTTTAGAGAAAACTTGGTAATCAAGGATTTCATTCTAGGTTCCAAAACCCTAATCTACACTTTCATAGCTTGCATTGCATCCCTAAACCTTAGAGAACACTCAAAATAACTTAAATCATTCATATTCTACATTTTAATCACCCTAGCACCTCTATTTACCAATTGCATACCTTCTACTTACCAACTATTTACCTTTAGGGCCCCAAGTGTACCAAGGGAACACTTTCTATTGTCTAAACATAGTTGGTAGTTTAGATGTACACTTGGGAGACAAGGAGTCCATTTAGGTTTTCCTCCACTACATCTACATCCTTAGGTATCATGCCAGCACTCACTAGGACACAATCAGCTCAAAGACCTAAAGAAATTTATCAACCCTTCTTTTCTGAGGTTCCAACACAACCAAAACCGCATCCAAGATAAAAGAAGAGCAAGAAAACCCAACAAACATTTGACAAAGACCAAATTGAGGCATCGCAATCATTACTTACGGACCCCTTAAACATGTATCCGCAAGATCACCAAAATCACAATATGACATAAAAAACCCTAAGAAACACACCTACTATGAGGATTCCTTCAAAAAATTCCCCTACACATGGGATGGTTCAATGCAGTCCTAACTTTGAACCTATATTTGTGTCTATACCCCCTAGAGGTGGAAGTGTACCAACCACACCTAAGGACAAACAAACACACTCTTTTGAATTTAGCAAACCCAACACAAGTACCTTCAACCATAATATATCAAACACACAACAAGGTATTGTACACCTAAGTGATAACTTTGACACTAATGATGGAATCACTGATGAAGAAATGTCTAGGGCATGTCACACAAAAAAAAAAATTTGCAAAAATTTCAATCTTTTGGCAGCCCAAGAAATTGTAAAGTTTATCCACACTTGGAGGGACCTAAGTCCAAACATCAAACCAACACAAAAATTGAAAACATAAAACCCATGATAAATTTGGACTTAGATAAGGGCAAACAACCTTTGGAATTTTCAAACCATCGAAATCCACCAAAATACATTTGAACACATCAATATTAATCCCTTGTTTGACAAACCACAACCAATAAAGGGAAACAAGACTCTTCCCAAATATCCCAAATGGTTGTTAAGACTTGATCTTTATCACATGATACAACAACAAGATGTGCCTAAAGGGACTTTTACTCTAGGGATGCAAAATATACCTCCTTTGGAGGAAAATCAACAAAGTACAGCTTTGCTCCTAACTCTACCAAATATTATGGAGCCTCCCATGAGTACACCATGTGAAACATCAATTGCGACAATCTCTATTGACATACAAAGGAAAAGTCTTATTAACATTACACCCATTCCCAAAAGGAACATGTCATATTGTCAAGTTAATATGATGTCCCAAGGAGAAACCTCTAACACACAAAGGTACCAAAACAACAACCCGAACATGATGATCAATTCTTAAGCACATAACCAACTCTCCCAACAACATTAGCCTATAGTAGTACAAGGACTTAATGTTTCCAACACACATTCAACATATCAACAAAAACATCAACCACAACAATAACAACCTCAAGTGGTGCAAGCATTCAACATCCCTAACACACAATCTAATGTAAACCCACTTGACTTACATGAAATTACCAACAAAAAGAAGCCATGTTTGCTAAACAACAAGAGTAACTCAAACAAGAGTTGGAATACCAAAGACACCTCAAGCAACAAATTTCATATCAACAGCACTTGTTAAAACAACAACATATCCCACCAACAGATACCTCTACACCAACAATCACATACATGGTCCTACATACAACCAACAAAGGTATCCTAATAGCCACCACAACAAGTGATGCAAAAAGAACACATGGTATAACAATCATAGTAAATACCACAACAAATATGACAATAAGTACCCCAACATGTACCATAACAAAGACACTTTTTTCTTTGAGGTACTAACATACCTCCACTACTTGTTGACATATCACCTGACTCTTCAGACATAGAAATGTCAGAACTAAGTAGACATAGTTCTCACCATAGCAAGCTATCTACTCATAGACACAAAAGACTTAAAGAGAAGGCTATCATGCTAAACTCTAACAAATAATTACTTCAAAAATTTAAAGAACTTTCCAAACAAGTTGAGGCATTGGGAGTCTAGAAGAAATAGGCTCTACATACAAAATGAGACTTAAGTCCTAATCCATTTGATAAATGTTTTTACATGCCTCCATTCCCAAAACACTTTGAGGCTCCAAGATTTGAAAAATATTGAGAAAAAGGCAACCCTATTGATCACATCCAAAAAATTTGTGCCTTTTGTACCAAACTCAGTGATGAGCCCACCTACCTCATGAGATTATTCCCTCATTCTCTAGGTAGGCCCATACTTGAATGGTATTCCAAACTTCCTGATACCATAAAATCTCAGTTGGAACTCACAAATAAGTTCATCTCCCACTTTGCCTTTAACATTATGACACTCTTTGATTTGTGCTCAACTAAAAAAATGATGAGAGGACCATTTATCACATTCTTACTACGCTAGAGAATCTCAATTAGTCAATGCTCACTAGGCATTCTTGAAAAATAAAAATTCAACCTGTGCATTAAAAACTTAGTCCCTAACTTAATGTATGAACTCAAAATCAAAAGTCCAAGCACCCTTTCTAAACTGATAAAAAATGGGACTAGTATTGAAGATGCTCTTATTCATAAGGGAATCCTCAAGACAAACAAGGAAAACACAAACACCAACTTGTCTAATGATAAGGCAAAATTTTTCTCCAAAAAAAAGAATGTGACTAGTGATGGCATCTTCAATGCATGTACAGTTAACATAGCACAACCTTAACTAACTTTGAAAGGTGAAAACCCTACAAATTCTCAAAGTCCCAATCAAACATCACCTCCACAAAAAAAAACTGAGACTTCCATGCAGGATGGACCTCAAAGACATCCTAAAACCAAAGAGAGAAAATTCACACCATTGGGGACACCTCTTCATATTACACTACAACAATTACTGAGTAATAACTTCCTACATTTACCCCTAATCAAAGGTGAGCCACTAACTAAAGCTTCGTGGTGGGATGACAAAAAATTCTATAATTACCATTACACCAAAGGACATAAGACCTCATCATGTTTCCAACTAAAGCATGCATTACAAGACCTTATTGATGATGGTGTAATCATAGTTGATCCATGACTACTAACATCCAACTCTAATCACACTATCTTCAAAGATCCTTTGAGTAATCATGACAAAGACAAACTCTCTAGTTCAAACTCAAACTCACAAGCTAATGTGAATTACACACACACTTGATATGATGACACCATCAACTATTTCAATGATTCTAATTCCCACATATCCACATTCACCTTAAAGTTTGAAGACCCTCATTGTTTTGTTGCTACATGTCATACCAAGATCACCCTACCTAAAGCTCCATCTAGACCTACTGCCTCTTCTAGACCTACACCCACTAGTAGACCTATTGCTCCTACTTCATCTAATTATAGCCTTGTTGAATAGATTGGCAAGACCCCTACACAAATATCCATCTTGGACCTACTATGTGCATATCCCCAACATCAAAAGATCTTGGATCAATCCCTTAAAGAGTTAGTAATCCCAAATAACATTGATGTTGCCCAGTTCCAAGCCATTGTTGGGAACTTATCTGCATCACAACATATCACCTTTTCCCCTTAGGATATTCCTAAAGATAGACCTAACCATAATGATCCTCTTCACCTCAAAGTCTTTGTCCATAATGTTAAGGCTAGACATGTCTTAATAGATAAAGGAGCAGTGCTAACTATCTATACACTAAAAGTTGTTAAGGGTTTGGGCTATTCTAAAAATGATGTAGACCCCTCCTACAAAATTACCATAAAGGACTATGAAGATGGTGAATGTGTCTCCACAGGTGTCTTCATCTTACCTATCAGATTTGGTCTAGCTACTAAGAATGCCTTGTTCCATGTCCTAGATATAGAAAAAAATTGCAATATGATACTAGGACACCCTTGGCTTCATGTTATGAAAGCAGTGCCCTCTACATATCATTAATCAATGAAGTTTTCCTATAACAATGTCGAGGTTACCATCCCTAGTGATCCAGATCCTTTCTAGTTTTGTGTTAATCTAAGAGATGCTACTGCATACCAATTCCTAGCAAACAATAAAGCACAACCCAAAGATTCCTCTAAATATGTGGATGTTGATATGCTCCTCAATAAGGCCAAGGAAAAGATAAAGATTGAAGACAAAGGGTGTGGAGAGTACTTTCTATCTCAAGTATCCCACATTAGGGAGTCACCACTTTCTCCCCAATCTTATGGTAAATCCCAACTATTTCAAGACCAACACTCTAATATCTACACAAAATGCCACTTCTATCAATAAGAATACATCTATATGTATTAAGAAATTAAAAGCAGAACAAAGACCCATTTTGATATCTCCTAGCAAGTATGAACTTGGGTTTACTATCATGCAGAAACAAGGATATAATGGCTATAGCAATCTTGGATATCATAAATAAGGAATAATTGAACCTATCACTACAAAAGGACAACCTCATAGTTTGGGGTTGGATTCAAACCATTACAAATAGGTTCTCCTAGTACTATTTGTAAGACTATGGATGTTTTGAATGATGGAAAGGCATTCGAGGATATTCAATCTTAAACCAATAGTCCTCCAACTTCTAAGCATGACCCTCATTATACCAATGAATTAGATGTCCATATATACCTTCTACCAAAGCCCATTCAACACTAATGATGAGATCCCCTAATTTTATCATGAACTGGTGGATTGGGACCAATGTGGACCACTAATTTTTGACCAATTCAAAAATGATGACACTCTCACAACAGACTTTGAAATCTTGGAAGGCATTAAAATTGGTAATCATAAAGAAGAAATTTCTCCTAAAGTGAACATATTGGCATATTTTGGGGAGCCAAGTCCACCTTCTAGTTGTAAAGCAAAAAGAGAGAAAAATGACAAAAGTAGGTCTCTTGGTGAAGACTGATAGGTGCCATTAGACCATGAAAAATCAAGAGCTGAGAAACACCCCAAGGATACAAGGTAAACAAGATGATTCCATGAATATAAATGTTCCAGTATTCAACATACCACAAAGTCTTTTTGAGCTCTCTCGATCAACCTTCATGTGGAAGGTCATTGGTCTCAATCCTCCCAATCCTCCCTTATATCCAATTGTTTATCCCTGAATCTAGCTACCTAATTTTCCCAATAGCCAAGATCAAATATTTATCCAAAAACCCTTTGCATATGTCATCATCAATGACATCCCATACAAAGAATCATTTGACCCATTTGTCCTTAGATACCTTGATTTGCAAGAGACAGAAACTATCTTACATACAGTACATGATGGTATATCTCGAGGCCTTTCTAATGGTTTAATCTCTACTATAGAATCAAAATGACTCCTATGTAGTTACGGTTGGTTGTGGGTCTAGATATTATATGCTAGTAGCACCAACAATATATTTCTTTTTATCATATTTTAGCATGTTCTTGATTCCATCTAAAAGTCCTAAAAAATATCAAAAAAAGGCTAAAAGTCTTGAGAAGAAAAAGAATGGAAAAAAAGGATGCATCGATGAAAACTTGACCAATAGGCATCTTGGCACAAACATTTGAGTCAAGAGAAAAAAATTTGTCCAAAAGTGAAAACTTGGCAAACAAGCACTTTGGGAAAGTACCATGGTGAAAACCTAGCAAATAGGTGCCATGTGTAATATGTTGTTGCTCCTCTATCCATTAGGATTCCATCTAGTTTTTCTCCTTTTCCCATTCCCTAATTATATCCTTCATGTTGCAAGACATCCCTAGCCCCTTTTCATGGCCCTCAAACTAGTTAATGTCCATTGTTATCTTATCTAAGCATCACTCGTCTATACATACTCTAACTTTGGCCTTTATACATAATCTACATCTTGTCTAGGGGCATATTACCTACATGGTGCATGAGTTTAAACTTGAACTGGGGGCATAGCCCTAAGTACTTTTTATTCATTAGACTTGTTGCATAATAGATTGGAGCTAACACTTGTATATGCTTTTACAATCCTAAAAAAATCACTAAAAATCATAAAATGTCCTAAAAAAACTCACTAAAAATCATATAATGTCCTAAAAAAATATTAAAAATCATAAAATATCCTGAAAAAATTCATAAAAATCATAAATGTCCTAAACAAATCACTAAAAATCATAAAATGTACTAAAAAAATCACTAAAAATCATAAAATGTCCTAAAGAAACAAGCAACACAAAAACATCAAATATCCTCAAAAATCCTAAAAATCATAAAACCCATCAAAAACTTGTAATAAAACTTGTACATAATCACCCCTTTTGCATAAACACTTGCACTTTCATAGACTAAACCTCAAAGCACTACACTTACATGTCAATCACACTATCTAAGCAATGTGAACCAATAATCAATCCAAAATGTCACTATGAAAATCCACAAACAGAACTATCACATGATCAACTTGTCAAACACTATCTAAAGACCTAAAACACTAAAAGGAAAGTAATAATGGACAAGAATAGCTATTGGCTCATGTTGTTTAGTGAGTGATTTATTTTTTCCTTTATTTTTCTTTGATCATGTTACTACCCACTCGATGATATAAATTGATCTATGAGAGTGGCTTGGATGGCTCATGGTCATCTTTTATTTTCTATCTATTACAATGTACCTTTGAGAGTCTGGGACATATATATATATATATATATATATATATATATCTGTTAGGAAGGAAAAAGGTCTTTTTTTTTTTGCATCATGCTTGTTTATGCAAAAAGTTTACTTTAGCACTCTGGCCCTTTATGCCATGATGCATTGCATTCCATTTGACATATAGTGTACTTTCTAAAAGAAATTTTCTTCACCTCATTCTAATTGTTCCTCATCTCATCTCCTCAATCTTTTACCATTCATCTCTTCATCCATCACCATGATCATGTATTCTGATACACCAAATCATCTTCCTCCTTCATCCTGCATTCCTACATCATCATACATTGTTTGTCAACCTTCTCTAGCTTTCCACCTAGTCCAGCCTTAGTCTAACACTTTTTTGACCATGTTTGACTGATTTCACTCATGTTCTAACCTCTTTCCACCATTTTGGGCACCTCCACAAAGTTTCGAGTCATTTCAAGTCAAGTTAGGCTAATTTTGGCCCTCAAAGCCTTTTGGGGCATAGTTTGCACTTTCAGAGTGCACTTGGGCTTCCTAAGTGTTCCATGGGCACACATGGTATTTTCATAGTGCACTTTGGCTTACCAAGTGTGCACTAGGTGCACTTGGGTGCATTTTGGGTGCACTTGGGGTAGTAAGATGCCAAGAACTACTCCTGTAGCCCCTATGTTGCACTCTAGAGGCCATAACTTTTGTGTTTCAACTCCAATTTGCAATCTGTCAATTGCATTGGATTTGTATCTTTGTTTTAAAAAAATTGAGCTATCATTTTCATTATTTTGTCATCTTTTCGAATGGTAACCCATTAAACAACTCTCAAACCCCCTATTAACCCTTATTCTACACTTTGGACCTTGTAACTTTCAAATTTTAGCTCTGAATTATGATCCATTAGTTGCTATGGTTTTGTCTTCTTGTTGTCAAGAAATTGACCTATCATATGCTTATCTTAGTAAATTTATTGAGGTGGAAACCATATATATCATCCCTATTGGGGCATGTTGTTGTGGCTTTCTCATCAATTATTCTTTGACACAATGCTCTAAATTACATTGTATCAAAGAGAGGCAAAATGTAGATGCTCAAAAATGGTTCACATCTATGGTTTCATCACATTTTTATACTAATTCATCCCATTTTCTCATTTTGCTAACTCTAATCTTTTGATCAACTTGATCATATCTCAACACTATCTGTCATCATTCATATCCTCTTTTACATCAATTTCATATCATTTCGAAACCATTTCAAATCAACTCGAAATTACATCAAATCAACTCAATATCACCCCAAATCAACCCAAAATCTCCTAGAATCAATCTTAATCAACCTAAACCATGTCAAACATCCCAAATCTATCATCATTTGTCCATTCCTAGGCATTATTATGGCTTTTAGTGCCTTGGAAACCTATCAATCTATCAAATCTTATCAATCTAACCTTAGTACTATCATGGCTCTTAGTGTTAGGCTAAACTATCATTCATGTCATCTAATCTTTGACATTATTGATGTTAGAAATATTTAGGACTATGCTAGGTTACTGATAGGGGAGGGGTGAATCAGTAACCTCAAAAATTTTACCAAATTCATATCTTAATTACAATAATCCAATTACCATTTAATTCATTAAATCAGATTTAACTACATGCATGAGAAACTAAAAATATAAACATTCATAACACTTGAACACAATAATTTGGTGACCCAGAAACCTTCCAAATAGAAAGTAAAACTAGGGTGGGGATGATACCTAAAAAACTTCAATACTGTAGCATAAAGTTCACCTGTTAAGGCTTACAATGATCACTTCTGATGATTTTTCCTATTAGGAGCAATTAAGACTATTAGGTCCACCTTGTTAGAGGTTTTACAAACACATAGTTAAGTATGCACTCGGTAAAGAGATTTCACAAAAGACTGTTAAGTCTACCTTGTCAAAGGATTTGGACTGGTTCACCTATTAGGATGAAATAGTAGATCTTTGACTTACAACTAATTTTTTGATAGAGATTATTTAAAGTACTTATCACCTTTATGTGATAGATATGAGTATGTTGCTCCTTTAATGATATGGCCTTACAATATACTTTTCTGCTGATTTACATTCACATGCTTTTTATTTCATACATTCATCCTTCTTATTCTTTCATCATTTCATCCTTGCTTTTTTCATTTCTTTTTTTTTCACATTTGGATATGATACAATACACTACATATATATCAATCCAATTTACAAAATTACAAAGTTGGCCAATATACAAGTTAACACCAATATTAAAAATTTGGCACAAATGAAGACACTCAAGTTTTGAAGACTAACTTTGTGAAGTTCTAATACACGGTGTCCACTATCACTACTTAGCATCATCATGCATTTGGTGGAAGTAGAAGCTTGTTCCATACTAATAATCTCAAAGTAGTCTTGAACTTGGTCTACACTAGTGACTCGGTAGATACCATGTAACTTGGTAGAAACTAAATTACTAATTTACCATGACTGCACTTGGTAAACAGTAATTGTCACCACTAACTTCACTTCGCATGAACTACTAGCTCGGTAGAAACTGCGAAGCTTGGTAACCACTGAATTGCTCAAGTTGAATCATTGTAGTTCACATTTCTTGATTCAACTTGGTTTGAACTATTGCACTTCACACTAACTATATTCTCTTGGTAACCACTAGAATGCTCCGTAGGAACTATAAATCTTGGTGGCTACTAAATTACATGGCAAACATTGTAGACTATTCAATGAGCTTGATAGCCATACAGAATCTAAATAAGTGTTGTCACTAATAACAAACTTAACTTAATGTCAAAAATCTCCCCCTTTAGCATCAGTGACAAAAACACTTATCAACTAAAACTTATATACATCATAGTGTGATACTGACTCGATAAGGTATACTATTTTTTTTTTTGAGAATTTTCAAAATTTGTCTTTGTAAGTATATACAGTATACTATATCTAAAAATTCTTTGCTATACATTTTTCTTCCTTTGCATGATTCTCCCCCATACAATATACATAGTATACTAAGTGTCTATTCCCATATATACAGACTACCTCTCCCCCTTTTTGACAATAATGCAAAAGATTTATTCAAAACTTATCTACATGGAGACACCAATATAAGAAAGAAAATTAGAATGTACCTTAAGACGTATGAGTGTTAAAGTCTTATCCCAATTTTCTTACAAAACTTTGTAAATATGGAGAGCAATTTGAACTTCTACAGAGAGTTCTATCATGTGATATTCTATGGAGAAGTTGTTGTCATGAATTAATGTTTTTGAGTAAACGATGTTCTTCTTCATTATATCCATGATGGGAAGGATCATATTCTAAATATCTATCGGTGAAGATTAGATCCTTTCTTCTTCTCTTAAAAACTTTGCCTACATATCTGACAAGAATCTGATTTTCATATGATGTACAGAGCTTGAATTGGAGTCAAGTTGCAACTATTGTGCACTAGCCTTCAGATCTTCATCAATATTTGTCAATTTACTCTTTATTTCCTTTATGAACTTGGTAACATTACATAACTTTCCAAAAAGTGATGTTACATTTGTGCAAGAGTTTTCAAGATTGGTCAAAATTGAGGAAAGCTCCACTTGTTGAATGACAATTTTTTGAGCAATGTACTCAAGCACTTTATTATCAAATTTCTTCTCTTCTTTCTTAATAAATTTTTATTGACCATTGGATTCCTCATTAAACCTCTAGATTTCCAATTTCAATTGAAATAGAATGTGTTGAGAAGTATCAACTTCAACACCTATCATCTTAGTCAAAATATTCTTGGCATCTTCTATGATTTTATATTCTCTATTTCTTTCCTCTCTCAATTTCTTTTTTTTTTTCTTTCTTTTGGAGGAGTTGACTAGCTATTTGCATTTGATCTATAGTGGCATTATCAAAATCCCATTTCTGCAATATATTCATTAATCTGATATAGCAGAGGCACATCCTTTCTCCATACTACCGTGCCTTTTGAAGGGAAAAACTTTTGAACATAGAAAAAAAACATGTCAGCAAAGAACCAAATTTACAAGGATTATTCTTGAAAGTCCTTATACTTTCCATTTTTTTGTTAAACTACTTCAATAACAAATCTGCAAGATCATATGATAGATTGTTATTCACAACCTTGAATGTCGGATCTACTACTTCACATGACACATTATTTAGATGGCTAGAACTATAGTTCTTGTGAGCTATCACATTTATGCTGAATTTTAGTTCTACATCAGTTACACTACTGATCTTCATTCCTCTATTGTCCCACTTGGCTAGGGTTTTCTTTTCTAACTCCACTCGACCTAGGGTTTCAGTGGTTTTGGCTTTGGAGAGCATGGGAAGGCTAGTGATACAATGAATCATATTCTTAGTGATCAAAACAAGTTTCTTTAGCCATAACTAACCATTGTGAACTTGGCATAGGATATATCTAATCCATTTGATTTGGAAAGTTTAGGGCAAGTGGGAAATGTGGGTTAAACCCTTATCTTCCAAGTGCTTATCTTTGGGTTTAAGAACACCATTCACACATAATTCACCTAGGACATCATCCATCTCTAGGGTTCCAATTTCTTGAATTGCACACTTAAAATGAGTTTGGATATCATTAATTAATAGTGCCTTAGGAGGGATCTGTGATTGTGTTCCATTTGGATTGAGGGGTTTAGCAATTGTTGGCACAAGTTTGAAATCTGGTGATTTCCATTTGACTCCTCAGACCAACATTTTTGACCCTTTCTTTGCCTTGATGTTTCTACTTGATGCTACCATGGCTAGTTGGTAGGTTATGGAAAACCTTTTAAAAACTTTACTGCAAATTTTGCTTGAAGTTGCTTGATTTCTCTACAATTCTCTTGATCGCAATAACACTTAAAAATTCTCAATGAAAAATAAATTCAATTTCTTTCTTTTTAATAAAACTTTTCCATTAATGCTTAGTATGAAGGTAGCTATGATGATATCATTATGCATGATAGTATGTGTCAGTTTGCAATAGCTTGTCATCTACTATCTGTTTGGATCGCTTGGTGAATGCTTCATAACTCGATAACCAAAAATGTCTAACTAGTTACCCCCAAACTTGATTGGTAAAGTCTATGACCCAACCTTACTCAATAGAGAAGGTAACTCAGTGATAAATGATACTAATCTTTAGTGAAACTTTTGTATCTTGAATACTGATTCAAATTTTTGCTTCTTTTCAATTTTGGAACTATTTGGATGTGATCATGATAACACAATTCTAGTTCTACCTTAAGAACTTAGTTGGAAATGGTGGAGTCACCCACCTCTTGAGTGACATGACCATCATTTCTTGGGCTAGCTTCCTTGATGGATTTAGGAATCCATTGCTACTTCATTTTATTTCTAATTTTATTTACTTTTTCTTTCTTTTCATCTTCAATTCTAAATGTATTCATGTAATTCTTGGCTAGATGACCAAGTTCTATACAAATGAAACATCTTATGGTGGTATCTCTCTTCCTTGTGTGATGTTTAACACAGTTCATGCCAATGTGTCCATACTCTCCATAGTAATGACATCTACACTAGGTGTTATAGTCCCAACCAAATATAACTTTCAAAATTTTCTTTGGTGGATTGAATGACTTGGTTTTGTAGTCTGATGCCTTGTGACCTTGTTTCTTGCATTTGTGACACTTGACTTCAGATTTTGGTTTCTCTTTGCATTCATTAGCCTTGTGACCTTGTTTCTTGCATTTGTGACACTTGACTTCAGATTTTGGTTTCTCTTTGCATTCATTAGCCTTGTGACCATGTTGATTTCAATTATAGCATTTACCATTTAATTTTTCTTTACCATTACTCAAATATTTGTTTGATGTATGACCTATCTTACCACAATAATTGCAAGTAGGTCTTTGATTCCTTTGAGCACCTTGTTTGGAGGATTCACCTTCTTCTTTGTATCCAATTCCTACTTTAACTTTTTGTCTATAGAGATTTTTCTCATTTAGCTAATTCAATTGATTCATGTATGCTTGGGATTTCATCATTCTTTTATTTATTTTCTTTTTAGTGTTTAGGTCATTTTTCAATCTTTCACTAATTTTCTTTTTAGATCTCAGCGCACTTCTTATTCTTTCATTGATTTGTCTTTCCAAATTTAGATCATTTCTTAATCTTTCATTGATCTATCTCTAGCTCATGATTTCCTCATTTTCATCAAAGATTTTATCCATAAGATCTACATGCTAAAGGGATTAGTTCTAGATCTCATTGTTTCTTCCATCCATTTCTTCTTTCATCTTGTTCCTTTGATCCAAGATTTCACATAGCTTTACTAACCAAATTTATTATTCTCTTTTGATCTTTCTTACTTCTTCTTGTAGGGAACTATTTTTTTTTAAGAGTTCTTTGATTGCATCATTTGCTTCATCTAAACTGCTTAAAGGGAAAAGCTCTTAAATCTTTTCTTCAATATACTAATGATCATTCATTTGATTTGCAAGTCCCTTCCTTCTTTTCAAGTATTGAGAAAGTTGCTCCTTAGCTTTCTTGAGTTGTGCAATGGCCATTTCTAGATCTAGCTTTTCATTTTCATATGCCTTATCAAGTCTGAATATCCCCATTGTTCTTGATCTTTGCTCAAGTTTTCAAGATTTATCCTAAGAACCATAAAGCTCCAATACCAATTTTTGGAAATATTTAGGACTATGCTAGGTTACTAAGAGGGGAGGGGTGAATTAGTAACCTCAAAAACTTTACCAAATTCAAATCTTAATTACAATAATCCAATTACCAATGAACTCATTAAATTAGATTTAACTGCATACATGAGAAACTAAAAACATAAACATTCATAACACTTGAACACAATAATTTGGTGACTCAGAAACCTTCCAAATAGAAAGTAAAATTGGGGTGGGGATGATACCAACAAAACTTCAATACAGCAGCATAAAGTTGGCTTGTTAAGGCTTACAATGATCACTTCTGATGATCTACCTTGTTAGGACTAATTAGGACTCCTAGGTCCACCTTGTTAGAAGTTTTACAAACACACAATTAAGTATGCACTTGATAAAGAGATTTGACAAAAGATCATTAAGTCTACATTGTTAAAGGATTTGGACTAGTTTACCTATTAGAATGAAATAGTAAATCTCTGACTTAAAAATAATTTGATGATAGAGATTATTTGAAGTACTAATCACCTTTATGTGATAGATATGACTCTAATGCTCCTTTGTTGAAATGGCCTTACAATATACTTTGCTACTAATTCACATTTGCATGATTTTTATTTCATACATTCATCCTTCTTACTCTTTCATCATTTCATGCTTTCCTTTTTTCTTTCCTTTTTTTTTCACACTTGGATATGATACAATGTACATATATATATATATATATATATATATATATATATATATATATATATATATATATATATATATATATATATATATATATATCAATCCAATTTACAAAATTACAAAGCTAGCCAATATACTAATTAACAAAAAATTTTACAAATTTGGCCCAAATGAAGACACTTGGGATCTGAAGGCTGACTTGGTGAAGTTCTGATACATGGTTTTCACTATCACTACTAGGAATCATCATGCATTTGGTAGATGTAGAAGCTTGGTCCATACTAATCATCTCAAAGTAGTCTCAAACTCGGTCTGTACTAGTGACTCGGTAGATACTATGTAACTTGGTAGAAACTAAACTACTCATTTACCATGACTACAATTGGCAAACACTAATTATCACATAGCTCAGTTGACACTAACTTCACTTCACATGAACTACTAGCTCAGTAAAAACTATGAAGCTTGGTAACCATTGAATTGCTCAGGTTTAACTATTGCACTTCACACTTCCTAATTCTGCTCAGTTTGAACTATTGCACTTCACACTAACTAAATTCCCTTGGTAACCACTAGAATGCTCGGTAGGAACTGTAAAGCTTGGTGGCTACTAAATTACATGGAAAATACTATAGATTATTCAATGAGGTCGGTAGCCATACAAAATTTGAATAAGTGTTGGCACTAATAAAAAACTTGACTTAATGTAAATAGTCAAGTCTCTCAGTATCAGATCATAGCGTTTTCAACCATTTAATAATATTGATAGTGTCTTTTGATGTTATTTATCAACCAATCTCAATATTGTAGCATTTTACAATGTCAATTAAATGTTACGTGTCCTTAATTCATGTCATGTGTCCTTTGCATGTTATCAAATTTCATCAATCAATCGATTTGACCATGGCTTTGGTCTACCTATCATTGTCTCAGTTGATTTTCATAATCATCGCATTTTCATCAAAGGATATTGTCATATTTATTAAATCAAATTGGCCAATCATCTACTAATTCTCTCTATAGGATTAAATAACACATAATTTAATCCTATATCATTGCACTAATTATTCTTCTTAACTAACCTTCTCAAATAATTAATTTAATTTATTTATTGATTCATCATTGTGAACCATGGAAATTCTCAATTTTCTATGTCATATTTTCCACCATTAATTCAATTTTTACTAATTTCTCATTGTGTGAAATAATAGATTTTTAATTCAAATATTCCACATAATATTGACATCATCATGACACACAGGCATGACACATCATGGATTCTCCATTTACACTTAGCTATGATATTTCATAATCCATATATTTTTATTCCCTTACGCATATCTATATTTGGCTTCTATTGTCATAGATTTTTTGCTTTAAGTGGGTTTGAGGTGTCAAATGACACGTCATAGATCCTCTTCCATCTTTAGCCATGTTTGACTTCTAAGCATCATAAAATCCTACATTTGGCATCTTGTGTCATATGTGTCATGGATTCTCAAAGGAATCTCTTACCAAGTCACATATCCAAGGTGATAATTCTAATGCTCTCATCTTGTGAATTGATTATAAAATGAGTGTTCTTCCTCTCATTTCTGATCCCTAAGTTTGAAGTCCTTCAATTCTCTAGTTTATTAGTCTTATGCACTTTCTCTCACACTAAAATCATATCTTCTAGTATTCTCATAGCATTATCACTATCTTAGGCTTTTGCTTCAAAATTATGTGCATTATAGGAAATTTGGAGCCACATGATATGGAGAAGAAAGAAGGACATGGGAGCTGCAAATGAAAGAGGGGTTTTTTAACATTGTGTTTCTTCCTTTTGTTGGCTTTCATGGTAGACTAGAGGGTGTCAATGTATGTTTATTGATTTTGTGATTTTCTCATAGTATGTTAGACATTAGGCTATTTTTTGGTCCTACAGATAGTCCCCTTTATATTTATGCTAAGATTTCTTAGATACCCACTCATGGTTATCTTGTTGATCCTATCTCCCTAGTCAATGTTATTACTGAAGAGAAAAATTATGAAAAGATTGCAACATGATTTTTATGATACATTAGATGTGTGGATTCAAAATTGTAATGGTTTTCTTTATTCAGGATTTGGTTCTATTGATTTACTGGTTGGACTTTGTGGAAAAATTGTGAACACTACTTTTTCTTTTATTCTTGCTTTTGATCAATTTCAAGTTAGTCTTGGCTTGTCATGGTTAAATTCCATGTGTTTTTTTGCTTCACCTATCCATAAATGTCTTCATTTTTTTCATGATAATGAAGTGAAGATGGTTAACCATAGTTTATATCACACTTCTAGGCCTAGGGATTGTGATGTTGTTAAATTCTTTTGGCCTTCATTACCTAATTCATATCCTTCTCGACCTGATCATCTTTTCCATTCATATCAAGCCTATCAACATCATAAGATTCTCAATTTAAGTTTACCTCCTATGGATATTAATCATGGTCCTTTGCCTACATGTTCCATACCTCCTTTATCTATGGTCTCTACATATGTTAATCAAGCTCCTCTTATTGCTTCTTAGTTTGTTGTTAATCCTATTAATCCTCCTATAGAACCTATAAAGGATCTAGTAATTGTTCCTCCTAGTTCTCAACATATTTCAAGCAAGTCAAAATGTAACTAATCTGATAATGAATGTCATAAGAATCTTTTTTCTTAACCTAAAGCTCATAATTTTGTTCTTCAAAAAAATTTACCTTTTTTGGATACAACTATGCATGATGTACTAGAAATTGTTACTAATAATGATGGTAAGATACATGATTCTAAGGATTCCATTCATATCAAATCCTATTTTGATTAATCTAGATGAATAAGATACTCTTAATGATATTGATGATGTTAATGATGAAAATAAAACTATTAACATTCACATTGATTTACCTAATATGCTTTCCTCACAATTGACACTTACACCTAGTATTGAAAATTATGATTCTAAAGAGAATCATTGTTTGGAATTGGCTATCATTCCTACTATGTTGGATATAGTTCCTCTTGTGAGTTACCCAACTTCCATAAATACTATACAATGAGATGGAGAGAGTAGGTGTCACACTTGATTCACTTGTCCTTTATGGTAGCTTTGTTGTGTGTTTGTCTATTGTCCTTTACTTCTCCCATGATGTGTTTGCTAAATGTTGTTAGATTCTTGTATACGATCAATTGTTGCTCTATTGGTACAAGGTGATAAAAGAATCAAACCAATCATGCTATTACTCTATATGTATCTCTACTCTTCTATATGTTGTTTCATGTTATGTTGTACTTGTTACATTTGCAATAATATTATATATATATATATAATCTTATGATCATACTGACCCCACAGAAGGTAGATCCATTCTATGTTCTTTGTATTTTTATGTAATATTTCCCTTGATTTGTCTTTGTCTTGGGGCATCTTGTAGTGGAAACATAATTAGTGGAGTTTTTTATGTTTCTATTAAAGCCATTTCTCTTGTTAGAGTGTTAGCAATTACTTTAACATGGGGGCATACCCTCTACTCACCTATTGCACACACGCACTTTTCAATACATATATATTATTTTTCAAGATACCTTTTCTACCTTAGGGATTAGTGACTAATCCTCAAAGCATGGATTTATTTATATTTTAGGATCTCTTGATCACTCCAATTTCAAAATATTTTGATCCCTTAACGTAAAATGTGTCCTTAAAATTGGGTCTCTTTTTTTTCTTTTACTCTTATAGAATAGAATATTCTTGAGGGTGAATCCTTGATGGGTTGACTGCTAAGTAGCCACATTTTCTAGGTGGTTTAATTCCATCTTTTCAATTGCACAGTTTCCTTGTGTGATTCACAATGGGACGAAAGTTCTCATTGGGTGAGATAATCACACTCTTTATCTTTTTATCATTTTCTAGAGATTTATCTCTTATTGTGGTCTTAGATTTGATGAATACTTTAGTCTCTGGAGACTTATGGATATCTTTGTTCCTTTGATTTTAATAATATTATCTTTTCATTATGATCTACTTTACCAAGAGTTTGTATCGAGTCCATACTCTTTCTAAAGTGGGGGTTTAATTTATTATCTTAAAATTGAAGTACTTCGATGTTAAGAGAGTTTATCCCTCTAAGTAAGTGGTCTAGGGTCATGTCAAGTACCTTGACTCGGTCTTTACATGGATCTAGCTTTTTTTCCCCTATGTTTCTTCTCTCTCTCTATTTCTAGCCTCTTTGTGACAATTTTATCTATGAAACTATGGACTTTGACTTCCTAGTTCAAGGACATCCTGAAGGGTCCTAACCTAGGTCAAGGAGAACCTCAACCCTGACCTAGGGTAGGGTCAACCTTGTCCCTAACTCTAGGTCCAATTTTCAAGTTCTAGGAGTTTCAAGATATCGGGCTTCAGAGAGTTTCATTTTCTTGCTTTAGGATCGGCAATTTTGGGTTTTGGAATTGTAAACTCTTAAATTTCATTTCACCTAGGTCCATTTCAAGGGTTTGAGGTTAATTTGGTTTAATGCTCCCATGTCAACCTTCTCTAAAAAATTTTATCCTAGATCTCTATATAAGGAAGCCTTCCTCACTAGTTTTAAACACCCACAAGGGATATTGGATGAATCATTTTTTCTATGAAGTGAAGATCTACTATATATCCATTATCAACAATTCAAGTGTTCAAGCATTCAAGATCCAATTGAAGGAGGTCCCTTGTTAGCTATTGAAAGAGTCAATCTCTATGGAGCCTTCTTGTTGAAGATTTCTCCATCCACATTCATGCAAGCCTCTTCCTATGCAAAGATCCATTCAAGATTGGTGTTGAATATCTAATGCCAATGATTTGAGATATCCTACATACATTTCTACATTCATTTGGAGTATCTGTACTTTTGAATTCAAGCATTCAAATCCTCCACAAGGATTTCAATGTAAGAAAGGTGAATAGTTCCATTTGCTTTTTTTACACATATTGCAATTTTAGTTACATTTCAAGGTTGATTCCAAACTGGGGTTTGCCAAGGAAAATCCCCCATCCAAAACAAAAAACCATTTTTCTTGTAGATACAGGTGTGGAATAGTGAATTGAAGTGTAGATTTGGATACTCTTTTCATTGAACTTGCAAGATTTGAGAATAGAAATGTCGTCAAAGTAGTGCAAGTCAAGGTTGACTTTTTGGGTACAATTGTGCCCCAAGGTAAGATTGTGCCCTAGTATCTAGGTCAAGGTTGACCTACCTTCAAAGGGGAAAAATTTTATGGGTTTTCTCGATCTCAACATTTCCAATTCAGAGGAGGTTGTAGAATTCCACAAAATTGTGCATAGATATCAAAAATTAGCATTTTCAGATTCACTTTCCTTAGAAGATAATATTTTTCTTCTATTTTATTCAATATTTCAAGTATATAGTTTCTATAGTAGATTACAGGATTTCCTCTTTTCTTAATATTCCCCATTGTCTGATTCATTTGTGCATTAATCACTTCCTTGTGATTGATCAATTTGGATGATTCCTTTTGGGAATTTGTGTCAAGGATAGGTCCTATATCCCCCCTCACATCACATTTCCTTCTATTCATATTTTCCTTCTATTCGCCAAGGTCTACTCTTCCAAACAAGGCAACTCACAAGATGACCACTACTCACAATGAAGGGATAGATACAAGTTCAAGAACTCCTAGATAACAAACTAATAAGGAAGAGTTTAAGTCCTTGTGTAGTCTCTACTATTTTAGCTCCCAAGAAATATGGAAAATGGAGGATGTGCACTAATTCAAGGGTCATCAATAAAATTACCATTACATATAGGTTTCTCATGCTTGGGATTGAGGATTTGATGGACTTCCTAAGAGGTGTGAGTTGTTTCTCCAAGATTGACTTGAAATTTGGATGCCACCAAATAAGAATTCAACTTGGTGATGACTGGAAGATGGATTTTAAAACCAATTAAGGCTTATATGAATGGTTGTTGATGTCTTTTGGCCTCACAAATGCACCTAGCACCTTCATGAGGTACTTTTGGAATTCATTGGAAAAATAAAATTATTATTTATCTTGATGACATATTAATCTTTAGCAGGACAATGGAAGAGCATCTACAACACCTAGACAAGGTCTCAAAGAAACATCACCAGGAGAAAATGATTATGAAATTGGAAAAATGTAAGTCCCATAAACTAATTTAGTGTAACTTGGTTTTTTGTATCTCAAGGGAGTTTTAAAATGGATAAGTCCAAGGTAGAAGCCATCTTGAATTGGCCTAATCCTATATCACTAAGAGATGTTATAATTTTTTATGGCTTGGAATATTTCTATATAAGTTTGTAAGAAACTTTAGTCATGTCATGGCACCCATCCTCCATACCATAAAAGGGGAAACCAAATCTAAATTTGTGTTGACTCCTAAGGAAGATTAAATTTTTTAACTCTTGAAGAGGAAAGTAGCAGAGTTGGAAATCCTTAGGTTACATGATTTCAAAAATACATTTACTATGGAGTGTGATGTTAGTAACTTAGCCATTTGGGGTAGTATTAATCTAAGAAGACCATCCAATAGCCTTTGTTTTAGAGAATATCAATGAATCAAAATAGAGATACTCCACCTATGACTTGGAACTCTATGCCATGGTTCAGTCACTCAAAAAGTTTAGACATTGTTTACTACCAAAATATTTCATTATGTATACAGATAATCATGCTCTAAGTTTCCTAAATAGGTGGGACAAAATCAAGTAAAAGTACCTAAAGTGGGTTGAGTACCTTCAATAATATATCTTTACTATAAAGCACAAAAAGGGGTCTTAAAAAAAGGTAGTTGATGCCCTTAGAGAGAGAGTGATGGAAGTTCAAGAGATACAACTAAAATGTGTGGGTTTGGACAAGCTCAAGGTCTATATGGTGAGGACAAGGATTTTGTAGTGGCACACAAAGTTTTATCTAATTTTTCTAATAGTTTCCATGTGGATTATGTTAATTATCTATTGTAGGATGATTTACTTTTCATGGGATCACAATTATGTATTCCTCATGGATCCATTAGGCTCAATATCATCAAAGAGAAACACCAAGGAAGCTTTAGAGGTCACTTTTGCATTGATAAGGCATTGGAGCAAGTAAATAGGTCCTACTATTGGCCTAAAATGTACCAAGATGTTAGGTAAATTGTTGAACAATGTAACATTTTTAGATGGGAAAGAATAGCTCATCAAATGTTGGACTCTACCAACTCCTTGATATTCTGACTAGGCCTTGGGAGTGCCTAAGTATGGACTTCATTTTGTGTTCACCTAAGACAATGGGGGTTATGATAGTGTTTTTTTTATTATTGACATATTTAGTAAGATGGTACACTTTATACCATGCAAGAGAACTGTTGGAATGTTCAAAATGGGAAGAGTACCTTTGAGAGGGGGGGTTGATGTGAATTAGAAGTATCTCACATTTAACCTTTTCTAATCCTTTAAATCAAATAACTAAAAATAAGATGCATGAATGTAAACATATTAAGTGAACATAAAGAAAACACATGCAATAACACACATAACACCAGATTTGGTAACCTAGAAACCCTCCAAGAATAAGAAGGTAAAACTGGGGTGGGGATGGTACCCACAAAAATCACTACAGTAGTAAATGTTTGACCATTTTTTATTGTCTTCCTTGTGAAAGGCCTACCCTGTTAAAGGCTTTACACTGTGTCAATAGTGACTTGGTTAGAGGATTTACAAACACTTTACATGAAGTGTCACCCTATTAAAGGATTTAGTCACCTCTTCAAAGGATCTAAAAAATAGCTATTAAGCTAACCAATCAACATAAGGTTTTCACTATCTAATACAATGGCTAGAAAGTATTAGAAACATTTGACCTGATTGCTTACAATCTTCAATTGATGATTTCAGGCACTTGATCTACTCCTTCAAATCTTGATCCTTTAAGATCTGATATCTAATCGTGTCTCTTGTACTATTCTGATCAATTAGATATGTAATTGTTGCTCTGTTCCTCTAAGTCTTTCTCACTTCACATTGAATTTCACTATATTTTACCCATACACTATTCCTTCCACACTTAAAATTGGGTTTTTTTTCTTCCTTTTAAAAATTGTGAAGACTTAGGGTTAGGTATGGATCTACAATCCATATTGAATCTTAAGTTCCTGCTCATTCCTTGCATTTTTCTCATTGGTTGCATGCCTTCTCCATTTTTCTAATTGGCTGCATGTTGATTGCTTAGGAAATGTAAAAGATTCATCCTTATCCTTTTTCTCCTTCGAAATCCTTCTATGTCAGCTCCAAAAATGGTTTACATATGAGTTTTTGAGGGCACAAACTCATATGTTGATTCAGTGTTACATGGCACATACTGAACTACTAGTGCTCAGCACATATACTATCCTAGTTTGCTCAGCACCTATTGCATTCTATCTTTCTTGTCATATGTATAGTTCTGGCTCACTCAGCATATGAAGCATTTTGACTTGCTCAGTATCAACTATGATTTGGCACCTATATATCACTCAGCACTTATATAATGCTTGACACCTATTGTAAATCTGGCTCGGCATACATAGTGTACTTGGCTTCAATGTAGAAAGTGGTTAAGTGTGTTGAGACTCAAATGTCAAAACCATTCTAAGACCAACAATCTCCCCCTTTGACATGAGTGTCAAAAAAACTTAACTAAACATTACTAATATGTCCTTATGAGTACCTTATCCACAAATTTTCAAAATTTGTTCAAAATACCTTATAAATCCACCTGAGCTGATTGTGCCTTGACATTCTTGCAACCAAAAGTATGTGCTAAATGTGCCTGATACTCTTTTTCCTTTGCCCTATATCTGTAATATGTACTTGTGTGTTGTATTTGATCTATCAGAGCTATGGAATTCCTACATTTTGTATCAGATCTTATATGGAATAGAGTTATCTTCCATATGATTGCCAAAATTTTGTATCTCCCTCTTACTTTGTCTTATTACTTATCTCCCCTTTTTTACTATCTACAAACTTCCCTTTTTATTCAAAATGAATGAAAGAATGTAATCAAAATTTATAGTATTCTCCCCCTTAGTTATATCTTCATCAAAATATTATATCTCACTTAAAACATATATCTCGCCCTTTTTGACACTAATTTCAAAGGGTTCTAAGGAGTAATGCCATACTTAGCTAGAAATTTATTATTTACCTCCATTATTATTTTCAAAGCTGCATCCCAATTCTCCAAAGCAATGTCTAGTCACTTATGTTGGATGGAAATCTCTATAGAAAGATGTACGAGTCCATCAAGTGTAGAAATATTAGGATCTTTCTTTAGAATTGTTTCTACAAATATTTGCTCCTTGTGGAGGACTTCCAAATGTGGGGTGATAGAGGATTGAATTTGCATCAATTTAGCCTTTATATTGGCTTCCTCTGCTATGAGTATAGCTAACTCCCTTTGAGTGTGAAGTGATTGGGCAAAATGCTTCTCATTTTGAGTTGGATCCCTTGGAAATTTCATGCTAGAAATATTCAAATTTCTTTCCAAGCTCATTATTCTCTGACTTGTTTCTTGTATGAAATTGGAAAAATCACATAGCTTCTTGTACAATGAGAAAATGTTCTCAAGTATAGCCTTGACCTTGTCTATTTTCTTGGCCAACTCAACCTATTTAAGTGTTATACCACTTGATATCTTCTCATTCACTTTCCCTTGAAATTTTCTTTCATACCATTCCATGAGTTTAGCATTAGTATCTTGGTCTTCATTGGTCACCTAGTCAACTATATCTGATAGTTGCTCCATTATGGGCTTTGATTCATCTGGTGACAGCAAGCTGAAGGCATCCATGAATATGTCCTTAATGTCATTCAATTCTTTCCTATATTTATACTCTTTTTTGAGTATTTCTTGCCTCTTCCTTCTATCTAATGCATCTTGCATTTCATTGATTTGTGCCATTGTGATGGTTTTGGAGTCATAGGTAGGTATTACAATGCCTTCATCTAATTCAGGGTCTCCATAATGAAGTACCCTGGCCACTCTAGTTGAACTCGAGCCTAGAGTTGAGATTTTCAAAAGAATGGCTTTAGTGCTCAGCTTCTAAAGGGTCTTTGTAGGAGTGCCAGTGTTTGGTAGTTCTACCAATGTTTGAATGGTGGCTAGTTCCTTTTCTTTTGAGGTATCCTTTGTCTCATCTGACTTTCCTTTTATTGCACTTGCCTTCTGTATGGTGTCACCTACTATTATAGGTGGTGGAAGCATCAAAAATTTAGTCCTAGTAGCTATGTAGGTGAAAGGTGGTTCCTTTGGTTTCACCTTTTCTCTTTATGGTTCTACTACTTCCTTTTGTAGTTCATCTACACTCACCAATATAGGGCTTGTGCATAACTGTGCTTGTAGAGTGGATTGATGAAGGATCTTGGAGAGATCCTCTATAGTTACGGGATTGATGTTCTGAGCTACATTGTCAGGAACATCCTTAATGATTATTGTGTCTACATGTGTGATGGTTGTATGATGAGGGCTAGGAGGTGGCATTTGTGTGTCTTGCACACTCTATTCCTCTTCTTGTTGTTGTTTAGCTATTGCCCTAGTTTCTTCCTTTTGTGTTTCTTCCTCCTCACCTTTTTTCTTTATCCTTCTCATCTTTCTTAACTTCCTCCTCTTTCTTCTTTTCTTCATCTACTATAGCTATTGCTTCCTCTTGCTTCTCTTCTTCTCCTTTATTCTCTTCTATTTTCTTTTCCTCTATCTTTTCCTTGGCACTAGTCTTTGCCTTATTTATTTCCTCTTCCTTGTCATTAGTTATTTTATAAATTATTTTCCACAATTCTGTGGATTTATTTACTACATCCTCAATCTTGTTTTGTAGGATGCTAAAGGCTCTATATTTAGGTGCAAATTTTCCACCATGTTTCTTATTAGCCTTTGTTATTTGACCTTTTGTCATGTCAGGCTTTACTTGAGCTAAGGTAGATTCTCTAATCTCCTTTGCCATTTTTAGACAATAATGTCATTTATTTTCAACTATCTCATACAGTTCCTTGGGCATGGTATTATCAAGTTCTAGAGGTGTGTTTTTGAATTTTTCCATCATGGCATACACAAATTCCTCTACTTTATTTTTCTCTTCTCTACTAAGCTTATTAAAATCAAGATTCTTTAAATCATTTAAATTTGCATTCATAATCTTTTCACAAAGTTTGTCAATTGAAAACATAGAAGGATTGCTTACCACTCTAAATTGGTTGATATCCTCTGATTCTGTTCTTTCTTCATCATTTGTATCTAGTTGTGCCACATATTTTCTTCTCTTCTTCAGCACTTCATCAGTCTATTCACTGGCCTTCTTCTTGTCTTTTGATTTTTCCTTGGCCTTTTGTGTGGAAGCCCTTGTAGTAGCCCTTGTTGTTGGTGCTAGCTTAACTTGAGCTAGCTTAGTGACCTTCTTGGATTTGGGCTAAGCTGGAGGCTGAGTTTTAGCCTTTCTTTTCTTTTTCTCAACTGGTGTAGGTGCTTCCTTGGCTTCTTCTTCCTTGGCACCTTCCTCCTTGTCTTCTCCCAAGCCCTAGGTCAACTCAATTGGGCCTTGCCCCTACTCTTCTTCTTCTTCTTCTTCTTCTTCCTCACCACCTACTTCTCCTTCAATTCTTGCTCCAAATTTCTTCTTTATTTTCTTTACTAATTTATCTTTCTTCTTGATAACAATGGTTGTCTTTAATTCAGTTTCAACTTTTGATTTGATGACATCATATGTGCCAAAGTGAGGAGCCTTCTTATCTATCTCTTATGCTAGCAATGATGTGACTTTTGTTGAGGCTTCATCTATATCAAGCTCATATCACAATGGCCTTAACCATCTTACTCTTGGTATTACTTCTTAGATGTAGGTATTGTCAATGTCAACCAAAAATCATATGTCATTTATGTGCTTTTCCACTAGGGAAACTAGTATTCTCACCCTTCATGGATTTCTTAAAATCCTCAAAATAACTTGTCATTTGGGCCTCAAAATTGTCACCCATTTGATCAATGAAATCATTGATTTGTGTAATTATAGTTTTGTTAGGGTTCCAATTCACCTTTCCAATAGAAGGAAACTCTTCCATAACATAAAATAATATACACATAAGAACTGAACCAAATTTGCATTGAGCACCTTTTGATCTCCTTATTGCTCCTAGGTTTTCATTAATTTGCTGCAACATAAGTTCTAATAGATCATATGTGTGATCTTTCTTCACCAATTTGTAGGCTACATCAACAGCTATACATGGCACACTGTTCAATCTACTGGATTGACAGAATTTGTGAGATATTATTCTCACAGCAAAATCTAGAAGAGGATTAGTTATAGTATCAATAGTGATACCCCTTTTATTCCATTTGGCACCTATATTCTTTTCAATGATCTCTTTGGAATCACTACACAAGGTCTTAGGTCGATCTATGGTTGGGAAACCCATAACTCTATGCACTATCCTTTTTGTGATCTTTACCAGTCCTATTTCTAGCCATAAACATCCATTGTGATTTCTACTCAAAACAGTTTGTATCCATTTAGTTTTGAATCCTATAGGGTAAACTAGGGCATTGGTCAAACCCTTTCTCTCAACTATTTAGAATTCATCCTTCAGAATCTTGTTCTCGCATAGTTTGTCATAACCTTGGAATATATCTAAATCACCCAGTGCACCTATCTTGTAGTTATAAGATTTTCTCACATCTTGCACCATGACAACCTTAGGTGGAATGATAGACAATGCGCTGGCTGGGTTGTTTTTTGAGGAAACTCTAGGTATTGGCCAAAACTCAAGTTTCTCTACCTCATTACTAACTAACTAGACCTCATGACCTTCTTTTCCTTTAGGGTTTCTTGAACTAGAGGCCATTGCAGTGAACTAGGGTTTAAATATATTAAAAACTTTAACTCTGCAAAGCTCTTGACTTGATAAATACCTTAGATCACTGAAATGTATGTTGAATTGCTATTGAGATCAATGCAAATGGCTTCAAAGTTACTATATGATCGCTCTTGCTCTTTTCTCATCTTTTCTCTATGTTTGAATAGCATGAAAATGATCAAAATTTGACCTTATAACTATCAACACCTAGCATTAAATTCTTAGTGCATAAAGTTGTAAACTTCTCACTTGAAGGTTTCATCATGACTCGGCTCCCATTGTATTTCATTTACTTGTCTTCCATTAATTCTCCACTTCACTCAGCTTCAACTACCAACTTGATCACTATTAGAAACTTGACATCCATTGGAGCTTTACTCAGCATCTAAGGACAGTTCAGCAGTATTTGCAAAAACTTTAAATTTTTGACTTGGCATCTTTGCTCATGCAAATTTCTTCCTTGTAGTACTTATTTTTCTTGGAAATGATGTATGATATAACTTTGTATATCAGCTCCATATGGCTATTTTTCTTAGTTGGATGAAATGTGATCACTTGACCTCTTGGGTGAAGTGATCCCTTCATTTGATGTGCTGCACTCATTTTTCTTTTTCCAAGTCTTGTTCATTTGTCCTCTTTTTTTTTTCAACATTAACCTTCTCTTTTCCTTTGTTGACTTCTGTCTTGGATGATTTTGACTTTTTTGGGCAATTCTTGCTGATATAACCATTCTTCAAGCAACTAAAACATATAGTTTGTCTTAAACATCTATTGTAATTCCCTCTAAAATGTGTCCTTAATCAATTTTCTAGAATGTGTCCATACTCCTAACAATAGTGATAGTTATACTTGGTATTATAATCCCAATTATAGTGATGACCATGGTTGTTCCCTTTTGCAAGCTAATTAGGTGTCCACATAGGCTTTGATCCACATTCAAATGCTCTATGTCCATATTTTTTGCAGTTGTAGTAGTGACCTTCAAATCTTGGTGTCCTCATGGTCTTGGTTCAGCATTCATGTGTTTGATGTCCTTACTTTTTCAACTTGTGACAAAAACTTACTTTCTTAAGCTTATCATGCTGATGACCATATATTCTCCTGCATACATTAGAGGTATGTCCCTTTTTACCATAGAAATGACAAGTAGGTTTAGTGTTCTTACCTTTGTTACTCCTTTCTTCTATAGTCTTGGATGATTCTCCTTGTTCAATGCTAGTGTAACCAAGTCTTGAAGTGTCATTGCTAGATCTTGGTGATTTTAGTAGTTGCTCAAAGTACTTGATAGCCTCATTGGGTTTTTTGAAGCTTTTTGCTATCGCTTTCTCTCTTTTCAATTCATTTTGCAATTGCTCATTTTGCATTCTCAAGGTAGAAATCTCAATGTCCTTCATGTTTAGCTCATGATGAGCATTCATCATCTAACTTAAGGCGTCAAGCTACATGTTTGAGATTCTTTCAAACTCAATTGTATTCTCCTCTAGTCTATTGGTAAGATTTCTCTTATCATCTTCTATCATGGCCATGTCTTCAATGGCTCTCTTATTTTGTTCAGTCACTTCACAAAGCATTATGGCTTGTGATTCTTGTTCAAGCTTGAGTAATCTAATTTCTTCAGCTTGTGCTCTATTTTTCTCCATTAGTTTTGCTATTTCTGCATCAAATTCCTTAGAATCTCCATTGAAAAAAACTTGTGCGGTATCAATCTCCTTGTAGTGTATATCATTTTCAGCTATAGTTGTATCCTTCCTTCTTTTTAAGGACTTTCTCAATTCTTCTCTGGCTTCTTCCAATTTGTGTAGAGTGAGATGCACATCAATCACCTGATTGTCTATGATCTTCCCAAGTTTGAAGACTTCCATCTTCAAATCTTTTTTCTAAGTTTTTACGCCTCTCCTTGTGAGAAATTTTTCTCTGATACCAATTGTTGGAATGTTCAAAATGGGAAGAGTACTTCTAAGGGTGGGAGTGAATCAGAAGTATCTCACTTTTAACCTTTTCTAACCCTTTAAATCAAATAATTGAAAATAAGATGCATGCATGTAAACATATTAAGTGAACATAAAGCAAACACATGCAATAACACACATAACACCATATTTGGTAACCCAAAAACCCTCTAGGAATAAGAAGGTAAAATTGTGGTGGGGATGATACCCACAAAAATCACTATAGTAATAAATGTTTGACCACTTCTAATTGTCTTCCCTGTAAAAGGCTTTCCCTATTAAAGGATTTACACTATGTCAATAGTGACCTAGTTAGAGGTTTTACAAAAACTTTACATGAAGTGTCACCCTATTAAAGGATTTAGTCACCTCTTCGAAGGATCTACAAAATAGTTGTTAAGCTAACCTATCAACATAGGGTTTTCACTATCTAATACAATGGCTAGAAAGTATTAGAAACCTTTGACTTGATTGCTTACAATCTTCAATTGATGATTTTAGGCACTTGATCTACTCTTTTTGATCTTGATCCTCTAAGATCTGATATCTGAACGTGTCTCTTGTACTATTCTGATCAACTAGATATTTAATTGCTGCTCTATTCCTCTAAGTCTTTTTCACTTCACACTAAATTTTGCTATAGTTTACCCATACACTATTCTCTTCCACACTTACAATCAGTTTTTTGTCCTCCTTTTAAAGATTTTTGTGAAGACTTAGGGTTAGGTATGGATCTACGATCCATATTGAATTTTAAGTTCCTACTAATTCCTTGCATTTTTCTCATTGGTTGCATGCCTTCCCCATTTTTTTGATTGGTTGCATACTAATTGCATAGGAAATGTAAAAGATTCATCCTTATCCTTTTTTTCCTTCAAAATCCTTTTATATCGGCTCCAAAAATGGTTTACATCTGAGTTTGTGAGGGCACAAACTGATATGTTGATTCTATGTTACTCGGCACATACTAGACTACTAGTGCTTGGCACATATACTATCTTGGTTTTCTCGACACCTACTGCATTTTGTCTTGCTCAGCATATGTGTAGTTCTGGCTCACTCAACATATGAAGCATTCTAACTTGCTTATCAACTATGACTTGCACCTATATATCACTCGGCACATATATAATGCTTGGCACCTAAAGTCACTTGGCACTTGTTGGAAATCTGACTCAGTACACATTGTGGCTTAGCATACATAGTGTACTTGGCTTCAATGTAGAAAGTGGTTAAGTGTGTTGACACTCAAATGTAAAAACCATTCTAAGACCAACAAAGAACAAATGATTTCTCTTATGTATTAGGGCTATTATTCAAAGAGGTTGTAATAATTAATGGGTTACCACTTAACTTTATGCATTATAGGGACTCTAAGTTTGTCAGCCATTTTTGGAGAATATTGTAGAAAAATTGGGCACTAATTTATCTTTCTTCTCTACATATCATTCACAGTTGAATGGCCAAATTAAAGTGCTTAATGGGTCCTTGGGTAACTTGTTATGGACCTTAACCAAGAAACAAGGATAGGTGGGATTTGGTCATGAGATGAGAAGAATATGCTTATAATGACTCTATTAATAGAATCAGAGGGAAAAGCCCTTTTGGAATTATTTATGGGTATCGCCCTGGGGGGTTTTGGAGCTGAAAGACACTAGAGAGGTGAAGAAGACAATTTTTCTAGGAGATATTTTTGCTAAGAATATCAAAGATATACATGAGTAGGTTAAACAAACTCTACAAAAGAATGTGGATAAGTATAAGAATCATGTAGATAAGACTAGGGGGGAAGTTAAGTACAAAGTGGGGGATTCAAGGTCATGGCCTACCTCAAAAAGGAAAGAATTCCAAAAGAAAAACCCACTAAGATACTAATGAAGAAAATTAGACCACTTAAGATACTTCATAAGTATGGAGCCAATGCCTATAAACTTGAACTTCCACCTGACTTGAGAATATCCCCAATTTTAATGTCTATGATCTATAATCCTATAAGGGTCTAGAGAAGAATGTTGATTTTACACTAGTCCAAGCATCTCAAGAAGTTGACTAGATTACAAATCTTCCTCCACCTTAGCCAATACAATTGGAAAGAATCATAGATATTAAGAGCATGAAGAAAACAAGAAAGGGGGCTTACAAGGAGTACTTAGTTGAATAGGAAAGACTACCTAAAGTAGAGGCTACATGGATGTCTGAACATGACATCAGAAAACATGGCAATTCAATCCTTAACTTGACAACTCATGGGACATGAGTTCTTTTGAACCCTAGGAGCATGATGTGTAGGAGTGCCTAGTGGAAAAATACTAAGATAAGATTAGGATTGGTTGTGTTCATAATAAGTCCCTTTGAGGAAACAAACCTATTCAAGGTGAGCATGAACAGACACTAGAATAAGTACAAGCATTAAGAGACTATCATATATGTTATTTGGCCTTCTAGGGCTACTTAGCGAAGAGAGTCAATGGTTGGTCAAAGAGTTGGTTAGGGACTTGGAACACCATTTCTAGTCAAAATCCACCCATGTTTTTGATTTGGAGTCACTAGGTGAATATTTGAGGAGATATTTGCAAAAGATGTAAAAGTTGCACAAAATGCAAGAAAAGTTACAAAGCTGCAACTTTGCAACTTTTGTAACTTTTACACAAAAAGTTGTCAAATTTGTAATGGGGGATGAAATTAGTTATGGATTGATTCCAACTAATTTACTAGGCCTATAAAGATTATAACAAGTCATATTATAGAGGTTTAATCAGTTTTGGCAAGATTTGGCATCTTTGTGCATTGAGAAGTTTTGTTGTTCCGTATAGTCACATTTGTCAACTTGAATAGCATAGGATGGCATGGAAAAAATTGTTTTCTTAGAGCATTTACATGTTAAATTGACTTTATTTATCATTTTAGTACATTAGGATATTATTTTGTACATACTTTGTTGAGGTTTTGCAGCTTCTTTTCACCTAGTGTTTTCAAGCAATAATGATATAGTCCTATCAAACCATGACCTAAATTTTCTTAGGGTTGGGTGAGAGGACTAGGACTTGTATATTAGAAATTTTCCTAACCATGTAACTTTAGTTTTCCATGATTATATACCTTGTAGTTGAGAAATTTTTTTGGCTAATCACTTAGAGTTGTTAAGTCATTGGAAGAGGGTATTTGTGCAATCTAATGGCCTTGTGGGCATGGATACAAAGTATGATTGCCTAAATGAATAGGAGTGTAGATAGAAGGGACATAATAGTTGTAAGTCCTCAATTAAACCAATTAAATATTTTACTATTAGACTAAGTGCATATTCCTAAGAAATAGGAAACCATAGGTTATTTGAGGGTTTTCAAGTTTGGGACTTTAGAGGAAAACCCACCTCAAAAAATTTTGTATTATGTGACCCATACAAATTGGTATATAAAAGTGTAAAAGAAAATTGGGCTTTTTTAGACCATTCCCAAAAGAAAGAACAAAACTTAAGTTAGGAGGCCTAGTTCCCCAAACTAGAAGCCAAGGATCAATGTATGCTTGAAACCCATTGTTGGGGTTGAAGAGATATTGTTCTAGGAGAATGAGAAGGGTGTTAAACACCTAGTTGATAAAAGGTCATGTATCAAGGGGATTAAAGGTTCCTATGAAGTGTGAAGGTTTCTTTGAAGAAACCTAAATAGTTTGAAAATTGATAATGAATTGAGTTGTCCTAGACCTAGGAGGTAAGGAACTCATCTTTGGGAGCCTTGGGAAGGCCCTAGTAACTTTAACCTTTGGAAGGTTAAGACAACCCTTAAGAGTCCAATTTTCTAGACACATTCTCTTGCATCAGTTATGAAACATATTTGTCTTCTTACACGAACTAATTAATTAGACTCTATCACCCCATTCTTGTGAAGACAAATTATAGTCACTATAATTGGGTGCATTTTAAAAAATTCAATTCCCTTTGAATTATATAAGGTACACCTCCCTTGTAAGATCTTCAATGAATTTATAATCTATATAAATTAATGAACTTTTTACCAAAAAAACACAAAGGTTGTCCTCCTTATTCTTGGATAAGAGGCTATTGTAAAAATATTTTTAAGATATCCACAAGAGCAAGAAAGAAAAGAAAAAAGTTATCAAATTCTCAAGTATCACTAATCACATATGAACTAATAGTGACAATTGAATAGAAAGTATCAACATCCTTCAAAATATTAACAAGACATAGTATATGTAAAATTAGCATTCACCACAAAACATTCATTCCACAAATCTTATTGCAAAGATTGAAATCTTTCCCATATAAGCTTGCATTATCATAAAGAAAATTTTAAGTTAAATTGATTCAAAGTAAAGGTGTTATCTTAGTTTAGTGATCACCCAAAAATAAAAATCTAACTACTAAAAATACTACAATGTCCTTTTCCCTTCATTTTTCTTACCCCTAATCAGCTTTAAGTTCCACAATATATAGTTTCAAATCACTAGGAGGTCTCCCTAAAAACTTGACCTCCTAGAAGTTAACAAAATATTTATGTTAACTAAACAAATATTTAAAGGACACTTGTCCCTAGGTTCAAACTATATGAACAAAAAGAAAAAATAAGTGGGAGCATTGAGTTCTATTTCCTTAGCTTGCTCATCTTCACCCAATACATCATGTGCCAACTTCTAGCTTTGGTATGTGCTTATGAGTTCCTACACAACATTAGAATTAGGGTTTTTAGACTTAGTAGCCTCATTTTCCATGTTTCTTTATCCTATTTCATTTTTATAATCTACTCAGCATAATTAGGTAGGTAATCCATGCATAGACTTAACATGGGTTCCACTTGAGAAATCCTTGTGAAATTTGTTGTTGTAAGGTTCATTTCATCTTTTATGGCATTCATGTCTTCTTCAAATATTTTCACCATTTTTTATGTGTTTTGTTTTTCTTCTTTGTACTATAGTATACTAGTTGGACTAATGATCTTCACATCTTTAATGATGTTAAATAGTTCTTTAATTTCTTTCTTAATGGTTGATGCCCTACAATTAGAGAATTATATATTGAACATCTCCAATTCATGTTTTTTTCATTATGTATAACATGGCCACATCCACTATCTTTAGGGGGGTTTTGGTTAGAATCCTAGAGATTTCATACTCTTCTATCTCTAATATTTCAATCACTATCATCATCCACTTAGATTCATCATCTTCCCAACCGAACATCTAGGTTTGAATTTCCAGTAGTAGTATTTTCTCATCATTAAAGACTACAATAGAACCTTGAATAAACTTTGATCAATATTTTATCATGTCATCAATCCATTTATTCATCATAGCTTCTATATACTTTCCCTTTTGAAAAAAATTCAGAAGCCTTTTACTATCTAGGGAGTTCAGATCAAAGGTTTTTGATGTTTAAACTAAGGGTAATGCTCCACAACCTTTGAGAGAATCAATATATTTTGCTATGGAATTTATTATATTTTTGAGTTAGGTATTCCCTTTAGCATTATTTTTTATTTTATGAGTATATATTGGGTTGATTGTTCCAACCAATGTTCTTTAGTTTCTCTTTTTACCACTCCTAAGTTCACTTTATTAATCTCAAAACTATTGATGTCTAGCTAAGTAGATCCTTCTATAGGTTTATAAAGAGAAACTTCTACTATGAGTTTCCCTATCTTATAAATCTATAATAATCCTTCTCATATTCTTCACTCTATTTGGCTTGGGGGTCCTTGTAGTTTATTTACTTACCATGTTATTAACTAGTATTGATATGGGACTAGGTTGCACTTTTTTCTCACTAAGCTAGTAAGCTAGTTTGGCATTTTTGATGAATCTTCTTTCTTCCTTGCATCTTTTTTGGGTTCATTTACATATCTACCACTTCAAACATATTTATCTTTAACACTTGAATCTATTGTTCACTATTCATGGACGTAGTACTTTTGTCCTTATCTTTATCCAAGTCAACCCTAATAGGTTTTTGAGTTGCCATTTTTGTCTACTTCTGGAATTTGGTTTTGGACTTGGTCCTTTGCATTTTAGTTTGATTTTGAACTAGTTAGGGGACTAATTCCTTCAAACTTCTTTTCTCACCTCCATGATCAATAGAAAGAATTATGTGACCAATATGAGAACACTGTGAGCCTTTATTGATTTCTTCTAGTTAGTTCATAGGAATTTTCTCCTTTACTTTGTATTTTAACCATTCCTTTTTGTGATTGACAACAATTTTTTTTCTTTGAGCAATATCATTCTCTTCATCTTGAGTCCATTCAATAATAGGCAGAGTTATTCCATCTAGGTCTAGATGACCTGGTTCAACAAAATTTGAGCCTTCATCTTGTACTCCATTTATTTTTACCTTTAGCTAAAATGAGGTTAGCTAAGATAATAAGAACCTAGACTATTCCCTCTTACAAATTTCCCTTTCATTATGGCTATATTCCCAATAATCTTCAAGATGGGGGGATGACATGATTTGACTGTCTAATTCCAATGCATTCCTTCTAGAGTCTTTATTATTTAAACCTCTCCTTTCTTGGTAAAATTTAAAATTTAAAGTACATAGGTCACAACTAACATTGATAGCATCATCCATAATTCTATAAGAAAGTTTTCCAAATTTAATAGGAAATTGAACATCCCACTTCTCCTCCACAAGAAATATTTTGACCACAAAACCCAATTGCATACACTCTTCTACTAACACAAAATAGTCCATAGTGAACCTAGGCAATTTTAGGGGTTCCTCTTCAAACCCTCCTACCCTGATATAGGTGAATTTTAGAAATAGGATGAAATCACTGCCATAGGTTTGAACTAGTTGTAGAGCTTTAGGTAAGATTCTATGTTCACAAACACCTGCTAGTTCAAGACACAATCTTCCCATAAATACATTATGAACCTTTATGTGGTCCATTAGAATTGAATATTTCTACAATGTGGGGAAATAGTTATAAATAAATATCCTCTCATTCCATGGTTCATGTGGGATAGTTGTGAGGTTCTTTTTGCATTCCAAATGATACATCAAATATATGGACATAAGAAAATCCTTTTATATTCTATGTGTTAACTTCAACTTCTCTCTTAGTGAACCTACAATCAATTCCCCCTAATCTAAGCACCAATTTCCTTCTAATATGATATCTATGTATAAAAACATCCACTCCTCAAAAAGGTTATCATTAGGAGAGCCCCTCATTCTATGTAGGAGGATCAAATTAGATTGTGTACATGAGCTTTCATATCACTTTTGTTTTTTTTAAACTTAAAAGTAGATATAAACCACCTCTATAGAATTCTTGTTCAAAATTATAGGTATATGTGAACCACCTCTATATAATTTCTCAATCCAATGTCTAGCTATGATAGTATGATGTGTTTTAGGGGCTTCATTGTACTTGGAAAGAGATTGTGTGGGAGTAATATCCACAAAAGATTATTCTGGGATTTTGAATACTGACATAAAAAATTTATGGTCAACATAGATCAATATCTCCCCATAATTTTTCATTATACACTTAGACTTAACATCATAGCAGTTCATGCACTCATGTATTAGCTCAAGGTTTACACTCAAAAGGGGGAAGGATGTAGCCATTAACATTCCACTATCAAGAATTTCTCCCACAAAGGGGTCCCCTAATTATTCATATAATTTACAATAAATATTCCCTATATTCACACCCCTTAGGTTTGTATTAGTGATTATTGGACCTCTACACCTCATACTAGTAGTATTACCAAAAAAATGAAGATATGACTTCATGTTTCTTTAGAAAAGATTCAACCACAACCCACTATTTATGTAAAAAGAGAAACTATAGGAAAAACAAACTGGAGAAAGTTGCAAAACATTACCTTGAACTTGTCAAAATTGGTTTAAAAAAACTTCTTTGAACCCCTTATACTTCACCTTTGTAATTTCTTCTAACACATAATTATTAACTTACCAACTTTGGAAAGTAGTTTTAAGCTCATGATGTAATTAAAACAAATCTTAGGGATTAGGATTTAAAAAGACTTACATATCATGAGGACTATTTCATTTGAAATTTGATGGCATGATTAATTAATTACCTATCTTATCACTTATTTACCCTCAATGTGTTATGATTTATTTGCATGTGACTATCCTTTTTATACATGTAGTACATGTCCTATACTTTTCCCTTTGCCTTATTTTTAAAATTTTGTTGTACAAAAATATCATAGTGAGATCTATGTCTCTTTCATTGTCACATCATCTATATTATACTTCCCCACTTAGCACTTCTTTTTGAACCTCCTTGTATTTCATTAAATCAACACCATATATAATTGCCAACTGTGAGGAGTTGGGACCCATTTCTATCTGCATATGAGATATATTTTGTACTATCAAACTTGTTCAAACTAATTTGAACCAAGTTAAAAGTGGTTCAAAAGGTACAAATAAGTTCAAATTTTCAAATAGGTTTAGAAGTTGAAGATGGTTTAAAGGTTTAGGGAGTTCACAAGAAAATATTAACTTACATAGACATGACCCAAATCATAACTAACCACTTTTGAGGACTCTTGCCACATGGCTTAAGATTGGCTTATTAGTGACACAACAAAATTAAGTACTCAGTGTTGGCTCCTAATTCAACATAATTTTTACTACCAGAAGCTAAAATAAAATTGGCCTAAGGATAGCCAATTCTCATTATCAACATAATTGAATAGAACCTGGACCAATTACAAAGGAAACACTTTCCTTCTATACTTTAGGTTCTGCAAAACCTAAGTGGGTGGACCTTAGATTCATCAAAATATCTAGTGCTATATCATAGATCTATATCTAAACAAGGAAATTAATACCCCAAAATATTCTATACTTATGCAACAAGTTATATGTGTAATAGCTAGTTACACAACCCATAAATACACAAGCTAAATTAGGGTCTTCCTTTGAGATATAAAACAATAAGAAAAATATGATCTTGATTATAAATTTCAACAAGAACCATGGAAAAGAGAAGAAGAAAAAACATATGTAAACTCTCTAGTTGTGATTAATGCCTTATCTCATTTGGACACCTAAAACATGACATACAATACCACTTGCATAACAGAGTTTCTAACATAGAATTAGATCTAAGAAATATTTTCTTACAACACTCTCTATCAGCACTAACAATTCAGCCTACTTATCAAATCAATGAAACACTTTATAAACATGTATTCTTTATTAAATAATTTTTTATTCCTTAAATCAAATTAAAACAAAGAGACACATATCTCACAACAAGACACCAAATGCACTAAATCCTTGATTCATTGATTTAAAATATGATACAACATTACAATGGAGAGATCTGTATAATAGCATTTAAACCCTTTCTATCTCTACTAGACAATAAAACTATGACTCAACATATACAAGAAACCCTATAAAGACTCTGATGGGACTCAAAATTGCAGCCCTAATTTTAAGTATGATCCTAAAAATTAAGCCCTATAAATGCTTTTAATTCATGTGTACCTGACTTTTTTTTTGAGTCCTATAAATTTTTTCATGTTTCTAACACTTTTTTTTAGTATATACATGTGCCTTGTATTGATAAATTTCATTTCGTGAAGTTTCGTTTTGAGCATTTCTTAAATTTGCATTTTTGTTTAAGTGTCAAATAGTGATAGGAGGCCTAGTTTGCAATTGAATATCTTGCACCCAGTCAAGTTTCATGACTCACTTCTTTGGGAGTCTTTAGTATTCATATTGAGAACTTATGTTTCATTTTTCAATTCATTTTGACATGTTATGAGTAGGTTTTGAATCCCTCAAAATTGGTTGTTTATTGTTGTTACACTAATGCAAATTGTTCTAAATTCTAGGAAGCCCTATTTGACCAGTTATAACTTTGATCTAGTTGACTTAAATGAGAAAGGGGTCAGACACTTTTTATGTTTCCAATTTGAGCTTATGATGAATCCATTTGATTAGTTTTGAAACATGATTCCAAATGCAATTTGTAAATTTTTACTAGTGTCAAAAAGTGCAGATTGATCATTAGCCCAGTTTGGGATGTCGTAACTTTGAATTTGTGATTAATGAAACCAAATGGATTGTACCACTATGTTCTACTCTAAAAATATAGTAAGTGTGCCAATTTTTGAGTCTTGACCAGTCTATTTTCACATTTTCCCAAGTCCATTCCGTTTCCAAAAATCACTTTTGTCACTGTTCCCAGCTCTAAAATTATGAATACCCCACTTTGACCACTTTCCAAATGTACCTAGTTATTCATCATGAGCCCAAATCACAGATTTATAATCTCCTCATGATAGTGAACTAATGCCCCAATTTTCATACCCTCAAGTGTTAGTTTGACCTATTTTTGAAGCCAGAACCAAATGTGATTTATTATTTTCTGAGATGTTTGCTTGCAGGTAGTTTCACAAAGGAAACTTTGATGATCAATATCTTTTGACCTAGGTATCATCATGAAATGAGATCTGATATGGTAAGAGAATGTGGAATAGAGAATCAATATGTCTAATTTTAGGGCTCGATCAGGTGTTTTGGTCAGTTTTTTAAAGCCAAAATATAGGCCTTCCTATCAAAAAACCTCTATTTGTAGATAAATGGTAAAATGAGTTTTGAATAATCAAATATTGATTGATTTTGATCCATATCAAATCCAATTAGTTCAAGAGGTCAAATTAGGGGATTTGGCAAGTCATTTGTTTTAGTTTGAAATTTTTTTTGGTCGGACCCACTTTGGGGCCTGGCTAATCCCATTAGATTTTTGACATATAGAACATATTGAATGTGTTTTTAAGAAGTCAATATGTTATGATTGACTGTATATCTCAGTATGTAAAACTTGTTCTTTAGATTTGAAAATAATTGTGATTCTTAAATGCATTAGTAGATAAATGATGAAAATGAGCTTGTCATAAGGGTCCCAAGGTTCACACTTATTGAGAACAAACTCAATACTGAATTCTCTATTGAAAAGAAAGTTAGAAATTTTAACTTGAGGGAGTATGTTGGGAGATCTTTCATAATTAAGGCATGAATTATTATGAAGCTCTCATCCAAATAATCCAAAGGACCAATCGATTGATTAGAGGGACTCCATATCAAAAGGTAAAGTTAGAAAATGAAGAAACTTAAGAAAAGTGGTCAAATGGTTTCTTGATGCAAGAAATAGAGAGTTCCTTCAGTATGGCAAATAAAAAAATCTTTAAAATGTTGACATGCCATTAGCTACAAAGGAAAAAGTCATCATCAAGAGTTCTCCATGGTAATAAGGAGGGACTTGTCTAGTTCCCCCCAACTTATAAGATGCAAAGGGTTTCTGCACAAATGTATGATATGAAGTGAATGCTAGCATGGTGTGATCATGTTCTTTAGCAAATGCTAGAGGGATGCCACACAAGCCTTATATCTTAAACATATTCACCACAAATTGTAACAAGTGACCATTGTAATCACCTTAAAATGGTCACCTAGACTATGAGCCCCCTTTCTAGCATTTTTGCTTAATTTATCCATTGGTTATCTTTGATCAAATACTCAAAAATTAATTTATTTGATTTTAACCTATAGTTTGACCACTTTTTCCTAAGTTCATATTTAATTAAAAGAACATGTCCTCCTTTTAATTAAATAAAATTCCCCACTTCCCACTTATCCTAAGTGTGCACACATAAAGCATTATTCCTATTTTAGAAATAAAAGAAAAGACATTTTTTTCTACACATGAATGCACAATTTTCTATGTGAGAGGAATCTTCTATTTTTAAAATAACTTTAATTCTCCTCCACACATTTCAAACCCTCTCAAAAGTCAACCATTAATTGCAATTAGTTGAGATGCTTGTGCACATGGATCACTCAAGATGTATTCTCCTCCCTTGATTATTCCTCTTTTACCTCTTAATCTCTACCATCCAATTTCTTTAAAAGGAAGGGCTCTCTCCTCATTCAAAAAATCTTAGTCTCTCATGCTATTGTTATGTTGTAGGTTTTTTTGGTAATTTTGGAGACTTGGAGCATTCTTGCATTTTTTCATTTTAGCTTAGCTCTCATTCTACTTACATTATGGAATAATTTTTAGCTTAGTTTCATTTATGTTTTAGCTTAGTTCTCTTTGTTAGCTTGCATTTCAGTTAGAAGAACTTGCATTTGCATTGCATTTTATTCTAGATTCTTGGATATTGGCACTCTTGCCTCTACTCTTTGAATCTCTCATTCTCTGGTGCACCTTGCAAGGGTTGCATAGTTTGGTTCATCTGAGAGCCACCATCTCATAGCCTTTTCATGTCATAGATAGAGAGGTATATGCTAACTCTTGAGACTCCCTCTTCCATGGGTTCTCTCAAGAATAATGGTTTGTAGAAGTGTGATACTTTTACGCACACATTTTTGGCACCCACCGTGGGGTTAGAACCAAGTTTTTAGCTCCATTTTCTTGATTGCATTTTGGTTACATTATCATTTTTTATTTTTTTACAGCAACTTCTTGGATCTAATCAAGTGGTTTTGCAAGTTTCTTACTTTGGTTTTAAGGCTAAGCCTTGTGCAAATTTGTTTAAAGGCCAAAACCCTAGTTTCGAAAGATTTGAGCATATCTTCCAAACCACTTTGAGTTTGGATCTAAATTTTTTTTTTCAATTCAGGTATGTATTATAAATGTTTCAAACCAATTTGTAGATTTTTTTAACTTAATTTGCATCTGTTATGAATTTTTCATTATTTTTCATAAAAAAATATTTTTGGTCACAAATAAATTATTTGTTTAGAAAACTCTACAATTTTGGAAAATTATCTAAATTCTTTAGGGGGTTAGGTCTTTGTGTTTTGACTTTTGAACTCATATTAGGCCTCAAAAACTAGATTTGATAAATCTAGTCTGTTTTGACAAAATAGGTCCCTAGGGCACAAATGAAGAGATTTTTTTGAATTTCTTGCATTTTCAGAAAGCTCTCTAGTTTTTAGTTTGGGGTCTCTTCTTTTCATTTCTATTTTTGGATCAAAAATAATAGAAAAAAGGTCCAATCTTTTTGACTAATTCAAAAGCAAATAGTAAAAATGAGAGCATTTGTGATTAGCTTGCACTTTCTTTACATGCACTTGGTTGAAAGATAACTTGGATTTTTGAGGCAACTAACCACTTTATGTTTCAGGTCTTAATTGATTGTTATGCCCTAACCTTGGTTTCTTTGTAGGGATTTTCTCATTTTCATTGCTAAAAAGAACACATCTCAAAGCTTCAAATGTGCAAGGGCTACTAATGATTGTTTGTAGGGCTGCCCAAAGCATAAAAACCAAACTTTCTTGTATTTATTTTATTCCATATGTGGCACTCTACTAGTTTCTTTTATTTCATAGGCACGTTAAACTTGTGATTGATGTTCTTTGGTGATAGGAGAGTATGCTCTTCACCCTTGCAATGAATCAGAAATCTTGAATCACCTTTGGATTTTGAGAACAAGAGGATTAATTGAAGATTTTTGGCATGTCTGGGGGAAACAATCAAGATAGGAGAGTATTCTCTTAACCCTCACGATGAATTAGAAATCTTAACTCTTGAAAGTGGATCCATTTTTTCTTAGTTAGAATCCTTTAGAGGGCCTACTCTTGGACAACCTAAGAGGAATGACCCAATTGGGGAAAAGCTAATACCTGACTCTTCCAACCCACTATAAACTCAAGGCTATCAAGGACACAAAACCTTAGTGGATGTAGTGTTTTTCTTTGCTTAATGTGATCGGTTATGGGATTCTAACCATGAGGAGATCACTAGGCAAGAATGATTAAGGTGCCATTGTAACTACGAGGTCTATTACCCACCACAAGGTGGGGTGTCTCTTAATTGGGTGCAAGAGGAACATTACAAATGGAATCCCTTTCTAAACACTCTAAGTTAGTAGCTACCCTATTTTTCTGCTCAATTTATTGGTGTAAGGATCGATCCTAGTGGACTACCTGGATCACCCTAAGATTTTACTCACTATCTATGTTCCCTTGGTTGTGCTTATGGAAATTCCATGACAAAGCCAATATCTCTTGTGGGCAACCACTTGGTGTGAGGTGAAGGAGCATCAAACATGTGCCAAATTATTGAGTAATGAATTGTGACTTTTAGGTAGATATTACTTGATGTGTTCTCCAATGTGCTAGACCTATGGAAATATTTTGAACATACACATGACGATAGTTCTAGGGATTTCTTTAAAGACCTCATATATGCTTGTATCATTCAAGGTTTCTTTTTCCCTTGCTTGATTGTTTGAAGACTACTCCATGTGTCACTATCTTACTTGGAAAGAAATTACATTTGAACATCAAACTTGCTATGCTATCAACTATTGTCAAACTTTTTCAACCAAGTCAAAGCATCAAGTCTTAACATTTTTCTTGTGTTTCTTGCTAAGGGGCTTCTCATCATTTGATTTTTCTTTTCTATGTCTCTAGTGCTTGTACTTGCTTAAAGTGACTCTTTGTTCTTAGTGCTTTTGGTCTTTCTATCTTCATGGTATATGTCTGCTTGCTAGTTATCTTTTTTTCTAAAATGTTTACCTTGATTTCTTGAATACACTCTTATGTTAGATAAGTTATTCTCTTGTCACCCCGCTTGCTCTATCTACTTGGCTATTTGGCTTCTTGCCTAGATCTTGACTAGAGTCACTAGTGTTGTAAGTTTCTTGGACACTTTCTTGACAAGTCACTTTACTCTATCTTTACTATTTTGGCAAGTGAACACTCTACCTCTTTAGTTTTTAGATCAAGTTATCTTGTGTCACCTTCTTAGCTTCCTCTAGTCTCCTTTAGGCTTGATTATCTATCTACCACTATGGAATTCAAACCTTGTGTTATCAAACCTCAACCAGATCTAGATGATCATGATATCCTCCATGCCACTAAATACTTTCAAGATCTATATGCTCAATACAAAGAACTAGAAGAGACAAACAATATTTCTTACCTTCATCTCTCTAAGCCCATGATAGAAATGAATTCTAAACTTGATAAAAGGTTAGAGGAGAAGATTGCATTCTTAAATGAATCTCACTTAAGACTTTTACATACACATTGGTCATCTTCTTCAAGGTCTACATATTCTACTCCAACACATAAAATGTCTTCATCTTCTAGATCTAAAGACATCTTTAGAGAAAAAATAATTGATACCTCTTTTGAGCCTATGTCAAGCTTTCATGATGGACCTATCTTTGACCAAGACAATGACAAAGACATGACAGCTAGTTATTTGCTTGAGAAAAATCAAAGTGATTCTAGACATGTTTTTGAGAGAACTTTTACTCCCATAGAAAATTCTTATGATGACATTTTGAGAACACTTCTTGGCATCAAGCTCATCATTTTTCCTAAGTATAGCTCCTATGGAAATCCTTTCTTGGATAATTATTGTTCTTATCATCAATCTAATGACCATACTACTTCTAATTGTATAGAGCTAAAACATAAAGTACAAGATCTCATTGATGATGAGATTGTTGATCTTGGAACCTCTAGTGACTCATGTGGTGAAGATATTTCTCTTGAGCAAGATTATTTTGGCTCTATTTCATCTTCCACTTCTTCTAATACTCATGCAACTCTAAAAACTTCAAATCTTTCCAACATTCCTCTATCAAATAAAGAACCTAATGTTTTTCACGTACACTATATCGCCCGTGGCTATATAGCCATGAAAATGCACTTCCTTTACATTTTTTTTTCAAACTTTTCAAAAAAAATTCTAAGTCCTCTCCTTCATAAGGAAGTGCATTTTCATGGCTGTATAGATGTTGCCCACTATATATATCCTCAAGGGCTACCTCTAAAAGAAACTCAAGCTAACCTTCACTTGGCTGCAAACCTTTTCGATGCTACTAAGCCTAAAGATCTGAGCACTACTCCATTCACTCTTCATTCTCCCTTATCCTTAGAAGTGGCTCCATTTCAAGAGGACTCTCAAAAAGAAAAATCTACAAAGTCAAGAAAGATCAAGATCAAGCACGCTTTCATCTCCTTCAAAATTTCACCCCTCCGTATCATATGTCTTTTCCATCCCCCAAGTATGTTGAAGATACTACTTCCACTATCTCCCTTGAGCTTGCTAAAAATAATGAAAAAATTTCTCTTCCTATGCTATCCAAAGCTAATTTTCAAGATCAAAGCATCCCCTCATGTTCTACTTCTCCATATCCACTTCAAAATTGTGCTCAAGCTTCAAGTGCTCCTATTAAAAATTGTGTTCCTATCAAAGCTACTCATGAATCTATTTATGGCTTTGACTATGTTTCTCACTCTAAAGATGTTGATATCCCTTTTCACTATACATTTACATATCCAAAGTCTATCCTTGGCCCTTATCCATCAAAGCTAAAGGCTTCAAACCTTCCATCTATATTGAGACCTTATGTTCCTTCATCTCCTACATTTTCCACTCCTAGCTCTCCCATCATACCTCAAGATCAACAAAGACACTCATCCTTGATGAATTTTGACCCATCTATCCATCTAAACCAATCATATCATCCTTATTCATCCACAAATCCCAAGTCTTTTAGAAGCAAGAATAAACATGAAAATCCTTTGAAAAATGAACATCACTATGTCCCATCTAATTGACATGTGAATGCGAAGAAGAAATTCAAGAGACCACAAAGGTCCACTATTAAAAAAGATAAATCAAAGAAAATATGGGTTCCTAAACCCATTATTGAAGAAATTTGTTATGAAGTATCCAAAGGAAAATCTAAAGCTATATGGATTCCCAAGTCTCTCTTGAAATATTTGAATATATCAAAGTTTACATTCAAGCTTCGAAAAGCCTCCACTCTATCTTCTTCTAGACATCTTCATAAAAAGCTCCCAAAGCCTTCCACTCCATCTTCTTCCAAAATTTCTTTGCTATATCATACATCTAAACCTAAAAATATTTCCTCCATCATTCCAACACCCTTCAAGGTGTGTGTCGATGTTGATCTTGCCCAATATTTTAGTTACCCTCATGAAATCCTCTAAAGCTCAAACTTACTTTCTATACATAAAATCTTATCCTCCATATACTCTTCTTACTATCATCTCTCTTCCTTCATCCTATCGAAATCTTTGAGCATACCTTATCCATGATCTTGGCTTATCATGACTTATTCTTCCTATAGGAGCACTATCTAAATTGGCAAATCTTGAGCTCTTTCTAAAAATTCAAAAAGAATAGAAAAAGAAAAAAAGAAAAAAAAATGAAAATATGCCTTAGTGAAAACCACTTCTTGTGGCACCTTGGTAGCAAAACTAAAGAGAGATATAATTCATCCTATGGTGAAAACTATTTCTTGTGGCACCTTGGATAAGTACCATGAAAAAAACTGGTAAACAAGCATCATGCATAATTCTTCCATCATCCATCTATCACCTCTTCTATCTTTGATGTTGACAATGTTGAGCTATCTTTTCATATTGGCCATCTTATCAATGAGATTTTCTATTGTTCTTTCTCATTCACTCATATCCTCCATCTTGAGCTTTATTCTTATTGCTCTATCCCATCACTATCCTATCTTGTTGACCCCTTGGTCTTGATCATAATAAATAAAACATGGTTCTTATAGGTCTCTTGACATGGCTACTCTTTTAGACTACATTCTTTCATGCTATATTTCTTATTGGCTTCAATTGCTTATTCTATATGCTATCTTGCTCATTGCTTCCATAGTTTATCCAAAATTTTCTATATAAGGTTATCTTTCCCTAGCTTGGGTACTCTTGAGGAGTCAAGTCCTTGAGGATCACTTTCACTTGTTTTGTACTCATTTCTCATCCATCTTTGCTTATACACCAGTTCAATACTCCATCATGTCCTATAACTTGCTAGACATTGGAAAAATAATAATGTGATCTTGCTTGAGAACTAGTCATTCTAAAAAATGCAAAAAAATCATATATGAAACTGAAAAAATCCTAAAAATCAGAAAATGTCTTGAAAAAATGATCATCTTAGTGAAATCCTAGCAATAGGGACTTCGATGTATCACCAAAAAAATTTAAAAATTAAAAAAAGTACAAAAAAAAGTTTGAAAAAGGTCCTGGAAAAATTTACCAAGTGGTGAAAACCTAGAAATAGTCACTACTTGAAACCCTTGCACCTATGTCTATCAGTCTCAACCACCCATTTTGCAACACATTTCCTAGCTTGAGATTGTTTCTTGTCCTCATCTTGGGGGCATAGCTGCTTAGCCTATTCATGTGTCCTTGTGCATTAAGATTTCTTTCGGAAACTCACACAGTAGTGTTTCTCAACACTACCCTCAACTTGACATCAAGTATTTCTCAACACTTTTTAGATAGTTTACCTATAGTCTCCAATGTTGAAATATTTCTCATTATCAAATTCAAGTCTTGAAGAAATGGCCAAGTGACTAACACACATGCACTTAAACATTTAAGTGACTGAACTATGCTACTCTTTATTCTCTTTATGTGATGTCTATGTTGATTTCTTTGTTATGTGTTCCCTCCCTGATAAGTATTTTGAGGATGTTATGGACTAGAAGACTGGGGGCATGGGGCATGTTTTATTTTCTTTCTTGTTGTGGGTATACTTTGTTATTCTAAGGTGTTTAGAGCATTTTTACTTGTCCTACTTGACAATTTGGACCTACAACATATCATCCTTGTCAAATTTTGCAAGATCACACTTGGGGGTTATCCTGGCACTTATGCCTTGATACAAGTGTAATATTGCTATATCAAACCTAGGGAATCTAATCATGTAGCCATCTTGACTTACATATCTTTGAAGCTTAGATTGGATTTCCACATTCCTATCTGATATCAATTATACTCATATCCTCATAGTTACACTAGTGATGGTTGTATGATCTCATGATGTCCCTAATAAGTATTAATGATAGAAACTAGGACCTACTTATGTAACCCTTGCAATTACACCTTTTCATACTAGCTTGCATTCTAGGGTTCATTCTAGATTAGTTTTTCATTTTGCATGTTGAGAGAGCTCTCTTCTTTATCTTTCATGGATGTGTCATCTAACTACATTCATCCTTTTTTGTCTCTTCTCAATGTTATCTTATCTCTTCTTTCCTATTTCTCACTTATTTTCTATCTTACCATCTCATCTATACTTTTGACACATATTTTCTAATCTCAACATCCTAGGTCCATTTTCAGGATTGAAATCAAAATTTAGATTCATCTTGCTAGTCAAAATTCCTTCCTTCTACTATGCAGTCGGTTGACCTATTGAGGCTTAAATATTTGAATCTTGTTGGGGAAATCATCATTTCTTCATTTCTTCATCATTTCTACTCTCTTCCACTCTTTGCTTTCATTTCTATTTCATCTCACTTCAACTTTCTTCTTTCTTTGAGCTAATTCTTATGCTTTATCTTTTTCAGTCAAACTTAGTCAACTTGGGAATATCTTCATTTCTTGGTGGCCACTCTTTGGTCTTAATCTCTTATCTATCATCATGAACATTTCTTTGTTTTGATTTGATCAAATCTAATTTATTTATGCATCTCCTCTGTCTCATTTTGATTTCAATCTCAAGGGGGCAGGAATATTTTATCATTGTTGCAAATTTCTTTCTTCTACAACTATCTATTTTCTCTTGATCTATTTGATTTTCTTGGTGTTAGTACTCTTCTTGAGATCTGATACCATCTCTATCCTAGTGTTTAGTACTATCGCTATCAGGCTGTACATTTAGGACTTGCTATCTCTTTCTACATTTTGATCTTTAGAATCAAATCCCTCTATCTATTGTTGCCTACTTGGCTTATGTATTCTTTGACGTAAAATGAACTTATCAACTTCAATCCTTGATTCAGTTTTGTTGATTTTATCCTTGACTTTTTTAAGTCAAAATTTTTTTTTTTCTTTGTCCTGATGTGTTCTCAAATCAACCACACATCTGGGTTGTTCTGTGATCCCAAATTGATCTCACACTTCAATTTATTTCTTTGACTACATGTGTTCCCAAATCAATCACACATTAGTCAAAGAGGGGCAAATGTAATCACCTGAAAATGGTCATCTAGAATATGAGCCCCATTTCTAGCATTTTTTCTTAATTTATCCATTAGTTATCTTTGATTAAATCCTCAAAAATATATTTATTTGATTATAACCTATGGTATGACCATTTTATCCCAAGTTCATATTTAATTAAAAGAACATGTCCCCCCTTTTAATTAAATAAAATTCCCCACTCATCTCTCATCCTAAGTGTGCACACATAAAGCATTATTCCTATTTTAAAAATAAAAGAAAATGCATTTTTGTATACACATGAATGCACAACTTTCTATGTGAGAGGAATCTTCTATTTTTAAAATAACTTTAATTCTCCTCCACACATTTCAAACCCTCTCAAAAGTCAATGATTATGTGTAATTGGTTCAGTTGCTTGTGTACATGGATCACTCAAGATGTATTCTCCTCCCTTTATTATTCCTCTTTTGCCTCTTAATCTCTACCATTCATTTTTCTTTAAAAGCGAGGGCTCTCTCCTCATTCAAAAAAATCTTAGTCTCTCATGCTATTGTTATGCTACAGGTTTTCTTGGTGATTTTGGAGACTTGGAGCATTCTTGCATTTTTGCATTTTAGCTTAGCTCTCATTCTACTTACATTATGGCATACTTTTAGCTTAGTTCTCTTTGTTAGCTTGCATTCCATTTAGAATAGCTTGCATTTACATTGCATTTTATTCTAGATTCTTGGATATTGGCACTCTTGCCTCTACTTTTTGAATCTCTTATTCTATGGTGCACCTTGCAAGGGTTGCATAGTTTGGTTCATTTGAAAGCCATCACCTCATAGCATTTGCACATTATAGATAGAGAGCTATAAGTGGGATCTTGAGACTCCCTCTTCCATGGGTTCTGTCAAGAATAATGGTTTATAGAAGTGTGACACTTTTATGCACACAACCACAAACCTATTAGTGCAACATTTGGATTGAATCTTGGTTCACTCACCAAGTTGGTAGCTCCTTTTCCATGTATTTTGGATTCAAATGATCATGCCTGAGTTTTAAAGAAGGGTGAAGAGTGGAGCAATCCATGAGAGTCATACAAACATCAATTATAAGAGAGCTAATGATGGGTGAATTTTTCTTGATTGGATAAGTAAGTGAATAAAGTCTTATATAGACATTGATGGTATCAAGCTATTGTTGAAGATGTCAAGCACATGAAGAGGTTTCCCCATCCATTTATGGCTAAACCCAAGGCAAAGGAACCTAAAAATTAAAGAAGACATAGCAGCAATAGCGAATGGTTTGCATGTGCACCACAAGAAAAGCAACATCTTCATCCAACCATATTCTTTCCTTTGTTTTGTGGCTCACATTTTATTCTCCAACTATGAAGAGCATGAACCTATCGAATCCACTAATTTAAAAGTTTGAGGTTGGGACTCAAACATGCAACATTTATGTTCGTAGGTTTTTTTTGGGCTATTTTTTATAGGAAGTGTTTGAGGAGGTGTGGTGAAGCAAAATCATGTTGTGTACATTTGTGCTCTCATTTATGGACATTAGTTGCAAATCATGGCAACGAATAAGGGGAAAAAATTTTCCAGGAATAATGTAGCTTCTGCTAAAAGGAATGAGAAAATAAATAGCTCTGACAATGTTGAGGGTAACACAAACCCTAGTGCCAATGAAGTTTCTAAGAATACTAACATGCTTATGACTGAAAATGAAGCTAATAATGTTAATATTGTAGAGAAGTTAAAGGATTTTATCCCACATTACTTGCGTTGTGGACAATAAACCATGTTTTATATTATGGTGTTCAAAGGTTATATGTCTTAAAAGTAAGCACTTTTAACCATGGAGGAAGCAAATATTGTAGGAGGGGCTCACTCGGCCAATTTGACATGGAGATAATTTTGAACACCCATGTGAACTTTGGCATTGATGACATGGATCCAAGTGATAAACTAGAACATGCCACATGGTGATGTGGCAATGATTCATAGAGAGACACATGGTGGATATTTCAGAGCTTTGTGTAAAAACTAAGATGATGACATGGCACCATAGGACATGTGGCACTATGTCGCTATGTCACTAGTAATGTGAAGGTGTTGAGGTGGCATAGCAACATAGCCACAGGTCACTACATGGCAGATGCTAGTGACATGGAAATGATGATGTGGCATTTTTGAAGAGGCAATGACATGGATAGAGGTGCCATGTGTCATGATGTCATTATTTCATGATGACATGGCAACATCCTAACTAGGATAGTGGCATAGTGACACAATTAACGAGTGACACATGGCACCTGGCTAGCAGACCTATCCAGATGATGATGACAAGGTACTATGGACCAATAGTAGACTAACATGTGGTGATGACATGGAGGAGGGGCAATGAGGTAGGATGACATGTTAGGATGATGATATAGAAATGAACCAATCATGTGCTGATATGTGGCACAAGTAATCAAAGCAGTTTGACCCAAATTGGAAAGTTGGAGGGAAAATCACAAAGGCATAAAAAATAAAAAATAAATTATTTCTCCTCTAAAGTATGTGAATAGGTATTTTAAATCAAAGAGGCTTGTATACTAAAGCTTTAACTTTAGAAAAAGATCTAAATATTTGCAAATAAAATGCAATCTTGAGAATCATCTTTTAACTCAATCTTTAAATTGGTATTTTGGGCATCTCTAATAAGCCAATATAGGACTATCATATATGGATGGAAAGCTCTTAGAATGAGCTTTCCAAATTTGTAAGTTTTTTTAAGAGGAAATAGTATATTGGAGATATTTAAGGTTTTTTACCAAGTGCTTATTTTACAACCACATTTTATTAGGGTAGATCAGACTTGGTTTTTTGGTGAAATGGTAAATTGGGTGTGTCCCAAATTTAGTAAGGATGTAGTTGGTGATAGTTTTTTCACCTCCAATTTATTTTATGAAGATTTTATCAGTATTTTAGATGCATATCTGATGTGTTTATCATAACAAGGGTTTCTCATCAGTTGGAGAAGATATTTTGAGTTTGTTGAATCTTAATGATGAGATTCCTTTCAGATTTTGATTGTAGAGAGAAGAAAGATGCTTTGCAGTAGCAGTGGATGGAGATTCAAGTGGGCATGTGTCACTTCTAGATTAGATCCATGATTTATTTCCTCTCCTTTATCTTTCTCTTTTCTTTCTTTCTCTAGGGTTGGTTCCCAAGTTCTCTGAGCAAGCTCTCAATTGGGTTTCCACCATTCTTTAGCATTCTCTCATGTAATGAATGGTAAGTTAATGAGAATACCTATAGTTCGAGTCCATTCAGCAGTTTTATGATTCAATTTCATGCATCCTTTATTTATTTCTCTCAAGGAAATGAATAAAATTGAAGCATCAAGTTTATCTTTAGTCTAGTTCTTGTCTCCTATTTGTGATGTTTGTCATCTTTTGAGTTTTGTTAACAAAGAGCATAAAACTCAGTTACATCTTGTTTGGGGTTGTATGTGTTGATATATTTTTCTTGTGATTCAAGGATTCATGTAAATGCTTAGTTTATCATTATAGGGTTATAGATTTCATGAAGGGATAAGTTGAGTATGAGACTCAAAAATGATGCAGATGTCTAATTCACAAAGTGAATGGATAAATCTGGAAGTCCTGATACATGAAATGTCTTAATGATTTGCAAGGGTGTATGTCAATGATTTGTGGAATTTCCCAATACATAAGAAACTAATCAGCTATAGAATCGATTTGTTTTATTGGTTATTCTGAAATCATTATTATAATCAAATTCCTTTTCCCTTTTTGTTGAAGAGATAAAAAGAGTTACCCTCACCTAGCTTGTCTAGTTCATAGGTCATATCATTAGCTATTTCATGTCTATGTTGTTCGTATAAGCATAGACAATTTAGGGTTATTATTTACTTTATAAGATTCAGTTGTATGTTTTCATACTGGTACCATATGAAGAATCTAAGGTTCACCCACCCAAGTCTTGTAAAGCCTAAAGAAGAAAGAGTATAGCCTTATAGTTGGCCCCAATGTTTGAAATGGTATGTTGTAGATGTGAAGTAGCTGCCCCTAAATGTATTTAGTTCTCATCATTGGGTTATTGAAACATGACATTTCAAAACACCAATAGACTCAAGATGAATCCATTAATCTTCTTAATAAAGCTATATAATGTGCTACTCAAGACATGAAAAAACTTGTTGGAAATGGTGGAATTAGAGGTTGAGAACTTCCTCAAGCAATTGGTACCAACCCTATACAATGAGAAATAAAGAGAATGTATAGAAGGAGAAATAGGGTCAAATCTGATCTTCTAGTGTCATTTATCATATTCATTTTTCATCTATTTTCGCTGCAAAGCTTCTCTCATCTCTCCTTCTTCAACTAAAATCAAATCATCATCATTTGCCTCAACAAATTCATCAAAATATCCCTATATGATAAAGAAACTAATTTCTAAGAAAAATCAAACTGTTGTTAAAACTATTAGAAATAGATAATACTGAGAGAGAGGCGAATCAGTATTCTATAAACTTTTTCCCACAACTGGATATTATTAATTACTTTACAACATGCATATGAAAGTAAACCAATAATGTTGAATAGCTTTTAAAACCATACACAAAGAGAACTCATAACACCATTTTTTTAAACTAGGGAAACCCTAGCCAAGTTGGGATGGTACCCACAAGATGATCAACTAAAAAAAAGAATCATGTTTAGGATATTGACCTTGTTGAAATACATAGACTATCATGGTCCTTATTAGAGGACTCGGCCCTGTTAAAAGACTCAACCCTATTAGGAGTTGATAATACAATTATAGATGTATCTAAGAAGATATCACTACCCTAAGATGTAATTATACAATTCAATTCTTTAAACAATATGAGATAGATACAATAATCTCTTTATTGCTAACTCTTGTACTTCACATATCTCTAATCTTACACTAGAATTCACATCATAAGTCCTTTACATAAGTCTACATGTCATATGCATAGTTTTCATTCACATGATATGCTTCACATTGACACCACACTACTTTGCAAGTACTAATTTCTTACTTGTACCTTTCTCTTTTAAAAAACTCTATCTAGAGAGCTTGATGCACCTTCTACATGTTTGGCTAAATAAAAATTTATCCCATGCTAAATTAGGTTTAACATCTAGGATGTTTTCCCTAATAAGTTAAGCAATTATTTTGTTCCCAAAATAATTCCTTAACCCACAATTAAATATTTCCTATTGTACTTTGTTCTATTATGTACACTACCCTTTTTGGTATTTGACTTGTAATTTGTATCATACTACCTGTATTAATATGTTCTCTTGACCATGTCATTAGGACACTTGAACTAAATTTTCTCAACTACACATGTGCCAATTGTCATTGTATACTTTTCAATATCAAAAAATATCTTTTTACTAATATTAAAATTATCTAACACTTAAGATAATTTTTTGTCTCTAATCAATAGGTCTTCAATTGTATATTCTATCATCTCATCCTGAGATATATGTTTCCTTAAATGACAACCCTTACTTATCCTACTTGAACATATTTCCAATAATATCCCCCTTTGGCATTGATGTCAACATATGGGAAAATTGGCTGTCCCAAAATGTTACTTCAAAACTTCTTCAAAATTTGGCCTTTACAAAAACTTCAAAATTACAAAATTTGTGGATCATTACACATATAACCATCTTTTTGTTATATCTCCTAATAATACTACTCCCCTTATTATATCACTATTACTTCATTTTACATATGTTCTATGTAATTTTGAGATGCTGAGGAGAGCAAATAATCCATAAGATGCAATCTCTACCACATTTAAATCAGAGTAAATGAAGTTGACAAAATATGTCTTGGTTGCTAGGCATTCTTTTAAATGACACTCAATAATTCTCAACATCATAGATAGGTGTTCTCTCAGAAGTTATAACCTCTTTGTGATCCTTGCCTTGTTTTCTTCTAATAGAAAAATCTCATCATAAATCTTACTAACCTATGCCTCAAGTCCATCAATCTTTACACTAGGTTGACTTAATTGATCTTCGAGTGCCTTAATTACTTCACACTTCTTCTTAAGTTAATCACTCAATTCTTTATAAAAATTAAATACATTTTGCATTTTTCATGCAAGGTTTTACCTTAAAGTTTACACTTTCTCAATGCCTTGATGCAAGCATCAAGAGTTGTCAAATCATTATTGATGTTCTAACAAATATTGTCAAACATTTGTGCATTATGCTTGGCTTGAAATTTTACCACTGGTACTTCTAAAAAATTTGTGAATTCAGCATCAAATTCTTTCTTTGGCCCTATCTTTGGGATTTTGATTAAGGGACTTTGTAGTCAAGGTTCCTTGTAACTTTTCTATTACCTCTATAAGAGTTTTCTGCAAACTCTTTACTTGCCTATTTTTATTGATGATCTCTCTTAGGGATGATATCAATTCTGATTGATCATTATTATCTGAGCCTATAAGAAATGCTAAGGTGAGAGAATTTATTGGCATGCTTGCCTCTACCTTCCTTCTTTGTTCATCTTCTCTTCTCTTTTTCTCATCTTCTATCTTCTTTTATTCTTCCTTCCTCCTAATCTCTTCTTCCTCTTTTCTCTTCTTCTCTTCTTCTTCCTTCTTTCTCTTCTCTTCCTCTTCTTTCCTCTTCTTCTCTTCATATTATCTCTTCCTATTTTCTTCCTCTTCTTTCTTTTTCTTCTATTCATCTTCTCTCTTCCTCTTTTCTTCCTCTTCATTCTTTTTGTTTTTCTTCATCTTCTTTCCTCTTTTGCTCTTCATCTTCTCTCTTCTTCCTCTCTTCATCTTCTTTATGCTCATTTTCTTCTTCTTCATCATCTAAGATAGAGATATTTCCAACAATGTTTGGCCCAAGATCCTTAAAAGGATCTTCTATGATGTTTATAATCACATGTGTGGCACCAACTTACATGGTGTTAGCTCCAATTGTGATCTGTGGCGATGTTGTTGCTAAATTCAAATCCTTCATCATCTACACAATTTCCTTTTATGTTTCCTAATTCACTTCCTAATAGTTCTATTCCATAACTAGTATGGCTCTCTTCTTATGCCTAAGATAAGGTTCTAAATCTTTCAATAGACTAGCCATGTGTGCACCATTATCAATTTGACATAATTTTCTAAGAAGATTCCATCTTATATTTCTATATTCTTTAGCAACCATTTTCTTCTATTTAATCAATCTCTCATAGAGATATTTAGAAATTTCATCCTTAAATCCTCAAATTTATTATTAGACAAAAGAATATGCTTAGTCACATTAGTTTCTAACTGCAATCAATCTATACTAGTGTACAAATGATAATACTTGTTTAACTGGGCAAAACTTCTATCATTTATTATCATGTTATTTACCTTGTCAATTTTAGGCTTCCAAGCCTTCCTTTCTGACTACACACTTTTAGGTTCCTTCTCTGAGATCTCCTGAGGTTCTATTCAACTTTTCACCTTCTTTCTTAATATAATTGGAGTTATTTTCTTCTTCCTTTTCCCTAGTCCAGTGGCCATAGCCTTCATTTTCTTCTTCCTTAAAGAATTGGGTGATTCTTGTTTAACCTCTATAAGTATCACTGATTTCCTCTTACCCTCAATAATTTCTACTTATTTTTCCTTAGACTCTTTAGAGAGTGGAATAGATGGAGTGATAGATACATGTTTTTGTGAAACTATTGAATAGGGAGGAATAGGGACTTTGGTAGGAGGTATGGCCATTGTCACAAAATTAGTCAGTCCTACTGATGCCAATGGTGGAATAAACAACATCCCTTGCTAACTTTTCTATTGCATACCAACGAGAGTCTATCTCACTACACTTTCTCCCTCAGCTGTCATCTAAGCTTGTTTAAGTGTTTTCCTCATAACTGCCTCTACCTTTTTCTTCGCAAATTTATCCAACTAAGTTTGACTTGTTGATTGCATCAAGTCCTCATAAGTTCCAAACCTATCAAACTCTTTATCTTTCTTTTCTTTAAGGATAACTTGGGCATATTTTTCAATCTCTAGTTCTATCAACTTATAACCTAGGGGTTCAACATATAGAATTCTAGATTTAATTGCTTCTATGTAGGTAAATTTTTTGTCTAATATGAAGCAAATTTCTTCCTTACACTTATATGTCATATAGGGTAGCACTCTAAATCTTTCCTTCATCTCAATCTAATAAGTTTCCACTATCAAATTTGCATTGTCATTCATCTTCTCATTAATGTGTCTATTATATACTCCTCAAACCTTTTCCATGGTACGTGTGTCACTACTCACTATAGAGGATGTCTCCATCAATGGAAATCTCTTGATTAGATGGAAAAACATGTATGTGATTAAGGATTGGAATCAGACCTGATTGTTCTTCACTTTCTTAATCCTCTCTAGGTTCTCTGTCAATTGTGTCCTTCAGATTTCACACAAGTTGACCTTTTCCTTGTGAACACAAATCTTATAGGCTACTTGTACAAAGCTAGTCACCATGTCATCTTCTCTAGAACTATGACATATTCTTGTAACAATTATTTTACTCAAGAATCTAACATCATGTTGTCTGATTTTACTTATGACCATTCCTCTTCCATTCTAGACTAACTTGGTGTTGTCAATTACTAGCTTCTTGACATATTTATCATTCACCAGTATACTTCCTTCATTACACAATCTTGTAACTTCATGAGTCAAATTTGTAGAAATTTCTATCACATTATCTCCTAGCCAAAATGTACCATCATGAATTATGCTTAGGATTATCCTTGTCCATTCCTCGTTATCAAATTCATGGTAAAACACACACTTGATTAGGTCATTTTCCTTTAAATACTCAAACTCTTGTTTATACCTCATGTCCTAACTGTAAATGTTTTCATATTCCTTGGATATATGTTCCTCTCCTACATTCTCAAACTTACTTCTTAAGTAGCTACTAACATCTTCAAAATGTAGGATATTTTCAGGTGTTCTTGACAATGTGTAGCTAGGGTTATCACCAACATCTTTAACTAGAATAACCTTTATTTTGGGTCTTGCTATGTCTTCCACACTATGTATCAAAGATCTATCCATGATTGCAAATAAATTCTCTTCACAAATCTGAAATTTAGAAATGAGATACCTTGATAAAATGTATAACTAGGGTTTTCTGATCTTCACAATAGAAAACTCTTCAAATACCCTTCAATTTGTTGTCAAATTACTGTTGAAGGATTCTTAACTCTTCACATAGCTAAATGATAGCCACAATCATATTCATATAGCTTATATAATTTGTATCTCTCTAAGAGCACAACTACTCAATCTATAAAAAAAATGTTCTTTGTTAAATAGTAAACTTGTTTTCATTCATATGATTGTGTATGATCTCCAAATGTCTCATTCTCTTAACCTAATTTTTTTATCATAAACTTAACCTTGTACTAACTTCACAACTTCTAATGCAATCTCTAACTTCTGATTTCACTTTCTAGCACTCTATCTTCTCATAAAAAAGTGTTTGATCTAAGTAAGATGAATCACACATGATGCATGATTGAAATATCTCCCTAGGTGCATCAAAAAAAATTCTTCTAAAACCACATGTGAACTTTTTGGATCATTTTCCTTCACAAAAACTTCCTTAAATTCTTCAACATGCTCTTTAAGTGCCTCTTTCTGACTATTGTTGCTACTATCATTCCTTTTGTCATTTATGTTGTTGTTCCTTCTATAGTGTGTGTTCCTATTAAAGTTCCTTCTATCCATTCTAAAAAACCTCACTATGTGACCAAATTTATTGTATAATTGACATACATGTGTACTCCTTCTTTGATTAGGTTCATCCTAATTGATTAGTTCTCTATAACTCATTGCAATGTATCCAAAGTTGTTACACTTATAACACACAATATTTCTCCTTGATCCATTGCTTCCTTCTCCATGATTGGATCTTATTATGGATATCCTTCTTGTTGGAATTACAAGTGGGAAAGGAGTAAACTTCTAAGAGGGGGGTTGAATCAGGAGTTTAAACTAGGACCCATAAAAATTTTACCTTTCATACATCACATGCATAATAAACTGAAATAAAATATAAAGCATATGCATCAATCATGTAAACATGTAATCAAACACACAAACTAAACACCAAATATGATTATGTAGAAAACCTCCAAATGAGAAGGTAAAATTAGGGTGGGGATGATACCCACTAATCTTCAGTACTATAGCAATAAAGTGTATCCAATTAAGGTTACAATTTTTTGACCATGAATCATGATTTTCCCTATTAAAGGCTTACAAAGACTGTTAAGTCCCACCTTGTTAGAGGATTTCAACACCCTATTAGAAGTGTGCTTTGTTAGTGGACTTCAACTTACAATTAAGTAAGCACCCTGTTAAAGGATTTCATACAACCTGTTAAGACTACTCTGTTAAGAGATTTAACTGAAATCACCTATCAAAATGTCTTAGCATAGATCCTATGGTTGGCACTTTCTTGCCTAATAACAAATCACCTCTATCTAATCTCTGATTAATCCTTCACAATCTAATATATCAATGTTATATCCTCTATCCTCTGTTCTTCACTTAACTGATTCTACAATTCACTCTTACTACTAAGTCACCTTGAATTCTCTACAAATTGTCTTGTTTGCTTTTGCAATTCTTTCATTCACCCCTTGTACACTCACTTCCTTAAAAAAAATTTAGGGCTTCATCCTTCTTAAAAGGACTTAGGTGGCTTAGGGTTAGGTGTGAATCTATGGCTATGATTCATCCATTTTTTTGCTTAAACCTTCCCATTTTTTGACTGGTTGCATATAATTACATAGGGAATCTTCATATAGATTCATCCTTATCTCTAAAAGGTCAAAATATATCCTTAGATCAGCTAAAAAATGGTTTACATAGTTTTTTGTGCTATAACAAACAAATATATCCAATTTGTGTTACTTAGCATATTTAGTCTCTAATGCTTGGCATACACTATTCTTACTTGGTACCTAAACTCCTCAATATCTACTATTTACTCAGCACTTGAATCACTCAACATGGTCTATCTACTTGGCACTTGAGTGACTTAACACTCATTGCAACTCCGCATGGTCTAATACTTACATTTTATACTCGACATGCATTACTAGTTTGGCATGAACTAAGTAAATATCTTAAGTTTGTTGACACTCACTTGTCAAAACCAATCTAAAATCAACAATCATTCCCTTTGACATGAGTGTCAAAACACTTGAATATACATAATTAATCTAATCTTCTCGAGTATAACATATTCATGACTTCGCTTATATAAAGAACTTTAAAATTGATAACTCCCCCTAAGTTAATATGTTTGTTTTATATCCAAAATCTGTTCTCCATTCTAAGTAGCTCTTTCATGCTCTATTCTACTATGTTTCTATCTCTGCATTTTATTTCTCAAAAATTTATAACTCCCCCTTTCTTTATTCTTCTTCAAGATATCCTCATCCTTTTTTTTGTCTCCCCCTTTTTATCTATCTCCCCATAGGATATTCTCCCCCTTTTTGACACTTATGTCAAATGGGCTATACATTTATAGTGTGTTTGTCCAAAAATGATTTATGGACCTCCATTATAATTTTAAGAGCTACATCTCATTTTTCACATGCAACATCTAGTGACTTGAGTTGGATGGCAAGCTCAATATCAAGGTGTACTAGGCCATCTAGAGTAAAAAGATTGGGGTCTTTCTTTAGCAAAGTTTCTACATAGTCTAGCTCCTTCTATAGTATCTCCATATGAGGGGTGAGAGATGCCTATATACTTGTCAAATTTGCTCTTATGCTAGCCTCTTTTGATGTTAATATAGCTAATTGACTTTGTGTTTGAAGTAATGTATTTAAATGCTTCTCACTCTGAGCTAGGTTCTAAGGCAACCTTGTACTTGATATGTTTAGATTTCTCTCCAAGCTCAAAATATGATGTCTAGTCTCTTGGGTGAAGAGTGCAGGGTCACATAATTTGGCATACAATGAGAATATGTTCTCAAGTACCTTCTTTGCATCCTCAACCTTTTTTGCTAATGCAACTTGAGTTAGTGCTATGTCACCAGATATCTTCTCATTGACCTTACTCTAGAATTTCTTTTCTAACTATTCTAAAATTTTTGCAATTGTATCAATGTCTTCATTTTTGACATTTTCCACTATGCTTAATAATTGTTTTGATAGTGGCTTTGTTTCTTTAGGAGTAGGCAAGCTAAATGCATCTAAAAAGATGTCTTTAATGTCTTGAAGAGCTTGCTTCTACCTGTATTCTCTCTTAAGCATTTCTTGATGTTTCTTCTTTTCTAAAGTTTTATCATAACCAAAATTTGAAATAATAATCTCTTCATCAAGAGTGATATCACCATAGTGAATTACCTTATCAACTTTTGAAGAGCTTGAGCCTAGCACTAAGATCTACAATGGTATAACTTCTGTTCTCAGCTTGTGAAGAAGTTTTGTAGGAGAAGTGCCAAATGTTGGTAGGGTTACCAGTGCCTGGATGGCTTCTTGCTCCTTTACCTTAGGTGTTTACTCACCTTCTTTAGATTAGCTCTTTTCTAATACAATGAAATGAATAAAACCTTGTCCTTATGCTTTAGGTACAAATGAAACTATCTATCCTACTTCTTGTTGTCCATTTGTATCTTTTTCCTTTTCCTACTTCTTCTCAAGGGTAACAACTTCCACAAGTGTATCAACCTTAGAGGGTGTATCTACTATAGTTTGAATCAAAGGTTGCAGTTGAGTAACTGAAGGGGTGGTAGAAGGTGGTTCTTTTGGATTCACCTTGTCCCTTGTGATGTTAGTTATTGCCTTTTGGAGCTCATCTACACTCACCAAGACTAGATTATTACATAACATAGTGTGTAGTGTAGATTGGTCTAGTATTTTTTTCAAGTCATCTACAATCAATGGATTGATGTTCTAAGTTGATGCATCAAGAACATCCTTGATAATAATAGTTTTTGTTGACTTGATTGTGTCATGTGGGGGACTGACACTCGGCACTTGTGTGTCCTATATACTCTGCTCATCTTGATGTTGTTTAGTTGTAGCCATGTCATCATCTTGATTTTGCATTTCTTCCCTAATTGTATTATCTTTTTTTTCATCTTCCTATTTTTCATCATCTTCTTTGTCATCTACATCTTTATCATCACTTTTATCCTCAAAAGGGTCAGCTTCTCCTTGCTTTATAGTGGTCATCCCATAGATTAATTTCCATATTTGAGTAGACTTTTTGACCACATCTTCAATGTTTTTTGAAGTATGCTAAAGGCTCTATACTTAAGTTTAAACCTAACTCCATATTTCTTAGTAGCCTTAGCAATCTACCCTTTTGTTAGTTCTGGCATTACTTGAGCCCATGTAGTTTCCCTTATTTGTTTTTCCAAATTTAAACAATAATGTCATTTTTTCTCAACTAAATCATATAATTTCTTATGTACTGAGTTAGTGAATTCTAATGGTGTAGTCTTAAATTTAGACATCATTGCATATAGGGCATCTTCTACTAACTTTTTTTCTTTTTTCTCAAGTTTCTCAAAATCAATATGCTTAAATCCAAACAAATCTACATTATTTATGACATTTTCACATGTGTTTTCAATACCAAAAAGAGGTTTGTGACTTACCACTTTGAATTGACTCAAATCATCTGATTCAGTCTTCTCTTCATCTAAGTCAGGCTATCCAACATACTTTCCTCTCCATTTCTTCTACATTTGGCCTCCTTGTTCTATCACCTTAGTCTTTTCCTTGGCTACAAGTTGTGCCTTAGCCCTTCTCTTCTTTGGCTCAACTTGGGTAGGTGCTTCCTTGGCTTCTTCTTCCTCAGCACCTTCTAGTTCCTCTTCTTCCTTGTCCTCTCCCATGCCTTGGGTTAATGCAAGAGGTCCTTGTGTTTGTGCTTCTTCTTCTTCTTTATCCTCTTCATCATCTTCCTCTTCTTCCTCACTTGCACCTTCACCAAATTTAGCCTTTAGCTTCTTTATTAGCTTATCTTTCTTCTTAAGTGTGTAGGTAGTTTTCAACTCTATTTCAATCTTTGATTTCATCACATCATAGTTTCCAAAGATTTTTGCAAGCTTGTCAACTTCCTCTACTAGAAGTTCAATTATTGTTGTTGATGCTTCATCAACATTGATCTCATATCCAAGTGGTCTTAACCATCTGACACTTGGTGTAGGAGCCTGTATAAAGGTGTAATCAGCATCAACTAGAAAGAATATATAATTATAGTGTTTCTCAACTAATGAAATAGGTATCCTCATTCTTTGTTTCATTGACCTCTTAAATTCCTCAAAGTAGCTAGTCATCAATGTTTCAAGATGTTCTCCCATATATTCAATATACTCATTTATCTACACTGCTATTAACCTATTGGTCTTCCATCCAACTATATCAAATGAGGGAAATGTATTTTGTACATAAAAGAATATATAGATAAGTATTGAACCAAACTTACACTATGCACTTTTGGTTTTCCTTATAGCTCCAAAGTTCTCCATTAATTGTTGCAATTGTAGCTCAACCGAATCATAAGTATGATCTTTCTTCACAATTTTAAAGCCAACATCTTCTACAATATAGGGTACACTATTCAATCTAATAGATTGATAGAATTTGTGTGGGATTACCCTAACAGAAAAGTTGATCAGAGGATCAGTTATAGTGTCTATTGTCATTCCTCTTTTATTCCATTTTTCTCATGTATTCTTCTCTATTACCTCTTTGGAGTAACCCCACAAAGTCTTGGGTCAATCTAGGGTTGGGAAACTAGTAACCTTATGGATCATTCATTTGGTAATATTTATTGGTCCTCCTTCTAGCCACAAGGATCCATCAGGTATTCAACTTAACAAAATTCTAATCCATTCGGTCTTGAAAATAGTAGGAAAGTCTAGGGCACGGGTCAAACCCTTTCTCTCAACAATTTTATATTGTTCTTTTAGAACACCATTATCAAATAATCTATCATAGGCTTCTCTAATTTCTAGGTCTCCAATGCTCCCAATCTTATAATTGTAATATTTCTTGACATCCTAAACCATAATAACATTTGGTGGGATCATTGAAAGTGCACCAAAGGGATCTTATTTGTATGCTATGTCAAGGATGGCCTTGAATATGGGTTGTTTGACCTTGTTACTAACTAGTTGAACATTTAAAACCTCTTTCCCTTCTACATTCCTTAAACTAGATGTCATTTGTCAAAGTAGGGTTTGTGTACAATAAAAACTATGTAACTCAACTTATGATAAATACCTTGTAAAATCTATATACTAGTGTGAGATCATTGCTGAAATCTTTGCAATCACTTTGAAGAAGTTTTTGAAACACCTTCTGCTCTATTTTCTCTTGCTCAAATTTGAAATGATGAAAAATGAGTGAAAAATGACCACATACCCTTCAAAAACCCTTGCATTTAATGCTTAATGCTGGTACAGTTGTAAACTCAACATTAACTTGATTTTAGAATCATTCACCATCCACTGATATTACTATCACTTGGTAGCTACTATAGACTTGACATCAACTAGCTAGGTTGATAGCTCAGCATTAACTAGCATTCCACTCAGCATCCATTGAAAACTTTCCATGCTCGGCAACAACATGAAAACTTAAAAATTTAATCTTGAATTTTCAACATCTTGCATCTTCATTCATGCTAATGTAGTCTTTTCAGTACTAACTTATTTTGCAACTGATGTATGATATAGTACTCTAAATATCAGTCCTACATACCTCTTAATTGTTCAATGTAATGAGGTGTGAACACTTGACCCATTGGGTGAAGTGATCCCTTCTACATTTGATGTATTGCAAGCATCTTTCTTTTTCCATATCTTATTCATCTCATCTCTAGTGTGTTCAACATTTACCTTGCCTTTGCCTTTATCAAATTCACAACTTGGTGCCTTTGACCTAGTTGGACAATGCTTACTAGTATGACCAGTCTTCAAATAGCTAAAGCGTGTGGTTTGACTCAACCACCTTTTGTAGTTACCACTGAAGTGTGTCCTGATACAATTCTCAAGAACATATCCATATTTTTTACAATAGTGATGGTTATATCTTGTATTATAATCCCAATTATAAGAGCTTCCATAGCTTCTCACCTTTGTTGGCTTGTTTGATGACCACATGGACTTTGATTTAGATTCAAAGGCTCTATGTCCATACTTCTGATAGTTGTAGCAATATCCTTCAAATTTTTGTTTATGCATGGTCCTGGTTCTACATTCATGTGCCTGATAACCTTGTTTGTTGCACTTATGACAGTGAACCATGTTCTAAGGCTTGACATTCTAATTGTATTGTTGCTCTTGCACACATTAGCAGTATGTCCTTTCTTTCCACAACTATAACAAGTAGGCTTGGAATTCTTAACTCTATTGTTCCTTTCTTTAGCAACTTTGAATGATTCTCCTTCTTTAGTGCTTGTGTAGCTCAATCCTGATGTATCTTTGTTAGATCTAGGGGATCTTAGTAATTGCTCAAAGTATTTGATGGCTTGATTTGGCTTGTTGAAACCTTCAACAAATTCATTTTCTCTTTTAGGGTCATTCTACAATTGTTCATTCTGCAACTTCAATGTGTTCATCTCAATGTCCTTGACATTTAGTTCATAGTTGACATTCATCATTTGACTTAAAGTATCCAATTACATGTTGGAGATTTTGGTTAGCTCTATTGACTTTTCCTCCAATCCATTTGCCAAAATTCTTTTATCTTCTTCAATCATGGCTTTGTCTTCCATGGCTTTCTTCTTTTGTATAGTCACCCCACATAGCAGTATAGCTTGTGATTCTTGCTCCAACTTGAGATTTATGATTTCTTCAACTTGGATTCTATTCTTCTCCATTGGATCTACAATTTCTACATCAAATTCACTAGAGTTACCATCTGCAAATAGCTTGGTGGTGTCTATCTCTTTGTATAGTGTGTCATTCTCTATGTCATTCTCTGCAATAGCAATTTCTTTCCTTCTCTTTAAGGAACTCTTTAAAGAATCTCTAGATTCATTTAGTTAATGTAGTATAAGATGTATTTCAATCTCCTAGTTCTCAATAGTCTTTCCCAATTTGTAGGCTCCCATTTCAAGATATTTCCTCTAAGCTACAAAGCTTTTCTTTTAGAGAGCAAAGCTCTGATACCAATTGTTGGAATTATAAGTGGGAAATGAGTAGACTTCTAAGAGGGGGATGAATCAGGAGTTCAAACTAGGACCCATAAAATTTTCACCTTTAATACATCACATGCATAATAAACTGAAATAACATATAAAGCATATGCATCAATCATCTAAACATGTAATCAAACACACACACTTAACACTAGATATGATTACCTAGAAACCCTCCAAATGAGAAGGTAAAATTGGGTTGGGGGTGACACCCAAAGATCTTCACTACTATAGCAATAAATTGTATCAAATTAAAGTTACAATGGTTTGACCATGAATCATGATCTGCCCTATTAAAGGCTTACAAAGACTGTTAAGTCCCACCTTGTTAGAGGACTTCAACCTAAAATTAAGTAAGCACCCTTTAAAGGATTTCATACAACCTATAAAGACTACTCTATTAAGAGATTTAACTGAAATCACCTATCAAAATGTCTCAGCATAGATCTTATGGTTGGCACTTGCTTGTCTGATAATTGATCACCTCTATACAATCTTTAATTAATCCTTCACAATCTTATGTATCGTCTATCCTCTATTCTTCATTTAACTAATTTTTTAATTCACTCTTACTGCTAAGCCACCTTGAATGCTTTGTAAATTGTCTTTTTCACTTCTATAATTCTTTCATTCACCCCTTGTATGCTCACTTCCTTTAAAAAATTTAGGGCTTTGTCCTTCTTAAAAGGAATTTGGTGGCTTAGGGTTAGGTATGAATCTACGGCTATGATTCATCCATTTTTTCTCTTAAACCTTCCCATGTTTTGATCAGCTGCATGTAATTGCATAGGGAATTTGCATATAGATTTGTCCTTATCTCTAAAAGATTGAAATCTATCCTTCGATCATCTGAAAAATGGTTTACATAGTTTTTTGTGTCATAACAAACAAATATGTCCAATCTATGTTACTTAGCATATGTAGTCTCTGATGCTCAGCATACACTTCGTTGACTTGGCATCTAAACTGCTTGACATCTATAGTTTACTCAGCACTTGAATCACTCGACATGGTCTATTTGCTCGGCACTTGAGTGACTTGGCACATGAGTGACTTAGCACTCATTGCAACTTGGCATGGTCTAATACTTACATGTTGTACTTGGAATGCATTAATAGTTTGGCATGAACTAAGTAAATATCTTAAGTGTGTTGACACTCACTTGTCAAAACCAATCTAAGATCAACACTTCTTTCATTACTTGTAGGGCTAGTATCACTAAACATCTATTATTTCCATTATTACTATCAAACTTAAATTTCTTACAATCTACTTATTTATCTCCAAAACCATGACAATTATAACAATAAAATTAGTAATAGGTTTGAAATACTTACCTATACAATCTCTCTTCATATGACCAACTTCATTACATATAAAATATCTACCTCTAAATTCATGTCTTACTTCCTTAGGTGGTTCAACTTGCTCTATTTTTTTGGGTTCATAACATTTCTCAGGTTGATTTATGTGCTAAACTTCTTTAGGTACTTCTATAGACTTGCTTGGTTCAATCCTATTCTGATCATTCTCCTTAGGTTCAAGGGTTTCAACAACTGGATTAGGTTCCTTCCTAACTTCAATTTTCTTTATTGATTTTTTTCCAATAAGATATCCAAGACCTATCTTTTCATAAGAAGATCTCTGATAGAATAGTTGTTCATCAATTTTCTCACTATTGGAATATAACTTTTCTAACTATTGTTTAGCCTAAGTCAATTCTCCTTTCACAATAGTGTTTTATTTCTCTAATTATGCATACTCTATTTTGATATAATATAATTTAGATGCCACTTGTGTCAGATGGGATCTTAGATCTACATTCTCAAATTTTGGATCTAAGTCAATTTTGCAATCATCTTTATTCAAGCTTAGTTTCAGCTCAACAATTTTCAACTCATGTTTCAAGATCTCATTTTCTTTCTTAAGGGTTGCTACCTCATCATTATCACTAGTTTTCTCTCTAGGTTCTTTTCTAGATTTGAGATGATTGATCTCTTCTTTCAATTTATTGATGTAATCATTTTCATCGTCATACCTTTCTCTTAGGTTGTCTCTATCTTTTGTAAGAAGATCAATTTGATCAAGGGCTTCTTCAAGATTCCCCTTCAAGCATTTCATTTCCATAGGGATCTTACTCAACTTGTTAAGCCTCTTTTGAGTGGTTATTTTTTGATACCAATTATTATAAATAGATAATACTAAGAGGGGGGATGAATCAATATTCTACAAACTTTTTCCCACAACTAGATATAATTAATTACTTTACAACGTGCATATGAAAGTAAACTAGTAATGTTGAATAGTAAATAAAATCATACACAAAGAGAAATCATAACACCATATTTTTTAAACTAGGGAAACCCTATCCAAGGGAAAACCTCGGTGAGGATGGTACCCACAAAATGATCCACTAAACAAAAGAATCATGTTAAGGATATTGACCTTATTGAAGTACATAGAGTGTCTTGGTCCTTATTAGAGGACTAGGCCCTGTTAAAAGCCTCAACCCTGTTAGGAGTTGCTTTAACACTATTAGGAGTTTATAATATAATTATAGATATATGCAAGAGATCCCACTACCCTAACATGAAATTATACAATGTAGTACTTTAAATAAAATGAGATAGATACAATAACCTCTTTACTGTTGACTGTTGTACTTTGCATATCTCTGATCTTACTTTAGAATTCACATCATAATTCATTCAAATAAATTTTCATGTCATATATGTGGTTTTCATTCACATGATATAGTTTGCATTGACACCACACTACTTTACAAGTAATGATTTCTTATTTGTACCTTTCTCTTTTACAAAACTTTGTTCAATCGGCTTGATGATTCTACGTGTTTGGCCAAATACAAAATTATCCCATGCTAACGTAGGGTTAAAATATAGGATGTCATCCCTAATAAGTTAAACAATTATTTTGTTTCCAAAATAATTCCTCAACCTGCAATTAATTCTTTCATGTTATACTCTATTATGTTATGTTTACTACCCTTGCTGGTATTTGACTTGTAACTTGTTTCATACTACCTGTACTGATTTACATTCTTGACCATGTCACCATGACACTTTGTACTAAATTTCCTCAACTACGCACATGCCAATTTTCACTGTATGCTTCACAATATCAAAAAATATCTCTATACTGATATTAAATTGTCTAATGCTTAGACAATTTTTTTCCTCTAATCAAGGGATATTCAACTATATATTCTACTATCTCATCCTAAGATATATGATGACATAAATGGCAACCCTTACTCATCCTACTTAGCCATATTTCCAACAAAAAACCTCTAGAGAAAACACCTCTAAATGGCTGCCAAGGCCGAATAACATTGTTGGGAGCATCCTCTCCAAATTTGGGACAACCCTATTTAGCTATTTACCCAAAAAATGATTTTGAAGTTCCATGGAAATGTCAAAGATATGTAGTTAAGAAAGCCCCTATTTTTTAAAAAAATTGAAAAATATCTCACCTAGTTAGACTTGCACTTATTTTACCAACAAAATCAAAATCCTTGTTCTAAGACCTTTTTAGAATCACATGGTACCTATATGTTTGCATTTCATCAGCACCAGATATATCTTTTTGATGAGACCATTAATAATGCACGCATCCTTTCAAATATCTAAAAATATTTCATTTTACTATATAGTTCAACTATATTTTTTTTAAAAACATATATTATAAGAGCAAGAAGAGGCCTTTAAAGTGCATCTCATGATTGATTGGTTGCAACTTGTTCCTTGTGGCCCCCACTTATTTGTCTATTTTATGTATATCTTCATTCTCCTTGAGTGAATGTGAACTTTAATATGAAAGGGAAATGAATATTTAATGTACTTTACCTTTGTAATTAAACTTTAATTTTCCCTCCATATCCATCATTCAAACCCAAGTTGACTACTGGTAGGGCACAAAGTGGCATCACTAGATTAGGTCCTTAATCTACATATCCACCTCGTCATGATGACACATCAACCTTAAGTGGGACCCATGCACTACTTGTCAAAAGTGAATAACCTTGAGACCCCTATCATGGGACCTTCCAAAGTTGCATTGTAATCAATTGAGACATCAGAACCCATACTATCACAAAGCTTTGTTAACTTCCTAACAAAACTGCTAGAGTTTGGCATATCTTCATAACCACTAGCCACTAACTAGCCTAGACCCTCAAGAAGTCTTGAATCCTCTACCTTTTGGCGTGAGCATAACTTCTTGACCCTCAATTACTAACCATAGTACAACTACATTGACCATGTGTGTGACTTTGAAATACTTCTTGTTAAGAGCATATTTAACCTTATGAAGTTGTATACCTTGGGATTTGTACCACATGTATTGTGCTCATTGGTTGTGAAGGTCCTACATGATGTCCTTCTATCAGTTAGCACATCATTTCACAAGCATAATTCCATTATTGATCCATTGTGTTCACATATTTAAAACTTTGTGTTGATATTGTTGGTGTTTATGTCAATGATCTAGTGTTGCAAACCCTTGTTGGGTTGATGTGTTTGTAATATTTCTACCCTTGCTAGACTAATATTTTCCCAAACTTGGACTATTCAATATTAGTGATGTGTGTTCTTTCTATATTAATCCTAGTTGTTCATGATTTACCTATGTATTCATGTTATGAATGAGGTCCCCTATTTATGGCCTCACTTAGCTAGATAAAACTACATAGAACAAATAAAATTTAAAAAGAACTATTGAACAGGTAATGCCCTGCCCGAAGATCCTTGGAACACAAGGATAAAACATGCACTACATTTTTTTTTTCAAATAGATAAGTTACTTAACAATATTATAAAATAACCAAGTGCAATAATGAAACACGAGGACAACGTGATGAGAATAAGGAACATGGAAAGACTCACATGTTCACCTACACCAGCAAAAGTCTTACAACTACTTCCAAAGATCTCCAAGCTCTTAACTGCAACACACAAACCAAGACCACACAAATCATGAGAATATACCAAGGGGATGTTCTCTTTCAAACCCCAAGTAAAGGCTACTAGCATGGTTATACTCACAAGTCCATATCCACAAACCATATCATAATCAAGAATCACAAGTAGAGACCAACAACGATCATGTGAAAGATGAGATCTCAAAGTCACCACCACTCATCTACCAAACACCATGCTAAAATATAAATGTTGACTCTTGAAATTTGGTTAAGCCTAAAATCTTGAAGCCTTGAAAATTGGCTAAGTTTGAATTTCTAAAGCCCTGAAATTTCCTAGAATCTTTATCTTAACTTGGAGAGGTTTGGAACCTATCTCAAATGAATCATCACATATATTAAAATGCATCTTAACTATAAGAACTTATACTTAAATGATATATTTTAAACCCCATAGAAAGAATTTTTTGAACTAGAAAGGCATGAAATCCAACAAGTGTCCAAAACCAACTTTCAAACCTTCCTCAGCTAAGCCTAACTACTCTTTGTTTCTCACATAAGGAAGTTCACTAGTCTCCAGTTTTACATGATGAATTGCATCACTGCGCACAAGGAAGTGCACTACTCCACATGAGGATTCGCATAATGTCATCAGAGGAAGTACACACTCTGGATGATGAAGTACATTCTTGCATGAGGGAGAATGGATGTTTGTACGAGACAATACATTCTCGCATGAGGAACTACCTTTCCCATGCAAGGATTTCCAACAACACTAAAATGAAGCAAGACAAAAATGCATTAAAACATAAAACCTCCATATTGGAGAGTACCAGATCCATGTAAATCAAGGAATGATCACTAAAGAGAATAAAAGACAAGACGATGTCCAACAGAAAGGAGAAAAAATCTATCCATCTAATCCATAACAGCATATGAAAGAACATGTAGAAAGGAACATCACAATGAACATACATGGTTCATAAACCAAACATCATAGGAAGGAAAGCATAAGCATCTAAGCACCAACACAACTAAAACTCATGCACAGTTCCTCCCAACCATAATAGCATCATGAGACCTCAAAAACCCTATTCATCCCCCATGCATAACATTCCAAACTACCAACTAGTTAGTCAGAGGTTTCTTATGAGGGTGTTACTACTATAGAAGTAACTAACATCATAAGAACAAGAAGATCTAACATGCTAATCCAACAAAGAATAGATACTCCAACTAGCAATGAATCACATCATCTAACAATATGTTACAACATCATAATAAAGGAATGCACTGATGAAAATAACATCATCTAAACATGATATCTATACATTCCAATGAGAGCATAAATCACAAGGAAACATACTCTGAAAACCTGAAGTACCAAGTGAAACATAAGCATCAATCTCAACTAAAAATAAACCATCTATGTACATCAATCCCCAGTAGTGGTATACATAGCTATGCCTCCCAACCACATGGAACCCATGGGTCCACTCCCACCATGTTTATGGAGATAATGATCCAACCACAAACACACATAAAGAAAACGTCCATGGCTAACACTCATGCCAGACATAAAAGATGACTAAAACCAAGATCATGAGACAATGCAAGTACAGTAGGTCCTAGTTAGACACTCAGTGGGTCAACTATGTAGGGACTTGCTAGAGGGAAAAATTTTTGGCATTGTGTAGCCCAAGCTAGTATCATGTGGCATCAATTCCCCAATAGAAGGTGCACGCAATGTGTCCTTAGACTAACACCGAGTACTCACATATCATTGTATTATCTTGAATTTAGTACCCAAAATTGTATTTAGTTATCACTTAATTAAGCCTTTTTCACACCAACCTAGGAAATAGTCACCAAGGTTGCAAAAGCCCCTCTATGGTGCTACCCTACCTTACCCATACTCATCCAATGATGAGCACCTATAAGCATGCATATTCTCAACCCAACCCCAAATGAACATAACTCCATTGAAATGCAATTGGGAGTTTGAGCCTTGCAAGTCACCCAATAAATGTGCATGCATGTGCTCATGTGTTGGTGCACCACCATCATGAAGATCAAAACACAAGGGCTAGATGAGAACACAACCAAAATTACACTCAACTAGATAAAAGCTTAGGAGTACAGATGTGGTATTCATCCCAATGCAACATAAAAGTGTAACAATGGTCTTAAAAACATCATATGGATAATCCAAGTCATCAACCAACACCATGCTAAGAAAACTTGAGAAAATTAGGTGATACAAAAATAAAGGTAAAAACCCTAAAAATCAAAATCTTCAAAATTAAAACCCATTTGGTCTTAGGGCACAAAAGCCATGAAAATCCAATAAAATTCAAGTTTAGACACTGTATGCAAAAACAACTAGCATTATAGTGTGAAACTCCAAACCCTCATCCCAAAAATTAGGAAAACATTCAAACCTGACCAACCGAACAAAACTAGCAATTAGAAATGGAAGGGAACACTAGTTCTCAGCCTCCTAACATACAGCTACTAGAAATGGAAATAGAAACAAAGTTGAAACATAAAAATAGGAGAGCCCCACCTATCAGCCAAACAGGCTAAAATAGGAATCAGCAAGATAAAATAAATATTCTACAAAAGCTGTCAAAAGTTATGGCAAACCAAGGTCTCCCCAAGCTAGATCCAATGAGACCAATCTCATGAAGATCTCACACCCATAGCTCTCAAAATGAATAGAAATGCAATCCTCTGGAAGAGGATTTGGAAAAGGCTAAATTTCTAATTTTCAAAAGTGAGAAGTGAGGAATAAATTTCCCTTTTGGATACTTATTCACTTTTCAAGTGAATAAATAATTAGGGTAAATAACTAAGTAACCTAGTTAAACCCTAATTCAACCGAAACAAAAATAGGATATTCCAAGTAATTAGAATTCATCTACAACAAATCTTTTAGGAATTAAAATTAAACAAAATAAAACTCAAAATTCCCTTAAACAAAAATCACATAATTCCTGAATAACTTTCACAACAATGTGAACCTCTAAATGCACAAACACATTCACAGGTCTAATCACATAATGCAAATGAGTCTGGATCTATCAAATCATCGAAAGGTTAAATTTAAATAATTAAATAGGATATGTCAACCATATAGGGACGACATTGGTTAAATATGAATAGTTGAATCACTAACTCCATGTGCCACTACTAGGGACATAAATCCTACACACTAAACAACATGATCAAGTGCAATTGCATATAATAATATTGTCAAAGTGGTAAATGCATTACATTACATTAAATGACCATTTTCCATAAATTACCAAAATGAACAAGGTAAATATCTGCAGCACATAACCAATGAATCCAACATGGATAATTAATTTCTAATTATTTAAGTATTTAATAATGGTTGTTTAAACAACTTAAAAAGGAACTTAAAACACATAAGTGAACATGGTCAAATACATGACTAGCCATTGCTACATGAACCTAGTCCACTGTAGTAGGATATTAATACATAGTGCAATCTCTACACACATCTTAGGGTAATCATGGAACAACATCATGATACCACATCAATCTTGGTAACCACTGACACAAACCTCAGTGAACCATCTAACACATCATAATCTTGTAAATCAGCCATAAGCATAATCAAACCAACTGATACAGTAACATAAATCCAATCACCACAAAGGTGTAGACCACTCACAGTCCCAATCACGATCCCTTCTCAAGAAGATATCAACAAGGTTGCATCCATAAGAATGAATTATAGAAATCAAATGGGAGAGGCACTAAAAAACACATACCCCTTAACATTTTTAAATAGATTATTCTAATTTGCTTAAATATATAATATTAGGGAATTACCAAATTAGTAAATAATAGCTTCTTTAAACAAAACTAAAGATCAACATCCATGAATTTTTTATGATCATGTGCATCATTTTCTCATTGATCTATTATACCACCATGTTTGAAACTTTGCATTGATGTTGTTGGTATTCATGTTAATAACTACGTACTCCAAACTCCTTTTGGATCATTATTTTGTTAGTTGTGTACCCTTACTAGACTAGTATAAAAAAAGTAAATCAGAGGGGAGGGGTGAATCAATTACCACTAAAATAATTCAACATCCCTTAGATGTCAATAAAAACTTCCTTGAAATTCATAGCTCAATTACAACTAGGTATTTATAGTAACTCATTTAACAAACCAATTTGATATATTAATGTGCATTAACCTTTAGTGACTTAGTTGTAGAAAGACAAAGCAATAAGCATAATAAAATAAACACATGAGACACCAAGATTTAACATGGAAACCCAATTTGGGAAAATCGCCAATGCAACTAGTTACAACTTTTCACTCTTCTGAAGTGAGCCCTGTTAGGAGCCAACCCTGTTGAAGTTTACAAAACACACTATAGGTGTGACCCTGTTAAAGGATTTAAATAACCCTATTAGAAGTGGCCTTGTTAGAGGTCTTAAGACACCTTAATCCAAAAATTCCACTTGGTTAGAGGATTTACAAAATGACTATTAAGTCAACTTTGTTAAGAGATTTCTTCACTACTGCAATTGTCAAAGAGTAACAATGATTGACCAAATTTGTGAAACAACTAGATTGTATATTCATAACATTGTTCTAGCTTATCCTCTGGATCCTCCTTGATCAAAATATTTTTTGTAGCTCCTTGGATACTCTGCTCTTAATCATATATTATTCTTTATTCGCATCTTATCTTCTTCAACACTTACACTCTATTCAATCCACATCTTAGCCTTTCATATATATATGAAATCCAATGTCAAGTCAGCTTGAATACCCTTACAAATAAAAAAATAACATTCACTGAGTCAACTTGCATAAACCAACTAATGAATAAAACTAATTTGTTGAAGGTTGACTTAAACTGAAAAACTAGGTTAGTCGATTACCACTAAGTTCCTTGGTAACTGACATGACTTGGTTTACATTGAAATCCTTTGGTAACCAACATGACTCAGTTTACACAGGAATTCTTAAACTTGGTTTCTTCTGAACCTTTTCTCGATGAATACTGGAGTCTTCTGAACTTGGTTCTAACTACTAGTGCTCAGTAAGAGTATAACATTTGTGTAACATCAATGACAATATACAATTGAATAATTGTTATCAACAATCTCCATGTTTGCAACACAACATGTCATTATGCAACAAAAACTTAGAGCAATCAAATGATTTATAATATTTTATAATATTCTTAGTTTCATTCTGATTCTTTATCCATCCATGAGAACTCCCTCTAAGATTTTCCCTCTACCATCTTATCTTTAGACTCCATTAGATCTCGTTCTTCCTCTTGCAAATTATTGCCTCTAATTACAATAATATCTCTCAATGAATATATGACATGATTCTCTCCCTCTTTGACATCAAATTCCAAAGACTTGACACTGTGCTTTTAAAATGTACCTAATGTATTGATTCATATGCAATGAGCTCTAACTTCTTTGCATAAATTTGATAATTCTTCAATGAAGCTTGGTTGATGCATCACTAATATGTACTCTAGTGAGCATCATATAGGGGAATGGCCCCTAGCTTTCTTCGTAGATATAAAAATGCATCCTTAGGTAATGGTTTGGTAAATATGTCAGCAACCTACTCCTTTGTGTTAACATATTCCAGTCTAACCTCTCTATCTTGAACTAATTCTCTTAGAAAATGATACTTGATTGCAATGTATTTTGTCTTGGTGTGCATCACTAGACTTTTAGATATATTGATGTTGAAAACAGATTGACACAAGTATGAATGTGTTTCAATCATTGTTTTGTCACTGATATCAAACCTGCTACTTGCTAGTAAGACAATTGTTTAGATGATTTGAGTACTATCATTTATTTGATTGATAAAGATGATTTGACCAAATAAGATAACAATAGCACCTAGAGGAAAGGTGTGCGTGCGCACTATAGTGCGTGTGCCCTATAGCACACGCGCTATTTAGAACTGAGGTTTAAATAGTGTGTGTGCACTATAGGGCGCACACGCTATTTAAACCTTAATCAAACCCAAGCCTAAGGCTTGGTTTTTCCTTGGAGATCCAACCCAAAGGTTTGGATTTGATGAACAAGCATGAGACGTGTTTTTCAGCAAACATACAAAAAATGATTTTTTTTCTTCTATGCTCCCCTTCAAGATTTCTTGTGGTTGGGTATCGATAAGATCAGGTTACATAGCATTATAGGTCTTTGTGTTAGCTATCTAACCATATAATTTATTTTTAATTTGAACTATTTCAAGCCATTCATCTATAATTTCTTTTGACTGTATGTTCATTTTTTGTCAAAAACCACCATGTACTAATTGGGCTATAGATTTTAGCTCGTTCATCGAATTTTGTAACAACTTAGTTTTTTAGAAACTAGACTCCATTCTACACACTTTGAAAAAAAAAAGTTTTGATTTTAGATTAGTTTTCAATTATTTCTAGGGGGAGCACACAGATATTTCACGTTTTTGGGATGTGTCTAGTTAAAAAATTCATTAAAAAAAAATTACACATTATAAAATTACCCGAAAAATCTAGGATAAACTACATAGTGTTAAGTAACTTTTGACCAGAGCGATTAAAAAATTTCAAAAAAAAAGTTAAAATTTTAACGGGGCCACACTTTGTACTATGTTATGTTTTTTTAAAATAAACAGTACCACTTTTTGTGGCCCCTTTTTTTGAGGACCTAAAACTAAACCATTTTTTAAAAAAATTAGTAGTTTAGAAGCTAGATTCAAAGGACTACGACTTTTTTTTGTCATATCTAAAAATTTTGAGCGTAACTATCTTCAAATTCTTGTTGAAGTTCAAAATTTGCAGATTTCAGGAAAAAGGTGTCCACTTATACCCCCCTTTTGGCACCACAACTTTGTGCACTTACCTAGGTTGACTTATGATATGGAAAAGGAGTATAAGGATTAGTTAAGATAGTGATATTATGGTACATTGATAATCTACTTAAGGTTGCAAAGGATGGATACATTGATTAAGTTTAGAAGAAAAAGTTAAACAAAGTATGTCTTCCAAGCTTAACAATCTTCATAGTAGGTGCTAAGAAAAGTTAGTGTAAGCCGAGTACAAAATTAGTTGGTGCCAAGAAAAGTCAATTTCAATATAAGTTGAGTAAATTTTAGTTGATGTTGAGCACCAGTAAACTTTAGTTCATGCTGAGTGTTTTGATATTGGATGTCGAGCAATTTGGTATGTGCTAAGCATTAGAAGTCAGTTAATGCCAAGTGTTAGCATTATGAGAAAGATCAAGAATTCGATGAATCTAAGCTGACAAGTTTGATTTCTTAGATTGTGTGAACCATGTGGAAGATAAGCTTGATGAGTTGATGGCACAAAATTCAAGATAAAGCATTTTGAGACAAATTCAAAGAGGATTGAAGGAGAAGTTTCTAGAAGGGAATAAAATGAAATGAGGGGTAGATTCATTGAATCCTACCTAATCCAACCTAAACCTAAAATTAATGATGGAAGATGAACATCAAAAGATCTTAAGTTTTTATTTATAGAGATGGTTTGTTAGAAGAAAAGTTTGTCATGTGCAAAAACCTAAGGAAGACAAGGAGTCTAGGGTATTACTTCATTTAGTGACCTAAGAGAAGGGACTGCTTTGGAAAGAAAAGCAAGAAGGCTTAAGGGTATAGATGCTTGAAAGGTGAACAAGCTATCAGAGCTGAAGTGTGTGAATGTCAAGCAGAATAGAGGACTGATAGAGATTTGTAATCTGAAAATGGAGTTGTGAGTTGTTATCAAATCAAAGCCTTACTATTACTTTCTAATCATTGTACCAGTCTAGGGTAAATCCTTTGGATTAAGGTTGACCTAACAATCATTTGCAAATCCTTTAACTGGGCGGCATTCCAAGTGAATGATCTAAAGTCCTCTAACAAGGCTCACTCCTATTAGGGTGATTGAAATCCTTTAACCAAGTCACATTTTATAGTGTACATTTTAAACTTGAACAAGGTTAGCCTTTCATAGGGCATCACTTCAGAAGGGTGAGAATGAGTAGCATATTACTAGTGGTTTTTACCAAATTGGGTTTACATGTTAAATCATTGTGTCAAATGTGTTATTGAATCTATTATGTTTCATGTCTGCAAAGTTGATTTGACAGCAACCTACAAGTTTAAGTGATTGTATAATCTAATGGATGCATGCATGATGAAAATATTTTATGGATACGGTTCACTAAGTTGTGAAAAGTTTTAATTGTACATCTAGACCTTGGATAATTGATGCACCCCCCCCCCCACCCCCTAGTTATTTTAAAGAATTCCTACAATTGATTGCACTCGTGTTATCACAATAGATAACCATTGGATCCTTGATTTCTTCCTTCATTACTGATAACAGTTTCTTGAACCACATTATGTTGGAGCAATTAACTATTGCATCAAAATATTATTCCTCTATTCTAGACTAAGAGATGCAATTATGCTTCTTACTTGTCCAAGATACTAACCTCTTTCCAAAAAAGAATGTTCCTCCATTGGTGCTCTTCTTGTCATCAATGCTTCCATCCCAATCAACATCCATAAAAGGTTTCAACTTGAAGTTTCCTCCTTTCTTTTACCATAGACCATAGTCTTGAGTACCTTTTTGATATCTCATAATTCTTTTGATTGACATCATATAATTTTCTCTAGGATTTGTAGAGAGCCTTGCAACTATACCAACTGCTAATGCAATATCAGGTCTTGTGTGAATAACATACTGAAGTTTTTCAATCACAAATCTCCAATTTACCTCTTTTGAATCATCATCCTTGGATAACTTGTCTCCAAAAGACATAGGTGTTCCAACTAGTTTGGAATATTCTATTTGAAAGATCTTCAATATCTCCTATATTTGTAACTCAGCTTCTTTTGACTAAGACTTGATTAGAACTATTTCTAACTTAGGTTGCACTAGTTGCAACTTAGTCTCCTCTACCTGAGACTCAGTTCCCATAGTCTATGACTCAGGTTCCTCTATCTAAGCTAGCAAACATGTAGTTTCAGTGAGCTCTAGGTAAAAAAAATTACCTTTTGTCTAATTGCTAGTTCCAACTAGGTTTCCTTTACCGTCCAAAGGCCTAGCCTTCCCATTTATGGGTTCTACCTTGAATCTAATGTTGTTCAGTTGTGCCACACTTAGAAGATTGTGTCTCAATCCTTCAACCTAGTAGGCATTATCATAGTTGATTCTATCAGTCAATGTAATGCAACCTTTTCTCTTCACATAACATGGTTCATTGTTCCCAAATTTAATAGTTCCACCATCATACTACTCCAAGTGTTCAAACTTAGTTTCATCACCAATCGTGTGATGAGATAACCCACTATCTATTATCCATATGTCATTCTTACTAACATGAGAAATAAGTGTCATCTTTTCATTATCCTCATCATCTGATTCATCTTGAATAGCAATATATACCATTTCATCTTCATCATCACTATCAAAATCTTTAGCAATATAACAAAATTTCTTACCATTGTCTTTGTAGTCTTTAAAGCTCTTGAAATCATTCTTGCCTTTGAACTTTCTAGATTTTATGTCCTCTCTACTTTCCTTATTTGGATACCTTGTAGAAATGTAACCAACTTCTTCACAAGAAAAACAAATTAATGGAATTTTTCCATTATATTAACCTTTTCCTTTTTGTAACCTTCTTGCAAGTAGTGCTTCAATAGCCTCAAGGTCATCATTAGATTCTTCATCTTTTTTACTGTTAGACTGTTTTCCTTTTGAGTTCCCTCCCTTTCTACTAAGAGTTAGTTTTTCTTTGAATGTTGATCCTATGTTCTAGGAGCTAGGAAGATATTCATCAAAGTTATCCAACTCAAAATTTATTAACCTTCCCACTAGTGCATCCAAAGTTATATTACTTTTGGGATCACATCTTATCTCTTGAATAGTTAAAACTCTAATTACATAAATAGGAAGAAGAGTTCTTAATACCTTGCTAACTACTGTTACATCTTCATTTTTTTCTCCTAAGACTCCAATTGCACTCACACTTGCTTTAATCATTTTAGTATATTGTGCAATGTTTTCATCTTCTCTCATTTTCATCTGATCAAATTGACCTCTTAAACTTTTTGCTTTGGCTCTCCTGACATTATCACCTTCTCCATAGATCTTTTATAGCTTGTTCCACATTTCATAAGTAGTAGGAAAATATTTGACTTCATCAAATTTAGTATAATTGAGAGCAGAAGCAATGTCAATCATCGTCATTTTGTGATTCTTATTTTCTACCATTTGATCCACAGTCAAAGGATCAGGAGGTGACACATACTTGTCTAGGAATTTTAGGTCTATATCTCTAATAGTTGTCAAATGCAGCTTCATGAGATCCTTCCATGCTTTGAAGTTATCTATGTTCAACTTAGGAATCTCTCTTCTGTAAAACCTCTTGATCTTTAGCTTAGGTCCTTGAAACCTATTATGCAAGCACCAATAGCTCTGATACCAATTGTTGGAAATATAAGAGTAACTGAGAGGGGAGGGGTGAATTAGTTACCACTAAAACAATCCCAAATCCCTTAGATGTCAATACAAACTTCCTTGAAACTCATAGGTTGATTAGAACTAGATATTTACAATAACTTGATTAACAAAGCAATTTGATATACTAATATGTATTAACCTTTGGTGACTTAGTTACAGAAAGATAAAGCAATAAGAAAATAACATGAACACATGAGATGCCAAGATTTAACATGGAAACCCAATTTGGGAAAACCACCAATGCAACTATTTACAACTTTTCATTCTTCTAAAGTGAGCCCTATTAGGAGCTAACCCTGTTAAAAATTACAAAACATAGTGTTAGGTGTGATCCTGTTAAAGGATTTAAATCACCCTATTAGAAGTGGCCTTGTTAGAGGTCATAAGACACGTCAATCTAGAAATGCCACCTGGTTAGAGGATTTACAAAATGACTATTAAGTCAACTTTGTTGAGATGTCTTCACTACTACAATTGTCAGAGACTAACAACGATTGACCTAATATTTGAAGCAACTAGATTGGAGATTCGGATAATTGTTTTGGCTTATCCTCTTAATCCTCCTTGATCAGAATATTTGTTGCAGCTCCTTGGATACTCTTCTCTTAATCATATATCCTTCTCTATTTGCATCTTATCTTCTTCAACACTTACACTCTATTCAATCCACATCTTGACCTTTCATATATATGAAATTCAATGTCAAGTCGGCTTGAATACCCTTACAAACAAACAAATAACATTCACTAAGTCAAGTTGCATAAACCAACTAATGAATAAAACTAATAGATCAAGGTCGGCTTAAACTAAAAAACTAGGTCACTCGGTTACCACTGAGTTCCTTGGTAACCAAGCTGACTCAGTTTACACTAAACTCCTTTGGTAACTGACATGACTTGGTTTACAAGAGAATTCCTGAACTTGGCTTCTTCTAAACTTTTTCTCTGTGAATACTGGAGTATTATGAACTCGGTTCCAACTGGAAGTGCTCGGTAATTGTATAAAATTTGTGTAACATCAATGATAATATACAATTGAATAATTGTTATCAATAGTTTGAAACTTTGCATTGATGTTGTTGGTATTCATGTCAAGATCTAAGTACTCCAAACTCCTTTTGGATCATTAATTTTGTGAGCTTTGTATCCTTACTAGACTAGTATCCTCTAAATTGGGAATATTCATATTAATATTGTGTATCCATGCTATGAATCAAACCTCTCATTTATAACCTCACTTAAATGCATACCCATTAACATTTTTTAAACAACTATATCTAAGATATTTACACTACTTTACTCAAAACCACAAGTCCAATATCCACTCATAGCCCCATATAATATCATTACCCATCCTTAAATATGAAGTTTCCAATTCTATAAAATTTAGAGTATAATTGTCCCATCACTTCCCCTCCATGTGTCTACAATGGGAAGGTTGAATATGGTTGGTGATTAGTTCTCCATTTGGTAAGGAATATACAATCTTAAGTGTATATAGAAATGGGTTATACCATAGCATATCAAAAGTTGTCAATCCATTTCCTAGCATTTAAAGAAAAAGAGAAAGGTAAAGAGAATATACAATACAAATGCTTTATAACTTGAATGCACTAGCATAGTATAGCATCAACATATGTTCTCTCACATTTCAGCGATCCAACCATTTATACATGGACCACCTTAAAATTTAATATTTATTGATTGACTATATTCTTTCCTCAAATGAATTCTCTTCTGTGTTTTTTTAAAGAGACTCTACTAATCAACCTTTTAAACGGGTCTCAATCATTTATTGTATGCCAGTGAAAGCTAAATCCAATGTTCTCCGCGAGAAATAAAACTATAAAAAAAGGGTCTATAAAGTTGTACAAGGACTTTCTCAATTTGAATTTGCCATTTGTGTGTTGCATCTAGCTTACTTTTTTCTTCACCCCACTTTCAATAAGAGAATCTTCTTCTTAACTTTATTTACTGTTCTTTTTCTTCTATACTAAGCCTTGTTTTTAATTTTTAAACACCTCTCAAATCAATGCATTTCAGTGTTGGAGAATCTCTGTCTTATAAGTTATTTTATAAATATGTTGCTATGCTTTTTGTTTCCGTAAACTTTACATCTCTTAGGCTTGTCTAAAAAAAATCTGAGTTCGTCTTTTAACTTGAATCTGTTCCAAATAAGAAAAGGTTACGATTACTTTCTATTGGAATCATCTATCATCTCTCTATACATAGTCATGATACAATTTTTTTAATGGTATACAGTTATGCTTTCCATTTTTGAGTGGATGTCCTAAGCCCACAGCCTTCTATCGCGCCTACAAATTGAGCCCACCCTTCACTTCTCTTCTCATCGCCCTTCCTTCACCATTCCCATTCCCATTCCAGCAAAGGGGATTGTATTGATTTTATTCCATTGTCCGGGAATCCACCCAAATTGTGTTGTTCATCACTGGTTTTTTTTGTTTTTTTTCCTGTTTCCTGTGATGATCAATTTGCAATTCTGGAGTTTCAGCTTTCCGGCTGCCTTTTGCGCGCTTTCTTGAGTTTCAGCTCGCAATTTGTCCAGCAAGAGAGTCTGCCGCTGCTGAATCCTGCTCGGAATGTGTTTTCTGAGCAGAGCTTAACAGTCCACTGTGTTTTTGGCTCGAGAGTAGGATTTTAGATCCCCGCAAAGATTCTTTGGTTTTTGTGCCCTTTTTTGTTTCAATTTTGTTGCCATAAGTTAGAATTTGGTCCCGAGATTTGAAAAAATGTTGAATGTTTACAAGAGCTTCCAGTCTTACCTTGGCGCTCCCGCAGAGCTGAAAGGGATCGGCTCGATTCTCAGCGAAGTCGACTTGGAGGCGAAACAGAGCACCGGCAGCAGCCAGTCTTTGCGGAGGACTCTCTCCGCGGACATGTTGTCGCAAGTCTGGATGTGTCAGGAGAATTCGCTGCGTAAATCTTGTTCCTTTTACGAGCTTTCCCGCGGATCATGCTTCGAGTCCGAAGAGATTTCGGAGTCGGAGTCGGAGTCGGAAGATCGGGACGAGGAAGCAGAAGGAGAAATATTTTCCATGACGGAGGAAGAAGAAAAAGAAGCCGAGTCGGAGAAGCAGAAGAAGCAAGACTCGGAATCTTCGTTTTTTGCTCTCCTGGCGCCTGTGAACAAAGAATTGAAGGTCGGTTCTTCAAAATGGGAGCCTTGCCAGCCGTATGTGCATCCGGCCAAGAGAAAAAGCACGCTGAGTGACCAGAGCCTTCGCCTTTGCACTGAGTCTCTCGGCTGCGAGAGCGGCACGGATTGCTCAAATCCGTCCTCCAGCGACACAGACGACTGCAGCTCAGCTTCTTCCGAAGACAATTCCTTTGTTTTCGGAGAAGAAGAAGTCGAGGAAGAGGAGCAGGAGAGCAAATTTGTGGAGAATTTGAAGATCTCCGACAATGTGAGCGGATCAGAGGAAGAAAAGGAGATCAAGTCCAGAAGACCGTTTCCTCCGCCTCTTTCTTCAATTGCCAGAAGCGCCGGCCCCTGCATCCACATGCGCTCTTACAAGCAAGACGGCAGGCTTCTTCTCAAAACCGTGCAAGTCGAATCATCTCAAAAATATTTGCGCGCGCGTCGCGAAGACGGCCGTTTGCAGCTCCATCTCTTCAGCACACAACAACTACAAGAGCTCTCCCCTGAGGAAGAAAAGGTTCCAGCTGCAGAGCATCATCAATTCAGTGCTCAAAATTCCAAGGCGGAGGAGAATCAGCTCAAGCAGCAGCACCAGCAATTCAAGAGCTCTTCTGCATTCTCTAGCCTCTCCAATTTACGGCGACACGTTCTCAGATCAGAATATCAGAATCCGTCAAAGAACAAAGAGTTCCTACTGAATCTTGACATGAATTCGACTGCAAAGGCGAAGGTGAGCATGTTACTCAAGAACACGCAGTCCGTCCAAGGTTCGAATCTCAGCTGCTCCAAAGAAATGAATTCCTTCAGCAAAGGATTTGAAGATCTTGTGCAGGAAAGGCCGTCGCAGAGCTTAGTTACCAGTCCCGCCCTGCTGTACTACCAGCCGCTCAAACACTCTTCTCCGGCCAGCGCCAATTTCGAATCGAAATCTTTGCCCAAATTTCCGTGCAATGAGAGTTTCCGACGGTGCCAGGTGAGGCAGTGGCTCACTAAACTTGGGGAGCCTCGCTGCATTGTCATTTCTTGAAACTGTGACCAATTCTTCGACTGTCACTAATTTTGGGGGAGTGGATTAAATTGAGCCTCGCTGCCATTGCCATTTCTTGAAGCTATAACCAATTTAGAGTGGTGGATTGAATTGTTTGATTAATTAGAAAATTAGAAAATTAGTAGAACGGAAGTCCAGCAATCTGAAAAGTTAGTTTAGGGAGGGTATAAGTAAGGGAAGGGGATCCGTGATCGAGATCACACTGTTGATATGTTTCGCCCAACGATAACCAGTAACAATCTGTTGTCCATATTACAACACTTTCTGTATGCAACTCTCTCATTAATTCCAATTTTAAGTATTTATCTCCTTGTCTAAGGACAGGTTTTCATGTTTCATATTGAGGGTAAACTTAATTTGGTTAACAGTTGCTAGTTAACATTTTTAGCAGTAATTTATGGAATGGATAATCTTATGATTGTTGTTTTTTTTTTTCGTGTTTGATTCATGGAGATATTTTAATAATAAATCTTATAAATAATTGTTTTAAGAAATAATAGAAAGTAATAAAAGAGTGGGAAAATATTTTGTGGAGTTATATGTTTTTTTCTCAATAAGAATTATGTTTTCTCTTTTCTATTTTTTTCTAAATTTTACTTTTAGATTTTAATAGATGGTTGTCCCACAAAAAAATTCAAATTTTAATAGATTCTAAATTATCATTTTATTCTGATTATGACATGAGAACATTCGAACTGTTTCAAAATTTAAACACAAAATGCACTTAAGCAATTGTATGGGATGGATGCTCTTCTTCTTTTTCTAATTAGAACACTTTGTAGCACGCATTTGAAATCAATTGATATAGACAAGTTATTTATTATACTCTTGAAACAAGACAACTAAAATAATATATTGAAATGTAAATTATTTTTTAAAGGTTTTTAACAAACTAAAAGTAGAAAGGATAGAAAATTAAAACCCCATTAAATGTATTTTATAAAATATCTCTTCTAAGTGATTCTTGTTGAAAAGTTGTTCCATAATTAATTTTCTTTCTTTAATAATATATAGGTTTTAAATTATTTCAATATAGAGTTCATAAGGTATTATGTTTAGATTAGGCGGTATTATTATAAGGGTGAAAATTGTATCTTTTTAAATTTACCAGCATAGCATAGCATTAATATATCTTCATGTGGTTATTTATATAAACCATCCTAAAATATAATATTTATTGATTGACTATATTCTTTCCTCAAATGAATTCTCAACTATGTTATCTAAAGAGACTCTATTAATCAACCTTTTTAACCCAGTCTCAATCATGTGTTGTATGATAGTGAAAATTAAATGCAATGTGCTCCACAAGTGATAAAGCTTTAAAAATGGAGTATATAAAGTTGTACATGGACTTTCTTTATTTGAATTTTCCTTTTATGTGTTGCATCTAATGTACTATTTTCTTCATCTCACTTTCAATAAGAGAATCTCTTTTCCTAACTTTATTTATTGTTGTTTTTCTTCTCAGCTAAGTCTTTCTTTTAAAGCCCCTCTCAAATCAATGCATTTCATTGTTGGAGATTCTTTGTCTTATAGGTTATTTTATGAATTTGTTGCTATATTTTTTGTTTTGCAAAACTTTACCTCTCTTGGGCTTGTCTAAAAAAATATATATTAAGTTTGTCATTTTGCTTGAATTTGTTCTAAAGAGAAAGGGGAAATGGTATAAATAATAATCTATGATCTCTCTACATAGCCATGACATAACATTTTGTAATGGTATATAATTTTACTATTTGTATAATAAGTGGAATTTAAATTGGAGTATATTAAATATATATAGTTTTTTATCAATTGAAATTGAAGGAGTCCTACATTAGGAATAACTTGCGGTCAAGGATAATGCAAAAGAAAGAATAATGGTCATTTTTTATGATTGAGATGAATTTTTCTATTTTAAGATTGATAGCTCAATGTCTTTTGGGGTTTTCTTAACTAATCTTCTCTTTATTCTAGAGGGATGCATGAGGTGTATGCCTAAGATGAACTCTTTGATGCAAATGGTTAATTTTCATGTATTGGGCCTCTTATTTGTTGATTTGATTTTAGAATTATTTCATTTGTTGAGAAAGCTTCATAATTGCTTGGAGTAGATTCTATAGAAGGTTTGAATCATGTATCATCTCTAATGAAAGCTACATGCATTATAAATCGTCATGAGAAAACTTGTTTTTAAAGCACTGATTTTTCAAATTATCTTAGTTATTCAAAATAGGTGGAAATTAAATTGGATTATGTTAAATATTGAAATATAATTAAAGTCAAAGAAATGTTACATCAAATACCAAATTAACAAAATAGCTAATAGTCTATATATATATAAAGAATGATACATATTGTTAATGATTGAGATAAAGTTTTCTATTTTAGGATTGATAGTAATATTTTATATTGTTTACCAAATTTTAGACATGTTTTTCAGGTTTTCTTGATTAATCTTCTTTTATTCTAGGAGGCATATGGTGTATTCCCGAGATGACAACTTTGGTGCAATTAGTTAAATCTTCTTAAGTAGCTTCTTGTTTGTTGACTTGATTCTAGAACTATTTTATTTGTCGAGAAAGCTAGCTAATTGTTTGGAGTAGAATATCATTTTTTGTCATAGGTTGAAGAGCCTTAAAGATCCATTTAGAGGTGATATAGATCCCTTAGATTTGAGATCAATAATATTTGAATTTTTTTAGAGTCATTTCATGCATCTACAAGAGAGGTCCCCAATCCAAAGGTTACTTTATTCAATCTCAAGTAATAGTTTCTAGCTTGGTGTGCTTCCATCCTAGAACCCACTAAGGGATAGAGGTTTTAATCATTTATTATAAACCTATCTCATCCAAAGTGAAATTAGAACTAAAGGTAGTAACAAGATCTTATTATAGAACCATTTTGTCCACAATGTAATTATAACTAGAGGTAGTACTTAACAAGAGCTCAATCACTTTAAGTTCATAAAACATACAATTTTGTAAAATTATTGAGTAAAAATAATCACATCAATAGAGTGGAAATTCATCATAGAGGAGTTATGAGGGATTATTACTCTTTTAATAAAGTTCTATTTTTTTTTCCAAAGAAGAATGTAACCAAGGTTGTTTGTAATGCCCCGCCTAGAGATCCTTGGAAACAAGGATGAAATACAAGCCAAAAAAATTTTTTTACAAGTATGAATTCATATGACAACATCATACAGGGATCACAACGATCGCAACAAAAGACTTCACCACAATCTCAGCAACCAACAAATCTCTGAATGCCACAACCAAACTGACACACACAAACAAAGCCAACAAAGACAATGCACATGATGAGGGCTCAAGAAACGACCACACATCAAAAAAACACCAAGCTAGGGTAAAATGTAGAATCCTAAAATTTGGCTAAGTTTGAAATCCTAAAGCCCTAAAAATTGGCTAAGTGTGGATTTCTTAAGCCCTAAAATTTCCTAGAATCCTTAACTTGTCTCCGAGAGGTCTGAAACCTATCTCAAAAGATTCATCACATATATTAAAATATATCTCAAGTATAAGGAATTAACTTATACTTAAACGATATATTTTAAACCCCTAGGAAATTTTTTTTGAACAAGGAAGGTGTAAAAACCAAAAGGGTGTCCAAAACCAACTTTCGAACTTTCATCTGACAAGCCTAGATAGCCCCTATTTCTCACGCGAGAAAGTACACTGTTCTCGAGTTTCGCACGAGATCTTGCATCGCTGCACGTGAGAAAGTGCCCAGCTTCGCGCAAGGACTTTTGAGTATCGTGCGAGGGCTTTCATCCTTGCGTGAGGATTTACATTCTCGCGTGAGGATTCCCTCCGCATCGTGCGAGGACTTGCATTCTCACATTAGGACTTGCATAGTCTCGCGTGAGTACATGCATTTCCACGTGAGAAAACAAATCAGCACAACAACAAAATGCAAACAAAGAGCATAAAAAAATGGAAACCTCCACATCGAGGAGTACCAGATCCACGCAAATCGAGGAATGAACACTCAAAAGAACTAACAGCAAGGAAAGAGGAACAACTATCCATCTAAACCATAATAGTAAAGAACATTCTGAAATAAACATCACAATGAACAAAAGCAACATCGCAATGCACAAAAATACATCTCAGAAACTAAATAACCAAATTAAGTGTGCGGTTCCTCCCAACTATCAATAGCATCATAAGACCATCATGGATCCTAGTCATCCCCCGTGTGTAACATCCCAAGCCACCAATCCAATCGTTGGTACTGTCATAATAGGGACGTCACTACTAAACATGCTACCAACAAAAGCATAAATAAATCTAACATGCTAGTAGTAAAGCATCAGATAATCCTACAAGTAGATAACATCACCTATTACATGTTGAACATCATAATAAGGAAATCTAACCTACTAAACCAATAAGCAATAGATACTCTAATACAACATTACACATCATTTAAGCATATGCTAAACATCATAATATGGGAATGTGTCAAATAAACTAACATCATCTAAACATGATATCCAAGCATTCCAATGAAAGCATAAGTCATAAGAAAGCATACTCCGAAACCCAAAGTACCAAGTGAAAACATCCAGCAATAGTCACACTAGGACAAGACCATCTTTGTACACCGGTCCCTAGTAGTGGTGAAGGTAGCTACACCTCCCAACCACATGGAACCCGTAGGTTCACACCCGTCATGCTGATGGAGATAATGATCCAACCACAAAACACACAAAACAACATCCATGGCTAACACTCATGCCAGATAATATGATGGTTGCAACCAAGAACCTAAGACAATGCAAGGAGTACAGGTCCTAGTCAGACACTCAATAGGCTACTAAGTAGGGGCTGACATCATGGAGAGTCACTTGGCATCCAAAAGCCCAAGCTCGAATCACGTGTGGCAACACTCTCAAGGGACTCCCTTGGAACCATCACACGAATGTGGATCTTTTCATTTTCTTAAATTTTATTAACACTCACACATTTTAATTTAGTTATCACTTACTTAAAACTTCCTATCCTTCGTCAACCTCCAGCGCCATAAACGTCGAGCTGCGAGATAGAAGCCCCCTCCATATGCTACCCTACCCTACCCATGCTCATCCTATGACAAGTGCCCGTGGGCATGCATACTCCCATCCCAACCCCAATGATCATAACTTCTAGAAGTACCATGAAAGATCGAGCCTCACAAGTCACCCAACAAATGTAAGCGCACATACTCGTGTCTGGAACACCACCATCATGAAGATCAAAACACAAGGATAGGATGAGAACACAATGCAAAACAAAACACCCAACCGAAAGCAACCCAAGAGGATGGATTCTACATGAATCCCAAAGCCAATAAAACCATACATCATAAAATCACTCAATCGACCTCAATCCGAGAGTATGGATTCTACACAAATCCCAATGTTGCAACAAGACCAAACATCATGAACTCACTCAACCGGCCTCAATCCGAGAGTATGGATTCTATACAAATCCCAATGATGCAACAGTAAAGGTTTAAAAGAAACAATAACACCAGGTATAAATTCACTCAACCAAACACAACGTCAAGAGTATGGATGGAACACGCATCCCAATGCAACATAAAAGTGCAATAGTGGTCTAATTGATATCCAAATGGATCATCAAGGTCCATGACCCACATTATGCCAAGAAAACTCGAGAAAACAAGGTGGCACGCAAAACGAAGTAAAAACCTCAAAATTTGGAAAACTACAAAATTAAAACCCATTTGGCCTTTGGGCACAAAACCCCAAAAGTCCAAAAATAATCAAGTTTGGACACCATATGCAAAAATGACCAGCAAATTGGCTTAAAACTCCAAACCCTCATCTCGAAAAATAAGGAAATGTTTGTACCCGCCCAATCGGGTAGAACTAGCATACAGAAACGGAGGGGAACACTAGTTCTCAACCTCCAAACAAATGGCTACCAAAAACAAAAGCAGAAATGGAGCCGAAACAATAAAATGGGAAAGCCCTACCTCACAACCAAAAGGGAAAAACAAGAATCTGAACCAAAAAATAAAACACTCGCAGAAGTGGCCGAAAATTGCGGTAATCCAAGATTTCCCCCAACTGGATCCAACAAGCTCAACCTTGCGATGATCCCATGCCCGTAGCTCCCACAATGAACAAAACAATAAATCCTCATGAAGAGGATTTTGGGTTTTACTCTCCAACTTTCTAATTCAAAAGTGAGAAGTGAGGAATTAAATTCCTTTTTGGATACTTATTCACTTTTTGGGTGAATAATCGATTAAGACATTTAACTAGTCAATCTAGTTAAACCCCGAATTGACTCAAATGAAAATAGGCTATTCCTATAAATAGGAATTCATTTATGGCAAAGCTGCCAGAAATTAAAATAAATCAATTAAAAAGCCCAAAAATACATAAATCTCCTTAATAACTTTTGCGACAATGCGAACCTCTAAATGCACAGACACGCTTACTGGTCTAATCACATAATGCAAATGAGTTTGAATTTAATAATCATCGAAAGGTTTAATATAAACATTTAAAATAAGGATACGTCGACCATACAAGGACAACATTGGTAAAATATGAAAGGCTAAATCACTAACTCTATGTGCCACTGTCAAGGATATAAATCCTACACACTAAACAACACAATCAAGTGCAATTGCATATAATAACATAGTCGAAGCAATAAATACATTAAATCACCTAATTTAACCATTTATTTAATTATATTAAAATAATCTATTTACATCACTCATGTTTGCATAAAGCATAACAAAATAGGAATGAAGTAAATAACCATAGCATTAAATCCATCACCTAACATAATCAAAGGTATGTCCAAATACCAGATAACTAGCTATCATCATAAAAACACACTATCATCTCAAAATGGCATCATCATGCAATATGATTAATTGAATAACATAGTAGTCTAATATCTATGATACTGAAATCAAAGTATAACATCTGACCCTCAAGTCATCTCAATTACAAACATAACATAAGTAACAGATATCTCTCAGATCACAATATCACAAGGTAAATGTCCGCAGCACATAACCAAATAATCCAACATGAATAATTCATTTCTGATTACTTACGCATTAAACAATGATTGTTTAAACAACATTAAAAAGGCACTTAAAACACATAAGCGAACACAATCATAAACATGACTACCCACTGCTATAGGAACCTAGTCCAGTGTAGGATGGTAAAAGTATATAGTGCAATCTTTGCACACATCTCAAGGTAATCACGGAACAACCTCATGATACCACATCGATCCTAGTAACCATTGGCACAAACCTCAATGAACCATAAATCACATCATAATCTCATAGATCAATCAAAAGCATAATCAAAGCAACTGATACAGAAACATAAATCCAAACACCTCGACGGTGTAGACCACTCAAGGTCACAATCATGATCCCATCACAACAAAAGATCAACAAGGTTGCATCCATCAGGATGACTTACAAAAGTCAAATGGGAGAGGCACTACATTGTTAGTAGCAAACATGTAGAGAGGGGATAAGTGGATAGCCTTGGTGGATAGAGTATTGTCCATGGAAGGATACATTGAGAGACTTTAGAAAATACAAGTATTCACAAACAAATTAAAGGCATGAAAAAATAAGAAAGGGACAACATAAAGCCACCACAACATTTTGATAATGATGGGCCAAAATAAGACTGACATGGACTTTTTGGTGTTGGAGCACCCTCAAATCATGAAGCAAAATTTTTGCATAGGAGATCCAAGTAGATTAGTAGAATTGTAATATGGCTCCAAAGACCAATTGGGTCTATTGTAGCATGAAATCAAGTTTTTAAGCCAAAGTTGACAATAAAATTACATTTAGGACCTTTTAAGGATTTTCATGTAAGGGTATGTGGACCAAGATGGTGTGAAAAAGGGAGGCTATAAGTGGACACTTTTTTTCCAAAAATAAGGTAAACCTAATCTTGGAAGACCCATTTGAGGGTCATGCACTCAAAATGAGAAAATGTGTAAAATATAAAAATTGCAATACTCTGAATTTAGTTTCTAAACTACTAAGTTTTTTTTGAAATGGATAAGATTAAGAGGGTCAAACTCCACATGCATGAAAAACTATTCTTGTTTTTAATTGAAAAACATAGTATAGTTATTTCCATTGCTCAACAAAATATACCATTATATTTAGTATTTTGAAAAACCCTTTTGTTGGATGATCCTGTACGAGTGAGATCTAGTAGTTGTTTAATTTTTCATAATATTTTGATGAGTAATTGTTTTCTATGGTTTTTCAAGTGACTCCATCCTAAAATTATGGTACCTCTTCATGCACTGGACGTAACTTGCATCAAAATCCTCTAAAATCAACACTATTTTTAAAAAGTGTATAGAATCAAGTGTAGAACAATAATATGTAATTTATTTTCCATTTGGTTAAATAGATCAAAAGTTATTAAGAAAATAGTAAGACATATGTTTGAGAGGATTGTCAAGACACTAATATAGGAGAAAAAATTCACAATGTAAATCTTGTCCAAAATCTTTAAAAATATATATATGGTTAGAAAGGTAAGAAAATGTGTGAGATTATGGTGGTAATTTTAGAGATACCCACTTCACCATTTCCAAACTTGATGAAGTCAAAGATAAGATTTGATCTTAGAAAATGAAAAAATGTCTAAAGATTAAAAAGAATGGAGGTAAAACATCAACCCAAGCCTTTGGGTAGTTAAATAGGCCTATTACCAAGCCTAAATGTGGTCACACTTTTTTGTTAACAAATTGTGATCACATTATGCTTCATATGACTAAACTATATGCTAGACATGCAATGATCATGTTATGTCTAGTATGACTATACTAGGCATAACATGATTGTGTTATATCTAGTATGAATTTACAAGACATAATGTGATTGTGTTACGTATATGTAAAAGTATATTCAATTGTTCAAAGGCCTGATTATGCCTATTTAATGAAGCAACTACCCAAAAATGGATTAATCTCATCAAATAAATGATTGAATCAACTAGGGCACTATAAAAAAAAAAATCTAAATCTTGAGTTCTGCGCATTGAATGAGCCATGCATAGGACACATTAGAACCATCACACTTTTCAATTGCTTCATTGTTTGGTTCATAATATTGTGAGAGTAATCAAAAAATATATTGTAAGGAAAACATGTGTATTACCAAAGACTGCTCAAATCCCATGACAAAAAGAGTGTGGTGGAGGGATGATGCACAATGGACTTTATACAAAGATTTAAATGTCAGTTCTATCAAGGAAATTTTATCTTGTAGAACTCAAACTATGGATCTTGGAATCATTTAGTTTGTTGTTCATCCAAATAATGACCCTTATAGGGCAGACCTAATTGTAATACAACAATACAATGTAAGGTCAAGATATAGGAGAGAGATTCTTGTGGTTGAACCAAAAGATAAATCATCTTATAAAGAAATGAAGGAAACTTTCTATCAAGGCTCTAAGGTATGTCGATTCATTTTACTCAACTTCCTCTTTGATTTTTATCATCTAATTAAATTCAGTGATGGGTTTTTGTTTGTATGTCAAAATACGAGGAAGAAGGGTCTAAAATTAAGCCAAGGGTGCATTGCCATGACAAACAAGGAAACCTACAACAATATTCTCCTCAAATGGCTAGAAAAATTATCGGAGCTCTTGGTGAGATGAAAGAAAATTTTATGTTTGGCATTAATAGCCAATTTAGCATAGATCTTGAAACAATGAAACATGTTGATAAGCTCTTTAGTGAATGTATGAATGTATGGATATAATTCTAGAGGTGCCCTAATCTCTCTCTCTCTCTCCCCCCCCCCCCCCCCAATTTGAAACAAGAGAGATAAAATTTTCTATGACATTCTAGTAGTTAGAGGTGTCATCTTCATCACAATTTTTCCATGATAGATTAGTAGTTGGAGGTTTCATCTTCATCACAAGTTTTCCATGATAGTCTAGTAGTTGTAGGTGTCATCTTTATCACAAGTTTTCTATGATAGTTTTTTTATCATCCAAATGGAGATGAAAGACCTAATTGCAATGCAATAATACAATGTAAGGTCAGGATATAGGAGATAGATTCTTGTGGTTGAGCCAAAAGATAAATTATCTTTTGAAGAAATGACAGAGACTTCCTATGAAGGTTCTAAGGTACGTCAATTCAATATGCCACCACCACTAGATTTAGAAGGCATGGAAATGAAACCATCATTATCCTATGTGGTAATTATATATGTTGCAATTGTTTTGTCACTTGTATACATGACAGTCCAGTAATTGCAAGTGTCATCTTCCTCACAAGTTTTCCACGATAGTCCAGTATTGCAAGTGTCATCTTCATCACAATTTTTCCATGATAGTTTTTTGTTCATCCAAATAGTGACCATTACAAGGAAGACCTAATTCCAATGCAACAATACAATGTAAGGTTGGGATATAGGAGAGATATTCTTGTGGTTGAACTAGAAGATAAAACATCTTCTAAAGAAATGATAGAGACTTCATGTGAAGGCTTTGAGGTATGTTGATTCAATGGCAGTCTAGTAGTTGCAAGTTCCATCTTCATCACAAGTTTTCCATCGCACTCCAGTAGTTGTAGGTGTCATCTTCAATACAAGTTTTCTATGATACTCTATTAGTTGGAGGTGTCATCTTCATAACAAGTTTTCCATGACAACCTAGTAGTTGGAGGTGCACCGAAGACCTTCTATCACAACATGGGCTACTAGTAGATGGTGAGTATTCATCATCATCATATGACATAGACTCACATGCATATCATGTGTTAAGTGCAACCAAGGTGAATGTTAACTAGGTATTCTCAGTCTCAACAATCTCAGGAATCATCAAAGTTCATCAATATGCCACCACCACCAGATTTGGAGGGCATGGAAATGTAGTTATCATTATCCTATGTGATACACTTAGTTTAATAAATTGCAATAATTTTGTCACTTTTATACATGAGCTTGTTTCCATTGTAGAAAATGTTTGCATAAGTATTTGGTTTTAAGTATGTAGTTATGACTTTACATGTTAATGGGGTATTGGATTTCTCATTAAGATTTTGTACAACCATTGAATCCTAATTGAAAAAATTATTTAGAATGGAAAGAAAAAGAACATAAACAAATTGACCTAGTGATGAAAAAATGTATCAAGTCAGGATATAAATAACATTTGTGAATCAAGATGGGTTTGATATGTTTTTTGATAACTGGAATGCTTTATATGTTGTCATCCCTCCTACAAGGTCTATAGAGCTTATCATCAAACTTCATATTTATGTTTTCATGTAGGTGCTATAAAAGGACAAGGAGGTATAGTTGGGAGAAAGCTTTAGAAGAGGTGACAACAATTGAGGTGAGATCTCTAAAATTATTGTGGATCGAATGGGTGTATCTCCTCCATTGAAAAATATAAGTGCTTCCAGAGACTTGTTGGCTCTACTGTATCGAAAGGGGTCATGAAGGGTCCTAGTGTGCTGACAGGGATATTAAGACCCCTTAAGATCCCTTAAGATCCCATAATATCCCTTAAAATTTTGTTTTGAGTGCATGTGCAGTGAAGACCTTCTGTCACTACTTGAGCTACTAGTAAATGGTGAGTATTCATCATCATCATCTGACATAAGGTCGCATACATATCTTACTTTTTTCCTTTATTTCTATCCCCTTTCTAGCTCTCCAAGTTTTTATATGTAACTTTTGTCATGGATCCAAGAATCTCTTCCCACTCTTTTTCATTAACTAGGTGGGCTTTGTCTCTTAATCCTGAGTAATTTGTGAATAGATTCATTCTTAATAGAATTCATAACCAGATTCTCCATAGCTAGTTTTCTTCTTAGTCAGTGCTATATTTTCTCCTCAACTAGACATTTTGTAATCAGTTGATATGAAATCACAGTTTTCTCTTAGCCAAACCTTTAGTCATGTGATTGAGCTTGTAGATCCACAGAAGGGTTGAAATCTAGATCTGGTATAAGAATAGTACTAGATCCACTTAGGACACACTTAATGGCTATAATGTGTCAAAATGGTTCATAAGGGGTCCTAGAACTTCTTGAAAGGGACATTAGCTCACCCCTTATGATCCTATATGAGCCCTTGCGACACATTATGACCATCAAGTGTTCCATAAGGGGTCTTACATCCCCTTAGGTCATAGTTAATAGATCCAATACTATTCTTCCACCAAATCTAGTTTTCAACCCTTTTGTGCATCTATAGGAACAATTAGAAGCTTAAAGGATTGGCCAAGAGAAAATTGTGATTATATATCAACTTATTAAAAAATGTTCATTTCAGGAGAAAAGTTTGTAGCAATCAAGAAGAAAACTAGCTATGGAGAATATGGTTATTAATGTTGTTAAGAATGAAACTTTTAATGAATTACTTAGGATTAAGAGACAAAGCCCACCTGGTTAATGGTGAAGAGTGGGAGGAGCTTCTTGAACCCATGAAAAAAGTTACAGGTAAGGACCTAAAGAGTTAGAAAGGCGAAAGCAACAAAGGAAAGAAGTAAGATATACATGTGAACCTATGTCAAATGATGATGATAATGAATACTCACCATCTACTAGTAGCTCAATTAGTGAGAGAAGGTCTTTAGTGCACATTCAGTCAAAAAAAAAATTGATAGAGAAGTGACAAGTGATGTAGAATCATCTATAGAGAAAGGTGAACTCTCTCTCTCTCTCTCTCTCTCTCTCTCTCTCTCTCTCTCTCTCTCTCTCTCTCTCTCTCTCTCTCTCTCTCTCTCTCTCTCTCACTCCACCTTTGCATCTCTTTCACCCCCCTTCCTATATATATATCTCACTCTCATTTCTTCAGGCTCTTCATAACCCAGTGGGGTTATGGAGAACTAGAAGCAATGCTTCTAGTTCTTAATAACGTAATTGTATTTGGTTAAGAATAATGTAATCACGTTATTGAAAATTTCAAATTTTTGAAAAGTTATAAGATAATTGTTGGTTGCTCTAGGCTCTACAACTCTACCCTCGAGGGTATGACAAGTGTAGACCACCCAAGGTGGTTGAACAATACACCAACGCTACCCTAGAAAATTTATTGCAGCACAGGGTAGGAGAATTTAATGAGCACTTCATCCCTAGGAGGTATTTCTCAAGAAATACCACTCACAAAAACAACATAATTCCTTCTCCCAACTCTTGACTCTGTCAAAATCATTTTCCCAAGCATTGAGGAATGAACTAGAAATTTCAAATGGAGCAAAATTTGAATAAGTTGGGCAAGGAGATGACAAAATTAGTTGAAGAGGAGATTTAGGTAAGGATTTCTCCTCTCTTTCTTATGTCCTTGTTCTTATTTCTTAGATGAACAAAGCAATAGAGAATGAAATTGTTAGGCTCGAAGACACCACTATTTTCCTAGCAACCCATGACTTTAAAAACCTACCTGCTAGATCATACCTAAATGACTAGTTACACAATTATTGGTCAAAAAAACTAGAGTTCAAGTTTTCCTTCTACAAGAAGATTCAAAGTGGCATTTTTCTTATCTTCTTTGAAGACCCTAAATCCCAAAAAAATGTAGTTGAAAGATAGTTCTAAAGAACTATAAACTCCACATTTCAGGCCATACCTTGGTCTCCTAAAGTTGTAACTGAAGAAATCATGGCTCTGTTTGCACCATGTTGGGTTATAGTTAGAAATGTCCACCCATTAATTTGGAACCTAATTCCCTAGGTGTTAGACCCCATTGGCAAGGTCATCAGGATTGACAAGTCTTTTCCATTTCTTGCACACATGGATGCTAGGGTCTTGATAGTCATTGACCCAAGCAAGGAGCTTCCCAAAGATGTTTCATTTCTTATTCAAGGTGGTAGATATGTTTGTCCTCTTTCTTTCCTAGGAGACATCAACTCTTGTTTCTTTCCTATGTAGAAAAGATGGACATGTTAGGAAGAATTTTCCCCTTATACAAAATTCTAAACCCTTTGCTAGTTCTAGAAACCAGATTAACACTAAGGAAATGAAAGGAAATAATATGTATGTTGCCAAAAATAGGAAGGAAGCTCTTGCATTAAATATTGAAACCCACAATGTTTTAGAGGACCTCTATATGGAATTGGATGCCCTTCAAGCTGCCTTCAAATCCCAAACCAAGAAAGACCCTTCAGTTTTTTTCCAAGAACCTTTCAACCTTGTGATGCCCATTTCATCCCTAGAGTCCATAGGGTTGGTCCAAGAGAGACCTGAACAAAGGACTATGAATGTTCAACAGATTGTTTTGGATAAAATCAAGAAGTGTTTAGGACATAAATTCAAGAAAGAATCTAATTGTTACCCAATTTTATCTCCTTCAAATGAAGTAGAAGTCCTACTTAAAGGACATGAACTAAAAAAAAAACTCCAACCCTAAATGAAATCAACAAACAATGTAGTCCTAAAGAGATGGTTAGGAGTGATGGGCATGTTTCTATTATAGATTCCTATGAAAAGATGAAAAACTCAATGCTTTTGACTTGGTAGCAATCCTATCTGGTTCAGACCCTGATGCAACCCCAACCCTTGGAGAGAATAGGAGGAAATTGGCCTCTGAGATTATAATTCTGAGTGAGGATGAGAATGAGGACCAAGATATGGAAGATTTTAATGGAGACAGAGTTAAAACCCCTGAGATTGGCATGAGGATGAAAACTGAAAGCTTTATGTTTAATGCTAGAAAGAAAGGATGGAAGCCTAGGAAGAAAGTAGAGGATAAAGTAGAGGAAGTGTTTGGGATGAAAAAAGAAGGGGAACAAGTTCCAAAGAGAAACAGAGGTAGATCCTCAATGTATACCACCCATGCCAAGCCTTCTAAGATACAAAAGGATGATTTTCCTAAGTGTTTTAAGAAATTTTGGTCTCCCAAAGGTAAACCGACCCTTCCATCCCTATTATAATGGCCAAATACATCTCTTAGAATGTGAGGGGATTGGAAACTTTAGAGAGTAAATATGTTATAAAGAGGATACTCAAAGCACATAAGGAGACTAATTTTCAAATGCTTCATGAAATCAAGGCAACTAGTTTTTAGCTAGACATAGACCTAAAATGTATTTGGAATGAGGCAAAACCCTTTTGTACCAATCATGAGAAAGGTAGAGGAGGGACTATAATCCTGGTTAGTCCTAAGTGGATGAATGTAGTGGTTGAATGAGGATCCTCACCATGCAATAGAGTTTAATGGGTAATATTAACAATCAAGGGGAGGATTTAAAGTATGCTTAGTATATGCACCTAATGATCATATGAATAGGTCTCCCTATGGAAATGGATGTCCCTAATTCACAATATCCCCTCAATAATAGTTGGAGACTTCAACATGGTAGAAAACCAACAAGACAAGATAGAGGGTGCATATTTCAGTGGAAAGGGGATGAGAAGGTCTTCTGGAATAGAATGATGAGTAAAAATTTATTGTTTGATCCATTGGCTGGAAGGAAAAGTAAACACAAGGGAATATGGCATACATTGACCAACTTCCAAAAATGGAACAACAAAATCTGTTGTAGACTGGACAAATAATATGTTGAAAAATTTCCTTTTAGCTTCCAAGTGTTAGATGAAGGATCGAGTGTGTTGGTGTACCCATTTACATTATTTGATCACAACCCTATTATTACCAATATCTTCTAGATTGATAGCCAAAAATCTTAGGTCCCCAAGACTGAAGGATTTTCCCTCAATATTGCCCTTCTAAAAGATGTTGACCTCAATGTCCCCACAATTATGGTAAGATGGTTTAACCATTGTGTGGTAAGACATCCAGATGTAACAATTAGATGGAACACTATGATAGAAAGTTGGAGATATATCTTCAAGACAGTAGGAAAAAAGATGCCCAAGGATATGAGAAGAAAGGAGACAACACTACACAACACTTTGGTTGAGGCAGAAGCAACCCTTCAATCTAATCCACAAGATTGTTCATGCCAATGTGCCCTGGTTAAAGCTAGAGATGGTCTAAGAAGGATTGAACAAGTTAAGATTCAAGGGGCCAAGACTAGAGCAAGGATCAATTGGATTGAACATGGGGACAAAGGTTCTAAGTACTTATTTTAGATTCTTAAAACTGAGGAAGCTATTGACAAAATTGAAATTCTTAGAGAGGTGATAATCTAATCACTAATTTCAAAGAGATTATAAAGGCCTTTTCTCAATTTTATAACAAAATGTTTACCTCGAAAGAGAAAATCTGAATATGGAAAGTGAAAGGATCAAAATTATGAGACTAATTCTAGAAAGAGTGTTAGAGGAAGATAAGACTAGGCCGAATGCTCCCATATCTAAAGAAGAGATTATTCAAGCTATCACTTTGATGAGTAATGATAAGGCCCCAAGACCAAATCGACTACTGGTGGAATTCTATAAGACCCACCTGTATTGGATTTGGCAAGACCCATTAATGTTATATCAAGAAGGGTTTGAACATAGCTCACTCGAAGTTTTTGTCAATTCAGGGTATATTAAACTCATACCCAAGGAAGGAGATAAGACCTTGATGAAATTTTTTTTAGGCCCATCACACTCAATGTCTCCTACAAAATACTAGCAAAAATATTGGCTCTTTGTCTCAAAGAGGACCTACCATATGTTATTAATTATACACAAACTGGATTTTTCAAAGGGAGGTATATTTTGGAGAATCTAATTACTTACTGGGAAACTATGGAGTGGGCTAAGGAATTTGGGCAACAAGCAGGAATGTTCATAATTTACTATGAGAAGGTATATGATAGAATGGAATGGAAGTTAATAGAGTTGATGCTAGAATTTCTGAGATTCCCCAAATACTTTATCAAAATTGTGCTTACCCTAATGGTAGAAGCTCATGCTACTGTAGAAGTCAATGGTCTAAGATCAAACTCATTCTATCTTTCAAGATCTATAAGACAATGTTGCCCACTCGCTCCCTCATTGTTTTTCATTGCACATGATAGTCTACACTATATTCTCATATATAACTTTCTTTCACCTAAAGTTAGAGGAATTATGTTACCTAATAAGGAGGAAATTAGTAATGCACAATTTGTAGATGAAACCTCTCTACTCTTTGAATTGTCAGAGGACAATATCAATAATATCACAACCAAACTAGATATATTCTGCAAAGCTTAAAAAAGAAAAGTGTCTATTGTCAAATCCATTATGTTGGGATGGGAAGAACAACCTCCCTTATGGTATTGTAAATTTGGATTCTCCTAGGGTGATACTTCACATATAGTTAGGTATCTAGAAATACCCTTCTAAATCTCACCCAACCTGAACTCAATGTGGGAATGGATTAAGGAGAAGATTATCAACAAGCTTAGTAGATGGAATAACAATTACTTGTCTCTAGCTGATGGAGTTTAAGTTTGCATGCCAGAAAATATTGTTAGCATATACTATATACTACTTTACATGGCTCTTTAATCAAAGTTAGATCAACTACATTCATAAATTTATTAGAAATTTATTGAGGTCTGATGGAAAGGTAACTAGAAAAGACATGCAGTTAAATGAAGTTGGTGCACTATGAGGAACAAAAATAGGTGGGATGGATCTAAAAGATTTAAGATTGCAAGGAATTTCTCTTGCAACCAAATGGATTGCTAGATCCACAAATGGAAGTGCACCTTGGAAGGTGTTGATTAGACATAACATTATAAGAGAAGTTTTGTGTATTGGAAAATCATGGAAAGGGATGCACATTTATGACCTACTCTCAGGTAGATGGAAGATCAATGTTGAAGGATCAATGGTCTTTAAAGCCATTTGGAAAGCATGGGAAAAAGTGAGACACTAGGTGGTAGGGGTTGAAATTACTGATAGCCAAGCCAAACTATATGGGGAGAAATCGCCCTAGTGGAACTTAGAAAGAAAAGGAAAACCACTTTCTCTCCTACAAGGTTTCTCAACCAAATCTTGGGAAAAAATTGGTATTCATTCCTTTAGTGACCTCATTATAGATGATAACCTTTCCACTTGGGAGAACCTAGCCTCAAATTTCAACCTTCCCTAGTCTCAAAAGAGAAGGTCTTTGTTGTTGTTAAAGATGCTTGGCTAAAATCTAATCTTCCCTAAAAATGTGACAATGATATTGATAGAATACCCCTCCTTAGCTAGCTAGATGGCTCCAAGCTCTACTCCACCAGAGCTAAAAACTTATACAATTTTCTATCTGACAATAATGAAGTTTTTGAGTACCTTAACGCCAAGAGGGCTTATATTTTAGAACCCAAAGACTAGACCAAGCACTTTTCAACTATCTAGCATTAGAATGTGGAACCTAAGGTCCAATTCTTTATATGACAAGCCTTACTTCATAGACTCTCACTAAACAATGTTGATGGTTATCCCTTCACCTGTTCTTTCTGCTCCATGCCTGAAACCATGCCCCACTTGTTCTCTAAATGTGACTTTTCCAAAGGGGTTTGGAACTAGTTTGGTGTATAGATTGAAACTAAACTTTTTACATTCTTTTCTATCACTAGCTACATCCTTGGCCTCCCCAAGCATCTTAATAAATTTTGGGCCATTTTTTCTTTTTATTTTCTTTGGTCTATTTGGTTAATTGGGAATGGTGATGTATTTCAAGATAGGACTAGAATCCTTATCGAGTCTTTGAGGAGACTCCTTGTGCATAAAATATATATGCATGTTACCATCAGCTACAAAGTAAAAGAGAAACAATCAGTGAGGATAACCCATGCATGCTCACATGTGCTAAAGGATTAAGGTGTCTAGTTTGAGGTGAAGAATGAGACCAATGAACTGGGTTTATTTGAGAGTACTCTTAAGAATATGCTCGACCAAATCAAGTTGAGGAAGGAGATATAGGACCTAAATAGATAAGTGGATGAAGGAGGTCAAGGAAAGACTAGTCACACTATGAGCAAACCCAAGACCAACAACACTAGGTTGGGCAAAATGGTTAACATATTGGTTGAGACTTGTGATGCTAAAAGTGTAATTGTGATTACTAAAAACAAGGAGGAGTTCAATGAAGGGAGAACACCATGCATTATGATTAGTGATATCCCCATGTACCAACACTTCCATGGAAACAACTTATGAAGGATCTAAAAACTGTGATTAGAGATGACGACATGAGGCTTAGGTGGTCCAATGGTCCTCTACCTTGGACAACCTGGATGGAGAACTAAACCTCATAAGATTGAGGATACTTTTAAGTTCCTTTTTTCTTCATTAATCATATTTTTTGTTGAAATGATCTGACATTTAATTGTAGATATGTATGGACCACAGATCAATTAAATATTATTTTCCTTGTATAGACCTCTGCTATGTGGTAATCGACATGTTAATGACTTTATATTATAATTAATACAAAAAAAAGGTTCAATTTTTCTTTTTTTTCTTGTCTTGTTAACAAGCCATGGCCCTTTTTGAAATTTGATCAAAAGTACATGTAACACGATCGCATTATGTGTACTTTTGACTTTTTTTTCATGGTGTCCACTTTTTTTCACACCATCTTGCTGCATATGCCCATATTTTAAGGCCAAAGATTTCAAATGTACAAGAAAACCATTAGGCTATGATTTTTGGTTCATTTTAATGTTATCTAAGTCAAGTGTAAGGTTCTTGAGGTCTTAGGTTAAGTCTAAGACAAAGTTTCTCAAAAGTTACAAATTGTTCACAAGTTGTCATGACAACTTTGACAACTTTTGGCACATTGTTGCAAAAAGTCACAAATAGTCACCTAACTTCAAAAAATAATTAGGAAGCATTGTGAATGTCTTTAAATAGACATTTAAGGTCTCAAGGATGGGTGTTGTTGAATTGGAGAAGATTTTAAAACAATAGATCATACTGTGATAATTCATACAAAAACATATGCATTTTTTGTGTGGTTGGATTGGTAAACATGAATAATGCATGGCTCCTGAAAGTAATTTTTTAAAAATTTACGTTTCTTTTGGTTTGAATTTTGTAAGTTGCAGGGAACATGAGTAATAGTCAAATCTTTCTTGGTTACCCTATAACCCTCATAGACCCTAGGTTTGAAGGGAAATCATGGAATTTGGACCATCATTCTCCATCCAAAATTCCTAATTTTTTGGATTTTGATAGATCTAACCATATCTTGTAATATAAAGTTGGTTTTAGAGTGTTCCAAGTGTGTGCCATTTTTTGGTGAGAATCCCTAGGCATGGCATCTCAATGTGACAAGCTAGTAGGAATATAAACAATTTTTAGTTGGTTGATAGTACAAGTGGAGAGGGGGGTTTGAATGAGTGCATTGTGTTTAATAAAGGGTGTCATAACTATCTACGATGGCCAGAGTTGGAGTTTACAGGAGTAAGAAGTCTGATTGCAAGTATTTGTAGTAAACTATCAGTATTAGCCCTATAGGCCTAATATGAGGGTTATGGAACTAAGGTGATCAAATCAATAGGTCTTACTTTGATTCTAAGATATTGTATATAATACTAAAAAGGATTTTTGAAAATGGGCCTATTTTGGTTGGACTCAACTAGAAGCAAAATTGGTAGGCAAAATACCTATTAGGGTGACCTAATTGGGCTAATAGGCTTGATTGCAAAAAAGTTGTAGAATCAAGTAGAAACCCATTCTTGGAGCCTTCAAACTAGTTAAGTTGATGATATTTTGGTTTAAGGAGACTACACTTAGGAGTTGGTGAGATGAAGCAATGGCTGGGCATTTAGACTCCAAGTTATCAACCAAACTAAGTGAAGGGAATACAGAGATAAGGAGACCAAATACTTGAACATGTTATGTTCAAGGGTTGTAGCAAGGAGACTAGTCTTTTGTTGCCTATGTGGGGCATATGTGTACTAAAGGGGACTGAGAGAATCCTTGAAGGAATATTCTTGCAATATTTTCATGATTTGAACCTAATAAAAGTATAGATAATGGATGGTTGTGAGGTGAATGACCATCCAATCACCTAGCCTCCTCATCATATTGGAATCAGAGCAAGGCACTAGGTCACTTGTGTAGTGTGATTCTTGTGTATGTCAGTAGGGGAAGAAGAAGAATTCTCAAAGGCTAACACCATGCTTCCTAAAAGCATGTCCCAAGATACTATCGAAAAGATGGTAGAACAAATGTTAGAGACAAAGCTTGGAGAATTACAAGAAGACAAAGGAAAAGAAAAAAAAGGGAGAAAATGACACCAATGAAGAACCATGTATTTTTTAAGAACTCAAAAAGTGATTGCATCCAAAAAGAACTCTTTTCCTTATCCATCAAAGATAAATATCTTTCAAAGTCTTATATGGAGAAGAGATAATATATCAATTATCCTAGGTGCTTCTCAATTTTCTTGAGGACATGTGACCTACAAAACTATCAAGTTCTTAGTAAGAGAATAAGAAAGAAATCAAAATAATAATAAAAATGACCAAGAGGTAAAACATTCAATTTTATTGAAGCACAATGGACTATGAGCATCCTCCTCACTCGAAGTAGGATGAGGTATCACACATTAACTTAAGTGATTTCTTCCTTCTAATTAGGAAGCTTGAGAGCATTTTAATTTTGAAGTCTATTAATTACCTTTCCTTTATATTAGCCTCTTGAACAAATAGTTTTCTTAGCCTATCAAAGTATATTATCTTGAGCTATCCATGTTTTGAGTGTGAAACATTCTATTTGTTTCACTCATTTATTTACAAGATAGTAGACCCTTGCCCTATAAATTGTATTAAATAAATATTTTTTAATGATATGAAATAAACTACTTTTAGATGAATAAAATTAAATATATTTTTAAAAATAATTAAAATAAAAACATTCTAGATAAATAAATGAAAAAATATCAAAATTTAATTTCTCAAAAACTCAAAATATATTCAAAATCTTTAGATGATCTCATCATCAACTTAAATTAAGGACAAAAATTGGAGTCACCTCGACTCATTCTCGAATAAAAAATTAAAAATGCCATAACATAATTGTGATAAACAAAACAAAAATACCACAATAGATGATGTAGATGATAAAGAAAATACCATAACAGATGATATAGATGACAAAGCAATTACCTCATACAAGCCACAAACAAAGGAGGTTAGTAATGTTCGGGAGTAGCAAGGAGAAAATGAAATCCAACCAAAAGACATGGAAGCATTATTATGATGTTGAAGATACTCCTCATTTTATTCGATAGAGGATGTGAATAGATTCTGCCTACTTGGATGGGCAATGCTAAAATTGTGATATTTCTATTACGATTAAACTGTGTAGTATTATGAGTAAAACTCATTGACCCATGTTTCATGAGTAGTGGTTCACACAAACCCATTTTCTAGGAGAATGAATGGAACACTTAGCACTCGTTACATTTAGGTGATAACCACAGAGGTGGAGCACATAAACTTCTCGGGAGGTCACCCATCCTAGTACTACTCTAGCTCGAGCATGCCTAACTACAAAATTTCCTCTAAGGTTAAACCTAGTCTACTTGACACCCCATTTGCAAAACCTTTGGCAAATGTTGCGCCCTTTAAATCATTCATTAGAGAGCCCCTTAAGCTCATCAATTGATAAGTATGAGATCTTCTGTTTTATTCCATTTGCATATTGTCATATCTGACTTATCATAACCTTTTTGTAATCTTAAACAATGATATATCAAACTTACATAAGCTTATTTTTATATTTCATAAAATCATTATAACATTATTAATATCAGATATTCATCTTTTGACCCAAAAATAAATAAAAAATCTTGATTATAAAAAAATCATAATAATATTCTCAAAGAAGAAAACCCATAAACTAGAAACAAACTAACTCTATCCACTAATGCCCCCCAATTCACACAACTTCAAACGAACAAACAAAAGCACGATTCTTCTTTAACTAAAATTTGAGCCCATTTACCTTCGCTTAGGAGCTATATCTTTATCTAATATATATACATATATTTTTTGGAAAAAAGGTTATCGTACAAAATTGAAGATGGGGGCTACGAGCGTGATATATAATTTCTCTACAACATTGATCATGGCACAATTAAAATAATAAAAATTAAAAATAAAAAAATTTCAAAGAAGAAAAGTCGGTTGACCTGACCACTTAAAAATATCAAACGCACCACTAATAGGTAAAATCCTTGAGAACCCTTAAAAAGGAATAATAATAATTGTTTTTGTTAAAGCTGCCAGTGAGGCGGAAGAACAAGAACACCGTCCCACAATCAGATTCCCCGGCTTGACTCCCGACCATTGGTTTTGTGCTGCACAGTCAGAATCCACGTCAGCAGGGCATGTCCACGTCAGAAGAGGAATATAGCCGTAGCCTGCGTCAACTGTTTAACTATCCCCACACCAGGCCTGTTGTTTTTGCAGGGGATTACTTTATCTGTTTATAGTTAAACATGAGGAGTCACTTGTCTGAAGCTTTTCAAGGGTTGGACGAAAGGGTTCATTGTGGTAACTGTAACTGAGAGTATGGGAGCCACTTCAGTTGTAAAGCAAACTGCACTGCACAGTTTTCTACTTTTTAAAACTGCGATGAATAGTTATAACTTCGTATGGTGGATGTCAGGGGTAAAGCGGCCGTTATGCTCTCCATTTTTTAGTGGACGTCCCGAGTCCACACCCCTTTTTTCGCGCCTACAAATAGAGCCCACCCTTCCCCTCTTCTTCTCATCACCATTCACTGCCATTCACTCCCATTCACTGCAAAGGGGAACGTATCAGAAGAAACACCATTCGCCGCCTTTGCCTTCCCTCCATTGCCCCAGTATCCACCCAAATTGTGTTCTTCATCGCTGTTTTTTTGGCTTCTGTTTCCTGTGATGTTCAATTTGCAATTTTGGAGCTCGATTTGCTGCTTTTCTCGAGTTTCTGCTCGCAATCCGGCTGCCTTTTGCGGGCTTTCTTGAGTTTCAGCTCGCGATTTGTCCGCCAAGAGAGTCTGCCGCTGCTCAATCCTGCTCGGAATTTGTTTTCTGAGCTTAACAATTTGCTGTGCCTTTTGCTCTAGATCCGCGCAAGGAATTTTTGCTTCTTGTGCCTCTTTTGTTTTGTTTTAATTTTGTTGCCATAAGTTAGAATTTGGTCCCGAGATTTGAGAAAATGATGAATGTTTACAAGAGCTTCCCGTCTTACCTTGGCGCTCCGGCGGAGCTGAAAGGGATCGGCTCGATTCTCTGCGAAGTCGACGTGGAGGTGAAACAGAGCACCGGCAGCAGCCAGTCTTTGCGGAGGACTCTGTCCGCGGACATGTCGTCGCAAGGGTGGATGAGTCGGGAGAATTCGCTGCGGAAATCTTGTTCCTTTTACGAGCTTTCCCGCAGATCTTGCTCCGAGTCCGAAGAGATTTCGGACTCGGAGTCGGAAGATCGGGGTGAGGAAGAAGACGGAGAAATATTTTCCATTACGGAGGAAGAAGAGAAAGAAGAAGATGTCGCGGACAAGAATTGTGGCGATCTCTGGAGCCTGATTCAGTCCGAGAAGCAGAAGAAGCAAGAAGATTCTTCGTTTTTTGCTCTCCTGGCGCCTGTGAACAAAGAATTGAAGGTCGGTTCTTCAAAATGGGAGCCTTGCAAGCCGTATGCACAACCGGCTAAAAGAAAAAGCACGCTGAGTGATCAGAGCCTTCGCCTTTGCACTGAATCACTCGGCTGCGAGAGTGGCACGGATTGCTCGTATCCGTCCTCCAGCGACACAGACGACTGCAGCTCAGCTTCATCCGAAGACAATTCCTTTGTTTTCGGAGAAGGAGAAGTCGAGGAAGAGGAGCAGGAGAGCAAATTTGTGGAAAATTTGAAGATCTCCGACAATGTGAGCGGATCAGAGGAAGAAAAGGAGATCAAGTCCAGAAGACCGTTTCCTCCGCCTCTTTCTTCAATCGCCAGAAGCGACGGCCCCTGCATCCACATGCGTTCTTACAAGCAAGACGGCAGGCTTCTTCTCAAAGCCGTGCAAGTCGAATCATCTCAAAAATATTTGCGCGCGCGTCGCGAAGACGGCCGTTTGCAGCTCCATTTCATCAGCACACAACAACAACAAGTGCTCTCCCCTGAGGAAGAAAAGATTCCAGCTGCAGAGCATCATCAATTCAGTGCTCAAAATTCCAAGGCGGAGGAGAATCAGCTCAAGCAGCAGCACCAGCAATTCAAGAGCTCTTCTGCATTCTCTAGCCTCTCCAATTTACGGCGACACGTGCTGAGATCAGAATATCAGAATCCGTCAAAGAACAAAGAGTTCCCCCTGAATCTCGACGTGAATTCGACTGCAAAGGCGAAGGTGAGCCTGCTACTGAAGAACACGCAGTCCGTCCAAGGTTCGAATCTCAGCTGCTCCAAAGAAAAGAGTTCCTTCAGCAAAGGATTTGAAGATCTTGTGCAGGAAAGGCCGTCGCAGAGCTTAGTAACCAGTCCCGCTCTGCTGTACTACCAGCCGCTCAAACACTCTTTTCCGGCCAGCGGCGATTTCGAATCGAAATCTTTGCCCAAATTTCCGTGCAATGAGAGTTTCCGGCGGTGCCAGGTGAGGCAGTGGCTCACCAAACTTGGTGAGCCTCGCTGCATTGCCATTTCTTGAAACTGTGAACCATTCTTCGACTGTGACTCATTTTGGGGGAGTGGATTAAACTATTTGATAATTAGAAAATTACTGGAAAGTAAGTCCAGCAATATTGGAAGTTAGTTTAGGGTGGGTATAGGATCAAGTGATCACTGATCAGGGATCACACTGTCGATATATTTCGCTTAACGATGAGAACCAGTAACAATCTGGTGTCCATATTACAGCTATAATACTTTCTCTGTACATCTCTCTCATTATCCAATGTAAAACTGGTTATGCGTAACAAGTACTATTCCAATCTTTTCCCGTCTCAGTTTACCGACAGACTTAACTGTTTCCAGCAGTCCGTTTTATTTTTCACCGTTCTTCACTGGTATATATTTTCCCCAATTTTCCGTATATTTCGATCGTACTCGTCTGCTGTTTGATTATCCGTCTCTTTATTTCACTTTCAATTCGCTAGTCGTCACTAAAATCTGTGTGAGAGTTGAGTGGACGAGGGGAATTAAATATTCCTCTCACGTGTTTGGGAAATGGGAGTTCCACTCACGTGTAAACAACTGCAAGATGGAGAAAGTATACAAAATGTGTCTGGAATCTTTGATGTGATACGTCTCTTTCTCTTACGGGAAAAGATTCAATTTCTTAATTGCATGTTTTTTTAATTATAAAATATCTTTGGGCGCCCTCTAATTTTTATTTGCTATCCTATCCAACTGCAACTGTATTGCGAATCGCGAACGTTTCCTTTGGGTAAGACAGGAAGTCGGTAAGAAAATTTTAGAGGCTGTAGTTTTTTCGGGACCCTTTTGTAGATAAAGTTTATAATTAAAAATATTTATATAGATTTTAATTGTTGGGTTCAGATTAAATTTCTGCCATTTCGGTTATCAAGTTCAGATTCATCTCGCTGGTAATGTTCAAAAATCAAATATTAAGTGATAAAATGCATCTCTTTTACTTGCTCATCACAAAACTTCCCAGCATATGAAATCAACTTATTCGATATAGGTGACTGTTTATTATATTTTCAATTAAGAAAATCATAATAGTATATTAACATATTAAATAATATCGGTTAAAGAGTTTGATTCAAAAACTATATAGTTAAATCTTGATAACAATATCACAATGTTAAATAATATTAATTTAAAAATATATATTTAACAAACTGAAATTTAAAGAATAGAAAATTAAATGTTTCATAGAATATTTGTGATTCTCATTAAAAAGTTGTTTTCTGTTATATATATATATATATATATATATATTTGTTTAAAAATTATAGTTTCTAAGTTTTGAGTAGTTTTAATATAGAGTTTATCGGGATTTATGTATGGATTTGGTAGTATTATTGTAAGGGTGATTATTATATATTATGTATATTTGACATAAGTCTTTGAATTTTTTTTAAATCAATACTAATTTTCTATTTACACAAATGAAGAGCTTGAACGAGCTTGAACTTGATTAATGTTTTATAAAAAGTCAAAGTTATGAATATAGATATAGATTTAGTTCAAGTCTATAGCTAAAAGATGATCCCCAACTTTCAAAATTGAATCTAAGTCTAAGTTTATTCTCTTTCTATTAGCCATTACTTGTCAATTGACTTACCCACCAAGTATGTTAATTTGTAAATGAGTTAATAACAAGCCAATATTTATTATTGGACCCTTCATAATCCAACACTTGAACTCGTTACACATTAAATTATCTTTAGAGTGAAATAACAACATGGCATCAATATACATGCCATATGAATATTAAATGATTAGTTGGTGTGTCTTTGTTCTTTACTCTAATACTATGATTAACAATAGTAGGAGATCATCAGCTAGGAAACTTCAAAAGGTTTTTGTTGATACCACTTATTTTGTAGATTTCAACAAAGCAAATGACTAATGAATCGTCTAGTTTGATACAGGTGTCATCTAGCTGAGTATGAAACATTGGTCCCCTCTTTTTTTATTTTAGCATTCATTTTATGGTATGTTTTTGTAACATTATTAGTGTTAGCTCAATTTCAATTTCTTTTGATGTACTTAATTATAAGTCCATATGGCTGAATTTTTTAACTTCTTTGTTAAATTTTAGTACTTATTAATGGGTATGTTTTTACAATTCAATATTAGTCTTATCTCTTTATTACAAGATAATTTCTTATCATTAGGAATTACTTAATTCATTTAAGGTATTGTGTAAGAAGTAATTTTTGACTGTCATTCGAGTATTAATTTTCTCTTAGAAAATTGTGCAACTTTCATTAAGTCTATGGTCTAATTTTTTTGTATTAAAATAACATTTAAAGTTTCAATTTCTTATTTCCTATTGGCTGCCAATATTTCTCCTAGTACAATTTTCCTTTTTCTTCATTAAATTATTATGAAAAAAATGAACAAACTATTAGAAGCATTTTATAGATGGTCCACACAACTAGCATGATGTGCATTGACATGTCTATTGCATGCATACTTCTATTACCAGACAACTTTGGAAGGGACACATATTACAGACATGTTTATGTTCAATAAAGATCTTAACATTTGTCTCTAATTTTTTCTTATTTGTAGTGTTAAAATTTGTCTCATATTTTATGTAACCTTTTTTGGGCATGCTTTTGTTGAAAGTAAATTTGTCTCTATGTAATTTTCTTTGGGCATTCAATTTGTGCATTTCATAGGGCGACAGGGGAAAATGCGTGCCTAGTGCCCATTTTTCTTAGGTTAAAGAAAAATATGCATGTCAATGGCGAAAGAGGCTTTAACCATTCTGGCCTTTGTAGCATTTATAGCATCCAATGACAATGTTGATCTAGTAGGGCTGAAAAGGAACATGAAACACTTTCTAAGCAAGATTCAATGCCCTTTTCTAATTTCTATTGTAGGTGGTTGTGGGACATTTTCCCCTATGATCAAAGAGTTAGTATTAAGTATTTTCTAGGCAAATAGAACTCGATTTTAACACTTAATTTATTTTTCTATTTCATGTATTGTTTACTGGGTTCTTATTTGGACATTTTTTTTCCCAACTTAAGGGTTTGGAGATTTTAGTGTATTGTAATATTGTGCTTGCAGAAATTGTAGTTTGTATATCATGTGTATTGATTAGTATTATATCTTATATGATTTTGGGTTAATTTTGATAAGTGATTTTTAAAATGATTATAAATATTTAAGGCTCATAGAGTCTTAGGCAATTTATCTTTCTAATTTCATCTTATTCTTTTTATTTCATTCCTTCTCAAACTGTGTGGTTTGTAGTTGAATTGATTTAGAACTATAGATTTTGGAGTATATATTCAAAAGAATTGTGAATTTCTCTGAGGAACAATGAAAATTCAAACATTGTGAGGCCTCATATGAAATTTTGTTCATTTCTCTTAATTATCTTGAAGTTTTTTGTTGTTGCATTTTTTGTGTTACAAGTTAGTTTTGTTGCATTTCACGAGATTTTTTTCTTTGCCCTTAATTATCTCTATGATATTTTTTTCAATAGAGATATCTATGAATAACCACTCTGCCATAGTTCATGGTTTCAATGTTAGTTTGGGAGGTTATTTCAAGAAATAGTTTATAAATCTCACATAATAATATTTTTAGTATAGTCCTTAATGCAATTCTCTATTACTTTTTATGTTTTTGACCCTAAAGTTGGTGTATTTTCTTAACAACAAAAGTCAAAATCTATGCAAGATTGTAGTCTGTGAAGCATTGCAATTGAATGAAGTTTGTGGTCTCAAGATAGTTAATACATCTATTACCTACAATATTAAAACATAACACCTACTCAATATGTTTGTATGCATATGTATTATCTCAAATCAAATCCATTTATTGTGTTTACAGAGGGTGATTAAAGAATTTGATTTTTTCATGGAAAGCCTAGTATCATTTTTTGGTAAAATGATGAAAATGGAGGAATCAAGTAGGATTTTGAAGGTTATAGTTGCAATTTCATGTGGTATGGTGCAATAGAATAGTGTTATGTGCAACAACATAACTAAATGGTGTTTGTTGATGTGAATGTAGAGAAATCTATGGTAATGATTCCATAAATTCATTATAGAATATTTTTCAAGAAAAAATATTACTATCATTTGATGCTTCACTCTTGTGCCCTTTTGTAGATTTAATGCCAACATTTTACTTCCTCCTTTATTTGAGCTAGAGCCCTACAATCTACTATACAAATCCATTTCATTTTACTGTTTATATTACTCCATTCTATAGAGAAGATTTGGCTATTATGATATTATGTAAAAAGCTTATATAATTTCTTATGGGGATTTTTAATCAAATGATTGTTCAAAATTTTAATTTGTCATCTTTTACACATAGATTCCCTTCAAATTTTGCAATTGAACATAGTATTGCCCTTTTTTTTTTTCATTTACAATGCAATTGAGTTATTTTGAAGAGCAAGTTGGAGCACTGATGGAGGCAATCTGGATGAATTAGAAAAACAAACAAAAAAGAAGAAGAAAAAGACAAAAAATTCCAATTTTAAATAACTTGTAATGATTTTTATGTGATTAAGGAGACCCTTTCACAAACTATAGAGGATATTGTTTGCAAGATTGTTAATAAATAAAATTCATCACTTTCTATTTCAAAATTTGTGTTGATCACATACACTACATTAAGAAGATGTTGAGATACAAGCACAATTGAATGCACATTAATATAATTATTGATTTTCAAAATATCATGTGTTATTTTGATTTAAAGTGCAATTCACTTTAATCACATTAATATAGTCTACAATTCCAAGGCTATACATTCAATTTCAAAAAAAATCATATTGGAATGCCCTTTTGGTTTGAGCTTGTGAGGTAGACACATATGTTCAAATCAAAATTTTACTCGAGTCAGGTGTCAATTTTTGTTTCAATATTTTTATTTTTTATTATTTTAAATTTATGTCATTTTATTGGAATTTTAATTTCAGCTTTGGTATTCTAGGCTCGAATAGGGTTCTTGTATAGGGTCATCTTCTCTACCCACTTGGCCAAATTACCTTGAAATAAAAATAAATAAGTTCATTATTTAGTTATCAATTGATTAGTGAAGAGCATACCATGCTTAGTATATGCGTATGAGATTGGTCCAAATATACAATTATTAAAAGGTCTCATGTTTTATGTTCAATAACATGATTGTTTTGATCAATCTTCTTATTTTAATATAAGAAGAGAAGATTACCTAATAAAATTTACAAAATTGTTTGCTAATAGTTATTGTACACAACCTATGTTGAAGTTTTCATATGAGATTTTAAATGAACAAAGTCATTATCAGGGAAGCATGATCATGGATCCATTATTTTTTGGGGGTTTTTTACTTCCATTTAGTATTGAGCATTTAATTTTTAATTGTATTAGGTAGGTAAAACTTGAAGCATTGAATAGTTAGACATAATATTTTCAAAAGGTTATTAAAAAAAGAAAAAAATTCCACTTCGAAGTTTTCATAGGAGTATAACACATGTTCATAAAGTAATTTGATTCATCAAAATACAATAAATCTTTGCCTTCTAATATGTCTTGATATAATAAACCTTGTTAATCTATATTTCCATAGATGTTGTACTCCATCAATGACCACCATGATTTCATTGGATCATTTTGCATCAACAATTGATCTGGGATTTTTTCTCTATGCTTTCACTTTATATATTCAAATAATAACATAGGCCAAAAGCTTCCATATATTGATGTAATTTTATTTAGTATTTCCTTACTTCTTAATGATGGACACATATAAATCTTAAACAAATGACATAGTACCACACACTCTCTCTCTTACTCCACCTTAGGCAGGGAGCTACATGCAATGCTTGTTTAAATACATAAATTGGTGAACTTAAATTCTCTTCTATCCTCTAGAGGTTTGACTTTCTATGGTTTGGATGTATAACTTTATTTTTCAAATATGATATTTTTTAACTAGACATTGATTTTAAGCAAAAATGTTATCCATTTTCATACTGATTACTTTTGTTTCTTTCATATTAATGCAAGTGTTTGAAAATGGACAAACATACATGGTAGGCCATCTAATGATCAAATGGATCAAAACTCTACTATATGTGGTAAGAACTATAAAATGAGTCTTTGAAAAAATTCTAGTTTGATGGAAGTGTTTAGTTTTCCCTTTTAGATCCCTATTTATATTGTGTGTATTGTGTCATTTCTATAGTGTTTGGGCCTTGTCATTTTCAATTTTTTTGGGTTCTAAGATGATGAATTCATCCTTATTAAATTGGACCAACCTAAATAATTTTATGAAAAAATATTCAAAAGAATTATAGTTTTCTAACAAATAAATATCGCCTAAAGGGACATGAATACATCATTATTTATGGGTTTATAAAACTTTTGCATATATATATATATATATATATATATATATATATATATATATATATATATATATATATATATATATATATATATATATATATATATATATATATATATATATATATATATATATATATATATATATATATATATATATTGGTGGAGGGTTCAGACTTGCGAGGCAACCTAACAAGGCACGAAGCCTGCAACCAACCAACCAATGAAGGCCACCACATAGACTTTTCAGGGACTCGATACGGGTCCAATCATGCCTAAAACCTCTTTGGATTAGAGCCAAGGACTAAGGGGCATCCACATCATCAAAATCACCCATATCCCAACCTCATCCCTTATGATGTTGGAGCCTTGCACACAACATGATTTGATCCCTGGTGGGCTCTTTGTAAGCCATTCAACTTCACTAGTAGACCAAGAGCCCATTGACTTTTGCATATATTTATCTTTGTATCTATTACAAATAATGATTTCTATTTCAAGTCTTTGTTAGCTACCCTCCTTATAGTTAAATAATCATTAATATACTATTTTAAATTTTTTATTATGTTATTTTGAACATTTTATCATTAATAGTGTAATGTTAAAATTCACAAATTTTGTACAATTTTAACATTACAAATTGCACCTATTCAATGTGATTTTAGGAAAATTTCAAGCCCATTTTCCAAGACTTTCCCCTCATTGCTTTTAATCTTCTGCATGTACTTTTTTTAGTGGGTTATAAGTTAAAGTCAAGGTTAACTATTATCATTTGTCAAGCTAGAGTAGACTCGAATTCAAGACCTATTAGATGAGAGGCTCACAAATTACCATCCTATCATAGATTATTTCCTCTTCTATGCATACTTTTTATTAACATAACTCTAAAATATTTGAAAAAATCTCCTTGAGCTTTCAACATCAACCCAATATTTCCCAACATTTATCTCTTAAAAAAATTGGATAACTTCTCTTGAATATTTATACTCAATTATTCTACATTATTTTATGGTATTGGGATCTTTGTATCCTCAAGGTAATCATCAAAATTGGGCCCAAAATAATTTGAGTATGTGTGAGCCTAATCAAAGATCTTTATGACACTTAGTGTTATGATATGTCATTGTGACCTAAAATTAGGTTTGAGAGCATAAAATTGTGCTAAGATTGTAGATTTGGCCTTGGAATGGATAAAATTAGCTAGTAATCAAGAGTATGAGGGAAAACCACCAATCTGAGCCCCAAATGAGTGTGAAATTATAGAGATATATATTTTACAGAGCTATAATTATAATCTATACACCCAAGTGACTTTTTTGAATTTTTAAATTAGGCAGAAAAATAAGCCACCTCCTTTAAATACATAGGCATGCCGTTTAACTTGGGTGTACTTGTTAGAATGGGGTTGTCATTGCACCAAAAGACTGATCTATCAATGCCTAATACAACCACTCAACTTATAGTATATAGCTAGGAGGCAATTAAGCCCTTGTCACAAATCCTGAGGGGAGCACTGAACAACTTTCCAACAAACTCCTCCTTAGTATTACTCAAGGGTTTGAGCATTCAAACCTATGACCAACCTCTGATACCACTTGTTAGAGTGGGGTTGTCGCTGCACCAAAAGATTGATCTATCAATGCTTGATACAACCACTCAACTTATAATACAAGGAGGCGGTTAAGTCCTTTTCATGAATCCCAAGGGGAGTGCTAAACAAATTTCCAACAATAATTTCTTGTTACAAAGCTTGTCATTGACATTTTAAAATTTCTCCAAATATAGTACTTTTTCCAAAACTATGTTTAAAATTATATAGAAGCTTCAATAATAAAATATATAATTGGCACAATTACAAAATTGTGATCTTGCAATTACCAAATACTCTTGATATCTCATTTTAAAATTGGTCATCTCTTGATGGTGGGGGTAGTTCAACCACCATATTGTTTGTCAAATACAAGTCTACCTCCAAGAACCCAAATCACCAAGAGTTGGCCAATAGCACCTTCTAACATCTTTGAATTTCTCTGAATAGGAGTTAGGGATTATTTTATGCACCAAAGACTACAAGAATAAACCCTCTATCAACTCTATTTCTATGTTTCCCTATTTCCATATCTTCTTACATGCTATGATGTCTACCAAAATACTATATTATTTTTTCGAACTATTCATACAAAAGAGTAAAATGTAATTTGATTAAGATATTTTAATATATGAAAGAAATAATATAAAATTACTAATAATTAATACAAATTAGAGAAATGAAGTAAAGATGCCTTCTATTGAAAAATAATATCTTCATAAAAATGTTCCTATTTAAAATATTCAAATAATCAAAATTTGCATATTGAATGTTTGAAACCCTTTAGAAATCTAAATTGATGAAAAAATGTTCTAGCTCCATTATATTTGAAACCTTGCATAAATTTTAGATCTAAAATTTTATATTTGGCACATCATAAAATATGTGTATTGTAGTTACCAAAAACTCTTAGCATCCACTTTAAATCAAGTTTTGTATCCAACAAGAACTACATATCCATGAAACTCGATTGTTCAATTTTCATATAATCCTATATTGATGCCTACCAATGACTCACATCTTAGGAGAGATTAAGAAACATCTATCCAAAGGTAGAATCAATCTTTTCCAATTTAAAACCCAACTATTATTGGAATGTCTAAAAATTGATTAAAGAACATCAAGATTGACCAAGACCTCTTCCATTGAGTATAATACAAGAAAGAAATAAGCATCTAGTGAAAAATCAAGAGAGAACATCTCCATTTATGTTTTATCTTATATTGGAAGTGTTATTAATCTACAAGGAAACATAAAGAATAATCTCAATATAAAGACAATCTATTTAGTCATATTTAAAATAAATAATGTACAAATCGAAAGCCAAAAACTATCATCATTTTCATTTTAAATGATTATGATAATAAAAAATAAAAAATTAATACACAATCAAAGATTTATTTACATGAAAAATTATAAGTATAACTAATGATTCTTTTTAGAATTTGTACTTAAATTAAACAATACACAAATTAAAAGCTAAAACATTACCTTCCAATTTTACTAAATAAAGAATTAGAAAAAAAAAATGATTGAAAAAATACAAAATCAATGCACGATCAGATACTGTTGAAGTTGAAAGGTTCTTAAAGAACCCATTAGAAATAAACTCTTGTTGAGTGGAGGGATCTGACTATCCCTATTCAATGCAAAACCCTAACATAATAAGATATGAAATTGAACCCTAACATAATAAGATATGAAATTAGGATTGTGCATACAAAATACTCAATCAAAAGTTCTGTTTTTGAAAAAAGTTGAACCTAAAACTTAGAATTAAAACTACTTTGTAAGTTAAAACCCTGAAAAGAATGAATAGACATAATATACAAATCAAGATATAAGAATGGAAAGTGAGAACACAAAATGACAACACATATAGTGCTCTCAACTTTGAAGGTTTCCTATTGGTCATATTAAAAAAATGAAACAATGCCAACAAACATTCCCTTGCTACTACTAAAATACAAGAGAATAACAAGAGCATCACTTTCCCTCTCCCCTTAGTTTAAAATAAAAGGGACCATGCTACACATTCTAAATTTGACGGTCGAGGTTCCACGTTAAGAACTTTAAAAAAAGCCTAGATACGGCCACATAGCCGTCAAACCCCATGTCGCAAATGCCTCTTCGAAGGGGAGAGAGACAATGAGAATCCCACGACATTATAAAAGGGAATAAATAAATAAATAAATTGGAAGTTCACTTTTATCTCTCTAAAACTTTGAGCCCAACATGTGAGTGCGTGCCTAACTCTGAACTACGGTGATTGGCTTAGCCAAAGTATTTTGTATTTGTAATATTCTGCTTTTCATTTCTTGAGCCCAACGTTGACAGTTTTCTTAAAGTATCTTGCTTTCCCTATAATGTATGAAAATGTATTTGCATAGTGGGGTTCCATACATTAATTTAGAGCAATTAAATTGTTATAAAAGCTTACTTTCATGCTTGCAGACTGATTGTCAATGTTGGAAGAACTGTCAGGTTTTGTCACCATGTGGAGCTCTGAATTATTTGGCCACCCTACTTTACACTGATAATGGCTGATGGCAGTCACCACTTAAAGTACTCACAAGTGCAACCATTAATTTTCTTATTTGCAATTATTTTTGGGGGGTTTAGATATGTTGATATTTTTGTTCACTTTCTTGATTTGGTTTTAGATGTTAAATCATTGGAGAGGGATTTTGTGGTACATTTTGGCTTTGTTGTATATTTGTTGGATCTTTTTAGTACAAGTAAATGATTGTGTGGATATGTGTGTTTAGAGTATGGGTGCAATTTCATTTCTAGATTGAATCATGTTAGCAAGTGCATCTTTAAGTCTATTATGTTTTTTGCATGTCGTGTAAGGATTTTACTAAATTGTACTATTGTTCTTTATCTTGTAAACAAAAATGTTGGAATTGGATGTCTAGGATGTTATATTTAAAAATGAAAACTTGAAATGTAGATGTCACAAAAGGATTACATCATTTAAAGATTAGTTGCTTAAACACTTGAAATCCAGAGCATTATCAAGTAACACAATTCAAAAATTGCATAAGTCATCAATATGCACTAGACTTATGCTATTTACATTGTATATTTGACGTGTCTTTAAATGTTATGCTAATTTTAATACTAGTGGTTGAATACTTTTACTTCAATCCACTTATAAACAACCTTCCAAAATTCTTATATATATATATATATATATAGGTATCAAAAGAAATATCTTCATATATGCACAAGTTAGGTGAACTCACAATATTCGAGGATAAAAGGTGTGACCATCTGAGAGTCACATCGTTCCAAACTATATTGTATATGACTATGTTTTGACATAAAGTAGAGGTCAAGGACAGGTGCATGATATTACTCTAGACACCTAATATAAAAATCATTCTATGTAGTCATCGAACACATAACATAATTATATCTTCCACAATGACAACTTCAATTCAACAAACGAGACAAATAATCATCTCTATTTCATTTATTTTAACTAACACCAGTTCTTATATATTGAACATTTAGTTGTTCTATATTTATTTTATTTAGTCAAGCATCTTGAGTCCATCTCAACTATTAAATATTATTAAAGAAAAAGAAAAAATGTAAAAATAAATCAATACTTATAAGAATACTTCAAAACATGCTTGTATTCAAATATCAAAAAGAAGAGTAGCTAAGTTATTCAACTACAAATATCTTAAGCCAATGAATTCTTCTTGTTTATGTTTTTTTAGATTAGTTGAATTTTGAATGTTTTTCTCTAGGTGTAAAACATCATCTTGTATGTTTGAATAGGGTTAGAGTAGTTTTTATTTCTTTAAATATAGCTACTTTGTACAAAGAAATTGTCAAAATAACAACAATCATTCATTAAAAAATGTAGAATATCTAAAATAAAATCAACAAATATTCATAAAGAAATGGCCCTAAACAAGAAGAGGGGCAGGGGAGTAGTTTCAAAATTTGAAGTTGTAAGGGGGAGGATATTAAGGAAGATGATTATCCTAGAGGCTTTAAGGGGGTCTACTTTTGGATGGTGGCATATTTTGTCCTAGTTATGCCTCTATGTGAGGTGTTGGTTGGTTGTGTGTGTTTGGAGCTACAATGGTCATTGTGAGTCCTCATATATTATCTATTGTAGATGATAACGTGGATGATGACTATCTATATATTTGTGGTTACATTTTGGTTGTGGGGCTTTAGGTTGGCTTCATTTGGATGTCAACATACTTGTGATGAGTGGAGATGAGTTTTTGTTTTATGTCAGTTCTACCCTATGTAGTTATTCCATTTTGTTTGTTGCTTAGTTGCCAAAGGGTTTGTGGTGACACAACCCTTTCTTCATTAGATCTTTATGATTATCATGGAGGCCCTAAATTTTGTAGAAATTTATGTGTGAACCATTAAAGTGAATGGGGTTGTGCATATTTTTGTTGATTTTCTACTAGCTTCACTTGACACAATTTGTTTCCCTTATGCAGAAGAAGGTATACTTTGCATGAGGCTTATTAATGTTGAGGATCTTGTTGCCAAGAATATTTTATTGTCTTCATAGCATAATTAGATCATTCACTTCCTCTCATTGATTTCTTCTCCTGATGAGATGCATATTCTTAGTGTTGATAAGGGGAAAATCATAGAGGTAGCTTCCACTAAATGGGTTATTGATCTTCATGTTAAAGTATCTACTAGGACCATGCAAAATGGGTTTTTTTTTTCCTTGCCCCACTTTATCATGGACCATGCCCCCTAGTTTTTATTTTTCATAGTGCTTGGACTTTTCTGGGTGGAGAATGTATAGTTTTGGGGATTAGATGCTTACTAGTCAAAAAGGCCCTTTGGCCCTTTGTTTGAAATGTTTTATTTCTCTTTCCTAGTATGTGGGAATGTTTACCTTTTCCTTTTTTAAGTAATGGACAATGGTGTTGATGCTCACTATTAAAAGATCACATCTTGAGTGTGTGTTTGTCCCTCAACTTATTGGGGCTTTGTGCTCCTATAGTTGGTGGTGTTTAATATTGCCTATCATAAGTGAAATAGATCTAAATATAACTTGGCATTCCTGGTTTGTGAGCCCATAAAAAAGGATGACTTCTTATAGTCAAGTGTATTCTCCTCTCTCTATCTATGAAAATTTCTTTATTCTTAAACATTGGTACCTTGAGGTTAAGTCTTGGAACTTGCCATGTTTTGCATATCACATTTTTGTGTGTGCATGATACATTTTATTTATGTTATATTTTTCCCCCTTCTAGGTTGGGTTGTGGCAACAGTGCTCAACACTAGAGTAGTTTTCATTTTGTCTTTTTTTTCTAAACTATCTTGTCTAGCTAGCATGGAAAATGTTCTTTTTGGTAATGATCCATTTGCTGATAGTTTTCAAGGGCTTATACTTTCCTTTAGTTGTCTTTTCATATTTTTTGGGGATGAGTTAGCCCATTTTAAGTCCCCTTTGGTAAAGGAAAATTTCTTTTCAATGGAGGTTGATAGTAAATTATGTGGTCTTCTCTCTTTAGTGGTGTCTTGGATGTAGGATGGATTTTTGGATGACTCTTTAGTCAATTGGTAACTCCCTTCTCTACTCCTTTTGAGGTTTCTCCTTCTCCACTTAGATGGAAATAAGCTCTATAGATGGGGGGTTGAACTTCTATTGGAGTGATGCAGATGTTTATTACTAGACAATATTGGGCACCGATTCAAGTTCTAAGATGACGGTTGAGGGAGCCTCTCAAAAACCTCGTGTATGATTTCACCACCATCTTGAGTTATGTGCTAACTACCTTTTTCTATGCAATATATTTGGAACTATGTGATGTTATTGATTTTTTTGGCTTCTATGATGTGAGTGGCCATTTGTAGCCTACTACTCTTAAAGTAGTTATTATGAGGAAAGATACAAACTTTAGGGTCATTGTGCCATTAATGATCTATAATTATAAATGTTATCACCTCTATTGATATCTTGTTGTTCTCTTTGATGCCTTATGACTATCATTATATAAGGCTCAAAACCCTTATTTTAAATTAAGATAAAAATAGGTTTTAAGGGGACCTAAAACCCCTTACATTAAGATACAATAGATATTCAAATTTTACCAAGACATTCCTAATAGGACCAAAAAATAGGGTTTGAGGGGACCCAAAACCCCAAACATGAAATTATAAAAGATATTCAAAGAAGACCAAAACATCGCCAATGGGGAAAAAAAAACTAGATGCATCTATTAAATAGATCAAAATTCCAATAGGAACAACCAATGATCAAAAACTAAACCTAAGACTGATAACAAAAGAAACAAATAACACTAACACCAACATAATAAATAAACTAGATGAACTCCTTGATGATATTGGCCAGTTTCTTTTGTACATTAGTAACCTCCTTAATAGTGTCTTTGACAACAATGATGGTGGGCTTAGGATTTATTTTCCTTGTACCAGCCCTATTACGTTAGCTTTGACCACTATTAGTAACTCTATCAACATGAAACCCTTTGGTAGCAACCTTAGTAATAACCTCTTTTTCCATCTTGGTAACAACTTCTAGAAGGCTAGAAGTGATATTCTACATATTTTTTTCACTCGGCTTGAGAATTTGACAAAGGTAACATTTATTTTCTAGGAGCTTATCTAGAATATAACCGACTTTGGCTTCCAACTCATTCCTTTTATTAACTTCCTCATCTAGTTGAACCTTGCAGATTCTCAACTCTATTCTTCATAGTCTTCAATTCATTATAAACCCAATTACCAATGACTAGTGAATTATCCACTCAAATTTTAGTTTTTTTTAGAAACTCAAGTCCACTTTCCAAACTCCCCTTATCCTAAAAACTATGATGCTAGGACAACTCTTTATCCTTCTCATTAAGGAGAGTGTCTTTCTCCTCATTAGTAGTAGGGACTTCTTCCTTAGCAAGAATCTCAAGAGAAAGGGCCAAGACCTTAGGTATGACTTCATTATTATCAACCCCTTCCTTATAATCACATCCATATTATCCTTCTTAGCTTTAGCACCCTTCTCCACATTAGCATCCAATACTTCCTTATTGGAACCATTTTCAAGGGAGGTCACATAATTATTCTCTTACCCTTGAAAGATTTGACAAAGGCCAAAGGAGACCTAGCCTTACAATACTCCACGATTAACAAGATAATGCCTTCAAGAAAAATAGGCCTTTTAGGATTTTTGGAGTCCACATTTAGGCCATGAATTAGAGAATTCATAAGGAAAAAGGGAAAAAAAATCCATTTCTTGTAACAAAAATAATTTTGGAAAACATAATTATATTTATGTACCCTTAAGTAATGTCCATCCAATGTGAAATAAGCTATAATGCTAGCCAAGACCTCTTGCCAAATACCCCTACTTTTCTCAATTTTGTATTAGTTCTCTACCTTCACAATCGTTTACTCATCTTCCTTAGTTTTAGGAAATTTATTAAGAGCCACTTCAAAGATTTTCCTTCGCTTGAAGAAATTTATCCCAAACATTGGCAGTCCCATGATTTTAGTTATAAAATCAATATTGATAGTCACTATGACCATATAAAGCATAGCCTTGTCAACATTCCATCTATTAAGGAGTTCCTTTGTGACATGGGGTTTGAAGCCATGAATCCTCTCCAGATAGGAGGTAATTTTTCCTTTCTATAATTTCTCCTAGACATCTCCCTTCTCCTCCCAATATCTACAATTATCAAGCTCTTGTTTCTTTGAATCCCCACCGATGATGAAATTTATGTAAAGTAAACAAAAGTCTTCAAAGAAAGTTCTAAAAAGAAAAATGAGATTCAAAATATAGACAACCTTCAAATAAGCCCACCGACTGTACAAAATAAAATTGGTAATAATAGTCTAGTACATAATCCAACCCATCCTCTTAATCATATTATTTGTGAGGTAAATCATTAAAAGGAAGAAATCTTCACAAAATCCTTACAACCATAACATTTGTCATATCATAATTAAAAACCACATTAAAGGTTGCATCAAGAAACACAACATCCATCCATGTGAACATATTATCAGACCTAGCTGCCAGATTGGAAAGCCAACCCACCAATTTATTAGTTTCCCTGAAATTATGGGAAATGTATACCTTTATAAATTTTGAATTCTTTTCCTTAATCCCATGAATCATTGGATCAATTATCCAATAAGTTGTAATTTTATTACTCAAAGTATTAATAATATTTAGTGAAATTGCTTTTGACTAAAGTTTAGTACAACCCACCTTCATAGAAAGTTTAACCATATAGAGAGCTCTAGATGCTTCTGTTAGGATAAACCACGGACAGTGAACACAAGGCACCAAGATTTAACATGGTTCACCCAATCCTTGGGCTACATCCACCAAAAAACAAGTCTGATCTTATTACAATCTAGTGATTACAACCTGATTACAATCTGTAATCCCTTACAGCTCAATATCGCCACAAGAACCAATTTCACATCACAACATAATGAAAAATACCCAACCCTAAGCCCTTTTATACAAGTATTAAACCGCTTTAGGGTTATAACATGTCGGCCATATGTCGGCCATAATATGTCAACTACCATGTCAGCCACGACCCAAAAATTTTTTTCGGGTCGATGCGCCGAACCCCACTATTTATGAAGTATGTACAGTACTTTCCTGATCAGTCACCACAATCTAATAGCTTCAACCAAATGACTTATAATTTAACTAGGAGACACCATAGTAACTCCAATAAATCTAGCACAATAATTTCTAAGAACCCCACCCCAAATAGATTTGTCTAGGTTGCCTTTTACTACCCCATCAGAATTAGCCTTTATCTAGTCAATTGAAGGAGATGTCCACACATCATCATCCCTAATTTAATAAGATTTGTGGATTTGTTGACTAGTAGAAGGAAAATTGATATCAAAATTACTACTATCTCCCTTAGAAATAATAAAATATTCCTTAATTGCACTAAGAAGTTTCCTACCAACTAGTAAGGAGCTTTAACATTTCTAAAAACCCTAGTATTCCTCTCTTTCCAAAGGCTCCAAAAAAGAAAAGGAAAAGAGAAATGCCACATAGTTTTAGCTTCAATACTTCTAACATGACATTTCCAATAAGAAAAATAGTCAATTTAGCTAGCCTCTTGAACCCAAGATTTTAACCAATACTCCAATTTTTTTTTTTCCAAACATCCTTACTATATTGGTGATGAAGAAATATGTGGTTCACAAATTCACTTTTCCTTTTACAAAGAAACTACTTGTTAATAAGATAAAACCCCCTTTATTCAAGTTATTAATAGTTCAATTCTTATTCTGCAGGGCTATCTAGATAAAAAAATTTAATTTTGGGAATGAGTCCCTTAATCCATGCTTTCACCCAAACCGGGGAATAATTATTAGCTTTAGTAAGGAAAACAAAAGAAACCTTAAAGTTACCACTAGGATGAAGGGAATAGATCAAGGAATCATGAAAATTATCCCCAATGGTAATAAAGTTTAGAATATTTTGAATGGTAGCCAAACCCTAGTCAAAACAAGTCAAATTCACCCAACTTCCATTCCTCCAATAGTCCCTAGAAAAAGATGAAAAGAGTTTTTACAGTTTTATATAACCTACTGATTATCAAAGATAGAATCCAATAGAACATCCAACGACCAAAAATCCTCCCAGAACTTCACCATTCTACCATTCCCCACTTTACATCTCCTACCTAGAGCCACAATGTACTTGGCATCTTGAACAAATTTTGAAATAGAATATGCATTGAATATAGGAGGTGAAGAGACAAAATATTGAATAGTAGGGGAATCAAAAATATATTTATATTTCTAAATAAGGCTCCATTCCTTACTTTCTCCAAACACTCTCCAACCCTGCTTAGCTAATAGAGAGTTGTTAATGAGCCTAATAGGTTTGATTCCCAAGCACCCTTTGTATTTTGGTTAACAAACAAGATCCCAAGTTAGCAACAAAAATCTCCTTCTATCTTTAGTACCAGTCCATAGAAAATTCCTTTGAATCCTCTCAAAACTATCAACATATTTAGGTGGAATTTTGAATAACTTAGAGCATAGGTAGACAAACTCTAAAGGCAACTCTTGAAAAGAAGAACCTTGCCAACATCACTAAGAAGGATTCCTTTCCAATTGACAAGTTTAGCATTAAATTTATTCACCAAAGAAACCCATACAAAATGCTTTGATCCCAATGGAAGACCTAGGTAAGTGCCAAGAAAGGAAGCAATAACACAACTAGAATATTAGCAATTCTAGCATTTCTATGCTCTCATGTATTGATAAAGAAAATATAACTTTTCTCCTAACTAATCAACTAAGAAAATATAACTTTTCTCCTAACTAATCAACTATCTTGAAGCAACAAAGTAGAGATTATGATCCTCTTTAAACCTTTTGGCTTCTCTAATAGACGCAATTCCCATGAGCATAGTGACATCTACAAACTATTCATGGGTGCAGGATAAAGGGTTTGAGGAAGGAGAAAGACAATGAGTTGTCCCATGCCCAGATAAAGATGAAATGTGCCCCTCCAAGTACTCAACCATGACCATGAAAAAATAGGAGAAATAAGACCTCTAAGAGTTAGCTAAAAGTTTTGTAATTGATTCAAAATATCTAAGGAAAGTTTACTATTAGAATGAAGATGACACTATTGAAATGAAGAAGACACTATCAGAATGAAGAAGAAACTAGCAGAGAAGACCTACTAGAGAAGTATAAGTGAGATTATCAGAGAAGCTTAGGAAGGAAGTTTGGAGTTGATCTAACCCTAAGATCTATGGTTAAGATTAAGTTTGGGGTTATCAAACAAGCAATCATATAAGGGAGTAAGGAAGGAATAAGAAAGATAGAGACATAGAGGAATAGTCTAATGCCCCACCTAGAGATCCTTGCAACAAGAATAAATTAAAGCCAATACATTTTATTTAAAAGTAATGAGGATTCAAATAACATCAACATGCAATTGATCAAAAGATTGCAGTGAAAGACTTAACCAAGAAATCCACAACAACCAACGATCTCCAAGTGTCACTACTTAATAACATGCTCAAAAACTAACTCTAAAAGTTAAACAAACAAGAAACCCAAAATCTTCAAGCTATCAAGACCTAGGAAGAGGTGCAACCCAATAAGGTATCCAAATAACCCTTTGAATTGCAATTAACAAGTCTTGAGATACCTACTATTTTTTCAAGGAAGATTTTGATAGAAATCAGGTAACACATTCTAGTATTGTACGATACTATACAATATTACCAAGTGATACTTTTCCAGTATTGCATGATACTTCTTACAACTACCATGTGATACTCTTTAGTATCACATGATATACTTTACTATTACCATGTGATACTTTACCAATGTTGCATGATACAAATTGCTACTACTATGTGATAATTTCCACTATCACATGATATTTCTTTCCATAGCCATGTGATAATTTTCTAGTATTACCCAATGCTAGACTTATGTCACCCAAGTTTGCAAGAAAACAACCCAAAAAACAATCAAAAGGGGGTGAGAGTTAGAACCTACACACTATGAAGTACTTGATCCATAATAGTCAAGGAGTAAGCACTCAAAAGCATAAGGAGATCAATAATTCTAACATCTAACCATAACATCTAATCCATAACATCTAATTTAAGCATGCGAAAGCAACATTGTAGTGAAAATCAATGTGCATAAATCAACTATCTCAATGAACTAAAATAACATAAACTACATAGAAACATACTCTAGAAGATACAGAGAACCATGTGAGCATCCAACTCTGGAATTGAACATGGAGGAAGGCCAACTTTGTACACCAGTCTCTAGTAGTGGTAAAGGTAGCTACGCCTCCCAACCACATGGAACTCGTAGGCCTTCTGCCATATTAATGGAGATAGTGATCTGACCTCAAACACACATAATATAGTCATCCATGGCTAACACTCACTCTAAACAATAGAAAGGACTAAAACAAGATCATGAGACAATGCAATACAATAGGTCCTAGTTAGGTGCTCTATGGGTCTACTACATGTAGGGACTCTAGTAGAGAGTAGTTTACTTGGGAATCCAAAGATAAACATCATATGGAACCTCTCCCTTGGGACTCCCTCGGGAGGCCAATGTGTTGTGTCCTCAGATGAGCCATGCAGACAATTACCCCTCAAATAACTGAATGATTACAACACACCTTCAGAATAGTCATACAGGCATGCATTATTTTCTTATCTTAGTTAATTACACATGAATTCATTTAGTTATCACTTATTAGAAAATTCCTCATGTGTACCTTGTTAAAATAGCTAGGGTATATGAGAGAAGCCCCTCCACTTGTCTACCCTACATACCCATGCACATCACACGATGAGTGCCCATAGGCAATGCTATTTCCCAACCCAACCCTAATGAACATAATTCAACCAACAAGAAACCATGAGATCAGGTCTCCCAAGAGCTTGACAAGTGCATGCCCACATGCTTGTGTGTGGGAACACTAATTACACGATGATCATAAACAACAAGGGTTGTATGAGAAACAACAAACATACTAAGTAAACATTCACTCAATTGATCACATAGTCAAGAGTGCAGATTTGGTATGTATCCCAATGCAAGCAAAAAAATTCATAGACAAATTAGGTATCTCATGGATAATCTAGGTCCACAAGGAACATCAATGCCAAGAAACACCCAAGAAAACTAGGTGACACACAAATCAAAGCAAAAACAAAAAATGCCCAAAAACCACGAATTTAAAATTGATTATGCCTTTGGGTACAAAAGTCTCAAATATCCAATAAAATTTGTGCTAAGAGTTCATATGCAAAAATGGCTAGTATAGCAGCCCAAAACCCCAAAACCCCAAGTTCAAAAGGCTTCAAACATTCGTACTTGACCAACCGGGTAGAGTTAGCATATACAAATGGAGGGGAACACTAGTTCTTTGCCTCCAAAAAATTTACTACCAAAAACATACTCCAAAACTGAGTGAAAGAAATAAAACAAAGAGCCCTACCTCATAGCCAAAAGAGCTAAAATAGGAGTGCACACGATAAAATAATTGCAGTGTAATCACTGCCGAAAGTCTTGCCAAACAAAAGGTCTCCTTGAGTTGGATCCAAGAAGCTCAACCTCGTGACGACCCCATGCTCGTAGCTGCTATAGCATATAAAACAATAAATCCTTCTGAGAGGATTTTGGAATTTATTTACCAAAATTTCTATTCCACAAGTGAGAAGTGAGGGAAATAATTCCCTTTTGGAATATATATTCAATTTAAAAGTGAAATATGATATCAAGAAATTAACTAGCCCACTAAAACAACCCTTTCTCAACCTGGACAAAATCAAGTAATTCCAATTAAATGGAATTCAACATTGGAAAAGTTGTCATGAATTAAAATAATTAAATCAAATATAAAATTCCCATAACCTATTAAATCAAAAAATTCTTAAATAAATTTCATGACAAATGTGAACCTCTAAATGCACAAACACAATCATAGGTCTAATCACATATTGCAAAAGAAATCTAGATTTATCAAATCACGAGAGGGTTTAATTAAAAATTAAACAAGATACGTTGTCCATACAAGGATGACATTTGCTAGGTAAAAATAATCAAATCACTAGCTCCATGTGCCAATGTCGGGGATATAAATTTTGCACACTAAACAACACAATCGAGTGTAGTTACATATAATTATATAGTCAAAGCGATAAGTGCATTAAATTATGTAAATAAGCATTCATTTAATTACATCAAAATAATCTATTTACATCACTCACTGCATCATAAAACATCTCAAAGCAAGAATGAAGTAAATATACATAGCATCGAGTCATAGTATCCAAAATCCAATAAGTTTATCATATAATCATAAACAAAGTATATGTTTGAATACAAAATAACTAGATATCATCATAAAGCATCATGTCACATCAATAATCATCATCATGCAGATATAATAAAATTGAACAACATAACATCTACCATCTATGATATTGGCAATCATAATATAGTATTTGACCATCAAGTCATCTTGAATGTCATCCAACATGAGTATCAAAGTATCTCTCAAATCCAAATATAACAAGGTACAAAATGGAAACAATGGATGTACTACATCCTCCCCAACTAGGCATAGGATTACTCTTAGAAGCCTATAAAAAGATAAGGGTAAAAATATCTCAACCATGTAGCATCCTCCCAAGTAGCAAAAGTCTCATTGATTGCGTCCAATTGGACCCTTACCTATTCTAGATCTTGACCTTAGAGGGTCAGCCTTTGATGTTGAAGGATACATATGAGCTCCAAAGAAAGTTTCCCATCCTCCACTTGCAAAGCATCCTAGTCAAGTACATGGATCACATTAGGAATATACTATCTCAAAATAGAAACATGGAAAACATCATGGATATATGGTAGGCTAGGTGGAAATGGTAGTCGTTAAGAAACAGGACCAATCCTCTCAAGGATCTCAAATGGTTCAAAAAAATGTAGCACCAACTTAGAGCATTTCCCATAATGGATGGGGCTCTTCCATAGATACACTCTCAAAAATACCCAGTCACTAATTGAAAAGTGACAGTCCAACCTATGGGCATATGCATATTTCTTTTTCCTATCCTGAGTAGTAACCAAATTTTCTCTAATACAAACAACCCACTACTCCATATCTAAAGCATCTCTGGACCTAAAGTCACTTGATCCTCCAAATGATCCCAAATCAAAGGGGTACAACATGGTCTATAGTACAAGGCTTGAAAAGGTGACATGCAAAGAGAACTATGGTACCCATTGTTATAGGAAAACTCCGCAAGGTACAGATAGTCCTCCCATTTCACCTGCCTATCCATCACATACATGCGAAGCATATCTTATAGAACCTGGTTCACTTTCACTATCTAACCATTGGTCTCTGGGTGGTATGCCAAACTAAAATTGAGCTAAGTGCCTAAAACATGCTGGAGAGATGTCTATAGTGATTAAGTAAACATTGGATCTCTATCCAATATAACCTGACAAGGGATTCCATGCAAATGAATTATGTCCTCTAAGAAAACACGTGCTACAAAAGAAGCTATGTAGGATGCTCTCATGGGAAAAAAATGTGCTACCTTGGACAACTTCTCCACTATCACCATGATATAGTCGTGTTTTCGTGATGACAAGAAAACTTGTGATAAAATCACTAGATATAGTATGCCACTTCCACTCTGGAATGGTATGCGGCTACAAAAGGCCAACCAGATGTTGGTGCTTTGCCTTCTCTCTCTAGCTCTCAAGACATCGAGAAAAAAATAGCAACATATCACCTTGTCCCAACCCAAAAGTACAATTATCTAAGGTCAACATGCATCTTCTTGACATTGGGATGTGCAAAATATGTTGCACAATGTGCTTCCAACAAAATCAAGGTACAAAGATCATCTGACACCGACACATAAATGTGCCCCAAGTATCACAATAGTCCATCAGACTCCAAGGAATAACCTAAAAACCTCCCCTCAAGGGTACATCCAAAATCAATCTCCAATCTCACCTCTTGATACCATGTGTCACCAGGTAAGATCTCTGATGTAATGAAGTCTAGTGGGATTGATCAGAGGGTGATCAACTAGTCCAAAGACCCTCTTCACTGAAGTCCTTCAACCAAATCTCTTGCTAAAGATGATCAAATATGCAAGCACTAATCACAAGTGATAGAAGGATGATACCATTTTATCATAACTATACACCCAAACAAGGAAAACCCTAATCACTAGGGAACCCTATGAACAAGACAACTTATCACAAGTTGCTCACAATGCACAAATTGCCCAATTTTGAGAAAAAAACCTTAAACTTCTTCAAATGACTAAGGAAGATTCCAAAACATGGGAATAGTCTATTTAGGTCACCAATGACATGAAATAATGGTTAAAACTAAACTATGTAAGTTTTCCACATAGTTTCTTCATTAAGCCATCCAAAAGTGCTGATAGCCCTTTTTGGTGAAAATTAGATTTTAATGGAAATATCTCAACACAACCCAAGGAAATTTTTTTAGTTTTGGATAATGTTTTGGTACTTACAAAACATATTAAGGCACCAAGGTTTGATGACACAAAAAAATGGGCTTTTGTTCACTTTCTTTATTAGGCAACTAGGGCAATTAGGCTTCCATTTACAAAGGAAGTACATGTTCTAGGACTCCATCCTAAAAAAAAAATGATAGGAACATGTGAGGAAAACCATAGACAAGTCACAAACTTGATTTCAAGCCTTGATACCAAGTCTAGTTGGAGTTGTGAGAGATGTTGCATCCTTTTCCTAGCATGCACATGGGAAATGTATGCCTAGGGCAGAAAATTTCTCAAGAATCCTTGAAAATATAGACTTAAATCCACTTTCATCTTAAAGTAAATATCCAATAATAGGATTTCACCAAAGTTCATTCAATCCCATGGTGAAATCCTCCTCTATGTTTGAAACCGCTTCAAAACCCTACGTTAGCAAGAAATCTAGACCTACTTACGCAAAAATGTGAATATCTTAAGTTAGGGAATAGATGGAGACTTAAAACCAAAAGAATTGGAAAAATAATTCATCCACCTATCAAAAAATTTAGTTTTGACAACCCAAAAGAATATGTACTACATAAAACAATGGGCTATTTGCAATAAACATAGGGTATTTTATTGATTTGAAATTACATCATCTCTCCTTCGCTCTACCTTTCACCCACCTAAATAGGATTATTATAGGCCTTCCAATAGTAATAACAACATTTCAAAATTTTTATGGCCATTGGGGAAGTTTTTTCTTTGATTTACAAAAAGTTGCTTGACAACTTTTCAAGCAATTTTGCATTTTTTGCACTTTTTGTGCTATGTAAGGAAATGTTATGAAAACTTAAATCTAATGACCCAAATAGGTCCTTTAAACATGATAAAACATGAAATAATCAAAATCCTTGTATTCTATGCCCTTTGACCATCTTTGACCATAGTTGACTAAGGGCTTATAACAATGCCAATCTTGGAACTAGGTCATACAATTTTTGTTTAGATGCCTATTTGATTAATCTTTTTGGGGTGTTATATTGAGATCTGAGGTTTTATATTTAGATCCAAGGTTTTATATTTATCTATCATGGGTGCTCCTACACCATACTCCCCTTGTATTTGAAAACTCAAGTTCCTACTTGAGGGTAATTGCTTCACAAAAGTACCATGTTGTTTGATTTGGTCTTCTGTCATCCAAGTTGCATCAATATTGGGGAGCCCTTTCCACTTGAACAAGTAGAGCATGTACTTCTTGGTTATGGTCTATTTTAGCAACTTGGTTTCCAAAATTTCTTCTCACTCCATTAGTTTTTTTTGAGGGAGATTAGTTACATAGTCTTCATTATAGATGTCTACTTGCTCACCTTGTTCATGTGCTAAATCTACTATGCCTTTATATAGCGTGAGGTCTATAACATCGAAGACTAGAGAAATTTGTAAGGTAGTGGGAAGAGAGATCTCATATGCATTTTCACCCATCTTGTTGAGTATAATAAATGGTCCAACTTTCTTCATCTAAAGTTTGGAATATCTACCTTTAGGTAGTCTCTCTTTTCTCAAATAAGCCCAAACCTTTTCTCCAACTTTGAAGTGGATTTCCCTTCTTTTCTTATCAACATGTTCCTTGTATTTTAGTGTTGATCTCTGTAATGCTTCCTTAACCTCATGTTGTGTCTTTGTAATGAGTTCTTCTAACTCTTCTCCTTGAGCATAGATTTTGAAATCAGATGGTAGTTCTACCAGGTCCAATGGTCCCTTGGGATGAAGGCCATACACTTCTTGGAAGGGAGTCTTTCATGTTGATCTATTCATGGAGTCATTAAATGCAAACTCTACTTGTAGAAAGAGTAGATCCTAACTCCGAGCATACTTCTTTGTGAAGCATCTTAGGAGATTTCCTAAAGATCTATTTACCACCTCAGTCTACCCATTACTTTATGGATGGTAGGAAGAAGTGTAGGTTAGGTTAGTACCAAGTTTCTTAAATAGTGTCCTCCAAAAATGGCCTTGAAATTTTACATCCTTGTCAAATACAATAGTTTGTGGTAAACCATGGATCCTAAATACTTCCTTAAAGAAAAAATGTGCAATATGAGAAGCATCATTTGTGCTTTTACATGGTATAAAATGGGCCATTTTATTGAATCTATCCACTACCACAAAAACATTATTAAAACCTTTCTTAGTTCTAGATAGCCCCATGACAAAATCCATTGAGATTGACTCCCAAGGTCTTGTAGGGATTGGTAAGGGTTGATATAACCCTTGATTTGTTGAAACACCTTTGGCTTGCTAATAGATGGTACAAGTCTCAATGAACTTCTTTATGTCATTGTTCATCTTTGGCCAATAATAGCTTCTTTTTACCATGTCTACTATCTTGTCAATGCCAAAATATCCTCCTAGACCGCCACAATGTTTTTCCTTGATGATATTTTTCCTCATTGAGAATTTGGGAATGCATATCTAGGATCCTTTGAATAGGAGTCCATTTTGAATCAGATATTCAAAAAAATCTGTATGGTATCTTCCAACCATCTCTATGCAAACTTGAAAAATCTCTGAAAAATTAGGATCATCAACATATAAGTGCTTGAGGGAATCAATTCCCACACTTTGTAGTTGTACTTCTTCAACTAGACCAACCATTTTGATAAGGGAATCGAATTTTTTTTTTGCAAAACCTTTCTTATGTTTGATGTTGTAAGTATAAGCTTGCAACTATGCCATCCATTTTAGATGTCTAACAAATAGCTTTTTTTGAGAATTGAAGAAACTCAATGCATGGTTGTTAGTGTATACATGAACTCCTTTGGGATTAGATATTTCCTCCATTTCTTGAGGGCTTGTACCATGGTATAAAGCTCCAAGTCATAAGTTGAAAACTTTTTCCTAGCATCATTTAGTTTCTCAAAAAAGAAAGCTACTACCTTACCTTCTTGACTTAGGACTACACCTATGGCCAAATTTCTTGCATCAGTTTCCACAATTAAAACCATATTGAAATAAAGTAGGACCAATATTGGGTATTAAGAGACTCGATTCTTCAAGTACTGAAATGCATCATTGGATTCCTTTTTCCAAGAAAATTTAGTCTTCTTTCCTCCTTTGATGGTGTCAAGCATGGGTTTACTGAAGTTTTTGATAAAATTTCTATAGAAGGTGGCAAGACTATGCAAGCTTCTTATATCACCTTAGTTCTTTGGTGGGGGCCAATTGATGATTGCTTCAACCTTCTTAGGGTCCATCTTGAGGGTACCTTGTGAGATCAAAAATCCTAGAAACACAAGTTCCTTCTTCATAAACATGCACTTTTCCAAGTTGATCTAATGAAGCCTCCTTAATACCTATTCCACATGATCAAGATGTTTCTCCTTGATAAGACTAAATATTAGAATTTCATTATGGTAAATGACAACAAATTTTCCAATAAAATCTATGAATATCTCATTCATAAGCCTCATAAAAGTGCTAGGGGCATTGCTTAATCCAAAGGGCATTACTAACCATTCAAAAAAATGTTTAGTAGTTTTGTATGTTGTCTTCCATTCATTACCTAGTTTTATTCTAATTTGATGGTAGCCATACTTCAAGTCTATCTTGGTAAAATAAAAATCTCCTCCTAGTTGATCCAATAGATCCTCAATTTTGGGCATGAGGAATATATACCTTATGGTAATCTTATTGATCACCCTGCCATCAGTACACAACCTTCATTTTCCATTCTTTTTAGGAGCAAGGATAGATGGAACAACACAAGGTCTTAAACTCTTTTTTATTAGACCCTTTTCTAATAAATCATTCACCTACTTGGCAATTTCAGCATGTTGAGTTGGTGTCATTTTATAGGGTGCCTTGTTAGGTAGGAAAGAGCCAGGTATCAAGTCAATTTGGTAACTGATATCTCTAATGGGAGGGAGGCATGTGGGCACATTAGTAATAGTAACGCGACTATGCTTTTGCAATAGATCTTGTATTTCTTTAGGGATAGGATCCTTTTCCATAGAAGTTATGTTTTACTTTGGCTTAGAGACCAAAATAAAACCTTGGACATAAGGTTCCTTCAAGGCTTTAACCATTTCTTTCTCCCTTATGGTTACAACAGTAGGCTCTACTTTAGGATCACACATGGGTTTCATGGTGAATGTTACACCATTCCTAGTTATAGAATAGGTATTTTCTTGCAATGGTGGATGACATTGACATCATACTGCCAGGGTCTTTCTAGAAGTATATGAGATGCATCCATTTCTACAACATCACAAAGTATCCTATCCTTGAAATATGCTAGATAAAATTCTACCCATGCTTTTTCTATCACTAAGGTTTATTGACCCTTTGCTAGCCAAGAGATATGATATGGAAAGGGGTGGGGTTTCTTAGGTAGTTCAATTTTTTCTACCATTTTAGAGGAAACTAGATTTTCAATAGAACCTGAATCAATCAACAAATTACATTCCTTGCCTTGGCACTTGATCCTTGTCCTAAAGAGATTCTTTCTTTGGGGTGGTTCTTGGGTGTGAGGGATCTGCAAAAATGCTTACCTCATCATTATACATGCTTCTTGCTTAGGTTCAAGTTCTCTGCAATCAAATTGTACTTCCTCCATAGTTTGTGTTCTTCTTTCCCCTTGATTATTGTTTCTCTTTTTAGGGCACTTTCCTGCATGGTGTCTTACTTGATTACAATTGTATCATGTGAGAGGGTCATTTACTCTTCTTATGCCTTTGAAGACTTTCCTCCTCTTTAGTTTCCCTTAGAAATTTTTTCTCCCTTAATCAGTAGGTTGTTTCCACATTCTGCCCCTTGTTCCAAGAATTATTCTTGGGCTTGAATTTTTTATTATTCTCCTTGCCTTCATTTTGATCCTACCTCCTCTTCCATTTTTCTTCCACCTTGAGTGCTAATTGATAGCACTTGTTCATAGAACTGGGGGTGTGAAGCCTGAGTTCTTCTTGGATGGGTAACTTAAGGCCATTCATGTACCTTGCCAAATTTTCTTCCTCATCCTCTACTGTACTAGTCTCCATAAATTTTTTAAGAACTCCTCCATATAGGAACTAACATCTAGATCCTTTTTCAACAACTTTTTTTCCTCCTATGGAGTTTTACACCATAGTCTTTAGGTACATATGTTTCCTTGACTAGTGCCACAATTCTATTCTAAGAAGAAATCATGTTTCTTCCTTTCTTCACCCTCTCTATCTGGATAAAATTCCACCAAGTTAAGGATGCTCCTTTCAACTTGGAATTTACCATATTTACCATCTACTTCTCTATGATGTCTTCACACTCAAATAAACTACTTAGGGATTCTATCCAATCCAATGCTAAATCAACATTCATTTTGCCATTGAAAGTTGGCAATTCCAACTTCCCCTCCATGGTTCTTTTCTCCATGGATTTGAGAGAATTTAAGAGAGGTCTTTTTTCAATGGGAGCTTCATTATCTTCATCAAGATCTTCAACCTCTGTATTCTTATCTTCTTTAGACTATTTGCCCCTTTGCTTTTCTAACTTGCCTTCAACTTCCTTCAACCTCTTTGCAAGAGTAGCATTGGTTGCTCTTTGCTCCCTTACTATTTTTTTCAGTTCAAAATTTGTTACCCTAGTAGGTATTTCTTCTTCTTATTCTTTAGTAAGAGCCATGGATTTGATACCACTTGATGTAATGGAGCCTAGTGGGATTGATCACAGGGTGATCAACTTGTCCAAAGACCCTCTTCACTAAAGTCCTTCAACCAAATCTCTTGGTAAAGATGATCAAATGTGAAAGTACCAATCAAAAGTGCTACAAGGATGATACCAAGTTATCAAAACCCCACACCCAAACAAGGAAAACTCTAATCACTAGGGAACCCTATGAACAAGACAACTTATCACAAGTTGCTCACAATGCACAAATTGACCAATTTTGAGAAAACAAACTTAAACTTCTTCAAATGACCAAGTAAGACTCCAACACATGGGAATAGTCTATTTAGGTCACCAATGACATGAAAAAATGGTTAAAACTAAACTATGTAAGTTTTCCACATCATTGCTTCATTAAGCCATCCAAAAGGGCTAATAGCCCTTTTTGATAAAAATCAGATTTTAAAGGAAATATCTCCACAAAACCCAAAGAGAAAAATTAATTTTTGGATACCCTTTGGTACTTAAAAAACATATTAAGGCACCAAGGTTTGATGACTCAAACAAATGGGCTTTTGTTCAATTTCTCGCTTAGGCAACTAGGGTAATTGGGCGTCCATTTACAAAGGAAGTACATGTTATAGGACTTCATCCTAAAAAAAATTATGGGAACATGTGAGGAAAACCATAGAAAAGTCACAAACTTGATTTCAAGCCTTGATGTCTAGTCTAGTTAGAGTTGTGGGAGATGGTGCATCCTTTTCCTAGCATGCACATGGGAAATGCATGCCTAGGGCATCAATTTTCTCAAGAATCCATGTAGATAAAAAATTATAGCCATTTACATCTTAGATTAAATATCCAATACTAGGATTTAACTAGAGTCCATTAAATTCCCATGGTGAAATGCTCCTCTATGTTTGAAAATCCTTCAAAACCCCAGGTTAGCAAGAAATCCAAACCTACTTACACAAAAATGTGAATATATTAAGTTATGGAATAGATGGAGACTTCAAACTAGAAGAATTGGAAAGATAATTCATCCAAATGTCCAAAAATTTAGGTTTTACACCTTGGAAAAATATGTATAAATCTGTACAATGCAGGACAATGGGTTGATTGTAGTAAAATTAGGGTATTTTATTTATTTGAAAATTGAAATTACATCACCTCTCCTTCATTCTAACTATCACCTATCTAAAAGGGTTTATTATAGGCCTTCCAATGGTCATAACACAATTTTAAACTTTTTATGACCATTGGGAAAGTTTTTTCTTTGATTTACAAAAAGTTGCTTGATAACTTTTTAAGCAATTTTGCATCTTTTGGACTTTTTGCTCTTTATAAGAGAATGTCATGAAATCTTAAATGTAATGAACAAAATAGGTCCTAAACATTATAAAAAATGAAATAGTAAAAATCCTTATATTTTAGGCCCTTTGACCATCTTTGACCATAGTTGACCAAGGGCTTATAACAATGCCAATCTTGGAACGAGGTCATACAATTTTGGTTTAGATGCCTATTTGATTAATCTTACCTAGGTTTTATATTGAGATCCGAGGTTTCATATTTGGATCTAAGGTTTTATATTGATTTATTGTGGGTGCTCCTATAGCAACCTCCAAGATATGGCCCCGTAAATCTACTCCCAATGACAAAACTAATATCTCATGTCACCTCCTATCTAAGGCATCTGCAATGACATTCTCTTTCCCTTTGATGTAGTGGACATCAAAATCATATTCACATAGAAACTCCATCTAGCAATGCTGTCATGCATTTAGGTTTGGTTGAGTAAAGATGTACTATATGCTATGATGATTACTATGTAGCTCAAACCTATGTTGCAAAAGGAAATGTCTCTAGTGCACAAGTGTATGCAAAACTACTGCAAGATCCAAATCACGAGTGGATTAGTTAAGCTCATGGTCCTTAATTATTTTAGACTCATATGTAATCACACAACCATCCAAAATCAACACCACACCCACATCCTCCAATGACGCATTAGTGTAAACCATAAAATCGCCTACAAGATTAGACACAACAAGGATATGCACACTAGTCAATCACTACTTTAGAGCCTCAAATGTTGACTCACACTGATCTAACCAAACATACTTCTTCCCTTTCCACTAAAGAGAAGTGATAGGATGAGCCACTTGTGAGAATTCCTTCACGAATTGATAGTAGTAACCCGCCAATACCATGAAACTATGAACCTCTAAAACATTAGTGGGCATCGACCATTCTATGATAGCTCAAATTTTCTCTAGATCCATTGTAATACCATCACCTATGATTATATTCCCCAAATACTTCACCTCTAACTAGAAGAATCCATATTTACCCAAGTTTGCATACAATTGATGATCTTGTAAGCACTGCAACACCTAGCGTAAATGGACCTCATACTCTTTAATAGTCTTAGAATAGATTATTATGTCATGTAGGAAAACAAGGACACATCGATTGAGGTATGTGTGAAATACTTTATTTATCAAACTCATAAACACCAATGGTGCATTGTTTAACCCAAAGGGTATAAATGTAAACTCATAATGTCCATAGTGTGTAGAAAAAATTGTTTGATGAATGTCAACCTCATGAATCCAAAGTTGATGGTATCCTAACTTAAGATCAATCTTTGAGAACAATCTTGCTCCCTTTATTTGATCAAGCAAGTCATCAATCCTCAGCAAGGGGTACTAGTTCTTCACCATCACCTTATTTAGTTTCCAGTAATCAATGCATAAATGTAATGACCCATCTTTCTTCTTCACAAAGATGACTGGTGCACCCCATGGGGATATACTAGGATGAATATGGCCCTTTTCCAATAATTCTTCCAACTACAATATGAGCTGACTCAACTCCTGAGTAGTCATATAGTAAGGAGCTTGTGAAATAGGCTCTTCTCCTAGAATGAGATCAATATGAATATCAATGTCACATTCTGACAACATACCTAGTATCTCATCAAGGAATAGGTCTACATATTCATGAAGGAGTGCGTGATTTTCCTATTGGTGTTTTTACACTACAAAGTAAACTTGATACCAAGATAATGAAGATCAAAATAACCTAAGGATTAGCTCCTTCCCATTATTAGTTAGAAAGTCTTTAGATCTAGACCCAACTTCAACAAAATCATAAAAGATTTTCTACTCTTTTGATTTGCAAAACCAAGGTGGGTGCACCTTAGGGATAAAATATTTCAAAGCTTGGTACTACATTCACATTTCATTCATTCCATGACATATTATAACATTATTCATCCCCTATAGTAGATTGGTAATAATTCCTCTTAGATCTACAAATAATTCTGGGCAATAGTAGCTAACTAATACTAAGAGGTTAAATGTAAACAAGTATTGACCAGCTATGACATTCTTCATATATTTAACATAAAATTGATTTTGATTTTAGTATTGAGCTTGATGCTTATCCATGATTTCTTCACATGAAAGCTTAATTAATTGATCAATGCCTCATCCATTAGGATTCAAAGTCTATCTAGTTTCTTGACCTAATTGACTACATTACAATCAATATCATTAGCAATTCTCCCTAAAAATCATTCTTACATAAATCCATCTTAATGCCTGGAGATCCTATTACATTCATTGAAGCATTTACTCAATTCTTTGAATCAAAAGCAATAATGAATTTACATACAACTTATCCTAGTTGCATTAAACTAAACAAGCTTGTCTCATGCAATCTCAAAATAACTAGCCAATAAAAATGGAGACCAGACATAGAGAGAAAAGATCTGGGGACAGTTCATCTTTATATTAATTCTCTTTGAAAATTATGTAACATTGAATAATACTCAAAAATATTCAAGATAAGACACCATGATCCTAGAAAAATAATGTATTCTCATATTTGTAGAGAAATACATCATAAAATTTGCATCAAGGATTGGATCAAATAAAGCTTAGCAAAACTAAAAGTTATACAATGACTTGGGCCCCTTCTCTATCCTTGGAATCTCACTTATATAGTGTCAAATGCAACAAGATTTAGGCTAAGAGAGTACTGATAGCTGTCCTTAAGACAGAAAAATATTTACAATGCTACTATCAAAAAAGAAAAAAATTAGTGCAACAAAAAGATTTCACATCATGAATATTCCTTTGTGGGACCATTTTCTACTACAACTTTTGTTGCTAAGAGGTTCAAGATTGGCTTTGAGGTTTTTGACATTCCTCAAAAGGTGTAACTAATGGAGTTGCTTGTGATGGACTTGGTTCTAATGTTTGTAAAGTTACTTCAACTTAAGGGTCTCCATCCACATCATCATGCACTATTAAAATGATGGTTACATCTAATTTTACCATTTCCATGTCATTGGTTTGGACCATTGTTCCAATTACTAGAGCTGATTGTTCCTCTTTGTCTTCTTCTCCTCAAACTGATGTTTCAGTTGCTTGCATCCCATCTTGGTCCATTTCCTCCTCATCGGTTTCTCCAATCACTAATTTTTTTGAGTGCACAAAGTCTTCCATCCATTTATTAAAAATTGTGTCATTTGGCCAATCAAAACTCAAAACCTCTCATTGCTTCTTGATCAAAAAATCTCCTAACTTATTGATTTCAATAAAATCTTCTCTAATAGAATTATAAAATAATTGCACCTTAACAATTTCTTTAGTTGTCATTGCCCATAACACACACCTTTTTCACTGATAACCCCATTTATTCTAAGGCAAAATAAATCATCTAATTCTTTGCCCCATTCCTCCATTTTTTATTTTATCTATTTTTTAAAGTGCGTGGGGAAAAGATCAAAATTCTTAGCAAGATCTTTTGAAAAACAAATTATTATCTTCTTTTGTACTGCAACCCTTTTCTCATCAAAATCAGATAGATCATTAGCCACATCAAAGGTTTTTTTTATCTGTTTACAAGATAGACTAATAACTAAAATCAACAAAAGGGTGAAATCCTTGTCCCTATTGCCCCATTTACTCATGATGGTCTTTAATGAATCTTCACCATTCTTTATTTTAGTTCACATGTCCATTATTTGTACTAGTTGTTCATAAAATTTTGGCCATTCAATCTTATCGACCAAATATAAGATTCTCTTCTTGATTTTGTCCTCATATAAGTCATTTAATTCTACATGAAAGGCCCAAATTTTATTCTTTTCTTCTTCAAATTCCTCAACATTATAGAATTCTGGCCTTTGTAGGGTATCTAGTAATTTTACTAAGTGATTTGACTTGAATGGGTCGATTGGGGGGCGAGTGTAATGGTCACCCTTGGATGTCCCAAAAAACTAAACCAAATTGCTGAAAGGAATTATGTCAAACAGTTTGCATTCAACTTCTTAAAACCCCTTATAACTTTGGAAATCAAACGTTTATTTGTTTGTTGTGTTTCGTGCATGGAATTGGTATCATACAACATAAAAAAGAAAGAAACTACAATAATATGCAAAGTGGAAATGAACTGCTGCTAATAAAATGTTATTTTCAGAATTCATAAAACCAAATACATGGCAGATTTATCAACTCACTAATTACTTCAGCAATATTGTCATAATACTCCAGCCCATGCTTACGAACTTGCTGCTACAATACTTTGTCCTTCAATCAGTCCACTACCTTCATAATACCATTCCCTCAAAGCGGCATAAGCGTCGGACAAGTAGTGAAGAAGATATGAGCAAAATACCAAATCTGCCTGTAGCCAGAAATGCAACTAAACTGCCTGATAATGAAGCCAAAAACAAAGAATTCCAAAGGCCAAACCCCAAGGGAATGACGTCTAGAATGTTACAAGAGAGGATAGACGTCCTCAAATGCCAAGAACTGAGCTGCAACTCACATACCAATTTCTTCTCATATTCAACCTTCCTAATGAAGCCACAAATGCTTCCTTTTATTCTATTCCCACGGGTCCGCTCAACTCATATGGGCAATGTGGGATAAAAGATGTATAATATAAAACATATATTAAAATACCCCTTATGTCTCCTTTGGGTACACATCACCATAAAATAAATATTAAAGTAACACTTTAAGATTTTACAATTAAATTAGACGTTACTTTAATAAAACTTCAGGCATTAAAATGTATTAGCAATCGGACTCCGAATAATGTGAGTGATAGCTCATCGGAAAGCTCTCACCGAGGAGTATCGAATCCAATCACCAAAATTGACCTGCACTGTGTCCTGCCGACTTACTAAAAATAGTAAGTATCCCTGAAACTGAGTAAATCATCTTCGTTTTGGCCCAAACTGGAAATGACTAGGCCAAAACACTCCAAGATCCCATTAAACCCTTCGTTAGCCCTCGGGACCATGTAGAACAAGGCTAACACACACACACTTGGTCAACTGCTAAAAGATGGGATCATTACAGCGAGGATGAGTAATTTGGGGCTAGATAGATTTTTCCACTTTTCTCTTTCCTTGTTGCTTATCCATTTGGGATACTTGATCCTCTAATTGATGTATTTTATTTCCCCTTTCCTCATATGCTTTCAACATTTCTTCAAATTTTTCATTGAACTCCAAGAATTTGTTTCTATCCTTTTCAACAACCAAAACCTCAAAGTTCATCATTGCCCTAGTCATTTTGGATACTTTTTCACTGTCTACCTCCTCTACCCTATACACCATGAGGCTACCTATATGCTTAGCACTTGAAAATTCATGTATTCTAGTCTTGTACCTTTTTTCGATAGATCATATCACCAATGCTTGGTGATCATTACTGTATTTGAATCCTTTGTGTGCCTGTAGGATCTCTTCATGAATTTTAAATTGAGTGTCTTTTGCTTTCCTAATACAATAAAAAATTATAGCATTGGCTATGTCCCATTCAGGCAAGATTAAAATTCCTGAGTCCTTTAATAATTGTCTTCCCCCTTCAGGGATTATTTGTGCAAATTCTTCCATGAAGTTAGCTTTAACTTCCTCTTCAATTTTAGAGTCCATTTTACTAGGTCGCTCTGCTTTTATTAGCTTACATTTATTCTCAAAATTATCAATTTTTCTTCTCCATAAAAATTGGGAAAAAGCTCTAGATTTCACAAAAATTTCATCATCAATAATTTTTTTGGTAGCCTTTTCTATCACAAGATCTATTTCCTTACCTTTACAATCTCCAATAGTGAGCTCAAGTGATGGCATAGGAGGTTCTTAAGGCACTCCTTCAATATCTACAGTTGTGACCACAATATCCCGCTCCCCTCCAATTTGTCTCATCTATTCTCTCAAGGATGCTTCATCATCTATCCTGAGTGGAATCTGGGTGGGTGAGTATTCTTCAACATTAGAAAAATATCTTAGCTCCAACTTTTTTTTTTGGTAGCATGTGTGTCAGGTGGGCTCTCAAACCCTAGTCTCTTGTAAGGAGGAATATGCTATACATTCTTGGCCACTACATACCTAGCTCTTTTTTGCAATGTATACTGCCTCGGGGTCAAAATCATTCTACTTTCCAACCTCCTCTCCACCTCAATGGCCTCATTTGGGTATACTTGTACCATAATTTCTTTCTTCTCATTCAATGTTTGCATAATACAAACAAAATTATCCATCAACATGTTTAATTTCATACCCTAGTACTTTCTATTTGCTAGGGGATCATAATCTGGCTCAAAAGTATTTATAAAGTCTAAGACTTTGCTGTAAACTATCCAATTCTTCTTCCTAAGCTCTTGTTCTTGTAATGAGAACCTATTTATGATTATGTCCTCAAGAAAGTATACAATTTTCTTTTGAATTTTAGCCTTACTCCTTTCTCTAAGGAGGTCATAAAATCCCTCTGGGTCTATAAGATGGCCATGGGACTGAGCAATTTGATATCTATCTAAGAATTTCCCCAAGTTCCTCCATCCATTCTTAACAAAAAAAAATTATGAACAATAGTAAGCTGGAGAAAAAATGTACCTTTAGATTTACCCAACAAATCTCTTTCCTCAACTAATCCAATTTACCACAACAATTTAGCAATCCCTATTTTTAAAGGCACTTGGTATGGTAACACATGTCATTTTTCCAAAAAACCATAAACTACACTACATATGGGATGATATCTCCCCAATTATGGCTCACCAACAACCCTTTAGCATGGTCCTTAGGTTTAATTAGTTCTAATAGAGGCCATGGTATCCTAGACTATCCCCTATTAACAACATTATGAGCCTTGAAGCAAAATATCTGTCAAAACTGACAAAACTAGCATCAGATACCTCCCATGTCATATTTGCAGTCCATAATTGAACCAAGAGTTTCTCTCCCTCTCTTTCCAATTCTAGTTTTATCTCCTTAGAGAAAAAGGTAACTCCCTTGTATAAGCATATATACATCAGCATGGAGTACTAGCAAAAGGGTTTATCAACCTTAGCCTTTGTAATCCCTATTAAGCCATTATGGATTTCCTCTACTAACTGTGTAGCAAAATAAAAAATTGAACTCATTCCATATTGAAAAGTTTAAGAAATAATGAAAACAATGGAGCCTGGGATGTGATCTTGCTCATCCATGCCAAAGATCTTTCAAAGAGAAAAATATAAGGCTTGTGCCCTAGGGTTGATGTATTTTTTCAATAGAGGCTCAGGGGTATTTTGTCTAACTAAGGGCAATGATCCAATTTTTATAAAATGCTCCTGCAGTGGTTGTCCCCTTAGATATATTTTCTATGCATCATACCTAGCTTGGAGGTCTTCTATGTCTATTTTTTCATGAATGACATGGTTAGGGTTCAACTTAAAGACTTCTCTAATCAATTCAGGTGAAACCCTAAAGAGATTATCACCCACATGGTTCTTCACAATTCTGGTAATTAGGTCATACTTTTTTTTTCCATTATTGCTAGTAAATCATCATCAAAGAAAACTCTTGGAATATTCAACTTACCTATATCAAATTCACATACATTGTTTACTGGAGTATCTAATTTTCATTCTACAAACCATTTTTGAAAAGCTCTAATCCTTCAACAAACACTTTTGCATCCCTTAACCAATTCACTTTATCATAGAAAGCCTCACCGACCGATAACCTAGGGCTTTTTGGAATAAGCTCTTTTCCCCTAGCTAATTAATTTGTAGATTGTGGCATTTGTTCCAAGAAATCATCATGAACCACTGTCTTCAAATAATCTACTTTTCTTGAAAAATCCTTTCATGGAGGCATGTTTAGAATTTACCCTAGTGCAATTACAATTTCCCAATTTTTTGGAAGCTCAGACAACTTATCCATTTTTCCTTGCCTTTTCTTCCCTGGAAATCACTAAATAATATGTCAAATTTTTTTGAAAAATTTCACCCTTTTCTCTAGAAATCTTTGTGCTAATAGGATTCTACAATCTTATGGTTCACTAATGGAGAATTGGAAATTTTGTTACAACATTAAGCTCATATAGAAAAAAATTTATCAAATTTAATGCTTCAATAATCACATTCTGTATCGTGCTGCAAAATTTGAAATTCAACCATTGATCATGAAGAATCAAATGACTTAATTTAAAATCAAAATGACTACATTAACCTTTTTTGGAAATTGACACACATCAATAGGGTGCTTCCTCGTCTTTCATAATGTTCAAGCATTTCTATATTGCGGTGAAGCACTGACCATCAATCTTCCTAAGATCAACAATCATGAAAATCCTTAAAACATTATAAGACTAGTTCAAAAATTTGGGCCCACTGATGCAATCATTTTCCAACTCATTGAACATGTAGATCACTCCATGAGTCATCATGTACCACGTTAGCATACATTCCAATTCGTCATGACTAAGAAACCCTTTGAGCAATTGGCTCCACTTGTCCACTTGGCAAGCAGATGCTTCCTTGCTTTAGTTAAAGTTTAGCCACTTTCATGTTGCGGTGAAGCACCTTTTGTTGATCTTTCAAAGATCAATGGTGTCATACATCTTACCTTTTTTACAATCTAGTTAGTAAGGTGAACCAATAAAATGTGTTTCTTTTTTCCAATGTGTCTAACAGTCGCCAACTACTTCAACACCTTTTAAAACTAAGATGCCTAACATCATTGAGTACACGTATTGTTAGGGTTCTTTCTCACATTATTTAAACTTCACACATCTCTATATTGTGGTAATACACCTACTGTAGATCCTCCCATAATCAATGGTGTAATTTTATAATATAAAAAGGTAACTTTGTTGCTTAGCTCGACCAATAAGGTAGCTTGAAATTCCAACATGCTTTGATGACCATTTGACAGTTCTAAGAACATTCTGACACCTTTTGTTTTTTATGACACATGAAAGAGATAGCATTACCAAATGCTATGTGGCAATCAAGCACTTCCTTGCATTTTATAAAAGTTGAGCAAATTCATATTGCGAGCAAGCACTCATCATTGATCTTTAAAAGATCAATAGTTATCAAACCAAACCCTAAAGTGGTTAAAATACTTTGGGAAAGTATTAAGGAATTAACAAAGGTAAAACCATAGTTTAAAACAAAGATTTACAAAAAAGGGTATTTAAATTTTGGGAAAGTAATTCTCAAATAAATATGGGAAAGGTAAAGATAAAACCTTAGGGTAACAAGCATCCTGCACAAAAATTTAAAAACACTACTTTCTAAGATTTTGATAAAACTAGGGCACATAACAAGAGTTTCATTAAATATTTTAATAATTTCATCTAGGATTTTAACAAATCTCACATTTAAAACATAGGATCACTGGTTCTTTCATTGTGGAATATAACAAAAATATGCAAGGTAAAAAACTAGGCCAACACATCCAACGTCACCTCACTACTCTTAGCCTCCTCAAAGTTACTAACAATGATCACAAACATTTGACATCCATGTCACACACTTTGCTTTAGCTGCTTAACTGAGATCATCCAAAGTGAAATTGGCCTCTAGACCCCTACAAGATCCACCTACCCACCTGTGTAATCCACACACTATACCAAATTATGTTGGCAATCTATAGTTCACTTGATGGGCTACTAACCAATCAATACCCAACATAATGTCATTAGACACTAAGGGTAGGATAGAAAGATCAACTTTGGTAGTGAAGGTGCCCAAGTCCAACACACAACCACTGAAATTAAATCCACGATCACCTTGGAACCTATAGCTAACTCAACCTGCCACCTGTCAACTTGTTGTGAAACCACTAGCCCACATCACTAAACAAGGGATGGTGAAATAAAAGAATTTGATCTACCTAAATCCATTAATACTATAAAGCAAGTACCATGCAATGTACCTATAGCCTCAACTACAGTACCCTAGTGCTAATCTTGATGATTTTCAATTATCACAAAAACTCAATAGGATCTACTTGCATCATCCATGGTAGGTTCAAAGATGGCCACACCTCTTCTAGGTCTTGAAGATGTATTTATAGGATAGTCCACTAATATATGGCCAAGTTGACCACATGAGATAATTGCTTCTCTAAAACTAGAACCTGATCCATGTCCACCTTGGGAAGCACTAGAGTATGGTGCACTCCCTTGGCTAAAGTCTTATTAATTACCCTAAGATGGATGGCTCTACTAGGACTATTGACCTCAACTCTAGTCATGCCCCTTTCCTCCTATGGAACCTAAACTTTTTCCACCCTTCTGTCAAGAAAATTAGCATCATCATTCTTGAGAACTAAAACCACCTTGTGAGGGTGTTGATTGGTATTGACCCTAACCTATGACATATGTTTGAGGGGGTGGTACACTTTTTCCTATGGATCATACACTATGGCTCCAAGAGCTTGATCTAACACCAAGCCCCCGAGCCAGATTGCTTTCAGCAATCATTTCCTTCTTAGTGTCAAGTGCAAGTGTCCTAGGCTAATAAAGACAAACATCCCCAATGATAGAGTCTTTAAGGCTCTTGAAAAAATACTATGTGAGGAGTACCTCATCATAAGAGTAGTTGGAATACTATCTCAGCCCAAAGAACCACCTCTCATATTGATCCACTACATGTTCCCCTATTTGATATCATGGAACTCATTAGTATGAGCTTCTCTATACTATGGGGATCAAAATTTCTCCTTGAACCTCTCCTCAAAGATATCCTAGGTGAGATCTATTATACTGATCTGGAGCTTCTCTCTCTCCATATCCCACCACACACATCCATGGTCTCTCAAATATGTAACATCACAATGGGCCTTCACATTTCTTTCATATGGATACAAGGAGAAGCACCATCCCACATCCAATAACCATGTATTGGCCTTGAGACCACCTCCTAGGCCATCAAATGGTGGTGGTTTAGACCTCTGAAGATCTCATATCATATCCATTTGGATGGAATCTCCATCATCTTGACCATGACCTCTTCTGTGGTAACCTCTGCCACCCGATGGTGTGTGAGAATATGCCTATTCATGTCCATGCTCTTCTCCACCTCCATGCTTTGACATGTGGGAGTCCCTATGGTGAGATCCCTCTTCCTAGCTAGGGTCCTATCAATTTTCCTCAACTCAAGGTTCCAAATGAATGATAAGATCCTAAAACAAAGGCACCAATGCCTCAATAAAAACTTGATTTTTATTACCCTATCCTCCCCCACCATCCTGATGTTCCTCCTCATGGTATTCTTCTTCATTATTATTGTGTTGGTTATTCCTTTAACCATCAGGTCTACATGTAGGAGACATCTCTAAGGGTGCAACAAGAGTTAGATTTATACACAATAAACATAAGTATCATAGTGTAACAAAAATAAGATACTATTTATGCATAACCCAAACAATATCATACTAGAAGCATAAAAAAGAGATCCTAATGTTTTGACATGCGATCTAATACTAGATGTAATGCCCTACCTAAAGATTCTTGGAACAAGGATAAAATAAAAGCCAATGATTTTTTAAAAATTAACGAGCATTGATTCAAACAAAATCAATATGGAACCAATCAAAAGATCATAATTGAAGACTTAATCAAGAAATCCACACAATCAATGATCTCCAAGTGTCACTACTTAATAACATGTTAAAAAGCCAACTCTAAAAGTTAAACAAAAAAGAAACCCAAAATATTCTAGTTGTCAAGTCCTAGGAAGGGGCGCAACCCAATAGGCTATCCAAATCACCCTTTGAATCTCAATTGACAAGTTTGGAGATACCCACTATTTTCTCGAGCAAGTTATTGCACAAAAATTAGGTGATACTTTCCAATATCGTATGATACTGTACAATACTACTAGATGATACTTTTCTAGTATCACATGATAATTATTACACCATGTGATACTTTCTAGTATTACACGATATAATTTACTATTACCATGTGATACTTTACCAGTGTCACACGATATAACTTACTAGTGTCATGCGATAATTTCTAGTATTGTATAGTATTTCTTTCTATAGTCATGCAATACTTTTCTAGTATCACCCAATATTGAACTTATGTCACTTAGGTTTGCAAGAAAATAGCCCCATGAATAATCATAAGGGGGAAAGAGTTAGAACTTCCACATTGGGGAGTACCAAATCCACAATAGTTGAGTAAATACTCAAAAGCATAAGGAGATCAATAATTCTAACATCTAACCATAACATCTAATCCATAACATCTAATGTAAAAATGTAGAAAGAAACATTGTAGTGACCATCCATGTGCATAAATCAACCATCTCAATAAATTGAAATAACATAAACCACATGGAAACATACTCCAACAGACATGGAGAACTATGTGAGCATCCAACTCTATAACTAAACATGGAGGAAGGCCAACTCTGTACACCAGTCCCTAGTAGTGGTAAAGGTAGCTACTCCTCCCAACCATGTGGAAATTTTAGGACCACTCTTTCTAGGTTGATGGAGATAGTGATCCAACCTCAAACAAATACAATACAGTCATCCATTTCTAACACTCATGCCAAATAGTACATAGGATTGAAACCAAGATCATGACACAATGCAATATAATAGGTCCTAGTTAGATTCTCTATGGGTTTACTATGTAGGGACTCTAGTGGAGAGTAGGTTTCTTGGGAATCCCAAGCTAAACATCACATGGAACCTCTCCCTTGGGACTCCCTCAGGAAACCAATGTGTTGTATCCCTGGATGAGCTGTGTAGACAATTAACCCTTAGATAATTGAATGAACACAACACACCTTCAGAAAAGCTATATAGGTATGCATTATTTTCTTATCTTAGTTAATTACCCATGAATTCATTTAGTTATCACTTATTAGAAACTTCCTCATGTATATCTTGTCAGAATAGCTGGGGTATATTAGAAGAGCCCCTCCACTTGTCTACCCTACATATCCATTCTCATCGCACAATGAGTGCCCATAGGTCATGTAGTTTCCAAACCCAACCCCAATGAACATAACTCAATTGCTAAGAAATTGGAAGCTTCGATCTCGCAAGATCCCAAAAAGTGAACACTCATGTGTTTGTTTGTGGGCACACCAACTACATGATTATCATAAAAAATAAGGGTTGGATGATAAACAATAAAAATACCAAGTAAAAATTCACTCAACCAAGCACATAGTTGGGAGTATGGATTCAACATGAATCCTAATGCAAGAAGAAATATTCATAGTCGAATTGGATATCCCAATTGTAATTTGGGTCTATGACCAACATTAGTGCCAAGAAATACCCAAGAAAACTAGGTGACACACAAATCAAGGCAAAAACCAAAAATGCCCCAAAACAACAAAATTAAAACCCATTATTCCATTGAGTACAAAAGTCTCAAATATCAAATAAAATTTGGGTTTGCAGTCTGCATAAAAAAATGGTGAGCATAACAACCTGAAACCCTAAGGTCCTAAGCCCTAAAAGGATTCAAACACTCGTAGCTAATCAACCGTGTATAGTTAGCATACAAAAATAGAGGGGTACACTATTTCTCTATCTTCAAATAGTTTAGTACTAGAAATAGACTCCAAAGTGGAGTGAAAGAAATAAAATAGGAGAGCCCTACCTCATTTCCAAAAGGGCTAAAATAGGAATGCACATGATAAAATAATCGCTCTATGGACACCACCAAAAGTCTTGGCAAACAAAGGTCTCCTCGAGTTGGATCCAAGGAGGTCAACCTCGTGATGATCCCACTCCCATAGCTCCTACAATGAACAAAAAAATAAATCCTTCTGATAGGATTTTGGAATTTTCTTTCCAAATTTCTATTACACAAGTGAGAAGTGAGATAAATAATTCCCCTTTGGAATATATATCAGGAAATTAATTGGCCCATTCAAACAATCTTTTCTCAACCTAGACAATTTTTTTTAATTCCAATTAAATATAATTCAACTTTGGCAAAATTTCCAGGAAGTAAAATAATTAAATCAAATATAAAATTCCCATAATATTAAATAGAAAAATTCCTTAATAAATTTTGTGACAAAGGCAAACCTCTAAATGCATAGACACACTCAAAAGTCTAATCACATAATGAAAAATAAATCTATATTTTTTAAATCACCAGAGGGTTTCTTTAACAATTAAACAAGATATGTTACCCATATAGGGATGACATTTGCTAGGTAAAAATAATGAAATCACTAGGTCCATGTGCCACTACCAAGGATATAAAACCTGCACACTAAACAACACAATTAAGTGCAATTGCATATAAAAATATAACCAAAAGTGATAAATGCATTAAATTACATAAATAACCATTCATTTAGTTACATCAAAATAATTCATTTACATCACTCACTGTATCATAAAACATCTCAAAGAAAGAATGAAGTAAATATATGTAGCATTGAATCATAGTATCCAAAATCCAATAAGTCTATCATATAATCATAAAAAGAGTATATGTCCAAATACAAAATAACAAGATATCATCATAAAGCATCATGTCACATCAATAAGCATCATCATGCAGATATGATCAAACTGAACAACATAGCATTTAACATCTATGATACTGGTAATCAAAATATAATATCTAACCATAAGGTCATCTTGAATGTCATCCAACATGAGTATTAAAGTATCTCTTGAATCCAAAATATAAAAAGGTACATAATTCAAACACAATGACATAGTGCAAGGTAGGAGAATCCCCAAAGGAGATTTACTAGCCCCCAAAAAATAACCACATAGTGGAAACATAATAATAATGCAAGATATGATACCAAATTACAATAATTTATTCATAAAATCACTATTACATGCAATGTGCCAGGATGTAAGGCATTCTCAGTTATGGCCAAATAAAAAGCAATTACAATAATAGTTCTACAAGATCCCTCATGATCTAATCCAAACCCTAGCTAGTCTAGATCCACACTCTGGTAAAAACCTCCAAGGAAGATCTCAACTTGTGCTCGCAAGCCCACCAAGCAATCTCCTTGTTTGTCAAGCTACAAATACTAGCCGTTCTCAAAATTTATCCAAGATCCAAGTGTAAACTACCTCACATTTGGGACTTTTCCCACACACTCACAACTCTACCACAATCCTACTATAAACTGCCTCACATTCGATGCTCTGTCCATAGTCTCAGGAAAAATACCCTTTAGCTACTCCCACACTCACTCCTCCTCCTTTGAATGAATCACTCCATTATTAATGAATGAATAAAGACTTCACCACCAATCCTACTTATACCAATATAAGCCACAAGTCAACCCAAAATGCCAAAAACTAACATTAAATACTTGAAGAGCCAAAAGTCAGCCTCTAACATAAATTAAATGTCCAAAAATTGATACCTTAGAAAAAATGTGATATCTCCTAGGCTTAATTGAATTAGAACTTGTGCTTCAAAAATGAAGGTAGTACTTTAGGTCCTCTACAACCCCTAAAATTCAAAAAGGCTGATTCGTCAAGGATATCTATGCATCCATCTTGAAAGTCATGCATAGGAAACCTATCGTGCAAACTGCCAAAAATCAATACTCCAGGAGAATTTCCATATCTCCTAACTAATAAAGAATTATGACTTGCACCTTTGATAAAAGGAATTAATATAGGCCCTCTTTAATCTCTAAAATGTGAATTCTCTCATTCATTGTAAAAAATTAGTTACATGGCCTGCAACAGGCACCCAAAAACAAAAAATGCAGCTCCAGTAGCAAGGTAAAAACAGTTCAAACTTCAACTCAATCCATCCAATATCTATGAAATAATGAGGAAATGTTCCCCAATGTTTCTCTAACACATCCCTAACCATTAAAATCATAACTCCACCAAAATCAAAGCTTGATACTCATGCATTAGTCTCCCTAAGTAAATAGAAAAGTATGTCCCATGCTTTGCTGTCCAAAGAAAGATCTACAACCAACTTCATCTTTACCAAAGGCTTCCACTTCATCAAAGTCAATAGGAAAAATTTGAAAATAAACCATCTATGCTTCATCCACTAAAATATTAGAATCAAATACATATCATAAACCCAATCAATATACTCACACCAAAGAACAAACTGAATATAATGCTTCACCAATAACACCTCATTCACATCAGTAACTAGTGAATCCACACCAACAACAAAAAACTCCATATTAGTAGAAATATGTAGATCTCAATCAACACATTCCAAACTCACAACACCAAAAACCTCATTGCTCACAACAAGATGCTATGTAACACACAACTCATCACCAACACCAATCGGATCATCCATGACCAAGTGCTCTACAATTTCCATGTTAGATCCAACCGATTGATCATGAAAACCAATGTCTATCCTAGCATCAACAAGGTTAGGAATATCTTCAGAAAAAACCTCCAACTACTCTACAAGTTCTATATTAGACTTCACAAACTAATCAACAAAACCAACCTCTTCCACCTCAACCTTGTCATGCCATCTTTTCTCATGAACAAGTCTCTTAACCATCCAAAAAAATCTCTTCCAAATTGGTAGACTCTAGCTCCACAAAAATCTACAAAATGCCTTCCTCATTCTATCCTTATCTTGATCATTCAAACTAGTTTCAAACTAAGCAACCAACTCCTTAGCTCAATTAGTCAAAATAGCCTCAAACTGAGCAAACATCTTAGAAATATTCCTCTCCACCACATCAAAGAGATTCAAAATCATCTCAAGGTCCAATCCTCTTAGAGCCATCTCCCAAGATCTTCATAAATCCTCTATAATGAATCCTTCCCACACTCCTTATGACATCCTCAAATTGTTTTCAAGTTAGATTGTAACTTGCCACCTTGCATGAACAATCATGAACCACATCACAAGTCTAGGACCATGGATATGTAATCCACAAACTCTCTAGGATCATGTCTCAACAAGATCAATCTTCCATCTTCACATCTATCAATCAATCTACATGTCCTCCTAAGGTCTTGGTGCAAATTGCCACAAGTTTGAAAATTTGTCTACACACTCAAGAACAAACTTCACTCTAATACCATCTAATGCAATAAAAGGCAGGAGAATCTCCAAAGGAGATGTCCTAGTCCCCAAAAAATAACCACACAATAGAAACATAATAAAAATGAAAGATATGATACCAAATTATAATAATTTATTCATAAAATAACTGTTACATGCAATGTGTCAAGTTATAAGGCCTTCTTAGTTATGGCCAAATACAAAGAAATTATAATAATAGTTCTGAAAGATCCCTCAAGATCCAATCCAAGCCCTAGCTAGTCTAGATCCACACTTTGGTAGAAACCTTCAAGGAAGATCTCAACTTGTGCTCGCAAGCCCACCAAGAAAGCTTCAAATTTTATCCAAGATCCAAGTGTAAACTACCTTACATTTAACACTCTGTCCATAGTCTCAGTAAAACTCATCCTTTAGCTACTCCCACACTCACTCCTCCTCCATTGAATGAATCACACCATCATAAATGAATGACTAAAGACTTCACCACCACTCCTAATTATACTAATCTAAGCCACAAGTTAGCCCAAAATTCCAAGAACTAACATTAAATACTTGAAGAGCCACAAGTCGGCCTGCAACAAAAATTAAATGTCCAAAAATCAATACCCGTGAAAAATTGTGATATCTCCTAGGCCCAATTGAATTAAAACTCATGCTTTGAACTAAAGGTATTAATTTAGGTCCTCTAAAACCTCTAAAATGTGAAAAGTCTGATTCATTAAGTATATCTATTCATCCATCCCAAAAGTCATGCATAGAAACCTATCGTGCAAACTGCCAGAAATTGATACTCCAATTGAATCACCATATCTTCAAACTTATAAAGAATTAGGACTTATGACTTGAATAAAAGGAATTAATATAAGACCTCTTCAATCCATAAAATGAAAATCCTCTCATTCATTGCAAAAAATTAGTTACATGGCCTATAATAGGCACCCAGAAACCAAAAAATACAGCTCCAACAAGATAAAAATAGTTCAAACTTCAACTCAATCCATCCAATCTCTATGCAATCATGAGGAAAGGTTCCCAAATGTCTCTCCAACAAATCCCTAACCATTAAAAGCATAACTCCACCAAAATTCAATATTGATGCTCTTGTATCACATAAGAGGCACTACAAATAGATAGAGCGAACAAAAATAATAACAACATCAAGAATTATAGAGAGAAGATAGAGGAATAGGCTAATCTGACAAGATTAAATAGAAGCACTAGATAGGTCAAGCTATCTTGTATAATACTTATTCAATTTTTACAATATTTGAAGAGTCTTTTGTAAGACTTTTAAGTTCGTTAGTGAAATCTTTTAAAAACCTCTTACAAGGTAAATTCGTAGACATCTAGGATTAAATCTCTTAGTGGAGTAGTCTTAATAGGATAAGGATATAATTACAATTGTATTAGTCACTCCTAATAGAGTAAGTTTCTTAGAAGGAAACACCAATGCATTCCTAATTAAAATATCTTTTTGACTATAGTGGAAAAGTTGTAGGTTTCATCCCCACCATAGTTTTTCCCTTTGACCAAGAGTTTTGTGCAATACCAAAATCTTTGTGTTATGTGTATGATTTTTTTTCATGAATTTTTGTTTACTTTCATGCATATGGATTGTTAATGGTTAAGTGCTTACACTATTAGTTAGATTTGGATTATTTAAACAATGTTTTTATAAAATTTTAGTTAAATAATGAAAATTGAAATTGTTGCTTAAGTACTGATACAATCCCCCTCTGAGTACTTAATCTTTCCTACCCATAATTAAAAATTGGTATCGGAGCTAGGTTATCTTGAAAGGATTTTGACAACAATGGAAAGGTATAAAAAGGAAAGATAACTTGAAGAAGACCTATATGAAGCTATAACCCAAAATGATGAACTAAAGAAAAAGATGAAAGTATACTTAGCAAACATGAAAGAACTATCATATAAATTACAAAAGAGTCTTGAGGATCTTGAGGAAATTTCTCAAAATAGTACAAGTTTAGTAGAAATTGATGCTACAATAGCTAATGTGCCATTAGATAGAAACAATACTATCCTTCATCTATAATAGGAAAACAAGACACTAAATGGATACATAAGTGATACAAGTGAGGAAAAATGACAAGTCATTGCTGAAAATGAACAATTGATAATAGAGCTAGAAGATATGCTAAACAAACTAAAGGTAGAATATGAAGTTAATGAGAAGCTTACTAAATTTGATCTAAGCTTGCAAAATATTGGAAAACAATTAAAATGACAAAGGAAATCAAGAGATACAACTGCACTAGGATACAACAATAATAGTAAATTTGAAATCAACAATTCATCTAAAACTGGTGACGAAAAGATATTTCAACTGAAAAAAATCAGTACAAGAAAACTACATGCTATAATTGTAATAAACCAAGACATACAATTGATGTGTGTAGAAGAAGATTGTCAAATATCTCATTGATTACAATAGCCACAAGTTTGGACATAGAGAAAGAGATTACACAATGAGAACACCCATTATATCAATAGGAAGAAAATTTATGGGTTATTGCTATAAATAAAACTTGTTTAGTCACAAGGCTGAAAATTGTAGAAATTGAAATTTACCGACAAGAAAAATAGGAAATATACAATGCAATAACTATGAAAAAAGAGGACATATGGCAAGAAAATATTGGTTTAAAGAAGAAATTTTACATACACACAACTGACTAATACATCATTTTATATCTATCATAAATATGATCATATAGCACAAGCCTAGAGATACTAACAAACTAAGTACAAAAATCACAAGAGCATTGAAACACCGAAGAATAATGTCAAACAAATATGAGTTAAGAAGGAAGAGAAGAGTGCAACAAATAATAAGTCACCAAAGTCTAGTCAAGAAGAAACATCTTCAAACTAAGACAAAAGAAGTACTTGTTAGAGAAAGGTAATAATAGTAAAACTTTATTATGTCCCCAACAAGGTAATGAATAAGATGTATCACACTATTGGTAAGAAAATTTAAACTCTACTAGCTTGAAACTTATTAGAAAAAAGTTACTTTTGTGAATGCATTAATTGCACAATTAACTATTTGCTTAATTTTTGGATTATAAGTACATGCAAAGGTTAGTTCATTCGATACCTTGCTTTCTAAAAGTTACTATGTGTAAAAGTGAAACTTTGAAGTGATTTACTGTGTGACTTATTGAGAAAAAGTGAATAGAGCTATTCATGTCCTAAACTTTATAGTAGGAAAAATATTTTTCTTTGATTAAACTCTATAAATACTTTTTTTGATGAAATGGTAGCTATGGACAAGAATCTTCTCGTTGTAAGCATTAATGAAAGACAAGACAAAAATCAAAGTCTATCTAGTAGAGTTGAGTGTACATGATAATACTAGAGCCCTATCATCACTACCACCAAGGGTAATATTGACTAAGGAAATTACTACCTTCATTCATAATAATATTGTGGTATTAGGAAATCTTAGAATTGAAGATATTTATAGAAAGGAACTTTGTAGATGGAGAGTTGAAGAAAAAATATAAGCACCTAGAAGTTCAAGGCCTCACACATTTGGTGCATATGCTATAAGTGTTTGCTAATGTATGGAGTATATTTGTACCAAGAAGAGCACATTATGGATCTATATGGTTAGGTATCGAGGAACCTATAAATATTATAAGAGAAATTATTAACAAAGTCACATGTTTATTGGCACAAGGAAAGGAATTCCCATTGAGAGTTAGAAATATGAATGAGTTGAGATAAATAACCAAGTGCACTTTAAGAAAGAGAGCAATGGTTATAGATAAGGTGAAACATGTAGGAGCAAGGTTCACTACAATGATAATTAGGTACAAAATATACCAATCAAGTTGCCCCAATGGTGTGCTAGGAACAATGATATGGACTGTTGGCGAGATTCTCTATTTTTACAAGTTTTCCTTTTATTCAGAAGAGACCTCCTTAATGTTGGCCTCAAAATTATCCTGTTTATTATAAAACCCTAAATCTAAAACCCTAGGTAAGGAAGAAACCTTTATTCTACATGTTCTATCATAGGATATTCTTTTTCTTCATTACCTTTTTGCCTTGGCCATGAAGGTCCCCTTTTCCCCTTTTAAGTTGCACCCCTTTGTTAGGTTTACTCACCTTAAGTTGTATCCCTGTGTGTTTATTTCATTATTTTTCTAACCCATGCCCTATATTTTTCCTAATTCTAAGTGCCTTTCCTAGGCCCCTTTAATGTTTTGTGATACTTAATGTTGAACGTCCCACATTTAGTCATTTCTCTAATACTTTCTATGGTGAATACACAAGATGGTAACATGTGGAGGTAGGGTAGAGCACTGTAGACAATAAAGGGGATAAGATCTATATTGGTCTGCATCCATTTTCTACAAGACCTTAGTTCATAGCAAAGTAGTAGAATTATGATTCGTGTCTCAGAGGGTCCCATGTCTTCTCTAAAATAATAAAGGAAATTGACATCACACATTTGTTCACTATTCTGATAGAAGATCTAGCAACTAAGCACGATGATGAAGTGTGGATTTGGATGGAGTGTGATTTCTAGTTGGACTTGGTGTTGTTAGTAGGGACCTAAGATATGATTGGGCCATTTGGTTACAAAAAAATATTTTAATGACATATTTTGATTGCAAGGTGAATACTAAGGGTGATCGGGTGGCTTATGTTCTCTTGCAAAGGATCTTGAGTTTATGGTGAATATATGAGATGTAGCCATGTGTCTCATCTCTGATAAAGAGTCTTCACATTGTTTAGTAATGAATTAAGACATGAAGAAAAATAAAAAATCATGATTTGACCATTGGTTTTGTTTCCTTTGAAGTAGGATTGATGACCCACATTACATCACTTGACTAACACATGAAGTTTTTGATCGAGAAAGATGTTGATGTGTGGTGCTCCTTGAATGAGTGATCCTAGTAGTGGGACCTAATGAGTCAGCAAGACCTAAGCAACAATTGGGCCACATTTGAAAACTGTTAGAGGGCCCCATACATAAGATGGAATAAGGTGTGCTAGGCATAAAAGGAAGTGACAACCCATGTTATCTCACAAGCCTATAGGATTTTCTTTGAGATAAAGCATGATTGTGCCACATGTCCCACTTAGCACTAAAGGTTTTTAAGTAATCATTTATGCATGATGATATTTTGATATCCTAGATCTAATCTAGGATAAATTGTAGCCATCCATATACTTATCAGATAATTAGAAGATCAATGACACACATGCTATTGTATAGAAAAAGTGCTTGTATGGTGATTGAGTGAGATGGTGACACATATCCCACTCTTCCCACCTTTGAAGACTTTTTAGTGATTTCTAATATGGTTGTTATCTTTGTTCCTATTGGCTAGGGATTGGGCCTAGAGAGAAAGGTGAAATGTTAGTGAATGCCAAAGGAGGATTAAGATTGTCGAATTTGCCAACAAGATCACATCTATGATCGAATTTCAAAATTAGAGAAATACTATGGAAAAATCATACCAATTGAAAATTATAGATGTTGTATGACACAAATTAATGATATAAATGATGTAGTAAAGAATATCATTCCTCATAAATGGAAAAATCTTTCAGATTCTAATATCAATTTAAAAAATGGTCAAGTTTCCTAAAGCAACACATTGGCAAAAAATTTGAAGAAGATAGTTGTAGATAATAAAAAGTAAGTAATTTGACCTCTATTGCTACTTTCCTTTGTAGAAGAACTAGTGAATTATAAATACTCAGTGGTGAAATGTTTGGAGCCCTAGATCAAGAAAATTCTAGAAAGAAGAAAAAACCCTAGTAGTTGTGATTAGATAAAACACAAAGAAGATGCCTCCTAGAAAGTATTATGGTGAATTTAATTACAAAGATAGGAGGTTGCAAGATGATTTTGTAGAGAAATTTCCCAATTCTATGGAGGTAAAAATGCAAAAAAATTATGGAAAACCCTAGGAAATGAAACCTTCCCTGGTTTAAAAGATAGATTTGGAAGCATTGCTGATAGTCACATTCCAACCAAGGGTTTGCAAATTTTGAGATGGTGGTATGGTCAGGAAAATGCAGGGAGTCCACTTGTAATGTATGACAACATGATTTAGGGAAATTGGTAGTCCCTGTCATGTTTTTAGATATTTACTTACTTCTTGAGTTGCTGGAGAAGTATGAACCAATCAAACATGAGATTGAGACATAAATGAGAATGTTTTCCTTAAAATTGATTCAGATTCAATCAGGCAAGCTTTCAATTTGCATTCAATTGATGAAGTAATTGAAAAAGTTGATTTCAAAATAATTGAGGAAGCTTTGACCTTGCAGGGGCTAACAAACATTAGAAATTGATCATGTCTTTTGTTAAAGAGGTGGATGGTGTAAAGTTTTCACATGTGTCTATCTCATGTAGTTTGGGAAACTTTGAGAATTACAATGATGCATTTGTGAATACACACACAACTTTGTATCAGTTTTAGGGTTGCCAAATAACAAAAAATTTAGTAAGGTCACAATGTGGATGTGTTTTGGTTTCTAAAAGGATGGAGAACTAGTGTTTTTTGACTTCCTTGGTTATTTAGAGAAAAACATCAATGAGGGATTAGCAACTCTGAAGGCAGGGAAACACCCAAATTTTAGATGATTTTCATTATTGATGCATTTAATTCTTTTCCATACAAAATATTATTTTGCACACTATATGGACTTAGAATTTTAAAGAGATGGTGAACCACTACCAGTTCAATTATGGACTACCACTTTGACTTTTGATTGGTAGGGATCTAATTTTATCCTTTTTGACAATGAGTTTGGATCAGTGTTGAGAAAGAGACTTTCACAAAATGTGAGGAATTTCCCTCAAGTCTTAAGGGAATTTTTGAGACCAATTGACTATGATGTCAAGAAAAATATGTGTAATCAATGAATTTTAAAGGAACATAGTAGTTATCATAATATATGGTTTCCCAAGAAGATCAAATGTATTGCCTAGTTATGTTCCTTGGAGGATGGGATTTTGGAGGTTATGAGGTAGATTGAAATGTTGCAAGTTACTAATTTTTGACCAACTAAAGAAAGAAATGGAACTTTCTTCCTTGAGATCACCTTGTTTCACCACTTTGCAATAATGAAGGAAGGTAGGAGTGAATTGGTTCATTTGTTAAGGCCATACAATTTGGATGTCATTTGAAAGAAGATTAAATGATATTGAGGGTTTTTATGCCAGGTTAATGTGAGAGATAAACATGAACCCTAGGGTTCATGTTTATCTCTCAAGTTTATCTGAAGAGATAAACATGTTGCCAACTTGGAGTCTCAAATAAGGAAAAATATTAGTTGGCATGTTTATTAGGATATGTTAAATGAGATTCATGAAGAGGATCCTAGTTATGACCCTCTCCCAAATTGTGAAAGTTTGGAAAGAAGATTCAGTATCATATTATATAATTTCATAGAAATATATGCATAATGAATGATAAATTTGGAAAGACAAAAAGACAAAGGTCATAGTTGTAGATAGTGAAGAAAGCCTTGATGCATTATTATAGTCAATTGATATAGTCCCAAAGGAGAAGAGGGGACAAAAATACTACGACAAGTGAAGATCTTAAAACTCAAGACAATTTTAGGGGAATCCTAGTGGATGATCTTGAATGGAGATCTCCATCCTCTAAATCCCCTAGTTCACCTCCTATAGTTTTCCATACAACAGAAGCACATGTTGAAGATGTAGCTAAAGAAAAATAAGTAAAGATTTAGGGAGGGAAGCTTACCATTGAAACAAAGCATACTCAAGAGGTAGAATAACTAGGGGGATTAAACCTACCTTATGATGATGATGATGAAGATGATGAATATTTTTATACCCCTAGGGAATTTCTAAGGGGGATAGATCCTCAAACCCCTATAGCCCCTATTTCTGATATTACCATACCATTTCCATGATTTTAGTCACCTTATGTTTTTCAAACTTCAAGAATTAGGGTTGAGTCAATGTGATGTCATGTCTATGTTTATATTTCCCTTAAGGAAATTTTCTTCTCATCTATCCCTTTGTGTGAACCTAAGTGGGTATTGAAAATAAATCTAATGTATTCATTCATATTAAGTGATTAGGAAGGGAGGGTAAGTTTCCATTTCCTAGATGTGAGGGAAGCATTTCATTAAAGGCATAATGCAAATAGAATGCAGAGATCACTAACATATTAAGAGAAAATGGAAGTGAGAAACATTGAGGACCAAGGATTAAAGATGATATGAAGATCATGAGAATAAGCTAGAAATAATATCAGTTGAATTTGATGCAGAGTGGGTGCTGAAATATGTAGAGATGGTGAAAGAGCCCAGTCAAAGGTGGTATGAATCTTTTTGAAATCCAATTGATGGTTGATTTTTAATACACACATATACATGGAAAAGTTGATAATTCAAATAGCTCAAGAAACAAGTCACAACTATCAGATGAAGACCAGATTGATGAATGGTGTTTTAAGATAAAATTATAAAGTATCTAACAATGCATCTCCTTAGCCATAAGATCTTACAAGATACACACTTCTCATTGTGTTTCTTTCCAAAATTACACAAATAATAGTCATTAGTGAGATAGCAACAAGTTGACACCTATCCATGGGAGCTAACTAAGGTGGGACCTTCTTTGAGTAATGCAGAGTAATTAAAGAACACAATGAGGATTGTCGATCTCAGGAAAGCTCTATGCATGTCATTTTATCACCATGTAAATTTGCTCAATTTTTAATTATGGTGACATAGTGATAGAGAAACATGTGTCTTGATGGGCCAATCATATTATGCAGTCATTAAATTCTCTAGGAAATGAAATCATTCCACTTTTCTACCATGATGTACATGGCTAGAAGGTAGACTTGCACTACAAACCAAAAAGAGATCTTCTTCACAATTGTAAGATCTTGAGAAGATCTATGCTTGTCATTATGTCACTTACAAAAGATGAAAGGTAAATAATCATAGTGAAATAATGATGATTCAACATGTATACATGGGTAGACCCACGAAGAGAGTCATAAGTAAAATTGATAGGTTTTAATCATGATCATTGGTTTAACATCGATAGGTAGAATTCAAACCTACTATAGTGGTTGAAATAATTTTTTTATATAGGATCATCTTGGGTCTTGGAGCAATCTTGCATCAACCAAAAACATTTCTTTGTTTGAAAAGTAACATTGTTGCTGGAACTGTATTTTTTTTCTATATTTTGCATGCCTGCTGTGGCTGCTGCAACTAATTTTATGCAATGATTTAGAGGTTGAATTTTTTTGGGACTTAAGGGGGACTAGATTATAATATATGGTTAAAGGTTCAATTCATAATTCATCATTTTTGGGGGATATGACCATTTTCTAATGCATCAATTTTCTGCTAGTTTTCTTGATAGGTTTCTACGCATGACTTTTAGGGTGGATGCACACTTCTCCTTAATGGACCAAACTTTGTACACTTAAGGTATTGTAGGGGACCTAAAGTAATCCCTTTAGTTGAAATAAAAAGTTCTAATTCAATCAAAGCTAGGAGATATTGTCGTTTTTCTCAGAAATCAATTTTAGGATAGTTTGTTTGAAAATGTGTGGAGTTTTCATCTTGCATAATTTTGTATGAGGAAATGAGATATTTTAAAGATGGGATCATGTTCTTCAATCATGTGTGAACCTAAATATGACTTGGTATTAAGTTTCATTCATATTTTCTATATTTTTGGTTTATTGTTCTAAGGATGACCTATAATATAATTAATGCGTAACTAGTTGACTTGCGGCCTAGATGGCTATATAAGAAGCTTGGATTGATGTAGGAAATTATTATGAGATAATAGATGAAATTATCATAGAATATAGATCATGGGAAGATCCTAGAAAAGAAGAAAATATGCGAGCTTGGAATTAATTTCATAATTCTTTGTATATGGCCATAACTCAAAAGGCCTCATAGTCGGGCATGTTTGAATTCATTTTCTGATATATCAATATGGTTGCATAGAATCTGGTCTCTATTTCTCTATTGTTTATTTAATTTGTATGTTGCTTCCATGTGTAACTCTATTTAGGGGATGTTCACTAGTTTAAGTTTGATTAATTCCTTTTGAATCTACAGGTCCCTACATCAGGTGGGATTAGAGTAGAGTTCTTTCTTATGGATTAGATCATGGAGAACCTTATTAGATTTGTTGTAGGGTGAGAGATTTGAAATCTGACCTAGAACTTACAAAATGTTATGATCTTTTAGTAACCTAATTATCAAGATGGTTCATGGTAGAGGAAATGCTGATAATTTTATAATGGACATGTTGAGACAAATTGTAACCAGGCTTGAAGATATAGAGACAACACAAAGAAGAGGTGTACATCTTGAAGATGTTAGTGATGAAGAAGAGGGAACACCTAATTCTAAGCCTATACCTAAAGCTGATCAAGATGAGGAAATACTTTTGAGAGTTTTTTCTAAAGCTAATTCCAAACCTGTTGTTGAAGTTGCCTACTATGATGGAAGACTTGAGATTGGTGCATTACTAGATTGGATCTCTAAGATGGAAAAATATTTTGAGTATGAACGTACTCCTAATAATAAGAAATTTAAGATTGTACTCACAAATTTTAAAGGTCATGCATCTCTTTGGTGGGATCATTTGAAAATTGACAGACAAAAGAGTGAAAAAGAAAAGATCAAAACATGGATGAAGATGCTTGGAAAGATGAAGAAGTTTCTCCTAGCAGACTACTAGGTTAGTTTGTTGACAAAATTGCAAAATCTGAGACAAAAGGACATGAGTGTGAAGGAATATGCTAAGGAATTCTACAAGCTAGATATTAGATTTTGACATGTTGATGATGAAGTTAAGAAAGTGGCTAGATACTTTAATGGCCTAAGAGTATCAATTCAAGATGAGATTAGCTATGTTAAGATAGAGAGTATGGAAGAGGCATATCAATTTTATTTGAAAGTTGAAGAAACATTGTCAAAGAGACATGATCAAAGGTAGGGAGGAAGAGGTGGTGGATTTAAAAGAAGTAAAGGTAGAAGCTATGGAGAAAGTAATAGATCTAATTGCACAATGCAAGATAAAGGATGGAAAGATGAACCTTATAAGGGAGGTAATTGCTATAGAGGTAGCTAAACTAGTTACTCTAGGAATATTAATGGTGGAAAATGAGAAGAGAGACTTTGGTTTAAAGGTACTTGTTACAAATGTGGTGAAGAACGAAATAGGGCTTTTGAATATACTAACTCTCAAAAGAAGATTGGAAATACTTTAGCTTGTGAAGAAGTTGTTGGAACAAATAATGAACTTGAAAATGGCAAGAAACTAATGTTAAGAAGGATCTTATGGAATGAAGAAGCCACTGAGAAACCTATTTTAAGAAGTTTGTTCAAAACCACATGTAAGATCACTAAAAAATGTTGTAAGGTAATCATTGATAGTGGAAGTTTAGATAATCATGTATCCAAAGAGCTGGTTAACAAATTGTAGTTGAAAAGATTGAGACATCCTAAGCCTTACCATGTTGCTTGGATCCAAAAGGAGCATAATTTTCTTGTAAGTGAATAATGCCTTGTCAAATTAAAAATTGGGAATTATCATGATGAAGTCTAGTGTGATATTATGCCTATGGATTGTTGTCATCTTATTTTGGGTAGACCTTGGCAATATGATAGAAACACTTTACATGATGGTAGATTGAATTAGTATACTATCTAGGTGGAAGGAAAGAAACAAATATTGTTACCTTTGGTGGAAAATTTTATGAAATTCACTTTACTACATGTTGAAAGCATGAATGATGATGATATTTCTATGGGTTAGTATTCTATAAACATGATTGGATCATTATCATGATGATATGTTACATTCATGACTGCATCTGTCATTAATATCAACATAGTAGTTTTCTATTGTATCTGGTAGAAGAATAGTGGTAAAGATCAAGTTGGTATGGATATATCATTGAATACTTTCACTATTAAGGTTAAAGGGATATTATATACTTTCACTATTGAGGTTAAAGGGAGATTACACTAAGTGTTTAGTGTATGCAGCTAACCTTAGAAGCATAAGATATTAAGTATGGAAGAAGTTATGCAAGTTTTGGTGAAGACTATTCTAAGCTAGAGTTATAGAGGCATGTTATCATAAACTTGTTATATCTCTAAGAAGATTTGTTATTCTAAGAAGTTGATGTTAAATATGTATAGAAGACATGTTGGAGATGACATGGCTAAGCTTGCTCATCATAATATTACATGTACGGAAAGTTATTCAAGTTACAAGGTGAAAGATTAATGTTATCACTAAGTGTAACATGTTCTTAATGTCATCCTACAATAATTAATTGAGAAGGTGTAAGAATTGATTCAAGAAATTTTTTTTATGGATTTGGTATAAAGGAAGGATATTTTATTTTATCATACGTGAAAAAAATGCAAAGAATTGTAAGTGACATAAAGAGCAGAAGACAAAGTTAAGAAGAGTAGAGCAAAGGTGAAGATAACTTCATTGCCGAGATTTTATTATGTGATTTAAAGTTTGATACTTGGATCCAAGGTTTGAAACCTAGTACACAAGGTCTGATAATGATTGGTCCAGTTGAAAAGACTAAGGAAAAAAGTTAAAGTATAGTACAAATAATTATTTTGCAAGGAATAGTTGAGAGATTAGTTGGACAATGAGTTTAGTGGTCTTACTCTAGAGGCTATTTGGATAGTGGGTCCTTCTATCTTCCAAACTCCTAATAGGGTTGGCACAACTCCTAATAAGGTTGGAATCTCCTAATAGGGACTCATATGTACTAAATGTTGTAATGACTCCTAACAGGGTCCATCCTCTAACAAGGAATATTTATATTAGTACATCATCTTATGGGCATCATTCCCACCAAGGTTTTCCCTTTGATCAAGGGTTTCCCTAGTTAACATATCTAGTGTAATTGTATATGTGCATCTTGTTATGGTTGTTGATTACTTTGGTTGAATGGTTAAGATTATTTAAGGTTGATAAATGTTTTAATTATTGGATAACTAATTCAACCCCCCTCAGTTATCTTGGTGGACTATTGTTTCTAACAATTGGTATCAAAGCTTCGAGTCCTTGAAGATAAAGTTCAACAACTTTTGGAGATCCATGGAAAATATATTTAGAAAGGATAGTCTAAAGTTTGATGGAACAAATTATGACAACTGGAAGGAAAATCTGAAGAAATATATGTTGTGTGTGGGTCCAAGATATTAGATCTTGACAAAATTGGCAAAGATAATCATTGCTGAAAATGATTTGGAAACTTGTATCAAGGAAGAGAGAACTTTTCATGTGCAACGTGAGAACTAGAGAAACACTATTCTCTGCACTTCTTGAAATTGAGTACAACTAGGTAAAATCACTTGATACTTCTCATATGATTTGGAAAGCTTTGGAAAATAGTTTTGAAGGTGATAAACATTCTAAAAAATTGAGACTACAAAGTTGAATTTGTGCATTTCAAGATGCTAAAATGATGGAAGATGAATCTATAAAAGCATATGTAGGCATGATGTCAGAAATTACTGCAGGTATTAGATCTCAAGGAGGAACCAAAGAAGATGATGAGGTGATTTGGAAGATATTAAAAAGATTAACACCACCATTCAAGAAAGCAATTCAAATAATAGAGTTGTTGACATCTTGTACCAAAGATTTCACAAAGGAGACATTGCTTGGGAAGCTTGAAGTAGTTGAAAATGAGCTTAGATAGTCTAGAGAATTGACTAGAATAGAAACATCTTTTAGTTCCTTGAATATTCAACCTAGTTTATCAAGGAGCACAAGTGCTAGAGAAGACTTTTCTAGCAGTAGTAGATCTAATGAGGACAAGGAGATAGAAGAAGGAGTAGCCCTTCTGGTAAGAAGAGAAAAGGATGGTAAGAAAATATTTAAATGTTGGACTTGCAATGAATTAGGTCATTATGCATCTAAGTGTCCTTAAAGAGAGAAAAAAATATAGAGGAATTTCCAAACCTAGAAGATATAGAGAGTATTTATATGCAAATGAAGAACATTCTAATGAACAAGCAGTAAGTGCTAGTGATGATGAAATAGGATTTGTAGCAATTAAAGAAGAAAGTCTAAAGAAAATAGCTTTGGTATCACAGGTTGAAAATAAATCTGATTGGATAATTGACAGTGGTTTTTCACATCATATGAATGGTGATATGAACAAATTTTCTAACTTCAAAAGTCATGATGGAGGCATTGTCAGAGTTGGAAATAATGCAGTGTGTCATGTTAAAGGTATTGAATCTATAACTCTTGATGGTAAAACTAACACTGAGGATGTATATTTTTTTGATGGTTTAAAGCACAATATTCTAAGTGTTAGAAAACTAGTGGATAAAGGTTATTAGTGTAATTCATAGAGAAGACATGCATGAATAGAGTGGAAAGGTAATTGGAATAGGAACTAGATCTAGAGGTAATGTATTTCAGCTAAATCCTATTGAAATGACATGTTTGGTTGCAAAGGTAGATGGTAGTTGGTTATGACATAAGAGATTTTTTCATATAAACTTTGACAACATTGTGAAGACTAGTAGTGTGTTTGCAGTTAGAGATTTGCCTAAGATTGTTAAGTTTACTAACACAATTTGCAAAGAGTGTGTATTGACAAAGCATAATAGAACTTTTGTTCCCAACAAGAAGTTTACTACTACAACTAAATTGGAGATTGTATATACAAATCTTAGTGGTCCCATTAAGACTAAAGGATTCCATGGTGAAAGTTACTTCATGATTTTAGTTGATGATTTTTCTAGAATGACGTGGGTTACATTTCTTAAAGAAAAATTTGAGGCATTTGAAAGATTCAATATATTCAAGAATAAAGTTAAGAATGAATCAGGTATGAAGATTAAATGGTAAAAATCAAATAGAGGAGAGTTTACTTCAAATGAGTTTAACATCTTTTGTGAAGCTAATGGAATCATAAGACAATTATTAGCTTTGAGAACCCCTGAATAGAATGGCATGTCAGAGAGAAGCTATGAATATCTATGTTAGCTGAGAATGATGTATCCAAGATGTTTTAGAGAGAAGCTATGAATACAATAGTCTACACTATGAATAGGGTAAAAGTTAGAAAAGATACAAATAAGACCCCTTATGACCTATGGTTTGGTCACTCACCCATAGTTAAGTATTTTAGAATTTTTGGTAGTAAATGTTATATCAAAAGAGATGATGATATCTGTAAGTTTGATACTCAAAGTAATGAAGTTAGGCTTCTTGGTTATCCATTGAAAAGAAAGGCTTATAGATGTTATAATCCAAGAACTAAGACTATTGTCAAGAGTGAAAATGTAAGAGTTGATGAGAAATTTAGGATAGCTGACTACAATTTAGATGATGATGTTGTTACTAAACCAAGGAATGATGAAGTATTCTTTGAGAGTAACAATGATTTGCAGAATGAAGGAGAGCTAAGGTAGGAAAAAAGCTCAAAACCTTCAATAGAGCTAACAGTTGAGATAACAACTTCTACTTCTAGTAAGAGTATGACAAAGAATCATCCACCTGATTAGATCATCACATGCAGAGATAAAGGTGTAATGACAAGAGGTAGAACCATTGAACAATTATGTTTGATATCTCATGTTGAACCAAAGGATATAGATGAAGCATGTAAAGATGACTATCAGAAGAAAGTTATGAAAGAAGAATTATATTAGATAGTGAAGAATGAGACATGGGAATTGATTCCTAGACCAGTAGACAAGAATGTGATAGGAACAAAATGGCTATTTAGGAACACGATGAATAAACAAGGTGAAGTTGTAAGGAACAAGACAAGATTAGTATATAAAGGTTAGTCATAGCAAGAAGGAATAGACTATGATGAAACCTATGTTCCTCAGGAAAGAATAGGAGTAAGGTTATTCTTAGCATATGATACACATAAGAAATTCAAAGTGTATCAGATGGATGTCAACTCAAGATTTCTAAATGAAAAAATTGAAGAAGACGTATACATAGAACAACCTAAAGGTTGTCCTTTGATAGATGAAAATGAAATAGTATGTAGACTGAAGAAAGAATTTTATGGCTTAAAGTAAGCACCCATAACTTGGTATGCAAGGTTGGACAAGAATTTGACAAAGCTTGGATATAGAAAAGGTATGGTAGATAGTTATATATACTGGAAAGAAATAGATGATTGATTGATGACTTTGGTAATATTTGTTGATGACATCATATTTGGAGGAAATGATAATGAAAGTGACAAGTTTGAAAAAGAAATGAAGAAGGAATTTAAAATGAGCATGATAGGAGAAATGAAATATTTTCTAGGATTATAGATTGTGTAGGAAAAAGAAGGAATCTTTATTTGTTAGACTAAGTATTTGAATGATCTACTAAAAAGGTTTGTTTTAGAAACATGTAAACCTAGTGGAACACCTATGGTAACTAGATACAATTTATTTAAAAAGGATGAGACACCTACTGTTGAGTAGAAGAAGTATAGATCTATGACTAGAGGATTGTAATATCTGACTTACACAAGGCCAAATATAGAAAATACAGCTGGAATTGTTGCAAGATTTCAAGCTAACCCTAGAGAAGCACATTATGCAACAATCAAAAGGATATTTAGATACCTAAAAGGAACACCAGAGTTTGGATTGTGGTATGATGGATCTAATGATTTCACTTTATATATTTATACTAATGCTGATTGGGTTGATAGTATGGGTGACAAAAAGAGCACTAGTGGTCAAGCCTTCTTTCTTGAAGGAAGATTGGTTTCTTGGCTAAGTAATACGTAGGACTATATCTCACAAAGTATAGTGGAAGTAGAATATGTTGCATCAGAAAATAATTGTAATCAATTTGTTTGGATGAGGTAGATGTTGAAGGATATAAGAATAGAATTGAGTAAACCTATTGTCATACATTGTGACAACACAATCATAGTAAATATGTCTAAGAATCTAGTGTTGCATTCTAAGACTAAGCACATTTTTATCGAGAATCGCATATTGAGAAAAAAGTTGCAAAAAAGGAAATAAGGTTGGAATATGTAAACACCAATAAGGAGATTGTAGATATTTTTATTAAGCCTCTTCCTAAAGATACTTTAAAGTGTTTGTGAGGTATCCTAGGGGTTATGCCCCTTCCTACATTAGAATAGATGATGCAAGAGTGCATTAGTCCAGTGTAATAGAGCACTATTGTTTGTCTAGACTAAATGTTGATGCTTCCTATATGGGGGAGTATCTTGGATGGATAGATTCATCTAGGATTTTTTTTGGATGGTGTTTTTGAATAGTGTCTTTGGACACTTGAGCAAGTTAGAAATAGTTGTTCCAAAATTTGATGGTTGCTAAAACCTTTGACATTGATGTCAATGGGGGAGAAGTACAACATGAAAAATAGTTTAAATGAAGTAACTATTTGATATAAATCACATTGAGGTATATCAATGGGGGAGAACTATTGATGAAGAGGATTTGAAAAGAAAGGTTAACAATCTTTTGTTGTTGATATTTTTGGAACTAGATTTTTTCATCTATGTTGCTATCAATGCTAAAGGGGGAGATTATTGAAAGCATGAATTCTAATGATACTTCTATGGGGGAGTATAATAGAAACATGATTGGGTCATGATCATGATGTTATGTTATATTCATGACTATGTTTTTCATTGATGTCAACATAATAGCTTTTTGTGGTATTTGACACAGGAACAATAGTAAAGATCAAGTAGGTATAGACAAATCATTGAGTACTTTCATTGGTGAGGTTAGAGGGAGATTATACTAAGTTTCTAGTATATGTAGCTAACCTCAAAAGCATAATTTATTAAGTTTGGAAGAAGTTATTCAAGTTTTGGTGAAGACTGTTCTAAAATAGAGTTAATAGAGGCATGTCCTAGTAAACTTGTTATATCTCTAAGAAGATTTGTTATTTGGAGAAGTTTAAGTTAAAGATATATAGAAGGCATGTTTGAGATGATGTGGCTAAGTTTTCTCATCATAATATTAAAAGTATAAAAAGTTATTCAAGTTATAAGGTGAAAGATTAATGTTATTACTAAGTGTAACAAGTTCTTAATGTGGTCCTATAACAATTAATTGAGAAGGCATAAAAACTAACTCAGGGAATTATTTTATGGATTCGATATAAAGGAAGGACATTTTCCTTTATCATGTGTGAAAAAAATGTGAATAATTGTAAGCAACACAAAGAGAAAAATAAAAAGTTAAGTAGAGTAGAGCGAAGGTGAAGGTAACTTTATTGTTAAGGTTTTATTGTGTGATTTGAAGTTTGATACCTGGATTCGAGGCTCAAGACCTGGTCTATAAGGTTTGACAATGATTGGTCCTATTGATAGGACTAAGAAAAGAAGTTAAAGTATAATACAAATAATTATTCAATAGTTGAGAGATTAGTTGGATAGTGAGTTCAGTGGTCTTACCCCATAAGCTATTTGGACAGTGGCTCCTTCTATCTTCCACAACTCCTAATAGGGTTGGAATCTACTAATAGGGATTCAAAGTCTCCTAATAGGGACTCATATGTATTAAATGTTGTAATAGACTCCTAATAGGGTCAATACTCTGACAAGGAATATTTATATTAGTGTATCATCTTGTGGGCATCATTCCCACTAGGGTTTTCCCTAGTTAACATATCTGGTATAATTGTATATGTGCATCTTGTTATGCTTGCTGATTTATTTGGTTGAATGGTTAAGATTATTTAAGGTTGATAAATGTTTTAATTATTGGATAACTAATCCCCCCCCCAACAAAATCTTGGTGGACTACTTTTTCTAACACTATAGTCAAAGAATGTATTGTAGAGGGTAAAAAGTTTGCAAAGGAAATGAAAGAACATAATGTTTTCTATGCTTTTATTCCAAGAAAGACTGAGAAAAAAGATGAATTGGAACATGCAACTAAGATTGAACCTTTGTTTATTGAATTTCATTAATCATTTATGATAGTGCACCTGATGGTTTTCCTCCTATGAGAAGTATAAGTCATTGTATGGATTTGATACCTAGAGCTAGTTTGTCTAATAAAGCACCACATAGGTTGACACTTGATGAAAAGGTTGAGATGAATAGACAAGTGCAATAATTGTTGGAGAGAGCTCCGATTAGAGAAAGTTTGAGTCCTTGTGCAATACCCACTATGTTAGTATTTAAGAAGAATGGAGAATGGAGAATGTGCATTGATTCTAGAGCTATAAACAAGATATAAATGAAGTACATATTTATATTGCCTAGGATGGATGACATAATGGATAGTTTGAGTGGAGCAAAGTATTTTGAAAAGATTAATTTGAAAAGTGGTTATCGTCAGATTAGAATCAAAGAAGGAGATGAATGGAAAACTTCTTTTAAGACTAATGAAAGATTGTATGAATGGTTGGTTATGCCCTTTGATTTGACTAATGCACCTAGTACTTTCATGAGGTTTATGAATGAAGTTTTGAAGAAGTGGAGACACTATTTGATGCCTAAATATTTTGTGTTGTATACTAACTATAAAGCTTTGTAGTATTTGGGAAGTCAACATAAGTTGAATCAAAGACATACGAAGTGGGTTGAGTTTTTGTAGAGTTTTTAAGTTTCATTGAAGCATAAAAGTGGTTAGTTGAATAAAGTTGTTGATGCCTTGAGCCAAAGAAGAAATTTTCTGATTGAGATGAGAGTTAAGGTACTTGGTTTTGATGATTTGAAGAATTTATATGAGATTGATATTAATTTTGTAGATCCTTGGAAAGCTTGTAAAGAACATACATTGAGTGATAAGTTTGTTGATTATTTCATTCAATAAGACATGTTGTTTAAAGGAATTCAGTTATGCATACCTAGAGGATCTATGAAAGAAAACACAATAAAGGAGAAACATAGTGGTGGACTTGCTGCACATTTTGGGATTGATAAGATAGTGAAATTGTTTTTAGAGAGATACTTTTGGCTATAGATTTATAAGGATGCACAAAGAATGGTAAGAAGTTGTAGAATTTGTCAAACAAAAAAAGGAACTAGTCAAAATTTGGGATTATATTCACCTTTTCTTGTACCTAATAAGCCTTGAGAAGATATCAGTATGGACTTTGTTCTTTATTAATGTAGAACTCAGAGGCGTAATGATTCTATATGTGTTGTGGTTGATATATTTTCAAAGATGACTCATTTCATACCTTCTAAGAAAACATCTAATGCTTTACATGTTGCTTAATTATTCCTCAAGGAAGTGGTAAGATTGCATGGTTTGCCTAAATCTATTGTTTCAGAAAGAGATACTAAGTTTATTGGTTATTTTTGGAAGACACTTTGGAAGAAGCTGAATACAAAATTGAAGTTTAGTTCTACATTTCACACTCAAATAGATGGACAAACTAAAGTTGTAAATAGATGCTTGGTAAGTTGTTGAGATGTTTGGTTAGGGATAAGCCTTCTATTTGGGATTTGGTTTTGGCACAAGAAAAGTTTGCATATAATAATTATGTGAATAAAAATACTAAGAAAATACCATTTGATATTGTTACTAGATTTCATCCTAAGGGAACTATATAATTGAGAGACTTGAGCATGCAAACACATAGGATTGCTAAAGTTGAAGAATTTTCTGGTTTTATGAAGAAACTGCACCAATAAGTCAAAGATAACTTGAATAACAATAATTTGATATATAAGGAAAGAATGGATTAGAAAAGAAGACAAAATTTTTTTGAAGTTGGAGATGAAGTAATGGTTTACTTGAAGAATAAAATATTTCCAGTTAGAATGTACAACAAGTTGAAAATGAAGAAGTTTGGGCCTTGTAAAGTTCTAAAGAATTTTGAAAGTGGTAATACATTTGAGATTGAATTACCAGAGGATATGGATATTTCACCTATATTTAGATTTGTAGACATATATGACTACCATGAATTAGATCATGAAGCAATTAAGGCACTAGATTATCCTAAGAAGTAAGATGATGGCATTGAAAGAGTTTTGGATACCTAGATAAGAAAAAGCACCAGAGGAAAAGATTATTTGGAATATCTAGTTCAATGGAAAGACAAGCCAATTATGATTCAGGTTAGAATATGAGTAGTACCTAATGTGGAAATTAGTTATTTATTAACCCCAAGTGTCTAATGTAGGAATATCTTGCGTCTTGGAGCAATCTTGCATCAACCAAAAACATTTCTTTGTTTGAAAAGTAGCATTGCTGTGGAACTATATTTTTTCTATATTCTACACTCCTATTGTGGGTGTTGTAACTAATTTTGTAGAATGTGTTAGGGGCTAGAAATTTTTGGGATTGAAGAGGGCATAGATTAATATCTATGTTTTAAGGAGAAAATCATAATTCATCATGGTTTTGAGATATGGCCATTTTTCTAACATATCAATTTTCTACCAGTTTTCACGATGGGTTTCTATGCATAAATTTTGGGATTGATTATCATTTCTCATAAATGAATTAGAGTTTTAAAAATTAAGGGCTTTTAGAGGACCTAAAGTACCCTTAGTTCAAAGGAAAAGTTCTAATTCAGTCAGATCTAGGAGATATCACCATTTTCCTCGGACATCAATTTTTAGATAATTTTTGTAGAAACATGTGACGTTTTCATCTTTCATAATTTCATATGAGGAAATGAGATATTTTTAAGATGGGGCCATGTTCTTGGATCATGTGTAGACCTAAATATGGCTTGGTATTAAGTTTCATTCATATTTTCTATAGTTTTGGTTTACTCTTGCAAGGAGTACCATAATATAATTATATGCTTGACTAGTCGACTTGTGGCTTAGTTGGCTATATGAGGAGCTTGGATTGATGTAGGAAATCATTGTGAGATGTTAGATGAGATTATTGTGGAAGATATGTCATGAGAAGATCTTAGAGAAGAAGGAAAGATGTGAGCTTGGACTTGATTTCATAATTCTTTGTATATGATCGTAACCCAGAATCCCTCACGGCTAAGCATGTTTGAATTCATTTTCTGATATATCAATATGATTGCACAAAATCTAGTCTCTATTTCTCTATTTTTCATTAATTTTTATGTTTCTTCTATGTTTAACTCTAAGTAGGATATGTTCATTGGTTTAAGTTTGATTAATTCCTTTTGAATCCACATGTACCTACATCATAATTATATGGATTTGGCATCAAAGTGATTGTTGTAGATCATAGAGAAATATGAACCATTTTGAGACTTTCTAACCATTTCTACTTTCTTTCTCTAGTGTATTGAATTGTAACTAATGACTTTGGTATTTTTGAGTGATTCAAGTGCTTTGTTAATGTAATTAATGAATCTATAACTGGCCAAGAACCCTAAAAGGGGGGCCTATATATGTAATTTTCTAAGTTAATAGAAAGCATCAAACAACTTCTCCCCCTATATTTCTAGATATTGAGTGAGAATTGAGAGGCTGTATGAAATGGAAGATTTGATTGATATCTACAACTAGATCTTATGTGGTCTTAATTCCATTTGAGATAAGCTTTTCTAATATTCAATTTATTGTCTCGTCTAGCTGAGCTAACCACACATAGTAAAGTAGACTCTATGGGGTTGTAGGACAAATGTATTTGAAGCTGTTGATATCTTACTAGATTGCATTTTAGTGGAGTGTTATCATTTAAGGTGGAATCAATTTCATCTTTCATGTACGTCTCTTCTCTCTCCCTAGATTACACCTAGATTACATTTCAATAGGACTAGTCTACATTTAGATTACAGTAGGAGTATTATTAGAAGACCTTTAAGGTAACTTGTGATATCCATTCCACTAGGTGTTATAGGTTGCCCAAATCTATTTTTGCTTGGGTTGTTTGTAGTTATGAGCATCCTGGTATATCCTCTTTTACTCTTAGGTTAAGAACATACCCCTATCCCAATGGTCTATTAAAGACACAATTCATTGCATATCTTGCATATAAGGGAGATATACCTTGTAATTTAGAAAGCAATGATATAGCACATATGTTGACCCATTTTTTGGTGACATCCTTCTATTTCCTAACATTCTAGGCATTTAGAGTCAAGGTAAAGCCAAGTTAGCAAGATGGACAAACTATTAACCAATTTTTTTGTGTGTGACTATACTAGGGATTTGAATCGAAATTCTTGTTCTTGGGTTTGTATTCTTAGAAATCAATGGGTTTCTCCTCAGAATGGAGGATGATGACTCTATATAAAGGACCTACTTTCTTTGGTCTAGGAAAGACTAGTGCTAGCTAATGCCTATGCCAAATTCAAAGACTAGGAGAAGGCCAAGGCCTAAACCCACTCTCCAAGAACTCAAGGAGACTACTGACAAGTTGCTGCAAGAGCTTGTACTTCTATATAAAGAAAGTATTTCCCATGTTGTCCAAAAGAATATCAACATTGAAGAGGATCATGTTTCTTCATCCCTATGGAAATGTGTGTGCTCTGGATTCTACAAGCTAAAATACATGTAAAGAGAGGAGTTGTGGTTGAAGAAAGCAAGGCTAAAGCTCATTCTTACTCTTGAAGAACTTCATGCCACAAATGATAAGGTACTTCATGAGATTTTTTACTAGTATAGAGAGAGCATCTCCTATGCAGCCTAGGAAAAAATTGACATAGAAGATGATCATATGTCGAAGATGTTTTGGAACCACATTTGTGCCCACTTCTAAAGACTCAAGGACCTACAAGAAAGTGAAAGAAGGATGCTAAAACAAGTACAAATAATTGAACATGAAAAACCCTTGGTAAGACTAGTTTACTCTATTCATTATGGTTTTAAAATGTCTAAAGGGTAAGTGAACATTCCTAATGTGAACACCAAGGAGGGGCCAAGGCCTGAGCCAACTCTTGAAGAACTCCATATAACTAAGGACAAGGTCTTTTAGAAGATCTTGTTGAATCTTGTAGAGAACCTCCATAGAGGAGATGATCCCAAAGAAAGGAAGATATTGGGCCACCTCTAAAACCAATTCCACAAGTTGAAGGATCAAAAAAGGACAAGAGAAAAGAGCTAAAGCTAAAGATAACATCTACACCTAATCATGAAGCCCCCATGATAATGTCACCTAATTATAGTTCTATATTATTGTAGTCTTTGGGAGACAAGAGGCTATTCTTGGTGCTATAGACCAAGGTAAAAATACTCCATTAGAGCCCTTTAGAGAAGAATCTTCTGATGATCATCTACTTACACTAGAGCATTCCACTTGTGATCTACCAATAGTTACAACTCTAACTCTAGTTGAAGAAAGAAGCAATGATGTTCAACCCAAAGAATGGTTGTGTCAACATGAGGAGGAACTTGATGAATGCACTGGTAAGACTCTTATTCTTGATAAAGATGTGATTTAAGAAAGGAGTCCTAAGATCGACAGTTAGTCTATAGAAGAATCAATTCCACTGGTAGATGAAACTTTTTCTTATAGTGAGGAAGAGGAGCTTGTTTGTGAGTTCTTGTCACCCCTCCAAATGGATTAACCCTCTCATAATGACTTAGATATGGAGCTAAATTTTAAAGAAAAGTCATTGGCTTGTGAGTCTCCTTCTATGCATTCAAATTATGTCAATGGTAATGATACACTGAAAGATGGAAGGGATGAAACTAATATGATATTTAAGGATCACTTTTTTCTTCAAAGAAATGAGGAGACTAACCATCAACTAGTGAATCCTATGGAAAAGGTGACATCTTCTTTCTTTAAGGGTTATGAGGAAAATACAAACCACTACAAAAATGAGTTCACTTTCTTAAAGGATATGTATATCTTTCCCCCCTCCTTGGCACAATAGAAGACCATCAAAACAATAACATGAAAGGTGCAAATGAAGATACTAAAGTCTATGATCAGGAATGGTTATTTGGACCTAAATGGATATATAGCCAACTAGTGCAAATAATAAAAGAATCATGTAAATTTTCCATGTTGTTTTTGATGCTACAAGCAGGAATCCTACTTAGAGAGAAAAATCAATTGTGGAGGAAGGGATCTTACTTCAATCAACCCGTAAGTGGATTCACTTGAGCATCATTTTTTATTGGTTTCATAGGGTGAGATTCATCTCACCTCTATAAATATTTTAGGTTAGGTGTGTGTTTAGTTTAGTTGTTCATCTTTCCTTTTCCTTCTTTCTATGTTTTTTCTCTCCCTTTGTATTGGTTACCCTACTTCCCCACCACCCAAATGCGTAACATCTTCCTATTCTACTTTAGACTCTGCAACCCAATGGACTATGAATTGATCTTTTCTATTTGGTATTTTTTGTAATAAAGGAAGTAGGTCATCTATTGCTATGTGTGTCTTTTTTTTTGATCTCTTTTGCAAAACCCAAAGATTGCTAGGTTCCTTCCTAGGCACTAACCTGACTAGTTCCCCAGTTTGAGCTAGCTATTGCCATGATTTCAGTCACTTTATATTTTTCAAACTTCCAAGATTAGGGTTGAGTCAATGTGATGCCATATCTATGTCTAGATTTCCCTTAAGGAAATTTTTTTCTCATCTATCCCTTTGTGTGCACTAGGTGGGAATTCAAAAGAAATCTAATGTACTCATTCATATTAAGTGATTAGAAAGGCAGGGTAAGTCTATGCATTTCTAAAATGAGAGAGAAGTTATTCAAAAACCCTAACTCTATGATCAAGTGTTTCATTGAAGGCATAATATAGGTAGAATGGAGATATAACTAGCATATTCAAAGAAAATGTTATTGAAAAACATCGAGGGCTAAGGCTAAAAGATGATATTTAGATTGTGAGAATAAGATAGAAATAATATTGGTTGAATTTGATGTAGAGTGGGTGCTAAAAGATGCAGAGATGGTGAAAGAACTTGGTCAAAGGTGGTGTGACTCTTTTTGAAATCCAATTGATGGTTGATATTTAATTTGCATGTCTACATGGAAAATTGATAAGTCAAATGATTTAGGAAACAAGTCACGACCATCATATGAAGAATAGATCAAAGGATGGTGTTTTAAGATGGAATTATAAAGTATCCAAGAATGCATCTCCTCAATTGTTAGATCTTACAAGTCTTTATGTCACTTTCCAAAGTTACGCAAAGAATAGTCTTAGCAAGATAGTGACAAGCTAACTCTTGTCAGTAGTACCCAACAGAGGTGGGACCTTCTTTGAGTCATGCACATTAGTTAAAGATCACAATGAGGATCATTAATTTCAGGAAAGAAATATGACTTCCATTTTGTCACCATGTAAAGTTTCTCGATTTTTAATTATGGCATCATAGTGATAGAGCAACACATGTCTTGATGGGCCTATCATATTCAATGGTTGTTAGATTCTCTAAGAAATTAAATAGTGCCACCTATCTACCATTATATACATAGCTAGAAGATGGACCCACACTGCAAACCAAACAAGATATTTTTTTCATAACTATCAGATCTTGAGAATATCAACACTTGTCATTATGTTTCTTCCAAAAGATGCAAGGAAAATAATCATAGTGACATAATGAAAATTTGACATGTATACATAGGTGGACCCATGAAGAGAATAATAAAGAGAAATTACTATGTTTTAATTATGATTGTTGGTTTAAGATCGACAACTAGAATTCAAACTTGCTGTGACTGTTGAGATAAAAATTATATGGATTTGGTGCCAAAGTGATTGTTACAAATTACAGAGGAATATCAACCATTTTGAGAGTTTCTAACCATTGTTGCTTTCTTTTTCTTATGTATTGAATTATAACTAATGACTATTAGAATTTTGAGTGATTCAAGTGCTTTGTTAATGTGACTGATGAATCTATAACTAGCAAAGAACCCTAAAAGGGGGCCTATATATAATTTTCTAAATTAATAGAAAGCATTGATAATTTTATGCAACTTCCCCCCTGTATTTCTAGATACTAAGTTAGAATCAAGAGGTTGTATGAAATGGTGGATTTGATTGATATCTACAACTAGGTCATGTGTGGTCTTAATTCCATTTGAGATCAACTTTTCTAATGTTCTATTTATCATCTTCTCTAGCTAAGCTAACCATGCATAGAAAAGTAGACTCTATGGGATTATAAGATAGATCTATTTGAAGTTGTTGATATCTTACTAGATTCAGTTTTAGTGGAGTATTATGTTTCAAGGTGGATTCCATTTCATCTTTCATGTACCACTCTACTCTCTCCCTAGATTACATTTTAGTATGAATAATTTTCATTTAGATTAGAGTAGGAGTAGTATTAGAAGAGCTTTAAGATAACTTGTGATATCCATTCTATTGGGTGTTATAGGTTGCCCAAATCTATTTTTTTCCTAGGGTGTTTGTAGATATGAGCATCCTAGTTTATCCCCTTTTTCCCTCAAGTTAAGAGCATACCCCTATCCCAATGATCTATTAAAGATACAATTCATTGTATATCTTACATATAAGGGAGTTGTACCTTATAATTAAGAGGGTAGTGATGTAACACATGTTCTGACCCATTTGTGGGTGACATCCTTTTGTTTCCTCACATTTTAGGCATCTAGAGTCAAGGTAAAGCCAAGTTAGCAAGAGGGAAAAATTGTTAACCAACACACACAAGATATAAAAGGGATTGTCCTTAGATAATTGAGGAAAGTGGCTTATGATATAAATGTATAAGATGACAAATTTTTAAAGTCAATGGTATTCAAGCACTTACTATAGAAACATTACAGAGAGGATTCTCTGAACAGAGTTGAGGAAAAGAAAAAAGAAAACTAGAGGCTGACCCAAATGATTTAGAATAGGAAGTGAAAAATGAAATGATGATTATGTTTGAGAAAATTACCCCAAAAGAAGGAACATAGATAGTCAAGTGGGCATGGGTCGAACTGACACCTAATTTAAGAATTGGTGATGCCATTGCATTTGATTCAATCATGAAGAATATGAAATTAAACACATCACATTTAAAAGGGTTAGAAAGCAAGTTGAGTAGCACATATTATAGTAAAGACATGGGTGTCCTGGTAACATGGAATTTTATTGCATTTGGATCAGAAAGAGGAGATGACATAGACACTAGGGTCAAAAGGAACATTATTATATAAAGGGTAAAGGATGCTAAGCTCTTTGATTCAACTATGAGTCTACAAGAACAAGTTTCTTATCTCCATGATGTTTCCCTAGATAAGGAGAAAATATATGAAAATTTATAAGAATAATACAAACATGTGTTTTTAGCTTATGAGAATAGGACATGGGAGACCATTGATCTACAAAACAAAAAAAAATTTCTAGAGGAAAGAATATCAGAGTTGGAGGTGGTTAAATTCACAAGCACCATTGAGCCATCTATCAAAAATCAGGAAGGTTCATTCGAGTAGTTCAACATTGTGCCATTTTCCCAATAGGGTCAGTTACACAAGACTCATGATAAAAGAAACAAAATGGTATTGATCTCAGATTATTTTTGGCTAGTGAGTGTCTATATACTTAAGTCATTTGCTTAGTTCATGCCAAAAAAGTAGTATATGCTAAGCATAACAGGTATAAGATAGAGCATGCTGAGTCAATAGTGAGTGCCGAGTCACTCATGTGTTGACACACTCAAGTGCCAAGTAGACAGTCTCTATTGAGTGGTTTAGGAGCTGAGTAAGTAGTACATGCCAATTCATTTATATGCTAAGTCATAGTACAAAAATTAGTATATGCTAAGCATTAGAGACTTCAAATGCCAAGTAAAACAATTTTGTCATAATTATTTGTATTAGAAAAAACTACTATGTAAACCATTTTTGAGTTAGCTTACATATTGAATTATGACATTTTGGTGATAAGGATGAATCTTAAGTTGGAATCCTTATGAAGTACATGCATCCAATTAGGTAAAGGGAAGGTTTAAGTAACAAAATGGATGAATCACATCCATTGATTCATACCTAACCCTAAGTCACCTAGGTCTTCTTAAGGAGGGAAAACCCTAAACTTTCTATGTGTGTGGAAGGAGTGAAGAGAGAAGTTTTTATGTGTAGATAGAGTATTCATGGTGGCTAAGGAGTTGTTAATTGAAATTGCATTGCAAAATTAGTTAAAGGAGAATAGAGGAAGGAAATAGTAAACAACAGAGAGACATCTGATCAAGAAGGATCAATAATACATCAGTTTAGAGGTGATCTTACATCAAGCAACAAAGTGCTAACTATAGGATCAATATTGAGATATTCTAATAGGTGAATCAGTTAAATCTCTAAACAAAATAGTCCTAATAGGCTATATTGAAATCCTCTAACAAGGTGCTTATTTAATTATGAGTTGAAGTCCTTTAATAATGCACATTTTTAATAGGGTTGAAATCATTTAACAAGGTAAGACCTAATAGTCTTTGTAAGCCTTTAATAAGGTAGACCTTTCACAGGGTACATCATGTCTCATGATCAAACATTGCAACCTTTATTGGATACACTTTATTACTACAGTAGTGAAGATTTGAGGGTTTCATTCCCACCCCAGTTTTACCTTCTCATTGGAGGGTTTTTGGGTAACTATAGCTGGTGTCATATACATGTGAATGCTTACTTGTTTACATACTTTAGATGTATATAGCTAGTGTCGTATACATGTGAATGCTTACTTGTTTACATACTTTAGATGTATATGCTTTACATAGTATTTTGGTTTAATTATTGAATGTATGAGATAGATGTGTGGTGAATTTTTTATGGGTCAAATTTTAAGGCACTGATTCACCCCCCCCTAGAAGTTTACCTTTCCTATTATAAATTCTAACAATTGGTATCAGAGCTTTGGTTCTCTTAAAGAGAAGTTTTGCAGCTTTGAAGAAAGATCTTGAAATGGAAGTCTACAAGTTGGGAAAGATAATCGAGAATTAGGGAGTTGAAATACAACTCATTCTACATTAGCTAAATGAAGCAAGAGAAGATTTAATGAAATATTTAAAGAGAAGGAAGGAAATTTCCATTGACAAGAATGAAACACAATATGGAAAGATGGACACTACTAAGCTATTTGCTAATGGAGATGCTAATGAATTTGATGTAGCAATTATAGATCTAATGGAAAAGAATAGAGCTCAAGTAGAAGAAGTTAGAAATCTTAAGTTAGAGCAAGAATCACAATCCATACTACTATTGGAGGTGACTAAACATAAAAATAAAGCTATGGAAGAAAAAGCCATGATTGAAGATGAAAAAAGAGTCCTAACCAGTAGACTAGAAGAAAAATCATCAGAGGCAACTAGGATTGCTAACATGCAAATGGATACTTTGGGTCAAATGATGAATGCCCACTATGAATTGACTATCAAGGACATTGAGATAACAACATTGAAGTTGTAGAATGAGAAATTGAGTAATGACCTAAAAAGAGAATTTTTTTTTCTAAAAGTTTCAATAAACCTAGTGAAGCCATCAAGCACTTTGAGCAATTATTGAGATCCCCTAGATCCAATAATGTTACATTTGGACTGGGATACACATGCACTAAAGAAGGAGATTCATCCAAAAGTACTGAAGAAAGGAGTAACAAAGGTTAGAGTTCTAAACCTACTTGTCATAATTATGGCAAGAAAGGACACACTACAAATGTATGCAGGAGCAAAATTGTAAATCCAAATGTTAAGCAAAAGAGCATGGGTCACTATCATAAGTGCAACAAACAAGGTTATCGAGAACATGAATATAGAACTAAGACCATACACACTCAAAGATTTGAAGGAAATTGTTTTAACTATTAGAAGTATGGACATAGAGCTTTTGAGTGTTGATCCAAACCGATGTGGTCATCAAATAGGAAAACAAAGTTAAAGAATAATGACAACTCTTATAACTAGGATTATAATACAAGGTATAGTTGTCATTATTGTCAAAAGTATGGACATGTTCTTGAGAATTGTATTAGAACACACTTTAGAAGTGACTACAAAAGGTGGTTGAGTCAAATCACATGCTTTAGCTATTTGAAGATTGGTTACATCAGTTGATATTGTCCAACAAGGTCAAAGGCACCAAGTTGTGAGTTCAATAAAGGAAAAGGCAAGGTAGATATTGAAAATGTCAAAAATAAAATGAACAAGACATGGAAGAAAAAGGAGGATTGCAGTACATCAAGTGGAGAAAGGGTCACTTCACCCAATGGGTCAAGCGATCACACCTCATCAAACTAAGAAATCAAGAGGTAGGTGGGATTGATATTCAAAAGTTATATCATTCATCAGTTCCAAAGGATTTAGTTCTAAAAATTTTACGTAAGCATGAATAAAGATGCAAGGTGTTATTAGGAATTAAAGAAAAATCTTTAATTTTTTCATGTTATTGCCAAGCATGAAAAGTTTCCTATGATTGCCAAGTGAAATGCTGGAGGATGCCAAGTTAATGGACTGACTAGTTATTGCCAAGCTCGTATTGCTGAATGAATGAAAAGGCTAGTGGATGTCGAGTGAGCCATAAATTAGTTGATGCCAAGCTTACAACTATGTAAGCACTCAGCATTAATTGTAGTATTTCAAAGGGTTATTTGATCAATTTCTTCTCATTTAACATCATTTGAAATGGAGAGAGAGCAAGAAGAGCTAGAGGCAATCCAAAAATTCATTTGAAATAATTGTAGGAGACTTGAACAATTATTCAACATCATTCCATCAGATTTTGCAAGGTATTTATCGTGTGTTGAGCTATGCTCTTTCTAATTTCATAAACCCTAGTTTTGTAAAATTGCATATAGTTCTTTGAAGGAGACAAGTGTAGAGGGAAAAGTAGTTTTGAATGTTTAGTTGGTTAGAAATGAAGTAAAAAAACCTATTTTCAAAGCCATACTAGACATAGCATATAAACAAGATCCCTTCGGTGTGCTATCTATGATACTGCAAAAAGTTCTAATGATTCAAGATGTCAGAAAATGCTATAATTACAAAATTGGGATTATTGGTAACATGGAAATTAGAGAAGCATATGATAAACTACATGAAAATGGTGTATTAAGGGAAGAATTTAAGATTGTAGAAAAGAAATGGTTAACTCGTGACCTAGATTTCCCTAACATTTTTAAAACTGAATGGATAAGGATTGTTTTGGGTAGGATTCATGATTTTTAACTATGGTTACACAATGGGTGAATCAAAATAAAAAATAAAAAATCCATAGGGTAACAGGGTATACTATGAGAAGTGAGTCCAAGGAAGTTATTGAAAAGAATACGGGAACCATGTGGAACAAGAGAGGAATGACCATAGATACCATCATAGATCCTCTAATAGATTTTGTAGTAAGGGTAATTGCACATAAGTTTTATCAATCAAGAAAATTGAATCATGTACCCTGTATTGTAGTAGATGTGGGTTACAAGATTGTGAAGAAGGATCATACATATGATCTTGCCGAGCTGCATCAACAATAATTGATCAAAAACCAAGGAGCAATAGGGAAAAGAAAGAGTGCTCAATGTAAATTTGGATCTATTTTAATATGTATCTTCTTTTATGTTTAGAACACATTTCCTTCATTTGGCGTTGTGGCATGGAAGACTATGAGAAGTGAGTCCAAAGAAGTTATTAAAAAGAATACGGGAACCATGTGGAACAAGAGAGGAATAACCATAGATACCATCATAGATCCTCTAATAGATTTTGTAGTAAGGGTAATTGCACATAAGACTATGAGAAGTGAGTCCAAAGAAGTTATTGAAAAGAATACGGGAACCATGTGGAAAAAGAGAGGAATGACCATAGATACCATCATAGATCCTCTAATAGATTTTGTAGTAAGGGTAATTACACATAAGTTTTATCAATCAAGCAAATTGAATCGTGTACCCTGTATTGTAGTAGACGTGGGTTACAACATTGTGAAGAAGGATCATACATATGATCTTGCTGAGCTACAACAACAGCAATTGATCAAAAACCTAGGAGCAATAAGGAAAACAAAGAGTGCTCAATGTAAATTTGGATCTATTTTAATATGTATCTTCTTTTATGTTCAGAACACATTTCCTTCATTTGGCATTGTCACATGGAAGAAAAATAGGTATGTTGTAGTTCAAATAGGAGAGTTCATGGAACAGTTAGGTGAAAATTTTGAGTCAGTAATGAACAATTACTTTGAAGGCTTCAAGAAATCCATGAAGAAGAGATTGAGGATTTCAGTATCATTAGTGGAAAAACATTATGATGATGTTTGTTTCCTAGTTGATGCTGATTATAAATTTGTTCAAGCAACAACTCCAAGAGTAAGATGGCTAAGGCCATTAGGCTATGAAATTAATGTAGATGAGGCCTCTGCGGCAATAACAACATGAATTTTAGAAGAAATAGACAAAGATGCCAAATAATTTGATAATTATGAGATGACCAAATATAAGATTAGTATGGAATTAAAGATTTCCTCTATCATAAAAAAGAAGGAGAAAATGGTAAAGAAATTAAAAGAAAATTTTAGTGAAGGTGCCAAGCAGGAAGATGATGAAGAGGAAGAAGACACTTAGATTCAAGCATCACTTGCATTGACCCAAGGAAAGGGTGAAGATCAGCAAGAGGAAGAAACAAAAACTATAGAAGGTGCTAAGGAAGAAGAAGCTAAGGAAGTACCTATTCCTACTGATAAGAAGAAGAGAAAGGCTAAGGTGCAAATAGTGATAAGACCCAAGAAGGTTGCTAAACCAAGCCAATCCAAACCTGTAACACCTACCACAAGGGCTAGTGCATGTGTCACTACACAAAAGGATAAAGAGGAAGCCAAACCTATAGAGAAGGAATGAGGAGCACAAAAAAGACCAAGGAGAAAATACATTGCTTAGGGTAAGTCTGATGAGGAAAGAATTGAATATGATGATAATAGACAATTCCAAGTGGTGATTCATAATCCATTTTAGATCTAGACAACTCATGTATGAATGTTAGAAATAATGCAGATTTTTCAGGATTGCCTCACATTGATTTTGAAAATCTTGGAAATATTGAAAAGAATAAAGTGGAGGAGGCAATATATGCCATGATGGCTAATTTTAGCAAAGCTGCTCTATAGATTGCCAACTCCATACCTAAAAGCCTATATGAAATAGTTGAGCAAAAATGACATTATTATTTGAACTTAGAAAGGAAAATTAGGGAGATGTCCCTCACTCAAGTTATGCTTTAACTTAGTAAGGCATAATTTGCTAGAGCCATAAAGAAATATGCTATTAGATTTGTTTCTTAATATAGAGCCTTCAACATATTACATAATAACATAGAAGATGTTATAAAATAGGATAACAAGAGCCTATTGAGGTTAATGATGATGAAGAAGAGGAAAATAATGAAGAAACAGTTGAGGGAGGTATTGAAATGAATGTAGATGATTAGGCAACAACTGAAAAGGAGCAGCAACAAGAACAAAGTGTACAAGACACATAATAGCCAAATGTCAACCCTCAAAAAATAATAAGTGTGAGTACTAAAACTATCATAGTAAAGGATGTTTTTGATCTCACTACTTAGAACATCAATCCCCTAATAGAGGAAGACTTGAAAAAGATACTTGATCAATCTACACTACAGGCTAAATTGTGTGACAACCCTATATTGGTTAGTGTAGATGAAATTCAAAAATTGGTGACTAACACTACAAGGGAGGAGGTGAAAAGATTAGAACCACCTAAAATTACCCCTAAAGTCACTAATGTGCAATCTTTAGATGGAGTACCAAAAGTTACACTAGAAAAGGTTGATACAATTGGAGAGGATAAAGGGGAAATTCAAGCCATTACTAAACTATAGAGTCAAATAGGTTAGATAGATTCATCTACATCTCTAGCACAAGTTCAAGTTGCAATTAAAGGTAATGTGGTAGAAAAGGACAAGATTGGAGGGACTAAGTTGACACCAAAGCCCAAGGAGCTAGCAACAACTCAAGCACTCATAACTTTACCATAGTTTGGTACTCCTTCTAGTCACACTCTTTAGAGGTTGAGAATAGATGCAACACCTTTGTAATTCTCAGTGTTGAGTCTAAGTTCATCAAAGGTAGAAGAGGTAATAACATATGGAGATGTAAGCTTGGATGAAGAAATGGTTTTTCCAAAATATGATTATGCCACAATGACAATAGATTAGATGGGTATACTTCAAGAAGCCCTAGCTAGAAAGAAACATCAAAAATTGCTCAAAAGAGAGCATAGATAGAAGAAAGCTTTGCTTGATATTAAATACATCTTCCTAGATGCATTTAGTTTGCCTACTTCAGATGAAACAAAGCCACTTATTTAACAATTGACAAATATAGTGGGAAAGGTAAGTGATGCAAACCTTGATACTAATGCAAAATTATTAGAATGGTCTGAAAAGAAATTTCAAAGTAAAGTGAATGAGAAAATGTGTAGTGATATAGCACTTACACAAGTTGCATTGGCAACTAAGGTAGAAAGTGTGAAGAAGGTACTTGAGAAATTTTTCTCTCTATACACTAAACTATGTAATCCTATAGTCTCTGCACAAGAGATAAGGAGTCACATTCTAAAGCTTGGAAAGTCAAATTAATTCATTAGGTGCAAAATTTCCCATAACTCCAACTCAAAGTAAAAAACATTTGAGGAATTTATTACAAACCCAGAGTCAGTTAGCAACATTACCTTTAGATGAAGCCAACATAAGGGCTAAACTAATAAGCATCCAAACAAAATTGAATTCTCACATGGAGATTTTTCACAAGGAGTTAGGCTATTCAAAGACTCTTATGAAGAAAGACCTCAATCTTTCTACATTAGATGACCTACTTCACCTTGCTACTGAGCTGGCTATCCAAATTAAGTCTTTGGATGTAGCTTGTGATAATTGGGATGATACCCTTAAGATTATCCTTGAGGTCCATAAATCTTTCGTGGACAAAAATAATTAGTGGATAGCCCATTGACATCAGTATCAAAAAGGGGGAGAAAGTTATCTTAAGAAAACGAGGAGATAGAGAGCTAAGCCAAGGAAGAGGAAGAGCATGGGGGAGCAAGAAAAGAATAGCAAGCACAGGAAGCAAGTAAAAGAGTACTAGTTAAGGCAAATCTACTTAGTAGGATTAAAATTTTTAGTATAGAACCAGATCTAACAACTCAGGGGGAGTTATTATATTTTGAGGTATAAGTTGTTGCAAAATTTTGATTATTTGAAATTTTGTATAGAAGCTGAATTAGAGATATGTTATGCTCATAAGAATAAAATTATTAATGCATGACCAAGTGTTTTTGACACTCATGTCAAAGGGGGAGATTTTTGATCTTAGATTGGCTTGGACTAGTGAGTGTCTATACACTTAAGTCATTTACTTAGTTCATGCTAAATAAGTAGTATATGTCAAGCACAACATGTACTAGATAGAGCATGCCATGTCAATAGTGATTGCTAAGTCACTCATGTGCCAAGATAGTCAAGTGTTGAGTAGATAGTGTATGTTGAGTGGTTCAGGAGCCAAGTAAGCATTGCATGCCAAGTCATTCAGATGTTGAGTCATAGTACACAAATCAGTCTATGCTGAGCATTAGGGAATTTAGATGGTGAGTAACATAGTTATTTCATGGTTGTTTGTATTGGTACAAACTACTATGTAAACCATTTTTGAGCTGACTTATAGATTGAATGATGATATTTTGGTGATAAGGATAAATCTTAACTTGGAATCTCTATAAAGTACATGCATCCAATTAGGTAAAGGGAAGGTTTAAGTGCCAAAATGGAAGAATCACATCCATTGATTCATACCTAACCCTAAGTCACCTCTCTCTTCTTAAGGAGGACAAACCCTAAACTTTCTATGTGTGTGGAAGGAGCAAAGAGAGAAGTTTGCATGTGCAAACATATTTTTCATGGTGGCTAAGGAGTTATGAATTGACATTGCATTACAAAATTAGTTAAAGAAGATTAGAGGAAGGAAATAGTAAACAACAAAGAGACATATAGTTAAGAAGGATCAAGAAAACATCAGTTTAGAGGTGATCTATCATCAAGCAATAAAGTGAAAACTACAAGATTAATGTCGAGACATTTTAATAGGTGAATTAGTTAAATCTCCTAATAGAGTGGTCCTAATAGGCTATATTGAAATCCTCTAACACGGTTCTTACTTAATTGTGAGTTGAAGTCCGCTAACAAGGCACAATTTTGATAGGGTGTTGAAATCCTTTAATAGGGTAAGACCTAATAGTCTTTGTAAGCCTTTAATAGGGTAGACCTTTCACAAGGTAGATCATGTCTCATAATCAAACATTGTAGCCTTTATTGGATACACTTTATTATTGCAGTAGTGAAGATTTGTGGGTGTCATCCCCACCCCAGTTTTACCTCTCATTGGAGGGTTTTTGGGTAATCATATTTGGTATCATATATGTGTGAATGCTTACTTGTTTACATTGTTTAGATGTATATGCTTTACATACTATTTCAGTTTACTTATTGAATGTATGAGATGGATGTGTGGTGAATGTTTTATGGGTCAAATTTTAAAGCACTAATTCACCCCCCTTTAGAAGTTTACCTTTCCTATTGTAAATTCCAACAAAGGGATAATACACTGATAAAAGAAGTGGAAGACTTAAAAATGTAGTTAGAAAATAGTAAAGATAAACATGATTTTGATAGAGAAATCATTGTCAAAACTACATTGATGATGCTACATGAAAAGATAAATGTAAAATTATTCAGTCTCTATGAAGCATACAAGATATTATACTTAACAATTAATAAAATGGGAGATGATAGGATGTTGGTTAAGCCAACTTATAAAAAATGGATAATTTGGGTGCAAAAAATGAAGAAGGTAGAATTATGTGCAAGGATAGATTGTAATACTTCACAAAATGCCATACTAATTGCAAAAATTATCAAATCACTAAAGAACTTCTCAATTTTGCCTAATCACATTGAAAATATATTAATAGAAGTAAAATATGCAATATAGAGTTATTAGGACACCTTGGTCCCACAAATTCTAGATAATAATAGAAATATCAAAGAATTCATTGAGGCTATTACTAAGGTAAATGCTATGGTGAAAATTGTATTGAGTGATATGTTGAATATGAAACTTTTCCAAGAATGCATTTCCAAATTGGTAGACTCTGGTACATTTTATGAGAACTTTGAAAAGGAGGTTATTCAAGTTATAGTAAAGCATAATTCCTACATACAAGTAGCAGATCAAATCCCTGAGAACACATGGCCAACTAATGATGAATGTGATGAGTGGATAAATAAATATGATCTAGATGATGATTCAAATAATGAGGACTCACCAGAATAACTAGTTGTGAAGTCAATTTTTTCTCATGGGTGGGGAATATTTCGTATAAAGATAGTTATATCTCACATGTCACATCAATATTATTTGTGATTTTGAGAATTATTTGTATACTGATGTAAGTCACATATTTTAGTTGTAACAAGTAAAATTGTCAAATCAATAGATGACATGTGTCCTTTTTGTTTCCTGAAGCTTGTTTGTAGTTCACCTTTATAAGTGAGTTTCCAAGGCTAAAAAATGGTCCGAGAATCATTTTGTTGAACTAAATTATTCATTTTTTGAGTTATTCCATGTATATTGTATAGTGTTTTTTCCAAAGTTAGAATGAAAAATATGGCTAATAGTATTGATTTTAGTTGAGCATCTCTATTTAAAATTGACATTGAATTGTATGGTTTCAAGGAAGATAATAAAAAGACATTAAAAGAATGGTTATTCAATCTAAATCTTGTCTCTTCTTTGTTGCTTTTGATCTAATATTTTATAGAAAAATTTATTGAATCCTAGTTATAATTCTTTTTTTGAATTATATTTCAGTCTATGTTCTGCTAATAAATTAATGAATTATGTAAATTCTTAATGTGGGTTGATAAATCATTGGCTATCATAAGAAGATTCTAATAAGAATAAGATTTCAAATTGAATATTGATTTTTCAACAAGGTGTTGAGATAGATTTGATTGTAAATGTCAAACTTCTATGAGACAACAATCCAATAGATAAAGCGTTGGTCATCATAAAAGTTGACATAGCTTGGAATATCCATATTGTGTATTCATGTATAAATAAATCTTTTAAAGTTTCATTGTTGAAGATTTTAAAGTGAGCCTGTGCTTGATTCTTGGATTTTACGATTTGATAGACTAGCTATTTGCCATTCCTTTTATAATCCTAGAATTAGAAGAATCCAAGGTAAATTATCTATTATGCTAGAATTCATATTGAGAAATGGGAATTGGAGAGAGAAAGTGAATTCCTAGGTAAACTCGCTTGAATTTTGCAGAGTTCAAAGTGAAGGAGATATTGTAGGGTCTTATCAGTTGGTCCTATTAAATTGTTTCCAGAGTACTTGTTATGGTTTTTAGCTAACTCCTAGATATTCTCTACCTTTTAAAAGGTTATTAAAATTTAGTCAAATTAGAATCCAACATGGACATCACACAATATTACCACACATGGTAAATCATATGATCTTGTAAGCATGGTTGTTAATCAATTAAGTGTAAATATGGAAAGGTTGAAGAAGGACCGACAACAAGATATTAAATTTGGTACTCTACATGTATGTATATATTTCTATGTTAAGAAAATTTTCCCTAGTATAGAAAATATATAATGGAATGAGAATAGACTTGTTATATATCAAATTAATGAGTATGTTGAATAGTCAAGTGATGAATTTAGGAAAATTATGTGGAGCTACTTCAAAGAATTTTATTTGAAGATGCAAGTGCATTATTTGATCTTAGGCAGAGTTTTTGACAAGTATAATGACACTTGATGTTTTTTTGCTGACATTGATAACTATAATAATTTGACAAGAGAGACTAATGATGATCAAATGAGAATGGACATCAGATGAATGGATATGTGATAATTGGATATTGGATGATTGGATATGAGATGATTGAATGAATACATCATAGAAGTGCCTATATATAAAGGAAACTAGAATGACCAGGAGTTAGGAAAGAGATAAACATCACAAATAAGCACATGTCCACCAAGAGTAGATTATCCTCCATTGAGCATAGGAGTTTGTGCAATGATGAGAGGATAAGTTTACATAAGTGTATCTCATAAAGAGATTTTGTAGACACCATGTGCTCAAATAAGTTGCTAACTCTTGTGTTGTCAAAAAGACAACTTATATGACTATGCACATTCCTAAGTGTCTACATGACAACTAATATAAAAATGCTTTATCCTAAGTAAACTTAAGTAAAGTGTAATAATAATTAATTATTTAAACTAACACCCCCCCTTAAGTGCAACTTAGGGGAATGCACTTAAACTCACAAATCTAAATGCAAGATATAATGTGGGTCCTGACTACTAGGCCATGTTAGGTACCCATGTAAAAATGCAATGCTCTATCATGAGGCTAATTATTGCCCCTATTTTATGATAGTTTATTATTCCCGCCTTGTGCTGTTATCTTTTCATCCTACCTTAAGCTATTATCCTTCCTTTTTCTTTGGCGGATTAAAAGTTAGTTTATTTTGCTTTTAGGTTGTTGAATAAGTGTCGATCTTCTATTTATAGAGATCAGACCAATAGTGTTAGAGGTTAGAATAAAGTTATGACAAGAAACTGTTGACTATTGTAGTGTGTTGTTTTTATAGTTTTATGTATTGTTCTCATGTAAGGAATTTATGGAACATAATGAAATAGCTCTTGGTTTACATTTTGTGTTAGTAGATTAGAAAAAGTCATCCAAGGGGGCCCACTTGGGAGGTGGATTAGATTAGAGTAGTATAGATTTATTTTCCAACATTTTCAGTATTGTAGGTAGTAAGTTCCTTCCTATAGCATCATACTTTGTGAGTGTTCCTATAGCATTTGTAAGAATAGTTATAGTAGATGAACTAAGTTGGAATATATGTTAGGATTTCATTGCATTTCCAATATTCATTTCGCTAATGAGTTCAGTGTGTTAGTTTCCTGCAGCACTAGTGTAGGTTCTTTCCTTGCATTTTAATTTCTTGCAAGATAAGGATAATGACTCATTAAGAAACCTAGTGCACAAACTATGTCGACCTTTTCAAGTATACATCATTGGGTTGACAAAATTAAATGCACCTCATAGTGGGAAGAATAGTCCTTGGATTGAATACACTATTCCTAAGTATGGCCCTTGGCATGATTATTATACACCTATTATGAGGCAGACCATTTTTGGCACTGTTGCCAAGGATGGTGTCAAGCTAGGAGCATTCTTGAGTTATAGTTCTTAGTTAAAGTGTTTTTTAGAAATTTGCAATTTTAAAGTTTTCTTCAGTAGTGTGAAGAATTTAATTGCATGCATCGAAGAGGAAGACAATGAGATGAATATGGTAGATTTCTTCCATGGGAATCTATTAATTTGAACAAAGAAATTGAAGAAGAAGAAGTTGAGTTTCCTTTTGAAGATGTAAGCCTTATTTTTCCTACAAAATCATCCTCGAGAGAAAAACCTATAGATGCTAGTGGTCTTCAACATTTTGCTGAAATTTTGGCTAGTTTCCTTGATAATATTGCTCTAAATCCACCAGATGTTAATAATCCAGTACCCAATGTTCCTTTTTAGCAGCAACTTCATAATCTAATATCTCTAGTAATGACGCAACCTACTTTTCCATTTCTTTTCCTAAGCCTCATAAATATTGATAATCTTATGAATATACTTGCAACTGCTCTTCCAAAGTTCTATGGCCTTGCCACCAAAGACCTTGATACTTTCTTGTTTGAATTCAACATACTTTGTTGTAGTTTTGACTAAAAAACTGATGCCCATAAGCTCAAATTATTTCTAGCAACATTGAAAGAGTCAGCTTTATGATCATTCATGGGCTTAGGAGCCAATGCAAAAGGAACTTGGGATGAAATGCAAACTCTATTTCTGGATAAATATATAGACTATTGCAAAGCATCTAGTTCAAGAGGAGATGATGTCTTCAAGATATCACAAAATGAGGAAGAAACATTGGAAGATTATGTTTCACATTTCTTGTATACACTGTAGAAGAACCCTCAGCATGTGTTATCTAAGGATTCATAAAAGCTAGCCTTTCTGAGAGGTGTGAATGATAACTATCTAGAAGCACTAGACCTGATGGCTAGTGGTTATGTATATCAAGCTTGTTGGGATGACCTCAAGAAGATCTGTCAAAACTATTCAAGGTCAACTATGGAGAAAGGTTGAGGACCTTGTTCCACAATCACTAAAGGAATCAACCAAGGTATTTCAAAGCTTGAGATATCTAACCTATTGTTAGATTTCAAGAAGGACATCATAAATGATGTTGCTACACATCTTGACATAATGAATATAAAGAAGAAGTATGTAGAAGTTGAGTTACAACTAGGTGAATGCTACCCTCATTGCCGGAAGCAAAAGAAGGATTGCCAATAAAAATTGGTTGCCAACATGGAGAACCACCATCTTCTAATTGAGTACATCAAGATAGATGGAGATGATGAGCAAGTATTCTTTGTTGCTCAATGTCAACCATGGGCCCAACATCAAGGTATGCCTTAGGACCCATTGCAAAATCCAAATTTATATGATAATCAATGGAAAAACCGTAATCCCCAAGGCCCCCCACAATACAATCAACCTAATTGAAGTAATGCTTGGAAAAATAACTAGCAAAACTAATGTCCCAACTAGTAGAACCAATGGCAACCATCCTAGCAAAATTGGTAGTCTACAAACCAATGGAGGGGACCTCAATAGTGGCCTAACCAAAACACTGGTACTCCACAATTACCACCCCCAACTCAAAAACTTGCATTAATGCAACCACCTGTGAATCTTAGACCTCAAAAGAAGAAACAATTACCTACACAACCTCAGCCAAATCCAAATAACTAGCAGCCACAACAACCCATGTGTACTGCTGATGCTCAACAATATCCTACTTATGGTTTCAATGTTGCAAATATACATTTTAGATCTGGTACAACTTTACAAGCACCTAAACCACCTCTTATAACTAAAATACCAGATACTCTTGGAACATTAGAACCCCCAATCTCTAAAGAGGTTGACCCAACCAATGTCACTATCTTAGCCCAAGCTTAGCTAGTGGTGAAACCTCCTTTTCCAAAGAAGCTTTTACAAAGTAAACTTGTACAAATAGAGGAATAGTCTTTTGATATTGTTGATAAGTTAAAAAACATACATGTCTAGATACCCCTATTTCAAGCTATTAAAGATGTTCCTATCTATGAAAAAGCCATTAGAGAAGCCTTCCTGAAGAAGACTAGGAGAAAGAAAAAGGACCCAACTACAGTCCATGTTGTGGGACAATTGAATGACATTATGTTAGAAAAATTGGTCACTCCAAAATATTCTAATCTGGGTAGTCTAGTTGTGAATGTGAGTATAAATGGTCAGTTTGTTAAAAATGCTTTAATAGATCTTGGTGCTGCTATAAATGTCATGACTAAGGATACTATGAAGAGTTTGAAAATAGAAGGATTAAGGGCTACCCCAACAATTCTACAACTCGTAGATAGTTCTACTATCACTCCTAATGGAATGATAGAGAACATAGGTTTAACTTTAGGCTCTCTAGAGTATCTTACAAATTTCATGATTCTATCTCCCAAAGTTAATCTATTTGGTTACCCTATTTTCCTAGGGTGACCCTGGTTAGCTACAACTGATGCAAATATAAGTTGTAGATCAGGAAATATGACCATATCAAATGGTCAAGCAACAAAGAAATTTAATTTGTATCCTCTAGCACAACCATTACCAGGTTTAAGTACATTTGTCTATCCAGATTTAGGTGATGAAGAAGAAGAATTAAAATCTATAGCCCAACTTATGATGTTACATAGACAATCCTTTCTAAAGTTGTAGGGAGAGGATTTAGTATTTTAGAGTTTTCTTGCTAACAATTGTATGGTAGAAAAAGATGTATTTGAAAGCTTTGTGTTAGAATCAATCACATATGAGGAATGTGATAAGAATTGTACTTTTCTCAAAGAACCAGACATTCTTCATCAACTTTTACCATGTGAATTAGATACAAGTCCAATTTCTAATGCTACCATGATAGAGTTTACCACTACTATTAAGCTATCCAAAGGTCATAATCTTCATGTTAACCCCAAATTAACATCCACACAAATGGAATAGTTAACAAAGCTACTTCAAAAGCATGAAAAGGCTTTTGCATGGGATTATGGTGATATGAAACACTTGACTCCTACATTATGCACTCATAGAATATACATCAATGAAGGGTGTCTACCACTCCATCAACCCCAGAGAAGGATAAATCCTAGCCTTAGAGAAATAGTTAAAATTGAATCGCAAAAATTGCTTGATGCTAGCTTTATTTATCCTATATCTGATAGTAGATGGGTGTCACCCCTAGTCATAGTGCTCAAAACGAGAAGGAAATGGTGGATTTGTGTAGATTATAGAGAATTGAACAAGGCCACCAAAAAGGATCACTTTCCTTTACCATTCATAGATCAAGTTCTATACACTCTAGTAAGAAAGAAGTATTTCTCTTTTCTAGATGGGTATAATGGTTATAATCAAATTAGTATTGCTCCTAAAGACAAAAATAAAACCAAATTCACATGCCCATGGGGTACTTTTGCATACTCTATTTTTCCATTTGTTCTATGTAATGCTCCTACAACATTTCAATGAGCTATTATTAGCATCTTTGCTGATATATCACATGATTGTATGGAAATATATATGGACAACTTTACAACATTTGAAGTCACCTTTGAAGAAGCAATGATGAATCTTGAAACAATTTTGATAAGATGTCAAGAACATAATTTGCCACTTAATAGTGAAAAATGTTTCATGTTCATGTAGGAAGGTGTGGTACTTGGTCATTTTATATCAGCTATAAGAATACAAGTGGATCTAGCTAAGATAGATGTAATTCAAACATTGCCCATACCTACAAAACCAAAAGATGTAAGATCTTTTCTAGGTCATGCTAGATATTATAGATGTTTCATAAAAGACTTCAGTGAAATAGCTAGTCCCTTGTATAAATTAATAACCAAAGGCTGAATTCATTTGGACATCAGAATGTAATGAAGCCTTCCTATAGCTTAAAAAACTTCTAACTATAGCCCTAGTTTTATGAGGCCCTGATTGGACTTTGTCTTATCACATATATATAGATGCTTTTGACTATGCCATAGGTGCAGTTCTAGGACAAAAATCTCAACATCTTGAAAATGTAATATATTATATTAGCAAGGGCCTTCATGGACCAGAATTAAACTACATAATGATTGAAAAAGAACTATTAGTAGTAGTTTATGCTTTGAACAAATTCTGGCATTACATATTTGGCTATCCCATATTTATTCATACTGATCATGCAAAAATTAAATATCTCATGAACAAACCTGCTATAACAGGCTAGTTAGCAAGATGGTTACTATTGTTGCAAGAATTTGATACCACCATTGCTAATAAGCCTTGAAGAGCCAATGTAGTAGTTGATTATTTATCAAGAATCCATCGTGATGAGAATGACATTACTTTGGTAGATGATGCATTTCTAGATGAGCATTTATTTCACATTTCTATTCAAACTAAATGGTATGCAGACATTGCTACCTACATTGCAGCCAATAAAATGCTAGAAAATTTCTCTTATAAGGAAAAGAAGATGCTTGTAGAGAAAAGTTTCCATTTCTCTTGGATTGATAATATCTTATTTTACACTAGATCGAATCAAGTTATGAGAAGATGTGAGAGAGAGGATAGGACATATGACATTCTACATGGATGTCATAATGAACCATGCAGAGGGAACTTTGCAGCAAAAAATATAGCTTGAAATTTTTTAACAACTGGTTACTATTGGCCTACGCTTCACAAAGATGTAGCTAACTATACACAAAAGTGTGACAAGTGTCAAAGGATGGGGTGACCAACAATAACAAATGAAATTCCTCTCAATCCACAACTGACACTAACACCATTTGAAAAATGGGGTATGGAATTCATTGGTCCAATTGATCCTCCATCCAATGGGAAATTATATATCCTTATGTGCACTGATTACCTAACAAAATGGGTTGAAGTGAAAGCCATGAAGCATGCTCATGATCACAAAGTTGTAGGATTTTTGTATGAAGAGATTTTTACTCACTATGGTGTAGCAAAAGAACTAGTCACTAACCAAGGTGCACAATTTACTTCTAATTTGATCACAAAATTGATGAAACAATATAATATTAGTCACCAAAAATCAAGTCCCTATCACCCTCAAACTAATGGACAAGAAGAAGTCACAAATCGGGAGATAGAGGCTATTTTAACAAAAATAGTTCATTTGCACTATAGGGATTGGAGTAGTAGATTACCAAAAGCTATTTGGGCCTACAGAAAAACATGAAAGACAACTATAGGGTTCACACCATTTGAGCTTCTAAATGGGAAAATAGCAATTCTCCCCATTGAATTTGAACATAAAACTTTAAGAACTACACTAGAGCGAAACATTGAACTTCTTGTGGCATAGAGAGAACATCTTCTACATCTTAATTCCTTGGATGAAATGTGCAAGGATTCTCTAGAATGCACTAAAATTATATAGAAGCAAAGAAAGCAATAACATGACTCCCACATTAGCAACAAACAATTTCAAGTTGGTGACTAGGCACTACTATATGATTCCAAATTTAAAGATATGCTAGACAAGATGTAAACAAGATGGCTGGATCCATATGAAGTTAACCATATCTTTGAAATGAGCTATCCATTAACTACCATTGATCTAGTGCCTTTTAAATTATTAGTCAATAGTCATAGACTCAAGTTATATAAATGGCCCCAAACAAAAGAGGACTTCCTGCAGCAGTTTCAATGGCTAAATTCAAATGCACACCAAGTAACTCTTCCTGTAGTAGAAGGTGCTGACCTCCTACCTACAGCTCTTTAATATTAATTTCTTCATGCATGCCCATAATAACAACTTTATGACCACATAAAGTTCCAAATTTCTCCATTCACCTTCTAATTCTTCTTTACCAACTCATCTCACTTCTTTACCTACTGCCCACCCACCTTCCATGTCATCATTTTTCAATGCTTTCAATAAACACCACAAGTTTGCTGACGTATGCTATCAATGCTGATGAAATTTTTGCCACTTTTGGTACATGCAACAATCACCTCATAGGTATAATGTTTTCAAATCTTAATTCACTTATAGTACATTAATTTTTTTGGTTATATATAATACTCCATTATTTATATTATGGTGGCGTTATGCTAGTTTCATACCCCATACTAGGTCTGACAAGTGTGGACACTTGTCCATATTTTGTAGGGGGTAGAGAAGGTTACTAAAACCCAATGATATTCCTATTTATTCATGAATATTTTTCCCAAATCTTTATACTTCCTTTATGGAACTCAATTTCTATAAGTACGCAAGTGTCTAGGTGTCGTACCCCTCATTCTTGACTGATTCCTTATTGTCAAGCTGTGATATGACCCATATTTAATTTTCAAGTGATCATAATTCCATTTTTAAATGATTTTCACATATTCATGATAAACCACATTATTGCTACTCATAAAGAATTGTTATGAAATTAACCAGCTAAAAGAAAATGAAATGTGAAAATAGGTTTGAAAGCCTAAATTCATAGAAGGGAAATAGTGCAAACAGAGAGAGAGTGAAACTGTTAGGCAGAATGGGTGGACAATTGCAACAATGAGAACTAGTAGAGCATACTATTTTACTCTTAGATGTAGAAGCAGTGAGGAGATTTAATGCATGTGGCTAGTAAGGGTATTTCCTAAGTATAATTGTGTTTGATGAAGAAGCAGCTGTGGAGTTTACAAGAACATTTAATGAAGGAGAAGCTACTGTATGGGGTTTAATAGTTGTTGCTACAAAAGAGCGAATAGCTAAAGTAATTGAGTTACCAGCAATAGGAAAACATTATCCTAATATGCATGATGCAAGATTAGCTAGGGCTTAGTTTGTCATACCAACTAATCCTCAATTGGATATTACCAAGCAAGGTTGCAAAAGGACGTCTCTTCTGCCACCATAGAATGAGTTGGCTATGCACATTATTAGGTACCTCACTTGTGAAGGAAGATTTTCATATGTACATGCACATAATTTTAAATTGCTTGGTTATATAAGGCACAATTGTCTAGTTAATATTCCCAATTTCTTGTATAACATGTTATGCATTAGTGCTGAAGAAACCCAAAAAGGAAAGGTCAATTCTATTGCCCATCATGCCCTAATTAAATTACTCATAGAAAGATCACTTAGGGATGCCTCTCCTTTAACATGAGAAAAATTTGTCCAAGCTAAAACCCTACAACCCCAGGCTGTCCTTAATGAACTACCCTATGAGGAGAATGTAGTTCCCACTGATGAACCTATTGAGCAAAGCACACAAGATGTTGAAGCCAAAAATGTGCAAGAAACTATGCCTTTACCTATTCAAGAGACTCAAAAACCTTCCTCTACTTGAGTAAGGAGAAAACAAAAATTATAGGAGGAGACAATGGCTTTGGTAGTAGAAAAGTGAAACCCTACAATCGAAAAATTAAAAAAAACTAAGATGGGTCTTGCAGCAGTTACTCCTACAGTAGTGACACCAAAAGGATAAATTAGGAAGAAGACTGTGATACTAGATGAAACCCTATGAGAAGAAGTCCTAGAATGAGGAGACACATTTCCAAAGTGATAGTAGAAGCTTAGTATATTTTGTCCAAACCATGTACTAAAGAATCCCTAGTACAAATTATTCCTAATAATTCTCCTTCTCAGCCTGAAACTGCAAACATTCCTAAAAACCCTAATGAGGAAGGTAGGGTTGAAGTAAATGAAAATCAAAATGATCCTCCAATAGGCCAACCAATAGTTCCCATAATGAATGAGTTAGTCTTATATATTTCATAAGGCAATTATGGAAGGACTAGAGGAAGAGGAAAAGAAACTATGAAGAGGACATTAGTTCCATTACCTTGCAAAAACTTCTTTCCTAGTTGTTTGGACAACATATGTTTTCTATAGCCCTATGGGAAGAAGAGAGGAAGAAAATGAAGAAAGACATAGTGTCTCTAGGTGTAGAATTTATAGATTTGAAAGAGCAATTGGAAAACTAAAAACAAAGGATGGATCATGCCCTTAAATTGGTGGATCAAGCACTTGTTTGTAGACCACCACCATAGATTTATGCTCTATGTTTAAAGGAAAAATTCCTTTTATTTCAAATTATGCTAACCCTCAAGAACATAAATGCAAAATTCAAATTAGCTCAGGAATTTTATGGTTGGTACTAGACTCTGCCATCCTAGCAGTAAAACTTGCTCTGTGAGTTATATGTGGACAATTTTATCATTCCAGCAGAAACTCAATGGAATCCCTTATTCTATATAGGGGATATACATCTGAGGGATTTGATGTCTTGAATGCATAATGAAGCTAATTATGAAAGACAATTGACTAATTATAGAGATGAGGAAAGAACAAAGCCCCAATCATTAAGAGCTGAGAGCAGCAAACCAAAAGAAGTTCTTAGGGACTAGTTTAGATTAACTTATGGGGATAAGAATAAGGGAGTAAGGGATAGAATCTTCACTACCACAACCAAGGTGTATGCAGAATATGAGAACCTACCTTACTTTTCCTTTTAGAGAGCCATGGTTGGTTCTAGATGTAGGTGGGCCAGATTACCTCAGACACTTAAAAGATCAAAGACACACAGTCCTATCAACTTAGAGGCTGCCCTTCACCAAGTTCCAAAGTATATAGAGTTATGGAAATAGGCTAGGTCAGAACTATGGTGCCCACTCACTATGCTACCTCCAATGCTGATGTGACCTCTATATGATGTTAATGCTAATAGACTTGACAAAATATAGGAGGACAATGGAAGGGAAGTGTGGGAAAGAACACAAGGATTCTACTACACCTTCAAGAGCAATAGGAAAGGAAGGATTGAAGTTGGGGAATTTAGGTCATTGACTAGGAAATGCAATTCTTGAGGACAAGCATCAATTTACTAGGGGGTAGATGATGAGGCTAATTATTGCCTCTATTTTTTGATAGTTTAAAATACTTTGTTTTATTTCCACCAAGACATTTGTGAACCTATGTTTGCTTGAATTGATGATTAACCTATGGGTAGATAGTATGCTATATTTTTCCAATATTATATATATAATGTAGTATTTCATATAACCATTAGAAATGTGTGTTCTAATATTTGAATTTAATTTGATAATGCTTATTTGCAAATATCTCTACATAATAACTAACTTGATTAGCAAAAGGAGCTAAAGATGGTTAGAAGCATTCAAAGGGAAATGTTGAAGACAACTAATAACATTTGAGGTGAAAAGAAGTTAAGCTGTGGTGGAAAGAGTCATAATGGAACCAAGGGACATGACTACTAATATGGAAGAGCTATGAAGAACTGTTATATTTCTCTTCATTTATTATTGTGACAGAGTGGTTCTGTAAACTTTATTATTCTAGCCCTGAGATGTTATCTTTTCTTCCTGCGTTGAGCTATTATCTTTTCTTCCTTTTTCTCTGGCAGATTAAAAGTTAGTTAGTTTTTATTTTAGGTTGCTAAATTAGTGTCAATCTTATATTTATAGAGATCAAACCAATAGTGTTAGAGGTTAGAAGAAATTTATGACAAGAAACTATTGACTCTTGCAGTGAGTTGTTTTTATAGTTTTATGTATTGTTCTCATGTAAGGAATTTATGGAACATAATGAAATAGATCCTAGTTTACATTTTGTGTTAGCAGATTAGTAGAAGCCAACCAAGGGGGCCCACTTAGGAGGTGGATTAGATTAGAGTAGTATAGATTTATTTTCAATCATTTTAGTATTGCAGGTAGAAGTTATAAGTTCCATCCTACAACATCATACTTTGTTAGTGTTCCTGCAACATCTATAAGAATAGTTATAGTAGATGAACTGAGTTGGAATATATGTTAGCATTTAATTGAATTTCCAATATTAAATTCAGTAAAGAGTTAAGTGTGTTAGTTTCCTATAGCACTAGTGTAGGTTCTTTCCTTGCATTTTACTTTCTTGCAACATAATGATAATGACTCATTAAGAAACCTAGTACACATACTATGCCAACCATTTCCAGTATATGTCCTTGGGTTGAAAAAATTAAATTCACCTCATAGTGGAAAGAATAGTCCTTATATTGAATACACTATTCCTAATTATGGCCCTTGGCATGATTATTATACACCTATTATAAGGGAGACCACTCTACACACAATGTGATGCAATGCAATGCAATATCTCTAAAAATGGAGATAGAGGGAAAAAATCATAGGAAAAACCTCCTCTAAAAAGAGAGATAAGTACAATAAAGAAGAGAAGAGTCATGTGACCCCCCTAGTAAAAAATTCCACACTGTATAAGAAAAAAATACATGATGATATTCCCCCCATATTGAATAATCTCCTGCAAGGATGTAATGAAGAGAAAAAAGTATCCAATGCCTACAAACAACATTTCTCCCTTTAGGAAGAAGATACACAAAGTATAGGTACAATTATACTTCCCATTATGGATAGAAAGATGGATGAGGAATCCATATGTTGTATGCTATGGATTCTACCTCCAAAGTCTACTCATATGTTGACAAGTCCTTGATGAATGTAGATGCCACAAGCCAATTTGGTGGATGCCTAAAAGAAGGTGGAAAACAAGGTAACATGTCAATGTATCAAAGTGAATAAAACTCCAAAGACAAGGAATCATCCTTATAGGAAGCTATGGGAAGAGAAGCAATATAGCCTCCCCTCAATGATGAATACACACCCATGAAAGAAGCTCCTTGATGACTGAAGAAGCTGCACCATGAAAACTAAATGATGTTCCTCCTTGTAGGAAGAAGTGGTGCCATAGATGTAGTGGAGAATGCTCCCCAACTATTAGGAAGAATCCTCAAAAGATATGATGTCTAAGAAAACTAGAATACGATCTCCAAAGATTGATATGTCTCCTTTGAAGTAAAAGAGTCCTCCTCTAAATGCTGAAAAGAAGTGTCCATATTCATGTCAGTCTCAAAAGAAAGTTCAAGTGGTTGAGGGTTAAAGTGTTCCCTCACAACAAGTGAAGAAGAATTCTCCTCAATAAAGAGAAGATGGATCTCATCAATAATGTCTCCCACATATTCAATGTAAGACTCCACAAACAACACTACAATGTCTAGAAGGAAGTCATCCCATGAAGATGAAATAGGAAGACATGGTGTTTCCTACTGCATTGAATCAGGAGCATCTATGTTTGGAACTAGATCAGTAGAAGCAATAGGAGCATCAAGAGGTATGATCTCAACTGGAGTTGTAGATATCACAACTGGAGTGACTAGAGGTAGAATGTCCTTTTTTAATGGAGGGACTCGTGGATCTCCATATGCTTCTCAAAGATACATCCAAACATCATGAGGACTACTTGCCTCACTAAGAGGAAAAAAATATTCCTTACTTATATTGTTAAACATTAAGTGAAGAAGAAGAGAAAGATGTTCCCAATTAGTATTAGGTGGAAATATCTTCAAAAATAGATAAGGAAACACTTATGTTCTCTTAGATGATCTATCATCAAAGAACTCCATTTCTAATAGTTCCATTTTGTCATTTTGAATCTTGAACCAAAGTGACACTTTTGACACGACTCCATGAGATCAAATAATGTATGCAACCCCAAAATGCAAAAAAAAAAAAAACCAAAGAAACCCACCCTAATGCATGATTTGGCACTTTATATTTAGTGCAATTAAAATGGCCACTTGCCAATTTTGGGCTTAAGTAGACTTTTGATTTTGCTGGTTACAACAACAAATATGAAGCTATATTAGACTCAACAAGATAAGACACCAAGATCTCTCAAGGATCTAATTAATTACAAGTGCCAAAATAGGTAAAAAATGAACAAATTCTAAAAGTACTATGTCTACTTAGAATTACTCCAAACTGATACTAGATCTAGAAAGTAGATATACAATTATGTACTTAAAAAAATAGCACCTGAATATGTGTCCATATGAGCTTGTATAAAGCCACTGCAGTTGTGAAAGTATAATTTTTTGAAAAATTCAAGAATAGAGATCTCAAACAACCTGCACCAATGTGTAGATCATGAAATTCTACTCCATAACAAAAAAAAAATTGCTTGAAAAAAGGAGTCTGTATGAGGGAGATATTACTATTTGAAAATCAGCTTTGTAATTATTTTTCCTAAATCACCGTTGTCGCACCTCCAAAAATTGAATGACTCTAGATTTCACTCTAGATGTCTAATTTTGATGAAACAAATGTTGAGTTAGGGATTTTTTGACTTTCTAAATATGATGTCAATATTTGATTTGCACTAGCAAGCTCCAATTTTGACCTGCAAAAGAAAATCTCTCCAATGGCTATGTAATAAAGCTCCTATGGCTCTAAAACTGTGTAAGAATTTGGTATAGCTTTGATGCCATGTAAGAATTTTCCTAAGGCAATAATTCAACACCAAGATCAAGAAGCTCAATAGATAGCACAACAAAGACTAATGATGATCAAATTAGAATGGATATTAGATGATTGGATATGAGATAATTGGATATTAGATGATTGGATATGTGATGATTGAATGAATATATCATAGAAGTGCCTGTATATAAAGGCAACTAAAATGACTAGGAGTAAAAAAAGAGATAAACATAAAAAATAAGCACATGTCCACCAAGAGTGGATTGTCCTCCATTGAGCACAGGAGTTTGTGCAATGATGAGAGCATAAGTTTACATAGGTGTATCTCATAAAGAGATGTTGTAGACACCATGTGCTCAAATAAGTTGCTAACTCCTATGTTGTCAACAAGACAAATCATATGACTATGCATATTCCTAAGTGTCTACATGACATCTAATATAAAAATGCATTATCCTAAGTAAACTTAAGTAAAGTGTAATAATAATTAATTATTTACACTAGCAATAACTGTAGGTATCAACTAGTGAAGCCAAGAAATTATTGGGCTCATTATCTAGATACAGAAGTTTTATAAAAGGAGTTGGTTAGATATGTTGACCATATACAAAGTCTATTGAAGAACACCTTAGCTATACAATTTGAGATTTATGAGGAATTTTTCAAAAGAAAAGATGCAAAGGCCTCACTAACCAAGAAGAAGAAAAAGTTAAAGGAGATATCTGGAGTTACACAAGAGACATTGAATAGTCTATCAGTGTACAAGGTCACACAAACTACATTGACACTTCAACTATCAATACTGGTAAGAAAAGGAAAAGACACTGATATACAATCTATAGGAGAATCTATTACCATCTTAGAGAAAGAGGAAGCGATTGAAGAAAGAGTTATAACAACCAAAAAGGAAAAAGTATTCAAAAGGGGAAAAATGTAACATGCTGTCATTGAAGGAAGAATAATAGCTTAGAGTCAAGTTCAAACTCCACCACCAAAAAAGAAATCAAAAGATGAATTGGAGAAAGAACTAAGTTCATGTGGAAGGAAATTAGGATGGAGAATGTATAAGATTCCCATTTATCTTAAAGAAATCACAAAGTATATTACTGAAATAGGACTAGTTAGGAAGATGAATCTTGACACATTTGAAAATTTGATTGAGAAGGACAAGAAATTGATTCTAGATTCAATCATAAACATTTCAAAGAGGAATGAAATATCCTAGAGATGTTATGGATAAGGTGAAACATGAGATGTATACTACTTTACAAGTAAGTTGACAATCTACAAGTCAAACAGTAGAAGAGTTGAGGAAACAAGCACTTCAAGACTTGCAACTTGACCTATTGGTTAATTATGTGGAAGTTTGGATGGATAAGTATCAAAAATATTTTAGAAAAAAGGTAGTGATAAATACAGTGTGGGTAGATGAGTATCATATTTTACTTAAAAATATCAAAGGTGTTTCGATTGAGGAATTGGAGAAAGAGTAGAACCAAGCCTATGAAGAAGGAAGAACATCAAATGTCAGTAGTGTATTTACTGTGAGTGACCTAGTTTGGACTACAAGAATAGAAGTATATAGGTGTATACACTAAAAATTGTCTCGAATGACTATATTAATTTAATTAATACTAGTCACATTCCTCTACTTATTTAATTAAATTATTTTAATTAAATAAGTTCATTTTTGCCTAAGTATTTAAATTTAATTTAACTACTTCTTAGCTCTAATGTGTTAATTTTAATTAACTCATGATTCTCCACATATTCCTTTTTTAAAAATAAATTTTATTTATTTAAAATCCTCCATTTTCCATTAATTATTCTAGACCTTGATTAAATTAAATTTCATTTAATTTAATCTTTATTCAAACCGCATAAAAGTATGTGCACTCATATGAGTTGTCAGCACATCTTTTAAGCACATGGTGTCTACAACTTGAGAACTTTCTACACACATGTGCCACCTCATAATTTTATCCTCCCAACTAAGGATATGAGATAAGGAGATAAGGTGCTTAATCCTTATCCTTATCCTTATCCTTATCCTTATCCTTATCTTCTAGACACCCTCTAGGTGTTTCCTGAGAGTCTTTAAATAGAAGCCTTGTCTCAAGCATTGCATATAGAGGATTATTGGATTGTATTGATACGCCATCACTTTGAGTCTAGAATCACCACATTGAGAGCTTGTATTATAGGTACATTTTCATATGGAGTTCTTAGGCTTCATCTTAGTGATTTGATAGTTGGTAAGGTTTACATTTTGTATTGCATCTTAGTTTTTGTTGTGCATGCATATTTATTTTACATTCTAGTTTAGCTTTCATTTTAGTTATAGCTTGCATGCATATTTAGTTTACATTCTAGTTTTAGATTTCATTCTAGTTATACCTTGCATTCATTGATAGTTTTCATCATTTCATGTTCATTGCATCATAGAGTACTTTTGAGTGTGACTTCCTCCATAGTCATATTTTGAATGTATTTGTCTTTTCATATAGTCTAGGATCATATTGCACATTCACTTTGCACTCACACTCACATTTGTACTTCCACACAAGGGATTTACTTATTGTTGTGTTTGTGAGAGCATACCAAACATACCCTCCATCGAGGATTCACCAACAATGGCTACACATAGCTACGCTTGTTGAGTATTAGAGGTGGTTGGAATTTTGGTTTGTTGGTTGCTTTTGTGAATTTCTTTAGATTAGCTTGATACCTTAGACTTCCAGCAATTTGCACATTTTTCTAGCACACATTTTGGCATGCCCAGTGGGACCCACGTCCCTGATCTCGCTTCAAAAGTCCGCTAATACAATTTTTTGCAGTTCGGATTAGTGTTTTGTCATCTCTAATAGTTGTAGTATCATATGCGTTGCGCATCTACATATATTAGCGTCTCCGAGAACAAGCGTCTGTGTCGCCGCCGAAAAAATTAGGTGCTTTTCTTTTTGCATCTGCGCATTACTTATTCTGTCGTCTGCGTTAGGGTTTTGTCGACTGCGCTTATTTCTCTGTCGTTTCTGCTCTGTGATCTGTCATTTGCGATCTAAAATTGGCGTCTCCAATTTTCATTTTAGCATCTTCGATTTTCATTTTAGCGTCTTCGCTTTTCATTTTAGTGTCTCTGATTTTCATTTTAGCGTCTTCGCTTTTCATTTTAGCGTCTTCAATTTTCATTTTAGCATCTTCACTTTTCATTTTAGCGTCTGTGATTTTCATTTTAGCATCTGCACCCTGCATTTTGGCATCTATGCTCTGTTCTTTTGTCGTCTGTGCTCTGTCCTTTGTCATCTTTGTGTTTTAGCGTCTCCGATTATTAGCGTCTGCGACTGTTATGGTTTAAACTAACGGTTAATGGTTTTCTTAAGCATTTTGTGAGTTTGCAGGTCGAGGATTTGTGTTAGAGGACAAACTAAAGTGCAAAAGACTGGGTCACATTTGAAATTGGAGCATTTTAAATAGGTACATTTAGTATAGAGCACATTTGGATTTGGGCTTTAAAATGAACACACATCAAAAGCCCTAAAGAAAATTAATTTTATTTCAGCATTGTCATTTCAACATTTTCATTTTCAGCATTTTCTTTTAGTATTTTATTTGCTGCTATTTAAAGTTGGAAAGAACCTTGTATGCTCTAAACACGTGTCTCTTCAATTAGAGTAGCAAACCTAAAATTTTGTGGATAACGAACAAGTATCTTTTAAACCCCAAGTCCACTTACGTATTCTCTCCCCTTGCACCTTTGGGCGACCTTGGGTGCACAAGAAATAAGTGGATTTGTTTTTCATTTTATTAGGAGGCCTGCTTGGGGATTTCATCACCCCTTGGGACAACCTCAACTCCAACATTCTGGCAGAGTATAAAAATTGAGAGGTGAATCGAAAGACACCTCTCTTGGAAGTGTAAATATTGTCACTCTTGGCTAAGCCCCAAAGAACTTTATACCTTTGGGAAGTGAAGGAGGAGATTGGGTTACTGTTTCCCCCCGGCTGTGTGGCAGTATTTCCTTTCATCTACAGAATTGGGCCTCACGTACCTAGTGTATATCGAGGATGCCCTTTAGCTAAGCCTTGTACAGCCTAGTATCAGCCTTATTAGGATTGTTGTTGTGTTTGGTGTGTTTGTTCAAATAATCAAAAAAAAAAAAAAAAAGTAAAACAAAACAAAAAAAACTTCAAACAAGCCAAAAAATGAGTGAAATTGTGAGGGAACCTTTGCAGTAAGAAAGGTTAGGTGAGGTCTCTTTGACTCATAGTCATCTTTTGGAAAGTTTTTGCACTAGAGTCATGTTTTGAGTTGTGGCTGAGTTTATTTTTGGTCTCAAAAAGTTTAAGTCTTGTTTTGTTCTTTCCATGACCAAAAAAGTCAACCAAACCAAGCATAAGAAAGTGAAACTATCTAAACCCCCTGTCTACAAAGAAAGGAAGAGACTAAACCACGGTGACAAACAATTTAGCTATGTGATCAAGGACATTCAAAAAGAGGAAGCTAGGCAAGACCGCTACGATAGGATAATTTATAATGGAAAACTTTGAAACTGGTCTGCTTTCCCAGGTGTAAACCCAAGGTTCTTATTTCTTGTAAACAAAAATTGAATCAAATGTACAAGTGGCCATTATACATTCGTCTTTCTTATTCATTTCCATTTCTCCCATCTTCAAATTTCCTTCTAAGAGAGCTAAAAACCTAAAAACATCTTTTTCTCGTGACATTAGACCTTACATCCATAAGCAAACACCTTATCCTAATCACATTCTCTTATTTGGGACCACAAGTCAGTCTCCAAATAGTAAGTGATCCATTTAGTATCCTATATTGCCTATAAGATCATATTTGACTATCTTTGGTAAGAGGAAGATACTCAAGTCTTACTTATTTGGGATCACAAGTCAATCTCCAAATAGTAAGCAGTTCACTCAATATCTTACCTTGCTTATTTGGGACCACAAGTCAGTCTCCAAATAGTAAGTGATCCATTTGGTGTCCTATCTTGCCTACAAGATCATATTTGACTATCTTTGGTAAGAAAAGAATACTATTATCTTCAATATCATTTTGTTTGCTAAAATAACGTCTCTTGTTCAAAGTAGTTGACCCACTGATCATCTAAGGTTAAGAGCTCTCATTTTCATTTTATGTTTCTCTCATAAGCCTTCATTCATCATTTGGCCATTCTTGTATGGTAAACACATGATCAGGAAGGTTTACATTCAACCCCAAAACACATTTGTGGGAATCAACAAAGAAATCAGTAATGGAGAATCTTCCTCCCTTAGTTGCAACTTCATTAGGGGATGTGTTTCCCTCTAATCCGAACATTGGTATGCCTAATATCCAAGAGCCACAACAACCTTTTCATAATAGCAATCCAGGTGATAATGATGAAGAAGTAGACCAAGATGAAGACCCTATTGGTTTTGGTGATATTTCTAGTGAGGTTAAGACCTTCCTTGCAGATCCTTACAATGTAGAGATGATGGAGAAATCCATTAAGGTAAACAAGACTGACATATTCTTAAATCTGATCAAGGATGGTGTTAATGTTCCTACAAGTTTTGATGAGAACATCCTATTTACTCAAGTCAAGAAAGGTGGTGCTCCCTTAGCACCTAGTTCAAGTGCAATACCAACATCAAGCAAAGGAAAAGGACCTACGATGACAACTAGTGCAATGCCCACATCTAGCACTTTACCACAACCAACGCTTCAAACCAACCCTGATATCTTTCAACAATTCATAAATGCTCTATCAAATTTTTCCACATATGCTAATGCTCCACAAAACATCTCAACAACTTCAAATGTAGGAGGCCTTGGTATTAGTCAAGCGCCAACTCAACCAATCGTCATTTCTACACAGCCTACACCTTCACCTCAGTTGCATATGCCTACAACCATGGTAACAACATTCGCGCCAAATGCAACAAGTGCATATAGGTAGGGTGGTTCAAATGGAGCAACTCCATCACCCCAGAAGTCACAAGCCCAAACGAACTCTGAAGTAACACATCTCACTCAAATGATTCATGAACTACAAAATGAGGTGCGCAACACAAACCATAAAGGGGTAAAACACTTGTCTCTTGACGAGATTGGTCCTTTTGATAAATCTGTTCCTATTACTCCATTCCCAGTTGGTTTTGAGACTCCAAAGTTTGACAAATATATGGGAAAAACATGCCCTGTCGCACATGTAAGGGAGTTCTATATTTTGTGTCAAGAGGTGGCATACAGTGATGATTACCTCAAGAGACTCTTTCCATGAAGTCTCAGAGGCCCTGCATTTGAGTGGTACATAAATCTGCCTAAGGATTTTCAATCTACCTTTGATGAGTTGGAAAATAAGTTCATAACACAGTACTCATACAACACAAACAATTAGGTCTCATTAAGTGACTTGTGTAATACTAAGCAATGAAATGGAGAAAATTTTGCCAATTTCTTGCAAAGATGGAGACATCTTGCTAGTCGTATGCCATACAAAATTGAGGACTCTTACCTTGTAGATATGTTCATCAAAAATTTGATACCTGAAATGTCCTTTCACTTGAAAATGGCGAGTCCTGAGGACTTTCCTACTCTGATAAAAAAGGGTAAAAACATTGAAAGTGGACTTTTAGAAAAAGGCACCATCAAACATTATATCTTCTCATAATGAATCAAACAACGATAACAAGCCTAGATCATGGTCTAAGAATAAGGGTGTTACACACGATGGTGTTACAGATGTCAAAAACCTTCAAGGAGGTAGCAACAATAATTATCGCAACCGTAACAACAATAACTCAAATCAAGACAACCAGGGAAATCAGAAAACTCAATTCTTTCCGTATAACAATTACAATCGTGATTTTGATCGAAATAGGGCATTCACCAAGTTTCGTGAACCATTGGAAGCCATCTTTCAAAAAATGGTAGATCATAACTTAATGGTGTTTCCTAATACACGTCCTTTTGATGAAAATCAACCAAAACCTAGGTGGTATCAAGAAAATGAATATTGCAAGTACCATCACGTCAAAGGACATGATACCAATAAGTGTTTCAAACTCAAAGTGTTTATCCAAAATCTTCTTGATAATGGAGAAATTGAAGTGGAGGGAGGTCCTTCCTCTAAAAATGCTAAGTTGAAAATATTTCAAAAGCCCTTTCCTGATCACAATGATGGTAACAATAATACGAATCAAGCCTCCACATCAAACACTATACCTTATGATTACTCTACTAACCACATATCAGGATTTGACTCCTTGTGTGGTAAAATAGACACCAATGATATATGTGGTTTTGATTCGTTGTGTGGCTACATCGAAAGGGTAGACATTCATGTGAATACCCTTGTCTTACAAGTAGCTGATTGTGATGCAACCACTCGACGTGGAAGACTCACTTTGCAAGCAGCTACTCCTAATAACAGTAATTCACTAACTCCACACGCGCCTGCTATGCCGTCCACTCCACAAAGGCCCGCTTCATGCTATGATGCATTATCCCAACTAGGTAAGACTCCTGCACAAATATCCATCCTTGAGCTTCTTACCACCTTGCTTGTACATAAGGAAATCTTGGAAAAGGCCCTTTTAGAGTCTCGTGTCCCTGATAATATTAATGCCACCCAATTCACTGCCATAATTGGAAACCTTGCCACTCAACAACATTTGGTCTTCACAGATAAAGATTTCCAAGCTCCCAATCCCAACCATAATATGTCGCTCCATATTGAAGTTCTTGTACAAAAACATAAAATAAAAAGAGTCCTCATAGACAATGGATCCGATTTAAATCTTTGTACATTAAAGATGATTCGTTTCCTAGGACTTCCAGAGGATCTCCTTGATTCTAGCAAAATAATTACTATAAAGGCATATGATGAAAGAGAAAGGGAATCAAAAGGAGTTATTATGTTACCTCTCAAAGTTGGACCAGCCATTATCAATACTGAATGTCATGTTCTAGATTTATATTTGCCATATAACATCTTGCTTGGTAGACCATGGATACACACTCTCAAAGCAGTGCCTTCCACATATCACCAATGTTTGAAATTCCCACACCAAGGACGAGAAATTACAATTCCAGGGGATCCTACACCTTTTGAATTTTGTAGAAGATTGGAAGGTACTTCGGCAAATCTTTGTCCCATAAGTGAGTTTTCTACAGTCATACCTAAGCCGCTTGTCATTAAAGAAACTGCTTCCCATACAGTACTAGAAGTAGCCCATGAGAGTTCAAATTCCCGTAAAGGAAAAGAGAAAGTTGAAGATGTTAGAGATAGCACTACAGGGAAAAAGACTACCTTTACTGACTTGGGAATGGGAGAGTATAAGTTCGAAAATGCCTTGTGTGTGGGACAATTACCACTCTCCCCTCATTCCCTTGGAAAACCTTCACAATTGCCATCCTCTACTAATAAGGAAACCATGCAAGTTAACAAAATGACATTTGAACATTGGGGTTCCCTTAGTGATGAACACATGGAAGATAATATTTTGGATTGGTTATATTATGATGGCAAAGACGAACCTGTGGAGTTTCCTAAGGACAAATATGTCAAAGCACTTCCCATTGTTGAAAACATGGGATATCATTGTACTGGTCTTGGCCCAAATGAAAATGGAATTAGACAACCCTTAGAAGCTAATAGCTATCCTAAAAGACATAGTTTGGGTTCCTTCAAACCTAAGGTTACCTTTGCTGACAACTATTTGGCTGAACCTGAATCTGAGACCGAAGAGGAGGAATTCTTCGAAGTGCCTTTCCAATACGTCGAAGATGACCTAAATAATCGTGTCCATACCATTACCATAAATGACCTTTCATCCATTGATTTACCTCTCACTAACCCTGACATGATAGACTGGGACCTTCAAGATACGCCACCAAGTCTGGACATTTGTAAGTCTGATGAGGCAGTGATAGCACTTTTTGGCCTTAAGAATCTTCGAGATTACGAGCATGCGATCCAATATAATGAAAAAGCCTACTTTGGTAGCCAAATCAACTCTATTAGTTGCAAAAATGAAAAGGAAAATAAAAATAAAAAAATCAAAGAAACATCCTCTAGTGAAAACCCTTTTAGGGCACTTTTGGATGAGGAAAAAGATAAAATAAAGGACGCATCTTCTGGTGAAAACCTTGTAGAGGCACCAGAAGAGGGAGAGTTGCATTTGCCATTCAGATCTTTGCCACCAGAAAAGTCATCCATTTTGAATGAAGACACCATTGCAATAAATTTGGGAATAGAAGATAATCCACAGATTACCTACATTGCTGCCACCTTGAGTCCTAAAGAACAAAAAGCTATGACAATATTCTTGAAGAAAGGAAAGATCAACTTTGCTTGGACCTATAAGGATATGCCTAGATTGGATACAGATTTAGTGGTACATCATTTGACAGTTGATCCAAAAATTAAGCCAGTAAAACAAAAGTTGCATAAAATGCATCCTAAGGTAGCACTTCTAGTCAAAGCAGAATTACAAAAGATGCTAGAAGCAAAGTTCATTCGACCCATTGACTATCCTGAGTGGATATCTAATATTGTTCCTGTAGGAAAAGCATCTGGGGGCATTCGTGTTTGTTCTGATTTTCAAGATTTAAATCTCGCATGTCCTAAGGATGATTTTCCACTACCCAACATAGAAATTATAGTGGATTTGATAGCTGGATATGAGATGTTGTCTTTAATGGATGGATTTTTCGGTTATAACCAAATCAGGATTGCAAAAGAAGATCAACATAAAATGACATTTATCACACCTTGGGGAAACTTTTGTTATCAAGTCATGCCCTTTGGTTTAAAAAATGCTAGTGCCACATATAACCTCGCGATGACTACCATATTCCATGATCTTCTACACATCATAATGGAGGACTATGTTGATGACATTTTAGGAAAATCCAAGACTAGAGAAGCCCACATTGATGTCCTTACTACTATTTTTGAAAGATTGGAAAAATACAAAGTGCGCCTTAATCCAAAAAAGTGTGTATTTGGGGTCAAATCTGGTAAATTATTAGGTTACATTGTATCCAGAAGAGGAATTGAAGTAGACCCTGCAAAAGTAAAGGCCATGATGGATATGCCTCCTCCTTCCACATTAAGAGAGCTTCGTAGTTTCCAAGGAAGATTACAATCAATCAAAAGATTTGTGTCATAGCTAGCTGATAAAGTTCATCCCCTTCATCATTTTCTTTGTAAAGGAAATTAGTTTCAATGGGATTGCTTGTGCCAAAAAGGATTTGAAAAAATCAAGGCATATTTGACTAATCCTCCAGTCTTAGTCCCTCCAGTAGCAGGGCGACCATTGATCTTGTACATTTCAGCTACTTCCGTTGCCTTAGGAGCACTCTTGGCACAATTAGATGATAATGGAAATGAACAAGCCATATATTACCTCAGTCGAACACTAGTTGGTTATGAGCTGAATTACACTCCTATTGAAAAAGCATGTTTGGCCGTAGTCTTTTGTACATAGAAGCTACGCCATTATATGCTTAATTATACTACATTTCTCATTGCCAAAATGGATCCACTCAAATACCTATTGTCAAAAGCTGCCCTCACTGGTCGAGCAACAAAGTGGGTCTTAATTCTAAGTGAATTCGATATTGTGTATAAAGATCGTAAAGCTATTAAGGGACAAGTCATTGCAGATCAGTTAGCTAAAGCACCTCTTCCAGGCAGTCACCCTATTGTGGCAGAATTTCTAGATGATACCATTATGACTATAGCCCCTAGTATATCATGGAAACTATTTTTTGATGGATTCTTTACAGAAAAGGGATCGGGGGCAGGAGTTTTGTTTGTAACACCACAAGGGGATTTAATTCCTAAGTCCTAAAAAATTTCATTCCCTTGTACAAATAACATAGCTGAGTATGAAGCATTAGTGACAGGAATGCGTCAAGCCATTAAATGGAATATCAAGAATCTTCTTGTCTTTGGAGACTCACAACTGGTTATTAAACAAGTGACTGATGAATATCACACCAAAGATGAGAAATTGTTGCCCTACCGCTGAATAGTTGAGAATCTTAAGCAACACTTTATAGAAATTGTCTTTCAACAAGTTCCAAGGGCTAACAATAAATTAGCAGATGCCATGGCCACTATTGCTTCTATGATTTCCATGCTAGAATATAGTCCAAAATGTGAGTTTCTTGTCGAGAATCTTGTTACTCCTGCTTATGAGCAGAATGAGTCTGAAGTGGTGTGCGAGATTGTTGGTCCTGAGTCTCCATGGTATGCTGACATTTTTGCCTACCTAAGTCATAAAACTATTCCCATAACCCTCACTCCAAACCAAAGTAAGATGTTTATTTGCCAAACCACTTGCTATACCATTATAGGTGATACCCTTTTCCGCAAACACTTTGATGGAACCCTCCTCTGATGTCTCAATTTAGATGAAGCCAAAACGGCATTAGAAGAGGTTCACCAAAGGATTTGTGGTGCCCACTCTAGTGGCTTTACGTTAGCGAAAAAGCTTCTTAGGATAGGTTATTATTGGCCCACTATGGATGCAGATGCATATCATTTTGTGAAAAGGTGTATCCCTTGTCAACAACATGGCAATTTGATACACGCTCTCGCCCAAGACTTGCAACCTACCATCACACCATGGCCCTTTTCCCACTGGGGATTTGATCTTGTTGGTTAAGTGTATCCTAATTCCTCTAATGGCCACAAGTATATTATTGCTGCAAATGAGTATTTCACAAAATGGGTTGAAGCCATTCCCTTAACCTACATCACCGGCAAGAAAATTTCTAAATTTATCCTAAACTATATTATTTTCCGCTTTGGTATACCTCAAGATATTATCTCTGACAATGGAACCCCATTTAAAAACCAAGAGGTAGCCACGTTATGCCAAAAATTTGGAATAACCCATCATTTCTCCACCAGATACTACCCTCAAGGCAATGGCCAAGCTGAAGCCACAAATAAAACCCTCCTGAAAATCCTAAAGAAAACTGTTGATGCAACTGGTCGTAATTGGCATCTCCAGATTGCTCCCGCACTTTGGGCCTATTGAACCTCCATTCGCACCCCCATAGGAGCCACTCTGTTCTCCCTCAGTTATGGTTCTGAAGCCATTTTACCCATTGAGATTGAGTTACCCTCCCTTAGAGCCTCTCTACAAAACCTCATATCCGATGAAGAATACCGAGTTGCTCGCTTGCAAGAGTTGGCACTCCTTGATGAGAAATGCCTCCGCGCCCTTAACCACCTCTGTGTGTATCAACATCACCTCCAACTACAATATAATAAGAGGGTCCAGCCAAAAGAATTTGAAGTGGGTGATCTAGTGCTACAACATAATATGAGGAAGCTCCAAAACCGTGAAAAGAAGGGAAAATTTGAAGCAAATTGGCTAGGTCCATTCATTGTTACAGCCAAGTATGGTTCTGGGGCATATTAGATTGCTACACCTGAGGGGGATCCACTCCCTGAACCTGTAAATATTCAACATCTCAAGCATTTTTATGCTTGAGCATTTGTAGATCTTGTACAGTCTTTAAAAGTCCTGAAAAAACCCAAAAAAAAAAAAAAAAAAAAATGCCAATCCATTTGTCTATCAAAACCCTTCCTTTCATGTCCTACCATTATTTCCTTTTCCATTTGTGCAGAGTAGTACTTAGTCTTTCACTTATTGCTAAATCAAACAAAAGACCTCTTGTTTGCGAGGCCTCATTTTCCATTTCCATTTTTGCATCCTTCCTGTCAAATGGTTGTTTAATCGCATTCTATTGCACACTCTTACGATAGTAACCACACTTGGATACACATAAAATCACTTTTTTGGAGGCTTATGATTCGAGAAGTTCATTCATTTCACAAACCCCTGCTAGAATCACACAATCACATTATCACAAAACACTTGATTCAACATTTCCCTGTAGGTTGACTCCTTCCTGTAGGCGATATGGGGACTTTCACTTTTCCAGACTTAAGGCTCTTGGCAGGAACTGTGAGATAAATGACTACTTGGTCATGAAATCTCTTTTGTTTGGTTTGTCATATTTTCTTTATGTCTTTTATGGTTTTACTGTGTGTATGTCTCGGATATTAATACCTGCCACAATGGGGGCAATTACGCAAAGGGGCTTTGAACATTTATGCTTTTATAGCATATAATGCATACACTCTTTTGCAAAATAAAAATAATGGTGTGCTCTCCATATAAACACAACAGAATCCCTTGTCTTCACTTAGTTAGGGTCCATGTAGTATAGGGTTTCATTCGAGTCATGCTTGAGACAAGGTTCTATTTATGTCCTCCTCCTATGCTATGCTCCTAGATCTTTATGGATGATGATTTTGACAGATGTTCATTAGGTTGCATCTTTAGATGGAGTGTTCATTTTTCATCCTTTTAAGTTACATTAATTGTTTAGTATAGATTGCATTAGTTTATTAGTGCTCATTAGATAATCTAGTTCATTTTAGCATCACCATTACATTTAGGGGCACATACATATCATAATGCATAAGTCTCATAATCGCTAGCCAATCTGCATCACACATGTTAAGCATCATATCGTAAATAGAAAAGATACATCACATCCTGCATCATAAACGTCAGTCTCATAAGCATCATATAAAATCCATACATATGCATCATAAATACTCATACACATATAGAATCATCAACTCATGTCATGTATATATATCACAAAAGAATCAATGTCTGTACAGTTCAAATACATATAGAATCATATAGTACAAATGCATCATCTTCACATATCTATCAAACTATCGGATATCTATACAAAATCCAGGAGCCATGCTATGAGGGTCCTGCTCCTCCTGTGTCACCCCCTCGAGGTGGTCAGCTCTACCCTACTGACTGCTCTGATCTAGCTCTGCCACCTGTGGTCCAGGAACTAGCCCCTCTCTCAAAATTAGGCTGTCGTTGGTCGGCAGGTACGACATCATGATAGAGTGACCTGTAATAGGGTGCCTCTCGTACTGCCCATGCCTCAGATCGCTTGGCTGAGATGACCTCCTGCATCACTGTCATGCTGGCCCTCGGTGTAACCATCTGCCTTGCTATATCATGCTGCTTGCAGTACTCATCAACCTAAGCCTGATATGTCGCTCGCTCAGCATGCAAGGTAGCCACCTCTCCTTGTAACCTCGCTCGCTCCTCAGCATTAGCACGCACAACTATACCCCCAAAATCTCTGACATCCACTCGTGCCTGTAAGGCTACTAGTGCCTCCTGTGTGCTATCTGCTCTGGCTCTCTGCAGCTATACCTCTTCCTGTAGCCTTGCAACCTCTATCCATAGACTATCCCGCTCAACCCTGACTATGTCCGGCTCCACTCCTGGTACCTATCTCTGTGGAGGTGCCTGTGGTGGTACCTGTGCCTGTGCCTGTGCTTGCACCTCAGGTCCCCTCTATGGTGGTACCTGTGCCTATATCTTTGGACCCCTCTGTGGTGGCACCTGTGCTGCTACGACACCCCTCCTAGAAACTACCCTGCTGTGCTCCCTGAGCTGGCACTGCTACCATAGCAGCCTGTCCCCCATCTCTTGCACCATCTCCCTCTCCCTGTGCTTGCTTTGCTAGAGGAACTACTCCAGGTACTGTCAGTCTGACTGGCTGGTGTGCTGCCCACCACTGTGCATATGCCAGTGTCATACCTGCATCTCCCCTGTCCTGACCATGAATCCATGGCACTCTATCTAGCGGTAACCATGATGCCCGAGAAAATCGTAGTGTTTTCCCCTGACCCCATAGTCGACCATACTCACGGGTCACTACAGGATACAGGATTATGTCTGGAACCACATCCTGGATGCGCCCAAATTTTCGTCTGCGCGAACGATAAGGTGGAGACTGTCGTCTCTACCCGGGATAGGTTTTTGCCACATTCAGGGCATCATAAATGCATTCAGCCTAGTCTACCTATCAAATTACCAGGAGGATCAGATGACTCACTGGTGCCCCCATCATGATTGGTCTCTGATGCTCCCGAGCGCGCTCACCAAGCTGCAATCTCTCGATTGGGTCCATAGTTGCTCTGGATGCTCTTCTCGTGGTGTGACAATGACCTTCCTATGGGTCCCTTGGAGGCTTATGTAGGCCCCATGGACCCCGTTTGCGCCCTTCTCCACTGCGCGCCGTGTCTGTCTCATGATTTCTCCATATATTCATCCTGTTTTTCTCCACAACCTTTTCACAAAAATTGCACAAATTTGTGCAATTTTTGTGAGGGGACATCAGGACAACATTCTCCTCCCTTCTTTGTGGCAACCTGCATTTTATTTTCTTTGATATGATGTCATCCTGACATCACATCAAAGAGAGGCAAAATGTATATACTAAAAATTGTCCTGAATGACTATATTAATTTAATTAATACTAGTCACATTCCTCTACTTATTTAATTAAATTATTTTCATTAAATAAGTTCATTTTTGCCTAAGTATTTAAATTTAATTTAAATACTTCTTAGCTCTAATGTGTTAATTTTAATTAACACATGATTCTCCACATATTTCTTTTTTTAAAATAGATTTTATTTATTTAAAATCCCCCATTTTCCATTAATTCTTCTAGACCTTGATTAAATTAAATTTCATTTAATTTAATCTTTATTCAAACCGCATAAAATTATGTGCACTCATATGAGTTGTCAGCACATCTTTCAAGCACATGGTGTCTACAACTTGAGAACTTTCTACACACATGTGCCACCTCATCATTTTATCCTCCCAACTAAGGATATGAGATAAGGAGATAAGGTGCTTAATCCTTATCCTTATCCTTATCCTTATCTTCTAGACACCCTCTAGATGTTTCCTGAGAGTCTTTAAATAGAAGCCTTGTCTCAAGCATTGCATATAGAGGATTATTGGATTGCATTGATACGCCGTCGCTTTGAGTCTAGAATCACCACATTTAGAGCTTGCATTATAGGTACAATTTTCATATGGAGTTCTTAGGCTGCATCTTAGTGATTTGATAGTTGGTAAGATTTACATTTTGTATTGCATCTTAGTTTTTGTTGTGCATGCATATTTATTTTACATTCTAGTTTAGCTTTCATTTTAGTTATAGCTTGCATGCATATTTAGTTTACATTCTAGTTTTAGATTTCATTCTAGTTATACCTTGCATTCATTTATAGTTTTCATCATTTAATGTTCATTGCATCATAGAGTACCTTTGAGTATGAATTCCTCCATAGTCATATCTTGAATGTATTTGTCTTTTCATATAGTCTAGGATCATATTGCACATTCACTTTGCACTCACACTCACATTTGCACTTCCACACAAGGGATTTAATTATTGTTGTGTTTGTGAGAGCATACAAAACATACCCTCCATTGAGGATTCACCAACAATGGCTACAGATAGCTGCCCTTGTTGAGTATTAGAGGTGGTTGGAATTTTGGTTTGTTGGTTGCTTTTGTGAATTTCTTTAGATTAGCTTGATTCCTTAGGCTTCTAGCAATTTGCACATTTTTCCAGCACACAATAGGTTAGCAAGAAGTGATTGAAGATATCATAGATAGGAGAGGAGAATCATATTTAGGAGGTAATCAAGAAAAGATAATATAAGTTCAAGTAGAAATAATAGTAACTATTAATATGGAGCACATAGAAGTGGACAAATCTGAAAAGGATATAGTTAGCCAATTTTTAATTATATTGAGAAGTAGTGTAGGTCAACCACCACTTGATCTAACCACTCAATCACTAGTATTGACAAAAGAGTTATCAAATACTATGATAGACATGAAGAAATAATTATGATAATGACAACAACAACATCGACAATTACTGAAGGTAATACAATTGAATAGAAAGACACTAGAAAATAAGGGAGTCAATATAAGGACTTAAACACTTATGAAGATCATGGAAAGAGTGGGAGCATTGACACTTAACTACTAAGCTCATCTTAGCCAACAACTATTGGAGCAGAGAGATCAACTGATAAAGTGAAAGATGTAGATGATGGTGAAGATAAAGACAAAGATAAGAAGAAGGATAATGATAAGATCATACAATAAGTAGAAGTTAAAGGAAAAATAAAATGAGAAAAATAAGAGGATGAAATAAATGACAATCCACCAAGTGTCAATCCCAATTTTGGCATACAAAAGTAGAAAACACTAAGTCTAAACAAGAAATATAGATTACTATTCAAGAAAATATTTGATTTAAAAATCAAGATTGATAAAAGAAGATAAAAAATAATCAAGAGGCAAGTATTGAGGAAAACTGTATGAATTTTGAAAATCTTATGCTAGAAGTCACAATAGACAAAGAGAACCCAAGTCAAAGACAATTGAAAGTTTATTTGGACAAGATGGAGTAAATAGGAAGCAATCTAAAGGGAGAGCTAGAGAAGGAAGTCACAAGAAATTTGGAAGAGTAGACAAGGAAAATCTTGATCACAAAGACTATAATTTCAAAAGGGAAATTAAAAGAAAAATATAAATGCATCATAGGAGATTGTGAATACAACATTAAGAAAATATACTTCTTTTTTTTAGTTTTGACTCATTCACTTCTAATATTAACACTCAACTTATTGGAGTTTAGAATGAAAGGTTATGTCATATTAAGAAATTAGAATCATCAGTCAATGTTGTCCAACATTCATTAAAGCTAAAAGATTTAATTGATAGGAAAGGAGAAATATTTGTAAAGAGAGATAAAATTATTTACAAAATCTTGGATTTTGATGGAATGATTAGTCTACATATTAATGTGACAAAGAAGCTTATCAGAAGTACATCACAATTTATAGGCACCAGAGGAAACAACAATGAGTGGAATGGAGAACATGGTAGTAGAACTTTAGAAGCACATTCTAACTATTGAGGCACTGAACAAAACATGGGAAACTTCTCATTGCATATTTTTCTACTTAGTCATGTTTAATGTCATTGATTTCCATAAACAAAAGGGGGAGAAATACTATAGAAAAATCTTGATATATACTAAAGAGGAGATAACAAGATGCACAGGATATCGATACACAATAAAGCTACATAAAAGGGGGAGTACATAGGACATACTAAAAGTATGGACATGGACATGAAGTTGTATAGTTTTTTTTTTTCCCATTAATTCTAAAGTGGGAGATTGTTGGAGTTAGAAGTTTTTTCATTGATGTCAAAATGTCTAAGAAAAAGTTACTATCAGAATGAAGAGGACACTACCAAAGAAGATTATAATTTTTTTTTAAGTTGATATAACCCTAAGATCTATGGTGAAGATTAAGTTTGGGGTTATCAAAAAAATAAACGATATAAGTGGGTAAGGAAGGAACAAGAAAGAGAGAGAGGAATAGATAGAATGAACATAAAGAACAATGACAACAAGCATTCTAGAGAGAAGACAAAGGAACATACTAGTTAAAAAGATTAAGGAGAAGCACTAGATAGGTCAAATTATCTTGTATAATACCTAATTAGTTTTAAAAAGATTTAAAAGGTCTTTTTGAGGACCGTTAAGATCATTAATTAACTTTTGTTAAAACCTCTAACAAGGTGAGTGCTTGGACAGGCAAGATTAAATCTCTTAGTAAAGTAGTCTTAATAGGCCAAGAATATAATTAAAACTATATCAGTCACTCCTGATAGATTGAGTTTCTTGGAAGGAAACACCAATGTATGCCTTATTAGAAAACCTTTTTGATGGTAGTGAAAAAGTTGTGGGTTCCATTCCCACCGCATTTTCCCCCACTGATCAAGGGTTTTCTATGATACTAGATTCTTTGTGTTATGTGTGTGAATTTTCTTTCATGATTTTTTATTTAATTTTGTTCATATGGATTGTTAATGGTTAGGTACTTATGATATCATTTATATCTAGATTATCAAAACAATGTTGTTATGGACTATTAATCAAATACTAAAAATTGAAATTGTTTCTTAGGTACTAATTCAACCCCACTTTTAGTACTTAACCTTTCCTAATTGTAATTAATAGGACCCCCTATAGATGCTCAAAAATGGTTTGTGTCTATTGTTTAATCACTTTTTCATACTAACTCATCCCATTCTCTCATTTCACTAATTCTAATCTTTTGGCCAACTTGATTATCATTTGAATATATTTTGACAACACCATTCATCATTTGTATCCCCTTTCAAATCAATTGCAGATCATTTTTGGAATTGGTTCCCATTTTATCTAAACTTTCTAGAATCAACCCAAAACCATTTTAATATCATCAAAATCATCCCAAAGAAGCCTTAAGCAATCCAAAATGTGTCAAGTAGCACAAATCAATTATCATATATCAAACCCTAGGCATTGCTGTGTCCCTCAATTCCTTGGAAACCTATCAATTCTTATCAAACCCATCAAATATGACCTTGTACTATCATGTCCCTCAACACTAGGTCCGATATATCATTTTCATCATCTGATCTTTGACATTTTCAAGTCCCTCAGTGTTAGATAAAGGAATTATCGAATCAATTTAATAACATTGATAATGTACATTGATGTTATTAGAATCAACCTTATCAATCAATTTCAATCTTGTGGCACTTACATTGTTTGTTAAATGTCACATGTTCTTAATCCATGTCATGTGTCCTTGGTATGTTATCAATAATAATTAGTCAATCAATTTGATCATGGTTTTGATCTACCCACCATCATTCTAGTCAATTTGCATAATCATGATATTTCATCAAAGGATATTATCACAATACTAATTTATCCTGTAGGACTAGATAACCCATAAGTTAATCCTATGTCATTTCGATCATTTTCATATAGGTATTACTAATTATTCTTCCTACTAACCAAAATTCTCAATTGATTAATATTAATTAATTAATTGATTCACCTTCACAAACTATGGGAATTCTCAATTTCTTAAGTCCTATTTTTTGAATTTAATTTCTATTTTATTAATTTTCATCTATGTCAATATATGAAGTTTTAACTCAAACATTTCAGGTATCCTTCAAACATGGACATGGTGTGTCATAGATATTATCCCTACACTTGGCTAAAATATTTCATATTTGATATATTTTATTCCTTACTCATGTCTTTAGTAAGCCTCCATCATCATAGATTCTGGCTACAAGTGGCTTTGAGGTGTCATATGCATGTCATAGATTCTCCTCTACTTTTATCCATATTGACTTTCATGTGTCATAGAATCCTACATGTAACATATTTTGTCATGGTTGTCATAGATATTCTAAGGAATATCATGCTGAGTTGCAGATTCAAATTGAGAAGTCTCTATCCTCTCATTGAAGTCTTTCCGCTTGCACTTTGGCTACAAAATGAGCCATCTTGCTCTCATTTTTGATCCCTTAGAACCCATTAGGCTTGAAACCATTCTTATAGTACTCTCAATAGCATTATCATAGCATTAGTATTTTATTTTAATTGTATCAACAATATAGGCAATTGGAGCTACATCAAATGGAGAAGAAAGAAGGTCATGGGAGCTATAGTTGAAGAGTGAGTTTGACTTGTTTTATTTACTTTATGCTTTATTTGGTTTTCATGCTATATTAGAAGGGTTTTAATATATCTTGATTGATTTTTGTGGTTGGTCATAGTATGATAGGTTCTAACCACTTTTCTTGTCCTAGAATTGGTGAACCCAATGTGAACACCATGATTACTAACTCAGGTTTCTTAGTTTTGTGCTTTTAGGTGCAAGGAAGGAGCTTGTTCAAAGAAGTACAATGTATTTCTACTCTTTCTTATCACACCTAGTCTAATTAAGAGGCCCAATACTATTCACACCTAATCATGTGTGCTCAAAAACCACTATCTATGCCCTTTTGGGCCCCAAGCGCACTAGGGGTACACTTTGTACTATCTTAGCACACTTGGTAGGATAGCTTTGAATTTTCCAAGTCTTGGATATCATTTTGATCTGATTTCACCCTAGTTTTCACCTAGTCTCTGAACTGCACTATGAAACTACCATCTAGGCTCTAACTAGCCCCAATTGCACTAGGAGTGAAGTTTACACTATTTGAGCACACTTGGGGACCTCTTGAGTGTTTCTAACATAGTCTAATATTTGAGAGTGTATTTGGTTTAGAGAAAGGTCACATTTCTATCAAAATCTACATATAGGGTTTCAATTCATTCTAGGACCTAGGGTAGATGTTTTTGTGTTACTAATGATCTATTTTCATCATGTGAAAATCATTGGGAGAAGACAAGCCTATTAAAAACTACTAATTCTTTGTTGCAGGATGTTGACAAAGATCTATGCACTTGTTCAAACTTTTTGTGTGGCTTCCTTAGATTAGATAACACTTTTTTAGGTGCTCAAAAATAAAATTTATCTTCTTCTTGGTGTCTACACATTGTTTACAACCTTTTAACCAAGACTCACAACTTGGTAAGTCCTAGGGTTCAACCTCAAAGTGATAATGGGCCAAAGCTAGGTCAACACTCTAGCTATTGTAACAAATTTGATACAGTTAATACCATATCAATGATATTATTATGTGATAACTCTCCTCTAGTACACTTGTGGTGTGTCAAACCCCAGTTCTCGAGGTTGGGAGACCTTTTGCAAAAGTTTATCATTCACTTGCCGAATGAAGCACCTAAACTATACAACTTGTCTTAGTGGCCAAAATCCTTTCTATCCACTAGCTCAAGGGGTCACCAATGCCCGTGAAGACATCCCACATTCTTGTAGTCCTTAGTAGAGATAATAGCCTCTTGGAAAGTGATGACCCTTGGGAAGTTGATCTTGATATCCCCATGAAGTGAGTGCACTATATGGGGGAGCCTATGGTGCCAAGATTCTAAGTTGTGCACTTTGGATAAGCATGGATGAACTTTGGCTCATGTTGGAATTTAGTGGATACAATCTTAAAGCCTAGGTTGTGATGCATCTTTTAAGTTTAACAACAAATATTCTTGTTTATTGTATCATATGTGTGAATAAAATTAATCAAGATAATACCAAATCTACAAAATCATACCAAAATACATCTTGAACCTTGGATACTATCAAATTTTTTCAAAATGTTACAACATTGTCAAAAAATTGTAAACCATTTTGTCAAACACTTGAAACTTTGAAAACATGGAAACTTGTAATCTTAAGAGTCCTTGGCATGATTTAGGATTCATCCTTGCATAACACACCATTGCATTTTTCATTCTTTGAGCCTCATAATTAGACCCTCTAGGAATAATTTTACATCTTTTAGTTCACATATTACATTCTTTATCTTTCATATTTCATCCCTTAGGCTTCATTATGCATCTCCTAGGCTTCAACTTACATCCTTCAATATTCATCTTGCGTCCCCCAAATTGCATTCTTGCATGCCCTATCTCTCATTTTTCACATCTTAGTCATCATTCCTCATGTCCTAACATTCATTTTTTATCCTCATTCATATCATAAGACTATCTCCCATCATCTACGTCTTTGGAAGAACAATCTAGAAGCCACTAAGTCCAAATTTACTCTAGTTTCATACCACTTTACTAACTGCACTCTAACTAGCCCCAACTACACCATGAGCATAGTTGACTTTTCTTGAGTGCACTTGGTTTCCATAACACCTAGTTTGGACTTCCAAATATTATTTTGGGACTTTTGGAGTATCACTAGGTACTTGGATAGGCCCCCCTTGCTGATCGTGTCTTGAACCTCATTTTGCATATCCTAACCCTAGTTTGCACACCTTAGGCTTCACTAATCAAGCAATAATCCTCATTTTTCATCTCTAGTCTGATCATAACATCATCCCAAACCATTTATCTCTCTAGAATAATAATTTTACAATCACCTAGTCCAGGATTAGCAAACCTTTAACCTAGCTTCCCAACTATGCTATGAAACTACCAACTTTTCTCAAAAGCATGCCAATTGCACCCTAAGCATAGTTGGTACTATCAAAGTGCACTTGGTGGCTAGAATAACCATTTTGGACTTCTAGGTTGCATTTTGGGACCATAGAACTAGCTCCAAAAGCCTATATAGGTCCTCAATCATTTTTCATCCTAGTATCCTTGCATATTGCATGGCCGATCAACATAAACCTCATTTTGATCCCCTCTAAACCTCATTTTGAAGTAAAAACCCCTTTGAACTTAGTCAAAAATTAAAAATCCTAGAATATCTCCTAATGTTGGTGGATGATGGATCTTGGCCATAGTCTTTTTTTCATCTTTTTCGTCATTTTCTTGGGTCAAACTCTATTTATATCTTGATGGATTTTACCTTGTCATTTTTATCAACTTGATCTTTTCAAATTTTTTTCTCTTTTGGTCAAGATCCAAAGTCCATCTTCACAAGGTTAAACTATTAGATTAATATTTTCCAAAGATTTCTCCCAAGTTCAAAACTTAATATACACCATTGTCATAGAATTATCATATCTTGAGTCTCCCTAAACATCCTTTTGATTAACCCTAGTTGGATAATCATTTGATGTTGCATAGTTCAAAACCCTAGCATTTGTTCCAATATCAAAATTCAATCAACTTGTGCAATGATCAATTTATCGAAATGACTTGTCAAACCCAACACCTTACTTGATCCCACATCCCTATCTTGCATATCATAAACATAATTATCAACCTAAACATACTTCCCTTTGCATTATCCACATTTGTATACATCAACCTTTAATAGCATTCCCAAGTCTAAAGTCCAACTCTAATCTTCATTTTGGATACCTTAGAATCATCCTCATACCCCTTTGTCAAAATTCAAAATGTCATTCACATTTCCTTGTATGTATCATTCTCTTAGGTCATTTACATCTTCAATATCATAACCCTAGGTCATTTTATACTTCCCTAGGTTGCATAACACTCCAAACCTCCTAAAAATAAAAAAAATATTCATATCTTGTAGACCCACTTCTAGATTATCAAGTTTTTCCCTATTTTATTTTACCAAATGCACACTTCAAGTGCATAGTTGGTAGTTTTAGTACTTGTTAGTTTCAGAGTGCACTTAGTAAATGGGAAGTTCATCTTAGCTTCCAAAATGCTAAAATACTTTTCTACACCTTGTACTACATCCATAAGCCCTAGAAAACAACCCAAAATACTTCAATCATCCATTCTTTGCATATTTGTCACCCAAACACTTTTTTTTTTACCAATTGTACCCCTTTGGAAATGAAGTGCACACTCCTAGGGCATACTTGGTATTGTTACAGTGTAATCAATAGTTTAGGTGTTCACTTGGGATGTAGAGAGCCAATTTTTACATTTCCCCATTACATCTACATATTTAGAAATCATGCTAATAATTATAAGGACACAAGAAGTTCATAGACTAGAAGAGTTATTTGAACCCTTGTTTTCCAAAGTACAAACACAAGATAAATATCATCCAAGGAAGAAGAAGACTAAGAAACCTTAGCAAGCACTTGAAATAGATCAAATTGAATCATTACAACCTTTGCTTGTGGACCCATTAAGCATGTATATGTCAAACCCTAACCATCAAGAAGTGACACAACCAACCATCAACAACATGCCTACCTTGAAGTTTCCTCTTAAAACTCCTCCTACACATACAATGGTTTAATGAAGCCCTAATTTTGAGCCCATATTCATACCTATACCACCCAGATGTGGAAGTGTACCTACAACACTAGAGGATGAAGAAACCTAACCATTCAAATTCAAAAACCCTAGCACAAGTAACTTCAACCCTTTAAACATACAACAAGGTAATTTATACCTAAGTGATGGCTCTTACACTAACTATGACAACACTAATGAAGAAATGGCTAGGGATTCCCAAGAGAAGACTTTCTAAAAGAACTTTAAACTCTTGGTAGCCTAAGAAATCATCAAATTTAATCCAAATTTTGAAGGAACCAAATCTAAATATCAAGACAATCTAATGTTTGAAAACATACAACCTGTTATTAATTTAGATTTAGAAGAAGGGAAACAACCTTTGGAATTTTTAAACACAAATATAAAACCTATAAGATCTTACCAAGAATCAACCATTGAAATTCTCCAAAGTACTTTTGAACACATTAATATCAATCCTTTATTTGATGAACCTCCATCAATGAATGGAAAGAAGACTCTTCCAAAGTAACCCAAGTGGATGTTGAGTAATTGAACTCAATCAAATAATGAAGCAACAAGAAGTGCCTAAGGGAACTTGTACCTTAAGAATGTTAAACGTACCTCCTTTGGAGGAAAATGAACAAAGTGCACCCTTGCTCCTAACTCTACCAACCATTATGACATCAAATATAATGGAGCCCTCTATGAGTGCACCATATGAAACATCAACCCTCATTATGAAAACCCCTATTGACACACAAAGGAAGAGTCTTATTGAAATTTCACCCATTCCCCAAAGGAACATGGCCCATTTCCATATCAATATGATGTCTCAAGGTGAAACATCAAATACCCAAAAGTACCAAAATAAAGACCCTAACATGATATTCACCTCTAAAGGACATGATCAACTTTTGAGGCAACTACAATCTCAAGTGAACCAAGGATCCAAGATTGTTAATACATAAATGAGTCAAAATCCACTTAACATGCATACAACATATCAACATACACAACAACAACAACTAGAAGTGGTGTAAGGACCTAATGTCCCTAACACACAAACTAGTCTAAATCCACTTGACTTACACATAATGCACCAACAACAATTGCAACAATAAAATGCCATATTTAGTAAACAACAAGAGAAACTAAAAAAATAGTTGGAATACCAAAGAAAACTAGAGAAACAACTTGCCTATCAATAACAATTGTTGCAACTACAATATATGCCCAAACAAACTCAATAGATACCTCCACAACAAATATCTCAACAAAAAAAAACCATAAAAAATGACACAACAAAAATGACAACAAGTAATGCAATAATAACCCATGGTACAACAATCACAATCAATACCACACCAAGTACTACAACAAGTACCTCCACCTTCTAGTGACACATCACCTGAGTCTTCAGATAAAAAAATGTTAGAAACCAAGTAGACATAGTTCTTGCCATAGAAAATGATCTACTTGTAGACATAAAAGACTCAAAGAAAGGATTAATATTCAACACCATAATGAGGATTTACTACTACAGTTAAAATAATTAGGCAAACAAGTTGAGGCATTGGGAGTCTAGGAGAAACAAGTCCCATACATAGAGAGGGATCTTTGTCCTAATCCCTTTGATGAAAATACATATATGCCTCCATTCCCAAAAATTTTGAGGCACCAAGATTTGAAGAGTATCGAGGAAAAGGAAACCCAATCAACCATAATAGGGAATTTTGTGCCTCTTGTACCAAACTCAGTGATGAATGGACATATCTCATCAGACTATTCCCTCATTCTCTCAATGGGGCCACACTTGAATGGTACTCCAAACTACCTAGTAATATCAAATCTTGGATAGAATTAGTAGACAAATTCATATCCTACTTTTCCTTCAACATAACCAATGAGGTGACACTATCTGATCTATGCTCAAAATAAAATAAAATGAGAGAACCATTCATAATATTCCTATTATGTTGGAGAAACCTTGTTAGTAAATGCTCACCGAATATTCCTAAAGAATAACATGTTAATCTATGCACTAAAAACCTAGTCCCTAATTTAATGTATGAACTCAAGATCAAAAGTCTGAACACCATTGCTAATTTAATAAAAAAGGGGGATATCATTGAGGATGCCCTCATCCACAAAGGCATCTTCAAAAAAAACAAGGAAAACACCAATACAAACTCATCTAATGACAAGGTGAAAATTTTAACCAAGAATAAGAATGTAACCAATGATGGTATTTGATGCAAAGAATCTTAAAAATCAACCAATTAGTTGGATACATGCTGATCCCTTCAAAATCCATTAAATAAACTCCATAATTAGAGGCATCTTACAAGGTGAAACAAAGCATTTTCCAACACAAAAATATCAACCTTTTCTCCATTCTCATATCTTGATTTCTATATCTGATCCCATTGTTCATAAATTTTAATTCTTAATGTTTCTTTGAAAACCCTTTGTAAAATTTTTTCAAAATTAGGAATAATAAAACATTTCCAAATATGATCCAAAAATAATAAATTTATTTCAAGTTAGAGTCTTTTCACTTAGACCCATTTTCTCTGTCATAAACCAGAAATAAAACTGGTAACCCTTACTAGGGCATCAAATAAATTTTTGAAAATGAATCCAAATAACCCCAAATAAATTCAAAATTATCAATTTTTGAGTCTAGTTTCCAAATAAATAAGCCATTAGTTTATCCAATACATAAATCATTGTACAAGCACAAATCTTTGCCCGGAACACCATTGAAGACATTTAAAAACCAGTTTTCACTCAAATATTCATAACTTTCACAAATATTCATAAAAATGTCGCAAACAAAAAGGAAATGAAAGGTAATTCACATATAATTCCAATTAATATATTTAGGCTTCCTGAACTATCCATATGTGTTCATACAAAATTATACAACATGACTATTTGCAAGAGTTCTCAAATTTTGACAATAACTTTCACCAAAATGATCATAACTTCCTAAAAACTAAATGAAATTCCTCCAAACCAAAAAGATAAGAAATATAAATCATACCAATATCTAAATATATATGGGCTTAGAGGTTTTACATGGCTGTACAAGTCTTGGAACCAGAAAATCCAAAAAAACCAATCAAAATAGCAATGGTTGAAGACACCAAAATTCTCCAAAATGATTCTTTCTTCTCCTTGTTCTCATTCATTGAGTTGGAATGACCATTAAAAATTATTTTATATGATTTTTGATAGTTGAGAACTTCCCAACTAAGTTTTGAATCAACTTATTACACTCTTTAACCACAAAGTTTTGAAGTTGCAACATTTAAGCAACTTTTACATTATAGAAATTTTGACTTCAAAATTTATTTCTTACCTTAAAAACATGTTATGATGGAATATTAGTCACCATTTACAATATTTTTATCCTTCCTTGGGTTTACAAACACATTTTGACCTCTTGACCAATTCATGACCTTACTAGGACAACTAGGGCAAATTGACAACTTTTACATTTCATGACAAAATGGCTTCATATTCTATACATATTGACTCAAATACAACATAAATGACTGAAATGGATTTAAATATCTCAAATAAGGAATCTTATCTTTCCCATGTTCTTTTACTTTATGTGCTCCTACACCAATATTGTGGATGAATGAATGATCAACGTGGAATAACCTCAAAAGAATATTAAAGGTGAAAACCTTAAAAATAAAGAAACTCCTAACCATAGACCACATCAACAATAGAAAAATGAGGCTTTGAAACAAGATAGACCATGAAGATGCACTAGGAACAAAGATAGAAAATTTACACCCCTAGGAATACCACTCAAGACTGCACTTCAATAATTACTGAGCAATAACTTCTTGTAGTTACCTCCTATAAAAGATGAACCATCAACAAAACCGTCCTTGTGGGATGATAAAAAATTATGTCATTAACACCACACCAAAGGACAAAAATGACTTCATATTTTCAAATTTAACATGAAATCCAAGACATTCTTGATGTTGGTTTGATCAAAGTTGATCTGTCACTACTAACATCTAATTATGATCATACTATTTTTAAGGATCCTTTGGGTAATCATGATAAGGGGAAAGCCTCTAGTTCAAACTCATGCACTAGTAAATTTGGACTCAATTTTCAATAAATTTTGGTTGAAATTTTGAGCAACCTAATTTGTGGCAATTTTTCTCATCAAAATTTTGACCAACTTGTAGAATGGTCAAAATTTCAGTGAATACATTCGTCAAATTTTTTTGTCTTTGCTAACTCTAATTCGCCATTTTTGCTGAAAATTTTGAGCAAATATTGGTTGAAAAATGTCAAGAAATGGTTGAAATGTCCACCAATTCTTGGTGGAAAAATTTCAAGAATTGGTTGAAATTTCCACCAATGTTCAGTCAAAATCTTTCAAGAAATGGTCAAAATTTTGATCAATTCTTGGTAGAAAACTTTTAGGAATTGGTCAATATTTCCACTAATGTTTGGTCAAAAACTTTCAAGAATTGGTGTAAATTTCAACCAAGCTATGAGGTTTTTAAAAAAAGAATAGAGTGGGTGAATCTCCTAATGAATGCCTGCCTATAGACTCTCTCTTAGATCATCTTCTTAGACCAACACAAATTTAGAAGAGGCGTAGTAGCGGTTGCCATTGTATAGAGCATTTTTTTAGTGATTTTTAAGTTGATCTAATGGAAAGCCATTTTCTAGCATGAGGTGACGACTTGGTGCTTTAGGAATTTTTTATGAACCTATTGTGGCTAATGGGAGATTTGATAATGAAAGCTCCCAGCGACCCTTAGTGTTGGTGTTCAAGAAAGACACATTTTTCAGATTTTGAATATTGGCATTAGAATTATTTCTATTGGAGGACCATGAAGCATCTTGATTTCTATGCAAGGGCTCCCCAAAGTCATCTCTATGCAACTTCATTAGTACAATTTGCAGAACAGTTCAATAGAGATTTTCATTGTGGTTTCCTAGAAAGTAATCTGAAGGGCGAGCTGTCATCTAGCAGTTGTGCTGCTTATCATGAGTGATGAGGGAGCCATTTCCAAGAATGAGAAAAGGATGAATTTATTACTAGATTCCAAATGAAATCAATGAAGTACCATTCTCAAGTAAGATGCCCACAACTAGGAGGGCCAACCAACACAATCTTAGGAGAAAGGAAAAAGTATACCCACTAGAACCTTTCTCAAGGTGTTTGGACAACCATAAAAGAATGATTGAGCCCAAAATTTTACAAGAGTGGTAAAAGCCAACCCAAAAATATATTCCTCAATATAGCAAGCTTATGTGCATGCTCAAATAGGAATTGATAGAATATAAGTAAGCCATTCACATTCATCTTGAGATAAAAAGGTCAAGCAAAATGACAACACAAGTGGTTTTACTACAAGACATGGAAATACTAACAGTATATGCCAAAATTGAAATATGTTGATTTTTATCATAGTAAAATATAGATGACTCAGGTCTTTAGCATTTAACCAAAAATAAAATACATAAACAAGTGTGATCAAGGGAATGCATATAACATAGTTAAGAAATTGAATGCTGCACACTAACTAGGGTGCAGTGTTTAATTTCATGATTTGAGTAATCAAAAGAAGGAAAATGGCATAACTCCTTCAAGTTAACCCATTCAAAAGTCTCCCTACTCATATTAATATCATAAATGAATGCATGCAATCCCTAACCATACACAAACCATTTTTTAATCAACAAGGGAAAAATCATATATATTAATATATATAGCTATTTAGTTGTTAACAATGTCCACATCTCTTGTTTGGAGACTTCAAGAAATGGGATGATGCTCACATTTTTCCATATGGTAAATGTAATATCACTCTTTCTTTAAGGTACCATGTATTTTTATAACAAAATCAACTTATAACTAGCAAAAAATTGGGACCTAAAAGAAAACAAGAATGGTTCTGCATGTGCAGGCATGTGGACATATTACTACAATACAAAAAACACATGTAAAGCTAGATAGATAGATAGAGAATAAACTGAGCATTACAAATAACCACAAGAACTAATAAAGTTTACTTTACAAGAATCCATTTCTACAAGAAAGGTTTATATTTGGTGAAGGGTCAAAAAGTCTAGGAAAGGCTAGTGGACTAGTAGTGAGACAAGGGGAGTTTGAGAGAAATCATGAGGAAGAGTTACAAATTTCTACCTATATGACTAGTTGGGCATATCAAGTCACTGTTGAAGTAAATAATCACTGCAACTAATAAAGTTTACTTTGCAAGAACCCATTTGTACAAAAAATATCTCTATTTGGTGAAGGGACAATAGGTCTAGAAAAGAGTAGCATATATGTAGTAGGACAAGGGGAAGGTGAGAGAAATAATGAGCAAGAATTGCAAATTTCTACCTGTACAACTAGTTGGGCATATTAGTCACTTTAGAAGGAACTTGTTAAAAAATATTACAATAATCATTTCCAAGTATCTACTTAACTGGTACTATATTCTTATGACAATTCCTATTCATTTAAAAGTAAATTTCAAGGAAAGCTTTAGTTATATAGTTGGGGTTATGTGTATTGCTATAATTTTTTTCAATTTGAAATCCTTAGCAATCATGAATAATATTCAAAATTTTCATCTATACTAAAAAGGTAAACATAAGCTATCGATCTAGGTTTTTTAGACAACACATAATGAAAGAACGTATGCTAAAAGATACCAAATTTGTGACACTATAATCTTTAAAACCCCAACCTTGCTAGAAAAAACACCAAGTAGACAATAAAATATTGCGGTAATGACCCTGTAATATATGAAGTGGGACCTCTTCAAGTATAAGTTTTTTTTAGTGGCCTTGTGTTATAACAAAAAAAATGTTTACTAAGCAGCAATATTTCACATAGATATCATAATTTCCATAAAACAAAAATCAAATTATTAACATTGAGCTAAAATAATTTCAATACCTTAATTGGATCATAATTGGTAATAACAACCTCATAAAAGCTATTGTCTTTTGGCCACCTTGTCCTCACTTTCTTGCCCACCAAGGGGTTAAGAGCTATAGCTTCACTGCAACCTAGAGGTTTTGATGGTCCTTAGTTCCTAAACTATCCTCTCCCTACTACTCAAAGAGTAGGAGGTAACTGTTGAGCCTCGATTGGGGCATACAACATAGGCATTTGCTGACTCTATAGTAAAAATCATTTCTCCTTTATTATAGAACTTATAAATACTTGGAACAATTTAGAACAAAAATATTTCAAGAAACAAATTTTTTTTTTTTTATAGCAAATTTAGAAATTAATTACTAACTACTCTGGTTTTTTTTGTTCTTAGTTCTAAGAGAAGCTCCTCTTTTTGCTAATGATGAAGGTTGTGGTATTGTAGTAGTTGGAAAAGGATGCATCATTAAATATGGTGGCATTGGTAGAGATGGCAACACATGAGCTATTTTTTGTTTCTTCCGTGATGCTGAAATAGTTGGACTAGGGGATGGATTAGGGGCTGGTGGACCAATTCTTACTAAGCCACCTTGGTTAAGAGTTCCCTGTCTCCATTCTTTGATCTAACATTTAAATAACTAATAATAAACCTTTCATCTTGTACAACTTTAGGAGATTCTCTAGTGTTAAACAAGAATTTTTCTAAAATGTAGATATCTAAAAAGGAGTCTCACAAATAACAATGTGCATAACAGTTAATAATGTTTCATCATATCAAGAATTTGTCCATCTCCTTAATCAAATGAATGAAACTACCTAAAATGTCAAAATGAGCATAGATTTAATTTTCCCCATTAAAACACTATTTCCTATAATTGTATGTATTACAATGAGCATGAATTGAACCTTATTCATCTCAATAAATCATCTGCATTGACTTTCCCAAGAGTTCTGTATGCTCCTTATTAGAAACTCTAAGTTCTTTTCTCAACTCAGACATCAAACCCTCTTTTTCCTGAAACAAATTATTTTTAAAGAACCCATAAGTTTCAAGATAAAAATATAAAATTCATGACATGTAAGTTAACTCCCTAAAATCTACAAGCACTGCAAGAAAAAAAATTCCTCAAAAATAAAATAAATTGCAAGAAAAGAAAAGAAAATTAATGTCAAATAATGCAATTTGTGATAGAAGACACTAATGAGTATGTATTATAGAATAGGCAATACCCATGTAATTGCATCTGATTGTGCCTTGAAGGCTCTAAGAATAGAACTGTATGCCTCTTGTTCAATCCAATGAATTTGAGGCTTCATATCATTTTAAATTCTAGCATATGACATTGGACATACAAAAGGTCTTGCATTCCCAAAAAATTGATGTCCACCTCCTACTAGTTGATTTTGGTGAGAAGGAGGAATATCATCATCTGTTGTTGCTCTAGTTTTGGAATGAATGTATGAAAATCATTTTTATAGTAGATAAAACATTTGAACATTGTGATAAGATAAAAATAGAAATAACATTATCAAAAAATGCAACAAGTAAGAATAAGACATGTAGAAGTATCATTATGGCCTCAAAACAAGAAATAAGAAGAAAACAATAAATTTAATAGCTAAAAGAAAATGTTAGTTGAATATCAAAGGCTCACACTAGCACATATAGTGAAATTAAGGACACCAAAGAAAAAAAAAGGGGAAAAGAATCACCTTTAGAAAGGATCTCAGATACTTTATAAGGGTATATTACATGAAATCACTTTGTTATAATTAATGAAACTTCCATTATTTTCAAAATTTCCATCCTTTACTTAACAGATTAAAGAAAATGCTAGATAAATATAAGTGGTTCACCTTGTGGCCCATTCAGTAAAACTAAGCACCAAAGAAAAAAAGAAAAAAGGAATTTCACCCTTTGAAACTATATTAGAAACTTTATGAAAATGTATTGTGTGACCCCACTTGGTTTTGATGTGGGCTAATCTCCTTACAAAACATGCTTGAGAGAAAAAAATATCAATTTTTCTTTTTCCCACATTCAAAAAATATGCAAATCATGAAGAACATATACTAAAAATTTCACAAAAATCTATTGTATTTTCTTGTTTTTGAAATTTGGTCATTGGTGCATTTTGTAGGGAGATATCAAATAAATGGCATATTTCAATAAACATAAACAAATTTTGGTCATCGAATCACCAACATGCAATGGTCTACAATATAATTTTGTACAAAAATTTACAAACTATTGTAACTTGATTTTAAAAAAATGAAATTGGAAGTAGTACAAGATGATGGATAGCACTTAGTGACATGTTTATGATATATAATCTTTTTACATCATTCATTGTTAGTTGTGAAAAATCTTGTGCTTGGGTAATAAGGTATGAGCAATGCGAGATTTGCTCATTTAAAGCTTTTTTTGAGATAAGCTCTAGCTTGATATAATTCTAAACTTTTTATTATAGATGCAAAATTTGAATAATAACAAAAAACACTAAAAACTTAAGGGTTAACTAATATTATATTGATCAATCAACTCATGATAAGGGGATGGTGAGCACCTACTAAACTAACCAGTCCATTTGTATATAAATCTCACTTGCCCAATCCATGTGTTAATAGTGCAAGGACTTTATATATTTATCCAACATGGACTACCATGGAATGGTGCACCCCTACACCAATCTACTAAAGTTTTGCTCATTTTAGTAGCCTACCACCAAATGATTTTGTCTCTTTGAAGATTTTAAAAGCCAAACTCCCTCCTATGTCATATGACTCTACAATATTATTCTCCTCTTAGCTGCCTATTCCTAATATAAATGGTCCATTTTTGAGCTAGACAAAGTGGCATTGGTGGAAATTCCTCCTTAAAGTATTGATTGATCAGTTCATTTGGATTTGACCAAGCCCTATTGTCCTAGAAAAATGGATTGTGAATTCCTTGGGTTCCAAAATCTCTTCCTTGAGCTCTAGTTGTGTAGCCACTATTTTCTCACCATTTTTATGGGCTCCTATCCTTTTTTCTCTAACATTGAACAACTTGTTTCAATCCTACAGTGGATATGCCTTAAAAATTTTCAATTTAGATAACTCTACACCTTTGGAATATGAAAATTCTTCAACAAATCAGAAACTAGATTCAAAAATTTGTTTAGTGGATTCCCCCTAAAGTCCATAAGACCTCCCATGCTAGACTTTGTGTCCAAGTTAACCTTGAAAAAGGGCTTGCCAAAGCTATGTAATTATCAAAATACTAGATTGGATTCACACTCAAAGCCTAGACTATGCACACATTCCATTCAACTACTTCTTCTAGTAAACTTGTGGGAACATCTCTAAGAATTGTTCTAAAAAGCTAGTTTCTAGCTCACCTCATAATTATCATGAGGATTCATGCCCACCTAGCACAAAACTATAAAAAAGATATAGAAGTAGGAGGCCCTGTAACTTAGGAGAACTCAATTGGTAAAAATCTTCTCCTTTCCAAATTCTTGACTTGAATCATGAAACTAACTTCTTTTCAAGGCTAATCTTAGTAGGAAAGATTTTGACAATTTATAGAGAAAGGGATATGGAATCAAAAGATGAATCCCTGTCTTTTTCGATTCACAATTTTTTGACACTAGAAAGAAAATTTTGGAGAAAATAATACAGAATATTGCACTAAAATAAAACTATCACACTCAATGCTTCTCTTGAATTATTGAGGATAACTAAAATACTCAACATCTCATGAGAAACATGAATCCAAAATGGTAAAATACAATGCTAAACACTTTTTAATACCCAACAGATGGAAATTTTCTTTTTTGTTTCCAAGAACGGAATCCCCACATTGAAAAATCTGAAATTAGATTTATATTGATAGAAAGATTCTATGAAAAATCTACAATAGCTTAAGACACTATGGAAGGTACATAAGTGGAAGATCAGAATTAAGAGGGGAAATCAAATCAATTGCATAGAAAACTTAATTTGATGAATGGCCCAACACCACCTCATTTATAATAGTGTTCTAACAAGCTAGGTAGATTTGGTTAGATTAAAAAAATGATCCTAACTATAAGGCTAACTAATGATTAATGAAATAACTCAATGATACAAGATGATAAAAATATTTAGGGTATATAAATAGAAAGGGAAAACAACTAAGACCAACTGGTAGGCTAAGTGATCTCTTTATCCAAGACAACTATATGACTTAAAGGACTACAATGCAGATTTGGGGTGCCAATTTAGCACATGTCTATCTTTTATGGACATGCTATAGATGGTCATACAAGAAGGTACAATAAGGTAAATCAAGTAAATAGAAAAAAAAGTTAAGCTAAGAACATGAAACAAAAAGAAAAGTACAAAATAAAAGTATATGATTTAAAGACAAGAGAAAGGAAAGAGGAATTGCAACCCTCCAATGGAAACTCCCAATGTACCACTTTAGTCCATGCCTCAAACTTACACACACACATAAGGAATAGCTTGTGGTTTTTTGCTTAAGAAGCATGCCAAATTCAAACCCATATTTTGGTGATTCCAAATCCATGGAAGCCAAGATAAATATGATTAGATAAACAATTATAGATATGAGAAGAAAAGATAAACACACTATGATATGCTTATTCAAATCTACAAGAGTTAGTGCAAGGATAACTCAGCCAAGAAGTCAAAGCTTGTTGGAATAAAGGTCAATATGTGTTACTATGCAATGAAGGAGGGTGGAGCAACAATGCAAGATGAACAAAGAGTTATGAAAATTGCCCAAAATGGTCAAGAGATTTGTAGAGATAACTCCAAAAACAATTTGAATAACCAAGAAGCTTCAAAATGGGGGCAAATGGAGGTTTTAAATAACCCAAAGGATTCTCAACATTGGTGGCCTTCTAAAGAAGGCATTACACTAGCAAAGACAATAGGTACAATACTCAATGGCCTCTTTTGCCATGAAGGTTCATAGGAACAATGTGCACTAAACATCTATGTAGTGCACATGTGTGCTTGATAAATCAATCTAAATGTTGAGTAATTTGAATAGAAAAAAATGATTAGTTAAGTAAGATGGGGTGGAGTCTTAGGTCAATATTAGATTCGATGAAATCATAGAAATGTTACCACAAGCACTACAAACCATGAGAATTGTCTAAGTGTCTTTTTAAAATAAATTGCAAACTTTTAAATTTTATTTTGGATACAATTCAAACCCTAATTTAAGGAGGTTTCCATTAAGTTCCCTCAACTTGATTTGATTTTGAGGTAGATCCTGACTATTCTAAAGGGCTCCATGAAAGGTAGGGTTTATTAGGGCCCTATAATGTTAGGAGGAGTTTGGTCACTTGCTCCACCATAGGGCCATTGTGCATGCATAGGGGGATAAATAGTAGGGAAATAAGGGCTCTATGCTAGAAGGTGGCCTTTACCATGTCTTGATTGAACACTATGAAAACTCTATCTTAGGGCTTCATGAGAATTGATTTTGTCCTCTTAATAAATCAAGAAAATGATGTTTTCCTATTGTGTTTGCTACTAACAAGGGTGTCTAGTATAAATAGTAAGGATGGCCCTTTTCAACACACTTATCACAAATGATAAGTATATTAAAATGGTGCCAGAACACCCTAAATAACAATGTCTCAATATATGCCAATGAATTAGGGATGAAAACTACCAATTGTGATACCAAATATCTCATAAATAGGGCCCTCTAAACATCATTATTAGCATATGAGAACCTAGTGATAGGATAAACCATTGAAAACCGATGCTCACAAAAATTGGGATGTTACAATAAACTCCCAAGCTTCTCCAAGCTCTAGAACTTCATTAGAGCTCTTCTCAAGCTTTAAATATCTCTCATCTATTCCCCAAATAGAATAATCAAATAACATAATGAGTCCACTTTATGTAATATGGAGAAAATCAAAGGCTTTAATGACATCCAATTGTTGATGGAGAAAATGAAGCACATGTAGGAATCAACAGGATTAAACTTGAGGTGAAAGTGAAATAAGAAACTCAAGTAAGAAGAACCTTACTAGAAACAATAAATGAATCATGTATGGATGTGTTTGGAACAAGTAGAGGGAAATAGATGAAAACCTAGCTTTCTTGATATGAGTTTTTGTATTACTATTCAAAGATAGCATCATAGTGTCTTCAAATTTGGAGGATGATTTGCATTAGACTGGGAAAAAAAGGACATATCAGTTATTCAATTATCGGGTATTGTAAGGAAAATTACATAAATTTTTGACTTCATTTCCTTGGCCATATCATCTCTATGCCAAATCTAGGCATGCACAAGTTTGGTGTTAAGACTTGAAAAAACATTTCGTGAGCATCAGGTATCAAGTTGCAAATCAAAGTTTTGGAGCTATGTATTAATCATTTTCCAATTACTTTGTGCTATCCATACAACATCAATAGTAACTACAATCCATTTCTAGATGGAAATTAAGGGGTATAATCATAGAAACTAGAAGTAGCACAAAATAAGAGTTTGGTGGTTTCTATCAGCAGGACAAAAATAACAAAGATCACAATTAAGAGTTGCAAAATATTCAATCCAAATATTGCATCTATTACATGTAACTAACTTGGTATGGCTAGATTATAAATTATTTGAATAAATGTAAGTTTCAGATTTTGGGTCTCTTTGGTGTGATTTATTTTGATAGTTAGGTTCCTTTCAATATGCTTATCAATTTCCAAGCCAAGCATTGAAATTTCTATGATAAAAAAATTACAAAAAAATCAAAAAAAAAAATAAAAAACAAAATTAAAAAATTTATCATAAAATGTTGGTGAAAGACAATCTTTGCCAAAATCATTATGTAATGTCCCATTTTTGTGCTACCACTATCTTTACTAGAGTTGGCCAATTATTTGGTTCCTATAGGCTAATAGACAACATAAAGGACCCATTTAGAGCTTTTAGAGACATATCAGGGCTTTGTGAGCTAGATTGACTAGTTTGGGTAGATTCCTATATTTTAGAAGGAATCATTAATTTTTAAGGGTGGACAGGGAGTTGCCTAAGATGCACCAGGAGACCTTTGGGACCAGCCTAGAGATTATTGACATAGTTCCTTTCTAGGCAAGTTTGTAAAGTTTAGGTAAGAGACTGTTAGTTATCTTGTAGTAGTAAGACAACATTAGTGCATGTGTCATCTGAAAAAACTCAGATCAGGGTCCAATTGAATGAGCCACAAATAATTTGGAAATAATTTAATTATTTCCTAAGTTAGTCTTGATAAATAAATAATAAAAATGATTAATATAATCACTTTATGATAGAATAATTTATTAAAATAATTTGCCCAAGTCCCTAAATATTAAACACTAACCATTAATTGGAAGGGTTATGATTTGTTATAGCATTGAAGAGTTGGCACCTCATCATAGCTCATTAAAGGAAGGACAAACCTTACTCATCAATCAAGTAGAACAAGGGAGAATATAGTCTAGAGACGGAGATAAGTGTAAATGTTCATCACTTAAGTTGTATGCAATACGTGAGTAAGATAGTCCATATGGAACACTGAGAAAAACTCTTCCTTAGGAAGCTAATATGGAACAAGAATTAAGATACCTATATTTAGTTATAGAATAAAGAATCAAATAGCTAGAAACAATATAAAAGAAAATGCATGTCTAGAAGAGATCACTCAAGATGAGTGAGCCATACATTTTTACTCTTCTTTCATATGAGTGGATTAGTATTGTTCATAAGATATGGTTGTAAGTCACACTATATGAAAAATGATCAAATCTTGGTAAAGATCATGAATTCTATTGCTCCCTAGATAATTTGAGAACTTAACCCATCATAATATTCACCATTAGATAGACCACTAATCTGATATCTAGAATGTGCATCAAAGACCAAATTAATCATTAGACCTCACATTTTTATCAAGATTTCTCCAATTACAATTGTATGGATGTCTACTAGTTGATAGTTCATTATTTAAACAAAAAACCATAAGATGCCATTACAATATGCTTTGGAGAGGTTAGATAGACCATGCCACTAGTCAAGGACACATCTGCCGAGTAATTAACAAAAGGTAAGAAGATCTTATACACATCAACACTATGAAGAAAGTACAAATGATCATATTAATTTACTTATGTAAAGAAAACATTACTAAATGCAGGAATAAGTGAATATAAAATACTTTGAAACTCTTCATAAGGAAAAGATAATAAAGGAGATGAATACCATGTACTACTATAGTACTAATATTTGTTATAATATTGAGATTCAATCAAGAAGATCAGATAACACAAGTGTAAATTAAAGTGAATTATTTGTCATGACATATCAAGTATCCTAATAGGGTACATTGTAGAGCCCTATCCTTCATTTACTTCTCATCTATTGTGTGTTTATTGGTTTTGTTTTGTTTAGCCTTTGTCTCCCATTGAACCAATAAAACCATTTATTCTCATATTGTACTTTTTGTTCACTATGAGGCACCATATAAGATGTACTAATGGTGCTTCTTGCTATTTTTGGAAGCATCAAAAACAACTTTTTCTAAGATTGCTTCATCTTTTGAATTTTCCTACATCTTAATATCCCTCTACACTTCTCTGTGTTCAAGAAGATTGGTCTCATATTGACATCAGCTGCATTAACTTCAATGAACCCTGCCAAAAAGAACCCCAAGGCTTGATTGTATTCTCTAGTTTAATATTAGGGTAAGATTTTGAAGCTCCATTTCTAATTTAGATAGAGTGACTTCCAAAAATAAGTAAACCCTCCAAACATAACCATTTCAACCAAGATCTAAAGGTTTGCATGTAAGAGTCATTTATAAATCTTTCAAAGTTTACTGTATGCATGTTATCTACTAGCATCTACATGTTTCCTTTGGTAAAGATGATTTTCTTGTTGAAAAGCCCAAAGTATCTATGGCCAAAAGGTTTTGTGGCTTTTTCAAAAGATAATCATGAGTTTGTGCGAAGTTTTTTTGTGGCTAGGGCAAAAGACAACAATAAAATGAAACATTTAATTGAGATGACAAAAGAGACAAGGAGAACCACAACCTAACCTATTCCTTGCAAGGAAACTCTAGATAAGGTCCATACACACTATTAGAAACAAACACATTTAAAACACATCTTTTTTGTTGGGGCCACTTGATCTCTTAGACCTTTTCCAATGTTAGCTGGAGCATATTTTTGAAGGCCACGAGTTGTGGTAATTCAATAAAGCTAATATAATACCAAATTATAAACAAAGTCTTTCCTTTCAAGAAGCAAAAGCAAGCACTAACAATGAAGAAATATGTAAAAACTTGGAGAGAAAAGGTCTTTCTCATTTTTTCTCTCATGATGATTTTCCAGTACCAAAATTCTCCAAGTATATATTAGGTAAGAAACAAAGCTCCAGCTGCAGAATGCCATGAAAATGGTGAAAAATATTAGAAGATATGAAACATAAATGCTTGAAAACTTCTTAGAAAATTGCCAATATAAGAAGAGGCCTATAAAAATACCTCTACAAAATATTTAAAAAGCCCTCAAACAAAAAGGAAACAAATAGCTCCAAGTTTGAGCATATATCCAAGCAAAGGAAAAATTGCTAGGTTCCAATAATGACGATAAGAGGAAAATTAGTAGAAATGGCAAGAATGCCCATGAATAGCAGTCAAAACACTAATGAATCTACCTATAAATTGTGATTGATTTTCTCCTAAAATCATTGGGTCCTCTCTGAACTTTTTTCTCCATAATTATAGATTTCCAAATGCTAGAAGGCTATCTCTCATATGGTCATAATCTATTCAACAATCCACAATCTTTCTTTTGGTTCAACTACCTCTCTATCCAGTAGAATCAACTGGAAGGGATCCACTGCAAAATGAGCCTTGTTTACCCATAATTTACAATGAAGCCTATAACTAATGATTTTCCTGTATAATAAGACATACGATAAGAGTAATGACCTGAAAATATATGATTATAATGACTTTCCTTTCCTTTGTTATGACTTGTTAAGAAAATAATGAATTTCATTTCCTTTGTTATGACCTGAGTTGGTCAAAATTTTGACCAACTTAGGAAAATTTAGGACATTTTTGATCAACACGGGGATGAAAACTTAAAAGAATAAATTCATAGCTTTGGTCTAAAATTTTGGTAGAAAAATAAGTGCAAATGTACTAGTGTTAAGCTCCCAACCTAATGTAAACTACACACACACATTGGATATGACTACACTATCATCTATTTCAATGAGTTTGACTCCTACATATCCTCATTCACCATAAAAGATAAAGACCCTCATTGTGCTATAACCACCCATCGCGCTTGGATTACCTTACTTGGAGCCTCAACTAGACCTATGGCCCTAGTTAGACCTACAACCCCTACTAGACCCATAACCTGTAATAGACTTACTAATTTGACTTCTTCATATTCTAGCCTTTTAAACTAGCTTGGAAAAATCTTGCCACAAATATCCATCCCAAATTTGCTGCATACATCATAGTTGCATCAAAAGATCCTTGACCAAGCTTTACAAGAGCCCATATTACTAGATAACATTGATGTTTCCAAATTCTAGGCCATCTTTGGGAACCTATCCATATCACAACATATCACATTTTAATCTCTAGATATTCCTAAAGATAGAACCAACCACAATGACCCCCTTCATCTCATAATCTTTATCCATAATGCCAACGTCATACGTGTCTTAGTAGATGGAGGAGCAAAACTAAGCATCTATACCCTTAAAGTTGTCAAGGGTTTGGGTTACTCAGAAGAAGATGTGGATCCCTCTCATAGGAATCAAAATAAAGGCCTATGATGATGGTGAACTCTTCTCTAAGGGTGTTATCATATTACCCATAAGAGTTGGTCTAGCCACTAAGAATACATTATTCCAAATCTTAGATATAGAAATGAATTACAACATGATACTAGGATGCCCTTAGATTCATGCTATGAAAGTGGTGCCTTCTATGTACCACTAGTGCTTAAAATTTTCCTATAATAATGTAGATGTCATAATGCCTAGTGATCTAGTCCCATTCCAATTCTATGCTAGTCTTATAGGAACAACTACATACTAACTCCTAATAAAAAATGAAGCCAATCCACTTGATTCCTCTAAATATGTTGATCCTACCAAGATCAAAACCACATTTAAAGGAAAGCTCAAAATTAAAGCTTAAGGTTCTAGTGAATATTCCATGTCATAGGCCTTCTACATTGCAAAATTACCCCTTTCTCCCAAATCCTATGGAAAATGACAAATTATGTAGATCAAACCCAAATTCACATTATATAAGAAACCTTCCATGACTTTCACTAGTGGAAGTGGCCTTCATGAAGAGCATGTTTATGAAAACACATCTACATGGATTGAAGATGATAAAGAAGAACAATAACCTACTCCTATATCCTTAGAAAAGTATGGGCCTAGATTTACCATCATGCATAAAAAGGGATATGATGGATGTAGTAGCCTAGGACCTAAAAAACAAGGCATTATTGAGCCTATTACTGTAACATGATGACCATATAGCCTAGGACTTGGATTCAAGCCATTTGTATTGGGTCTCCCTAATGCCAAGTCATCCTTGTTTAAGAATGTGAACACTTTGATTGATGAAAAGGCATCTAAGAACACCCAACTTGACACCACAAAAACTAAACCTAACATTTATGATCCTAATAGCTCCTATGGTCTTGACCACATCTTTGATCTTGATGAACTACCAATGTAGGATAAACATATCACTAGCACCCTACCTAATCCCACAACCCATCTAGAATCTTGTTACAAAATTTGATGGGGCCCAAGTCCTCCTACCTCTAAACATGGAGCTTATGACCCATATGATAGTAACACCCATATCTTTTCCTTTGACCATAGTTTATTCAAAACTAATGGTGGAATTTCTCTAGTTTACCCTGAACTTATTGATTGGGACCAACAAGGACCATCGACCTTTGATCATTTCAAAAATGACAACACCATCATAGAATTAATTGAACTCCATGAAGACTTACTAGGAGGAGACCAAAAATCATTCTTTTCCATTGACCTAAACATTATGGAATATTTTGGGGAGTCAACTCCATATTCCACTCATAAAATTGGAAAAATAGCAAAAAAAAGAAAAATAGGTCTCTTGGTGAAAAATGAAAGGCACCATTAGATCATGAAAAAGTAAAAACAAAAGACATATCCAAGGGTGAAAATGTCTTTGAGATGCTTAGGCATGGAAGATTAGACATACACACGTTGAAGGAAAGATCAACATTACTTGTGGAAATGATAGAAGAAGTAAATTTGGGAACACCTAACAACCCAAAGATCATACATTTTGTAGCTTCATTATAATTAGAAGAAAGAGATGAGTTTGGTAGATTATTTTTAGAAAGGCAGATCGAATTTGATTGGTCTTATGAAAACATTCCTAGATTAGATTGGCTGGTTAGCTTAATATTTTAGAAAAAAGGATTGGGCATGATTTCAAAAATGACTCCATGATTAGACAGAATCATGTGTTGTCTTAATGAATAACATATTGACTTCATTTTATTTTGTCAACCTAGTAGTGTAAGCTTGAGAGGGTGGCTATAAATTATATTCTCTAATTCATCTTTAAGTCATTACAACTAAAACAAAGGGAATACTAAAGGATACTTAAGCTAAGAATTGAAACAACATCTTATCTTAGAGCTTAAAGTAATGTTGCAAATAATAAATCTATCTATGCACCTATGTTGTAGGAAAATTTCATTGATTCTATTATCAATGGCTATAGGAATAACAAAATTCTACCTTGCAAATAAACAAAAAAGGAAATGAAATCTATTGTAACAAAGTAGTTCAGTCACCAAGTGCGCACCGCCCCCCCCCCCCCCCCCCCCCCCCCCCCCCTCTCCAAGATGAGTGAACATAAAAGACAATTAATACAAAATATGGAAAGTTGAACTTTGTATTCTATTCATTCATGGTAAGAGATTACATCTGATTAAAAAGAAGATCACAAGCTATTGTTATGAAAATCAATCCATTCTATCTTTCTCTCCAAAAAACTTCTTTCAAAGCTACAATGGATGTTATTTAAAGGGAAAATATGACAACTTCCTAACTCTATGATCACTCTATCAATGAGGATCAATTATAGGTTCATAAAGTTTACAACAAAAATATAATTAATCATGATTAACTCCTCCAAGAATATAGTAGATTGAGGGAGCTATATTAGTGCACTACCATAATATAAATCACACAATATTCTACTCATTGCAGTGATTCAATAATCTAGTTAAATTTGACTTAGCACTAAAGTGCTAACTTTGAACATGCGTGGTAAGTATGTAAAAACATTAAATGCATAGAACTTCCACATACATATAATCATTTCATCATCAATGTTGGAAAAGGTATAATGTTCAAACTATCACTCTTAGCAAATCTTATGGCTACAGGAAGGAATCTACCAAAAACATAGCATGGATGAGAAAACATTTGTTTGCATGTAATATTCCTTCTTTATACCATAGAAGTCCATAGATTCAAGCAAATATAGCATATCTAAACTATCTATTCTTCAATTTCATGTATTAACATATAGGTAACATATTCATAAAAACATAAGCTCATTTTCTTAAAACCATAAAGTCATAAATGTTTCTACAAGATAATTGTCTAAGAAAAAGATAAAAAGGATCTCAAAATAAAGGCCTTTTAGAGGCTCATCATTCCCCCCAACTGATCTATTGCTGGCCCCCAACAATTATGAAGTTCCTGATTCAAGCCTACACTTGCCAATCACTAGGTGTCCTTTCCTTTGGCTCATTCTTCACATAGTTAAAGTACCCATAATGCTCTTTGAGCCTTTTTTTGGTGGTGTACTTCTATGGTCATATCATGATCCTTTGCATTATTATTTACTACTAACATTGGCTGCAGGAGGATGGGGAGTTGATACCTTAATGGAAACCAATGTTAGCACTGAGTTCTCCCCAACTCAATATACCATGGAACCCTAATAGTAGCAAAAGTCAGATTCTAAGGAGAGTCAAGTTCTCTTATTTTTAGATCATGTGGTATCCTAATCCATTGTTGGCTTGAGGCAATAATTACTATCTAAAAAGCTTGAGAGGAGTGTTTTTCCTAGTCTATAAAGGCTCATTCTCTAACTAAACACACCTTACTACATTCTTCAGGATTTCCTAGAATAGAAATCCAATCTAGATATGCTCATCTAGAATATTGAACTTCTGGTCTCATGAAAAATGGTGCTATCATTTTCCTCTCCCTGTAAGGTGCAACTTGATGTTCTCTACTTATTTCATTCTGTATCTTGTCATCACTACTCTTAACTACACATCTCATATATACAAGAGTGAGTTCCACTCTGTGTCCTTAGGTACTACTAGATTATGAAGAAATAATTCACATAGTAAGTTTTTCAAAGCCATGTAAACTAATTGAAATGCATCATAAACTCATGTGGGGTAGAAATAGAGGGATTAAGACCTTCCACAATTCTAGTCAATTTAAAATTTGTAAATTTCTCTTTAAGAAACAAGGCATACACTAGTGATGATGACCTACATTCCATTAATTTAGGAATCAATCCTATGATCTCCTCAATTATTCTTTTCAAGACTTAATTATGATCTAAACTCTATTTAAACTAGTAGCTTTTTTCACTAATAACATGTTATAGTTTTTCTTTCTCCATCTTCCATTGAGCTCTCTCCCATAAAAACTGTTGAAACAAATTAATTCCTATGGATAAAGGTGTAGATAGATTGGGTGGTGGAAATGTTTCTTGATTAAAGAGGTCTATCCATTCAGATGCCAAATGGGAGATTTGTTGACACTCTATAGTGTAGAACATTCTCCTTTTCTTATGAAAACTATTGTCACCATATTTTCTTCCCTATTGGATTTAGTAGCTGCTGTAGCTAATGTGTCTAACCCATCTTGGTTGAGTTTTTCCATTACTTTCTCAAGAAATTCTTGTCTAAGTTCTAGATTGTCTTCCAAAATAAACTCTATAGGATTCTCACCAATATCTTGTATATTAGGGCTTCCTTCAAACTCCTTAGATACTTCAATCTCACTAGACTCCTTACCACTATCAATAAGCACATAGACAACACTATAGTCAACTTCTAGCTGCTAATTCTAGGATTGGTACTGATTCTTAATGGCTATGTTTTGCTGAAATTTTTCCTCTAGAGATGACTCCTTTTCATATTCATAAAACTCAAGGGTAACTATGGAAATAGAGGCTCTAGGAACCCTACCCTAAAAAATCCTTTTAGTTTACCCTATGTGTGGTGTTGACAAGCATGGAGGATTCTTTCATTTCCTCTTGCTTACAAGTATTTCCACCGCAAGTGCTTTAGGAGTTTTTTTTTGAATCTTTCTGCTCTTGCAGGTGTAGGGTTTAATTAATGTTACTCTCCTCATCTGTTTGTTGTTTTAACCTTACTACCTTAGGTTCCATAGTTTTATATTTACCTTTCTTAATGGTAGACCTATTCTTAGCAGATGATGAGGTCTCAAGGGTACTAGAAACTTCTATATTTTTTGCTCCTCTTTTTGCTAGTAATGGAGGGTTCAAATTTGTAAATCCTCTTCTTAGTTAGTCTAGAACTAGAGGAGGAGGCTTTAGGAAAATTTTTAACTCTAAGAACAACTTTACAGAAACCAATAGATTTTGTTTCCCTACATCCAACACCTTAGCCTCTAGGGATGACCAACCTAGCCTCTACCTCTTTCAAATTCAAAAAATCTTCCCATGACCCAATTGCTTGCTTATTCAACTCCATTTATATGATTAATTTTATTATGTAATGGTGAGAGATAGACTAATCCTTTCTTGATTGTACTAAATAAGATTTCTTCTTAACAATGTTAAACAATAAATTTGGAAGGTTTACCTATTTGTAATCATACCGTAGGTGAGCCAAAATCTTGAAATGTAGGGCATGTAGGTATTTGTAATGTCCTTCGCACGTGAAGTACTGGATGATAAATACTACTGGCTAAATAAAGTCCATTGGCAAGGATAATCTAAAAGTACCTTGTTTCTTGTCAATATCTAATGGAGGGTTCTGGTGTACATTGAATTATGCCCTAGGTATCCTTAGGTTAATTTTTCTTTTCCAATTTTCACCTTCTTGGGTTAACTCAGTGACCTCATCTACCACCTCTTCCACGAACTCAATTCTTAGGCTCTTAACTACTACAATGCCATCCTTTAAGGTGCTCATGAATTGAATAGAAACTTTTTCATCAAGTCCTTTTAAACTAGGACAATAATATAACCATCCCCTTCTAAATATTTCATAGCTTAATGCATCACCTAGAAAAACCTAGTGATAAACTGGCTGTTCCTCTAGAGACTTCCACCCATTGTTGGCTTCAATAGAATTTTTGCACAATCTTGATGTTTCAGAGCTTGGTGAATCAAAGTTTACAATATTATAAGACTAGTTATCTTAGAAAACTAAGAAAAAATGACCTGTACTTGGGGAGTTTAATGCACAATATCTCATAATATCCTTTTTGTATCAAGTTTCATAATTTTCACTCATTTACAAGTCCATCACCCAAACCTATTGCAAATTATCATTAAAAGTTTAGTAACTTCTTTTAATGTCCTTAATTCCATAACGGCACAATCACAGAAGGATAAGTCATCAACATGTGACATTAAGCATTCAATTACTTCCATTCATTTTGATGAACTTTTAAAGTTACATGCAGTTTGAAATTGATTTAAAAACAAATATGTAAATATTTCCCTCTCCCCAACTATGAAAAGGTATGAGTCCCACAAGGCTAGGATATGTAAGAGTGAAAAAGTATATATAATACCAATTCCTAACAATGAATAAAATTAAATAAAATGCATGCAAAGTTATGTAATATGTACCTGACAACTACTATAGGAAAGATGTGCTAGAAAAGATCATCAAAATTCATAGATTGATGGGATAGAATGGTAAGATGGTAAATAGAGAAGGTGAAGTGGAGTGGATGGTGAAGAAAGTACTTTCAAGAAGAAAGTGTTTATTATGAATGGCTTTAATGGATTCAAGATGTATTAGGAGTCAGGGTAGGAGACCTAGACTCTTTGGCTGCAGGAACTAGAATATCCTTATTGTGCTAGAATTGCTAGAGGAACTCCTCATAGTTAACTAGTTTATTGTAAATCTTGAGGTGATGCCCATTGACAAGTAACTTAAAGTGGAAAAGATCAATGTTAGATAACTAAACTGCACCATTTGGAAATACACTAACAATCTCACATGGTCCTAACTAGTGTGCTTGAAAATTTCTTGGATTATGTTGGTATTTGGAGTCATAAAGGAGTGCCCAATCTCCTAAAGCAAACATTTTCTCTTTGATAAACCTATCATGCCACTATTTTCTCTAGTGCTAAATGAGTTTAGTAATGTTCAATGTAGATTTCCTCCATTCATCAAGACCGTTTAAACTTAGGATTTCATCCTGTTGTGCAATGGTGAGTTCCATACTGAGTTCTAGGGTAGTCCTAAATGTTTTATATTTAAATTCTACAGGCATTATGACTGACTTACTATAGACAAGATTAAAGGAAGTAAAAGCAATTGTGGATTTCTAGGTGGTTCTATAAGCCTAGAGAGCTTCAAGAAGGCATGTGACCCAATCCTTGCTATGGAGTGCTATTGTCTTAGTGAGGATGGATTCTAGCTCTCTATTAGTAACTTCTACTTTACCATTAGCTTATGGAGGATAAGGTGATGATTTACCATGCCTAATAGTATACTCCTTCATAAGAGTAGCTATCAAATGTGACATAAATTGGGCCCCTTGATTAGATGTCAATTCCTTAGGGAATCCAAACTATGTAAAGATGGATTCATACAAGAACTTGGACATGTTGGTATCCCTTGGGTTTTTCATGGGTTTAGCCTCTGTGCATTTGTTTACATAGTCTATGCAAACTAGAATGTCGGATTTGCATTGTGAATAAGGTTCAATAGGTCCTACAAAGTCAATCCTCCATTTCTCAAAGGGTGCAAGAACTACTTGAGGCTACAAGGGCATTTCATTTGATTTAGTGTGTCTTTCCATTCATTGACACTTGTCACATTTATTTGTATATATAGCTTCATCCTTGTGTAAACTTGGCTAGTAATACCTAGTTGTCAAGATTTTGAAAGCAATTCTTTTAGCTACAAAAGTGGCCTCCAGAGGGCCCATCATGACATTCCTTTAAGACATCATATGTTTCATCCTCTCTTAGATACTAACATATGATTTGGTTAGGTCTAGGATAGAACATAAATCCAATAATCCATGAATAGTTAAAGATCTTATCTGCTAGTAACTTTTTTTCTTTAACAAAGAAGTGAACTGACATTTTACCTATGGTGAGATAATTAGCAATATCTACATACCATGGATTCGTTGCTAACACCTAGAAAAATGTGTTCATCTAGAAAAATATTGTCAATGGTTGCAAGATCATTAGGGATATGTAACCAAGAGAGAAAGTTAGCTACCACATTAGTCTTTCCAAGGTTAGTAGCTATAGTGATATCAAATTCTTGCATGAGCAACAACACCCAAGCCAATCTTCCTGATATCATAGGCTTTTTCACCAAATAGTTTATAGTAGAATGGTCAATGTGGATGCATATTGAATAGCTAGTAATATAGTGCCTAAATTTATTAAGGGTGTATATAATGGCAAGTAATTCCTTTTCAGTGACTATGTAGTTAAACTTTGCACCTTGCAAATTCTTACTAATGAAATAAATTGCATGTTCAACTAAGTCTACTTTTTATCCTAGCATGATGCCTATATCATACCATGAGGCATCTATATGAATGTGAAAAGATAGTCCCCAATTGGGTCCTCTCAGGGCAAGTGCTATGGTATGAACTTAGTTAAGCTACAGGAAAGATGTAGCACAATCAGAGTCCCATGCAAATTCAAAATCCTTCTTGAGTAGGTTGTAGAGGGGTGCTGCAAGTTGACTAAATTTTTTAATGAATCTTCTATAGTATCTAGGATGTCCCAAAAAATTACGTACATCATTCTACTAATTTGGTGTAGGCAAGGTACTAATGGCTTCAATCTTTGCCAGATCTACTTTGATGCCCTTAGATGAGATGAAATGTCCTAGCACTACACCTTCCTCCATCATCATAAAACATTTTTCACTATTTAAGGAAAGATTATAGTCTTGACATCTTTTGGGTACTGTTTCTAAATTTGCCTTTGTTTCCTGAAAAGTAGCAACAAAAATTTTAATATCGTCCATGTAGATATCCATACAATCAGTAGAGAGATGTGGAAAGATACTAATGATAGATCTTTGTAATGTGGTTAGGGCATTGCATAGGCCAAAAGGAAAAATTGAGTAGGAAAACTTTCTCCATGGGAAGGTAAAAGTTTTTTTTTCTTGATCCTCTAAGGCTATTTGTATTTGATTTTAACAACTAAAACCATCTAGAAAAGAAAAATAATTTTTGCCAGCTAGGTTATCAAGGACTTGGTCTATGAATGGAAATGGAAAATGGTCTTTCTTAGTGGTTGAATTGAGCTCCTTATAATCTACAAAAACTTTCCATTTCCCTCCCTTCTTAGGTACTATAACTAAGGGTGAGTCCCATTGACTATTAGGGATGGGGTATACAAAACCAACACATAATAGTTTTTGTAATTCATTCTTAACAATATCTTTTAAAACAAGGTTAACTCTCCTTTGAGGTTGTCAAATAGGTTTGAAGTTAGGGATGATTTAAATCTTGTGAGTTCAAAGCGTAGAATCTAATCCTTTCATGTCCATGTAATCCAAAGAAAATCCTCTTTGATTCTCCTACACAAATTGCAACATAAACTTCCATCTTAAAAACATTATCTACCATGAATAAGTGGGCAATAGGCATCCATCTCATGAGTTAATAATGAGTGGAGAAATTATGAAGCTTATGAACAAATTGGTGAATTCAAAAATGGTAGTATAGTCTTTAAGATACATTCAGCTTGAGGACACACTTGAGACTCTATACTGTATTCATTCATAATAATAGATGAAATTATTTCATCTTCTTCTTGAGAAGCTATAAATGATTCTCTACCTATCATCATCAACTGATGCATGTAATTAACTTTTAGATTATCATCACCCAAGTCTAGCTAGATTACTTGGTCATATAGTAACAATGGTTGAGTAGGGGAGTATAAAGTTAGGTTTTTGGTATGAATACGATTGGATATTTTCATATTTCTAGATTGACAAGTTATATAGGCATCTTTGGTAGCCAACCATGGTCTTCCTAAAATTGAAGCATATCCTCCCATATTAGGCTTTAGAGAGAGAACAACAAAATCAACTAGATACTTCCAAGAATCTAAGGTGACTATGACATCTTCTATCATCACATCTAGCTTAATAATATAGCTATTAGCAAGATAAAGTACGGTAGGGGTCTCCCTGAGGCTAGTGATATGTAGTTGAGACAATACCTCCTTTCTCATGACATTAATAGATGCTACTAAGTCAACTAAATCATTTTGATCTTGGATCCCATGGATAGTTACTATAACTAAAAGACTCCTAGGGTTAGAGTATTTAAGTATAGTTAATTTCTTTAACATTAAATTAGAAAACTATCCTAGGACATGAGTTGTTTTTGGATCTTTCCTCTTCCTTCCTAGCTATTTAATGCATGCTTCTTTAATAGCTTTAGTATAGATAAGGACTTCCTTAATAGTATCTATTAATAGTATTTTTACTATCATCTACTTCAAATGAGTAAGAAAATCAATGACTGCATGGTTCTTTGTGAGCTAACTTTGTTTGATAAAACTATGGGGCAATGGAGGTTCTTTGTCTATATGAGAGGTCTACTAATTTGACTCATCTATTTGTGAATTTGGAGGATCTTCAACTTTAGTTATTATAGGCTTTTGGGGTGCAAGAAGAGTGGTTCTTAACCCTAAGTGAATATCATTCAATGAGATAGCATATATTTTTTGTTGAGCATGTTTTTTAGTATTGTTCAAATTAGGATTAGGCTAAACTAGTAGTTAGGTCTACTTGGGAAGAGTATTAGTGGCTACAAGAGGAGGCATTAAAGCTTGTTTCTGAGGTGGTGGCAATAGGATTTGTTGAATATGTTGGGTATTCCAATTATGAGTTTGTTGCCAACCCTATTTAGATTGTTGCCAACCTTGCTAAGGTTCCTACTAAGGTTGTTGCCAACCCTACTGAGGTTGTTTCCAACCTTGCTAGGGTTATTGCCAATTATTATTTCCACTAAAACAATAATTTTGATAAATTTTCCATTGATCTCTATTATTGTAACTTTGAAGAGGGTTTTGTGGCATACCTTGTCGTTGAGCCCATGGCCTTCATTGAGAAACATAAAGAACCTCTCCATTTTCATCAATGGATTTGAACTTAGTAGGCATTGGTTGTGTCTCTACACTTGCAATAATCTTTCATCTACAATGCCTTTTATTTTCCCTACAATGTGGATAATATTAGTCAATATGGCTTCAGCTTCATCTTTCTTCCTTCTGGCTTGCATGGTGTCTAGCTGAGTGGCTACATCATTAATGATGTCTTGCTTGAAATTTAAAAGTAAATAGGATAATTCCATCTTGGATACTCCTAAACTACCATTGGACTAATGTGGTAGATCTCTAAGTCCCCTAACTTTCTTCAGAGCGACTTTGGAATAATTCATGCATATATTCTATATGTCAGTCCAAGTCTTTTGAGTGACATCTCCTCCTGCCATAAGATTTAGAGCTTCAATGCTCCCATCATTGATGCCTCTAAGAAAAAGATTTTTCTTTGATTCCTCATTCAATTGATGTTGTGTGCATTGCTAAAGGTTCAACATGAACCAACAAACATAGTCTTTCGAGGTTTCATCATCCTTTTGGGACATTTTGAAAATGTCACTCCCTTTCAAATCTCAACCCCAAAAATATTATTTATACTTTGTGAGAAACAAGCTGCTTAGTTTAGGCCAATTTTCTGTAGTATTGGCACCCAACACCATGAACCATCTTAGAGGAACTTCTTTTAGGGTAGAAGGAAACAACATCAATTTATGGGAATTAGTTGTATAGTCATAACTTCTACAAAGTATATCGAACTCAAAGAGAAAGGTTTTAGGGTCTTTAGTGATTAGGCCATAAAACTTGGGAAGTGTAGTAGTAGGTATGTTCTTCAAATTTTGGTTACCCTACTAAGGAGGGATATGAAATGAAAATGTAGGTTGAGGCTAAGGCATTCTTGGAGTAGGTGCTGCTGGTGGTGGCTAATAGATAACAAGGGAAAGTGATTATCTTTGTATTTAGGTTCAACAAAGAAATGATTGAAATGCAAGGATTCATTAGAGGATGAGGGTATTCATTCTTGAGTAGCAGTAAATGGATATTCAAAAGGTTCTTCTTTGTTCCCACTATGAGGTTCTTCAAGTTTAGGATTAAAAATATCTTCCTAAATATTACAAAGAAGAAATCTCCCAAGGAGGTCCCTTCTTCTATGCATGCAAAATAATATAAAACCTAAACTAACATAATGACTTCACAAATGAATTTGATTTACACCTTCAACTTCATGTCTTAACATACAAATAACATATTCATAAAAAACATAAGTTCATTTTCTTAAAACCATAGAGTCATAAAAGTCTTTGCAAGATAATTTTCTAAAAACACGATAAAAGGGATGTCAAAATAATGGCCTTTTAGAGGCTCATCATTGATCCTTTATTAGTCCTTCATCACTTTCCATTAAAACCAATAGTGAAACTAGAAAAGAAAAATTTGAGAGAGATACATCCTCAAGTTTCTCTCCTTATCAAAGTAGAATTGAAAATATTATTGAATGTAGGCTTCATAAGACTCATTGAATATGTAGAGTGGATATACAATCTAGTACCAGTAAGAAAACACTTTGGGGGAATCCGAATATGCACAAAATGTTGTGTTCCTAATAAAGCATGTCCAAAATATGATTTCCCATTACCAAATATAGACATCATCATAGACATGACCTATGGATATGATGTTATAACTAATGGATGGCTTCTCCAGATACAACCAGATCAGAATAGTTCCTAAGGATCAACATAAAAAAAACTTTCACATGTCCTTGGGGAACATATTGCTGGAATGTCATGCCTTTTGGCCTTAAAAATGCTAAGGTGACATGTCAAAGAGCTATGACTACAATTTTACATGATTTCATACACACCCTAATTGAAGACTATGTTTATGACTTACTTTGCAAATCCCTTAGAAGAAGTGATCATTTGGGCATCTTAGACAAAATATTCAATAGAATGGAAAGCTATAAGTTCTATTTGAATCCTAAAAAGTGTGTATTTAGAGTTGTATCTAGAAAGATCCTAAAGTATATTGTTTCTCAATGAGGTATCAAGGTTGATCCTAAAAAGGTGAAAGTAATACTGAAAATGCCTCCAACAAATCTAAGAACATTAATAAGTTTACAAGGAAGATTAAAGCCTATTCATAGATTCATTGTACAACTAATAGATAAATGTCACTCATTCCAAAATTTATTATACAAGGGAGTATCCTTTCAATGGAACAACTAGTGTAATGATTCTTTTGAGCATCTCAAAGATGATCTTCTACATCCACCAATTTTAATGGCTCCTATTCTAGGAAAACCATTTATTTTTACATCTGGTCTACAAAAACAATATTATGAGCTCTCTTAACAAAAAACTGATGAATAAGGAAGAGAGTGATCCATTTATGACATTAGCATAATACTTGTGGGATATGAACTGAACTATTCTCTCATTGAATGAGATTGCCTTGATATTGTCTTTGTAGCCAAAAAGATGAGGCATTACATGGTCCATAAAAAAAAAATGATTATCTCCAAGATTGATCCATTAAAGTATCTCCTAGGTAAGGCCGCTCTCATAAGGTTCTTATCCAAATGGGTTATGATCCTTAGTGAATTCAACATAGAATATGTGGATAGAAAGGAAATCAAAGGACAAGTAATAGTTGATTAGTTAGCAAAAGCACCTATGATAGATGATCATCCCATGTTGATAGACTATCTAGATGAATCCATCTTTAGCATGGATGTAGCTAATGAATGGAAACTTTACTTTGATGGATCACATACAAGAAAAGGTTCAGGAGATGGCATTATGTTTTTCACATCATAAGGAGACATAATCTCCAAGTCATATTAGATAACATTTAGTTGCATAACCAACATAGTAGAGCATGAGGAAATGATCACAAGACTAAGGATAGCCATCCAATGAAACATACAACATTTTCTAGTTATTGATGATTCCTTGTTAGTCATGCATGAAGTCATTGGTGACTATGAAACCAAAGATCATAAATTAATGCCTTAGAAATAGATGGTAGATGTTCTCAAATTAAAATTTATCACTATCTCTTTTTGTTAGCTCCCAAGAATGCACAACAAGAAATATAACACTATGTCTATTATCACTTTTATGATTGATATTCCTCAAAATATGGAGTGTTGTGAGTTCCTTGTTGAGAAACTCTTCATTCCAACATTTGAACTCTCTCAATCTCAATTCGTGGGTGAAATTTTTGGTCCTAGTTTCCCCTAGTATCAAAACATTTATATTTACCTACATGCCCAAATTCTACCCCTTGACTTATCCAAGAATAAAAATCGAGCCTTTATCCACCAAGATGGTAGATATGTAATCTTCGATGACACCTTATACAAGAGATCCTTTGACCAAACCCTTTTCAGATGCCTTGACTTCCAAGAAGCCAAAATTTCTTTACATAAGGTACACAAAGGTATATGTGGATGCCATTTCAATGGTTTGAGCCTAACAAAGAAACTAGTAAGAGTTGGATATTATTGGTCCACCATGGAACTTGATGCTTATAATTTTTCCAAAACATGTCATAAGTGTGAGATACATAGTAATTTGATCCATGCACCATCATAAAAACTTCAACCAATTATTTCTTTGTGGCCCTTTTCAAAATGGGCATTTGATCTCATTAGAGCTATTTCCCCTCCTTCCTTTGATGACCATAAGTTCATCATCATAGCAATTGAATACTTTATCAAGTGGGTTAAAGATGTTCCTCTGACTTTCACCATGAGAAAGTAGATTTCAAGGTTCATCCTAAACTATATCATATGTCATTATGGAGTTCCATTCGCTATTATTTTTTATCATGGTAGTTCATTTCAAAGAAAAGATGTTGATAAGCTCTGCAAGAAATATGACATCTACCATGGATATTATAGTATTTCCCATCCATAGGGATATTTCCAAGTAGAAGTATCTAATAAGACCATTGTCAAGATTCTCCAAAAGACTACCAATGATTCTAGTTGAGACTGGTACTTACAACTAAATCCATCTCTTTGTGCTTTCATAACAAGTGTGCATGTTCCCACTGGTGTGACACCATACTCTCTTGTCTTTGGAACTAAGGCCATACTTCCTATTGAAATTGAAATTCCATCATTGAGAGTATCCCTACAAGATGTCATTGATGATGAAAACTGATAAGACCAGAATATGGTCTATTTTATCATTTCATTTTCAATTGAATTTTCAAACTTTCTAAAAACTTTGATGTTTAAGAACATGATGTTTATGATAATTTCAAAAAAATGTGTGCATAATTACTTTCTAGGACTAAAATTAATATTCTATAAAATCATATGTCATTTGATTACAAAACAATGAGAATGATGTTTTTCTTCCTTAGCTAGGTTGGGTAATTCTCCTGCAGCAATGTGACATAGAGTAAACTAATTTACATGACATATTTTGAATTAGTCTTGATATATGTTATTACTTTGGAGGAATTAATATTTTGTAGATTCAAATATGAAGTCAACTCAGCTAAGCAGAGTCAGCAACTCAAGCAAAATGGTGGTAAATTTCATTAATGACCTTCCACATCACTAACTATTTTGTCCATAATAGCTAGTACCTATTTTCACAAAATTAGGAGTCAAAGCAGGAAATCTAGGGGTTATGAGCTCCTAGATTCATGTTCCATTTGGTGCCAAAGTTAATACATCTCTTGTAATATTCAATTCCTTCCATTGTTTCAGTAGTTGATGGAGTTTAAAATCTAGGAATTATGTTCCTAGTTTGTGATTAAATAACTAGAAGTTTATGTTCCAGAGTTAATTAATTAATTAGTGGTTTTTAGTAGAAGGAAGAAGTTTTCTAATTCTTTGAGTACTGAATGTAATCTTTTTGTTTATCAGTATGCATGTTTACTATTGCTTTGAATAAAAATATAATTTTAGGTTTCCATCTTTGAGTAGTTCTACTTCACTTCTGTATGGGGGCCCACACATGAAAAAAACTAATTAATTAGCATAGGATTTACCTTTAGTTCATAGAATTAGAGTAGACTCTATTGTTCCTATATCCATTGATAGTAGAATTATTGAACTATTCCTATAGCATAGGCAATTGAAGTAGTTCTTAGATGTATTTTCATGCTTTCTTAAAATACATTTGATTCTCAGCTTTAGTGTAGATTTCTTGTAGCATAATCATTTGAATTTTTGTAGAATAATTCTTAAGTTGAGTGAAGTTTGAAGCATATACTTTGTAGACACCATTTCAAGTTTACGTCCCTAGTTGATAAATTAAATGAGTCCAAATGAGTCGGGCTAGAAACATTCAGGATGTTCAATCCTAGATTAAGTAGTCCATTGCTATAATATTTTGATCCCTTTCTTTGGCTAAGCATTTTTGGTGCCATTGTTAGGGATGTTGTTAATTCAAGCCCTATCTTTGTAGTTGTACTTTTATTCCCTATAGTATAGAGTTTAGTGTTAAAGAAGCATGTTATGCATAGAAGAAGAGACTACCTTTGGATATTCCTTGTGATAATCAAGAAGAACCATCCAATGATGTTCATCCTAAACTAGATGAACCTAAAAGAGAGAATGACAAAGATGAACCTTTTGAAAATTTATTTGTTGATATTCAAGTTGAAGTACCTTCTTTATCTTTAGAAGAATCACTCCACTTGAATGAAATTTTTGAGCCTGCATATCGAGATAATCCACTAGCCATTATTATATATCAAGCACTACCTCTTCCTCTAGGAATGGCTATGCCTACCTTTCTTTTTCCTATTCCACCTCATCAAGGGAATTAAAATTTGAAGAACATACCTACTGCTTCCCTTCCAAAATTTTATGGCCTTATTATAGAAGAATTTGACACCTTTCTCTTTGAGTTTGACATTGTCTATAGGAGCTATGACTACACAACTAATGCCCATAAGTTGAAGTTGTTTCCCTCTACTCTAAAGGAGGATGCTATAAGATGGTTCATGGGGTTGGGTGCAAATACTATAGAAAACTAGACTAATGAGTAACTTTTTTTCTTCAAAAACATAGAGAATATTGTAGAGGTCAAGATATGAAGGGGAATGGCATTTTTAAAATGTCATAGAAGGAAGGTGAAACCTTGAAAGACTATGTTTCCATATTCTTGTTCAATATGCAGTGGAATACACAACATAACTTAAATGAAGAATCTAAGAAGCATCTTTTTCTGAGAGGTGTGAAAGAAGAAAGCATGGAAGCCTTGGACCTAATGGTTGGAGGACATGTTACACAAAGGACATGGAATGAAATCAAGAAGGTATTTCATAACTATTCAAGAGCTATTGTAAAGAAAGGTAGCTGCAAACACATAAGAGAAAATAGCATGAACACATTTGACACTGGGATTTAACATGGAAACCCAATTTGGGAAAAACCACCAATAGCAACTAGTTATTGATTTTCAATCTTCTAAAGTGAGCCTTGTTAGGAGCCAACCCTATTAAAGTTTACAAAACACATTGTTAGGTATGACACTATTAGGAGTGGCCTTGTTAGAGGTCTTGAGGATAGTTCACTAGAATTGCTACCTTGTTAGAGGATTTGTAAATAGTTGTTAAGCCAACTTTGTTAGGAGATTTAGATAACTGCTACAATGGTTAGAAAGTAATAATGAGATGAATTGATTTGAATGCAACTTATTTGATGATTATAGATCTTTTCTCTGGCTTGTACTTGATCCTTCTTGATCAAATATACCTTTGCTACTCCACAAGGATATTCTACTTATCCTACAAATTCACTTCCTCTTCTCATCATTAAATCTTCATTCACATCATCATCTCTTGCACTTACACACATTAAAATCACAACTTGACCTTATATTTATATCTTCCACTTTATCAAATCAGCTCAAATACAACTTAGAAGTATCAATATTCATCACCTTAGTTAGCCAGTATGAATAGGTAAATCAATTAAGATTAAAACAAAAAAAAAGAAGAAAAGCCTTCGTTAGCTAACACAACTCAGTAGAAACTAACTCAGAAATTATTTCCTATATTAACCAATTGAAGCTCAGTTAACACTGCAAACTTATGAAAATCCTTTGGCAACTAAGTGAGCTTAGTTAGCACTGGTTCCATACAAATTTCCTTTATTACTTGAGAGAGGTTGGTTAACATTTTCTTTCTACAACTTTTCCTTTGATGTTCGAGTGAACTCGATAGACACAACCTTTTGAACTAGGAAAATACAGGAACACTGGGTAGACACTGAGAACTATCTTCACTACCCAAGTGAGCTCAACATATATTGACTGATAATGATATGACATTTTTGTAACATCAAAGAAAACACATAATCAACCAATTGTATCCACTAATCTCCTTCTTTATCATTGATGGCAATACAACATGTCATAGCACAATGAAATTTTGAATTTTAGACTTGAGAACTCCCCTCGTCAGTATGAGCTCTTCCTTTCACTAGATTCTATCTTCAACATCTATTACCAAGTTCATTCAAAAAATTCTCCCTCTTTCAGCAAACTTTTTCTTTGAAAACTTCCCCCTCTTTGGTTTTGTTACTTTATTCCAGTTCAAAAATTTCTCAAAGATATGATAGTAAACTCCTCCCTCTTTAACAACACATGCCAAAGATAATAACTCTGTAAATACTAATGTACCTTAAGTATTGATTCATCTACAAGATACCCTTGCCAATTCTGCACCAACTTATTGATCTTCAAGAGGTTCCGGTTAATGCATTCACTAAACTTTATTTAGTGAAAATTAGATAGGGGAATGACCCCTAGATTACCTCTTAGATATAGATTTTCATCCTTAGGTAATGGCTTGGTGAATATGTTTGCACTAACTCTCTTAAGAAGTGATATTTTATAACAATATGCTTTGTTTTGGAATGCATTATTGGATTCCTTGATATGTTGATTGCACTGGTGTTATCACAATATATGACAACTAGATATTTGATTTCTACCTTCATTCCTTCTAAGAGTTGTTCGAACCAAACAATGTTAGAGCAATTGACTATTGCTGCTACATATTTTTCCTCTACTGTGGATTGAGATATACAATTTTGCTTCTTGATTGTCCAAGATACTAGTCTTTTACCAAGAAAGAATGCTCCACCACTAGTGCTTTTCTAGTCATCAAGACTTCTTGTCCAATCAGCATCAGTAAATACTTTAAAGTCCAAATTGCCTCCAAGTTTGTACCGTAAACCATAGTCTTCAGTAACTTTCAGATATCTCATGATTCTCTTGATTTCCATCATGTGATTTTCTTTCAAATTTGCTAAGAATCTTGCCACTATTCTAATTGCTAGAGCAATATCAAGCCTTTTTTGTACTACATACTAAAATTTTCCAATCATTGATCTATCAGTGGTCTTATCTACTTCTTTGGAATCATCATTTTTGGAAAACTTATGTCTAGTAGACATAGGTGTTCCAACTAGTCTTGAATCTTCCATTCCAAATTTATTCAGTATCTCCTTGATATACTTAGATTGGGTGATGTAGATACCATTCTTATTTTTCTATATTTGCAATCCAACAAAGAATTTTATTTCACCAAACATGGAAATTTCAAATTCTTTACTCATTTCTTTTGAGAAGGTTTTGCATAAATCTTCATTTCCTATAAATAGAGTATCATCAACAAATATTTCTACCAACACAATCTTCTTTTATTGTCCTTCCTTGATATATATACTATTTTTATTATTAGTCCTTTGAAAATAAATCTATACCAAGTAATTATGGAGTCTTTCATACCAAGCTTTGGGGGCTTTTTTGAGACCATATTTTTCTTTGTGTAGTTTCCAAACCACTTCTCCTGTGCTAGGATCTATAAAACCTTCTAGTTGTTCAATGTAGACTTCCTAATCAAGAATTCCATTCAAGAATGCAAATTTAATATCCATTTGATATACTTTAAATCCTCTATGTGCTACATATGCTAGTAATGTTCTAACACCTTCTAGTCTTCCTATAGGAGCAAAAGTCTCACCATAGTCAATACCTTCTTCTTGAGAATAACCTTTACACACTAGCCTTGCTTTTTTTCTTGATACTTTTCCATCTTCATTCTACTTATTTCTAAATACCCATTTTTTATCATTTACATTATTATCCTTGGGTCTAGGAACACGAGTCCAAGTTTTGTTCTTTTCTATTTGTTCTATTTCTTCATTCATTGCTTCAATCCAACTTTCATTCTCTAGAGAATCTTTAATACTTCTAGGTTCAAATATAGCAAGTAAACATGTACCATTTAATTTTCTTCTTGTCATTGTTCCATCTAATTTGTCTCCAATGATTTGATTAGGTGCATGATGTCTTCTAGCATATCTTACTAACATGGGCTCCTTGGTCTTTGAATGAGTTACACCATATTCTTTTTGAACTTTAGTTTCAAGCTTGGGTCCTTCTATTGGTGACTTGGGTCCATCAGGCTCAGTTTGAACTAGCTCAGTAGCCTCTGATTGTGACTTTGGTCCTTGTAGCTTGGGTTACATTGTCTACAACTCAATAACTATAGAAGTTTCTAGGGACTCAAGAGATGAAGCTTCTTTTCTCCCAGATAGATTTGGTAGAGTGTTAGGTTCATAATAAACAAATCTTTTGTAGTCTTTAGGTTCCTTTTTTCTTTCTTCTTCACTCTTTTGCAAATTCATCAATTCTAACATGTGCACTTTCTATAATTTTGTGAGTAGATGAATTCAAACATTTGTATGCTTTACTTTTGCCTGAGTATTCTAGAAATATGTCTTCATCACTTTTTAACTCAAAATTTCCTTTTATAGATTCTTTCAATATATGACATTTTCTACCAAATACTTTTAAGTAACTTACATTAGGTTTGTAGCCATACCATAGCTGATAAGGTGTCTTATTTGAATATTTCTTCAACTAAAATCTATTCAAGGTATGAACTACAGTGCTAATAGCTTCCTTCTAGTATTTGAGAGAAACATTCTTTTCAATCATCAAGGTTCTTGCATAGTCCATGATAGATCTATTTCTTGTTTCTGCTATGCCATTCTACTATGGTGTACTAGGGGCTAATACTTGTCTTTTTATTCCTCTTTTAATGCATAAATTATTGAATTCATGTGAGAGGAATTCACCACCTTTGTTTAATCTTAAGCATTCCAATTTCTTTCTAGTTTCTTTTTCAACTCTTGCCAGATAACACTTGAATTTTTGAAAAGCTTTTGGTTTTTCTTTTAGGTACATTACTGTCATCATTCTAGAGTAGTCATCAACAAAAAGAATGAAAAAATTTCTCCACTATAACTTTCTATTCCAATAGGTCCACATAAATCTATATGAACAATTTCCAAGACTTCTTCTAACTAATAGTCCTTGCTTTTGAAGCTAGTCTTTCTCATCTTACCAATTTGGCAATTCTTGCATAGACCTATGTCAGGTTTCTTCAAACTAAGAATACCTCTTACTCTTCTATGTTTTATTATTTTGACCAGATTATCAAAATTCATATGATATAGCCTTTTGTGCCATAACTAGCTTTCCTCTACTTAAGCAATAAAACATGAACAATCACTGAGATCAAGATAAAATAGATTACCTTTTGTTTACTTTCTAGATCCAACCAAATTTCCTTTCCCATCTAGCAATTTTTCCTATCCATTCATGAATTCTACCTTAAATCCAATTTTATTTAGCTATGCCACACTTAGTAGACTATGCTTTAGTGCTTCAACCCAATAGGCATTGTCACATATAAGTTCTTTAGCCAATAAGATACATCCTTTTTCTTGTATATTACAAGGTTCATTGTCTCCAAATCTTACACTACCACCATCATAATATTCCATATGCTCAAATTTTGTTTTGTCACTTGTCATATGATGTGAGTAGCCACTATCAATAATCCATATATCATTTTTTCTAACATTAGAGATAAGTGTCATCTTATCTCCTTTATTATCAAATTCATCTTTCATAGCAATATATACTATTTCATCTTCACTATTATTAGAATCTTTAACTATAAAATAAGTTTTCTTACCTTTGTCCTTATAGTTCTTGTAGTTCTTAGAATCCTTCTAGCCTTTATGCTTGTTTCTTTTCTTCTCATCCTTGATTTCCTTATTTGGACACCTAGCAGCAATGTGACCAATTTATTCACAAGAAAAGTAGATCATAGGAAATTTACCTTTGTAATTTCCTCTTCCTTTGGAGTACTTCCTTGCAAGTATGGCTTCAATAACTTCAAGATCACTATCTGAACTTTCTTCTGATGATTCATCTTCTCCACTTCCCAATTGATTGGATTTTGACTTTTTACCCTTTTCTTTGAGTGAGAGTTTAGCTTTAAATGTAGATTCAATATTCTTTGAAGTAGGAACATAGTTATCATAATTGTCTAATTCAAAAGCTATTAATCTTCCAACTAGAGCATCCAAGCCTATCTAATTAGTTGGATCACATCTCATTTCTTGAATAGAAAATACTCTTAACTGCATAAATAGGAACAAGAGTTCTGAGCACTTTACTTACAATACTTTCCTCCTTGACCTCTCCTCTAGATTCTTTGATTGAACTTACACTAGCCTTGGTCCTTTTCACATATTTTTCAATGTTTTCATCTTCTCTCATTCTCATTTGATCAAATTTTTCTCTAAGGCTTTTTTCTTTTTCTCTTCTTACATTGGCATCTCCTCCATAGATATCTTTCTATTTGTTCCACATTTAAAAAGTAGTTTTTCAATCTTTTACGTCACCAAATTCAGCATAACTGAGAGCAGATGCAATGCCGATCATCATGATATTATGATTCTTCTTTTTAGCAATGTCTTTAACTGATAATGTTCTAGTGGGAGTCTTATATTCAACATCAAGATACTTTAAACTTGAATCATTGATTGTAGCTAGATGTAGCCTCATAAGTCCTTGCCATGCTATAAAATTATCTTTGTTTAGCTTGGGAATCTCTCTTTTGCAAGACACCTTTATCTTTAGCTTAGGTCCTTGAAACCTTCTCCACAAGCACCAGATGCTTTGATACCAATTTTTGGAAATATAAGAGGAGTAACTAAGATGGGAGGGGTGAATTAGTTACTACAAAAATAAATCCTAGATCTGATAGATGTCAGTACAAAATGCAAACATGTAATTGAATACTATTGAAGCTCAGTATACACACAGAATGTTGTAACTCAATAATAGCTAGATTGGCTTAGTGAATAAACAAGCCTTTAGATATTATCTTTGATTATCATTACTTTAACTTATTTGCAAACACATAAAAGAAAATATCATGAACACATCTGACACTAGAATTTTATGTGGAAACCCAATTTGTGAAAAACTAGCAATAGCAACTAGTTACTAATTTTAACTCTTCTAAAGTGAGCCCTAGTAGGAGCTAACCCTATTAAAGATTACAAAACACATTGTTAGGTGTGACCCTGTTAGAGGATTTAATCACCTTTTTAGGAGTGGACTTGTTAGAGGTCTTAAGAACAATTCAATGGAATTGCTACCTTGTTAGAGGATTTACAAATAATTGTTAAGCCAACTCTGTTAGGAGATTAGATCACTGCTATAATGGTTAGAAAGTAACAATGAGATGACCTAATTTGAATGCAATTAATTTTCTAATTATATATCTCTATTATGGCTTGTACATTATCCTTCTTGATTAAATATATCTTTGTTGCTCCACATGGATATTTTGCTTATCCTTCAAATTCTCTTCCTCTTCTCATCATTAAAGCTTCAATCACATCATCATCTCTTGCACTTGCACACATTGAAATCACAACTTGACCTTATACTTATATCTTCCACTTTGTCAAGTTGGTTCAAATACAACTTAGAATAATCAATATTCATCACCTTAGTTGGCTGGAATGAATAGATAAATCAATTAATCTTAATACAAAAAAAAAGAAAATCATTTGTTAGCCAACCTAGCTTGGTAGAAACTAGCTCAAAAATGATTTCCTCTATTAACCAACTGAAGCTCAGTTAACATTGCAAACTTATAATAATCCTTTGACAATTGAGTGAGCTTAGTTAGCACTAGTTGCATCCAACTTTCCTTCATTACCTAAGTGAGCTTGGTTAACACTTTCTTTCTACAACTATTCCTTTGATGTCGAAGTGAATTTGGTAGACACTACCTTCTGAACTAGGCAAACAAAGGAACACTCAGTAGACACTGAGAACTATCTTCACTACCTGAGTGAGCTCAACATATACTAACTAATAATGATATGAAATTTTTGTAACATCAAAAGCAAAACATAATTAACCAATTGTATCCATCATGGAGTATCTAAGATGGAATTATCTAACCTATTATCTAACTTAAAGAAAGACATCATTAATGATGTCACTACTCAATTAGATACCATGCTAGCCCAAAGGAAAAAGAATGAAGTTGATTCTATGCTAACTAAATTTTGTTTTTGATGTAGAGAAAGGAAGAAGAACTACACATGTAAGACCATTGCAGCTATGAATGCATAGACAATGCCCACTGAGTTCAAAGCAATTGATGAGGATACAAGAGAAGTGATCTATGTTGCTCAAAGATGACCATGGCCTTAGAGACAAGGTATGCCTCAAGACCCTCTAAATAATTTGGGTTATAATAATAATCAGTGGCAAGGCACTATTCCTCTAAATTCTGCCCCTCAAGGACAAAATTGGAACAATGGAACAATAATTGGCCTAACAATAGCCATAGTATAACCAATCCTACCAACAACAACCTTAGTATCCCTAAAAAAATAGTTAATTGCCTCAATAAAATAACTAGTATCCTCAATGGGGCTTTAATCAGAAACCCACCTACTAGGGGAATTAGCAAAAACCACCTTAGTGGGGGCCTAACAATCACCTTAGCAATACACTCTGATGCCTCCACCTCCTACAACCAATGCTAGCCCATAAAAATAACCAAAACTTCCTACTTAGCCAACACCAAATCCAAACAATAAGCAATAGGCTTATTTTTTGTAGATAAATGATATTCATTTAAGGTCCAGATCCAAGTTGCCTCCACCTAAAGGACCTATAATAACTAAGGTCATTGATATTGAACATGTTCCAATAAATTAAATAGCCGATGCCTCGATTCCCCCACCTATACAAGCATCTACTCTTGCATATCCAAAAAGGTTAGTTCTTGTAGCTCCATCTAAACCAAATCCTATAGTAACCGATCTCCTAGACTAGCTCAAGTAAATGACTATCCAAATTCCCTTATTAGATGCACTTAAGGAGATTCCCCTTTACAATAAAGCTTTAAAGGAAGCATGTGTCAAGAAACCTGGTAGAAAGAAAAAGGATCCTCCTATTCTCCTTGTGTTGAAACAACTTTCTAATTTAATGTTGAGTAAAGTCCTGATGCCTAAGTATTCTGACCTAGGAAGTCTTGTGGTTACCATACACATAAATGACATCCAAATTCATAATGTTTTGATTGATTTGGGGTCATCAATTAATGTCATAGCTAGAGAAGTCTTGTTAAGAATTAGCATTATTGGATTAGGGGTCACTCCTATAATACTTTAGTTAGTAGACAACTCAACTTTCAAGCTTGATGGTATGATAGATGATATCATTGTAATCTTGGATTCCCTAGATTTTCCTTTAGACTTTGTTGTGCTATCACCTAGAGGTACCCTTGGAGGATATCCATTAATATTAAGACCTTGGTGGTCCATTGCAGATGCATGCATTGCATGTCAATCAAGAAAAATGACAATATCAGATGGTGCCAAGACTAAAAAGTTAACTCCGTACTCTCTTGCAAAACCACAACTAGATCTTGACCAAGTTTCTTCTCTAGATCTTAGTGATGATCCTTTAGAAGTTAATTTTGTTCAACAACTTATGATGCTTGAGAGAAACCCATTTTTTGTATCCTAGGAAGAAGATGACATACTAGCTACAATCCTTACTAATTGGTATGATTTTGAGGAGTCCACTTCTGAAAATCCTACTAGATCCTTACAAATTGTATTGCCTTGATGTGATGCACCTCAATATTTTGTAGCACCTTATTACTTTCATACATTATTACCCAATGAAATTAAATCTACATCAATAGTAGAGGTTTTCTAGATGGATAAGGTAAAGAGAGCTAAGATTATTGTAGGAAAATAGCTGAATTCAATAATGACCTTACTGCATCTTAGATGACGAGTCTCATTAAACTATTGCAAGATAGTCAGAAAGCCTTTGCATGGGACTATACTGACATGAAGGGTTTAGATCCTAGTATTTGTACACATAGTATATTTATTAATTCAGAATATAAGCTAGTGAGACAAGCCCAGAGGAGAGTAAACCCAACATTAAAAGATATAGTCAAAGTAGAGTTAAAAAAACTTCTTAGTAATGGATTTATCTATCCTATTTCTAATAGCTAGTGGTTGTCACCTCTAGTTATTGTTCTGAAGAAGGGAGGAAAATGGAGAGTATGCATAGACTATAGGTAGCTTAATAAATCCATTAAAAAGGATCACTTTCCTCTATGATTTATTGATTAAGTACTAGATAACCTAGCAAGAAGGAGATATTTTTCATTTTTAGATAGTTTTAGTGGATATGATCAAATATAGTTCTCTCTAGAAGATTAGGATAAGACAAAGTTCACCTATCCATGGGGAACATTTTCTTACTCTATCTTACTATTTGGATTATGTAATGCACCTGCAACTTTTCAATGAGTGGTACTTAGCATATTTTTTGACATAGTTGCTATATGGATGATTTCACCACTTATGGTGACACATTTGAACAAGCTCACACCAACTTGGAGAAGGAGCTAAAAAGTGTCAAGAATATAATCTTTCTCTTAATAGTGAGAAGTGTTATTTCATGATGAAATAATGAGTTTTTCTTGGCCACTAACTTTCCTCTTGTGGAATTCAAGTGGAACCTACAAAGGTTTTTGTAATTATTAATCTACTAATACCAACCAAGAAAACACATGTTAGAAGCTTTCTTGGATATGCTAGTTACTATAAGAGGATCATCAAAGACTTTAGTAAGCTTGTTGTCCCCTTGTTAAACTTACTCAAGAAGATAATTTAATTTGAGTGGACAAAAGATTGTGAAGTAGCATTCCAACAATTGAAGGATGTTTTAACTACAACACCTATTCTTAGAGGACTTGATTGGAAGCTATCTTTTCACATTCATACTAATGCATCTAATACTGATTTAAGAGAAATTCTAGGAAAAAAAGAAGGCATTTTTGAGCATTCCATTTACTATATTAGTAAGAATTTGTAGGGTGCTGAGTTGAATTATACTATCACTAAAAAAGAAAGTCTTGATGTTATGTGTACAATTAATAAATTTTGACATTATATCACAAGCTATGAGGTTTTTTTCTATACTAATCACTCTACTATAAAATATTTGATGAACAAACCTACTAATTCTAGTAGATTAGCTTGTTGGCTACTACTTATGTAGGATTTTAATGTGAAGATAATAGATAAAAAAGGTCAAGCCAATGTAGCAGATTTTTTGTCATGACTTCAAGTACTTGATGATCCTATAGCCATAGATAATAGATTTCTTGATGAGCACCTATTTTCAATAGAAAGTTATAACCCATGATTTGAAGATATAGAAAATTACCTTGCTACAGGAAGAACACCACCACACTTTTCACCCAAGCAGTGTTGTCTCTTGGTGGAAAAGAGTTTCAGTTTCTCATGGATAGTTGGGTTGATGTTCTACACTAGACTAGATCAAGTAACTCGTCAGTTTGTGAGGGAAATGAAATTGAGCATGACATGATGAACCATGTGGGGTTCATTCTACAATAAAGAGAACAACCTATAAGATTTTAACAATTGGATACTACTAGCTTACTCTCCAAAAATATGGAACAAAGTATACAAGGCAATGTGATTGATACTACACATGGGAAGGCTCACTAAATCTGATGACTTTGTTGGTCCAATAGAATCCTCTTCTCATGAAAAATCATACATCTTAGTATGTACTAATTATGGAACTAAATGGGTTGAAGCACAAGCTACGACACATGCCAAAGATCACAACGTAGTAGATTTTCTATATGAATGCATATGCACCAGATTTGGAGTACCTAGAGAAATTTTCATAGATCAAGGAGCTCAATTCACATCCAATCAAATTTTAGAACTCATGAAGAAGTACATGATCCATCATGGTACATCTTCCCCATACCATCCTCAAGCTAATGGTCAAGTAGAAATCACAAACAAAGACACAGAAGTGATTCTTACCAAGACAGTTGCTATTCACGAATAGGATTCGGTTACCCAACTTCTTGAAGTAATTTGGGTTTATAGGACTACATGGAAGAGCACCATTGCATTTACCCCATTCAAATTACTTTATGGTAAATCTACTTCCATGACTATAGAATTTGAGCACAAGACTTTAACAACTACTTTGGAATTGGATGTTCATCTTTCAAAGGTTCAAGAAGATAGGTTATAGCAACTAAATGTCCTTGATGAATATTGAAAATCTGCCCTACATAATACTGAGATAATTCAATAGCAATGAAAGAAATGGTACGATAATTTCATCTACAACAAGAAGTCTTCTACTGGAGACTGGGCCTTGCTATATGATTCTTGTTATCAACAAACTCTAGGAAAATTCCAAATGTGTTGGCTTGGATGGTATGAAATCATTTCTATATTTGAGAATGGTGCTATGTAGCTCTCTACCACTGATCCTATTCTCTTTAAATTTCTTATTAATGGGCACCACTTAAAACTCTACCATTAGTTGTCCTAGTCATGAAGAGTTCCTACAACAATTCCAGCCATCTATTGATCCTACAATTCCTACAACAACTGCAAATGAGTTTCCTGCTCATTTGCCATCCTCTTTCTAAGAGCATTTCACTCATCATAATAAACTAATTTCTTAGCAAAAGTATTTTCTCCATAATTATTCCACCTCACTCCACTTTTTCTCATCTTCCACCTCACCTCATCCTTCATCAACTTGCATAATGGTATCATCTGACAACATGAATTACAAGTTTCATACACATACTCAAGTTATAACTTTTTCTTAATGTGTTGTTCTATTTTTAGTTAGCTTTGTCACTAGCAATTGCAGGAGCTATTGCCTAATTTAGTTGGGGGAAGGGGTATTATATTTCATTCATTTTTTGGCGATCATTAAATGTTCATGCTATTCTTTATATACTGCCATATGATAAAAAGAATGATGTGATGTGATAGTTACCTTTATGTTGCACATTTTTGTAAAGTACTAAGTATGAGTTCTAGCTAAGTTACTTAATGCAGAATTAAGTGAACTTAAATGCTAAAAATGTCAGTTGCTTAAAAAAAGTACTATCACTTGTTTTCTCATCTTGTTCAAAGTTTTTCCAAAAAAAAAAAAAATTACTCCTATAATCACTCTAGAGGAACAATGGGGGGTGATTTGAAAAGAAGAGAACCATCTGACCATACAACATTGTTGGGAGACCTAGTTTGCCTACTTATATTTCAAGCTAGGGGGTGGATGAATTACATGTTCAAACTACCTGCATGGGATGAGGAGCTTACCTTAGAATTTTTGAAGATGCTGAGTGATGGTTTTTCCACAATCAGAGGAATAAGGGTTCTATTTTCACCCAAATTATAGCTGAGATAATGGAATTTCCTCTGGCAGGAGAGAATTTTTCAAACACATTGGACCCAGTGTCGACCAGAGCCCAATTTATAGTGCACATAGACCCACAACTTTAGATAGATTGGAAATAACGTACAATCTACACATCTTTACTAGAACTATTTAACCAATGTTCTATCTATATTGTGAGATATAAAAAATACCCCCACCCCTTTTCAACCCTGACTCTTTTTTACTTGTGAGGAGAGACATTGATATTTGCATGGAACACATTTTAAATTTTTGAGCTACTTATGACATGATGAATGCCATTTGAATGTTCCTCATTTTATGTATTATATTTTTTAAAAAAGAGTTGCTATAGTGCAAAAAGGAACCCCAAAAGATGTTTCACACCATTTTTTTTATTAAGCTCATCATAGAAAAATCCCTTAGGGAACAACTTGGGATATCTTGGGATGATTTTATTTCAAACAATCTAAAAAACCCTATTAGGCAACCTGTAGAGAAAATTGAAGAGTAAAGTGAACCTTAGGAAAATCCTATAAACCCAGCACCAAGCTCTTCCTCATCCAAACCCAGGAGGTCATAAAGAACCCCAATATCTACTCCTTTAGCTTCTACCTCCAGGTTGGATCCAACATTAGATAAGGGTAAAAGGAAAGTCAAATTTTCTCCAAATATTGGGTCTCCTACAGTTCGTAGGTTTATAAGAAGAAGAAAGGGAATGTACAAGAAACATCTTCAAAAATTCCTACAGCTTCAAATGCAACAATATTGCCCCTTGGGCATAGAACAATATTCTGATTTGTTACAACAGAATGATAGTGTGTCACTATTTTCATCTAGCCTAACTAAATCTGAAACTTCCATGTCTTCATAAAACAATGGATTGATAACTCCATGCAAGGATCCTCTTTGAACATTTGGACAAAAGATGGGTTGATCATCATCACAATATTCATCATATAAAGTGTTAGCATACACTTTAAACTCACTACCCATTTCATCTTCATGGAGACTCTCAACATATGAAGAAAAATTAGAACTATATGAAGACTCACTTTCTATTTCTTCTGCAAAAAATATAATATCCATAATTACATTCTCTTAATTATCTTGTTTAGGATAACCATTATGGATAGACCATGATTCATTCCTAAACCCCTCACTACATGCTACAAATTTACTATTTAATGTAAGAACACTTGACAACCCTTCCTTGAAATCTTCATATTCAAATTCATTAGCATCAATTGAATTCACCATTTCTTTATCTTCATACCTTGAGGAAAAATCAATTTCAAATTCTTCATTGACTAATGTATTTATATAATGCAAAAACTGAAATGCAGTTTCCTTTTTAGATTTAGAAAAAGAATTCATATCTTCACCTTCATATGAATGCTCACTTCCATGATTGTTTTCTTCTTCTCCTATTGCATCTACCTTATAGGAGGACATCTCAACATCACTTCCTTCATCATTCTCACTCACATAATCATTTTCAACATTCTATTCTTCTAACTGTAATTGAGATAAATATGATTCACACTTTTCATCTAGTGTTATCTCTCCATGGAATGTCAGATCAGCAACATCAAACTCATCATTAGAGACATATCTCTCAGGCTCCTCACTCGCACAAGATTGAGATCTAAATGCAGCAACTTCATGTCTAGAAACATTAGCAACATCATCATGTACATAATCAACATTACAAGAACTCGTTACTATAGCTAATCCTTGATCTATAACATCATCACATTGCTAATTTCTATCAAAGTCTAAAATACATCTTACTAATATAACATCATGAACATATGTGTATTCATTTGCAATAGAGTTATTCTTCTCTACACACACACTCTGATTTAAAATTTCAATCTGATTATACATTGTAGTAGGGGTGTTTATATTTTGATTTGGAATTAAAGTGTCAACACTATGTTCAACTTTTCTTTCATAACCATGATACCAACAGTCATTCATAAAAAAATGACCTCTAATCAATCCATACTTCAAATTTTTTTCAATATCCCTAGCAGTCATAAAAGCCTAATATAATGTTCATGGTTCTTTATCCCTTAGTAGATAGTTCATCTTCTTGTCAAATGCATCAAAGTAAATAGCTAAACACATTTGATTATCTAGTCTATAACTCTCAAGGATCTCATTCAAAACTCTTGCAAATCTGATATTAAATTGAGGAAAAAGTTCACCATTCTCAATGTGAATCCTTAAAGAATTATTATAAGAATCAGATATGCTTACCCTTTCTCCAAATTGCTCCATGAAGATTGAATGCAACTCACTCCAAGATGAAATAATACATGTTGGTAAAAAGGAAAACTAGTCTCTAGCATCACCTTCTAAATTTTGAAGAAATAATTTCATGTGCACATCCTCATGAGAAATCTCATAGTCACCCATCAAATCACTTAAAACTTGAACATGATGACTAGTTGAAACAACATGTTTCCCATTAAATTTAGGAAAACTTTTTCTAATATCATTAGGATTGACATTTGGGAAACCATAGATACCATAAAAGGATAATGGCATGTATCTCTTGGTAGAAAAACATCTACAAACATCACTAACTAACTGTATAATTGATGAAAGGAGACTTGTCATTCTTCAAAGTTTTGACACTCATCGACAATAATTCTGATTTGTAATTTGTAGTAGGCTTATACCCTTCTACCAATGAATCACTTCAAACACTTTACAAAACTTTACAAGCTAAAACTTATTCTCATGAAGTGTATAAAACCTATCACACTATTCTCCTCCTCCTAGTGCTAGAAATCACTTGATGGAGAACACACATGTATACCACTTTCTTTCATGACAAGAATAACATCATGAAAAATAAAATACCTCAAGTGTTGATGCTAAAACCATTGATCTGCTAGTTTGACACTGGTGCTAACATGAAATTCCTCACACCACATATGAACCATTATAGAGCCTCCACCTCCTTGAAGAGGAAAATTAAATCACAATAATGATTTATTCTTGAAATAATTCTACTTGTAGTAGATACAAGACACAACACCATAGATCCAAAATGCATCTCTCTTTTCCAACAACCTAGATCTGCCCACAAATACTGAAATCCTCTGATATTGAAATAAACCATGCACTCATATACAGATTTAGATTAGAGTCCCCACTCACACTTAGTGAGAAAAGATTTGAAACAATTTACCACTTGTAAATTCTGAACCAAACTTTCAATATGGACAAACTTGCAGATCATCAACATCAAATTTTTTTGCATCTCTTGCTCTTCATCCTAATGATGGATCACATAGTGTGATTCAAAATGTTGATGGTAAAAATCTTAACACAATCAAATCCATAAACATATCAATACAATATAATGGATTGTGAAAATTTGTTCTCTTTAATTAAGAGAATACAGTTCATAAACAATTATGACTCTAAAATTTCTCAACAACACTTGCAAAAATTGAATTGATTGAAGATAGACTTATAAAAGTCATAGAACACAATTTACATCCAATTCTTACAACATATTGTTGTCCATGAGTAAAAATTAACTGGGGTGGATAAAATTTTGAATAAGAAGACTAGAAAACACATCAGACAACTTACTACTACAACTTTTTATGCACTTCTTCTGTTGTATTGAATCTCTTCTTTTAAATTATCAAGGTTTGTCTAACATTCAGATTCAATACAATTCCTAGCAGAGTCTCCATTTTGTTGGCTCCTGATTTAATAATTTTAAAAATAACCAAGAAACTAGACCAATGCATCTAAGGCTAGAAAACTCCTATGATGGATACACTCAATTGCAATCTTGGGCCAACTATAAGGCAAAACTCCTTCTTCATTTCATGCTCTGCAAGACCTAGGTGGTTTAACCTTGAGGTTCTAATATATGGTACCAATGCAATTAAACATAAATTTGAACCTATTAACTACAGATGCAACCCTCTTATCTTTTGATACTTATGCAATAACATAGAAACAAAATAGCTACAAATCATAACCTATGAACTCGTAAGCTAGGTGAGAGTTAATTCCTTTTAGCCCACTAAAAAATTTGAAATACTGAATTTATTTGATTAAAATGATTTGTGCAAATTCCCTTCATCTTAGCTTGCATTTGATTTAATGATCAGTGCCTTATCCTTTGCAACATAGAGTCATTACCAATAGGATGACCTAACTTGATTGCCTTACAATTAAGTTTGTCAACTAAAATCCCCAAATTCCATTCTTACAAAATATCCCCTCCATACACCCAGAAACCTTATCAGAACATTGAAGCATTTGCTTAACTCCTTGAATCAAAAGCAATAATAGATCTAATACACAACTCATCCAATATGTCTTAAATAAAATGAACCTTATTCATTGAATCTCAAAGCTAATAGAATCTAAAGAATTAGGAGATAGAATAAGAGAAAATAGATAATTCATTGCAAATTCCCTTTTATATTCATCCTTGGAAAGACTAAACACATAAATTGGTAACCCTAAATGAAACTCAAGATACTTCACATAATCTAGCATCAATTTCCAATATCTCAAAGAAATAATACATGAAATGAAATGAAAAATTGCACAAGAGCAGATGTGTGGCCTTCACTGCTAGAGCTTAGTTCAATAGACAGGAAGCAAATCCAACAACCTTGGTTTCACAATAAAAACTGGAACTCTACTGGTATCATAGAGAAAACAACCAACAACAACAATGAGAAAGAAAGAGAATGATATAGGAGGAATGAATTCTCAGATCTATTATGCATCTGACATGTGTCCACTTGGAAAACATCTCCTAGAAGTGACAAAGCATCTCTCTAATCTCTCTCTACAACTGCATATCAAATCTTTAATCATTTAGGCCTCCCAAAAGCATAAAATGATTCAAATATTTGATGGAACAAAAACTATTTCAATGCTAGATCTGGAAACAAGGCAAAGGAAAAAATTTAGTTGAAATGACCTCTAAAGGCATGAAAACTTTTTCAAAATTTGTTTAGGCTTAAACGAACTTCAATGTTTGCCTCCCTAACTAATTTTTATGATCCATGATGAAATTTGCCTGATCTATTGAGAATGCCCCAGAAAACACAAATCTACTTGTGGAGTGTATCGATGAAGACCTATACAACCCCATATATGGAAAATGTATCTCCTCCTAATTCCAACAGTATATTATACTATATATTTTGGATTAAAATTGTGCCCCTACAGTCCATTTGAAATTCTGGCTCCCAAGCCATGGACAAAGCTTAAAAATGGAAAAATTTAAAAGTTCACATAGTTTAAACTATATAAAACATTTAAAGCAATTTCAATTTTTCATCATGCATTGAAAGTCTTTTTATTTTTTATATTCATTTTCTCTTTACTCCCTTGACTGTTGGTGGGTCCCACACATCTAAGCATAGAAACATTTACAATTTTCTTAATCCTTTACACTATTATGTTTTCATCCCAGGTACACACACAGAAGCCCATCCTCTTTTTCCTTATCCTCTTATGATGGACACAAGAATCTAAGTCCATCATTCTTCCCCTTATGCTCACATGCTCAAGACCCAATATGCATGTCATTGAGAAAAAAATGCACTTCCATGTTTGCCAGCCTATCCACTTTCCTTTGAGGAACCCACCACATGCAGCTAGCCTTTAAAAGGCTCTTGTCTTGTAGACATTTTAGTTATCATGTGGATTTATATTTAAAGAATATAAAATATCCTCGCATCAAGAATGTGGGATAATGTTTTTAAACCATTCCCAATTTTCTTCTTTGTTCCATGCAACTTCCTCTTTCTATTTGGTTACTATTCTTCTCTTCTCCTTTTCACATGTTCCCCAACCCGCTTTGCTGTATTCATAAAAATGCATGGATGACCCCTTTGAAATATATGGTTTTATGTTTTTGCTAACTACCATGCTCTACATTTTCATTTTTCTATGGTACCTATCTCTTTGAGACTAGCTTTCATTATTACTTGCTACGATGGGTTTCTTCTTTTTAAATGTTGGCTGGCTTCCTTTTATCTTTGGATGATTCCCTACTCTTTACACTACTCTTGATAGCATCATGAAGTATAGGTAGACATTCTTCAGCGCAATGAGGCTCTACCTTACATGGGCAGCTTTTCACTTGCATGGGCTGCTCTTCCATGCGTGGTCTCCCTTTGATTTCATGTTTCATTCTTTGGAACATTTTGACACTTCTCTTAGTTGCCATTCCATCATTTTTTAATCATCCAATTTGGATTTTAAAACATCAAACAAAGTACGTCACCAAAATAATGGAAATTTGTTCTACATGGCATACTAATTTAAGGTATTAAAAATGGATGACTCAGCCTTTGTCCTGTGTGATTTGCCTACCTTGAATTCCTTTGTTTGCTTTGCCAGTTTATCCACAACTTCATAGATCTTTTTTGTTTTCAAACCTTGAAAATACTGGTTAATCCACAAATCTGAGGAACATTCTCATATGCTTTGCAAGCTTAGGCTTTAATGTCTACTATTGATGCCTGAGGGGAGTGTAATCACATTGCTCGCGTACCTACTACCCCTACTTTTTATTTTGATTGTGGACATCCAAAACTATGGCTCCTTCCATTGGCTATCCCTTTAGTAAGTCAAATCCCTTATCAACATCAAATTTTTGAACTTGCTCTGTGTTTAATATTTCAATAGTATCTGAAGACTTGAGCCTCTTTTTATCAACCTATTTTGTCCATATATCTTCATCCATAGCCAGCCACTTTCCTAACGATATCAATTCCATGGAAAAAGATTTTGAAGTCCCAAGTTTAAATCATGCAACTCCTTTGATGAGTGCTACTTTTCTGCCCATGTCTTTAGGGCACTCCATTGGCCACAATCACCTTCTAAAGCCTCAACCTCTATAGCCCTTGAATTTCAATTCTTAGGGGGATCTTGATACCTTTGGATAGCCCTTGAATTGTCATTTCTTCCCACTCTATCAACACAATATATTTCAATCCATTAATATCTTGGAATCATGAGAAAACCTAAAAGAATTTAATCTTCCATTAGTTCCACACAGGTTGATGAAATTAGTCAGGTCTCAAAGTGGTTTTGACTAAATTTTATTTTTATTTTTAGACAACTGATATCTTAAATTGATCTATAGATCATCTAATACTAAGTGGAATCGATCTTGAGCACTAGTTGATCACTAAAACTCATTTTATCACTTTAGTGCAACTTGTCGACTTTGTGCTAGGAGGTCCTTTGACTACTTTAAAAACTGACACAAACGCTTGGTTGGGCTCTAAAATCAGACACACTGATTCTTTGTTCTGCACACTTTTACCCTGTCTAATTTCATCTCATGATGACATCAGAGTCAAAAGATATCAACCTCCAAAATTGCTTACTTAAAATTGCCTGTAGACAAATATGTCAGAAAAGTAGAAAATGTATTTGGTTTTGTCCTTGAAAACTAGATAAACAATCACTTGCGAAAATGAAAACTGGGGTGTTGGTTCACTATCATGAAGATAATATAATTCTATAATTTGGGCTCATGATGAATCACATGATGCATTTGGCTAGTGGTCAAAGTGGGCTACTTGGAATTTATAGAATCGAAACACTGGTAGAAAAGCATTTCTTGCAAATGGAATTGACCTGGGAAAGTGTGTAGATAGATTCATCAAGGCTTGAAAATTGGAACACTTGAAGTATTTTTAGAGTAGAATGCAAGGGTACAAATAATTTGATCTCATCTTTCATATATCTCAAGCTATGACATCATGAACAGGGGTACTGATCAATCTGCATTTCATGACACTAGTGAAACTTTATAAATTTCAAACAGAATCATGTTTAAAAACTAACCAAACGGATTCATCATAAGCTCAAATTAGGAACATAGAAATTCTTTGACCCCTAGAGTATGATGCAAAATGAATTTTCTTATTTTGGTCAACTAATCAAAAGTTATGATAGGTCAAACAGGGCCTTCTAGAATTTTGCTCAATTTGCAAATGCATGAAAATAGTAAACTACCAACTTTGAGGGGTTGGAAACCTAATCAAAAGGATTCAAAATGACTTAAAACTTGGAACATAGGTTCTTTGATATGAATATTAAACATCCCTAAAGTGATGAATCATAAAATATTTTGGTGTTAGAGGTATTCAAAGGCAAACTGGGCTTCCTGTCGCTATTTGACACTTGGGCAAAAATGCAGATTTGGAAATTGCTCAAAACAAGACTTCAAGAAATGGCTTAGAGTTTCAATTTATCAATACAAAACATATGAATATGTAAAATGAAAGGTGTTAAAAAACTAAAACACCACCTAAGCCTTGAAATGTCAACTAGTTACATATGCACTAAAACTATTCATAGGGGGCTCAAAGTGGTTTAAAATTTGGACTAAGCACTCAAAATGGGAATGCAATTTTGAGTGCCATCAGGTTCCATTATTTCATTGTTAAGAATTATTTCATAGCTATCTAATTAGTTAATTTAGGGGAGAGAGAGAGAGAGAGAGAGAGAGAGAGAGAGAGAGAGAGAGAGAGAGAGAGAGAGAGAGAGAGAGAGAGCCTTGACAAAACCATTTCCAATCAAACTCAAGAATTGATTGAAAAGGATGTGAAGATTGAACAATTAAGTAGCAAACTTACAAAAGTCACTACCATGATTCTTGAATTGATGTCTTCTCACTCTCCTCCTATTTATGCTCTCTTTTTGAAAGAATAATTTATCAATTATTAAATGACATATGTAATTTAAGGTAAAAGTTTAACATTAAATACTCCTTAGGAATTATTCCAAGCTTTTCATACTACCCCTATAGCCATAAAAAATTTACACTGTGAACTCTTTTTACATAATTTAGTAGTCCCTGACAATAGAGGTTTGAACCCTCTACTTAATGTGGGTGTCATTCAACTTAGGGCATTGATATCTTGGATCCAAAATGACATTAGTAGAGAAAATCAAGGCCACCAATATAGAGAATTAGAGTATAAGATTCCACTTTTTCTTAGGCCTAAAGCCAAGGATGCCATAACACTATACTATGATTGGTTGAAAGTTGCTCAATCAAAATCTAGAAACTAGATTATTTCTCCTTTAAGGTAGGCAAGCTATCAAGAATATAGAGCTGTGGCACAAATAGATCTTCCAGTAGCAAAGTAGGGAAATCAATGGTGTTGGATAGGATTGAGTGAACACCTGTAGAATATGGCTACTCGGTGAGCACCCTGGTACATGAAGCTAGGGGAAGAAAGAAAAAGTGATTGGATCCCTTTAACTTTTAGCCTCCATTGCTATTGTCCCCATTGCTTGCTAATAAGCAAGATTTAAAGAAATTTGATATGATAGAAGAGTTCCACAGATGGGAAGGGTATAGGAAGATTAAAGGCTTTTATTAGAACTATGCTACAAGAGGTAAAGGACAAAATATTCTCTTAGATTTTAGGATGGCTGCAAGGGTCAAAAATTTCATGTTTCCTTGAGGAAAAGTCAAAGTTTCAGTTGTGGAGAATGATGAGACTAGAATATGGTCTATTTTATCGTTTCATTTTTACTTGAATTTGCAAACTTTCTAAAAACTTTGATGTTTAAGAATATGATGTTTATGATAATTTTAGACAAATGTGTGCATAATTACTTTCTAGGACTAAAATGAATATACTATAAAATGATATGTCATTTGATTACAAAATAGTGAGAATGATTTTTTTCTTCCTTAGCTAGGTTGGGTAGTTCTTCTACAACAATGTGACATAGGGTAAACTAATTTAGATGACATATTTTGAATTAATCTTAATGGATGTTATTACTTTGGAGGCACTAATATTTTGTAGATTCAAAGGTGAAGTCAACTCAGCTAAGTGGAGTCAATAGCCTGAGAAAATAGTGGTAAATTTCATTAATCACCTTCCACATCACCAACCCTTTCATCCATAATAGCCAATACCTATTTTCAAGAAAGTAGGTGTCAAAGCAGGAAATCCAGGGGTTGTGAGCTCCTAGATTCATGTTCCATTTGGCACCGAAGTTAATAAATCTCTTGTAATATTCAATGTCATCAATTATTTTTGTAGTTTATGGATTCTAAAATCTAGGAATTATGTTCTTTGTTTGTGCTTAAATAACTAGAAGTTTGTGTTCTAGAGTTAATTAATTAATTAGTGGTTTTTAGTAGAAAGAAGATTTTTTTTGAGTTTTTGAGTATTGAATGTAATATTGTTGTTTATCAGTATGTATGTTTATTTTTGTTATGAATAAAAATATCATTTTAGGTTTCCATCTTTGAGTAGTTCTACTTCACTTCTCTATGGGGGCCCACATGGGAAGTGAACTAATTAATTAGCATAGAATTTACATTCAGTTCATAGAATTAGAGTAGACTCTACTGTTCCTGTAACCATTTTTAGTAGAATTAGTGGATTGTTCCTATAGCATAGGAAATTGAAGCAGTTCTCATGTAATGCCCAACCAAGGGATCCAAAAGAAATGACCTAAAGTTTTACTAAGTTTTCCAACATTAAAAAAAAAAAGTAAGAAAGAATAACATACACATCAAACACCTAGTAGTGGAAGCAATAACATACAATCAACTAAAGAATACATAATAGGTTACATTTCTTAAGGATCCCATGATGCTATGTTACATTTAAATCTAATCCAATACTAAGTCTAACAACTACCACATCCATATGAAAGAATAATAGAAAGTCCAAAGTCCATAATATACATTTGTTCTAAAGGCCTCTTGAAAAATTAATTCTAAATGCTCAATCATCCACTATACATGTCACATGGTATGAAAGGCTAAAAGAATATACATATGTAGAAACAAAGATACATCATCCTCCTCACATCCATGAAACAAAGTATAGTAAAAATAAATGAAACCATCCACCATACATGATACATCCATTCATCATAAAAGATCTAAATATCCAACATGAAATACAACTATCCATCATAAAAGATAACTAACTAAGTGTGTAGTTCCTCCCAGCTATCAATAGCATCATTAGACCATCATGGGCCCTAGCCATACCCCACACATAACATCCCAATCCATCAAATAGATCATCGGTACTATAGTAATTAGGGATGTCACTCCTAAACATACTACAACATAAGCATAAGGAAATGTAACATGATAATCATCAATAAAAGGAAATGCATTACTAAATAACATCACCTGAACATGATAAATAGGCATCCCAAGAAGCTCTAGCCATGGTGACTACGAACAGATCTCAATGGTAAAAGTGAAAAAGCACTACCACCTGATCACATGGAACCTAAATGGCCCACTCCCACCAAGCTAAGAAGATAGTCTCAAGTTCCAATTATGATATCAAATCACATAAAAAAAGTACTCTCTAAGTCCAAGAAATCCTATACTAACTCAAAGGTTCTAAGATAGATCAACATCTAAATCCTAGAGGCACACAAGACAAGTAAGAAACCTACTCTGCAAGTGGGAAAGTGTCATCGCATGAATCACGTAGAAGTTACCTTGGTAGTTAACTTAGGACTCCAAGGTCCCTACTAATCCTCATGTAGCCACTAGTATCCTCTCGTACTAACAAGGCATACTATAGAATGCAAGGTTACAACCAAGCGTTCTCTCTACTCCCATCCTAGTTTGTACTAGCACTCAAGGCATGGGAGAGAACATACAATTATCTTATTAGGTTCATTTTACTCTCATTTAGTGTAATGTTTTCACTTATTTAAACAAATTACAATGAGTTACCCTGGTAGTCAATTAGGACCCCAGCTCCCATTGCAAGCCACTTCCCAACACTACAAGTAGATAACCTACCCTAGGCTCATAAAGGCACAAATCCATAATCATATAAAAATCACCTCAGTCCTATACAAGTGACTGGAAAGCATCATAAAGATAATCATAATAATCACACCAATTCTTCATGAGCATTTGGAAGCATCAAATGATAAGTCACAATATCCATCTGTTCTCAACAAGTAACTGGAAAGTATCCCAAAATAATACTGATCAAAGAATCCAAAATGATCAAGTCAAACATGTCACAACATGACATCATCAAGAAAAAGCAAACACTTTAGTCCCATCAAGGTGATTGGAAAGTAATCCAAGTATAACTGATCAAGGACTAAAAAATGGTTAAGTCAGATATCTCATAAACATACACCTCAGCTTCATACAAGAAGACTGGAAAGCAATAACAATAGTAAATACAACCATAACATAGAGCATGCCATCACATTACCATGGTTGGGTATAAAAGATTGAGATCAAAATATTATCATGACATCACAATCACATAACTCCTGAGCCTTTGGTAACATCCTAGGACTGGCCAAGCTAGGTCAACCTCGAGACCCCAAAACATAGACATCACACATAAAACATAATAGTCTCATAATTCAATTTGATTTGGAGGCACATAGTCTTGAGTTAAACAATAAGGTTTCAGTTTTCCAACTTTTATCTATATGTTTCCAAGCAATAAGTTTCACAGGTAACCCTTACCATTAACCCAATTTGTTTTAAATGATTTACATGATTACCCCAATTTGATTTTGAATAATTCATGAAGTTACCCCTAGTTGATTTAGGCCGATTTCCTAAAATGATCTAAAGGAAAGTTATTTTTATTTTAGCTTATTAAAATAAATAAGTGATTCCAATCTAAACAATATTATTAAAATAAATCTACAATTTTCATTTAACTTTATTCATTATAATTAAATTTAATTAATTTTTTAAAAATTTATTTAATTAATGAATATCAAACTAAATGCTTATATTAATATATCAATAATGATCAATTACTAATAATAAATAAAATTATCAATACTTTTATTAATTAAAAATTAACTATATTTAAAAACATTAAATTAATAAAACTTATTAACAAACCCCTTTATTTATCTATATCCATTAATTGTTAATTAATTTAATAATAATAATAATAATAATAATAATATTTTCTTTTAAAAATTATAAAATAATAATAATAATTAAGATTTATATTAAACTGTTAATTAAATTATATTTAAACTAAACTAAAATTTTAATTAAATTAAAATTTAATAAATTAAATTAAATTAATATTAAATATATTAAAAATATATATAATAAAAAATGAATTGTAAAAGCACTGCCTGCGATTTAAAATCGTAGTAGGGCGTAGGTCTGCGACTGCTGTCATAGTTGTATTGCAACTGCAGTCATACATACGACTGTGTACAACAACCATCGGCTCTATAGCCACAGTGGAAAGGTAAGGGGGTAGGGGGTGGGTAAAACCTGCCCCTCCCCAATTTTTATTTATTTATTTTTTAATTAATACAAATTTATATTGATAAACTTTATTTAATATGAAATTTAATATGACAAATTTTCCTCTCTCTCTCTCTATATATATATTTGTAATATTTAAAAATTTAGCCTGATAGGAGATTCACTATCAACTATTTGAATTTTCAATCTAAGATTTTTATTTTCAAAATCAATCCCTCCCAACTTTAATTTCTCAATTCCAATTTAATTCAAACCCAAAACCTGATTTAATTTCCAAATTTTAATTCTACTGAGGGAGAATTGCAACAATGTTTTAAACTCCTATAACCAAATGAAAACAACATGCATGCCCAAATTCCAAATTACAAGATTGAAAGATTCATCATAGAGAATTATTTAGATAAACATTAATAAACATGATGAAGATAGGAGAGAGAAAGAATGTATTAAAATATGCAAAAATCACAAGTGCCTACTTGGACATTGATGCTAATCGCTACACCCTAGAATTGTAGAGAAAGTTCCTCCTCTCCCAACCATCTCCTTTTGAAAATCTCTTCCTTCTCCAAAATTCACGATGAATTGAAAAATGAACCCCCAAGTTGTGATATGGAGTTCTCTCCCAAAATTGGGGCACTAATTGTGTGTTCACCCCAGAGAACTCCTTGCTCACAACCCTTAACTCCAAATTAACTTTTATTTATCTTTCTTTCTATCTTTCTTATTCACATTCATTAAATGATTTAATTACTTTATTTAATTTCCACATGGCTTGCTTTTTAATTAATTTATTAAATTCTATCCCATGCGCACTTATGCAATTAAAATACTTTATTAAATTCACTTGTTTTATCTTTTTAATTAATTTCTTATATTCTAGTCTCATGCACACATCATGCAAAGTTAAAACTTTTAATTAAATTAATATATTTTCCACTTTTTAAATCTATTTTCGAACATTAAATTTGATAACTATTTATTAACTTAGATAATAATATTATTTAGCATTTATTTAAAAATAATCTCTAAATATATTATTATTAAATTAAATAAATATTATTAAGTTCCAAATTTATACTATATCTTTTATCTTCAAATCTAATTCTTTTATTTAATTAATCTCTCAATCAATTAAATTTAATTAAATATTAAAATATCATAATAATTATGCATTAAATTTAATAATTAATTTAATCTTTTAATTAGACTTAATTAATAGAAAATCTTCAAGGACTCATAAAACAACACATACGAAAACCCCTCATAGAAGAACACATACAATATCAAACTAAAGGGTTATAATCACAAATTAATGTCATTCAATGCATTTGGAGGGTACTCAACTTGGATGCTTGTCCTAATTATCAATTAGGACAAATGGCTTAAGAGTTTAGGATTTGGACTTGAGAATTTATCTCCCCTCTCTTACCATTGAGATAATATAATAGGGTACGCTCATCCTAGCAATTTAGGGAAGTTGATACCTAGTACCTACAACTTGCATAAAATCCATGCATGTACAAACACAATATATACTAAGCTCAACATGCAATGACAAGAAGTGGTGCATTGTGTAGATTTCGACTAGCAAGTGACTACGACACCCTTCCTTAACTACATCAAAAATGCCATACAAAAAGAAAACAAACACGCACACCATACACATGTAGTATGGGGTAAGTATCCATAAGAAACACATATCATAATCCATCTAACTTAAACATCATCAATAACTAAAATTACTAAATAATCATCATGCATACATGAAATTTAGAGTACCAAGTAATCTCATCATATTATCAATTAAATTTGAAACAATATCTGAAAATTTAAAAGTAATGCTACTAAACATCAAGCATAAAATTGGCCTAAAAGAGTTTGGAAATGAAAGCAAAATGTGAACTAGGGGTAGGCACTGCATCTCACCTGTATTTTCATGCTTTGTTAAAATAGATTTGATTCTTAGCTTTAGTGTATATTTCTTGTAGCATAATCATTTGAATTTCCATAGAATAATTCTTAAGTTTAGAGAAGTTCGAAGCATATATTTTGCAAACACCATTTCAAGTTTACATCCTTGGTTGATACATTAAATGAGTCCAAATGAGTTGGGTTAGAAACACTCAGGATGACCAATTCTAGATTAAGCAGTCCCTCGCTGAAGTATTTTGATCCCTTTCTTTGGCCAAAAAAAAACTACAAATTATCTAGACTCCATGAACTTGAAATGCTTGATGAGCGGAGGCAAACCACCTTAACACATCTACAAGCTTACAAAAATTGACTCAAACAGAGCTATAACAAGAAATTCTTAGGTCATTATTTTGAGGTCAATGATCTAGTCTTGAAGATGAACTACAAGACTCAACAACATAGAGAGAAACTGGGGAAATTTGAACCAAATTGGGAAGGACCCCATGTAGTTACTACAACATTTAGGTTTGAAGTATATCAACTTGCAACTCTAGAGGGTGAACCACTACTTGTGTCCATCAACAAAATGTATATCCACAAGTACTATACTTGATTCTATCTAAAAGTCTTATAAAAATATCAAAAAATGACAAAATGTCCAATTTTTTTTTTAAATGGCAAAAATTTCTAAAAAAAGAAATAAAAAATAGAAAAAGGTAATGAAAAAAATGGATTCCTTGATGCAAACCTACCAAATAGGCATCTTGGCATGAAAATTTGAGTCAAGAGAAAAATTATTTGCAAAAGTGAAAACTTGGCATATAGGCACTTTAGGCAAGTACCATGGTGAAAACCTAGCAAACAGGCACCATGTGTGATCAATTGTTGCTCCTCCATCTATCAGCATTCCATTTAGTTTTCTCCTCTTTTTTCATTCACTGATCACATCGTTCATATTGCAAGAAATCCCTAGTCTTTGATCATAACTTGCAAACTGGTTAATACCCATTGTTATCTTACCCAAGCATCACTAGTCTATACATACTCTGTTGGCCTTTATACATAGTTTGTGTCTTGTCTAGGGGCATATTACCTACATAGTGCACAAGTTTGAAATTGAACCGAGGGCATGTCCCTATGCATATCATATCCATTGGACTTGTTGCATATCATATCAGAGGTTACACTTATAAATCTTTTATGATCTTGAAAAAATCCTAAAATTTAGATACGATCCTAAAAAAATCATAACAATTCAAATATGATCTTGAAAAATCCTAAAATTTAAAACATGAGCCTAGAAAAGCCTAAAAACATAAAATGTCCTCAGAAAATCCATAAAAATCATAAAATATCTTTAAAAAATCCCTAAAAATCATAAAACATCTTGAGAAAACCCATAAAAATTATAAAATATCTTGAAGAAATCTGTAAAACTCATAAAATGTCTTGAAGAAATTGATTAAAATCATATGATAACCTAAAAAAATCCATGAAACATCATAAAATGTCATAAAATAAACCCTAAAAGTCACAAAATGCTCTGACAAAATGAGTAACACAAAAATATCAAATATCCTCAAAAACCCTAAAAATCACAAAACCCACTATAAACTTGCAATAAATCTTGTAAATAGTCACTATAGACAATCACCCCTTTTTCTTAAACACTTGCACTTTTTTAGACTAACACTAAAAGCATGACACTTCAATCATAATCACACTATTTGAGCAATGTAAACCAATAATTAATCCAACTTGTCACTATCTACAAAACCAACAATGAAAACCTATCACCTCAAAAATCTAGCATAAAAACCTAAAACACTAAAAAGAAAGTAATGATGGACAAGAATAGCTATTAGCTCACATTATTTAGTCAGTGATTTATTTTTTCTTTTTTTTTCTTCAATCATGTTCCTATACGACTTGATGATATAAACTAATCTATGAGAGTGGATGGGATAGTTCATAGTCATCTTTTGTTTTCTATCTTTTAAATGTATCTTTGAGAGTTTGGGGGATTAATATATGCCTAAAAAAGGATAAGGTCTTTTTAATTCTACATTATTCTTGTTTTCACAAAATTTTTGCATTTGCACTCTAGCCCTTTATGCCATAATGCATTGCATTTCATTTTTCATATCAAATAAAGCTCATTAGATATATAGTGCACTTTATGAAAGAAAAAGTCCTTAGTTGATTTTAACTTGTCCCCAACTTGTCTCCTCTATCTTCTAACATCCATTTCATCCACTACCATGGTCTTATACTTTGACACATCAAAAAAAAATTCATTTTGCATTCTTGCATATGTCAAGAGTCCAAAAAACCCAAAGTAATACATATATGCATCAATGTGACATTCATATCATTTTACATTTCATTTGCATTAATTCCATTTCATTTTAGATTGCATTAGCATTCATTTCATGAGAAAACCATTTGGCAAAAATAAAGATATCATTTCCTAAGCATAACATGTGATAAACCAACGAATGATATAAAGTCCATGTGTATTATATGTGTTATATGCATTCATATAACACATATAAAACACATGTATAATCCATCTCATATAGAAATCATAACATAGGTACATCTCATAAATGTCTCAAAAAGTATCAGAATACATGATCATGGTTTTCATCAACACTAATTGCTCGTAGGTGTAAACCATGAAAGAGCATAACAAAAAGAAAGGAAGTTCCTTTACACATGAGTGTGTCTAAGTCAACTAGTATTGTCCCTAGCCTTACGGTCCCTATCCAGCCTTGAGGATGATCCCTCCCCTATTTGTGGTGTCTCCATCAATCCCATCACCCCTCAACTTCTCTATGTCTTGTGTGTCTATTGAGAGTGAGACCTCATTGACTGATAGCTCTCTACCCTCTTCCCTGGATGCACTACCATCTCTTAGTGATCTCTCCAATATTATGTTGTTGTATGTTCCTCCACCATCATCATGGAAAAAAATCAAAATAATGGATCCCTGACATTACTAGAAAACTCTTGTGACTCCTAGATAGCCCTCTCTACTCTTTACACCATTGTTTCCCTCTCTGCCATAGTTTGGTCTCACACCACTATCGATGCATCCCTATCTACTATAGCTTGGTCTAACTAAATCCAAAGCCCTCTAATGACCTCCATTAGCTTAAACTATGACTAGCTAGGCCCTATCTATATTGGTACTAGTATACCCCCTATTCCACTCACTAGATCCTCCTCTATGTCCATTTCTACAACATCCACAACTCTATCCTACTCATCATATCCCCCTTGCTATCCTCTCCCCCATCATCATCATCACAAATATTTTCCCCACCTTCCTCCTCATCATCTACCCCATTATCATGTCCCTCATTATCCTCCCCCTTGTCATCATCCCCATCTCTCTCATCATTATCCCCATCCTCATCATCATCATCCGCATCCCTCTCACCATCATCCCCATCCCCCTTGTCATCCTCTCCCTCCTTAGCATCCTCCCCATCCTCCTCATCATCCTCCTTATCATCATCCCCCACCTCCTCATCTCTTTCCTCCTCATCCTTCTCTCCATCCTACTTTGGATGTGGTCTTACCCATGGTACTGACACTACTAGATCTATAAATGGCCTTGAAAAATGCTAAGAAAACTACCTATCATACATCACCATTGTACTCACATTTATCACATCTACTACTACTCCCCATAATCTAGGTTATGACTCCTCCAACTATGCATAGGCTAACTATGTTTTCATTAGTACTCGCCACTCTCTCATCTCTACGCTAGATCACATGAAAAATATAAGACCTATAGGCACATCCTACCTCTCACCAAACTATCAGTGTACTCACTCTAGTAGGTACAACTTGATCACAAAGTGTGTAATCACTATGTGACCTATTAGTTAACACTCATTTCTATAGTATGGAAGCTAGAGATGATCATCATTCCACCTTAGGAAATCTCTATAAGGTCTCCATTTAACTATGTCATCATACCCAACTAATTCCTGAAGAACTGGATGTATCCTAGTGGTTCTCATACTAGTATCCCTCTATATTTGTATGCATAAGGAATGTCCTCAACCAACTTCCTCTCCAAAAGAAACCTGAATATGAAAATATGCTTCTGAGCTCAAATATATACTAATGTACCACCAATACTAAATGTCAACTCACCTTAAATGATTTTCTTGCATTTACCAAGTGAACTTGGTCAACACTGCATCTTTGCCAACTTCCTTTGGTAACCGAGTGAGCTCAGTTAACACTGGTTCCATCCGAATTTCCTTTGTTAATTGCGTAAGCTTAGTTAACACTGAACTTTTTTTAACATCTCTTCAATGCTTGAGTGAACTCAATAGATATTGTCTTCTAAACTTGGCCCTTAATTAGGCACCTTAAGAGATTACCTAGCATCTTGTTAACCATTTCTGTTTGACCATCTATTTAGGGATGGTAAGCTAGGCCAAATGACAAGTTTTTTCTAAGTCTTCTCCACAAGGTCTTCCAAAAGTGACTCATGAATTTTACATCCCTATATAAAACTATTTTTAATGGATGGCCATGGATCCTCACAACCTCTTTGAAGAGTAAATGTGCAATGTGGATTGCATTAATGGTAGTTTTGCATGGAATGAAGTTCCCCATCTTGTTGAACCTGTCAATGACTACATAGAAACTATCATAACCCTATTTAGTCTTGGGTCATCCTACTATGAATTCCATGCTCACACACTCCCATTTCCTATTTGGGACTAGTAAAGGCTGATAGATACCTACATTACTCAACCCACCTTTAGATTTCATACATACCATGCATTGTTCCACGTACTCAGTTACATCTCTAACTAGTTTAGGCCAATAATTGAATCTTTGGACTAGTTTTAAGGTTTTGGGGTAAAAGCACAAACCTGTGTCACCTTTTATAAAGAAACGTGATATCTGAATGTGACAGTTCAACATTAATGACAAAAAAAATGGTATTTGTGTTTAAAATATGAAGATGATTTAAATTGATGAAATGTGTAGAATTGGATGAATTTTATGCCTATAATTTTTATAAATTTTTTGAGTAAGAATTTATTGATTTTATTTTATTTTGAAGTCCCTTTTTTAACTATAAAAAATATAGGGTGTAGTTCCCTTAAAAAAAGTATATATACATCATCTTTTTTTGTATTGATTTGAAAATATTCTATAGATGACATGTATAGTTAGCGCACAATAAAAGAAATAATAATTTTTGATGTATATTTTCTTTTTTATAAGTACTCAAGTTCGACCTTATTAGAATCCAATAGTTTTTTCCTCCCGTCAAAACTTCCCTATCAAATCTATACCTTCTTGAACAAAAATTACATATTCATGAAGATGATTCTCTCCTCTATAGATAAATATAATTTTTAAATTTTTTTGATATGATTTACTATTTTTTTTCCTTTTTTAAGGGAGCATCTTTCAAAATTTTGAAATATTGACTTATAATATTTTGAGATTATAACATATTATAACTAATCAAAACACTCAAAAATTTATATAATGATGATATTGAATCTAAGATCTATAAAAGTGTATTTTTATTTTTTGAAAAAAGTTGAGTTTTGATAGAGAAATGAGATTTGACCAAAACAAGTTTTTGTATCATAAACGCTGACACAGATCTGTGCCTTCACCCTTTGCTCACACCAAAGTTCCCACCTAGACTTCCATTATGCTTCTCTTATATTAGGTTCTCCTTTATTGAACCTCTTGGTACACGTAAGTGATTACCCTTAAAGAGAAATCTATTCTACAATGTAAACTTAGAGAATTTCCTATGAAAATAATTTGCAAAGTTAGAACATACCTTATATGCCTTTGAAAAATCTTCATCCTCCTTATAGAGACTCTTGAATCTCTCTATCCCAATGCTCTGCTATTGTACATCTTGAATAGTTAACAACCTTCTTCTCAATGCATCTTCCACTTTCTTCATCTACCCTTTCTTATGCTTGGTTGTGAAGGTGAAAGCTTGGAAGTAATCCATCCACTTCAATTGTCTATTACTCAACTTTTCTTATGTGTTAATGTAGCTAAGAGCTTAATTATTTGAAAAAAAATAAAATTCCTTGGGTAATAAATAATGTCTCCACTTCCTAAGAGATTAAACTAGGGCATAGAGTTCTAGGTCATAGAATGTATACTTCTTTTTGGCCTAATTAAGTTTTTCACTAAAGAAGGCTTCTAGCCTACTTTCTTGGCTTAACACTCCCCCTACTACTAGGCCACTTGCATCACACTCTATGGTGAAATTTTTCTCAAAATTTAGTAGTTGCAAAATATGTTGGGTAACTACTTGCTTCTTCAATATTTAAAATGATTTCTTAGCTTCTAAGGTTGACTTGAACTTAGACTTGATCCCATCCTTTATGGTGTATATCAAAGGTACACATACACCACTAAAATTCCTAATGAATTTCCTATAGAATTGAGCTAGACCATGAAAAATCCTTACCTTAGTAGATGTAGTAGGTAGTGGCTAGTTGAGGATTGAAAAAACCTTCTCTTGATCCATCTTCAAGGATCCGTTAGACACCACAAAGCCTAGATACACAAGTTCTTGCTTAAAAAAATCACACTTCTCAAAATTTATGGCAAGCTTCTCTTCATGCAACCCCTACAATATTGCTTCCAGATGTTTTATATACTCTTTCCTTATCTTTCTAAAGATGAGTATATCATCTAGATAGACAACCAAAAATATTCATGTGAAGTCCTTAAGGACTTCATTCATGAGCCTCATGAATGTGCTAGGAGCATTACAAAGACCAAATGGCTTCACTAGCCATTCATATAGCCCATCTTTGGTTTTAATTGTTTTTTTCCACTTATCTCCCTCCTTAATCTTTATTTTTTGTTATCCACTCTTCAAATCCAATTTGGTGAAGTACATAGTCCCTCCAAGAAAATCCATGAGATCTTCAATTCTAGATATGGGAAACCTATACCTAATTGTGTTCCTATTTATGGATCTTGAGTTTGTAGATAGTCTTTATTGTTGGAAGATTTGGAAGAATGTTGGAAGAGTGGTTGGAAGCATGAATGGTGATGATATTCCTATGGGGGATTACTACTATAATAATATTTTACATTCATGTAAAAAAATTTCATTGGTGTCAACATAGAAATTTTGATGTCAACAAAGTAAGTTTTCAATGGTATTTGATATAAGAACAATGGAAAGATCAAGTTGGTATGGATGGCCAATTGAGAATTATAACCACCCAAGGTTGTAGAAGGTACTTGTAAGTATCTATTTTAAGTAGTTAACATCAAAAGAAGAAAGGATAAGTATAGAAAAAGTTATGTAAGTTTTGGTGATGTTTGTCCTGAGATAGAGTTTACAGAGGCATGTTCTAGTAAACTTATTATATCTCTTAGCAGAGTTGATTTCTTGAGGATCAAGGTTGAGGACATGAACAATAAATTTTGAGGATTTCATAGCTAAGCTCTCTCATCATAATATTGCATGTACATAAAATTATTCAAGTTACAAGACAAAATATTATCGTTATCACTAAGTGTAGCATGTTCTTAATGTGGTCCTATAATAATTAATTGAGAAGGTCTAATAGTCAACTTAGGTAATTTTTTTATGGAATTGGTATAAAGGAATGATATATTCATTTATCATGGTATCAAATGAAAAATGTGAATTGATGATAAGAAGTAGAGTGTGGAATGAAGAGTTGAGTAGAGCAGTATAGAAGTGAATGAAACTCCATTGCTGTGTGATCCAAGGTTTGGTATTTGGATTCAAGGTTTGTGACCTAGTCTACAAGGTTTGATAGTGATTGGTCTGGTTGATAGGATAGAGGAAAGAACAAAGGAAAGAAGAAGATAATAGTAAATTACTTATTTGAGCAGTTAGCTCTTCTTTTAGTTGAAATTGCATGTCTGGGTTGTGGGCTATTCTTGCATACATTATACCACAACTCTTAATAGGGTTGACACAACTCCTAATAGGGTTGGAATCTCCTAAAAAGGATTTAGAGTCTCCAAATCGGGATTCATTGTACTAAATGTTGTAATAGACTCCTACTAGGATCCATCCTCTAACAAGGAATATTTATATTAGTTCATCATCTTGTGGGCATCATTTCTACCGGGGTTTTCCCTCTGATCAAGGGTTTCTCGAGTCAACATATATGGTGTAATTATCTATGTGCATTTTATAATGGTTTCTATTTACTTTGGTTGAATGGTTAAGTTTGTTTAAAGGAGATAAATGTTTAAATTGCTAGATAACTAATTCACCCCCCCCTCCCCTCTCAATTATCATGGTGGAATATTGTTTCTAAAAAATTGTATTAGAGTATCAGGTTCTTGAAGAAAATTTTTAATAGCTTTTAGAGATCCATGGGAAACATGTTGAGGAAAGATAGTCTAACATTTGATGGAACAAATTATGATAGTTGGAAGGGAAAGATGAAGACACATTTGTTTTGTATGGGTCCAAGATATTGGATCTTGACAAAACTAGCAAAGATAATCATTGAGGAAAAGGATTTGGAAATTTGCACTGAGGTAGAAGGAGATCTTTTCAAGTGTGACATGAGAAGTAGAGAAGAACTATTGACTACACTTCCTGAATTTGAGTACAATAAGGTAAAATCACTTGCCACTTCGCATTTGGTTTGGAAAGCTTTGAAAAATAGTTTTGAAGGTGATGCACATTCTAAGAAGTTGAGGCTACAAAGTTGGATTTGTGTGTTTCAAGATGCTAAAATGATGGAAGATGAATTTGTAGGAACATATATGGGTAGGATATCAAAAATTACTATAGGTATTAATGCTCAAGGAGGAACCAAAGAAGATGATGAGGTTATATGAAAGATATTGAAGACTCTAACTCCACCATTCAAGTTAGTAGTTCAGATGATACAATTGGTAATATAATGTACCAAAGATTTCACAAAGGAGACATTGATTAGAAGACTTGAAGTAATTGAGAATTAACTTAGACAGTCTAGAGAATTAACCAAAATAAAGACAACCTTCAGTGCCTTGAATATTTGACCTAACTTGTCAAGGAGCACAAGTGCTAGAGGAGATTTTTTGCTAGTAGTAGCAGATCTGTGGAAGAATTTTTTTTTGAAGGAGTAGGCCTTCTTGTAAGAAGAGAAAAAGGAGGTAAGAAAATCTTTAAATGTTGGACTTTGGATGAATATGGTCATTATGTATCTAAGTGTCCTAAAAGGGAGAAAAAGTATAAAAGAAATCATAAGCCTAAAAATATAGAGAATGTTTGTATGCAAATGAAGATAATGATTCTGATGAACAAGTGTTAAGTGGTAGTGATGGTGAAATTGGATTTGTGGAAATTAAAGAAGAAATTCTAGAGAAGGTAGATTGAGAATAAATCTAATTGGATAGTTGACATTGATTGTTCATATCACATGACTGGTGACATGAACAAGTTTGTTGACTTCAAAAGTCAAGATGGAGAAATTGTCAAAGTTAGAAACCATGTAGCATGCCATGTTAAAGGCATTGGATCTATAATTCTTGATGGTTAAAATAACATAGAAGATGTATAATTTGTTTATGGTTTAAAGAATAATCTTTTGGGTGTTGGAAAACTAGTAGATAATGGTTATCAATTGTAGTTCATAGAAGAGACATGTATGACCAAAGACAAAGATGAAAAGGTAATTGGAATAGGAAGTAGATCTAGAGGTAATGTATTTTAGTTGAATCCTACTGAAGCAACATGTTTGGTTGCAAAGGTAGATGAGAGTTGGTTATGGCATAAGATATTTTATCATATAAACTTTGATAGTATTGTGAGAACTATTAGAATGTTTGTAGTTAGAGATTTTCCAAAGATTTTGAAGCCTACTAACACAATTTGCAAAGAATGTGTTTTGATAAAGCACAATAGAACATCTTTTCCCAGCAATAGGTTTACTACTACAACAAAATTGGAGATTGTAGACATAGATCTCAACGGTCCTACAAAGACCAAAGGATTTTATGGTGAAAGGTATTTTATGATTATAGTTGATGATTTTTCTAGAAAAATGTGGGTTGCATTTCTTAAAGAGAATTTTGAGGCATTTGACACATTCAAAATATTTAAGAATAGAGTTGAGACTAAATCTGGTGTAAAGATTAAATGTTTAAGATCAGATAGAGGAAGAGAATTTACTTCAAATGAGTTTAACATTTTTTGTAAAGAAAATGGAATTAAAAGATAGCTATCGGCTCTGAGAACCCCTGAATAGAATGACGTTTTAGAGAGAAGAAACAAGTCAGTTATAGAAGCTGCAAGAGCTATGTTAGAAGAGAATAATGTATCCAAGACATTTTGGAGAGAAGTTGTGAATAGAACAATCTACACTATGAATTGAGTACAAGTCAGGAAGGACACAAACAAGACACCTTATGAACTATGGTTTGGTCACTCACCTATAGCTAAGTATTTCAGAATATTTGGAAGTAAGTGTTGCATAGAGAGAGAGATGATGACATTGGTAAGTTTGATGCTAGAAGTTATGAAGGTATGTTTCTTGGTTATTCATTTAAAATCAAGGCTTATAGATGTTATAATCAGAGAACTAAGACTATTATGGAAAGTGAAAATGAAAGAATTGATGAGAAATTTAGAATACAAGAGAGAATAGTTGATTACAATTTAGATGATGATGTTGTTACAAAGCCAAGAGATGATGAGGTATTTCTTGAGACTAAAAATGGTTTGTAGAATGAAAGGGAGCCAAGGTAGTAATATAGCTTCGAATCTTTAGTAGAGCCAAGAGTTGAGATAGCAACTCCTACTTCAAGAAAGAACATGATAAAGAATCACCCATTTGAATAGATCATCAGAAGCAAAGACAAACTTACAATGACAAGAAGTAGAGTAAATGAAGAACTATGCTTGATATCTCAAGTTGAGCTTAAGAATGTAGATGAAGTATGTAAAGATGACTACTAGAAACAATCTATGAAAGAGGAATTGGATTAGATAGAAAAGAATGAGACATGGAAATTGGTCCCCAAACCAACAGACAAGAATGTGATAGGAATTAAATGGGTATTCAGGAACAAGATGAATGAGCAAGGAGAAGTTGTGAGAAACAAAGCAACATTGGTATGTAAAGGTTACTCATAGCAAGAAGGAATAGATTATGAAGAAACCTATGCTTTAGTTTCTAGAATAGAAGCAATAAGATTATTCTTAGCCTATGCGACATAGGAGAAATTCAAAGTATATCAGATGGATGTTAATTCAACATTTTTGAATGGAGAACTTGAAGAAGGCTTATACATTGAGCAGACTAAAGGATGTCCTTTAGTAGATAACAAAGAAAAAGTATGTAGACTAAGGAAAGCATTGTATAGAATAAAGCAAGCACCCAAAATCTAGCATGCGAGGTTGGAGAAGCATTTGACAAAGCTTGGATATAGCAAAGGTATGGTAGATAGAAATCTATATTGGAAAGAAACTGATGATGGTTTGATGATTTTGGTAATATTTGTTGATGACATTATAGTCAGAGGAAATGATTAAGAAAGTGAAAATTTTACAGAAGAGATGAAGAAAGAATTTGAAATGAGTATGATAGGAGAGACAAAATATTTCCTAGGATTATAGACTATATAGAATAAAGAAGGAATCTCTATTTTTCAAACTAAGTATTTGAAGGAGTTATTGAAAAGGTTTGGTTTGGAAACATGTAAAACCCTTGTAACACCGATGGTAATTGGACACAAGTTATCTACAAAGGATGAAACACCTACTATTGAGTAGAAGTATAGATCTATGATTAGAGATTTGCAATATCTGACTCACACAAGGCCAGATATAGAAACTGTAGTTGGAATTGTTGCAAGATTGTAGGCTCATCCTAGAGAAGCACATTATGTAGTAGTGAAAAGGATATTTAGCTACCTGAAGGGAACATCTGAGTTTGGATTATGGTATGATAGATCTAATGATTTTACTCTAAGTGCTTATACTAATGTAGATTGGGTAGACAGTATGGATTACTAAAAGAGAATCAATGGATGAGCTTTCTTTCTTGGAGGATGATTGGTTTCTTGGTTGAGAAAGAAGTAGGATCATACATCTCAATATATAGAAGAAGTAGAGTATATTGCAACAACAAATAATTGCAATCAAGCCATTTGGATGAAGCAAGTGCTAAAGGATATAATAATAAAAATTAGTGAAACTTTTGTTATACATTGCGACAATATATGCATGGTGAACATGTCTAAGAATATAGTGTTGTATTCAAGGACTAAGCACATTTCTGTTAAGTATCATATGTTGAGAGAAATGTTGATTAAATAAGTAAGATTGACAAATGAGTGTCAACACACTTAACCGTTTTCACTATACATGCCGAGTATACAATGCAAGCTGAGCCAGAACTCTAACACATGCCGAGTTACAGATAGTGCTGAGTAGACCAAAAGATAGTATGTGTCAAGAAAGTTATAGTAGGTGTCAAGTAGATGAGACCAATATGTGTTGAGTAACTTAGGATCCAACAAGAGCCAAGCATTTTGAAGTTAATAGGAGCTGAGTGATTTAGGAATCATTAGATGCCAAGCAATGCATAAAACTAATAGGTGCTAAGTAACACAAGAATTCTATAGGAGATGAGTAACACAAGAAACACAGTGGATGTTGAGAAATCTAGAATATACGGTGTTGAGCATCAGTATTACTTCATATGCCGAACAATGCAGGATCATCATAAGAGTTTGTGCAATCAAAAACAAAGATGTAAAATAGTTATGCATGTCTCATGACAGGATAAAAGGATAAGATCAAATCCTCACAACCACCTATGTGATCCTCATGTAGCCAATTATAAAATTGGAGATTGCATGCAGCCAATGGGTGAATTTCAAGAATTTGAGCAGGAACACTTGAATCAATGATGCATAATGAACCACTAATCTTTATAATGGAGTATTGATGCCATTGAACAATGCGAGAGTAAGAGAGGAAAGATGAAGGATAAGTAGAGCCTATCATTAAGGTCGTTGTAGAACATTTGGTGTCAAAGATTTAGTGGAAAGGATGACATTTACACATCTATTTGATCATAATAGAACAAGGAACATAATTAGCAGATTAGATCTAGCAAAGATCAGTGATAGAAGAGTAGATCAAGAGCCTAAGATCAGCATTAGAGATTGCATTAGATCGGGTGTATTATTCTAATACTTTCTCACAATTGTAATAGAAATTTGGAAATCCTATTGAGTTAGGTGGATTTAACTGTCTTATGTAAATCCTTTAATAGGGTGGCATTCTAAGTTGAATGTTCTTAAGTCCTCTAACAAGGCACACTCCTAACAAGGTGTAGAAATCCTTTAACAGGGTCACATTTAACAATGTGTTGTAGCCTTTAACAGGGCAAACCATCAGAAGTGGTTGAAATCAATTGTTGCAGTAATTTTGTGGGTATCATCCCCACCCCAATTTTACCTTCTTAACCTTGGAGGGTTTCTAGGTCATCAAAATCTCAAGTGTTATGTGGTGATGCATGTTTGCTTCTCATGATTGTTTAATGTTTTTATGCATGCATGATAATTTTAGTTATATGTTATTAAGGATTTAAAATAGTTAAAAGGGGTAGTACTTCTAATTCACCCCCCCTCTCATAAGCACTCTTCCCATTAAGAAAATCCAAAAATTAGTATTAGAGCCAAATTCTCTTAAGATGAAGCCTAATATCTTGGAGGAAAAGATCTGAAGATGGAAGTCTTCAAACTTGGGAAGATCATTGAGAACCAGGTGATAGATGTGCATCTTGCTCTACCCAAGGTAGAGGAAGCTAGAGAGAAATTAAGAAAATCCTTAAAAAGAAGGAAGGAAATAGCTATAGCGAAAAATGATATTCACTACAAGGAGATTGACACCACACAAGTATTTTCCAAAGGAGATTCCAAAGAATTTGATGCAACAATAGTAGAACTAATGGAGAAAAATAGAGTTCAAGCAAAAGAGATAAGAACTCTTAAGATGGAACATGAATCAAAGGCCATGATGCTATGTGAAATCACTAAGCAAAAGAAAAGAGCAATTGAGGATAGAGTCATGATGGAAGATGAAAAAATAAATCTTGCAAATAGACTTGAAGAAAAATGTATTGAATTAACAAGGATCTCAAACATGCAGATGGATCCACTTGCCCAACTGATGAACCTTCATCATGAACTCAATATGAAAGATATGGAGATCTCTACTTTAAGGATGCAAAATGAACAACTGTAGAATGAATTGAATAGAGAAAAAGAAACAATAGAGAATCTCAACAAGTCAAGTGAAGCTATCAAGTACTTTGAACAATTTTTGAAATCCCCAAGATCAGTGCATGATACCTTAGGACTTGGATACAGCAGCATTGAAGTTGAGGAATCATCAAAGAATGCTGAGCAAAGAAGTGACAAAGGTAAGGATTCTAAACCCACTTTTCATTACTATAATAAAAAGGGGCATACTGCTAATGTTTGTAGGAGTAGAAGGATCAATTAGCAAAGTATACCTAAAAGAAAGGGTTACTATCACAAGTGCAACATAAAAGGACACATGACACAAGATTGTAGGTCTAAAGTCACAAGGACACAAAGATTTGATGGACACTACCATAATTGCCAAAAGTGTGGACATAGAGCCTTTGAATGCAGATCAAAGCCTATGTGGACACCAAATTAACATGTAAGAAGGGACAACTATGTAAACCATTACAATTGGGACTACAATACAAGGCAAAGCTATCACTATTGTCAAGAGTATGGACATATACCCTAGAACTGCATAAGAACACATTTAAAGGGAAACTATAAAAGATGGTTGAACCAAACTACCTATTTCTGTTGCTTTAAAATTGGACAATGCAGTAGGAATTATCCAAAAAAGGCCAAGGCACCCAAGATTGAAGTAAACAAGGGAAAAGAAAAGGTTGATGAGGAACACATCAGAATAGACATGAAGAAGACATGGCAAAAAAAAGATGGACCAAGTACATCCAATGGAAGGAGCACTTCACCGAAGAGGTCAAGTGATCATATCTCATCCAACTAATCACAAGATGAGCCTATGGGGCTGATACATATAAGGAAGTATCATACATCAGCCCTAAAACCATGATGAAGCACTGCAAAGTATAAATTTGCATGAGTTAAGATGCCAAGATAAAATTTGATTGGTGATTCCAAGTTGTCTTTGGGTGCCGAGTGAAACTGCTTTGGAAGTTGAGTCAAGAAGTTTAGCCAAAGCCAAGTAAAACTGCAGTGTATGTCGAGTTTAAAAAAAGAACCTTTGGATGCTGAGTGATAGGTGAAGGTACACAAATTCATTAAATGCAAGGTTTTTGAGTAACTTAAAGGTGAAAATCATTTCATTTTCAGCCATTCAAATGAAGAGGGATTACTAGAAGTGTGATTGAGTGATTTTTGAGTATTCAATCAGTGATTTGTGGTGATTCAACATCTACCCAAGCAATTTACACATTTAACCATGTATTTCCTCTAGGTGCTGAGTTGAATAGTTTGTGAAGTTTATTTTAAATGTCAAACCCTAGTTTAGTTAATAATGGTGTCTAGTTCAAAATCCACCAAAGAGAAAGAGAGCCATGAAATTCAACTTGTCAGCAACGAGGTTAAGCAACCTGAGTTTAGGCCCATACCAAAAGTTGCATATAAAAACTATCCCACTGGTGCCATATCCACCATCCCTAAAAAAGTTTTTATGGTCCAAGCTATGCATAAATGTTATAACTACAAAATAGGAGACATAGGAGACCTAGAAATCTTTAATGCCTTTGACAAACTTTGTGACAGTTGTATATTGAAAGATGAATTTTCAATTGTAGAGAAGAAGGGTTTAACCAAAGCCCTAGTTTTTCCAATCATATTCATGATGGGGACACAACCCAACAACAGAATAGACACAATAGAAAGGGGGAATTATATTAAATGAGAAAATAAGCTAGTACAAATAGTGCAGGGAAAACAAACTTCAAAACGTGCCCTACGGGCTTACAATAGCATAAATCTGGAGAATATTTCTCCTTTTAGCACCTTCCCTCAAGCTCCAATCCGAACTGCCTTTTACAATGCCAAAAATCTCCTTAAATAGACCCCGGAGGGTTAAGGACTAGGAGTACATTCTAGAAAGTGCTAGTAGGCATCCACCGACAAAATAGAAGGTTCCAGAAGCCGCGTTAGAAGTCGGTGCAAATCTAGAAGAATCCAGAAACGGTAGCCGAACTTTCGAGAGGCATAACTTTTGAACCGTAGCTCCGATTGACAAACCGTTTACATTTTCAGAAAGCTCTCGAAGTGCTCTATAGCCCTATGGACAAGCTTTGCTCGTCCCCCATTTTTGACCCTTTTGAAGGTCATTTATTGCCCCAAACTTGACTTTGAAGCATTCTTAGGAGGTCTCCAAAACCCGAAAAACTGCAATAACTTTCAAACCGTGGGGCCTTTTAACCTGATTCTTTTTTTGGAATGCTCTAAATCTCAATTACATTCATCTAGCCAAGTCGCACCTTCTAGGTCACCAAAATGATGGTCAAATTGCATGCTCCTATTTTTTTCGGGATTTTCAAATGCACTGATAGTTGAACTATGAGAGTTGGAACCTTTATTTGAGCCAAATGGGTATCCAAAAATGTAAAGACATAAAATAAAAACTAAGTCTAAGTACATTTTTTTGGGTGACACAGGATTGCCCTTATACCTCTGGATGCTCCTGCATCAATTCAAAACTAAGTAGATATGCATAGTACTTAGTAGAATCCATGATGGATCATTCAGGTTAGAGCAAGGACTAGTCAAAATAACTAAGAAAATGGTTCATACTGTCATAGGTTTTCCAACCCTAGATCGGACAAAGACACAAAGAAGTGACAAAAAGGAAACAATAGAGAAGAATATAGGTGAAAAGTGGAATAAAAAGGGAATGAAAATTGACATAGTAAAAGACCCCCTATTAGATTTTTCTATGAGGATCATATCACACAAATTTTATCAATCCAACAGACTGAATAGCATGCCTTGTATAACTGTTGATGTTGCATACAAACTAATAAAGAATGATCATACGTACAACCTTGTAGAGCTCATGTTACAACAGATTAATGAAAATCTTGGAGCAATTAGAAAGTCCAAGGGAGCACAATGCAAATTTGGGTCAGTGTTAGTTTGTATGTTCTTCTATGTGATGAAGTAATTCCCTTCATTTGGAAAAATCAACTATAGTCAGAATAAAACAATTGTTGATCAAATTAATGATTTCATTGCACAAATTGGAGATAGTTTTGATGATCAAATGAATGTATATTTTGATGATTTCAAGAATGAAATTGAAAGGAGAATGAGGATACCAGTTTCCCTGGTAGAAAAACATGAGAATGATATATGCTTTCTTGTTGATATTGACTATACTTATATCCAAGTAGTCCTTCTAAGAGTAAGATGGCTTAGACCATTGGGATATGGGATTGATGTTGATCAAGCTTCTACAACTATTACAACATTACTTATAGAGGAAATGGACAAATCTACCAAGACATTTGGAACTTATGATACTGTCAAATCAAGAGTTGTTACAGAACTCAAGACTACCACAGTAGTGAAAAAGGAGAAGCTAGTAAAGAAAATAAAGAAGAAATTTGGTGTTGAAGAAACAAGTTCAATAGGAGAAGTAGAAAAAATTAGTGGAGATGAAGAGGAAGGTGATGATGAGAAAGATGAGGATGAGCCTGAACAAGGGCCACTTGAATTGTCACAAGGCCAAGGTAAAGACAAAGATGAGAGTGCTGAGGAAAAGAAGCCAAGGAAGCACCCATCAAAGGCAAAGTCATAAAAAGGTTGTTCCTCTTCCCCTTTAGAGCCTCCTTGGTTACCTCTTTCTCTATTGTAACCCCTTGTAGAATTTTTTTCACTAGCTTTCTCTGTCATCTTGGTCTCACCTTGGTTCCTCTGCTCATTACCTCTACCTTGGTAACCTCCTCTTTTTCCTCTTTCATTTCTACCCTTGCCTCTATCTTTGAAGTTGGAATCTCCTTTCTTGTTGTTCTTTTCCTCCACCTTTAGGGCTAGCTAATGGAACCTTTGAATTATAATAGGCATCCACAAGATAAGCTCTTCTTGAATATTTCACTTCAAACCTCCCAAGTACCTAGCCACCTTTATTGGATCCTCTTCCTTCTTCTTTGATCTAAGGCATAACCTCTAAAACTCCTTTGTATAAGAGGCTACATCAAAATCTTTCTATTTTAGTCATCTTCTCCTTCTGTGAAGTTGGATTTCAAAGTCCTCTAGTAGGAAGCTCTCTTTCAACTTGGTAACCATGACATTGTAGTTGGCTACAGAATTCTTTCCCATGTTGATTGTCTCTTCTTGTACATACTTCCACTATGTTAAAGATAAGCCTCTATGTCTTGACTTAGCCACTTTGGCCTTTTGTGCCACTAAAATTCCTTTACACTCAAAATGGTTCTCCATGCTATCCAACCAATCCATCACTACATCTATATCCATCTTTCCACTGAATAGCTGCACACCTTTCAAAGCTTTCCCTCCCAGGGCTTTAATAGCTATCAAAAAGGGTTCTTCATTCAAGACATGGTTTGGTTTAGGGACAACATCTTCTTTAGCTACCTTCTTACCCTTCTCATTGTCTTCATCTTACTTCCTTTTAGCTATATCAAAAAATTCATCTAACTTGGTCTTCACGTCTTTGAAGACTACTTCAAGGAGTCTATTTGTCTCCTTTTTCTCATCAACATCCTTATCTTTCTCTGCATTGGTCACCATGCTTGAATCACCCACTGAATATCTAATAGCTGCAGACATACACCTTCTTCCTAAGTGCTCAACTTGCTCTAATACCACTCTGATGTGGCAACTAGTCTTGCTCCCACCCTAGCTTCCTCTAGGGTCACCTTAGGTCTTTCTACTAACCTAATAGGGTTTCTTCCTACCCTATTCTCTCTAGGATCTTGACTATGATTTCCTAAAATTTTCAACTAGGGCACACCATTTAGCAAGAATAACCCCTCTTAGACACCATTCTCTAAGCTTAGCTTGGCCTTGTTGTCTACTTCACCACACTTCCACAATCAACCCAACCACTCAACTGATACCTCCAATAAGGAACGGTCACCTAAGAAGGCTTTTTGGATCCTCTTCAAGCCCCTCAACTATTATCAAGCTTGAAATTGTAATCAAGTTCCAAGAAACATGTAAAATTGTTCAAGAAAGCTTGTAATAGGGCTACAAGAAATTATCCCTCCAAATGAAGAAAATCCAAATTAATTGGAAAAAGTCCTTAATAAGGGGTTAAAAAAACTATTGATCCTGATACCCTTTTTAGAGAACTCTAATATTTTTTTGATCTAGGGTTCTCAAACTATCCATACAACATGATCACAAAATTTGCCTAAAAATAAGGGCTTCAAAGGTTTAACAAGCTTTTGCCAAGAAAACATGTTTTCCCTACCATGTAACTTCCATTATTTCCTTCCATGTGGGTTGCATCTTCTTCACACATTCCCTAATACATTCCAAGCTTTTATTGAAGTATTGTGCATATTTAATTATCCTAACATGTTTGCACTTGACTCTAATCCCTAGCCATTTATCACTAACTTGCCTAGGGCATTAGCAATGAATTACCTGTCTTACTTTCTAAGGGCCCTTCTTTTCTATACAATATGTACAAGGAGTTATCTCCCAAATCCCAAGAGGTTGTATAGATCCTATGATGAGAGAGGGAGTTATGACTCCATTTTTCTCAATTACTAGATTCAAAATAATAGGATAACAAAAACCAAAATAATTCAAGTAACTAAAAATCTATAAAACCACAAAATAACACTATAGATTATTTCAAATAAATCTACTCTAACACTTCCAATAAAAAAAGATCCCAATCTAATTTATTAAATGCCAATCAAACTCAAAAACATAAAATTGTGATATTAAGCTTGTTGTTCAATCCATACAACCAAAATTATCTCCAAATTCAAACTCTACCAAAAAGTGAAGGATGGCCTTATAAACACATCCCCATGCCTATCTAAACTTCTTTGGAAAATTATAAATCTCCAACTAAAAAGTTGCTTGCTTGCAAGTAAAGTTGTCAATGTTGTCAATGACAACATTGACATTTTTTGCATTTTTGAGCATTTGACACTCAAATTTTTTTGTAAATATTGTCAAACCTTTCCAAAGGACTTAACTAGTTATATAAAATGTAACAAGGTCCTTGAAACACTTTTTTGACCATTTTACCCTTTAAAACAAAAAAATTCCTGATATAGCCTAATTGAGCAACTATGAGCAAGTATGAGCAACTTACCCTAAACAACCACACCTTAGGATAAGACTAGCCCTATTATTCACCTATTGGTGTGGGTAACATCACTACAAGCTAAAATACCCTAGGAACCTCGGGTCTTTCACAAGCCTACATAGATGGCCCTACACCAAATTTGATCTCTCCAAACATTAACATTTTAAATTCATGACTCATTTCCATAGAAAAAGTTTTGCAAAAATCATCATTTCTAGTAAATAATGTATTGTCCACAAATATTTCTACCAATACATTCTTCTTATTTGGTCCTTCTTTGATGTATAAGCTACTTTTATCATTAGTTCTTTGAAAACCAATCTTTATGAGATAATTATGTAACCTTTCATACCATGTCCCTTTTTCTAGGATAAATGAAACTTTCTGGTTGATCTATATATATATTTCCTCTTCTAAGATTCCATTCAAGAATACTGATTTCACATCGATCTGATATACTTTGAATCTTTTGTGTGTTGCATATGCAAATAGTGTTCTCACACCTTCAAGTCTAGCAAAAGGAATAAAAAGTTTCTCCATAGTCAATAGCTTCCTCTTGAGCATAACCCTTGCAAACTAATCTTGCTTTTTTTCTTGAAACTTCTCCATTCTCATTCAACTTATTTTTGAATTCCCATTTTGTGCCAATTACATTCTTGTCCTTGGGTCTAGGAACAAAATTCCAAGTTTTATTCCTTTCTATTTGATCAATCTCTTTATTCATTGCCTCTATCTATCTTTTATTCTCTAATGCATCTTTGATAGTTCTAGGTTCAAATTCAGTAAGAAAACATGTACCTTTTAAATTGTTCCTTATCATTGTACCAACTGACTGATCTCTAATGATATTCTTGGGTGCATGATACATTCTAATATATCCAACAAGACTAGGCTCCTTCTTTTTTAATTCACAATGTTCACAATCAACTTCTAAATCATGATTAGGTCTCATTATCTTTGACTCGGGTCCATTAGATGACTTAGATTGCAGTTGCCAAAACTTTGGTCCTTCTAACTACAATTTAGGTCCTTCAGAATGTGAGTTAGATTGTACTGGCTACAACTTGACTGGTAAAGACTGCTAACTACCACTTGCTTGAACTTTAGGTACAATATTAGGCTTATAGTAAACAAAGGTTTTGTAGTCTTCAAGTTCTTTCATGCTTTATTCTCTAGACTCTTATGCAAACTAATCAATCTTTACATGTGTACTTTCTATAACTTTTATAGTAGATAGATTCAAACATTTTTATACTTTAATCTTATTGGAATATCCGAAGAATATTTCTTCATCACTTTTCACATCAAATTTTCCTTTTCTTGACTCCTTCATGATATAACATTTTCTTCCAAATACTTTGAAATGACACACATTAGGTTTATAGCCATACCATAATTCAAAGTTGTTTGATTTGAAGGCTTTTTTCAACTAAACTTGGTTTTAGGTATGAAATACATTTTATTAGCATGAATTCCAATGATACTACATTAGAGGAGTATCCTAAGCATTGGAAAGTATTGATATGTTACATTCATGACAACATTTGTCATTGATGTCAACAACGTATTAATTCTACTAGGACTAGAAGAATAATAGTCAATAATATTAGTATGTGTAGGAGCTAAAGAAGTTTTAGATGATGTTTAGTGGAGAACATGTTCCTAAGGTTGTCTTAATGACTTGGTTTAAAGGAATAAGTCTGATTTGATGTTCTATAGAAGTTACAGTTTTTTTACTAGAAGAAGTACATAAATAAAGCATTGGAAAATAGAGTTGTGATAATCTATTGTTATCCTTCATCTAAGATATAATGAAGGTGATGCACATACAATAATGATAGAGGATGATCATGTGGTGACACCAACATATGTGCAAGATGTGGTTTTACATGATATAGACTGTGAACTGACAGTGTTGTTATAATTAATTAATTATCTTATATTAATTAATTGGGAAAGCTTCAAGGCAGACTCAAGGAATTATTATGAAGATAAGGTATGAATGAAGGTTTTTTTCATTGTAAGGTATCTTGAAGAAGAAGATCAAGTGGAATGTGAAGTGTTAGTGCACAATAAAAGAAGTGTTGGGCCCACTTGCTGTTGCACCAAAAGCCATGACTGTTAGTGAACATGGAACACCACATAATTAACCACCTATGGGCAGGGGAGTGTGTCACATCACCCAACAATCTCCCCCTCGACGTGCATACTAGGTGCTTACATGGGTCGGGCAGGCACCGGGGAGATTTGAACCAATGACCAAGCCAAAAAACCAAGCTTTGATACCACTTGTAAGGAAACTTGGCAACAAAGAATATAACTGTTTCCACATAACCCATAATAGATCTAAAATAAATACGGAATTAAAATCCACATGCAAGAGAATAGACAACATACCCACAAAATTGTGACACAAGATATACCTTGGGAAACCCTCATTGAGGGAAAAACCCAGCCTCCAAAAGCATCCATCATCATGTATTATTCGGCAAAAAATACCATTGCCATACAATCATGGAAGCCTTCATGGCCATAGCCACAACCGAGCAAACTATGTGAACAAGCATGAATCCACACATCCCATGCCATGCTTTCAACCTTCACAAATACTCCCTTGGCTAACCTGTCAAGCCTTGTCCCGCTCGACTCTTGCCTTTCTCTTCTCCTTGTCACTCTTTTTTTTTCTTTCTACAACAACTACTCTTGTGGCTGCTTATATAGTAGCAAGTCCCACAAAACCACCAAGTGGTATTACATAAACCATGTGCTAAAACCATGTGCTACCTAACCCACTGACCCCACATTTAATATTGGGCATTTAATTCTTTTTCCCAATATTAAATAATTACATAAAATATTATCACAATGTTACAATACAACTCATCAAGAATATTCCATGGGAATCTTTACATGTTGCACGTCCATCTAGGTACAACATTACATAATAAAATAAAATAATAAAATAACAATATTATGCAATGTGTGCAACACCCATTATCTCAACAATCTCCTACTTGTTGTATACATTGCATAGGGTCAATCCGTAGCCACATAAAATGAACAAGGGAACAATCCCTCCCAGCACATCCACCATCATGGATCAAAATACACCAAGTGCTCCATCCTAGTACCTGCAACAAAATCAAAGTATCCAGCATCTCGAACATGAATGATCTCACCTCCTATTATGCCACTCCCACTAGACATACATAGAAGCCATCCAAAGAGAAAGCCACCCAACCTGTCGCATTAGAAGATCATAAAATCCTGTACCAACTAAAATTCCAAGCACAAATAACTTGATCCAAAGGTAATCACATGTATCCATAGTTGTCAAAATATCCATAGCTGAAATAGCACCCAGAAAAAGTGCTAAATCCATCCAACTATCCATACCTCAAAGGTATAACAAGTGAATCTCATATCACCGACATATCCAATCTATAACCTGCAATCACAAGCCTCAAGAACAATACCTACCACATATATACCAAGAAGCTCCCACTTCAAAAGATAATGTCAAATCTATAACCAATCCACTCACAACATCTCAAAGAAGTGAATCCATGTAGTATCAAGGACATCCACAATACATAAACTAATATCTTGCAAGAACAACTCTCATAACAAGTCTCCAATAGTCTCCCAAATTCTCCACAACCAACAGAGGAAAGAGAAAGAAATAACCATGTCATCTCTCACATGACATACATGAGCACAAACTAGTGATCACAATCTCTAACCATTCTCAAATCCAATGTAGGCAAAATTGAACATCCAGGAAGATAACCAAGACCAGAGAAACCATGCAAATCATTCATATATCTTGCCATTTTATTTTATCCTCTGAACATGGCCAAACTAGGGCATATTATATATCAAAATTTATGGAAATGTCAACCCGGATCCAATGGTGAGGTTTGGTTTTACCCAGGAGGTCATTTCTACATGCTACCCCCCAAAACCCTCATTTAAATGAAACATCCAAAAGAATTTTTTGTCCAACAATTTCACATGCCCAAATCTTTTAACATCCCATCATAACAGCAAACCCAAAACCCTCAGATCTGCACCGGGGAGATTTGAACCCATGACTAGGCCAAAAAACCAGGCTCTGATACCAATTGTAGGGCCCATTTGCCATTGCACCAAAAGCCATGACTGTTAGTGAACATGGAGCACCACATAATTAACCACCTGTGGGTAGGGGAGCGCATCGCATCACCCAACAAGAAGGGGTAGAATGCTTGCTGAATACGTGTAAATGATCTAAGGGATCATTAGATGCATAGAATGATATTTGATTACAATATGTCTGGTTGATAGGATAGAGGAAAAAGAAGGAAGTGCATTTTAGTTCTATTATTCTACAAGGAACATTACATAAATCATTTGGATAGTTGGTTCTTTGATCTTAACCTTGAAGTTTTTTGGGAAGTGGGAATATTTATATTAGTACATCATCTTGTAGGTACCATCCCCATCTAGGTTTTCACTTTGATCAAGGGCTTCCCTAGTTAACATATCTAGTGTTAATTATGTATGAGTATCTTGTTATGGTTTTAGTTTATATTAATCACATGGTTAAGTTAGTTTAATGTTAATGTTAGTGATCATAGTTGGATAAATGATTCTTCCCCCCACTCTTAGTTATATTAATGGACTATTTATTCTAACAATTGGTATCAGAGCACCAAGTCCTTAAAGATAAGGCTTAATAGCTTTGGGAGATCAATGGAAAATATATTCTGGAAAGATTGTCAAAGACTTGGTGGGTACAACTATGATAGTTGGAAGGATAATGAAGACTCATCTCTTGTGCATGGGTTTGAGTTATTGGATCTTGATAAAGTGTGAGAAGATTGAAGAAGGAATATCCCTTCTAGTAAGAAGAGAGAAATATGGTAAGAAAATATTTAAATGTGGTAGTTGTGATGAATATAGTCACTATGAAACTAAATTCCCTAAAAGAGAGAAAAATTTTAGAGGAAAATTTAAGCCTATAAGAGATGAAGATAGAAATTATTTATATGCTAGTGAGGATGACAAATCTAATGAAAAAGATCAAATTGAAAGTGATGATGAGTTAGGATTTGTTGATATCAAGGAAGATGATGTTGATAGAGAAATTAGAGAAGAGAGAGCATTAGTTACCCAATTTGAGAAGAAATTAGAATGGATAATTAATAGTGGGTGTTCACATCACATGAATGGTGATATGAAAAAATTTGTTAATTTCAGAAATCATGATGGAAGTATTGTTAGAGTTGGTAATAATGCAACCTATCATATTAAAAAGATTGGATCTATCACTCTTGATGGTAAAACTAAGATTGATGATGTTTACTTTATTGATGGTTTTAAACTTAATATGCTAAGTCTTGGATAGTTGGTGGACAAAGGATATATGTTGTAATTCATAGAGAAGACTTGTATTATCAAAGACAAAGATGGTAAGCTGATTAGTACTAGAACTAGATCCAAAGGTAATGTATTTTAGTTGAATCCCACTAATATAACATGTTTAGTTGCAAAGGTTGACAACAGTTGGTTATGGAATAGAATATTTTGTCATATAAACTTTGATAATATTGTGAAAGTTAGTAGTACATTTGTAGTAAGAGGTCTACCTAAGATTATTAAGCCTACTAATGTTATCTGCAAGGAACGTATTTTGGCTAAGTACATGAAAGTGTCTTTTCCTAGAAAGAAGTCCTCTATTATAGAGAAATTGGAGATTGTTCACATAGATCTAAGTGGTCCTACAAGAACTAGAGGATTCTATGGTTAAAGGTACTTTATGATTTTTGTTGATGATTTCACTAGGATGATGTGGGTAGCATTTGTCAAAGAGAAGTATGAAGCTTTTGAGAAATTTAAGATATTCAAGAATAGAGTTGAAAATGAATCTAGTATTAATATTGAGTGTTTAAATTTGGATAGAGGAGGAAAATTCACCACTAGAGAGTTTAATATGTTCTGTGAAGAGAATGGGATCTAAAGATAATTATCTTCACCTAGAACACCTGACCAAAATGGGAGTGCTAATAGAAGAAACAAATCAATACTAGAAGCAACAAGGGTGATGTTATTTGAGAATAATGTCTCAAAGAAATTTTGGAGAGAAGCAATTAACACTATAGTATATACTTCGAACATAGTACAGATCAGAACAAGAATGAGCAAGACACCCTATGAGTTATGGTTTGGTCATTCACCATTAGTCAAGTATTTCAAAATATTTGGAAGTAAGTGTAACATAAATAGAGATGATGATATTGGTAAGTTTGATCCTAGAAGTGATGAAGGTATGTTTCTTGGTTACTCATTGAAAATAAAAAGATATAGATGTTTCAACTAAAGAACTAAGACAATAGTTGAGTGCACAAATGTAAGAATTGATGAAAAGTTTGGTACTAAAGAAAAGATGGTAGATTATAATTCTTATGAAGAAGATGATAAATTTGGATTTGTTAGACAGAATGAAAAAGGTATTTTTAATACTAACAATGACTTGTGGAATGATGAATCTATTGAGCATAAAGAACAATAGAGATCTAAATCTAGGGAAGAGATTAGGGTTGAGATGTCAACTCCTACTTCTAGCAAAAATATAATAAATAATCACCCTCTTGGAAAGATAATTGGGAGCAAGAATAAATGTGTGATAACAAGGAATAGAGTAAATGAGGAATTGTGTCTAATTTCTCAAGTGGAGCTTACGAGCATAGATGAGACATGTAAGGATGATCACTGGATGCAAGCTATGAAAGAAGAACTAGATCAGATTGTGAAGAATGAGACATGGAAAATAGTTCCTAGACCTAAAGACAAGAATGCAATAGGAACCAAATGGGTATTCAAAATTAAAATGAATGAGCAGGGAGAAGTTGTGAGAAACAAGGCCAAACCTATTTGTAAAGAATACTCACAACAAGAAGGTATAGATTATGAAGAAACCTATGCACCTATGGAAAGAATGGAAGCACTAAGGATGTTCTTAGCTTATGCAGCAAGCAAGAATTTCAAAGTTTATCAGATGAATGTCAACTCATCTTTTCTTAATGGAGAATTTGAAGAAGAAGTCCACATTTAGCAACCTAATGGATTCCCTCTAACAAAAGACAAATACTTTGTATGAAAACTAAAGAAAGCATTATATGATCTAAAGAAAGAACCTAGAACTTGGTATGCAAGGTTGGACATGTATTTATCAAATCTTGGATTTGTCAAAGGTACAACAGATGGTAATTTTTATTTGAGAAAAATTGATGATGGTCTATTTATCATTGTAATATTTGTGGATGATATAATATTTGAAAAAAATGATGAAGAAAGTGACAAGTTTACTAAAGAGATGAAAAATGAATTTGAAATGAGTATGATAGGAGATATGAAGTTCTTCCTAGGATTGCAAATTGCAGAGAACAAAGATAGAATATTTATTTCATAGACTAAATATCTGAAGGATTTGTTGAAAAGCTTGGTTTGGAAAGTTGCAAACCTATTGGTACACCCATGATAACTAGTCACAAGTTACCTAGTAAAGATGAGACACCTAAAATTGAGAAAAAGAAGTATTAGATCTATGATTGGAGGATTACAATATCTGACTTACACCAAAGCAGATATAGAAAATGTAGTTGGGGTCATATCAAGATTTCAAGCTAATCCAAAAGAATATCATTATGTAACAGTAAAGGGGACATTTAGATACTTGAAGGGTACATCTAATTATGGAATAAGGTAATGATAGATCAATTGATTTCACCTTGTGTACATATACTAATGTAGATTGGATAGGTAGTATAGATGAAAAAAAGAGCAGGAGCATTCTTTCTTGGAGGAAAATCAATTTCTTGGTTGAGAAAGAAATAGGACTATATATCTTAGAGTATAGTTGAGGTAGAGTTGTTGCAGCAATAAATAACTATAATCAAGTTATGTGGATGAAACAAATGTTGAAGGATTTTGGAATTGAATTTATAGAACCTATTATCATTTACTGTGATAACACAAGTACAATAAGTATGTCTAAGAATCTAGTATTGCATTCTAAGACAAAGCACATATCCATAAAGTATCATGTTTTGAGAGAAAAGGAAACAAAGAAAGAGACAAGGCTAGAGTATGTAAGTACTAAATATTAGATTGTAGATGTCTTTATGAAGGCTTTTCCTAAAGATACTTTTGAGTAGCTAAGTGGTATGCTAGGGGTTATGCCGCTACCTAGTTAAGAGTAGTTAATGCAAGGAGTGCATCAGTCTAGTGGTACATAGCACTATGATTAGAATGGATTGGAGGTTGATGATTACTATATGCTGAAGTATCTAATATGTACTTATTCATAGATGACTCTAGCTATTTGGTATTGAATAGTGTCTTTGGACACTCAGACCAGTTGATGTTTTGAGTAGCTGATTAGCAATTGGTATGTAACAATTGGTATTGTGATTGACACCTTTGACATTGATGTCAATGGGGGAGAGAATATACATGAAAAACATATTGAGAATGTACATAAGTAGTAAGAAGAGAAGCACCTATTGAGACAACAATGGGGGAGAGTTATCTCTTTAGGGAGATCTAGAAAGATTCATGTAAGTGCATAGAAGGATATGAAAGTGTGTAGATGTAGCCAAAAGGTATTTGGAAGTTATTTACTATGAAAAACTATTGCCAATCCTAAAATATGAAGATGAATAGAGTAGTGTTCTAGAGAATTTCAGATTTGATTGCTGAAGAGGATTTGAGCAGATGAGAACAAGAAAAGAAACAACATAGTATAGTTTGGTATTCTTAGAGCTTAGATTTTTTTCATCTATGTTGCCATAAATGACAAAAGGGGAGATTGGTAGCATGAATTTTGATGATACTACATTGGGGGAGTATCCTAAGCATTGGAAAGTTTTGATATGTTGCATTCATAATTGCATTTGTCATTGATGTCAACAAAGAAGTAATTTTTCTAGGATTGGAAGAATATCAATTAGTAATCTTAGTATTCACAAGAGCTAAGGAAGTTTTAGATGATGCACAGTGGAGGAAATGTTCCTGAGGTTATAAGGACTAAGTCAAATTTGATGTTGTGTGAAAGTTACATTTGTTTTACTATAAGTAGTTCAGAAATAGAGCATTGGAAAACAAAGTTGTGATAATCTATCATTATCTTTCATCTGATATGTAATGAAGGTGATATATAGATAAAAGTGATAGAGGACAATCATGTGGTGGCACTAGAATATGCACAAGATGTGGTTTCACATGTGTAAAGTTTAGTATAGACTGTGAGATGACAATGTTGTTTTAATTAATTAATTATCTTACATGAATTAATTGGTAAAGCCTGAAGGTTGAATCAAGGAATTATTATGAGGGTAAGGTATAAAGAAAAGTTTTTGTCCCCTTATTTTTAAGGTATATTGAAGAAGAAGATCAAGTGGAATGCAAAGTATTATTGTACAACACAAGAAGGAGTAGAGTGTGTGTAAGTGATCTGAGGGATCATTGGATGTGTAGTATGAGATCTAGTTACAAGATTTGAAGGAGAAGTCTGGTTGATAGGATAGAGATAGAGGAAGGAAGTACATTTTAGTTCTATTATTCTAAAAAGAATAATATAGAGATCATTTGAATAGTGGGTTCTTTCATCTTAACCTTGAAGCTATTTGGGAAGTTGGTCCAACTATCTTCTACAACTCCTAACAAGTTTAGCACAAATCCTAGCAGGGATTCAAAGTCCCCTAATAGGGACTCATATGTACTGAATGTTGTAACATACTCCTAATTGGGTCTATCCTCTAACAATGAATATTTATATTAGTAAATCATCTTGTGGGTACCATCCTCATTAGGGTTTTCCCTTTGATCAAGGGCTTCCCTAGTTAACATATCTAGTGTTAATTACGTATGAGTATCTTGTTGTGGTTGAAATTTATATTAATCACATGGTTCAGTTTTGTTTAAGCTTAATTTTAGTGATGATAGTTGGGTAACTAATTCACCCCCCCTCCCCCCCCTCTTAGTTATATCGGTGGACTATATATTCTAACATAGTGTTGATTGCTTCTTTCTAGTATTTGATAGCAACATTCTTCTCTATCATTAGCATCCTTGCATAATATGTGATTGAACTATTCCTTCTCTCAACAATGAAAAACTTTTGAGGTGTACTAATTGTAAATACCTATGTTTTAATTCTTCTTTCATTGTAGAATTCATTGAATTCATTTGAGATGATATTACCTCCTCTGTTTGATCTTAAACATTTTAGCTTCTTTCCTATTTCCTTCTCAACTCTAGATAAATACCATTTGAAATTTTAAAAAGCTTCTAATTTATCCTTTAAATACATAACTATCATCATCCTAGAATAATCATCAACAAAAAAATAAAGTACATATCTCCAATGTAGCTTTGTAAGCCAATAGTTCCATAAAGGTTTGTATGAACCAGCTCCATTACTTTTTCAGAATGATAGTTTTTTTCTTTTAAAACTTGTCTTTCCCAGTTTCCAATTTGAGAACTCTTATACATGCCCATATCAAAAATCTTTAGGCTTGGAATAACTCTAACCCTTTTTTCCTTGCTTATATTGAGTAGGTTATTAAAGTTCACATGACACAACATTTTATTGCATAACCCACTTTCTTCTAATTGAGCTATGAAACATGATTTTATAGTTAAATCTATATAGGAAAATTACCTCTTGTTTGATTACCAGTCCCAAATAGATTTCCATCTCCATCCAATAGCTTGGCTTTTCTATTCATGATTTCTACCTTGAATCTAATGTTATTCAATTGTGCCACACTAAGTAGATTATGCTTCAGTCCTTCAACCCAATAATAATTATTACATTTGAGATCATTCATTAGTGCAATACAACCTTTTCCCTTTACATAACATGGTTCATCATTTTGAAGTATGACACTTCCACCATCATAGGGTTCCAAGTGCTCAAAATTAGATTTATCACCAGTCATGTGGTGAGAACAACCATTATCAATAATCAATGTATCATTCTTACTAACATGGAGATAAGGGACATCTTATCATTTGTATCATCTAATTCATCTTTAATAGAAATGTATACCATTTCATCTTCTTCACTACTATCTAAAACAAATCCTATTTAACATAAAAAAAATCCTTAGGCACTCTTGATTAATTAGGATTTCTAGGATTGATATTATAGGCTCTCTTAAGACATTTATAAGAATAATGATCATGTTCATTAGAAGTCCAAAATTTAAATTTTTTGTTAGCTTTAGGTTCACTCTTCACAACTAGGGAAAGTCCTTCCTCATTCTTCTATTAGCATGAATTTCATGGTACTCCTTTGGGGGAGTATCCTAAGAATTTCTAGAACACTTGGGGAGATTTTTAGCATGATTGACATGTTACATTCATGACTTTGTTTATTGTTTATGTCAAAATAACATTGTTTCTGTAAATATTGGCAGAGTAGAAGACATAGAATAGGGTTGTATGCATGTAGTATTGATGCTTAGGTTAAACAAAGTTAAGAATGTGTTGTACATTACATCCCAAAGACGTGGATAATTTCTTGTATAGAGAGTCAAACACATGTATAAGATATGTTGGATTTATAGAAGACAACAAGAAAATAAATTACCTAATAGGTGATTTTTGATGATTGATTTATATTTCTTTACTAATATAGAATAATGGTATACATACTTAGTGATAATAGATAGACTAATGATGAAATTAGTGAGTACACATGGTCTGAGTTTGTACATATGAAAATTTGTAAAGACTGAGCTGACAATAATTTATAATTACAAAAAGATGTAATATTTTGTCACATCTTAAAGAGGTCAAATTATAATTAATTGGGAAAGCCTCAAGAATAAATCAAGGATTAATAACTCTAAGGATATACTATAAAGGAAGGTTATATTCCTTGTGGTGAAATTTTTGATGAATTAGATTAGAGTGTGATATGTGAAGTATTTGGTAAATGTGAGTAAGTGATGCAAGGGATTATTGGATGTGAAGTTGGTGATCTAGTATCAAGATTATAAGAGGACATGTCTGATTAGAGAAAAGAGAAGGGGCTATACATTTATATTATTTTGCAAGAAATAATATAAATATTAGTTGGATAGTGAGTTCATTGATCTTACCCTTGAAGCTATTTGGATAATGGGTCATTTTACCTTCTACAACTCTTAAAATAGGGTTGACAAAACTCCTAATAGGAACTGATATTTATTGAATGTATTCCATAGGCTACTAAAAGAGTCCTTCCTCTAGCAAGAAACATTTATATTAGTACACCATTTTGTGGGTACCATCCTCTCTAGGGTTTTCCCTCTGATCAAGGGTTCCCTTAGTTAACATATCTTATGTTATTGTGTATGTGTATCTTGTTATGGTTTCTAATTATCACTTTTGCATTGAAAGAGGAATAAAAACATAGGTATTAGCCCTTGGAACTCCAGAGTAGAATGGAATAGTTGAAAGGAGGAATAGATCTATGATGGATTATGCAAGGACTCTTATGATTGAAAAGAACATTTCTATCAAATACCAGAAGGAAGTTATCAACATTGCAATTCATACCTTAAATAGAGTATAGTTGAAGAAGGACTCATTCAAAGCACCCTATGAGTTATAGTATGGCTATAAAGCCAATGTAAGTTACTTGAAAGTATTTGGAAGTAAATGTTATATCTTGAAAGAATCTAGAAAAGGAAAATTTGATGTGAAAGGTGATGAAGGTATATTCTTAGACTATTCTTGCAAGAGTAAAGCATATAGATGTTTGAATTTGTCTACTCATAAAATCATATAAAGTGCACATGTGAGAATTGATGAGTTTGTAGAAAGGAATGAAGAAGAAAGAAAAAAGGAACCTAAGGATTACAAGAGATTGATTTACAATGAACCTAATACATTTCCAGACACATCTATCAATTAGGAGACTTCTACTCCTGAGTCTTCCTCAGTCATCGAGTTGCAAGAAGTTCAAACTGAGTCACAAGGACCCGAGTCACATTCTAAAGCTACCAAGCCAATGTCTATCGAGTTTGAGCAACCTAAACCTAAAGCTGAAGTACAAGAGGATGAAAATGGAATTTATTCAAAAGGAAAAGAACCTATATTGGCCAAGTGCATCAAGAGGCATCATGCACCAGACCAGATTATTGGAGATAAATTAGAAGCTACTATGACAAGAAGTAAGCTAAAAGGTACATGTTTACTTTCTAATTTTAAACCTAGAAATGTCAAAGATGCAATGAAAAATAAAAGTTGGATTGAGGTTATGAATGAGGCGATAGAGAAAATAGAGAAGAATAAAACCTAGACTGTTGTACCTAGGCCTAAAGATAAAAATGTGATTGGAAGAAAATGGGTATTCAGGAATAAGTTGAATGAAGATGGTAAAGTATCAAGAAACAAAGCTAGATTGGTGTGTAAGGGATATTCTCAAGAAGAAGGCATTGATTATGGTGAAACTTTTTCTCTTGTTGCAAGATTGGAAGGTGTTAGGATGTTACTTGCATATGCAACATATAAAGGATTTAAGGTATATCAGATGGATGTTAAATATATATTTCTCAATGGTATTCTTGATGAAGAAGTCTACATTGAACAATCTGAAGGTTTTGTTGATCCAGAAAAAAGGGACATGGTCTACAAATTACACAAAGCATTGTATGGTATGAAAAAAGCTCCTAGAGCATGGTATGAGAGATTGCATAACTACCTTATTTAAATTGGTTTCCAGAGTTTCCAGAGAACTAATGATAACAATAGTTTGTACATCAAGGAAGGACCAGATAACAAGATTGTTTTGGTAGAAATATTTGTGGATGATACTTTGTTTATAGGGAATGATGATCTATGCAATTTTTTTTTAGATCAAATGAACAAAGAATTTGAAATGTCTATGTTTAGTGAGATTAAGTTCTTTGTCGGTCTTTAGATACAACAAAGTAAAAATGGTATCTATGTCAATCAGTCTAAATATATCAAGGACATACTCAAGAAGTTTGGTATGGAAGATTCAAAACTTGTTGGAACCCCCATGTGTACTAGACTAAAGCTTATCAAAGATGATGACTCAAAAGAGGTAGATCAGACCTTATAGAGATCAATTATTGGAAAATTATAGTATTTAGTTCATACAAGGCCTGATATTGCACTTGCAGTTGGTATAGTGGCAAGATTCTTGACAAAACCCAAAGAAAATCATATGAAGGAAATCAAAATAATCTTGAGATACTTGAACGGTACTAAAGATTATGGCTTATGGCATAAACTTGGAGGAAATATAGACTTAAAAGTTTTTATAAATTTTGATTGGGTGGGAAACATTGATGATAGAAAGAGTACAAGTGGTGGAGAATTCTTTCTTGGAAAAAGGTTGGTATCTTGGACAACTAAAAAGCAAAACTACACATCCCAATCCACAACAGAAGTAGAATATGTTGCAACAATAGTAAATTATTCTAATATTGTTTGGTTTAAACAGTTGTTGGAAGGCATGAAGGTTGAGATCAAAGAACCAGTTGTCATATTTTGTGATAATACAAGTGCAATTAACATATCAAAGAATCTAGTGATACATTCCAAAACCAAGCATATTGTTATAAAATACCACTTTGTCAGAGAATTGGTGTAGGATAAAGAAATTAGATTGGAATATGTCCATATAAAAGAATAGATTATAGACATATTTACCTAGACATTACCTAAAGATGCATTGTTGTATCTAAGAGGTAAGTTAGGGGTCATTCCCCTATCTAAAGCTCACTAAAATAAAGTTTTAGGGATATATCAATAGAAATCAAGTTGAAGATCTATTAATTGATGCAACATAGTCAAGAGAACATTGCATATGAATCAATACTCAAGGTACATTGATACTTATTTGGTATGTGTTGTCTTTGGCATGTGTTTTCAAAGAGGGAGAGTTTACTGTCATGTCTTTCTTAGATTTGTTTGAAGGAGAGTTTTCTATCTTTCTAAAATTCATTTGAAGAAGAAGCTATGTAATTCCTTCATAGAGTGAGATTAATACATTAGATAAGTTTGTGGCATAAAATCTAAGAGGGAGAAACTTTCTATTAAAGAAAGTCTTGTTTTCAAATTTTATTGTGCTATGATATGTTGTGTTGCCATCAATGCCAAAGAGGGAGATTGTTGGATACAATTGTCTAATTGTGTGTTGTCAAGATAGTGCTTACTAAGCTCATTTGGTTAGAAATGCAATTTTTTGTGTCTATCAAGCATTCCTAGATATTATTTTGCATAGACAGTCTCTACCGAGCTCACTTGAGTGTCGAAGGAAATTGTGGTAGGAAGCAATGTCAACTAAGCTCTCATGGTTAACAAAGGAAAGTTGGTCAGAAGATAGTATTCACTTAGTCACCAAAGGATTTTGCAAAGTTTTCAATGTTAACCAAGCTTCTATTGGTCAACACAAGAAATCATTTATGGATTAGTGTTTACTAAGTAGGGTCGACCAATGAAGGATTTTGTTAATCTTGGGATATGAAGTTTAATTATGTCAAGTATTGATTCTAGCCGACTAAGGTGATGATTATTGGTCATTGTAATTTATAATTGAGCCAAGTTGATAATTTGTATGGTATAAATATAAATTCAAGTTTAGATTCTAGTGTATGAGCAAGTATGCAAGTGTATTGGTTGTTTGGAGAGGTAAGTGTGAGTGACTTTGAAGGATGGTCAGATATCCTTGAGAAATAGAAAAGTTATATTTGATCAAGAAGGATCTAGTGTGAAGTTATATAGAGATCTATAATCAACAATTTAGTTGCATCTCATTCAGGCCATTTCATTGTTACTTTCTTACCATTGTAGCAGTGATTTCAAAATCTCTTAGCAGAGTTGGTTTAATAGCCAGTTGTAAATCCTCTAACAAGGTGACATTTCCATTCAATTTTTCTAAAGACCTTTTGCAAGGCCACTCCTAATAGGCTAATTAAATCCTCTAACTAGGTTACACCTAATAGTGTGTATTGTAACTTTTAACCAGGTTGGCTCCTAACAGGGCTCACTTTAGAAGAGTGAAAATTAGTAGCTAGTTACTTATTCATTTTTTTCATATTGGGTTTCCATGTTAAATCTAGTGTCTCATGTGTTCATGTTATTTGTTTTATGCTTGTATGTTAATCACTGTGAATGTTTAAGATCTATTAATGTATAACATACACTACATTTACCAGGTTACAACATTTTTAGTATGTTTATTGAGTGACAGTAGTAAATAGTTTTATCAGACATCTAAGGGGTCTATGGATTTGTTTTTGTGGTAACTGATTCACCCCCCTCTCAGTTACTCTATCTATATTTCCAACACAAGCACCATTGGAGACTATGCTAGCAATAGTAGATCTAGATCTAAGGAGGATAGAACAATTGAAGAAGGAATTTATCTACTTGTAAGAAGAGAACAAGATTGTAAGAAAAAAAAAATTTTGGACTTGGAATGAATTTGTTCATTATGCTTCTAAGTGTCCTAAAAGAAAGAAAATGTATAAAAAGAATTTGAAGCCTAGAATCTGTAGAGATTGTTTGCATTCAAATGAATATGATGAGTTTGAGGGAAGATTTTAGAGTGAAAGTGATGATCAATTAGGATTTGTGGATATAAAAGAAGAAAATATTGAGAAAGAAATTAGAGAAGAAAAATCCATAGTTTCACAAGTTGAAAAGAAATTTGATTGGATTCTAGATAGCGCATGTTCACAATACATGACTAGAGATATGAATAAGTTTTTTAGTTGATAAATCATGATGGGGGAATTGTTACAGTTGGTAATAATGCATCTTATCACATCATGTGAATAGGATCTATTACTATTGATGGAAAAACTAACACTAACAATTTATATTTTGTTCATGGGTTAAAGAATAACTTATTGAGTGATGGATAGTTGGTTGATAAAAGTTATTAGTTTTAATTCATAAAGAAGACATGCATTATCAAAGATAATGATTGTAAGTTGATTGGAATAGGTATAAGAGGTAGAGGTAATGTGTTTCAATTAAACCCTACTAAGATGACTTGTTTGGTTATAAAAGTGGATAACAATTTTCTATGGAATAGAAGGTTTTGTCATATGAATTTTTTTAATATTGGGAAGGCTAGTAGTACATTTGCAGTAAGAGATTACCTAGAATTATGAAGCCTACTAATGTTTTTTGTAAAGAATGTATTATATCTAAGAAGAAGTGATGTAATGTTAGTTAGTTTTCTTCTTTAGTACTTAATTTCTCAAGGACTTACTCAAGGTTTCTCTTAGCCTATTAGGGTTTCCTTTTGTGCCTTGATCTCTAGAGGATCTCTATCCTATGATCTAACTACTTGCTCTCTAATTACACCAATTGTTTTAGCTTCTTTCTTCACCAAATGTTTTTGCAAGCTTACTTGCCAACTTCATTCCTTAGTTGTTCTTGGTCATTCCCTCAACAAAACTTGTTATGAGACCTTTTGGCATATAGTCCCAACACTCACCCCTCCTTCTATAACTCTTGGTTTGAAATATCCTTCACATTCAAACTCCAAAACCTTCCTGCCAATACTGTGATCGCCTAACCAAGTATCAATGACTTGCCTAGGGCATCACATTTGAATTGCTTAACCAACTATCTAGGACCCCAAAAGCTATATACATTATGTACACCAGCTCTACTCCCATTTACCTTAAAACCATGAAGAACTCATGGTACCAACTCATGCAAGAGACATTCTTGTAAAGATGGTCAAAATTGGACCAACACACATAATACTTAGAAATGAATTTGAAAACCTACTTCAATAAACACCCACAAACCTAAAATTTGAATGGAAAGGTACTGTAATAACACAACCAATAAAGACCCAACACAAAAATGAGTATTTCAATCCATATGTCCATACATGAAATCAAGAAACTCTAAAACTATTAAAAACTAGACTTTATTTCATCGATCCACTTTTACGAAATTAATTATTATAACTCCCAACCCTATATTAGAAACTCCATAGGGTTTTTATACAACTTCCTAGCTCATCTACTTCCTCACATTTCCCCAGATTAGGAAAAAGAAAATTTTGTATTTTATTGTCACTCCTACAACAATTGTTTCTTCGTTTACCTACTCTAGCATACCATAAGAAGTATTTCCCTAATAACATAAGGATTTCTTATGACCTTATGATCAATCATTTAACAATAGTGGAACTGACACAATCCAAAGTCGGCCACTATAAAGTTTTCAAAAAATGTTGTGGGTAGTCTCATACTCAACCAAAAAGTCACCCAAAATCAAATTACCACTGTAAATTTAACCCATTGGATCAACAATCAACAAAAACCATGTGTCATTATTTTGAGGTATTTTGTGGAAAGTCTTGCACCTGACCAAAAATTCAATAGGAAGAAAATCACCACTATGATTGAACCCATCAAATCAATGACCAAAAAAGTTCACTTGGAACAATCATTACTAATCCATCTATTTGACTATGATATACCCAAAAACAATATTGTAGGCTAGGGTTAGAGTAAACCCTACGGTGCTCCTGCACCATGCTCCCCTAAAAAAAAAGAAACTAATCCATCCTTGGATTGATGAGGTCATTGAGATCAATGTCCAACCTTATGAAATTTGACTCTCTGACCCAAGTGGCATCAACATCACCTTTTCCAAATCACTACATGAGATGTTCCATGTAAGCCTTGGTTGTAGTCTGCTTGTATGTCCTAGAATCCAATATTTTGGGTTCTTGGAGAGGTGGATGATGAGGAGTTTCTTCACTTTAGAGCTTTTTGTTGGCTTGGTTTTTCACCATTTATAATTTTGTTATACCATACAGTGAAAAACCCTAGTGTTATGTTCTAAAATTTTGTGAAATTTGGTTAAAACCTTGGGAGAAAGTTTGATGCAAGATGCTCCTCTTGGTGTGCAATCTAGTTGGAATTTTTTAGTGTGGAAGCTCTCTTATATTGTAAGAGTTTGGAGTTCTCTCATTTGGAGAATATTGTAAGGATTTTCAAGTATAATAAAAGCATGCTTTGTGAAACATTTTATGTAGTGCCTGCCCCTAGTTCACATTTTGTTATTGTTGCTGAACTCTTTTAGAACTAGTTTTATGTTGTTGGTTAGCAGTATTCTTTTGAGATTATCAGATATTGTGCTATGAATTCAGTTTATTATGTGATGAGATTACTTAGACTCTACATTTCATGTATGTATGATGATTATTTTTAGTGTTTACAATTATTGATGATGATTATTACATTGCTTTCAATTATTAATGATGATTAGTAAGATGATTTATTACCATATGTGCTTTCTTATAGATACTTACCCCATACTTGCATGTGTATGGTGTGCATGTTTGCCTTGCGTCTTTGCTTTTGTATGGCGTGTCTGATGTGGTTAAAGAAGGGAGTCGTACTCACCTGCTAGTCAGGATCTACACGATGTACCACTTTCTACCATTGTTTGTTTTTTTTAGTATATATTGTGTTTGTACATGCATAGTTTTTATGCAGGTTGCAAGTACCAGGTATCGACTTCCCTGAATTGTTAGGATGAGCATACCCTATCACATTATCTCAATGATAAGAGAGGGGACATAAATTCTCAAGTCCAAATCCCAACCCTTTGAGTCATTTGTCCTAATTGGAAAATTAGGATAAGTATCTGAGTTGAATACCCACCGAATGTGTCGGATGACATATTTCATGATTTTTAACCCTTTAGATTTATTTTGTATGATTTGTTCTATGATGGGTTTTCATATATTATCTTGGAGGTGTATGGTGAATTTTCCATTAATTAAGTCTTAACAAATAGATTTAATTAATAAATTATTTATTTGAGAAAATTAATAAAATATCATGATCTTTGATATTTTGATTGTGATTAATTAAATGTGAATTATTGAGGTAATGAATTAAATAAAAGAAAACTAGAAATTAAAATTAATAATAATTATAAAATAATAATAAAGTAATAAATAAAATAATAATAATAAAAGTTATAAAAATTAAAATGAAAGTTATAAAATTTAAATAGAGATTATTTAAAAAGTAAATTGGAGTTATAAGCTTGCATGAGAATTAACATGTGTCAACAACATGAGGGTTAGTGCATCAATTAAGCACAAGGTGTCTACAATTCTATGACTCATCAAAAAAAGAATTGGAAAAGACCCATGCTTAGTGGTGACACCTTTCAGTGGTTTCAAGAAGCATTCCAAAGGTTTCCTAAGAGCTCTTGATATTCAGGTATTCATAGAAGCTTAAATGAAAAGCTTAATGGAAGCTACAAGCTTAATGGAAGCTACAAGCTTAATGGAAGCCATGAGCTACAAGCTAAAATAGAAGCTTCAAAGCTTACATGCATGGGAGAAGATTCATATGCTCATATATTTTCTACTTGCTTCTATGCTACTTCTAGCATTTCTAATCACTTGGAGGATTCGATCGGCTTGGATTCTTGGAAGAATTGTGAATGATGGAGAAAGAAGGGATTTTCTATGGACTTCTGAGGCATAGAAAATTAGCATCAGTGTCCAGGTGCACTCGTGATATTATCATATTCCCTTTGCACTCTTTCTCTTCCTGTCTTCATCATATCTGTTTTATGTGTCTAAATACTCTCTATGATTAAATCTACTATTTGAAATTGGAATCTAGTTATTTTATTTGGTTGAGAAGGAAACAATAGAAAAACCCTAATTCCAAATGAGAAAGAAATTAGATTTTAATCGAGTTTGGGTTTGAATTTATATTAAATTAGAAAGACAATATTTGAAATTAAAATAGAAATTCTAAGTTGAAAATTCGTATGATTAGATGTAATCTTTCTATCAAATTATATTTTCAGATGTGTATGGACAAACCTATTAGATGGATGAATTGGTAAATTTAGAGAACAATTACATTTTAAGAGGAAATTCTTAATTCATCACAGATTGTCCTGTCGCTGCCCCTTGGATAGACCCGAACTCAGTCATTCATAACTTTTTATCGAGATTGAATTTATTCAATCACTCTAAGCAGAATTGGTGCAACTTGGCCCTCTCCAACATATTTAAATTTCAGCCCAATCCAATGGTTCATTTGGGAGATATGGCCGTCGTACTAGGACTGTTTTATTCAAGGACAGATATTTCTCCATTTCCCATAACCAATAATTCTTTATCCTTAAACTTCACAAAAATAATATATCAAAGCATGGAATGAATTAGGATATTATTGAAATCTTCCCTTATTAAAATCTTATTAATATGCATTAGTTTTATATGGTTTATTATCTAATCTAATTAAATCAAATTTAATTAAGATTAGTTAATAGTAGAAGAAGTGTAATTAATGATTAGTCAATTTAAGTAAATAGATTTTTAAATGAGAGAAAATTAAAAGAAAAGAGATTTTAATATGGTTTATATAGTGGACTTTTTATAATGTATATTGAATACTATTTAATATATATTAAACAATTTTAGAGTTGTTTAATGAAGATGATAATGTTAAGAATTTGGAGATTATTCATGTTAAAATCTACAATGAGTCTTATTGGTTTGTGATAGGGATCTTTATATAGACAAAATATTATTAGAACAATTAGAAAATGGAGTCTAATCGTTTATTTCAATATTGATTAAATAATTGTAAGATGATAATTTATATTATGTTGATTTAAATTTAGAAACTCTGAATGATATTGGATTAAGACTGAATTATTATGTTATTGGTTAATACATTTGAATACCTTAATGGAGTTAAGAGTTAGCCAAATATTAACTAATGAGTTTATGGAAGGATTTTATAGATCGAGTATGTATAGTTTGAGGAGTTTATTATTTATTAATGTTTGTAAAGACTAGCAAACTATTAATAAATAATGGTTTAAATAGATATCAACAAATTTGATTAGAGTTAATCTAGTGGAGATTATTTATTGATTGAAGTTTGGTAAAAGATAATAATTTTTGGAGTTGGATTATAATTAATTTTTAATCAATTGATATTCATTGAGTTGATATTATAATTATGATATTAATAATTAAGTTGTGCGATAGAGTCTTATTTGAAAAGATTAATGATATTACGAATTTGTTAAGGGAATGTTGGTATTCTTTGAAAGATGATGAATATGGTCATTTAAGATTTTCAATAATTATTATTAAATTATTAATATGATCTTTTGAGTATTGAATTATAGTTGACTTTTATCAAACAGAATTATAGTTAGTTATTAGTCAACTGATATTAATTGGAACATTGCTATGATTATGTAATTATTAATTAAATCAATCAATGAGAGTTAATTAGATTTAATTAACAATTAAGTTAAGTAATGAAGATTTAATTTATATAATTCTTTTAATAAAGTTATAATCTCTTATTCGAAGAATGATAATTGGTCCTTTTATAATATAACGAATAATGATTTTTAAAAAAAAAAGTTGAAAGGTTAATCAATTAGAATATGGATCATGGTTAAATATAAAGGACAATTTAATTAAGGTCAATGATGATCAGTTTAGTGAATATTTATCCTTAAATTATTCTTGGAATGTAATTCTTAATAATGGAAGGGTAATGCTATCGAGGAACAATTGGGTTGACTTGTAGGTCAAATGATGAAACTTAAAACACTTAAAGTATACTTGCAAACAGAAAACTGAAAACCCCTACACATTATTCAAATATGTGAATTTAGTAAACCAAAACATGTGTTTGCATCGTGTATTCTATATGCTTCTTGTTTTGGATTTTGGGTTGACTAGTGTTGACCAGTCCTAGGTTGTTACCAGAGGCTCGAGGGTTATGAGATGTGCTGGCATGTTGATCTTATTTGGTCTTGATCTTTATAAGCCCAACCATGGTTATGTGATCGTATGCTCTATGAAATATTTGTATTTGTTCTTCAACCTTCATGTGTGAAGCTGAGATGTATATATATCTGAGATGCTTGAGGTAATCATTTTTGAGTCATCGATCAGTTATCCTTGGATTACTTTCTAGTCGCCATGATGGGACTGAAATGTGGATTTATTTCTTGATGATGTCATGTTGTGACATGTTTGACTCAACCATTTTGAAGTCTTCGATCAGTATGATTTTGAGATATTCTTGGTTGCTTATTGAGAACCAATGGATATTGTGATTTATTTTGAGATATATTTTGGTTATTGAGAACCAATTAATATTATGATTATCAATGATGCCTTCAGTTGCCAATAGAGAACTGTTGTGATCATGATTTTCTTTAGATGTTTTTTCAAATGCTCATGGAGATTTGATGATTCTTATCTTGAAGATTTGATGATTCTTCTTATTATGGATTTTTTATACTTTTATCATGGTTATTTGATGATTACTTTTATGGATTATCTTTTGGATTTTCTTTACAGTCGCTTGTACAGGACTGTGGTGATTTATGATTCCATGAGCTTAGGGTAGGTAATCTACTTGTAGTGTCGGGAAGTGGCTTGCAATGGGGGCTGGGGCCCTAAGTGGCTGCCAGGGTAACTCATTGTAAGTTTGGTTAATAAGTGATAACATTTACACACTAAATGGGGATTAAATGAACTTAAAAAGATAATTGTTGATGTTCTCGTCCATGCCTTGAGTGCTTGTACAGGCTAGGATGAGAGTAGTGAGAATGCATGGTTGCGATCGTGCATTCTGTAGTATGCCTCATCAGTATGAGAGGATACTAGTGGCCGCATGAGATCAGTATGGACCCGTGGAGTTTAGCTAACTGCTAGGGTAACTTGTACGTGATAAATGCGATGACACTTTCCCACTTGCAGAGTAGGTTTCCTACATGTCTTTGTGTGCCTCTGGGAATTAGATGTTAGTTTTGTGTGATGGAACCTTTGAGTTAGTATACTTTTAGGATTCCTGAACTTTTTGTGCTTTGTAAATTGATATCCTATTTGGGACTTGAGATTATCTCTTCAGCACGGTGGGAGTGGACCACTTAGGTTCCACGTGGTCGGGTGGTAGTGTATTTTCACTCTTATCATTTGAGATTCGTCTGAGACACCTTGGCTGGAGTATCCTTGGTTGGTATTCATTTTTCATTATGTTCTTGGAGCATTATGATAGATAATATACCTTATGATGGATATATTTACTGGTATGTTTCTTATATTGATGATTTGCTTTACTTTGCATATGTTAGTTGATAATTTATTATGTTTTACTTTGCATGTAAGTAGGATGTTTTAGGAGTGACATTCCTACTATGTTAATACCGATGATATCTTCGGTGCTTTGGAGTGTTACGCACGAAGGGATGGCTAGGATCCACGATGGTCTAATGATGCTATTTACGGTTGGGAGGAACCGTGCACTTAGTTATTTATGTTTGTGATATATGGTTATCTTTTGTGATGGATGTTTATATCTTTTGTGATGATGTATCATGTATGATGTGTGGTTTCATTTATGTTATTGCATCATGGATTAATATTAGATGATGATGATGTACTTTATTTACTTGGATGTTTATTCTTTTAAGCTTTTCATACCCTGTGATATGTACAGTGGATAATTGAGCTAAACTAAAATATAATTACAAAAGGACACTTGTATATTGTTTAAGTACATTGGATGTATCATTGATATTTCATAAGGATGGGATGTTAGATGAATAGTTAATTTAGATGTGATACAACGTTAAGGGATTTTTAAAGAATGTAGCCGGTTATGTATATATGTTATGTTTATTTTCATTTGAATTGTTGCTATTGCTTTCGCAAATGTTATGAATGGTTTTATCTTTCATGTTTAAAAAAAAAAATTGTTTGGCAAACTTAGTAAAATTCTTTGGATCCCTTGGCAGGGCATTACATTTTATCTTCTCTTTTTCTCCATATTGTTGTGTTCTTGGTTGTGAGTCTATAAGGGTGGTGTGGCCCTTCATAATTTTTTTTAAAATTCATAAACCCTTGTTTATTTTGCCCTAACCCTCAAAATTGATTGAAAGTAATATTTTAAATTATGTGGGATACTCTTATCCTAAGTTCTCATTTTCCAAAATTATTTTATTGCTTTCTATGAAATAAACCTTTTTGATTATACTCCATGCCCCAACTATGGTTATCTTATTAAATTATGGTGGTTTGTTTTAGTTGACTATCAATCTTTCTAAGATAAATGATGGGCACATGCCCATAAGATTAATCTGCTGAACATTTATTTGAAGTGGGCAAGCGCCTTGTTTCCACATAGTACTTGGTGACATTGCATCTTAACTGTGCTACAAAGACTAAGGCTTGTCAATACATTGTTAGAACTTTTTCAAAAGCTGTTAGTAAGGGTCAATGCACATTTGATTTTTTGGTGATATCATTGGTTGAGCGATGTAGTGGGGTTACCTTTTTAATGCCATATCATTAAGCTGTTGATCTTTGGAAGATCAATGGATGATGCATGATTGCAATAAGAATAAAATAGTAGTTTATGTAATGCAAGCAAGCACCTCTTTGACATGTGGCATATGATGATGTCATGGGCCCGTAGTCTTTGAAAGGTAATAATAAATTATGCACTATTGGTAGTTGTTAGATGTTGGCACACAAGTAGTACATTTATTGGTTAGTTCGGCGAACTAGATCATTAGAAGGCATCATTTTATAACACCATTGATCCTAATAAGATTGATGGGAAGTGTTTACCTGCATTATCAAAGTGAAGGAAATTTAAGGAAAGCAAGGAAGCATTTGAATGCCATGTGGTAAAGTGGGACCTATAATAAAGAAGATTGTCAAGTCACACTAGTGTGGAAAAATGTGATGACATGGAATGTAGTAATTTCTAAAGCAATACATGTACTTGGTAGGTTGGAGAGGAATATACCAGTGCGGCTACATTTCTAAAGCCTTAGTTGTAAAGTTATGATGATCTACTATGGTCGTCAATCTTTGTAAGATCAACGATTGATGCTTCACCACATCATGGAAATGCCTAAACTTTAGTCAAAGAAGGGAAGTGCCTACTTGATGCATGGTAGGTTTTCAAAAAAAATTTAAAAACTTTTCTATTTTCAAACTACGTCGTCTGATGCTATATGATGTTAGGATAAAACCATAGAGAGAAATAAAAACTACATGCAAATATAACCAATAACAAAAAATAATAGATCACACAGAAATGAACACAAGGCACCAAGATTTAACATGGTTTACCCAATCCCTCGGCTATATCCAACAAACTGCAAGTCCAATATTATTACAATCTAGTGATTACAACCTGATTACAATTTGTAATCCCTTACAGCTCAATACCACCACAAGAAGCAATTTTGCATCACAACATAATGAAAATACCTAACCCTAAACCCTTTTATACAAGTATTTAATGTCATTTTAGGGTTACAACATGTCGGCCATATGTTGGCTATATGTTAGCTACAATGTCAGCCACGGCCCCGAACCCCAAAGAATTTATGAAGTATGTACAGTACTTTCCTAATCAGTCACCACAATCTAACATATGATTGATAGAGAATTTCAAATTTGAGGCACCACATGAAATTTAGTTGTTAGCAACATTTATGTTTTTCAGTTCCACTTCGTCTGACCTTAATGCTATAGTATAACATGAAATTCACCATTATTAAGCCACATACTCACAAAATTATCAGAGCACAAGTGTTTCAAGAGCTAGTGCACAAAATTCTTTAGGGTTTTTAGTGATTTTTAGAGTAATTACCCCAAAAAAATAGCAAGAGAATGCAAGTAAGTGTTCTAAAACTTCTGAAGATAAAAAAAATTATAACTGTGCTAGGGTAAGTTGAAAAAATCCCTCCTTGCAAGGATTTCTCCGATAAAGTGGATTACCTAAAAAGAGTAGTGCATGATCATTTTCTTTAGAAAATTCCTCCATTAGTAAATGAACTAACAAATGGTAGAGAATTTATCCCAAAAAACCTTAGCTTGTTAGTTACTGAGGATTTTTATGATAAGGCCAATTACTTGAGGGATTTAGAGGTCTCTTTAGGAGGATTATAATTGTTTAAGAAAGGGTTTGCAGAACAAAATTTTGACACCCCCATGAGAAATGGATGAAATTTTGATATATGAAAATTAATTATTCTTGGAGTCTTTTTTGATGGTGACTTATTAGTAGATATGGCCAAAAAATATGATCCAATTACCAGGATTGTTAAGAATCATGTAGGTGATGATATTTTTAGGGTTTTGCCCAAATTAATCATAGAAGTTTTCAATTTAAACCCTAACCATGTTGTCCATGAGAAAATTGATATGGAAGAATTTCAAGCTAGGTATGATGCAAAGAGGGTATACCTAAGGGGAGAACCATTGCAACAATATTTTGTTAAAATTGGATCATTGCCTTTGGTCACATTGAATACCCCATAACCCTTATTTAAAAAGTTTTTTAATCCTAGGACATAGGCCTTATATTTTTCTCTTTGTAAAATATTTGGAATGGATGAGAAAGATCATATTCAAGGTTCTATTGATCTCATCATAGCTCGAACTCTACAATTCAAAATGAGTTCAATTATGGATTTTTCTTCTTTTCTAGGTGATGAGATTCATAATGGATTAATTAGAATAACACAAGGTAAGGTTAATAGGCCTTTTTGCTAGTACTCTTTGTTGATGTATATATGTCTATATAAAGGAGCTACTTTCTTTTCCAAGGAGATGAAATAGGAATTAGAGAGGGATGGAGAGAAACCTCTAATTTAGTTGTGGTGTGTAGACATGATATGGGAGGTTACAGATGCTAGTTTTGTTAGATTTGAAAGATATTTTTCTTGAAGGCTTAGATTGTTGTTGAGAGGGGATAGCCCTAGAATACCACAACCCTTATTAGAATTGATGAGACCTAAGGATCATGCCAAAGGGTTTTTGGTGAGTCATAATTGGGGGGATATCATCCCATATCCTATTTCTACTATTTTTAGAGTTTATGGTTTCTTGGGAAAACCCATGTGCTACCCTTCCAAGTTCCTTTATAGTTAGGAGTTTTAGAATTGTTGTGGTAGATTGGGACAATTTATAAAAGGGATTTACTAGGAAAATCCAAAAGTACATTCTTCCCAATGGTTACTATTGTGCATAATTTTATGTTTGTCAAGAAGGGATGGAGAAGTTTGGGAAATTTTTTGGATAAGTATCAAATGGCCCAATCACATGCTCATTATATTGATCTAGAGGGATTCTATGACCTTCTTAAAGAGAGGAGTAAAGCTAAAGCTCAGACACAAATTGTATATTTTCCAAAGGATGTTATCAGAAATATGTTTTCATTGTAAGAATAGGAAGTCAAAAAAGAAAAATGGATAGTTTACAGAAAAGTCCTTGACGTTATCAATGCTTTTAGTCCCACATATAATCCTTTAGCAGATAAGAAATATTGGGGGGCTAAAATGGACATGTTGATGAATAATTTTTCTCGGATAATGAAAACCTTGAATGAGAAGGACATTTGAGCAAAATCACATCCAAATAAAGTAGCTGTGGTGGAGAGGAGATTAAATAGAAAAATGATTGTAACTCAAGGGTAGTATATGTTGTAAAGAAAAGCTAGATATGTTGTGGCCCAAAATGTACAATATATCCCTCCCTACAAGAGGTCAAGATCAAAAAACCCATCTGACATAAGTGCCCCCAAGAAATAGAAGTTAGAACAAGGGTCATCTTCTCAAGTAGAAGAACATTCACGATCCCAAACTCCACTCAGAATAGATGATGAGGCATCTCTGAGAGAGCAACTAAAACAAATTGGAGGGGAGGGGGACATTGTGATTACAATTGCTGATTTTCAAGCAGTACTTGAAGAACCTCTTGTTCCATCTTTGGATCTTACTATTGCAAATTTTAGAGGTAGGGAGATAGACCCTATAATTGCAGAGGTCTCTAAAAAGTTCATTGATCATGAAAATTTTGTAAAATCTAGGGTCTTTGCACAATTTTTATGGAGAAGAAATATTGGCAATTTTGAGGCTAAATGCAAATCAATAAAAGTAGAGAAACCAAGTAAGTTGGAGTTTAAAGTTGAGGAAGAGGTTAAGGCCAAATTCATGGAAGACTTTGCACAATTGACCCCTGAAGGGGGAAGAAAATTATTAAAAGAGTTAGGATTCTTGATATTACCTGAGTGGGACATAGCTAATGCTATGATTTTTGACTCTATTAGAAAAGAAAAGGATGTCCAGTAAAAGACTACAGAGGAAATTTTTCAAGCACATAGAGGAGTAAAGTATAGCAATGAACACCAAGCATAGGTGATCTAGTCTATTGAAAAAGGGGATAAGACTAGGATACAAGAAATTTCAAATGTTGAACACATAGGCACTCTCATAGTATATAGAGTAGATGAAGTGGACAATGAGGAGATAAGTAAAATGACTAAAGAAATGGTGGATTTTGGGATGGTGGTTACTGGAAAAGAAAAATGTAGATTCCTAGAGCTCAATGCTAAGTTTGAAGAAATACCAAAGGCATATGAGGAGAGAGGAAACATGATACAACACCTAGAGCCTCAAGTATCTCTGATGGAAAAACAATTGGGAAAGAGAAAAGTGGGAGAATCTAGTAAGGCTAGAATTGTTTATCCTTGCCCCCCAATTGAGCCATTTAAGTCCACTCCAATTGTAGTGCTGCCTAACATTCCACAAAGAATACAATTTTATACTATTGAGGAGTTTGAGGAGGAAAATAATAATATGTGGGCCTTACATGTTGAAGTAAATAATCAATATGAAGAAAAACTTAGAAAAATAATCTTATATCTAGTAGATAAGATTGATTGGCCACCATTTTATGAGCAATTGGTGAAGATTCTTGATATGTGGAATGAAAAAAGAAGTACTAAAGATACTTTGAAACCTATTGTACAAAAATAGAGTGGGAGAGATAAAGATATCACTCTTCTATGTATCTCAATTATTAGTTTATCCTACGAACAGATAGAAAAATCTTTTGATATAACTAATAGTCTATTTGATTTTAATGAGAAGAGGGTTGCCATCCAAAAAAGAATAATGATATGCCTTTCTAGGTATTTGGGTGAAAATTTTGATTTGTTTCTCAAACCACTTAAAAAGATTGATAAGATAAAAGGAAAGGAAGAGTGGGGGAAAGAATTAGATGATTTATTGTGCCAAAGAATGAATGAAGTCATTAATGAGAGGGGAGATTTGTTATGGGAAATGAAAAATGAATAATTTGTTAAAGTGCAACTATTTTATAATTCCATTAGAGAGGAATTTGTTGAAATAAGTACAATAGGGGATTTTGTGGTTAAGAAGCAGCATGAAATCTTGAGCTTTGATTGGCCTAATGATGTAATTTTCAACAAATGGATGGATGATTTTATGTGTTAAAAGAAAAGGGAAATAGAAGAAGAGTCAAACAATAGATACATCGGTGCCTACAGAGGAATAAAAAGAAGACCAACCAACCTCGATGGCAAGTGCAATGGTCCCAACTAATGATGTGGAAACTAAGGAATTAGATATAACTGTTATTTTAATAGTACATGATGATGAAAGTAGAGAGCCTTGAGTTGAAGTAAATATGAAAAAATCAAAGCCTAACACATCACTAATAGACCTAATGGCTACATATTCTAATAAGTTATAATAGCAAAAGTAGCAATCATGAAATTTGTAGAATCTGAAGGTATAATGAAAGCTGGTCCCATAGTAGAATGTATATGATATAAAAGTTTTTTTGTTGCACAATTTTTTTTCCTTTATGGTAGTAACAATGTAAATAACTTTTGTCTAAAGGAAAAATGCCAATTCTTTATGCCTGAAGCTTGTTGCATCTTACACTATATAAGTGAGATCCCAAGGCTAGAGAAATGGTCTGACTCATTTTATAATTTTAGTATTATTCAATATTGTTCAGTCTAGCTTCTTAGTGCAAACTTTATGACGTTTTTTCTACAAATATCTAAGAATATATTGATGTTATAGGATTTAATGTCTTATTTGGAGTCGATTTGGAATTCTATTACAATTTTTATACAATTTTCAAAGGAAATTAATACAAAGATGAACTTTCACCATATCTTTTCTTCTTGAACCTTGTCTCCATTTTTATTGTCTAGTTATCTTGAAATTGTATGAGCAAAGTTTGTTCAATTGAATGCAATTAAATCAAATTGTATCTTATTTCACTATTTCTTTTAGTTCAAATGAATTAAGTAAATTCTTTAGTGACATTGATAGGATTTCTAAGGTAATAGGAAGGATGTGTATGAGAATGAGTTTTAGTGAGAATTGTTGATAATATTGATTGTAATATAGTCAATCAGGTCTAAAAATGGGATAGACTCTGAATCCTGATGGATGAGGCACTAATCTATTAGTTTAGTCTACATATGGAGAAACCATGAATGATCATTAAGCTTAAAATAAAATCAAATAAATTTTAGTTTCATGTTTGAAGAGTGTCAAAGTTGGTCAGCACTTATTTACACTTAACCTCTAAGTCTTAGTTAGCTATTATTTGCCAGAATTACTTATAGATCTAAGAAGAATTGTGACCAATCTGCTGTAAAGGACATGCATTTTTATAGAATTCCATGGAATGAGTGAAATATGTGTGTAGTGTCATGTTGTAAATCTTTCATCTCTTAGGTACACCTACCTTAGTTTTGCAAATCCTAAAGAGTAGAAAATCTTTTTGATTTTATTGAAGTTTGGTGTAGATTTGAAGCACATATAACTGTTTAGGGGAATTAGCTAATCCTTCAGTTGTTGTGATCTTTTTATCTTGGTATTAAGAATTTTGTTACTTAATAGTGTAAAAACACAAACACTTTATTTCTCCTCCTAGGCTACTCCTAGCCACTTAGGGTTATTACTCCTAACCCTAACCTAGAGGACCTCTTCTCAATCCCCTTTCACCAAGAAACTTTTCCAACAATTTTAGTTTCATTCTATACCTTTAATTAACCAAATATGCACTTTTTGACCTATAATGCCAAAACTTCACCAAGTGCACCTAAAAGGCTAAAATCAAGTTTGAACCATCATTATGAGGTTCTTGACACATTTCCTATCATTTTCCATCATTTTTGTGAGTTTCACACTCCCACAACTCCAAATTACCCTATTTAGCCTTGTAGGCCTAAGAGCCCTTATTAGCCCTCCTAAAAACAAGGAACACATTTCAAATCCAAAAAACTCATAAAAAGAACACTTCATGTCTTCATAAATCTTATTCCTTGACCTAAAACTGAATATTTTTTGGTCTTAGGCCCTTGGGATGACCATACAATATGGCTTTAGAAAACCCTTAGGGTTTCAAAGGTAATGATCATGAATCCTTCACCATTGGTTTCAAATTCCACTTCCAACCTCCTCCTCTAAGTTATGAACCCCCAATTTTCCTAATCAACATTGGTATGTGCCAATCCACTTTTCCTCTCAAAACTCCAATTCAAGCTTTTATTGCACCTTGCCAAGATTACATTACCTCCTTAGGACTTGCTAGAAAAATTAGGTTCCTATTTGCAAAAACCCAAAAATCAATATGTATACTATTTATAGAGGCTACTACTTGATTTACAAGATCCATGGTGCTTTGACAAAAGAAACTCGAGGCATAGCCATTTTAATGTTGGCAATGCAAAACTAGACAACATGAACACAAAAACTAATCAATTTTCTAAACCCCACCAAATGAAAGATTGAAAGCAAAACAAGTATGCACAGATTCAAAACATGATTCCAAGACTCTATTTTTTCCAAAATATTAGGTTATTCAATCCACTTTCTCTATTCAATCACTTAAAACCACATTTCTATTAACAAAATTGCTCCACTATAGGTATTGTGTTGGAAGGAGATATTCCTATTGGGTAGTACTGTAGATATGTTATCATGATGATATGCTACATTCATGATTGTGTTTGTCATTGATGTCAACATAGCAGTTTTATATGGTATCTGATAGAAGAACATCAGAAAGATCAAGTTGGTATGGATAGATTGTTGAGTACTTTCAGTAGCAAGGTTAAAGAGAGATACTACTAAGTGTCTAGTATAAGCAGCTAACCTCAAAAGCATACTATATTAAGCTTGGAAGAATTTATGTAAGATTCAACAAAGACTATTCTAAGATAGAGTTTACAAAGGCATGTTCTAGTAAACTTGTTATATTTCTTAGCAGATTTGTTATTATTAGATGTTAAAGTTAAATATGTGAAGAAGACATGTTGGGATGATGTTTTTAAGTTTTCTAATCATAATATTATGTGTATGGAATCATATTCAAGTTTCAAGGTGAAATATTAAAGGTATCACTAAGTGTAATGTGTTCTTAATGTGGTCTTATAATAATTAATTGAGAAGGTGTAATAGACAACTCAGGGAATTGTTTTATTAATTTGATATGGAAGGACATTTTCCTTTATCATGTGTATTGAAGAGAAGTGATTATAAGAAGCACAAAGAGTGGAATATGAAGTTAAGAAGAGCAGAGTGGAAGTGAAGGAAACTTCATTGTTGAGGTTTTATTGTGTGATCCAAAGTTGGATACTTGGATCTGAGGTTCATGACCTAGTATATAAGGTTTGACAATGATTGGTCTAGTTGAAAGGATAGAGGAAATAATTTATAGGTATAGTACATACAATTATTCTATAAGGAATAGTTGAGAGATCAATTGGATAGTGAGTTCAGTGGTCTTGCCTTAGAAGCTGTCTGGACAATAGGTCCTTTTTCCTTCCACAACTCCTAATAGGGTTGGCACAACTCCTAATCGGGTTGTAATCTCCTAAAAGGGATTCAAAGTCTCCTAATAGGGACTCATTTTTACTAAATTTTGTAATAGACTCCTAATAGGACTCATCCTCTAACAAGGAATATTTATATTAGTACTTCATTTGTGGGCATCATTTGCACCAAGGTTTTCCCTTTTATCAAGGGTTTCCCTAGTTATCATATCTAGTGTAATTGTCTATATGCATATTTTTTACTTTGGATGAATGGATAATATTGTTTAAGGTTGATAAATGTTTTAATTATTGGACACTTGATTCACCCTGCCCCGCCCCCCCATAAATTATCTTTGTGGCTATTGTTTTTAACATGTTGTCCATACAAGTAACTATCGAACTCTTAGAAATGAGATAAATAAGGTTTAAATAGACTCCATCCTCCATTTTGGCCTTTAAACCAAATGATAACTACCCACATATTTCTTTCTTCCAAAATTGCACAATAAGTTGCTAAGCAATTTTGCAAAACTTACAAAGTTGTCAATGCAACTTTTGCAATTTTGCACATTTGACCTTCAAACTTGGCCAGTATATTTCAAAACCTCCTAAAATTACCTTATAATACCTAATGACTTCTCTTACACACATCTTTCCCCCTTTTAAGGCATTTTCAACATTTTGCCTCTTTAAGCAATTTCTAAGCACTTTTGCCTAACAGGACCTAATTGACAAAATTTGACTCACATTCCAACTCCTACCTAGTCAAACCTCCTAACCATAGCTTAGGACTTTATTATTTTTCCTTATTTCCTCAATTTTTGGTTAGACCATTCAAAAACCAAAAATGTATTAGGTGTCTTCTTTACTGCTAGGTGCTTCTACACCATTCCCTCCGTCCAAGAAGAAAACTAAAGTATAGCTGGAGATAAGAACTCCTTGTTGATTCTATGTTTCTTGAAATTATTCCCATCAATGTAAGTTTACTCAACCTTAGATAAAGCCACCCATTTCACCAAACACTCCTTTAAAACTTTGTTTCTTGTACTCTTCTTCACCCTCGAATCCAAAATCTTCTCTACTTGTGGTTTTTTCTTTTTAGGTATTGAGAAGTCTAAGATTTCCTTTTTGATCTCTTCTTGATACTCCATTTCATCCATCTTAGGACCTTTATAAGGTAATATGTCTTTAACATTAAGGATGGAAGTGATAGCCATAACCCTTGGTAAGTCCACCTTGTAGGCATTTGGTCCATACTTCTCAAGTACTTTGCATGGACCAATCATCTTGATCTACTACTTGCTAGGGATTCCATTTTGTAGCCTAGCCTTGTTTAAATACACCATCAAAAAATCTCCCACTTGAAATTGCAACTATATTCTCTCCTCATCTTTCTTCTCCTTCAAATTATGATTTTTCCTCCATCAAGGTTTGTTACACTTTATTATGCACCTCCTTAATTCACTAAACAAAATCATCAGCATGCCTAGTAATTTTGTCTTGTGAGGGTAGGTCCCTTAGCTCCATCATGACTCTTGGGTGAGCACCATACACTACTTGAAAAGGAATTAACCTCATTTTCCTATTTTCCCTATCATTCTATGCAAATTTAGCTTGGGGAATGACTTGCTCCTAGGTTTTCCCATACTCAGTAAGACAGCTTAATAGGTTTCCTAAGACCCTATTGATGACCTCTATCTAACCATCTATTTGAAGATGGTAACAAGAACTATGTGCTAGGTTCAGTATAATCCTCTTCCATAGGGTCTTCTAAAAGGTCCCCATAAACTTGACATCTCTATCAGCCACTATGCTCCTTGGTAAGCCATGTATCCTAACCACCTCCCTAAATAATAGATTGGCAGTATTACTTGAATCATGGATTGTCTTGAATGGTATGAAATGTCTCATCTTGCTAATCCTCTCTACTACCATAAGGACATTTTCCATCCTTGTCCTACTCATTGGGAATCCCACTATAAATTCCATGTTGACACATTCTCAAGGCTTATTTGAAATGTTTAGAGGTTGTTGGACTCCTACATTTGAGGAAGCTCCCTTTTCCTTCTAACATATGCCACACTGCTCCACATACCTCCTTACATCTCTTTGAATATTAGGCTAGTAATAGAACCTCTCCACAAGGTCTAAAGTATTTTAAGAACAAAGTGCCCACTCATGCTCCTATTTCACTTCTTTTCTATGATATTTTCTCTCATAGATCCCCTTGGGATGCTCAACTATTGTTCCTTGAATAATACCCCATTCTGCAAGCTATATTCAGTAATGTCATTATGAAAATGATTAGCAAAATTAGTACACACCTTGTAGGCTTCTGAAAAATTAGTGTCTTCCTCATATAAGTATTTGACTCCATCCAAGCCTATAATTTGAAACTTGACCTCTTTTACTATCATCATTCTCCTACTCAAAGAATATGCTTCCTTATTGGTTGTTTCCTTTTTGTGCTTAATAGTGAAAGTGTAGGGCTAAAAAAGCTCCATCCAATTGATGTGCCTTAGATTTAGCTTATCCTATGAGTTGATAAAGCTTAGGGCTTGATTATCTATGAATACCATAGACTCCTTAAAAGAAACAAGTAATTCCTCCACTTATGAAGCTCTTGGTTTTATGTTGAATACCTTGTCTTAGCCTCATTAAGCCTCTCACTAAAAAATGCTATTGGTCTACCCTCTTGACTCAAAAATGCCCCAAGTGCTATGTTTATACCATCACATTCTACCACTAATGGCTTCTCAAAACTAGGAAAAATAAAAATTGGTTGTGTTTCTACTTCTTTTTTCAACTTCTCAAAACTTTCATCTACTACCTTAGTCCATGTAAACTTGGTCCTCATGCCCCTTTTATGGTGACATTCATTGGCACACAAATTTCACTAAATATCATCACAAGCTTCCTATAGAACTATGCTAGGCCATGAAAACTTTTGACCTCAGTAGTAGATCTAGGATGTCATCTAAGTATACAAAAACAAATACTCCTATGTAGTCTTTCAACACCTCATTCATGACTCTCATGAAGGTACTTGGTGCATTGGTAAGGCCAAATGGCATTACCAACCACTCATAGAGACCCTCAATAGTCTTAAATGTAGACTTCCATTAATCCACTTCTTTCATCCTAATCTAATAATATCCACTTTTAAGATTGATTTTGGAAAAATACCTAGCTCCACCTAGATAGTCCATTAATTCCTTTATCCTAGGAATGAGAAATTTGCACCTAATTGTGATTCTATTAATTTCTCTAGAATTAGTGTGCATTCTATACTTACCTCCATTTTTAGGTGATAGGAAAATTGGTATGACACATGGATTGATGCTCTTTCCAATCAATCCTTGATCATGAAAATCTTGAACTTGCCTTGCAATCTCCTTGTTCTACCTTAGAGTCATCTTGTATGCCACTTTGTTTGGTAGTGATGCTCCTGGTATGAAGTCAATTTGATGACTTATTACTCTCTTAGGAGGTAATGTTGGTCATGCTCCATCAGGAATTATGTCTTTGAACTAATCTAGTAGGTTTTTTAATTTTGCAAGTATAGGCATTTCTAAAGATGTCTTCTCCTCCTTGAGCTTCACCATGATGGCACACCCTACTCTGTCACCTTCCTTCAAATCCTTGACAAAATATTTCCCACTCATTAACAAGGTCTTAGTAGTTATCTTTTCCACCTTACCTTCCTCTTCTTTGGCCAATATCATTTATGTAACCCCATCCTTCTCGAAATAATACTTATTATCCTTTCCATGATGTTCTACCTCCCTTTCATTTTGCCAAGGCCTTCCTAACAATAGATGAAAAGAATCCATGGGAAGCACATCACATAGGATCTTATCCTAATATTTTTCAATTTTGATATCTTCCCAAACTTTTTCATTCACTAGGATGTTCTACCCTTTGTTCAACCAAGTCACTTTATAAGGACACACATGTGGTATCTTTATCAAACCAAGCTTTTGTACTATCTCCTCTAATATTACATTTTTAGTAGACCCTGAGGCTATGATTACTTTTCATACCTTAACTACTATTTTGCAAGTAGTCCTAAATAATGCTCTTCTCTACTTGGTTTCCTCTTTTACTAGTTCCTTCACTAAAACTCTCCTCAGTATGAGGTTCTCTCGCTTCTCTACATCAAGACCCACTTCACTTGCTTTGGAGTTATCTTCCTCTTAGATGTAGTTAATCTTCTTCTCTCCATAGGATGATGATTTCTTCTTTGGACATCTATAAGAAAGTTGTCCCAACATGCCACAATTATAAAACTTCATATTGCTGAAGTGTGAGCCTCGTCTATTGTTCCCATATCTACCTTTGCCACCATTTTTGGATCCTCTACCTCTACTAGAGCCTTCCCTCCAGTTGGTCTTACTAGCCTTCTCATTCCAATTAGAATCTCCATAGCTTCTATGTTCATTAGTCCTTCCACTGGAACCTCCTCTTGAGCCACCTCTAAAGTCTTCACCTCTACTTCTATTTTTGGAACTTGAGTCCCCTTTCTTCCTCAAATTATCTTCTACTTTCCTAGCCATTTGAAAATAGCTATATAAAGTGGTGAGATAAAATAAACTCAAATAAACTCAACTCTTCTTGAATAGACTAGTTAAGGCCATTTAGATACCTTTCCACCTTGATTCTCTTTGCCTCTTGTACCCTTGACCTTGGAGACAACTTTTAAACCTACTCTATATAGGTAGCCACATCAAGATCCTTTTACTTGATATTCTACCTCTACTTATGAGTTTTAATCTCATAGTCTTCTGGTAAATAGGTTTCTTTTATATTTTCTACCATAGCCTTCCAATTAGCTATAGGTTTCTTTGGTTCACTCTCTCTTTCCTCTTGAACAAAATTCCACCATGTCAATGCTTCACCTTTCATTCTAGATTTTGCAAATCTCACCTTTTGAGCCTCTTTTGTTCCTTCACATTTGAAGTGGTTATCAATGATTTCAAGCCATTCTAGGACAACCTCTACATCTATTTTTCCATGGAAAAGTGATACTTTCTCTAGGATCTTCCCTAAAAAGTCCGTGAGGGATTTGAGGAATGGTTCTTGTTCACCAAATGGAAGATCTAGTTTAGGTATCTCATCTTCCAAACTCACCTTCTCTTTACCCTTGCCAAAGTCTTCATCCTCCTTAGCCTAGGTTGCATCTTCCATCTCCTTTATCTTATCTTTCATCTCCTTGATGGACTCATCAAGTACCCTAGTCTTCTCTTCTATGAGCTTCTTTTTATTATCTACCTCATTTTCTAACTTTGTAGTGGTAACCATCTTTAAGCATCCACTTGACTCAGCAGAATAAAACATACCACCCCAAGGCATAATCTTATAGCTCTGATATGACTTTGATGGAGATCTCCTTCACCTTAGAGCTTTTTTGCTCTACCTAGGCTACTCCTAACCCTAACCTAGAGGACCCCTTCTCAATTCCCTTTCACCAAGAAACCCTCCCAACAATTCCAATTTCAATCACATACCTTCAATTCACCAACTATGCACTTTTTGACCTAGAATGTAAAAACTTCACCAAGTGCACCTAAAAGGTAAAAATAAAATTTGAACCATCATTATGAGTTTATTCACACATTTCCTACCTTTTTGCATCATTCTTGTGAGTTTCACACTCTCACAACTCCAAATTACCTTGTTTAGCCTTGCAGCCCTAAAAGCCCCTATTAGCCCTCCTAAAACCAAGGAACACACTATAACTCAAAAAAAATCTTAACAAGGCCACTTGTTGTCTTCATAACTCTTATTTCCTATGAGCTAAAATATAATATTTTTTTAGGTGTTAGGCCCCTAGCATGACTATATAGTACGGCTTCAGAAAACCCTCATTTTAAGGGTTTTAAAGGTAATGATCATGAATCCTTCACCATTGATTTCAAACTCCACTTCTAACCTCCTACTCTAATTTATAAACCCTTAATACTCTACCCCTTCATTTCATAATCAAGATTGACACATTTCAATCCACTATTCTTCTCAAAATCCCAATTCAAGCTTTCTTAGCACCTTGTCAAGCTTACATTGCTTGTTTAGGGCTTGCCTAGAAAATGATCATCATGTCTTGTACAAATCACAAAATAAATATGTACACTATTTATAGATGCTACTTATTTATTTAAAAGAGCCATGGTGGTTTGACCAAGGAAACTCAAGCCATAGCCATTTTAATGCCAACAATACAAAATTGGATAGTAGGAGCACCAAAACTAATCAATTTTCTAAACCCTTCCAAATGAAATATTGAAACAAAAAGTACTCATAGGTTCAAAACATGATTCCAAGACTCTATCTCATCCAAAATAGTAGGCTGTTCAATCCAGTTTCTTTATTTAAGCACTCAAAGCCCCATTTATGTTCACAAAATTGCTCCACTATAGGTGTTGTCCGTACAAGTAACTATCCAAACCTTGGAAATGAGTTGAAGAAGATTTAAATAGACTCAATCCTCCATTCTATCCTTTAGTTAAATACATAACTAGCCAATCAGTTCATTCTTTCAAAACTAGACGAAAAGTTGCTAAGCAATTTTGCAAAAATTACAAAGTTGTCAATGTAACTTTTTGACAACTTTTGCAATTTTGCACAATGGACCTCATGGAAAATATATTTCCAAGACCTCCTTAAATTACCTTAGTACACCTGAGGACCACGATTGTACACATCTTTCCCCCTTTTAAGTTATTTTTCAATATTTTGCCTCTTTAATCAATTTTCAAACCCTTTTGCCTAACATGACCTAATTGACAAAACTTGACTCACATTCTAGATCCTACCTAATCAAACCTCCTAAACACACCTTGGGAATTTATTCTTAGTCCTTATTTCTCAATGGTTTGTTAGACCATTCAAAAACCAAAAATGTATTAGGTTTCCTCTTTACACTTAGGTGCTTCTGCACTAGTGGAGGGGGATTAAGCTAAAGGCTTTCAACATCCTGTAGGATCTCTTGGATATTTTGATCAGTAGATGAGTCAGGTCCTTTATAAGAACCAAATTTGGAACATTAAAAATTAATGATATTCCTAGGTTTGTAGGAAGTTCAATCTTATATGCATTATCTCCATACTTGGCAAGTATCCTGCAAGGTCCTAGCCTTCTCATTTGGATCTTGTGTGGTGTCCATTTTTGAAATATTTTTATGTTAATATGGACTATCACAATATCCCCTTTTTGAAACTTTAAATCCATGCTTGAGGCATCCACTTTATCCTTATCTTTTTTTGCATTTTTTGTTAGTGTCTTCCTAATACTTTCATGAACTTCCCTCATGGATTGGGTGAAGTCCTCAACATAACCACTATGTTGGACTCTATTCTTCAACTCTCTTAGCTCCAATAACCCTCTAAGATGTAAACCATATACTATTTCAAAAGTAATATTACCTATGGATCTATTAACTATGTCATTTTAGGCATATTTAGCTTGTCCATGAGCTAATCTTAAGTCTACTTGTACTCCTTAGTAAGGCACCTTAGGTGGTTTCCAAGACTTCTATTTCTAGCCTTAGTTTGACCATCAATCTCTTGATTTTAGGTAGATCCAAAAGACAAGTTAGATCCTAGTCTCCCCTATAGGGTTTTCTAAAAGTGACTCATGAATTTGGTGTCCCTATCTAAAAAATTGCTCATTGGTAGTCCATGAATACTAAGTACCTCTTTAAAAAAGAGATTAACAATCTAACAAGAATCATGGATATCATTGCAAGATACAAAGTGACCCATTTTACTAAACATATCCACAATCACATATATAATATCATATCCCTAACTCATTTAGGATATAACAACTACAAAGTCCATGCAAATGCATTCCCATGGTCTGCTAGGGATTTCCAATGATTGAGAAAGATCAACATTTGATGATATCCCCTTGGCTTTTTTACACACTATACAACTCTCTATTAGAGTGGGGTTTTCATTGCATCCAAAAATTGATCTTTCAATGCTCAATACAACCACTCAAATTATAGTACATAGGATATGGTTAAGCCTTGTCACGAATCTTGAGAGGAGAATTGAACAAATTTCCAACAATCTCCCCCTGAGTATTACCCAAGGGTCTGATGATTCAAACATTTGAAAAAGATCTGATACCACTTGTTAGGGTGGGGTTTCCATTGCACCAAAAGACCAATTTTAAAATTCTCAATACAACCACTAAACTCATAGTACACAAGAGGTGGTTAAGCCCTTGTCATTAATCCCAAGGGGAGTTTTAAAAAAATTTCCAACACTCTCAATATACTACCTAATGTCCTTATTTATCCTAGGCCAAAAATAAAACCTTGTGAGTAATTCTTGGGTATTGTTGACTCCAAAATGACCACTAAGTGCTCCATTATTCTTCTCTTTGGATAAAATTTTCCCTCATTTATCCTCTAGGAACACAAAGTTGACTACCTTTAAACAATAGGTTATTCTGCAATATATAATCAACAAATACACCATGAAAATTGCTTGTAAACTCTTTACATTCCTTGTAAATGTGAGAAAATTCTTCATTATCAACATATAGATCTCTAAACATATCTATACCTATTCTTTGGGATTAAATATTCTTCTCAAAGCCTACAAATATTTCACCCACTTCATATGCTTTCTACTTACCTTGGCTTGGTTGTTTGAATACAATAAAAATTAATTAGGAAGCAGATAGTGCCTCCACTTCTAAAGAGCCTAAACTAGAGCATACAACTATAGCCTATAAGAGGATTAATTTTTCTTGGCATCATTGATTTTATCACTATGAAAGGCCATTGGTCTCCCTTCTTGACTTAAGACATCTCTAATGGATACATTATGGGCATCACATTCCACTTGGAACAACTTATCAAAAATAGGAAGTACTAAAGTAGGAAACTTTGCTATTTTGTTCTTGAGAGTTTCAAAACCTTGATCTTCTTGAGGTGGCCAAATGAAATTTTTCTTCATACCTCCCTTGATTGTGTTTAACATATGAACACATATGCCACCAAATTTTTTTATAAACTTCCTATAGTATTGGGCTAGTCCATGGAAATTCCTTATATCTAATGTACTCTTAGGAGTAGGCCAACTTAGGATGACATCTACCTTTTCTTGGTCCATTGTTAGGTTACCTTGAGATAGACCAAAGCCTAGATATACTAACTACTATTTCATAAAATCATACTTCTCAAAATTGATCGTTAATTCCTCATCATGAAATTTCTTACAAACAATATGCAGATGTATAATGTATTCCTATTTTTTTGTACTAAAAATTAAGATGTCATCTAAATAGACAACAACAAAATGACCAATGTAATCTACCAACACTTCATTTATCAACCTCATAAATGTAGATGGAGCATTTGATAAACCAAATAGTATCACAAACCATTCATAAAGACCTTTATTAGTCTTAAAATTCATCTTCCATTCATCCCGTTTTTTTATCCAAATTTGACAATAATCACATTTTAAGTCTATCTTAGTGAAATAATTTCCTTCCCCTAAACAATCCATTAGATCTTCAATTCTAGGTATTAGAAACCTATACCTAATGGTGATCCTATTTATATCTCTAGAATCTATACAAAGCCTCCAAGTGCATACCTTCTTGGGTTCTAAAATAGTAGGGGCAACACATGCTAATGCTCTTCCTAATTAGGCCTTGGTTTAGAAGATATTAGATTTGTTTGGTGATTTCCTCATTTTATTGAGGAATCATCTTATAGACAACTTTATTTGGTATGTTAGCTCCTAGGATAAAGTCAATTTGGTTACTAACTAGTCTTTTTAGAGGCAAGGTAGTAGGTTGCCTTACAATGGTTTTATACTCCTCAAGTACTTCTTGCAATTTATGTGGTGTTTCTACCTTCTTGGCATCATTTTCATCTTTAGGCTTTAGAGCTAGTGGAAAAGAAACTCCATCTCCTTCCTCCAGTGTTTGCAAGAACTCAATCTCACCAACCATAGTCAAACTTGTTCCTCAAGTCTTCAACTCTCCTTCTTCTAGAAAGGATTGGATCTTGAGAGTTATTCCATCCTTCTCGAATAAATATGAATTCTTATTCCCATCATGTATAGAATGATTTTCAAATTTTCATGGCCTTCCAAGTAGAAGGTGGCATGCATCCATGGTAATAATGTCACACAATACTCTATCCTTGTACCATCTAATAGTAAACTCCACAAATGCATGTTCTCCAGCCAATATATGTTGACCCTTATTGAGCCATGTTACCTTATATGAATTTGTGTGAGTTGTCCTCTTTAACTTCAGTTTTTTGACTTCCTCCTCACTAATTATGTTATTAGTTGAACCTAAATCAATGATAATTCTACATAACTTTCCCATGATCTTATATCTAATCCTAAAAAGTTCTCTCCTCTAGCTTAGCTCCTCTTTGATTGGCTCTTTAAACAATGTTCTTCTTATTATCAAATTCTCCCCTTCCTCTGATTCTAAGGGTACCTCAAAGTGCTTGTTTCTATTGTTAGATTCTTCTTGCACATAATTGACTCTTTTTGTGGTCTCTTGAGTAGTTGAGCCTTTTCCAAGGCACCTATAGCTAGGATTTCCTAGATAATAATAATGATAACACTTCATGGTGGAAAAATAAGAGCCTCTTCCTTGGTTGCTACTCCTTCCTCTCCAACTTGTGTTAGAGCCTTTGACCCTATTAAAACATCCTCTTCCTAAACTTCCCTCTTGTTGTTTGGTTTATTTATTGTCTCCTTGTGACCTATAATATAATCCTCTTCAACCATAGATTCTACCTCTTCCATCTCTACCCTTACCCCTTCCTTTGAAGTTTGAGTCTGTCATCTTCTTGTTGTTCTTTTCTACTTTGAAAGCAAGTTAATAGCATTTATGAACTATTGTAGGAGTCCAAAAATTAATCTCTTCTTGACTACTCCATTTTAAATCTCCTAGATACCTAGCTACCCTAATGGCTTCATCTTCTTGCACTCTTTATTTCAAGCACAAATTTTGGAGTTCTTTAGTATAGTTTTCTATGTCCATGTCTTTTTGCTTCAAACTTTGTCTATTTTTATGGAATTGAACCTCTTAGTCCTTTGGTAGGTATTGCTCTTTCATTTTTGTTACCATAGAATTCTAATTTTCAATGGGCTTCTTTCCTTCTTTTTCCCTCTCTTTTTGGAGGTACTTCCACTATTTTAAGGCTTATCCCCTTAGCTTATATTTTCCCACCTTAACCCTCTATGCTTCAATCACTTCTTCACACTCAAAGTGATTTTCCATTCCTTCAATCCACTCCATCACTAGCCTAGGGTTCATCTTCCCACTAAAAGAAGGAACTCCTTCTAGGTAATTTCCACCTAGGGATTTGATGGATTTTAGGAATGACTCTTCATTGATAGGAGGGCTAGGTATAGGGATAAGGTCTTCCTCATCAAACTTTTCTTTACCCCTACTATTGGTTTCACCTTCTTGGTCTTTCTTCTTAGTTCCCTCATCAACTTCTTCTAATATTTTTTTCATTTCCTCTAAGGATTCTTCAAGGATTCTATTCCTCTCATTTTCCTCGGCCATCTCTTTGGCCAACTCTACATTGGTCACCATGATTATTTCTAAACTAATTCTTTAGTCTAAAACATCTAATCGCAAACCCAAACCTTCTTGCTTTGATACCACTCTGATGTAATGTTAGGTAGTTTTCTTCTATATTTTTTACTTTCTCAAGCACTTTCTCATACTTTATCTTAGCCTATTAGGGTTTCCTTTCATGGTCTAATCTCTAGAGGATCTCTATCCCATCCTCTAACTACTCACTACCTAATTATACCAATGGTTTTAGCTTCTTCCTTTGCCAAATGCTTTTTCAAGCTGAGTTGTCAACTTCATTCCTTAGTCTTTCTTGATCATTCCCCCAACAAAACTTGTTATATGACCTTTTGGCATTATGTATCAACACTCATCCCTTCTCCTTCTACAACTCTTGGTTTGAAGTATCCTTCACATTTAAACCCCAAAACCTTCCTACCAATACTATGATTGCCTAATGAAGTGCCAATGACTTGCCTAGGGCATCAAATTTGAATAGATTAACCAACTCTCCTATGCCCCAAAAGCTATTTACATTATGTACATAAAAATGAGTATTTCAATCCTTTAGTCTACACATGTAATTAGGAAACTCTTAAAATATTAAAAAGTAGACTATAATTCATGGATCTACTTGCACAAAATTACTAATTATAACTCCCAACCTTGAAATAGAAGTGCCACCATATTTCTCTACAATTTTCCAGCTCTTCCACTTCCTCCACATTTCCCTAAGGTTAGGTAAAACTACATTTTGAAACTACTTGTCAGTTTTGCAACTATTATTTTTCATTTACTCACTCTAACATACTATCAAAAGTATTTCCCTAATGATGTAAGCATTTCTTATGACCTTATGATCAACCCTTTAACTTTAGTGGTGATGAAATGATCTAAAATTAGGCACATATAATTTTTTTTATATCACCTTGTGGGTAGTCTCACATTGGATCAAAAAGTCACCAAGAATTAAATCTCCACCATAGATTTTATTCATCAGAATAAAGATCAACAAAAACCACATGTCATCATTTTGGAGCATTCTACAAAAAGTCTTGCACCTAACCAAAAAGTCACCCATAAATGAAATCACCACCATAGATTCCACCCATCAAATCAATGGATAACAAAAACTCACTTGGACAAGTAATTACTAATCCATTTATTTGACTCTGATCTACCCAAAAAAAATTGTAGACTATGGTTAGAGTAAACCCTAAGGTGCTCCTACACCAAGAAGAAGGTTTCATTTCCCAACAAGAAGTTCACTGCCACACTAAAATTGGATATTGTTCATATAGTTTTGAGTGGTCCTTCTAGAAAAAGAGGATTTTATGGAGAAAGGTACTTTGTGATTTTTGTTGATGATTTCACTAGAATGATATGGGTAGCATTAACTAAAGAAAATATTGAGGCTTTTGAAAAGTTCAAGTTGTTCAAGCATAGAGTTGAGAATGAATCTAGTGTAAAGATAAAGTGTTTGAGAATATATAGAGGTGGAGATTTTACTTCTATATATTTTAACATATTTTGTGAAGAAAATGGAATTAAAAGATAGCTATCAACACCCAAAAAATCTAAGAAAACATAATCTTAGAAAGAAATAATATTTATGTAATTGAAGAAACAAGAGTAATGATGTTTGCAAATGATGTATCCAAGACATTTGGAGGGAAGCATTCAACACATTAGTATACACCATGAACTAAGTAAAAATAAAAAAAGGTCTAAAGAATACTTCTTGTGAAATATGGTTTGGACATGCACCATCAATAAAGTATTTTAGAATCTTTGGAAGCAAGTTTTACATAAAGAGAGATGATGATATTGGTAATATTAATGAAATAAGTGATGAATGTATGCTCATTGGTTATTTATTAACATAAAAACTTATAGATGTTTTAATCATAGAAATAAGCCAATTGTTGAATGTGAAAGTATATGAAAAGTTTGGAGTTAAAGAGAGAATGTTGGATTATATTTCTGATAAAGAATAAGATAATCCTAAACCTACTAGAGAAAATTTTAAAGTTTTCATTGAGACTAACAATGACTTGAAGAATGATGTTCAAATTTCTGAGAAAAGAGAAGAAGAAAGATCAAAACCAAGAGAAGAAGTTAGAGTTAAGATCGAAACTGCTACACCTAATATAAATTTGGAAAAAATACACTACTCAACATATCATTGATAGTAAAGACAAAGGAGTGATAACGGGAAACATAGTACATGAGGAATTATGTTTGATTTATCCTGTTGAAACAAAGACTATAGATGAGGCATTCAAGGATGATCATTGGATTCAAGAAATAATGAAAGAATTAGATCAAATTGTAAATAATGAGACATGGGAATTAGTTCCTAGACCTAAAGAAAAGAATGTTATAAGAATTAAATGGGTATTCTAAAATAAGATGAATGAACATGAAGAACTTGTGAGGAATAAAGAAAGGTTGGTATGCAAAGGACATTCACAATAGGAAGTTATAGATTATGAAGAGACATTTCCCCCTATTGCTAGAATGGAAGTAATAAGAATGTTCTTTTCTTATGTAACAAGAAAGTAGTTTAAAGTTTATTAGATGGATATAAAGTCAACATTTCTTAATGGAGAAATTGAAGAAGAGGTATACATTGAGAAGCTTGAAGGATTTCCATTCATAGATGAAAAAGACATGGTATGCAGATTGAAGAAAGCATTGTATGGTTTAACATAAGCACCTAGAACTTGGTGTGCAAGGTTTGACAAATATTTGGTAAAAATGGGATTTTATAAAGATATGAAAGCTAGTAACTTATATTTTAGAAAATAAGAGAACTTTTTGTTGATAATTGTAATATTTGACATAATATTTGGAGGTAATAATAAAGCAAGTGATAACTTTTCTGATGAAATGAAAAGTGAGTTTGGGATAAGTATGAATGTTGAGATGAAGTTTTTTTTGGGTTTACAAATTGTGTAAAATAGTGATGGTATTTTATTATCACAAGAAAAGTATTTGAAAGACTTATTAAAAATATTTGGCTTAGAAATTTTTAAGCCTATTGGTACACCTATGATAATGGTCACAAGTTATATAGAAAAGATGAGACATTTGTAGTTAAGCAAAAAAGTAAAGATCCATGATTGGAGGTTTGTAATATTCGACTCGCACTAGACTAGATATAGAAAATGTATTTGGGATAGTAACAAGATTTCAATTTGATCCTAAAGAATCTCATTATGTAGCAATAAAGAGAATATTCAAATATCTAAAGGGTACACGTAATTTTGGATTATGGTATGATAGATCAAGTGATTTTACTTTGTGTGCATATACTAATGTTGATTGGGTAGGTAGTATGAATCAAAAAAAGAGCACTACTGGTAAAGAATTTTTTATTAGAGGAAGATTGGTTTCTTGTCTAAGCAAGAAATATTATTGTATTTCATAGAATACAATAGAAGAAGAGTGTGTAGCAGTGCCAAACAATTGTGATCAAATCATGTGGATTGAGAAGATGCTGAAGGATATTGGGATATATTTTTTAGAACTTATTATCATATTGTGATAAGATAAGTACAATGAGTATGTCTAAAAATCCTATGTTTCATTCTATGACTAAGCATATATCTATTAATTATTATTTTTTTAGGGAGAAAGTTTGAGATAAAGAAATCATATTGGAATATATAAGTACAAAAGAGTAGATTGCAGATATCTTTACGAAGCCTTTGCCTAAAGATACATTTGAGTATTTGGAAGGTATGCTTGGATTTATGTTCCTAACTACTTCTAAGTATATGATGTAGAGATTGCATTAGTCCATTAGTATAGAGAAATATTGTTTATTTGGACTAAATATTGATGCTTCCTATATGGGGGAGTATTGTGAGATGAGCAAATTCATCAAGGACTCATGATAATTGATTTAGAATAGTATCTTTGGAAACTTGAGCTGATTGAGGACTTGGAATAGATGATTGACATAATCAAGCCTTTGTCATTGATCTCAATGGGGGAGAAGTTTACATCAAAAAATTCTCTAAATGGGGGAGAGTGTGTGTACAAGAAAGACATCTCCTATGTATGGGGGATAGATCACATAATTTAAAAATACTATGTATGTATGGGGGAGAAGTATTATTGATGTCAATGGGGAGAAACATTGAATGGGGAGAAGTTGTGAATAATTTATTTCCATCTATAGAAGAATGAGAGTTATTCCTGAGAGTCAGAGTGTGAACAACTGATGTTGATCCTAAGAATGAGAAGGCATAGATAGAGTAGTGTTCTTGTGAGGTTTAAATTTGATTGATGAAGAGGATTTCAAAAGAAGAGAACAACAATTATAGAGTTTGATTGGTATTCTTGGAACTTATATTTTTTTCATCTATGTTTCTATGAATGCCAAAGGGAGAGACTCTTAATATGATCGACATGTTGCATTCATGACTATGTTTTTCATTAATGTCAACATAGCATTATTTTTCTAAAGACTGGTAGAGTAGTAGATAGAGAATGAGGTCATATGGATGTAGTATTTATGATTAGCAAAAGTGTGGTTAAGGTAGGATTATAAACTATATCTTAATGACATAGATAAGTCCGCATATAGAGGGTCAAAGACATATAGAAGATATGATTACTTTACAAAATATAGTATGCCAACAAAGTACCTAATAAAGTGGTTTCTGATGATTGATTTGTATCTCTATACTGAGATAGAATCATGGTACATGTAGTCAAATAATGACAAATAGAGATTGTGATGATAAAATTAGGGAGTCCATAAGGTTTGAGGTTTTGCATGCGAAAAGTTGTAAAGACTATGAGCTAATAGTAATTTGTAATTACAAAAAGATGTAATATTTTGTTATACCTCAATGAGGTCCTATTATAATTAAATGGTAAAGACTCATGGCTAACTCAAGGAATTCTAAGGATATGGTATAAAGGAAGGTTATTTTACTTGAGGTGAAGTGTGTGAGGAATTAGACTGAAGTGTGATAAATAAAGTATATAGTAAACGTGAGTAAGAGATCCAAGAGATTATTAGATATGAAGTTGGTGATCTAGTATCGATATCAGAAGAGGATAAGTCCTATTAGAGGCTAGAGAAGGAATTATAAATTTCTATTATTCTACAAGGAATAATATAGAGATCAATTGGATAGTGAGATCAATGATCTTACCCCTAAATCTTTTTGAAAAGTGGGTCAATCTACTTTCTACAACTCCTAACAGGGTTTGCACAACTCCTAATAGTGATTCAAAGTCTCCTAACATGGTTTGATATGTAATAAATGTATTTCATTGGTTCCTAATAGATTCCATCCTCTAAAAAGGAAAATTTATATTAGTTCATTATTTTTGTGGGTACCATCCCCACTAGGGTTTTTCCTCTAATCAAGGGTTTCCCTAGTTAACATATTTCATTTTATTGTATATGAGTATCTTGTTATGGTTGCTAATTATATTGTTCACATGTTTAAGGATTAATAAGGTTGAAAAATGTTTTAATAGTTGGATAACTAATTTTCACCCCCTATAAATTATCTTAGTGGACTTTAATTTCTATCATCTTCTTTTCTTCATCATCTCTTATGTGGTTGCTACTAGCATCATCTCCACTTATACTTGCACTTCTTGTCAACATAGGTTTTTCTCTTGGTACATTGAAAGATGTTTCCACTCTAGGAAATTCTACACTCTATATCAACAATATTTTAATTGACTATAATCTCCCAAGAAGTCTCTCTTTTAAAATTAGATGTATAGGGAATCACTTGTTCAATCATCTATGTTCTGTGTTTGTATGTAGATGTCATTGTCTTCAATATTTTCCATATAACTTGAACTTTTGATTTCTCTCCTCTACAAGTTTTAATTCTTATAATAATCTCTGATATTCTACCAAAATAACATCTTATATATTTATCTTCCATCATCTTATCATCTAGAAAAATATATCCAACTTTGTAATCTAATCATCTGAGCATGTTTGTCACCTTCAAATGTACATTGCAAAGCATTCCAAATTTCATGAGTAAGTCTCAAAGATTTTGCCTAACCAATGTCAATTTCATAAAGAGATAATAGTAGCATGTTGGTTAAAAATTTTCTCTCCTATTATATTTTATAATCTTGACTCTTTGATACCCAATGCTTGGAAAGACAAGAGGATGTTTACCGACAAATGGGTCTATGTAAGTATTGCATCACTACCCTCTAAATTGATTAGGTACAAATCCCTATGATTTACAATGATATACAAGGAATGTGTTTTTATGAGATTAGAAATTTTGATATTATAAGATCTTAACCTAAGAGAAATAAAGGATAACAAAATTATTTGTAGGCATAAACAATTTAGGTAGGATGAATTTGAATAACCTATCACACTCAATTGAATGATTGTAGAAGATTAATTTGAGATTCTAACTCTTACTTCTATACTAAATGTAGATGAACCATCTATATGTAGAAAAGTAATGAAGAGGTATGCACATGAAGGCAAATGGAATTGTTTTCACTATCAGCCTTGAATGTAATGGAATCCAATCATAATAGAAAAGAAAATGAGAATAGAATATAAAATTATCTATTCATATGAATATGTGGCATCTTTTCCATTAATGACTTTGAATCCATGGTGTTTCTAAAACACATGATGAATACTTAGCTTCCTACAATCTTCAGAAAACCCTGTAGAAAATCATTATTTCTTAATTTTCTATTGTTTCACACCAAACCCATATATTTCATATTCCAATAGTCACTATCTTTTCAAATTTTGGCCATCAATCTTAATTTAATGATCAAGACTAAAATGTTATGATTTTGTTGTCTCCATTATTTTTCTTCCACAGGTCTCTCCAAGTACATGTGTCCAACCATCACTTTGTCACTAAGAATAATAGTTGAGCAACTTCACACAACAAGATAGCGATGATCGTGGATCTCTTTCTTATCTGACAGTGATAACAAAATGATGTCAAGTCCCTTTGTTTCATGGTGTGGGTCCCTCTTTCTAACTAGGCACATCATGGAAAAAAGATGGTGGTACTTTATTTCTTGGAGAGTATGATGACTATAGAATGTAATGGGACCATCGAGACACAAACTAACCTCTGTAGATATTCTTTGATCTGATGGTCCTCATTTTATTCGTTAATTATTGCATAATGATTTTAAGAAGGTCTTACCTCAGTTGGGTCCCATAGACATGTGTCTCATTTTCACTTTTCCATATTGGTTAACCTTCATACATCATTAGAAAGCGATAATGCAAGAGGCATTGATCTAACTTCGATCAAATAGTGATGGAAAAGATTGTAACTTCCTTGTTTAATTTTTGTTGTCTAAAATGTGATGGCTCACTAGACATGTGTCATGTTATCATTGTGTCACTTAAGTTATTTTTTGTGCATCTCTCCATAGCCACATAATGACTATCGTAGATCTATTTTTATGTAATGGTCGAAGGCATCGAACTTTTGTTTAATATTTAAATGGGACCCAATCTAGTAGGTAAGCATTTGGAATTTTTCACTAGCCAATAACATGTGTTATTTTGTTCAATTGATTTTTAAACATTGTAACATATGCATGTAGATTAAATATTAACCATTGATTTTATTTTTAGAAAAGTCATACCACCACTAACTTGGTTCCTTTGATATTTCTACATTTTTGAACATCCATTCTGTATTGAATCAAATTGATTCTTACTTCTAACTTGTTCTCATGACTTGCATATTAATTTTTAGTCCCAATCTTTGATACTCTACTATATTTTCTCTATATATTTCTGTGATCTCTTTAAATGTATTCTTCTTTAGATATAAGCCTTTGACCATGAAGTTAGAAACTCTCAGAGATTATAATTTCTTTCATGAAGAACTATTTCTCAACATGAATCCTTGTCTTCAAAAAGAAATATGAATCATTAGAAACATCTAGACCTTCTCATCATGAAAATTGACAACAAATCCTCCAAACCTTAATCACCTAGCTTTGGACTAATGCAGTGTGCACATGATTTACCGTATTAGATTAGCTCAAAGGAATGATGAGAAGAACGATCATTCTATGGGAAATCTAGACTTAGACCCAAGACATTGACAATTGACTTGACTGAAACCCTAAAAGAAAAATTATAGACTAAAACATGGGTAATAGTTGGGGCTATTTAGGGATTAAGCATGATAATGCTTGAAAGAACTCTAGCAATCTATGGTTCCTCACAAAAGATGATAACTTGGAAACAAAAGTATAGGCTAAATGAGGAAAAAATAACAAACTACTTAGGAAAGGAAATAACTTAAATAAAGAAAATAGCATGAGAGGAAAATCTACCTATCTAGAAACTATGCAAGGGTTACCTCCTTTCAATTTTACATTTCTTAGAACTTCAAATCCTGTCGATTATAGGAAAATCGTAGGGTTTTTTCTCAAGGGATATTGTTAGAAGATTGGTTGTAACCAAGAATTCTGATGATATTCCTATGGGGGAGTATAGTAGATATGTTACTATGATGATATGTTACATTCATGACTGAGTTTGTCATTGATGTCAACATAGTAGTTTTTTGTGGTATCGAATAGAAGAACAATAGAAAGATCAAGTTGGTATGAATGGCTAGCTGAGTATTCTAACTACTTGAGGTCATGGAAGATACTTTTGAGTATTTGGTATATGTAGTTAATGTAGGAAGAAGAAAGGATAGGTCTAGAAGAAGTTATGTAACTTTTGGTTATGTCTATTCTTACATAGAGTTTATAGAGGCATGTTTTGATAAACTTGTTATATCTCTTAGCAGAGTTGATATTTCAAGAATTGATTTTGAGGACATGAAGAAGACATGTTGATGATGACATGGCTAAGTTAACTCATCATAATATTGTGTTTATAGAAATTTATTCAAGTTACAAGATGGAAGATTTATGTTATCACTAAGTGTAACATGTTCTTAATGTGGTCCTATAATAATTAATTGAGAAGGTCTAACAACTGACTTCGGGAATTATTTTGAGGACTTGGCATAAAGGAAGGATGTTTTCCTTTATCAACTAGATATGGAATGACATGAATTATCTTGATGCAAAGAGATTGTAAGAAGAGAGAAAACAAAACGTGAAGTTGAGTAGAGCAATGTAGAAGTGAAGAAAACTTGATTATTGAGGTTTTCCTAAGTGATTTGAGGTTTGATAATTGGATCTAAGGTTCATGACCTAGTCTACAACATTTGATAGTGATTGTTTTGGTTGACAAGACAAAGGAAAGAGGAAGATAATAGTAAATTACTTGTTTGAGTAGTGAGCTCTTCTTGTAGTTAAAATTTCATGTTTGAGTAGTAGCCTTATCTTGCATACATTGTACTACAACTCCTAATAGGGTTGGCATTTCCTAGTATGGATTTAAAGTCTCCTAACAGGGACTCTATGTACTAAATGTTGTAATAGACTCCTAACTGGTTCCATCCTCTAACAAGGAATATTTACATTAGTACATCATCTTGTGGGCATCATTCCCACTAAGGTTTTCCCTCTAATCAAGGGTTTCCCTAGTCAACATATCTGGTGTAATTGCCTATGTGCATTTTATTATGGTTGTTTCTTACGTTGGTTGAATGGTTAAGTTTGTTTAAAGAGGAAAAATGTTTTAATTGTAAGATAACTGATTCACCCCCTCCCTCTCAGTTATCTTGGTGGACTATTGTTTCTAACAATTGGTATCAAAGCATTAGGTACTTAAGGGAAAAGTCTAACAACTTTGGGAGATCCATGATGAACATGTTTATGAGAGATAGTCCTACATCTAGCAGAGGCAATTTTGACACCCAAATAATGGAAATTCTTGGTGAATTATTAAATTTGTGTAAAGAGTAGAATATTGAGTTTTTCAGATCCAAAATCCCTCGGTATTATACAATAGAATAGTAGCACAAGCAACGATAGATCCAAAATAGAAGAAGACATAAAGATAAAGGAAGGTATTGATATACTTCCAAAGAGAGAACCATAAAGGTATGAATTTTATTTATTTTTGGACATGTAAAGAGTTTGGTCATTTTTCAAGTAAATGTCTTAAGAGGTTTAGAAAAGCTAGAAAGAGTCTACTTTCTAACGAAATTAAAGAATTTATAGAAAGTAAGGAAATATCCTTGAAAGACTATGTTAATTAATCTAGATTGGTTAATGAAAAGCATGTATCCAAAGAAACAACTTTGGTAACTATTATGGAAAGTGCAAATGTGAGAATTGATGAGAAATTCAAGATACAAGAAAGAATAGTTGATTATAATTTAGATGATGATGTTGTTACTAAGCCAAGGAATGATAAGGTATTTCTTGAAATTAACAATTATTTATAGAATGAAGGAGATCTAAGGTAGGAACAAAGCTCAAAACCTTTAATAGAGCCAAAAGTTGAAATAGCAACTCCTACTTCAGAAAAGAATATGATAAAGAATCACCCATTCAAGAAGATCATCAAAAGAAAAGACAAAGGTGTGATGACAAGAAGTAGAGTAAATGAAGAACTATGCTTTATATCTCAAATTGAGCCTAAGAATGCAGATGAAGCATATAAAGACGATTATTGGAAACAAGCCATGAAAGAGGAATTAGATCATATAGTAAAAAATAAAACATGGAAATTGGTCCCTAGACTAGTAGATAAGAATGTGATAGGAACTAAATGGGTATTCATGAACAAGATGAATGAATAATGTGAAGTTGTAAGAAAAAAAGTAAGATCGGTATGTAAAGTTACTCACAAAAAGAAGGAATAGATTATGAGGAGACTTATGCTCCAGTGGCTAGAATAGAAGTAGTAAGACTATTCTTAGCCTATGTAGCATAGAAGAAATTCAAAGTTTATTAGATGGATGTCAAGTTAGCATTTCTGAATGGAGAACTTGAAGAAGAGGTATACATTGAGTAACCTGAAGGATGTCCTATGATAGACAACAAGGACATAGTATGCAGACTAAGGAAAGCATTATATGGATTGAAGCAAGCACCCAAAACCTAGTATGAAAGGTTCAAAAAACATTTAATAAAACTTGGATATAGCAAAGGTATGGCAGACAATAATTTATATTTGAAAGAAATTGATAACGGTTTGATGATTTTGGTAATATTTGTTGATGATAGCATATTTAGAGGAAATGATAAAGAAAGTGAGAAGTTTGCTAAAGAGATGAAGAAAGAATTTGAAATGAGTATGATAGGGGAGATGAAATATTTCATTGGATTGTAGATTGTATAGAATAAAGAAGGAATCTTTATTTCTCAAACTAAGTACTTGAAGGATTTATTTAAAAGTTTTGGTTTGAAAACATGCAAACTAGTTGGAACATGTATGGTAATTGGACACAAGTTATCTACAAAGGATGAGACACCTACTCTTGAGAAGAAGAGGTATAGATCTATGATCGAGGGATTGTAATATCTGACTCACACAAAGTTGGATATAGAAAATGTTGTTTGAATTATTGCAAGGTTCCATGCTAACCCCAAAGAAGTACATTATGCAATATACAAAAGGATATTTAGATACCTAAAAGGAACATCTGAGTTTGGATTGTGGTATGATAGATCTAATGATTTTACTATAACTACTTATAGTGATGTAGATTGGGTAGATAGTATGGATGATAGAAAAAGCACCAGTGATGAAGGCTTCTTTCTTGGAGGAAGATTTGTTTCTTAGTTAAGCAATAAGCAAGATTGTACATCAAAAAGTATAGTAGAAGTAGAGTATGTTGTAGGAGAAAATAATTGTAATCATGTCATTTGGATGAAGTAGATGCTAAAGGATATAAGGATAGAAATCAATGAACCTATTGTCATACATTGTGACAACACAAGCACGATAAATATGTCTAAGAATCTAGTAATTAATTCTAAGGCCAAGCACATTTCTATTAAATATCATATGTTCAGAGAGAAAGTTGTAGAAAATGAAATCAGATTGGAGTTTGTGAGCACTAAAGAGCAGATTGCATATATATTTGCTAAGCCTCTTCCCAAAGAAACTTTTGAGTATTTGTGAGGTGTTCTTGGGGTTATGCCCCTTCCTACATCAAAATAGAAGATGCAAGAGTGCATTAGTCCAATATAACAGTGCACCATTATTGAATGTTAATAACTCCTATATGGGGGAGTATCTATGATGAACATATTTATCCATGACTCTTTTTGGATGTTGTTTTGAATAGTGTCCTTTGACACTCGAGGTAGTAATTATTAGTTGTTGTGGAGTTTATTGCAGAGATGTTGGTTGTTGAAGCCTTTGACATTGATGTCAATGGGGGAGAATATTGCACAAAAAACATTATGTTGAGGAATATTTTTGAAATGAGTATAGTATGTTTGGAATAAGCACAACATGGAATGATAGTTGGTAGAAAGCACATTGAGGTATATTAATGGGGAGAATGATTGATGAAGAGGAGTTGAAAAGATGAACAATCTTTTGTTGGTATTCTTTGAACTAGATGTTTTTCATCTATGTCACCATCAATACCAAAGGGGGAGATTGTTAGAAGATTGGATGGAAACATGAATGTTGATAATATTCCTATGGGAGAGTACTATAGATTACATTCATGACTAAGTTTTTCATTGATGTCAACATAGCAATTTTTTGTGGTATTTGATAGAAGAATAACAGAAAGATCAGGTTGGTATAGATGGATAGTTGAGTATTCTAATAACCTAATGTTATGGGAGATTCTTTTGAGTATCTAGTAGATGTATTTAATGTTGGAAGAAGAAAGAATAAGTCTAGAAGAAGTTATGTAAGTTTTGGTGATGTCTACTCTGAGATAGAGTTTATAGAGGCATGTTCTAGTAAACTTGTTAGATCTCCTACAAGAGTTGATATTATGAGAATTAAGGTTGAGGACATGAAGAAGATATGTTGATGATGATGTAGCTAAGCTCACTCATCATAATATTACATGTATGGAAAGTTATTCAAGTTAAAAGGTGGAATATTTATGTTATCACTAAGTGTAACATGTTCTTAATGTGGTTCTATAATAATTAATTGAGGTGGTCTAATTGCTGACTCAAGGAATTGTTTTGAGGACTTGATATAAAGGAAGAACATTTCCCTTTATCAAGTAGATATGGAATAAAATTAATTATATTAATGCAAATAGATTGTAAATAGAGAGAGCAGCATGTGAAGATGAGTAGAGAAATGTAGAAGTTAAGGAAACTTCATTATTGAGGTTTTCCTGAGTGATCCAAGGTTTGGTATTTGGATCCAAGGTTTGTGACCTATTCTACAAGGTATAATAGTGATTGGTTTGATTAACAAGACAATGGAAAGAGGAAGATAACAATAGATTACTTGTTTGAGTAGTGAGCTCTTCTTGTAGTTAAAATTTCATGTTTGAGCAGTGGGCTTATGTTGTATACATTGTACTACAACTCCTAACAGGGTCGGCACAACTCCAAATAGGGTTGGAATCTCCTAATAGGAATTCAAAGTCTCCTAAAAGTGACTCTATGTACTAAATTTTGTAATAAACTCCTAACATGGTCTATCCTCTAACAAGGAATATTTATATTAGCACATCATCTTGTGGGCATCATTCCCAGCGAGGTTTTCCCTTTGATCAAGGATTTCCCTAGTCAACATATCTAGTATAATTGTTTATGTGCATTTTATTATGGTTTCTTTTTATTTTGGCGAAATGGTTAAATTATTTTAAAGAAGATAAATGTTTTAATTGTCAGATAACTAATTCACTCCCCTACCCCCCTCTCAATTATCTTGGTGGACTATTGTTTCTAACACATATGCCAAGTTGAATTTTCTAGGCCTTGCCCTTTTATCAAACAACTCCTTTACCCTTCCTCTGTGTTTAGTAATTTTGCAACCATATCTTCCCTTTCCTCTTGCAACTTGGTGAGATACATGATTCTCTTCTCTATTCCATCTTTGAAAACATCTTCTTCAATGATATTCTTTAATTTACATGTAGCAAGTTCTAGAGGCCATGTCAAAGTAGCTTCCACTCCACAGACTAATTCAAATGGTGAAATACCTATAACTATTTTAAGTGTATTTATTTCAGGCCATAACACATCATGAATATTTGTATGCCAAACTTTTTGATTATCTGAGACTAATTTCTTCAAAATATTAATTAAATTCTTGTTACTAGACTTGGCTTGCTCATTTTCTTAAGGGAAATAATTAGAGGAATGCCCAACTTGAATTATCATAGAAAAACTTAATAATCTCTAAAGAGGAAAAATAAGATGCATTATCCAATTGATCTCAGATTGATTTTGACAATTGAGTGTCAACACACTTAAGAAATTTTCTAGTTTTATGCTGAGTATAATATAAATGTTGAGTTGCAATGAGTGTCGAGTCACTCATGTGTTGAGTAAATAGTAGGTGCCAAGTATATAGATAGAGCCAAGCAAGTTTCAAGTGTCAAGTGAACAATAGATGTCAAGCATGTTCAAGTGTTGAGCTAGATAGAATTCTAGTTAGTGTTGAGAATCAATAATCAGCAAGTTTTGAGCAACACATAGTCAACATAAGAGTTTGTGCCCTCACAAACTAAGATCTAAACCATTTGTGAGCTGACATATGGATAGATCTCAAACCTTTAAATATAAGATCAAATCTATTTGGATTACCTATGTGATCTACATGAAACCAATGAGAAAAATGGAAGGAATTGAGAAAGAAAGTTGAATGAATCTTAATTGTAGATTCATACCTAACCCTAAGTCATGAAATCATTTTAAAGGGAGAAAAAGCCCCATAACTCATAGAGAATGTGAGAAAGAATGCATGCAAGGAGATAATGCTAGATTTGAAGAAAGTGTAAGGGGTGAATTGATCAAGTTGAAAGTGACTTAGAAGTAGGTCAAAATTGCAAAATCAAGTAGCAGAGCAAAGGATCAAGGTTACAAAAATTACATATTATATTAGACAAGATCAAGATGAACTAAATAGGGATCTAAAATCAGCAATATCAGATTGTAAGTGTATCAAATCAAACATTCTATTTTAATTTCTAACAATTACTACAACAAAATGAAATCATATGGACTTAGGTTGGTTTAACAACCATTGTATAAAGGCTTTAATAGGGTGACATTCCAAGTGAGTGTTTTAAAGTCCTCTAGTGAGGCACACTTTTGACAAGGTATTAAAATCCTTTAACAAGGTAGGATCTAACAATCCTTTATAAGCATTTAACGAGGTAGGCCTTTCACAAGGAAAATCATGAGAATGGTCAAAACATGGAACCTTAACAGGTGAGCTTTATTGCTACAGTAGTGAAGAATTGTGGGTGTCATCCCCACCCTAGTTTTACCTTCTCATTGGAGGGTTTTTGGGTAAGCATATCAGCTTTCAAAGTGTTTGTGTGGATGCATTTTCTTTACATGTTATTTCTATATGTTTATGCATGAAATGTTTTAAAGTTGAAAGTTTCAAAGGTTGAAGTTTAGTACTTTTGATTCACCCTCCCCTCTTAGAAGTATGCATTTCCCATTTGTAATCCCAACATATCCATTATTAGTTTCATAGGAACTCCAAACCTGATCAATATATGCTCTTTGAGAAAATCACATACTACTTCTAATGAAGTCTTCTTCATTTAGTTTGCTTCAACCCATTTACTAAAATATTTTATGATAGTTAGTATATATGAATGTCCTTGACTAGAAGGGGGATTAATTGGACCTATAAAATCTAAACCCCATTGATGAAAAGGAGCCTTAATTATCATTGGCCTAAGAGGCAAGGCAATAATTTGAGGTTTAATAGTAAAGATATTGCATTTCTCTTAATTAGCTATCCAATTATATGCATCTTTAAACATACCAGATCAATAATAACATTGCCTCAAAATTTTGAATGCAGTGATAGTAGAAGAAAAATGTCCTCCACATACTTCATCAAGAAAAGACCTTAACAACTTCAGCTATTACTCCTTATCCACACATCTTAAAATTTTCTATTAATTTCTCTCTTGTACAAGACATCATATTGAATTACATATTTCAAGGCTTTAGTTTTTATATCCCTCTTTTGCTTTGTAGTCAATCCATCGGGGCATTCGCCATATGTTAGAAAATAAGCACTGCTTGAGAACCAAGGAACCTGAAGACTTACCATAAGAACTTTTGGAGTATCTTCTTATTTGAATTGTTGACCCTCTACCAAGGCTTTACAAAGTTCATTTACTCTTATAACTTTAGTTGGTTTTATTTCTATATCATATTCGAGGACTTTTTCTATCCATACACCTCTATTATAATAACCAACTTCTTGTTGTGTCAAAATAATTTTTAGTATAGGATCTAGCACGTATATCACTAAATGAGAATGAAACACATAGAACATAAAAAATTTAAGTGCTCTCACCATTTCATAGGCATGTTTTTCCATCTGAGTATCTCAATTCTTGATTCTTCAATGATATACTCATAAGAGAAATTGGAGCAATACAATTGACATAGTATGTTCAGAGGCATAATAGTAAATGATGATTTTTTTAGTATAGTTAGGATGAACAAGCACAGGGGCTTTGGCAATGGCATCTTTGATATCTTCAATTGAATTTTTACCAACCTCACTCCATTTGAAAGTTTTATGACCTTTCATCATATCAAATATACATTTAACTATATTAGAGAAATTAGGCACAAATCTTCTCAAGAAATTTACCTAGCCAAAGAAGGACTTCGCTCTTGCTTTTTCTCAATGGCAAGCTTAATTGTTGAATAGCTTTAACTCTGTCTAGATTAATCTTTGCTCCTTCTTGGGATATAATATGACCAAGTAATTTACCTTTTGTCACACAAAATATGACTTTTTTGGATTCAGTGAGATACCATGATCTTTAAATATTTGAAATACCTTTTCTAGATCTTTTATATGATCATTTCTCTTCTTAGAATAGAATGTCAAATCATCAAGGTATATGACAATAATTCTATCTTTCAAATATTCAAAAGGCCAAATTCATGTCATGCTAAAAAGTTGCACCAACATTGATCAAGTGAAAAGGAATTCTATTGTTCGCAAAGGTACCCCATGGTGTGGTAAATGTAGTTTTAAACTAATCTATTTCATCTACCTAAATCAGATTATATCCTAAAAATCCATCTAACATGGACATCATCTCTAATCTTGCAATAATTTGTAATAGACAATCCATATTAGGGAGAGAAATATTATATTTGAGTGCAGCTTGATTTAGATTTCTAAAATCTACAAAAATCCTTATCTCTCCATTCTTCTTCCTCACTGACACAATATTAGCTTGCCAAGTGGAATGATGAATAGGGTATATAATCCTAACTTGTAGTGAAGACTTCTCCTTCAACTATAGGATTATAGTTTCTTTGTTTCTGCCTAAATGGTGTTGCATCTAGCTTAAGAGTGATTTCATTTTTGAATTTTCCATCCATGAAATTCTTTAGGTCTTCATAGCTCCAAGAAAATACTTCTTGAAACTCAATAAGTAATTTCTTGACCTCTACCCTCTCCTCTGGTGTGCAACTCTTTCCTATGTTTATCATCTTTGGGATGACTTTTGTCCCTATATTGATTCCATCATATCCACCATAGGTTTTTCCTTGTTTACCTCTTTCCCACTTTATGTATCCATCATGCCTATCAAAAAATTTGTCCAAAGAGATTATATGGGATGGAATCTTATTACTTTTCAATTGAATCATATTAGGCTTTTTTTTCTTCTTATCCCCTATCACTAAATCATCACCATTTGGAGTAGTGCTTCCCTCAAAATACAAGCATTCAAAAGAATCTTCCCCTTCAATTAATTTTAGTATGTGTTTATCATCTTCAAACACTTTCCATGAATCTTCATTATCAAGGACATTGGGCCTGAATATAACTTCTACTTTATAGGTTTGATCTTTGAAATCAGGGTGTGGTAAGAGCAATGATGCAAAAATTTCCAAAGAATAAACTCTTGGATTGAATTCTCTTAATATTGATACAATTTGCAAGGTATCAAAACTCTCAATTTCATCCCATAGTCTATTACAGTAATTCCTCAACTTTGAATTCTTTATTGCATATTGATTTCTAACTCATCTTACCACCAACTCTACATCTCCTTGACCTTTAATCACCTTGACAACTTTTTGTTTTCCTGGCATTATTCCAAGGAGAAGGCTTCATACTCTACAACATTATTAGTATTCTTGAAATCTAATTTATATGCCAACCAAGTCATCGCCCCACTAGGTGATATTAACACTACCCCTACACCTAAACCAACATTAGCACAACTACCATCAAATGCCAAGGTCCATGACTAATCACATTTACTTTGTTATGATTCTTATTGAATATTAGGAGTGCCAAAAAATAACTTGTAATTTCCAAATTGAATTTCATGATACGAGAACTAAGATCTTCGGTCATTTGATTTTGGGACAGTAAATTTTTTCTTCTACTTTGGTTCTAGTTACATCTTTTTATCTCTAACTTGAATAGTGGCACAAGACTAGTCTGGTTTTATTTCTCCTCCCATATCTTTGCAAAAAAATGTACTTAGGAGCATGCCATAGCTTGTAGGGATTTCTACTACTAGGATGGTAAGTTTAAGTCTTTTTGAAGGATAGGAAGCTAGGGCAACTTAAGCATCTTTAATTTATCTAAGCAAAGACAGTTGTTTTGCATGCATTGAATATCATCTACCAACGGTTTTTATCATTGGAGACCCTAAAGCTTTTTTCTATAAAAGAAAAAATTACATTATCAGAGGCTCCTAAATCTATGATGTAATTACTCAATCTATTTCCATTAATCAACAAGTAAATGTAGAAGGGACCTAGTTTTTTATTTGGGGATGTGGATAAAAATAGAGTTTTTTCTTCTTTAAAAAACTTATGAAGTGCGAAATCTTCATTAGTTAAAGAAGATCCATTAGTACTAGCTTTACTGAGATGATCAAAATTAATATCAATAATAACTTGTTCTTTATCTTTATTGTAATTTTAAACTAACCTTTTCAACTCATCAAGATTAGCTTTCAAGTAATCCAGTCAAGAAATATGAATTCTTGTTCCTTCATAATATTGTATTATGTCAAAGAAATTAGATGAATTAACTTTGTGTTCCTTTTTTGAAGGTCAAGTTACCATGCTTTTATCTTTATCAATTCATTTGATGGTGCCTTATTTTTGACAAGAATTGAATTATTGGTCTAATTTGTATTCTTCTAACCTTTGGTCATAACTATCAACTATGGTCCTTCCAGAGTACCAAAAAAGCCACCTCCTACTTTTGAATATGATTCTTACTCTAAGAAAAAAATGTAGAGTCACCACAAGGAGCATGACCATCCATACTTTTAGGGTATTCAACTGTTTTTTCTTTGTTATCAACCATATGCCTATATTTGATCATATCAGAACATGTATCTCCATCATGGTCTACCCTTAAATGAAAAGAACACATATTTTTTCTCCTAGGATCACCTTCAATTGCCAATCTTTATTGGATAGGTGGTATTTTCAATGATTTACATCCATTTGGGTTTCTATAACCTTCTAGATGAGGTTGATGAAAAGAATGAGTAGGCCTATTGATTTGTTTCTTCAATGAACTAAGTTCATTAGAAAATTTTCAAAGCATAGCCTCGATATTATTAGAGATACTAGCTATATTAATCATAATTCCATATTGAAATTCTCTCTTACACTTACTAAAGGCTATCATGTCATCTTCCATCTCCACTACTAGTGACTAAGTAGCTTGCAAGTTTGCTACATTTTCTCTTCTAATTTGATATCCCAAATCATGAGGCATAGAGCCAATGTAGAAAGTCTTCTTATTATCATTTATAGGTGCACTAGTAGAAATTTTTTCTTTTGATGATTTTATTGAATTTTGCATTAAAATCTCTCATAGAAACTGATGATTCTTTCTTTATTTGTGTTAGTTGCAACAACAACACTCGTGCATCATCTATACTTTTATAATGTTCCTCAAACCTCTATTTCATAGTGTCCCAATCTATAATGCATCTTGTAGGTAGTTCTTGAAACCAATCAACAACATTTTCCACCAGTGTATCGACAAATATTCTGATAGCCACATCCTCATGTTGAGGATTTACTACACCACAAGCCTTATGAAAAGCACTCAAGTACTATTCTGTAGAGATGCCATCACCATTAAAACTTGGAAAGTTCTTCCTTGATGCTCTTGGTAGATCATTGTCAGACCCAAGGGCAAGAGGACAAATAACATTTCACCATGGTTGTGTCATAACTACTAGTACAACAAATTAATTTATTTGAAAAGTAATAGAAGGTGGAAGTGTTGTAGCAATTAACAACAAAGCATAAAAAATAGGAGGAATGGAATTCCTAGCAATAGGAGGAGAAGATATTTGACTTCTCTATGTTGTTTTTGGAGGAACAATTGCAGATAAGAGAGTATCTTGAAGTTTCTTGGTTACAAATTCCCTTGTGCATGTCCTTTATCTTCTGCAAAGATCTTCTAGGATAGGAAAATTGGCCTTGTTGAGTTCTTCATATATTGGTTTAATCTTTTGTTTCTCCTTAGTACTCCTAGTATATTTGGAATCCAGAGTGTATCAAATGTTTAGAAAAATGGTGTTTTGAATTTATCTTGCTAGTCTTCAACTTTGAATTTTCTTCTTTTCTTTAGTAGGTTGAGGCTATAAAACTAGTATTAAGTTCTTATGGTAGACACCTCACCACCACAATTTCTTCCTTGCAACTCAAATATATGAAATTAGATTGCACATTAGTGTGAAGGAAAATTCTTTAGAACTTTCATCTAAATTTCCCTAGCATAGTTGCCAAAAAACTATTGGTTAACATTTTTTTCTCCTATTATATTTTATAATCTTGACTCTTTGATACCCAATGCTTGGAGAGACAAAAGGATGTTTACCAACAAATGGATCAATGTAAGTATTCTATCACTACCCTCTAAATTGATTAGGTACACCTCCATATTATTTGCAATGATATGCAAGGAATATGTTTTTATGAGATCAAAAGTTTTGACATTACAAGCTCTTAACCTAAGAGTAGTAAAGGAAAACCAATTTTTTTGTAGGCATAAACAATTTAGGTAAGATAAATTTGAATAACCTATCACACTCAATGGAAAGACTATAGTAGATTATCTTGAGATTTTATGACTCTTACTTCTATTCTAAATGTAGATTAACCATCTATATGTAGAAAAGGAATGAAGAGCTATATACATGAGGGAAAATGGAATTGCATTCACTATCAACCTTGAATGAAATGGAATCCAACCAATAACTAATAAATTCATATACATTTTTCTTTCATTTCCCAATGAAACTATCTAACATGATATAAAATTAATAAGAGAGGAAGAAAAATTATATATGTGGAAAGTAAATGGAATCACTTCTACTACAAATATCAAAATGAAATGGAATCCACCTAATTATCACAAGATCACATATAATTGTCCTTCAACTCTTAATGTATAAATAATCTATGAATGGACAAATAAACATGAAAAGAAAATAGGTTATGTAGAATTATAGGCTAATTCACAATCTAGTTTGTTGACCTTTTTATTATCAAATGAGGTTACATTTATAGTCTTTTTTAATCCTTTCTTATTTTTGGTAGAGCAACAGTAAAATATTAGAAAATAAAATGAAAATAGAATATAAAATTATCCAATCATACACATGGTATCTTCCCCATTAATGACTTTGAATCCATGGTGCTTCTAAAACACATGATGACCACTTACCTTCCTACAATCTTCATAAAACCCTATAGAAAATCATTGTTTCTTCATTTTCTATTGTTTCATGCCAAACCCATTTATTTCATATTCCAATGGCCACTATCTTTTCAAATTCTAGTTATCAATCTTAAATTAACAATCAAGATTAAAATCTTATGGTTTTCCTATCGGTGTTTTATTTTGTTCCATTGGTCCCTCCAAGTACATGTGTCCAACTATCAATTTGTCAATAAGAACAACAATCAAACAACTTCAAATAGCAAGATAGTGATGATCGTGGATCTCTTTCTGATCTAACAATGATAATAAAATGATGTTATGTCTCTTTGTTTCATAGCATGGGTCCCTCTTTCCAACTAGGCACATCATGGCAAATAGATAGTGGTACTTTATTGCTTGGAGAATCTAATGACTATATAATTTAATGGGACCATCGAGACACATTCCTTCACATTGCTTTTTTGCTATGATTAAAAAACATGCATCTTTTTATAGTGACGAAGAGACCTCCATAGATTTTATTTGATCTGATGGTCCTCATTTTGTCCGTTAATTACTACACAATGTTTCACAGAAGGTCTGACCTCAGTTGGGTCCCATAGAAAAGTGTCTTATTATCATTTTCCCCTATTGGTCAACCTTCATACATCTTTATTAAGCAGTAATGTGAGAGGCATTGATATGACTTTGATCTGACAGTGACAAAAAAAGATTGTAACTTCCTTGTTTAATTTGCACTACATGAAATGTGATTTCCCACCAAGCACATGTCATGCTATCATTATATAAATTTATTTTTTGCACATCTCTTCAAAGCAATAGAACAACGATCATGGATTTATTCTTTATCTAATGGTTGTAGGCTTTTGACTTTCATTTAATATTTAAATGGAACCCAATTTGGTAGCTAAGCATTTAGACTTTTTGACTAGGCAGTAACATGTGTTATTTCATTCAATTGATTTTTCAATATTGCAACATATGCATGTAGATTAAATATTAACCATCAATTTTATTTTCATTAAAGTCATACCACCTCTGACTTGGTTCCTTCAATATTTTTGCATTTTTGAACATCCATTCTATATTGAATATAACTGATTCTTGCTTCTAACTTGTTCTCATGACCTGCATATCAATTTTTAGTCTTAGTCTTTGATACTTTCTAGTGCATTTTCTCTTTATATGTCTGTGATCTCTTTAAATGTGTCCTTCTTTAGATATAAACCTTTGACCATGAAGTTAGAAAATCTCAAAGATTAGAAATTCTTTCATGAAGAACTATTTCTCAACACAAATCCTTGTCTTCAACAAGAAATATGAATCATTAGAAACATTTAGACCTTTTTCTCATCAAGAAAATGTATAACAAACCCTCCAAACCCTAATCACCTAGCTTTGGACCAATGCGTTGCTTACATGATTTACCACATTAGGTTATCTCAAAGGAATCATCAGAAGAAATAAGATGTTATGCTCAATCTAGACTTAGACTCAAGACATTGAAACTTGACTTGACTCAAACCCTAAAAGCAAAAATATAAACTGAAACTTGGGAAACAAAATGCATCTCTAGAAAGAATTTTTAACATGAATGTATCTTTCTTTATTGTTTCACAACCATCAAGATATTTTTGTTCAATCACAACCTTGTTCTTTTTAGTAATCAAATAGTATTCTAGACCCATCAATAGTAGATGTGTCTTCATATTTTCTTTCCGACTATCATAGTTAAATCCATTAAACTTCAAAATCTCTTTCCTAAAATGACTCTCCATAGATATCTTAATCTATTAAGATTTTCTTTTAAGGACCTCATTCTATGATACCAACTATTTTAGATTAAGGTAAAAATGGGTTTTGAGGGGACCTGAAACCCCTTACAAAAATATTAGATATATGAGAAGTATCACCAGGTTATATGAGAACCTATGGAACCAATTTTTAGAAAGTAAAGTCCACCAAGATAACTGGTGGGTGGGGGGGTGAATCAATCATGTAATTAAAATAATTATTAATATCATCTTTAATTATAAAAAATGTAACTAGTAGATGCAAAAACCATAGAAAGGTAGCCATACACAATAAAACCATATTTGTTAACTAGAAAAACCCTTGATTAGATGAAAAACCCTAATAGAATGATGCCCACAAGATGATGTAGTAATATAAAGTTCCTTGTGAAAGGATGGACCTTGTTAAGAGTCAATGTAATAGAATTAGTACATATAAGTCCCTATTAGGAGACTTCTAATCCATGCTAGAAGATTCCAACCCTATTAGGAGTTATGACAACCTTGTTAGGAGTTGAAAGTAAGATAGATGAACCTAATGTCCAAATAGCTTCAGTACTATACTTACTGAGTAATACATGTATACATAAAAAACTATTAAAAAATAACCTATCTATCTAAATACAACTCCTTTTAAAATCATTGTGCATCAACTACAACAATCTCTTCTCTAATCAAAAGGATATTCTCATTCAAGCTTGTATAATCACATTATTTACACTAGATCTCCCTCTGAAGTTCACATAAGATGGAAATAATCTCACTAATGATTACAACCAAGGAAAACATATTTCCATTATACCAAGTCCCAAAATAATTTATTGATTTGGCCTCAAGGATTTCCTAATTTACAATAATAATAATATAGGACCAACTTAATATATTACATTATACATTTCATTATAATATTATATATTTGCCCAATTACAAGTAATCTATGATCTTAGAGTCTTCATAAATTCCCATAAGATGAACATCTGATCATGAAAATTTAACCAAGACATATTCAACATGCCATAAACTTCTTTCTTATCTTGCTCAACTATATTTCATATTTTTCAAGAGATCAAATCCAAACAATAGTACACACTTTCAAGAAAAATTGTTTGAAAACTAACTTCGCCAAATTCTGCATAACTCTATCTAGTCTTCATATTTCCACATGCACTCTTAGTTGTAGAATCTAGACATAATATATAATATAATCCCAAGTGTACATAAGATGATCTTCTATTCTCAAATAATGTGACACCAATCTTTATATTTTGTTCTTCTAGTCTTCATAGAATAACTAGTATGTTCAAATCAACAACAAACTATATCCTAAATAAAGAATATAATCTCTAAATCATATCAAAAAAATTGCTAGGATACTAACCTATAGGAATACCATCATAATTCATGCTAACATGTCCTAGTTGTAATGATAAAGATATTAAACATCTTTGGGAGATCACTTTTGAGCTTTAAATTTGAAAGTTTAGACACCATGGAAACCACTGTAGAATGTGATGTAAAGGAAAGAAAACAAAATAAATTCAAGAAGCACCTATTCATATATTTAGGAGATGATATTGTAGGAGAATTCTCACAATGAAGGTACTTTTACATATATAAGATAGAATAGCATATAGTCATTGCAAATTTGATACTATGGGTGATAGTGATATATTTTATGACTTAGGAAAAAATCATAGTAATGACAAATCATTTAAGGAAGTATTTGAACATTTAGGTCAGTGTAACATCATTTCATACATGTTTTGAAATTAATTTGAGCATCCTAATGGACAAGAATAATATTAATTAGGACTCATGATAATATGTTTAGGATAGGTGATCAAACCATTATGATCATTAGTGACTTAATTCACAATGTAAAAGGCAATATGTATGAGATGCTAAGGTAAAAACTAGTTGAAATTTTTTAGAGGATCAAAGAAGACAAATAAACACCTTGTAGGTTTGAATCCTTAATCATCTAAATATATTCTTTGAATTATTGATCATATTTCTAACTTTGTCAAACTATGAATAGGCCACTAGTAAATGTATTATGTAACTAATCACAAATCATTATACAAGACAACCTAAAGCTATAATTACTAAAGATATTTGTATATTGGTCAAAGCATTCCAAGATCTATAGTGTAAAATATAAGGATGACATATTTTTATGGTAGAGATAGGCTTTACTTGTATGGAAGTGGTTGAAATTGAAAATATATTTATTGAACCAATGGGATATGAAGTTGGTGAAGAGTTACTTTAAGGGTATGCAAAAACAATGTTGGAATCAAAGTTGGTGAGACAAATATACTTACAAGTGATGAAAAGGATATAGAGAAATTTTTTAGTAGTATGCATCAACTTGATGTTTATATTGAAAGAGTTACAATCACCTTAGATGTGACACCTAATGAAGACCCATTTATAGATTGAGCAAATGTTGATGTTGTTAATTTGGGTGAAAATGGAAATATTATTTCTCAAGCTATTACAATGGCATGACAAGTTCAAGAGGATAATGGTATAGACAAAGTAAGAGATCGTAGTATAGAGGTTAAAATTAAACATATTATTCAACAAGTTAAATCAATGAAACATCAAGATGAAAAAGTAAGAAAGTGAAATCTAACTAAAAACATTTTGCAAAGTGGAGATTCAATAAAGATCTAAGTATTAGCTATATCAAAAGGAGATACACTCATAGTACCTTCAAGACCTAACTCGATAGAAATATTTATTTTAGAATAGAGGAAAGAAATACAATAAGAAGACATGATAGTCTATAGGACTAAGTCGAGACAGAGAATAGAGAAAGAAATGCAAGGAAAATAGATTGAAATAGTAGAGTAGACACTTACAAAACTAATGGATGAATGAAACAATTCTAAAAGTACACCATTTACATCAAAATTGCAAACTTTGTTAGCTAGTCCTAGTATTGTAGGTGATATTAATGAGTTAATGAAAGATGATTTTGATCCAAAAGTTTCATACAATTATCATCTTTTCAATTCACTAAGGCCACTGAGGAGTCTGAATAAAAGAAAACTAGTACTCAAAAAGTGTTAAACCTTGAATTAGAAATAATTCTAAAAACATTACCATTTTTAATACAATTCACAAAATGGGACAAGGAGAAGAATTTGGAAAAGATAATTGAAGAGTTTGATGCTTATTACTATACACTTGAAGAATCTACTAAAGAAAATTTCTAGAGAGAACATGAAGGAAAACATTTTCATGAAGTAAGAAATGACATCAAGGGTGATATGCAAGTCATTCACACATGTATAAAGGAAATCAAAAAATGTGTCTTAGAAGGAAAGAAAGTTAATATTGAATGTGAAAAAGCACACAAGTAAACAACATATGTCTGTAATGAAATTAAAGAGAACAAATAAGAATTAGATAATATTGCAAAGGGGATGAAAGATAATTGTTTAAACATCATTAAAGTTGATTAGAGAATTCATCAAGCATATGATGCATTACAAATATTGAATAATGATAGGGATCAAATAAATGAAATATTCAACTCACTCATAGATCATTTAACACAAAAGATAGATTTGGTACAAAATCACTTAAACACTCTATTTAAGGATAAAATATCTTATTAGAATTTTGGTCGCATGGATCTTACCAACGTAGAAGTTGTAGCATACAAAATTTGTTCATTCATTCATGTAGAAGAGATAGTCAAGTCCATATAGGATTTAGAGTTTGTAGCATTGAAGACCAACTTTATAGATTGCATGACACTGTTGGAAAGAAGCCCAGCTTAAAGTACCAAATTTTTGACATGTACATAGAAATTTTTTTGTCTTTTTCATTGATGTAAAAGTCAGGGAAGGAATTAATCAAAAACTTACAAGTATGAAAGATATGTACAAATCACCAATTATGTACTAAGGGGGAGTACTTATAGATATACAGAATAAAAAAATGAGTCTAGAAGAATATGTATTAATTGTATATTATAACTAGATGGTATGTAATGATGATCTATACTTTGAAATTTTGTATAGGCCAACTCAATTTTGAGATTTTGAGATTTTGGAGAAGTATATCACTTTTACTTAGCCAATTTTTCCCTATATTATCATCAATAAAAAAAGGAGGAGATTTTTGGAAATTTGGCTAAGGTTGGTTAGTAAGTATTTTCATTAGTGGAAATATTATGATTTATTAACACCACTAATGATAAAGGTTAACTTCAGTATGCACTAAGCAAGAAAACTAGTTATGTATGTAATAGGGATACATTAAATAGTCAAACTAATTCATTTGGAAAGCTTCACAAAATAAATATATAAGTATGGAAGACTAAGGGAAGTTCTTTTGGACATCTTAGAATATGTATGCAAGGCTACTAAACATTATTTTAAGATTTGGATATGTTTTGAGAAGTTCTCTGGTAATAGGTTTTGATATCAAAGAAATAAAGTAGTTGGTAAAGAATTGACATTTTGGTCAAGGAATTTTTTTAACTTGTGAAATCAATAACTTGACAAGGTAGGGGAAATATCCTAGTTGTTAATTGTCACATTGAAAAATATAATTTTGAGTTTTGTTAATTTGTAAAGAGGGGTAAGGTTGATAGTTTAAAGATTTTTATATAAAGAAAGGATTTGTTTGGTTAGGTGAAGGATGTAATTGCATTGCACAAAAAAATTTGTTATGGGAGAAATTAAATGGTATTATATATATATATATATATATATATATATATATATATATATATATATATATATATATATATATATATATATATATATATATATATAATCAAAGTAGAGATGAAAGTTGTATGAATATTTAAAGCAAGAAACTAGAAGGACTAATCACATATTAAAGATATTAATGAAATCACGGTTTTTTAATCTACCTATACTTCTCATAAAGTTGTATGATTTTTATAAGTGAGATCAACATTTTGTATTATACTTACAATTGCTAATAGGTATGAGGCTTCTAACAAGGTCTAGTCCTCTAATAAGGATAGATACACTATATGCATGTAATAGACTCTTAATAGGATCAATATATTTTTCAAAATACTTTTTTATTAGCAGATCATTTTGTTGGTACCATCCCCATAAGGGTTGTCCCTTTGCTAGAGTTTCCCTAGTTAACAAAATATGATGTTATGAGTTTCATTATGTTGTGCATGGTATTAATTTTTCATTTTACTCATCTATGTAAGTTTAAGGTTTGTAAATGATATCCATAGTTAAGAAAAAAGTTTTTTGAAGTGCATAATTGGTTAACACCACCCCACCTTTAGTTATATTATTGAAATTTACTTTCTAATAGTTTTAATATCTACATTTTTAGTTTTTCTTCTTTTGTTTTGAGTTCTTTTTCTTTTGAAATAATTTCCCTCATCTTTGTGGAATGCTCTATAAGATTTGATCTAGAGGGTTGTAAGTTGACAATATTTTGTTGTAATTGTTACTTTACTTTAGTAAGATTATTCTCAACATCTCAAATGAATTCCCTATAATTGCACAAATGTGTATATATAGTTATAGAAACTGTCAAAGTAGTCTTCATATCCTCAATTCTTGTCAAATATTAAATTTTTAAAACTACAATTCTACTCAGCCAATGTTTGCACTAACTCTTCTTCTATCTTCTACTATACTTTCTTTGTGAATTCTCCATTTACATCATCTCTAGTCTTGTCAATAAAATATATATACTTCTTAAATTGATCCATCATGGAGTCATCTTTGATAACTATAATATATACACTAAGATCTTAAAATATGATTTATGTGTTAATTAACACTCAATTTTTCAATTCCTTCCTCCTTTCTTTATCAATTTCATTTTTCTTCTCAAATTATTTTGTAATTCTTCTCTATCTTGTATTTCATTCAGCATACTTGAATCATGTTGTAATATTTCGAATTTAGGATCATCATATTCTTCAGCTTTATCCAAGTCTCTTTTCCTTTTCCTTTTGCTTGTCTTCTAAAACATCCTTCTCCTTATCTTTTTCTTTATCTTCATTAGTATCTCCTTCTTTCTTCTCTTCATCCTTATTTTCTTTAGCTTTCTTTCCATCATCTCTACTCCTGTTTCTAGAATTCCTTTTACTTGAGTCCTTAGTATTGGAACTAAAAATTACATGGTCAATTTTGAGAAATCAAGCCCTAAAAAAGCTTTTAAATGTGCATGTACCTGGCTATAATTTTGAGCCCTATGAGGTATTCAATGTTTCTAACACCTTTCATTTAGCACATCTACATGTTCTATAATGATAAACTATCATTTCAAGCCATTTCGTGAAGTCCCATTTTGAGCATTTGTCAAATTTGCATTTTCACTTGTGTCAAATAACAACAAAAGGCCATGTTTACAACTGAATATCTCACACCTAGTATTGTATCATGACTCACCACTTTGGGAATGTCTAGTGTCCATACCTGAGACCCTATGTTTCAGATTTTGAGTCATTTTAAGTCTATTTGCCTAGGTTTTGAATCCCTCAAAGTTGGTCACTTATTGATGTCGTGCTGATATGAAATGTTAAGAATTCTAGAAAGCCCTATTTGATGAGTTATAACTTTGACCTAGTTGACTAAAATACTAAAATTCCTTTTGTTTTGCATTGTAGATATTATAGAGTTTTTATGTTTCAAGCATCATCGCATGATGAATCTATTTGATGAATTTTCAAATGCAATTCAAAATGCAATTTCTAACTTGTTATTGGTGATAGTAAGTGTAGAATGATCAGTACCCCTGTTCGTAATGTTATATCTCAAAATTTGTTATAGGTGAGCTCAAATGGATTATACAATTATGTTGTCCTCCAAAAATACTTCAAGTGTGGCATTTTTTAGGTCTTGACAAATCTGTTTGCACAATTTCCTAGGTCAATTCCATTTGCAAAAAATATTTTCTATCATTGTTTCCAATTTGAAAAATTTGAGTAGCCCACGTTGACCGCTTGGAAAATGTGCCCTGTTATTTTTCATGAGCCCAAATTGCAAATCCATACTCTACTCATGACAATGAACCAATGCCCTAGTTTTCATCTTCCCAAGCGTCAGTTTACCCAATTTTTGAAGCCGATTTTGAACCCAATTTATTGCTTTCTGACATGTTTTCTTGCAGGCAGTTCTAAGAGGTCGACTTTGACAGTGAATATCTTTTGACCTCGATGTCATCATGTGATGATATTTGGAGAGTTTTAGAGCCTAGCCAGGTGTTTGTGTTAGTTTTTAAAGTCGGTTATCAAGCCTTCCTATCAGCGAATCACAGTTTAAAGAATAGTGATAAAATGAATTTTAAATGATAAATTTGTTTTTGATTTTGATTTTAGATGGTTTGAAATGATCAATGAATCACTTTTCATATCAGTTGTTCAAAAATGAATTTTTTTTTAGTTGGACCCAATTTGGGGCCCGATTGATTACATTAGATTGATGGTGGATGGAATGTGTTCAAATTGCAAATCGTTCATATATAGGATCCCTATGTTTTCATTCATAGGCTAATGCTCAATGTAATTAAGGGGTCATATGAAATGCTATTCATTAAAGTGTTTGATTACTTGTATGCTTTTGGGAGTGTGTTGTAATAATGAGTCATCAAGAACATTTAAAGTTAGTTCAGGAATGTGCAAAACCAAAGGCAAGAGCATTCACATAATTTAAAAAGAAGCCCCCATATTGATAATAAAAATCCACACATGACTATAAGGGTGGATTTTAGATGCTACAACTCATGCTAAAGGAAGAGTAGAGGCATTTAATAATAATAGAAAGTAATAATAGAGGATGCATCCATATTGAGATGGAGTGGTAGGGGATTCGACAGTAGAGGCAAATGGATTTGGAGCCCTTTGTTAACAGAGAGAAATTTGAAATTTGAATGAGGAGGCATGCAAAGTGCAAACCATAGTTTTAGTAAGAATTTCATCACCTAATAACTGTAGTATAAGAGGAGGAATCAGACACCCATGGCTTCAAAGAATTAAGGGTGCATCCATGTTTTTTTTAGGGGAGCTCACATGATAAGGCAGGTAGGGCTCCACATTTTTGCAAAAGGCATGTCAAATACAGCTTGTGCAATTGAATAGAACCCCATGTTAGGAGGCAATCTACCTAACTCCAAATCCATGTCCAAACTTGAGGAGGAAGCCAGCTAGTCTTTGCAATATGGAGAAAGGCCCTTGAGTATCCCACATCAAGAAGATTGTAGCAGGGGAAGTAATGCAAGAAGATGCCATGCAATGGCTTTAGCTTGCACATGAGGAGCTCCATATTTTTAATAAAACAAAGTATCTAATCTGTAGCATCTGCCCACATTTTTATACAACTATAAAATGAAGGAGTGCCCATGCTAAAGAAGCCTATGACTAGGTCTATGGCTGAGCAAAGAGGAGCAAATCCCCATGTAGGCTAGAGGCATTCATGTAAGACAAAGGAGCCAACCAATGTATAAAGGGGGTCTCCACGCTTGAACCCCACATATGATAGAGGAAGAGCATTCTTGGTGGAAAGTTTTTAAAGTGGTGTGTAAATAATGTTTCCACATCCACTACAAGAGAGGGAGGGAAGCCTCAATTCGTGAGGAGAGTAGCATTAAGAAAGGAAAGAGGGAAATTTGTTAAGCTTCATGTCCAAGTCAGAGGGCTTTCCATGCCAAGTACAAGGGAGCTTGGAGATTATTTAAAGTGGAGTCAATGCTAGTTAGTAGCAGTAAGACTCATGCATAGAAATAGAGGAAGCCGTGGTAGGAAAAAAAAAAAGCATGTTCACACATTGAAAATGAAAGCTGTAGTTAAGGCAAATATCCCACATTGCCCAAGCGGCAAGATTTTTAAAGTTTAAATAAAATGGCACATACCCATATAGTGTTAACAAGGAAAGCAACTTTTGTGAAAGCCAAAGCATGTGAGGTGGGTCTAGGTTGTGATGACAAAGTATATGTTTTGAAGGATTATTTGCCAAAAAACTAGTGACATTAGCATTCAAACTCATCGGGAAACTTGAGAATCTGGCAAGTCGCTATGTTGGTTGCCGAAAAATCCTAAGTTTTTCGGTAGTGACATAGTGAATCACTGGAAAACCTAAAAATATGGCAAGACAATGATGAGTCCCATGTGGTGATGATGTGGTGGCATCAATGAGTTATTGAATGACAAGTGGCAGCCTAAGGATAGATCAGAAGAGGACATGTGGTGAGTTTAAATGACGATGCATGAGATTGCAACACATAGTAGATCTGAGGGTAGTTGCTATGTCACTAAGGGGAAGTTGCTCACCTATTAATATAGCAACATAGCGAGTATGATGTGGCATTCAGGTGGCATAGTGACATGGTAGTGAGATGGATGAATCTGACGATGACACATGTCACCTAAGCTGGTCAATAGGTTTGAATCGGAGGAGAATGATGGAGAATTTTGGAATTTTCAAATTTTCAAATTTTAATAATCTTCCTTCAAAGTCACGTGGAGTTCATTTTTTAATAAATTCTAATTTTTGATATAGTTCTAAACTATAGACAAGGTTAACTTTTTAAAAATGTTCCTTCGAAAGCCATGAGACAAAGGCTAGAACTTTAGAGGGCCATAACTAGGGCTATTTTTATCTAAAATGGGCACTCCAATATACCATTGAAACCAAGAAGAGATGAAATTTCTGAATATGAGGTCAATTTTTGCATAGGTGCTGATCAGTTTAGTCTATAAGACAATTTTTAAATTCTTGGGCCTTCACAACAAAATAGGTAATTTTCACCAAGGAACATAAAATTTGGTCATGAGATAGATTTGAAGACCTTTTGAAGCCTGAATGTTGTAAAAACAATTTGGAAAATATTATTTTGCATCCTAGAGGTTATATTCAATTGATTTTCACTTTTTACTTTGAGTTCACTTTGATATCAAAATCAGTTATGATTCTCATCAAGTTTTTGAGATATTTGATGCTTTTGAGAGCTAAAATGATCAAGGATTTGATTCACCTATGGAAGAGAGAGACTAGAGAGAGACTTTTCATGGCAAAGGGAGGGAACTTCAAGTGGACACATATCAAATGCAGAGCAAATCCGAGAATTCCTTCCTCTATATCATTCTCATTATTTCTCATTGTAGAGGTTCCAATTTGTTAGAGAAAAATTGCTCATGGCTGTGATACCAGGTTTTGGTTCTAGTCTTGATGTATTCCCAATACTGAGATACCATTCTTCAGCATAATTCTCTTATATGAATAGTTGTAGTTCAAATTATAGGTATAAGTTTAGATCTATTAGGTGTTTTATGTTTTAATTTCATGCATATGAATGTATGTTTCAAGGAAATTATTACAAAGAACAAAAATTTGCATTTCATTTTGAATCTTGTCTCCTTTATCACTAATCTTCAATGTTCTATGATCTTTGAATAAAGAGCCTAGGTCATAGTTGCAGTCCCTTAATATTATATGTTATTTCATTGTTTCTTATAACTCAAGGGTTTATGTAAATGCTTGAGGGAAATCAACATGGTTGCAAGTATACTAATGGGGATATCATGTAAGAATGGGATTTAAATTGAACATGGATGTCTATTCATAACATGAATGGATAGATCAAATATTTGAATATATATAAATAAGTATCAAATATCCATATGTATGTATTTGATTCATAGAATTGCCAATGGATTAGGCACTGATTAGTTATAGGATCAATTTTTCATGTTGCTCCATATTAGGGGTTTTTTTGAGTTCAACATTATTAATCAAATGTTTTTCCCTTCATGTTCAAGAGCTAAAAAGTCTAACCCTCACTCAGCTTATGAATTTCATAGATATGCATTTAGCTACTATAGATCTATGTTATTACATGAGTTATTAGGAGACATAAGGGCTTTTTATCTACTTTGTTAGATTCATGAATATGTTTTTGCACTGGTACCATATCGATTGAATTTGAGGTGCACTCACCTAGATTTTGCAAAGCCTGAAGTGAAGAAGGATATAGCCTTATAGTTGGCTTGGTGTCTAAAATGATGTGTTAAAGATGGAAGTTAGCTACCCCTAGATGTGTCACATTCTCATCCAAGTAATTGGAAACCTACAACATTTTCAAACACCAAAAAAATCATTTGTAATTTGATTGAATTGAATAATTTTTAATATCAAAGTCATTTTCCATTTTGATAAGTTGCGGTTAGAATTCAGAGTTAATGTCATATTCTTTCACTTTGCCAAGAGTGTGAAATTCCCACATTGATGTATAAAGTTTACAAATACCTATTGTAAATTTTAGACCAGCTTGTTATGTTTTGTAAGTTTGGTAAACATTTTCTCACTAAGTGAGTGGAAACTCAAAGTTATATCTCTACACTAGTGCTTAAAAAATGTGAAGATATTTTGAAGGATGCAATAGTCGGAAAGAAGATTTGAAGAATTCATCTCAAGTTCTTAACAATGGGTGAAATAATTAGGTGAGATGTAGTGCAAGTGTTACTAAATCCAGATAAGATCTAAATCTACTATTATTTGTAGCATTGAAGTAGTTGTAGGCATTAGTATTGAAAGGTATTTACATTTTCATGTGATTTTATTTCCACGAAAGTAAGCTTTACAAAGTTTCTACATCAAGTGGATTTTCTACCACTAAATAGAAGATTGGGTTGGTACATTCCAACATACTTTGTGAGACGTAGATTTAGTAAAAGTTTTTTTTATATTTCAAAGTATGTTTGAAGTTGAAATTGGTAGGAGGTTGTATAGATCTACTGCAAGTTGTTAATCTGAGATTTACAAGTGGTAAATTGTTTCAAATATTTTCTCACCAAGTGTAATTAGTGACTCTAGTCTCAATATTTGTGCTAGTGCATGGTTTATTTTGAATATCAGAGGCTTTCAATATTTGTGGGTAGATCTAGTGTTTTTGGAAGGAAGTATAGGTTTCTTGATTAATGGTTTATGTGGTTTTTTGTATCTGCTAAAGTATTTGATTTTATAAGGTGAATCACTATTGTGATTTTATTTTCCTCTTCAAGGAGGTGGTGGCTCTACAAATATTTCTATCCATGGTGTGAAGAATTTCATATTAGCACCTATGCCAATCAGTAGATCAGAGGTTTCACTACAACAACACATAAATGTAATTACATTTTTCATGTATCTGTCCTTCATGAAATTTGAATGGTAGAAATGGTTGCCTCCATCTAGTGGTTTCAGCACTAAGAAAATAGAGGTAGAAGTTTAAAATTTCAAGATATGGATTCATAATCTAGGTCTGAAAATGATGTGCCAACTCTTGAAAGTGTACGTGCAAATGTAGCTAGGTTGAAAAGAAAAATTCATAATAAGACTATCATAATGATAAGAAATACAATTGGTGATATTAAGGGTTTTAGTGGATTTCAAATTTAAATGAAGTTTAAGTCAGTAGTTATGAAGCTTGATGAGTTTTTTAGACCTAAGGAGTCTTTATGCTCTTAGAGATTTTTATGTTGCATTCAATTGATTGGTCAACCAAATCAAGATTAGATAAGATTAGTGAAATCCAAGATTTTATCATAGAAGTTGAAATCACTTTGAATGCTAATGAATCTAATGATAGTGAATGCAATGAGTCTATTGAAAGTGATATGGAGTATGAAGAATCTCAGCTTTATGAATTAGAGGACATAGATCAACAATTTGATGACATGCATAATGTGGATTTATCTTTTTATGATGATGAGTATAAAGAAGAGGAAAGATGTAACAACAATAAGAATTTTTCTTCTAGTGATGAATGTGAATGTGCTACGATACTGATTGTTGAGGTATTTTCTAAAGAAAAAGATGTATGGAATGATTAGAATTCTGATTCTTTAGAATATGTTACTAATCAGTTTGCTATTGTAAATGTGCCAAGCCATCTGGATAATACTCATAGCCAAGGAAAAGAAACTAGTAATAAAGTCTTGTTAAGTGTTGATGAGATTTTTTATTTGTTGGCTCATGATTTTGAAAGGTATGTTAATCTATCCAAGGATGCTTATGCTTTGCCATGTTTTGCAATTTCATATAGTAAAGTCATTTCCCCTAAATTTGATGCTAAAGAAGATACAGTTTCAGAATATGCTCTATCAAGTTTGGGAGGTGTATGTGATGGTAATCCACATATCAATGCACATGGTGACTTCTATGTTTAGAATGAAAATGTAGAGATAAGGTCTATTGCTAGTTCATGGTTTTCTTGCTTTCGTGAGGATGAGATAAATTCATATTGCTCATCTAATGAGGAAAGAAATAGTAATGAATTAGTTTATTCTAGTGAGTTATTTGAGGAAGAAATTAATATGGATCAGAATATTGTGAGAAAGCAATTTCATGATGATTCTTGTGATTTGGTATCTAATTATTTGTTGGAATGTGAAGAAAATGTAGTGTATTTTCAATTTCATTTATGAAGTATTGATATTGCAAATGAGGAGAAACCAGATTTTACATTTTCTTCATATCTGGATACACAAGGTGAGTTACCATCTGATTCATGTAACTTGTTGAATGAAGTTGAATATGAGCACTTTGTGTTTCTAGTAGACAGCATGCATGAATTAGTTAGTAGGGAGGAGTTTCAGTTTGAAGTTGGAATTCATGAACATGTTGGTTTTATCTTTCATAGTGAGCAAGAGGTTGAATTTTTGTTGAGTTTTCATACACACTATGAAAGTGATGATGATAGTTTTGTTTTGCCTAATGAGCTGATTGCGAATGTTGATGTGTTTGGTGAAGAAAATATAGATGAAAGTTTTAGTTTACCTCATAATGAAAGGAATGAGAATCAATTTTTTGATAGAGGTAAAGGTTGTGAGAAAGTTCGGTGGCCCAGGGTCATTTCATGTACATAGTAGAGGTAGTTGCTTTTGCTTCAATAAAGCTATTCAAGAGAATTTTTTGGGAATGGTCTACTTCTTCTAGAGATCTGAATCCTTGCCATGTCTGCAAGGGACATGCATCTCCAGAAAGAGCCACTGTTGGGACTAAAAATTGCATGGTCAATTTGGAGTTGCATATTGAAAATTTTGAGAAATCAAGCCCTATAAAAGCTTTTAAATGTGCATGTACCTAGCTGTACTTTTGAGCCCTATGCGGTGTTCAATGTTTCTAACACCTTTCATTCAGCTTGCCTACATGTTCCATAATGATAAATTGGTGTTTCAAGCCATTTCGTGAAGTCCCATTTTGAGCGTTTGTCAAATATCCATTTTCACCAAAGTTTCAAATAGTGACAGAAGGCCATGTTTGCAACTAAATATCTCACACCCAGTATTATGCCATGACTCACTGCTTTGGGAATGTCTAGTGTCCATACGTGAGAGACTATGTTTCAGATTTTGAGTCATTTTGAGTCTATTTTCCTTGGTTTTGAATCCCTCAAAGTTGGTCAGTTATCAATGTCATGCTGATATGAAATGTTCAAAATTCTAGGAAGCCCTATTTGACAAGTTATAACTCTAACCCAGTTGACCAAAATACTAAAATTCCTTTTGCATTGCATTATAGAGGTTAGAGACTTGTTATGTTTCAAGTTTTAGCTCATAACGAATCTATTTGATCAGTTTTCAAATGTGATTCCAAATGCAATTTCTAACTTGTTACTGGTGTTAGTCAGTGCAAAATGATCAGTACCCCTATTTGTGATGTTATATCTCAAAATTTGTGATAGGTGAGGTTGAGTGGATTGTACCATTATGTTTTCCTCCAAAAATACTTCAAGTGTGGTAGTTTTTAGGTCTTGACAAATTTGTTTGCACACTTTCCTAGGTCAATTCCATTTGCAAAAAATGTTGTCATTGTTTCTAGTCTAAAAAAATTGAGTAGCCCACTTTGACCGCTTGCCAAATGTGCCCTATTATTCATCATGAACCCAAATCATAGATCCATACTCTCCTCATGATAGTGAACCAATGTCCTAGTTTTTTTCTTCCCAAGTGTTAGTTTAGCCAAATTTTGAAGCCAATTTCGAACTCAATTTATTGCTTTTTGACATGTTTTCTTGTAGGTAGTTCTGAGAGGTCAACTTTGATAGTGAATATCTTTTGACCTTGATGTCATCATGTGACGATATTTGGTAGGCCTGTTGAGTTTCTCAGAGAGGCAAGATATCCAAATTTTCAGAGCCTGGCCAGGTGTTTGTGTTAGTTTTTAAAGCCAGTTATCAAGCCTTCCTGTCAGCGAATCACAGTTTAAAGAACGATGATAAATTTGTGTTTGATTTTGATTTCAGATGTTTTGAAATGATCAATGAATAAGTTTGCATATCAATTTTTTAGAAACAATTTTTTTTTTAGTTGGACCCACTTTGGGGCCCTACTAATTACATCAGATGGATGGTGGATGGAATGTGTTCAAATTGCAAATTGTTCATATATAGTATAACTGTGTTTTCATCCATAGGCTAATGCTCAAAGTAATTAAGGGGTCATATGAAATGTTACTCATTAAAGTGATTGTTTGTCTACTTTTGGGAGTGTGTTGTAATAATGAGTCATCAAGCACATTTAAAGTGAGTTCAGGAATGTGCAAAACCACAGGCGAGAGCATTCACATAATTTAAAAAGAAGCCAAAATATTGATAAGAAAAGTCCACACATGACTACAGAGGTGGATTTTAGATGCTACAACCCGTGCTAAATGAAGAGTAGAGGCATTTAATAATAATAGAAAGTAAGAATAAAGGATGCATCCATATTGAGATGGAGTGGTAGGGGATTCAACAGTAGAGGAAAATGGATTTGGAGCCCTTCATTGATAGAGAGAATTTTGAAATTTGAATGGGGAGACACACAAAGTGCAGACCACAATTTTAGCAAGAATTTCCACACCTAATAACCATAGCATAAAAGCAGGAATCAGACACCCATGTCTTTAAAGAATTAAGGGTGCATCCACATTTCTTTTGGGGAAGCTCACGTGATAAGGTAGGTAGGGCTCCACATTTTGGCAAAATGCATGTAAAATGCAACTTGTGCAATTGAATAGAACACCACGTTAGGAGGCAATATATATAACTCCAAATCCAAGTCCAAACTTGAGGAGGAATGCAACTAGTTTCTGTGATATGGAGAAAGGTCTATGAGTATTCCACATCAAGAAGATTGCAGTGAGGGAATTAATGTAGGAAGATGTCATGCAATGGCCATAGCTTGTACATTATGAGCTCCACATTTTTAACAAAATAAAGTATCTTATATGTAGCATCTACCTAGATTTTGATATAGCTGCAACATGAACAAGTGCCCATGCTAAAGAAGCTTATGGCTAGGTCTATGGCTGAGCAAAGAGGAGCAAGTCCCCACATAGGCTAGAGGCATTCATGTAAGACAAAGGAGCCAGCTAGTGTATAAAGGGGTTCTCCATGCCTGAACCCCATGTCTAATAGAGGAAGAGCATTCTTGGTGGTAGGTTTTTAAAGTGGTGTGTAAATAATGTTTCCACATCCACTGCAAGAGAGCGAGGGAAGCCTCAATTTGTGAGTAGAGTAGTGTTAAGAAAGGAAAAAGGGTAGTTTACTAAGCTTCACATCCAAGTCAGAGGGCTTTCCATGGAAAGTATAAGGGAGCTTGGAGATCATTTAATGTGGGGTCAATGCTAGTTAGTAGTAGCAAGACTCACACATAGAGATAGAGGAAGCCATGGTAGGAAAAAAGACAAAGCATGTTCACGAATTGAAAATGAAAGCCCTAGTTAAGGAAAATATCCCAGATTGCCCAAATGGAAAGACTTTTAAAGTTTAAATATAATTGCATGTACCCATATAGTGTTAACAAGGAAAGTAGCTTTTGTGAAAGCCAAAGCCTATGAGGTGGGTCTAGGCCGTGACAACAAAGCATATGTTTTGAAGGAATATTCACCAAAAAATTGGTGATGTTAACATTCAAACTCATCAAGAAATTTGAGAATCTTGCAAGTCGTTATGTTGCTTGTTGGAAAATCCTAGGTTTTCCAGTAGCAACATAGAAAATCGTCAAAAATCCTAAAAATATGGCAAGACAATGATGGGTCTAGTGTGGCAATGATGTGATGGTGTCAACAAGTTATTTAATGATAAGTGGTGGCCCGAGGATAGATTAGAAGAGGACATGTGGCAAGTTCAAATGATAGTGCATGAAATTGTGACATGTGGAAAATCTAATGGTAGTCACTATGTTGCTAAGAGGAAGTTGCTCACCTGTTAATATAGAGACATAGTGAGTATGATGTGGCATAGTGACATGGTAGTGAGATGGATGAATTTGATGATGACACATGTCACCTGAGCTGGTCGATAGGTTTGACTCAGAGGAGAATGGTGGAGAATTTTAAAATTTTAAAATTTTAATATTTCAATAATCTACGTTCAAAGTCACGTGGAGTTCCTTTTTTAATAAATTATGATGCGTCATATTTTTAAAATGTTTCTTTGAAAGCCATGAGACAGAGGCCAGAATTTCATAAGGCTATAACTAAGTTATTTTCATCCAAAATGGGCACTCCAATATACCATCGAAACCAATAAGAGATGAACTTTTTGAATATGAGGTTGGTTTTTGTACAGGTGCTCACTAGTTCAGTCTATAAGACAATTTGAAAATTCCTATACCTTCTCAACAAAATAGGTAATTTTCACCAAGGAACATAAAATTTGGTCATGATATAGATTTGAAGACCTTTTGAAGCCTAAATGTGGTAAAAAAATTTTTGAAAAGATTATTTTGCATTCTAGAGGTTATATTCAACTGATTTTCACTTTTTACTTTGAGTTCACTTTGATATCAAAATCAGTTATGATTCTCATCAAGTTTTTGAGATATTTGATGCTTTTGAGAGGTAAAATGATCAAGGATTTGATCCACCTATGGAAGAGAGAGATTAGAGAGAGTCTTTTCATGGCAAAGGGAGGGAATTTCAAGTGGACACATGTTAGATGCAGAGAAGATCTGAGAATTCCTTCCTCTATATCATTCTCATTCTTTATCATTGTAGAGGTTCCAATTCATTGGAGAAAAAGTGCTCATGGCTGTGATACTAGGTTTTGGTTCTAGTCTTGATGTATTCCCAATACTAAGACACCATTCTTCAGCATAATTCTCTTATATGAATATTTGTAGTGCAAATTATAGTATAAGTTTAGATCTATTAGGTGTTTTATGTTTTCATTTCATGCATATGAATGTATTGTTTCAAGGAAATTAATACAAAGAATAGCAGGTTGAGTTTCATTTTGAATCTTGTCTCTTTTATCAGTAATCTTCAATGTTCTATGATCTTTGAACAAAGAGCCTAGGTCATAGGTGCAGTCCCTTAAGTTTGTATGTTATTTCATTGTTACTTATAACTCAAGAGGTTATGTAAATGCTTTAGAGAAATCAACAGGGTTACAAGTTTATTGATGGGGATATCATGTAAGAATGGGATTTAAATTGAACATGGATGTCTATTCATAAGGTGAACGGATAGATTAGATATCTAAATATATATAAATAAGTATTAGATATCCATATGTATGCATTTGATTCATAGAATCACTCAATGGATCAGGCACTGATCGATTACAGGATCAATTGTTCACGTTACTACATATTAGGGGTTTTGTTGAGTTCAACATTATTAATCAAAAATTTTTCCCTTCATGTTGAAGAGATAAAAAGTGTAACCCTCACTTAGCTTATGGATTTCATAGATTCACATTTAGATATTGTAGATCTATGTTATTACATGAGTTACTAGGAGATATAAGGGTTTTTATCTACTTTGTTAGATTCACAAATATGTTTTTGCACTAGTACCATATCGATTGAATCTGGGGTACACCCACCTAGGTAATTAGAAACCTACAATGTTTTCAAATAGAAACTCTTGGAACCTATGAGGATTGATCATCTTTACCTATATCACCAATATCATGTTGCATTATTCTATAATTTTCTTTATCAATGTTCTATTCTGTGTTAGCTAGCTACAAGTGTGGTGGCAAGTGCTAGTAAAATATTTTGATAATGTGTATTTGTAACTTGTATAGTCATGATGTCATCTTTCTTCTTTATTTCCTATAGTATTTACTCTCTACTTTGAAAAATTAGATCTAGCAGATCTATTATTTGCATTTTTATGCACTAACCTATTCATGAACTTTAAGGTTGTTAGAAATCTTCTTAGTGGCCTTGTGTCCTTTGTTAGTAGATGTGTTGATAGTTGTGGCAAGCTTGTCTATTTCCAGCTCAATTGTAGCCTCCACTGGAACTTCCATTTTCCCTCTCTCCTTAGTCATCTTGGTAGGTTCTTCTATCTCTTTCTCAATATTAGGTTTGATTTTATTTGTAAACATAACTACATTTCCCAATCAACATCTAAAGTTGACAATGTGACAGTAGTAGTGAACTGTTGAAATATCATATGGATCAAATAATTATTGAAATGTATGAAGGAAGAGATCATAGATCCAATGGTTGTCTATTATAATAACACTAGTGATATTAACGTATCAAAGAATCTTGGAATTTGCACAAAGACAAAGCATATTGCTACCAAGTATCATTACTTGAGAGAGCTAGTTCAAGACAAAGGAGAAAAATTAGAATATGTAAACAGTAAAGAGGAAATAGCTGACATATTCACTAAAGCTTTACCTAAAGATACTCTTGGGTATCTTAGAGGTAAAATAGGGGTGATTCCTCTAAATAAAGCTACTTAAGCTAAACTAAAGCTTTTCATCAAATTTTTTGATTAGACTATCTTACAAATTGATGCAAAGAATTCCTTTTTAGGTGCTTCCTAAGGTAGTAGTGAAGAAGTAGAATAGATGACAGAAGATGAATTCAAAACTAACATAAAGATATCTATATAAAAATATGTATGAGTTGAAACCCCATTGCAATAGTTGTCAAAGAGGAAGAGATATCTAGAGGGAGAAAATGAAAGTAAGATATCCATGCAAGAGGGAGAAACAACTAAGAGGTAGTTCATAGGACTTAGTAGAGGTGTTTCTAGATCTAATATGATAGAAATAGCTTATGTGTTGCATATTAGAGTTACAAAGAGAAGAATCCGAATGAAACTAAGGATATCAATGAAGATTTGATACATTAAGGATGTTGCTATTGAAAATAATTTATTAATTGTGTATTGTCTTTGATGTTACAAAAAAACTCATATCTTTACTAGTTAGTGTATGCCTAACTCACTTAGGTGATGAAGATAGTTTCCTATGTCTACCAAGAATTCTAGTGTTTTCCAACTTCAGAAGAGAGTATCTACTGAGTTCACTCGGGCATTGAAGAGAAGTTTGTAGAAGTTGAGTTATATCCAAGTTCACTTGTGTAAAAAAGGAAACTTGGATGGTACCAATTTTAATTGAGATCACTCGATTACCAAAGGAAGTTCGCAAAGATGTAGTGTTAACCAAGTTCACTAGGTTAACATAGTAAAATCATTTGTGAGTTAGTGTCTACCAAGTATGGTCGGCTAACAAAGGATTTTCTTTTTTGGCATATTGAGTTTAATTATTTTGTTAGTTAGTTCTAGCCAACTGAGGAAATAAATTTTAATTATTCTAATTTACATTCAAGCTAACTTGATAATTCATAAGGTATAAATATAAGGTCAAGTTGAAGATTGGAAGTGTGTATGCTAAAGATTAGTCAAGCTGATGATGTATTGGAAGGATAGATTGCATATGAATCAGTACTTGAGGTACATTGATATTCACTAAATATTATCTTTGGATTAAGATATTAAAGAGGGAGTGTATACTATCATATCAATTAAATTTTGTTTGAAGATATTAAAGAGAGAGAACTTGTGAAAGATTTCAATAAAGGAGAACTTGGTCTGATATCAAAGAGGGAAAGTTTGTTGTCGAAAGAAGATGTTGAGGATAGAGTTTGCTGATAGAGGGAGAAACTAAAGTTAGGGGGAGTTCATAATGAAAGAAGGAGTTCTCATGGATGAAAACCAAAATGAAACTAAGGATATTATCCTTACAATTATTTTTCTCTAAAATTTCATTGCATTATGATATATTGTGTTGCCATCAATGCCAAAGAGAGAGTTTGTTGAAAAAAATTAGTTAATTGTGTATTGTGTTTGATGTTACACAAAATGTTGTATCTCTACCAGTTAGTAAATGCTAAGATCACTTGGGTGATAAAGATAGCTTCTTGTGTCTGCTGAGCATTCTAGTGTTTTCCAAGTTCAAAAGATAGTATCTACCATGTTCAATTAGGCGTCAAAGAGAAGTTCACAGAAGTTGAGTGTTAACCAAGTTTAGTTAGGTAACAAAGGAAAGTTGGATGGAAATAGTGTTAACTAAGCTTAGTTTTTTACCAAAGGAAGTTATCAAAGATGCAGTGCTAACCAAGTTCGCTTGGTTAATACAATAAAATCATATGTGAATTAATGTCTACTGAGTAGGGTTGGCTAATAAAGGATTCTCATGTTTTGGCATATTTAGATTAATTGTTTATTTTTTTGGTTTTGGCTAACTAAGAAGGTGAATATTAATTATTCTAAGTTACATTCAAGATGACTTGACAATGCATAAGGTATAAATATAATGTCAAGTTGAGGATTGAAAGTGTACAAGTGGATGGAAGAATAGAAGATGCTAAAAGGTATAGATACCTAAATCTGATTACATCATTAGGTAATCTTATTTAGTTATCTCCTAAGACATTATTGATTAAATATTTACTATTTAATTAATTAATCATCATCCCCTAGTCAATTAATTTATTTAATTAACTATACTCCAATTGATAAAATCAAATGATCGCCAAAAATCAATTTATCAATTAAATCCCTATTCCTCTATTAAATTGAATAAATCCTCAAATCTATTCAATTTAATTCCATATCCCCATTTTATTAAATGAATCATTTAATAAAATATCTAAAATTCTAAAAGCCTCCCTAAACCCTATCCTAACCCCTAATCCAACCCATTCACCCATACTAACCTCACTTAGTCACCTAACTAACCCATCCCATCAAAGCTAAGTTACTTTCCCCCTAACCGCCTTTCTAAGATAATCCTAATCCCCCTCCTAAACATGTGCACAACTTTAAGCAAGGGTTAAGACTTGATAACTCAAGCTAAAGTCAACAAACTCAACCACATCTCTTACTCCTCCCTTTATGACTCTTACATGCCTCTTACATACTTAGCCTCCATCTTTACTCCCTTGACCAATCCTTATCCTATCCTCTCACACTCATCCTCCTTGTGACAAGTGTTATCTCCTTATTGGTGCAAATTAAGGACAATCCATGTGCTCCCTTTTGAGTGCATCTTGACCCTCCCTCACCATCTTATCATCCTTGCATACTGACCATCCATCTCTCTACCCCTTGACCTATAAATGGAACCCTCTCCCTTCACAAGAATCATCCACCTTTCATGCAATGTTATATTGCTATTTTGGGAGCCTAAAAACTACCAAAACATCATCATAATGCTAAAATCTCTCCACACCTCCATTGTTTGAAACCCTCATCCATAAACACATTTGGTGAAATCCCCCATCCTTTGGAAGCTTGAGCACAATGTAAGCATACATCCCCTCCTATCAGGGACAAATCCACTTGATCAAGGGTTATGCCATAAGGAGCCTACCATTCTTGGTTTGCCTCCTTTCTTGGTGATAACCTTCACCCTATCATAAGTGTTTACCATTTTTAGTAATAAGAATGCTTTTAATAGATTAGTATTCAATTTGCACTACTAATAGGTGATACATTTTGACATGCCTAGTGGGACCTTGGATTTGGGTCAATCTAGTCATGTTTTTAGGTTTTTTATGATGAACTAACCAAAATGAGTTTTATGCTTGTGGGTTTTTGCAGGTGGTTTGCTAACATTCTTGTAGGTACATAGGTCATTCTCTAGAAAATGTGCTCCTAGCCATCTAATGTGTCTATTAAACCCAAGATCACTTATGTGATCTTGTTTTATACTTATTAGGAGGCTTTCTTGGGGATTTCATCACCCCTTTGGATGACCTCAACTCTAGCATTTTGGAAAAGTATAAATATTGGGAGGTGAATCAAAAGACACCTCTCTTAGAAGCATAATCTTGTCACTCCTGGCTAAGCCCCAAAGAACTTTATACCTTTGGGAAGTGAAGGTGGAGATTTGGGTTACCATCTCCTCTTGACTATGTGGCATTATTTTCTTTCATCTATAGATTTGGGCCTCACATACCTTGCATATATCGAGGACAACCATAGCTAAGCTTGTATATCCTAGCAAATATCTTATAGGGCTATTGGTGTGTTTGATGTGCTTGAGTGTTCAAAACCCTCCTCATGTTTCAGAAAATATCAATTCTTTTTGCTAAAGAGATCTCTTGTCTATCCTTTTAAATAGTTGTTAGCAAGTCCGTTCGCAACAACCCTAAGTCTAGTTTGTTCCACTTTATCCATTGGTAAATCATTCAACCCAAATGGAAGGCATACTTAGCATAGTCATTGCCTCATCCAAGATTCATCCAAGCTTCCATAAAGTCTTCCTTTTCTCTCCATGTCTTAACTATGTAACATTCCATCCCTACCCAACTCATCATCCAAATCCAAATCTAATCTTACCAACTTATCCTAATTTGCATTTCCATATTCACCCTTCATCCCCAAAACAATATGTCACAATCCTATTATCATGAGTTTTCTCATACCACCTTTTCTCCCATTCCATCCTATTCCAATGATGATGATGATCTTTTTTACTACAATGGGTATATTGAAAGCCTTAGAGATATCGCTCCCAACATCCTCCAAAATAAAATCATTCCTCCAAATTGCTCCACCATTCCTCTATGCATACCCACTAGTACTCCCTACCATACCTTTGACAAGGGAAATCCATTATTGTCCTTGTCCTTACCTCTTCCTTATATTGTGCCCACATATTCCTCTTATACATCAGTCATATATCCATCTTCCTCCACCTTCCTTTCTTAGTCTCCACCATTCTAGAACAATTATATTAGCTACATCCCTAGTCCAAATCCATCATCCCAACATCCTCCAAACCACTTTCTAAATCCTCCAAACAATCCTATTTATACAATGCATCACCCTACTCTCTTATTCTTCCCAATCCAACACACTCATCTACAAGGAATTTTACAAGGAAACCCAAAGAAAATCCATCTCCCACACCCATCACCCCTCTTTTATCATCTTATTGATACCATCCCTATCTCATCCACCCCACTTATCATATCCCTTCCTTCTCCTACCTCCCATCCATCAAATCCCTCAAAATCCCATCCACCTCTCACCCTCTTAGCATTACCCAACTCCCATGTACTAAATCTCACAAGTCCATCCCCCATCAACCCATCCCTATTGTAGAACCTCCTCTCCATCCATCTACCTCACTTAAAGAAACCATCCATAATTCTGCTATCATACCATCCACTCCTATTCATTCCTATCAAGATCTTGTCCAAAATAATGTTGAAATATCCCTCGACACAAAAACTGATCCCCCCATCCCAATTATTCCCCTACACAATCCACTTTTACCCTCCCCTCCATATCTGAATCCTACCATCTTACCTACTCCATATCAATATCCCTTTCCATCAACCCATCCCTATTAAGATCCTATCCTTCCATCTCCTTTGCTTCATTATCATTCATACCCTATAATCCCTGATGATCGATCCATAGACGAAGAACTAAATATCATATCTAAAGCTTCAACTCCTCTAGCTAGTAATGGACTCACATCTTGTGTTCCAAATAATGAACATCATATTGAAGAAAGAAATAGAGGTGTATCTCTAGATTTTTGTATCCCTTCTATCCCTACGTGGTCCCCAGTCCTTTCATCTTCACCCTAAAGTTCTCATCCTTCTAGTTCCACATCTATTTTGGGCCCTTATCCTACTACTTCTTTCCAACCTTCCATTTTGGGTCCATATATCCCTTATCCAAATTCCCCATCCTTTCCATCCATTTTGGGTCCTTATATACCTCATCTAAATCCTTTATCTTCTCCATCTATCTTGGGACCTACTGCTTCCTTATTTCCATCTATTTTAGGCCCATATCCTTCATTCCCTCCATCCATTTTGCACAATTATATTCCTCTATATCCTATATTCCAATCCATCATTCCATCCCCTCAAATCCACTAGATAGATCATCAAAGGCACTCCTCCTTGAATCCCTTCCAACCTTCAAACCCTATCACTCCATCCATAATCCTTCCATATCATCCATGCTCTTGTTACCATACCATGGCTAATAAAAACATATTGGATGCCAAAATAAAAAAGCATAAATCCACAAATCCACAAAAATCCAAGTTTTAATATGTCCCTTCTAAAATAAATGTTCCAAAAGTGAAACATTTAATCCTAATCAAAGAAAAAATCAAGAGGCCACAAAGGCCCAAGCTACAAAAGTAAAAAATCATGTGGATACCTAGGATGCTCATAAAAGAAATGCATCTCAAAGAAAAATTTCAATTAGCATCCATTCATGCTACTCAAAAAGCCTCATCCATTCAAACTCTATCCAAATCTCCATTTATACATCCTTCATGATCCCCCCAACCCACTCTTATTCCATATGCTTCTTATCCTAAAATTCCCATCTTCTATCTTCCAACTTTATTGTTTGTCCTTATATTTCTCTTCCTCCATTTTCTCCTTAACTTCGTTCAACACCATCTTTCTTGCTATTTCATCACCTCTCAAGGTGTGTGCCACTAATGATCTTTCCATTTTCCTCATTCATTTACCCACAAGCTTCATGTCTTTCTCATCCCTTACCTGCCAACTCTCACCCATCATTCTGCTTGTATAATCCAATCCTTTTCAGCTCCCTCCTTCCTACCAACATTTATGAGTAAAATTGCATTGAAAAAGTAAAAAATAATAATACTAATAATACTAATAAAATCATCCACTGGTGAAAACTTGGCAATTCAAGTTCCATGGATAAGTACCATGATGAAAACATAGTAAACAAGTGTCATGCATAATCCCTCTATCCAAATGATCTACACACTTGGGGGCACTTTCCATCACCCACCATACCCATCTCATCTCACCATACTAACCACATCCCATCCAATTCAACCACCATTCTCCTTTGGATCCTAATAACAATAAAGTCCACCACTAGATGCATGATTTTGGTCATCCTTTTGACATCCATTTCCCCTAAAAGTTTATATCCACCTATCCTTTATCCACCCATTCTTTTTTCCCTATAATCCCTCCATCACCCTCATCTACCAAATGTAATTATCCCCTATCTTCCCTACTCATCCACCTTTCCTATCCTTAGCTTCCATCTACCTTATTATCCTCTTGCTATCCACCCCTCTATCCTATCACATCCCTCATAAAAAAACTCCTACCTTCCATCTATCTCCCTTATCCTCTTGTTGACCATTTTTTTTCATCCCATCCAACCCCTTATAAAAACTCCTCTTGAATAACTTTATGATTGGGGCACTATATTCCTTGGAGACTATGTTGTATCCATCCTTTAGTCCCCCCCATTCTAGCCCTATTTTCATCTTGTCATCCCCTAACTTGTTATACCTTTTTCTCCTATCCTTGCACTCCTCTCCATCTCTCAATCTTTCCCTCACCTAGTACATCCCTTGTCATTGGTATCTAACACTAGGCTATCCCCATATACCCCAATGTCATCCCATCCTATCCTAATGCTACTAAAATCTACCATCCACTACACCATCCCATCACACATCCTTTTAATTCATCTAATCACCTTATTAATCACTTACAGATCCTTGTTGCAAGCCTTGGTAACAACCTAGTCATCATCATTGGGATGCATCTTTCCCACTCCTTGAGCTTTTCACCACCCTATCTCTTCATTCTGAGCTTTTTACTCCTGCTACCTTAAGCTTTTCACAAACTATCTTCTCATCTTGAGTTTTTCATCCCCTTTATCTCCTCATCTTGAGCTTTTCTTCCACTATCACCTCCTCTTGAGCTTTTTATCCACTATCTTCACATCCCAATATTTTCCTCCCCTTTATCTTCTCATCTTATGCTTTCCCTCTATCTCCTCATCCCAATCTTTTTATTTTTTATCTTCTCATCTTTATCTTCCCTATTGCTATCCTATCATGCTGAGCTTTTGTATGGTAATACCTTGTAAATCCTTTGATTTGTCAGCTATATATTCCTTGTACATTAGTCCTTAGTGTAGTACCATTGTATATCTCCCATCTCTTCATGTCACTTCATGCTTGATTACACATTACAATTCTCTTAGATAGGTACTTTAGTGAATCCTTATACAAGATCCCTTGTCATCAAAATGTTGTCCTCAAAAGTTTTGATTGCTCGACTCATCCTTGTCCTTGATATTACTGATAGATCCTTGTAGGATGCATCCTTCCTCTCATCTAATCTTGGTTTGTTAGTATCGAGTCCTACCAGTCTCTTTGGAAAAAGGTAACTTTTTCATGGATTCACATTTTCTTTTGATTTATTTTCTTTTTGGGATTTGATGTTCGGTTCTTCATGCATCTCTTCCATGTAATTTGGGTTGTTCTCTTCTCAAGGTTGCCATGATCTTTTATATCATGGTGTGTTGTGAATGGGGCAATTCAAGAGCAAGGTTTTGATCTCATTTTCATCTTCTTCTTTTCTACTTGTGAGTCAGTCAAATATGACCCTTGCATATTACAAACATGTGATTACTTTTAGTTACATGGTGTACTTGGGAAATATTGTTTGCTTGTGGGTTACCCAATATCATTTCCACTCTACTTCCTTTGGGATTCATGTGTAATACTGGGGCAATCCTTGTGTGTTTGTTTCATTTCAATCCTATGTAATATTGGTACAAAGGCCTTGATGTTCTTCATAACCTTGGCTTATCTCAAATGTTCCTATATCAAAATAAGTGCTCAACTATATGGTGGTGCTCCCCTTTGGAACATCCCCATGCTCAAGCTTTAATGGATTCCTCCAAACATCCCATCCTATCCAAGCATCTCACACATCCCATCATATGCAAAGCATCTCATCCTATCCAAATATCCCATCCTATCATAACATCACATCTTATCTAAGCATCCCATCTAATTAATCCTACCATAATGATCTAGCCAATCTATCAATCCCATAGATATTCAATCCCACATCAATCATAATCATAGCTCCAACATCAATCATAATCATAGCTCATGCTTCAATCATAATCATAGCTCCTACATCAATCATAATCATTGCTTCTACATCAATCATAATCTTAGTCATCACCAATCCTAATCCTAGAATCATAATCTCCCCAACCCTACCATCTTCCCAATCACTTCCCTCAGCTCAATTTCAAAACAACCAATTACCCTCCCCCCCTCCCCATTAACCCATGTTCTTAACCATAACTTATCCTTGTACACATGGTTTTCCTTTATATCATGCTCACATAGTTAGTGTATGCACTTCCTTCCCCCTCCCCTCTCTTGGTCACTCTCAGTCCTCCAACTTGCCCTCAATTCTTGTAATTTTCAAGAAGCTGTCAAGCCTCACCTTTTATCCCTACTACCTTCTTAAGGGGGCATCATGCAATCCATTATCTCCTCTTCTACCTGAGATTGGGGAAACCATGTTGCTTCAAAAAGTATTCTTCATGTCATTTATATCTAAAATTCTATGAAATAGTGTTGTCTCAACACTATGTCAAAGAGGGGCAAAATGTAGACACCTAAATCTGATTACATCATTAGTTAATCTTATTTAGTTATCTCCTAAGAAATTATTGATTAAATATTTACTATTTAATTAATTAATCATCATCTCCTAGTTAATTTATTTATTTAATTAGCTATAGTCCAATTGATTAAATCAAATGATTACCCAAAATCAATTTATCAATTAAATCCCCATTCCTCTATTAAATTGAGTAAATCCTCAAATCTAGTCAATTTAATTCCATACCCCCATTTTATTAAATAAATCATTTAATAAAATATCTAAAATTCTAAAAGCCTCCCTAAACCTTATCCTAACCCCTAATCCAACCCATTCACCCATACTAACCTCACTTAGTCACCTAACTAATCCATCCCATCAAAGCTAAGTTACTTTTCCCCCCTAACCCTATTTCCAAGATAATCCTAATCCCCCTCCTAAACATGTGCACAACTTTAAGCAAGGGTTAAGACTTGCTAACCCAAGCCAAATTCAACAAACTCAACCACATCTCTTACACCTCCCTTTATGACTCTTACATGCCTCTTACATACTCAACCTCCCTCTTTACTCCCTTGATCAACCCTTATCCTATACTCTCACACTTGTCCTCCTTGTGACAAGTGTCACCTCCCTATTGGTGCTAAAAAAGCACAATCCATGTGCTCCCTTTTGAGTGCATCTTGACCCTCTCTCATCCTCTTATTGTCCTTGCATCTTCACCATCCATCTCTCTACCCCTTGGCCTATAAATGGAATCCTCTCTCTTCACAAATATCATGCACCTTTCATTCAATGTTATAATGCTATTTTGAGAGCCTAAAAACTACCAAAATACTATCATAATGCTGAAATCACTCCATACCTCCATTGTTTGAAACCCTCATCCATACATACATTTGGTGAAATCCCCCATCCTTTGGAAGCTTGAGCATAATGTGAGCATACATCCCCTCCTATCAGGGATGAATCCACTTGATCAAGGGTTATGCCATAAGGAGCCTACCATTCTTGGTTTTCCTCCTTTGTGGGTGATAACCTTTGTCCTATCATAAGTGTTTACCATTTTTAGTAGTAAGAATTATTTTAATATATTAGCATTCAATTTGCACTGCTAATAGGTAAAACAAAAGGAAGCAAATTAGAAGGATAAGAAGAATATCCTTGTGGAGCTAAAAAGATACATTCGATTAGAAAGGATCAAGTATTCGAGCTAGAACTATGATCTAAAAGCAACAATTTAGTTGCATCATAAATTATGTCATCTCATTATTACTCTTTAATCATTGCAATAGTGATCTAAATCTCTTAATAGAGTTGTCTTAACAACTATTTGCAAATCCTCTAATTACAAGGTGGCATTTCTAGATTGAAGTGTTGAAAGACCTCTATCAAGGCCACTCCTAATAGGGTGATTAAATTATCTAATAGGGTCACACCTAATAGTATGTTTTTTAACCTTTAACAAGGTTGGCTCCTAACAGGGCTGACTTTAAAGGAGTGAAAATCATTAACTAGTTGTAATTGGTGGTTTTTCTCAAATTGGGTTTACACAATAAATCTTGGTGTCACTTGTGTTCATACTATTTATTCCATGTGTATGAAACTAAGTTAATTAAGGTTAATCATAGATAATAGCATAAGTTTTTCATGTTAAAAATTTATCGAGTTATAGTTGTTATTTCAGTGGTTACTGTGTTTTAGCATATTACAAGTATTAATTGAGTGCCTATGTATTTACCAAGCTACAACAGTTTTATCAAGTTAATATTCTATATTGACGTCTATGGGATCTAGGATTTATTTTAGTGGTAACTAATTCACCCCTCACCTCTTAGTTACTCCTCTTATATTTTCAATTATTGCTCAAGACAATACATATTTTGGATTGCATGTTAACTAGAGGTGTTACCATCAATGCCAAAGAGGGAGATTGTTGGAATTGGAACAATTGTTATGTTCTCATTGATGTCAAACCTATTGGTGAGAAAAAAATTTATTTGATCTAACTGTCATATCTATTTTATTGATGAAGAGAATTTGAGAATTTGTTCATAACAAAAGTATCTAGAGGAAAGGTTTAGTTATGAAGAAGATACTATAAATGGACACTTGATTAGTTGGACTTTAACAAGATAAAGTGATTGTTTAAATCATATTGAAAGTGGAGAAGATAGCTATACTAAATCCTAGAATGAGAAATCAAAAAAATATCAAATGTATAGGCTTGACCGAGCAACAAAGTAGAAGATTAAGAAACTCAAAGTATATGTTGAGTAATGCTAGTGTCAGTCGAGTACCAAAACAAGCTTAGCAGAATTAGTATTGAACAAGAATCATTATTGACTGAGTGATATTTTATGTGCCAAGAAATAAAATTATTAGTGATCAAGTAAACTAGTGATGGCTAACTATCATAGCATAGTGTTGGGAAAGGAACAACATTTTAACAGTTTATGAAAAATCGTAACTTCTAGATGACTAAGTTGATTTTATGGGATATGGAAAGTGTGTTGAGTTGGATCATTTAATGATAGAAGAGTATTAGGTAAACAATATTAGGAATGGATTCTAAGAGAAGTTTCTAGAAAGGAGGAGGATAAACATGATGGTGATCAGATTTATTGCATGTGGTGGATCTAATCATAAACTCTAATATCTATGGTGATGTTTAAGTAGCAAAAGATTTTAGTTATCAATTTAAGGTAGTACAAGGGAAAACTTTTAGATAGTTCCATAGTATTGTTGAAAGCTTGAGTAGTTGATGATGTTATTGATTAACAAATATAAGTAGAAGATTGAGAAAAGTTGAGAAGAGAGGGAGAGTGATTTCTTAAAGGGTTTCAAAGATTAGAGACTGGGATAATAATGGATGCTAAATAGTGAATCAACTTATGAGCCAAACTAAAATCCATATATCTAAAGTGAGTTTTACTTAACAAATTGAAACTTCTTGTTACTTTCTAACCATTATAAATAGTATTTAAAATCCTTTAATCAAGGTTGACCAAATAGTCATATGTAAATCCTTTAGCAGGGTGACATTCTAATGGAATGATCTAAAGTCCTCTAAAAAGGCCACTCCTAATAGTGTGATAAAATCTTTTAACACTTTTATATTTAACAATGTGTTTTGTAACCTTTAACAGGGTTGGTTCCTAACAAAATTCACTTTAGAAGAGTGAAAATTGGTGATATGTGTAGGGAAACTTGTAATGAACCTAGATTAATGTGTTTTTCTTAATAAAAAATATTATATATCAAATTCAAATATTTATTTAATCAATTTTACTTCTATGATAGCACTACTTTAATTTGTTTCAATCAAAATAACATACTAGTTGTGATAAATATTAACTTCATAATTTCCAAGTCCCATATAAACATTCACATTATAAATATATAATATAAATATTCATTTAATAAATATATTATTATATATTTAACTTGTAATATATTGATCTGTTATTACAAATATTATCTACGTTTAATAAATATAATTATTACAAACATTCTTTGAAAAAAGAAACCCTAATCAGCTAAATGTTATTATTTTGATACTTATATATAATAACAAAGTGCTTACTACATGAATATAATAATTCTTATTGAATAAACATAATACAAGCATTGAAATATACAAATAAGAAAGTTAAAACTATAATCATATGTAAGTCATGACTTTACATATTTGACTCCCAAAAGGTATATAAATACCCATTATTAGGGTTTGGTCAAAAAACAAGGAAGTAGTAGAAATCAATATATCAACCAAGCATTAAAGAAAGGAAACAATACTACTAAACTGCATACGTTCTAAGCACAGTACAAGAGTAACTTCTGTAATCTCTAGACACTTAGTATAATCTCTCTAGTATTGTGGATTCACATATGCAGGTACATCTGTCGGACCTCTACTGAGAGTTATATATATCGAGATTTCTATAATATTAATGGCATAAGCACCACTAATAATTCAGTTGTAGAATCTGCACTTGCAAATACTCATACAGTGCATTATGTGAGTATGGGATATTATGCACTTCATAATTCTAATTAATACAATAATATGTCATTCACGATTTTAATTGGTAAAATAATTCGTGGATGTATTTGATAATTCCCCAAATCGATATATGTGTATAAAACAATTGGAAGTATTATATATATATATATGTACAATGTTAAATATTTTCAAATAGTAATAATGTGTAAATAATTATGATAATAAAGAGATATTGTTGCATTATACTTAAAAATAATCTTAAGAATTACCATTAAAACATGTTTTCAAATATAGTCCAGGAAGCTTGCTCTCATCTAAGCTATGAAATCTTTAGATAGGGAGTGGGTGGAGGGAGAGGTAGAGTAAATTTGAGCACCTAATGGTATCCTCTAGGGAGCCACTTGTAGCTTGTTTCACATGCCCTTTACACCGTCAATCTACCATCTCCAGATAGTCATGACCAAAAGAGAGTAATTTTCTTGGTGCTATAGAGCAAAACTTTTTAATAAATCAAACTAATTAAATCACAAGGTTCAATTCCTCAATTTTCAATTCCTCAATTTTGAATAATAATAAGGATCCAAGGCATGTTTAAGTTGAATGAATTCCTTAACTTATACTAAATTTTGAATATCAGGTCAAAGAGTTTAAAAGGGGTCATTACAAAACTTGTAAGAAATAATACAAAAGTTTCCACATAACTCATAATAGATTTGAAATGAATATGTCATTAAAATCCATATGCAAAAGAATAGATAACATACCCACAAAAATTATGACACAACATATACCCTAGAAAACCCTCATTGAGGGAAAAGTCAAGCCACAAAAAGCATCCAACATCACGTATTATTCTGTAAAAACAATATTGCAATACAACCATGGAAGCCTTCAAAACCATAGCCACCACCAAGAAATCCATGTGAATAAATATGATTCCACACATCCCATATCATGCTTCGAACCCTCACAAAAACTCCATTGGCTAACCTATCAATCCTTATCTTAGTTGACTTTTCCTTTTTTGTTTTTGTCTTTCTTGTCTTGTCTCTACAACTATCCTTGCAATAGCTTATATAGAAGTAAGTCCCACAAAACCACCAAGTGGTATTACATAAACCATGTGCTACCTAACTAAATGACCCATATTTAATATTAGTTATTTAGTTATTTTCTCCAATATTAAATAATTACATCAAATATTATCATAATGTTATAATAAAATCATCAAGAATATTTCATACGAATCTCTGCATGTTGCATGTTCATCTAGGTGCTGCTAGGTACAACATTACATAATAAAATAAAATATGATATAACAATATTATTCAATGTGTGCAATACACATTATCTCAACAATCTCCCATGTGTTGTATACATTGCATAAGTTCAACCTATAGCCACATAAATGAATAAGAAAAAAACCCCTCCTAACACATCCATCACCATGGATCAAAGTACAACACATGATCCATCTTGGTACCCACAAAAAAATTAGAGTATCTAGCATCCCAAACATGAATGAAGCCACATCCTATTATGTCTCTACCTCAAGACATACATAAAAGTCATCCAAAGAGAAATCCACCCAAACTATCACTTAAAAATCATATAATTATGTACCAACTAAAATTTCAAGCGCAAACACCTAATCCAATCAAATGTATCTATAGTTGTCAAAATATCCATAGCTGAAATAGTACCTTGGCACAAGGAGGTATTGAAGAACTAGGGCTAGAGGCAAACCTAACTATCCAAATCACCTTGCTGAGTAACACAACAAAAGAAAATAACACAAAGATCAACACCAAGGAGAGAAGGAACTTCAAAATGATTTATTAATTCATCAAATTATTTGCATACATGCCCAGCTATAAGGCCTTTTGAGTTATGGCTAATAGAAAACCACTTCAAAATCTATGATCCATCTTCAAATTTTCTATTCTAGGAACATCTTCTCTCAACTCTCTAATTTATGCCTAACCTAAACCTAAAAACCCTTATTTATACTTGCCAAAATGGATTACAAAATATTCTAAATCATTACATAATAGAAAGGCAAACCTTTAAAAAGTTTACACATATCCCAAGATAAGATTTAAACATTAATTTCATGATCCAATTTAGTTACACAAGTTATATCAAAATAAGAACCAATCATAGAAAAAATTAGTCAAAGAAGGAACCAAGGATAAAAAATAATAGGTTTACTCGATACATGAAGGAACATTCACCTAACATTGGATAGCTCAATAGTAAATAGAACTTAATAGCTATAGTAACTTGGTAGCTATAGTAACTCAACCAACACTAGCTACAATAACTCAACCAACATTGAACAGCTTGACAAAAACAACTTAGAAACCACTGACACTCATATCCAATAGAAAGAATGAAAAAAGATGAGAAGAATAGAAAGACAACCTAGGATGCTCCTACATAGGAAAATTTGGGTTGAAATGAATGATTCTCCTAAATCATTGAGATGTCACAACCTGAGCTAAATCCAACTTAGAGTGAGAAATCCATGTAGCATCTTCAACTAGTTTTTCTTCCATTTCACCAAATATTCATAGTAATCATTTACTCTCATCCTTTTACAAACTCTCTGATCTAAATTTTGTTCAACCTCTTCAAATTTCTTCTTGGGATAATCATTAGGTATAAAAAATTCATTATCTAACTCATCATAATCATACAAATTAGCAACATTTAATATAGGAGATATATCCATGTCATCAAGTAACTCAACTTCGTAAGCATTACCACTATAAAACTTCCTTAGGATCTTACAAGGTTCAAACTTCTTCATTTTTAGCTTACTATATATTCCAATAGGAAATCTACCTCTCTTACAATGAACCATCACCTCATCACCAACTTCAAAAGCATGATGTCTCCTAGACTTATTAACATTCTCCTTATACTTTTGATTACATTGTTCCAACTTCAACTTCACTTGCTCATGCAAAGACTTTATAAACCCAACAAATTCTTCCTCTTCAACACTTATCTTCTCTTCACCAGCAACATCCCTCAAATAGGATACTCCTATAAGCTACATTCCAATAATAATCTCAAAAAAAAATTCATGTAATCTTATATTTCACAAAATTATTATATGCAAACTCATCTTATGCCAATACCATATCTTAATTACTCAGTTTATCTCCAACTAATAATCTCAAAAAATTACCCAAGCTTCTATTAACAACCTTTTCATATCCATCTATCTATGGATGGAAAGTAGAGCTAAACTTCAACTTAGTACCCATGTTCTTCAATAAATTCCTCTAAAAATAACCAATGAACTTACTATCTCTATTAGAAATAATACTTTTTGGTAATCCATGCAATCTAATAATCTCTTTGAAGAAAATCTCAACAACATGCACATCATCTAATGTCTTCTTACATGGTATGAAATGTGCCATTTTAAAAAATATATTCACAAAAATAAATATGGAATCATACCCTCTTGTTGTCCTAGGTAATTGAAGAACAAAATCCATATTGATGTCACTCCAAGGTTTCTTGGGATCAAAAATTGGTGTATATATTCCATTTTTTTGACTTACTCCTTTTGTACCTTGACAAATTTTGTAATTCCTTACAAATATTTGAAACTCCTTATACATTTGTGGTTAATAATACTTATTCTTAAGAAAACTCAATGCCTTATGAATTCCAAAATGTCCATCCAATCCACCACAATGGCTTTCCTTAATGAAATTAACTCTCATAGAACTTCTTGGTGTATAGAAATAAATTCCTTAGTGAAATTAACTCTCATAGAACTTCTTGGTATTAAGAACTGAATTCCTTTGAAAAATGTACCTTCTTTAATGAAATACTCATCAAAATAAAAAAATTTATTCGATAGATTTGGTGCTCTACACTCTCTCTACATCTTAGACAAATCAAGGTCAATATTTTACAACTCCTTCATTTCATCAAAACCAATAACTTCAATCTTCAACTTTGTTACCAAATAATGTCTTTTATTGAATGCATCAACAACTTGGTTAGTAACTCCACTTTTATACTTGATCACAAATGTGAAACTCTACAAGTACTCAACCCACTTCATATATCTCTAATTTAACTTATGTTGACTTCCCAAACACTCTAAATCTTTATGATCGGTATACAATAGAAAGTCCTTATGAATCATACAATGTATTCTCTTCTTCAAGGCTTGAACAATAGCATAAAATTATTGATCATACACAAAATACTTCCTTTTAGCATCATTTAACTTCTCACTAAAGAAAGCAATAGGTGTACCCTCTCGAATCGACAAAGCTCCTATTGCACTGCCACTTGCATTACATAGAACTTGAAATACCTTATTGAAATTAGATAGAGCCAATACAGGTAACTTAAAAATATTTTTTTTCAAAGTCTCAAAACTCTTATCAGCTCCATGTGTCCACTTAAAATATTTTTTATCTTCTCTTATTGTCTTAGTCATAGCATCACAAATATAACTAAAATTCTTTATAAACTATATGTTATATGTAGAAACTAGCCAAACCATGAAATAATCTTACCTCACCATATTCTTAGGTGTAGGCCATTCCAAAATTTATATAACACTCTTTGGATCCATTCTCAAACCATTAGCTAAACTTACAAATCCAAAATACACAATTTTCTCTTGCATAAAGGAACACTTCTTCAAATTAATCAAAAACTTATCCTCTTTCAATTTATACAGTACTTGCCTAACATGCTCAAGATGTTCTTCCTTAGTCTTACTAAATATCAGAATATCATCCAAACAAACAATCACAAACTTACTAAAAAAGCTCTTGAAAACTTCACTCATCAACCTCATGAAAGTACTAGGTGTATCAGTCAAACCAAAAGGAATTACCAACCATTCATAAAAACCATATTTTTTATTGAAAGTAGTCTTCCATTCATCACCTTATCTAATTTTGATTTGGTGATAACCACTCCTCAAATCAATGTAGGTAAAATACACTACTCCACTCAAACAATCCATTATATCATCCATCCTCAACATAGGAAATATATAATTCACTATTATCTTTTTGATAGCTCTAGAATTTGTACACATTCTCCATTATCCATTATTTTCAGGTGCCAATACAATAGGTACAACACATAGACTCAAACTTTCTTTGATCAAACCTTTTTGCAATAATTCTTTCACTTTCATGTTAAGTTCTTCATTCTTTATTGGTGTAAATATATACAATGCTTTATTTAGAAAGCTAACTTTATGAATCAAATCCATAGAATGACTTCTACTTATTACTAGTGGTATGTTGGCTCCTGATTTAACAGTGTTTTAATAACCAAGTATGTAGGGTAAGATTGCATCTATGGGTAGCTATCTCCAATAATGGACACAATTCACTAAGAACCTGGGCCAACTATAAGGCTACACTCCTTCTTCACTTCAAGCTCTGCAAAACCTAAGTGGGTAAACCTCTTAGGATCCAATATGTGACCAATGCAATGAGCATAATCAGAATCTAGAATAATAGATAAAAACCCCTAAATCTTCTATACTTAACCAAAAATCACAAGCATTAAATAGCTAAGAACATGACTCATGAAATTGGCAAGCTAAGTGTGGGTTAAACTTTGAATAACTTTCAATGTAAAAGGGAAAATGATTTAATATGTTCATATCAGCAAGACCTAGGTATGAGAAAAAAAACCTAATGATCCTATCTTTGATCAGTACCTTATCTATTGAGAAATTAAATGAATTACAACCATACATCTCATTGAAATATTTGACATAATTCCTACATCAAGATCCCTGATCTATCTTTCACCTTGTGAACAGACATCTACTTCAAGTTTGAATCTCATACTCAAATTATCCCATCATGAAATCTAAAACCCTATGATAAACACCAAGCAATTACATGGCTCTTTATTCCACTAGCAAGACATTTTAACCACATACATTCCAAAATGAAATGCAACCTAATTTATGCTCTTGGTTCACAAATTAGAAAAGATCACATATCCATGAGTAGGAGACAATATTCAAACTAAACTTACAACCCTTTGCTATACTTTATTCATTCTCCTTGAAAATGAATAAATGAAATATGCATAGAAACTAACTCACAAATCACCTAACAAACCAGAACTATCTACATAAAACATAAATTACTGTTCAATAGAAGAGAGAAATGTTGGGTGTTTAGCTTTCACAGCCTAAGTAGAGCTCCTAGAACTAGAAAATGAAAACCAACCAACAACCACTTTTAGAGAAGAAGAAAGAATATGTATGAAGAGGGCAATTCCTAGATTGAATTTGTAATTGACATGTGTCCCCTTAGAGTTCTCCCTCAATAAGCTAAAAGGAATCTCTCTACCTTCTCTCCTCAACTGCCAGGATCAAATCCTTTCATTTTACCTTTCAAAGGCATCAAATATCTCATAAAATTGATGAAAGAATGTAACTAATTTTAGTGTTAAAATGAATTCACGGTAAAAGTGAAAAACTAGTTACAATATGACCTTTAGAATGCAAGAAAATAGTTTAAAGATGATTTTCTCCACATTCAGATCCTAAAAAACCTTTAAATCTACCCTCTAACCAACTGTGATACTCAATGATGAAAAACACCCATTTTGCTAAGAATGCCCCAAAATTTATAATTTGGCCTAAAGCATGAACTAGTGAGCACCTGTGCACAATCTAACCTCAAAAATGGAAAATTCAGCTCATTCCAATTTTGGTGGTATATTGGAGTGCCCATTCTTGACAAAAATAGCTCTACTTATGTCCCTCTAAAGTTTAGGCTTCTGCTCATAGCTTTCAAAGCAATAAAATTGTAAAAATCTATCCCTTTTCAAAAGTCAAAACTATAGAATAATCTCCAATTTATTTAAAATATGACTTGCACGTACTTTTGAGAAGGAAAAATTAATTTTTAATTTGAAATCTTTGGAATTTTCTTGCTTTTTCAATCTGGGTCAAACTTGGTTTGACCAAGCTCACCATGTGTCATCACATGATTGGCTTAGGCCTGCATGAGATTTTTCCACCTTGCCACCATGTTAGTGCCACATGTCATCTTCCTATTGCAATTTGCTATGTCACGATGTTATCTTCCTTGCAACTTTCCTTTGGTGATATAGTGAGAACCCTTAAATTTTCCATGTTGCATGATCTAGCACATCACAAGATCTGATCACCATGTCATAACCTACCTCAGAGTCTATGCCACATGGCATCTTTTGGTTGGTCTAGATTTTTCCACATCATAACTTAGTCATTTTTTCAGGTGCCACTTGGTGCTACCCGATTCGTTGATGACATTGGAAGCGTGACCCACATTGCATTTTACATTTGATTTTACCTTGGCCAGATTTTCATGGTTTTATAAAAATTTGCTATGTCACATGCCAAAAAATCTTTGATTTTTTCAGCTAGCGAAGTAGCGAGTTGCCAAATTTTTCAACTTCCTAATCTTGGTGATGTCATCAGTTCATCATCTGTGTTAATTCAAAATTTTACTGGTGCCTCCAGTTGACTGGGACCCTCCACCGCACACTTTCCATTTTAAAAGGGCATGTTCCTTAAGACAAAAGTCATGTTTCTTGTTTTTATATTTAAAGACATACAAAAGACTCTCACGGGCAATGTGGGATAAACCTTATGACATGTTCCCTTTTTACTGCGTTCTATTCAGCTTCCTTTGGCTGGCTTCTCTTCTATTGTGCATTCTCTCCATTGAATGCGTGGATGGCTTTGCACTTGGCAATTTCTTCTTTGATACCATAACTCCTCTATTTGTAGCTTGTTGAGTGGCTTTTCTCTGACCTTTTTAATGCCCTTTGCTCGTTGCGTGAGGTGCTATGTTCCAATAGCGTCTTTCCTTTCTTTTCTTGGCACAAGTCTCTACTCGTTGGCATGGATTCTTCTAATTGCCTATGTGTGAGCTCTCTTAGAAATTCCTATCATTACTTCTAACAAACAACTCCCTCTTAACTAGTGGCATTTGACTAGCCAGCTACTACCTTTTAATGTGTGGGCTATGGTCTTTAATAGGCCTAGGATTTTTCTATACGTGGGAGCCCCATTTTTAATGGTAATATCTATTTATTTTTGTGCATGAGACCCCTTTTTTAATGCTACAACTTCCTTTTCATATTGGGTGGTTATCTTATTTCATTCTCCAGCACTTTAAGAGACATTTTTTTATGTCTGCTGCTTTAAAATGTGGGCACCCCTTTTCTGAGCTGGCTTTTTCTTGGGCACATCCCCTCCCTCCTATTTTCTAATGTGAATTGTTTCATTCTTTAGCATGGATGTTCTCTCTTTATTAGCTGAGTCTGCTACTTACATCCTGCATGTGGAGCTTTAATGGTGCGACTTTTGTTTTCATTGCCATTAAATTTCCATCCTCCTCTAGACTTGGCATCTCACAAGCCACCACCAATTTTATGCTTACCATAGGTTGCATCACTTCTTCAAATCACTCTTTCTAGATGGAAATTTAATGAGGGTTAGATCTTCCTTCTTTTTGGCACTGACAATGAGTATTTTCTATGAAACTCTTGTTTAGAGCCCCTTATTAGATTTTTTTGAGATCGTTTTCCCTAGTCGATGAAACTATTTTCTTTTCAAGATGATCTTAGCCGAGTACAACACCATTAGTCTTGTTTGACCCAAATGTAGTTGGACACACTATATCAAGTAACTCCAATGTTCTAAAGCTATCTCAATCCATCTGATATGAAAATTTATTTATACCACTTCAATTTGAAAAATTTGATGCATCTATGGTACCCTCTCCAACAATGCCAGGGCATCCATCCATCATGATATATGTTATGAAGGAAGTTTATTTCATCAGGATCAAAGCTCCAACCCCTTTTAGAAATAATGTAGGAGGATCACCAAAGTTCCTGAGTTGTTTCTTTGCATCAAACTCCTAAAAAAATTTGCTTCATTATTTCCATTCTTTGACTCATTCTGCCTGATGGAATCAGTAGGACCCCAAAGTGGGTCTAGTTAAAAAGAATTTAGTTTTCGAACAACTAATTATGCATATTGATCCATTAACCATCTTGAACTGACTGTAATAAAAAATGAGCTTTGAGTCATCATTAAAACCTTATTTTACCACTATTCATTAAACTATGATTTTGTGCTAGGAGGTCCATTGACTGACCTTAAAAATTGACCCAAACCTCTGACCAGGCTCTGAAATTGAACAAACCAATTCTTTGTTCTACATAATTTCACTCCATAGAATCTCATCTCATGAAAAATTCTTAGTCAAAATATATCGACTATCAAAGTCAACCTCTTAGAACTGTCTGCAAGAAAACAAGTCAAAAAACCACAAATTGCATTCGGATTTGGCTTCAAAAAGCTAGGCAAATTGACACTTGGGAGAACAAAAAATGGGATGCTGGTTTAGTGTCATGAGGAGAATATGGATTTTCATTTGGGGCTCATGATGAGTAATAGGGTGCAAATGGTGATCAGTCAAAGTGAGCTACTTAGAATTTTGCAGATTGAAACAATGATAGAAAACATTTTTTGCAAATGGAATTGACCTGGAAAAGTGTGCAGATGGATTCATCAAGATGTGAAAATTGGCACACTTAAGGAACTTTTAGAGGAAAACATAGTAGTACAATCCATTCAATCTAGGCAATCATAGATTTCAAGATACAACATTATGAATAGGGGTTCCAATCAATCTACAAATTTTGACACTAGTAAAAAGTTGCAAGTTGCATTTGCAATCGCATTTGAAAACTAATCAAATGGATTCATCAAGTGCTCAAACCTAAAAAATAAAAAATCTCTAATGTCTGCAATGCAACACAAAAGGAATTTTAACATTTTGGTCAACTAGGTCAAAGATATCATTGATCAAATATGGCTTCCTAGAATTAGGTACAAAGTGCATTAGCATGAAAACAGTAAACCAACAACCTTGAGGGATTCAAAACATAGTCAAATCAATTTGAAATGACTCAAAATATGAAACATAGGCTCTTTAGTATGGACACTAAACGCTACCAAAGTGGCAGGTCATGACACATTACTGGGTGAGATATATTCACATTACTGGGTGAGAATGGCAGTTTAACTTCATGGAATAGATAGTTGCACTAAATGGAAGGTTTTAGAAACATTAAACACCTCATGGGACTCAAAGGTACAGTCAGGTACACAAGCATCAAAAGAATTCATAGGCCTTAGATTTCTCAATGGTACTCAAAATTGACCATGTAATTTTTAGTCCCAACATGGTAAACCATCAGGAATATCCTCTACATAAATCTCCTTGTACTTGTTGAGCTTTTCTTTTCAATGATGTTGAATGATGGGAATCCTTTTGAACTCCTCTCTTGGAAAGATAATTGAAGATCAACTCCAAATTTTTGAGAAATCTTTAATTGAAGATAAATTTGTATGTTCATGAGGAGGCATTTTCTGGTTTGAACGAATTTCAGATAATCTTTTTTATCTATTGTTGTTTTGGAAAAGTAACCACAAAAGAGATATATTTTAGTTATTTTCTATTTTATTATGAATTCAATTTATTGATGCAACTATATGAACTTATATTTGAACCAAGTGTTAGAAAATAAAATAACAAAGACAAGGTAACAAGAGATTAAAGAAAATAACTTGAAAGGGAAATTCTTAACAGACATAAACTATGGTAAACATGTTTATGAGTTAAATTGTCAAAAAAATCAGGTAGGAAACTAATGAAATTAGGAGCAGTGCTTCATCAATTCCACTAATACAATCATCGATCAAAACTCAATAATAACTAAAACATATTCATGTTTCATCAAATCAAAAGGCCACAAAAAGTTTTCTCATGAGACAAGACACTATGCAAGAACAATAGGTAATGTTTTGTCCAATTCATTACGTCATTGAAATATGTTAATGTGAGGAAAACATCGGAACTAAAAGGTCACACAATCATAACAATGAAATAAAACCATTAGCTACATTATTATTCATGAAAATGTATTCACAAAAATAACACATGCTAACAAGAATAACTACACTTAGAATGAGGGCACCAAAAGCATATATTATTGCATCAAAATAATGGCCTTGAGTACATTTCACATCCATCTATTTATAGGAAATCCTCTCCTCCTTTTTTTTTAGAAGTGAGAACTCTTCTAATGCAAAATCATGCCAAAAATTTAATAAAATAAAGCTAATTACATTTAAACTAACTCTCTAAATGGTGCTAAGTATGTTTCCACCCTTGTTTATATCAATTAATGGGTGCATGAGCCTTTATATGACTTAAATCAATAAAGGAATGAGAAGATAGGAAGATAGAAGCCATGAAATAATATTAGAGTATTTGAGAGCTCTAAAAATGGAAGCTCGACCTTCTCTAGGAATTTATGGGAGTTGAACTACCATCAAAATGGATTTTCAATAAATGGAATGCTCTAAGATGGCAACTAGCAGTTAACTATCGACACACTGCTTGTCTTCAAAATTATTTACACGCCTCTAAAAAAAGTGAACCTGCACACATGTGCACCTATAGACATGTGCACCTATGCACCTGTGCACCTTGGCACCCGTGCACCTTGGTGATAGGATCCAAAAATCCAAAAATTCTTCTAAGTGTCAAAACTTGATTTCTAGCATCTCGATTTTCTTCCTCGTTATACCAAAGTGATGTGTGGATGTTTCCCCTTGAACTTTTTGATGAAAAAGGTGATTTATTAAGGAGCTAATTAGTCTAAAGCTTCATACTTTACCCTCACTTCCCTATGGAAATTATGAACTGTGACTTCTTGGACATTTTTATGGAACTTGAAAGTCATGGGTTTGATTGTGATCTTAGCTACTATAGAAGACAAGGAAGTCATGGTAATATTTAGGACCTTGGGGAGCTTCTAGATGTTTTAGTTATGCACATCTATACAGCTTTAGAGACAATTCATTCACCAATAATTCAAACTGTGCACTTGCACACTTGCACACCTATGCCCCTTCAAGGAATTCTACAAGGTGCTCAATTCACTAAAAAGTCAAAGTTATCAGTTTTGAAAATGGTTTCTAAGAATTTTTGAAATGGATTTTAAGATCACTCTTGTGTACTTATTTTGATCTTTTTGATGATTTAGGCCTATTTGTGCACCTATGTACTTTTCTCTACAAAACTTGTAAAATTGTGAACCTGTGCACCTTCACACATGCACACCTTCTAGTGTCCTTCAACTTATGCATATATTAAAATTAAAATGCACACATGTGCACCTAGGCACCTTCTAGAGATAATTCATTCGCCAAATATTCAAATTGTGCATCTATGCACATGTGCACCTAGGCACCTTCTAGAGATAATTCATTCACCAAATCTTCAAATTATGTGCCTATGTAGATGCACACCTATGCACCTTTAGGTAATTGTGCAAGGTACTCAATTCACCAAAAAATTAAAGTTCTCAATTTTTTTAACGGTTTTTGGGTTTTTCCCAAATGAGTTTTGGGAGTACTTTAGTATAATTATTTTTCCCCTTTTTATTATTTATACCCTCTTTATAGCCCAACATTGTCATAGACTTGACCTCCTTCTGCTTCTTCTATCTCAAATCCCAAGGCACCTATTTTTAAAATGTACATTTAATACCATTGATATATATTTTTTAATCAATAATGAGGGTGCCATTTTATCTACACAAAGAACAAAACATTAGTCATCTTGTGTTGAAAGACCCAAAAGAGGACTCCACAAGACTTAGATTGACAAAAAATTATGTCAAAACTAGTCAAACTACCCAAAAAGTGAAAAAACACCTCCATTATTTAGTTTTGTGTAGTAGTGTACCTAGCACACCTGCATAGGTGCACAGGGTGCACCAGTGCACACCTTGTTTTCCTCTTAAGTAGATAAGTGCATAGCCATGCACTTGCACACATACATACCTTGAATAGGTGTTAATGGTGTGCATGTGCACAACTGCACACATGTGCACTAGTGCATTTGTGCAAAGAGGGGGAGGGGAGCCTTGTGCACACCCACCTCTAAGGGTGCACACATGGGCATGTGCACATCCCCATAGTAGTGTGAACTGTGCTTGTGCACTCTTGGGACACATGTGTATGTGTGTACTTCATGCACTGTGAAGTCTATCCTTGGTTTTTTCTTCTCTTTGACTACATGATCCTTCTTAATCAGAGACCAAGGTTTGACCTAGATTGTAGGGAGAGTCCAAAATTATTGAGGCTTTAGACTAGATGCTTTATAGGGAATTTTGGAACTAGGGGGTCCCCATTTTGTGACTCAAAATGGTGTCTGAGTTTTGAGACCACAATAGTACTCATTCAACAAGTTTTCTATTTTTGTTATCACTCGGCTAAAACTATTAGCTTTTTTTGTCACTTAGTCACTACTATCATAGCTTGGTCCCTTAGGGATCACAACAAAACAAACTTGGTTGATCTTTAGCCCCTTTTCAAAAAAAATCCCATTATCCACATAAACTTAAATAGTAGTACAATTAATTTAATCTAGAATTTCAATAAAAGGAAATAGTACTTTCTTTCTTCCATTTAACCAAAGAGTATATTGATTCAATCTTCCATCATGCATAGCATATCTATCATATTGCCAAGGTCTACCAACAAAATATGACAATAATACATTGACATAACATCACATAAAACTTCATCAAAGTAATTTCTAATCTTAAACTTCACAACACATTGTTCACTTACTAGCAGCTTATGTTTATCATTCGTCCATGAAATATGATAGGGTTTAGGGTGTTACAACCTTTACAATTATAACTTTGTAACTAGCTCCTCTGGTGCTAAATTTTCTAAAATTCCATTGTCAATCATTACTTTGCAATGTTTTGTAGCCACCTTACATCTAGTCTTGAAAAGACTTCTCATCAAGATATGGTTCTCACCATTAGATTTTCTCCAACCTCAGGTCCAATTGGTGAATGCTCAAGCTCTCCTGTAATTATAGCACTTATATTACCTTGTTCATTACCACCAAAATATCTACACTCAAAGGATCTATGCCCTTCTTTACCACATCTGAAACAATTACCATGAAAACCACTTCTAGAATAAGAATTACCTCTTCATTAGTAAGAACTACACCTTTACACTTGGTCTTTTCATTATCATCTCTTTTCCACTCAAATTTTCACTTATCTTGCATAGAATTGTAAGATCTTACACTTTCTCCATAAGATCTACCTCTACCTCTCTAGAATATACCACCTCGACATCTTTGTCTTTGTTCATGCTTCTTTGTCAATATCTCCTCAACTTTCAAGGCATATTGATATGCTTCTTTCACACTTTCTAATTTTAGAAAACTTATCTCATCTTGAATTCTAGATCTCAATCCATTTATACCTTAAAAATTTCTTAACCACATCATCCATATGTCTAGATATGATGTCTAATCTATAGAATTCCTCAGTGTACTCTTTCACAATCATATCCTTTTGTCTCAAATTTATCATCTTTCTCAGCAAAAGATCTTGGCAATTAGTAGGAAGGAACTTCTTCTTCACCTTTTTCACCATTTTTGGCTAGGTCCCAATCTTCTCTTTTCCTCCTATTTCTACTAATTTGACAATGCTCCCACCACATTGACGCCTGACCTTTCAACCTAGTAACTGCAATTTTCACCTTCCTAATATAAGGAGTACCTTCAAACTCAAAGAACTTCTCCATATTAGTGATCTAATCTAAAATAATAATCGTGTCAAATTTTCCATCATAAGGAAAAACTTTGATAGAAGGCTTTGAATGTGCCCTAGAAATATTCCCTTAACAATCTTTCCTCATATTGATCTTCTTCATGTTCTAGATTAGGCTTTGGTTCCATTGGTTCATCATCACTCACATCATCAATATGTGCTCCTCTCCACTAGGTTGTCTTTGCAACTTATAATCTAGCAATAATTTATCTCAACATGTCCATAATAGCATGTCAACATTTCCTCTACCTCAAACCATCTTTACAAATAGGCTCCTTCAATATTGTAACCCTCTACAATTTATAATTAAAATCTCTATATCTATCACCATATGACCAAATTCAAATTAGGGCTCTACATGATCCAATCTACACAAGGAAAAACCTCAAGCTCTAATACCACATGATGTAAGGAGGCATTGAAGAGCTAGGGCCATAGGAAAACCTAACTATCCAAATCACGTTGTTGAGTAACACAATAGAAGCAAAAAATAGAGAACAACACCAAGGAGAGAAGGAACTTTGAAGTAGTTCATTAATTCATCAATTTATTTGCATATGTGCCCAATTGTAAGGCATTCTAGGTTATGACCAAAAAATTTAAAATTCAAATTCAATAATCCAACTTCAAATTCATTATTCCAAGAACATTGCCTAACCTAAACCTAAATACCCTTATTTATACTTTCCAAATGAACTTATAGAAGATTCTAGATCATTACATAATAGAAAGGCTAACCTTAAAATGTTCTGCACACATCTCAAGACAAGATCTAAATGCTAAATTCATGATCTAAATTAATTACATTAGTAAGCTTGAACTAGGAACCAATCACAAAAAAACTCGGTCAAAGAAGGAACCGAGCATCACAAAATAATAGGCTCACTTGGAACATGATGTAACACTCAACCAACACTAGACAAATCAATAGTAACTCAACCAACACTAGTTACAGTAACCCGACCAACACTAGCTACATTAATGCAACCAACACTAGCTATAGTAAATTGATAGTTATTGAATAGTTTGACAATAATAACAACTTGGAAACCACTGACACTCGGCTTCAATAGGAAGAATGGACAATGATGAGTAGGATAGTGAGACAACCCAAGATGCTTCTGCATCACACCCATAACAAGTGCCAACCCATCCAACTATTCATACCTTCAAAGGAATACCAAGTGAATCTCACATCATCAACATATCCAACTTCTAACCTAGAATCACAAGCCTCACAAGAAATAAAAACCACATATAAACCAATAATCTCCCACTGCAAAAGATAATGTCAAATCTAGAAAAAAAAATCACTCAGAACACCTCATAGAAGTAAATCCATGTAGTATCAAGGATATCCACAACATAAACCAATAATATACAAGAAAAACTCTCATAAAAAGATTGCAATTTTCTACCAAATTCGCTACAACCAAAAAAGGAAAGAGATAAATAAATAACCATGTTATCTCTCACATTACATACATGAATAGAAACTAGTGATCACAATATTCTACCAATCTCAAATTCAATATAAGTGAAAACTAAACATCTAGGAAGATAACCAAGGCCAAATAGAAACCATATAAATCATAACCTATATCATGCCCTTCTACACATACCTCTATGCAAGTATGATCTCCTCCATATAACCCCAACTAAGAAGCCACAACAACACCCAAACCATACCTTATAACTAATCATGGATGCAAGGATAACTTTAGTGGCTAATATTCATCAATTGGCTAATCTCACTCATTGAGGACCCTAGATGTGGCTGTTTTTTTTTCACTTTTAGGGTGTCCATATTGCTTGCACTTTACCAAAATTGGGTCCCATGCTTAGGCTAATTGCCAATAATAATATAGAATTTATATTTTTTAGTGATGACTTTGCCAATGAAATCTAATTTTTCTATCTAGAAAATTAAATATTTTTTCCTACAATTTTCTAGGATTGTCTTAATTGATGGTCACATTTACCAATATTTGGTAAAAATTTAAGTTACACTATAGATTAAGTAAGTAGATTTTACATGTGTCTCTATTTTGAAGACATTTTATGAAACTTTTTATCCTTTCTCACTTTCCCACAAAATAAATTTGACTAGGGACACATGTCTTTACTTTGGGAACTTTCTTTAAAACTTGGTATCATTTTAAAATTTTGGCTAGAAATAGGATTTAGGCAATTGATTTAAGATCATTCAACAATTAAAAATAATAGGGGTGCTTTCCCCAAACCACCATTCAATAATTTGGAGAGAAACTACAATGATAAAAGGGGGCTAAATTTAACCTTAAAGTTTGGTAATTAATTAGACTCCATATGATAATAATAAAATTATCATTTCTAGGTATGTGTACATTTTTCATGATTGTCATCAATAATGAAAGATTTTCCAGGATTTTATAAAATTTTCATATGATTGAAACAAAATCACCAATTTTTTTATTTTTTTTAAAAATTGTCAATAGAAATTAATTTTTGTCCCTTGAACTAATATTTGATTCACCAAAAATTTATACTTCTTCCTAAAGAGGGTTTCTTAAATTTATCCTTGCATGGATGTGTTGGCGCTCAAAATCGCAGCCCTGATTTTGAGCACCATAAAATTTTTGAAGCCCTATAAATGTTTTTATATGTCTATGTACCCGGATATCAGTATGAGGCCTAAGAGGTGTTTAATGTTTCTAACACCTTCCATTCAGCATATCTACTTCTTCCATATGGTCAAATCATCATTCTGAGCTATTCGGCGAAGTCCTATTTTGAACAATTGTCAATCTTGCTTTTTCACCAAAGTGTCAAAAAGCGATAGGAGGTAGTGTTTGCATCTAAATATATCGCACCCAGAAATGTTTTGTGATTCATTGCTTTGGGAGTGTCTAGTGTCCATATCCAAGAACCTATGTTTCAGATTTCGAGTCATTTCGAGTCTGTCTGACTAGGTTTTGAATCCCTCAAAGTTGGTCAACTATTGTTTTCATGTTTTTGCAAAATATTCAAAATTCTGGGAAACCCTGTTTGATGAGTAATAACTTTTGACTAGTTGATCCAAATATTGACATTCCTATTGTATTGCATTGTAGGCATTAGAGACTTGTTATATTTCAAGTTCCATATCTTGACGAATCCGTTTGATCAATTTTCAAACGCGATTCCAATTGCAGTTTCTAAAGTTATACTGGTGTCAACATTTGCAAATTTATCAGGACCCCTGTTTGGGACATTATAACTTGAGATCTGTAATAGGCGAGATCAAAAGGTTTGTTCCCCTATATTGCTCACTGAAAATACTACAAGTGTGCCAATTTTTAGAACTTGACGAATCTGTCTCCACACTTTACTAGGGTCGTTCCATTTCTAAAAAATCACTTTCTAACATTGTTTTAAATTTGCAAAATCCAAGTAGCCTACTTTGAACGTCCGCCATTTGTGCCCAGTTATTCATTGCGAGCCCAAATCGGAGATTCATATTGTCCTCATGATAGAGAACCAACACCTCCAAGAATAGCATACCTTATTTCCAAAACTAAAGGAGATGGGCAGAGGATGAGAAGAACTTTACAGGCTCTTTATCATCCGCAAAATCATTATTTGTTGCATTTAGATCTTGAGGCCCCTCCAAGGGAAAGGATTGAGCTAGAAAAATATGTAAAAACTGAGCCTACATTCATGGAAGCAAACAATGTTCATGTTGTAGGTAAGGCTAATCTTGTTACATATAAAGGACCGACTATGATAGCTTCTACAGTGCATGTTGTGGCAATTCTACTAAAAAAAAGTAAAGAATGGGATTGGTTTATCAACCTCAGTGCATCTGATTATCCACTAGTTACACAAGATGATTTACTTCATGTCTTCTCTTACTTGCCAAAAGACCTAAATTTCATTGAGCATACAAGCGATATTGGATGGAAATTGTATCAAAGAGATAAACCTGTCATTGTAGACCCAGGGTTGTACCAGTCAAAAAAATCTAACATATTTTGGGTTAGTCATCATCGGTCCACTCCGACCGCATTCAAGTTGTTTATAGGTTCAGCATGGGTGGTTTTGACACGTAATTTTTTGGAATTCTATATATGGGGTTGAGACAATCTCCCTCAAATAGTGCTAATGTATTATACAAACTTCATCTCATCACCAGAAGGCTATTTTCACACTGTTGCTTGCAATTCTTAGGAGTTTCAGAATACAACCATCAATCATGATTTGCACTTCATAAAGTGGGATACTCTACCCAAGCAACATCCCATAGTCCTATCCTCGGAACATTTCGATGAAATGGTGCAAAGTGGTGCTCCATTTGCTCGTAAATTTCCCAAGGATGATCCAGTTCTAGATAGAATAGACAAAGAGCTCTTGGGTCATTCTAATGGCCAATACACACCTAGGGGATGGTGTATGGGGATAGACAACAAAGATCCATTTCATGTGAGAGGCGATCCAACAATCCTTAAACCTGGGCCTGGTTCCAAAAGACTAGAAGGCTTATTGGTGAAACTGCTTGCTCCTGAAAATATTCATGATAAGCAATGCAAGTAACCCATCTACTAAAAGGTGTTGCAAGGGATTATTAAGCTGAAACATCTCCTAATTCAGAAGAAAATGCCCACAGCAAGTGAGAAGCATTGGCATTCAACGCCAAAGAAACAAGATGTCATGCACGCTGAAGAAAACCATCACAAAGTGACCCCGCACAAGAAGCACAGAGCATCTGCAGGGGAGAAGACCAATGCAAGACAAAGGTAAAAGAAGCAGCATATCAAACATGAAGACGCCAGTTAAATAGAGACTGCAGCAATGCAAAGCACACATTGAAACAAAACATATCACACTTGCACATTCAAAGCAATAAAAGATCACACCTCTGTAGCCCACGCTGAAGAGCATCCCGCTGTTTGAAGAGGGAGAACAGGGTAGTGTCAAATGAAACTAGCTAGCGCTTGTAGAGGAGAATACCTATAGGAATGAAGAAAAGAATGCACATCAGTAACATGCATGAAGGGAAAAGTCATCAGTCTCAGCAAGAAAGATCCACATTATTTAGAAAGAATGCCCATGTGATGAAGAAAGCAGTTAAGCCCATGTTAAAGATTTGATGAGCAGAAGAAATTGATGGCTGAGCAAGCATTGAAGTAGCTGTAGGGAAGACAAGTCATATTTTAATCCCACATTGAGTGGGAAATATGATTCTTAATACGTTAAATATGAATCGACTTAATATGATGGTTGTATTGAGAAAGAGGCTTTTAGAAGCCATGATGCACGCGGGTCCCAAATAGATGTGTGGTGACATCAGCAGATCCATGAGATAAAATTTTAACCGAAAACACAATCAAAAAATGATGACATCAGCACAATCGAAAAACCCAAGAATCCGACTTGTCACTACCTCGCTAGCCAGAAAATCTTGGCAACTCTAGCTAGCAAAGTAGCGACGTCGCCAGAAAGACATAAAAAACTAGCGAGATCCAAAATGTTGCGTGGGTTCAATAGCAGTGCTGTCAGCGAATCGGATGTTGACAAGTGGCAGCGACAGAGTTATTGGGCAGTGATGTGGTGGGCAAATGGAAGAAGTGCACTAGATTGTGCCATGTGGCAGCTCTGATGGTTCACATTATCTCGCTAATCGAAGTTGCTCACCGGTTAAGCATGGTGAAGTAGCGAGGAGATGACATGTGGCAGATGATGTAGATTAGGTGTCCAATTAGAGTGCACCACGTGGCATTGGTCAAACCTAGAGTTGACTCAAATTTGGAGGGGCTAGGAAAAATATAATGATTTTAAAATTTTCATTTTAAAATTATTTTGCCAACAAACTGATGTGACATGTAGGGTCTTCTAAATTGAAATTTTTATTTCCTAAAGTTTAATCTTTAAACTTTTTGAAATTATTTTAAATACAGACCTGAACAATCTTAACCAGAGGAGTGTTTTCCAAATCAAGATTCTGGGCATTTCTGGAAGGAAAAGTATGCCTTATCATATACCGTCTGAATCATGAAAGTCTGAATTTTCTAATTTTGAGATTAGTTTTTGCACAGGTATCAGTCAGTTTGAGCTACACGGGGTTTTCCATCAGGTACCTAAATTGCAACCATTTTCAGATATCGAAATCCAGAATTGTTTTCCAACATGGTAATGACTTGAATATTAGTAGCATACAGTGAAAATGCAGTTGGGGTCATGTTTAAGTTAGTTATTTGGGGAGTTCACCAGTTTTTCATAAGGAATATCAGATATTTTGGTGACTCAGCAAGTTTTCATCATTCAGAAACAGACATTTGCAAATCAGTTACAAAAATGATGAAATCAAATCAGATCACAATGGGAGAAGGAAGGAAGAAGTTTTTAGTTGCCAGAAGATTGATTTTCAAGTGGACACTTGTCGTCTTCAGAATAGATCCGAGATTTCTTTCTCTTCTATAGATTTCTTTCTTTCTGTCATTGTGTCGGTTCTAGTTTTTAGGAAGAAGAAGTTCATTGCTATGATACCATTAGGGATTCCAATTTTTGCACTATGAGACCATTGGTTCCAGTATTTTGACATGTTTTCATGACTGCGACACCATTTTCTTCAACAAATATCTCATGTGAATAGCAGTTATAGAGATAATATAGATAGTTCTGAGATATTAGGTTGTTTCATGTTTTAATTTTATGCATCTGAATGTATAGCTTCAAGGAAATGAATACATATGAGCAACAATTTCACTAGTTTTGTTCTCGTTCTTGTCTCTTGTCTCAGCAATCTATAAGTCTTATGTGGTTTTGGAACAAAGATTTGAGACCCATTTGCATCTCTTTCAGGTTATATGTTTGATGTATTTTTCTGTTGGACCAAAGGGCCAAGTAAATGCTTGATATGTTTAAACAAGGTTACTGGTTGTTTGAGAAGGATATTTTGTGAGAATGAGACCTAAATGAACACTGATGTCTGAATCATAAGATGGTTGGATAGATCTGATATCTAGGTATATGAGATACATCCTGATGTCACAAATGTATGTTTTGAATTCATGGAATTGCCCAATGGATTAGGCACTGATCAGTTATAGGATCACTGGTTATATTGTTGCATTTTTGAGGTTTTGTTGAATCAACATCTTTAATCAAATGAATTTCCCTTTCATGTTGAAGAGCTATAAATAGAATGCCCTCACTCAGCTTATGAATTTCATTTTTTTGCATCTAGCTACTACAGATATATGTTATTTCATAAGTTATTAGGAGAAATAAGGATTTCTATCTGCTTTGTATTAGATTCAATGTATGCTTTGATAACTGGTACCATATAAGGAATCTATAGATTCACCTACCTAGGTTTTGCAGAGCCTGAAGAAGAAGAAGGGTCATGCCTTATAGTTGGCCTAGTGTCTGAATGGATGTGTTGATAATGGGAGTTAGCTACCCCTAGATGCATCTTGTTCTCATCAGGGTAATTGGAAATGGGTAACATTTTCAAACACCAACAAAATGGTGACTCTGCTAGGGAAGTTGTGAAGTAATTCACTGTTAAAAGGACAAGAATCTCTGGTCTATAATTTGAAAATTTTAGTCCTACTCTCAGTTGGGTTTTGCCCATCCAAGTCGCCAACAAAATGGCAACTCTACTGGGGAGATAAGATGGCAATCCATTTTGTTGAAAGAACAGGAGCCTCTGATGTGAAACAAAGTGGATATAGCCTATCAATAGCAAGATGTGTTCATTTTCATTGCTGAAGTTTCATGTTCCCTAGTTAAGCTTTATTCATTATTAGCAGTATGCTAAAACTAGATGAAAATTGTGTTCTATGACTGTCATAGGTCTATCTTCAATCAGTTCAATTTTTGCAAATACTATTGAGAAAGTTTCAGAGTCAAGAATTCATTTATAAAGTATATTTTCTTTTCAAGATGTCAGTGATCTGCAAGTTTCTCCTACATTGAAGGTCTGGTTTAGATTTGTCAAGTGACAAATTATGTTTTATTTCTCACCAAGTGTGAGTGGCGACTCTCAAATCTCTGTACTAGTTTGTTCATAGTTGATTTCATTGCAAAATTTTGAAGGATTTTCAGTTGTGTGGACAAATTTGAGACTGTTGATAGATCTTGGCAAAGAAGTTTTAAATTCTTGATAAGTATTAAAGTGCTGTTTGAAATCTGCTTTATAAAGAAATTGAAATGTAAAAAAAAAATCAATCACAATAGTGGTTATTTTATCCCTCTTGCAAAGAGGTGGCAACTCTACAAAGTTTTGACCAGTGGTGTAAAGGATTTTCATTCTTGCACCTATGTCAAATCAACAGGTTGAAGTCAGCATCAGCACTTGAGGTATTTTGGTTTTCATGTTTTCTTTTAATGGAAATCAAATGCTAGAATCAGTGCCTCTATCAAGTGATTTTCAGCACTAGAAGGAAGAGGTAGAAATTTTGTTCTATCACGGAGTCAAATCTTAGATCTGAGATTAGTTCACCAAATTCTAAGAGTTTGAAAATCGTGAATAATAACATTACTATGTTGAATACAATGGTTTACAAAAGAATTGTAAATCTTATAAGAATTGAGGTAGGCAGTACTCAAGGTCTAAGTGTCAAAAAATGTTATTTAAGGCTTAAGTCAGTAATCAGTAAGATGCCTTTAGATTGTAGACCTGAGGAATCTTTCCTGCCAAATATTTTCCTTAATGTTCTAGTACTCGATTTAGTCGATTGGCCAGCACCTATAAGGTTACAAATAATTTTGCAGACTAAAAAATTCATTGAGGAGATGGAAAGTGGTGATTATAGACTTCATGAAATATCTCCTAATGATAGGGAATGTGTTGAAAACCAAGGTAGCAATGAATATAATGAATCTGTGGAGCAAGATAATCTGTCTTCTGAGTGTGAAGAGTTGGATTCAAATGTTAATGAATCAGGTAACAACAATCAGCATGAAAAAGATGGATATAAAAGAGAAGATAAATTTTGTTACAATACATATGAAGTTGAAGAAAGTTGTAACAATAGTAGATCTAGTGATTGCCATGATAAGAAAGAATGTTGTAATAATTCTGATTTTTCAAATTGTTACACTAATGATCTTCCTGTTGTAAGTTCTTCATGTTGTCCAAATCATAACCATAGTCGATAGAAGATTTGTGAGGCAATTTTCTTGACCTCTAATGAAATCTCAGAATTATTGGCTTGTGAGTTTGAAAAGCACGTAAGTATTTCTAAGGATCTTCATATTTTTTGTCATGATATTTCTTCATTCAGTTAGATCAATTCCCCAAAGTTTGATGTGGAAAAAAAGGTGGAACTTGAACAATCTTTGTTAGACTTTGGAGGTGTATATAATAGAACCTCAAATGTTTTTGCATATGACGATTTGCTGGATGTAGGGAATGTTAATGAAGGGAAGGTTAAGGTTGTTTCTGATTCTTTTTATGTTGATCTTGATAAACATTGTTTTGATGTTTCATATGGTGAAGTGAAAAATAGTGAGTGTTGTCAATCCGATTATAGATTTTCTTCATGTGCTAATAAGTCTTGTAAAGATGAGTTCAAGGTGTATTTCGACATTCAGTTTGATTAAGAAAATGATAGTGATCAACATAGTTTAGATCAACACTTTTAGAATGAATTTTCATGTATGGTAACTAATCAGTTGTTTGAATGTGAAGAGGTTTCAATGAAAGATGAATTTGATTTAGTGAATGATACGATTGCAAGTAGGCAACAATTAGATTCCAAACACTCTTTGCATCTGGAGACACAAGGTGAGTTGCAAGTTTTTGGTGTTTGCAACTTGATGAATGATGTAGATTATGAAGTTTTTGTGTTTCTGATCAGCATGCGTGAATCATCATTGGATTTTGATTCTCAGTTCAGTTTGTGTAGTCATGAGCATTTTGATGCTTTTTCTTATAGTGAGCATGAAGATGAAATGGTCTTTGAATTTTATATGCACTATGAGAATGAAGGAAGTTGTTTTGTTTTGCCAAGTTATTTGTTTCAGTATGTTGATCTGATTGGTGAAGAAAATGATAATAAGGATTTTAGTTTACCTTAGGAGAATGTAAATGAAAATAAGGTTTATGACAGAGGAAAGGAGTTCTACAATTTTGGTGGCCAGGGGCCATCGCTTTTACATAGTAGTGTAGTTTTTCCCTGCTTTCAATAAGTTGTTCAAGAGAGGAATAATTTTCTGTTCAGGTGTGTGGTCTTCTTGTCCCAGAGATCTAAAATCTTTCCATGCCCACAAGGGGCATGCATCCCTAGACAGAGCCACTGTTGGCACTCAAAATCGCAGCCCTAATTTTGAGCACCATAGAAATTTTGAAGCCCTATAAATGTTTTTATATGCCTATGTACCCGGCTGTCAGTATGAGGCCAAAGAGGTGTTTACTATTTCTAACACCTTCCATTTAGTCTGTCTACTTGTTCCATATGGTCAAATCATCATTCTGAGCTATTCGACGAAGTCCTATTTTGAACAATTGTCAATCTTGCTTTTTCACCAAAGTGTCAAACAGTGATAGGAGGTAGTGTTTGCATCTGAATATATCGCACCCAGAAATGTTTTGTGATTCATCGCTTTGGGAGTGTCTAGAATCCATATCCAAGAACCTATGTTTAAGATTTTGAGTCATTTCTAGTCCGTTTGACTAGGTTTTGAATCCCTCAAAGTTGGTCAGTTATTTTTTTCATGTTTTTGCAAAATATTCAAAATTCTGGGAAACCCTGTTTGATGAGTAATAACTTTTGACCAGTTGATCCAAATATTAACATTCCTATTGCATTGCATTTTAGGTGTTAGAGACTTGTTATATTTCAAGTTTCATATCTTGATGAATTCGTTTGATCAATTTTCAAACGCGATTCCAAATGCAATTTCTAAAGTTATACTGGTGTCAGCATTTGCAAATTTATTAGGACCCCTATTCGGGACGTTATAACTTGAGATCCGTAAAAGGTGAGATCAAAAGGTTTGTTCCCCTATATTGCTCACTGAAAATACTACAAGTGTGCTAGTTTTTAGAACTTGATGAATCTGTCTCCACACTTTACTAGGGTCGTTCCATTTCTCAAAAATCACTTTCTGACATTGTTTTAAATTTGCAAAATCCAAGTAGCCTACTTTGAACGTCTGCCATTTGCGCCCAGTTATTCGTTGCAAGCCCAAATCACAGATGTTTATTGTCCTCATGACAGAGAACCAACACCTCCAAGAATAGCATACCTTATTTCCGGAACTAAAGGAGATGGGCAGAGGATGAGAAGGACTTTACAGGCTCTTTATCATCTACAAAATCATTATTTGTTGCATTTAGATCTTGAGGCCCCTCCAAGGGAAAGGATTAAGCTAGAAAAATATGTAAAAACTGAGCCTACATTCATGGAAGCAAACAATGTTCATGTTGTAGGTTAGGCTAATCTTGTTACATATAAAGGACCGACTATGATAGCTTCTACAGTGCATGTTGTGGCAATTCTACTAAAACAAAGTAAAGAATGGGATTGGTTTATCAACCTCAGTGCATCTGATTATCCACTGGTTACACAAGACAATTTACTTCATGCCTTCTCTTACTTTCCAAAAGACCTAAATTTCATTGAGCACACAAGCGATATTGGATGGAAATTGTATCAAAGAGCTAAACCTGTCATTGTAGACCTAGGGTTGTACCAGTCAAAAAAATCTGACATATTTTGGGTTACTCAGCACCAGTCCATTTCAACTACATTAAAGTTGTTTACAGGTTCAGCATGGGTTGTTTTGACACGTAATTTTTTTGAATTCTGTATATGGGGTTGGGACAATCTCCCTCGAACAGTGCTAATGTATTATACAAACTTCATCTCATCACCAGAAGGCTATTTTCACACTGTTGCTTGCAATTCTTAGGATTTTTAGAATACAACCATCAATCATGATTTGCACTTCATAAAGTGGGATACTCCACCCAAGCAACATCCCATAGTCCTGTCCTCGGAACATTTTGATGAAATGGTGCAAAGTGGTGCTCCATTTGCTCATAAATTTCCCAAGGATGATCTAGTTCTAGATAGAATAGACAAAGAGCTCTTGGGTCATTCTAATGGCTATACACACCTAGGGGATGGTGTATGGGGATAGACAATAGAGATCCATTTCATGTGAGAGACAATCCAACAATCCTTAAACCTGGGCCTAGTTCCGAAAGACTAGAAGGCTTATTGGTGAAACTACTTGCTCCTGAAAATATTTGTGATAAGCAATGCAAGTAACCCATCTACTAAAAGGTGTTGCAAGGGATTATTAAGCTGAAACATCTCCTAATTCAAAAGAAAATGCCCACAGCAAGTGAGGAGCATTGGCAGTTAGCACCAAAGAAACAAGCTCTCACGCACGCTGAGGAAAACTATCACAAAGTGACCCCACACAAGAAGCATAGAGCATCTGGAGGGGAGAAGACCCACCCAAGACAAAGGTAAAAGAAGCAGCATATCAAACATGAAGATGCTAGTTAAAAAAAGACTACAGCAATGCAAAGCACACATTGAAACAAAACATATCACACATGCACATTCAAAGCAATAAAAGATCATGCCTCTGTAGCCCACGCTGAAGAGCATCCCGCGGTTTGAAGAGGGAGAACAGGGCAGCGTCAAATGAAACCAGCTAGTACTTGTAGAGGAGAATACCTGTAGGAATGAAGAAAAGAATGCATAGCAGTAGCATGCATGAAGGGAAAAGTCATCAGTCTCAGCAAGAAAGATCCACATTATTTAGAAAGAATGCCCATGTGATGAAGAAGGCAGTTAAGCCCATGTTAAAGATTTGATGAGCAAAAGAAATCGATGGCTAAGCAAGCATTGAAGTAGCTGCAAGGAAGACAAGTCATATTTTAATCCCACAATGAGTGGGAAATAGGATTCTTAATACTTTAAATATGAATCGACTTAATATGTTGGTTGTATTGAGAAAGAGGCTTTTGGAAGCCATGATGCACGCGGGTCCCAGATAGATGTGTGGTGACATCAGCAGATCCATGAGATAAAATTTTAACCAAAAACACAATCAAAAAATGATGACATCAGCACAATCGAAAAACCCAAGTATCCGGCTAGTCGCTACCTCGCTAGTCGAAAAATCTTGGCAACTCCGGCTAGCGAAGTAGCGAGGTCGCCGAAAAAACATAAAAAATCAACGAGATCCAAAATGTTTCGTGGGTTCAATAGTAGTGTTGTTAGCAAATCAGATGTTGACAAGTGGCAGCGACAGAGTGATTGGGCAGTGATGTGGCGAGTAAATGGCAGAAGCGCACCAAATTGGGCCACGTGGCAGATCTGATGGTTCGCATTATCTTGCTAACCGAAGTTGCTCACCGGTTAAGCATGGCAAAGTAGTGAGGAGATGACATATGGCAGATGATGCAGAACAGGTGTCCAATCAGAGTGCGCCACATGGCATTGGTCAAACCTAGAGTTGACTCAAATTTGGAAGGGCTAGGAAAAATAAAATGATTTTAAATTTTTCATTTTAAAATTATTTTGCCAACAAACTAACATGACATGCAGGGTCTTCTAAATTGAAATTTTTATTTCTTAAAGCTTAATCTTTAAACTTTTTGAAATTATTTTAAATACAAACCTAAACAATCTTAACCAGAGGAGTGTTTTTCAAATCAATAATCTGGGCATTTCTAGAAGGAAAAGTATGCGTTACCATATACTGTCGAAATCGTGAAAGTTTGAATTTTTCAATTCTGAGATTAGTTTTTGCACAGGTATCAATTAGTTTGAGCTACACAAGGTTTTCCATTAGGTACCTAAATTGCAACCATTTTCAGATATCGAAATCCAAAATTGTTTTCCAACATGGTAATGACTTGAATATCAGTAGCATACAGTGAGAATGCAGTTGGGGTCATGTTTAAGTCAGTTATTTGGGGAGTTCACCAGTTTTTCATAAGGAAAATTAGATATTTTGGTGACTTAGCAAGTTTTCATCATTCAGAAATAGACATTTGCAAATAAATTACAAAAATGATGAAATCAAATCAGATCACAATGGGAGAAGGAAGGAAGAAGTTTTCAGTTGCTAGAAGATTGATTTTCAAGTGGAAACTTGTCATCTTCAGAACAGATCTGGGATTTCTTTCTCTTCTATATCTTTCTTTCTTTCTGTCATTGTGGGGGTTCCAATTTCTGGGAAGAAGAAGTTCATTGCTGTGATACCATTAGGGATTCTAGTTTTTGCACTGTGAGACCATTGGTTCCAGTATTTTGACATGTTTCCATGACTGTGACACCATTTTCTTCAGCAGAACTCTCATGTGAACAACAATTGTAGAGATAATATAGATAGTTATGAGATATTAGGTTATTTCATGTTTTAATTTTATGCATCTAAATGTATAGTTTCAAGGAAATGAATACATATGAGCAACAATTTCACTAGTTTTGTTCTGGTTCTTGTCTCCTATCTTAGCAATCAATAAGTCTTATGTGGTTTTGGAACAAAGATTTGAGACCCATTTGCATCCCTTTCAGATTGTATGTTTGATATATTTTGCTGTTGGACCAAAGGGCCAAGTAAATGCTCGATATGTTTAAACAAGGTTACTGGTTGTTTGAGAAGGATATTTTGTGAGAATGAGACCTGAATGAACACTGATGTCTGAATCACAAGGTGGTTGGATAGATCTGATGTCTGGGTATATGAGATACATCCTGATGTCACAGATGCATGTTTTGAATTCATGGAATTTCCCAATGGATTAGGCACTGATCAGTTATAGGATCACTAGTTATACTATTGCATTTTTTAGGTTTTGTTGAATCAACATCTTTAATCAAATGAATTTCCCTTTCATGTTGAAGAGCTATAAATAGAATGCCCTCACTCAGCTTATGAATTTCATTGTTTTACATATAGCTACTATAGCTATATGTTATTTCATAAGTTATTAGGAGAAATAAGGGTTTCTATCTACTTTGTATTAGATTTAGTGTATGCTTTGATAACTGGTACCATATAAGGAATGTATAGGTTCACCCGCCTAGGTTTTGCAGAGCCTGAAGAAGAAGAAGGGTCATGCCTTATAGTTGGCCTGGTGTCTGAATGGATGTGTTGATAATGGGAGTTAGCTACCCCTAGATACATCTTGTTCTCATCAGGGTAATTGGAAATGGGTAACATTTTCAAACACCAACAGGATGTATGCCTCTAAAAAAAGATTACTCTCATAAACCATTCCTAGACCAAGGAATCCTAATCCAAGGAATATGCCCAATATAAAACCATCTCCCAATTTCAACTAGTATAAAAGTATTGTTACAAGGAGATAACCAATGTTAAACCATCTCTCAAATGAACCGTCCAAAACTAATTCATGTACCATAGCTCAAGATTCATATCAATAAAAGATAAGAATAAACATATTGCACCTAAGAGAAATAATGGGCTATACCTGTCAAGTAGTAAACCATTGAGTAGACCAAGAGTGAGGAATGAGAATGGTCACCAAGATATCCAAGTCTCAAACCAAGACTAATCTAAGAAAAATCTCCTTTGAAGTAATTATCAAATGAATGCCCCTTGGGCTTCTTGCTAAAACTATCAACCATCCCAACAAATACTTCCCTAATCCAAGAGAAATCAACATCACCACCATATCTATGTATTCATGAGAACTATAACTAGTCAATCCATCCCAAATCCAAATGAAACATAACAATATCAAAAAGTATCCAAAAAATGATCAATGTATTACATACAAAGAAAGTAAACCAAGATCAATGTAAAAGTTCTAACAATGGCCTTAGGAATACAAATATGATAAAATGATCTAAACCATGTCAACCAAAGAGATAAATGCTTCATATGAACATACCATAACATGTCAAAAATCTAAATGCATGTCAAGAATATACCATGATATAATAATGAAACCATCCTGACACTAAGGATAAAATATGAATGAAAACATAAACCTCACCTTTACAAGGAACCCCATGAGACCTCAAGATGTAACTAGCTCTACACACCATGAAGATAACAAGTGCACCATTTAAATGCCAAAAGATACTTCTACAAGAATAGGATTTAAGAAAAACCTCCAACATATGCAAACACTCAATAAATATATCAATACCAAAAACTCGCACTCAACTATGGTACCAAGTCACCTATGAAATCATAAAATTCATCTCCTACATGAAGATCCTCTATGTCTACATACACGACCAAAGTGTCAGTACAAAGTGAAATGAAGATCTCCAAACCAAGAAGAAAGAAACCAAAATAGGAACTCATCTTGTACTAAGACCTCATTACTATCACAAGATCCCATTAAATTGTGTATCCAAGGTATCCATGACATAATGATGAAAAAACCATCATCTAACCATGAGAATCAACCATTGCATCAAACCATCAAAGATTTGAAAGTGCTAAAAAAAACCAAATAACCATGATCTTCAACCAAAAATATATACCACCATAACCAAATTAGGATTCCAAACTAATGAACATCAAGGATGTACTTGCATATCCAATCATATCATGCCAAAACCCAATGCACCATGATCACATACATAAACTAGGAAACTAACTCTTAAAGTGTTCAACTTGTCAACATAAAATAGTCAACCACAATCCTCCACCATGACTATACCTAGTAACAACGTCTCATCCTTCTACATGAAGAAAAATAAGAAAATCATGTGACTTAGGCCATAGAAAATCCAAAACCAAGTCACTAATCTAAATATGCATCAATAATGAAAGATCAATGGACAAAGATAACCCATATCCAAGACACAAATATAACAAGTATAGATCATTTACAAAACTACACAACTTGTAGACCATACAAGACATTATGCATATTCAAACCAAACACTAACAACCATATAAACATGAGACCAATCTAAAATATAAGATGAGTGTCTAATGACATCAAACTCAAATCCCTAAACATACAATTTTATAAAATCACAATGTTACAATAGTCAATATATATCATAAACTATTTAGATTAATATGTCACATAATAAACCATGGAAAGCCTACACCAAATCCAAAACAATGTGTAGATCTCTCCAAGGGATTTTTGTTGACTACTCAAAGTCCAAAACATGATTCTATATGCCCAAGTTATGCCCAAATATATGCTTAAAATAAACAACTTCTAACTTTTAGGATCTTAAAACCTAACAAAATATCAAAAACATGGAATGAAATCTATACCAAGTTGTACTGATCTAAAGTATCTTTCAAATGACTATAAGAAGTCCAAAATCCAATATCCTAAGAGAAAGTTAAAGTCTTTTTACTAAGGCAGTTTTACACAATTTTCATTGCAAAAAAAATTTCTATGGGATTAAATTTGATAGTTGTCATGGGCTGAAACTAAAAACCTTTTTTTTCTCTCTCAAGATGGGAAACTAGAGCATATTATATATAAAAATATATGGAGACATCAATCCAAATCCAATGGTGAGTTTTTTTTTGCCTAGGTCATTTTTGCAAGCTTCCCCCTAAAAGCATCATTTAAATGAAACATCCAAATAAATTCATTTGACCAATAATTTCACATGCCCAAAATTTACCAGCATCCATCATTACAAAATATCCAAAAATATCAAATCTACAATAAGCAACTTACAAAATCCATATATCTTTCCCTTTCTTTTATTCTTTCATGCATTCACATGGATTCAATCTAGGATTACAACAACAAAACCATAGCTTTAATACCACTTGTAAGGAAACTTGCAAGAAATAATACAAATATTTCTACATAACCCATAATAGATCTTAAATAAATATGCAATTAAAATCTACATAAAAGAGAATGGATAAAATAGCCACAAAAATTTTGATACATGATATACCCTGGAAAACCCTCATTAAGGAAAAAAACCAGCCTCCAAACTTATCCATCATCATGTATTATTCAGCAAAAATATGATTGCAATACAATCATGGAAGACTTCAAAACCACAACCACCACCAAGAAATCCATGTGAGTAAGCATGAATCTATACATCCAATATCATGCTTCCAACCTTCACAAAAGCTCCCAAGGCTAACTTGTCAAGCCTTTTCTTGCTCAAATTTCATTTTTGTCTTTTGTCTTTATCATCTTGTCTCTACAACTAACCTTATGGCTGATTATATAGTAGCAAGTCCCCACTATAGTGCCTCTCCCATTTAATTTATATGATTCATTGTAATGAATGAAACCTTGATGATCTTTCTTTCTGTGTGATCCTGATTGGGACCATGAATGGTCTACACCCTTGGGGTGATTTCATTTATATTGTTGTATTATTTGGTTGATTATGCCTTTATGAGATTATGATTTGGTAGATGGTTTCATTGAGGATTATCAATGTATATTGTTGGGTTTGATGTGATGTGATTGTGCTATGGATATTTACCTTATTCATTTCAGTTGTTATGCATAATGGACTATTTAAATAAAATTAATTAGATGCTTTGATTACATGATTTTGATTAAATATTTCTTTGTCTATTATTATTATGCATCTAAACTTGATTGGGCGTGTTTATTGTGCATGACTTATATCCCCGATAGTGGCACATGGAGTTAGTGATCAAATTTTTCTTGTTCAACCAATATCATCCCTGTACGGGTGATGTATCTTTATTATTATTTTAACCCTATGGTAATTGCTAAATCTGGATTCATTATGCATATGTGTCTAGACCCATGAGCATGTCTGTGCATTTAGGAATCTACAATGGTCATGAAAGTTATTAAGTTATTATTTGATTGAATTATTTTAATTATCAATAGCTTTATCATAGTTGAATTCCATTTAATTGGAATTGCATGATTTTGGCTGGGTCAAAATGGGAAAGTAAGCTATTTATTTTCTTGTTTTAATATTTCACTTTTAAAGTGAATATATATCTTAAAAACTGGGTTCTTTATCACTTCTCACTTTTAAATTGGAACTTGAGAGCAAAAATCCCAAAACCCTCTTAAGGAGGAATTTTTGTTTTACTCATTGTAGGAGCTATGGGCATGGGATTAACATGTAATTGATCTCATTGGATCTAGCTTAGGAAGACCTTGGTTTTCCAAAACTTTCAAAAGTTTTAGCTGAGTGCTTATTTTATCCTAAGTCTTACTATTTTTGCACTTTTGGCTGCCAAGTAGGGCTCTCCCATTTTTATGTCTTAGCTCCAAGGTATCTTTTAGTGGCTAATATTCGTCAATTGGCTATTTTTAGAGATTTTTGGCTGGTAATTTGGCTAATAATTTAAGATCTAACATGATTTAAATTTCCACATGTTTATAAATTTTAGCTCTACAATATTTAAAATCACTCAATAATTTATTTTATTAATAAATTTATCTTCAAATATTCACCATAATATTTGACATGTGATTAAATTTGATTCACCTAAATATTATATATTATTGGAGAAATTAAAATTAATTCACCAATAATTATCATAATTATTAGTTACTTTAGGGATATATATCACCAATATTTAGTTTTCACTATTGTTTTAAAATATAATGTAATGATCCTTATAATATTTGATGAGTTAAAAATATTCAATTTTCATTAGTAATATTCTATGGTGATTAATAAAATTTCTATTATTATTGAGATTCACCAATATTTTCTACACAAAGATTATGATTCCAAAATAATCGCCAATATAGATAATATTTAAGATTTAAAAAATTAAAAGATTTGTGAATAGAATTTTTTTTTTAAATAATGAAAGATTTGCCAATATTTTATATCTTTTTTTGAAGGGGACTTTCTTAAAGATTATCCTACAAGTCAACTTCATTTTTGAGTCTATTCTTGGTACTAGTTTGCTAGGAGGTAGAGAACTAGTGTTCCCCTTTGTTCCTGTATACCGGCTCTACCTGGTTGGGTGGGTATGAGTATTTGTTTACATTTTGGAGTAGGGTTTGGGGGTCTCAAACTGTTATCCTAGCTATTTTTGCATACAAACACCAAACCCTAATTTTATTTGATATCAAGGGTTCTTATACCCAATTATAAAAAGGGTTTTAATTTTGTTAAAATTTGCACATTTTGACTTTGTCTCGATTTGTGTGCCACCTAGTTTTCTTAGGTTTCTCTTGGCACTAATGTTGGTCATGAATTTTTATTATTCATGATGATTCTAATCCGATCATTTTTTAATTCTACTTTCTTGGGGATTTGTGTCAAATTTGTACTCTTGACAATGTGCTTGGTTGAGTGATTTTTATACCAATTGTTTTATTATTTCTTATTGAAATCTTGTTATTTCATGGATACTAGGATGTTTGTAAAATATGTACTCTTGGATTTAGGCCAGTTGAGTGAGTTCATGATGTTTAGTGTTTTAATGCCTCATTGTGATTCATGTAGAATCCATACTTCCAAATTTAGGCTAGTGGAGTGAGTCATGATATTTGGTGTTTGTTTCCTTATTGAGATTCATGTAGAATCTATACTCTTAAATATAGACTAGTTGAGTGTGATTTCTTTTTATATAAAAGCATCCAAAACTAGGGGGATGACCCTTTACAACAGTGATGGCACAACCAACAAAAACCTAGTCGACAACTAGCAAACAACCACACACACCCCCTAATAAATTACATCAAAAATGTAAGTAACAATATAATAGTAATTAAAAGTACTAGAGATCCTACTCTTAAAACTAGAAAAGTTTATCAATTTAACAAAATACATATAGGTGATCATCACATCATACCACCTACAATCTAGAACCAAGTTCAACATAAAAAGCAAAACCATCACCAAAGAATGGATAGTAATAACTAGTAGAGTACAAAAAACCACCAGGCACTAGGGGACCACTAACTGGCATCTCTTTTCTCTCATTTCCTAGCTAGGAGCACCTTATCTAAGTTTTTAGCAAGGAATCTATAGAGAAGCTTTGAGTCATCTTTCTCAATGCTCTCTTCCTTCGATGCATTAGCCAATAGTTGAAGAGTGGTGACACCCACATGAGTCACCTTAAGAGTGAACTTTGAGAAGAGGGTGAACCCCTCCACTACATTTCACCTATCTTTTAGCTCCTAGAGATCCTTGCAACTAACAACCCCTTTCTCCTTAGTTCCCAACTTTAGAGCCCTATTGTTCCCTAGAGAATTCCTATTGTCTTGCACCATAAGATTGTTAGTAGGGGTCTTAAGGCTTTTTAACTGGGGAGGATATAGTGTAAGGGGAGTCATTAAAAGCTTTTGGGTTTTCCTAGTTGTCAGAAAAAGGCAGTGTGATGGTGGTAGAGACATGGATGGAGTCAAGGGAGGGGTCCTTGGTAAGATTGTTTGCCTCAAAATCCCAAGTGTCATCTAGAGTATCATCCCGATTCTCCACATCTTTTTCATTCTCTTCTTTCTCCTTCTTTTGTTGAGTGTGATTGTTTTACTTGTTGCATTTGTTACATTTCTCTTGTCCAACCCTTGTTATTTATGATCTTCATGTTGTTGGTGTGCCCACACACAAGAATGTGAGCATGTGCTTTTCAGGTTCTTGTGATAGCCGAACTCTCAGTTGATTTCACTTGAGTTATGTTCATTAGGGTTAGGTTATGAAATTGTATTGTCTACAAGCACTCATTGTGTGATGAGCATGGGTATGTAAGGTAGAAAAGTAGAGGGGTTTTTCTCATAACCCCAAACCATGTTCCTAACAAGGTTGACATGAAGCATTTTCTAATCAATGATAACTAAATGAATAAGTGGGTAATAAAACTAAAATAATAATGTTAGAGTATATAGTCCACCAATATAACTAAGAGTGGGGGGTGGGGGGGGGGGGGGGGGAGTGGGGATTGTAATTAGTTATCCAACTAATATCACAATTATCAACCTTATTAAAATTTAACAATATGAGCAATATAATTAGAAACCATAAGAAGATACTCATCAAATTTAATACTAGATATGTTAACTAGGGAAACCCCTAGTGGGTATGGTACCCACAAGATGGTGTACTAATATAAATATTCCTTGTTAGAGGATGGACCCTATTATTAGTCTATAACAACATTTATTATGTATCATTCCCTATTAGGAGACTTTGAATCTCCATTAGGAGATCCCCGCCATGTTTGGAGTTGAGCCAACCCTGTTTAGAGTTGTGTAAGATAGACGGACCCATTGTCCAAATAGCTTCAAGGAGAGATCAATGAACCCACTATCCAAATGATCTTTGTATTATTCCTTGTAGAATAATAGAAATGAATTATACTTCCTTCCTCTTTCTTCATCCTATCAATTAGACTACTACTCATTCTGATCTTCTAATCAGATCACAAAACTCGCATCCAATAATCCCTTGGATCGCTCACTAGCATTCAATAAACACTCTTCTCCTTTTCACACTTAACACTTAATAAAATGCTTGATACTTTTTGATACATGTTACAAACAAGGAAAAAATCTTTCCTTTACACCCTATCTTCAAAATAATTCTTTGAGTCAGCCTTGAGGCTTCCCCAATTAATTATAATAAGATAATTAATTAATTTACAATTACAATAACACTATTAGCTCACAATATATACAAAACTTCACACATGTGACTTCAGGACCTATGCACTTATTGATATTACCATCACACTATCCTCTATTACTAGGTAATCATGTATTACCAAATTATATCATTGTTAAAGGATATAATAAAAACATCAGATTTGGTTTCTTAGGTACTCTATCTCTATACTACTCTCTATAAATCAAGTACAACTTCCATACATTTTGACTTAGACTACACATGTAACCTCTTCATCAATAAATTGTACTAAATATGTCCATGAATTCTCATCGCTAGACAATCAAAACCTTGTCTGTACAACTATGATCTATGTATGCTACTTTGCTAGTCTTCACTGACTTAATGCTATGTTGAGATCAATAAAAAACACAATCATGAATGCAACATGTGAATATTATCCAATGCTTAGGATACCCCCCCCAATGTAGTATCATCAACATTCATGCTAAAAATCTCCCCCTTTGGCATTGATGGAAACATAGAAAATATCTAAGTTCTATGAATACCAAAATAGTACTCTATTGTTGTTGTTGTTCTTATCTTCCCAAATCCTCTTCATTAATCAAATCTAAAATCCTCTAGAAATCTACTTTGTTCTTCAACTACTTAGGATCATCAATAGTTGATTATAGTAAATAACTCACTATACATTAGAATTCCTTATGTTGCATATCTCCCCCATAGAGATATTCCTCCTTCTTCTTACATGAATCTTTAAAAATCTCCCTAATAAAGTAGAGGTTTCTCTTGCATTCTCCCCATACATAATTAGGATATGTTTTTCATGCATGTTCTCCCCCATTGACATTAATGACAAAGGCCTCATTATGTCAATTTACTCATCCAAGTCTTTAACCAGCTCAAGTGTCTAAAGAAACTATTCAAGACCAAATACCAATAGTCCTAAATGACTCAGCTCATCAAAGATACTCCCCCATATAGGAAGCATCAACATTTAGTCCAATCTAACAATAGTTCTCTATACCACTGGATTGATTCCATCTCTGCATTATCTACTCAGAAGTAGGAAGAGGCATAACCCCAAGCATACATCTCAAGTACACAAATGTATCTTTAAGTAAGGGCTTCATAAAGATATGTTCAATCTGATCTTTAGAACTCATGTATTCCAATCTAATCTATTTTTTTGCTTCCTTCTCTCTTAATAGATGATATCTAGTAGATATATTCTTATTCTTAGAATGCAATATAAGATTCTTAGGCATACTTACTATACTTGTGTTATCATAGTATATGATAAAAGGTTCTATAAACTCAATCATGATATCCTTCAACATCGATTTCATCCATATCATTTGATTACAACTATTTGTTGTTGCAATATACTCTGCCTTAGCTTTATTCTAGGAAATATAATCTTGTTTCTTTCTTAGCCAAGAAACCAATCTTCCTCCAACAAAAATTTATCCACCACTAGTGCTCATTTTTCTATCCATATTGCCTACCTAATCCTCATCAATATATGCACATAGAGTGAAATCACTGGATCTATCATACCATATACCATTATGATACTCTTTAGGATCAGCTTGAAATCTAACTACAACCCAAACTTCATTTGCTATATTTGGTTTGGTGTGAGTCAGATGCTACAAACCTCCAAACATGGATCCATACTTCTTCTTCTCAATAGTAGGTGTCTCATCCTTGCTAGATAACTTGTGACCAATTATCATAGGTGTACCACTAGGATTAAAACTTTTTGATCCAAGCCTTTTCAAAAAATATTTTAAGTACTTAGCTTGTGAAAATAAAATACCATCACTATTTTGCACAATCTATAATCCTAAGAAAAACTTCATTTCTCATATCATGCTCATCTCAAAATCATTCTTCATCTCTTCAAAAAAATTATCACTTGCTCCATCATTTCCTCCAAATATGATGTCATCAAAAAATATTACTATTATTAGAAAATTATTCTCAATTTCTTTTAGATACAAGTTACCATCTTTCATACCTCTAGAAAATCCAAGTTTTTCCAATTAGCTATCCAACCTTGCATAGTAGGTTCAAGGTGCTTGCTTTAGACCATATAGAGATTTCTTTAGTCTTCATAACATATCTTTGTCTTCTATCAAAGGAAAAACATTGGGCTATTGAAAATATACCTCTTCTTCAAGTTCTCCATTCAAGAAGGCTTATTTAACATCCATATGATATACTTTTAACTTCTTATTTTTTGCATAAGCCAAGAACATTCTTATTGCTTCCAATCTAGCCACAAGGGCACATGTCTCCTCCTATTTTATTCCTTCTTTCTCTAAGTAACCTTTTCATACAATATGGCCTTGTTTCTCACAAATTTTCCTTGTTCATTCATCTTATTTTTTAATATTCATTTAGTTCCTATCACATTCTTGTCTTTAGGTCAAGGAATTAACTACCATGCTTCATTCTTCACAATCTGATCTAATTCTTTCTTCATTGGTTGAGTCCAATGACCATCTTTACATGCTTCATCTATACTTTTAGGTTCAACTTGAGAAATAAAACATATGTCCTTATTAACTTTTATTATTTTCATCATATCATTGTCTTCGCTTCCAATTATCTACTCTGGAGGGTGATTCCTTGTTAGATTTTTGTAAGGGGTGGGAGTTAAAATCTCAACTCTGATCTCATGTCTAGGTTTACACCTTTTCTCTCCACTTTCCTTAATATTTTTCACATAATTTTGTAGATCATTGTTAGTCATAAATAAAAATTCAATATTTTTTCTAATAATTCTAGAATTATCTTTGTCTTCATCTAATTTGTAATCTAACATATTTTCCTTAGTTCCAAACTATTCATCAATCTTTACATTTGTGCACTCAACTATTATCTTAATTCTATGATTAGAATATTTGTATGCCTTTATTTTTAATGAATACCCAAGAAACATACCTTTATCACTTCCTGGATCAAACTTACCAACATCATCATCTCTCTTTATATAGCACTTCCTTCCAAATATTCTAAAATACTCAATTGATGGTGAATGTCCATGTTGAAAAAAATTAGTTAATTATGTATTGTCTTTGATTTTAAAAATATGTCATATCATTTCTAGTTAGTGTATATTGAGCTCACTCAGGTGATGAATAAAGTTTTTAGTATCTACTAAGCATTCTAGAGTTTTCCAAGTTTTGAAGATAGTGTCTACCAAGTTCACTCGACATCAAAGGAAAGTTCATAGAAGTTGAGTGCTAACCGAGCTCACTCAGTTAATGAAGGAAATATTGAATGGAACTAATGTTAATTGAGATCAATCAAATACCAAAGGAACTCTAAAAATATGGAGTGTTAATTGAGTTCACTTGTTTAAAATAGGAAAATCTTTTTTGGTTAGTGCCTACCGAGTGGGGTTAGCTAATGAAGGATTTTCTTGTTTTGACATATTGAGTTCATATGATTTGTTTGTTGGTTCTATCTAACTATGGAGATGAATATTAAGTATTCTAAGTTATATTCAAGCTGACTTGACAATGTGTAAGATATTAACATAAGTTCAAGTTGAGAATTGAATGTGTGTAAGTAATATAAGATTTGAAGATTCTTAGAGGAAGTGAATTTGAAGGGTAAGAAAATTATCCTTGTTGAGATATAAAGATACATTCAATCAGAAAGGATCAACTATTGAAGCCATAATTGAGATCTATAATCAATAATTTAGTTGCACAAGAAATCAAGTCATCTCATTGTTACTTTCTAACCATTGTAGCAATGATCTAAATCTCTTAATAGAGTTGGCTCAACAGCTAGTTTTGAATCCTCTAACAAGGTGGAATTTCTATTTGAAGTGTCTTGAAGATGTCTAACAAGGACACTCCTAACAAGGTGATTAAATCCTCTAACAAGGTCACACCTAACAGTGTGTTTTATAACTTTTAATAGGGTTGTCTATGTTGGCCTAGTTTTTTCACATATTAAAATTTTATGAAATGTTCTAGTGAAAATCTAGTTTACCCATTAAAAATTTAGGGTTTTATGTTTTTGAGTTATTGTTGGCCCTAGAAAAATCCCTAATTTGGTCTTGTTATTTCAATGTTAAAAGTTGCTCCAGAAAACCCTTGAGTTAGGCTTACATGCTATGCATTTTAAAGAAATGCCATGGGAGAAAATCATTTGAAAGCTCGTTTTATTTTCTTGCTTACCTTTTAAATTTGTTTCCATTGCCTAACCTTACCCTAAGTCTCAGTTTGAAATTATAACTTGAGCTTTTGTTTTAAATATTATGTGGATTATGTTTTACGTGTGAAAATCAAGTAAGTCATGATGTCCCTTGATCTTCCTTAAGATCAAGGGTTGTCACTTTGTCACCAAAGGAAGTTGCATGGTTTTTATACTTGGAAACATAGAGACAAGGTGACATCTATCTATAGGACCTAGTAAGAAGGCAAGGTTTCAAAAGAAATATATTCACCGTAGATCAAATTGTAGATCCAAAAACCTTACTTTGTCACCAAAGAAAGTTGCTTGTTCTTTATTCATGGCAACATGGCAGTATTAGGACACATGGTTATATAGGAAACTTCTCCTTGTGGCTAATTAGAGTGAGATGATAGCTATCTATATCTCATTTATGCTTTATGATAAAAGGCTAGGTTTTCAATGTACTTATGTTATCACTGTGTCATTATCCATAATTACTTGGTTTTTATCTTTGGAAACATAGTGAAGGATCCACATGTACAATATTGTGGACCGGCCATTGTAGAAAATGTTGTAGGTTCTAGGTCATCAAAGGGTGTCCAACTATCAACATTTCATTCACCATGGGGATATGCTTTACAAAGACAAGATGTTTGGTCTGCACTATCAAATATTTTCAAGATCAACGGAGGTCACTTTGTTGCCATAGAAAGTTACATGGTTTTTACCCTTGAAAACATAGCAACATAAAGACATGTGTCTAGTAGGCCCATCTCAATTATAATATGGTTTTTTTGTTTCCTACCATCAAATTCAAGTTTAATCAATGAATTTCGCTTTGTCACCAACAAGAGTTTCAAGATCTTTACTCTTGGCGACATAACAAGAGATTGACATGTAGCATGGTGGCCCACTTAACCTAGGAGACTACTTAACCTTTATCCATAGTGACATAGTGAGAGCTCAACATGTGTCTAGTTACATGAATGAATAATATGCAAGTTTCTATTGAGGTGGAAAAAGGCACATATGTCAAATTTCAATTGGATTGACTACCAAGTCAGAAGGTTGAAGTAGAGTCAAACTACATTTTATCTCCTAATCATTAGATTTTTATGAATTGATGACCAATTTTCAAATTTGAAAGGGAATTCTACTCTATTTTCTCTACAGCCCATTTATGGGAATTAAAATATTTCTCATACAAATGGATACAAGGAATGTAGTAAGGAGAATCAAGAATTTTATCTTGAAAAGAGATTTCCTCAAATTATAGAGACTAGTACCTACTGAAAAACTTATTATTTCATCTTATTGAACCATGAAATATTCTAAGTCAAAAACCCATCACAACTTTTAGAAAATGAGTGAAAGAGCCAAGTAAGGTTTTTTTCACATATAAATAAAAATATTGGTATTTTTCATTATTGTTCATTATGCCTCCAAAGAAGGGTTTTTCAGGGAAGGTTGAATATGCTAGTAGCAATATTCATGATGATTTCTTAGAATAATTGAGTGAATCTACTAATGAATCTACCAAAATAAAGAAGTTAGCTCCCATAAACCCTAGGTTACAAGACATAGATTGTTTATACGATAAAGTGAATTAGACTCAAGATGTAGTGACAACTAAAACTAGATTACAATTGTTCAAAAAATGGTTCTTTGAGAGAAACTTATTCACCCCTCATGGAAATGTATGGAATTTTGACCTAGGCATATTGGTAGTTCCTAGAGTTTTCATGGATTTAGACCTCCTCACTACTATAGGCCAAAATTGTGATCGAATAGCTAGGATGGTGAGAGGGATAAATGGAGAATGCTTGGTAAAAAATTATTGCTAAAGAAATCTAGGGAGTGTTCAAGATGGATCTCATTTCAGAATATCATGAGGTCATTGAGTTTTAGGGTTTGGAAAAATAATGTCTATCTAGAAAAGATCAGATCAAGCAAGGGGCATTGAGAGGACATCTAGCTACAATCATAAATCTTACATTTATCACATCCTCAACTAGGGAACCTCTGAAGAAGTAATTTTTCAATTCTAGAGCTATAGACATATACATGACTTTGTGCAAGGTGTTTGGTGAAGATGAACAAGAATTTATACTAATAAAGTTCATATATATGATGATACAAATTTCATCTTATGGGGTTGATTTTTTTTTTATTTTGCTTCTTTAATAGTTGAAGAAATTCATACTTGTTTGATAGGGATTGTAAAGGGAAGATTGAAAAGACCTTTGGTTTTTATTCTTTGTTGATGCATATGTTTCTTTATAAAGGTGTTACATGTTTTGAGAGAGAAATGATGTTGACAAGAGAGCATGATGGAGAGTCATTTACAGTCTAATTATGGAGTGTAGATATGGCCTGGAATGTAGAGGAGGCTAGCTTTGTAAGATTTGATAGATATTTTACATCTAGGCTAAGAAACTTATTGTTGAAAGATAATCCTAGGATACCTAAATCATTATTAGATTTCATTAGGCCTATGGAAAACCCTAATAATGTAAAGGTTTCACATAATTGGGCACATATCATACCATACCTAGTATCAATAGTTTTTATAGTATATGGATTACAAGGAACTCCCCATGTGATCCCTTACCAAGTACCTCTTAAGATAGGGATAGCTAAGATCTTATGGAAAATAGGTGGTTTGGAGGAGGAAAAATTAATTGGTTGGTCAAGGGGCTCTATTTTTCCATCCTAAATTATGGCTCATCAATTTATAATTACAAATGGTGGTTGGTTATTCCTGTATAAAGCATTAAGCCCATACAAAATGGTGGTTTCCCATGTTAAATTTAATCATAGTGAGGAATTTTTTTAAGTTATTTAGACAAATGGCTACAACTAGTGCTCACAAGCATCAATTATATTTCCTTGAGGATGTAGTAAGGAATGAATTTTCTCTCCAAGAACAAGAAATCAAAAAAGAAAAAAAGAGATTCTATTGTATGGTTTTAGAATTCATTAATAATTTTGATAAGGATTATAGCCCATTGGAAGATGCAAAGACATCAATAGATAGGGTGAACAAGTTAATGATGACTTTCTCTAAGATCATGGATAGAATGAATGAAAAGAAAGATCTTCTTATCAATACTCATCCTGATAAAGAAAGGGAAGTGATGAAGAGGTTGCCTTTTATCCCTATAGTTGGATCAAGATAGTTGGTTGTCCAAAGGAAATCTGGTTACAACATAATCAATAACAAAGAAAATGCAATTGATAAAGGAAAGCAAAAAATTGGATCAACTAGTGCTATTATTACAAAGGAATCTCAATTAGAAGAAAGGCCTAAAGAGCTATTGTCACAATATTTTTTAGCATGGTTGGTAGTGGGAAAATATTTAGAAGATTTCAAAGCCTACTAATGTCAAAAGAGAAGAATTTCAAGTTGATGTTGAAAAGATAGTGCTGCTCTCAGTATTTTAGGCCTTCAAGAGGCTCATTTCCATAAGGCGCTTAACAACTCTACACCCTTCATATCTAGTTTCAGACCAAGTTGTAGTGATTCATGCCCAAGATTGAAATAAGGCAATCCTCTAGATTTAAGTTTCAATACCAATAGCTTTCATTTTCTAGTCCTAGAGGAAGAAAGACTAGATTGACTCTATCACTAGTTAGGAGTATAGAAGAAATCCATACACCTATTAGATCTATCTCCACTCTTCCTATTCTTATATCTCAACCTAGAATACCATCTACTCATATTAATAGGCCACTTGTTTATATGGTTGGAGCCTATGCTTTTGCCAGCTTTAATGCTGGAAGTCCTCTCCTATTAGCTCAAAGACATGACATACTAGTATCAGCTCTTAAAAGCATACCTGAGTTTCCTTTCATCTCTCTTATAGAACATATTCAAGAAGTCTTAAATGTTTGTAACATTCATGGTATTAATGTCATTTGATTTCCACAATCCATTAGTAATACATCAAAAAAAATTTGGAATTTGATTGTGTCATATATATATATATATATATATATATATATATATAAAATTTTATTGTTATCTGTAGTTTACACATTGGCTTATTTTTATTTGTTCTTGACTCTTGTTTATTGTGGTATGTTTGTCCCCCTTTGTGTTTCATTAACAATTAGTCTTGTTGTTCATTTTATTTAGTTTTAATTGCATTTCATTTCTTGAATTTAGTTTTTAGTTTGAACTCTTTTCTTCTTCTTCTTTACCTTGTGATCTCCCCTCTCGATCTTTGTGCTTACCCCCGAACCCTCTTTTCCTCTCTTCCTCTATTTATATATCTATGCTCTCTCCAGTTTGCTACTTAATTTCTCTAATCTCTTACACTATTCATCCTGATGGTGGATCATTGTGTGTGATCCAAAACATTGATGCTAAAAAATTTGACACAATCAAATTCTATAATTTTTTTGATGTATTCATGGTATTACTGAAGATGATTTTGTAGTTAGGCTTCTAGCCTCATCCTTGGAAGAAAAATTACTACAATGTTATAGAGGGTTTCCTCATAACTGTATAATAGATTGGCATGGGTTAGGAGCATCCCTATGCAAACATTTTGAGGAAAAAATTGACTACCTTTCACTTTTAGAATAGTTTAAAACTATAAAAAGAGCCCCTCATGAATACATGACTGATTTTAACTACAGATTTCAAAAGACATGGGATAGAATACCTACTATGGTAAAGCCCACCCTTGGCAATGCCTTCTTACATTACCTCAAAGCTTTTAATAGTGATATTGCCACTACAATTGAAACCATGGGAGGAGACACCTTACCTAATGCTTATGAAATAGCAGTAAGGGCAAAATAACATATTGATACAAGGAGGATAGATAGCTCCAAGACCTCCTATACCTTTCTTCCCTAATATCCCAAATCATCAGCCAACAATAGTCACTATTCCTACATTTTCCATATCACACCCCCTTTCTCTAGCCTCTCAAGCTTCCATGTCTTCAAATGGAATTAATGAAATCAAATAGATTATGTAGTCTATGATGTTGAACATAGATAAAATATTACAAGGTCAAGAGAAGAAGTTGGAAGATAGCTTCTTTATGATGCATAAAGTGAGTAACAAGGTGGTGATTTTGGAGAGGCCAAAAACTCAAGATAATAATGCTCCTCAACTACAATATCAAAATACAAACAATGGTAGGCCTCCATATCATAATCATGGGCATGCTCCTTTTTATTAGAGTAGGTATAATGGTCATGCTTCTACTTCAAGTGATATCAAAGTAGGGCCCTAGTCCCTCAAAATAATATCTCTAAAGATCAAGATTTTTGCCCCTCCTATAATTACTACTATGCCTATTGTATGTTTCAAAAGGTTGAATCTTATTTGGTTTTGACCATTCAAGATCTTTTAGTAGGATAGCCATATAATGAGAGCCAATCTAACGATGCCTCACATTTACAATGACAAGGTGATTGCTCCTTAATGAACCATCAAGTGGAAGAGCATTCCAATGTAAACTAGGATTCCATTGCTCACAAGACTAGGACAAAAAAAGGAGCTATTGAATATGCCCCTCCTCCTCCTAATCAGGCTTCAACATTAAGTGCACTATCTCATATACAAGTAGCAAATGGTCAATCCAATGCTCCTCAACAAAAAAGATAGAATAGTAACAGAAGAGATGTGAATGGCCCTCAAGTTATTCCATCTCCACCTCTTACTCATCCAGCTCCCAAGGCTTCTACCAAAGCACCTAATGCCTCATTCAACATGTTAGTGTAGATTCATAAGAAAAATGTGAATATTTATATGTGGGATGTTGTTGTTACTATACCTATACAAAAAAAGATGTTGCAATAAGAATTGGAGAGCATTGAACAAAAGGATCAGTCATCAAGAGAAGAAAGTGCCACAATCATAATAAAACCATCCAAGGAGGTAGAAACAAGTAAAAAGGTTATACCTCCTCCATTTTATGTTTCTCTAATTGTAGGGGATAAACTAGTCCATAATTACATAATTGATTCAGGGGCTAGTAGCTCAATGATGCCCAAGTGTGTAGCTAATATTCTAGAAATAAAATATGATCCCATTGTTAGAGATGTATTAAAGTTGGATAGTAGTACTATGAAGACTATAGGTATCCTTAGGAATGTTGAAATGGCCTTACATGCATGCCTTGGTTGCATTTTAGTCCAAGATATATCAGTTTCTAAGGTTAAGCCACACTTTGCCATTTGTCTCTCAAGAGATTTCACTACCCATATAGGGGGTTACATATCTTCTGATTGGTCATACATGTTCTTTAGAACAAGATTATGAAACTAAATCTTCAATTAGAGTAGAGCCTTTCATACTCAGCCCTATACTTCTAATCTCATCAATATGAACTGCACCATCCTAGAGATAGATGAAAATGACATGATAAATGAGCCTATTACTTTCCTATAAAAGATACCTAATTTTCTCTTACATGAGTGGGATAATGCATATCAGTTTGATCCTATATTAGAAACCCTTGAGATAGGCCTAGGTATATATTATGTATTAGAAAAGGATGTTACTATTCCTAACCTTATGAAGACACAAGAGGACAACAATGGCCTATGGAGCATGAACTTTGATGGATCAAGAAATAAAAATGGACTAGGGGCTAGTGTGATGTTGATTTCTCCTACACTATAAATGCACTACTTCTCCTTTGGGCTTCGAATCAATTGTACCAATAATGTGGCTGAGTATGCATCCTTGATTTAGGATCTCCTACTTCCTCAAAAGGAGGAATTCAAGCCTTAAGTATATATGTGGATATGAATTAATTATTACTTAGGTGAGAAATTAGAATGTCACTAAATATGTTTTTCTCAAGTCTTGTAATCATAGAGTATGTGATTTACTTGAGGATTTCAATACATTTAATATCCAAAGCATCCCTAGGAAAGAAAATAGACACACTAAGAGACTTATAGTAGTTGATGCATCTTATGATGTTCCAAGGAGCCATGAAGATGAAAAGAAGTAGTAGATTAGAGTGGTGGTTAGACTTGCTATCCCTAATAATAATGTCAATTGGAAAGTCTTTGAATCTGATCTACAAATTGTGAATTTCTTGTAGAATGAAGTGGAGTTCTTGAATAGAAATTAGTCAAGGTTACATGACCAATATTGGGATTAGATAATTAACCTTAGTTCTAATTAATTTCCTAAGGCTCTCATTACCTTAGAGAGTGTCTTCAATCCTAATGACCAAGCAAGAGATAGAGGTATGAATCTTGCTACAAGCAAGAATGATCACATATAGTCATGGTTGCTAATGGAAACTCCTTAAACATGGGAAATGTATGTTCTAAAACTAATCAAGAAAGTTTTATTCATCTATGTCAATAATTTGTTGATGTATTTTCTTGGACATATGATGATTTAAAGGGTTTTGACCCAAGTTTGTTTTAGCATACCATAGATTTAATTGATGAGGTCAAAAATGTAAGGAAAAAGTAGAGACCAATGAATCCCAAGATTGAGCCATTAATGAGAAAGGAACTATCAAAATTGATTGAGGCTTATGTCATTTTCCCCATCAAGCACTCCTCTTGGGTGGCAAAGCTTTTCCCTATTAGGAAGAAGAGTGTAGAAATCAGATTATGTGTGGACTTTAGGGATCTTAACCAAGCCTCTCTTAAAGACCATCATCCTCTCCCTTCCACAGAACAAATACTATCTAAGGTTATTATTTAAGAGAGGATCTCATTTTTGAATGGATTCTCAAGTTATAACCAAGTGCTGGTTAAGGAGTTTGATTGATACAAGACTATGTTCACCACCAAATGGGGCACCTATGCTTATAGTAAGATTCCATTTGGGCTAACAAATGCAAGTGCCACATTTCAAAAGGCAATGGAGGTTGCCTTGAAGAACATGATTGAAAGGTTTGTGTTGGTATACCTTGATGATATCACAATGTATTCAAAGAATGTGGTAAACCATTTGGGCCATCTTAGGAAAGTGTTCATAAGATGTAGAGAGTATGGAGTATCCCTAAATCTAAGAAAATGTGTCTTTGTTGCTAATCAAGGAAAATTGTTAGGATACATTGTATCTATGGGTGGTCTGACCATTAATCTAGAGAGAAGAAAGGAAATACTTTCTCTTTCTCTTCCTAGCCACAAAAAGGGGATACACTTGGTAGGATAAACTTTGTAAGAAGATTTATTCCTAATCTTGCTACCATGGTGAAACCTCTTACAACCATGGTAAAAAAATATATTGTATTTTCATGGACCAAGGAAGGGAAAGAAAGTTTTGAAGAGATCAAGGAAACCATAGCCTCAACCCCTACTCTCGTTAATCCAAAATTTGAAAAGGATTTCATTATTTGTACCTTAGGTGGTGAGTCAAGTACCTCTACTGTCTTAACTCAATCAAATGGTAAGAATGAAGAGAAACCCATTTCCTTCTTTAGTGAAGGACTTAAGGAATATGAAGATAAATGTAGTTATGTAGAGAAGTAGGCCCTTATAGTCATAAGAGCTTTGAAGAAATTTAGGCACCTTCTATCACACAACAAGATCCATTTGATAGTTCCCCATGCTAGTGTGAAGGATTTTCTTTTAAGCAAGTCTATTTGTGAGAAAAGAGCAGGTTGGATCACTAAGGTGATGGAATATGATGTGGACATTCAGATTACCAAGTTGGTAAGAGGCAAAGGATTGTGCAAGAAGATGGTCACATCCCAAGAATTAGATGAGGAAGTTACTTTGATACTAATAGAACAATAAGAAACAAAAAATGATAATCCAAGGAATTGGATGGATGATATGATGACCTTCTTGTCAAGAAATAGATATCCTCAAGGTTTGGATAGACCTAAAAGAAGACGGTATAGGTTGCAGTCAATTCCTTATGCCATTGTTGATGGTATCCTTTTCAAGAAGGATCTCAATGGAGCTTTGCTAAGATGTATTGATACAGATCAAGCTAATAGAATGATCAAATAATTACATGATGATCCTAATGGAGGACACTTTTTAGCAAGAAAAACCATGATGAAGATCATGAGAGCTAGTTATTTCTGGCCATCCTTGCTTAATGATTTCCATAGATATGTCAGAAAGTGTGAGAAATGTGATTTCTTTTTAGGTAAGAAGAGGTTTACAAGGCTTCCACTTCATCCTATCCAAGTTGATCAACCTTTTTCTTAGTGGGGATTATATTTCATAGGCCTCATCAGTCATCCTTCTAGCTTTGGTCATAAATAGATCCTAGCTGCTACAAATTACTTTTCTAGGTGGATAGAGGAAATTGCATTAAAAGATGGTACTGAGATTTTGGTTGTTTAGTTCTTAGATGGACTTGTTACCAAGTTTTTTGCCCCTTCAACTATTATTTAGATAATGCAAAATCTTTTGTAGGAACTTAGATTTACACATGGGCAATTGATCATAATATCTATTTGAGCACATCCTCAAATTACTACCCTCAAGGTAATGGAGTAGTTCAATCATCTAACAAGAACCTGATCAAGATTATGAAAAGGACTATAGAAGATAACCAAAGGTGTTAACATCAAAAGTTGAAGACAACACCTAAGAAGGCAATTGGAAATTTACCCTTTATGTTGGTATATGGTAGGAAAGCAAGGCTTCTAATTTCATTAGAATTCCCATCTCTAGAATTGGCTCACCAATTGTAGCTAATGGAGAGTGATTCTATGAAAGTAATAATGGAAGAACTAATTAAGCTAGAGGAGAAAAGAAATCAGGCCATGTAGACCTTGGAGGCACAACAACAAAAGATGAAGAAGAACTTTGATAAAAAGGCTAGGTTCATAATTTCTAGAGAGGGTGGTCTTGTGTTAAAGTGCAATGTAGATAGGGGAAAAATAGGGAGGTACTCAAAATTTGATGTACTATGGAGTGGTCCCTATGTGATTATCAATTGCAAATAGGTTAATTCTTTTTATTTGAGTAGGCCTATTGGTGAAGTCTTGCCTATTCCAGTTAATGGAATATATCTCAAACCATGTTTATAAAAGAGATGAGTGTTCATGTACATAGTTAGAGTAATTTTCTTTTAGTTCTTTCTTGTTTTCCAAGAATTGCTAGGCACAAGTTGTCTCTATATGAGATGACCAATTTTTCAAGTCTTGTAGAGTTTGCAAAGGTGTGTTTTTCTATTTTACAATTGCAAAGAGAAGCTTTGAGGTTTTTCTAAGTATGTTGTTCTATGATTTTAGGATTTTTTTTTTTTTGATATTCATGATTTCTATGACTCTATTTCCAAATGGATTCATAGGCCACTAGTCCATGTGTAGTAGGCTTGCATTCCCTTGAGTTGCTAGAAATATTGGTCACTTTTCTCTCTTCCCCCCAAGATTGCCATATTTGAATTCAAATGTACTAATGTTCATATATTTGAAGCATTCAAGTTGGGACACACAAAAATATATCTTTAAGGCTTTAGATTATATCTCATTTCCTAAAAATAACAACTATTACAATCTTTCTTTACCAAGAAGTATGATCTAAATATAGTGTAAGAAAGTAATGAGTGGACACGTGTACATGGTGGGCCCAATTTGGAAGGTAATGATGTAGATGGTGGTCATAGTAAAGGGAAAAGGTAGTTAGATGAAGTGTTTTAATCTTACGATGAAACAATGTCATAAGATCATAGGTGCAAATGATGAGACCATTGGAGTCACAAGAAAGGGCTAAGTTGACTGTGATTATAGGATCATAAGGGTTAAGTGTTTACATTCTTATGTTATGTTAGACCATGATCATGAGATTTTAAGGTTAGTTAGCTATATCATAACATCATAAGGAAAGATTGACAGTCCTATGACTAGATGACAAAGTAGATTGTAAGATCATAAGTACAGATTGGTAAGATTCCAATGCTATGAAATATTGGTGTGTCATAAGATTGTAAGAAGGTTAAAAGGAGGGTTTGATGTTAAGATGAGTTGACAATCATAAGATCATAGAGGTTATTAAGGGCACCTTCGACCATAAGATACATTGGGGATCATAAGATCATAAGGGCTAGGCTCCAAGATGAAGATGATGTGAGGGTTTTGACCTCATTTGATGATCATAGGATCATAGGAATTTGAGTTAACCATGAAGGCACTTCACTTGTCTAGGATGGAAAAGAAAAGGGTCTTTGACCAATAGAATTGCAAGAAAGATATGCACAGAGGTTTAATATGGTTGACATACTAATATTTCTAAATTGGTGTGTTGATAACAACAAATAACGAGTTGTTTAAATGCAAATTTGATCTGCTCAATCGATTACTAGTTGTTTCAACTACCTCCTATTCCTAATAAATGCAAAGGAGCACTCATTCATTACCTGGTTGTCCATTTACCTAGCTATGGATTTAATGAACACCATTCCTATCTCCTCAAGGTTGTTCTTCTAGTAAACTATTTGATTTTCTACATCTAGATTTATTCCAAGATCTGATATTCCATATTTTTAGTGATTATTCTTTAAGCACTTAATGATAGTGGTTGTGGAGTAACTTCAATGAGAAATATCTCAGTTATAAGAGCAAAGTTGTAATTCTTTCTCATGGTCAACTCTTCTCTATTTCTCAGATATTGCTCTACAAGTTCATTATAAATTTCCTTTGTCTTCGAACCTAATAGCATTCTACCTTATATATCCTTCAGCCATTGATGACTATGCAAGATCTATTTTCCTCTCTTTAATGTTTTGTGGCTATCTAAAATTTTCATTAGTGTATCTCTTTTGACCTATGAATGATATATAAGTGAATTCTCTTCTTCCTTGTGTTGTTCATTTTGGTTGTCTAATCTGCATGTGATTGTTGGATTTAAACAAGCCTAAATTTGTATATCCTTGATGTCATGATAGTTCAAGTGTGCATGTATGGGTAGAGATTGGTTTGAATACTCTATTTTGGTATATCACATCCTTATGATAGATAAGGTTAATGATTCTATGCATTCCTTCTCCCTTTTCCTCTCCAAGAGTAGTTAGGTGCATCCTGGTAGTAAAGGAAGCCAACCTTCTCCTGAGACTCAACATCATAGTTCAACTCCCATAGCTTGGAGGTTGTTTCCATGTTTCACAAGGTTTTCATTAGGTAAAAACTTTGAACAAGCATGCAAAATTTTGTGAAAATAAGAGCCAAGGCCTAATGGGTTGAAGATAGAAGGGAAGTTTAAAAAGTAGAAGACTACACACCTTTTCAATCTCCTCAACATATAAGAGAAGAGTAGCTCACTAGAGAGAAAATTGGGACCCAAACAGGAGTATTTGTTACTACTACAAAATTTGAAGAAGGAAATTCATAAGAGCCTCTTATGCCTAGCCTTGATTTGATTGTGGCAGATTTCAAAGGAAGATAATTAGATCCTATGGTAGAATAGGCTAGCCATGAATTTTTATTAGATGATAAATTTTTGAAATCAAGGGCTTTCTATCAATATTCTTTGAGCAAAAATATGAGAGATTTTGAAGAAAGATGTAATAAAATAAAGGTTCATTAGCTAGAGAAGGAACATACAATTTTACAAGAGGAAATTAAAGATGAAATGATGCAAGAATTTAAAAGCTTGATTCTTAAAGAATGAAGAAGAATGATAAAATCATCTAAGGTCCTACTTTTTCCAAACTAGGATATTGTGGATGCAATGTTTTTTAACAATGTCACCAAGAAAATGAATATTGATGAGAGAACAAAGAAAGAACTCAAAGGTGCCAAGTTTAATGAAGACCATGTTTCTCTAGTTATCTAGTCTTTGAAAAGAGGATCTAGAGCTAGTTTTTCTCAATATGATGATATTGAAATAAGGGGAAACACTCCACATGATGAAGTAGTAGAATTTAATTTTGAAATAGCTACTCTTACCTTAGCTACTACCAAGAGGGATAAAATATACGGGCTAGAACTGTAAGAGAAATATGAGCAAGTCTTAGAGGCCTACAATAAGGAATTTCATAAGAGAATTGAACTTGGGGATGAAATGGTAGGATATAGAGGCCATACAAGAAAACCTAGGATTAATTATCCTCCTCATCCTCCAATTGAACCTTTCAAACCAACTCCCCTTTTAGAAATACCATCTACCCTATAGGGACTCCAAGCATGAACAACTGAAGAGCTTAAAGAAGAAATGACTAAATTTTGGTCATTACATGTGGAGTTGGATGTCTAGTATGAGAATAAACTAAGAGACTCTATTATGTATTTGGTAAATAGGGTAGAATGCTCTATATTTTATAATAAATTATCAAAATTAGTGAATATATGGGATGAGTTGAAAAATAATGAAGCCATCTTGAAGCCAATTGTCAAAAAATGGAGACACAGGGACAATGATCTCACAATTCTATGTTGTTTAGTCATTGGTCTTTCTTGTGAGAAAATAGAGAAAACTTTTGGCATGACTAACAACCTCTCTAATTTTGATAATAAGAGAGTTGCATTGCAAAGGAAGATCATTAATTATTTCTCATGGTGTCTTAGTGAAAATCTTGAATGTTTCCCTCATGCACTCAAGGCCATAGAAATTTTGAAAGATAAAGAAGAATGAGCTAGAGAGCTGGATGAATTAATGTGCCTCAGATTAAATAAAGTCATCAATTAAAAGAGCCACGTTTGGTTTGCTAAAAAAATTGAAGAAGTTGTTTAGGTTCATATACTTTTTAATTCTTTTAAAAAGGATTTTGTTGAAATCAAGAAATTGGGAGAAGAAATCATGAGGAAGCAACAAGAAATTTTGTACGTTAACTGGCTAGATGATACAATTTTTAGCAAATGGATGGAAGATCTTGCCCAATAAAATCAATTGACATCTAAAGAAACTCATAAAAGTGGTGTGGACCCAAATGAATTACAAATCATAGAATCTCCAAAAAAAAGAGAATAATATCAGCTAGTTGTAATGATAGAGACAATTAGTCAAACTGATGATTTAGCAGCAGAAGAATCAAGTATATTAGTTGGCCTTATTAGTTCATGATTACCTAGAGGGAGAACCATGAGTTAGAATTAGTTTCCAAATATCAGAATGTTCCACCATAGGAAAATCAAATGGTCACATAGTCCAAGGAATAACAATTTCATCTAGGCCAATCATGAAGTGAAACTCCTCAACAACAAGAAGTCACAGCAGAAGTGGCCCCACAATAGGATGATACATGATGTAGACATTCTATTGCAGAAATTTTTGTCTTATTATGGTAGTGTCCTTTTTGGTTGTAATATCTTTATTTCTTAAGGATAGCTATCTATCTCTTATCTAAGCCTAAAGCATGTTGCATCTCATGCTTTATAAATGAGATCCCAAGGCTAGAGAAAAGGTCTAAATTCTATGTAACTTTTAGTATTATGCTAGGCTTACATTTAGTCTAGTGTTCTTGATGTTAATCTTGTAATGTATTTTTCTCCTCAAATCTGAGAATACATTAACATTGAAGGATCGTGTTGTCTTATCCAAAATTATTTTGAGTTTTATGTCAGTGTTGTGTGATTTTCAATGAAAATTAGTACAAAGGAGAGTTACATCCATATCTATTTTCTCTAAATCTTATCTTCATTATTACTAGTTGGTTATCTTGAGATTGTATGAGCAAGGCTTATTCAAATTAATGCAACTAGGATAGGTTGTATACTAGTTTACTACTACTTTTAATTCAAGGAATTAAGAAAATGCTTCAGTAAGGTGATAGGATTTCCTATCAGTAAGAATGATATACATAAGAATGAGGTTTAGGCTAAATTGTTGATAATATTGATTGTAATATAATTGATTAGGTCATAATTGTTAGGTAGACTTTGAATCCCAATGGATGAGGCACTGATCATTTATTTATTTTTCATATGACGAGATCATATAATTTCATCAAGAAAAATTTGAATAATCAAATCAATTTTACTTTAATGTATGAAGAATTTAATAGCTGGTCAATTCTTATTTGCATTTAATTTCTATATGTTGTGGTTAGCTATTGTAACCCAGACTTATCTGTAAATCTAAGAAGAATTGTGGCCAAAAGTCTTATATAAGGGATAAATTTTATGAAAGAATATTAGTGAGTGAATAAAGAGTGAAGATAATATAAAGTTTTAAGTTGTTTTATCCCTCAAGTACACATGCCTTGGTTTTGTAGAACCTAAAGACTAGAAAATCCATGTGAATTTGTTGAAGTTGGGTCCAGATCTAAAGATTTCTTAGTTGAACATAGAAATAGCTAATCCTTAGGCTAAGTTTTTTTAAATTATCCTAGTATCAATAAATTCTTTGCTTGGTAGTTTTGAAACACCAACAGGCTCCTAACAGGGCTCACTTCAAAAGAGTGAAAAACAATAACTAGTTACAATTGGTGTTTTTTTCCCAAATTGGGTTTCCACATTAAATCTTGGTTTCACTTGTGTTCATGATATTTATTTTATGTGTATATAATTAAGTTAAATTTAAGTTTAATCACAATAAGATCAATTCATTCTGTTATTGCCAATTTGCAGTTGATTCTTAGTGCTTGTTAAATTGCAATATTTGTTAGTGTTAATTGAGTACCTATGTATTTTCTGAGTAACAACATAATATAGTTTAATCAAAGTTTATATTTTAGGGGATGTAGGATTTAATTTTGTGGTAACTAATTCACCCCTCCCCTCTTAGTTACTCCTCTTATATTTCCAATAATTAGTATCAGAGATATTGATGCTTACAAAGAAGGTTTCAAGGACCTAAGCTCAAGATTAGGATGTCTTACAAAAGAGAGATTCCCAAGATGAACAGAGAAAACTTTTTCAGCATGGAAAGACCTTATGAAGTTGCATTTGGCAACCACCAGTGGTCGGGGTTTGAAATATTGAAACACTTCTTACAAAGATCCTATTGGTACAATGACTATAGAAGAAATTGTTAAAAAGAAAAATAATAATATCATGATGATTGACATATCATCAGCTCTTAATTATGTTGAATTTGATGAGGTCAAAGGTTGCACTACTACTCATGAAATGTGGACCAAACTAAAAGACATCTATGGAGGTGATGACAATGTAAAAAGATCTAAGGCAAAAAGTTTGAGAGGCTAGTTTGATCAAATGAAGATGAGAAAGGGTGAAAACATTACAAAATATGTTGAGCAAATTAAAGCAAGTGTGAGTGCAATCAAAGTATCTAGAGGAGACATTGATGAAAAAAAAAGTTGTAAGGAAGGTAGTCAAAACCCTTCTTCCTATCTATACAATTAGAGTGTCTACTATTCAAAAGATAAGACATTATCCAAATAATAAGATAAATCTGGATGCTCTAATGGGAAGATTAACATCTTTTAAGTTGGATAACTATGGTAACTATGTCCCTAGTTCCAAAGGTATTGAGTCTCCATTTGAAGCCAAACTTTCACTCAAGAAAAAGGGTGGAAAATCAAAATACAAACAATCAAAAAGTGAAGAAGTGGAAGAGAGTTTAGATAGTGATCTTGAAGTTATTGAAGCTCTACTTGCAAGAAAATATTCCAAAGGTAGAGGAAAGTACAAATGTAAGATTCCTCTAATCTTTTTTCATGCAAAGAAGTTGGTCTCATCACTACAAGATGTTCCAACAAAGAAGGCAAAGATGAAAAGAAAAGCAATAAGTTCAATGGTAAGAAGGAACTCAAGAGCTACAAGAAATACACAAATTAAGGTATGAAATCTTGTTTTATGGCTAGAGATTTTGACAGCAGTGATAATGATGAAATGGTCTTTGTAGTTGTAAAAGATGAATTAGATGACAAGATAGATAAAATGACACTTGTTTATCATGTTAGTAAGAATGCTACATGGATTATTGATAGTGGTTTCTCTCAATATATGACTAGTGACAAATAAAAGTTTTAACATATGGAACACTATGATGGTGGAAGTTTTAGATTTGGAAATAATGAACCTTGTTTCATAAAAGGAAAAAGTTGTATTTCACTAAAAAATGAGCTTAGTTGTGACAATGCCTACTGGGTTGAAGGACTAAAAGATAATCTATTAAGTGTGGCACAATTGAATAACATTGGATTCACAATAGAATTCATGAATGGGAAGGCCAAACTAGTGGATGGAAAAGGAAATTTGGTTAGGTCTGGCAAAGAAATAAAAGGTAACCTATTCTACCTAGATCTCATTAAAAGTTCAACTTTTATTGCTCAAGTAGAAGAAGGTTGATTATGGAATAAAAGGTTATGTCATGTGAAATTTGATAATATAATCATGATAAGAAAGAAGAAAAGACTAAGAAGTATTCCTGGTTTGAGGAAGCCTAATATGGGTCTATGAAAAAATTATCAAATTGGAAAGATAGGAAAGACTAGTTTCATGTTTCAAAAGCAAGAACTATCATTCAGAAGAAGTCTTGGAGTTAGTTCATATAGACCTTTGTGAACCTATTGCAATAGAGAGCTATAGTGGAGATAAGTTTTTATTTTATTTTTTGATGACTATTCTAGAATGATGATTGTAATGTATCTAAAAGAAACATTTGAATCCTTTAAAAAATTTAAGTGGTATCTAGCAAGAGTAGAGAAAGAAACTAGAAAGAAATTGAAGTGTTTAAGATCAGATAGAGGTGGTGAATTAATTTTGAATGAGTCAAATGAATTATGCATTAAAAGAGGAATTAAGAGACAAGTATTAGCCCTTGATACACCACAATAGAATGGTATAGCTAAAAGAAGGAATAGATCAATCATGGATTGTGCAAGAACCTTGATGATAGAAAATAATGTTGCAATCAAATATTGGAAGATGTACACTTGAAAAGTGCACTCCTCTAAACCCTTCTATCCAAGGTTTTCCATAGATTAGAAAGCTTGAATGGTGGCTTAGAGCTCCCTAATCATGGAGTGCAAGAGGCATACAAATGAGCATAAAGAAAGCTCTTAGCTAAGCCTTAGAAAAGCAACCCTTGCTAGTAAACCATGAGATGGGAAATTCTTTGAGAAAGAGCAAGAATGCTAGTGTCAAAGAACTCTTGAATATGTAATGCAAGAATGAGAGTAAACTAAGATGAAATGCACAATGCAACTAGGCTAAGAAAATGAAAGTGTTACATCCATACTAATTAAACCATGTTAGCTACACTATTGAAAAAGAACTACATTAACATGAAACTAAACTATAATGCCATATGAAAAAATGCCATGGATGAAATAAATGTAGACAAGAAATAGAAGTTTTCCATGTGAATAGAAAACCTACAGCATAACAATACTCAAGAGTGCGGATCCTTTGAGGGGGAAAGCTCTCTCCCTTTTAAAGTCATACAGATGGTAGAGATCAAGATGAAGATGGTGGATGATCAAAAGTGGAATTTGAAAAGAGGAGTGATCCATGTGCACTCACAAGTCAACTAATAGAATATAATTTGACTTTTCATATAAGACAAAAGTCTCACAAGCCTTTTCTTTTAATTACAAAATAGAAAAAGGACTTTATGTGTGCACTTTAAGTGGGTTAGAAGAATGGGGCCTTTTATTTAATTAAAAGGGGACATGTTCTTTTAATTAAATAATGAACTTAGGATAGCATAGTCGAACTATAGGTTATAATCAAATTAATTGATTATTAGCAATTTGGTCTAGGTAAATGGTTAATTGAATTAGAAAAAATGCTAAGAAGGGGACTAATAGTCTAGAGGACCATTTTTAGGTGATTATAGAAGGAAGCAATCAATATTTTAGTGCATATCTTAAATAGAGTGTAGTTGAAGAAAGACTCAAATCAAACTCCTTATGAACTATGGTATGGCTACAAACCTAATGTAAGTTACTTGAAAATATTTGGTAGAAAATATTATATCTTGAAGGATTCTAGGAGAGGTAAATTTGATGTCAAAGGTGATGAAGACATATTCCTAGGACACTTTTGGAGAAGCAAAGCATATAAATGTTTGAATTTATCCACTCATAAGATCACAGAAAGTGCACATGTGAGAATTGCTGAGTTTGTAGAAAAGAGCAAAGAAGATAGCAACAAAGAACATGAGGATTATAGAAGGTTTGTGTATTATGAACTTGATACATTTCAAAATCTAATTGGGAGTTAGTAGACTTCACCTCCCAAGTCCCCAAAATATCCAAAAAATATCGCGTTACAACTAGTGCAACCTGAGTCATAGTTAGAGGACTCGAGTCATAGTCAAAAGCTACTGAGCTATTGCTAAAGCAAACCAAGTCTAATGGACCCAAGTCACAAACAATGGGAATCGAGCTTGATACAGAAGATCATGAAGAGGCTAGTGAAACATATTCTAAATCTAAAGTACCTGTGTTAGCAAGATATGTTAGAAGGCACCATGCACTTGATCAGATCATTCAAGACATGTTAGATGGAACAATAAAAAGAAACAAATTGAAAGGCACACATTTTCATGTTGAATTTGAACCTAGAAACGTTAATGATGCTTTGGATAATAAAATTTAGATTGAGGGCATTAATGAAGAAATAGAACAGATAGAGAGAATAAGACCTAGACTCTTTTTCCTAGACCTAAGGATAAGAATGTAATTGGCCCAAAGTGGGTTTTCAAAAATAAGATGAATGAAGATGCAAAAGTTTTAAGAAACAAAGAAAGGTTAGTTTGTAAAGGTTACTCTTAAGAAGAAGCTATATACTATGGTGAAACTTTTTCTCTTGTTGCAAGATTAGAAGGTGTCATGACTTTACTAGAATATGTAGTACATAAAGGTTTCAAAGTTTATCAAATGGATGTGAAATCTACATTCTTGAAAGGAATTCTTGAAGAATAATTTTACATAGAACAACTAGAAGGTTTTGTAGATCCTAGGAAAAATGATATGGTTTGTAAATTGGAAAAAGCATTATATGGTCTCAAGATATCTCCCATAGCATAGCATGAAAGACTTCACAACTACTTAACAAAGATTGGTTTTCAAACAATAAATGATAACAACAGCCTATATATCTAAGAAGGACCAAACAAGAAGATTGTATTGGCAGAAATCTTTGTGGATGACACATTATTTATAGGAAATAATGATTTATGTAAGGCATTTTTAGAAGAGATGAGTAAATAATTTAAGATGTCCATGTTTGGAGAGATAAAATTATTTGTTGGATTGTAGATCCAATAGAGAAAAGATGGTATCTATATTACTCAATCCAAATATATCAAGGAGATACTAAAGAAAATTGGAATGGAAGATTCAAGACTAGTTGGAACACCTATGTCTGCTGGACATAAGCTTTCCAAAAATGATGATTCTAAGTAGGTGGATCAAACCACATATATATCAATGATTGGTAAATTATAATTATAGTATGTTGTACATATTAGGCTTGACATGGGTCTTATATTTGGTATGGTGACAAGATTCTCAACAAATCCCAAAGAAAATCATATGATGGAAATCAAGAGAAACATGAGGTATCTAAAGGATATTGATGATTATGGATTATGGTACAAGAAAGGAGGCAACTTAGAGTTACAAGCCTTCACTCGTGATGATTGGATAGGAAGCATTGATGAAAGAGAGTACCAGTGGTGGGGCATTCTTTCTTGGTAAAAGGCTAGTGTCTTGGACAAGAAAAAAGAAAAATTACATCTTTCAGTCAATAGAAGATGTAGAATATATTACTACAGCAGTCAGCTATTCCAATATTGTTTGGTTCAAGCAACTTTTGGCAGGTATGAAGATATAAATCAAAGATCTAGTAGTTATCTTTTGTGATAACAAAAATGCAATCAACATATCAAAGAATCTAGTGATGAATACCAAAACCAAGCATGTTGCTATAAAATATCATTTCCTAAGAGAATTTGTACAAGACAAGGAAGTAAAGTTGGAATATGTGAATTCTAAAGAACAACTTGCAGACATATTTACCAAGACATTACCTAAGGATTTTTCATCTACAAGGTAAGCTAGGGGACATTCCCCTATTTGAAGCTCACTAAATGAACTTTAGTGATGCATCAACTAGAGCATGTTGAAGATCACTCAATTGATGTAGTATTGATAAGGAAAAATTGCAAATGAATTAGTACATGGGGTACATTGACATTCACTAAATATTGTCTTCGGAATGAGATGTCAAAGAGGGAGAGTTTTTTATCATATCTCATAGTAATTTTATAAAAGAGGGAGAGTAAATATTTCACAAAAAATTATAAAAGAAGAATTTGTAGAGATGTCAAAGAGGGAGAACTTGGTCTGATATCAAGAAATAAAGTTTTGCTAATAGATGGTGAAATTGAAGGCAGAGGGAGTTCAGACTAATAGAGGGAGTTCTCATGGATGAGAATAAAAATAAAACTAAGGATATGTTAGTTACTTTATTCTTGCACTAAAATTTCATTATACTATGATATATTGTGTTGTCATCAATGCTAAAGAGGGAGATTGTTGAAAACAATTGGTTAATTGTGTATTTTCTTTGATGTTACACAAAATTTCATATCATTTCCAATTAGTGTATGCCAAGATCACTCAAGTGATGTAGAAAGTTTCCTATATCTATCAAGAATTCCAAAATTTTCCAAGTTTAGAAGACAATGTCTATCGAGTTCACTCTTGTGTCAAAGGAAACTTTAGAGAAGTTGAGTGTTAACTGAGCTAACTTAGTTAATGAAGGAAATGTTGGATAGAAATAGTGTTAACCAAGATTAATTAGTTACTAAAGGAACTCTATGAATATACAATGTTAACCAAGTTCACTTGGTTAACATAGCAAAATCTATTTTAGTTAGTGTTTACCGAGCAAGGTTGGCTAATCAAGAATTTTCTTGTTTTGACATATTGAGTTCATATAATTTGTTTGTTGGTTCTAGCTAACAATGGAGATGAATATTAAGTATTCTAAGCTATACTCAAGCTAACTTGACAATACATAAGATATAAATATAAGGTCAAGTTGATAACTAAATTTGTACAAGTAATACAAGATTTGAAGATGCTTAGAGGAATCGAATTTGAAGGATAAGAAGAATATCCTTGTTGAGATACAAAGATACATTCAATTAGGAAGGATCAAGTATCAAAGATAGAATTAAGATCTATAAGTAGAAATTTTGTTGCATCAAAAATTAGGTCATCTCATTGTTATGTTCTAACCATTATAGCAGTGATCTAAATCTCTTAACATAGTTCACTTAATAGCTAGTTGTAAATCCTCTAACATGGTGGCATTTCTATTTGAAGTGTCTTGAAGACCTCTAACAAGACTACTCCTAATAGGGTGATACCTAATAGCTTGTTGTATAGCCTTTGATAGGGTTGGCTCCTAACAAGGCTCACTTTAAAAGAGTGAAAAATAGTAATTAGTTGCAATTGGTGGTTTTTCCCAAATTGGGTTTCCACATTAAATCTTGGTGTCATCTTTTTTCATTTTTTTTAATGTGTATGAAATTAGGTTAAATTTAAGGGTAATTTCATTAAGATTAGTTCATTTAGTTATTGCCAAGATATAGTTGATTCTTAGTGCTTGCCAAATTTTAGTATTTGCTATTGTTAACCAAGTACTTGTGTGTTTTCTAAGTAATAACATAATATAATTTAATTAGAGTTTATGTTTTGAGGGATCAAGGATTTTTTTTGTGGTAAATGATTCACCCCTTCCCTCTCAATTAATCCATTTATATTTACAACAGTCCAAATCATAGTTCATAAGTTTTCTTTCTTATACCTTTTATGATCTATACTCTGCTCATAGTGTTCATTGTTGTATTGACTTCTCTGCAAAATATTTTGGATAGATCATTCTCAAAAAAAATTCTCTTGATGCCTTTTTTACTGACCTATTTCTTCTTTTTGTAATCCTATTCTATTGAGGTGTCTCAAGGGAAGATAATTGTCTTTTGATTCCATTCTCCTTGCAAAACATATTAAACTCTCTAGAGGTGAAATATCCTACTCTATCCAATCTCAAACATTTTATCTTAACACTAGATTCATTTTCAAATCTATTCTTAAATATCTTAAACTTCTCAAAAGCTTTAGACTTCCCTTTAACAAAAAAACTATAGACAACATTATAGTGAAATTATCAACAAAAATAATGAAATACCTTTCACTATAGAATCCTCTTGTTCTAGAAGGACCACTCAGATCTGTATGAACAATGTCCAACTTCTCTGTGGTTAAGAGCTTCTTGCTAGAAAAAGATACCTTCTTCTTCTTAGACAAAATACATTCTTTTCAAGAAACATTAGTAGGCTTTATTATATTAGGAAAATCTCTAACTGCAAACATGATACTAACTTTTACAATATTATCAAATTCTATATGATACAATCTCCTATGCCATAACCAATTGTTATCCACTTCAGCAACCAAACAATTCATTTAAGTGGGATTCAACTAAAATACATTATCTCTAGACCTAGTTCCAATTCCAATCATCTTACCATCCTTATCCTTGATAGTGCAAGTTTTTTCTATGAATTTGAATTGATACTCTTTGTCCACCAACTATCCACCACTCAACAAATTATGCTTTAATCTATCAACAAAATAAACATCATCTATGTTAGTTTTTTCAATCTAAAGTAATGGATTTGATCCCTATAATATGGAAGGATGCATTGTTATCAACTCTAACAATACCTCCATCATAGTATCTAAATTTAACACACTTATTCATATCACCAGTCATGTGATGTGAACAACCGCTATCTATTATCCAATCAAAAAAAAAAATTCAACTTGGGAAACTATAGACTTTTCTTCTCTAATTTCTCTATCAAGATCATCTTCCTTAATAGCTACAAATTGTATCTCATCATCACTTTCACTCTGACCTTTTCTCATCAAATTCCTCCTCTTTGTTAGCATACAAGAAATTCCTTGGTCTTCTAGGATTGAACTTTACCTTATACTTTCTCTCTCTTTGAGGACATTTAGATGCATAATGACCAAACCCATTACATGTCCAACATTTAAAGATAGTCTTACCATCTTTTTCTCTTCTCACACAAGAAGTTCTATACCTTCTTCAATCTTCTTCTCTTCATCAAATCTAGTTCTTCTACTACTAGAAAAATCTTCATGTGTACTTGCACTTCTAGATAGATTTGGCTAAATTTTCAAGGCATTAAAAGTTGTCTCCACTATTGCTAGTTCTCCTCACTATCTTAGACCTAAATCTACTACTTCCAATCTTACAAGAAATGTTTCCTTGGTAAACTCCTTAGTACAGGGTATAAGTAGTTTAATCATCTAAGCTACTTGCCTAAATGGTGGTGTTAAATCCTTCAAGATCTTCCACACAACCTCATCTTCTTCCTTCTTTCCACCATATATCTTGATTCCTAAAATAATCTCTAATATCCTACCAATACAACTTCTTACATATTCATCTTCCATCATGTTAAAATCTTGAAATGCACATATCCAATTTTGTAATATTACTCTTTCCATATCTATATCACCTTCAAATTGTAGTCATTCATTGGAAGAGTTGATAGTAAGGTTTATCTAGCTCTCATGTTCCACATGAACAACTCTCTCTCTATTTCACTACATTCTTTAAGTTTATTTTCTTTGATAATTATCTTTTCACTCCTTCTCAAGAGCCAATAACCTAGACTGATACACAACAAATGAGTCTTCATCATTTAATTCAAACTAACATAGTTGGTCCCATCAATTTTAGGACTATCCTTTCTGAAAAGATACATCATCCATCTCCCAAAGTTGTTAAGATTTTCCTTCAAGGACTTGATGGTCTAATACCAATTGTTAGAATATATAGTCCACCAATATAACTAAGAAGAGGGGGGGTTGAATCATTTATCAAACTAATATCACAATTATCAATCTTATTAAACTTTAACCATATGAGAAATATAATTAGAAACCACAACAATATACTCATGCACAATAACACCATATATGTTAACTATGGAAAACCTTGATCAGAGGGAAAACCCCAGTTGGGATGGTACCTACAAGATGATGTACTAATAAAAATATTCCAAGTTAGAGGATGTACTCCTATCAATCTCTGTTAGGAGACTTTGAATCCTTATTAGGAGATTCTAACCCTATTAGGAGTTATGGAAGACAAATGGACCCACTATCCAAATAGCTCTAGGGAAAGATCAATGAACCCATGGTCCAAACAACTTTAGAGAAAGATCAATGAATCCACTCTCCAAATTATCTATGCATTATTCCTTGTAGAATAATAGAAATTAATTGTACTTCCTTCCACTTCTTCTATCCTACCAACCAAACTTTTTCTCCTTCTGATCTTGTAACTAGACCACAAAACTTGCATCCAATAATTCCTTGGATCACTTACGTGCATTTAGTAAACACTCTTCTCTTTTTAGCACTTTGCGCTAATTATAATGCTTGATACTTATTAATACATGTTGAAAAAAAGGAACACATCTTTCCTTTATAGCCTATCTTCAAAATAATTCCTTGATTCAGCCTTGAGGCTTTTCCAAATAATTACATTAAGATAATTAATTAATTTACAATTATAATAATATTGTTAGGTCAAAGTATATACAAAACTTCACACGTATGACTTCAAGACCTATGCACTTGCTGACATTACCATTAGATTGTCCTCTATAACTAGTTGACCATGCATTACTAGATTATATCACTATCAAAGGATAAAATACAAATATCAAAAATGGCTTCTTGGGTACTCTATCTCTGTACTACTTTCTATAAATCATGTACAACTTCTGTATGTCTTCAACTTAGACTCTGTACATGTAACCTCATCATCAGGACACTATTCTAAATATGTCCATGAATGCTCATCACTAGACAATCAAAACCTTGTCCACATAACTAAGATCTATGTTTGCTACTCTGCTAGTCTTCATAGACTTACTGCTATGTTGACATCAATAAAAAACATAGTCATGAATGCAACATGTTAATACTCTCCATTGCTTAGGATACTCCCAGGTGTAGTATCATCAACATTCATGATAATAAATGAAATTTGAAATACCTATATGGCTCATCTGAGGGTATGTTCCTATATGGTCCATCTAAGGGGAAGTGTTTGTATGGTTAATTTGAGGACACAATGTGATGGCCTCCTAAGAGAGTCTCGAGAGAGAGTTTGCACACAATTTTTTAGCTTGGGAGTCTCAAGTGATCTAATATCCACTAGAGTCCCTAAATAGTAGACCCATAGAGTTTTTGACTAGGACATGTTGTATTGGATTATCTCATGATCTTGGTTTGAGTTCTCTCTATTATTTGGTGTGAGTGTTAGCTTTAGATGACTATATTATGTGATTAGAGTCAAATCATTATCTACATTGGTAGGATGAGAGTGGGCCCATGGGTTCTACATGATTGGGGGTGTGGCTACCTATACCACTATTTGTGACTGGTGTATAGAGATGGTTTATTTCTAGTTTGAGGACAATACTAGATATTCACCTTGTACCTTGGGTGTATCCAAAGTATATTCTCTAGTGATTTATGTTTTACATTAGATGCATTTGATATCATGTGTAGATAATGATTACTATGTTACTTGATGTATTATTTTATCATGATGTTGTATCATATTGGGAGATGATGTTTCTTACCACTGCTTTGGATTAGTCATGTTATTGGTAGATTAGCATGTTGGATGTTCTTGTTCTTATGATGTTAATTGATGGTTATTGGTAAGAATGATCTCATGGGATAGCTCCAACTATCTTGTTGGAAATTTGAGATTCATGCTCAGGGTTATGGGTAGGGCCTTTGAGGTCTCATGATGTCATTATGATTGGGAGGAAATGAGCATGGTTGCTTTTAGTTTGGTGGCTTCATTTCTTGTGCTTTCCTTCTTGTGATTGTTGAGTTATACACATTTATGTTCACTATGATGTTTCCTTCTGCATGATTACATTTGATGCTATGGATTAGAGGTTGAGTTATTTAGTCCCCTGTATGCTCTTGAGTGATCATTCCTCTATTTATGTAGATTTGGTACTCCCTAGTATGGAGGTTTCATGTTTTTATGCATTTTCTTCTTGCCTTATTAATGCATTGGTAGCATTTCTCTCATGTGATGGATAGTTTCTCAGATGAAAATATATTTTCTTGCATGAGAATACATTCTCTTGAATGTGAGCATGTATTTCCTCACAGAGAGAGATAGAGTCTTACACAGAGAAATGTAGTCTTGTATGAAGGAACAAAATCACATGTGAGCATGTACATCTGATGGTGAAACTCACATGGCTCATTGGGAAAGATCATGTGGGAGTAAATCCTAACTCGCGAAAGAATCTTGGTTGTTTCCTCACATAGAAAATGGTGAGTTTTTGCACACTCTTTGAGCAGATGTGAAATATGGTTTTAATTCCCTTTTTGGGTCCTTCATCTTCCCATATCAAAATAGCTTAGCTATAAGGTGAATAAAATAATTCATTTAAGCATAAGTTTATGTAATTAAGATATATTTATATATATGTGACAATTCATTTAAGATAGATTCTAGACCTTTCAATGTTAAGATAAAGATTCTCAAAAGTTTCAAGGCTTTAGGAATGTAGACTTTGCCAAATTTTAGGATTCAATATTTTTCTTTCAGCATGGTATCCAGTAGATGAGTGGTTGTAACTTTGATCCCTCATCTCATGTGTCACCTTGTTGGTCTCTTGTAATTCTTGATTATAGCATGATTAGTGGAAATGGACTTGTTTGTCTAACCATGCTAAGAGCTTTTACTTTGGGTTTTAAAAAGAAAACTAACTTGTTATATTCTCATGATTCATGTGATCTTTGAATTTTGAGTTATGATTTAGTGCTTAGAGATCTTTGGAAGAGTTTGTAAGACTTCTGCTGGTATAGGTGAACATGTGAGTTTAGCCATGTTCCCTATTTTTATCACCTTGTTTAGATGTTTCATTCTTGCACTTGGTTATTTTATGTTGTGCCTAAGTAACTTATCTTAAGAAAATAATAATTAGTCAGTGCATGTTTTATTCTTGAGTTCCAAGGATCTCCAGATAGAGCATTACACCCACAAAGCCACCAAGTGGTATTATGTAAACCATGTGCTACCTAACCCATTGACCCCATATTTAATATTGGACATTTACTTATTTTTCCCAATATTAAATAATTACATCAACTATATCACAATGTTTTAATACAACTCATCAATAATATTCCATAGGAATCTTTACATATTGCATGTAAATCTAGGTGATCCTAGGGACAACATTACATAATAAAAGAAAATACAATATAAAAATATTATGTAATGTGTGCAACACACATAATCTCAACATATTATTGGTGTTTTTTTCCAAATTGCATTTTCATGTTAAATTGTAGTGTTAGACTTGTGTGGATGTTATTTATGGTGTTTTACTAATTAATATTTATATGCTACAAGTCTGCTATATTTAGAATAGTGAACAACTAGTTGATGTTATTGAAAGTTGATTGTAGAGACAAGCCATGGAATGATAATATCTAAAGTTGATTAAGTGATTAATTTTTCAATTGGTACATCTGGACCTTGGATAACTAATTCACACCCCCCCCCCCCCCCGCCACCACCTCCTTAGTTATTCTAAATATTTTAATAGATGCGCTTGGTTCCAATAGTTGTGTTATCTTCTAAATTAACAACTTATGAATATTTTGATGATGGTAACAAATGCATCTAAGGGTGGTAAGGGTGGCTAATTCCCATGTTCAACATACCTATTCAAACATTGGGGCCAATTATTGTTAGAGTAAATAATTAATTATTAATTATTTATTCTATTTGCTTAAGCTTACTTAGGTCATGCATTTATTTAATATTTTATATTTAATGCATGTTGTGGTTAGTTGGTGACAACACGGGAGTTTGTTCCTTCTAGTTGTCACACTTATCTTCTACCACCTTCCAGCTTGTTCTACAAGCTTCCATGAGCTCTTTATATTCGGGCTCTCTCTCATTGTATCATAACAACAACATCATAACATCATTTCTTATTGTAAATACATTTCTTCTTGTGTTTGCATTATGATGGCTCTCATGTCCGTTTAGGGTTTTTTGCCCGTGCTCCATGCTCTTCCCTTCTATGGCTTCTCTTTGACAGGTTTCACATGCAGGTGATCTTTTCATCTTCGGAGTTGGCTTTCCTCAACTCCAACAATTATAAGGCTATACTCCTTCTTTAGGCTCTACAAGACCTAGGTAGGTGAACCTATAGATTCCATTATGTGACTAGTTGCTAAAACTATAAATCTATATCTATATTTAGCATATAAAAACCCCTAAATCTTCTATTCTTGATGAAAATAACATAGACATGAAATAGATAATAACATGACCTATGAACTTGATAAGCTAAATGAGCGAAAATCCTTTCAGCTCTTCAACATAAAAGTGAAAATACTTTTATTAATATGTTGATTTCAGCATAACCAAGATATGAGAAACAAAAAAAAAAAGATCCTATAGCTAAATTAGTGCCTTATCTTTTGGGAAATTCCACAAACCAAAAAAAATACCTTGGATATCAGTGATATATCTCATATATCAAGACTCTAGACCTATCCTATCACTTTGTGATTCAGACATCTCCATCAAGACTGAATCTCATACTCAACCAATCCTTTCATGAAATCTACAACCCTGTGATGATAAATCGAGCATTTACATGACTCCTTGAATCACAAGAAAAATATACCAAAACATACAACCTAAAATAGGTTGCAATTGGATTTGTGCTCTTCATTTACAAACCATAGAAGATTACACACAACATAATCAAGAGACAAGAATAAGACTAAAGATAAACTCATTACTGCATTTTATTCATTTCTTTGAAACAAACACATAAATGATGCATTTGTTGAAATAAATTATTTTGAAGTGAAGAACCTATGATGGAACAATTATTTTTTTTTTCAATAATGTCAAACCTGCTACCTACTAGTGAGACAATTTCTTTTTCATTTGAAATATATCATGCATTTGATTGATGAGGAGGATTTGAAAAGACGAGATGACAAGAAAACCTAGAGAAATTTTGAATTATTTGGTATATAAAAGGAAAACTAAGACCAAGTAAGGAATTGATACTATAGTGTATTGTTTATCTACTTAATATCTGAAATGAAAGATTACTCAAGTTAAGGCTAGAAGAAGATCAAGTAAGAAAAGTGTCTGCAAAGTCTTGTCAAGCAGTATGTACAAGCCAAGTAGAAATTAGTAGAAGCTAGGTGAAAATCAATAGGTTCCGAGAAAAGAAGAAAAATAATGAAAACCAAGTAAATGTTAGTATATGTTGAGCAACATTTAGTTGGTTTCAAGCATTAGTAAACTTTAGTGTTTCCTTAGTGAACTAGTGTTGGTCAAGTGACAAAATAGTATAGAAGTTGAATGACACCAAACAATATTAAATTGAAGATTTGACAAATCTGAGCTAACTAATTTGATTTCTTGAATTATGTCAAGAATGTGGAAGATGACTATGATGAGTTGGTGGTACAAAATTTAAGGTAACCCATTTTGAGGCAAATTCAAGGAAAATTGTAGAGGATGTTTCTAGAGGAACCAAATGGAAAAGAGGATAGATTCATTAAATCCTACCTAAACCTAAAATTGATGATTGTTCTTAAGTAGAAAAAGATCTAAATTATCTATTTATAGAGATAACTAGTTGAAAGAAAAGGTTATCGTGTGTGAGAACCTACGAAAGATAATGAGTCTAGGGTATTTCTTCATCTTGTGGCTAAACAAAAGAGATTGTAGTTGACATACAAAGAAAGAAGGCTTAAGGGGATGAATGCTTGAAGGGTGAACAATCTACCAGATGTAAAGAGTATGAATGCTAAGAATAATGGAGGACTAAAATAGAGATCTATAATCCATAAGTGAGTTGTAAATTTTTATCAAATCAAGTCCTATTATTACTTTCTAATAACTATACCAGTGTGGATAAATCCTTTGGATTAAGGTTGACCTAGCAGTCATTTGTAAATCCTTTAACCAGGTGACATTCTAATGGAATGGTCTAAAGTCCTCTAACAAGGCTCACTTCTAATAGGGTGACTGAAATCCTTTAACCATGCCACATTTAATAGTGTGTATTGTAACCTTTGACATGGTTGGCCTTTCATAGGGAATCACTTCAAAAGAGTGAGAATTAGTAGCAAGTTACTGGTAGTTTTTACCAAATTAGGTTTGCACATAAAATCCTTGTGTCAAATTGTGTGACTCTTCTCATGGTATTTCATGTTTATACTTTTGCAAAGTTATTTTGACCTAGGATAGTAACCTACAAAATTAAAGCATTGTATGATCTAATGGGTGCATGCATCTTGAGGTTTTATGGATATGGACCTAATTAACAATGAAAAGTTTTATTTTTACATCTAGATCTTGAATAACTATTTCACAACATCACCAGTTAACTAACGACCATCTCCTCATCTCTACGATTAGGCTTAACTGCTCACTCAAACAAGAGATATCACAAAATAGTTAACTAACCACCATATCCTCATCTCTATTTTTATTCTTAATTGGTCACTCTAACTAGAGATGTCATGACATAACTAACTTAACAATTTCTCCCTTCTTCATGGTTAGGATTAATTTCTTGTTGAATGCCATGAAGCTACGAATTCTAGGCTGCCTCAAATTATGCACCACTTGTATCATCTTGGTTGATCATTGAGATTCCACATGACCATGTTCTTCTTGAATGATTAGTCAAAATTATGCTAGAATGACCACTAGCTATCCATGGGCTCCATGTGTGGGCCTTGGTTTGTTGAAAAGAGCTTATGTCTTTAAGACACTAAGCTATTGAACACTTGGGTATTTGAAATATCTTAATTCACACCCCAAAATAAATGTGGGATATTGCAATTTACCTTCTTTTCATAGTTACTCATGTGAAGACTTGTCTAGTCCTATACAACAAAATTTGTGAACTTGGCTACCTCAATCCTAGGATGCCCCTTCTACAGTACCACCTTAACATTTATCACCTTCAATACCAAATTATGCACCACAATCCCCAACCTCAATTGATCTATCTTAACAACCACTTTCTTTCTCAAAATCCCCCCATTTGGAGATGACATTCTTACAATTATCAAATTGAGCTCCTTCCACAATGGATGAATCATTTCCTTGACAAACCCCCCATGAAGTGCACTACTTTCTACATTTGCACTTGTAGTTGTGGTTAATTCTAAATTTTTTAGATTACCTTCATGGTCAAATCTTTGCACCCCTGATTCAAAATTGGCCATAAATGAATCTAAAACAAGATTAAATTCAATAAGGGAAATAATCTTGCAGTCACTTTTTCTAGGGGTTTGAGAAAGGTATTCTTCATACGGCTTATCAATTTTTTTCATAAAAATAATGTGTAGTTCTTTAACACCCTCAATGATGGTCTTATTGGTTTTAGTAGAGACAAATATATTTCTTAGTATCTCTTTATAAGTCACAATTTTAGCTTCATTTATTATTAGAATACAAATTTTGTGGGATTGTAAAATGGAAGCCATAAAATTTACCTTGTCAAAAATATTTTGGGCCTCTTTTTTTTTCTCTCCAATTGCATCTAGTACTTGCATTATTTTTTCATTGAATGTCTATAGATCTAATAGTGTGCTAAATATATCATGGAACCCATTTCTTAGATCTATTAGAATCCTCTTGGGAAAAGAAAACAACATTCTACGCTTCTTCTTGCCAATAATATATCATGTATAATTCCTTAGAAAATTTTAAATCTTGAATGATAATGTGTAGATAATTGAACCTCATAATAATCAAAATCATTATGATCACTTTTTTGAAATATTCTCAATCCCTAATGTTTCATCATTTTGATGAAATCAACTGAGCCCAAACCTGATTCGATTAAAAAAAATATTCAAATTCAAACAACTAAACTATCAAATTGATCCAATGAGAGAATTATACTAACTCGATTCCAAAATAATCATTTTTTTTAAATTTTAAAACTCATTTTTTCCCTTTTGTAAATTGTAACTTTCTAAAAGAAAGGCCAATGAGTCAGCTTTAAAAATTGAATAAATCAAACCATCTAATTCTAAAAATAAGAAGACTAATTCTCTACTCCACATTCTTGTACCCTATAAAAAAAAAATTCATGATGACATATGGGTTTAAAGATATTGACTATCAAAGTTGCTCAATTGAAACTGCATACAAACAAACATGTTAGAAAATAATCAAGTGCATTCAGTTTCAACTTTGAAAATAGGTAAAATAGACACTTGGAGGCATGAAAACTGGGACATTATTTTACTATAATGAGGAGAGTATAAATATGTTATTTGGGCTCATGATGACTAACTCAAAAAAAAAAATTAGATGTTCAAAGTGGGGTACTTGGATTTGTAGAACTAGGAACACTAGCATAATAATGATTGTCACAAACAAAATATACTTGGGAAAGTGTGAAGATGGATTTGTCAATACTTGAAAAATGCAACACTTGAAGAATTTATAGGGTATAACACAATGGTATAATCCATTTTCTCTCATCTATCACAAATTTAGAGTTATGACATCCCAAACAGGGCTACCAAGCAATCTGCACTTTTAAACCCCAGTAAAACTTCATAATTTGCATTTAGAATCACATTTTAAAACTAGTCAAATAGATTCTTCATAGGCTCAAATCTAGAAAATAACAAGTTTCTAAATCCTATAATATAATGCAAAAGGAATTTTTTTATTTTGGTCAACTGGGTCAAAGTTATAACTGGTCAAATAGGGCTTTCTAGAATTCTGAGAAAAATGCATCAACAGGACAATAGTAAACAACCAACTTTTAGAGATTCAAAACTTATTAAAATGACTCAAAATATGAAACATAGGTTCTTTGATATGCATACTAAACACTTCTAAACTAATGAGTCATGAAATCTAACCAAGTGCAAGATATCTAATTGTAAACTAGGCTTCCTATTGTTGTTTGACACTTAGGCAAAAATACAAATTTGAACAATGCTCAAAATGAAACTTCATGGAATGATTCAGAATGGTAATTTATCATTATGGGATGCATGCATATACTGAATGCAAATTTTTAGAAACATGAAACACTTCATAGTCCTCAAGTTGACGATTGGATATGCATGCATGAAAATCTCTTGTGGGGGCTCAATTTGACTTAAAATTTTAGAATTGGACTCAAAATTACAACTTCAATTTTGAGTCCCATCAATGGCTCTATTTGGGGATACGTGTCCCTTGTGAGCATGGAAAGGATTTAGGTCTTTGGAAGAAGTAGACCACTCAATACCTTTCTCTTAAACAACTTTATTGAAAGCAAGAAAACTACTCCTAAACTATACAAATGACGGCCCCAAACCACCAAACTTGAACAAAAATTCTTACCTCTATCATATACCTAATTCTCATTTCCAATTTCATGAGGTAATATGAGAACATCATTCTCATTAGTTTCACCAAAAAAATCAACATTCGCCATCAGCTCACTTGGCAAAACAAAATTACTCTCTTCACTCTCATAGTGCATGTACCAATCAGAATTGACTTCAACATCATGCTCATCGAAACTAGAATCAAATTGAAAACCTTCATCTACATATGAATGATAAATGTTGTCAATGGGAAACACAAAGGTTTCATATTCTATATTATTCAAAAATTTACATGTGTCAAGAGCTTATAGCACACCTTGTGTAACCCAGTGTGAATAATGCATAACATATGATTTCTTCTCTATTATAATCATATTATTCATCCAATCAAATTTGTCATATGTTAAAAATTCTTCACACTCAAACAATGTATTAGTTACCAACTTTGAAAAACTATCGTGAAAGTGCTCACATATAATATGTTGATCATAATCATAGTCTTCATGAAAAAAATCATTAGAGTGAACTTTGAATTCATCAAACTTATCATCACAAGATTCATCAACACATAAGGAAAATTTAGAGTTAGAATCACAACTTGTAGCCCTTTTCTCTTCATCATATAAACAATAGAAACCAATTTTAGAATCATCAACATGAAAATAATATGAAATAATACCAAGTTTATCCCCAATTGTATTATCCACATAAGATAAATTGTTATGTGTATTGAAACTTGAGTTAGAGTCATATAAACATCAAAAATTTGACAAAGAATGTTATGATTTTGTACCATTTTCAGCATCAAACTTTAGGGAAAGGACTTCATCTTGAGAATGAACATAACAAGGGAAAACCAGACCATCCTTAAAAAAATGTGCATACCTTTCACAATCATGAGAAAATAGTTCTAAAATTTCATCAACATGCAACAAGACTTCATCACAAGTTTTCTCTTCTTAGCTATGATCATAATCTAGATGATCTGAGAAACATATTTCCTCTTCTTTCTACAATACATCAACACTAGATACTTTGTCATTCTCATTTTCATCACAAGAAGAGTTATTCATACCATTGCTAGAAAAATCCTCACTCTCATACATATTATCACATGCTTCAGTTATAGTTATATATCTATCTTCTTCTTGTTCACTGAAATCATCTTATTCACTAGATCTAGAATCCATCTCTTCATAATCATAAGGCACATTATCATCATCTATGGATTCATCACATTCACTTTTATCTTTAGCACATTCAATTTTATCTTTAGCACATTCAATACAGAATTCATTGTTACTCAAATTACTCTCAAACTTCTTGAAAAGATCTTCAACATGCATCACCTTTTCTACCCTTAAATGTTCTTGCCAATCAATTGAACCAGGCACAAAAATATCAAGGAAAACAATAGGCCATGAAGACTCCTTATGTCTTAAAGAAAAATACACCTCCATGAGTGTTGACTTGAACTTCATATAAACCTAAATATTAGCTTAACCACGTATGCTTCCTATTGTATTTCTTATGAAAATAATAAGATGACTATGGAGTTCCCTTTTCAACATAGCAATATCTCCAACCATACTTTCATAACTTGGTAAAATAACTTCAGATCTAAAATCTAAATCTATTTTGAAATGAACATCTTCTAACTACCTCTTTCCTTAGTTTTGAAAGTCACTAAATAGAGGCACTATGATGCAGAAGCATCCAGAGGTATAAGGGCAATCCTGTGTCACCCAAAAAAATGTACTTTGACTTAGTTTCTATTTTATGTTTTTTCATTTCTAGATACCCATTTGGGTCAAATAAAGGTTCCTACTCTCATAGTTCCACTATTAGTGTTCTAGGTTAGAGTTTTTAATCACCTTGGGATATGTGTAAATGCTAGAAAAATAGAAATATGTAATTAAGCCATCATTTTGGTGAACTACAAGGTGTAAATTGGTCAGATGATTGTAATTTTAATTTAGAGCATTCCTGAAAAAGAATCAGGTCAAAAGACCCCACGGTTTGATAGTTATCACAGTTTTTCAGTTTTTAGAGACCTCCTAAGAATGCTTCAAAGTCAGGTTAGGGGTATTAAATGACCTCAAATAGGGCTGAAAATGGGGGCTGAACAAAGCTCATCCATAGGGCTATAGAGCACTTCGAGAGCTTTCCAAAAATGTAAACGGTTCGTCAATCAAAGCTACGGTTCAAAAGTTATGCCTCCTGAAAGTTCGTTTACCATTTTTGGATTCTTCTAATTTTGTGCCAACTTCTAATGTGACTTCTAGAGCCTTCTATTTGGTTGGTGGATGCCTACTAGCACTTTCTAGAATGTATTCCTAATCCTTAACCCTCTAAGGTCTATTTAAGAACATTTTTGGCATTGTAAAAGGTAGTTCGGAGTGGAGTTTGAGAGGATGTACTAAAAGGAGAAATTATCTCCAGATTTATACTATTGTAAGCCCATAGGGCCTATTTTGGAGTCTGTTTCTCTGCACTAAGTGTACTAGCATATTTTTACAGTTAATAAAATTTTCCCTTTCTTGTTGTGTCTATTCTATGCTTGTGTCATGACCCCATCACACTAATTTCTACCATTTAATTCTCATGAAAGAGAAATACATAAAAATTAAAATACCTTGAGTGTTGATGTTGAAAGTTGATCTACTAATTTGGCATAGGTGTAAACATCAACTTCTTCACACCATCAATAAAAACCATGTAGAGCCACCACCTCCTTGAATGAGGAAGATGAAATCACTACAATGATTTACTTTATAACACTTCAATTGCTTAAAACAATAGATGCATACAACACTTAAACTTATAAATCATGAACTAATAACTTCTCTTTTATTGCCAAGATCTCCTTACTAAAATTCCACATCTTCCCAACTAAGCTTAAAATACTTGAAAAAAATTACATAAAACCAATTTGCAACTAGTACAAAGATATTTAGAGAGTCACCACTCACAATTGTGAGAAAGATGTTAAACATAATTTGTCATTTGACAAATCTGAACCAAATTTTCTCCTTGTGGAACATGCAAATAATCAAACACTTAGAAAAGAGAAAATACTTTTGATCAATTCTAACTTTGATTTTACAAAAGTACTTTTAAAATATTATCCAATTGAATTAATTGATGATGAATTCACTAGTAACAATGCAATTTATATTCAACTTTCAAAGTACTACTATCCTAAAAAAGGTAACTATTGGGAGACATGAATCTTCAACAAAGAAATGGAAAAGACATCACAACTTTTCTATTCTAGAAAATTATTCCTATTGTATTGAATCTCTTTTTAAATTCTCAAGGTTTGTCTATCATACATGACTGAAAATGAATAGATTATACCAAAGATTCTAGTATTCTTAATAATGAATTGCTTCACATACTCCCCAACAAAGTTTCCATTTTGTTGGCTCCTAAATTAATAGATTTTGAATAAATAAATGATAGGAAAAAATACATCTAGGGGTATCAAATTTCCATGTTTAACATACTTATTAAAATATTGGGGCCAACTATAAGGCTATACTCCTTCTTCAAGCTCTACAAGACTTAGGCGGGTGAACCTATAGATTCCATTATGTGACCAATTTCTAAAACCATAAATCTAAATCTGTATTTAGCAAATGAAAACCCCTAAATCTTCTATGCTTTATGAAAATAAAATACACATGAAATAGCCAATAACATGACCTATGAACTTGATAAGCTAAATGAGGGAAAATCCTTTCAGCTCTTCAAGATAAAAGGTAAAAGACTTTGATTAATATGTTGATTTCAATAGAACCAAGATATGAGAAACAAAACATATAGATCCTAAAGCTCATTAGTGCCTTATCTATTGGAAAATTCCACAAACTACAAACATACATCCTTGGATATCAGTGATATATCTCATATACAAAGACTTCAGATATATCCTATCACTTTGTGAACCAAACATCTGCATCTAGATTGAATCTAATACTCAACCAATCCCTTCATGAAATCTATAACCTTGTTATGATAAATCAAGAATTTACATGACTCCTTGAATCACATGCAAAATATACCAAAACATACAACCTAAAATAGGTTGCAACTATATTTGTGCTCTTCATTCACAAACCACATAAGATTACACATAATATAAAGAAGAGACAAGAATAAGATCAAAGATAAACTCATTGTTGCATTTTATTCATTTCTTTGAAACAAATGCATAAAGGATGCATGAAAGTACTTATGAAAAAACTAAATAGATTAGAACTATTTCTATAATTTCATCTTTTTTATTCATACAAGAGATAAATATTGGGCATAAATGGTGGGATCACAGCTAGAGCTATGCTCAATAGTCATGAAAATAATCAATCATCAACAACTCTAAAGAAAGAGAAGAGAAGAGACTAAATAGAATGAAAGCAATCTCAGATATGCTATGATATTACAATTTGTCCATTTGAAGAACTTCCATTTGCTGATGTAGAACCTCTCTCTTCTCTCTTCCTTCAACTAAAAATTAAATCTCCTCATTCTATTTGAAAATATACTCTGGAATATCTTCAAAATGATGGACTCATATAGCTGATTTGAAAGAAGGCACAAAGGTCACTAAAACTCATGACAAAAAAAATTCTAAATGACTTTAGAGGAAACATAGTACTCTTCAAAAAATTTCCCCCAAATCTAGAGCCAACAAACTTTTTTGTTTCCTTTCCAACTGAATCTAAAACTCCATCATGAAAAATACTTGTTCTACTAAGAATTCTCATGTTTTCACAAATTTCCCTATAACTTCTACCTAGTTGAAGTTGCACATATTATGTCTACAAAATCAAAAAAATCATCGTCTCCCCTTTCAATTGATATATGATACTTCATATTTCAGCAAAAAATAAGGCCCCTAGTGTGCATTTGAAAATTTTGGCCCTTGGCCATAAACAAACCATTTCAATGTTGAAGATATTTACTATATCATATAGTCTAAACTTTATATTATATCCCAAATTATTTAAAAAATTTAAACCCTCAAAATACACTCACATATTAAAGATATTTCAAAGTTTTAATATTTCAAATGTTGCACTTTACCTTGAGCTCTACCTTGGTCAAACCCAATTGACTGATGACTAGATACCACATGACATCATCTAATAGGTTGAACTTGCTGTAATATTACCTTTTCATCACCTCCTTGCCATGTGACAAGTCATCTCTACTTCTCCACCTTAACCTTCACCTTTACATTAACTACCAAGATGTGGAGATAACCACCACCTCCACATCTCCACCTTAACCTCTACCTGTCAACTAACTATGGAGAAGTTGTGAAATCTCTTATCTCCTAATCTCCATATTTTAGGCTTATCCATGTATTTAACTAGAAATTCCAAAAAATAGTTAACTAACTAAACACCATCTCCTCATCTCTATGGTTATGCTTACCTTCTCACTCTAACCAGAGATGTCATGATGGGGATAAATTATCTCTTTCTCCACTTCTTTGTGGTTAAGCTTAACTGCACAATGATTGTTGTGAACCTACAAATTACAAGCTTTCCTCAAACTATGTGCCATGTGGATCGTCTTGGTTGGTTACTAGGCTACCATGTGACTATCTTCTTCCTGTGTGATTGGTCAAAATTATTCTAGGGTCACTACCAGCTATCCATGGGCTCTATGCATGGGTCTTGGTCTACCCAAAAGAGCTTTTGTCTTTAAGACACTAAGCTATTGAGTGCTTTTGTATTTAAAATTGTTAGAAACAACAATCCACCAATATAATTGAGAGGGGGGGGGGGTGAAGAATTTATATGATAATTTAAAAAATTTATCCTCTTAAACAATCTTGACCATCTCAAAGTAAACAACAACCATAAAGAGATGCACATAAACAATTACACCAAATATGTTGACTAGGGAAACCCTTGATCAGAGGGAAAATCTTAGTGGGAATGATACTCACAAAATGATGTACTAATATGAATATTCCTTGTTAGAGGATGGAGCATGTTAGGAGTCTATTACAACATTTATTACAAAGAGTCCCTATTAGGAGACTTTGAATCCTTGTTAGGAGATTCCAACCCTATTAGGAGTTGTGGAAGGTAGTTGAATCCACTATCCAAATAGCTTCAGGATCAAATCAATGAACCCATTATCCAATTGACCATGGTACTATTCCTTTCAAAATAATAGATGTGTAACAAGCTTTCACTTCTTTCTTTGTCCAATACATTAGACTCCTTCACCTTTAGATCATGCAATTAGATCTAGAACTCTGAACTTAGTAACAATAACCCTTAAGGTCACTTACATGCATAGGAAGGTCACTATGCTTTGTATCACTTTGTTGCTCAATAATTTTCAAGTCTTCTCTTCTTTCTATGTGTAAAGCATAGAAAACATCTTCCCTTTATACCATGCTCAATAATAAATCCTTGATTCGGCTTTCCACATGTTAATTAAATGAAATGCACATTTAATTAATGTTATTTACTCATAGTTATACAAAAACTTTCACACATGTGACTTCCATACATGTACACTCTTTGATGTCATCAATGGTTAGTAAATACTATCTCTAGTTCATTATGCAACCCTTCACTATAATTTTAATGAACTGTAGATCTCATACAATAGGAACTACTTTCCTAATACTCTATTTCCATATGGTTCTTTGTAGATCAACCATATCTTCTATATATTGTTACATCAAGTTTTGTGCACTTTCCCTTGTAACAAATACACATTGTAGTATGCACTAGTAACTGTGCATCATTAGATAAGTAATATAATATCATTAATATAGAAATCATAGTTTGCTACTCTATCAATCGTTTACAAACTTATTACTATGTTGTCATCAATGACAAACACAGTTATAAATACATCATATCAATGTTTTGCAATGCTCCCCTATAGAATCAGCATTCATCCTAACAATCTCCCCCTTTGGCATTAATGGCAACATAGATGAAAAACATCTAAGTTCCAAAAATACCATCATGTTTTGCTTTATTCTCAATTGAACATTTTTCATGTCATTATCTCCCCCATTGACATCAATGTCAAAGATAATATTGACAAGTCGGTCTATTTCTTTACAACTTTTGTATATAAATCCATAAACAACTCAAGTTTCTAAAGACATTGTTGCATACTAATTACCAATCATCAAGAGTCCTTTGCTGACTCTATTCATCATAGATACTCCCTCATTGAGAAAGCATCAACATTTAGTCTAGTCTAACAATAGTGATATGTACCCTAGACTAATGCATTTTTGTATCTTCTATTTAGAAGTAGGTAGGGGCATAACCCCAAGCATACCTCTTAGATATTCAAATGTGTCCTTTGGTAAGGCCTTTGTGAAAATGTCTACAATCTATTCCTTAGTATTAATATATTCTCATCTAATTTCTTTCTCTGAAACTTTCTCTCTCAATACATGATACTTTATAGAAATGTGCTTAGTCTTAGAATGCAAAATAGGATTCTTAGACATGCTTACTATATTTGTGTTATCATATTAAATAATAATAGGTTCTTTGAATGTAATTCCAATGTCCTTCATCATCTGCTTCATTCATATAACTTGATTATAGTTGTTTGCTACTGCAACATATTCTACCTCTGTAGTACTTTGTGAAGTGTAATCTTTTTTCTTACTGAGCCAAGAAACCAGTCTTCCACCAAGAAAGAATGCTCCTCCATTGGTTCTTTTTCTATCATCCATATCTCCAACTCAATCAACATCAATATAAGTGCAAAGGGTAAAATCAATACTTCTATCATACCAAATTCCATAATCAGATGTCCCTTTATGATATCTGAATATCCTTTTTATAACAGCATAGTGATATTCTCTAGGATCAGCCTAAAATCTTGCCACAATTCCAACCACATTGCCTATATCTAGTCTACTATGACTCAGATACTACAATCCTCCAATCATAGATTTGTACTTCTTTTGTTCAATAGTAGGTGTCTCATCCTTGCTTGATAACTTGTGACTAGTTACTATAGGAGTTGCAACAAGTTTACAAGTTTCTAGTCCAAAACCTTTTAGGAAATCTTTCAAATACTTGTTCTAAGAAATAAAGATACATTCTTTTTTTTGAACAATTTTCAATCCTAAGAAAATTTGTATTTCTCCTCTCATGCTCATCTCAAATTATCTCTTTGTGTTTTTTGAGAATTTGTTACTAGTTTCACCATTTCCTCCAAAAATAATACCATCAACAAATACAATGATTATCAACAAACCATTTTCTATTTCTTTCAAGTATAAGTTGCTATCTATTGTTTCTTTAGCAAATCCAAGTTTTGCTAGGTATTTATCCAACCTTGCATACCAAGTTATAGGTTCTTACTTTAATCCATACAAGGCTTTCTTTAATCTACAAACCATATCCTTCTCTACTGTCAAAGGAAAACCTTCTAGTTGCTCAATGTAAACTTCTTCTGCAAGTTCTCCATTCAAGAATGCTGACTTAACATCCATCCGATATACCTTGAAATTTTTATTTTCTACATATGCCAAGAACATTTTGACTACTTCCATTCTTTCTATAGGTGCATATGTTTCCTCATAGTCAATTCCTTCTTACTAAGAGTAGCCTTTGCATACTAGTCTTGCTTTGTTTCTTATTACTTCTCCTTGTTCATTCATTTTATTTTTGAATACCCATTTTGTGCTAATCACCATTTTGTCCTTGGATCTAGGAACTAATTCCCATGTGTAATTTTTTATTATGTATTGAAGTTCTTCCTCCATTACTTTTATCCAATGATCATCCTTGATTGCTTTATCTATGCTTTCTGGTTCTACTTGAGATATTAGGCATAGTTCTTCATTGATTATAATTCTTGTCATTACTCCTCTTTCTTTACTTCCTATTATCTGATCATCAGGATGATTTCTTATCACATTCTTATTTGAGGTAGGAGTGGTTGCTTCAACTCTTATTGCAAGTACTATGCTCTATTCTTCTCTTACTTCTTTAGTTTGCACATTATTTTGCAATTCATTCTTAATCTTGAGAAATAATTCATTACATCTATTGGTCATCCCAGAATAATTATCTTCATCAGAGTTATAATCCATCATCTTCTCTTTAGTGCCAAACTTTTCATCTATTTTCACATTTGTGCACTCTACTATAGTTTTTGTTCTATAGTTGAAACATCTATAAACTTTACTTTTTAATAAATAGTCAAGAAACAAACCTTCATCGCTCCTTGGATCAAACTTACTGATATCATCATCTCTTTTGATGTAGCATTTTCTTCCTAATATTTTGAAATATTTGATTGATGGCGAAGAACCAAACCATAAATCATAAGGTGTTTTCACCATAATTTTTATAATTTGTACTCTCTTTAGTGTATACACTATTGTATTGACTACTTCTCTCCAAAAAATCTTTGGTACATCATTCTCGAATAACATAGCTATTGCTACTTTAGTAATTGACCTATTTCTTCTTTTAGTATTCCCATTCTACTTAGGTGAATGAGGTGAAGATAGCCATCTCCTAATTCCATGTTCTTCATAATAGATATTGAAATCTTTAGAAGTGAATTCTCCTCCTCTGTCAGATCTTATTCTCTTGATTTTAACTCCAAATTCATTCTCTACTTTGTTCTTGAATATCCTAAATTTCGCAAATGCTTCTAATTTTTCTTTAAACAAAAGCTACCCACATCATCTTGGTAAAATCATAAAAAAAAATCATAAAATACCTCTCTCCATAGAATCCTCTTATTCTTGTGGGACCACTCAAATCTATATGAACCAATTTCAACTTTTGTGTAGTACCAAACTACTTGCTAGGAAATGAATCTTTCTTCTCTGGTTCCTGTGCCAGTACCAAGAAATCTTCCTTTCTTGTTCTTGATGATGCATGTGTCATTAAAAAACTATAATTGGTAACCTTTGTCCATAAGCTTTCCAATACTTAACAAGTTATGTTTTAGTCCATCAACAAAATAAACATCATCAGTATTTGTTTTACCATCATGTGTGATAGATCCAATTCTTGTAATGTAATAGGTTGTAGTGTTCCCTACTCTGACAATTCCTCCATCATGGCTTTTGAATTTGAAAAATTTGCTCATATCACTAGTCATGTGGATCCAATATTTCCTTTTAACTCATGAAATCAATGCACTTTCTTCTCTGATCTCTCTATCAAGACCATCCTCCTCTATATCTACAAATCCAAATTCATCTTCACTTTTGTTTTGATCAAATTCTTCATCTTCTTCTTCTTCATTAGCATATAAACAATTTCTAGGTCTCTAGATTTGAATCTACCCTTATATTTCCTTTCTCTTTTGGGACACTTGGATTCATAATGACCATATTCATTATATTTCCAACATTTAAAGATATGCTTACCACCTTTTTATCTCTCCACAAGAAGAGTCACTCCTTCCTAGATCTTTTCCTCAATAGACTTGCTATTGCTAGTAATGTCTCCTTGCACTTTTGTGTTCCTTGCTAGATTAGGTTTCATATTTAATGCACTAAATGTTGTCTCAACTTTTGCTAATTCTCCAAGTTATTTTAGATTGAATTCTTCAGCTTCCAATCTACCAAGCAATGTTTCTTTGGTGAAATTAGTAGTACAAGGTATCATCACCTAAATCATCTATGTTATTGTCTTGAAAGGTGGTGTTAGACTTTCCAAGATCTTCCATATGTCTTCATCATCAAATTTATTTCCACCAAGAGGTGTGATTCCTACAACAATCTTAGATATTATTCCAATATAGCTTCTTACATATTCATCTTCCATCATTCTAGCATCTGGGAATGTCAAATGAAGATTTTTTAATCTAACACTTTTTGCATGTGTATCACCCTCATAATTAGCTTTTAAGGTTTTCCAAATTTCATGAGATGTTTTGAGTTGTTTTACCTAGCTATACTCACTTTTAGGTAGAGCTGACAATATTGCTTCTCTTGCCCTTATGTTACACATAAATACTTTTCTTTGTTCCTTGCTACAACTTTCAAGATTGTCTTCTTCTACAATGTTTTAAGATGCCTTGGTTATAAGCCAATATCCTAGAGCCATGCAAAAAAGATGAGTCTTCATTTCATCCTTCCATCTATCATAATTTGTGCCATCAAATCTTGGACTTTCCTTTCTGAACATGTTCGCTATGGATCTCCCAAAGTTGTTAAACTTTTTCTTCAAGGACTAAAGGCTCTGATACCAATTGTTAGAAACAATAGTCCACCAATATAATTGAGAGGGGGGGTGAATTAGTCATATGAAAATTTAAAATATTTATCCTTTAAAAAAATCTTGACCATTCAACTAAAGTAAACAACAACCATAAAGAGATGCACATTAACAATTACACCAAATATGTTGACTAGGGAAAACCCTAGTGGGAATGATGCCCACAAAATGATGTACTAATATGAATATTCCTTATTAGGAGGATGGAAAATATTAGGAGCCTATTACAAAATTTAGTACAAAGAGTCCATGTTAGGAGACTTTGAATCCTTTTTAGGAGATTCTAACCTTGTCAGGAGTTGTGGAAGGCAGTTGAACCCATTGTCCAAATAGCTTCAGGATTAGGTCAATCAACCCACTGTCCAATTGACCTCAATGCCATTCCTTTCAACATAACATATGTGTAATAGCTTTCACTTCTTCCTTTTTCTAGTATTTTAGACTCCTTCACCTTCAAATCATGCAATCAGATCTGGAACTCTGAACTTAGTAACAATAACCCTTAAGGTCACTTATATGCATAGGTAGGTCACTATGTTTTTGTATCACTTTTCTGCTAAGTAATTTGCAATTCTTCTCTTCTCTCTATATGTAAACACAAAAAACATCTTTCCTTTATACCATGCTCAATAATAAATCCTTGAATTGGCTTTCCACACGTTAATTAAATGAAATAAACATTTAATCAATGTTGTTGGCCCACAGTTATACACAAAATTTTACATATGCGACTTTCATACATTCTCACTCTCTGACATCATCAATGGTTAGTATACTATCTCAAGTTATCTATGGAACCCTTCATTATAATTGTAATGAGCTATAGCAATCATACAATAGGAATTGTTTTTCTAATACTTTATTTCCATATGGTTCTTTGTAGATCAACCATATCCTATGTACATTGTTACATTAGGTTTTGTTCACTTACCCTTGTAACAAATACACACTATAGTATGTGCTAGTAACTATACATCATCAGATAAGCAATATAATGTTCTCAATATAAAAATTGTTGGAAATAGAGATGGAGTAACTAAGAGGGGAGGGGTGAATCAATTACCACAAAAATAAATCCACAAATCCTTGGATATCTTAAAATAAAGTTGCTACTGACACTCGGTAACCACACAAATAAATGTTGAAAATTGATAGATGTTCTGTTAACTTATTAAGCATTTAAATTGGTTAACATGCATGCATAAATAAATAATCATGAACACAAGAGACACCAGATTTAACATGGAAACCTAATTTGGGAAAAACCACCAAGTAACTAGTTACCAATTTTCACTCTTTTGAAGTGAGCCCTCTTAGGAGCCAACCCTATTAGAGGTTACAAAACACACTATTAGGTGTGACCCTGTTAGAGGATTTAATCACCCTATTAGAAGTGGCCTTATTAGAGGTCTTTAAAACAATTCAACTAAATTTTCACCTTGTTAGAGGATTTACAAAATGGTTGTCAAACCAACTCTGTTAAGAGGTTTTGAATCACTGTTACAATGATTAGAAAGAAACAATGAAGTGATCTGAAATATATGCAACTTATCTTTGCTGAATATAGATCTCTATTCTACTTCACTAGATCCTCACTGATCAAACACAACTTTGCAGCTTCATAAGGATATCTAATCCTTCCTCAACATTCGCTCATATATTCACTCATTCATACATTCGCACTCTTATGCATCCACACTCTTACATCTTATGAATTGACAACTTAAACTTTCATATATACCTTTCAAATTTTCAAGTCGGCTCAATTACAAGTTACAACAATTGAAAAACATTAAATCAGTCGGCTCCATAAGACAATTAAACTTAATTCTTTAGAACAATAAAATTCTTTGCTGCTTGACCCAGCTCGGTGACCATTGGTCCAGAATGGTATCCCCAATGTTAACCAAGTGAAGCTCAGTAAATATTGCAAACCTTGCAACTTTCTTCAAAGATTGAGTTAACTCGGTAAACACTGACCTTCCTTCATTTATCGAGTGAGCTCGGTAAAAGCCAACCTTCCTTCACTTACCGAGTGAGCTTAGTAAAAGCTAACTTTCTCTTTGATGACTGAGTGAACTCAGTAGATATTGAACTCGGTAAACATTGACTTTCCCTTTGTTAACCTTGGGAGCTTGGTTAACATTAACTTTTTGCTACAAGATCCTTTGATTCTTGAGTGAGCTCGGTAAGAGCTAACTTGCTATGTAATGTTCAGGAGCATTTGATAGACACTGTAAATTACTTTACCGATCATTTGAGCTCGATAAACTCTGTCTGATGGCTAATATGACATTTGTGTAACATCAAAGGCAATACACAATTAACAATTGTATCCAACAATCTCCCTCTTTGGCATTGATGGAAACACATGTCATAGCAAAAATGAAATTTGAAGACAAGTCTTTCTCTTCTATGGCAACACAACATGTCAACATAACAATTCTCCCTCTAAAATAGAAAACTCTCCTTCTTATAGTAATCTCCCTCTGTGAAGGAATTACATAACAAATTCTTTATATTTTGAAAACAATTTAGAGACATATGATAGTAAAACTCTCCCTCTTTGACAACACATGCCAAAGAAAACTCAACTCAAATGAATTTCAGTATACCTTTAGTACCGATTCATATGCAATATTTTCTAGTTATGATGCATCAACTGATAGATCTTCAATCTGGTATGAGTTGATGCATCACTAAAACTTTTATTTTAGTGAACTTCAAATAGGGGAGTGACCCCTAACTTACCTCTTAGATACAGGAATGCATCCTTAGGTAATGGTTTAGTGAATATGTCAGCAATTTGTTCCTTTGTATGAATATATTCCAATCTGATCTCCTTATCTTGCACCAATTCTCTGACAAAATGATATTTTATTGCAATGTGCTTGGTTTTGGAAAGCATCACTTGATTCTTAGATATGTTGATTGCACTTGTATTATCACAGAACATAACAACTGGTTCTTTGATTTATATTTTCATGCCTTCCAACAACTGTTTAAACCAAACAATATTAGAATAGTTTAGTGCTGCAAAAACATACTCTGCCTCTACTGTAGATTGAGATGTACAATTATGCTTTTTGCTTGTCCAAGAAACCAACCTCTTTCCAAGAAAGAATGCACCTCCACTTGTACTTTTTCTATCATCAAGGTTTCCTGCCCAATCAGCATCAGTAAATACTTTCAAATCCAAATTTCCTCCAAAATTATACCATAAACCATACTCTTCAGTTCCTTTCAAATATCTCATTATTCTTTTGATTGCCATCATGTGATTTTCTCTTGGTTTTGCTGAAAATCTTGCTACAATACCAACTGCAAGGGAAATATTTGGCCTAGTATGAACTACATACTGCAACTTTCCAATCATAGATCTATACACTATTTGATCTACTTCTTTTGATTCATCTTCCTTGGTAAGTTTTAATTTGGTACACATAGGAGTCCCGACTGGTTTACAATCTTCCATTTCAAACTTTTTCAATATCTCCTTGATGTATTTTGATTGAGTAATGTAGATACCATGTATATTCTGTTGAATTTGAAGACCAACAAAAAATTTGATCTCACCAAACATAGACATTTCAAATTCCTTATTCATTTGTTTTGAAAACTCTTTGCATAGATCGTCATTCCCTTTGAAAATAGTATCATCTACAAATATTTTTGCCAAGACAATCTTATTATCTAGTCCTTCCTTAATATACAAGCTACTGTTATCATTAGTTCTTTGAAAATCAATCTGAATAAGATAGTTATGCAATCTTTCATACCATGCTCTAGGGGCTTATTTCAGACCGTACAATGCCTTGTGTAATTTGCAGACCATATTCTTCTTATCTAGATCAACAAAACCTTCAGGTTGTTCATTGTAAACCTCTTCATCCAGTATACCATTGAGGAATGCTGACTTGACATCCATCTGATAAACTTTGAATCTTTTGTGAGCAGCATATGCTAGTAAGGTTCTGACTCCTTCCAATCTTGCAACAGGAGCAAAAGTTTTTCCATAGTCTATTCCTTCTTCTTGAGCATATCCTTTGCATACTAGTCTAGCTTTGTTTCTTGATACCTTACTATCTTCATCCAACTTGTTTCTAAATACCCACTTAGTTCCAATCACATTTTTGTCTTTAGGTCTGGGTACAAGAGTCCATGTCTTGTTTTTCTCTATTTGCACTATCTCTTCATTCATAGCCTCAATCCAACTATCATTTTCCAATGCATCTTTGACATTTCTAGGTTTAAAATCAGTAAGTAAATAAGTACCTTTCAACTTATTTCTTGTCATGGTTCCTTCAGATTTATCTCCAATGATCTGATCTGCTGAATGATGTCTCCTGACATACTTAGCTAATTCAGGTTCCTTGCATTTTGAATGGATTTCATTATTATCCTCTTGCATTTCAACTTCAAGTTCTATCTATTTTGGCTCGGTAGATGTTTGCTCGGGTTCTTCAGACTCGGTAGACACTTGCTTGGTTTGTTGTGGCTCAGTTTGAACTTCCTGTAACTCAGTTACAGATGACTCAGGAGTAGAAGATTTTTGATTCTCTAATGTAACTGGTACTGTATCAGGTTCACTGAAGACAAACCTTTTATAATCTTCAGGTTCCCTTTTGCTTTCTTCTTCAATCCTTTCTGCAAACTCATCAACTTTCACATGTGCACTTTCTATGACTTTGTGAGTAGACAAGTTCAAACACCTATATGCCTTACTTTTTCATGAGTATCCAAAGAATATACCTTCATCACCTTTCACATCAAATTTTCCTTTTCTAGATTCTTTCAAAATGTAACATTTACTTCCAAATACTTTAAGGTAACTTACATTAGGTTTATAGCCATACCATAACTCATAGGGGGTTTTGAATGAGTCTTTCTTCATCTGTACTCAGTTCAAGGTATAAACTATAGTGTTGATAGCTTCCTTCCAGTATTTGATAGCAATGCTCTTTTTAATCAATAAAGTTCTTGCACAATCCATGATGGAACTATTTTTTCTTTCAGCTATTCCATTTTGTTGGGGTGTTCCAGGGGTTGATACCTATCTTTTGATTCCTCTTTCAATGCAAAAGTTATTAAACTCATGTGAAATGAATTCTCCACCTCTGTTTGACCTCAAGCATTTTAATCTTTTCCCTGTTTCCTCTTCTACTTTGGCCAAATACCATTTGAACTTTTCAAATGCTTCTGATTTGTTTCTTAGATACATGATTGTCATCATTCTTGAGTAATCATCAACAAAAATAATGAAGAACTTTTCTCCAGTATAGCTTTCAATTCCAATGGGTCCACATAAATCAGTATGCAAAATTTCTAATATATCTTTAGACTAATAGTTTTTACTTTTAAAACTAGTCTTTCCCATCTTTCCAATCTGACAATTTTTGCATAGACTGACCTCAGTTTTCTTTATGTTAGGAATGCCTCTTACTTTCTTGAATTTTCTTATCTTTACCAGATTATCAAAGTTTACATGACACTACCTTTTATGCCATAACCAACTTTCTTCAACTTGAGCAATGAAACATGAACATTCACTTAGTTCAAGATAGAACAAGTTACCTTTGGTTTGAGTACCTAATCCAATTAGCTTTCCTTTGCCATCCAGTAGTCTTGCTTTACTATGCATGAATTCTACTTTGAATCCATTATTGAGTAGTTGTCCCACACTTAACAAATTATTCTTTAGTTCTTTTACCCAATAGGCATTATCACATATAAGTTCCTTGGTTAGAGAGATTCTTCCTCTCCCTTTTATACAACAAGGTTCATTGTTACCAAATCTTACACTGCCACCATCGTAGTCTTCAAAGTATTCAAACTTAGTTTTGTCACTAGTCATGTGATGAGAACAACCACTATCTATGATCCATGTATCACTTTTGCTCATATGAGAAATGAGTGCCATTTCCTCATCATTATCAGATTCATGTTTCACAGCAATGTAGATAATTTCTTCTTCTTCTTCATCATTAGAATCATTAGAATCTTTAGCCATAAAACATGTTTTCTTACCTTTATCCTTGAATGATTTGAAATCTTTCTTGCCATTCCATTTGTGATCTTTCTTTTCATCTTTATTCTGCTTGTTTGGACACCTAGCAGCAATATGACCAACTTCTTCACATGAAAAATAGATTAGGGGTACTTTACCTTTGTATTTTCCTCTGTCTCTAGAATATTTCCTTGCTAGAAGGGCTTCAATTACTTCAAGATCATTGTTTGAACTTTGGTTTGATTCATCTTCACTTTCTGACTGAGATTTATTTTTTCCTTTCTCCTTGAGTGAAAGTTTGGCTTCAAATGTTGATTCAATGTTCTTGGAAGCTAGAACATAGTTATCAAAGTTGTCTAGTTCAAATGCAGTCAATCTTCCAACTATAGCCTCTAGATTTATCTTGTGATTTGCTTCACATCTTCTTTCTTGAATTGTAGAAACTCTGATTGCATAAATGGGAAGTAGAGTTATAAGAACTTTACTTATAACTATTTCTTCAGTGATATCTCCGCCAAAAGCTTTGATTGCACTGACACATGCTTTAACTCTTTCAACATATTTTGCAATGTTTTCATCCTCTCTCATCCTCATTTGATCAAATTATCCTCTCAGACTTTCTGCTTTGGCTCTTCTAACATTATCATCTCCTCCATAGATCTCTTTTAGTTTTTCCCACATTTCAAAGGAAAATTTGCAGTCCTTGATATCATCAAATTCTTCATAACTCAGAGCAGATGCTATATCTATCATCATAATATTGTGAGTGTTATTTTCAGCAATATCATTGATAGATAGTGTACCAGTTGGTTCTGCATATTTTTCATCAAGGTATTTTAGTCCTGTATCTCCAATAGAAGCTAGATGAAGTCTCATCAACCCTTTCCATGTTGAGAAGTTATTCCTATTAAGCCTTGGAATTTCCCTCTTGTAAGACATCCTGATCTTTGGCTTAGGTCCTTGAAATCTTTCCTGCAAGCACCAAAAGCTCTGATACCAATTTTTGGAAATAGAGATGGAGTAACTAAGAGGGGAGGGGTGAATCAGTTACCACAAAAATAAATCCATAGGTCCTTGGATGTCTTAAAATAAAGTTGTTGCTGACACTCGGTAACCACACAAATAAATGTTGAAACTTGATAGATGTTTTGTTAACTTATTAAGCATTTAAAGTGGTTAACATGCATGCATAAAGAAATAATCATGAACACAAGAGACACCAGATTTAACGTGGAAACCCAATTTGAGAAAAACCACCAAGTAACTAGTTACCAATTTTCACTCTTCTTAAGTGAGCCCTATTAGGAGCCAACCCTGTTAAAGGTTACAAAACACACTGTTAGGTGTGACCCTGTTAGAGGATTTAATCACCCTATTACGTGGCCTTGTCAGAGGTCTTTAAAACAATTCAACTGAATTATCACCTTGTTAGAGGATTTACAAAATGGCTATCAAACCAACTATGTTAAGAGATTTTGAATCATTGTTACAATGATTAGAAAGCAACAATGAAGTGATCTGAAATATATACAACTTATCTTTGCTGAATACAGATCTCTGTTCTGCTTCACTAGATCCTCACTGATTGAACACAACTTTGCAGCTTCATAAGGATATCTAATCCTTCTTCAACATTCGCTCATATATCCTCTCATTCATACATTCACACTCTTATGCATCCACACTCTTACATCTTATGAATTCACAACTTGACCTTTCATATATGCCTTTTAGATTGTCAAGTCGGCTCAATTACAAGTTACAACAATTGAAAAACATTAAATCAGTCGGCTCCATAAGACAATTAAACTTAATTCTTTAGAATAATAAAATTCTTTGCTGCTCGACCCAGCTCGATGACCATTGCTCCAAAATGGTCTCCCAAGTGTTAACCAAGTGAAGCTTGGTAAACATTGCAAACCTTGGAACTTTCTTTGGAGATCAAGTTAACTCGATTAAAACTAACCTTCCTTCATTTACCGAGTGAGCTCGATAAAAGCTAACCTTCCTTCACTTACTAAGTGAGCTTAGTAAAAGCTAACTTTCTCTTTGATGACCAAGTGAACTCAGTAGATATTGAACTCGGTAAACATTGACTTTCCCTTTGTTAACCTTGGGAGCTCAGTTAACATTAACTTTCTACTACAAGATCCTTTGATGCTCGAGGGAGCTTGGTAAGAGCTAACTTACTGTGTAATGTTCAAGAATGTTCGGTAGACACTATAAATTGCTTTGCTGACCGTCTAAGCTCAATAGACTCTGTCTGATGGCTGATATGACATTTGTGTAACATCAAAGACAATACACAATTAACAATTATATCCAACAGAAATCATATTTTTCTACTCTATTAGTCTTTTACAAACTTGTTACTTTGTTGTCATCAATGAAAAACATAGTTATAAATATATCATATCAATGTTTTGTAATGCTCCCTCATAGCATCAACACTCATGAAAACAAAAATACATTAATTCATACCTCACAAGGAATGTGGGATATGTCAATTTACCTAATTTTCACAGTTAATCATACATAGGTTGGTCCACTCCTTTACAACAAAATCTGTAGACTTGGCTACCTTAATCCTAGGGTGGCCCTTCTGTAATATCACCTTCAACACCAATTATGCCCCGTTCTCCCTAGCCTCAACTAATCTATCTTAACAAACACTTCCTTTCTCAAAATCCCCCCATTTGGAGACTATACTCTTATAATTCTCAAATTGAGCTCCTTCCATAATGGATGAATCATTTCCTTGACAAACCTCCCAAGAAGTGCACTCCTTTCAGCATTTGCACTTGCAATTATAGTTATTTGTAAAACTTTTTTATTACCTTCATGCTCAAATATTTGCACCACTAATTCAAAATTGGCCATAAATGAATCTAAAACAACATTAAACAATGAGGGAAATAAGCTTGTCATCACTTTTTCTAGGGGTCTAAGAAAGAAACTCTTCATACCGCTTCTCCAATTTTTGTGTACAAATAATCTATTGTCCTTTTAACACCTTCAAGGATGATCTTATCAGTTTTGACAGAGGCAAATATATTTCTCAATATCTATTTACAAGCCACAAGTTTAGTTTCATTCATTATTGGAATACAAATTTTGTGGGATTGTAAAATGGAAGCCATAAAATTTACCTTGTCAAGAATATTTTGGGCCTATTTTCCTTTCTCTGCAATTGCATCTAGTAGTTTCATTATTTTTCACTAAATGTCTATATATCTAATAATGTTCTAAACATATCATGGAACCTGTTCCTTAGATTTTTTAGAATGCTCTTGGGAAAAGAAAACAACATTCTATGCTTCTTCTTGCCCCAATAACATATCATGTATAGTTCCATAGAAAATTTATAATATCAAATGAAAGTGTGTAGATACTCAAACCTCATAATGATCAAAACCATTATGATCCCTTGTTTGAAATATTTTTAATCTCCAACGTTTCAACATTTTGATAAAATCAGTAGTGCCCCAAATCTAGTCTAGCTAAAAAAAAAATCAAACTCAAAAAACTAAACTATCAAACTAATTGAATGAGAGAATCATACCAACTTGATTCCAAAACAATCATTTCTTTATGATTTTAAAGCTCATTTTCACCCTTTTACAAACTGTAACTTTTTGACAAGGATTCCTATGAGTTAGGTTTAAAAACTAACTAAATCAAACCATTCGAACCTGAAAATAAGTATAGTGATTCTTTGTTCCACATTCTTGTACCCTATCAAATTTTGTGTCATGATTACATTTGGCTCAAAATATTTAATTGTCAAAGTTGCTCAGTTGAAACTGCTTGCAAAAATACATGTCAGAAAACAAAAGTGTGTTCGATTTTAGCTTTTAAAATAGGTTAGACAAACATAGAAGCACAAAGACTTGGGAATTATTTTATCGTCACAAAGAGATTATAAATTTGTGATTTGGGCTCATGATGAATAATTGGAAAAATTTGTTAGATGTTTGAAGTGGGTTACTTGCATTTCCAAAACTGGGAACACTAGCGAAATAATAATTTTCACAAATGGAATGGAGATGGAAAAGTGTGCAGATGCATTTTTCAAGACTTTACAACTAGCACATTTGAATAATTTTTAGGGTGAAACATAGTGGTACAATCCATTTGGTCTCATCTATCACAAATTTAGAGTTATGACATCCTGAATAGGGCTACTAAGTAATTTGTACTAGTAGACACCAATAGAACTTCATAAATTACATTTGGGATCACATTTGAAAACTAGTCAAATGGATTTTTCATAGGCTGAAATATTGAACATGGCAAGTGTCTGACCCGTAGAATGTAATGCAAAGGAATTTTTTCATTTTGGTCAATTGATTTAAAGTTATAACTTGTCAAATAGGGCTTCCTTGAATTCTTAGAAAAATGCATCAACATGACAATAGTAAACAACTAACTTTGAGAGATTAAAAACCTAGTCAAAACATACTGAAAAAACTTGAAATCAGAAACATAAGTTCTCTTATATGCATACTTAGCACTCCCAAAGTGGTAGATTTGAACAATGCTCAAAAGGAAATTTCACAGAATGATTTAGACTAGAAATTTATCATTCTGGGATGCATGCATATACTAAATACAAAGTGTAAGAAACATAAAACACTTTATAGGCCTCAAAATTATTGTCAGGTACACATGCATGAAAATATCTTATAGGGGCTCAATTTGACTCAAAATTTTAGAATGGGACTCAAAATCAAAGCTTCAATTTTGAGTCCCATCAAGTTGTATCTTGCAATTATTAGTGTCTACGAGAAAAAAAATAGTGTATTTGTACTTTTCTACTATCGATGGGGGTATCTAGTAGTGTGTTTGTATTTTGACTTAAAATTTATTAAAATAACCTCACATGATCTAATTTTATTTTTCTCCTAATTACTTGATATAGCATTTATCCAATGAATTATGAGTCTATCTACACTCCAATTTACATATCTTTTTCTAGGGAATAAAGTAATAAAATAAACATATAAGAAAATAAGTAGAGATCCAAACTTAACCTCTTATTTATGATACTTCTCCAGTTGTCTCATTCTTAAAAATAATTGGGTCTAAGCCATGTCTATCAAGTCATAAGTCTTCCCTAATTTGTCTATCTTATAGGTTGCACACTCAACACTACCCAATACATTATTTGCTCAACTCGAGTAGTATACCTTATAGCCAATACTCATTATAGAAAATTGTGTTTTCACTTTTTTGATCTTGTCCACTCACATTTCTCTTCCATCTTTTGATGTTTCTATTACCTTCTTCATCTCATCTATATTACTCACCTATAGATTACATTCTTTGGCTTCAACCAATATCAATTGTGACAATATGAATTAGGTGTTTTATGATTTTCATTGGCTTGTCCTCATATATCCATAATAATTCTTCATGTACATAGATCATCACATACCTAATCCATTCTTCATTGAATTTGGATAGAAAAATTAAGTGGGTTAGAACTTTCTATTAGATAATTGAAAGGAGGGTTAACCAATTATGTCTAATTATCTCATAGTCCCTTCAAACATTTTATCACAATCAAAGAAACATAAATATTAACAACAATATCTTCAATACATCTAATAATTTGGTGGACATATCCAACATAACCTTTACTCATACATTAACTTCTTTCCAAATTGTTAAAAAATTGTTCCTTGTATTATCAATTGTTAGTAAATTTATATTTATTACCTAGTGAGAACTTAGATATTAGTGAGTTGTAGTAAACTATAAAAAATATAAATCAAATTGCAACAAAAATAAAATTCATACAATGTTAACATGATTACTTAATGTGGAAACCCTATTAAGGGAAAAAAACACTTGGGGTTGGCAACCCAAAAATTTCACTCTATTTAAGTGATCTTTGTTAGGAGACTACATTGTTAAAGGTTCCATATACTTTGTTAAAGTGACCCTATTAGAGGATTTATCCAAAAGATCATTTAGACCTTATCACTCCATGTCTAGGACTAAAAATAATGGCTTGATTTAAAGGACTTACAAATAACACTAATCAATGTTGCCATATAGGATTTCATAGACTTTTTAGGTCCACTTAGTGCTTCTGAGATTTTATTTTGTAATGGTTAAAAAATAATAGTATAAATTTAACTCTTAAGAATAGAAGCTACCTTTTTTTGTCCACATCTCCATTCTTTCTCTTTCTCTATCTTTTACTCACTTGGTTGATTTTTTCTTCTACAAAATCTTCTTCTTCTCTTCTTAGTTCACTTGGCTCAACACTTCTTTCTTCTCCTATAACAACTTGTCTTTTCATAGAATCCTTCAATCATATTTATTTTAGCTTCATCAAATCTCAAACAACATCATCATAAAATCATCACCCAATTCAAATGAGATTTCTAAAACTATTATTTTCTCCTCCTTAAATAGATTTCTCAATACTTCCAGATCCTTCCATCATGTGTTGCTTAATAAAAATTGGAAATCTTACGTTTATAATAGAATTCATTTATACAATTAATTTAGACACAAAAAATATAATGTTACATAAAACTTTGTGTCAATCCTTATTGTTCTTCAATTTTCTTCCTCAAATCTTTCTTGAATTTTTTTTGTCATTTATCTTGCAACAAGCTTTCACTCTAGCAATAGACCTTCTCAAACTTTCCAAATTTCCATCAAAAGTCATCCTTGGATTCCAATTTCTCAAAAAAATTCATCTAGCTATCACTAGTTAAATATTATATTTACTTGAGAAACATATAAATTAGGTAATTCTAACTTTTTTTGGCAATAGCATGGTCTTCATCTTCTTTGCAATCACTCAGGTAATATTGTAGTCATTTGGTGAATACAATCTACCTCCATTAACCTTGTGACTCAGTTAATCTTATGATCTTCAATACTTCTCAACAATACATGATTGTAAAATAGTTAAACCAATATTACATAATGATTGTACATCTCATTCAAGTACCCATTTAATACCTTATATATAAATTCTAACTTCATCATACTTCCTCAAATCCTCTTCATAAATCAAACAATATGGTACTTTCCCAGGATAACATAATGTATAGCCAATTAAAAATTTGACACCAATAACAATTAAAAAGATGATATGACTCTTTTACATACATTCATAGCATAATCACTTAAAAATATCTCTCTATCAATTACAATATCATTTAGGGCTAAGAATCTCCCCTTTTGGAATTGATGGTAACACATAACATAATATTATATATTTCAAAACATTACATAAGGTAATCAAATATATGCATTCATAACCATATAAATTTTCCATTTTGGTACTTCAAAATGATACTCAATCTATATTTTCAGCAATAAAGAAACTTCAACATTACTCCCTCTTTGATCATAATCTCTAGTTTCATGTTCATCTATATACTTCTCCCATTCAATATATTTTCTCTACTTTTGGCATATTCTTTCCCTTACAATATATTATCCCCTTTAGTTACACTTTTTTCCCTTTGACAACTATGCCAAAAGTGATTATAAATTTTAATGTGAAACTTATAAAACCTTGTAGTTACCTTTCTACCTTGCATGTACAAATTACATAAAATGCATCACAACTTTAGAAATACTCCTAAATATGAACACTTCTACAACAATTCCATATGATATTTCAATTTCTCCATGAATTGATGCAATATACAGCTTCATCTAGTGAATTTTAGATAGGGTCGATAACCCTGGTTTACCTCTTAGATACTCAAAAACATCCTTAGGAAATGACTTGATAAATGCATTAGCAATTTGCTCCTTAGACTTTATATACTCAATCTTTACTTTCATTTCTTCTACTTTCTCCCTCAAGTAATAATATTTGATAGGTATGTATTTTTTCTTTGCATGCATCACTAAATTTTTTGACATATTGTGTTATTACTATAGATAGTGATAGGCTCAGTTACTTCCTCTTGCATTCCTTCTAACAATTGTTTGATCCATACTATATTTGAAAAATTGATTTCATAAACAACATATTCAACTTTAGTAGTAGATTATGAAATACAACTTTGTTTCTTACTTATCCATGTGATCAACTTTTCTCCTAACAAAAATGCTCCCCCACTTGTGCTTTTTCTATCATCAATATTTCTAGTCCAATCAACATTTGTATAGACTTTAATATTAAATTAATCCTCTTTTATATGATAGGCCATGATCTTCAGTTCCTTTAAGATATGTTAATATCCCTTTTACAAAATTCAAATGTATTTCCCTTGGATTGGATGAGAACCTTGCAACGATTCCAAATATCTAGTCTATTATGTATAACATATAGTAGCTTTTCAATCATAGATCTATATTGTGTTTGATCAACCTCACCAATAATGTCTTCTTTTAATAATTTCACTTGTCACCATAGGTGTATTGACTAGTTTAGACTCATTTATCTCAATTTTTTTTAATATTACTTCAAATATTTCAATTGAGTGACATGGATACCTTTTGGTGTTTGACAAACTTATAAACCAATGAAATTTTGTATCTCTCCAAAAATTGACATTTCAATTTTGTTACTCATTTGATTAGAAAATGACTTCATCATTTCCTACAAATATTATATCATCAACCAATATTTCAGCAATCAAAACCATATCTTGTGATTCATTCTTCAAATATAGATTACTATTTTCTTTTTTTCTAGAAAATCTCATCTTAATTAGATAAGAGTGTAACCTTTCATACAAAATCATATAGTGCTTTTTTCAACTTCCAAGCCATGTCCTTTATTCTAAGTTGAACAAATACTTATGGTTGTTCAATGTAGACTTCATCTTCAACTATTATATTACAAATGAAGATTTAACATCCATTTGATATACTTTTGATTTCTTGTATGTAGCATAAGCCAATAGAGTCCTTATTCTTTCCAATATTGCAATAGGTACAAAAGTCTCACCATAGTCAATTCCTTCTTCTTGGGCATAGCCTTTATAGACCAATCTAGCCTTTTTTTTTACCTCTTCTCAATTCCCATTCATTTTTTTTATGAAAACACACTTTGTTCCAATGACATTCTTATCAATAGGTCTTGGTACAAGTGTCCATGTTTTCTTCTTTTCAATTTGACCAATCTCCTTATTTATAGCATTAATCTGACATTCATCATTCAATGTAGCTTTAACTAATCTAGGCTAAAAATTATCTATTAGACTTTGCCTTATCTTATTTTTCTTCTGGTTTGTACTCCATCACTTCTATCTCCAATTATTTTTTTAGGTGAATGGTTCTTTCTCACATATTTGGCCAATAGAGGTCCAATTTTCTAATTCTCAACATTCCCTTCATGTAGTAGGGGTTTAGCTTCTTGTTCAAGTTGTACTATCTAGTGCTCAAGTATAACTATCTGATATTCAGTCACCAGTGTTTGATCCTTGAGTGATACTATTTGATGCTTAGTAGTCATGTGGTGTAACTTGGGTAGAGTGTCTAGTGCATATTCATAGATAGACAAACTTTTTTTAAGCTTCAGGTTCTTTCTTTCTTTCAAGATCATTCTTCTTTGCAAAATCATCAAATCTTACATTTACACTTTCAAGCATCTTATTAGTAGCCTTGTTCAAACTTTTGTTAGCCTTGCTCTTAGATGAATATCCTAGGAATATACCTTCATCTCCTTTAACATAAAATCTACCATTCCTATCATCCTTATGAATATAACATCTACTTCCAAAGATTTTGAAATAACTTGTATTCAATGTATGAACATACCATAGCTCACAAGGTATCTTGTTTGATCCTTTCCTCAATTGAACTTGGTTGAGTGTATAAACAATAGTACTAATTTTTCCTCCCCAGAATATTTGAGATACCTTGTTCTCAATCACCAATGTCCTTGTATAATCCATGAGAGACCTATTTATCCTTTCAACAATACCATTCTATTGTGGTATCCTTGGTGCAAATAAATACCTTTTTATACTATACTTAGCACAAAATTTAGTGAATTTAGCAAACATAAATCCACCACCTCTATTAGATCTTAAACATTTAAAACATTTACTAGTTTCCTTTTCAACTCTTTCTTTGTACCACTTAAACATATCAAAATAATATGATTTTACTCTCATGAAAATTATAGTAATCATCCTTGAATAATCATTCACAAAAAATATAAAGTATCTATCAATATGCCCTAATTCCATAATATCATTGGAAGTGTGTGTCTTACTAGAAAAAACTAAATGTTTGCATCTTACTGAGATGACATTATTTACACATAGGATTATCAGGATTTTGTAAATTCAGTAAGCCTCTTACTCTTTTCTTTCTATAAATTTCTACCATGTTTTCAAAGTTTATATTGACATCCTTTTATTGCATAACCACACATCATTAATTATAGAAAATAAACAAGTCTCAACTATATGATAAATGTAGAATAAGTTACCTTTGATTTGTATTCCTATTGCAACCAGATTCCCTCACCATCAAAGATCTTGACCTTCCTTTTCTCAAATTTGAGTTTGTGACCTGAGTTATTCAACTAAGAAACACTCAAAAGATTATACTTGAGTCTTTGAACTCAATATGCATCATCACATCTAATCTTATCATTCAAAATTAGTGATCCTTTACCTTTCACTGAGTATGGAACATCACTACCAAACTTAACAATTCCACCATCGTTGATTTCTTCAAAATTTTCAAACTCACTTAGATCACCAATCATAACATGTGAATAACCACTATTAGTAATCCAAGAATCATTTATTCTAACATGTGAAATAAGAGGAATTCCATTCTCATACATTTCATCATTTGGCTCTTCCTTGATTGCAACATTGACCATTTTAACTATTTCCTTTTCATCATCATAACTCTTCTTCGTATGCTCTTCTTCACCAATTTAGCATGACTTCTTGCCTCTTTGTAATCCCTATTCTTCATGTACTTTTAATATTTCTTGTCATTTCTATCATTTCTATTAGATTTTCCTTGGTCAAGACATTTAGTAGAGAAGTGACCAATCTCATTACATTTGAAATAGATCAAGAGTAGTTTACCTTTTTATTTACCTTTACCTCTTGATAGTTTTCTTGCAAGAAATGCTTCAATCTCATCCAGATCATCTTCAGTTTTAGACTCACTTTCTTGTTTGGCTTTCTTCTCTTTCTTTGGATTTTTGATGGTTAGTGAAGACTTAAAATCATTTCCAATCATAACCATATTGTTATCATAATTTTTCAACACAAATGCAATCAACTGACCAACTAGACAATCACGTGTAGGATCATCATCAGGCATAGCTCTTACTTCTTGAATAGAAGAAACTTTGATAGCATAAACATAAAAAATAGATCTCAAGATACACTTACAATTTTAGAATCCAATATGGCACCTCAAATAGCTTTGATTGTACTAACAACATCTTTTATTTGGTTCACATATTGTGCAACATTTTCACCTTCTTTCTTTCTCATGTTAGCATACTTACCTATCAAGATTTCAACTTTATCTCTTCTTGCATTATCATCTCCTCAATGAAGAAGCTTTAGTTTATCCCACATTTTCTTTGTAGTGGCATAGTTCTTAACATCACCAAATATAACATCAATGAGAGAAGATGCAATATCAATCCTCATGCTACTATGATTCCTCTTTTCATTTATTTGATCCATAATTAAAGGAATAGGAGGTGTGACATATTCATTATCCAACCCATGTGTAATATCATCTCCAATACCTTAAAGATGTAATCACATCCAGTCTTCCTTCAAGCACTCTTGCTCTAATACCAAATTGTTAGATAACTGAGAGGAGAGAGGGGTGATTCAATTATGTCCAGTTATCTCATAGTCCCTTCAAAAATTTCATCACCATCAAAGAAACATAAATATTAATAATAATATCATCAATAAATCCAACCATTCAATAAACATATCCAACATAAAATTTACTCATACATTAACTTCTTTCCTAACTATTAACAAATTGTTCCTTGCATTACCAAATTTTAGTAAATTTTTAGTTATTACCTAGTAATAAGTTAGTTATTACCTAGTAATAAGTTAGTTATTATTGAGTTGCACTAGATTAAAATATATATAAACCAACTTGCAACACAAATAAAACTCACACAATTTTGACACCAATATTTAATGTGGAAAACTTGTTAAGGAAAAAATCACTTAGGCTAACAACCCAAAAATTTCACTCCTTTGAAGTGATATATGTTAGGAGACTAGCTTGTTAAAGTGACCTTGTTAGAGGATATTTTGAAAAGATCATCTAGAGCTTATCACTCCCTATTTAGGACTAAAAAGAGCAGCCTAATTTAAAAATCTTATAAACACCACTAATCGATGTTACCATATAGGATTTCATAGACTTGTTAGGTTCACTTGATGCTTCTAAGAGGTTTTGCTACAATGGTTAAATGGTAATAGTGTAAAGTGATCTATTAAGAATAGAAACCACCTTTTCTTGTTCATATTTTTATTCTTGTTCTTTTCCCATCTTTTACTCACTCAACTGATTAGATCTTCTACAAAATCTTATTCTTCTCTTCTCCCTCCTCTTCTTGGTTCACTTCACTTAATACTTATTTATTTTCCTTTAACAACTTCTTCTTCACAACATTCTTCAATCATATCTTGATTCTATTTCATCTTCTTCAACTTTCAAACAAAAACACAATGAAATCATCACCCACTTTGAACCAAAAATCAAAAACTATCTTATTTTCCTCCTTAAATTGATTTCTCAATGCTTTTAGATCCTTCCTATTGGAAATATTCAAGACTATGCTAGGTTACTGAGAGGGGAGGGGTAAATCAGTAACCTCTTAAATTTTATCAATTTCATCACTTTATAGCAATATCCCAATTATCATTTTATTGATCTAATTACATGCATGAGAAACTAAAAACATAAAACATTCATAACACTTGAACACAATAATTTGGTGACCCAGAAACCTTCCAAATAGAAAGTAAAATTGGGGTGGGGATGAGACCCACAAAACTTCAATACTGTAGCATAAAGTTGGCCTATTAAGGCTTACAATTATCACTTCTAATGATCTGCCCTATTAGGAACAATTAGGACTACTAGGTCCACCTTGTTAAAGGATTTACAAACACACAATAAAGTATGCAATCGGTAAAGATATTTTGTGAAAGACTATTAAGTCTACCTTTTTAAAGGATTTAGATTGATTCACCTATTAGAATGAAACAATAGATCTCTGACTTACAACTAGATTGCTGATAGATATTCCTTGATCGTATTGATCACCTTTTTGTGATACATTTCTCACTGCTGATCCTTATGCTAATATGCCCTTCAAAATCTTTATCTGCTTACATTTACATTCATGTATTTGCATTACATCTCATCCTACTACATTGGATATGATACAATACATTACATATATATATATATATATATATATATATATATATATATATATATATATATATATATATATATATATATATATATATATATATATATATATATATATATATATATATATATATATATATATATCCAATTTACATAATAACAAAGTCAGCCATTATACAAGTTAACACCAATATTACAAAGTCAGCCCAAATGAAGATCCTTGAGTTTTGAAGACTGTCTTGGTGAAGTTCTGATACTTGGTGTCCACTGTCATTACTCAGCATCATCATGCACTCGGTAGAAGTAGAAGCTTGATCCATACTGATCACTTCAAGGTAGTCTTGAACTCAATTTTCATTGGTGACTCAATAGATACTATATAACTTGACATAAACTAAATCACCCGATAAACACTAATCATCATAGAGCTCGGTTCACACTAGATTTGCATCACATGAACTTTGAACTTGGTAGAAACTATAAAGTTTGGTAACCACTAAAGTGCTCGAATTGAACTGCTAGACTTCACACTGCCTGATTCTACTTAGTTTGAACTACTACACTTCACACTAAGTGAATTCCCTTGGTAACCACTAGAATGCTTGGTGGCCACTTGGAATTAGTCCAGAAGACTCAGTAGCAATTGTAGAGTTCAGTGGCTACTAAATTACATGGAAAACACTATAAATTATTCAATAAGCTTAGTAACTATACAAAATTTGAATAAGTATTGTCATTAATAACAAACTTGACTGATATATCAACAATCTCTCCCTTTGGCATCAGTGATAAAAACACTTATCAACTAAAACTTATATACATCACCATGTGAGACTGGCTTGGTGGGTATACTATTTAAGTATATAAATTTGTCTTTGTAAGTATATACAGTATATTATACAACATATCTACAAAATTCTCATCTACTATATACATTTTCTCCCTTTGTATGATTCTTTTCCATACAATATATATAGTGTCTCACTATACATAGTCTCTCCCCCTTTTTGGCAATAATGCCAAAGATTTATTCAAAACTTATTTACATGGAGATACCAAAATGAGATAGAAACTTAGAATGTACCTTAAGAATAAGTGCTAGAGTTTTATTCCAATTTTCTTGCAAAATCTTGCATGTATGTATACCAATTTGAACTTCTACAGAGAGTTCTATCATGTGATCTGCAATAAAGAAGTTGATGTCATGGATCAAGTTTTTTGAGTAAATAATGTGTTTTTGCAAAGTATCCATGATAGGAAGGATCATATTCTAAATATCAATTAGTGATGAGCAGATCCTTGCTTCTTCTCTCAACAACTCTACCTACATGTCTGATAGAAATCTGATCTTCATATGATGTGTAGAGCTTGAACTAGAATCAAGTTGCAATTGCTATGCACTAGCTTTTAGATCCTCATAAATATTTGTTAGTTTTCTCTTTATCTCTTTTCTGAACTCAGTAAGATCACAAAACTTTTCAAAAAGTGATGTCACATTAGTGTGAGAGGCTTCAAGATTGGTAAAAATTAAGGAAAGCTCAACTTGATGGATAGCAATTTGCTGAGCAAAGTGCTCAAGTACTTTATTATCAAATTTCTTTTCTACTTTCTCAACTAACTTATCCTGACCACTACTATCCTCATTGAACTTTTGGACTACTTCTACTAATTGTAATAAAATAGGTTGAGAAGAATCTACCTCAATATCTATTGCCTCCAACAAAATATTCTTGGCATCTAATACTCTCTATCTATTTCTTCTCTAAATTTTTGTTGCTTTGCCTTCTTCTAGCTATATGCATTTGATTTGTAGTAAGATTATAAAACTCCCATTTGAGAATTTCTATTTCTTCATCAAGGTCTATATCCTCTTCTATCTCCTTGCCTCTACTCAAAAATCTTGTACTCGGTTGAGCCTTAGGTTCAACTGTCCTTGTACTTAATGCCTTTAAATTTGGAATGGAAACAATTGTAGACATACTAGTGTTGGATAGAATAGTTCAATTTTTTGTTGTCTTTGATGTTACACAAATTTCATATGAGTCATTAGATAGAGTCTACCAAGCCCAGTTGGTTAGCAACGAAAAAGACAAAGTCTACTAAGCTTAGAAGGTTAGCAAACTACCAAATGTTCTCAGGCTTTACCTTGTGTATTCAGTTGTTACCAAGCTTTCAAGGTCAAGCAAGGAAATTTATTTTTTACTGATCTCACTCAGTCATCAAAGGAAAATATGGTAGAGAAAGAGTCTACCAAGCTCTCATGGTCAGCGAAAGAAATTTAGTTCTTACTAAGTTTACTTGGTAGCCAAAGGATTTTGCAAATTTTGCAGTGTTAACCGAGTTGAGATGGTTAACTCAAGAAACTATTTTTGGATGTAGTACTTACCGAGTAGGGTCAGCCAATGAAAGATTTCATTATTTTGTGAAATAAAGTCTTATTTTTTTAATGTAATATTTGTAGTGGATTGATGTATGGTTTATTGGTAAATGTAACTTGTGAATGAGCTGACTTGATAATCTGAATGGTACATATAAGAGGTCAAGTTGCAAATTCTAAGTGGAAGTGATGGATTTGATGTAATGTAAATGAGAAGGAGGTCTAATTATTGTAAGAGATAATTTTGAAGGATGATTAGAGATCATTGAGGAGCAACAAAGCTATATTTGATTGAGAAGGATCTAATAGTGCAGAATAGAGATTTGTAATCAATGAATTTAGTTGCATCTTATTTAGGTCAATTCATTGTTATTTTCTAACTATTGTAGCAGTGATTTCAAAATCTCTTAATAGAGGTTATTTAATAGCCATTTTGTAAATCCTCTAACAAGGTGATAGTTTAGTTGAATTAATCTAAAGATCTCTAGCAAGGCCACTCTTAATAGGGTGATTAAATCCTCTAACAAGGTCACACCTAACAATGTGTATTGTAACCTTTAAGAGGGTTGGCTCCTAACAAGGCTCACTTCAGAAGAGTGAAAATTGGTAGCTAGTTACTTGTTGGTTTTTCCCATATTAGGTTTACACATTAAATCTGATGTCTCTTGTGTTGATGTTATTTACTTTTGCATGCATGCTAACAATTATGAATTCCTAAAGATTAGTAACAAGTTAATCTACCAAGTTATAGCATTTTTATGATGTGTTTATCGAGTGACAACAGTAACTAGTTATTTAAGACATCTAAGGGATCAAGATTTGTTTGTGTGGTAATTGATTAACCCCCCCTCTCAGTTACTTCATCTATAATCTCAAAAATTGGTATTAGAGATCTTGGTGCTTGTAGGAAAAGTATTCAAGGATCTAAGCTAAAGATCAGGATGTCTTACAAGAGGGAAATTCTAAGATTTAACAGGGACAACTTCTTAGCATGGTAGGGATTGATGAGACTTCATCTAGCTTCTATTGGTGATTTAGGGCTAAAGTACCTTGATGAAAAATATGCAAAACCTACTGGTACATTATCTATCAATGATATTGCTGAAAAGAAGACACACAACAACATGATGATAGATATTGCATCTACTCTAAGTTATGAAGAATTTGAAGACATCAAGGATTAAAAAACTTATTTTGAAATGTGGAACAAGCTAAAAGAGATCTATGGAGGTGATGATAATGTAAGAAGAGCCAAGGCAGAAAGTTTGAGAGGACAATTTGATCAAATGAGGATGAGAGAGGATGAAAAAATAGCAAAATATGTTGAAAGAGTTAAAGCAGGCATTAGTGCAATCAAAGCATGTGGAGGAGATATCAAGGAGGGGATAGTTATCAGTAAAGTTCTTAAAACTCTACTTCCTATTTATCTAATCAGAGTCTCTACAATTCAAGAAAGAAGATGTGAAGCAAATCATAAGATCAATTTAGAGGCCATAGTTGGAAGATTGACTGCATTCAAGCTAGACAACTATGATAATTATGTTCTAGCTGCCAAGAACATTGAATCAGAATTTGAAGCCAAGCTTTCACTCAAGGAAAAAGGAAAGAAGATATAGGTTCCTTAATCAGATAGTGATGAAGAATCAAAATAAAGTTCAGACAGTGATCTTGAGGTGGTTGAAGCTCTGCTAGCAAGGAAATATTCAAGAGGCAAAGGGAAATACAAAGGTAAGGTACCTCTAATCTATTTTTCTTGTGAAGAAATTGGACATATTGCTACTAGATGCCCAAATAAGCAGAACAAGGATGAGAAGAAAGGACACAAGTGCAATGACATGAAAGACTTCAAATCATTCAAGGATAAAGGTAAGAAAACATGTTTCATGGCTAAAGACTCTAATGATTCTGATGATTAAGAAGAAGATGTAATTGTTTACATTGTTGTAAAGGATGAATTTGATAATGATGAAGAAATGGCACTCATTTCTCTTATAAGAAAAAATAATACATGGATTATAGATAGTAGTTGTTCTCATCACATGACTGGTGATAAAACTAAGTTTGACAATTTTGAAAACTATGATGGTGACAATATGAGATTTGGTAATAATTAACCTTGTTGCATAAAAGGAAAAGAAAGAATCTCTCTAACCAAAGAACTTGTATGTGACAATGCATATTGGGTAGAAGGACTAAAACACAATCTGTTGAGTGTGGCATAGCTACTTAATAATGGATTCAAAGTAGAATTCATGCATGGAAAAGAAAGATTGCTAGATGGTGAAGCAAAATTGATTGGATCTAGCACTCAAACAAAAGGTAACTTGTTTTATCTTGAACTTGGTGAATGTTCATGTTCTATTGCTCAAGTTGAAGAAATTTGGTTATGGCATAGGAGGTTATGTCATGTGAACTTTGATAACTTGGTAAAAATAAGTAAATTCAAAAAAGTAAGAGGCATTCCTAACATAAAGAAACCTGAGGTTGGTCTATGCAAGAATTGCCAAATTAGCAAGATGGGAAAGACTAGCTTTAAAAGAAAGAACTATCGGTCTAAATAAATTTAGAAATTGTGCATACTAATTTGTGTGGACCAATTGGCATTGAAAGTTATACTGGTGAAAATTTCTTCATTCTTTTTGTTGATGATTACTCAAGAATGATGACTATCATGTACCTAAGAGAGAAATCAAAAGTATTTGAAAAGTTAAAATGGTATTTGGCCATAGTAGAAAAGGAAATAGGCAAAAGACTAAAATGTTTAAGGTTACATAGAGGTGGTGAATTCATTTCACATGAGTTCAATAAGTTTTGCATTGAAAGGGGAATCAAAAGACAGGTTTTAACACCTGGAACTCCTGAACAAAATGGAATAGTTGAAAGAAGAAATAGATCTATCATGGACTATGCAAGAACCTTAATGATTGAAAAGAGCATTGATATCAAATATTAGAAGGCAACTATCAGCACTATAGTTCATACCTTGAACTGAGTATAACTAAAGAAGGACTCATTCAAAACCTGCTACAAGTTATGGTATGGCTACAAACCCAATGTAAGTTACCTAAAACTATTTGGAAGTAAATGTTACATTTTGAAAGAATCTAGAAAAGGTAAATTTGATGTAAAGGGTGATGAAATAATATTTTTGGGATATTCTTGCAAAAGTAAAGCATATAGATATTTGAATTTTTCTACTAACAAAGTCATAGAAAGTGCACATGTAAAAGTTGATGAGTTTGCATAAAGAACTAAAGAAGAAAGAAAAAGGGAACCTGAAGACTATAGGAGATTTGTTTTCATTAAACTTGATACAGTACCAAGGACACCTGTCAATCAAAAATCTTCTACTCCAAAATCTTCTATAACTGAGTTGCAGGAAATTCAAACCGAGCTAATACCTATCGAGTTAGAAGAAACTGAGTTGCAAACAGAAGTTACTAAATCAACAGCTACTAAGCTTGAGCAGCCAAAACTAGAACTATAAGTTGAAGCAAGAAGGATAACAATGCAAGTCATTCAAAAGGCAAGGAGCTTCATTGGAGATAAATCTAAAGGAATGATGACAAGAAGTAATTTGAAAGGCACTTGTTTACTTACTGATTTTGAACCTATAAATGTCAAAGATGCATTAGGAAATGAAAGTTGGATTGAAGCTATGAATGAAGAGATAGAAAAAATAGAGAAAAAAAAAAACATGGACTCTTGTACCTAGACTTTAAGATAAAAATGTGATTGGAACTAAGTGGGTATTCAGAAACAAGTTAAATGAAGATGGTAAGGTGTCAAGGAACAAAGCTAGACTGGTATGCAAAGGATACTCTCAAGAAGAAGGTGTAGACTATGGAGAGATTTTTTCTCCTGTTGCAAGATTGGAAGGTGTCAAAACCTTACTTGCATATGCTATATACAAAGGATTCAAAGTTTATCATATGGATGTCAAGTCAAAATTTCTCAATGGCATATTGGATGAAGAGGTTTACATTGAACAACTTGAAGGTTTTGTTGATCTAGACAAGAAGGACATGGTTTGTAGATTACATAAAGCATTATATGGTCTAAAACAAGCCCCTAGAGCATGGTATGAAAGACTACATACCTATCTTAGTTAGATTGGTTTTCAAAGAACTAATGATAACAGTAGCTTGTACATCAATGAAGGACTAGATAATAAGATTGTTTTGGTAGAAATATTTGTAGATGATACTTTATTCATAGGAAATGATGATCTTTGTAAAGAATTTTCAAAACAAATGAACAAGGAATTTGAAATGTCAATGTTTGGTGAGATCAAATTCTTTGTTGGTCTTCAAATTCATCAAAGTAAGGATGGCATCTACATCACTCAATCTAAATACATCAAAGAGCTACTGAAAAAGTTTGGTATGGAAGACTACAAACTAGTTGGGACTCCTATGTGTGCTAGATTGAAACTTACCAAGGATGATGAATCAAAGGAACTGGATCAGACATTGTATAGATCTATGATTGGAAAGTTGTAGTATGTAGTGCACACAAGACCAGACATTGTCCTTGTAGTAATAATTGTAGCAAGATTCTTAGGAAAATCAAAAGAAAATCACATGATGGAAATCAAAAGGATCATGAGATATTTAAAAGGAATTGAAGATTATGGATTATGGTATAAAGTTGGAGGAAATCTGGATTTAAAAGTGTTCACTAATGTAGATTGGGCAGGGAATGTTGATTACAGAAAGAGTACAAGTGGAGGAGCTTTCTTTCTTAGAAAGAGGTTGGTTTCTTGGACAAGTAAAAAGAAGAATTATACATCCTAGTCCACAGCAACGGCTGAATATGTTGTAGCAGCAATAAACTACTCAAACATTGTGTGGTTTAAACAATTATTGGAAGGTATGAAGCAAGAAATCAAGGAACCTATTGTTATGGTTTGTGACAATACAAGTGCAATTAACATATCCAAGAATCCAGTGATGCATTCACAAACTAAGCATATTGCTATAACGTATCGCTTTATTAGAGAATTGGTACAGGAAAAGGAAATAAAATTGGAATATGTCCGTGCAAAGGAAAAAATTACTGACATATTCACAAAACCTTTACCTAAGGACGCATTCTTGTATCTAAGAGGTAAGTTAGGGGTCATTCCCCTATCTGAAGGTAACTAAAATATAGTTTTAGTGATGCATCAACAGAAACAGAATTGAAGATCTATCAGTTGATATAGCAAAGTAATGAAGACATTGCATATGAATCAGTACATAAGGTACATTGCTATTCATTTGGTTTGTGTTGTCTTTGGAATGTGTTGTCAAAGAGGGAGAGTTTACTATCATATCTTTCTAAAATTTGCAAGAAAAAAAGAGGGTTTATATAAGAAGGAGAGATTATTATGAAAGAGGGAGATTACTATATTTGAGTTTTGTGGAATGAAACATAAGAGGGAGAAGCATTCTATCAAAAAAGACTTGTTTTGAAATTTCATTCTTATATGACATGTTGTGTTGCCATCAATTCCAAAGAGGGAGATTGTTGGATACAACTGTTCAATTGTGTGTTGTCTTTGATGTTACAAAAATGTCATATCAGTCATCAAACATAGTCTACCAAACTCAGTTGGTCAGCGAGGCAAAAGACAAAGTCTACCAAGCTCAGAAGGTTAGCAAAGAAGGTTTATAGTGTCTATGGAGCATTCTTAGGCTTTACCTTGTGTATTCAGTTGTTACTGAGCTTTCAAGATCAACCAAGGAAATTTAGTTGTTACCAATTTCACTTGGTCATCAAAGGAAAATATGGTAGAGATAGAGTCTACTAAGCTCTCATGGTCAGTGAAGGAAATTTAGTTCTTACCAAGTTCACTTGGTAGCCAAAGGATTTTGCAGTGCTAATCGAGTTGAGATGGTTAACTCAGCAAATTATTTCTAGATGTAGTACTTACCGAGAAAGGTTGGCCAATGAAGGATTTCATTATTTTGTGAAATAAAGTCTTATTTGTTTATTGTAATATTTGTAGCCAACTGATGTATAGTTTATTGATAAATGTAACTTGTGAATGAGCCAACTTGATAATCTGAATGGTATATATAAGAGGTCAAGTTGAAAATTCTAAGTGGAAGTGATGGATTTGATGTAATGTGAATGAGAAGGAGGTTTAATTATTGTGAAAACAAATTTTGAAGGATGATCAGAGATCATTGAGGAGCAGCAAAGCTATATTTGATCGAGAAGGATCTAATAGTGTAGAATAGAGATCTGTAATTAGCAAATTTAGTTGCATCTTATTTAGGTCAATTTACTGTTACTTTCTAACCATTGTAGTAGTGATTTCAAAATCTCTTAATAGAGTTGGTTTAACAGCCATTTTATAAATACTCTAACAAGGTGATAGTTTAGATGAATTGTTCTAAAGACCTCTAGCAAGGCCACTCTTAACAAGGTGATTAAATCCTCTAATAGGGTCACACCTAAAAATGTGTATTGTAACCTTTAATAGGGTTGGCTCCTAATAGGGCTCACTTTAGAAGAGTGAAAATTGGTAGCTAGTTAATTGGTGGTTTTGCCCATATTGGGTTGCCACATTAAATTTTGTGTCTCTTGTGTTCATGTTATTTACTTTTGCATGCATGATAAAAATTATGAATACCTAAAGATTAGTAACAAGTTAATCTACCAAGTTACAACATTTTTGTGATGTGTTTACTAAGTGATTGCAATAACTAGTTATTTAAGACATCTAAGGGATCAGGATTTGTTTGTGTGGTAATTGATTCACCCCCCCTCTCAGTTACTTCATCTATAATCACAAAAACTAGGACTTACAATGAAAATTGATATATCACTAACTGATGGAATACTAATAGGAATGTTTGTTGAATCTAGAACTGAAGTAGACAAAATTGTAGTATTCAAAACTGAAGTACTTACTGTTAAAGAACTCAAAATTGTAGAAGATTTTGTATTCATGAATAACGACTCAATAGCTAAAGAAGTGAGAGGTTGTAGCTTGGTAAATGAAGTGGAAGTCACTTCTAGTATAGATACATTGAGCTAAATGGGGGTGAAGAGTGACTAGACATTTGAAGTGTCTATAGTTGTCACAATCAAACTTGTTGAAGATGTCTCTAAGCTTGATATGGCTACTAGTTTTCTTGGAGAGTGAGGAAGTGAGGTAATAACTATGGTTTCTATCTTCATTGGGTCAGTCTCCTCATCATCTTCTTTGTCTTTCTTAGTAGCTTCCTCCTCTTTATCTTCTTCAACTTCCTCATTGTCAAAATGTGTGGGCTCAGTGTAAGTTTCTTCTTCATCATCATCATTGTCATCATCATTATCTTTAACATCTATTATGAATTCACTTGTTTTGTGTAAATGATAAACATTCTTCCACATGCTTGTGGCATTCTTAACCACATGCTCTATATCCTTGATCAAAATTAAACTTGTATTAAATCTAAGAGTCATTTTGTCTTCATTTTTCTTTAAAGACTCTTTTACCTCAGCATCTATCATGCTTTCTAGCAATTACCTCATGGTTTTTGCATAAATATCTTTTTCTATTTGTATTGCAAAGTCCCATCTTGGCTTAATTTTCTCTAATAATTCATTAGAGATTTGAGAGGCAATCTAATCTAGTGAATACTTCTATTTTCCCATTTTGGTCAGCACTAGTTCTTCAACCTATTTCTTCTCTGCCTCTATCCTAGTTTCATACTTCAAGGATTTGAAGTTTTTTATACCTACACCTTCTTCCATTTGTTTCATTTTTTCTTGGAAGGTGGGAGGAGGTTTGCTAAAGGCAATATCATTTCCTTTCTTCCTAGACCTCCTTGTGAAGACTATTGTGGATGGCTTAGGTGTCTTGTTGATGATCACCTTGCCTTTCCTCTCCACATGTTCTTCTTCCTCTTCAAGCTCATCCTCATCCTATGCTTCATCTATATCTTCTCCTTTGCCCTCAGTTAACATAAGAGGTGTGCTTGATTTTAGTTTTTCTATCCTCCTCTTACCTTTGTTAACCGCTTGTGGGAGCTTTATCTCTAGCTCTATCCTTGCCTTGGCCTCATCATAGGTTTCAAAGTATGATGCCTTTGGATCAATAGGTTCATTAACTAGAACTTTAGTAATATCCTTTGTTTCATCAATGCTTACCTCATAAGGAAGAGGTTTTACCCATACAATTCTAGGCTTTACTGCCTTAATGTAGACTCTATCAAAATCTACCATAAAGCATAAATCATCTTTGTAATCTTATACCAACTTCTTAGGTATTTTGAATCTATTATTCATTTTCTCTTTGAATACTTCAAAGTAGTTGTCCATAATGCTAACAAAATTCTCTCCCATTTCTAAAATATATTCATTTATCTAATATAGTATAGGCAATTCTTTTGTCCATACTACCATGCCTTTCGAAGGGAAGAACTTTTGAACATAGAAAAACAAACCAATCAAGAGAGAGCCAAATTTGCAAGGGTTATTCTTGGAAGTCTGAATACTTTCCATTTTCTTGTTAAATTGCTTCAACAATAGATCTATCAAGTCATAAGACAAATGGTTCTTCACAACTTTGTAAGCTAAGTCCACAACTTCACGTGATACACTATTGAGGTGGTTCAAACTATATATCTTGTCAGCTATCACATGTATCCCAAATTTTATTTTTGTATCAATTACATTATTGATTTTCATGCCTTTTCCATCCCACTTGGATAGGGTTTTCTTTTCTAGCTTAGCCCAACCTAGGGTTCTGGTGGTTTTCACTTTGGTGAGCATAGGAGGCTGATGATGCGATGAATCATTTTCTTTGTAATCACAATAGGTTTCTCAAGCCATAGCTAACCATTATGCACTCATCTTAGAATGTATCTTATTCATTTGATTTGAAAACCTTGGGGCATGTGAGGAATATGGGTCAAACCTTTGTCTATAAAATGTTTATGCGCAAGTTTCAAAATTCCATTAACACACAATTCACCTAGGGCATCATCTATTTCTAGGGTTCCAATTTCTTAAATAGAACACTTGAAATGAGTATGAATATCATTAATAAGGTGTGCCTTCGAAGGAATCTACGATTGAGCTCCAGTTGAGTCAAGGGTTTCTACAATCACGGGTACAAGTTTGAAATCTGGCAATTTCCATTTGACTCTTGAACCAACATCTCAGACCCTCTTTTCACTTTGCTACTACTTGATGCAATTATTCTCGGTAAACTATGAAAACCTTGATAATTTTCTACAAATTCACTTGAAGTTGCTTGATCACTCTATAAATTTCTTCTTTGCAATAGCACTATAGATTTCACAGTGAAAAATGAATTCACAAAGGTAGCTGGGTTGACATCACACTTGACATCATGCTTGATTGCCTATCATCCACTATTCAATTGATTAATTAGTGAAGGCTTTGTGACTCGTAACCATGTGTGTCTTCTTACTCCTAATCTTGCTCAGTAGAGTCTATGACCTAACCTTACTCATTAGAGAAGGTAACTTTTGTATCTTAAATACTAATTTGGATCTTTTTAACCTTTCAATTGGAACTATTTGAATGCAATCTTGATAATGTAGTTCTAATTCTCCTTTGGAAACCTAGTTGAAAATGGTGGAGTCACCCACTTCTTGAGTGACATGACCATCATTACTTGAACTAGCATCCTTAGTAGATTTAGGGATGGACATTGCTACCTAATCTACTTTCAAATGTTATCTTCCTTTTCTTTCTTTTCATCTTCAACTCTACCTATATTCATGCAATTCTTGGCTAGATGACCAAGTTTGGTACAAGTAAAACATCTTATGGTGGTATATTTTCTTCTAATGTGATGTTTAACACAATTCATGCCAATGTGTCCAAATTCACCATAGTAATGACATCTACACCAAGTGTTGTAGTCCCGACTAAATATTGATTTCACAATTTTTTCTATTGGATTAAATGTCTTAGTTCTACAATCTGATGCCTTGTGACCTTGTTTCTTGCATTTGTGACACTTGCCCTCAAATTTTGGTTTCTCTTTGCATTCTTTAGCCTTGTAACCATATTGACTACAATTGTAGCATTTTCCATTAATTTTTTGCTTTACCATTACTCCAATATTTGTTTGATGTATGATCTAACTTACCAAAATAAATGCAAGTAGGTCTTTGATTCCTTTGAGCACCTTGTTCAGAGGATTCACCTTCTTCTTTATATCCAATTCCTATTTTACCCTTTTTTGTATAGAGATTTCGCTCATTCATTTAGTTTAATTGATTCATGTTTGTTTGAGATTTCATCATTCTTTCATTGATTTTCTTTTCAGTGTTTACATCATTTTTTAGTCTTCCACTAATTTTCTTTTCAAATCTCAGCTCATTTATTATTCTTTCATTTATTTTTCTTTCCAAATTTAGATAATTTCTTAATCTTTCATTGATTTATCTTTGGCTCATGATTTTTTCATTTGCATTGGAGATTTGACCCATAAGATCTGTATGCTAAAGGGACTGGTTTTGGATCTCATTGGTTCTTCCATACATTTCTTCTTTTATCTTGTTCCTTTGTTCCAAGATTTCACATAGCCTTACTAACTAAATTTCTTGTTCTCTTTTCAACTTTCTTACTTCTTCTTGCAAGGAACCATTCTTCTCTAGGAATTCTTTGATTGCATCATTTGCTTCATCTAAACTACTTGAAGGGAAAAACTCTTCAATTTGTTCTTCAATGTACTAATGATCATTCATCTAATTTGCAAGTTCCTTCCTTCTTTTCAAGGATTGGGAAAGTTTCTCCTCAGCTTTCTTGAGTTGTGCAATGGCCATTTCCAAATCTAATTTTTCATTTTCAATTGCCTTATCAAGTCTGAATATCTCCATATTCTTGATCTTTGCTCAAGCTATTGAACTTTCTCCTAAGAACCATAAAGCTCTGATACCAATTTTTGGAAATATTCAAGACTATGCTAGGTTACTAAGAGGGGAGGGGTGAATCAATAACCTCTAAAACTTTATCAATTTCAAAACTTTATAGCAATATTCCAATTATCATTTTATTGATTTAATTGCATGCATGAGAAACTGAAAACATAAAACATTCATAACACTCGAACACAATAATTTCGTGACCCAGAAACCTTCCAAATAGAAAGTAAAACTAGGGTGGGGATGAGACCCACAAAAATTCAATACTATAGCATAAAGTTGGCCTATTAAGGCATACAATTATCGCTTCTAATGATTTGCCCTATTAGGAGCAATTAGGACTACTAGGTCCACCTTGTTAAAGGATTTACAAACACATAATAAAGTATGCACTCAATAAAGAGATTTTGAGAAAGACTATTAAGTCTACCTTGTTAAAGGATTTAGACTAATTCACCTATTAGAATGAAACAATAGATCTTTGACTTACAACTGGATTGCTGATACAGATTCTTTGATTGCACTGATCACCTTTTTGTGATAGATTTGTCACTGTTGCTCCTTATGTTGATATGGCCTTCAAAATCTTTATCTTCTTCTTATATTCGCATTCATGTATTCGCATTACATCTCATTCTACTACATTGGATAGGATAGAATACATTACATATATATACCAATCCAATTTACATAATAACAAAGTCAGCCATCATACAAGTTAATACCAATATTACAAAGTTAGCCAAAATGAAGATACACAGGTTCTAAAGACTATCTTGGTGAAGTTCTGATACTTGGCATCATCATTCACTCAGTAGAAATAGAAGCTCATTCTATATGATCACTTCAAGTTAGTCTTGAACTTGGTCTACATTGGTGACTCAATAGATACTGTGTAACTTGACATAAACTGAATCACTTGGTAAACACTAATCATCATACAGCCCAATTAACACTAGTTTCACATCACATGAACTATGAAGTTGGTAGAAACTATAAAAACTTGATAACCACTAAAGTGCTCAGGTTGAACTACTAGACTTCACATTGCCTAATTCTACTCAGTTTGAACTTCTACACTTCACTCTAACTAAATTCCCTTGGTAACCACTAGAATCCTTAGTGGCCACTTGAAATTAGTCCAAAAGACTCGATAGCAACTATAGAGCTCAATGGCTACTAAATTACATGGAAAACACTATAGATTTTTCAATGAGCTTGGTTACCATACAAAATCTAAATAAGTGTTGTCACTAATAACAAACTTGATTGATATGTCAACACTTCTTTCTTTTGTTGCTTAATCAAAATCATCAATCTTAGGTTTACAACATAATTCCTTCATACAATGAATTTAGACACATAGGAAACATAACTTTACATAGAAATTTGTGTCAATTTTTATCCTTCTTCAATTTCCTTCATTGGATCCTTGTTGAATTTTCTCCATTGTTGATCTTGCAACAAACTTTGACTCTCGTAATAGACCTTTTTGAACTTTTTAATTTTCCATCAAAAGTTAGCCTCACATTCTAATTTCCCAAACTTGTTCCACTAGTTGTCACTAATTAATTATTACATTTACTCAAGAAGCATATAACTCAAGTAATATTAACTTCCTCAAGTAGTACTATGTTCTTCATCTTCTTTAGAATTGCTCAACCAATACTATAGTCACTCGGTGAACACAATATCCCTTTATTAATCTTAAAACTCAACTAAGGTTATGATATTCAATACTTCTCAATAATACATGATTGTAAAATAATCAAACCAATATCACCTAGTCATTGTCCAGCCATTCAATTACCCATTGAATACATTACATATCAACTCTGACTTCATCAATCAAATGATATGGTACTTTCTCAAGTTAGCATAATGTCTAGCCAATTAAGAATTTGACATCAATAAAAATATAACATTTTATATGAATCTTTTAAATAAATTTGTAGCATCATCACCTAAAAATTTGTTTCTATCAATCAAAATATCAGTTGGGGCTAACACTTTCATCTCCAGATACTTGTGCATTTTCTTCAAGACTCTATTCTTACATGCCTCATCATAGTATATTTTCTTGATCTTTGCACCACCCAATTCCATAGTTTTAATGTGAATGAAGGTTTGGATGTCCTCAATTAGCATTAATCTCTATGGTAATGATTATAGGGATCTGACATTATCCTTTTATGTTTCCTTTTAGGGGTACAAATTAAATTTGGGTGTTGGCACATTGTTAATACTCACAACCACTAGGTTTGCAATTCTTGTTTCCATCTGGTCCAACAAATTTCACTTAACCTTAGAGATATCAAAATTTAACTAATACTTCTACTAATATTTTCTACAACTCCACTAACTCTTCTAGAATATTACACAAGAACACTTTTTATTACCTTTGCAATAATTTCTTTCTATTTTCACTTCTCAATGGAAGTACTAAGCTCTTTAGAATTTTCTCAAACGATTTCTTCAGAAAAGTAAAGTATCAAATGAATAATTTTGACATGTATATTTTTATTAAAAATGTATAAATGAGTATTTTAGAAATAAATGTTTTCAATGGTAACTTTTCTACTACTAGTGTCCCTTTTTCTCTAACATTAGTAACATTTACCAAGTTCTTTCCTTCACATCAATAACTAGACTTATCAATGGATAACTCTATATCTCCAAATGATAGACTAATAATATCTAGGGCTAATTTATTTGCATAAGATATATTCATTATGGGTTCTATTTCATCATTATATGCTAATATAAGTTTCAACAATATTATTTTGTAAGGTACAAATGGATTTTAACAATTTCTCTTCAGTCTCTAAGAGAAACTTACTTTCTTAGTTTGATGTTGCATCTTTTTCACCAAAGGATGAAGGATTACCTATGGGTGAATTATTTTCTTCCTTCTTGACCCAAATATTCTTCATACCATTCCTCACTTGTTCTCAATTTACCATTATTGCTTTTCCTTTGTTATCTCCATTGCTAGCTCATAGGTACCTCTATTTTTTTCACAATGTCCATAATTGTGACAAATAAAACATAACATTCCTTTTGATTTACATGTTCTAGACTTTCTTCTTGGATTTATCAATTTGTAATTCAATTTCATTTGTCCAAAGTGCCCACATTTATTACACATTGTTAGAATGTGTCCTTCTCTTCTCAATTAACTTATAGTTTTGATTGGTATTTATATTGTCAGTGTAATTCTTCATCTCCAATATTTGACTTTATGTCCATATTGATTATATATATAAGAGTAACCTGTAAAGCTTCCTTCTAATGATATGCTAGTGGATCTTGTTCTACATTATTTATCTTGATGTCTAAACTTATTGTGATTGTAACAATGTTAATTGAATGGGGTACTTCTTGAAAAGTTAACAAGTCTTCTTCTACAAAATTTTTATGTATGGCTAAAATCTTAACATTTGTAACAAGTAGGCTTGTTAGGATTCTTTCCTTTTGCATTCATAGGCCCCTTAGGCTTTTGTGATAGGTTATCTACTATTTATTTTGACGATTCAAAATTTTTAAATTTGTTGTCACCAATATACCCTAGGATGGTTGTATCTCTTAGCCATCTTTTATTTATTCAATTGTTTGTTGACTATCTCAATGCTTCACTCAAACTTTGTGAGTCTTTCATTGACTTCTTTCTCAACATTTGGATTATTCTTTAAATTTCTAACTTCTATTTTGATTTTCATTTGTAGTAAGTATATGTGTATTTTCTTCAATTTTATGAGTCAAGAATTCATTCCATGTATTATTCTCTTCCTAAAACATTGGAATAATAACATCTTTATCTTTGATAGTTTTCTCCAGATTTCCTTTTTTTGGTTCAAGGCTTGCTTTGGCTTTGTTGTTTTTTCTCATTTTCTCAAGTACTTCAGTCATCCTTAGGGCTTGAGTCCCAAGCTCCTTTTGATTTTTAGTTGGCTCTTCTTCCAAGGCATTATTCCTTTCCATGAATTCCTGAATTATTGCATCATCTTCTTCACATTTTGCACTCTTTTTCAATAGTTCCACAATGTTATCTAGGCTTATCATGAACTCTTGTAACAATTCCTTCTTTTTGGAAAATGAGACTTTCAATTTCTTTTATAAATCCTCAACTTGTGCAAGAGCTTCATTCAAGGATTCTTCCAACTATTTTCTCTCTCCTATACCTCTCCATTATTCCCATATCTACTCTCAAGGTGTTAACCTTTTCCATAGAGAACTTATCTCTAGTACCAATCATTGATTGGAAAGGATGGGTATTGAAAGGGGGATGGATTAGTACTAACAAAGATTTTTCCAATTCAATATTTTCATCATAAACATGAAACTTTAATTCACATTAACTATTAACTGATAGTGTTCATTCCTTTAGTTTTATCAATATGTTGTAACTTATAAATAATAAAGTAAATAATCCTAAAAAATAACACAAATTCACCCAACCATAAGACAAAGATTTTTGATCTTATAAAAACCCTTAGTTAGAGGGAAAAATTATGGCAGGGATGGTACCCACAACTCTTAACTGCAATAGAAAGAGGTTTGTTAGTCCAAGCTACAATATGTCACCTTTTGAGTAAGTCACTTGATTAAGAGTAATTGATGCATTGTGAGATGTATTTATAAACTTGCTAGGACTACTATTTTAACAGATTTAATCCCACCTATATATTTTTCAACCTATTACAAAATTTACAAAAAGCTCATAAATAGAACTTATTAGTCTGATTCGAGACTACCTAGTTAAGGGATTTTACAATACATTGTAGAAACAATTAGGATTCTCTACAAGATAGTAATTAAATTTTATGCTCTTTGCTTCAAAGCTTCTCAAATCTCTTATGCTCTTCTCTTAATCTATGATCTCAAATATGTGTTCTATTTATTCCTTTTTCATCTCCTCAATTCACTTTTTCTGATTGATGGATCTTTATTACCATCACAACCCTACTTAATTTTATCCTTATGTTTTGGTCCTTGATATTGATTCTATGCTTTTGATCCTTCAATCATGACCTTTGCTCTTAGGATTCACCAAAACTTTATGTAATTTCTCCACTTTAGTAGTTGTTTAGTTGTATGACTATTAGCCTTTTATTTTGTTTTATTTTGTTTTGTTTTATTTTATTTATCCCACATTTCTTGTGAAAAGTGGTCAACCCTATGAAGTAGGAATAAAAGGAGAGCTTGTGGCTATTGTCACATAGGTTGGATATGAGAAGAAATTAGATGCATGAGTTACACATCTATTCTTGGCATTAGAGGATGTCTATCCTCTCTTGTGACATTCTAGATGTCATTCCCTTGGGGTTTGGCCTATGGAATTCATTGCTCTTAGCTTCATTAATAGGCAGTTTGGATGCATTTCTAGCTACAAGTGGATTGGGTGTTTGCCATACCATTCTCATTCCTTGTCCTATACTTATGCCATTGTGGAGGAATTTTTTATGAGGGTCTTGGACTAATTGAATTTTACTATACCAGCAATATAGCACAACACTATTCATATTACTATAGCAACAAGTTGGGAAATCATGACTGGAATAACATGTTATAATGTTAGAGTAATTAGTGAGTTGGAAACTTTTCTATGTATTTGATTTTATTATCTTGAAAACTAATATTATTTCAATAGTAGTTCAATATTCAGTTTTACATAAATTCCTTCTTGTTCATGTTATTTAGTTTCAAATCTATGCAAAGACATTAAAATCACTATCGGTAGTTGGTTTAGTTTTTTGGACATTTCTAGGGTGCTCGTTACAATGGCATCAGAGCTATAAGTCATGCCATCCTGTGGAGGTCTTATAGGGAATTTTGAATAGATGAATAGAGGGAAAAGTGTTAACAAAAATGTCAGAACACTAAAACAAGAAATTAAAAAGGCTAAGCATTTATGTTTGAGCATGCGATAGGGGATATATAATTTATGCAATACCAAAGCAAGACAAAATAGGAGTTTAAAATTGCAGAGTGAATAGTCTAGTTCATCCATGCATAGGGACATACTATCGAGTCATACAGACATAGAGGATATATTCTTTGAACAAGATAGTAGTATGAGTGACCAAGATGATAGGAATATAGGATTAGGTGGAGGCAAGGATACCGGTCCAGATTAGGAGGAGGTGATGTTTAGATGGTTATTGGGTACATTAGAGGAGAGGCAACATATGCAATAGGAGAAGAATAGGTGAATAAACATGATGTTGTAGCTTATGGCTAGACAGATGGGCATCCATATTAATCCAAGTGATGCCAACAATGGAAACAATAACAATGGGGTAAATGATAACAATAGGGGAAATGATAATAATGGAGGCTAAGGCAACAAAAATGATCCTAAGAATAATATTAATGGTAATAATGGACATGGAAATAATGGGAATGGATTTGATAACTTTGGACATGTTGCACACCCAACTTAAACAATGAGCTCGGGGCCTCTTCTATCCACCTTCCCACCCATAGATCTAGTTCAACCAGTAAATGAAGCATAGGTTACCAGCTTACAAGATTAGCTCAGAAGGGATTGGGAGGCTAGTGGACCAAAGTTTCAGGCGGATATTTCCCTCAGAGATTATATGGGCTTGACGATGAGACACATGGCTAGATTAGGAAGGAGAAGTCAAAACTTTGAGTTGAGAAAGAAAGTTGGGAAACATTCTTTACCTTATTATGATGCTTTAGGGAAGATGACTGCATGAGCTTGGGTGCAAAAGGTAGATACATACTTCCAATTGAATCCTATGCCTAAGGACGAGGCTATCAAGTCTATTGCTATTCATTTGGATGGTACAGTGCATGAGTGGTGGCACCATGGCATGGTAACCCTAGGACATAATCAGATCACATCTTATGAGGAGTTCACTAAGAGATTTGATACCAAAGATCCTAAGTTATAGTTTAAGGAGTTGGCACAACTCAAGTAGTGGGAATCAACTGAGACATATATTAGTGAATTTTAGAGGTTAGTTGTGTAGGTTATAGATATTTCATAGAGGAGGTTAGTAGAATTGTTTATGGATGGCCTTTTAGATTCCTTGAGGGGTTGGGTCAAGGGGGCATGATGTAGCTACATTATAGGATCCTACTAAGAAGGCTCATGACCTAACACCTTCTTCTTTTAGGAGCAGATTTCAACACAAGGATTCATATATGAAGAAGGACAAGGAGAAGGACAAAAAATCTTTTTATGAGGATACTTAGCTAAAAAGGGATAATAAGTTGGATAATGACACCCTAAATGATTTGAGGAAGAAGAAGCTATGTTTTCATTGCAAAGAGTCTTGGAACTTATCTCATAAGTGTTTTCTCGAGGCTAAGGCAAATAAAATGGAGTATTTCATAGTAGAGGAGTCACAATCAGATAGGGAGGATCAACACTCTAATTTAGAAGAGGATAGCACTACAGAGGATAGCAGCATTCTTTAGGATGAGAAGTCAATGACATGATTAACAAGAGCTCAAAAGGAAATCACATTTAAGGTTAGAGGTACTATCCATGGGTAGAAAGTGATCTCACTCATTGACACCAGGGCTACAAATAATTTCATAGATGCACAATTGGTAGCCAAGAGAGGTTTATAGAACAAGGAGCATGCCAAGTTTAGAGTCATGGTAGCTAATGGTGACAAATTATTATGCACTCAGAAGATATCTAATCTTCACATCAAGTTTGGAGATGGCTATGAGTTAGAGGATGAGTTCTATGTGGTAGACATGGGAGACTATGATGTCATCCTTGGCATGAGATGGATGGCTTTGCTAGTCAAGTTCACACTCAACCTAGAAAAATTAGAGATGAGTTTTTAGCATGAGGAAAAAAATATTGTACTTAGAGGACTTTCAAATGGGAGCTATAGAGTAATCTCCTTGAGGAGAATGCAAATATTGTTTTGATATGATGATGCATAGTGGGTGGTAGAATGTTTCACTATGCTAGCCTCATAGGAGACATAGGTGAAGAGTCATCCACAAGGTATCCATGAGACACTTGATAGACGTGCAAAAAAATTTGGTGAGATTCTGCATGGGGTTCCTCCTAACAAAGGGATAGAGCATGTTATTGAGCTTGATGAGGGAGCCAAACCAATTATGATTACTCCCTGTCATCATATTAAGAAACAAAAGGATAAGGTAGAGAAGGAAATTAAGTATTTGTTGGAGATGTAGCATATTAGGGCTAGTAAGAGCCACTTTTCTTTAGCAGTAGTATTGGTAAAGAAGAAGGATGGGATGATGTGCATGTGCATTGATTATAGGGCATTAAATAAGAAGCCCATTAAGAATAGATGTCCCATATCATAGATAGATGAGCTGATTGATGAGTTGCATGGTGCATGCTTTTTTACAAAGATTGATTTATGGTTAGGGTATCATCAAATTAGGATGAGGGTGGAGGACATTGAGAAGACAACTTTTTGTAGTACTATGGCTACAACAAGTTTTTGGTTATGCCATTTGGGCTAACCAATGCCCCTACTATGTTCTAGAGTTGCATGAATTAGGTATCCAGGGGGTAGCTTAGGAGATTTGTCCTAATTTTCTTTTATGGCACTTTGGTCGTCAGTAAGACTTGGGAAGAGCGTTTACAACATCTTGAGATGATGTTGTCCATTTTGGAGAAAAAGTCACTATATGCCAAGAAATCTAAGTGTGAGTTTGGGTTGACTGAGTTACTATACCTTGGGCATATCATCAGTGCAAATGGAGTTTAGGTAGATCCTAAAAAGATTAGAGCTATTATTGATTGGCCTACTCCTACAAACCTCACACAACATAAGGGGTTCTTTGGTCTCTATATGTTTTATAGGAGATTTGTTAAGAGATTTTCATAGATTATTGCACCCTTCACAAACCTTACTAGGAAAGGAGCCTTCATATGGATAGGGAAAGCTTAGAGATGACTCAATCATTTCAAGAAGGTGATGTCATCATGTCTAGTATTAGCTCTATTGGACTTCACGAAGCCATTTGAGCTTCATTGTGATGTGTCACATGATGGGATTGGGGTAGTCTTGATGCATGAGAAGCATCCCATTGCTCTTGAGAGTAGTATGCTTCATGGAGTGGAGAGGAGCTATTCCATTGATGATCAGGAGATGTTGGCTATTATGCATGCATTGGCCAAGTTTCAGTCCTAAGTAATTGGGGGAAATTTTGTTATCAAGATCAATCATAATAACATCAAATACTTCATGAGTCAACAAGATTTGAATGATAGACAACATAAGTGGATTACAAAGCTATAGGCTTATGACTTTGACATTGAGTTTGTCAAAGGGTATAAGAATGTGGTGGTAGATGCTTTATCCAGGAGACCTCATATTTGTGCTCTTGTTGAGATTATATGAGATTGGAGAAATAAGATTATAGTGGAGTATGTGAGGGACACTTGGGCTTCTGGAGTGATTGTAGGCACCATTTAGGATGATTTTTATGTGGTGATGGATGGATTGATCAAGTTCTAGGGTAGGATATATTTGATTCCTTTATCATAGTTTAGGTAGGTAATAATGAATGCATTTCATGATGCACCTATAACTAGACATTTAGGGGTCTTTAAGATCTATAGGAAAATCCATGAGTTGTTCACATGGAAAGGGCTCAAGGATGATGTTCAGAAGCATGTTAGGGAGTGTGTAGTTTGTCAATAGAATAAGGGAGAGTACATCCTACAAGGTTGTTACAACCTTTTCCCATTCTGGATAGGAAATGGGAAAGTATTTCTATGGACTTCATCATTGGGTTACCATGAGTAGAAGGGAGAGATTGCATCTATGTGGTAGTTGATCAGCTGATGAAGTTTGCTCACTTCTTTGCTATTCCATCCACTTAATAGCAACATAGGTGGCCAATCTTTTCTTCAGAGAGATATTTAGGTTACATGGGCTACCTAATTTCATTGTCAATAATTGGGATAGTAAATTTATGAATGCTTTTTGGTAGGAATGGTTTGGGTTGTGTGGTACAAATCTTACACTTAGCACTAGTTACCATTTGCAGATAGATGGGTAGATAGAGATTGTGAATAAATGGGTGGAAGGATATCTGAGGAACTATGTGACTACACAATAGAGGGCTTGGGTCAAATGGCTACATATGGGAGAGTATTGTTATAAGACCACTTATCATATGTCCATCAAGATGTCTCCATTCATGGCACTGTAAGTTTATGAAGCACCTATTTTCATGGATCTAGTTTTGGGGGATAGTAGAGTGCCTAAAGCAAAAAACTTCTTGCACAATAGTCAAGATATTTTGAGGGTGCTTAAGGAGTATATACAACAAGCCTAGAATCAACAAAAATTGTATGCTGACTAACACTGGATAGAGTGTAGCTTTGAGGTTGGGGATATGGTTTACTTGAGGCTATAACCATATAGACATTCATCAATCAAGAAGAGTGGATCAGAGAAGTTAAAGCCTAAGTTTTATGGGCCCTATAGAGTGATTCATAGGGTGGGCAAGAATACCTACGAGATTGAGCTTCTAGAGGGCAGTCAGTGCATAATGTGTTTCATGTATCGAGGCTTAAGAAAGCCATCAGTCAAAGAGTTGTACCCTCAGTAGATCTACTACCATCAGATGAGGAGGGGAAGCTCATATTGATTCTTGAGGCTATTCTAGATACCAGGGAGAGAACTTTGTGGAATAGCGTGATTAAAGAATATTTAGTCAGATGAAGAGACCTACTAGAGGAAGATGCTACTTGGGAGAGTGAGCAAGTATTATAGCAAACAAGATTGAGATTGCTTGAGGACAAGTAATTTTGAGGGGGGTAGATTGTAATGTCCCCACTTTAGTAATTGTCTGGTTGTGTGACCATTAGCCTTTTATTTTATTTTATTTATCCCACATTGCTTGTGAAAAGTGATCAACCCTATGAAGTAGGAATAAAAGGAGAGCTTGTGGCTATTGTTAGGCAAGTTGGTATGAGAAGAAATTGGATGCATTAGTTACAGATTTGTTCTTGGCATTAGAGGACATCTATCCTCTCTTGTGAAATTCTAGACGTCATTCCCTTGGAGTTTGGCCTTTGGAATTAATTGCTATTAGCTTCATTAACAGGTAGCTTGGGCGCATTTCCAGCTACAAGCGGATTGAGTTTTTTCTCATACCTTTCTCATTCCTTGTCCTATACATATGCCATTGTGGATGAATGTTTTTATGAGGGTCTTGGACTGAGCGAAGGAAGTTTTTACTATACCAGCACTATAGCGCAGTACTATTCATATTACTGTAGCAACAAGTTGGGAAATCATGACTGGAATAACATGTTATAATGCTGGAGTAATTAGTGAGTTGGAAATTTTGCTATGTATTTGATTTTATTAGCTTGAAAACTAATATTATTTCAATAGTAGTTCAATCTTCAGTATTGCATAAATTCCTTCTTATTCATGTTATGTGGTTTCAAATCTATGCAAAGACATTAAAATCACTATCAACAGTTGGTTTGGTTTTTTGGGCATTTCTAGGGTGCTCAGTACACTTTATTCTTAAAATTTCCATTAACTATTTTCCTTTACCTTCTCTTGTCGACTTTGGATAATTGTCTTCCTTGTTCCAATAACCATCTAATTACCAAATAAGTCTTCTTTCTTGTCGATAGTGTCCTCTATATGCCAATAGCATAGAACTATTTACCTATAATCTTCTTCATCATCATTTAGTATTTCATTAATTTAAAAACTATATCATGATCATCATCGTATGCCATAGTATATGTGCATACATGTGTGTGTGTGTGTGTGTGTGTGTGTGTGTGTGTGTGTGAGAGAGAGAGAGAGAGAGAGAGAGAGAGAGAGAGAGAGAGAGAGAGAGAGAGAGAGAGAGAGAGAGAGAGATTCCTTTTGTATGTAGGAACATTGAGCACCCTAACCTATGGACTAAAATATTGTAATTGACGATATCATATAGTGAGTAAGATTCTCATTGTGACTTCCTCCTTTTTGAGATTTCTAATAAATTTGATGTTCATTGTTTCTATATTTTAGTGTTGATAATAAATAGTTGGATCATAAAACTAAGAACTTGTTTACCCATTCTTAGCATTATGTGGTGCACAACATTTTTTACTATAGTCTCATAGCATTATCAATAGTGCTACATCAATTGTAAGAAATCTCCAATCCATCTCAAAATATTAAGATTAATTATATCTCATAATACTCATTATGACTGTGACATATTTAATTAATTTAAGGTCTAATATGAATTAATTGATCTATCATTAGTCATACTTACTAAATTAAAGTAAGGTAATTTTATATATCCAGACATTTCTACTACATAATCCAAAATGTTCTTTTATAGAAAATAAAATAGCTTTCAATTTATGTTGTTAGACACTAAATGGTTCTATATTATAATAAAATAGTAATAATTATGTTCATAAATCAAATTTGATTAAGGTTGAAAAAATGAATTAGATTAAAAAAATAAAGAGTGCATGTACAACTTACCAAATAAAACTTGACAATAATAAATATAAGAGGATAAAAATATGAAAAAACCATATTGTTTGATGATCCATTTGTCATTCTACCATTAGATTACTTCATACCCAATTTAAAGAACAAATAAAATACATAATACTATAGAAACAAAATCTTCCAACTACCAAGAAACATCTGCCTCCAACATAAATTCATATAATTCATATAAATCATTCAATGATCTCAAAAAAACAGCTAAATCCAAAAAAATAAAATAAAAATAAAGATGATCTCAAAAAAACAGCTAAATCCAAAATAAAATAAAGATGATCTCAAAAAAAACAAATAAATCCAATAAAATAAAAATAAAAATAAAGATCTCAAAAAAAAGATAAATCCAAAAAAAAAAGACAAATTGAATTTCAAACCCATCAAACAAATCTACAAATATGAAACGACATGATCCCTCTTTTGTGAATGTTGTTTGTTGTCGAGAACAAATCAACTATTGTCGTATGCAACCTTAATATTCAAAATGTTGGCTTGGCCTACTTCATTATTGTTCAAAAGCTTCCCTTTTCCCATTCAACACTATTGCAAATAGACTATGAGATTCGGCATGCATTAAAAAAATGGAAGGAGGCCACAAGTTCCACGTCACTAGGAAGAAAGGACATTGAGCTTAGTAATGAAATATGAGGGAGACCACATGTTCCATGTCATGAAGTCTTCTCAACGTTAGTATTCCCCTTCCACTATGATTGTTCCACACATTGACCATGAATGCCCTTCCACGTGTCATCACCATAAGAATTGGGAATTTCTATATGCAACTAAAGACTTGGGTGGGCCTCTAATGCCATAAGAATGCATTTGCCCCTTGCTAGTGATTGCATCTCATCTAGGGCTTGGCCCCTGTTTTTCTCTATTTTAAATTATATATTTTTTAATTGAGTTGGTGCCCACCTTGTTTCTTAAGGTATAAGCATACTTGTCTACTCTTTAAATATATCCATAAAAGTTTAGGGCATGATTTTAGTTGTTTAGACACATGATTTTTGGTCTTTCAATAGGGAAATAATGACTTTGTTTAGGCTACTTATAATTAGAGAGTGAAGAATTTAAATCAGTCTTATTTATTTATTAGAGTTTAGTAAAATAATATAATAAATTTGATTATTAGTTATGTTGTAGTGTGAGTAGTAATTAATAAAAATAACAATGGTTTAATTTTGTGATTAAAGAATATGGGATTGTTAATAAAGTCATCAAGATGTCAAAATATGAGTACATTTTAGATAATTGTGTATATGAATTAGAATTACATATTGTGTTTTTCTATGTATTTAATTAATTCGATTGTTTGAAATTTATTTCAGGTTTACAAGCTCATTCTTATGAATCTCAAAACAATTGTTATTAGAAAATAACTATTTCTATAATATTATTAGAGTTCTATCAATTTTGTTAATATTCAAAATACCCTAATAAAAGAAAAATGCATATATATATTTTAAACTTGAGAACGATTGATAGGATTCATGTGTGACATCATGAATGTGATTAAAAAATAACACATGGAATGTTTATCCTTTAGCAAAATGAATAGATATCATGCATAGATGTGTTTATTTGGATAAATGAAATGGACATTGTTTTTTTGATAAACTCAACACCAAAGTGTGAAGATTTATGCAAAGCCTTACAAAGTCTAAGACAGGGTTGTGTAATGCCTTGTATACATGTCCCTACTTTTTGTAAGCAAAAAGTTGGGTCCCCTCTTTTCGCTTTTGACTTACTTTGTTTGGGGTTAGTTCCTTCATTTGGTTTCAATTTTCAACCTTTAGGGTTCTATATCCCTACCCAAGATATGGGACCCTTAAATGCAGCAAAAGTAAGGATTCTTGGTCTCAGGGTAGGAGGTCCTTGGTCTTCATAAAAGCTACTTTTGCATTAGGTGAGTACCTTCTCTTGTATGTCTTCGATGGCAGGGGAATATTTCTATGGTACTAAAGCTAGACACATGGCAATATTCATTAATGGAAGTGAAGTATAATTAATGTACATTTTAGCTATCATGATCAATAGGTTATTTAAGACACCTAAAGGGATTAATTATCACTTTGTTCAATAATCATAATTATGCTCTGCAACCAAAGTTGTCGCTTGGGTCATCACCTTGTCTCTAAGTGTTCACTTTGCAAGCCTATGTGAGTATTTTTCTCGAGGTTAGACTAGTTCCGGTTAGTGTGCGGACAAGGAGGGGTTTTGGCGTTGCAATACTCCCCACCCTAATACTTGAGGTTGGTTGTTTTGTTTCACCCTTTTAATCATTTTAGTTTGTTTGTAGGTGGTGTCTTCTGATTTTTGTAGGGTCCATTTCCTTTTTTTCATATTTCTCTTGTCATTGTGTTTTGTATTTTTCGACCACCTTGACATGGTTTTGGTGGTCACATAGCTCCTCCTTTGGCTGAGGTCTTGTGTGTTTCATCATTTTTTCATTCATCGTTGGATGGAGCCACTCCAACTCTACCCTTTTTGTTTTGTCGAATTGGCCTTGTGCTCCTTTAACAAGTTGGGTCAAGTAGTCTTGATTTTTGGTTCCTACAAATGGCATGTGAAACTCATAGTGTAAAATGCATCTTGTTAAAAGAAGGCATGGTTGGTTCCTCATTTTTTGTTTAGTCTGGTTGTGCAAGCTTCACTTCTTTTGGTTTTTTTGGGCACTTGCCTTGCTAAGAAGTCACCTTCACCATTTAGGTACTCTTTGGTACCCTTTTTTTAATCTTGGTTTTTGTTGTGAGGTAGGATCTCATTGGGTGATCTTCCTTTTCTCAGCCAAGGAAGTTATAGGGATGCCTCCATGGGTGTCTAGGTAGTGGTTTCTAACTCTAAAAGATGAAAAGTATGGGTATGTTGTCAATATTACATGAACATGTGCGACCTCAGTCCTAGTAGAATGAGCAGTGGATTGTTTAACATTCTACCAAAGGCTCCATGGCTTTTTTGGGTGATGGTGAGTGGTGGTTTTCCACTTTCTTCATCAACCTGGATACAAGATCCTCTATTGAGCCAAGTGCTTCGTGTCAATCACAACACATTTGTTGGTGTTTCAAATTTAAATGATTTTCACATCAAAGGTACCTAGCATTGATTGATCTCATGTGTCATGCAAGTGCATATAGACTAGTGGCCCTATCAATCATGTAAGGACAACTCACCATTATAAGCCACATCTTTAGGATTTTTGTTTGGGTGATACATTTTTGGGTTTCTAGCATAGAGAAAAAATTGTAATTTTTAAGCTTGCAGCTATTTATGTTTGCACTCACAAAGTTTGACACTGTAGGTTCTTAGGATTCAGGGATTCTTCACCCATTTACCGATGAGAGATATTTTTCATACTCCCAAGTTATGGATTTTAGTTACATTTCTCTAGTCTTTTATCAATTGTTATATTTTTTCAATATTTTGACTCTTGCATTCCTTCCCCATGTGGTGCATTTATCCTTTATAAGAATGGGAAGGCATAAAACCCCAAAATCCTAGAAATCTTAGATCTAGTAGGAGAATCATTAATGAAAATAGGATCATGGTAATGACAAATTTTTGGTCTCTACAAGTATCGATGGTTATTGGATTTGGAGGATCGAAAAATTGGTTTAGGTATTGTGGTTGGAAAGAGAGCAATGTGAATTTCATAAGATGGAGCTCACCTAATAAAAAGGGTATCTCTAGACAAAGATGGGAAGATGATTCCACAATGCATCTATACCATCTTAAAATGGATGCACTTCATTTTGAGACCTTTTAGTCCTCCTTAGCATGGTTTTGGTTTCAATTTCTCCTCTTCTTTTCCATTCTTGCTTCTTTATCATCTCTTTCTTTCTGACATAGTCTTCTAGGTATTATTTGATACCCTTTTGACCATATCTCTTATTCTATTCACTATCTCTTAATTTCATCTACAATACCTCCTCGCACTTTCTATGGCATACTTGTCTAGTCCTTTGGGACTAGTTAAACCCAGGTCATCTTGGTCTAGACTATGTTGACCCAGGTTAACCTAGTCCTTGGCAACTATGGGGTTCAGGGCTTGAAAGTTCTAGAGTTTACAAATTACTTTAATTACTTCCCCAGTTAGCTTGAGTTGTTTTCCCACCCAAAAACTAGTATAAAAGGAGGATTGGGGACTTCATTTTCATATCTAACATTCTCAAGAGATCCACAAGAAAGAAATTATTCAAGGGGTTCTTGTTTAAGCAAGCATCTTCAAGAATTCAAGTCTAAGCATCTCCTTCTTGCATCAAGCTTCTTCCTTCAAGGTGGTAGTGGAGTTTGGCATTAAGGAGAAGATTCATGATTCCAATCCATTCAAGATCTTCTACTATTCATCCATGGCATGTCAAATACATTGCCATACATGAGGATTCGGCTTCTTTGATTTCCTTATGGTTTCTTTGAGTCAATGCTATTACACCTACATAGTTGATCACATATCAAAAATCGCATCTTTGAAAGTAATTGTATCTTTCAAAGTATGCGTAGGATCATGGTAAACCAAACTATACCCTTAGGTGACAATGAAAAATTAGTAAATTTGAGTTATGTCAACTTGACATGCAATTTTCAACTTATTATGAAGTTTCTATAAAAAAACTTGAGAGAAAAGAATCTCTAGGAAATTGAATTTGGTTTCTACACTACTAGGCCTTATCTTAAAAAAATAAAGATTGATTGGTCAAATTTTTTAATTTTAATGTAATAATACATAAATTTGAGGATAAAAATATGCAGTAGATGTAGGTGTTGAGGTTTCACAATGCACGCCCCATTTTGAGTAAAAAAAGGGACCCCCTAGGTTAAAAATTCTCTATGAGGCATCTATTCTGAACCCTCGATCATTTTGGACCCTCCCATAGGTCTAGGTCAAACCCTAGCCTCTTATTAGGAAGGGTTGGGAAATCAAACAAAGAAAAAATGTCAAGTTTAAGACTTCATGTGCTTAAAGTGTGCACATGCACACATCACCCCTACTCTGAAGATGCACACATGTGCATGTGCACACCTTCACAAGGTGTGCATCTAAAAAGGTGCACACTTTGGTTCCCTCCACACTTGCACAATGTCACAATGCACAAGTGTGTAGCTATGCACTTTTCTATCTCCAAGGAAAATTTGTGCACCTAACACACCCTCCAAGGTGCACTAGTATGCAAAATTGGCTTTTGAGGGGGAAAATCTGCTATCTTATCTTTTTTGACTAGTGTTGACCCATTTTTTGATAGGCTAAGTCTTATGAAGTCTTTTTTTGGGTCTTCCAACATAAGATAACTAATGTTTTCTTCTTTGTGCAGATAAAAAAGGCATCTTTAACTTATCGGGGTCATAACTTTTGACCTAGAGCTCAGAATTCAAAACTATTTACACCATTGGAAATAAGAACTAAAAATCTAATTTCAATCCCTAAAATAGGGAGCCCTTGGCTATCCAATTTTAGGGACCAATGAAAGTTTCAACTTGAAATTTTGAGAAAAATATCTTTGAAAAAGCTAGTTTAAAAGACCTAAAAAATCTTGTTAAAAAGGATATGAAAAAATTTCAAACATTTGATCAGTTTGGATAATCTGGATCACCTTGTCTCTGACCAGGAAGGATCACATAGTCAAAGAGAAGAAGAAATCAAGGAATAGAATTCACAATGCATGAAGGTGTGCATAATATAAAGGTGTGCATGCAATAAAGCTGTGGTGTATAACACACATGTGCACAGATTATCATAGCATATTAATTATTAGTAGCAATACAGATCTCACCTAAGTTGGTAATCTTCACCTTCAAAGGAGTCATGCACAAGTTTTGATTCATGAATTTACACTAAATATCAAAGATACAAAGGTAGGACAAATGAACTAGAATAGGTTCCTCATCTTATGAAACTATTAATGACAAGATTCAACATAGGTGCCTTGGAATTTTAGATAGAAGAAGTAGAAGAGTTCAAATATATGAAAATGTTTGGCCATAAAGAGGGTATAAATCATAAAAAATGGAAAATAAGTACACTAGAGTGCTCCCAGACCTCGTCTGAGAAAAACCCAAGAAACCATTTTCAAAACTGAGAACTTTGATTTTTTGGTGAATTGACCACCTTGCACAAATTTTATCTAGGTGTGCAAGTGCACAAGGTGCACTATTCCAAAGGTGCACTGACAATTAACTACTAGTTTGAAATGTAGAGCTTCCCATACACCAGAAATGCATTTTGATGGTAGTTCAACTCCAAGAAATGCTTAGAGAAGGCCAAGCTTCATTTTTTAGAGCTTCTAGTGATTATTAGATCCTCTTATAGCTTCATTCTTCTTATCTAATGCATCTTTCTTTTTTTAAGACATGTAAAGGCTCATGAACCCATTAATTGATATAAACAGGGGTGGAGTCCTTTTTTAGCACCATTTAGAAATTCAATTTGTACATAAATAATTTTTTTTTATTAGTTTACAAGCACATGTTTGCATAAAGAGATCTCTCACTCTCAACAGAAATTGAGGAGATTATTTCCTATAAATTGAGAAATGTAACATGTATTCCATTCTATTATTTTGATGCAATAATATATGCTTTTGGTGCAATCATTCTGAGTGTAGTTATTCTTGTCGAAGTGTGTTATTTTTGTGGATTCTTATTCATGATAATAATGGAACCAATATTTTTTTTGTGATTATTTGATCATGTGATATTTTAGTTCTAGCATTTGTCTTGTGTTTATGAATTCCACTAACGTACCGAGTTGGAGAGAAGATCACCTTATTTTTCCCACATAGATTCTCATCTCACACGAGTGCACTTTTCATGGCCTTGAGATTTGATAAGAAGTGAAACATCTTTCAGTTTTACTAAGTTTCCATCGATGATTGCATCAGTGGATTTGAGGAAGTCTTGCTCCTACTTTCATTGGTTTCCTGCCCAATCTTTCAATGATTTAACTCGTAGACATGTGGTTACCATGGTTTATGTCTGTTAGGAATTTCCCTTTTATGCTATTTACTTCCATCTCTTATTATCTTATCTTTGTTATTTTCTTTGCTAGCCCTTGTTTAAATTAGGAATTCATATAGTTGTATTGTTAGATTACATTCAAAAAATAGAAAATACTAAAAATATATTTCTTTTTTTGTGGTTAATTTTGAAACAACAAGCAAATTGATCATCCTATCCAAAATTGGTTCAAACTAGAAAATACCTCTTTGTGAACAAATGCATTTATCTTCAGTTGAGCAGATACCAGTAGGTCACAAGATCACTCAAAACCTTGGAGTTGATCCCAAAACAACTTTTTGAGAGAGGAGTTTGAAAGGATTCATGTTGTTAAGCATAATGCAAAATGACATCTCAACAATATGCAATTTAATTTGAAATGTAAACAAGTATATTGATATGAAAGATTGAACATAACATTAGCGAATGTAAATCAAAACCTTCATAATTGTATGCTTGGAATCCACCTTGATAGAAGAACATAATAGATCTTGAAGATGAACAAAGGATCTTGAAGGAAGATCACACCACCATAATGATTAGATCTAGGGTTTTGAATGATGAATCTTGAATGCTTGAACCAAATCCCTTCAAAGGCTTGAATGCTTCAATCCTTGATCTTCAATAGAAAACTTGAATGCTTGATAATGGATTGTAGATGCTCTTCATAAAAAGTATATAATAACTTTGCTCAAAGATAGTGGATGAAAAGTAGATGTCAAAATGAGGGAAGATGGATTCCTTATATAGAGATCTAGGGAACAAACTTCTAGAGAAGGCTGAAATGAGAGCATTAAATCCCAATTAACCCTAACTCCTAGAAATGGATCTAGATTAAATGTAATTTAAGAGTGTACCATTCTGAAACCTAAAACAGTTGATCCAAAAGTGGGAAAATGAAACTTTTTGAAGCTCGATATCCTAAAACTCTTGGAAATTGAAAATTGGACCTCAAGTCAGGGATGAGGTCAACCCTTCCCTAGGTTAGGGTTGAGGTCATCCTTGAACTAAGTTAGGTTTGAGGTTGACCTTGACCTAAAAGTTCATCCTTGACTCAAAAATTCAAAGTCCTTAGTTTCACAGAGAAATTTCTCAGAAATAGATTGGAGAGAGAGAGAGAGAGAGAGAGAGAGAGAGAGAGAGAGAGAGAGAGAGAGAGAGAGAGAGAGAGAGAGAGAGAGAGAGAGAGAGAGAGAGAGCGAGCGAGAGAGAGAGAGAGAGAGAGAGAGAGAGGAGAATAGGGGGAAATAGCCAAATCCATGCAAAAAGAATTTTAAAGTGCTTGACATGACCCCAAACCAATTACTCAAAGAGCTAAACACTCTTAACATGGAATTGCTTCCATTTTAAGATGATACACCTAATTTACAGAGAGAAGTTCAAAAATAGATAATTAGGAAAGTAGTTCCTAATGTTTGTTCTCTATCTTTCATCTAAGATTTAATGAGAAGATGTATAGTAAAGCAGTGACAAAGGAGAGTCTATTGGTGATATGAGCAAGTGCATAAGCCCTAGTATCATACGTGTGGATTTTTGTATATGTTGTGAGTCAACAATGCTATTGTAATTGTAATTAATTAATTATCTTATTATAATTAATTGGTAAAGCCTCAAATTTGAATTAGTGAATTATTTTGAAGATATGGTATAAAGGAAAGACATTTTCCTTGTTTTTAATGTGTGGTGATCATTTATATAAAGTGTGAAGTGTGAAAAGGAGCAGACTATTTGGTGAATATGAGTAGAAGATCCATGAGATTATTGGATGCAAGATTTGTGATCTAGTTACAAGATCAAAAGGAGAAGAGGTCCACTTGATAGGATATAGATAGAGGAAGGAAGTACATTTCATTTCTATTATTTTGCAAGGAATAATAGCGAGATCATTTGGACAGTGGGTTCATTTTTCTTATCCTTCAATTTGTTTAAGCAATGGGTCCAGATATCTTTCACAACTCCTAATAGGGTTGGAATCTCATAATAGGGATTCAAAATCTCCTAACATGGGCTCATGTATTGAATTTATTAACAGACTCCTAATAGGGTCCATCCTTTGACAAGGAACATTTATATTACTACATATTCTTGTGGGTACCATCCTCACTGGGGTTTTTCCACTAATCAAGGGTTTTCCTAGTTAATATATCATGTATTATTGTGTATGAGTATCTTTTTATGGTTTATGATTATATTGCTCATATGGTTAAAAAAAATTTAAGGTTGATAATTGTGATAATAGTTGGATAATTGATTTAGCCCCTTCCCACCACTCAATTATATTGGTGGACTATATATTTGAACACCATCTTGCAAAAACACAATATGGTGAGGTGCATCCTCAAGCCCAAGGTGTATGGATTATATTCTAATAGTGAAGGTGGACCAAACAAATTTTAGATGACTATTAAGTTTTTGTAAGATTGAATTCTTTTTTTCAAAAATGTGAGATTATAATGTGTATCCAAAGGTTGTGCGAAGGGAAGGATCAGTGGAACCTATATAGTTAGCAAGACCTATGTTGTAATTCAATCACATGGAACCTATTAGTGACCCAAAAAATTTAATAGTGAGATGAAAATCTATGAAGGAAATATCAATGAATCTTGTATCTTAATGAGACTTTCCTTTCATCACAAAAAATATGGGATGACTCCATGTGTTATAATGGCACCAGTAGTAAGAATATAAAGGTCTAGCTACCTATTGTGGTCTCCACAATACACACCCCATTTTGAGTCACAAAATGGGGACCCCCCCTTTTTTTGAAAACCCTCTTGAAGCACCCAATTAGGTGTCTTGGTTGATTAGGACCTTCCTCTAAGTCTATCTCAGTCCCCAACACTTGGTCAGCTAATCATGAGTAGTATTGGAGGATAGAAATGCAAGTTTTTGGCTCAAAATGTAGAAAGTGTGTAGTTGTACACCTAGCACACCATGAACACTTGTGCATATACACTTCATGTGCAACATGCACTTGGTGTAAAACATGTGTACTTGTGTGTGTGTACCCTTGAAGGTTCCCCTATCTTCATACTCACTTGTCTTCATTCAACAACTAAGTGTCACAACTCCACACCTACCTGAGCTCCCACCTCTGCTCCTCCAAAACTCCACAATAATGCATCTACCTTTTTAAGATAAAACAAAAATATTAAGGATGTGCACATGCACATGTGGCACCCTCAATAAGTCTACAATCTGTGTAAAAATAATAAAGTCCTTCCCCAAAGTGTTTTCACTACAAAGTCAAGTGTACAATTGCTTACATCTGCATGTGCACTAAGTGCACAAATGTGCACTTTATAGTTAGTAAAGTTAGTGCCATATATGGAACAAACATACATAGGTGTTTTAGTTGTGCAAGGTGTTCATGTGCATAGTTTAGACATAATTGGGGGATTTAACTAGTTTCTTCTATTTCTAGTCACAGTTTTTGTTAGTCTGGTGACATGTTAGGGTCATCATAGGTTTCCAACTTCAAGAATACTAATATCTACCTTTTGTAAAAATTTAATGGCATCATCTTCATCCTCTATGGCCTCCAAGATAGCATCAAAAATAGTTTCCTTCAAATATCAAGGAGCACCAAAGAAATCTCAAATTTAAAGACAACCATTCTGAGATCTGAGACATCAAATTAGGGCACATTAATTGGATTTCATTTCTTTTATTGTCTAACAAGCCCAAAGAAATTTCAGCCATGATGTCAACATTAATCCAAGGTGGGTTGGTAAGCATTTTCTTCTCACTCAATGATAGTTCAATCATCTAAACTAATCATGACTTTGGAACATCACTATGTACTAGAAGAGAAAGTGGTCAAGAGAGTCATCAAAGAGATAGTCATGGATATTTATATCTCATAACATTGAGAAGTTCTTCCATCTTCCATGGGTAGATCAGTATCTCTAGATCACATGTGATGATGCAGATAGATGGTATAGGGAGAATGAAATAGAATCCAAGGAGTTTGTATAATGGAAGTACTTGATTGAAAAACCACCTTTGGAGAGGATAAGTGGAAAGGTCAACATGAGTAGAGGTTATATGATAGATGATATTGGCTACTTAATTTTTCTTCAGAGTAGACCCATGAGCCTTCTTGTATCTAGACATCTAGAAACATGGATGGTGCACTTCATAGAAACCATTAGAATGAGAAAGATACATATTGACTAGGTCATGATACTCAATGATAATCTTGATGAGAAGATAATTTCAATAAAGAATGATCCCCTCTTTTATATGACCTCCTACATGGTATGTCTTTTAGTGCTAAGACCCTCAGATTATCTAGGATTGTATAGGAAAGGAAGTATGCAGGATGAAAATTATTGGCCCTACATAGATTATCCCCAACTAGTGAAGAATAAAATCCCTGTACAAAGTTCTAAATATAGGGTGGTCAATGATGGGTTCATATTTTCCATCATTAGGTTCATTGAAGGGGATTGTGCAAAAATAATATCAGAAGAAGTAGCACATATAACATAGATTGGAGCATATTTCATCCAATTCAAGACATTCAATTATATCCAACCAGCTGGTACCCTCTTGTGCCTAAAGAAGCTCCCAATTTATCTGTTAGATTGATTGTTGTTATTGATTTTGGGGCCTTTGAAGTCAAATAGAAACAAGATATTTCTACATTTGATTCAGAGTGGGAGTAATATCCTCTTAAGGATTAGTTATCACCTTACCCATTATTTGACAATATCAAGATGGTGCTACATTTGGTGGGAAATAAGTTCATGCCTGAACTGGCACTAGAAGATTATTGGATGAATGTTGTTGATGAATACAATGTCCAAATTAGAAACTATTATAGGATAAGTCTTCAAATTGATGAAAATGTGCTTAATATGGAAATATCTCTTAAGGTGTGGAACAAGGATACCCCCAAAGTGTTGGATCCCTTATACACTAGGGACACGATATATGAAAGGCCCATTATGAATGCATAATTTGGGAAAAAATAAAATGATGATATTGATCATTGGGGTTGACATATTATTAAATTAACAAGGGAATGAAACCTAATTCTTTAAGCTCCAAATCTTCAAGATATAGGTCAACATAAGAAAGGGAAAGGAACCAAAGTACCTTTGCCAACCTACCCTTCTAAATCACTAGTGAGGCCAAAAATGGTACACTAACATGAGTGGGAGGTAGAGCACTTTGAGATAGAAAGGGTAAAGGGCAAGAAGAGAATGAGAACCATTCATGTAAGGTATCAATAGGAAGAGTCTTAGATAGAGTTGGATACCTAAGGAGAAGAATCCAAACCTAAGAAAGAATAGGCTCAACCAATATAAGAAGGAGCATCAACACCAAAAGACCCTACAACATAATCCTCCCTGTTAGTACCAAAAAATTGCTAGAACTAAGATGATAGTGATAGGTATAGAAGAGGAGGAGATTGAAGAAAAAGAGCACTCCATCACTTGAAGTGTTAGAAACCATCCCCAAGGTGGAAGATGAGGAGGAAGGGGAGAAAATTAAAATATTCCCCTCGAGTAGGAGGACTCACTCAGTTATAGGCATAGGAGAAGAATGAAGAAGGAGTTTAACTCAAATTTTGTCTTCTATTCCTCGAGAGCCTTTCCATGTTGAGACATTGGAAGAGGAACAACAAAAGTGGAGTGAAGAAATGGGAGGAAAGTGAGCATATTATTTTAACATTTTAGATTTTGATTTCATGCATGTAGGAACTAAATTGGTAGGGGAGAGGATACGAGATACTCCTTAAAATGATCTAATTTGAGAAGATTGGGATCAAGTGCCTCCCTTACCACAAGGGCCTCTTGGTATTCATCCTCCAGTATCACAAGATATTTTGTCAATGCATCCTCAACTAGATCAAGGGCCAGTTTCCCTACCTCCTTTGATAGTTGAACCTAAGAGCCAAACCTTAGAGGAAGGAGAATATGTTCAATTACATGTCGATGAAGTATCAGAGGAAGGGTAGATTATAGAAGAAAGGAAATAGGCTTCTCCTAGTATAGAGGCTAGGTGACCATCTCAAGCTGACACAAAATCTCACTTTGAATTTCTTCATCAACATGAGAACACTCTAGAGAGGAGTGATAAGGGAAAGGGAGTAGCATCAAAACCCACCCCTTTGACATAGTATATGTCACCAATGGGAACAACTCTATCATAGATAAAGAAGGAGGTCTTGTTTAGATAGAAGAGGAAGGAATGGAAGAGTTGATAAAGGTGTTCAAGAAGCATGAGTCACCCAAGGGTGATGCCAAAACACTGGCTTTCATAATGAAGAATCATGAGCAAGATCTTTTGGTGTATATTTATATTCCACCTCCTCACATAGATACAAAAGAGTTGACCCCTAAGGACTACCAAATAAAGGACATAGTATTAGGGAAGCCTATAGTGGATACAAAAAAACTTCTGATCACATAGGCCTTAAACAAGTGTTCACACACCTAGACAAAGGCAAATTATAGCTCTAGGTCTTAACAAATAAGAATGAGCTATTAATAGGATATTTGAATGAAGTAGTGGGTCATATAGACCTTGATAATCCTGAGATTACTTTAGGAGCCGCACTAGGTAGAAAAGAGGTAGAGCAACCAATGGGGGATTAATTTATGGATGCTTGCAAGAAGTGGCATTACAATTTTGAAGAAAGAGGAGTACAAATAATAGAAGGTAATTTGAACCTTCTACACCACATTCAAAATAATTTTGACAAATTGGTTACCATTGCAAACATAGATTTTGGGTTAATGGATGAGGTATGTACCTAGGCCACTGATTTACAAGCACTAAAATCTATAAAAGGGAAAAAGTACTAGATGTTGATGGAGAATTATATGGTAGAGGAGTTAGATAAGCTAGATTATTGGATAGAGAAGGTATCAACATGAAATAATGTCATGGAAGGGCTATACGAGGATATCCAAGAAATAAAGAATACAACTCAAGGGCAATTTTTGGAAGTGGATAAATAGTACAATGTCACTAGCCTAGAGATTTTTGAAGATGAATCAAGAACTAAAATTTCCTCATTGCAGACAATAGTTCAACAATTTAGAGCTTTATTCAAAACAACTTCATCTGAAGATGATGTCAGACAAGTGTTCAAAATAGAAGAAGCATTGTTGGAACTAGATTCCAAGCTAGAGAATTTTGTTAATATGAGGATAAAGGTGAGTAACTATTGCCAAGAATTACACAATAAGTATGAGTCACTAGACCTATCGAAGGCTAAGGAGATCATGGAAATAATTGATAAATTCAAGAGAAACATCAAGACATCATTTTTGTATTTAAAGGGGAAGAAAACCCAGATGTTATAAATTTAGTTTTTTTGACACTTAGCAGAGTTTTAATATTTTTTGGTTTTGATACAGAGTTGCACTTTTTGAAGGTGCACCAAATCAAGAGGTCCATAATTTTTTTTGAAGAGGAAGTAGTGCACTAATAGTTAACTACCATTTTTTATTTTTGAGCATTTCATGCATTAGAAACATGTTTTGACAACAATTTAAATCCCATAAATTCCTAGAGAAGACCAGGCTTCCATGTTTAGAGGTCTTAGTGACTCCCAAATCATCTAATGACTTTTCTCCTCTTATATTCTTCTAATTTTATTGTTTTAAGTCATGTAAAGGCCCATACACCCATTAAGTGACATAAACAAGGTTGGAGACCTACTTTGCACCATTTATAAAGTCATTTTGTATGTAAATAGCTTTATTTTATTAGTTTTTTTAGCATGAGTTGCATTAGAAGAGATCTCACTCCTAACACAAAAGAAGGAGAGGACTTTTTTAATACATGGATGTAATATGTATTCAGGGCTGATATTTTGATGCAATAATAAATGTCATTGGTTCTCTCATTCAAAGTGTCATAAATCTTATCAAAGTGTGTTATTTTTGTGAATGCATGTCCATGAATAATACTTGATCTAATTGCTTTATTGCATTTCTATAATTGCCTAATCTTTTAGTTCTAGTTTTTTCCTTATGTTAATGAATTCCAGTGTTGTGATGAATTAGAGAAAGGATGAATATTATTCTTACATCGTGTTTTATCTCATGTGAGTGCACTTTTTGTGGCATTGCAATTTAATGAAATGTAGAACATCTTTTGATTTTTTATTGAAGTCCATTCAACAATTGCATCAGTGGAGTTGAGGAAGTGCTGCTCTCAATTTCATTGGTTTCCTACCAGATCATTTTGATAATTTAATTTGCAGACATTTTGTTACTTTGGTATATGTCTATTAGGAATTTCCCTTTTAGGTATATTTTCTTTCATCTCTCATTACTCTATCTTATTTTTTTTTCAAACATTTGGTTAAATAGGAATTCATATAGTTACGCTAATAAATTACATTCAACATAAAATAGAAAATACAAATATATATATAATTTTGTGGTTACATTCAAAAAAAGTTGTGTAGAATTGGTAGGTACTAGCAAAGGCTTCCTCATGAACATTAACATCTATCTTTAATTGAGTTACCCAGTAAGTTGAAAAACAACTATCTGGAACCTTGGAGTTGGTCATTGATCAACTTTTTAAGAGAGAGATTCAAAAGGATTTATACAATTAAGCATCATACATAATGATAGATCAATAGAAGTAGCCCTAAAAGGATGGCCAAAAAATCATTTTTCCCAAAAAGTCAAGTTGTTGTTTGACAATTGCGTGGTTTTGGAAGTTTTATAATTTTTGAATTCTATCATTATTAGGAGGTGAACTTTTCTAAAAGGTGTTCTTTTCAAAGTAAACATAAATTAGAAGATCCTAACCCGCAGTCTCTATTTCAGCAAGCTTTAAGGTCTTTACTTGGTGGACAAGAGTTCCTAGAACTCAATCAGTTTTTCAAACCTCATAGTGATAAGAAGATACCAATAATCCAAGAACTCCTATTTCAAATTTGATCATCTTCATGTGTTCCATACTCAAACTTACCTCCACCTACCATTCCACCTACCCTCCATCCATGGCTTTCTTTGCAAACATAGTAGATTAACCAATCAATTTGCAAGGTCCATTCAATGACCTTCACAAGAACCTAGAGAAATTCTTCCCAAGGTTCATCTATGGAGAAACATAGATTGTTGAGGATCACATCAAGGTTTTCAAATAAATATGCAACTAAACAAGAAAAGGTGTTCCTTCACTTGTTCCCTTATACATTGGGAGAGGTTTCATTTAATTGGATGTGAATATGTTTTTGGGGTCTATTAAAAACTATGAAGCTTTTGAAAATTTATGCTTGGATCAATTGAAAACATTCATCAATCTAACTATGATACACCACTAGTTCATATCTATCAAAAGGGATCCAACAGAGACCATTTCACATTTCAACCATCGTTTCCACATGACATACCTCAAGTTGAAAACCCCTTACAACATACCAATTGGGGTTGCAATTCAACTTTATCCAAACTCTATAGACCACCTCGCTACTATCTTCCTGAGGAGGTTTCCTACTATAGATATCGACACACTAGAAAAGTTCTTCAAAGAAGTAGTCAGCTATACTAAACAAGATAACCCTAATGGAGGAGGGATGATGGTTCCAACTCATACCAACACAATAGTACCAACAAACCATGCTATAGAACAAGTGATGTCTAGTCAATTCATTCCATTAACTCCAATCTAATTACAATAGCCATTGGCTACCTCATCTCCAACTATAACCTACCTAGGATATGAACCTCCAAAAGAAGCCTTCTTTGAGAAAAAGGCTACACCATCTGCTAAGGTAGAAAATAATGTCACAACCAAGCTAAGATCAAATGAAAAATACCATGTCTCAGATAACCAATGAGATAATCCATTTGAGGTTGTCACAAAGGGAAGGACAAAAATTTCCAAAGAATTAATGCGGCCCCTTACAAAAATAACTATGCCCAAAATTACAATAAGAATTTCAATGGAAATAACACCACATGATATTATTTCATCCCACCAGATTGTAACAATGGTTTCCAAAGATAGAATTGATAATGGAATACCTATCCGAACAATGGAAGTATCCCTACAGATGAAAACAACAATGGTAAGTTTACTGACATCAATCAACTAGACACTAATTAAAATATACCCAATTATGGTAGCTCATTTTTCAATGAAAATGAAGAAATGAGCCAGAATTCACATTGCACTAATAATGAGTCCCCTTTTTAGTTCAATTCCATGTTACTAGAATCTTATGACTCTTCATAGAATACTGAAGTAGGAAACTAGGTCAATAAGGAATTTTTCTTTCCATTCAATCAAGAATCAGACCCTAAACTAGTAGAGATGTTCACTTTTCAAAATGATAACCATAATACTTAAAAATTGTGTAATTGAAGGAAACCCATGAGTGATAGAATTCCCCCTGAATTACAACCAACACCACTAGACCTACGGGTGAATTATAATCCTACACTTATAAGGGAACCCTTCTCTGGACAAAAAATTTAGGGACAAGGAAACATACCTACTATACTAAAGAATCTTACCTAGTCAACTAAAAAGTATATTGTCATTGAAGAATTAAAAAGGACCAGGGCTAATATCTCCATGTGCAATATGATTCAAATTTTTCCTAGTCAAAGGGAAGCACTATTGAAAACTCTTGATCACACAAAGACAATACCTAATGTTAGCTCTTAGAAGACAATATTACCATAGGCCAACACCTATGAGGCTATGCCTACCATGTATTAAGACAAGGCCAAAGTCCCTCCTATCTTTCTCATAATATTTAGAAGAAATCTTCACAATTATCTCATATATTCATGAGCTTCTTGCAATTTCATGCCACTTTTGATATCTTAGAAATTAGGAATCACCCCACAACTGATAAATCAAATAGTGATCCAACTTGACAAAATAGAAGTGAAGGTCATAAGAGTCTTAAAAGAAATTCAAATATAGTTGACTATAGACCTCCAAATCCAAGATATCATTGACATATATGTGGTAGAGATTCCAAAAAAAATGGCCTATTTCAAAGCAGAGAATGAACTTGGTGCCTACAAGGATGGTTCTCAACCAACTTCACCCAATTATGGCTTCCTTATAAGGGATTGAATAACTAGATTAAAGTAGAAACCAAGCCAAAAAAAATTTAAAATGATCACAAAGTATATTGCTCTAAATGAAATAACATTTCTTCAATTTTACTTAGGCTCTTATAGGGTAATGGCTCTCAATATAAATTCAAGTAAAAAATATAATAACCTAACAAGACCATAGAATCCTACCCTACAGGAAGAAATTGTGCCAAAGTTCATAGAGAGCATGGTTGCAAATTTACAATGTTTAAGGGAACAAGCAGATCCCAATATCTTGCTCCTTCCAAGATTTTCTAGGTTTCATAAGGTGAGTCATTAAGAGTTTGAGTGCTTAGACTATTAAAAAGTAATTTCTCAAGTACTAACTTAGATAACACACTCTATAACTAGTCAAACCACAAGATAAATACCCAAAGACAATTAAAGTCACTCATGCATGTCTAAAATCATGAGTAATGAAGAGGAGATAAAAGAAGATCTAAATTCTTCATACAATGAAGCCACTTTAGATGGGGGATCTTTATCTTCTCCTCTACCAAGGATGATTAAAGTTCTTAGAAGGAGATACTTTGTAAAAGGTTAAGGGTGGACATTGGTGGTCATTTGACCTATACCACAAATGGTTAAAATCATGAAATTTTATTGGGTAAATTCAAGATGAACAATCCTTATATCAAGAGTAACCACTAGTAATTCATTGAACCCAACATGTAAAAGAATGCATTAGGTCCTAAAGAAATAATATTTCAAAGTCCAAGTGAAAGAAAAGTTTTAGACAAATAAAAGAAAATTAAGGAAACCAAAAGAATAACCAATATGAACATTCAGGTTTGATGGTTCCAAATGTAAATTAGGTGTTAGAGTAGGTATTGAACTAATTAATCCCAAAGGTAGTTATTTTTATGTTTCATAATGTTTATAATTCATGTAAACTAACAATTTTCTACAATATGAAGCCTTGATATGCAAACTCCTCTTCACATTAGAAAAAGGATGCCAAAGCTCTCATAGTTGAAGGGCACTCTCACTTGGTGATTTGACAAATCAAATTGATCTATTTTTGTAATGATAGAAGATTGGTTTCTTATCAAAAGAGAGTATGAGACTTAATGAAATATTTTGAAGCCCTAAATGTAAGATCTATTCCAAGACAAAAAAAATGTAGTAGTTGATACCCTTGTAATTTATGCCAGTGCATTACAGCCCATAGAAAGGAAAAAAATCAAAAGATTCTTAGTAGAACTTTTCGTTGTCCATCCATCCCAAATAACATTACTAATTTCTAGTTCTTCCAAGATGATCGACACATTTTGGAGTTCATTATGTGCAGTGGTTTGTTTGAATGACAAGAAATTGATGACATGCTAGATGAAAAATATGAAGTAGATGATTTGGAAGATGAAGATGAGATCATAAATCAAAAAACTAATACTATTCCTAAAGGGATGGTGGAGATGGAATGCATTTTTTACCAAGACAAGTCAACATATAGCAAGAGGGCCAAAGAAGAAAATGGAACCAAAGAATGTGATTATAATCTATGCACATAAAATGACCCTAAGATGGTGAGAATTGGGAAAACTTGTAATCCTCAAGAACATAAAAATATGCTCCAGTTACTCACAAAATATAGAGCTTTGATTGGATGGAGTTATGAGGAGCTCAAGACATATGATCATGATATCATCACTCATTATATTCAGTTGAAGCTTGATGCTAAGCCTTTCTACCAAAGACAAAGACCAGTAAACCTCATCATTAATCCCCTGATAATGAAAGAAGTCCCAAAACTTCTTGCTTCCAAGATTATATTTCCTATATAACATTAGATATAGGTTGCCAACTTGGTGCTAGTAATGAAAAAGACTGAAGAGATTCACCTTTGTGTAGAATTTTGAAATTTGAAACAGGCATCCCAAATATTTAACTACCCTTTACCTTCACTTAATTAAGTATTAAAAATTGTAAATGGGTCTAAAGTGATGTCTTATCTATATGGATACTCAAGGTATAGCCAAGTAATGGTAGACAAGGAAGAAAAATTAAAGACAACATTCACAATCAAATGGGGAAATTTTTGCACAAAAGGATTCCCTTTGGATTAATCAATGTTGGAGCTACATTTCAAAGAGAAATGGGTGAGGCATTTAAGGGATTGATTAACAAGTGTATAGCTATAAATAAGGATCACTTCATAGTCTTTTTAAAAGAAATGAGTACCCATATTATTGATCTAAAATAAGTTTTCAACTAATGTTGGAGATACGACATTGACATAGAGAGAGATGAGATAACTAGGGCCAAAGGCACACCCAACTATCCAAACCACCTGCTAGAGTAAACATAGTAGAAAAAACACCAAAATAGAAAACTTAAGAGATAGGGGAAACAATTCCTTCATATATTCATCAAATAACCAAATACATGCCCAGTTGTAAGGCCTTCTAGGTTATGACCAATGTACATTAATCCTCAATGATAAAACTCTACATTTCCACATTAATCCTCAAGAGATTTATATTCTAACTCTACTACTTTTGCTCCTACTATGCTTTTATCACTCAATTCCCTCTCTAACACTCTACCAAATACCACTTTAAATATATGCATGGCCACAAGTTGGCCTATTGCAATTAAAACAAAGTAAACTCTCATATTAAATGCTAGAATAAGCCACAAGTTAGCTCTTAGTAAATACATATCAAAAAATTAAATGCAAAGGTCAGCTTCAATAGGAAACCGCACATAGACAACTTAGAAAATGAAGAATCTAACAAATGCTGCAAGTTTTTGAACTTAGTATTACTCGAAAACCAAAGGAAACTTGAAAACACTCAAAAACCAAAGGAGCCTAGAAGAAATTGGTAACCGAAGGAACTTAGTATCACTCAGCAACCAAAGGAAACCTGGCAGTACACAACAACTAAAGGAACTTAGCAATGCTCAACAACTAAAGGAACTCGGTAGCAACTTTGAACTCAACAAACATAGAAAATTCATTAATGCAAGAAATTGTAACTCAATAATAACTAAGTAACTCAAAAAATATGTAGGATAGCCATGCAACCTAGGATGGTCCTGCATTAGACAACTAGGGTTGAAAAAAATGATTCTCTTGAATCATTGAGATGTCACAACCTGTGTTGAATCCAACTCAGATTTGGAAATTCATGTATCATCTTCCATTGGGTTATTTTTCCATTTTATCAAATAATCATAGTAATCTTTTCCTCCTATGCTCTTAACAATCTTATGATCTAGTACCTATTCAACCTTCTTCTTAGGATAATTATTTGATACAACAACTTCATCCTCTAAGTCATGATATTTGTACAAATCAGAAATATTGAATATAGGAGATATATATCCATGTCATCAAGTAACTAAACTTCTTAAGCATTACCACTATCAAACTTCTTCAAGATCTTACAATGTCCAAACTTTTTCATTTTCAACTTACTATATGTTCCAACAAGAAATCTTCCTTTCTTCAAATGAGCATCACCTCATCACCAACTTCAGAAATATGATGTCTTCTAGACTTATCAACATTCTCCTTATGCTTTAGATTACTTTGTTCCAACTTCAACTTGACTTTCTTATGTAAAGATTCCATAAAATCAGAAAACTCTTCTCCTACATTACTTTTATTTTCTTCACTAGCAATATCCCTTAAATTTGATACTCCTCTAAGCTACATTCCAGTGACAATCTCAAAAGATATCTTCCCTATACTCCTATTCACAAAATTATTATATGCAAACTCATATTTTACTAATACCACTTCCCAATTATGTGATTCATTCACAATTAAGCATCTCAACAAATTACCCAAGATTCTATTCACAGCCTCTATCTATCCATCTATTTGTGGATGGAAAGTATAATTATAGTACAACTCAGTACCCATCTTTTTCCACAAAATCTTCCAAAAATAACCATCAAACTTATTATCTATGTTAGAAATAATTCTTCTTGGTAATCCATGCAATCTAACAATCTCTTTAACAAAAAGTTCAGCAACATACTCAACATCTACTATCTTCTTACAAGGTATAAAATGAGCCAATTTAGAAAATCTATCCACAATAAAAAATATAGAATCATATCCCTTCACCATCTTAAGAAATCCAAGAACAAATTCCATACTGATTTTACTCCAAGGTTTCTCAAGAATAGTAATAGGTGTATAAAAAAAAGTATTTTGACTTACTACTTTTGCAACTTGACAAACTCCACAACTCTCTACAAACTTTTGAACATCCTTATATGTCTAAGGCCAATAATACTTCTTTTTCAAAAAACTTAGTGTCTTATCAATTCCAAAATGTCCAGCCAATCCACCACTATGTTTTCTTCCTTAATCCAATTCAATCTCATAGAGCTCTTAGGGATAAACAATTGAATACCCTTAAATAACATATCTTCTTGAATAAAATACCCATTAAACTTACTTGGTTGTTTTGTCAAAATAGGTTCTTTGAACTCTCTCCACATCTCATAAAAATTAGGATCAATATCATATAACTCCTTCATCTCAATTAGAAAAGAACATCTTCTACTTAATGCATTACTAACTTAGTTAGTGACTCCACTCTTATGCTTGATTAAAAATGTGAAACTCTACAAACACTCAACCCACTTCATCTATCTCTAATTCAATTTGTGTTGAGTTCCCAAGTATTGTAAAGCTTTATAATTAGTATACAATACAAGCTACTTAGGAATTAAATAATGTCTCCACTTATTCAAGGCTTGACCAATAACATACAAATCTTGATCATACATAGAATACTTCCTTTTAGCATCATTCAATTTCTCACTAAAGAAAGAAATAGGTTTACCTTTTTTCATTCAATACAACTCCTATTGAACTACCACTTGCATCACATTCAAACTAAAATACCTTATTGAAATCAGGAAAAAAAAAATATAGGTAACTCACAAAATTTTTGTTAAAACTATCATCAAGTCCACGTGTCCACTTGAATTCCTTTTTATCTCCTCTCATTGTCTCATTCATAGTATTACAAACTATTAGTACCCAAGGTGGTCTCATTTTTAAAGCTTTTAGTTTTAGATTTTGAACCTCTTTGAACCACTTTAAACTTCAGTTCGAAGTAGTTCAAAATAGTTCAGAATGGTTTGCCAGTTTAGATAATTCATCCTGCAGGTTCATTACAAGCGAAGTTCAGATTTTGGATTTGAAATGCAAATCCATCAATTCAAGAAAAGTTCAGAATTTTGCCTCAATGCATTGGCCAGGTCTAGTTTGTTAGTCTCATGACTTCAAGAAAGTACAAGGGTGCAAATTAAGATGAATTTTAGATGCAGTGGTTCGAAGTGTTTTAGAAGTTCAAAGTAGCTCATTGGTTCAATTTGCAGATCCAAGGCCTGGCTCAAATTGTCAAGATTAACCTTACAGTTTAGAAATTCAGAGATCATGGCTTAAAAATGCTCCTCATCCAAAGAACAAAATATTATCATAGTAGATCTTCAATTTTCTCTTCAGTGGTTCAATTTGTTTGAAGTCACAGGTTTAAGTTCTCGCTTCAGAATTTTCGTCATCTAAAATGTTCAAGTTAGAACTTGAAGTCCAAAGGTTGAAAATATGATTCAATTTGAAGGTAAAGTTCAACAACTTCGTGCAACATGACATGTGATATATATATATCTTCATGTTTTATTATTCCCCAAAGAGCTCAGAAATGTGGAACAAAGAATCCTCTAGTTTGATGCATGAAAGTAAACTTCATGCAGATTCGTAGTTGGGATACTCGAAGATGTGTGAATTCCATGCAAATGTCATGATCAGGCCAAACCTCACATCAGATAAAGTGAGATTTTGACTTGCACATGTTATGTAGGTTTATCAGCTTAATGTTAAATAGCAGGAGGTGATGAAATCCTTCAGAATGAAATGTGGAGAGATTCACATATGTACATATTATGAACTGCAGAGGTACGAGTCATAAACTTTGCAAATAAAGTTGATGCCGAATCATACCCATGTTATCAAAGCTTTAAAGCTTCATGAGATGTGATAGTCATGTTCATATGGTAACGGAGGAGTGCTCGATTACAAGGAGAACCGCAAATGAAAAAAATGATCATTCTGATATGATCGGTGATCGAGCTTCTTTTCTGATACTGCATTTGGATTTACCAAGTTTTCATAAGAGTTCAATCCATGAAGTGGGATTTTTCAAGGCCGTTGAGTCGATGGCTTTTCCACACTGGCTGAGATCTAATAACTTAGATTACAATGATTGCTAATGTAGCTCGTAGCAGAAGAAGTTCTAAGGCGGCCTAAAAAAAGACACCAGCATTGTGAGCATTCTTGAGTAACTTGTCTATATTGGACTAGTTATTATTCACCTCTACAGCTAAAAAGGGGTCGAGATCGAAGAACAACATGGGTTTAGGGTGATAGGTAAGGATTGAAGATCGAGCTTGGTATATGCTTGGTAACGAATTGGTGTACATAATGTAATCTATATAGTTCTTGTCGGTGAATGATGACATGTGTAGGCCCCCTTTAAAATAGAGGTTATTTTTATTTCCCTAACCGAACACAAATTTGGAGACAACTGTCTACTCCATATATGAAGTTTGATGTAATGATTTAAAGACCATCATAATAGATGTTTAATGATCAATTAAACATTAGGCACATATGCAAGAATTGGGGGGAAAGAGGTATACGGAAAGAGACGTAACAAAATAGAAAGGAGGTGGTAGAAAATCTTTCAAGAATCAGTTATGAAATTGAAAAGTCATGGGAAGGAGAAAGTTTAAATAAGCCAGTGGCAGAGAGAACCGATGTTCTAGTTTTCTGAATTTTGGCTGGGAGACTTTGGGCTACAGTAGGATAGAGGCTGTGAATACAGTGATAGGGGGGTTCCACTTCTTTTCTGTAGGGGAGACTTTGGTGCTGCAATACAGGAGAGTTTGGGCTGAGAGTTCTGCTTTTTCCTTACAGGAGATTTTATGCTGCTGCAAAGGGGAGGGTAGAATGGTTAGAGTTTTGGATAGGCAAATATTGTAATGACAGTAATTGGTAGATATGATATGGGTTTTTTAGTTTTTGCATGACTTTGTGCATACAGAGATTTGATGTCTATATATGTATCTTCTTGAATATGGCTTAGAAACCTTGTGTTCAGGCATGTTAATTTAGTATTACTTTGTGAATACTGATTTATTAGTTCTAGATATCTAGTTACTGTCTTTATTGCAGATTAGTGTTATTATTCATTTTTGTAGATTAGTTAAAGCATCTCTTTGTTGTTAGAAATAATCTATACCTCATGATCGAAGAATCTATGAGAGGCCCTTTTGTACTTTCAGGTGAAAGTGTAGAAGGTTTAAATTCATTGAATATTTCATATGGGGAGCTGTACCCAATAAAATTCAGAGGAAGGTTATCAACCCAGTGATAACCTGTCCAACTGTTGGTGCTAGTTTGTCCTTTCATTTGGGCATTTAGGGTCAAAATTACATACATTTCCTCAAAGGACAATCTGTTCACTAACAGATTTTTGGCGACTCTGCTGGGGACTTTTGAAGTGAAGATTTAAGTGCCTAACATTTGCTTCCTCAGTTTTATAATTATCTCCATGTGCAAGAGATTGGTGACTCTATGCGAAGATCATGCCGGACATGGAAGTCATGAGAAAACAAAGGCCAGATCCTTCTTTCTTAGAGCTTTGTCAAATTGATGATAAAGTGTTACATGATTTTATGGACAGTTTTAGAAAAAGTATTTCCAAAGGTATCCAGAAAAATTTGAGTTTTGAAGATGATACAAGTTCTTGGCTGCTATGGAAAGGCCTCTATGGAAGATTTCATAAGCTGAAACACTTGCAAAACCTCAAAGAAGAAGTGGCTCGATTAAAGGAGAATTTAAAAGAAAATGATGATGGACCTCCTATTATTTCAATCTCACCCATGTATCTCAATCTCCTAGTCATGAGTGATCAAGAAGTACAGCCAGAGTTACTCCAGCCTCATGCTGATCTAGTTTCAACAGATGAAAATATATGTGCTAACAATGGAGCAAGGGTAAGCAATAATGATGAAATCTTACCTCAAGATTTTTCTTCATCCCAATGTAGAAAGTTTTTTAGTAAAAGAACACGGTGATTGTTCTTTGCTTCATGATTCTATTGGAATGTTGTCTAGTGATGCTTTACCTATAAATGAATCTTTAAATGTCATGAGGAATTGTGAAAACATTGGCTCTTTGAATGAGAATGCTAGAAGAGATCATGTCCTTGAAACTTTTCCTTTTGAAGATTTTGTAGCAGCAAGCCTTGTAGATGATGCTGATTTTCATGGAAGTATATTAAAATCTTTTTCTCCATGTCTTGAGAGTTTCAATTTTAACTATGTTGACAGTCTCCCTATTTCAGAAGCTCCTATTGATGAGGAACTAGACAAATTGCCTCTAGATTTTCAATCTTTCACCTTTGATATTGATCATCTTTCTTTGAGAAGTCTTCTTGATGAAAGAATCCAAAATAACATACAATCTAAAAATGAACTTCCTATCATTATAAAGAATGAAGATGACTCCTTGCACTTGCAAACCAATGATGACTCCTTGCAAAGATTTTTTCCATTTGATGATGAAATATGTAACTATGACAAGGTGAAAGTGCATGAAAAGAAGTTTCTTTTCCATGATAAAGATACTGAAATTAATAATCAGTTTGAAAAATGCCCATCTGAAGCATGGAGAGGAATGTTACTTGATCAACAAGAAGAAATCATTGTCAAATTCTTGTTATATCTTCAACCGAAAGATTTCTCTTCAAATAGTCCTTTTGATGGTGACTCATTCCTTCATAGAGACAATAAAAAGATACCTCCAGATGAAGACACCTTTGCTGAATTTCTTGTTGAGATAGAAAAATATGAAGCTGACCTTCAATCTAGCAGTGATTTGGCATATCCGTTAAAGAATGCAATTCTTGATGAAGAAGAGGAGGTCATAAACTCATTTTTGTCATCACTCGATCCGGGTGTTACTGGTTGGGATTGTGGAAGAAATGCTGAAAATTTTGATGACATTTTGGGAAGAGAAAAGAATAGAATTCGTGGCACGTTTGATGATAGTTGGTTCCTTGAAAGAAATAGAGAAAACATATATCCAAGGATTGATCCTATGTTGAAGGAGGCATCATTATGGCTGCGAGATGATCATGACCATACACTAGAGTTGAATCTGCATGACAATGTTTCTAAAGATTGCATATCATCTTTTGGTGAAGGAGAATATTATGATGAATTGTGGCTATTCGAAAAAGAAGGTTGGATCAGCATATGCATGGACGCGGTTAGTTTGAAGTTTGGCATTGAAAGAGTCATCGATACGTTATGGTTTGGAGCTGTTCCAATGAGACATGACTTGCTGCTTCGGAAAGGACGCTACTTCTCCCAGCCGATAAATGGATTTGCATGATTCCTTTCCTTTCTTCTGGTCCTCATGGTAGGTTCTCTTCCTACCTTTGTATATATTTTGTAAATAAGTTTTGTGGTGCGTAGTGTAGTTTGAATAGTGTGCAAGCTTTGTGCTTGCCATTAGTGTGAGTGTTTGTTGTTGGTTTTGGTTTGTTGGTGTTTCCCTGCTCCCCTCCACCCTCTCTACAAGAAGCTCCTGATATTCTCTTGCTGACTCTATTTGCCCAATGGATAAGGCACTGTTCTTTCCCAGAGATTGCTGAAGTTCTCTGATTTTGCATCAAAATCAGTCTCGTAGTTAGAGCCCCTATTAGTACCCAAGGTGGTCTCAATTTTTAAAATTTCAGTTTCAAAGGTTGAACCTCTTTGAACCACTTCGAACTGAAGTTTGAAGTAGTTCAAAGTAGTTCGACAGTTCAAAGCAATTTAGTTCAAAAATGTAGAACGATTAGAAAAGTTTAGAATTCTGTCTCAATGCATTCGCTAGGTTCAATTTTTTAGTACCATGACTTCAAGAAAGTGCAAGGGTGCAAATTAAGATGAAGTTCATATGTAGTGGTCGAAGTGTTTCAGTAGTTCAAACTGGTTCGATAGTTCATTGGTTCAGTGCAGAAGTTTAGAGGTCATAGTTTGGATATGCTCCTCAGTCAAAGAGTAAAATACTATCATGGTGAATCTTCAAAGTTCTTTCAAGGAAATGTAACCTCATGGCCCAGATTCTTAGATATTCAAGGTTCAGAAGGAAAAGCTCAGAATTTCCCACATTCCTTGTGACTTGATACATATTAGTTTAAAGGTTTCAGAGTTTCGAAGTTCAAGTTTCAGGATCTAGCCTAGGAGCTTTTCATTTGGTTAAAGAGATGAAGAAATGAATTCAAAAGAGATTGCGAAGGGTTCAACTCAACATAAACATCCTCTTTTGAACCAAATAACACAAGCCTCTACAAATCCCTACACATGCTCTCCATCAGATGTATATAACCAGAGATGATTCAAATGCTAATGCGAAGATGTCAATTTGAATTTAGCAAGGCACAATGAACAATGGGAGATTGTGGTAGATAGCTGAGGGAGGAAACGTAAAGACATAGAGATTTGAATCAAAATATTTATGCTTAATCAATTCCTAATATGTCTATTAAGAAACTCATTAGCCGCCGGCTTGATAAAGAAAATGCTTCACATTGCACCGTAGTTTATTATATTTCTGTCATGGCTGATCATACCAAACATCACATCTAAGGAAGAGGTGATTCAAAATCACAATTCACAAGTTTTTAAACTTCTTTCGAAGCCTTTCAGCTGATCTTTCTAGCAAGAAAAAGAAGGAGTTTATGAATCATGAACTCCATGAGCTGTGATTTTTGAAGGCATTCCAAACACATTAATGTCAACATTTGTGTTGTGGCAAAGCAACCATTTTGAATGAAGCCAGTTCCTTCACAAAGAATGTGAGGAGATTATGAAACACACTGAGAATAAACTAAATAATAAACATGCCGAGTCAAAGCACAAATATGAAGATACAGCCAAATCTTGCAGAAGTATAGCAAATATTTTGAATTAATGTTGAATGATTTTCAAAACCCGTACCCTCTTAGCTTCTCTACACGGCTTCAACATTCATTCAGAAGATGGTGAAAGTATGCATAGAGTCTGCTATTACATTAAGCCTTATGGAAGGGTCATGTGAAGAATGTCTCGAAGGATTGTACTCACACCCAAAATAAATCATTCATAGCCCGCACTAGTATGCATGAAGATAGCAATTAGAGGTGACAAAGATCTCAGTTTCATAGTTTGTTTGTGGGATTTGACTTGACAACAAACTCACTATTATGATCTGGGCAAAGACAACAGATTGTGGGATTCCACCACCAAGAACTAAGTCTTCAACAAAGATCATGCATTCATTGAAACCAAGGCCGGTTGTAAACTATGTCCTATGATGTTAGCACTACATTTAAAACATAGGATTGTGGAGCCGATAACATGCATTCAAGCTCAGAACAAATGGGAAATTAGCTATCGGGTTTTACATTCAAAACATGTAGAATTCATAGTCATAACTGCTAAGGGAGAAGCTCAAATATGACCATAAAGGAATGCCAAAGCTTCTTCAGATATGAAGACCCACGGATATGAACTGTAGTAAGGAATAAGTGCTCAATGCTAGGTACAAGGTGTAGATTCTGTCTGATACATCTGTCACCATCCCACTAATAAAGGAACCTTTTGAGCCATTCTTTGTTATAATAACTAGTGAAGGCAGTTTGAATCTTCTATAAGAGGAGGTTGCATCTTTCTCAAATACAAATGCTCAAACACATCCACAGTATTTGATACCCAAGATCATGATGGCTGAGTCAATTCGAGCTTCCAAATCAATGCAAAATACAAAACACGTGGCAATAGACAGTGGGCAAATTATTAGTCTAAATAAACCAAAAGGTCACTTTATTTAAAAATAATAATAATTAATTAACCCGAGAGCAATAATCTAAAGGGAATGATTTGATGAGTCATCAACTATATACGCCACCTGTCAGAAAACATATGAGCCCTCGTAAGCCTTAATTCTCATCTTTATTAAAGAAAGATTAAAAGTTAAAAAAGAGGGAGGATTTCAAAGAACACATACTTCCAAGAATCAATTATGAAACTAAAAGGTCACGGGAAGGAGAAAGATTAAATAAGTGGACAACAGAGTAATTAGGGGTTCCATTTTTGGCTTCCAAAAGCTTCAAACTGTGTGCTGTAGGCAAAGGGAGATTTTTCAATCCTGAGGGAAAGGAATACATAATAGAGCAGAACAAAGCTTTATTTGCTAAACTTTGTGTTAGTGATTAAAGAGGCTTTTGATTTTGAAATGTAATGTAGGAGAGATGGTTTTCATTTTCTGTTGCATGTGTAAAAGTATCTTTGTAGTCTTTTACATCTTAAAGAAGGGAGGTTTGAAAGAAATCTGCAAATTAGAACTTTGAGTCCATGTAGTTTTTTCTTTCCACTGATGGTTATGTTGCTGTAACTTTCACTTTTCTTTAAGTGCATCAGATGTGTTGTTTTCTATATGCATTTGATATCAGGATCTTCTGGAAGCTTTGATTCATTTTTCCTCAGGAGAATGGAAATCGTTCTTTAACTTTATCCTTTGTAATCCAGTATATAGTAGGTTAACTTTGTGTAATTTGTTTCATTCTGTATCCTTTCGTTTTAGTTCTTAGGTTTAACATCTACTCTATGTTTATAGGTAGATGTTAGATATCCTTTCATGCTTTTTGGTAAAAGCACTCACATTTAATTCACTATAAATCTTGCACGGGGAGCTATACCCAATAAAATTCAGAGTAAGGTTATTAATCTAATAACAACCTATCCAACTTTTGGTGTCAAGTTGTCCTTTCACTTGGGCATTCAAGGTTGGATTTCCACGTATTCTCTTGAAGGACAATCTGTTCACTAATAGAGTTATAAGCTTGCATGGGAATTAACGCACTTCTCTATTTCTCATGTGTCAACAACACGGAGGTTAGCACATCAATTAAGCACATGGTGTCTACAACCCTATGGCTCATCTTGAAGGTTGGAAAAGACCCATGCTTAGTTGGTGACACCTTCTAGCTGTTTCTAGAAGCATTCTAGATGTTTCCTAAAAGCTCTTTATATTCAGGCATTCATAGAAGCTTGGACATAGCGTTGGGAGAGCAATTGGAGCATTGGAGAACTTGAGAATTCTGAAGAAGGGAGGAGCTTGCTCTGCAGATTTTCTGAGGAAGAGCGATTTAGCATCAGAATTCGGGTAGATTCCTATGATTTTACTTATGCTATTTTTGCATCATGCATTCCCTGTCTTCTTTGTGTCTTCCATATGTCTTCTGAGAAGTTTCATATTTATATGCATTCTCAATATGGGTAGATTAATTTTATTGGAGAATTTTATATGCATTCTATAATGCAAATATTTTATTCTTAATTGTAGATATAATCTTTGTGGAAAAAAACATACATGATTATATATTCAGATCTACACACACACACACACACACACACACACACACACACACACATATGCATATGTATACATTTATTATGGAGCTATTATAAAATTTGAATACACACACACACACACACACATACCTATGTATATTTATATATAATGCACCGAATTGAGCGATTGATAAATCGCAGTGGGAAATTTAATATATTGCATCGCGATTCATATCACATGAAACAAGTATATATTAAAATGCCATGGGCACGATTCGTACCCCATGCCTGCAGAAGGCAGAGACCTGCCGTCGCAGGTCTGCAATGACAGGGGTACTACGTACCCTCTGTCGGCGCAGTGCCTACAGCCAGGTACTGCATACCGTAGCAAGAGTTTGGGGGGGGGGGGGGTTAATTGATGTTAATGTTATGAAAAAAAAAAATGTTATGTTAAAATGTTTATAAACAATCGATTCACATTGCTATATAATATGGCATTAATCGAAATTGTTAAATCGATTTTATGAAAACGTATTAATATATTTACATATGTATGTATGTATGTATATATATGTATATATATATATATATATATATATATATATATGTATGTATATATGTAATATGAAAATATGTTATTTATAAATTTAAGTTATTATTATTTGATCAATGACTTATATTGATGGTTTATTTTCATAAAGGTGACTCTTTAATAATTTTCAACTATTTAATAATTTATTTTTTTTAAATTATTAAATAAAGAATTGATAGTTTGGTGGGGAATGTATCAAACAAATTTTATTAATTGGAAAATGGATTTTTAGGAAAACTTTTATTTATCCAAAACAATATAAGTTTTTTTCCATTCATTCTTCAAACTTGGAAACTTAAACTGAGATCTCTACATTTAAATTCAAGTTGTAAATTTGGTATAACCAAAACATGTGTTTGCATTGTGTATTCTTTAAGCTATTGTTTTGGGTTTTGGGTTGACTAGTGTTGATCGATATAGGACGTCTACTAGAGGCTTGGGGGTTATGTGATTGTGGAGACATGATGATTTTTTAATCTCGATCTTTATAAACCCAACCATGGTTATGTGATGGAATGCTCTATGTATTGGTTGTGATTACTGATTGTTATAGTTGAGATTCTTATGTATGAGACACTTGACTTAACCATTATTTTGGTCATCGATCAGTTATCCTTGATTATTTTCTAGTCGCCATGATGGGACTGTAATGTGGATTTATTTTTGATGATGTCATGTTGTGACATGTTTGACTCAACCATTTTTGGAGTCTTCGATCAGTATGATTGAGATATATATTTTGGTTATTTGGAACCATTGGATATTTGATTATCAGTGATATTTCAGTTGCCAGTAGAGAGCTGTTGTGTTCATGATTTTCTATGGATGTTAGCTCATGGAGATTTGATGCTTTTATGCATATTTGATGATTTTATGGATTATCTTTTGTGATTTTGAGATTTATGATTCCATGAGCATTAGGGTAGGATATCTGCATGTAGTGACGGGAAGTGGCTTGCAATGGGGGTCGGGGCCCTAAGAGGCTGCCAGGGTAACTCATTGTAAGTTGGATTAATAAGTGATAACATTAACACCTAATACTAACTGAATGAACCTAAAAAGATAAGTGTTTTGTTCTAACCCCATGCCTTGAGTGCTTGTACAGGCTAGGATGGGAGTAGTGATATGCATGGTTGTGACCTTGCATTCCGTAGTATGCCTCGTCAGTATGAGAGGGTACTAGTGGCCACATGAAATCAGTATGGACTCATGGAGTTTAGCTAACTACCAGGGTAACTTGTACATGATAATTGCAATGACACTTTCCCGCTTGCATAGTAGGTTCCTACATGTCATTGTGTGCCTCTAGGATTAGATGTCAGATTTTGTGTTTGGAACCTTGAGTTAGTATACGTTTAGGATTCCTGGACTTATAGAGATATGTGATATGTGATTTTGATAGCCTGTTTGGGACTTGAGATTATCTCCTTAGCATGGTGGGAGTGGACCACTTAGGTACCACGCGGTCGGGTGGTAGTGTATTTTCCACTCTTATCATTTTGAGATTCATTGAGACATCATGGTTGATGTGTCCTTCATGATGGTGGATATGTATCCTTTTTCATTGATGATTAGCATATGTTAGATGATGTTATCTTATGCTTTACTTTGCATGTTAGATTACTTCTACATATGATGTTGTATATATATTAGGAGTGACATTCCTACTATGTAATATCGATGATCTCTTCGATGATTTGGAATGTTACGCATGAAGGGATGGCTAGGATCCACGATGGTCTAATGATGCTATTAACGGTTGGGAGGAACCATGCACTTAGTTTATTATGTTTGATCTTTATGATAGATGTATATGTTTTCTATGATGTTGTATCATGTGTATCATGTGATTATCTCTACTTTTATGAATAATAGGATGATGTACCTTATTCTACGTATGTATATTCTTTTGAGCTTGTCATACCCTGTGACATGTACAATGGATGATTGAGTATTTGAAAAGTAATGTATAAACATTGGACTTATCATTATTATTTCATGTTGTTCTAGATGGTTTCATGTATGTAATTCAATGTTAAGGGATATTAAAGGATGTAATCTATTATGTATGTTATGTTTACTTTCAGATGAACATTACTATTGCTTCTGTTATTGTGCATAAGTTATATGTGGTGTTTACTTTCATAGAAAAAAAAATGCTACTAAACTTAGTGAAATTCTAGGTTAATTCTTTGGATCCTTTAGCAGGGCATTACATGGTGACTCTCTAACCAATGGATTGCTTAAGGCCACTAATCTATGCTTAATAGGAAAACATCCCCTTTGAGTGACCAATATTGTTGATCATTTTTTCTCCCATTCTATCCATGACTAATATTTGACTTGAGAGATCTTTGATGGGATATTTTCTTTGTTTTGAGAACTAACATCTTGCATTCTTTCTTGAGCTATCTACCCATCATTCCATGGCAAGGCATGAGATGCTACCATGCATTTCCATTCTGGCACTTCTAGTTACCATATAACATACCTCAAGGCTTCAAAACCTAGAATTCTGCCACATGGAAAAGGGTTCCATACTTGGCACTTAACTTTACCCAAAAACATATGCACATATTGATGGGAGATTTAATGAAAGATTAAAACATCTTCATCTGATTTGTTGAGAAAAAAGGCATAGGATGCCACTAGGTGTAACCTTTCTAGCATTTCTTCACACCGTGGAGCTTCCATGAGGTTCTAAGGCCCAGAATTGCATCTCAATCATTGGAATCAACACATCTTGAGAGATTCTTGTGTCATCATGGTCATCCTGTTAGGATTAACCTCAGAAAAAAATAACAGTTACATGCAAATATAGCCAATACCACAAAATAGTAGATTGCATAAAATAGAACACAAGACGCTAAGATTTAATGTGGTTCACCCAATCTCAGGGCTATGTCCACCAACAGAAAGTCCAACATTATTATGATCTAGTGATTACAACTTGATTACAATTTTTAATCCCTTACAACTTGATTAAAATTTGTAATCCCTTACAACTCAATAGCACCACAAGAACCAATTTTTGCATCACACATTGTGAAAATTCATAACCCTGAGCCTTTTATACAAGCTTTTTGCACTGTCCCCAAACCCCTGTAGAAATAATCTAGAGGGAAATCGTATTGAATAAACCTCTGAGTCTAATTTGGCTCCACATTACAACAATCAGCCACTTGGAGACTTATCAAACTCCACAATAATAACCTCCCACTTGGAGACTGATCATAGCACTACTAAACCTGTAGCTCTCATTAGAATATTAAAGCATCCTAGACTTTGTTGTTCTTTTAGTCTGTTCAGTCTAGAAGACCAACCAAAGTTGAAGAGGAGTTTAACTTCTCCCTTGTCACTACCTTTTTAAACATATTTTTTGGATTTTTATTTGTATGTATCTTCTCTAGCTTTAATTGTCCATCATCCAAAACTGACCAAATGAAATGTTAATGCAAATGTATGTGTTTTTTCTTTTAATGTAGAGCTAAATTATTTGCAAGATGAATGGTACTCTTGCTATCTATGAATAAATAATTATCCCTATGTGGGTGTCCCAATTCTTCCATGAAGAACTACAACCATATCATTTCCTTGGTTGCTACTATAGCAACAACATAATCTGCCTCTATAGTGGATAAAGGATTAACCTTGCTATAATTGAGAAACCAATCTTGTTGTAGACCCATCAATAGTAAATACATAACCTATAGTAATCCACTTGGTATTAATATCCCCTACCAAATTTGAGTTAATGTATCCCTATAAAGTAGTAGTAGAGCTCCAAATTTTAAACACTTATTAGATGTTCCTCTCAAATATCTAAGAATCCATTTAACTGCATTCCAATGCTTAATTCCTAGATGACTCATATACCTACTAAATACTCCCACTACATGTGAAATATCTAGCCTAGTATATACCATAGCATACACTAAGCTTCCTATAGCCAAAGCATAGGGTACCTTAGAAATCTTGTCCTCCTCTTCTTGTGTCTTGGGAACCATCTCCTTAGTCAACTTCAAATGACTAGGTAAAGGTGTGCTAACAACTTTAGCATTCTCTATAGAGAATTGTTTCAACACCTTCTCAATATAATTAACCTGAGATAATGTCAATTTTCTATTCTTCCCATCTCTACAAATATTCATACCAAGGATTTGTTTTGCTGCCCCCAAATCCTTCATAGAAAATGCATGTGCTAACTAGCATTTCAGCCCCTTAATATGATTAATATTAGACCTAGCTACAAGCATATCATCAACATAAAAACATAAAATAGTGTAGCTATCATCATCAAACCTCTTAAAATAAACACAATGATCTGAATGACACCTACTATATCCATGTCCATGCATAAACCTGTCAAATTTCAGATACCATTGCCAAGGTTCTTGCTTCAAGCCATATAAACTTTTCTTCAATCTACACAATAAGTTCTCTTTACCTTTGACCTAAAATCCTTGTGGCTATGCCATAAATATCTCTAAATCCAAATCATCATGAAGGAATGTAGTTTTAACATCAAGCTTCTCTAAATGCAAATCTTTAGTAGCCACAATACTTAAAATAGTGTGAATAGAAGTCATTTTAAGAACAGGAGAGAATATCTCATCAAAATAAATTTCTTTATTATGTGCAAATCCTTTTACAACTAAACTAGCTTTAAATCATTTTTTACCTCCATCATCTTCTTTTAACCTATAAACCAATTTATTCTACAAATCCTTTTTATCCATAGACAACATGCATAAATCCCATGTCTTTTTTCAACAAAGAGTCTATTTCTTCTTTAATTGTAGACTACCATTGAATATTTCTATCCACTTGCATAGCTTCATCATAATATTCAAGTTGACTAGCATCAATAAGTAAAATAGAGTACAAGGAAGGAGAAAATCTTTCTAGTGTTCTACTTATCCTTGAAGACTGTCTAACATTCACTAGGGTGTGTGGTATTTGTTGTTGTGATTGTTGCAGATCCTAAGGAACTATTGGAACATCAACTTTTGGAGTATCATCCAGTGCTACATAATCATTTTCTTTCTTCTCATGTTGTTGCAATAGATCTTTATACAACACTTTCTTATTGAATATGACATCCCTACTTCTTACAATTTTATGATTTTCAAAATCCCAAAGCCTATAACAAAATTCATTAATTCCATATCCAATAAATACACATCTCTTTGACTTAACTTCCAACATGGTTCTATTTTCAGAATCTATATGAGCAAATGCTTCACAATCGAAGGTTTTGAGAAAAAAATAACTCACCTTCTTACTAGTCCATGCTTCCTTTGGAGTACCACAACCCAAACGAGTAGATGGACCTCTATTAATCAAATATACAATAGTATTAATATCCTCCACCCACATTTTTAAGGGCAACCCTACATGCAACCTCATTCTCCTTGCACACTCTATTATAGTCCTATTCATGTGTTCAGCTAATCAATTTTCCTATGGAGTCCTTGGAACAATTTTCTATCTATGAATACCATTAGCAGAGCAATAACATTCAAATTCATGACTACAATACTCACCACCATTATTGGATCTGAGACATTTTAATTTTTTCCCAATCTCATTTTCAACCAAGCATTCCCATTTCTTAAAAGATTGAAATACATCAAATGTCTAAGGAAATAAACCCATAATTTTCTAGTTGCATCATTAATAAATATAACATAATAATGAGAGCCAGAAAGGGAAGATACCTTTGCTAGTCTACATACATCTGTATGCACAAACTCTAATATCTCACTTCTCTTTTCCTTCCTAGTCTTCACAAAAATCACTCTCTTCATTTTTCTATACACACAAATTTCACAAAAATCCATATTCACACATTTCAAACCTGGTAAAACTTTCTTTGAATGAAGTACTTTCATACCTCTCTCACTCATGTGCTCAAGTCTACTATGCCACAATGCTATATTAGGATCTAGAGTAGCTATTTGTTCTCCTTATTCAACTACAACAACTATTCCTAAACATTCATTTTTCTCTAAAATAATCAAAGTAGAAGGAACAATATAACCTATACAAAGATATAATGTGCCTACTATCACACTTTTTTCTACTAAAAGAGAACCTTTTGAAACCTTCCAATTTTTATCATTAAAAATGACTACACATGTCTCATCACTGAGTTTCCCTACTAAAATTAAATTCCTACTCAGCCTTGGAACATGTCTTACCTCATATAGTAGCCAATGATTCTCATTCTGCAACTTAATTTGAACATTTCCTTTTCCAATAATCTTACAGGGTTCATTATCCCCAAAATAAACAAGCCCAAAATCCCCTTGGACATAATCAATAAAATAACTTCTATGAGGTGTTGCATGTAATGAAGCACCAGAATCTAAAATCCATGAATCATCAAAACTTTCTAAAGATAGAAGCAAAGTATCCTATTTGGATTTGTTCCTTACCACATTTGCCTCCTTGTTCCCTTCTAGTTTATCTTGTGCATTGTTCTTTCGAGTCCAACAATATTTCTTCGTATGCCCTATTTTACCATAGTACCAACAACCTCTCAATCCTCTATATTGAGACCTCTTCCCCTTTGACTTTCCTCTTGATTTCTCATGATTTCCAAAATTATTTCTTCTCTTAGTCATTCTACCTCTGCTTTGTGCATTCAAAGCAATTGTTGATGTAGATCCACCTGAGGATTTCCTATGAGTTTCCTCAATAAAAATAAAATAAATCACATCATCAAATTTTAGGGTATTAGATCCATAAATAGAATTAGTCACAACCATTACAAAGCTATTCTAGCTTTCAAGAAAAGAACATAAAATTAAGAGAACCCTAATTTCTTCATCAAAATTAATAACCACAGAAGATAACTAACTAGTAATACTATTAAACTCATTTAAATAATTTGCAATAGATCCATCTTCTACCATTTTCATTTTAAATAAACACTTCATGAGAAATACCTTATTTGAAGCAGAGGGTTTTTCATATAGTTTTGCATGGTTTCCATCAAATCTTTCATCATCTTCTCTTTTGTAATGTTAAATTTCATTGATGGTGCCAAGCATAATTGAATGCTTCCAAGTTATTTTCTATCTAAAATCTCCTAGTCCTCATCTAACATAGTTCCTTATTTCTTTGATTTTCCTTTCAATGGCTTCCATAAATCTTTCTAATAAAGATAGTCTTCTAGTTGCATCTTCTATAACTAAAAGTTCTTCCCATTAAACTTCTCCACCTTTAGATTACCCTCATCTACCATAGCTCCCACTCAATTGTGAAACCTTCTTGGAGAGGATCACTAATAAAAAATGACTACCGTCTAGCTCTAATATCACTTGTTAGGATTAACCTTAGATAGAAATAAGAGTTACATACAAATATAACCAATGCCAAAAATTAGTAGATCACATAAAAGAGAACATAGGACACCAAAATTTAAAGTGGTTCACCCAATCCTAGGCTACGTCCACCAATAGCAAGTCCAATATTATTATGATCTAGTGGTTACAACCTAATTACAATTCATAATCTCTTAAAACTCAATACCATGCAAGAACCAATTTTTGCATTGCACATTATGAAAATCCCTAATCCTAAGCCTTTTATACAAGATTTTTCCCTTTGACCCCATCTTGGGTGCACTACCCCCAAACCCCTATAAAAATAATCTAGAGGGAAATCGCACTGAATAAACCTTTGAGTCTGATTAGGCTCCACATTACAACACATCCTTCTCAAGGGGAAGATCTTCATCAATGGCCATCATTCAATTTTGGAAATATTAGTTTCTCCCATGGTTAACTCTTCTTTTGCAAGTGGATAACACATCTTATTATCCCTCCCTATGGTTTCTTCTACCATGAAACATGATCAAGGCCATTTCTTCAATGCCCAACTACTTCTTGGGCCTCGATGAACATGGCATCAATGCACTCCATGCCTCTTTAATGCATATAATGATCATATTTTAGCGATTTGACCTTGTGCAATTGGGTGCACTAATTTTTGTCTCTACCTATCACTTCTAGGATTAGATTACACTCCATGATCAGATTTCTTTTTTATTCTTAATTTATCTCTCCTTTGTAACTCAACTCCACCCTGGTTGGGGTTTGAACTCAATGTAAACATTAGAGTTATGTCTGAGCTCTGTAAAAGGTAGTTGTAAATATTTGTTAAGGATTCTTCTCTACCTATATTTTGCAGTAGCATTATGGTCTGCAACTTTTTCCTCCCAATAATGAAATAGCTCTATTTTACCCCTCTTCTTGTCATTCATTATTTGTGCATGTATATTTCCTTTTTTTGAATGTTTCTTTCCTAGTTTCTTAGAGTTATATATTTTATTTAATCTACTAATAATTTTCGTATCATTAAATATCCTTCCTTTAAGCATTTAATCAGTTCCAAACCTACATGTGAGTACTTCAAAGGTAGAATAGAGTCAAGATTTGTGCATTCAAGTGTTTCATTGATGTTTTGTGTATTTGTGGGTAGAGTTGTAACCCTAATTCTACATTGTTGCATCACCCCCTTTCCCTTTCTACATTTAACTTATGTCTTCCTTCTACCTTTTCCACTCTAGTAGTAGTTTAGGTACACCCTAATAGTGAGAAATCTAGACTTCTCTAAAGATTTGGCCTCAAAGTGCAAGTCCCACACTTGGAGGTTTTTCCATGTTACATAAGGTCACTTGAGGGTCATACTTCAAGCAAGGGTGTAGACTTTTGCATCAACAGTACCCAATCTTCTCCATAGAGTCTTCAATAAATGACTCATAAACTTCACATCCATGTTTGATACTATGCTTAGGGGTAGCCCATGTATCCTTACAATATCATTGAAAAAGAGAAGAGAAATATAACTAGCATCATGGGTGGATTTGCAAGGGATAAAGTGGCTCATTTTAATAAATCTATCTACCACCACATAGACTCTACCCATCCCTATATTGGTCTTAGGAGTACCTATCAAAATATCCATGCAGATACACTTCCATGGTCTTTTGGAAATAGGAAATGGTTGGTATAAACCTATATTATTATCTCCTCCTTTGGCTTTCATACATACCACATATGGTTCTACATAGCTCTTGACATCCCTTGGCAACTTGGGCCAATAATAAAACCTCTATACTAGCTCTATTGTCATATCAATGCCAAAAATACACACTACAACTACCATTTTGCTTCTCTTCAATGAGGTTATCTCTCATGGAACCTTAAGGAACACATAATTGATTCCCCTTAAACAAAATTCCACTTTGTAATTTATATTCTAAGAATTGACTATGAAAATGGTTTTTTAAATTAGAACACACCTTATATTCTTTAGAGAAGTCTTCATCATATTTATAGAGGTCTTTGAAACCCTCTATGCCAATTCTTTGAATTTGTATTTCTTGGATTATCAAAATCCTTCTACTTAGTGCATGTACCACTTTTTTCAATTGTCAGTTCTTGTGCTTGATAGTAAATGTGAAAGCTTTTAGATATTCGATCCATTTTAACTATCTATTACTCAACTTCTCTTGTATATTGATGTAGCTAAGTGATTGCTTCTCTGTAAACACCACAAAATCCTTGGGTAGGAGATAATGTCTCTACTTCCTAAGTGACTCCACTAGAGCATATATCTTTAAATCATAAGTAGAGTACTTCTTCTTGTCTGCATTGATCTTTTCACTAAAGAAAGCTATAGGTCTTCCTTATCTGCTCAATACCTCTCCTACTATAATCCCAATCGCATTTAAAAATATCAAAATTAGGTAAAAAGAGGATAGGTTGGGTAGTCACTTATTGCTTCAATGTTTCAAAAAATTTCCCCACTTCTAGAGTTCATTTGAACTTTTTCTTTAATCAACCCTTGATGGTGTCTAATATTAGTGCACAAATACCATTGAAGTTTCTTATAGATTTTCTATGGAATTAAGATAACCCATGGAAAATCCTTACCTTTATCCATGTTTTTTGTGTTGGTCAGTTCAAGATAGCCTCCACCTTGCATTTTTCCATCTTCAATGAACCTTGGGATACCACAAATGCTAAATACACAAGTTAATGTTTAAGGAATTCAAACTTTTCTAAGTTTATAGAAAATTTCTCTTCTTGCAATCTTTTGAACACAATATCCAAGTGTTTCATATGTTCCTCTTATTTTTTACTAAAGATGAGTATATCATCTAAGTATACTACCACAAACCTTCCACTATAATCCTTAAGCACTTCATTCATTAGCCTCATGAATGTGATAGGGGTACTTGTAAACCCAAATGACATAACTCTCCACTCATATAATGCTTTAGTGGTCTTGGATTTTATCTTCCACTCATCCTCTTCCTTGATCCTAATCTAATGGTAGCCACTCTTAAGTTCCAAATTGGTGACATACTTAGATTCCCCTATACAATCCATCAAATCCTCAATCCTAGGTATAGGAAACTTGTATTTTATTGTAATCCTATTTGTAGCCCTAGAAGTAGTATAAAGCTATTGACATTTTAGTCAAGTTTGTTTATTAGTGACACATACTTATTCAAACAACTAGCAGTTACTAAGCTTATTGCATAGTTAACAATGTTAATTGAGTTCTACAATTTTTGTTGAGTACCAAAAACATCATTTAGTTTATGTCGAGCAATTTCTACCAAGTTGGTAATTATCAGTGTAAACTGAGCTTTATTATGTTTACTAAGTTTCTTAGTGCAAAATGAGTTCTACAATGGTTACTAAGTTCATATTTTTAGTGATGTGAATCCAATATTGATTGAGCCACATAGTATGAACCAAGTGATTCTATTTATACCGAGCTTGTAGTAATAGAGTTGACTGAGCTATGTAGTGTGAATCAAGTGATTTAGTTTACATACCAAGTTTCATAGTATTCATCAAGTCACTAGTGTAGACCGAGTTTAGACTACTTGGAAGTGATTAGTATGGACTAAGCTTCTACATCTACCAAGTGCATGATAATGCCAAGCATTGACAATGGATGCCAAGTATCAAGACCTCATCAAGTTTGTCTTTAGAACTTGAGTTCCTATAGTTGGGTTGGCTTTGTGTATTTTGGTGAAACTTGTATTGTAGTCAACTTTGATGATTTGTAATTTGGATTGGTATATATATAATGTAATGTATCACATCCAAAGGTATGAAATAAGATTATCAGTTGTGACATAAAAAGAGAAGAAGTGCAAAGTAAAAAGCTACAACAATATAAGAAGTAGTAAAGATTTATCTATCATAGCAAGGTGATAATTACACTCAAAGGAATCTCATTTAGTAAATCAAGTTGTAGCTTAGAGATCAGCGATTGGCTCATCCTAACAAGTGGAATAGTTAAATCCTTTCACAAGGTCTAGACTTATTAGTCTTTTGTAAATCTCTTTACCAAGTACATACTTCATTATATCTTTATAAATCCTTTTACAAGGTGGACCTAGTAGTCCTTATTACTCCTAACAAGGTAGATCATTAGAAGTGATCATTGTAAGCCTTAATAGGACAACATTATACTGTAGTACTAAAGCTTGTGGGTGTCATCCCCACCCTAGTTTTACTTTCTATTTGGAAGGTTTTTGGGTCACCATATTGTGTGTCAAAGTGTTATGAATGTTTTAATGCTTTTAGTTTTTCTTGCATGCAATTAGATTAGAATATAGATGAAGGATTAATTGGTAAATAAAGATTAAGCTTTATTGGTTACTAATTCACCCCTCCCCTCTTAATAATTTAGCCTATGATATATTTCTAGCAATTTGTATTAGAGCTTTGTAGTTCTCAGAGAAAAAGTTCAACAACTTGAGCAAAGATTATAGGCAATGGAGGTATTCAGACTTGATAAGGCTATTGAAAATGAAAAGATAGATTTGGAATTGGCTATTGGGAAACTTAAGAAAGCAAACGAGCAACTCTCTCAGTCCTTGAAAAGAAGGAAAAATCTTGCAGTACAAACGAGACAAACTCTACATTGATGAAAGAATTGATGGCATCCATTCATAAAGTAATTTAGATGAAGCTAATGAAGCAATCAAAGAACTATTAGAAAATAATTGTATGCTTCAAGAAGAAATCAAAAATCTGAGAAGAGAACAAGAAATTTAGTTAGTAAGATTGTGTGAAGTCATTGAAGAGAAAAATAAAAGATAAAAGAAGAGTTAGAAGGAAAGAACAATGAAATTTAGAATCTATCCCTTCAATAGACATACTTCATTGATTAGCTTGCTAATGCAAATGAAGAGATCATGAATCTAAGATTGTAGAATGATCTAAATACTAAAAGGCAAACTAATGAGAGGATGATGAAATCTCAAGAAAACATGAATCAATTGAATGAGAAAAGTCAATATAGACAAAAAGGCAAAGCAAGAATTGGATATACTAAAGAAGTTGAATCATCCAAAGAGCTCAAAAGAATAAAAAACCTACTTGTAGCCACTATGGTAAGTTAGGTTAGATCAAAAAAATATTGGAAAAATTTTAAAACTAAATTCAATGGAAAATGCCACAATTGTAATCAACATGGTCATAGAGCTAATAAATGCAAAAAGAATCCTAAATTTGAGGGCAAATGTCACAGATGTAAGAAACATGAGCACAAATATTTTGAATACAAAACTAAGATATTGAATCAAGTAGAATATATTGTAAAAGCTATATTTGGTTGGGACTACAACACTTGGTGCAAATGTCACTACTATGGAGAATTTGGACAAATTAGAATAAACTATGTAAAAAATCACATGAGGACAAGAGACACCACTAGAAAATGTTTCATTTGTATAGAACTCGGTCATCTTGTTAAGAACTATATGAATACTAGAAGAGTTGAAGATGAAAAGAAGGCCAAGGCTAACAACATTAGAAAGAAAATCAGATAGCAATGGATTCCAAAATATTTTGAGAATGCATGTCCTAGCAATGAAGCAAATGTCAATCAAGAATTGGGTGACACAAGTATTTCTAATTGATCTCACACAAGGAGAATTGGAAATAGGATTCTAAAGCAGACATTTTACATTAGTTTTAGCTAGTAGAAAGAAAAGATCCAAATTAGCATTCAAGATTCAAAGGGATCACCAAGTGTCTAAAGAAATTCAGGACACTACTAAGCAAGGTTGGATTGCAAGACCCTATTGAACAAGGTCAAGAGTTACTAAGTTGTTATGTGGACATTGAGACATGAAAGTTCCTACCAAGCATTTAATTCAAGCTAAGTAGAAGATAGTCTATCATCAACCAAGTGATCATACCAGGCATTTATGTTAATTGAAAGGCAAAAATTTGTTTAAAAAGGGTGAAATCAAATTCTTTTGATACTGTGAATTTTCAAAGCTATTTTCAAAGAGTTCTTTCTATGCATTCAAGTGTGTGTTTTATTATTGAAGTTTTCCATGTTCTCTTAAACCCTACTAAGTGATGCCATCCTCCAATATAAATACAAAGAAATGGTCCAAAATGTTGGTTTAAGTTGTTGAATGGAAAACACTTGATTTCAAGCTTAGTCTTGCAATTATGGAAACCCTAGATCCAACTGGAGCTCAATCTCAAATCCTAGCTAAGGTAATTCTAATAAAAGATATTCATTCACATTTTTGATGTTCAATTCAAGATATAGGAACCCTAGAAATGGATGAAATATTGGAAAATTTGTGTGTGAATGGTGTGTTAAAACTAGAGCATCAACACCTAGAAGTGAAGGGTTTGACTCACATTCCACACATGCCCCAAGATATTTAGATAAAGTGGATAAGATTTATCCTTAGCTATAAGCATATCAAGTATTTGTGGTTAGAGAAACCTATTTTGATAATAAAGAAAATTATTCATCGGATTACAGGACTTCGAATGCTAGCCAAGGCAAAAAACACCAAAACCCTAAGTTAGGTGGAATAGGAGAAGAAAATCCTTGCCAAATGGGATGGAACGGGTATGAAGATTAGTTGTGTTACTCATATGGAGCTGAAGTTTGGAATACATTTAATTGTATACAAGATATAAAACTCCATGTATCTCAATGGTGTATCATGTGAAGTTGTGGATCTCACTTTCAAAGTGGTCAAGAATAATATGTCATTTGACCTTGTCGAGTTGTTGTTAAACTAGTTCGCAAAAAATATGGAAAGCATCAAGAAATAAAATAATAACCCTTGTAAGTTTGGTTTTCTCTTAACCTATTTATTTTTCTATGTGCAAAAGTTCTTCCCATAAAAAGGTACAGTTGTATGGAGAAAAGATGTATCTATTCTTTATCAAATTAATGAGTATATAGTAGAAATGAGAGAAAATTATCTCAGTATCATGGACAACTATTTTGGTATTCAAAGATAAGATGAATAATAGATTTAGGATACCTAAGAAACTTGTAGATGACTACAAGGATGATATTTTTTTTATGGTAGATTTTGATAATGTGTATATACAAGTATCCAAACCAAGGATTGTATGGGTCAAGCTTGTAGGTTATGAGGTTAATATTGATTAGACCAAGGACATCATTGAAGCATTGTTAAATGAACTTGTGGATCCAAAGGCCAAATATTTTGGAACTTATGATGAAGCTAAAGAAAGAATTGAATTAGAGATAAAACTCCCTTAGGCTATCAACAATGTTAAGAAAAGGAAAGAACAAACCATCTCTACTCTCTTGTTGAAATTAGGTAAAGGAGATGACATAGAAGAAGAAGATGCAGAAGATGAAGAAAAATCAAAAGAAGAAGAGCCAGCCAAGAAGAAAGGTAAGGTTATTATAACCAAACCTGCCAAGACATCTACTACAATGTTCATAAGAAAGACATATAGGAAGAAACTAAAATTGGGTGAAGAAGTAGGAGATGTGATTTTCAAATAGCCTCCAACCATATTCAAGAAAGATTGAAAGAAATTGATTTTGGTTCTGGCATAACAAATTTCAGATCATTGAAGTATGAAATAATAAATGCAAAGGAGAAGCAACAAGTTGAAGAAATTGTTATGTCAAAAATACGTAAATGGAAATATTCTCCAGACCAAATTGCACAAAAATTTTCTAGTGAATTAATGGAGAAAATTAAGCCAAGATGGGAGCATGTAAAGAAAAATGCAAAAAGATATATATGAGTAGACTCTGAGGGAACTCATGTTGATTCTAAGTGATAAAGAAGTGAAAGAATCCATCAAGAATAATGTAGAGAAACTTATGTTGAAATTCAAAACTTGTCTAATATTGATCAATGACATTGAACATGGGGTAAGTAATGCCACTAACATATGGAAGAATATATACAATCATCATAAGTAGAGTGATCCTTTTGTTCATGTCAATGACAAGAATGATGATGATGATGAAGATGACAAGGAAGAAGAAAAATATGATGAAGAAGAAACCAATGATGAGAATAAAGATGATGAGGAACAAGAATAGGAAGCTACTGAAGAGAATCTCCCTAAGATTTATAGTATTGAGGAGACTAACCCTAAGAAAATTGTAGCAACAATGATAGCCTCACTTCCTCACTCTCTGAGCCATGCATTATAGATATCAAGGTTAGAGAAATCTACTACCAAGTTGGTTGTGTTAAACACTGCAAATCTATGCACTCAATCAATCTTTGCACCTATTTAGCTTAGTACTTCATTGACTGAAGTGACCAACACTTCATCTACCAAGTAATTAGTGGTCCCTCCTTCATTAATTTTGGTTACTCAGCATCAAGTTATTTCTTCAATTAGTACAATACCTACTTTTACTACTAGTTCTTCCATTTCTAGCATTTTTTCCATTTGAAGTATGCAAATAATAAGTACTAAGATAGAGTAGAGAAAGCCTCAACTAAGTGCAAAAGTTCCTAGAAAAAAAAAAGATAAGGAAGAAGACATTGATCTTGATGAGGAAATAGTTATCCTAAATTGGGATATCTCTAATCTAAATCTTGATCAAATGCATATAGTAGGAGAGCTACTATAGAAGAAAGATAAGCAATAGAAACTTAGAGAAGAAAGGAACAGAGAATTTCAAGTGCTTGAAGATGAAAAGAACATTCTTGAAAAGGCATTCAACACTAAGATTGATACTTCTCAACCTATTTTGAATCATCTAACAGAAGTGGTCTAAAAATTTAATGAAGATTTTAATGGACAAGATAAATTGTTGCAAAGAGTAGAGAAGAATTTTGAAAATAAAGTATTGGAGCTAGTAGCACAGAAGATTGCAATACATCAAGTAGACTTGTCTACTATTCTAGGCTCATTGGAAACCTCTACCAACAATGTGACTTCTCTATTTAGTAAATTCTATGATACATCCATCTTCATGCAAAAAATTAAAGAAAAACTCACCAAGATAGATGAAGATATGAAGGCAAGTGCACAATAGTTGTCACTTGACCCAAGCTACAATTTTTCTCACTATTCAATGATCAAATTTTTGATCGATATGCAAGAAAAATTATGAAGGTAAGAAGCAAGGATAAGAGCTACATTTTTAGATATACAAGGCACAATTCTCCAAAATATGGATGTATTATACAAACATATTGCATATGCTAAAATCCTCATCCATGATAACAACTTCTCCATTGCTGATCACATGATAGAATTATCAGTAGAAGTGCAAATCGCATTACATAGAAGAAATGTGTTGTGAGAAAATTGGGACAACACAATTTCACTAATTCTCAAGGTACATTTTGATTTCTTGTCACAATTTTGCATAGCCATATAGAATACACCTTTGGAATTTAGGTCAAAAAATGGGAGACAATGTATATAACATATTGTAAAAAGGGAGAGAAGATGTTATATAAGATACAATAAAGGGAAGAAGATGAGAAGATGCAAATAACATGTAAATTATATTGAATATATATGTATGGTGAGCATCATCATATTATATATATGTACAAATATTCAGATAAACATCTCTTATAAAAGCAATTTTGAAAAATTTCAAAAACATAATATATTACAATGTTGAAGACACATGATGGAGAATAAAGATTTCTTTGGACTTTTTGAATTTAGTTTTGATTGATAAGTGTTTTTGTCACTAATGCCGAAGGGGGATATTGTTGACATTTTAGTCATGTTTGTTTATTAGTGAAATACACTTATTTAGATAGCTAACAGTTATCAAGTTTGTGTTCAAGTTCTATAGTTGTTACCAAGTACTAGGAACATCATTCAATTTCTGCTGAGCATTTTCTACCAAGTTGATAATTATAAGTGTAGACTGAGCTTTATTGTGTTTATTGAGTTTCTTAGTGCAAATTGAGTTCTACAATAGTTATTGAGTTCATAGTTTTAGTGATGTGAATCTACTGTTGACTAAGACATATAGTATCAACCAAGTGATTTAGTTTATACTGAGCTCATAATGATAGCATTAACCAAGCTATGTAGTGTGAATCAAGTGATTCAGTTCATATGTCAAGTTTTACAGTATTTACTAAGTCTCCAATGTAAACCGAGTTTAGACTACTTGGAAGTGATTAGTATGGATCGAGCTTCTATGTCTACTAAGTGTATGATGATGCCAAGCATTGACAATGGATGCCCAGTATTAGAACCTCACTGATTTTGTCTTCAGAACCCAAGTTCCTACAATTGGGATGACTTTTTGTAATTTGGTGAAACTTGTATTGTAGCTAATGTTGATGATTCATAATTTGGATTGATATATATGTAATTTATAACATCACATCCAAAGGCATGAAATAAGATTATGAAATGTAACATAAAAGAGAAGAAATGTGAAGTAAAAGGCTACAACAATATAAGGAGCAACATAGATTTATCTATCACAACAAGGTGATCATTACACTCAAAGGAATCTCATTTAGAAAATCAAGTTACAAATTAGAGATTAGCCACTGGTTCATCCTAGTAGTTGGGATAGTTAAATCCTTTCACAAGGTAGACTTAACATTCTTTTGTAAATCTCTTTACTAAGTGCATACTTCGTTTAATGTTTGTAAATCCTTTTACAAGGTGGACCTAGAAGTCCTTATTGCTCCTAATATGGTAGATCATTAGAAGTTATCATTATAAGCCTTAACAGGACAACTTTATACTGCAATACTAGAGCTTGTTGGTATCATCCCCACCCTAGTTTTACTTTCTATTTGGAAGGTTTCTAGGTCATCATATTGCATGTCAAAGTGTTATGAATGTTTTAATGCTTTTATTTTTGCATCCATGCAATTATATCAGAATACACATGAAGAATTAATTTGTAAATAAAGATTAAGTTTTATTGGGTATTGATTCACTCCTCTCCTCTTAGTAACTTAGCCTATCATATATTTCCAACACAAAGCATCCACTTACCACCTTTCTTGGATGTCAATACCACTAGCACTACACAAGGGTTGATGCTCTTCTTGATCAATCCTTGGTCTAGTAGCTCTTGTACTTGTCTAGACACTTCTTGGTTATTCTCTAGTGTGAACTTATAAGTTGTCATGTTGGGTAATGAAGCCCCTAGAATAAAGTCTATCTAATGACTAATAGATCTTTTAGGAGGTAATCTTTTAGGTGTTCCATCACTAATTATGTCTATAAATTTCCCAAGTAAGTTATGTACTTCTATTTGTATTGGTGTCAGCATAGTCTTCTCCCCTTCTTTAGGCTATACCATTATAAAATATCTTTCACCTCCTTGTTGAAGAGAATTAACAAAATTCTTTCCACTACTTAATAAGACACTAGGGGTCTTTGACTATGTTTCCTCTTCATCTATTAATGACTATATTTTGAAGGTCATTCCATCCTTCTTGAAAGAAATGGTGTTATCCTTCCCATTATAGATGACTCCTCTATCATATTCCTATGGTCTACGCAATAGGAGATAGCATGCATCCATAGGCCACATATCAAAAATCAATGTGTCTTTATATCCTCCAATGAATAATTCTACTCGTGTCTTCTCATTTACAAGGAAACTTTTCCCCTTATTCAACCATGTCACCTTATATGGATTAGTATTGGCTATCTTCTCCAACTTAAGATTTTTTTAAGATTCTTATATGATTATGTTATCTATGGAACTTGAATCCACAATAACCTTACGTAATTTACCAAGTATCTTACATCTTATCCTAAATAAGGATCTTCTCTACTTTGGCTCCTCTTTGACTAGTTGTCTAATTAGAACTCTTCAAAACATTAAGTTCTCCCTATAACTAACTCAATATGGATAATCTCTTGTTACTTGACACTTGTTGAGTCTTCTTGATAATATGCTACTCTCTTCTCTATGTTTTAAGAAGTTTCCTTCTCAAGGAACCTATAGGTAGGGTGACCCATATGTCTACAACAATAGAAAATCATGTTAGAAAAGTATGAGTTACTTCTACCTACACCTCTTCCTTTGTTAGAACCCCCTTGATTTCCTCTACCTCTTCCATGGCCTTCTCAATGATTGGTCTCATTCCCATGATCTATAGAGTTAGACTCTTCTTGATTTATTGGTTTAGTCCCTCTACCTTGGAATCCACATCTATAAGCTCTTTGGTCTCTTCCTTTTCCTCTTCCCTTGGAAGTCTAATCATGTTTCCTTCTACTCTTTTCTTCAATCTTGATAGCCAATTCATAGCATTGATGTACTATTTTGGGACTAAGAAGAGTCATCTCTTCTTGTATACTCCATTTCAATCCATTCACATATCTAGCCACCTTAAAGTTTTTATCTCTAGATACATTTTACCTCATGCAAAGATTTTGAAATTCCTTAGTATTGGAGTTCACATCAAGATCTCTCTATCTAAGACTTTTCCTTTTTTGATTCATTTGAATTTCATAATCCTCTGGCATGTATGCATCTCTCACTTTGTAAACCATTCCCTTCCAAGTGGAAATTTTCTTCTTACCTTCTTTTTCTCTCTTCCTAGATGAAATTCCACCATGTCAATGCATAGCCTCTAAGCCTTGATTTTTCTACTATCACCTTATGTGCCTCAGTGATTCCATCACACTTGAAATGGTTTTCCATTTCTTCTATCTAGTCCATGATTAGATCTTCCCTCTAGCTTCTCACTAAGTAGTGGTATTCCTTCAAGTTCCTTCCCAATCATGGCTTTCAATGCCTTTAAGAATATTCCTTTGTAAGGGTAGGATTGGGTGTAGGTTCTTCATCTTCTATAGCCAACTCTTTCTTCTTTCATTCAACCTTACCCTTGACTTAGGTGTTTCATCCACTTGATCTAACTTTGCCTCTAGTTGGGCTAATTTATTTTTGAGTAGTCTATTTTCTTCTTCTTTCTCTTTCACCTTCATTGCTAACTCTGAACCTATTACCATTATAGTTTCTACTATTGATTCCTCTATCTAATACATTTATGCACAAGCCTAATCTTTTGAGGTTTTGATACCAATCTGGTAGGATTGAGGTTGGATGAACTAATCATAGGTTCATGTCAGTAGTCTTCTTGGAAGAATTATAGAGTGTCTTCACCACACCACTTGTCACCTATGGGATCTTTATTGTGTAAGGATCCCCTAGTCTCTCTAGCCAACCCTACTACCAAGAAAGGTTCACTAATCAAGCCAAAACTTGATACATTCTTGCTTCACTAACCATAGCCCTTAAACCACCTTAAAGGCTCTTAACCTCCAAATCATATAATTAGCCTTATAAAGGTGTGGAGGCATCTCCTCTTGACATTAAGCTCAAAATAAATTCATTAGTGACTCACACTTAGTCAATAGGTTGAGCTGCTACTGAGCTTATCTTGTAGTTTGCACTATTAACTGAGTAATCCATTTGCTATCAAGTTTTATAGTTCATGTTGAGTAGTGTCTACTGAGTTGTTCAATGATAGTGCTACCTGGGTTTCATATTATTAACTAGGTGCACAATGTCAACCATGGTCCCTAATATCTACCAAGCTTGTGGTATTAGTAATGAGAATCTAGTGTTGACCAAGCAAAGGATTGTTAATCAAGTGATATAGTTGATATTGAGCTTGCAATGATAGTGTTGACCAAGCCATCGATTGTCAAATAATTGATTTAGTTGATATGCTAAGTTTTGTAGTGCTCACAGAGTCACACAAGTGCCGACCATGTTCAACCTACTTGGAAGTGATTAGTACAAACCAAGCTTCTATGTATAATGAGTGCATGATGATGTCAAGTGTTGAAAATGGTTACTAAGTATCAAAACATCACTAAGTTTGTCTTCTAAACCCTAGTGCTAGTAGTTGGGCCAATTTTCTGATCTTGATGGAAGCCTATGTTGTAACCAACTTTGATAAATTATGATTTGGATTGGTATATATGTAATGAATTGTATCATATCCAAATAAGGAGGTATGAATAAAATATAAAGAGAAAAAGTGTGAATTAAGAAGACTACAATTAGTATAATGGAGAACAAAGGTTTATCTATCACAACAAGATGATCTTTACATTTCAAAGGAGTCTTAACCAAAAAATTAGAGTTACAAATCAATTATTAGCCACTAGTTCATCCTAATAGGCATATCAGTTAAATCCTTTAACCAGGTAGACTTAACAGTCTTTGACAAATCTCTTTACCGAGTGCATACTACATCATATGTTTTGTAAATCCTTTCACAAGGTGGACCTAGCAATCATTATTGCTCCTAATAGGGTAGATCATTAGAAGTGATCAATTGTAATCCTTAACTAACCAACTTAATACTACAGTACTAAAGCTCATGGGTATCATCCCCACCCTAGTTTTACTTTCTATTTGCAAGATTTCTAGGTCACCATATCTTTTGTCAAAGTATTATGAATATTTTACTACTTTCATTATCTTGTGCATGGAATTAGATTAGAATATTATATGAAGGATTAATTGGTGAAATAATTCAAAGATTTTTTGTTTCTTGATTCACCCCTCCCCTCTTAGTAACGTTGCCTATCAAATAATTCCAACAATTTGTATCAAAGCATTGTGGTTCTTAGAGAAGAAGTTTAGTGGCTTAAGCAAAGAAAAGAGGCAATGGGGGAATACAAGTTAGATATGGCTATTGACAATGAAAAGTTGGACCTTGAACTAGCTATTGGGCATTTGAAGAAAATAAAAGAGCAACTCTCTCAATCATTTAAAAGAAGGAAAGGTCTTGTAATACAAATGAATGGCAATCTCTACACTAAAGAAATAATTAAAGATAGATGTCTAGAAAGAAATTTAGATGAAGCTAATGAAGCAATCAAAGATCTACTTGAAAAGAAATCCAATCTTCAAGAAGAAGTTAGAAAGCTTAAAAGAGAATAAGAAATCTAGTTAGTAAGATTATGTGAAGTCATGGAAGAAAAAGATGAAGAAAAAGAAGAGATAGAAGAAAAGAACAATGAAATTCAACATCCATCCCTTCAGCAAGAAGACTTCATTGATCAGATCACTAATGCAAATAAAGATCTCATGAATCTCAAATCAAAGAATAAAATTTTATAGAATGGTCTAAACACTAAAAATAAAACTAATGAGAGGATGATTAAATCTCAAGAAAGCATAAATCAGTTGAATGAGAAAAGTCAGCACAAACAAAAAGGAAAAGTAGGAATAAGATACATAGAAGAAGGTAAATCATCCAAGAAAGGAGCTTAAAAGAACCAAAGACCTACTTATAATCATTGTGGTAAGTTAGGTCACACATCAAACAAATTTTGGAGTAGTGGTAAAGAACAATACAATAGAAAGTGTTAAAACTGCAATAAGAATGATCATAGAGCAAGTGAATGTGAGGAGAATCCTAAGTTTGAAGCTAAATGTCACAATTTCAAGAGACAAGGACACAAATATTCTAAATGCAAATCCAATATATTGAATCTAGCAAAATGGATTGTAAAAGTAATATCTTGATGAGACTACAACATATGGTGTAGATGCCACTACTATGGAGAATTTGGGCACATTGGAGAAAATTGTGTGAAACATCACATGAGGAAAGAGACACAACTAGAAGATGTTTTGTTTGTACAAAACTTAGGCATGTCTCCAAGAACTGTATGAACACTAGAAGAATTGAAGATTGAAAAAATTCAAATCTAAAAACATGAGAAAGTAGATGAAGCAGTAGTGGATACCAAAATCTCCTAAGAATACAAGTACGAGTCATGAAGTAGATGTCACTCAAAAGATGGGTGACACAAGCATTTAAATTTGAATTCCCATATGAATGACTAGAACTAAGACTCTAAAGTAGACATCTCACATCACTTCTAGCCATCTAGAAGAAAATATCCATATCAACATTTAAGATGCACTGGGATCATCAAGTGGCTATAGAATTCAAAGACCTTACCAAGTTAAGTTAGGTTAAAAGACCCTACCAAGAAAGGTCAAGCTACACTAAAGTATTTTGTGTGGAAACCAAGTTATTGAAGACTCTACCAATTAATGTTGAGACTATTGAGCTATGAACATCCACTAAGTATTAAAGATAGAACTAAGTGGAAGGCATTCTGTTACCAAGCGAGTGGTCATACTAAAGCATTTATATCAATTACATAGTGAAATTTGTTAAAAGGAAGAAAATTGAATTCATTTTTTGCCATGAATTTTTGAGAGCTATTTGTGAATAGCCATTTCTATGCTTCCAAGAGATCTATGTATTTTTTGTTGGAAGAATACTCAAAGTTTTTTGAAACCCTACAAGACCATACCTATCATGACTTCTTCTAGTAACAGAGTGAAGAAAGGATTAAAAATGTTGATTCAATGAGTAGAATGTGCACTTCCTACATTCAAAATTAGTCTAATCATTGGACCTAGTAGGTACATAATCACAAATTCCTTCTTAGGTATTACTCATCCATGATATATGCTCCTATTATCACTAATATATTCAAGATCTAGGCACACATGAAATGCATGAAACATTAAATGAGTTAAGTGTGAATGGAACTCTAAAACTCAAGCATTGACATTCAGAAGGAATGGACTTGACACATATTTCACATATGGAAAGGGATTTTCAAGAAAAATAGATAAGATTAATATTGAGTCATGTTCATAATGGGAAGTTATTGTTTGATCGGCCCATTTTAATAACAAAGAAAATGATTCATTGAATCACTGGTCTTCCAAAGTTAAGAAAAGCTAGGGCAACCAAACCCTAGGTTGGGCTAAACTAGCAAAGAAAACTCTTACTGTGTGGGGTGAAAGAGGAATGAGGATAACTGGAATCATAGAAATGGAATTGAAATTTGGAATCCATTTGATTTCCCACAAAATCTATAGCTTTAGTCATCTTAGCAGTGTGTCATGTGAGGTAGTAGATTTGGCTTTAAAAATTGTGAAGAATAACAAGTCATTTGACCTTGCCGAGTTGTTATTGAATTAGTTCAATAAGAACATGGAAAGCACAAAGATTCCAAGAATAATTTGTGTAAGTTTGTTTCACTCATAACTTTCTTATTTATCTTTGTACAATTTTATTTTTACTTTCTAAAGGCACAATTGCATGTAGAAAAGATGTACCTTCCTATATTAGATTAATGAATACATATCAAAGATGAGAGAAAATTTTGACAATATAATGGATAACTACTTTGATACATTCAAAGAGAAGATGAATAATAGATAGGATACCAAAGAAAGTTGCAGAAGACTATAAAGATGATATCTGTTTCATGGTAGACTACAATAAAGTGTACATTCAAGTAGTCAAACTAAGGGTAGCAAGTGTTAAGCGTCTTGAATATGAGGTTAATATGTATGATACAAAAGGTATCATTGAGGCTCTACTGAATGAGCCTATGGATCCTAAGGCACAATATTTTTGAACTTATGAAGAGGCCAAGGTGAGGATAGAACTTGAAATTAAGCTTCCTTAAGTAGTTAACAAAGGAATAAAGGGGATGTCAAAAAAAAAGTTAGCAAGTTCTACTTTCCTACTAATAGAGGTAAAAGGAGATGATATGGAAGAAGATGAAGTAGAGGATAAAGTAGAAGAAAAAAACTCTAAGGAAGAGGAGCCTATAAGAAAGAAAGGCAAGGTTATCATAACTAGACCTACCAAGTCATACACTATAGTATTCATAAGAAGGACATCAAAATCTAGAAACAAATTGAATTTAGGTGTGGAGGATGTTGAGAAAATTATTTTCAAGAAACCTCCACCTACACTTCAAGAAAGCTTGAAGGAAATGGAAGAAGGAGCTAGAATGGAAAACTTCCAATCTCTCCAATATGAAACTAGTAATGTAGATGAGAAAAAAGAGATTGAAGTCATGATGATGTCAAAATTGGGAAAATGGAAGTAATCACCTAATTAGCTTGCTCAACAAATTTCAAAGGAGCTTTTGAATTCAAGGAAGGTAGAAAAAGACATATTTGAACAAACTTTGAGGAATCTCACACCAAGTCTTGGTGAAAAAGAGGTGAAAGAATCTTTGAAGGAAAATGAAATAAAATTTACTCTTAAGTTCAACACATGTCTTGTGGTGATGAAAGACATAGAATCTATGGTAAAATCTACCACTACCACATGGAAGAACATTTACAACTTGCATAAAATGAGTGACTTCATTGTTCATGTTAGTGATAAATATGATGAAGATGATTATAATGATGATGAAGAAGATGTGGAAATAGAAGATGTAAATCTAGATGATAAGGAGGAAGGCCAAGAAGCTATAGAGGGAAGTCTACCTAACATTTAGAGTATTGACAAAACTGTTGGTGTTTTTCAACTATTAAGAAACAAAATACTTAATATCAAGATAATAAAGAATACAAAAACCTAAGGACCAGGTACTTCCTATAAATAGTTACTTGCTCTTCAAATCTGAACCAAACTTCAACAAAATCATAAAGATGTTCTACTCTTTATGCTCTACAAAACCAAGGTAGGTGGACTTGAGGGATGAAATATTTTCAATCTAATAACATATACATATTTTTTTCATTCCATGAAAATTTACCACAGCATACATCCCTTAAAGTAGATCTAATCCTAATTCTTCTTAGGTTTACAATCATTTGTGGCAATAGTAGCTAGCTAAGACCCAGAGATTCAATGCAAACAAGTGTTGACCATTATTGATATTCTTTAAATAGTAAAGTAAAATTGATTTATAATTTGGGCTTGATGCTCACACTCATGATATTTCATCTACATACTAAATCAATATATCAGTGCCTCATCCATTAGGATTTAAAGTCTATTCAATTTCTAGATCTAATTGATTGCATTATAATCAACATTAATAACAATTCTTACTAAAAATCATTCTTATAAATATCCTTCCTATTACCATGGAAACCCTATCAATCTCACTGAAGCATTTACTTAATTTTTTGAACTAAAAGCAATAGTGAATTGACATATAACTTGATTTAATTGCATTCAATTGGCCAAGCTTTGCTCACACAACTTCAAAATAACCAAGTAATAAAATGGAGATAAGACTCAACTAGAATAGATATGGGGATAGTTCATCTTCGTATTAATTTCCTTCAAAAATTATATATAATTGAAACAACTCAGAATGACTCAAGAAAAGGCATTAAGATCTTGTAACATTAATGCATTCTCAAATATTGGTAGATAAAATAAATCACAAGGGTTTCATCAATAGATTGGATTGAACAACTTAGTAAAAACTAAACTTATACGACAATTTAGACCCTTTCTTTAGCCCTGGAATCTCACTTATATAGTGTGAGATGCAACAAGCTTCGAGCATAGAGAATTGATAGCTATCTTTTACACAAAAGATATTTACATTTATTACTGTCACAAAAACAAAAAATTATGCAAAAAAACAACTACACATCAAAATATTCTTTTAGTGGGCCCATTTTCTATTACACTTTCAGATGCTACAAATTCCATGATTTGTTCTTCATTATTTTGATTCCTTAGAATATGTGGTCATTAGGCTTGCTAAAGATGTATCTAGCTTTGTTTCATGTATCTTCACTTCAACTTGAGGCTCTCCATCTTCATCATCATGATCTATTAAAGCAACAATTACTTTTGAGTCCTTGACTACCACATCATCAGCTTGGTTTTTTTGTCTAATAATTATGGTTGGTGTTTCTATTTCCATTACTGAGATGTCATCTATTTGATCTTCTTCCTACACCTCACCCCTTTCTTCTATTTCCATCTATTTTGAAGACAAAAGTTCTTCCTTCCACTTGTTGAAAAGAATATCATCAGGCCAATCAAAATTTAAGATCTCCTACTACTTTTTTATTACAAAGCTTCCTATTTGTTCTATTTCAAAAAAATCTTTTAAACAATTGTACTTTGAAAAATTATTCATTAGTCATTTCCCATAGTACATGCCCCTTTTCATTTATGACCTCATTCATTCTAAGGCACAACAGATCATCTAATTCATTTACATTGGTAGATAAAATAAATCACAAGGGTTTCATCAATAGATTGGATTAAAAAACTTAGTAAAAACTAAACTTATACAATAATTTAGACCCTTTCTTTAGCCCTGGAATCTCACTTATATAGTGTGAGATGCAACAAGCTTCGAGTATAGAGAATTGATAGCTATCTTTTACACAAAAGATATTTACATTTATTACTATCACAAAAACAAAAAATTATGCAACAAAACAACTACACATCAAAATATTCTTTTAGTGGGCCCATTTTCTGTTACACTTTCAGATGCTACAAATTCCATGATTTGTTCTTCATTATTCTGATTCCTTAGAATATGTGGTCATTAGGCTTGCTAAAGATGTATCTAGATTTGTTTCATGTATCTTCACTTCAACTTGAGGCTCTCCATCTTCATCATCGTGAACTATTAAAGCAAAAATTACTTTTGAGTCCTTGACTACCACATCATCAGTTTGGTTTTTTGGTCTAACAATTATGGTTGGTGTTTCTATTTCCATTACTGAGATGTCATCTATTTGATCTTCTTCCTACACCTCACCCCTTTCTTCTATTTCCATCTATTTTGAAGACAAAAGTTCTTCCTTCCACTTGTTGAAAACAATATCATCATGCCAATCAAAATTTAAGATCTCCTGCTACTTTTTTATTACAAAGCTTCCTATTTGTTCTATTTCAAAAAAATCTTTTAAACAATTATACTTTGACAAATTATTCATTAGTCATTTCCCATAGTACATGCCCCTTTTCATTTATGACCTCATTCATTCTAAGGCACAACAGATCATCTAATTCCTTTCCTCATTCTTCCTTTTCTTTTATTTTGTCAATCTTTTTAAGTGCATTAGGAAAGAGATCAAACTTTTCTATTATATACTTAGAAAGAGAAATCATTATTTTCTCTTGAATAGAAATCCTTTTTTCATCAAAATCTTTCAGATCATTAAATATATCAAACATTTTCTCTATTTGATCACATGATAAGGTGATGACAGAGATACATATAGAAGTAACATAATTATCTCTATCACTCCATTTTTCCACAATGGGGCTTTAGTGTATCTTCATCCCTCCTTATTTCATTCCACATTTCTGAGATTCTTGCCAACTATTCATAAATTTTTGGCCAATCAATCTTATCCACTAAATATAAGATTGTCTTCCTGAGTTTCTCTTCATATTGATTGTTTATCTCAACATGTAACTCCCATAGTTCATTCTTTTCTTCTTCAAATTCCTCTGTAGTGTAAAACTTAGATCTGTATGGGGTATCATGCAACTCAACAATTGGAGTAGATTTGAATGATTCAATTGGGGTTTGAGGATATACAATCCTTGGTCTGTTGGACTCTCCCACTTTCCTCTTTCTAAGTTGTTTATCCAAATGGGATATCTAACTTTTCAACAACTGTATTTTGTTTCCTCTTTCCTCATATGCTTTCAATACTTCTTCAAATTTTGCATTGAGTTCTAGGAATTTATGCTTTTCTTTCCCCACAACCACTGAGGTGAAATCCACCACTTCTTTAGTCATCTGGATGGCTTCCTCACTATCCACTTCATCTGCTCTGTATATTTTAAGAGTACATCTATTGTATTCTAGTCTTATTTCTCTTTTTAACTAACCAAATCTTCAAATCTTGGTGATAATTGCTGAATTTCACCCCTCTATGTGCTTGTAATATTTCTTCTTCAATTTTATATTGCACATCTTTCTCCTTTCTAATGGAATAAAAAATCATAGCATTAGCTATGTCTCATTCAGGCAGAACCATAACTCCTAATTTTCTGACTAATTGTCTCCCAGTCTCAGGTATTAATTAGGAAAAATTCTCCAAAAATTTGGTTTTTACCTCTTCCTCAATTTCAGAGTCCAATTTGTTTGGTTGCTCTATTTCTTTTATTTTACACTTTGCCTCAAAATTGCCTATATTTTTCCTCCACAAAAATTGTGCAAAGGCCCTATATTTAACAAAATTTTTATCATCTATAAACTTTTGAGATGCGTGTGTAATGATGGGATCTATCTCCTTACCTTTTTAATTAGTAATAGTGAGGTCAAAGGATGGCATAGGAGGCTCCTTAGGCACTTCCCTTTCTATATCAATAGTAGTGACAATTATTTCTCCCTCCACTCCAATTTTCCATAGCTTCTCTCTTAGAGATACTTCATCATCTACTCTGAGTGGGATCTAGGATAGTGAATACTCTCCTACTTAAGAGGAGGACCCCTATTCTAACTTTTGTCTATTAGAGGCATCCGTGTTAGATGGACTCTCTTATCTAGACTTTTTGTAAGGGGGAATATGTTGTATATTTTGAGCCACAATATATCTAGCCCTCCTCTATAGTTTGTACTGGCCTGGAGTCACAATGATTTTGCTACTTATTCTTCTTTCTACCTCAATAGATTTATTAGGATATGCTTAGCTAATATATCCTTCTTCTCATTTAATGTTTGCATTATCACAGAAAAATTATTCATAAGAGCATTCATGTTGGCTCCCCAATATTTCTTATCTACCAAGGGGTTATAGTTGGGCTCAAAAGCATTAATAAATTCAAAAAATTTACTAAAAACTACCCATTTTTCTTTTTTGACCTCTTGTTCTTGTAGTGAAAACACATTTCTAATAATATCCTCTAGGTCAATGTATCAAGCATGGGATTGGGCCATTTGATATTTATCCAACAATAGGCTCAAATTTCTCCATCCTTTTTTAGCAAAAGCAAAATCATGTATAATAGTCACACCAGTGAAGAAAGTGCCTTTACCCTTTGCTCACTCGACCCAATTTTACATAGTAATTCTGCAATTCCTATCTTCAATGGCACATGAAATTGTAGTACATAGGGTTTTCCCAAAAGCCATAAACTTTGATCATAGTGGAAATAGGGTATGGGATTATATCCCCCTAATTATGACTGACCAACAATCTCTTGGAATAGTCCTTGGGTCTTATCAGTTCTAAAAAGGGTTGTGGGATTCTTGGACTATCCCCTTTTAAAAGAAATCTAAGCCTTGAAGCAATGTATCTTTCAAATCTAATGTAATTGGCATCTAAGACTTCCCATGTCATGTCAGTGCTCCATAACTAAACTAAGAGCTTCTCTCCATCTTTTTCTAGTTCCAACTTCATTTATTTGGAGAAGAAAGTTACTCCCTTGTAAATAAATATATACATCAAAACAAATACCAATAGAAAGGCCTATTCACCTTACCTTGAGTTATTCCAATCAAACCATTGTGAATTTCCTTAGCTAGGTAGGTGGCAAAATCAAGAATTGAGCTCATTCCAAATTGTAGGGTTTGAGCTATGATAAGAACAATGGAGCCTTGAATATAATCATGTTCATCCATTCCAAATATTTTTCAAAATGTAAAATATAGGTTCCCTAGGATTAAATTATTTTTTCATCAAAGGCTCTAAGGTATTTGGTGTAACTAAAGGAAGTGACCCAATTTTAACAATATGTTATTGCAATGGTCCTTCCCTCAAGTATACCCTCTATACATCATACCTTTCCTGGAATTCCTCCATGTCAATTTTTTCATGGACTACCTAGTTGGGGTTGAGCTTAAATACTTCACTGATTAGGGTAGATGAAACCCTAAAGAGATTGTCTCTTGCATGGTTTTTTATAATTCTAGTAATGGGGTCGTATTTCTTGGCCATGTCAATTAACAAGTTACTATCAAAGAATACCCTAGGAACAACCAATTTTCCAATGTCAAACTCCCATACATTGCTCAACAAGGTGTCCAAATTATGTTCTAAAAACCATTTTTTAAATGATTCCAAACCTCCCATTGAAACTTGTGCATATCTCACCCAATTGGTCTTGTCATAGAAACCCTCACCTACAACCAACCTATGGTTTTTAGGGATGACTTCTCTACCTTTTATCAATTCATTCATAGAAAGAGGCATTTTTTCAAGAAAATCATCATGAATAGATCTTTTTAGGTAATCTGTTAGGCCAAAAAATTCCTTTTGAGGAGGCATCTTCAATTCAACTTAGCACAATTATAATTTTTCAACTTTTCAAGAGTTATAGACCACTTACCCATTGATTTCTGCTTCTTTTTCTCTATGAATTGCTTTTTAGATCATTGAAAACCTCATAGAATCTCATTCCCTAGCTCTATAAACCCTTGTGCTTTGAGAAATTTACAATTGTGCAGCTCAATAATGGTGAATTTGCAAGTTATACTACAACATTAAGGTCACACAAAGTGGCCCTAAACAATATTAATGTCTTTAACCATTAATTTTTATGTTGTGCCTTAGGTTTAAATTTTATCCATTGATCACACAACATTGGATGGCTTTATTTAAAAATAAAAAAGCTTCTTTAAAGTTTGAAACCCTTGCCATGCATCAAGCAGACACTTCCCTGCTTTGCTTAAAACATGAGCACCTTTGTAATGTGGTGAAGCATCGATCATCAATCTCCAAAAGATCGATGATCATAAAAAATCACTTATAACCTTGCAATTAATTTCTTAAAATAATGTCCCACTGGCATCTTTATTTTCCATCCTGGTGCAACTTGATAAATCTCTCAGCAAGGGGTCCTGCCATGCCATGTGGCATGCTAGTGCTTCTTCACTTTACTTAAATTTGAGCATCTTGCTATTGTGGGTAAGTGACATCTATTGATCTATCCAAGATCAACAGTGAGATAAAAATTATTCCTTTTACTATTGAGTCAGCCACATGAACCAATTAATTCATTACACTTATGCCAACTTGTTTGACAACTCTGCCACCAGTATAGGGTGTGCTGTTTAATTTTCTCAAAAGTGGGTTTCTGACATTAGCACATGCCATGCGTCAATGACATACTTTCCCACTTCACTTAAAATCCTTCCACTTCCTTATTTTAGGCATGCACTAACCATTGATCTCATCAGGATCAATGGTGTGGAACTTGCATGCTTTGGACTTTGTAAAACATCCTTCATGAAATCATTTGGGACAAGTGTCACTAAGGAATTTCCTTTCTTTGTTTAAGATCCTCACATTTTCATCTAGTGGTAATGCGCTCACTATTGATCTTTCCAAGATCAATAGCTCAATGATATGACAATAAAATATAAAATTTCTATTTGAATTAACCAATAATATTGCAAGTAAATAGAATGTACATTGATAGGTACTAACAACTCTAAAAAGGATTTGACAAAGTACTAACAAGCTCTGACAAATTTTAATCTTTGTGGCACTATTAAGACCCATCATTAGCAAGTGTTAAATGTCACATAGGTGCTTTCTTGCATCAATTAAAAACCATACATCTTCACATTGCTGGCATGCACTTGCTATTGATCTTGATGAGATTGACTATTAACCAAAACAAACCATCAGAATTAAGATGCTTCATAAAATGCTTAAGAAAGATGATTGCAGTTAGAGAAAGCTTAATATAAAAAGGTTTATTTAGTGGAAAATAATAAAGTAATCTTTGCAAAAAAAGAAAACTTACGATAAGTGTGTCTCACTCAATTTAAAATTGGAAATTATATTTTAATTACCTTTTAGGGCTAGGGGACACAAACAAGAGTTATAAGAACTTTAGGAAATTCAACTAGGGTTTTAAAATTTAATTTAAAAATTTCAAATTACAAACTTAGCATTTTTCACTATGAGGAACAAATTATCATAAAGGGTGAAATACAAGGCCAATAGTGGCTCTATCTAGGGACAATGATTAAGTAAAAATTCATATGAGGGCTTAGAATCCTTAGGAGAAGCAAACTACAAACTTGACCATCTTTCTTTTGACAACTTTTAAGAGAGCAACAACACCCAGAAACAAAATACATACAAGGGCTATACAAGAAGACACAAAAGATTCACAGAATGTACAAAAAACCTAAGCTAATGTTCATGGAAGAAACAAGTATTTTTAACAAAATAACTCTTCAAAAACTATCCATGAATTGGTAGTTCAAGAATATTACTTGATAGATCCTTCAAAACATAAGAGTCTTCTCCCCATGTAGTTTCAACTAGATAGGGACCTAACCATATAGGATCAAACTTCCCATGTTTTCCCTTATCTTCAATCCTTGCATTTCACATGAGGACTTCTTGGCTAGATTCCAGACACAATGTTAGAAGATGCACCACCTATGGCTTTTCTCACAATCACATTGTTAGCCCATATTGCTAATTGCAATTTAGAATCCCAGACTTTCTTGTTATCATCCAGGGTGGAAGCACAAACTTCTGTCACATTTGGTGATATCAACACGGGTTTTAGCTGGAATAGTTTTGGTCGTAAACATTTTGGCCAGAATAGTTTCAGCCATACATACATGGCATTTTCCCATGATGACATGACATGTACCATTTCAGATAGAAGGGTTCCAGCCAAAAGGGTTTTGGCTGAAACACCAAGTTTTATAAAAGTGTCAAAAAACCCTTTGCAGCTATCATTTTGACTATCACGATTCCCAAATTCCCAAAGAGTGGTCTAGGTGTTTCAGCCGTAATAGGTTAGTGGGTTTTTTTTCCTTTTTAAAAATTTTTTTAATGTGTTTTTTATTAGCAAATGTTAATAGTACTTAAATTAATTTTTTTAACATATTTTATGAGTGAAATATTTAGATTTGTTAATTTTTTAATATATTTAAATTATTTTTTAGATTTTTTAGTAAATTGTTTAAAACATAAGCAAGAATGTAGTCAAACATTAGGTAAAAATGTAGAAAAGCATTAGTTAAAAATGTGGAAAAATATTAGTTAAAAATGTAGAAAACAATAGGTAAAAATGTAGAAAAACACTAGTTACAAATGTAGAAAAACATTAGGTAAAAATGTAAAAAAAAAATTAGTTAAAAAATGTAGAAAAACATTAGGTAAAAATGTAAAAAAACATTAGTGAAAAAATGCAAAAAAAATTAGGTAAAAATGTAGAAAAACATTAGGTAAAATGTACATTTCTATGAAACTTAGAACACTTTACATTTATATGAAATTTAGAAAAATTGTTTAACCCTGTAGTTAAATCAAAATCTAATTTAGTCAAGAATTTTATTTTTTTATCACATATACATGTGTACACTTAGTTATAATTTAATCAAGAAATTTTAATCATTTTTTATCGTATATGCACATGTACATGTACGTGAATATTTATTTTTCACATTTTCATATGAGCACATTAAAATACATTAGATATGGTCTCTACGATTATTTGTTTTAAAATACATGCATTACATTCAATTGAATAACACCATACATTTAATGTTGTGTATTTATATGTACGTGTGTTTCAAATTAAATTTAACTTTTAATTATTTTAATTTATACACTTGTATGTTTATATGTGTATATATACACATGTGCCTACAGATCTCTAGATATTTATTAGTCTTGTAGCTTCACACTCATATCCTCATACATTATATACATATATACATTATGGCATCTAGTTTTGGGGATCATGGTCCTACATCCTCAATGGATGCTAGTGTCCATAGAGGGTGTCAGATTGCTAAGTCTGGCACATCATGCAAATTGACATCCTCCACTGAGGATAGAGAGCAGTTATTTAGAGATACACTTGTGAGATTATCTCATGCTATAGAGGTTTTGAACACCTCAATTTCCTCTTCTACCACCCTCCCTAATAGGGAGAAGATCACATACTGATGTGAGAGGATTTATTTTGTATGATTCAGACCATTGAAACATACAACCCTTTTGATGATATTAGCATTGAGAAATTTTATTCTTCTTTATCTCATAGTGCCCTTGGCATTGTGAAGTATAGACAAGTTGACATTGAGGTTTCCACTACCATGTTTCCATTTTATAGAGATAGAGCTAGGGTTAGAGGCTACTCTATGAAAAAGTGTACTAATGAGCTCGTCACACCATTCATGTATCCTTGTTGGTTGGCCACTCATCATATATGGCCACATAAGGATGAGTTCCCTTTGTATTTCTACAAACAATTGTTTGCAAAATCTCATTCACACTACAATGTTGACTACACAGATTATCTAGGGCATGTTGGGTAGGGTTTGGGGAGACTTTTAAAAAAATTTAGACCTGTGGACACTCTTGCACCTATTAAAAAATGGGCAATGGTGAGTCCAAACCTTTTGGTTATGTCGAGAGGTCCATAGATAGTTGTTGGAAGCCAAAGTGTTCCTAATGACACAATTAGGACACAAATTTATTCAAGCATCACCACCATTGCCACATAGTTGCATGAGATTTCTTTTGATTGGTGTGGTAGATATATGTTATAGTCTCAAGGTACTATTCCCACAGCTACATCATCTAGCATACCTATTGATGATGCATATGGAGTAGTAGACATACCTTCTCCACTAGAGGTTTATGTAGTCTTGGAGGTGGATGCATTGCGGTGTTTGGGATCATGTTTAGTTTCTGATCTTTTGGATTCATATCGAGCATTATCTACAGTCATAAGGATTCCACTTCGTGACATCCCCTCTTAGATTAGTCATATTTTTTCATGTATATTAGGATCAGAGGGTTCACTGATGTAGGAGGAGATTCCTGCACCTTCTACTACTCCTACTGCTACACAAGCCTAGGCTACAATATCGGCCCCAAATACCCAGGACCCTACAACATCGCCCCTACTCAAGATTTCATGGCTAGATAGCCTAGTCTATTTACCTCCATGCTTTCAGATCAGGGCTACACTATCTACTTGGATGTTGATAGTGTTTTTTCATTGCATGATTAAGATATCAGTCAAATCAGTAGAGCATTACATGATGCTATAGTAAATATCTCTATATGTTTAAATTTATTTTAATTATGGTAAATAATATGTCTATATGTTTAAATATATATATATATGGGTGTGTTTGTGTATGTGTTATAGGATCTAAGTGATAGTATGTTACATTTTGTTGATCTGTAGACACCAACATATCCTACATGTCTTGAGTCTCAGGTATGCTACAATTTAAATATATATTTGATTTATATACATGTATCTTGATATAATTTGTCTATACATAATTTGTTCCACTATCATTTGACACAGGGTTTAGATGTAGCTGATAGACCCTTATGGAGACATCCAGGATCAGGAGTGGGATGTAGCTGATTAGATCATGGTCTTTTATTTTATGTACACATGTTATTTTGGAGACATTTGATATAGAATTTTGGATTTACATTTTATATGGACACTTTGATGTTTTATATGGAGATTTTGATGTTTTATATATGTTATTTTCAGACATTTGATACATGATATTTTTATACATTTGATATGGGTACATTATTCTCTAGAGATATGTACATGTATGTTATCGATCTTTTAATGTACACATGTATGTTATTGATCTTTTAATGTCTTAATCTAAGTGTAACTAACTATATTTAATGACATGTCTTAAGGGGAGATCCTAAACTTAATATGTTATAAGAATGTCTAGATTAATGCACAGGTAAGAATATAACATATACATGTACATAAGAATATATAAAGACTATGATCTAAAGAATGCATGTTATGACATTTAATTAATAAAATTTAATACATATAAGAACATAACTTAGGTTTTATACAAACATAAAGAATGTATAATTTATTTCATAGATGTATGTAAATATGTTCATGTTAAAAGTAGACATGTATATATTTTCAATATTCATGTTTATGTATATGTTACTATTTTTAATTCCTTAATCTAAGTATAATTAACTATATTTAATGACATGACTTAAAATTAACTATAATTAACAACATTTAATTAATAAAATATAACATGTAATATGTAACATAGAATATAACATATACATGTAAGAACATATAAAGAGTATGACCTAAAGAATGTTTGTTACAACATTTAATTAATAAAAGTTAATACATATAAGAACATAAACATTATATACAAGTTACATAAAGAAATTATCATATAAGAACATATAAAGATTATATGTACATAAATATATAACAATATTAACAATCATATGTAAGAAAACATAAACAATGTATATAAATACATACAAATACTAAAGGGGTTGTCTTAAGGATAGGTCAGGTAAAAGGTGGTACTAAGGGAATTTCCTAATAGGTGGTCTTAAATGAGATATCCATGTTAAATTTAAATAAAAATAACAAAACATGTCTAATTTTGCATGTCCAAGATAAATGATCCAATGTATACAAATTTATAAAACAAATATCCTATCAACATTAAATGTGAAAGTATAAGAGCTATATAGACATAGCTGAACTAGAGCTCCACAATAAGTACATGGGTAAACTAGAGCTCCACAAACAATGAATTGTTAGGATCCTCTTTAGTTTTTATTATCTCTAGAAGTTTTTCATGTTCTTCAATAGATAGTTTCCACTTTTGATTTCTACGATGCCCTCTTCTTTGTATTGCTTCAAATTGTAATTTGTTTGCTATAACATGGTTACTATAATGTAAAACCTTTCCTCCAGGCTTGAATTTAATAAATTCAATACCACTATCAGTTACCCTTGTTTTTTGATAATATTTTCCTTCATTACCAATTGATCCAATTGGATATGACTATTGATCAACATCTATAGTTCCTTCTAGCAACTTGTGTTTTACTTTTGTGCATCTTAAAAGATAATAGTCCACATTTTCTATATTATCTAGTAAGGCTTGAATTGCAAAAATATCTCCCACATGTATATAAAAATATAGATAAATATAAATTAATTTAAAAATGAATATACATGTATATTAATTTATATATATGTATATATGCACACAAACCTTCCATAACTAAATCAGAAATGTGCTCATAATCAGCTGAATATATAGGATCATGAATGTCAATGTTAATGTCAACATCTTCAAAAGGAGGCTTTCTAACTATCTCCTTCAAATCCCAATGTGAAACATATCCATTCAAAATATTTTCACATGCACTCATTGGATTGTCCTCAATGGAGTCATCATAAAAACATGTTTTCTCTCTTACTTTAATTACTGGAGGTTTACGGTTTCCAGTAGTCATCACTTGATGTAAACTTCTAATACCAAGAATTGTTTGACAATTGTAAGGATTAAATTGATCTATACAAAAAATAATTGTCATATTTCAAAATAAATATTTAATAAAAAACTCAACTTGATTTGAAAAATACATTAAAAATAAATATAACTTAGTTCACCTTTCACTTCCCAAAAGTAACACTTATTGCATTTAGTATCTCGAGTAGAAAATTGAACTTTGTACCATTCAACAATTTGATTTGTGTTCTCTACCCTAGTCCCTGTATGTACATACAACATGGATATATATATAATTTAAAATATATGCTAATCTAGTATGAAACATGCACATTAAAAATGCATATATTTACCTACAAGTTCATGTTGTCAAAGTGTACATTTTATACATGCTCCTGCTCCATCATGCTCCCCTTTTCCATGTCCACTTTCAAAGAAATTCCATAAAAACCTAACATTGGTTCTAGCATGTTGCATTGCTAACCAGTTAAATGCTTTTGCAGATTTGAATTGTCCTATGAACATGAAACATGATAAGTATCTACAATTATTTGTGTACATGTATCAAATTGAAATAGGAATGTCCAAATAAATATAAGTTAAAATAAAGTTAAATAAATGTGTAAGTGTTTGTATACTAACCTTAACATCTATTAGACCAAATCTAGTGCTCGAAAACATTTATTCCACAATTTATGAGATCTTCAGAGAACATTGCAAAACAATGAGCCACATTACTCCTATTATGAAATATATCATCACTAATATAGAAATGAACCTCTTTGATGATGATGTGTTCATTTTCATCCAACCTTTCTATCTGATCCACCTCAAATTGTGCATGTCTATAGGTCACTTGCACAAATATTTCAACTTATTCCTTGAAGCTCTATTTGAGGCGCAAATGTATAATTCTCAAAAAAATCTACAACTAAAAGTATAAAACCAAGTGGAAAATAATTTTTGGAATCACGAAATTGTTTAGCTTGCCATTTTGCACCATGACAATGTTGGATGTATGGATATATCAATGGATGGAACTTGGTCATAAACTCATCATAACAAAATTCACTCTCCTTCAATAATTTTTTTCTAGATTCATCTCCTATCTTATTTTGGTATGTCTCATATTCATATCTCATCCATGAAACTGGTGTAGATTCATTAATATTCTCACTTTGCATTTCAAAAAATTTGCATAAATCTCCACAATCTTTGCATTGATTTTTGATGTATTGCACTTTGAATTCATCTAAATCTTCTAATTTATCACATAATATGGACTTCACAAATTGCATTGTACTACTAGGGATGACCAAATTAAGATCAAGTACTACCATAACTTTTTTATATGATTGCAAGTGTAGACCAAATTCAACATGATTTCGACAACAACAAGTTTCATGCATCTTACTTATGCATACAAAGGAAGGATGCAAACTCTCAAACATTCTTTGACATATTTTGACATTTGAAAATTCTTGTTTGAATGTTTGAAATAATTCACTTTGAGTTATATCTATAAAATGTTTTGGATGTTCAGTTTTGGCCCTTGTCTCTTGATCTTTAATTTGTATAGTATTACATCTGTTGGAAGAAACATGAGAATGTGTGGTCCAAAATTCAACAAATTGTCTTTTTAAATCTTTAGAAATTATATCTTTTCAAGGAACTCTACAAATATTCACCCAGTTATTCTCAATGTGATCATGTAGCATATTTCTCCTCTTGATGTATGTCTAGACAATTCTTCTAGATATATGCAGTACATCAGAAATTGCACATACCTATTTTCTACATGCATTACTCAAATCACCTCCTCAAGTTGTGTTGTCAATTTTGTTATAAGAATTTTGCAAGTTTTCAACTATTGTTTTATTAATATTATGCGCATGGATTTTCCTATTATCAACACCCAACAACTCCAAAATAGGTTTCATATCTTTTCTCCTAAATAACTTGACAAATAAATGTGCCTATTCAAATATACTTTTATCCTTGAAATATTTATCCCACATGTTTTGACAATGTTGTCTTATAGTGTTATCATTTATCATATCTTTAGATAGAATTTGGTTAAAAATTAGTTCCTCATCCAAATCCATCAAATTTGTTATGACTTCTAATTTGTCTCTATCAGTAGAACTGCCAATTTGTTCCTCTTCATTACTTTCATTTTCTTCATGAATCTCATCATATTCAAGAATTTTAGTAGGTTGGTTTTGGTTATATTTTGTATGACCTTTTATTTTTTCATCTCTTATTCTATCATATTTCCTTGATCTTTTCCTTTTACTACCCATTGAATACTTTAAACTATAGACACAAAAAAAAAAATAGATTTCACTAAATACTAGCTAATTCTTCAATATAGAATACATAAAAATAAAAATAAGTAGACGGAAAAAAAAACCTTCAAAATATTTGATCCTTTGCAATTATGATTAAATCCATGAAATAGTTGCTAAAAATGGCTTAAAAATTTGTTGTCTTCTAAAAATGCTCTTCCAATTTTGATTGTTTTGTATATTTATTTAAAAAAAAGAAAAAATAAACTTTATTTTATATGAAATAGCCACATTAACCACATGTGGTCTAATTGGCCGATGGGGTTTTTGGCTAGAACGGGTCCAGCCAAAAGGGTTACAGTTGAAATGGTTTCGGCCATAACTCCCAATGTGGCATCCTAGGTGGCAACCACACAAGAAAAAATAAGAACTTCTATAAATATCTCAATTTGAAGGCCAATTTGACCTACTAAATTGAAGTTTTTTTTAAAAATAAAAATATTAAATTTAAGGTCTCAGAGTCACAATTATGATCATATAATTTTATTATCATTTTGATTATGGATAATATAGGAAAAAAATAGTAAATCATGTTCAAAAATTATTATTTTTTAATGCTGCACTAGAGGAGAAAGTCTTCTTCAAGAAATGTAATTTTAAAAATATATATGTAGATTTTATGGAAAAAAGTTTGATAGGAGAAAAAAATTGTCAATTTCTGATAACTTTGACTTTGACGAGTTATAACTTGAAAAATATTAGCCAAATTTCATTTTTTCTTTTTTGGTGCACTAGGTATACATGTCATATAACATATTCCAAAATCATACCAAAATATGAACATTTACATATATTTTTTTGACAAGAAAAAAAAACTCTATATTTTTAGCATTTTTAAAAAATTAAAAAAATAGACTTCAAAAATTCAAAAATAAATAAAATTTTCACTCATTTAAAAACAAAATTATAGACATAAACTTCACCCAATTTTATAAGTTTCATTAGTTTACATCATTTTCAAATTCTAAACACAAATGCCACTTTTATGTCATTAAAGTTGAAGAGTTTAAATTATGATATCACTTTTCCTTTATAAAAGGTGATAGGTTTGTGCTTTTGCCCTCCAATGTTCTTTTTATCACTTTCAACAAGCTTTTATTTGTAGATTCAACTTGTCCATTTCCTTGTGGATGATAGGGGGAAGATGTTGATCTTGTAATCCCATATTTATCACAAAACTTTATAAAGTCCCCAAATCTGAAACACATTGCATTATCTATCACAATCCTTTGAGGACAACCAAATCTTGAAATGATATTATTTAGCAGGAAATTGTTAACAACCTTACTAGTTCCATTTCTTGTTGGAATTTCTTCCACCTACTTTGTAAAGTAATCAGTAGCAACCAAGTTCCATGAATAACTAGTACTAGACTTAGGAGAGATTTCACCTATAAAATCCATCCCCCATTGTTGGAATGGTGCTTGAACTTCCACTGGTCTTAATGGAGTGTTACCTAAAATTTTTAATTTACCTACAAATCTTTGACAAACATCACACTTTTTGACCATTATCTAAGCATCCTTAAAAAGGGAAGGCCACCAGAATCTAGCTTTCATTACTTTGTTTACAGTGGTCTTGGCCATATAATGTCCAACACAGACTCTAGCATGCATTTCTTCCAATACCTCTTTTGATTTCTCTACATCAACACATTTTAGTAGCACTCCTTCAAATTTTCTCCACCATAAATTATTCTCAACAATGATATATCTAATGGCTTGCAACTTTGTGCTTTTTTTGTCAATTTTTAGTCAAATGCGAAGGGGCTTCCATATGTTATAAATAATGAATAACATTAGTATACCATTCAAAATGGTTCATATCGCATAGATCTGATCTCAGGTCATCTATTACCAATTTTTTTGGTTAGCATCCAAGTTGGACTGAGCCATAAGTTTAGCTAACCCTTGACCCCTTACTAGTTTTGTAATTTGAATTTCAATATTAAAATTTTGGATCTTGTTGATCCATCTACACCTCCTACATGATACCTCCTACTGAGAAAATATGTCCTTGACAGCTGTACTAGGTACAAATGCAATGGCAATGGCACCTACCAAATAACATCTAAGGCTATTTCTCATTTATTTCATATTTCAATTTAGCAGGCTACAAGGATTTTCTAAAGAATGCAATAGGATTCTCATATCCTTCATTATTCTTTTGTAATAAGACTACAAATATAGTGTGAAAAGATGCAAAAGAGAATATGTGCATTGGCTTAGTGTAATCTGGGGTTCTAAGAAATGAGCACTTTTTATGGTAGTCTTAATATCTTGAAAGACATGTGAATGTTCACCTTCCCAATTAATAGTAGCTCCTTTCTTAAGCATTTTTAAAATATTTCTGCTAATCTCAGCCAAATTTGTGACAATTCTTCTCAAAAAATTAACTTTCCCAAAGAAAGATTATATTCCCTTCACATTTTTTGGCTCAAGCACCTTGTCAATGGCTACCACTCTCTTAGGATCATTCTTTACTCCATACATTGAGACTATATGTCCTAGTAATTTACCTTTAGTTATCCCAAACATACATTTCTTGGGGTTCAAGGACACCCCATATTTCAAGGCTTTGATAAAAATCTCTTCCAAGTGTCTACAATGGTCTTCAACCCTCTTGGAATAAGTTGCAAGATCATCCTAGTATACTACCATAAATTTATTCATGTAATCATGAAAGGTTGCAAGATCATCCTAGTATACTACCATAAATTTATTTATGTAATCATGAAAGGCTACATCCATAGCCCTTTGGAAAGTTGCTCCTGCATTAATCAACCCAAATGGCATTCTGACATATACATATGTACCCTGGAGTTGTGAAAGTTGTTTTGAATTGTTCATTTTCTTTCACAAAGACCTAACTGTATCTTCAAAATCCATCCATTATAGACATCAACTTAGAACCAATTACCTATTACAACATAGCCTCCATGTTTGGCAACATATAATTATCCTTTAGGGAAGTTATATTTAGATTTTTGAATTCTACACACAGTCTTATATCTCCATTCTTTTTTAAGGTAGGTACCAAGTTTGAAACCCAAATAGAATGCCTAATTGGTTTGATTATCCCTCCATCCCTTAGCTTCATCAACTCTTCTTGAATTTTGGGGGCTAAGCTGGGATGTATAGGTCTTTGCTTCTATCTAAAGGGTTTAACATTATCTTTTAGTGGAATAACATGCTAGAATAGGTCCTCTCTATAGGCCTTAAGATCATCATAAGACCATGCAAAGACATGTCTATATTTACTCAACAAATCAACCAAAGGTCTTCTAATTTTAGGTGACAAATTTTGACCAATGCAAACTTTCTTTGGAGCCTTAGTAGTACCTAGGTTTATCTCTTTAAGTTCTTGAGGCTTGTGATGTCTAATTCTAGGCTTTACCCTATCTTGGTTGTCAAACATGTTTTCTAGAACAAAAAAACCTATAGGCACTTTATTATTCTTCAACTATATGATCTCTTGTCCAAAAATTATTTCCTTACCATCAATGGTTTCAATTAGATCACTATAGTCTAACTCTTGACCATGATACTTGTCTTCACTTAACATGAAACTTAAAATATCCTTATCATCCTCAAAGACTTGCCAATGTTCAATATTATCTAGTATTGAAGGCCTATTTTGAACCTCAATATATGAAATTCCTACAAATGACATATCCCTAGGCTTGATTGCTACAATTTCTAATAGATAATCTATTTTGTTTTGACTTCTATCCCTCCAAGAGATACCAAATGCATCAAAAAATTCAATCTGATCCCAAATAGCATTTCTATACTATTTCAAGCTCTCTTTTTTTGAGGCATAAGTTTCCTTTGTTTATGAAATAATCAATTTAGAATCACCTATGACATGCAGATTTTTGATTCCATGATGGCTGGAAACTTTCAATCCTAATAGAAGAGCTTCATACTCTGCTATATTGTTGGTACAAGAAAAATTCAAGGTGAATTAATACCTAAAAGTATTCTTTTTAGGAGAAATAAAAACTACTCCTACCCCTAAACTTTCTTTAGAGGTGGCCCCATCAAAGTACATGGTCCACAAAACTGGTGAATCCATGCAATATTCAACTTCATGCTCAATTACAACATGCAAATTTTCAACTTCTTGAATAATCAGCTCTACCCTAAATGCATTCACACCAATGTCTAAGAAACAAGTAGAATCTTTGTTAATTTCTTCCCCAAAAATGTGATTGACCCTTGGCTCTCTATCTACTTTAATAGCTTTATCTCCTATATGAAAAGTTACATAGGACAAATCACATTGTAGTCTACCTCCCATAACAACACTCTATTTTCTAGAGAGCAACATTCCATAATGTGGAGGAATATTAACTACAAGGATTGACATGGTCAATTCTACTTCAGGGTATGCAGTTAGCTTAAATGGCAATGTATTGATAGTACCTATGATTGGTATTTCCCTAGTATCCATACCTCTACATCTACCTTGCTTAGTATCTACTTTCAATCCTAAGGCTTCCATAAATTTGAAGGGCATAATGGTATTAGAGGCTTCTGAGTCTATCATACAATTTTTTAAGGTTTTTCCTTTAATAATTAGATTGAGAAAGAATGGGTCAATATCTTCTATATTAGCTACCAATGAATCATCCAAAAACATTTGAGGAATTTGGGATATAATACCACTATCTTCTACCACCACAGGGGTTTGTTGAATGATACTTTGCTCAACAATATTTTTATTATTTCCTATCCCATCGAACCATGACAAGGCTTTACTTTTATGCTCATCAATTCTAAACAATTCAGACAAAGGCACTTTGACAATTATCTATAACAATATAGAAATCATATCAATAGGTTCAAACATAGTGGGCTTTACAATAATACCTAGAATAGAAGTCTTTTGGATAGTAGGCACTCTCACTTGCTTGATAGTATTAGATCCTGACTTCTTCTCTTGTAAAGTAGCTTTTACTATCTCATTTGTTTGGAATTGAAGTCTTGGGTTCCCACTTCTTGGTCTTGTTGTCTTTAACCTTAGATGTTTCTCCATTAACCTTCTTACTGTCATCTTTTTTTTTCTTGTGCAATATCTTGTATGAATATACCAAAAGGTTTCCTAGCATTATTATTAACTTTTTAGTTTCTCAAATTGTAATTACTATAAACTTGAGAAATCATCTTTGTAGTGATTTTATCAATTTTTTCTTTAGAAGGCATTCTTAAATTTACATGGTCAACTTCAAAAGATGTAACACATACCTGATCTTTGTCACAACCTTCATTATTTGAGAACACTTGCTAATGATGTAACTAGTAAGCAATTCTATAGTTTGCAATATCATTTTCAAGTTCTTCCAAATTAGAATCTACACAATCATCACACATGCTAACCATATTACAACTTACAACATCATGACTTTTTTTCTTCTTTCTCATCTTGTGCATTTTGATTTGAAGCAAATGATTGAGAAACTACACAATAATTTGAAGAATGAGGTGATTGACATATAATGCACCATGCCACATCATCATTCATAGTAGCGAAACTCCTTTCCAAAGAATCTAGTGTACCCTTATCTTTTACATTTTGGGTTTGGTTTGGAATTGGTTTACCATATTTCCACTAAGTAGTATAGGGGTAATTCTACATTCTTGGCTATCTATTAAAATGGTTATTATTTATTGGGGCCTTTTCACTAACATTAAGTTTCTATGTGTTGAAAGTTGTTGGGTTCATCTTTTCCATCAAGTCCAACACTTGACCTATTATGGGTTCTTCAGGAATCTTACCTATAGGAGCTTTATCATTCTATTTCCTAGTGTTCTTAGGATTAAAAAACTTTGCATAATCTTTCCTGGCCAACATACCAGTTGCTTTTCTATTATTATCAATATTTACTACAAACTTGAAAGCATCTCTTAGAGTTTTAGGCTCTTTATCCCTTAATTGATAAGTCATCTTTCTATCAAAAGCATTAAAGTATGTTGTAAGGCATACATCTTCATCCAATTTCATGACCTAGAACAATTTGTAAATTCCTTTCTAGAAGCCTACATTAAAATCAAATGTAGATTCATTAAGATTCTTCTAGATATTATTGAAATCATTCAACATAAAACCAACATTAGTATTGTCTCCATATTGTTCTTTGAAAAACTTCTCCAAATCATTCTAGGAACTAATATAGTCATATGGCAACCTCCTAAACCAATCCCTAGCATCCTCAATCAACAAATGTACAAACAATTTTATCACTACATCTTCATGTTCAACTTCAAAATCGTTCAACATATCTATAAAAATCGTCAAGTGTTCCTCACCAGTAAGAGCATTATTTCCAAAGAACTTGACAACTTTGTCTCTTAGATCAAAAGATATGGGGTGAGGAAAACCAAGAATCCCTAAAAATGATACTTCTCTATTTTTTTCCATATATGTAGGCTTCTTCTAAAAACCAACAGCATCAGATGTGCTTGATATATTAGCCTAATTATGAGCAACATTTTGGGATTGTTGTATTTCAATAGTAGGGATCTAAATACTTGTAGTGGATGATGATACAGGGGTAGATTGAGACATAGCCTAACTAGAGATCACTGGTCCACAAGTAGGAATAGAAGTTGCAACTTGAGTGGACAAATTGGGTCAGGAAGCTAAAGTAGAGTTAGACTTGATAAACTAAGTCTTTCTCCTATTTTTTGTTGCTTAAGCTTCATTTTCAAACTTCTCAAGCTCTTTTGCCAAATCCTCTTTCTCTTTTCTGGCCTTCTCTAAATCAAGATCCAATTTAGACGTGGGAGGATTTACATATCTACTTGGTATAACTTGGGGCTCATTTATTTGGATTCCTATAGTTTTTCCTTTCCATTATTTGTGTAATTCAGAGTAGGTTATATAGGGTCTACATGGATAGGCTTGTATGCTTAGACTTGAGAAATGATAGGTTCTTGCCTCTAGCTCATGAGCTTTTCTTGTTCTAGAACCTTAAATTTCAAACTATCTATATCCCAAATGCATCAACATGAAGGACTAAGTTCCTTTCTTCTAACTTCTTTTTTTGTTCCTTTAAAGTGGTCATCCTTCTAAGTAGGTTATCTCTTTCAACAATAGCATTTAGAGTGGTTTTCTCTCTTTCCTTTTCTAAACAAGCATCTTTAGCTTCTTCTTCCCCAACCTATTTATTTAAAGCATTTATTTCTAAGTATACTTCTTTTGGATCTATAGAAGTGGCCTCTGAATCGGTAGGATCATCTAGATCTATAAGGTTTGTCTCCTCATATGGAACTGCTCTAGGATTAAAATGATTCTCCATTGTACTATTATATCTTAACCTATGATTTATTTCATCTATCACATCTGGGCTATGGAGTGCATCTTCTATTGGAGCCATATTCTTATCCTAATAAGCCCTTTCATCTTGCAATGGGGTACTAAATACTCCTTTTGAGAATCTAGTGGTTTCTAATTCAAAGCTTAATGAAGAAAATTCTCTCCCTACCATTAGTTGATATTGAGAGTTTATTAAGGCACTACCTCTTGGTTTCCAAGTGGGATTTACATCTATTTTCTTTTTGTTCTAGTTATTTCTACCACCTTGGTGTAGATTAGTACACAATGGTATATCCAAATTGTCTCTTTTATAGGCTCTTGTATTTTTCCTCTTATCAATCATTGTTTACTACTTATCAAATAAGCACTAGCTTCAAAACCTTAACTGAGTCACCACCCTCTTCTAGGGAGCACATAACAATAAAATATTTTTTGACTTCACGAGAAAGACACAAGATAGTATGAAAATATCTAACACCTAGAAGAACCAATAAGACTGCAACTCTTGCATGATAGATAAGACACTTTATAGGGGTTCTATAGATTAGTGTACACTTGTGGTACTAGGATTTTTCTTTCTTTCTTTTTAAATTCTCAAGGTTTGTCACTAAGAAATTCCATTATAACCATGAGTAGTACTGGAAAGATCTGAGAAACATGTATACACCAAGACCAAATAAACTGCAATACTTCTTACACATAAGTATGTGTTAAGCAACTCCCCAGTAGAGTCACCACTTTTTTGGTGTTTTTCAAATATTAATCAAAAAAATACTTAATATCAAGAAAATAAAGAATAGAAAAACCTAAGGACCTTTCTCAACAATTTCCAAAGGAGCTTTTGCAATCAATCAAACCTATATGCGAGAATGCAAGGAAGATAGAAAAAGAAATATTTGAACAAACTCTAAGGAATTTCATGCCAAGTCTTGGTGAAAAGGAGGTGAAAGAATCTTTGAAGAAAAATGAAACAAAGTTCACTCTTAAGTTCAACACATGTCTTGTGGTGATGAAAGACATAGAATCTATGGTGAAATCTACCACTACCACATGGAAGAACATTTAAAACCTACATCAAATAAGTGACTTCATTGTGTTATTGATAAAGATGATAAAGATGACAAGGAATATGATGATAGTGATGATGAAGAAGATGTGGAAATAGAAGATATAAATCTAGATGATAAGGAGGAAGGACATAAAGTTATAGAGGAAAGTCTCCTTGAGATTTAGAGTATTGAGGAAACTAACCCAAAGAAGATTTTAGCAACAATAATGTCCTCATTTTCTCACTCTCTAAGCACAATTTTAATGCCATCAAGCTTAGAGAAAGCTTCTACCAAGTTGGTTGTGGAATCCACTTCAACACCAAGCACCCAACCAAGCTTTGCAACTATTCAATTGATTACTACATTAACTCAAGTGATCAACACTTCATCTATCAAGAAACAACTTCCTCCATCACCATCAAATTTGACAATGCAACAGCAAGGTATTTCTACTATTAGTGCAATATCTACTTATGTTGCTAGCCCTTCAATTCATACTATTGTTTCTATTCCACATTCAACTAGTACAAGGATAGTTGAGAACAAGTCTCAACTAAGTACTAAAATTTTATATAAGGATAAGGGTAAAGAATAAGAGATTGATCTAGATAAGGATATAGTTTTCTCAAATTGGTGTTAGAAATAGGAATTACTAAGAGGTGGGGGATGAATCAGTAATATATAAACTTTAGTTACCAATTGGATATTATTTCTTACTTTAAACCATACATAACAAAGTAATAAAATAATGTTGAATAGTAATAGTAACCATTCACAAAGATAACTCATAACACCATATTTTGTTAACTAGAGAAACCCTAGCGAAGGGAAAACCCTAGTGGGGATGATATGAACTAGATAGTATACTAATATATAAGTTCCTTATTAGAGGATGGACACTATTAGGAGTCAATGAGAAAATTTAGTATAAGGTGTCCCTATTAGGAGACTTTGAATCCCTGTTAGGAGATTCCAAACCAGTTAGGAGTTTTAGTATAGTAGATGCAAGATGAGCCCATTGCCCAAACATGTACTTCCAATTAAAAGAAGAGCTCACTACCAAAACAAGTAATCAAAATTTTGGAATATAGATTCTTTCTTAGTTCAATATTTGATCACAAAGTAGCTTCACAAAATTTTCATATATTGCTTTCACAAAAGTTCACATATAATTGCTCAACACAACAACTATAGAAATCCTCTTTTTAATGCAAGATGTCCTTTACATAAATACCATGCCTTTATAAAAATTTCTACTAGGTCAGCTAAAACCATAATACACTTTTCCAACTCAAAGTAAACATCTAGGATATTGGCCCTAATAGGACAAGTAATTATTTTGTAAACAAAATAATACTTTCCTTTAATTCTGCTCTCCTATTTTAATTAAAACACAAATATCTTTATTCTGTATAGTCTATACTAACTTGTGAGGTTATACACATCATCAATAACATGTATACTATCTCCATCTTGTTGGAAATGATTGAAAAGATCATACATAAAAAGTAATGGAAATAGTAAAGAATGTTCTCAATCATTGTTTTGTCATTGATGTCAAACTTGCTACTTGCAGGAATGACAATTGCTTTAGTGATCCAAATACTATCAATTGGTTGATTGACAAGGAGGAGGCAATCAATAAGATGTAACTAGAACACCTAGAGAAAGGTTGAAGTTATGATGTTGTAATGAAGTAAAAGGATCAGCTAAGCCATTGATGAAAAAGTGTATTGATGACATACTCTAAGACACAGAGAATGGGCACACTGAAACATATCAAAGATGTAAGATTTTAGCTAAGTCATTTGTGAAGCCTAACTAAGTCTATTAGAGAGGAAGCCGAGCAAGCTAGTCAGTGCCAAACAAATTCCTAGTTGAAGCCAAGAAAGTTCAATGTTAGTAAGTTCTGAGTGATCTTCAAGTGTCGAGCAGATACAAGTACCGAGTCAAGAAACAAGTGCCGAGCAGATACAAGTGCCAAGTTAAGAAAAAAGTGCCAAGCAGATACAAGTGCCAATCAAGAAACAAGTGCTAAGAAAATACAAGTGTCGAGTCAAGAAACAAGTGCTGAGCAGATATAGTTACCGAGAAAATACAAGTGTCAAGTAGGATACAAGTACCAAGTAACACAGAGGTGTCGAGCATCACTAAACCAATAATGCCGAGTTGCTGCATTATTTCAAAGATCAAAGATTTGCCAGATCTGAGCTGACAAGGTTGTTATCTAGAATTCTATGAATTAAATAGAAGATAAGAGTGATGAGCTGGTGGCACAGAACATTATGTAAAATATTTTTGGACAATACAACTGGATTTTAGATGAATTTTCTAGATAAGAGCAAGATATGGGGTAGATACATTGTACCCTACCTAATCCACCTAAAACCCTAAAATTGGAGAGGAAGAATCGAGCAAGAAAGGGACTCCAAATTTCTATTTAAGGAGTCATAAGGTCGTGAAGAAAAGTGTGAGAGGAGGTCAAGCATGAAAGCATAAAGTGATGAAGGAGATGCTAAGGAGTAAGAGAGCACAATTACTCTACTTCAATAGATGACCGCAGATATGGTTTCATTGGTATGATGAGTAAGAAGACTCAAGGAGATGAAGCTTGAGATGACAAGCTGTCAAAGCTGAAGTGATTAAAAGCCAAGCAAAAAGACTGAACTGAAGTGTGATCTGAAGTCTAGAAAATATGTTGTAAGTTGTATCAGATTAGAAATCCATTATTGTTACTCTCGAGCAATTGTAACATATAGTTTAAATCCTATGGACTTAGGTTGGTTCAATAGCCATGTTATAAATCCTTTAATAGGGTGACATTTCAAGTGAATGTTCTAAAGTCCTTTGACCAGGCCCATTCCTAATAGTATGGCGAAATCCTCTAACAAGGTCACATTTAACAGTGTGTTGTAAGCCTTTAATAGGGCTGTCTTTTAATAGGGCATCAATTTAGAAGAGTGAGAATTAAGTAGTATGTTACTGGTGGTTTTTTCCAAATTGGTTTTCCATGTAAATCATTGTGTCATGTGTTGATCTTTCATGTTTATCCTTGCAGATTGATTTACTATAATTTGCTAAGATGATTGATTTAAGTTTGAATGGATGAAAAGTTTATGGGCTCACTATAATTTGCGAAAAAGTATTATTAGGGCATTTAGACCTTGAATAACTAATTCACCGCCCCCCTCCCCCCCATCTCTCTGTTATTCTAAAGAATTCTAACAATTGGTATAAGAGCCAAATTGCTAATTCAGTTTAACAGGACTGGAAGCAGCAAAGATCAAAATGCCTAAGAGAGAAGTCCCCAAGCTCAACAAAGACAACTTTGTTGCATGGCAGAGTTTGATGCAGCTCCATCTTGGATCCATAGAAGATTATGCCCAAAATTCAATTGTTACTAAACATGTTGATCCAACTATTACTCTTATTATAGAAGATTTGAAAATCAAACAAGAACACAATCAGACAATGTTGGAAATTGCTTCAGCACTCAACTATGCTGAATTCGATGATATCAAAGGATGTGACACTGCATTCAAAATTTGGAAAGCCCTATCAGACATCTATGGAGGAGATTAGAATGTCCAAAGAGCAAAAAGAGAAAGCCTTAGAGGAAATTTTGATGATATGAAAATGGAGGAAAGTGAGAATGCTGCTCAGTATGGCGCTAGAATAAAGAAAGTGGTAAGTGCAATAAGATGTTTGAGTAGTCAATTGGATGAATATATTGTTAATAGTAAGCTCTTAAGAACCTTGCTTCCTATCTATGCTATTAGAGTATCAGCAATACAAGAACTAAGATGTGCACCAGGAAACAATCTAAGTTTTGAAGGAATAGTGGGTAGACTCACTACATTTTAGTTATCTAACTTTGACAACTATAGACTTGAGAATGTTGAATCTGCTTTCAAGGCCAAGCTATCACTGAAAGATGCTGAACAAGTGAAACCAAAGAAAGGAAGAAAAATGAAATATGTATCTAGTGACAGTAGCACTGATGAGGAAGATGTGGAACAATTGGAAGCATTGCTAGCTAGAAGATTTCACAGAGGCAAAGAAAAATTCAAAGGTAAGATGCCTATCATTTGTTTCAATTGCAATGAAGTAGGACATATTGCTGCAAGGTGTACATAGAAAAAGGATTATAAGGAAGGTAACAAATATAGAAGAGAAGATGATAAGAGAGATTACAAAGACAAAGGCAAGAAGTGTTATATTGTTGAAGAGAATTCTAATGATCATGATGATGAAGTTATTTATGTAGCCATGAAGAACCAATCTGATGAAGAAGAACCTACAACACTAGTAACAAGTATGAACAAAAAAGATAGATGGATCATAGACAGTGGATGCTCACATCACATGATAGGAGACAAAAGTAAGTTTGTTAACCTTACTCAGTATGATGGAAATAGTGTTAGATTTGGTAATGATGCTCCATGTCAAATAAAAGGAAAAGGCTCCATTAATCTTATAGAAAAAATTTCATGTGATAATGCATACTATGTTGAAGGATTAAACTACAATTTGCTGAGTGTCTCACAGTTAGGCAATGTAGGATGCGAAGTAGAATTTGGAAACAAAAATACAAAAATTTATGGTACTGATGGTAAATTGATAGGAAAAGGAGATTGAACAAGAAGTAATATGGTTTACCTTGATATGGATGGTGTTTCTTGTTTTGTTGCAAAATTTGATGATGAATGGTTATGGCATAGAAGGCTATGTCATGCCAACTTTGACAATCTAGTCAATATCAGTAAAATGAAGAAAGTCAAAGGTTTACCTGAATTGAAGAAACTTGATAATATCATGCGCAAACAATGTCAGCTAGGAAAGATGACAAAGTCAAGTTTAAAAAGTAAAAACTATACATCTAAAGAAGTACTTGAGTTAGTCCATACCGACTTATGTGGTCCAATGGAAGTACAAAGCTAGAAAAGAGATAAATATATAATGTTGTTTGTTGAAGACTATTCTAGAATGATGACTATTATGTTCTTAAAGAAAAAATCTAATGCTTTTCAAATGTTTAAGTGGTATGTGGCTAGAGTTGAAAAAGAAACAGGAAAGAGTTTGAAATGCCTGAGATCAAACAGAGGTGGTGAATTCACATCAAATAAATTTGAGATATTTTGTAATGACAAAGGAATCAAAAGACAAACGTCAGCTCCTAGAACTCCCCCACAAAATGGAATTGCTGAAAGAAGAAATAGATCTATGATTGACTATGCCAGAACACTAATGATGGAAAAGACTATTGCTCTAAAATACTGGAGAGAAGCTATAAGTGTAGTTGTTCATACACTAAATCATGTACAAGTCAAGAAAGGTACAAATACAACACCTTTTGAATCATGGTATGGTCAATCACCCAATGTAAAAAATTTCAAAGTATTTGGTTGCAAATGGTTTATCCTTAAAGATGCTAGAAATGGAAAATTTGATGCAAAAAGTGATGAAGGCATATTCCTTGGTTACTCCACTAGAATTAAGGCATATAAATGTTTGAATACTAACACTAACAAAATTGTGGAAAGTGCAAATGTAAACTTTGATAAGCATACAGAAGTCCAAGCTAAAGAACCAAAAAGAATGGATGAATACAGAACCTTTGTGTATTCTTATAAAGGAATGTCTGTTGATGAGGATGTTGTCAATCAAATTGGAATTCAACAGCAAATTTTAGTTTCAGCCGAGTCACAACCAGTGAATGTTGAGTTACATTCAAAAGATAAGTTACAGAATGAAAGAAATGCACAATTTGATCCTAAAAATAGTAGACATGAAAGAGATGAAGAACAACTTGACAACTTAGTGCATAGTGACCCTGAATTTGAAAGATCAAACATGGAAACAAGGATAGAACCAAGATTATCCAAATATGTAAAAAGACATCACTCTGCTGAACAGATAATTGGTGACAAAGATGCAAGACCAATGACAAGGAATAGACTAAGACATGAATCATGTTTGATCAGCAAACTTGAACCCAAGACAATATATGGTGCATTACAAGATGATGACAGGTATAAAGCTATGGAAGAAGAGATTGATCAAATAAAGAAGAACAAACCTTGGAGTTTGGTTCCCAGACTAGTTGACAAGAATGTGATTGGCACCAAGTGGGTATTCAGAAACAAATTAGATGAGAATGGTGAGATTACTAGAAACAAAGCTAGACTAGTATGCAAGGGTTATGCTCAAGAAGAAGGATTAGACTATGGGGAAACATTTGCCCTTGTTGCTAGAATGGAAGGAGTAAGAACTTTACTTGCATATGCTGCATATAAAGGTCTTAAAATCGATCAGATGGATGTAAAGTCTACTTTTTAAAATGGTATATTGAAAGAGGAAGTCTATATTGAACAACCAAAGGGATTTGTTAATGAGAACAATAGGGATATGGTTTGAAAATTACATAAAGCACTCTATGGTATGAAACAAGCATCTAGAGCATGGTATGAGATACTTCACAAGTATCTAGTGCAAATAGGATTTGAAAGAATTGATGATAACAGTAACATGTACATCAAATCAGAAGAAGGTAAGGATATTATTGTATCTGAAATCTTTGTGGATGACATAAGTGCTTTGCAAAGGCTTTGCTGATAAACTGAAACATGAGTTTGAGATTTCTATGTTTAGAGAAAACAATTTTTTTGTTGGATTGCAAGTACATCAACTAAAACATGGTATATTTGTGACACAATCAAAGTATATCAAAGAGATACTTAAAACATTTGGATTGGAAGAATCCAAACCAGTCAGCACACCAATGGAAATAGAAAATAAGTTATCCAAAAATGATGTATCAGCTAAAGTCAATCAAACAATGTACAGATCCATGATTGGAAAACTACAATATGTTGTACATAGTAGACTAGACATAGCATTAGCAATTGGAATAGTGGCTAGATTCTCTACTAATCCCAAAGAAAATCATCTCATAGCAGTAAAAAGAATAATGAGGTATCTCAAAGGAACTGACAACTTTGGTCTATATTACAAAAAGAATGAGAAGTTTGAGCTCAATGCATATACAAATGCAGATTGGGGAGGCAACATTGATGACAGAAAAAACACAAGTGGAGGTGCATTATTTTGAGGTAAAAGGCTAGTTACCTGGACTAGCAAGAAACAAACATGCACATCCCAGTCCACTCCAGAATTAGAATATGTGGCAGCAACAATCAATTGCACAAACATTGGGTGGCTCACAGATCTATTGAAAGGGATGAAAGAAGAGGTAACCAAACCTGTGATATTGTATTGTGATAATACAAGTTCTATAAACATATCCAAAAATCCAGTAATGCATGCAAAAACCAAGCATATTTCAATCAAGTATCACTATGTTAGAGAATTGGTAGAAGACAAACAAGTGAAGTTGGAGTACATTCACACAAAGGAACAAACTATAGATATCTTCACCAAACCATTGCCCAAGGATGCTTATGAATATCTTAGAGGCAAGTTGGGGGTAATGCCCCTAACTCAAGAAGTGTAAAGCAACAAAGAAGCTGCCCTACATCAATAGGAATAAATCATTGAAATATCTGAAGAATGATGTAGAGGATGACAGTGGGAGTAGAAACTCAAAATCAGTCACAAGCATGGTGACAGAGGGAGAAGAAATCAAGAGCCAAAGCTTATATTGTGCATGTTAAAGATGCTACATCTTTGGCATTTATGTCAAAGAGGGAGAAATATGTAGAAAACTGATCAATACAAAGCAAGAGGGAGATATATATGAGGGAGGGAGATATATGAGATCAGTAGTAAGGATGCAGTAGTCAAGAGGAAGACACAAAAAGAAGCAAAAAATGTATATAATTTTGGTGGTAACAAAGTTGAGCAATTGATCAGTTTGGTTTGCCATCAATGCCAAAGAGGGAGATTGTTGGAAATGATTGAAAAGATCATACATAAAAAGCAATGGAAATAGTAAAGAATTTTGTCAATCATTGTTTTGTCATTGATGTTAAACTTGCTACTTGCAGGAATGACAATTTCTTTAATGATCCAAATACTATCAATTGGTTGATTGACAAGGAGGAGGCAATCAATAAGATGTAAATAGAACACCTAGAGAAAGGTTGAAGTTATGATGTTGTAATGAAGTACAAGGATCAGATAAGACATTGATGAAAAAGTGTATTGATGACATACTCTAAGACACAGAGAATGGGCACACTAAAACATATCAAAGATGTAAGATTTTAGCTAAGTCATTTGTGAAGCCTAACTAAGTCTATTAGAGAGGGAGCCGAGCAAGCTAGTCAGTGCCGAATAGATTCCTAGTTGAAGCTGAGCAAGTTCAACCTTAGTAAGTGTTGAGTGATCTTCATGTACCGAGCAGATACAAGTGCCAAGTCAAGAAATAAGTGTCGAGTAGATACAAGTGCTGAGTCAAGAAACAAGTGCCAAGAAGATACAAGTTTTGAGTAGATACAAGTGTTGAGTCAAGAAACAAGTGTCGAGTAGATATAGGTGCCAAGTAGATACACATGCCGAGAAGGATACAAGTATCGAGTAACACAAAGGTGCCAAGCATCATTAAACCAATAATGTCAAGTTGCTGCATTATTTCAAAGATCGAAGACTCACCAAATCTAAGCCGACAAGGTTATTATCTAGAATTCTATGAATTAAATAGAAGATAAGAGTGATGAACTGGTGGCACAGAACATCATGTAAAACATTTTTGGAGAATACAACTAAATTTTAGACAAAGTTTCTAGATAAGAGCAAGATATGGGGTAGATACATTGTACCCTACCTAATCCACCTGAAAAACCCTTAAATTGGAGAGGAAGAATCGAGCAAGAAAGGGACTCTAGATTTCTATTTAAGGAGTCATAAGGTCATGAAGAAAAGTGTGAGAGGAGGTCAAGCATGAAAGCATAAAGTAATGAAGGAGATGCTAAGGAGTAAGAGAGCACAATTACTCTACTTCAATAGATGACCAAAGATATGGTTTCATTGGTATGATGAGTAAGAAGACTCAAGGAGACGAAGCTTGAGATGACAAGCTGTCAAAGCTGAAGTGATTAAAAGCCAAGCAAAAGGACTGAACTAAAGTGTGATATGAAGTCTACAAAATATGTTGTAAGTTGTATCAGATTAGAAAGTCATTATTGTTACTCTCTAGCAATTGTAACATATAGTTTAAATCCTATGGACTTAGGTTGGTTCAATAGCCATGTTATAAATCCTTTAATAGGGTGACATTCCAAGTGAATGTTCTAAAGTCCTTTGACCAAGCCCATTCCTAATAGTATGGTGAAATCCTCTAACAAGGTCACATTTAATAGTGTGTTGTAAGCCTTTAACAGGGCAGACTTTTAATAGGGCATCAGTTTAGAAGAGTGAGAATTAAGTAGCATGTTACTGGTGGTTTTTCCCAAATTGGGTTTCCACATAAATCATTGTGTCATGTGTTGATCTTGCATGTTTTATCCCTATAGATTGATTTACTATAATTTTCTAAGATGATTGATTTCAGTTTGAATGGATGAAAAGTTTATGGGCTCACTATAATTTGAGAAAAAGTTTTATTAGGGCATTTAGACCTTGAATAATTGATTCAACCACCCCCCCCCCGTCTCAGTTATTCTAAAGAATTCTAACACATCTAACTTATCTAGTCATAATATGACATCAATAACAAGTTATGAAAAAAAACAATATATTGTTGTATACGAAATTCATACTTAGACATTTTTATGATTACCAAAAGATAAGTATCTTTATTTCTAAGGTTTCCTATTAGCATGTACATAATGTGTTGCCATAAATGACAAAAATTACATATCTCCATCAATTTTCAATAATCTCCCGCTTTGACATTGATGGCAACAAAATAGGGAAAATTGGCTAAGTATCAAAAACTTAAAATAGACAACACATTCACATTACATCTATTAAAAATTTTCCATCTTACATAATCTCCCCCTTACAATATATTTTTCAATATATTTTTTTTGTTTTACCCAATTTACAATTTTCCTATTGTATCTCTCCCCCTTTGACATCAATGACAAAGGTAAAAATGTCAAAAATTGTTCAGAAGTTGTATATATGCTACCAAAAATGTTGTCCTTCTGTCTTAAGCTGATAGATCTTCATGCAATGATCAAAATTTTCCTTAAAATTATCCATACCTCTTGTCCATGTTTCTTTGTTGCATTTAGTAGAGGTGAGAATTGCACATTAGTCATATGATACAATCTCAACTACATTCAGGTCTGAATACAAAAAGTTAGAATAAGTGTCCTTGGCCTTGACACATTCCTCCAACTATTTCTCAACAAAAGATGCTTTCAAAGCAATTTATTCTCTAAAATTTGATACTTTCTTTGAAATCTATTTCTTCCAAAGTTCTAGTTTCTTGATATCATTGTGAATGTTGGCCACTTGTCCTTCAAAATCATCAATCTTACAAGATAGATGTTGTATCTAGCTAGATAAAGCTTCTAGCTCACTCATCTTTCCTCCAATCTAACTATCAATGTCTTTAGTCAATTTATGAGATAAAGTGCACTTAATTTATAGTATCTTACCATCCTATTGACACTTCTGAAGTTCCTTGATACAAGTATCAAGACTTATCAAAGTATTCTTAATATTTTGACAAGTGGTGCTAAACAAGTTAGCATCATGTGAAATTTGTGCCTTTACTTCTGCAACACTTAACAAATTGGTAAATTCCTCATCAAATGAGTTTAGTATTTCTTGTGCCCTCTATTTTGGATCTTCCTGTTGGTGTTTTAAAATGCACTAAAACTACTAAGTGACAAAATTCTTAATACCAAAATGACAGTACATACACGATCTAAAGACTAGCCAATTCTTATTAACAATTGCGTATGCAAAGTATTTGGACCCAACTTCAACAAAACCACAGACAGTTTTCTACTCTTTTGGCTCTACAAAACCAGGGTGGGTGTACCCAGGGATGATTCAAAACTGGAACAACTGTATGAGGATTATTCTTAGTTTCATTCTGATTCTCATTTCACAAATCCTCAGACATATACATAATTCTTTACTAATTTGATAAATACATCCCATAAAATAGATATGGCCAAGAATTCTTCTATAGATCTACGGATGTTCTTAACAATAGTGGCTAACTAAAGCTAAAACATTCCATGCAGACAAGTGTTGGCCAACTTTGAAGATCTACAGAAAGTAAAAGAAAAATTTTATTTGATGCTACATTTTGATAATCATTTATGATATATTTCTCCTTTAGCTATATCAACTTGATCAGTGCCTAATCCATTGGGGTTTAGAGTCTATAGCAAGTTCTTAGATCTAGTTTGTTGCCTTACAACAAATTCTATCAGTAATTCTTATCAAAATTCATCATTCAAAACCCTTTCCACTACTAAAGAAACCTTATCACATTCATCAAAGCTTTTATTTAATCCATTTAATTAACAACAATGATAAATAGATATACAACCTAACTAGATTGCATTCAATTGAACAAGCCTTTACTTAGACAATATCAAGACAACCAGGTAATTGAAATGAGACAAGATTTAGAAAGAACTGATATGGGGACAGTTCACAATATGTATTCATTTTCTTTGAAAATGGTATATCATTTACAATAGACTCAGAATGACCTTCAGAAAGAAACATAGCTCATTCTATATTCATGTATTCTCAGATAATTGATAGAGAAAATACATCATAAACTTGCTTTCAAAATTTGGACAAAAAATAGACTAAGTTTAGTACTTAGAAAAATAGAATTTGGACCCTTCTTTAGCCTTGGGATCTCACTTAAATAGTGTGAGATGCAACAAGCTTCAAGCTAAAGAAAAATGACAGGTTTCCTTTAAAAGAAACTTACATATACTTGCAACAAGATGACAAAAACTGTGAGTAACAACAAAAGTTTTACATCAGACATTCCTTTTGTGGGCCCTTTTGTTACACGCTCCTGTGTTGCTAAATTGGTTGCTATTATGATCCTTCCTTGTATGTAGCAGCCAAATTAACCAACGCTGAAGTTTGTTCTGATGATGGCACGTCAACCTCCACCTATGGGCTTTCACCATCTTTATCTTGCATGGGGGAAATAACTTCTACCTTTTCCCTTTCTTTAGTTGTATCAGCATCCTATGGTCCCAGGTCTGTAACTGAAGGTAATAGATTATCCGTGTCTTCTTCTTTTGATTGGGTATGAGTAGTGACAAGGTCAGTGATTTGGATCTCCTCGCCTTGCATTTCATCACTATCACCTTCATCAAACTACTCAACAAGAGCCATATCTGCCATCCATTTGTCAAATAATGTATCATCTAGCCAATTGAACTGTAAAATATCCCTTTGTCTTTTTAGCACATATTCAGCATCGTTATTAATGGCAACAAATTCTTTCTTTAAAGAATCAAAGAATATTTGGGCCTTCACCATTTCTTCTATTGTGGCGACCCACCATGCATGCCCTGATTCATTAATGACTTGATTCATTCTTAAACATAATAAATCATTATGTTCCTTTTTCCATTCATCTTTGCCTTTCAAATTATTCTTTTTGTCTAGGGCATGAGGAAACAAATTGAATTTCTGACTCTTATATTTCTCAAAGTAGCCTACTACTACTTTTTGTAAACAAATCCTTTTATTACTAAAATCAGTAAGATTAGAAACAATATCAAATGTTTTTTTCAATTTGATCAAAAGAATTATCTATAACAGAGAAACAAAAAAGTGTTATTTCTTTCTCCCTTGTCACCCATTTATTCAAAATAAGCATTAGAGCCTCATCATTAGACTTCAAATCCTCCCAGATACTGATCACCCTAGCCAACTGATCATAAATTAGCAGCCATTCAATCTTGTTCCCCAAATATGTGAGAGCTTTTCTCAATTTATCTTCATATTTGGATTCCAATTCTACATGTAAAGCCCACAGTTTGCTTTTTTCTTCTTCAAAGTCCTTAGCAGTGTAGTATTGTGGCCTTTGGGGTGTATCTGGTATTTCTATGAGAGGGGTGGATTTAAAGGTTCAACTGGGGGGCGAGGGTATGTTATTTTTGGCCTAGTGGTTTTTCCCAATAGCTTGTTTTCAAGCTCAATTCTCTTTTTTACTTCTTTATTGTAGGCATCCACCACTGTTTCATACTTACTCTGCAGATCAGTCATTTCCTTTTCTTCTTTTTCTGCAGTGGCCAAGGAAAATTTAGAATAATCCACATTCATGTGGGCTACCTGTACATGTGAAGTATCAGCAACCCTCCTCACAATGATACTCCCTGTTAGTCCTGAATCATCAGGCTGTGATGGAGTAGTCCTAGATCCTCTTCTTAATGACCACATAACAAGAGCATCTTGGTCATTACTGAATGTTGTTCCCAAGAATTCCTCTTTATTTGGATCCTGTAATCCTAAATTATTTGACACAGAATTAAAAATTAAGGCATCAACAATATCCCAATTGGGCAACAATAAAATATTTGGATCTTTCACCATCTGTCTACCCTCTTTAGGGGTTATATTCTAGAACTCTTGTATCATTTTCTCCTTTATTTGATTCTAAATAGAGGCTTCATCCATTTTTGTATGCTCTGTTTTCATATTCCTACATCTTTTCTCAAAAATGTGCCTGTTTGCTCTCCACACAAATTGATGGAAAGCCCTAGATTTTACAAAATTGTTATCTGACAAAAATTGCTGACTGGCTTGTTCTAAAATAGGTTCTAATTCCCTTCCCCTAAAATCTTCTATAGTTAACTCAAAACTTGGCACATGAGGCTCTTGGGGCTTCCCTTCATCAATTTCTGCATGAGTAACAAAAACTCCTCCTTGTGATCCCATTTGTTCAATTTGCTCATTGGTGAGCTACTCCTCCTCAATTCTCATTGGAGTTTGGGAAGGTGAGTAACCTTCATCATGTAATTCCTCTTCCCTTATTATTTTTCTTCTTTTGGGAGAAGGTTTAGGGGGTCTTTCTTCAAAAACAGTACTAATATATTCAATTATCTGCTTTCCTTTGTTTACAGTGGACATTTGATCCCGAATGACAGTATATCCTATCCTCTTTCGCATAACCAGTGGACCTGCCCCTATGTTAGGGGTGAAACCCAATTTCCTCATAAATTCCCTGGCTTTATTTGGAAAAAGAATCAATAAAATGTTGTTTCTTCTCATTCATTAACTCTATTATTTTGGGGAATGTACTCATGAGCTTATTTATTCTATCTGCATTAGTTGCAGCATTACTAAGAGGACTATAATCCTTGTCAAAATAATTAATAAACTCCAAAACTTTTCAATAGACTCTCCATTTCTTTTTCTTTGTTTCTTGCTCCTAGAGAGAATATTCATTCCTTATTACATCTTTGAGGAAATAGAATTCATGCTGACTTGGACGAAGCTTGATCCTATCTCTAAGAGAAAAATTGAAGAAATCTTCTATGTCACAAAAATGAGAGTGAGATACTGCCATCTTATACTGATCCAAAAAGTTGTAGAGGAAGATCCACCCCTCTTTAGTTATTACAAACCAGTGAGCTACAGTGCAAGTAGGAAAAATTGACCATGTTCCCCTTTCTTGCAAAAAGGTCTCCTCCACTCCTCCCAACTGCCATAAAAATTTAGCTACTTTTACCTTTAAAGGCACCTGATAGGGTAGTACATGGGGTGTCCTTTTGAATCCATAAACTCTAATGACAGTTGAGACTAGATATGGGATGATATCTCCCCAATTATATGAAACTTTAAGACTATGAGGTCTGTCCATAGGCCTAACAAGGTGCATTAGTGCCTTAGGAATTTTGGGATTGTCACTCAATATGAGGTATCTTAGTTTAGAAGCAAAGTGCCTATCAAATCTAACAAAACTAGCATTTTATGCTTCCCCAATCATGTTTGCACTCCATAATTGAACTGGTAGTGCTTCCCCCTCTTGTTCCCTATTTAAAACCAATTCTTTATCGAAATATGTAACCCCTTTAAATAGAAACATATGCATCAATAGGGAGTACTGACCCCAAACCTTCTCCACCTTGCCCTTTGCAGTCCCCACTAATCCACTGTGAATCTCATTAGCCAGGTAAGATGAAAAATCAAAAATTATTTCTACACCGAAAGAGGAGATTTGGGTGATCATATACATGAAGCTCACAGGAATAAAATCTTGTTCACCCTCTTCGAAGACTCTGCACAGGGTCCTGTATATCTCTACTGCCCTGGCATTAAAACATGATTTCTTAAAAGGTTCTTTAGAAGATGATGTTATTGCTGGTAGGTTTCCAATTTTGCCTATGTGGGCCTTCAGTGTACCTTGTCTAACTACATCCCTTTTTGACATATATTCCTTTTCTAATTCTATCAAATCAATGGGCACATGATACCTAGTGAGAGGTCCCAAACTAAAATTTTCCCTAATCTCTTTTGGACTGATGGTAATTTAAACTTCATCATCCATTCTCCTCACTACCCTAGTGGCTTGATCATAACTCCTTGCCACAGCCTCAAGAAGGTCATAATCCATAAACATGCTAGGAACAACTAGCTTTCCTAGATCAAAATTCCATATTTTGGCATGTGGGGCATATAATTTCCTTTTTGCAAACCATTTTTTGAACAAACTCAAACCAGTTTGAGAGGTTTGAGCATCCTGGACCCAATTACCCTTATCATACAATCCATCAGCTATCCTTAGTCTAGGGTTCAATGAGGTTAACCTCTTAACTTGCACCGTTTCTACAGTAGACTCAAGGAGCAACTCAAGCAAGTCATCATGCACATTTCTATCCAAATAGTTTATTTGACCTGAAAATCCCTTTTTCGGAGGCATCTTGGACTATTTTTTACAGAACTGAAAAGCCTACGAAGATTATGGTAGTACTACTTAAATTTTTTCTTTGTTTTCCTCTGTATTTTTGCAAACTTTTTGCGATCAAACAGTTTCACAAATTCTGCCAGACTTCAGCATGCTTTCCTTTAGTAATTGCTCCTGCATAAGAATGGCTCAAAATCTTTGCTCGCGTAAGATGAAACTGATGAAATATTTATGTATTATACTCTATTTTTTATCACAAATGATGCTTTCATGTCTAATTAATATAGAGAGTGGCACCACATTCTATGTTTAAAGCTGCATCATCGATCTTCAATAATCCTATGATCATGTGATACAGAGAGAACAACTAGGCATTGCACTTGACATGTTGGTCAATTCATCCAATGAAAACTTACCATGTACATAACTCTTTCCTTGATGGTGCTTATGTTCAGACCCATTGGCAACTGAGGACATGTGTTAGCAGGTCGCTACTTCGTTATGCATAAAGAACGAGCACCTTGCCATAGCGAAGTAGCGACAACCATTGATCTAATCTAAATTCGGTAGATGATATGCTATTGGGCTTACTTAGAAAGAAGGTAGTGGGCCCTTATTCGCTATGTCACTATACGTATCTCCTTAGCAACTCTTCATAGTGAGAAGACAACAGCCGTTGATCATAGGTCTAATCAAAGGTGGGGAAACTGCACATAGTTTTTTTGACTTATATTCGCTACGTTGCATAGCTTTAAAAACATGCAACTTATCAATGCGAGGTAGCGAGGACTATTGATTCTATTCTAATCTGATGCTCAAGATCTCTTGCACATTTTATTAGAAGGGCATTGATGAAGTACGAAACTCTACATAGTTGGTGCCCTTTAAGATCTTGCTTTAGTCCTGGTCATCATTCCATGTTACTAAAGGTCCCATCGGCTCTTGATTTCATGGGGCCTCACTACTTGCTAACGAAAAGATGTCAAATTTTTTTGATAGCAAGGTAGCGAGCTCCGACACTTTAATAAATTTTGATACCGTGAAATACAAGGGTCCATCAGATTACTACTACTGCTATTAACTGCTCCTGAAAAAGGCAGTTATTACTCATCATGCCACCTAGATTAGTCATGGTACTGATGAATTTCAATGTTATCGACTCTTCAATTTCACGGGCCCTCGCTAATTTGCTAACGGCAAGATGTCAAATTTTTCAGATAGCGAGGTAGTGAAACATCGAAAAAATCATTATTCCCGCTCCAACTTCAAATTGCTTCTACTGGGTCTCCTTTCCTATTTTGATGGTAATTGCAGTGTGTACTTGACTAATAAATCAGCCAAAAAACAAAGTTCCAACCGTCGTATCTTCATTTTGTAGTCCCATTTTATAAACTTTTCAGTACTCGCTACCTCGCCATACATAAAAAGTGCCCATGTTTGCAAAGTGAGGTAATGATAATGGTGGATCTACTTAGATCGGACGGTTGGGGAATATGAGAGCAAAGGTATCTCGAGGCCACAGAAGATAAAAAGACAACAAAATATTTGCCTTATTTGATAATTCAAATATTTTGCGCCTGACAATTTATGAATAGAAAGAAGTGTAGGGTTTTCACAAAGTTTTTTCAAAGGCTAATAAACGGATGAATTACCTAGAAACCCTACTATCCACTAGAATGAAAATCTAACTTTCCTACAATTGGAAAAAAGACTTGTATCAAACAAAAAGTCAGACCAACAGTGGCTCTATCTGGGGATGATAGACTACTTGAGTCTATACAAGATTTTAGAATCTATGGGAGAGTAGACCACATACTTCATAAAAAAGACAACTTCTTCAGAGAGCACTAAGCAACACAGAGAAACAAGGAACAAGAGTACACAAGGATATTTACAAGGACTTACAGAATATACAAAATGTACAAAACAACAGGAAACCCTAAAACTACTGTTCATGGAGAAAAATAAGTATTTTTCAAGAAAAATACCTCTTCAAGAACTGTCCATGAACTGGCAATTCAAGAATACTGTCAAATACATCTTTGAGTATATAAGAATCTTCACCCCAAGTATTTTCAATTAGATATGGGCCTAACCAAATTGGATCAAATTTGCCATGTTTTCCTTTATCCTCAATTTTGGCATTCCACATTAAGACTAAATCGCCCTCTTCAAACTTTTTGCTTATAGTTCTTTTATCATATAGTGTCTTAACTTGTAGTTGCAACTTTTGGTTCTTTAGAGATGCTTCTCTTCTAGTTTCTGCCAATCCTACCAATTCATCCATTCTTTCTTGCATCTCATCTATAGTATCTTGATCATACAGCTGGATGTAATTGTAGAGTCCCATCAAGTTGTTTTGAGGCATTCTGGCTTGAATCCCATACACTAAATCAAATGGATCTACACCAATTTCTTTCTTTATAGTTACTCTGTCAGCCCATATTGCCAACTGTAACTTGGAATCCCATGCCTTTTTATTATCATCCAAGGTTCTCTTAATGACCTTCAATAGGCTCTTATTCGTGGACTCAGCTTGTCCATTCCCTTGTGGATGATATGGAGCAGATGATGACCTTGCCATTCCATATTTATCACAAAACTTGATGAATTCCTCAGATCTAAAGCACATAGCATTATCTATTACAATTTTATGTGGACAACCAAATCTAGAAATAATATTATTCAATAGAAAATTATTGACAACTTTGCTTGTTGCATTTCTTGTGGGGATAGCCTCTACCCATTTTGTAAAATAGTCAGTAGCAACCAGAATCCAAGAATAGCTAGTGCTAGACTTGGGGAAAATCTCTCCTATGAAATCTAGACCCCATTGTTGAAAAGGTGCTTGGATCTCCACTGGCTTCAATGGGGTATTTCCTAAGAACTTTAGCTTTCCAGAAAACCTCTGACAAGAATCACATTTCCTAACCATAACTTAAGCATCCTTGAAAAGGGAAGGCCACCAGAATCTAGCCCTCATTATCTTATTTGCAGTAGTTTTGGCCATATAGTGCGCCCCACACACTCCAGCATGCATTTCTTTCAAAACCTCTTTTGCCTTTTCCTTATCAACACATTTCAGTAATATTCCCTCAAAATTTCTCCACCATAGGTTGTTTTGGACAATTACATACCTGATGGCTTGCAATTTAGTATTCCTCTTTTCATTTTCAAGAAAATGGGGAGGAGCTTCCATGTGTTGCAAGTAATATATGACATTGGTGTACCAATCACACTGGTCCATTTCACATAAGTCAGCTCTGAGATCATCATTTACCAGATTTATCTGATTAGCCTCTAGATTAGCTTCAGTCATGCGTTTAGCCAAACCTTGACCCTTTACTAACTTTGTTATCTATATATCAATGCTAAATTCTTGGATTCTATTGATCCATCTGCATCTCGTGCTTGATACTTCCTGTTGAGAAAATATATCCTTGACTGTAGCACTAGGTACAAAAGCGATAAAAGTAGCACCTACCAGGTAACATTTGAAAGCTTTTATATCCTTTACTAAAGCATATGCTTGCTTTTCATTTATTTCATACTTAAGTTCAACAGGCTGTAGTGACTTACTGAAAAAGGCAATAGGCTGATCATATCCTTCTTGATTTTTCTGCAATAAGATAGTAGCCACAGTGTGGAAGGATGCAAAAGAAAAAATATGCATAGGTTTTGAATAATATAGGGTTCTCAATACTAGAGCATTTTTTATTGCAACTTTAATATCCTGGAATGCTTGTGAAGGATCACCATTCCAATCTATAGTGGCTCCCTTTTTTAGCATCTTTGAGATAGGTCTACTGATCTCAGCAAAATTTGTAACAAATATTCTAAGGAAATTAACTTGGCCAAAGAAAGATTGAATTCCTTTTACATTTTTTGGCTTGGGGACTTTATCAATAGCTGCTACTCTCTCAGGGTCTATTTTCACCCCATCCTTAGACACTATATGTCCTAATAGTTTGCCCTCTGTGACCCCAAATGTGCATTTCTTTGGGTTTAAAGAAACTCCATATTCTAGAGCTTTGATAAAGATTTTTTCCAAATGTTTGTAGTGATCTTCAGCCTCATTAGAATATGTTTTAAGATCATCATGGTACACAACCATAAATTTATCAATATAATCATGAAATGCTACATCCATGGCTCTTTGGAAGGTAGCTCCTGCATTAATTAGGCCAAAAGGCATCCTCACATATACATATGTTCCCCATGGGGTTGTGAAGGCTATCTTGAATTGTTCACTTTCCTTTACTAGAACTTGATTATATCCAAAAAAACCATCCATCATTGACATTAATTCAGAGCCAGTCACTTGCTGCAACATGGCTTCCATATTAGGTAAGCCATAATTGTCTTTTAGAGATGCAATGTTTAAGTTTCTAAAATCCACACATAGCCTAATATCTCCATTCTTCTTCCTGATAGGAACCAAGTTTGAAACCAAGGTGGAATGCCTAATTGGCTTGATTATCCCACCATCTCTTAGTTTTGTTAGTTCTTCTTGAATTTTTTGGGGCAAGGGTAGGATTGATTGGTCTCTATTTTTGCTTGAAAGGTCTTACATTTTCCTTCAATGGGATGACATGCTGGAACAGATCCTCCCTATAAGCCTTAAGGTCATCATATGACCAAGAAAAAACATGTCTGTATTTTCTAAGTAGGTCAATCAATGTTTTCCTGATTTTAACAGGAAAATTTTGACCAATATAAACCCTTTTAGGAACTTCATCAGATCCCAAGTTTATTTCTTCTAACTCTTGAGGTTTGGGGTTGTTAACTCCTGATTCTACTCTGTCTTGGTTATCAAAAATATTTTCCAAGACTACTAACCCCTTCGACATCTTATTTATTTTCAATTGCATAATCTCTTGACCAAAAATGGTTTCCTTCCCATTTATGGTTTCAATTAGCCCATCGCAATCCATTTCCTGACCATAGTACTTGTCTTCATTTAACAAAAAAATTGTAATATCTTTGTCATCATCAAAGACCTACCAATTTTCAATGTTATTAGGTATGGCAGGTCTATTTTGCACTTCAATCTGAGAGATTCTTGCAAATGATATCTCTTTTGGCTTGATTGCTACATTTGCTAACAGATCAGCCATCTTGTTTTGAGTCTTATCTTTCCATGAGATCCCAAATGCATCAAATAATTCTATCTAATCCCAGATTGCATTTCTATATTGTTTCAATCTCTTATTCTTGGATGAGTAGGTTCCTTTTATCTGAGAGATAATTAGTTCAGAATCCCCTACGACACATAATTTCTTAATTCTATGATGTATGGAAACTTTGAGTCCTAGAAGCAATGCTTCATATTCTTCAATATTATTAGTGCAGGAAAACTTCAAAGTGAATGAATACCTAAAAGTGTTATTTTTAGGGGACACAAAAACTACACCTGCCCTTGCACCCTCTCTAGAACTAGCCCCATCAAAGAACATTGTCCATAATTTTGGTGAGTTCATGCAACATTCAACTTCATGTTTAATGATAGCAGGTAAATTTTCAACTTCCTGGATAATTAATTCACCCCTGAAAGCATTTATCCCAGTATCTAGGAAACAAGTGGTATCTTTGTCAATTTCTTCTGCTAAAATGTGGTGAACCCTTGGCTCCCTATTTACCCTAATAGCTTTGTCCCCTATATGAAAAGTAGCATATGTGAGATCGCATTGCAGGCTTCCCCCCATGGAAGCACTCCATTTTTTGGAGAGTAACATCCAATAGTGTGGAGGTATATCTACGACAAGGAAAGACATGGTTAATTCTACTTCAGGATATGTAGCCAATTTGAATGGTAAGGCATTTATGGTACCTATGACTGGGTCTTCCCTAGCATCCATTCCTCTGCATCTACCCTACTCGGTATCCACCTTCAAACCTAAGGCCTCCATTACTTTGAAAAGCATTATAGTGTTGGAAGCTCCTGAGTCTATCATGCAATTTTTTAAGGTCTTCCCTTTTATGATTAGACTGAGGAAAAAGGATCAATATCTTCTATAAATGCCACTGAGGAATCATCTAAAAACATTTTAGGAATATGGGATATGATACTATTATCCTCTATTACAAATGGGGTTTGTTGGGACACAGTTTGATCTACAATAATATTATTGTTTGCTATTCCACCCAACCATGACAAAGCCTTGTTCTTATGCTCTTCAATTCTAAAAAGTTTAGACAAGGACACTTTTACAATGATTTGAGACAACATAGATATCATATAAATAGGTTCAACAATAGTGGGTTTTACAAGAATACCTAGAATTGGAATCTTTTGAGTAGCAGGCACCACATTTTGCTTGATAGCATTAGGTTCGGATTTCTTTGGTTGCATAACTGGTTTTGTTGCTTCACTTATCTAAAATTGAACCTTCTTCTTTGGTTCCCATTTCTTACCCTTATTTTCCTTGATCTTAGGCACATGTACATTGACTTTCTTGTTTTGATCACTCATCTTATGAGTGATATCTTTGATGAATACGCTGGATGGCTTTCCTGCATCATTATTTACTATTCTATTTCTCAAATTGTAATTACTATGGACTCGTGAAATTATTTCTGCTGGAATTCTATCAATCTCCTCCTTGGAGGGCATTCTTAAGCTTGTGAGACCTACATCAAAAAATCTACTGCATACCTTATCTGTATCATACCCTTCATCATTTGAAAGCACTTGCTGATGATGTAGATGGTAAGCAATTCTTTGGCTAGTAATATCATTTTCAGGCTCTTCTAAATCAAAATCTATCAAATCATCACACATGCTTACCATATTGCAACTTATATCATCATGGCTTTTCTCTTTAGTTTCTTCTTCAGGTTCCACTCCTTGACTTTGGCAAAATGACTAAGCCATAGCACAATAATCAACAAAATGAGGTGATTGACATATAATGCACCATGATACATCATCATTCATATTTACAGTGTTCCTTTGTAGGGGATCTGGAGTACCCTTATCCTTCGCATTGTGGATCTGGTTGGGAATTGGCTTACCATCTTTCCACTGAGTGATGTAAGGGTAATTTTGCATTCTAGGCTACCTATTGAAATTGTTGTTATTCATAGGGGGTCTTTCAGCAACATTTGGCTTATTAAAATTAGTGGAATTCATCTTCTTGAGAAATTCCAAAACCTGGCCTATAGTAGGTTCTTCGGGCTTCTTTCCTATAGGAGTTTTGTCACCCTCCCTTTTATTATTGTTCTTAGGATTAAAAAGCTTTGGATCATCCCTCCTACCCAGTTTACCAGATGCCTTCCTATTATTCTCTATATTTACTGCAATTTTATAGGCATCCCTTAAAGTCTTAGGATCCTCATCCCTCAATTGATAAGCCATTTTTCTATCAAAGGCATTGAAATATGTTGTGAGACAGACATCTTCATTTAACCTCATAACTTGAAATAGTCTATACATACCTTTCTGGAATCTTACATTGAAATAAAATGTAGACTCATTTGGATTCTTCTTGATGTTGTTGAACTCATTCAACATGAATCTTGCATTAGTGTTGTCTCCATATTTCTCTTTGAACAATTTCTCCAAATCACTCCATGAGGTAATACTATCATCAAGCAACCTCCTAAACCAATCCCTTGTATCCTCTATTAGTGAATGCACAAACAATTTCATTACCATATCTTCATGTTCAACTTCATAATCATTCAACATATCAATGAAAATTCTCAAATGTTCTTCCCCAGTAACAACATTATTCCTAGAGAACTTAACCACTTTATCTCTTAAATCAAACGATATGGGATGTGGAGCACCAGGAATACCAAAAAATGATATTTGTCTGTACTTTTCTAGATATACAGGTTTCTTCTGGAAACCAGCAACATTTGAGGTGCTAGCTATATTAGCTTGACTCAGGGGAGCAGCTTGGGATTGTTGAGGTGGGACAAATGGGACTTAGGTGCCAATAGTGGAAGATAAGGTAGGAGCAGATTGGGGTACTCCCTAAGTTGAGATTATTAGACCACTAACTGGTGTAGGAATTGTAGGTGGGATAGACAAATTGGGCCATGAAGCCAATGCAGAATTAGATTTTATGAATTGGATTTTTCTCCTAGTTTCTGCAGCTTGAGCTTCATTCTCAACTTTCTCAAGCTCTTTTGCAAGATCTTCCCTCTCTGTTCGAGCCTTCTCAAGATCTAGATCTAATTTTGACATGGTGAGTTGTATAGGTTTTCTTGGTATAGCTTGAGGCTCATTTATTTGGATTCCTATAGCCTTGCCTTTCCCTTTATCTAGAGCTTTTGCAGTGGGCTCTACAGGATCCACTTGAACAAGTTTATAGGCTTGGATTTGAGCAATAACTGGTTCTTGCCTTTGATTTAGGAATTTCTTTTGTTCTTGAATTTTAGCTCTCAGATTATCAACATCTCCAAAAACATCCTTATGGAGAGTTGTGGTATTCTCTTCTAACTTTTTATTTTGTTCCTTCAAAACAACCATCCTTCTCAACAAAGCATCCCTTTCTATTATGTCATCCAAGGTGGCTTGCTCCTTCTCTTTTTCAAGAAGAATGTGTTTAGCTTCTTCCTCAACAATCCATTTCTTCAAAAATCCTATTTCAGAGTGTACTTCTTTAGGATCTGTAGAAGTTGCCTCTAAATTAGCAAGGTCATCTAGATCTATTAGATTTGGCTCTACATAAGGGGCCGCTATGGGATTAAAAGGATTATCAAATGAATTCCTAAATCCTAGCCTATAGTTCATATCTGCTATAGGATCTGTCCTTGATGAAGCAATTCCCATAGTAGACACATCTTTATCTTGGAAGGCTCTCTCATCTGGTAATGGGGTACTAAAAATGCCTCCTAAGAGTCTTGTAGTTTTGGATTCAGAACTAAGCGAAGAAGACTCTCTTCCTACTATTGGTTGATAATGGGAATTAACGGATGCATTACCTCTGGGTTTCCAAGTGGGATTTGGATCTGTCTTCTTCTTATTTTGGTTCTTCCTACCACCTTGGGGTAGATCAGTATACATTGATACATCGAGATTGGCTCTCATGTAAGCTCTTTTGTTTTTTCTCTTGTTAGCCATATTCACCTCCTGTTACAACAAGCACTAGCTTCAAAACCTTAACTGAGTCACCACCCTATTTCAAGAAAATATGTAATGACACTTTTGCTGACTGAAGGAAAACAATACACAAGTAGAAACAAAAATATCTAGCACAGACAGACCAATCACTAATGTCATAAGACTGCAACTCTTGCTTGTTAGATAAGACACTTGGATAGGCAGAACATGTCAGTGTGTAGCAATGGTACTTGGGCTTTATCTTCTTTAAATTCTCAAGATTTTTCACTAAATCATTCCCTTATAACCACGGGAAAAACTTAGATACCATGACACACATGTACACATTAGGACCAAAGAAACTACAGTACTTTCTCACAGATGTGTTGGACAACTCCCCAGTAGAGTTCCCACTTTGTTAGAGCTTTAAAATGCACTAAAACTACTAAGTGACAAAATGCTTAATACCAGAATAACAGTACATACACGATCTAAAGACTAGCCAATTCTTATTAACAATTGCATATGAAAAGTATTTGGACCCAACTTCAACCAAACCACAGGCAGTTTAATACTCTTTTGGCTCTACAAAACCAGGGTGGGTGTACCCAAGGATGATTCAAAACTGTAACAACTATATGAGGATTATTCTTAGTTTCATTATGATTCTCATTTCACAAATCCTCAGACATATACATAATTCTTTACTAATTTGATAAATACATCCCATAAAATAGATATGGCCAAGAATTCTTCTATAGATCCATAGATGTTCTTAACAATAGTGGCTAACTGAAGCTAAAACATTCCATGCAGACAAGTGATGGCCAACTTTGAAGATCTACAGGAAATAAAAGTAAAATTTGATTTGATGCTGCATTTTGATAATCATTTATGATATATTTCTCCTTCAGCTATATCAACTTGATCAGTGCTTAATCCATTGGGGTTCAGAGTCTATAGCAAGTTCTCAGATCTAGTTTGTTGCCTTACAACAAATTCTATCAGCAATTCTTATTAGAATTCATCATTCAAAACCCTTTCCACTACTAAAGAAACCTTATCACATTCATCAAAGCTTTTATTTAATCCATTTAATTAACAACAATGATAAATAGATATACAACCTAACTAGATTGCATTCAATTGCACAAGCCTTTACTTATACAATATCAAGACAACCAAGTAATTGAAAGGAGACAAGATTCAAAAAGAACTGATATGGGGACAATTCACAATTTGTATTCATTTTCTTTGAAAATGGTATATCCTTTACAATAGACTCAGAATGACCTTTAGAAAGAAACAGAGCTCATTCTATATTCATGTATTCTCAGATAATTGACAGAGAAAATACATCATAAACTTGCTTTCAAAATTTGGATGACAAAAAGACTAAGCCTAGTACTTAGAAAAATAGAATTTGGACCCTTCTTTAGCCTTGGGATCTCACTTAAATATTGTGAGATGCAACAAGCTTCAAGCTAAAGACAAATGATAGGTATCCTTTAAAAGACACTTACATATACTTGTAACAAGATGACAAAAAACATGAGTAATGACAAATTTTTTACATTAGACATTCCTTTTGTGGGCCCTTTTGTTACACGCTCCTGTGTTGCTAAATTGGTTGCTATTCTGATCCTTCCTTGTATGCAGTAGCCAAATTAACCAATGCTGAAGTTTGTTCTGATGATGGCACGTCAACCTCTACCTGTGGGCTTTCACCATCTTTATCTTGCATGGGGGAAATAACTTCTACCTTTTCCCTTTCTTTAGTTGTATCGACATCCTATGGTCTCAGGTCTATAATTGAAGGTAATAGATTATCCTTGTCTTCTTCTTTCGGTTGGGTATTAGCAGTGACAAGATCAGTGATTTGGATCTCCTCACCTTGCATTTCATCACTATCATGTTTATCTTCATCAAACTACTCAACAAGAGCCATATCTGCCATCCATTTGTCAAATAATGTATCATCTGGCCAATTGAACTATAAAATATCCCTTTGTCTTTTTAGCACATATTCAACATCATTGTTAATGGTAACAAATTCTTGCTTTAAAGAATCAAAGAATATTTGGGCCTTCACCATTTCTTCTATTGTGGCAACCCACCATCAATGCCCTAATTCATTAATGACTTGATTCATTCTTAAACAGAATAAACCATTAAGTTCATTTGCCCATTCATCTTTGCCTTTCAAATTATTCTTTTTGTCTAGGCAATGAGGAAACAAATTGAATTTCTGACTCTTATATTTCTCAAAGTAGCCTACTACTACTTTTTGTAAACAAATCCTTTTATTACTAAAACCAGTAAGATCGGAAACAATATCAAATGTTTTTTCAATTTGATCAAAAGAATTATCTATAATAGAGAAACACAAAAGTGTTATTTCTTTCTCCCTTATCACCCATTTATTCAAAATAAGCGTTAGAGCCTCATCATTAGACTTCAAATCCTCGCAGATACCGATCACCCTAGCCAACTGATCATAAATTAGTGGCCATTCAATCTTGTCCCCCAAATATGTGAGAGCTTTTCTCAATTTATCTTCATATTTGGATTCCAATTCTACATTTAAAGCCCACAGTTTGCTTTTTTCTTCTTCAAAGTCCTTAGCAGTGTAGTATTGTGGCCTTTGGGGTGTATCTAGTATTTCTATGAGAGGAGTGGATTTAAAAGGTTCAACTAGAGGGCAAGGGTATGTTATTTTTGGCCTAGTGGTTTTTCCCAATAGCTTGTTTTCAAGCTCAATTCTCTTTTTTACTTCTTTATTGTAGGCATCCACCACTATTTCATACTTACTCTGTAGATCAGTCATTTCCTTTTCTTCTTTTTCTGTAATGGCCAAGGCAAATTTAGAATAATCCACATTCATGTGGGCTGCCTGTATATGTGAAGTATCAGTGAACCTCCTCACAATGATACTCCCTATTAGTCCTAAATCATCAGGCTATGATGGAGTAGTCCTAGATCCTCTTCTTAATGACCACATAACAAGAGCAGCTCGGTCATTATTGAATGTTGTTCCCAAGAATTCCTCTTTATCTAGATCCTATAATCCTAAATTATTTGACACAAAATTAAAAATTAAGGCATCACCAATATCCCAATTGGGCAATAATAAAATATTTGCATCTTTCACCATCTGCCTACCCTCTTAAGGGGTTATATTCTGGAACTCTTGTATCATTTGTTCCTTTATTTGATTCTAAATAGAGGCTTTATCCATTTCTGGATGCTCTGTTTTCATATTCCTACATCTTTTCTCAAAAATGTGCATGTTTGCTCTCCACGCAAATTGATGGAAAGCCCTAGATTTTATAAAACTATTATCAGACAAAAATTGCTGACTGGCTTGTTCTAAAATAGGGTCTAATTCCTTTCCAATAAATTCTACTATAGTTAATTCAAAACTTGGCACAGGAGGCTCTTGGGGGTTCCCTTCATCAATTTCTGCTTGAGTAACAAAAACTCCTCCTTGTGATCCCATTTGTTCAATTTACTCATTGGTGAGCTGCTCCTCCTCAATTCTCATTTGATTTTGGGAAGGTGAGTAACCTTCATCATGTGATTCCTCTTCCCTTATTATTTTTCTTCTTTTGGGAGAAGGTTCAGGGGGTCTTTCTTCGAAAACAGTACTAGTAGATTCAATTATCTACTTTCCTTTGTTTACAGTGGGCATCTGATCCCAAATGATAGTATATCCTATCCTCTTTTGCACAACCAGTGGACCTACCCCTATGTTAGGGGTGAAACCCAATTTCCTCATAAATTCCCTGGCTTTAGCTAGAAAAGAATCAATAAAATGTTGTTTCTTCTCATTCATTACCTCCATTATTTCGGGGAATGTACTCATGAGCTTATTTATTCTATCTGCATTAGTTGCAACATTACTAAGAGGACTATAATCCTTGTCAAAACAATTAATAAACTCCAAAACTTTTGAATAGACTCTCCATTTCTCTTTCTTTGTTTCTTGCTCCTGGAGAGAATATTCATTCCTTATTACATCTTCAGGGAAATAGAATTCATGCTGACTTGGATGAAGCTTAATCATATGTCTAAGAGCATAATTGAATAAATCTTCTGTGTCACAAAAATGATAGAGGAAGATCCACCCCTCTTTAGTTATTACAAACTAGTGAGCTATAGTGCAAGTAGGAAAAATTGATCCTGTTCCCCTTTTGTGCAAAAAGGTCTCCTCCACTCCTCCCAACTGCCATAAAAATTCAGCTACTCCTACCTTTAAAGGCACTTGATAGGGTAGTACATGGGGTGTCCCTTTGAATCCATAAACTCTAATGATAGTTGAGACTAGATATGGGATGATATCTCCCCAATTATGTGAAACTTTAAGACTATGGGGTCTGTCCATAGGCCTAACAAGGTGCATTAGTGCCTTAGGAATTTTGGGATTGTCACTCAATATGAGGCATCTTAGTTTAGAAGCAAAGTGCCTATCAAATCTAACAAAACTAGCATTTTATGCTTCCCCAGTCATGTCTACACTCCATAATTGAACTGGTAGTGCTTCCCCCTCTTGTTCCCTATTTAAAACCATTTCTTTATCAAAATATGTAACCCCTTTAAATAGAAACATATGCATCAATAGGGAGTACTGACCCCAAACCTTCTCCACCTTGCCCTTTGCAATCCCCACCATTACACTATGAATCTCATTAGCTAGTTAAGATGCAAAATCAAAAATTATTTCTACACAGAAAGAGGAGATTTGAGTGATCATATAGATGAAGCTCACAGGAATAAAATCTTCTTCACCCTCTCTAAAGACTCTACATAGGGTCTTGTATATCTCTACTGCCCTGGCATTAAAACATGATTTCTTGAAAGGTTCTTTAGAAGATGATGTTATTACTGGTAGGTTTCCAATTCTCCCTATGTGGGCCTTCAGTGCACCTTGTATAACTACATCCCTTTTTGACATATATTCCTTTTCTAATTCTATCAAATCAATGGGCACATGATACCTAGTGAGAGGTCCCAAATTGAAAATTTCCCTAATCTCTTATGGACTGATGGTAATTTAAACTTCACCATCCATTCTCCTCACTACCCTAGTGGCTTGATCATAACTCCTTGCCACGGCCTCAAGAAGGTCATAATCTAACTAGCTTTCCCAGATCAAAATTCCATATATTAGAAAAAATTCAAAGTTAGAAAATTTGTGGGCCATTACAAAGATAACCTTCTTTTCCTTATATCTCCTAATAATACTACTCCCCCTTATTATATAATTGTTACTACTTCCTTTTACATATGTTCTATACAATCTTCTTGTATACTTCTCTCCTTTTGATATCAATGATAAAGGTATCCAAAATTATTTAAATGTCAAAACTAAATTCTTTACCTCCTTGCTAGGTTGATAAGAGAGAAATATAGAATCCAAAACTATCTATCTGGCTCTTCATGTTCTTCATCTATGGATCTTTTACTCCTTCTGAGATACTAAGGAGAGTGCATCATTCATAAGTCACAATTTTCACTATATTTAAATTTGAGTAAATGAAGTTGTCAGAATATATCTTGGCTTATAGACATTCTTCTAACTAGTGCTCAATAGTGCCCAACTTCATAGAAAGGTGTTCTCTCAGAAGTGAGAACCTCTTTGTGATCCTTGGCTTGTTGTCTTCCAATAGACCTATCTCATCATAAGTCTTACTATTTTATGCCTCAATTCCACCAATATTCACACCAAATTGACTTAACTTATTTGTTAGTGCCTTGATTTCTTTGTACTTCTTCTTAAGTTTTGTATCAAAGTCTTCTGTAAAAATTAAAGACATTGCACATTTTACATACAAGGTTCTACCTTCAAGTTCAAATAGATAATGTCAAACGTCTATGCATCAAGCTTATCTTGATCTTGTACCAATGATAGTTCTAAAAAAATTGTGAATTCAGCATCAAATGCTTGAATCACATCTCTGACCTTATCTTTAGAATTTGGATTGAGGGGCATTATAGTCAAGGTTAATTGTATCTTTTATGTTACCTCAATAAAAGTTATCTACAAATTCCTTACTTGTTTTTTTCTTACTGATGATCTGTCTTAAGGATGATATAAATTTTGATTGATCATCATCATTTGAGCTTGTAAGAGATTCTAAGGTGCAAGAACTTTTTGGCACACTTTCTTCTACCTTCTTTCTTTATTCCTCTTCTCTCTTCGCTTTTATTTTTCTCATCTTCTATCTTCTTTCCTTCTTCCTTCCTTTTAATATTTTCTTCCTCTTTTCTCTTCCTCTCTTCTTTTTCCTTCTTTCTCTTCTCTTTATCTTCTTTCCTCTTCTTCTCTTCCTCTTCTCTCTTCTTATTTTCTTTCTCTTCTTTCTTTTTCTTCTCTTCATCTTCTCTCTTTCTCTTTTCTTCATTTTATTGTTTTTTCTTTTCTTCATCTTCTTTCCTCTTCTACTCTTAATTTTCTCTCTTCTTCCTCTCTTCCTCTTCTTTATACTTCTTTTCTTCTTTTTGATCATCTAAGCTAGAGATATTGCCAATAATGTTTGTCCCAAGATCCTTAAAAGGATCTTTTGTGGTGTTTAGTGACACCTATGTGGCACCAACTTTCATGGTGTTAGCTCCAATTGTGATCTATGGTGTTTTTTCTACTAATTTCAAATCCTTCATCATTTGCACAATTACTTTTTTTTCCTTATTCACTTCCTTATAGTTGCCTCTCATAACTAGTATGGCTCTCTTCTTATTCCTAAGATAAAGTTCTAAATATTTCAATAGAGTGCCCATGTGTTCATCATTATCAATTCAATACAATTTTCTAAGAAAAAATTTGTCTAATATTTTTATATTCTCTAGCAACTCTTTTCCTTCTCTTAATCAATCTCTCATTGATATTTTTAGGAATATCATCCTTTACATCCTCAAATTTCTTATTAGATAAAATAATATGTTTGATCAATTCATTTTCTAAATGCAATCAATCTATTCCAATGTGGAAATGATAATACTTGTTTAACTGGATAAAACTTCCATCGTTTATTATTGCATTGTTTACCTTGTCAATTTTAGGCTTACAATCCTTCCTTTATAACTATGAACTTTCAAGTTCGTTCTCTAAAGTCTTCTAAGGATCTTTTTGACTTTGTACCTTCTTTCTTAGTATGGTTGGATTGATTTCCTTCTTCCTTTTTCCTAGCCCAAAGACCATAGCATTTATTCTCTTCTTCCTTGGAGAATCAAATGATTCTCATTTAACCTCTACAAGTCTCAGTGATTTCCTCTTACCCTAAATAGTTTCTACTTCTTTTTCCTCTGACTCCTTAGAGGTTGTAATAGCAAGAGTGATAGGTACCTATTATTGTGAAACTAATGCATAGGGGGCAATAGGTTTTGTGGTAGGAGGTGTAGCAACTATCATAATATCAATCAGTCTTGTTGTTGTCAAGGGTGGAATAAACATCATCCCTTGCTAACTTGTTTGTTACATACCAATGAGAGTCTACCTCACTATGCTTTCATCCTTAGCTATCATCATAGCTTGTTCAAGTATTTTCCCCATAACTTTCTCTACCTTTTTTGTTGTAGATTTTTCCAACTAATTTTGACTTTCTAATTGCATTGGCTCCTCATAAGTTCCAAACCTATCAAACTCTTCATCTTTTTCTTCTTTAAGGATAACTTGGGAATATCTTTCAATCTCTACTTCTATTAACTCATAACCTAGGGGTTCAACATATATAATTCTAGGTTCAACTACTTCTATGTAGATAAAGTATGTGTCTACCTTGAAGAAAAATTATTCCTTATACTTATCTTCCATAGAGGGTGGTGCTCTGAATCTTTCCTTCATCTCATTCTGATAAGTTTTCACTATCAAATTTTTGCTATCATTCACCTTCTCATTAAGGTGTTTGTTATATATTCCTAAAATATTTTCCATCTTCAATGTGTCACTGCTCACTATAGAGGATGTCTACATAAATGGAAATCTCTTGAGTAGATAGAAAAACATGTATGCGATTAAGTATTGGAATCTAAACTGGTTGATCTTCACTTTCTTAATCCTCTCTAGGTTCTCTATCAATTATGTCCTTAGGATTTCACATAAGTTGACTTTATTCTTGTCAACACAAATCCTATAAGATTATTTGTACAAATCCATCCATTATGTTATGTTTTCTAGAATTATGACATATTCTTGCAGAAATGATTTTGCTCAACAATCTAACATCATTTTGTCTTAATTTACTTATGAACATTCTTCTACCATTATAGACTAACTTCATTTTGTTAATTACTAGCTTCTTAACATAATTCTCATGGACCAATATCTTCCTTTATTACACAATCTTGTAACTTAATGAATCTAATATTTAGAAATATCTATAACATTATCTCCTAGCTAGAACTTACCATTATGAATTATGCTTGTAAGGTTCATGGTACAATAAAAACTTGATTAGGTTATTTTCCTTTAGATACTCAAAATCCTATTTACAGCTCATGTCCTAATTGTAAATTTTATCAAATTCCTTGGATATTTACTCCTCTCCTACATTATCAAACTTATTTCTTAAGTAGCTACTAACATCTTCCAAATGTAGGATATTTTAGGGAGTTCTTGAGAAGGCATAGCTAGGGTGATGACCGAGATATTTTACTAGATTAACCTTAAGTTTGGTTCTTCATATGTCTTCCACATTATGTATCAAAGATCTATCCATGATTTCACCTAAAATCTTTTCACAAATCTGAAATTTAGAAATGAAATACCTTGATAAAATGGGTAGCTAGGGCTTTCTAATCTTCACACTAGCAAACTCTTCAAATCTCCCTCAATTCATTGTCAAATTTCTCTTGAAGGCTTCATAACTCTTTACATGAATGAATGATACATAAAATCATTTTTGCATGACTTATATAATTCATAATGATCTCCAAATTAATTTCACAACTACTCAATCTATAAAAAAATATCTCTCTATTAACAAGTAAATGTATTTTCATTTGTATGGCTATGTACAATTTCCAAATTGATTATGCTCCTAACCTAAGCTTTCGTATCATCATCTTAATCTTGTGATAACTTTGTAACTTCTAATTCAATCTCTACCTACTAATTTCACTTTGTGGTGCTCTGTCTTCACATAACAAAGTGTCTAATTCAAGTTAGAGCAGAATAGAGGAAAGGAAAAGGATATAGCAAAGAGACATCTAATCAAGGAGGATCAAGAAGACATCAGTTTAGAGGTGATCTATTGTCAAGTAATTAAGTGCTAACCATAGTATCAAAGCTGAGACATTCTAATAGGTGATTTCAATCAAAATCTCTTAATATAATAGTTCTAAAGGGTTGTATGAAATCCTTTAATAGGGTGCTTACTTGATCGTAAGTTAAAGTCCTTTAACCAGACATAATTTTAATAGGTTTTTGAAATCCTCTAACAAGGTGAAACCTAACAGTCTCTATAAGCCTTTAATAGGGCATGCCTTTCATAGGGTAGATCATGTTTCATGTTTAAAACATTGTAACCTTAATTGATACACTTTATTGCTGTAGTATTGAAGATTTGTGGGTTTCATCCCCACCCTATTTTAACCTTCTCATTGGAGGGGTTTTTGGTAATCATATTAGGTGTTATATGTATGTGAATGCTTATATCTTTACATAACTTAGATGTACATGATTTACATATTATTTCAATTTATTCATTGAATGTATGAGATCGATGTGTGGTGAAAGTTTTATGGGTCCAAGTTTGAACTACTTCTTCACTACCCCCCACTCTCAAAAGTTTACCTTTTCTATTGTAATTCCAACATTTGGTATTAGATCCTTGTGCTTTAAAAGAGAAGCTTTTTACCTTTGAGGAAAGATCTTGAAATGAAAGTCTACAAGTTGGGAAAGATTATTGAGAACTAGGGAATTGAAATACAACTCATTCTACATCAACTAGATGAAGCAAGAGAAGAACTAAATAAATCTTTGAAGAGAAGGAAATAAATTTCTATTGTGGAGAATGACACATAATACAAAGAGATGGATACTACTAAGCTATTTGTAAGTTGAGAATCAATTGAATTTGATGAAGCAATTATAGATCTAATGAAAAAGAATAGAGCTCGAGCTAAGGAAATTAGAAATATCAAGTTAGAACAAGAATCACAATTTATATTGCTATGTGAGGTGACTGAACAAAAGAAGAAAGCTATGGAAGAAAAAGTCATGATTGAAAAAGACAAAAGAATTTTAAGCAATATACTAGAATAAAAATCAATAGAGCTAACCAAGATTTTCAACATGCATTGGATGCTCTAAGTCAAATGATGAATGCCAACTATGAATTGAATGTCAGGACATTGAGATAACCAATTTGAAATTACAAAATGAGAAATTGCAAAATAATCTAAAAAAGGAAAAGGAATCTACTAAGACCTTCAACAAGCCAAATGAAGCCATCAAATACTTTGAGCAATTATTGAGATCCCTAGATCTAATAATGATATATTTGGATTGGGATATACAAGCATTGAAGAAGGAGAGTCATCCTAAAGTGTTGAAGTAAGGAACAAAAAAGGTAAGAACTCCAAACCTGCTTGTCACAATTATGGTAAGAAAGGACATACTATCAAGCCTAAGCACATGGTTCACTATCATAAGTGCAAAAACCAAGGTCATAAAGCACATGAATGCAGAACCAAGACCATGAATACACAAAGATTTCAAGGATATTGCTACAACTATCAAAAGTATGGACATAGGACTTTTGAGTGCAAATCCAAACCCATGTGGTCATCAAATAGGAAAATAAAGGTAAGGAAAAATGGAAATTCTTATAATTGGTATTATAATACAAGATATAGTTGTCACTACTGTCAAGAATATGGACATGTTCTTGAAAATTGTATTAAGACACACTTCAAAGGTAACTACCAAAGATGGTTGAGTCAAACCACATGTTTTAGCTACTTAAAGACTGGTCACATCAGTAGATATTATCCAACAAGGTCAAAGTCACCAAGTTGTGAGTTTGATAAAGGAAAAGGTAAGGCAGATGTTGAACACATCAAAGATGAAATGAATATAACATGGAAGAAAAAGGATAATTACAACACATCAAATGGAGAAGGGATCACTTCAGCCAATGGGTTAGGTGATCACACCTTGTTAGACTAGGCAATCAAGAGGTATGTGGGACTGATATTTAAAAGTTACATCATACATTAGTTCCAATAGGTTTTAGTACTAAAAATATTGCATTAGCATGAACAAAGATGCAAGATGTTGTTAGAAATCCAAGATAATTCTTTAAGTTTTTCATGTCTCTATTGAGTATGAAAAGTGTCCTATGTGTGCCGAGTGGAATGCTAGAAGATGTCAAGCTAACATATTGGCTAGTTGATGTTGAGTGAGCCTAAAACTAGTTTATGTTGAGCTTACAACTATGTAAGCACTCAACATTAATAGCAAGGTTTCAAAGTGTATTTGATCAATTTTTGACTCAATTTTCATTATTTTGAAATTGAGAAAGAGCGAATAGAGAAGAAGGTGATCTAAAAAGCCATCCAAAGGGATTGTAGAAGGTTTGAGCAATGATTCATCACCAGCTCATCAGATTTCATATGGTATTTACCAAGAGCCAAGCTATGTAGTTTATATTTTTCTAAACCCTAGTTTTATAAAATGACATCTAGTTCAAATAAAGTAGAGGGAAAGGATGTTTTGAATGTTCAATTAGCGAGTAATGAAGTTAAGCCACCTATTTTGAAAGCTATTCCTAACATTGCATACAAGCAAAACCCATCTAATGCATTGTTGATGATTCAACCAAATGTGTTAATGGTGCAAGATGTAAGGAAATGCTATAACTATAAAATTGGTAGCACTAGGGATATGGAGATCAGGTAGGCATACAAAAAACTCTATGATAATGGTGTATTGAAGGAAGAGTTCAAAATCATAGAGAAAAATGGATTAACACAAGCTCTAGATTTCCAAATGTGCTTAAAATTGAGTGGATCAAGATAATACTTAGCTGAATACACAATAGTTCATTGTGGATAGACAATGGACCTATCAAAATTACTAAGAGGATAATCCATAGGGTTACTAGCTACCTAACCCTAGGTCATCCTAGGAAACTGAGAGGTGATGCTAAAAAATTAAATGAGAAGAACACTAGAGCTATCTAGAACAAAAGAGGCATGAAAATTGATAAAATTACTAATCCATTGATTATGTTTGCTATCAGGGTGATTTTATACAAGTTTTACCAATCTAGTAGATTAAATAGTGTGCTCTATATAGCTGTGGATGTGGGATACAATTTTTTTAAGAAAGATCATACATATGATCTAGTAGAACTCCAACTACAACAGCTAGTAGAGAACCTTGGAGCCATCAAAAAGATAAAGAGGGAACAATGAAAATTTGGTTCTATATTGATATGGATATTTTTTTATGTGCAAAACATTATTCCAACATTTGTAATAGTAATATGGAAAACCAATAGGTTAGTAGTAGTTTAGATTGGTGAATACAATGAGCAGTTAGGAGAAAATTTTGAATCTGTGATGACTAGCTACTTTGAGGATTTCAAACAATTAATGAAGAAAAATTTGAGAATACCAGTGTAACTAGTAGAGAAACACTATGATTATGTATGTTTTCTAGTGGATGTTGACTACACCTTTTTACAAGTTTCCACACCAGGAGTGAGATGGTTGAGACCCTTAGGTTATGAAATCAATGTGGATGAAGCATCTATAGCTATTACTACATTACTTGCAGAAGAGGTAGATAAAAGTGCAAAGATATTTGGAAATTATGAAATAGCTAAATCCAAAATCACAATGGAACTCAAGACTACCTCTACCATAAAGAAAAAGGACAAGATAGAGAAGAAATTGAAAGCTAAGTTTGGAGAGGGTGTCAAGCAGGAGGAAGAAGAGGATGAAGAGGAATAAGACATTCAATAACAAGCACCTCTTGCATTAACTAAAGGAATGGGTGAAGACCAGCTAGAAGAGGAGGAGACTGAAGTAGTAGAAGGTTCCAAGGAAGAAGCCAAGGAAGCAACTACACCTACTGATACAAAGAAGAGGAATGCCAACGCATGACCAGTGGTAGGGGATAAGAAAGCTATAAAACCAAGCCAAGTCAAGCCTACCACACCTACTACAAGAGCTAGTACACATGCATCTACATAAAAGGCTAAAGAAAAGAGAAAACAAGTAGAGCAAGGAGGTCAATTATAGAAAAGGCCAAGGAGGAAGTATATAGCACAAGCTGAATCTGATAAAGAGAAACCTAAGTCAGATGACATCAACCAATTTAAGGTGGTGAGTTACAATATTCTTTCAAACTTGGAAAATTTATGTGAAAATGAAGAATAGTGCAAATTCACATATAGATTTTGACAATCTTGTTAAAGTAGACAAGAACCAAGTGGAGGAGGCCATATATGCCATGATGGAATAATTTAAGACAAATCCATTGGAGATTTCCAACTCTATGCCCAAAATTTTATATGACCAAGTTGAGCAAAAATGACACTATTATTTGAATGTGGAGAGAAAAATTAGGGAGACCTCACTAGTACAAGTGATGCTTGAACTAAGTCACAAATTGCTAAGATTGTGAAGAAATATGTAGTTAGGTTCACACCTAAATACAAAACCTTTAACTTATTACAAAACAACATTGAGGATGTAGTGAAAAAGTCCACACAAATGTGGAAACTTACTTATGGGTTGACTATAGTAAAGGAAGGAGAACCAAAACCCATTGAAGTAAAGGATGATGAAAAAGAAAACACTATTGAGGAAGGAAAAGAAATGAAAATAGATGACAAGGAAATAGTTGAGTTAGAGTAGCATGAAGAATAGAGTGTGCAAGACACACAATTGCCGAGTGTCAGTCCTCAACATGTCACAAGTGAGACTACCTAAATAGTAACTATTAAGGATGTTTCTAACCTATCAGCTTAGAACATCAATCCCTTTATAGAAGGTGATTTGAAGAAGATATTAGATCTATCTACACTATAGGCCAAACTTTGTGAGAATGCTATTTTGTTCAGTATAGATGAATTGCAAAAATCAATGCCTAATACTGAAAGGGAAAAGGTGAATCTAGAAGAACCACCTTCTATCATCCCTCAAGTCACTACCATACAATCTTTTGTCAAAGAACCTAAAGCTACATTAGATAAGGTTGATATAGTTGAGAAGAGTATAATGGAAACACAAGCCACTATAGAAGAAAAAAGTGAAATAGGACAAGTAATCTTATCTGCACATACAACACAAAATCAAGGTACAAGTCAAGTCATTGTGGTAGAATAGGGAAAGCCTAAAGAGAGAGAGAGAGATGAAACCTAAATTAAAGGAGAAAAAAACCATCCAAGCACTGGTAACCTTGCCAACATCTAGCACTCCTTCCACTCAAACTCTTTAGAAGCTAGGCATAGATGAAACCCCTTTACAAATCTTAGTGTTGAGCTTGAGTTCATCAAAGGTAGAAGAAGTGATCCAATATGGAGATGTGAGCCTAGATTAATAAATTATTCTACCTAAGTATGACTATGATACAATAACTATAAAACAAATGGGCATATTGCAACAAGCCCTAGCAAGTAAAAAGCATCAAGAAATGCTTAGAAGGGAGCATAGGTAGAAGCAAGCATTGCAAGACATCAAAGACATCTTTTTAGATGCACTTAGTCTACTAACTCTAGATGAGACCAAGCCACTAATAGAACAACTAGAAAATTTAGTGGAGAAAGTGAGTGATGCTAACCTAGACACAAATGCCAAATTATTGGAATGGTCAGAAAAAAAGTTTCAAAGCAAAGTCAATGAGAAAATATTAGGTGACAAAGCACTAACACAAGTTGTATTAGCAACTAAGGTTGAGGATGTAAAGAAGGCACTTGAGAGTATCTTCTCATTGTACACTAAATTATGTAATCCAACTCTCTTCAACCAAGAAAACAAAAGTCACATCTTGAGATTGGAAATTCAAATAAGTTCATCATCTAGCTTAGAGCAAGAAATTTTAGGACATTGCTTCAAACCCAAAGTTTGTTAGCCATGTTATCAGAAAATTAGGCCAACATAAGGGCTAAATTTACTAGCATCTAGGCCACTCTAACTCATCATATGGAAATTTTTCACAAGGAGATAGGCTATGCTAAAACCCTAATGAAGAAAGACCCAAATCTTTCAACCTTAGATGGTCTAGTTTAGCTTGTTGTTGAGCTAGCTATCCAAATAAAGTCTTTGGATGTGGCATGTGAGAACTGAGATGTAGCTCTCAAGATAATATTAGATGTCCATACCTTTTTGGAAATACACACACTAAGTGTATAGCACATTGGCATAAGTGTCAAAAGGGGGGAGACATGTTTTTTGAGGGAGAGATAGAGAAAAAGGGAGAAATAGAGAAAAAGGGGGAGATATTACTTTTGGGAGTAATAAACAATAATAATTTTGGGGGGATTTAAGGAGAATAAGAAAAGAAGGAGAAGCATCACCATACAAGAAGTATCAAATGAAGGAGTTTAATAAAAATAGTGCATGAAGTCAAAGAAGTATTAGATAAGACACATTTACTCAGTAAGAGTACAAAATTTTTGATACAGAACAAACATATCAACTTAGGAGGAGATATCAAATTATGAGGTATCTAAGTTGTTCCAAAATTTTAACATTTTGAAGATATGTATATGATCCAAGCTAGAGATATGTTATGCTCGTGAGATTAAGGATATTAATGTGTACTCAAGTGTTTTTGACACTCAAGTCAAAGAGGGAGATTATTGATCTCAGATTGGTTTCGACAAGTGAGTGTCAACAAACTTAAGTTACTTATTCATGATGAACAAGTAGTACATGCCAAGAAAAACATGTATATTATAGAGCATGCCAAGTCACACTAAGTTTTGAGTCACTCAAGTGCTAAGCAAATAGTGTATACCGAGTGACATAGGAGCCAAGTAAGTAGTCCATGCTGAGTAATGCATATACTAAGTCACAACATAGAGAGAAACATATGCCAAGCATTAGAGACTTCAAATGTTGAGTGAAATAGTTTTGACATATTTGCTTGTAAAGGCATAAACAACTATGTAAACCATTTTTGAGCTGACTTAAGATTGAATTTTGATATTTTGGAGATAAGGACAAATCTTGAGTTAGATTCCTTATGTAATTACATGTACCCAATTAGAAAATGGGAAGGATTAAGCAAAAAAATGGATGAATCTTGGTTGTTGATTTGTACTTAACCCTAAGTCACACAAGTCTTCTTAAGGAGGACAAACCCTAAACTCTCTATCAAGTGAGTAAGGTATTGAAGGAGCTAAGAGAGGATTTTGCATGCAAAAATAGTGCATTCATAGTGGCTAAGGAGTTATAAAGTGAGATTTCATTGAGAATCAGTTAGAGTAGAAAACAAGAAAGCAAAATGATACAACAAAGAGACATCTGATCAAGGAGGATCAAGAAGACATCAATTTAGAGCTGATATATTATCAAGCAATAAAGTGCTAACTGTAGGATCAAAGATGAGACATTCTAACAAGTGATTTTAGTCAAAATCTCTTAACAAAGTAGTCCTAACAGGCTATATGAAATCCTTTAATAGGGTGCTTACTTGATTGTAAGTTAAAATCCTTTAAGTAGACACACTTTTAATAAGGTTTTGAAATCCTCTAACATGGTGATACATAAAAATCTTTGTAAGCCTTTAATAGGGCAGACCTTGCACAAGATAGATCATGTTTCACGATCAAAACACTATAACCTTCATTGGAGACACTTTATCACTTTATTAGTGAATTTTTTGGGTTTCATCCCCACCCCAGTTTTACCTTCTCATTGGAGGGTTTTTGGGTAATCATACCTAGTGTTATATGTGTGTACATGCCTATATGTTAACATAACTTAGATGTACATGCTTTACATGTTATTTTAGTTTACTCATTGAATGTATGAGATGGATGTCTGGTGAAAGTTTTATGTGTCCAAGTTTGAACTACTGATTCACCCCTACCTCTCGAAAGTTTACCTTTCCTGTTGTAATTCCAACATAGAATATATATTTTCTAAATATTGTTTATCCTAAGTCAATTATCCTTTCATAATAGTTTTGTATTTTTCTAATTTTGCATGCTCCACTTTGATAGAATATAATTCATATGTCACTTGTGTCAAATGGGATCTTAGATCTGCATTCTCATATTTCAGATCTGAGTCAATTTTTCTATCATCTTTCTTCAAGTTTAATTTCAGTTCAATAATTTTGAACTCATTTTTAAGGATATCATTTTATTTCTTAAGGCTTTTTATCTTATCATAATCACTAGTCTTCTCTCTAGGTTTTTTTTGAGATGATTGATCTTATATTTAGTTTACAAATGTAATATTTTGCATCTTCATACATTTCTTTTAGGTTATCTCTTTCTTCTATAACAAGATCAGTTTTCTCAAGGACTTCTTCAAGATTTCTCTTGAATTGTTCCATATCCATAGAGATCTTAGTCAATTTGTTAAGCCTCTTTTGAGTAACTAGGCTTTAATATCAACTATTTGAAATAGATAACACTCTAGGGGGACTGAATCAGTATTATACAAACTTTTTCCCACAACTGGATATTATTAATTATTTTACAACATGCATATGAAAGTAAACCAATAATGCTGAAAAGTAAATAAGATTATACACAAAGAGAACTAATAACATCATATTTTGTTAACTAGGGAAACCCTATCCAAGGGAAAATCCCATTGGGGATGGTACCCACAAGATGATCCAATAAAAAAAAAATTCTTGTTAAGGATATTGATCTTGTTATGAGTCTATGAAGTACATATAGTGTTTATTTCCTTGTTAGAGGGCTAGGATCTATTAAAAGCCTCAATCCAATTAGGATTTGGTAATACAATTGCATATGTATGCAAGAAGATCCCACTGGCCAAACATGAAATTATACAATCCAATGCACTTTAAACAAAATGAGATAGATACAATAACCCTTTTACTATTGATTGTTGTACTTTTCATATATGTGATCTTACATTAGAGCTCTCATCATAAGTCCATCACATAAATTTTCATGCCACATATATAGTTCACATTCATGTAATATTCTTCGCATTGACATCACACTACTTTATATTGTAATGATTTCTTTCTTATACCCTTCTCTTTTACAATTTTTTTGTCCAATCATCTTGATGCTTCCACACATTTGGCTAAATATTAAATTAGCTCATGCTAATTTAGGGTTAACATATAGGATTCCATCCCTAATAAGTTAAGAAATTATTTTGTTCCAAAAATAATTCCCGAACCTGTAATTAGTTCTTTCCTATTATACTTTATTCTATTTTGTTCAGTTCCCTTTCTAGAATTTGACCTGTAATGTGTTCCATACTGATCTTACTAATCTATGTTATTGGCCACATCATCAAGACACTCTATAATATATGTACTCAACTGTACATGTGCCAATTGTCACTATAGACTTTGCAATATCAAAAAAATCTCTATACTAATAATAAACTATCTAACACTTAGACAATTTTCTATCTCTAATCAAGGGATCTTAGACTTCATATTGTGACATCTCATCTTAAGATATATGTTTCCATGAATGGTAACCCTTACTCATCCTACTTATCTATATTGCCAACATAGCCTACAGGGTCAAATTGAGGCCTAATAACTTCATAATTCTTAAACTTATACTTACTATCAAAGGCCTTAATGAGGTTCTTTGTATTTGATCTTGATGCACATGAAATTGATCCCACCTCAATTGAGAATGAGATTCTAACCTTCTTATTAGCAACAAAAAGAATTTTCACCTCCATGATTTTCCTACATAGCTTTATCAATAAACCTCTCCAATTTGGATATTTAGGCAGTGTCCAAGGAAAGCCATCAAATCCACCTATTTAGATATAAGAGAAATAAGGGAATTAAATAAAGTAGGATCAAAACTAAATGACTATAGTAACAACTTCGAGAGAAAATATTTTTTCAAGACACCCTTGAAGCTCTCTAAAAAGCCTCATAGTAAAAGCATCATTCAACTCTAAAAACTTCTCATAGCTCTTTCCTAGATGAAGGAAAGGATAAAAACTCATACACTTTGCTAGACTCATCAAAATTTTCATCACAAGGAAAGCCTAACCATAAGTGATGTGTTGTAAAGGCATAAATTAGATAAGATGACATATGGAGTTTCTTAAATGCCTTAACTAAGTTCATCTAGCTTGTTAATTCATCACACATTATCTGTACTCACTCTATGTATTGACCATCTATACATACAACTTGTATAGAAAGATATGATGTTCTATGAAATTTAGTACCTCATCTTGGCCTTTTAGTTGTAACAACAAGGCTAGAATATCAAAAATTTCCCTTTTCAGACTAGTAACTAACAATGTCTTAGAAAACTTAATCTTCTTGCTTTTTGCTAGTTGGAACCATGTGCTCATAATGTCTCATCTCCTTAGAGTTCCCTTCTCATTATAAATAGAGGCCAAGGATGTAAATTCTATATCACAAAATTAATTCTTGCTTGGTAATCCAAAAGCATTATGTATCAAGGCTCTATCAAATATCCAAAATAAAAAATTATCAGTCATCCTTATCTACTTTATCTTGGGCTAATATTAGGAAATACAATATTGTACTAGCTCAGGTGCTTAAACAAGCATGGAGAATCCATCGGACTCAACTACACTACTCTTCCTAAGTTTCTGTGTCACTAGATGAGTTTTGTACAAATTCAATCTTCTATGAAGATCATAAACATCATAAAAATAGAAAGAAGTGTCTATGTAATCCTTATTCTTAATGATCAAACTAGGTAGTTTATCTTGCATACCAGTTGTCAAGGCCATGAATCAACATGAAATATTAGGAAATGAACAATTTGCATACAAGAGGAAATAATTACCATTGATAGATAAAATGAAAATACCACCAATCCAATCTTTGTTCAATTTGAATTTGGTCATTATTTCTTAAATTTCCCATGTCATACAAGTGAGGCACATGGGGGTAAGAAAATTGTGGATTTTAATAGAATAACATCTTTTTTTTTTCATTAAAGTGGTGAATACATGCATTTATTCATATCAATATGGCTTTAAGAGTAATCTATACTGTAAATGTTATAAGGTTTTACCTTTAAGCTCTAGCACAATAGAGATGACACTTTTTTGATGCTTATATTATGGCTCATAACTATTAAGAGATTTTTGGAAGCATGAATGTTGATGATATCCTATGGGGGAGTATTGTATACATGTTACTATGATGATATGTTACATTCATGACTAAGTTTTTCATTGATGTCAACATAGCAATTTTCTGTGGTATCTAACATAAGAACAATAGAAAGGTCAAGTTGGTATGGATGGCTAGTTGAGTATTCTAACTATCCAAGGTTATGGGAGATAAGTTTGAGTATCTAGTATATGCAGTTAACATTAGAAGAAGAAATGATAAGTTTAGAAGAAGTTATGTAAGTTTTGATGATGTTTTTTCTAAGATGGAGTTTACAAAGGCATGTTCTAGTAAACTTTTCATATCTCTTAGCAAATTTTTTATTTAGAGAATTAAGGTTAAGTATGTCGAGGAGACATGTTGGTGATGACATGGCTAATTTTTCTTATCATAATATTACATGTACATAAAGAGATTCAAGTTGCAAGTTGGAAGATTAATATAATCACTAAGTGTAATGTTTTCTTAATGTGGTATTATAATGATTAATTGAGAAGGTCTAACAGCTAACTCAGGAAATTGTTTTATGGACTCTATATAAAGGAAGACATTTTCCTTTATCATGTATGACATGAAGAATTATTTGTATACAACACGAGAGTAGAATGTGAAGTTGAGTAGATTAGAAAAGAAGTAAAGAAAACTTCATTTTTGAGGTTTTTCTTAGTGATCTTAGGTTTGATATTTGGATCTGACATTCGTGACCTAGTCTAAAAGGTTTGATAGTAATTGGTTCAATTGAAAAAATAAAGGAAAGAAGAAAAAAATAGTAAATTGTATGTTTGAGCAGTGAGCTCTTGTTGTAGTTCAAATTGCAGGTTTGGGCAGTGATATCTTCTTACATACATTGTAATACAACTCCTAATAGGGATTCAAAGTATCCTAATAGGGATTCATATGTTTAAAGAAGATAAATGAATTATTTTTTGGATAACTGATTCACCCACCCCCACCCCAGTTATCTTGGTGGACTATTATTTCTAATAATTGGTATCAGAGCATCAATTCCTTGAAGATAAAGCTTAACAACTTTAGTAGTTCAGTGGTGAGGTATTTCAAAAAAGTTAGTCCTGAGTCTAATGGAGGAATTTTTAACACCTAGAAGGTTTAGTTTCTTGGTAAGAGATCATAATTGTGTATAAAATTGAGCATTGAGTTTCTAGATAGAGGCATAAGTAAAGATAGATTGAGATCCAAAGAAGACATGGAGATCAAAGAAGGTATGGAAATTTTTTCTTATTGGACATGTAAAGATTTTGGTCATTTTTCATCTACATGCCCTAAGAGAATAAGGAAACCTAAAAATATTTTGATTTTTGATGAAGATGAAGAATTTAAAGCAAGTATGGAAATATTCTTGAATGACTGTGAGCTTAAGAATGAGGAAGTATTAGAAGAGATAGCCTTGGTAACTATTGTTGATCCAAAGAATAACCATGAAAATGTGGAAGTTATCATTAAAAATGATTTTTAGAATGGGAATTATATTGAAGAATATAGATATGATCCTAGAGTAGAAGAAAGAGTTGAGTTGACAACCCCTAAATAGAATGGTATAGTAGAGAGAAGAAACATGTCAATAATAGAAGCAACATGAGCTATGTTAGCTAATAATGATGTATCCAAGATGTTTTGGAGAGAAGATGTGAATACAACAATCTACACTATGAATAGAGTGCAATTCAAGAAAGACAGGCACGATAACCCTTATGAACTATGGTTTGGTGTCTCACCTATAGTTAAGTATTACATATTTTGAAAGCAAGTGTTATATCAAAAGAGATGATGATATTGGTAAGTTTGATGCTATAATGATAAAGGTATGTTTCTTGGTTATTTATTGAAAAGTAAGGCTTATAGATGCTACAATATAAGAACTAAGACTATTATGGAAAGTGCAAATGTGAGAATTCATGAGAAATTCAGGGTGCAAGAAATAATAGTTGATTAAAATTTAGATGATGATGTTATTATTAAGCTAAGGAATGATGAGTTATTTCTTGAGAATAACAATTATTTTTAGAATGAAGGAGAGCTAAGGTAGGAACAAAGTTTGAAACCTTCAATAGAGCCAAGAGTTGAGATAGCAACTCATACTTTGGGAAAGAATATGATAAAGAATCACCCATTCAAGAAAATAATTAGAAGAAGAGATAAAGGTGTGATGGCAAGAAGAAGAGTCAATGAAGAACTATGTTTGATATCTCAAATTGAACCTAAGAATGTAGATGAAGCATGTAAAGATGATTATTGGAAATAATCTATGAAAGAGGAATTGGAACTGATAGTAAAGAATGAGACATGAGAATTGGTTGCTAGACCAAAAAACAAGAATGTGATAGGAACTAAATGGCTATTTAGGAACAAGATGAATGAGCAAGGTGAAGTTGTAAGGAAAAAGGAAATATTGTTATGTAAGGGTTACTCATAGTAAGAAGGAATAGACTATGATGAGACCTATGCTCCTATGGCTAGAATAGAAGTAATAAGATTATTCTTAGCCTATGCATCAAAAAAGAAATTCAAAGTGTATTAGATGGATGTCAAGTAAGCATTTCTAAATGGATAACTTGAAGAGGAGGTATACATTGAGTAGTTTGAAGGTTTTCCTTTGAAAGATGATAAGGGCATAGTATGTAAATTGAAGAAAGAATTTTATGGCTTGAAGCAAGCACCTTGAACCTAGTATGCAAGGTTAGACAAGCATTTAATAAAGCTTGGATATGGAAAAGGTATGGTAGATAGTAATCTCTATTAGAAATAAATTGATATTGGTTTGATGATTTTGGTAATATTTTTTGATGATGTCATATTTGGAGGAAATGATGAAGAAAGTGGGAAGTTTGCAAAAGAGATGAAGAAAGAATTTGAGATGAGTATGATAGAAGAAATGAAATATTTTCTAGGATTATAGATTGTCTAGAATAAAGAAGGAATCTTTATTTCTCAAACTAAGTAATTGAAGGATTTAGTGAAAAAAATTTGTTTGGAAACATGAAAACTTGTTGGAACACCTATGGTAACTAGACACAAGCTATTACAAAGGATGAGACACCTATTGTTAAGTAGAGGAAGTATAGATCTATGATCAAAGGATTGCAATATCTAACTCACACAAGGATGGATGTAGAAAATGTAGTTGGAATTGTTGCAAGATTCCAAGCTAATCCTAGAGAACCACATTTTGAAGCAATCAAAAGGATATTTAGATATCTAAAAGGAACATCTGAGTTTGGATTGTGGTATGATAGATCTAATGATTTTACTCTAAGTGCTTACACTAGTGCTAATTGGGTAAGTAGTATGGATGAAAAAAAGAGCACTAGTGGTGGAGCCTTCTTTCTTGGAGGAAGATTGGTTTCTTGGATAAGAAAGAAGAAAGATTGTACATCACAAAGTAAAACATAAGTAGAATATGTTGTAGCAGCAAATAATTGCAAGAAAGTTGTTAGGATGAAGCAAATGTTGAAGGATATAACAATAGAAATTAGTGAACCTATTTTCATACTTTGCAAAAGCATAAGTACAATAAATATGTCTAAGAATCTTGTGTTCTATTTGAAGACCAAGCACATTTCTATTAGCTATCACATGTTGAGAGAGAAAGTTTCTGAAAAAGAAATTAGTTTGGAGCATGTGAGCAAAAAAGAGTAGATTATAGATATTTTCACTAAGCCTCTTCCCAAATAGACTTTTTAGTATTTTGAGGTATGCTAGGGGTTATGTCCCTTCCTATAATAGAGTAGAAGATGCAAGAGTGTATCACTCTAGTGTAATGGAGTGTCATTGTTGTCTAGAATAAATGGTGATGCTTCCTATATGGGGGAGTATCTTCAATGGCCAGAGTCATCTAGGACCCTTGTTGGATGTTGTTTTGAGTAGTTTCCTTATACACTTGAGCTAAGTAAGAATTAGTTTTTGCAGATTTTTATTGTTGCTAAAACCTTTGATGTTGATGTCAACTGGGGAGAAGTTTGGCATGAAAACCATCATGAGGAAAATATCATGAGAAGATCATGAGGATACAACATGGAATGATAGTTTGATAGAAGGAATATTGAGGTGTATCAATGGGGGATAATGATTGGTGAAGAGGATTTGAAAAGTAAGATGAACAATCTTTTGTTGGTATTCTTGGAACTAGATTTTTTCATCTATGTTTCCATCAATACCAAAGGTAGAGATTTTTGAGGAATTGTTGGAAGCATGAATGTTGATGATATTCCTATGGGGGAGTATTGTAGATATGTTACTATGGTGATATGTTATATTGATGACTAAGCTTTGCATTAATGTAGTAGCCTTTTGTGGTATCTAACAAAAGAACAACAGAAAGATCAAGTTGGTATAGATGACTAGTTGAGTATTCTAACTATCCAAAGTTATGGGAGATACATCTAAGTATCTAGTATATGAAATTAACATTAGAAAAAGAAATGATAAGTCTGGAAGAGGTTATGTAAGTTTTGGTGATGTCTATTTTGAGATAGAGTTTACAGAAGCATGTTTTGGTAAACTTGTTATATCTCTTAGCAGAGTTATTATTCTAAGAATCAAGGTTGAGGGTGTGGAGAAGACATGTTGGTGATGATGTGGCTAAGTTTTCTCATCATAATAATGTATATGGAAAGATATTCAAGTTGCAAGGTGAAAGATTAAGGTTTTCACTAAGTGTAACATGTTAAAATGTGGTCTTATAATGATTAATTGAGAAGGTATAACAACCAAATCAAGGAAATTTTTTATGGACTCAATATAAAGGAAGGACATTTTCCTTTATCATGTATGACATGAAGAAGAATTTGTAAGAAGCATAAGGGTGGAATGTGAAGTTGAGCAGAGCAGATTAGAAGTGAAGGAAACTTCATAGCTGAGGTTTTGTTGAGTGATGCAAGTTTTGATATTTGGATCCAAGGTTTGTGACCTAGTCTACAAGGTCTAAGAATGATTGATTTGGTTGATAGAAAAAAGGAAAGAAGAACATAATAGTAAATTTCATGTTTGAGTAGTGAGCTCTTCTTGTAGTTGAAATTTCACATTTGGGCAGTGAGCTCTTCTCGTATACATTGTACTGCAGCTCCTAATAGGGTTGGCACAACTACCTAACAGGGATTTATTTCTAATGATAACCCCATGTACTTATAGCTTGATAAAATAACAATTATTTCATCATCAAGTTAGAGAAATAGCTCATCTTTACTTTCCAAAATGAACTTCTTAGTCATCTCAAGAGTGTTGTCACTTTGGTTATTTCCTTGTGACTTCTTTTAACCTACCATTTTTCATTAGATAAGGTGTGTATGACTTTAACTCCTTTTCCAAAATTAGAGAAGATAACATTTACTTTCCTTTACCTCCTTAGTTCCTAGTTACTTTCATGAGAATAACAGAAATTAGGAATCTTCAAAAAATATTCCTCTTTATAGATAAGTTATTTTGTCATTAACTTCACCTTACAAGAGAAAGGCTCTATGAACTACTCCTTTAGAAGACATGTAGTTGAAATGATACGTTTTTGATACATTTTCATTTCACATGAACTTCTCTATTTAGATTGTATTATTGGCCTACAATCAATTTAAATTTCTCCTAGGCACAACCATTTCACCTTCATATCTAATGTATTCATCCTAACTCTCTTTTTTTGAGATTAAAGATTGCGGGTATGCTAGAGGCTATGGCGTACATAGAGGAACCATTGTCCAAAACTTCATTGCTATCATAAAAAATGCTGAAAAAATGATTCATGATTTCTTAGTATCTCTTCAAACACATTCAAGGGTGAAATCCTCTCCAAATTACTTTATAATCTCATCAAATTTTACCTTTTTCAAAAAATGGAGATAGTGGCTCTACAATCAGACTATGGTGCACCTAGAGTAGATTAATTCCAAAACATCATTACTAGATTAGGAATACTTTGAAAACTACTTTGTCATGCTCAACATACTCCTTATTACTCTTGGAATGAAAACTCAACATAAGAGGCTTACAATTTGGCCAAATTCATGTACTTCAGGAAAGTGCCTTTCAAGGTATGATGTCAAAGAAAGTGGAGTCATAAGAGCAATCTTCCAAAATGATGAAGACTTCCTTCAAAATTTCTTCATCTAATCAATCCATTCACTCAATATTCTTGTAAATTCCTTATGGGGTAGATCTTGTTGAGATCAAAGATTTAAAACCTTTCCAAATATCAATTAAAAAAAATTATTTTGTAGCTCTGCAAGTGGTCTTAGCATTGTGAAAGAAGGAAATTCTCAAAAGTGACCACTATTGAGTATTTCTTACTATTTCTCCACTTGGGCAAGCTTGGGTCTAGTCATAATGAGCGTGATCTTTATTTATATCAAGTACAAGTAGGAATTTATCTACTTTGGCTCGTAATTTCAATTTGATATTTCTTCTTGATATGATTTGACTTAGAATGAGCATAGCCTAAGAATGAATTGATATTTCAAAGGAGGATTAAGATTTTCTCATTTGGGAAAATGAATCAACATTTTCCCAACAAAACCTATAAAACCTAGCTGACTAATATGAATATACTTTGCTTAATTCCTATTTAGGCAAGCTTAAAAAATAATTGACATAGACTTGGACATAGACTTATTTGCATTGATTTAGCACCAAACTAGAAGTTTAAAGGGGGGATACTAAAATTTTGGCAATGGAGACAAAACAAATCTCATTGTAAGTAGTAGATCAAAATGTATAAGGATTATCTCAACAAGGGAAAGGAGATAGGGAAACATCAAACCCCTAGGTGGCTTAAGTGTTCATTAAATCCAAAAAAAAGGTAAGAAAGGAATCACTCAAGAGAGCAAAGAATAAGGAGAGAGATAAATAAATTTTCTCACTATCCTAGTAAGAGATCATCATACTATGGAATTAGTATACACATTTAACCAAGTGTAGATAAAGGGTGGAATAAATAAGACTCTCATGAGATCTAGTATAGTAAAAATCCTAATTTGAATTATTTTAGAGTTTTTGGAAGTAAATTTATATTGTTAGAAGTATAATTATATCGATTAGGATCTACTTTGCTTGAGAATTTAGAACCTACCTTATTAAAGGTTTATATAGATAGACTAGTTAAGATCTACCCATTGAAGGGATTTCCCTTGCTACAACTATTATGGAAAAACAATTTAAGTGATTTGTATGTAGAAATCCTTTCTTTTTAGATCCAATCTATTCTCTACACTATAACTCTACTCAATCTATTCTTTGTTCTTTGATCTTGACACTAGTACACTAAAATCTCTTGGACAAATTTATAGAACAACATCTAAACTTTATTCTCAACAATACTAATAATAGACCTTTATAGAAATATAACTTTTTCTACTTAATCTTCACCATTCATTTAAATTCCAACCTCAATAATCATTTACCACATTTTTTTCATATATCTTAATTGAATAATATGTTTTCCTTGATTACATCAATTCATATTAGTGTTTACATATGACTTATTAAAGAATAGTCAAAATGTGTTTGACCACTTCTAAACTTCTAGAATCTTCTCCTCCTATGCATTTTTATCACCAACTACCACCTTATTAGACCCTTATTAACTATGGCATGTAGCTATACTATCTAATCATATCACACTACTCATATCGGTCATCGCTCATTGATTCAAGATCAATAGCTCAAGAACATGTGTTGTTCATTCTATAACTTTATTTTCTTCTAAGATCCTTTCTTGCCTATCATTTCCTTGAGTTTTAATCCTATCCATAGGCCCTTCTATCTATGCATATTTTTTACCTTTGATAACACCACTTGATTCTACCTACATATTAATCATCACCACAATTACCTTGTATTTTAAGTCTTGTCATCTATTAGTTACTAGATATAGTTGTTTTTCCTTCTGCCAATTTTCTTCACTAGTTACTAATCATCCATACATATTAGTGATCTCTCCACTCAATATTTATGATTGGGTTTTCATGAATGATAACCAAATATATTACATAATTTGACCACTTCACTAATCTGATCACTTCTACTCATAATTCCAACAATCTTCCCCCTTTGGAATTGAGTGAAAACCTTGATATGGTAATAGGAAAGTAACTTATCAACATTATTCTCCATGAATCATATCAAAACTCCCCCTAACATTGTACACCACTCAACTACTCCTATATTACATTCCTTTGTTCACATGGCACATCTTCTCCCCTTTTGTTAATGTTGACAACAATAATTGACTATACTCTCCCTTTTCTTATATTCATATCCTATCAAATACCTCCTTAAAGTTTGTCTTGGATGATTCCAATAAAAGATACCATGACCACTTTAGATGATTTATGGCTATGATTTTCATGTAAAGATTTTTTTCTAACTCCTCTATTGAGTCCAAAGTACTCATATCTAGTATTCAAATTAGGAGTTCTTCATTCCTAACATTGGGTTGCATCACCTCTATAGTAGGGATAAAATAGGATTGAAGATATAGTAGTATTATTACACTCTTATCCTATTTTTATTGATAGTTTTTTACTTTATGTGTGATTATCTTCACTTTGTGCTAGATTCTATTGCAGTGTTGGTAAAAGGGTTGAATTTTTCAACCAATGCATCCAACTCATTTTTTGATTCTTCAGCCCTCTTCTCCAATTCATTAGTAAAATATGATATTTTTTATTTTTTATAAGTATCTAGCAACCTTCCTTGTATGTATTCCTTATCTATTCTACTATCTCTCTAAGTATATTCCCTTCTCACAAAATATCCTCCATCAACTTTTTATCTCTCTTCTTTTCATGATTATTCTCTCTTAGATTCATAGATGTAGTCTCTAATTCATGTACTTGTCCTACTATTTCCTTGATCATGACATATATTTTTTCAATGATATTTTCCTCGAGGTTGTATACCAGATTAGGAGAAAAGCCTACAAGTATATCCTTGGTAGTCTTCAATAATATTTTATTATTATTCTAATATCTCATATTATTTCTTTTGTTCTTCCTCTTTAGCTTTTCTAATATCATAAATAAATATTTAGGGCTCATTCCTACAATTTGTATAGTATTTTGGGGAACCTCTTCTTTATCTACTTCTTCTATAGAGATAGCTTGAATGATGGATTTTCTCCTCTTTTTTCCAATTTCCTCCCTAAATTTACCTTTCTCTTAATTGTCATTAGTTACTCTACTATCATTTTGTCTTCTTCCTTTATCTTAATTATCATTTGTGCTTCTTGAATCTTTGGTGAATGGGAAATCTTTTCATAAGGGATTTCTTCCATAATCATTGTTTCTACACAAAGATGTCCAAAATTTTATTGTTCAATATCATGAACCTATTTAGGTATGTTAGTTAACACTTCTCTAATTATCTCACATGAAGTAGTAGTCTAAAAAAAAAAATTATCCTTTGCCTTTGATTTTTTGTTTAGTAGATTATTGTTTTATTTCCTTCTTAGTTTGCATAAACTTTCATATCTCTACTATTTCATAATGCATTTTTGTGTACACATATTAACTATCCATGATGCTCTCTCTTTGATCTTTAAGTCTTTATTATAATCTTCCACCATTGTATTGATGTATTCAACATCTAAATTAGGTGTTACTTATATTTATGCTCTTTCCATGATTTATTTGTTCATTACAAGTACAACTCTCCATCTTTTATCAACCAATAGATAAAGGTCCTTTGGTTAAATATTTTATACTTTGCTAAGTGTAGGATATAAAAGTTGTGCAAAATAAATATGATTTCTTCTTATATCTTCTTCTCATCTTCATGTCTATAAAACTAATATATTCTAACCACATAAACCATTTGATCACTCTCCATTATATCCTTAATAATGAAACCTTTGGCAAGCATAATCTTCTTACCACTCTACTCTAGGAGTGCCTAGGGGTAAGGTAAAACCCTAACTCTAGTTTTGGTTTTTAAATGTTCTAACCAACCATTTAGAGAATAAGGACTACATATAAAGTCCCAAGTTAATCTTAGGAGGTGTGGTCACTTAAGTGAAAAATAATAAAAAATTCCTAAAAAGGGCCAAGAAGTTCAAAAGAGGTCCTTAGGTGTTTTAGCTCCATTATATAAGGGTTGAATTCAAATTGGTTAAGTTTGGAGGCTTGAATGGCAAAAATGCAAAAGTTGTCAAAAAATTGCTCATTGACAACTTTGCAATTTTTGTATAGTTTTTGGAAAAGACGTAGCATGGGAAGTTATGGTTCAAACCTAGGAACCAAGTTCCTAGGAGAAACTATAAGAACACCTTCCAACTCTTTTTTAGGGGTTGGACACTCATTTGTACAAACATTACACTTTTAAAGAAGTTTTTGTTTGATAGAAGATGGGTATTTGAAGAATGACAAAGGAAAGTTGATTGAATAATTTAGTATTTTGAATGGATTATTTTCTTGGATTCATTTCTTGATTATGTGCATGCTTGTTTTTTCTCAATAATTCATGTCATAGGGTTTTAAAACGTAGCTAAGTTTTGTGTTCTTGTTGTCTAGTTTTGTGTATCAACAATAGACATGGCTAAGGCTTGACTTCCTGTGGTTGAAAATTCATGGCCTTTGGGAATAAATAAATGGCCTTTGTACACTATATAAATACCACTTTTGGAGGTTTTGGCACTCAGGAAGCTAATTTTACAAGTGAGCCCTAGGCAAGTAGGAAAGGCTTAGCAAGGTGTAATAAATACTTGTAAGTGAGTTCTAAATGGAAAAGTGGATTGGCATGTCCTAATCTTGAATGGTAAGTGGTCGAGCGGATTCTTAAGTAATCTTAAACCAAAGGAGAAGGTTTGATAAAAAAAATTTGAGCATTTGGTAAGAGTTTTGTTGTCATTGCCCATAAAACCCTCAAAATAGGAGTAAATTGGAACCATACAATAAAAACACCATGGGGGCCTAAGACCTGAAAAATATTCAATCTTAGGTCATCGATAATCTAAACCCTAAATACATCAATAGGTATTGTTGAGATTTTTGGTGAGTTAATAAGGGTTCCTTTTTTCTAGGAGGGCTAATAGGGGCTTTTAGGCTATAAGGGTGACCAAGGAAAAATAGGCTTATGAGCATGGGAAAATTAATACTATGATGGATAATGGTAGGAAATGTGTCAAGAGCCTCATAAGGGTAGTCAAAAAAATTGTTTACCTACTCGTGGCACTTGGGGAATATTTGGCATATTAAGCCTAAAGTTGTAGAGTTGTTGACTTGGAGTCAAAGGATGGAAACTTGAATTGAATGGAGAGTATTTTGGTTAAAGGGGATTGGGAAGAACTCCTCTAGGTTGGGTTTTGGGATAGAAACCCTAGGTAGGCTAGGAGTAGCCTTGGTAGAGAAAGAAATCTCTAGAGTGAAGAAGCTCCTTATCAAAGTTGTATCAGAGCCATAAGATTATGGCTTGTGGTGGTATGATGTATTCCACTAAGTCAAGTGGATCTTCAAAGATGGTTACCAATGTAGTTGGAAAAGGAGGTAGATGAGAAAAAGAAGCTCATGGAAGAGAATACCAAGCTTCTTCATGAGGCCATAAAGGAGATGAAGATAATTTAAAAGATATAGAAGATGTAGCCCAAGCAAAATAAGATGAATACTTGAGCAAGCATAAAGAGAAGGTGAGTTTGGAGGATTAAATACCTAAACCTGATCCTCTACTTGGTGAACAAGAACCATTCCTTAAAGCCCTCAAGGCCTTTGGAGGAAAGAGCCTAGAAAATGTCTTATTATTCCATGGCAATATGGATGTAGAGTTGGTCCTAGAATGGATTGAGATAATTGAAAATTTATTTGAATTTGAGGGCACAAAAGAAGCTCAAAAGGTCAAATTTGCAAAATCTAGGTTGAAAGGACAAGCGCTAACTTATTGAAAGTTTGTGCAATAGGAAAGAGAAAGTGATGAGAAGAAACCAATAGCCAATGGGAAGGCTATGGTGGAAAAGATAAAGGAGACTTATTTTCTAGAAGACTATAATATTTAGATCCACAAATAGAGGTAGAATCTCAACAAGAATGATCTTGATTTGGCTACCTATACTGAGGAGGTTCAAAAGTTAGCTCTAAGGTCAAGGGTGCAAGGGGTAGATAACATAAAGGTAATTAAATGGCCTTAAATTGTCTATTTAGCATGAGTTGAGCTTATTTAGTCTCATCACGTTACAAATTTTTTTTTAAATGGTTAGGAAACTAGAAGATAATTTGAGGAATAAAGGGGACTCAAGTTCCAAAAATAGAGGCAGAGGTAAAGACTTCAGAGGTGGCTCAAGAGGAGGTTTTAGTGGAAGGACCAATGAGAAGAGCTACTATGGGGATTCCAAATGGAATGAGTAGGCTAGTGAGACCAGTCAAAGGTGAGGCCTAGTAGAGGAAGTGGTGTAGGAGAACCAAGAGAAAACATCAAAGTAGTCTTAAGTATTCATAATTAAATTCAATTACTTTTGCATTGGTAATGTCATTTTGAGTGGTGTAGGAGCACCTAGGTAGGCTAAGGGTAGACCTAGGGATTCTTTTTTGATTTTGGCTTGTAGTTATTCTAGATAGATCAAAAGATAATAAGAGGACCAACTTGGTCCTAAGGTAATATTAGATACATTAGAAGAACCCCACAATGCAATATTGCTCCTAATTACTTTAAAAAGTGCCTATTTGGTTCAATAGAGAATTTTTTGGGTTTTGAGAGAAAAATACGACACAAAATGGTAATAGTGTCCTTATTAGGTGTTTTAGATCCATCTTAGGCCTTTTGGAAAGTTTGATAGAAAGTGGAGACAGTTTGTGTAGTCAATTTGCAAAATTGCAAAAATTGCTCAATTCTTGCAAAGTTGTCATTGACAACTTTTGAAACTTTTATGCAAAAAGAGAAATTTATTCTTGGGAGATCTTAAACCACTTAAGGTATTTTATTTTGGTCATGCCAAGCCTATATAAGGTCAAACTCATCCTTTTCAATAGGTTGTAGAAGCAAGTCTTTGTAGTGTATAGGCTGTGCTACAACAGTTTGAGATAATAATTTTAGTTTTTCTTGTGTTCTTATCATGTTAATGGATTTAACTCTACATTTTTCTATGTTGAGAAGGTTTAGTTGATTTATTTAGAATTTCTTTACAACACTTGTTTGTCTTTTTAGTTAGTTTGAAGGTCTTTAAATAAATCTTTTGGTTATAAGTAGCTTGTTGTCTTGAGACAGGTTGTATGCTAAGAATGGAGGTCTAGGGCCACTTCCCACCATATACATTGTACAAATTTTTGGGATTTGGAACTAGACACCATGTACTCCATGTACCATAATGGAGAAACCATGGGAATAAAAAATATGGCTTGAGAGGTGATGCCCTAGGAAAGTAAACCATGTTTGGTTAAGGATCATAGATCTGATAAAGAATAATTAGAGTGGATTGGAAGGGTAGATTCTCCAATCCAAGTATGTGGTGAGTATAAGGAAGGTATAGACTAACTCCAATTTGAAGGATAAGTCTTCGTGAGGTTGTTAAAGAGTTTTTTAAGCCAAGCAACACCAAAACCCTTGAAACCCTCAAATTAAGCCTAAAATTATGCTTGTGTTGAGGGCTTAAGAATGCCAAAATCTTCAAGTAATCTAAAAAGGGTGTCCAGAAAGATGATTTTTTTTTTCCATTGTTAAGGGTTTTTTTTCAAAATATCTCAGTTTTAGTGTGTTTGGAGGGCTAAACTTTGTAGCCTTTTTCCAAGCACTTGAGTGTAAGCTGGCTTGTGGAATGCAAATCGATTAGGGTTTTGTCCTTTTCTTAAGTTTGATATCTTGATGAATGACTTGAGGTATACATAGGTGTCCATTTCATCATTTGGAGGAATCCAATCAGCATTGGGGTTGCTTATGTATTTGTGGAAATTTTGAGAAAACCTGTACTAAATAATTGATGTGTAATATTTAAACAAGTAGGATTTCTTTGATAAAATCCTCAAAGGCATAGGGTGTGAAAGAAATGCTATTTGGTTAGGAAGAAGACTTGAGAATACCCTAGTGAGCTTAGGGTTTGTGGGTAGGACCATGTTTCACATCAAAGTGGTATCAAAGCAAGTTAAAGATTTGGGAAAATTTTGGTGGATGTTTGCAGCTACTAGAGACTCAGTAGGTGAAACCAACATGGTGACTAATATAGAACTAGCCAAGGAAGTTGATGAGAAAAGGGAGAAGAACAAAGTTCTTGAGGAATCCCTAGTAGAGTTAAAGGTGTAACAAGATTTATTTTCTAAAGCAACCATGAAGAAATAAGAAGAGGAGTATGAGAAGGGAAAAGAGGTAGTAGAAGAGGATATATTCCATGAGCATGACCCTATCTTGAGTGAAGAGTCCTTCTTGAAGGCTATCAAAGCCCTAAGAGGAAAAGCTTTGGAAGGTTTACCACTTTCCAATGGAAAGATGGAAATAGATGCAGTCATGGATTGGATAGGTGGCATGGAGAATCATTTTGAGTGTGAGGGGGTATCAAAGGCAAAAAGGTTTAAAGTTTCTAAGTCAAGGCTTAGAAATTCAGCATTGACATAGTGGAAATACCTACAAGATGAAATAATTGGCATGGGTGAAGAGGATATATTCCATGAGCATGACCCTATCTTGAGTGAAGAGTCCTTCTTGAAGGCTATCAAAGCCCTAAGAGGAAAAGCTTTGGAAGGTGTACCACTTTCCAATGGAAAGATGGAAATAGATGCAGTCATGGATTGGATAGGTGGCATGGAGAATCATTTTGAGTGTGAGGGGGTATCAAAGGCAAAAGGTTTAAAGTTTCTAAGTCAAGGCTTAGAAATTCAGCATTGACATAGTGGAAATACCTACAAGATGAAATAATTGGCATGGGTAAGACTCCTACAACTAACTAGAAGACTATGGTCACTAAAGTGAAGGATAATTTCCCACCTAATGACTATGAGATCCATCTCCACAAGTGGTAAGGATTGAAGAAAAAAGATCTCTATATGTGACCTCTTATAATAAGGAATTTTAGAGTTTATGTTTGAGATACAATTAGAAAGAAGATAAGCCAATCAAAGTGGTACGATATCTAGATGGTTTGAAGTGGAATATCCAAGAGGAGCTTAGTTTATGGTCACCCACCATAGTTCAAAGATGCCATTAGCTATCTCTAAAGATGGAGGAGAATAAAAAAAGGAAAGGAGATTCTAACTTTAAGGATAGAGGCAAGGAAATAAATCAAAGAGGAAAAAGGTGAGGCTCCCAAGGTAGATGAGGTGAGTAAAAGAATCAAGGAGAGAGAAAGCTCATAGAGAAAATAGTGATAACCCTTCAAGAGGTGGTCACAATAGAGGGAGAGGAAACCAAGAAGGGTTTAATGGCAGGATAGGATCATGTAGATCCAACTCATATTTTTCAAGTATGAAATGTTATAATTGCAAATAGTTGGGTCATCCAACCTATCGATGCCCAGACAATCCTTCTTCATCAAACCAAGAAAAAAGAATGGCATTTGTGAAAGAGGATTATAGAAAAGAATTAGATGTGGACCACACTGAATTTGAGAAAGGTGATAATCTCATGTTGAGGAGAGTTTTGATTAAACAACTAGCTCCTAATGAACCTAAACATAGAAGGGAATCATTTAGGATAAAATGCAAAATCCTAGCAAAAGTGTGCAAAGTGGTAGTGGATTCAAGTTCTACTAATAATGTAATATTAGAGGAGGTTGTTAGTAAGCTGAAATTTTAGAATATACTTCATTAAAACTATTACAAGGTTACTTTTCATAACAAGGGATAGAGCATCTTGTTGAATAAGCAAGCTTGAGTGGATTTTCCCATAGCAGGATACAAAGATAGGTTGTTGTGTGATGTATTTCCTATGGATGCTTGTCATCTTTTTCTAGCTAGGCCTTCAAAATTTGATAGGGATGTTTTATATGATGGTAAAGCTAATGCCATAACTTTTGAGAAGGGAGGTAAGACCTTCAAAATTCTCATTGCTAGAAGGGGAAGAATCTTAGCCCAAAGTACCTAGTGTGTTATTTTGTAGTAGAAAAGAGTTTCTTATAGACTTCAAGGATGAGGAATGTCAAAGTTTTTTTGTAGTGCTGAAGTTTGAAGTATAAGAAAATGGAGCCAGGGAACCCTTACCAATTGAAGTCCTTGGAAACTTTCCTTGAAAAGTACAAAGACATAGTGAGTGATGGTACTCCAACTACTCTACCTCCTAAGAGAGTTATAAGTAATCAAATTAACTTTATTCTAGGTGCTTCCTTACCTAATAAGGAAACATACAAGCTCACTCCAGATTATAATCTAGAAATGGTGAGACAAGTCCATGAATTAATGGATCAAGATTTGATACAAAAGAGCATAATCCCATGTGTAGTTCTTGATGTGTTGACATCTAAGAAAGGGGGAAAATGGAGATTATTTATGGACTCAAGAGTCATAAATAGGATCACAATTAGGTATAGGTCTCCCATACCTAGGATTGAGGATCTCATGGATTGTCTTAGAGGAGCCAAATATTTCACTAAGTTGGACTTGAAGGGTGTTTATCACCAAATAAGGATAAAGAAGGGAGATGAATTGAAAACAACCTTTAAGACTATTAATGGTCTTTATAAGTGGCTTGTGATGTCATTTGGTCTTTCCAATTCCCATAACACATTCATGAGGCTTATGAATGAAGTGCTCAAGGACTTCATAGGTATATTTGTACTTGTATATCTAGATGATATATGTATCTTCAACAAGACTAGAGAAAAGCATATCAAGCATGTTGAGGTAGTTTTGAAAAGACTTCATGAAGAGAATCTAGCCATTAACCCTGAGAAGTGTGATTTCTTCAAGGGGGAATTTGTGTACCTAGGATTTTTGGTGTCTCAAGGCATATTAAAGATGGACAAGGAGAAGATTTCTACTAGACTAGATTGGCCAAAACCTACCACATCTATTGAGGTAAGAAGTTTCCATGGTTTGTCTCAATTCTATAGAAAATTCATTAGGAATTTTAGTGGAATTTGTGCACTTTTTCTAGATACTATAAGGGTTGGAGTCAAGTCTAAGTTAAAGTTAAATTTAGAAGCTAAAAGGTCATTTGAAATGTTGTAGAAACAAGTATATACTCAACCTATCCTAAAATTTCCTATTTTTGAGAAATTTTTCACATTAGAATGTGATGCAAGTTGCTTAGTAGTAGGTAGTGTTTTGAGTCAAGAAGCTAGGCTAGTAGCCTTTTATAGTAAGAAACTTAATGAGGCCAAAATGAAGTATTCATCATGTGAGTTAGAGCTCTATGCCTTTGTTCAGTTTCTTAGGAGTTGGAGACAATATTTTTTTCCTAGATAATTTGTTGTGTTTATAGATAATCAAGCTCTTAGCTAATCAAGCTCTTAGCTATATCAACACTCAAGAGAAGTTGAGCAAGAGATGCTTGAAGTGGATGGAGAACTTGCAAGCCTTTACCTTCATAATCAAGCATAAGAGGGGGTAGTTGAATAAAGTAGAAAATGCACTAAATAGAAGGATCATGATAGTCCAAGAGATTTAGCTCCAAATAGAGAGTTTTTAGAATATTTACAAAGAAGATGAGGAATTTGCTAAAGCCTACAAGGTATGCAATCATTTTGATAATCATTTTCATAGCAAATTTTTTAGAATATACTTTGCAAAAGGGTTTCTATTCAATGGTAACTAGTTGTGTGTACCAAGGGGTTCCATCAGACAAAACTTAATACATGAGAAGCATAATGGAAGCCTAAGTGGACATTTTTGTGTCAAAAAAACCATAGAACTAGTAAAAAGGTTCTATTATTGGCCAAAGTTAGTAAGGGATGTAACCAAGTATGTGACACAATACATGTTATGTATGAAAGCCAAAGGAGGAATGAGTAATGTATGTCTATATCAGCCTTTACCAAATCAAAATAGGCCATGGGATTGTGTAAGTATGGATTTTATTGTCGGTTAGGAAAAAACTAAGCAAGGATATGATTTCATCCATGTTGTTGTTGATAGATTTAGAAAAATGGGGCATTTCATTCCATGTATGAAAACTAATGATGAATTTCATATTTCCTATATGTTTTTCAAGGAGGTTGTATGGATTCATGGACTCCCATTAAGAATTGTGTCAAATAGGGATGTTAAATTTTTTAGCCATTTTTCGAAAACCTTGTGGAAGAAGCTTGGTACAAACATGTCAAATGGTATAGCTTACCATCCCCAAAATAATGGTTAAAAAGAAGTGGTTAATAGGACCTTAGGTAACCTTCTAAGGTGCATAACTAAGGAATATGGTCAAATTTGGGGCATTATCATTTCACAAGTAGAGTATGCCTATAATCATAGAAGGAATAGGACCACTAGAAAGAGTCCATTTGAGATAGTTCATGGAATGCATCCAAGAGGTGTATACGAGTTGAGGAATCTTGGTGATATGGATTAGAGAAGTGGACAAATTGAAGACTTAATTCAAACCATGAAGAAGATTCCAGAGCAAGTTGAGAAGACCATCCAAGATAACACTCAAGAACTCAAAGCCAAAGTGGATGAAAAGAGGACAAATGTTTAGTTTGGTATTGGGGACTATGTAAGTGTCCATTCGAATAAAGAAAAGCTTCAAAAAGGTTTTCCTAGCAAGCTATAGATGAAGAAGGTATGGCCTTGCAAAACTTTGGCTTAATATGGAGAAAATGTCTACAAGGTAGATTTACCATCAAATCTAGGCATATCCCCTTTTTTAATATGCAAGACTTTGTGGCTTTTAAAGGTACCTTTCCTTAGATCATTCCAAATGTTCATGATGAACTTGAACCTACTACAACACCTAATATCCAAATTTGGAAGCATAGAAACTGTTAGACTCAACGGTGAAGATATTAGAAATAGATAATATTGGGCAGGGGGAGGGGTTGAATCGGTATTCTACAAACTTTTGCCCACAAAATAATATTTTTAATTACTTGATAACTTGCATATGAAAGTAAACCAACAATTTTTAAAATTATATATAACCATACACATAGAGAACTCATAACAACATCATGTGTTAACTAGGGAAACCTTGGCCAAGGGAAAACCCCAGGGGTGATGGATACCCACTAGATGATTTGCTAAACAATAGGATTCTATGAAGTACATATGTTGTCTTGAGTCCTTGTTAGAGTACTAGGCCTTGTTACAAGCCTTCACCCTATTAGGAGTTGATAGATCAATTACAATGTATGCAAGAAGGTCTCACTACCTTAACATGCAATTATACAGTTAAGTTCCTTCACAAGATAGATATACATACGATACTCTCTTGCTATTGTAACTCACACTTCCTCTAATATTACTTTTGATGTTGCATCACATAACATTCACACATGGTTCTCACAATATTTCACAAGTCACATCTAATCATGCAAGTTCTATAATATCTACACATTACACACATTAACTATGCAACACAATTACTCTCTATTTGTGCAACATATTATCTTTACTTATCCCTTACACATTCACAAATTGTTACTCAGTCAGCTTCCACGTCTTCACACACTTGACATAATATAAACTAATATCCACATAGTTAGCTTAACATGAATTAGTGATTATTTTGAAATCAAAATAATTCCTAATGTCCTACATCTCTATTTTTTCTATGCTCTATTATGCATTGTTAAATACCAGCACATTTAAATTTACTATAACTTGCATCATATAGACCATACATACATGTGCACTAGTATGCATTACCATGAATATTTTATAAACCTTTTCTCAACTGTGCATAAGTTAATTCTCTATGCATCATTTGTAATGATAAGATCTATTCATTATACTCCTTCAAACTATCCAATATTTAGACAATTTTCTATCTCTGAATTTATAAATGAAATGTTGAGTATATGTTGCCATAAATGACAACCATCAAGAAATATGACTGACCATATTTCCAACAATTTCTCCCTTTGGAATAGATGACAACATGGTGAAATTGGCCAAGTCCCAAAATGATGTCATGCAAACTAAAAGAAAATAAAATAACTACACACAAATTTCCTTCAAAACATAACAATTTTATTCATGTTTTGATGGATCATTACATTCTTTACCACTATTTTATATTTAATACATACATAAGCTCCCCCTTACATATACATTTACATCTATACAATTTTCTTCTAATGATACTCCCCTTTTGACATCAATGGCAAAGGTGTCAACATTGTATCACAAAAACTTGTTGCCTATTGTTGATCAGCTTGTCATTCTAGATATGCAATTTTCAAAATTAATCTTCAGTCTATCAAAGTCCTTCTTCCAATTTCCTTTGAATATACTAATGAGTTTGTAAACTGCATAAGATGCCACTTCAACTGTGCTCAAGTCAGTACAGGGAAAATTTTCATAGGAATTCTTTATGGAAAGACATTCCTCCAATTGCCTCTACAAAATTACAACTTTGGGTGCTAGATATTCTTTGAGAAAAAAGAATCGTCTTATTATTTTCTCCTTGTCAAGTTCAATACTTCTAATAGAATTGTGGATCTTCTTAATCTCATTCTCAAAATTTTCAATTCTAATCTCTAGCTACTACAATCTTGTAGTGAGTGACTAAAGCTCACTCATTTAGCTTTTGATCTTTGTATCAAAATTAGATAAGTAATTGTAAGACACTAGGCCCTATCCATACAATTTCTTACATTCAACAATACACTATCTCAATTCCTTGATGTTTCCATCGAGTTCCTTCAAATCATTTCCCACATTAGTGTACATTGTACTGAATAATGTTGCATCATGATTACTTTGTGCTTTTGCTGATGCTACTTCAGCTAAGGTTGTGATTTCACCATCAAAGGTCTTCACCAAATTTTTTGCCTTAGCTTTCAAGTCTAGATTAGCTACACTTGTAGAAATTTTCTTCTACATGCACTCCATTAAGACTTCAATAAGATTCTTTTCCAAGGATTTTATAGATTTTTTTTTCTCAATCAATTTTCTAAGGTACCCAGTAGCTTTTTCTAGCCTACATCATTAGATAGAATATGTACTATTGCTGATGTTCCAACTACTAATACTAGTAAAGCTATAGTAGTCTTTTTCATCTATTCATTTATATTCTTGTTTTCCTCAACCCCTTTCTTATTTTACTCTTCTTCTTCTATCCTTTTCTTTGTCCTATTCCTCTTTCTACTTCTTCTCCTATTCTTCTTTCTAATTTGTTTCTTATTCTTCTTTTCTTCTCTTTTCTTCTTCTTCCTTCTTTTTCTCTTCCTCTTCATCATCAGAACTAGTATAGGTAGTGATATTGCCAACAATATTTTCTCCATATGCTACAAATGGATTCTCTTTTGTATTCACAATTATGTGCATACTATCTATTGGATACAATTGTTAATTGTGTATTATCTTTGATGTTACACAAATGTCATATCAGTCATTAAACAGAGTCTAATAAGCTCAGATGATTAGCAAAGCAATTTATAATAACTATCAAATGTTCCTAAACATTACATAGTAAAGTCCATTCTTACTGAGCTAACTCAAGCATCAAAGGATTGTGTAGTAGAAAGTTAGTGTTAACCGAGCTCCCAAGGCTAACGAAGAAAAGTTAATGTCTACCGAGCTCACTTGGGTATCAAAGAATTTTTGTAGCAAAAAGTTAGTGTTAACTAAGCTCCCAAGGTTAACCAAGAAAATTTAATGTCTACCGAGCTCAGTCAGTCATCAAAGGAAATGTGGTAGAAAGCTAGCTTCTACTAAGCTCACAAGGTCAACAAAGGAAGGTCAGTGCTAACCGAGTTCACTCGATCTCCAAAGGATTTTTGCAGGGTTTGTAGTGTTTACCAAACTTCACTTGGTTAACACTAGAAAACCATTCAAGAGTAGTGGTTACCGAGCTAGGTCGGCCAGCGAAGGATTTTATTATTTTGATATTAAGTTCAATTGTTTCATGCAATAAATGTAGCCAACTAATGTAATGATTTTTTCAGTTGTTGTAACTTATATTTGAGCTGACTTGATAATCTGAAAGGTATATATAGATGTTCAAGTTATGAATTTAAGGGTGAGTGTGAATATATGGATGTGAATGGAATAAGAGAATGTTGAGCGAATTTTGATGAAGGATTAGATATCCTAGAGGAACTAAAAAGTTGTATTTGATTAGTAAGGATCTAGTAAAGCATAACAGAGATCTATAATTAGAAAAAGATAAGTTGCATATCATTTAGGTCACTTCATTGTTGCTTTATAATCATTGTAACAGTGAATACAAAATCTCTTTACAAAGTTGGTTTAACAACCATTTTGCAAATCCTCTAACAAGGTGACAGTTTAGTTGAATTTTTCTAAAGACCTCAAACCAAGCCACTCCTAACAGGTTGATTAAATCCTCTAACAAGGTCACACCTAATAGTGTGTATTTATATCCTTTAACAGGGTTGGCTCCTAACAGGGCTCACTTCAGAAGAGTGAAAATTGGTGACTAGTTACTTGGTGGTTTTTCCCATATTGGGTTTCCATGTTAAATTTGGTGTCACTTGTGTTAATTTATTTAACCTTTGCATGCATATTAATAACTATGAATGTTAGATGATTAGTAACTAGTTAATCTACTGAGTATCAATAGTAAGTAAGCATTATAGACATCTAAGGGATTTTGGAATTGTTTTTGTGGTAACTAATTCACCCCTCCCCTCTTAGTTACTTCATCTATATTTCAAATAATTGGTATCAGAGAAATTGGTGCTTACAGGATAAGGTTTCAAGGATCTAAGCCAAAGATTAGGATGTCTTATAAGAGGGAAATTACAATACTTAAAAGGGACAACTTCTCAGCATGTCAAGCATTGATGAGACTTCATCTAGCTTCTATTGGAGATAAAATACTAAAATACCTTGATGAAAAATATGCAGAACCAACTGGTACACTATCTGTCAATGATATTGCTGAAAAGAAGACCCACAACATTATGATGATAGATATAGCATCTGCTCTAAGTTATGAAGAATTTGATTACATCAAAGATTGCAAATATACCTTTGAAATGTGGGAAAAGCTTAAAAAAATCTATGGAGGAGATGATAATATAAGAAGAGCCAAAGCAAAAAGTCTGAGAGGACAATTTGATCAGATGAGGATGAGAGAGGATGAAAACATTGCAGAATATGTTGAAAGAGTCAAAGCATGTGCCAGTGCAATCAAAGCATCTAGAGGAGATATCAAGGAGGAGGCAGTTATAAGTAAAGTTCTCAGAACATTTCTACCCATTTATGTAATTAGAGTCTCTGTAATTCAATAAAGAAGATGTGAAGAAAATCATAAGATAAATCTAGAGGCCATAGTTGGAAGATTAACTGCGTTTGAACTAGACAACTTTAACAACTATGTTCTAGCTTCCAAGAACATTGAATTAGCATTTGAAGCCAAGCTTTCACTCAAGGAGAAAAGCAAAAAGAAAAAGGAATCTCAGTCAGAAAGTGAAGTTGAATCAAGCCAAAATTCAGACAGTGATCTTGAGGTGATTGAAGCTCTACTAGCAAGGAAATATTCTAGAGGCAGAGGAAAATATAAAGGTGAAGTTCGTCTAATCTATTTTTCATGTGAAGAAGTTGGTCATATTCCTGCTAGGTGGCCAAACAAGCAGAACAAAGATGAGAAGAAAGGTTACAAGTATAATGGCAAGAAATACTTCAAATCATTCAAGGATAAAGGTAAGAAAACATGTTTTATGGCTAAAGATTCTAATCATTCTAATGATGAAGAAGAAGATGAAATTGTCTACATTGCTATAAAAGATGAGTCTAATAATGATGAAGAAATGGCACTCATTTCTCATATGAGCAAAAATGATACATGGATCATAGATAGTGGTTGTTCTCATCACATGACTAGTGATAAAACTAAGTTTAAATGATTTGAAGACTATGATGGTGGTAGTGTAAGGTTTAGTAATAATGAAACTTGTTACATAAAAGGAAAAGGAAGAATCTCTCTAACCAAAGAACTTATATGTGATAATGCCTATTGGGTAGAAGGACTAAAGCATAATTTTTTGAGTGTAGCATAACTACTCAATAATGGATTCAAAGTAGAATTCATGCATGGAAAAGCAAGATTGTTGGATGGAAAAGGAAAGCTGATTGGATTAGGCAATCAAACTAAAGGTAACTTGTTCTATCTTGAACTAGGTGAATGTTCATGTTTTATTGCTCAAGTTGAAGAAAGTTGGTTATGGCATAAAAGGTTGTGTCATGTCAATTTTTATAATTTGGTGAAGATAAGAAAATTCAAGAAAGTAAGAGGCATTCCTAACATAAAGAAACCTGAGGTCAGTCTATGCAAGAATTGTTGGATTGGTAAAATGGGAAAAACTAGTTTTAAAAGTAAAAACTATCAATCTAAAGATATATTAGAAATTGTGCATACTGATTTATTTGGACCCATTGAAATCGAAAGCTATACTGGAGAAAAGTTCTTCATTCTTTTTGTTGATGATTACTCAAGAATGATGACTATCATGTATCTAAGAAACAAATTAGAAGCATTTGAGAAATTCAAATGGTATTTGGCTAGAGTAGAAAAGGAAATAGGGAAAATATTGAAATGCTTGAGGTTAGATAGAGGTGGAGAATTCATTTCACATGAGTTCAATAACTTTTGCATTGAAAGAGGAATCAAAAGACAAGTATCAGCCCTTGGAACTCCTGAGAAAAATGGAATAGTTGAAAGGAGGAACAAATCTGTCATGGATTGTGCAAGAACCTTAATGATTGAAAATAGCATTGCTATCAAATACTAGAAGGAAGCTATCAACACTACAGTTCATACCTTGAACCAAGTACAACTAAAAAAAGACTCATTCAAAACTCCCCATGAGCTATGGTATGGCTATAAACCTAATGTAAGTTATCTAAAAGTATTCGAAAGTAAATGTTACATTTTGAAACAATCTAGAAAAGAAAAATTTGATGTAAAAAGTGATGAAGGAATATTTTTGGGATTCTCTTGCAAAAGTAAAGCATATAGATGTTTGAACTTGTCTACTTACAAAGTCATAGAAAGTGCACATGTGAAAGTTGATGAGTTTGTAGAAAGGACTAAAGAAGAAAGCAAAAGAGAACCAAAAGATTATAGAAGGTTTTTTTTCATTGAACCTAATATAGTACCATTTAATCAGGAATCTTCTACTCCCAAGTCATCAGTAATCGAGTTACTGGAAGTTCAAACTGAGCTATAACAACTCGAGTTACATTCAGATGCTACTAAGCAAGTGTCTACCGAGTTTGAAGGACCCAAGCCAATATCTACCAAGCTAGAATAGCCAAAACTTGAAGTTGAAGTACAAGAGGATAAAAATGAAATTCATTCAAAAGGTAAGGAACCTGTATTAGCAAAATATGTCAAGAGACATCATCCAGTAGATCAGATCATTAGAGACAAATCTGAAAGAATCATGACAAGAAGTAAGTTGAAAGGTACTTTTTTACTTGCTGATTTTGAACCTAGAAATATCAAAGATGCATTGGAAAATGATAGTTGGATTGAGGCTATGAATGAAGAGATAGAGCAGATAGAGAAATTCAAGACATGGACTCTTGTACCTAGGCCTAAAGATAAAAATGTGATTGGAACTAAGTGGGTATTCAGAAACAAGTTGACTAAAGATGGTAAGGTATCAAGAAACAAAGCTAGACTAGTATGCAAAGGATATGCTCAAGAAGAAGGAATAGACTATGCAAAAATTTTTGCTCCTATTGCAAGATTGGAAGGAGTCAGAACCTTACTTGCATATGCTACTCACAAAGGATTCAAATTTTATCAGATGGATGTCAAGTCAGCATTCCTCAATGGTATACTGGATGAAGAGGTTTACATTGAACAACCTGAAGGTTTTGTTGAACTAGATAAGAAGAACATAGTCTGCAAATTACACAAGGTATTCTATGGTCTGAAACAAGCCCCTAGAGCATGGTATGAAAGATTGCATAACTATCTTATTCAGATTGGTTTTCAGATAACTAATGATAACAATAGCTTGTATATAAAGGAAGGACTAGATAATAAGATTGTCTTGGCAGAAATATTTGTAAATGATACTATTTTCACAAGGAATGATGATCTTTGCAAAGAATTTTTAGAGAAAATGAACAAGGAATTTTAAATATCTATGTTTGGTGAGATCAAATTCTTTGTTGGTCTTCAAATTTAGCAGAATAAAAATGGTATCTACATCACTCAATCAAAATATATTAAGGAGATATTGAAAAAGTTTGGTATGGAAGACTGTAAACCAGTTGGGACTCCTATGTGTACTGGATTAAAACTTACCAAGGAAGATGAATCAAAAGAAGTAGATCAAACATTGTATAGATCTATGATTGGAAAGTTGTAGTATGTAGTTCATACTAGGCCAGATATTGCCCTTGCAGTTGGTATTGTAGCAAGATTTTCAGCAAAACCAAGAGAAAATCACATGATGGAAATCAAAAGAATAATGAGATATTTGAAAGGAATTGAAGATTATGGTTTATGGTACAAATTTAGAGGTAATCTGGATTTGAAAGTGTTTATTGATTCTGATTGGGCAAGAAACCTTGATGATAGAAAAAGTACAAGTGGAGGAGCATTCTTTCTTGGAAAGAGGTTGGTTTCTTGGATAAGCAAAAAGCAAAATTGTACATCCCAATCTATAGTAGAGGTAGAATATGTTGTTGCAGTAGTCAATTGTTCTAATATTGTTTGGTTTAAATAGTTGTTGGAAGGTATGAAGGTGGAAATCAAAGAACCAGTTGTTATGTTCTATGATAATACAATTGCAATTAAAATATCTAAGAATCCAGTGATGCATTCCAAAACCAAGCACATTGCAATAAAATATCATTTTGTCAGAGAATTGGTGCAAGATAAGGAGATCAGATTGGAATATGTCCATACAAAGGAACAAATTGTTGACATCCTCACAAAGCTATTACCTAAAGATGCATTCTTGTATCTAAGAGGTAAGTTAGGGGTCACTCCCCTATCTGAAGTTCACTAAAATAAAGTTTTAGTGATGCATCAACACATACCAAGTTGAAGATCTATCAATTGATGCAGCATAATCAGGAAATATTGCATATGAATCAGTACTAAAGGTACATTAGGATTCATTTGAGTTGTGTTGTCTTTGTCATGTGTTGTCAAAGAGGGAGAGTTTTACTATCATATCTTTCTAAAAAAAATTTGAGAGGAAGAGTTTGCTATGTAATTCCTTCATAGAGGAAGATTACTGAAAGAGGGAGAGTTTGCTATCTAATTGAGAAAGTTGTTCTAATAGAAAAGACTTGTTTTCAAGATTTCATTCTACTATGACATGTTGTGTTGCCATCAATGCCAAAGAGGGAGATTGTGGGATACAATTATTAATTGTGTATTGTCTTTGATGTTACACAAATGTCATATTAGCCATCAGACAAAGTCTGCCGAGCTTAGATGATTAGCAAAGCAATTTACAATGACTAGCAAATGTTCTTGAACATTACACAATAAAGTCAGTTCTTACCGAGCTAACTCAGGCATCAAAGGATTGTGTAGCATAAAGTTAGTGTTAATCGAGCTCCCAAGGTTAAGGAAGAAAAGTTCATGTCTACCACGCTCAATAAAGCATCAAAGGATTTTGTAGGAAAAATTTAGTGTTAACCTAGCTCCCAAGGTTAACGAAGAAAAGTTAATGTCTACCAAGCTCACTCGGTCATCAAAGGAAATGTGGCAGAAAGTTAGTTTCTACCGAGCTCATAAGGTCTACAAAGGAAGGTCAGTGCTAACCGAGTTCATTCGGTCTCTAAAGGATTTTTGTAGGGTTTGCAATTTTTACCAAGCTTCACTTGGTTAACGCTAGAAAACCATTTTGGAGTAGTGGTTACTAAACTAGGTTGGCCAATGAAGGATTTTATTATTTTGATATTAAGTTCAATTTTTTTGTGCAATAAATGTAGCCGACTATTGTAATGAATTTTTTAGTTGTAACTTATATTTGAGCTGACTTGATAATTTGAAAGGTATATATAGATGTTCAAGTTATGAATTCAAGGGTGAGATTGAATATATAGATGTGAATGGAATAAGTGAATGTTGAGCGAATTTTGATGAAGGATTAGATATCTTGGAGGAGCTACAAAGTTGTATTTGATTAGTAAGGATCCAGTAAAGCATAACAAAGATCTATAATCAAAAAAAGATAAGTTGCATATCATTTAGGTCACTTCATTGTTGCTTTATAATCATTGTAACAATGAATCCAGAATCTCTTTACAGAGTTGGTTTAATAGCCATTTAGAAAATCCTCTAACAAGGTGATAGTTCAATTGAATTATTTTAAAGACCTCTAACCAGGCCACTCCTAATAGGGTGATTAAATCCTCTAATAAGGTCACACCTAATAGTGTGTATTTGTAACCTTTAACAGGGTTGGCTCCTAACAGAGCTCACTTCAGAAGAGTGAAAATTGGTGACTAGTTACTTGGTAGTTTTTCCCATATTGGGTTTCCACATTAAATTTGGTGTCACTTGTGTTCATTTATTTAACCTTTGCATGCATATTAATAACTATGAATTCTAGATGATCAGTAACTAGTTAATCTACTGAGTTACAATATTCCTGCACTGTTTACCGAGTATCAACAGTAAGTAAGCATTATAGACATCTAAGGGATTTTTGGAATTGTTTTTGTGGTAACTGATTCACCCCTCCCCTCTCAGTTACTTCATCTATATTTCCAACACTATCCACTTGCATGGATTGAGTACTGATAACAATGTGAGGTGGGGATAGTGTTTATTGTGTCCCTTCTACTTCTTCCTCTTCAGTAGAAGGTGTATCTACCTATACATACACTTGCATTTCAGCCTTTTCTTGTGTACTATCCTTAGATATTGAGGACATATATTTCATTATATCCTCCTCTGTTTCTTTCCTTACCTCCTTATGATTTCCTTCCTTTAGAAGAATTGTTCTTTTTTGTTCCTCAACAAGGGCCCAATACCCTTCAAAATTGTCTCAAATTCCTCTTTTGATCCAACATCATATAACTTGTTTATGAATGAGATCCCTTCTCTTCCTATTGATCAACCTTTTATATAAGTCTTCTAGAATATTATTTTGAATATTATCAAATATTTTATTCCTTATAATCATATTCCTAATTAAGGAATTCTCTAATTTCCTTCTATCCATACTGTTATACATGCTATAATATTTATTCAACTAAACAAGATTGTCATCATTTATAATCTACATGTTCAAATCCTCTACCTTTGGTTTCCATGCTTTCTTTCCTATGGTTGTCTTGGATTCCTCCACATCTTACTCAATAGGTTTATCTTCATTATCATCATTTGAGCTTTCAGAACTACTGACTTGCATGGTTTTCCCCCTTATGCTAGGCCTATTGCTGATCTACTTTGCTCTTTTCTTTGCTTGAGGTGCAAGTTCTTGCTTAACCTTCACCAGTCTCCCTAACTTTCTCTATATAGTAGGTGCTTCCACCTCTGACTACCTTATAGATTTCTCATAGCTTACTCTTATAGGTTGTACTTGCACAACTATTGCATATGGTGCAATGTGATCATGTGCACATCATTGTGCCACCCTTTCTCCTTCTAAATATACTACAACTACAATAGGTGTTGCTACAAACACTTTTGTCTATCCATTGACCTTTATCTCATTAAATTTCTTTCTAGTCATGCAAGATTCCTTGAGTATGGAATCTCTCCTTCTCTAGTTTATTTTACCTCTCCTTATTATGGAGCTAAGACTCTATAATTTTTGACCTCTCATCATATGTCCCCCATCTATGACATTTTGTATCCTTCTCAGACTTGAGTATGATCTATGCATACCCTTCAATAAGTTCAATGCTCATCTTATAGCCCATAGGCTCAATTAACTTCACTCTAGGTATCTCTAATTCCATGTAGGTGTTGTTAGTTTCCACCATGAAGCAAGAATCATCCTTATAATTATCTACCATAGAGGGAGGTATCCTATACCTCAATTTCATCTCAAATTGAAATTGCTTCATCATTTTATCAATATCAATGTCTCTAACATTCTCAAGTTTAGATCTGTAGCTTTGAGTTATAATCTTCATTATGCACTCTCTAATATACCAATTAATTACTCCAAGAAACTTCTTAGTAATATAAAATAATAAATGAGTCAATAGGGACTCAAATATAAACACTACACTCTTAGTTTACTTTATTTTTGAAATATTATCCAAAAGTTGTACTCTAACAATGTTGCATAAGTAAACTTTTCTCCTTTGAATGTCCACCACATATGATGTATGAAGGAATCTAGCTGGTATAGAGTTTACCCTTGATCCATGGTCCAAATTCTACCCTATGATTTTAGTCAACAACTTGACCGCTTTATCTTGAATAGGATCAACCCTCATATTTCTTTTGTCAAACTTGGTTTTTAGGTTTTTCTCCACTAATTTCCTGATGCTTTTCTCATTAACAATATTACAACCTTCATTTCTAAATCCTATGTCCTTGTGGATTAGGTCATTTTTAGTGATAATCTATGTATCACCTAACCAGAACATATCATCATGAGATCTACTCAGTATAATTTGGGTTCGCTCATGATTGTCAAATTTTTTGTAGAACATATACTTCACCAAATTCAAATCTTCAATGCATGCATACTTAGATTTCAGGGATAAATCATTATTATACATAACTCCTAAGTCCTTATGAATCTCCTCATCACCTATACTCTCAATTTTTCAATGTATATAATTCCTTATATCCTCTACATGTAACATATTTGTTGAAACTTGTGAAAATGTGTCTACAAGATCATTAAGTAAAGAAAAAAAAGGGTGTTTCTTGAACTCATACCTTGGCCTATGACTAACATCATGCACTCTTTGACTAGTCATTCCTTAATAACTATAAATGCTTCAAGAATCTAGATTCAATATACCTTAAAATACCTCAAATTAATGATATAGGGTATCTACAACTTTTGTCTTCACAAACTTGCTTCGCACTTCAATTGCTATCAAACCACTCTTCAATTCACCCAAAACACTTTGTATGAGCAAATGGTACATCAAATCTCATCTACGATCTTTAAATCATTTCAAATTGCACTACACAATAAATGTATATCCACCACAAACTCATAATATTGTCTCTATTTACTAGTGACCTTGATTTTCTTGCTTACTATGATCACATGAAGACTTGTGCACTAAACCATAGCTCTATCTCTATGTCTTCTATCTTATGTTAACTACACAATCTCTAACTCACTCTTTAACATTAGTTCTGATCACAAATTCTTTGTTGCTTCTGCAATAGCTGAATTTAGAAAGGTTAAGCCAGAAATAGTCTATGACTTCAACTTTCCATTAGGTGCATCAAAGAATTTTTCTTCCAATAATATATGCAAACTCTCTAGATTATAGGCCTTCACAAATGCTTCTTTGAATTCCTCAACATTTTCCTTGACTACTTCTTTCTGATTATTGTTGCCTCCATTTTCATTCCTTCTATCATTCCTATAGTTGTTCCTTCTATGATTAGGGTTCCTGTTAAAGTTCCCTTTATTGATTCTATAGAATCTTATTGTGTGTCCAAAGTTATTGCATAATTGATATTTAGGTACATTTCTCCTCTAATTGTTCCCATTCTAACTCTTAGGTGCTCTGTAATTCCTTGCAATATCTCTAGGATTCTTATATTTGTAACAAAAAAACTACTTCCTCTCACCATTAGGTTTGTCTCCATCATTATATCTTCTCTATGATCTACTTCTTCTATTACCTATAAGGTTAGTGTTCCTAAACATTATAATATTCTTATTATCATCAAATAACTTAGGTTTATTAAATTCTACTACCTTATGTCCAAAACCATCACAATTATAACAATAGAAATTAGTAATAGGCCTAAAAGACTTACCTGTACAATCTCTCTTCATATGTATGAATTCATTTCATATGAAATGTCTACCTTTGAATTCATGTCTTACCTCTTTGGACAAATCATTTCTTAGGTTCTTCAACTTGCTCTACTGTTCTAGGTTCATCAAATTTCTTTCTCAATTCTATTTTCTCAACTTCATCAAACCACTTGAACTTTTCTCAAGGGATTTTTACCATAGAATTTGGTTCTATCATAATCTTAACTTTCTTTGTTGAATTCTCTCCAAGAAGATATCTATTGGTGTTTGAAAATGTTACCTATTTCCAATTACCCTGATGAGAACAAAATGCATCTAGGGGCAGCTAACTCCCATTATTAACACATCCATTTAGACACCAGGCCAACTATCAGGCATGGCCCTTCTTCTTCTTTAGGCTCTGCAAAAACTAGGTGGGTGAACCTCTTTAGATCTGACCATGTGACCAGTGTAATAACCATATTCAGGATCTATAAAAGAAAATGAAACCCCTAATTTTTCTATGCTTAACCAGGAGATGACAAGCATGAAATAGCTAAGGACATGACTAATGAAATTGGAAAGCTAAGTGCAGGTTATACTTTGAGTATCTTTCAACATAAAAGGGAAATTTGACTGAATTATTGAGGAAAGACAGCATGTTCAATATGCAACAAAACTTTAATGATCCTACAAGCGACTAGTGCCTTATCCATTAGGGTAACCCTACACTCCAGAATTATGCATCCTTGAACATCAATCAACATATAACATATGTTAAGACATTCATGTTTAGTCTATTCACCTTATGAATTAGACAAAAATATCCAATATAACCCATACTTTCTCACATTCTTTTTAATTGAATCTGTAACCTTGTCTGAAATCACAAGCACTTATATGACTCCTTGAGTCAAAGGCAAGCAAACATCAAACATACAACCGAGCAATTGCAAATAGGTTCAAGATCTTTGTTCTTGAACATATAACATTACAAACTCAATAAGAAAGGAAATAGAATTATATTGAAATTCAAAAGAACTTCTGCACATTGTATTTATCTCCTTGAAATAAGTACATTAGGAATGCATAAAACAAGATACAAGATCACACTAGTGTATCAAAACTATCTTGAAATCCATATGCTATTCATACAAGACATGCTAGGTACGTGGTTTTCACAGCCTGAGCAGAGCTCCAAGAGCTAAATTTTTTTTGGAAAACCAACCAATAAACCCCTCCCCCCTTATTTCTAGCCTTGGGATCTCACTTAAATACTGTGAGATGCAACAAGCTTCAGGCATAGAGAACTGACAAGTGTCCCTTACAAAAGATATCTTAAGTTTGTAAGGGCAGAGAGAAGAAAAAATGATTAACAGAACATTATGTAGATCAAATATTCTCCTGTAAGCTCCTTTTCTATTACCACTTTTTGCTAATTCGGCTTTACCACTAATTTGTTGTATGCGCAAATGCTAAGACCATCCTATTAATGACAAAATCAACTTTGAAGAATACGCACCAACCTAGGCCCATGGGTTTTTTCAAGATGACTGCTGAATGAGAATCATCTTTACTTTTCACTCTTTACTGATCATGCCAGGCTTCAAAAATAACAGAATCATTGCTTAGCATGCAGTACAGAAGCTGGAAAACAATGTGGTTATAAAAAATAACAAAATAGGGATGCTTTGATCCCCAACCACGTCTTGTTCCTTAACCAACTTCTTGCCAAAAACTGCTATCCACTGACACAAAAAGGGGGAACACGCACAAAAACTGAAGAAGACTATACCCAAAAGTATAAAATCTTCCTCACCCTCTTCCAAAACTATGCATAGGGTCTCAAATATTTCTGCTACCCTGGCATCAAACTAAGATACTTTGAAAATTTGTTTAAAAGATGATGTTTCTGCTGAAAAGGTTGTTAGCTTACAAAGTCTATTCCTTTTTCTTCTTACCACCTTGGTGTCTTGACTACAACACCTGATTACTGGTTTTCCTCTATCAAAAAACCATACATAGGCATATGAAGCTAACTATTTTCCTTTTCTGAACCATCCTCTAAAAATAAATAAATCATTTGTCAAAGTATCAATGTCCCAAAACCAACTGCTCCCAATGAACAATCCTTCCACTATCCATACCCTCAGACTTAGTGAAATCTTTAGAAACATCTTTTGAAAAACAAACAACAGGACTGAGAAATGTAGAGACTATGGTATACAATTTTACCTAAAGCCTTTCCTTTTATCTCTATAACTTCTCCATTTTATCCTTGAGCCAACTACTTGACACTTGTGCCAAATCTACCTCAATCTCAGCAGTAACTTTTTTCGTTCAGAGATGACTCATAAATTTCTACTCGCACAAGTTGATATTGGGAAAATCTCACTTGTTACACCCTGTTCTTTACTTTCACATGTGAAGGTTTTCACGTCTCATTAATATGCGTGATAATATCACCTTCAATAGTAAAATATGCACCGTCGATCTTGAAAATCATATTAGTTGATTCTGTGAGCATGACGGCTTCGAAATCCACTAAGAAAGCTAGTCTAGAAAAACCCAATCAAAATTAGCCATGTGTGCAATTTATCTTTTAGTGGGCGCTTCGTGTGAGAATCACAGATCTGAATTGAATCAATGACCTAAGTCCACCCCACATGTCACTTATGCACTTGCCCGCATTTTGTAAGCTCCTCGCATTTTGAAAATGCAGGCTAGCGGCCTCCGTTGATCTAAAGAAGATCAACGGTTGATGAAGAAAATCCTGAACAACCATTGCATTGTGTCTTTATCACAAAACACGTGACATTTCAAAAATGGCATGATTTGGCTAAATGCAATACGGTCCACAATTCTTTCACCCGCATTATAAAATCATACGAAAATAAAACAATACGGGCAAATGCTAGCCATTGATACTGGCTTAGATCGATGGTGATTCAGAATTTCAATAATAGGCGGCCCATCACAATGATCCTGACCAATGAGAAAATACCTTTTATTGCACATGTTCTAACAAAACTAATCGTGGCACTCAAAACTTCGGCACCCATGAGATCGTTACTTCTTCGCACTTTGGTCCCACTGTGCCACGCATCACAAAGTGGCATGCCCGCAATATTTATCTGCCTCTCATCTTGAAAATGTGTGTATGCCTCATTCGTTGATCTCACATAGATTGATGATGTTCATAACTTGTCCTCTTTGCTCGTACGGAATCTCCTTGTGTCTTCATAAGGGACAGACATCGCTTACGCACTTGCCTGCATTTTGTAAGTTCCTTGCATTTTGAAAATGCGAGAATGCATGGTCTGTCGATCTGAAAAAGATCTATGATCATCGAGACTTGCATGGTAAGTTTGAACAACAACCTTTTGGAAAAAAGGTGTAAACCCTGATTACCTTAAACTTTAAAGCAAATTTAATCTAAACATTATTTCAAGTTTGCCTAAGGTTTAAAAGGCATACCCTGAGAAAGAAAATGAGAAAGGGCTAAAGAATTTCGAAGGATGTGGTGGATTTGTATACTGTAATAGGTTCTTGACTGAGTTCTGCATATTAAATGGGGTAGAAAGCAGATTTAGGATCTTAAGGATCTTAAAAGGACAACCGAGTGCACATTCAATTATGGGCATTCGTAGGGCTTAACTTTCTCAAAATTTCAAATGGATGCTCAAAATGGGAATGCAATTTTGAGTGCCAACAGTGGCTCTTTCTGGGGAAACATGTCCCTTGTGGTCATGGTAAGATTCCAGATCTCTAGGAGAAGCAGACCACATACCTAAAACAACAAAACTTCTCTCGAACAGCTTATTGAAAGAAAGGAAACAACTACTTCTACTATTTACAAACGATGACCCCAGGTCACTGAACTTCGACAAAATTGTTTACCTCTGTCATAAACATGATTCTCATCTGAACTTTCATGAGGTAAACTAAAATTTCTTCTCCTATCAGCTTCATCAATCATATTATCATTATATAACAGATCACTTGGCAAAACAAAATCATCACTCTTATTTTCATAATGCATGTAAAAACTTATTTCATCTTCAATCGTTAACTCATTATGGAGATACTGATCAGCATGCTTAAACATATCAAATTGAAACTAAAAACTTTCTTCATTTAAAGGCTCATGCATGCTATCATTCTTGAATATGAAGGCTTCATATTCAACTTGGGGAAAAAGACCACTCATACCTTCAAAATGTGTATCCCTTTTCATAACAGGATAGGAATCAAATGAACATTCTGACTGATATTCACATATGTCATCCACGTCATAATTTGAAACTAATCCATAATCTTCAAATGGCTCTTCATAATCAGCAAATAGATTAGTCTTCACATCAGAAAGTTCCTCATAAATCTCATTGCAAGGTGCATACTGATATTAAAAAACAACTTCATCAAACATCTTGTCATTTATCTCCTCAGATACAACATAATCATTTGTTTCACTATCAAACTCAGAAGCAGAACATTCTAATTTCCTACAGCAATAAGATAAGGTATCATCATCAAACTCGTTCTCAACTAAATCTGAATTTTCCATGTGTTCTTCAAAAAGAGGATTGATAATTCCATGCAAAGTTCCTTTGTAGACATTAGGACAAGTGATGTGCTGATCAACATCAAACTCCTCACCATATAATGGATTAGTGAAAACTTTAAAACCATTTCTAACATTACTGTCATGGACACTTTCAGCATACGAAGAAGAAAGATCAGAATCATATGAAGACTCAACATCAACTCCATCAACGAAGCACGTAGAATAAAGATCAAAGTTACTTTCATTGTCTCCATATAGGTGATTCAAATGTCTTGCAAGAAAATCATCATTTATCATACCAAAAGGTGATGATACATTAATCTCAGGATCAATCACATACTGATCATCACTGCACTCATCCTCAAGACACTCTTCTACACAATTAGGTAATATGTCTTTATGGATAACCTCTTTGTCTTCATATCGTGTAGACACATTTTCTTCATAACTTTTAATCTCAAACTGATTTACACAATTCTAAAATGGAAATTCACTTTCAGATTTAAGAAAAGAATTCATACCTTTACTGACATACGAGCACTCACTTTCATCATTACTTTCTTCTTCCCAATCAGCATCTGATTCACATGAAGACGAACACACACTAGCACTATCCTCTTCTTGACTTGAGTAATGACTCTCATCATCAGCTTCATATGACACCTCTTGATAATATATTGGATCAGCAACTTCATTATCACTTGATATATCACTTTTGGTTTCTTCCTCCCCATACTGAGATGAATATCCTTCAACTTCAAAGTTTACAACATTCTCAACCAAAGGCATATTATCAATAGGAGGAGAAACAAATTAATGTACAATTCGTCAAGTGAACTATCTTTATGTTCTAATGATGTAATACCACAAACATGTGCATTTAATTCAGCAATAATGGAATCATTTCTTCTTTGCAATAGAGAGATTTCATGTTCACATGTTTTTATTTCTAAATCTTCAACAAAACTATTTATAACAACAGGAATGCTTATTTTTTGATCTAAAATTAAAGATTCTATATGATATTTATTTGTTCTTTGCACCTCATCTTGCCGGCAAACATTTCTAGAGAAGTAACTCCGAGTTAGGCCATATTTTATGTTATTCTCAATCTCTATAGCTGTCATGAATTCCTGATGCAAAGTCTTGGGTTCTTTATCTCTCAACAGATAGTTCATCTTCCTATCAAATGCACCGAGATAAACCACTAAACACATTTGATCATCTGGCTTGTAACTTTTAGGAAATTCACTCAAAATCTTTGCAAATCTGATATTAAATTCAGGAACTAACTCACCATTCCTGATTTTAATTTTCAAAACCTTATCAAAATATTCAGAGATGCTTACTCTTTCCCCGAACTGCATCATGAAGGCTGACATTAATTCATCACAGGATGAAATTGAACATGTTGGTAAAAATGAAAACCAGTCCCTAGCATCATCCTCTAAAGTCTGAACAAACAATTTCATCTGAATGTCTTCATGAGCAATTTCAAAATCACCAACCAAGTCACTAAACAACTGAACATGATGACTGGCTGAATTTTCATTCTGAGGTTACAAGGCACAGTATTTGGGAAACCATGGATACCATTAAAATTCAATGGCATATACCTCCTGGTAGAGATGGATCTAGGAATTTCACTAACAGGCTGCATACTAGATGAGATAAAACTCGACATTCTTCAACTCAAGACTCATTCATCATTAAATACTTTCAAAATTCATAATTTGCAGCAGATCTTCACAACCCTTTACCAAACGAATGCTTCAAATACACTTCACAACTTTAAAACAACAATTGAAACCAAATCCAGCAAAATGTATAAAACATAAAACTATTCTCCTCTTCTTAGTGCTTGAACTTCACTTGATGGAGAATACATATGTAGAACTAACTTTCATGGTAAAGAACATTGCATGAAAGTATAAAATACCTCAAGTGTTGCTGTATGAAACCACTGATCTGCTGATTGGCCTGGTGCTAACATGAATTCCTCACACCACTGATCATAACCTTACAGAGTCGCCATCTTATTGAAGAGAGAAATGAAATCACAGCTGTGATTCATCTTTATCATTAAAATTCTTGTGATAACAGATCAAACAACACTTCCAGACTTATTTGTCAGAAACTTATACTAGATCTCTCTTCTTGCTTGCTAATTCATCTAACTTTCAAATCTGCTTGATTCCCATGAAAACTCTTGAAAATAATTTATACATCACTGATCTAAAATGATTTAGAGATCCTTTAGATAGAGTCGCCACTCACTATTGTGAGAAAGATTTAAAAGAGAGAAAACATCTTTCACCAATTCTGACTCTGAATTACAACAGTATTCTGAAAACAACAACCGGTTGACATGACTGAAGATGAATGCTCTTAGCAACACAATCTGTATTCAACCTTGAAAAATACTATTGCAAATGGATAAAAACTTATTGGGGTGCATTATTTGGAGTAAGAAAACTTGAAAAGAACATCAAAGAACTTACTACTGAAACCTTTTAATGCACTTCTCCTGCTGTATTGAATCTCTTCTTTTCAAATTATACAGGTTTGTCTTAAATCTGATTCAATACAGTCCCCAGCAGAGTCGCCATTTTGTTGGTGTTTGAAAATGTTACCTATTTCCAATTACCCTGATGAGAACAAAATGCATCTAGGGGCAGCTAACTCCCATTATTAACACATCTATTTAGACACCAAGCCAACTATAAGGCATGACCCTTCTTCTTCTTCAGGCTCTGCAAAACCTAGGCGGGTGAACCTCTTTAGATCTGACCATGTGACCAGTGTAATAACCATATTTAGGATCTATAAAAGTAGATGAAACCCCTAATTTTTCTATGCTTAACCAGGAGATCACAAGCATGAAATAGCTAAGGACATGACTAATGAAATTGGAAAGCTAAGTGCAGGTTATACTTTGAGTATCTTTCAACATAAAAGGGAAAATTGACTGAATTATTGAGGAAAGACAGCATGTTCAATATGCAGCAAAACTTTAATGATCCTACAAGCGACTAGTGCCTTATCCATTAGGGTAACCCTACACTCCAGAATTATGCATCCTTAAACATCAATCAACATATAACATATGTTAAGACATTCATGTTTAGTCTATTCACCTTATGAATTAGACAACAATATCCAATATAACCCATACTTTCTCACATTCTTTTTAATTGAATCTGCATCCTTGTCTGAAATCACAAGCACTTATATGACTCCTTGAGTCAAAGGCAAGAAAACGTCAAACATACAACCAGGCAATTGCAAATAGGTTCAAGATCTTTGTTCTTGAACATATAACATTACAAACTCAATAAGAAAGGAAATAGAATTATATTGAAATTCAAAATATCTTCTGCACATTGTATTTATCTCCTTGAAATAATTACATTAGGAATGCATAAAACAAGATACAAGATCACACTAGTGTATCAGAACTATCTTGAAATCCATATGCTGTTCACACAAGACATGCTAGGTACGTGGTTTTCACAGCCTGAGCAGAGCTCCAAGTGCTAATTTTTTTTTGGAAAACCAACCAATAAACCCCTCCCCCCTTATTTCTAGCCTTGGGATCTCACTTAAATACTGTGAGATGCAACAAGCTTCAGGCATAGAGAACTGACAAGTGTCCCTTACAAAAGATATCTTAAGTTTGTAACAGCAAAAAGAAGAAAAAATGATTAACAGAACATTATGTAGATCAAATATTCTCCTGTAAGCTCCTTTTCTGTTACCACTTTTTGCTAATTCGGCTTTACCACTGATTTTTTGTATGCGCAAATGCTAAGACTTCCCTATTAATGACAAAATCAACTTTGAAGAATACACACCAACCTAGGCCTGTGGGTTTTGTCAAGATGATTGCTGAATGAGAATCATCTTTACTTCCCACTCTTTACTAATCATGCCAAGCTTTAGAAATAATAGAATCATTGCTTAGCATGCAGTACAGAAGCTGGAAAACAATGTGGTTATAAAAAATAACAAAATAGGGATGCTCTGATCCCCAACCACGTCTGTTTCCTTAACCAACTTCTTGCCAAAAATTGCCATCCACTGACACAAAAAGGGGGAACACACACAAAAACTGAAGAAGACTATACCCAAAGGTATAAAATCTTCCTCACCCTCTTCCAAAACTATGCACAGGGTCTCAAATATTTCTGCTACCCTGGCATCAAACTAAGATACTTTAAAAATTTGTTTAAAGATGATGTTTCTGCTGAAAAGGTTGTTAGCTTACAAAGTCTATTCCTTTTTCTTCTTACCACCTTGGTGTCTTGACTATGACACCTGATTACTGGCTTTCCTCTATCAAAAAACCATACACAGGCATATGAAGCTAACCGTTTTCCTTTTTTGAACCATCCTCTAAAAATAAATAAATCATTTGTCAAAGTATCAGTGTCCCAAAACCAACTGCTCCCAATGAACAATCCTTCCACTATCCATACCCTCAGACTTAGTGAAATCCTTAGAAACATCTTTTGACAAACAAACAACAGGACTGAGAAATGCAGAGACTATGGTATACAATTTTACCTGAAGCCTTTCCTTTTATCTCTGTAACTTCTGGATTTTATCCTTGAGCCAACTACTTGACACTTATGCCAAATCTACCTCAATCTTAGGAGTAACTTTTTTCGTTCAGAGGTGACTCACGAATTTCTACTCGCACAAGTTGATATTGGGAAAATCTCACTTGTTACACCCTGTTCTTTACTTTCACACGTGAAGGTTTTCACGTCTCATTAATATGCATTATAATATCACCTTCAATATGAAAATATGCACCGTTGATCTTGAAAATTGTATTTGTTGATTCTGTGAGCATGACGGCTTCAAAATCCACTAGGCAAGCTGGTCCAGAAAAACCCAATCAAAATTAGCCATGTGTGCAATTTATCTTTTAGTGGGTGCTTCATGTGAGAACCACAGATCTGAATTGAATCAATGACCTAAGTCCGCCCCACATGTCACTTATGCACTTGCCCGCATTTTGTAAGCTCCTCGCATTTTGAAAATGCAGGCCAGCACCCTTCGTTGATCTACAAAAGATCAACGGTTGATGAAGAAAATCCTGAACAACCATTGTGTTGTGTCTTTATCACAAAACACGTGACATTTCAAAAATGGCATGATTTGGTTAAATGCGATATGGTCCACAATCCTTTCACCCGCATTATAAAATCATACAAAAATAAAACAATGCGGGCAAACACTAGCCATTGATGCTAGCTTAGATCGACGGTGATTTAGAATTTCAATAATAGGCAGCCCATCACAATGATCCTGACCAATGAGAAAATACCTTTTATTGCACATGTTTTGACAAAATTGATCGCGGCACTCAAAAATTCGGTGCCCATGAGATCGTTACTTCTTCGCACTTTTGTCCCACTATGCCATGCATCACAAAGTGGTATGCCCACAATATTTATCTGCCTCTCATCTTTAAAATGTGGGTATGCCTCATTTGTCGATCTCACATAGATCGATGATGTTCATAACTTGTCCTCTTTGCTCGTACGAAATCTCCTTGCATCTTCATAAGGGACAGGCGTCGCTTATGTGCTTGCCCGCATTTTGTAAGTTCCTTGCATTTTGAAAATGCGAGAATGCATGGTCCGTCGATCTGAACAAGATCTATGATCACCGAGACTTGCATGGTAAGTTTGAACAACAACCTTTTGGAAAAAAGGTGTAAACCCTTATTACCTTAAACTTTAAAGCAGATTTAATCTAAACATTTTTTCAAGTTTGCCTAAGGTTTAAAAGGCATGCCCTGAGCAAGAAAATGAGAAAGGGCTAAATGATTTCGAAGGATGTGGCGGATTTGTATACTATAGTAGGTTCTTGAATGAGTTCTGCATATTAAATGGGGTAGAAAGCAAATTTAGGATCTTAAGGATCTTAAAACGACAACCGAGTGCACATTCAATTATGGGCATTCATAGGGCTTAACTTTCTCAAAATTTCAAATGGATGCTCAAAATGGGAATGCAATTTTGAGTGCCAACAATATCCAAGGCTTGTCTTGTCATAAGAAGGTCTTTAATGAAATATCTATTCATCAATTTTCTTAGAATTTGTGTAAAGTTTCTCCAAGTGTTGTTTTTCTTCTTTCAATTCTCCTTTCTTGATAATTTTGTATTTTTCCAAATCTATATGCTCTATCTTAATAGAATCTTATTCAGATGTCACTTGACTTAATTGGGATCTAAGGTCTGCATTCTAAGATTTTATATTAGGTTCATTCTTATTGTGACTATTCTAAACACTCAACTGAAGCTCAACAACTTTCAACTCATGTTTCAAGATCTCATTATATTTCTTGAGATTTTTTATATCATCATTAACACTATTCTATACAAATGATTCCTTGCCATATTTTAGATCATAAATATCAATTTTTAGTTTTCCAATGTAATCTTTTGCATCTTTGTATCTATCTTTCAAGTTGTCTCTTTCTTCAATAAGGTCAATCTATTCAAGAGCTTCTTCAAGATTTTTCTTCAATTGTTCCATATTCACTGGGATCTTACTTAAGCTACAAAATTACTTTTTTTTGATACCAATTATTAGAAATAGATAATACTAAGGGGGGGGGGGGGGGGGGGGGGGGGGGTTGTGGTGTGAATCAGTATTCTACAAACTTTTTCCAACAACTAAATATTGTTAATTACTTTATAACTTGCATATAAAAGTAAACCAACAATGTTAAATAGTTAATATTACCATACAAATAGAGAACTCATAACACCATTATTTGTTAACTAGGGAAACCCTAGCGAAGGGAAAATCCCAGTGGGGATGATAGCCACTAGATGATTCACTAAGCAATAAGATTTGATTAAGGATATTTACTCTTTTAGGAGTTTATAAAGTAAATATATTGTCTCGAGTCCTTGTTAGAGGACTAGGATTTTTTAGAAGTCTCAAACCTATTAGGAGTTGGTAGATCAATTAGAATCTATGCAAGAAGAGCCTAGTTCCCTAACATGCAATTATACAGTTTAGTTCCTTCACAAGATAGAAATGTTGACTTTACAATCATGTTTGTTATTAGTGACACACACTTATTTACATAGATAGTATCTACTGAGATTATTGTATAGTTAAGAGTGTTAATCAAGCATTTTAGGTTGTATCAAGTTTTATATTTGCTAATGAGTTCAAGGAATAGTATTTAGTTTGCATCAAGTAGTTTCTACCAAGTTGGTGATTAGTAGTGTAAACTGAGCATCTCAGTTTATTTCAAGTTCCTCAATGCAAACCAAGTTCATTAGTGGTTACCAAGTTTGCAATTATAGTGATACGAATGAAGTTTTAAGCAAGCCACTCAATGTTAAGCAAGTGATTTAGTTTATACCAAGCTCGTTGTGATAGTGTTGACCGAGCTATGTAGTATGAATCAAGTGATTCAGTTTATATGTTGAGTTTCCAAGTATTCACCAAGTCACTAGTGTAGATCAAGCTCAACCTATTTAGAAGTGGTCATTATGGACTAAGCTTCTATGTCTACTAAATGTATGATGATGCTGAGAATTGATAGTAGATGTCGTGTATCAGAACCTCACCAAGCTAGTCTTTAGAACCCAACTTCTTATAGTTGGGTTGATTTTGTGTATTTTGTGTAAACTTGTATTGTAGCCGTCTTTGTTGAATTGTAATTTGGATTGGTATATATGTAATGTATTGTATCACATCCAAAGGTATGAGAAAATATAGAAGTAATTCAATAAGAAAAGAAGAAAGGTGCAAAGTACAAAGGCTATGGCAATATAAGGAGCAACAAAGTTTTATCTATCATAGTAAGGTGATCATTACACTCAAAGGGATCTCACTTAGCAAACCAAGTTATAGATCAGAGATCAACCACTATTTAATCCTAATAGGTGGATCAATTAAATCCTTTCACAAGTGTCATGTCCTGCCCCGGCCATCATAGCACTATTGACATTTTGTTTCTTTTGGACTTTGATAGTTAGACTCTAGATGACACATTATTACCCCCTATGGACATTGATATTTTGATCCTTAGACTATTTGATTTCATGTTATGTTATTGGGACATTGATACCTATATCATTAGGCTATATGATGATTCCTTATGATGTTACTAGGACACTAATATTCTAAGTAGTTTTTATGATGTTATTCAGATATGCTTACTTACCTTCTTGATGATCCATATGTCATGATTAAAGCTTATGTTATACTCAAGTGAATGTTTGATTTTTGAATTGTGGTCTCCATATGGTGCTAGATTATCATGTCTTAGCATATTTTGAGTAAAATTAAAAATTCATGTATCATTTGAATAAACTAGAATTGTATACTTATATTATATTTGATGCATTGCTTAAGGTAGATTAATTCCATAATTTTCTGTAAGAATAAATTATCATAATGTTTTACCATCTAGATTAGATAATTGCTACAAATGTGAAGTGTGTAATGTGATATGAATGGAAATACATATTTCATATTAGTTATGTTATTCATTGATGATAGAATCTATGTGATTTATATTTATGTTATCATTTTATCACCTTATTCTTGGACTACTGATATTTGCAATAAGTGTGCAGGAAAGAAGCCTGTGGATTTATGGAGAACCTTGCTAGGTGTTTGGAAAAACCAAGGTTAACCCTAAGGAGGGTATAACCTTTTTACCCTTGTATTTTATTTGTAAAACCAATTTGTGTGTATTATTGTGATTCTATAAAAGTAAATTTGTTTTTCTTGATGGCTTGCCAAGTGTGTTGTGTGTATTGCGGTGTCACTTGACACATGTTCTCCTTTGTAGCATGCTTAGTGGGATGGTAGGTGGTTGAGTGAACCAAGGAGTGGTTTGGTAGGATTTATTTTCCCTAGGTGTATTTATGGGTCCAAGAGGGATTCTTTCCATGCTAGGTCGAATGCACACCTTTTGTGAATTTCTAGGAGGTTTACACCATCCCTAGGGGTAGTTTGAGGTCTTATTTTAAAGCCCATATGATATACCTAGGGGATAGGGGCATTTTTAAGTATTATAAGCTTCCCTAGGCATTGAAAAGAGCACCCAAAAATTGGGGATTCCCAAGTTGGCCGAATTTGGAAACTTAAGCATCAAAAGAGAACATTCTTTAGGGAGAGTTGGTTGGAGAGTTCTTGGGGGGAGAATTTTTGGATAGATCTGGAAAAAGAATCTAAGTAGGGTAAAAATTTTGGAAAAGGGAAAAAAACAAGGAGAAGAAGATAGCTTAGGAGGAGGATTGCTGGTAAAAAGAGAGGGAGCTCAAATTTGCTTGGAAACTAGGTTGGTAACCTTATGTACCCTTGCTATGAAAGCTTGTTGTTAAGTAGATTATTTTTATTGTGTTATGCATATGAGTTTTCTGTAATGTAGTTGTAATATGGTGTGTTGTAATGTTGTGTTGTGTAAGGTTGAGGGATCATGTTTCAGTTTTTGTGTATGTGTGTATTGTGATTTACTTTGTGTTGTGAATTCATGTGTTCTTGTTGCAGTTTTCTATTTTGGATGTGACAAGGTGAGTCTCATCTCTTGGGAGGGAAAGAGAGCCTTGTGAGGGTAAGGGGTGCATATGGAATGTGTTGGGTGAGAGTCTCTCCTAGTGTAGGAGAGGGATGCCATATGGGTGTTATGGGCCCCATATGCCACCTTGCTGGAGTTATAAGTATTGTAAAGATGCCATGTGAGGGCATGTATGTGGTGTTGGGTTGCCTTGTGAAGGCATGTGTATAAAATGTATAGCCTAATGAAGGCATAGTTGAAGGTGGAGTCTCCTCAACATTCATTTTCCACCCTTACCCCTTGAGATGGATCTACATGTGATCCTAAGTGGTCTACCTTGGTTGGGAATTTTTGTGGTTTTGTTTGTCAACTGTAAAATGTGTGAACAGTTTTGTAATGTGAGCATTGTGTTGTAAATGGTTGTTAGTAATGTATGTCCACCTAGTCAAGGTTCTCCCTACTTGGGGGTGGCCTTTAAAAGGCCTAAGGTTGGGAGGAGAGTACCATGGGCTTGTTGGTGTGTGTTGTACTGCAGGTTGTGATCTATGGATTGAAGACTTGAAGAGAAGAAGGATGTTGTCTTATTTTCATGTGCAGCAAAAACATACTTCCAAGTGAATTCTTATTGTATTAGGGAGAGTCACCCTTGGGTAACTCCCAATATTTTGTTTTATGACAGCTTGTAAGCTGGAAAATTGTATAAGTGGACTGTACTTGTTGATATGTTGCTACATTCAGTGATTAAAGAAATTTATATATCATGCACTATTCTATAGTATATAGAAATGAGTAAAGTTGTTATGTTTTTTTTTCTAAAATGATTCTAAGAGAAAATGTGTGTCTCCATTTGAAATTGATACATTTGGTTATAAAGACATTTTGTTAGAATTTCAAATAATGTTCTGGTTGGAAGGAACTAAAGTGGTTAGTGAAGTTAGTTAAATGTATTGTAGTAATGTACATCAATATTGTAGATAAAGGAAAATAAAATAAAATAAAATAAAATAAAAATGATTTCATTGAAAAAGAAAAATATATTTATATTTGTTGGTTCCTTTAATTGTAATATTGGTGCACTACAACAAGTTAGACTTAATAGTCTCTTGTAAATCTCTTTACTGAGTGCATACTTCATTGTATGTTTATAAATCCTTTTACAAGGTGAACCTAGTAGTCCTTTTTTCTCCTAATATTTTATATTAGGTTCATTCTTATTGTGACTAGTCTGAAGACTCAACTTAAGTTCAACAATTTTGAACTCATGTTTCAAGATCTCATTCTCTTTCTTGAGATTTTTTGTATCATCATTAACACTATTTTATGAAAATAATTCCTTGCCATATTTTAGATCATCAATATCAATTTTTAGTTTTGAAATGTAAAATTTTACATCTTTCTATCTATCTTTCAAGTTGTCTCTTTCTTAAATAAGAAGGTCAATCTATTCAAGAGCTTCTTCAATATTTTTCTTCAACTGTTCCATATTCATTGAAATCTTACTTAAGCTATTAAGCCTCTTCAAAGTAACTTTTCTCTGATACCAATTGTTAGAAATAGATAATACTAGGGGGGGGGGAATCAATATTCTATAAACTTTTTCCCACAACTGAATATTGTTAATTACTTTATAACTTGTATATGAAAGTAAACCAACAATGCTACATAGTAAATATAACCATACACATAGAGAACTCATAACACCATTATTTGTTAACTAGGGAAACCCTAGCCAAGGGAAAACCTTGGTGGGATGATACCCACTAGTTGATTCACTAAACAATAGGATCTGATTAAGGATATTGACCCTATTACGAGTTTATAAAGTAAATATAGTGTCTCAAGTTCTTGTTAGAGGAATAGACCTTTTTGGAAGTCTCAACTCTATTAGGAGTTGGTAGATAAATTAGAATGTATGTAAGAAGAGCCCACTTCTGTAACATGCAATTATACAATTCAGTTCTTTCACAAGATAGAGATGTTGACTTTATAGTCATGTTTGTTATTAGTGACATGTAATTATTCATATAGATAGTATCTATCAAGATTAATGTATAGTTAATAGTTTTAACCAAGAATTTCAAGTTTTAGCAAGTTCTATAATTGCTACAGAGTTCAAGGAATAGTAGCCAGTTTGCATTGAGCAATTTCTAGCAAATTAGTGATTAGTAGTGTGACTGGGCATCTTATTGTATGTCAAGTTCCTCAGTACAAACCAAGTTCTTCACAATTGTAGTGATGTGAATCCAATGTTAATTGAGCCACTCAATGTTAACCAAGTGATTCATTTTATACCAAGCACATTATGATAGTGTTGACTGAGCTATGCAATGTGAATCAAGTGACTCAATTTATAAGCTGAGTTTCATAGTATTTATTGAGTGACCAATGTAGATAAAGTTCAAACTACTTAGATGTGGTCATTATGGACTGAGCTTCTATGTCTACCAAATGCATGATGATGATAAGTATTGACAGTAGATGTCATGTATCAAAATCTCACCAAGCTAGTCTTTAGAACCTAAGTTCTTGCACTTGGGTTGACTTTGTGTATTTTGTGTAAACTTGTATTATAACCATCTTTGTTGAATTGTAATTTGGATTGGTATATATGAAATATAATGTATTACATCCAAAGGTATGAGAAAATATGGAAGTAATGTAACAAGAAAAGAAGAAAGGTGCAAAGTATAAACACCACAGTAATATAAGGAGCAACAAAGATTTATCTATCATAGTAAGGTAATCATTACACTCAAAGGTATCTCACTCAGAAAACCAAGTTGTAGATCAGAGATCAGCTACTATTTCATCCTAATAGGTGGATCAGTTAAATCCCTTCACAAGGCAGACTTAATAGTCTTTTGTAAATCTCTTTACTGAGTGCATGCTTCATTGTATGTTTGTAAATCCTTTTGCAAGATGGACCCAATAGTCCTTATTGCTCCTAAAAAGGTAGATCATTAGAAGTGAAAATTGTAAGCCTTAACATGCCAAATTTATACTACAATACTAAAGCTTGTGGTATCATCCCCACCCCAGTTTTACTTTCTATTTGGAAGGTTTCTAGGTCACCATATTGTGTGTCAAAAGTGTTATGAATGTTTTGATGCTTTTAGTTTTTCATGCATGCAATTAGATCAAAATATACAAGAAGGATTAATTGTTGATAAAAGATTAAGTTTTATAGGTTACTGATTCACCCCTCCCTTTTGAGTAACTTATCCTATCACATATGTTTCCAACAATTTTTATCAAAGAATTGTGGTTCTTAGGAAAGAAGTTTAATAGCTTGTGCAAAGATCATAGCTATGGTAGTATTCAAACTTGATAAGGCTATTGACAATGAGAAGCTAGATTTGGAATTGGCTATTGGAAAACTCAAGAAAGAAAATGAACAACTCTCTCAATACTTAAAAAGAAGAAAAGATCTTGTAATCTAGATGAATGAAAAACTCTACATTGAAGAAAGAATTGAAGACATCCATTCAAACAATTCAGATGAAGCCAATGAAGGAATCAAAGGACTATTAGAGAAAAATGGTAACCTTCAAGAAGAATTAAGAAAACTAAGAAGAGAGAAAGAAATTAAGTTAGTAAGATTATGTGAAGTCATGGAAGAGATAAACAAGACAAAAGAAGAGATAGAAGGAAAGAACAATAAAATTCAGCACCTATCCCTTTAGTAGGAAGACTTTATTAATAAGCTCACCAATGCAAATGAAGAAATCATGAATCTAAGATTAGAAAATGAAAGATTTCTAAATGACCTAAACACTAAAAAGAAAATCAATGAGAGGATGATGAAATCTCAATCAGACATGGATTAATTAAATGAGTGAAGCCATTATAGACAAAAGAGAAAAATAGGAATTGGATATACAAAAGAAGGTGATTCATCCCAACAAGGAGCTCAAAAGAATCAAAGACCTACTTGCGCTCACTATGGTAAGATAGGCCATACATCAAACAAATTTTGGAGCACTGGGAAAGCTAAATGCAATGGAAAATGTTACAATTGCAATCAGCATGGTAATAGAGCTAATGAATGCAAAGAAAAACCTAAATTTGAAGGAAAATGTCACAAATGTAAGAAGCATGGGTGCAAATCTTTAGAATGCAAAACTAAGATATTCAATTGAGTAGAACAAATTGAAAATATATATTTGGTTGGCACTATGACACTTAGTGCAGATGTCATTACTATGGAGAATTTGTACACATTGGAATCAATTGTGTAAAACATCACATGAGGACAAGAGACACTACCAAAAGATGTTTCATTTGTATAGAACTTGGTCATCTTGCCAAGAATTGTATGAATACTAGAAGAATTGAAGATGAAAAGAAAGTCAAGGTTGATAACATCATAAAGAAAATGAGATAGCATTGGATTCCAAAATCTTATGAGAATGCAAGTCCGAGCAATGATGAACATGTCACTCAAGAATTGGGTGACTCAAGCATTTCCACTTGATCATTTGTAAGGAGAACTAGAACTAGGATTTTGAAGAAGACATCTCACATTAGTTCTAGTCAATAGACTGAAAAGATCCATATCAGCATTGAAGATGCAAAGGGATCATCAAGTGTTCAAGAAAAAGGTTTTCTTTATCAAGAAAGGTCAAGTTACGAACCCTACCAAGCATAGTCAAGAGGTATTAAGATTTTTATGTGGACACTGAGTCATGGATGACTCTACCAAGCATTTAATTCAAGCCAAGTGGAAGACAATCTATCATTAGCAAAGTGATCATATCAAGCATTTATGGTGATTGGAAGGAAAAATTTAATAAAAAGGGTAAAATTGAATTCATTTCTCACCATAAATTTTTGAGAGCTATTTTTGTAGAGCATTCTTAGTGCATTTGAGCAATTTGTGAGAATTACTATTAAAGTTTTCTATGTTCTTCCAAACCCTACAAAGAAACATGGCATCCACTAGTAGAAAATTAAATAAAGGATCTAATATGTTGGTTCAAGGTGTGGGATGGAAGGCACTAGACTTCAAGCTTAGTTTAGTTATCATAGAAACCTTAGATCTGAGTTGAGTACAATCTCAAGTTCCATCAAATTTACTATTGATAAATGATATTTGTTCACATTTTTGGTGTGCTATTTAAGATATTGGAACTTTGGAAATGGATAAAACCCTAGAGAAGCTATGTGTGAATGAGATAAAAAACTAGAACATCAACACCTTTAAGCCAAAGGTTTGACTTATATTCCACACATGCCACAAGATTTTCAGATCAAATGGATAAGATTTATCCTTAGTCATGTGCATAATGGTTAGTTTTTGTTGGACCAACCCATTATGATAAAAAAGAAGATGATCCATAGGATCACTAGTCTTCCTATGCTGCAAAGATAAAATGACTAAAACCCTAAGTTAGGTGAAACTAGAAAAAAACCCTTACTGAATGGGATGGAAGGGGAATGAAGATTAGCTATGTTACAAACATGGAATTGAAGTTTGAGATACATGTCATCATGCACAAAACATATAGGTCAATTAGACTCAGTAGTGTATCATGCAAAATTATGGATCTTGCATACAAAGTGGTCAAAAATAACTTGTCACTTAACCTTGCCAAGTTGATGTTGAATCAGTTCAAAAAAAATATGGGGAGCATAAGAACTTCAAAGAAAAATCCTTGTAAGTTTGGTTCACTCTTAACTTGTCTATTTTTCTATGTACAAAAGTGTTTCCCATCTAGAGGTACCATTGTATGGAGGAAGGATTTACTTGTTATTTATCATATCAGTGAATATATAACTAAAATGGGAGAAAACTATAGTAGTATTATGGATAACTACTTTTATGCATTTAAGGAAAAAATGAATACTATATTTAGGATACCAAAGAAACTTATTGATCATTACAAAGATGATATTTGTTTTATGGCTGATAGTGATAAAGTATATATTCAAGCAGTTAGACCAAGAAATGTATGGGTCAAGCCCCTAGGTTATGAAGTTAACATTGATGAAACTGAGGACATTATTAAAGCATTGTTAAATGAGCTTGTTGACCCAAAAGTTGCAAACTTTGGCACCTATGATGAAGAAAAGGCAAGAATAGAACTTTAAGTAAAACTCCCTCAGAAAATCAACAAAGAAAAGAAGAGAATTGCAAAATTGAAAACTAGCTCCACACTTCTTCTATTTACTGAAGGTAAAGGAGATGACATTGAGGATGATGAAGAAGAAGATAAAGAAAATACATAATAAGTAAAGCCTATAAACAAGAAAGGTAAAGTTATTATAGGAAAACCTACCAAACCATCTACTATTATGTTCACGAGGAGGGCATCTAGGAAGAAACAAGGTGGAGATGTAATCGTCAAAAAGCCACCACTCTCTTTCCAAGAAAAGTTGAAAGAAATTGACACTAGAGTCAATATGGAAAACTTCAAAGCATTAAGATTATAAACTAAAACTATAGAAGAGCATAAGAAAATTGAAGATATGGTTATGTCTAAGTTGGGAAAATGGAAATATTCTATAGATCAACTTACTCAATAGATTCCAAATGAGCTAATGGAAAAGATAAAGATAAGATGGGAGCATGAAAGGAAAATTGCTAAAGACATATATGTGTAGACCTTGAGACAACTCATGGAAAGACAAGAAAGTAAAAGAATCCTTGAAGAAGAATGAAGAAAAGTTTACCTTGAAGTTTAACACTTGTCTAATTTTGATCAATAACATTGAACGTGTAGTGAAAAATGCTACCAATACATGGAAAAATATCTATAATCTACATAAGAAGAGTGATTTTGTTGTTAATATGAGTGATAAGGAAGATGATGGTGGACATGAAAAAGATGAGGAAATTGATGATGAAGAAGTGACACATTATGATAAAATAGATGATGAGGAATAGGAATAGGGATATGAAGCTACCAAGGAAGATTTACTTGAAGTTTAGAACATAGAGGAGACTAACCTAGTGAAAATTTTAGTAGTAGTGATAGCCTCACTTCCTCATTCTCCATTTGAAGCAGTGAAAACATCAAGCTTAGAGAAAGCTACTGTAGGATTGATTGTGTCAAACATTGCAAGTACTAGTACTCAATGAAATTTTGTACCTAATTAGCTTAGTAATTCATTGATAGAAGTGACAAGCACTTCATCTACCAACTAGTCAACACTTCTTCCTTCATTAGTTTTGATTACACAAGGTATTTCATCAATAAGTACATTATCTACATTTTCAACTAGTCCTAGTATTTATACCATTTTTTCCATTCCTAATATGAAAATAATAGTAAAAAGACAATTGAGATAAAGTCTCAACTGAGTACAAAATTCTATATTAAAGGCAAAGAGAAAGAAGAGGAAATTGATCTTAATGAGGAGACTATTATTCCAAATTGGGACATATCCAATATTAATCCTAGTCAAATGCATATATTTAGAGAGCTACTTTAGAAGAAATCTAAGCAACAAAGGTTTAGAGAAGAAAGAAACAAATAATTTCAAGTGCTTGAGGATGCAAAGTATATTCTAGCAGAGGCACCTAAACACTTTTGGATCAGTTAGTAGTAGTCTAGAAATTCAATGAGTATTTAAATGAACAAGAGAAATTGTTATAGAGAACAAAGAAGAAATTTGAGAATAAAGTTTTGGAGCTAATTGCAAAAAAGATTGGAATTCATCAAGTAGATCTATCTACTATTCTAAACTCATTGGAGACCTCATGCAAAAATGTAACTTCATTATTTAGTAAATTCTGTGATACTTCAATTTTCACCAAGGAAATCAAAGATAAACTTTTAAAGATTGATGAAGATCTAAAAGAAAGTTCATAAGAGTTGCAACTTGACCCAAGTTATAGCTCTGCCCATTACACAATTATCAGATTCTAATTGATATGTAGGCAGAATTGCTAAGAGAAGAAGCTAGAATAAGAGCTACACTAGTAAACATATAGGGCATGATTCTCCCAAACATGGATGTATTTCATAAACATATTGCACATGCTAAAACCCTCATCTATCATAACAACTTCTCAATTGTAGATCACATGATAGAACTTTTAGTAGAAGTTCAAGTTATAGTACACACATGCAAGGTGTTGCAAGAAAATCGAGACAAGACAATGGCACTAATTCTAAAGTTACATTCATATTTCTTGTCACATTTTGGCATTACTATATAGTATACAACATACATCTTTAGAATTAATGTCAAAAAGGGGGAGAAGATGTATATTGTAAAGAGGAAAAGATATAATATAAGATGTAGTATACATAAAGGTGGAGAATATGTATATATCATATGTGAAAAGATGTAAAGTATAGTGTGTGTGTGTGTGTGTGTGTGTGTGTGTGTGTGTGTGTGTGTGTGTGTATATATATATATATATGTATGTATGTATGTATCTATGGGGCAGAATTATCATATAATATATGTATAGACACTCAAAGAAACATCTTTTACAAAAAGAAATTTTGAAAAATCCCAAAAATAGAGTACTCCACCGAGTTGGAGGCACAAATGATGAATAAAAGGTGTTCTTGAACTTTTTTGAATTAAGTTTTCACTAATTAGTGTTTTTGTCACTAATGACAAATGGAGAGATTGTTGACTTTATAGTCATATTTTTTATTAGTGACACATAATTATTTAGATAGATAGTATCTACCAATCTTATTGTACAATTAATAATGTTAACCAAGCATTTCAAGTTTTACCAAGTTCTAGAGTTGCTACCAAGTTTAAGGAACAATATTCAATTTGCACTGAGTAGTTTCTACCAAGTCGGTAATTAGAAATGTAATCCAAACATCTCACTATATTTTGAGTTCCTTAGTGAAAACCAAGTTCATAAGTGCTTAGTGAGTTCAAAATTATAGTGATGTGAATCCAATGTTAACCAAGCTTCTCGGTGTTAACCAAGTGATTTAGTTTATACTGATCTTAGTTTATATATTGAGTTTCATAGTATTCATCGAGTCACCAGTGCAGGCCAAGTTTAGACTACTTAGAAGTGATTAGTATGGACCAAGATTACATGTACACCAAATGCATGTTGATTCCAAGCATTGATAGTAGATGTCATATATCAAAACCTCATTGAGCTAGTCTTTAGAACCTAACTTCTTGCAGTTGGGTCAACTTTGTGTATTTTGTGTAAACTTGTATTTTAGCCATCTTTGTTGAATTGTAATTTGAATTCATATATATGTAATGTATTGTATCACATCCAAAGGTATGAGAAAATATGGAAGTAATGTAGCAAGCAAAGAATAAAGCTGCAAAGTACAAAGGCTACAATAGTATAAGGAGTAGCAAAGATTTATCTATCATAGCAAGGTAATCATTACACTCAAAGGGATCTCACTCAACAAACCAGGTTGTAGATTAGAGATTAGCCACTGTTTCATCCTAATAGGTGGATTAGTTAAATCCTTTCACAAGGTAGACTTAATAGTCTTTTTTAAATCTCTTTACCAAGTGCATACTTCATTTTATGTTTGTAAATCAATTTAAAAGGTGGGCCTAGTAGTCCTTATTGTTCCTAATAGGGTAGATCATTAGAAGTGATCATTGTAAGCCTTAATAGGCCAACTTTATACTATAGTACTAAAGCTTGTGGGTATCATCCCCACCCCAATTTTAAATTATATTTGGAAGGTTTTTGGGTCACCATATTATGTGTCAAAAGTATTATGAATTTTTTGATGCTTTTAGTTTTTCATGCATGCAATTATATCAAAATATACAAGAAGGATTAATTAATAATAAAAGATTAAGTTTTATAGGTTACTGATTCACCCCTCCCCTCTCAATAACTTAGCCTATCACATATATTTCCAACAAGTTATACATACAATAATTGCTTTTTGTTGTAACTCACACTTGCTTTGATCTTACATTAGATTTTGCATCACATAACATTCACACACAGTTCTCACAATAGTTCCCATGTCACATATAATCAAGAAACTTTGATAATATCTAATAATTACACATATTGACTATGAAACACACTTACTCTCTCTTTGCAAAATTCAAGATATTTACTTATACTTGCACATTCACAAATTGTTGCCTAGTCAGCTTCCATGTCTTCACACACTTGACATAATATAAAATAATATCCACATAGTTAGCTTAATATGACATAGTAATTATTTTGAAATCAAAATGATTCCTAAAGTCATATAGATCTATTCTCATCCATGCTTTGTTTTGCACTATAAAATACTAGCACATTTAAACTTATTGTAGCTTGCATCGTACTGACCATACACACATGCACAATGGTACACATTACCATGAATGTTTCATATAGCTTTAGTTAGCTATGCAAAAGCTAATTCTCTATGCATAATTCATACTAATAAGATATGTTCATTATATTCCTACAAACTTTCTAATACTTGGACAATTTTCTATCTCTGAATGCATAAATGAAATGCTGAGTATATGTTATCATAAATGACAACCACCAAGACATCTAACTGACCATATTTCCAATAGAAGAATTCTACATGTCACAAGGTTTATATTAAAAATCTCATTCAATAGAAGGGAAAGCTAACTTTAGAGGCTACTTGGGTTACTGAGATAGAGTTCAAGAAGATTGGAATACCCTTGGACATGGTTCCATTAGGTGTGACTTAGTTTTTTTAATGGAGGTAGTATGGCGCAAGAGCACCTAGGTAGGCTAAGGGTAGAGCTAGGGATTCTTTTTTGATTTTTTCTTTTTAGTGATACTAGCCACATCACTAGATCAATAAGAGGACCAAATTGGTCCTAAGGTGAGGTTAGATAGGTTAGAAGAACCCCACAATGCAATATTAGTCCTAGTTGCTTAAAAAGTACCCATTTGGTTCAATAGAGCATTTTTTGAATTTTAAGGGCTCAATAGGGAAAGAAAGAATTTTAAAGTCCTTATTAGGTGTTTTTGATCCATCTTAGGCCTTTCAAAAATTTTGATAGCAAGTGGAGCAATTTTGAGTAGTCAATTTACAAAATTGCGAAAATTGCTCATTTCTTGCAAAGTTGTCATTGACAACTTTTGCAATTTTTATGCAAAATGAGAAATTTCTTTGTGGGATCTCTTCAACCACTTAAGGTAGTTGAGTTTCTACATGACAACCCTAGATAAGGCAAAACTCAACCTTTTCAATAGGTTGGAGAAGCAAGTCATTGTAGTGTATGAACTATGATACAACTGTTTGAGATAACAAATTTTTAGTTATTTTGTGTTCTTATCATTTTAATGGATCAGCTCTTCATTTTCTATGTTGAGGAGGTTTATTTTATTTATCTAGAAGTTATTTACAACACTATTTTGGCTTTGTAGTTAGTTTGAAGGTCTGGTGCCTTCCTACTATATGAATTGTATGACCTTTTGGGATTTTTAACTATACCCCATGTGCTCATGTACTATAATGGAGAAACAATTAGAAGTATAGATGTGGCTTATGAGATGATGTCCTAGGCAAGTAGTACATGTTTGGTTAGGGATCATAGATCTAAAATAGAGTGCTTGGAGTTAATTGGAAGGGAAGATTCTCCAATCCAAGCATGTGGTGAGTATGAGGAAGTTATATACTAACATTAATCTAAATTAGAAGTATTGATGAGGTTTTCTAAAGGGGGTTTTAAGCCAAACAACACCAAAACCCTTGAAACCCTCATATGAAGCCAAAAAATGTGCTTGTTTTGTATGGACAAGTTGGGGGCTTAAGAATGAAAAAATCTTCTATTCTAAAAAGGGTGTCCATAAAGATGATTTGTTTTGGTGATTGTTAAGGGTTTCCTAAAAATATCTTAATTTTAGTGTGTTTTGAAGGCTAATCCTTGTAGCCTTTTTCCAAGCACTTGAGTGCAAATTGGCTTGTAAAATGCAACTCAATTAGGGTTTTTTCCTTTTTTTATTTTATAATATTGATGAATTACCTTAGGTATACCTAGGTGTCCATTTCATCATTTGGGGTAATTCAATCAACATTGGGGTTGTTTGTGTATTTGTGGCAGTTATGAGCAAACTTGTACTAACCAATTGATGTGAACCAGTTGAAGAAGTAGGATCTATTTGATAGAATCCTTAGAGGAATTAGGTGTGAAAGAAACTCTATTTGGTTGGATGGAAGACCTAAGAAGGCCGTAGAGATCTTAGAGTTTATGAGCAAGACCATGTGTCACATCAAAAAGCCTATTGTAATGAGCTCTCCTAATATTCTTTAATTGGTTATTTAATAAAATTTGTATAAAATAACCATAAAGTAGTAAAATGACTATAAAAGATATTATTATTCCATTATAATATGTTTGTAATGTTATTGTGAATATTTTAAAGTCATTTGAGTCATATACTATAGAAGTTGTGAAATGCAACTTTTCAAAAGTTGTGAAAACACAAATGGGAAGTTAGATAGTCATAAATGGAATTTGAGTAGTTATAACTTCCAAAAAAAGGTTTAAAGGCTATAAAAACCTTTTTTATGGTCATACATAGGAATTATGTAATGTTGAAGAAGGATTGAAAAGCATTGGAATCATTTTTGTATCAAATCTTCATTGTTTCAATCTATTGTTTTGTTGTCTTGAAAGTTTTTCCTCTTATTTACTGGTCTTGTATGGCCATGTACAGCATAAAAAAAAGGCATATTTATTTCATGGTAGTTTAGTAAATTAAATAATATTTCCATTAATTTTTGTCTTATATAATTTCATGCACTATTAAGGAATTTATCAAAGTTTTGATGAAAACTATTTGTAACAGCCCAAAACTCTAATTCATGGTGACCAGTTTTGGGAAAACAACCACAGCTTTTTATTGCATTATTGAATCTTTCTATAAATTGGATAAATGATATATAATTACCCATTAGACAATTAAAAAATGGGATTGGTGTGATTTTCAATATTTGAAGAGTTATCGATGATTTTTTATGATTGTATTTTCATGACCAAAATAGAGTTTATTTCACATGTGTTAATGCCTCTATCATGTTGAAGACATTGTGTTGATCATTAAACTATGGTTGATTTGGGGGTTATTTTTTGGATTTCCTTGATGAAATGAATCATTATTGGTATTAAAGCAAGAACATCTTGAGTGTGTGGTTAGAGCATCGAAGGAGGTAATCCACATCAAGACCTTGGTCAAGAAGGATTTGTTTTTTTTTTTTTGCTAATGATTATGGATGTAGGTGCTTGTCCATCTAGCTACAAGAAGGAAGACATGGAAGATCTATTGAGTGCCAACGGGATGGTCCAAGGCCATACAATATGGTCTATTAGTTTCCAAGAGACTAGGTAGAGAGGCATGAGGAGAAATCCTAGGTGAGGCAAAGAGGTTGTTGGTGAGTTGGTGCAACATGAAGAGGTGGACATTAGGTTGGTGAAGCACCATGGATGACATCCATATAATTTCCATAGATGGGATTCACAAGAATATTACTTGATAGAATATTGCATCACCATATAAATAATGAAAGAAGAATGAAGAGGCATGAAGTGGCAAAGATGAATGAAGATAAATTTCAATACCCCACTCAAAATTTTCTTGAGGGTTATTTTCATCCATGTTTCCAAGGGACTTCAAAAAATTTCAAGGTTGGGAGTATGGTGCAGGAGCACTAAGAGAATATATCAAAGTATTATTTAGTATTCATAATTAAAGTCAATTACTTTTACATTGGTAATGTCATTTTGAGTCAATGTGAATCATGGTGTAAGACTGAAAGAGCCTATTGTAATGAGCTCTCGTCATATTGTCTTCAATTGGTTATTTGATAAAATTTGTATAAAATAACCATGAAGTGGTAAAATTATGATAAAATATATTATTATTCAATTATAATATGTTTGGAATGTTATTGTGAAGATTGTAAAGTCATTGTCAAATATTGTAGAAGTTGTGAAAACACAAATGGGAAGTTGGATGGTCATAAGAGGAATTTAGTTATAACTTCCAAATGAAAGTGTAAAGGCTATAAAAACCTTTGTAATGTTCTTTCATAGGCATGATGTAAAGTTGAAGAAGGATTAGAAAGTAATGGAAGAATTTTGATATAAAATCTCCATTGTTTCAATCTATTGTTTTGTTGTCTTCAAAGTTTTTCCTCTTGTTTTTAGGTCTTGTATGGCCACATATAGCCTAAAAATATATATATTTAAATTATGGTATTTTATCACATTGAATAATATTTCCATTTATTTTGGTTTGATATGATTTCATGTAATATTGAGGAAGTTATCAAATTTTTGGTTAAAACCATTTGCAACTTCCCAAAACTCTGATTCATGGTGACCAATTTTGGGGAAACAATCATAACTTTTTGTTACACCATTGGATCTTTCTATAAATTGCATAAATGATATATAATTAACCATTCAAAAATATGAACAATAGGATTGGCATAATTTTAAATATTTGAAGAGTTATTGATGACTATTTATGACTATATTTTCATGACCAAAATAGCATTTATTTCACATGTATTAATGCTTCTATAATGTTGAAGAAATTGTGTTGATCATTGAACTCTATGGTTGATTTGGGGCTTCTTTGTTGGATTTCCATGATGCTCTATATTAGAAAGAGGATCCAAAAATGGTGGTAGAGGTTGATATGGGAATAGCAACAAAGCCTCACACTTCAACAATATGAAGTGTTACAACTCTTGCAAGTTGGGGTATCCTACCTATAGATGTCTAGAGAAGGAATAATCATCTTATGGAGAGAATAATATCACTTATATCTAAGACGAAGACAATCCAAAAGTAAGAGAAGTAGACCTTGACATAGAGAAGGGTGAAAATATCATGTTGAGGGGATTCTTGGTTAAGGAGCCAGTAAAGGAGGAACCAAAGTAGAGAAGAGAACTATTTAGGACTACATGTAAGATACTAAGTAAGGTATAAAAAGAAATCATAGACTCAGGGTCTATTGACAATGTCTTGTTAGAGGAGGTAGTACAAAAACTTGGTCTAACAAAGATTCCAAATGTGTGTCCTTATAGGATGACTTGTTTGAATAAGGGACATAATATACTAGTAAATGAACAAGTATGGGTAGACATCACCATTTGCAAGTATCATAATAAAATCCTATCTGATGTGCTTCCTATGGATTCTTTCCATCTAGTATGAGGAAGGTCTTGGCAATATGAAAAGGAGGCAGTGCATCATGGGAAGGAAAACAAGTATTCTTTCAAGAAGGATGGGGTCACCTATAGGATATAGTCCATAGTGGAGGAGGATAAGGTAGAGAAGGCTACTACTAAGACACTTTTGATGAGTGGGAAAGATGTCCTCAAGAATTTGAATGAATGTTAAGGAGTAGGGTATGCCATTATGGTGAAGCCCAAGGAGGGGAAGACATCTTCACATGCACCTATACCTACATAGGTACAAGACATATTGGATCAGTTCAAAGATATAATTTGTGATGGAGCACCACCAATGCTACCTCCAAAGAGAGAAATAAGTCATCAAACTGACTTCATACCAAGAGCATCATTGCAAAATAAAGCTACATACAAGATGACTCCATAGAAGAATAAAGAAATAGCAAGACAAGTCTAAGAGTTTCTTGATTAGGAGCTAATTAGGAAGAGCACCAGTCCATGTACAGTACTAGTGGTCCTAGAACCTAAAAAGGGAAGCAAGTGGAGAATGTGTATTGATTCTAGGGAAATCAATAGTACTACAATTAGGTATAGATTTCTGATTCCTAAGATAGAAGATCTAATGGACTATCTAGTTGGGGCTACGTACTTTTCCAAAATTGATCTCGATAGTGGCTATTATTAGATTAGGATGAACGAGAATGATAAATGGAAGTTTGCATTTAAGATTATTGAGAGTCTTTATGAGTGGTTGTTATTGTGATTAGACCTTACCAATGCATCAAGTACCTTCATGAGATTCATGAATGAGGTTTTGAAAGATTACATAGGAGTATTTGTTGTTATGTATTTGAATGAGTTCCTCATCTTCAATAAAAATAGGAGCATATAAAGAACTTAGAAATGGTGTTGAAGAAGCTTCAAGAGGAAAAGTTGATAGTAAACCTAGAGAAGAGTGAGTTCATGAAGGAGGAGATAGTGTATTTGGGTTTTCTAGTATCCCAAGCGAATCTAAAAATGAACGAGGACAAGGTGGTGGTAATCTTGATTCGGTCTACTCCTAGATCTTATATTTAGGTCAAAAGTTTCCATGGCTCAACACAGTTCTATAGGAAGTTTGTGAGAATGTTCAGTGAGATTTGTGCACCCATGAATGATACTGTCAAAGGAGGCATGAAGACTGAATTCACATGGACCAAGGTATTAGATGAAAGTTTTGAGAGATTGAAGAAGAAAGTGGAAACTCAACCAATATTGGTGTTTCCTAGTTTTGAGAAGCCATTTGTGGTGGAGTGTTATGCTAGTAACATAGCAGTTGGGGAAATTTTAAGCTAAGAGGGAAAGCCAATAACTTTTTTCTATGAGAAACTTAATGAAGCTAAGACAAGGTATTCAACATATGACTTGGAGCACTATGCACTCGTTCAATCTCTTAAGAAGTGGAGGCACATCAAATGAATGGAGTTCTCACAGTCCAACACTTTCACCATCAAACACAAGAAGGGCACAAATAACAAGGTGGCAGATCCTTTGAGCAGGAGGTTTCTAACAATACAAGAGGTCAAATTGCAAAGTATATGATTGGATGGAGTTAAAGAATTATATGAGGAGGATACTAATTTTTCAAAGGCCTACAAGGTATGTATTAACTTTGAAAATAATTTCCATAGTTACTTTTCTGAATATACTTTGTAAAATGGGTTATTGTTCAAGGGTCAATAGTTGTGCATCCCAAGGGGATTAATGAGGGGAAAACTCATACAAGATAAGCATAATGGGAGCATGAGTAGGAGCTTTGGCCTTAACAAGACCTTTTACCTTATGGAAAGGTACTATTACTAGCCCATGATGTAAAGGGATATAAGGAGGTATGTGGAATAGTGTGGATATGTCAAAAGGAAATGGCACTTCATCAAATGTAGGACTCTACCAACCTCTACCCATTCCTAATAGGCCTTGGGAATACACTAGCATGGATTTCATAGTAGGACTGTGAAGGACTAGGATAGGGTTAGATAGTTTGTTCATGGTGGTAGATAGTTTCACCAAGATGAGTCATTTCATCTCATGCAAGACAACACATGATGCAAGCAATATAGCCAATCTATTCTTCAAGGAGGTGGTCAGAATATGAGTTACCAAGGAGCATAGTTGTTAAAAGAGATGTAAAATTTATGGGATACTTTTGGAAGACCCTATGGAAGAGGCTAGGAAATAAACCTAGCTCATAGTTCTACCTACCATCCCCAAATAGGTGGGTAGATAGAGGTAATCAATAGGGTCCTAGACAACCTCTTAAGGTGTCTCACGAAGGAATATGAGAAAAGTGGTAGAAGGTCATACCTCAGGAAAAATTTTCCTATAATTATAGAAAGAATAGGAAAATTGGTTTAAGTACTTTCCAAATAGTGTATGGGACTCATCCAAGGGGAATAATTCATCTTAGATACCTACCAAGCCATGAAAACATTAGTGTGCATGCTCATGATGACTTTTTTTAGTCTATGAAGGAAGTGCATGATCAGGTGAAGCAAACATTGATGGAGGAAAATTAGAAATTGAAGGAGAATAAGGATGAGGGGAAAAGAGAATTGAAATTTCAAGTGGGAGACTGCAAAGGTAGGCTACAAAAGGGCATCCCTGGTAAGTTATAGATAAAGTGGATTGGGCCCTACAAAATACTTGAGAAGTATGGACGCAATGCCTACCAAGTGAACTTACCTAAAGACATTAATATCTCTCTGATCTTCAATGTCAAAGACCTAATACCTTACAAATTTTCAAAGGTGTATGAAGTAGAGTATTAATAAGAGCTAAGCAAGGATATCTTAGACATATAGGTACCTAAAAGGAAGCAACCACAAGTGGAGAGGATTTTGGATTCTAGAGTGAAAAAGAGTACAAGAAACAAGGTTTATAAGGAACATATAGTGAAATTATTGAATACACTTGAATCTAAGGAAGCTTGGATTTCTAAGAGTGATTTTAAGAATCATGACATCAACAACAAGTTCATCTCTCCATAAGTACCTTAGGATTCTTCTTGTAGGGGGAGAATAGTGCAGGAGCAACTAGGGGTAAGATAAAACCCTTACTATAGTTTTGGTTTCTAAATAGTGTAACCAACCATTTAGATAATAAGGACTACATATAAAGTTCCAAGTTAATCTTAGGAGGTGTGATTAGGTAAGTGTGGAGTGTGAGTCAAATTTTGACAACTAGGTCTTGATAGGCAAAAATTGCCCAAAATTTCTCTACAAGACAAAATAGGGAAAAATGCCTAATAAGGAGCAAGTATTGTTCAAAAGATGTCCTTTTTTGTTTTAGGTCCATTCTATGAAGGTTTAATTCAAACTGGTCATGTTTGGAGGCTTGAATGGAAAAATTGCAAAAGTTGTCAAAAAGTTGCTCATCGATAACTTTGCAATTTCTGCAAAATTTCATTAGCAATTTTTGCATAGTTTTTGGAAAATAGGTAAAATAAATTTGAACCTAGGGACTAGGTGGCTAGGAGAAACTATAAGAACACCTTCCAACTCATTTTCAGGGGTTGGACACTCATTTGTACAAACAACACACTTTGAAGGAAGTTTTTTATTTGATAGAAAATGGGGTTTTGAAGAACAAGAAAGGAAACTTGATTGAATAATTTACTATTTTTAATAGAGTAGTATCTTGGATTCATGTTTTGATTCTTTGCATAATTTTTTTTTTAGGCATTCATTTCATAGGGTTTTAAAAGTTAGTTAAGTTTTGTGTTCCCTCTATCTAGTTTTGTGTATCAGCAATAAACATGGCTAGGCTTGAATTCCCATGGTTAAAAATCCATGGCCTTTGGGAATAAAAAAATGGGCCTCTATACACTATGTAAATATTTATTTTAGATTCTATGGTAGTCAAGAAGTTAATTTTACAAGAGAGCCCTAAGCAAGTAGGAAAGGCTTGGCAAGGTGCAATGATGGCTTGTATGTGAGTTATAAATGGAACAATCTATTCTAAATGATGGCTTGTAAGGTGCAATGATTGGTACATGATAATATTGAATGGGTAGTAGTAGAGTAGATTTTTAGGTTCCCTTAAAGACTATAGGAGAAGGTATAATACAAAATTTTGAGAATTTGGTAAGAGTTTGGTTGTCATTGCCCATTAAACCCTCAAAATAGGGGCAAACTGGAATCATAAAGTACGAACACCATGGGGGCCCAAGACATAAAAAATATTCAAGTTTTGGTAAATAGGAATCCAATTCCTAAGATATTCACATGAATTTTTGGTTTTTTTTGTGAGTTAATTAGGGTTCCTTGTTTTTAGGAGGGCTACTAGGGGTTCTTAGGGCTATAAGGGTAAACAGGGCAAGATAGGCTTGTGGGTGTGTGAAATTTAATAGGATGATGCAGAATGGTAGGAAATTTTTCAAGAACCTCATAAGGGTAGTCCAAACTTGGTTTTGGCCTACTAGTGGCACTTAGGGAAGATTTGGCATATTGAGCCAAAAGTTGCACAATTGGTGACTTGGAGTCAAAGGATGGAAACTTGAATTGAATGGAGAGTTTCTTGGTGAAAGGGGATTGGGAAGAAGTCCTCTAGGTTGGGGTTTGGGATAGAAACCCTAGGTAGGATAGGAGTAACCTTTGTAGAGAAATAAATCTCTAGAGTGAAGAAGCTCCCCATCACTCTCTTTTAGATGTTTAACTTCCTTATAAGAGTCAATTCTTTCTTATTCATCTTCCTCAACATCTATCTATTTAATTTTTCCTCTCTTCTTTCCTATAACTTTCATTTCCTTGATCTCCTTGGTTCTTCCTTTTTTGTCTCCTTTTCCTTACTCTTCTATTAGGTCTTCTCTTTTCTCTTTTAGATATTTTGGCCTATAGGTATATCTTCTATTTGTTACTTAGGTTATTCAAAGTTTGGTGTAGAATTTCCTACTTCTATTTTATACATCTTTATCAATGACTAGATCATTATCTTGGTCTTCCTTTAAATTACCTATTTCTTTAGTTTCATCAATACATTTGACTATGTTCCTCCTAAGTTCCAAACCTTTTGTATAGTCATATCTACATTCTTTAATAGTAACACATATGCATATATATTGACAATCTCATCATCCAATTCACACCCAATCAAAGGTAACTTAAAGGCCCTTGGTTGCATAGCTTTCAATGTATAAGTGTTAGTATCAACAAGAAAATACACATCATTTTTATATTATTTTACCATATTTCTTGAGGTCATTTCTCACTTATGAACTCTAGATTGGATTTATTTGAAATAAAACCATATTATATTATTGAAATTATCACCTAACTCTCTAATAAATTCACTTATCTATGTTATTGTCATCTCATCATTAGCTCATTAAATTTTTTCTTTGCTAGGAATAAGTTTTATTTATAAAAGAACACACATATCAAAATCAATCCATACTTAAAGATATGTTTCTTGCATCTTTTTTTTTCTATATTTGCCATTAATTATCTCCTTGGAATCTCAAAAATTTTGTATGTAGAATCTTCCTTCACTATCTAGTATGTAGCATGGATAGATATTTTGAATTACTAAGGCATGTTGCCTATTAGTTTTGACCACTTAGTTATTTTCTACGTAGATTTGGTTATTCGTAACTGTAACCAGGTCATATTAATAGGCCCAAAAAATTAATGGAGTTGTGTAATTGTTTAACTAAGACCAAGTAATATGTATATGTTGAGTACACACCATTATCATTGAGTAAAAAAATTCAAGTTGAGTAATGAAGAAGTTGATTTAGATAGAAGTATAAGCTGAAAAATAAAAAAAAGGTTGAGCTTAGTATCAGTTGAAGGACACAAAATGAAATTAGTTAAGACCAAGTACCAAAATACTATAGAAGTTGAATAAGAAAATTTTGTATAATTATTTGAAAGGACACAAAATTGTATATAAATCATCTTTTTTGAGTTGAAAATATTTTTAGATGATTGAGGAGAGATTTACAAAGTTAATGATGCATTCATTAAAGGATCATCAATCCCTATGTAAGGAAATGAACCAGTCATAAAATTGGAAGGACTAAGTGGCAAAAGGGACAAATCTAGATCAATCATTTAGATCTAGAAACTTTTAGAGTTGACTATAAAGGAAGGTTACACCCATTTAATCACAAGAGATGAAATAATTTGTTAAGGTACAAAGATAAGGTGAATTTGAGAGATAAGGATAGAGTTGATCAAGAAGTGAATTGCAAAGTAAAGAGATACATCACATTAGAGAAAGTAATCAAGAAATTCAATAGAGGAGATTTCTTATCAACATTACAATCCATACCAAAGGATTAGGTACTAAACATTCTAACAAGTTTTTTAGTGTTCAAATTTCTTAATAGTGTAGTCTTAACAAAAAAATCTAAATATCGTAATAAAGTAATCACTTAGCTATAATATAAAATACTTTAACCAAGGTAGGACTTAATAGTTTGTAAGTCTTTAACAAGGTAGACCCCTTATAGGGTAGATAATTAGAAGTGATCAAACATTTTAGCCTTAATAGGCACAACTTTATTGTTGTAGCAGTGAAGATTTTATGGGTATCATCCCCACCATAGTTTTACCTTCATCTTGGATAGTGTCTACATTACCAAATATGTGTGTTAATGTGTTATGTGTTTATGAGTTTCCATTCATGTACTTAGAAGTTAGATCTAACAAAGTGTTAATGTTCCAATACATCCTACTTCACCCCCACCCTCTTAGTTTCTCATTTTCCCTATTAGGTTTCAAACTAGATCCATGAGGTACACCATTGATTCTTCTTGATTGATATACCCTATACCTAATGACCATAGTAGAAAATTACACTTCATGGTATATTATTTCATTGATCATATTTTGTATATTATTTGGATTGGACTTGGTTAACTGAGTAACCAAATTAGCAACTATTGTTCTTAGGGTGGGTAATTCACTAATCAAACCAAATAGTGTAACTCGATGGATAATCACCTTCATGAACTTATGATATCTATATAGCCATAGGAATTAATTTCAAACTCTTTTAAAAAAAATCCACTCTAGATGGAGTTATGATGGGATACAAGCACAATATGTCAAAACCATTTCCCTTTGGTATTTATGTTCACTCTTTAACATGTTATCTTCATACAAGTTCTCCTCATATACCTTGATAATGAATTCCACTCCATGTTCCTCAATTTTGTATCAAATGCATGAATGAACATATTTAATCAACATAATTATGGGAGGAATAGAGGATTGCACATCCAATTTGTCATTTTAACTCATCTTCATTAGATGCAACTTAAACATGGGTTAAGACTCATCAACAAAATTAATGAACACTAGAATATCTACCTTCTATGTCATGATTCAATAGTGAATTCCTATCAAAATATAACCATGACCCAAGAGAATACATCTTTATCAGTCAATTTGTGTTCTTAAACACTTTTCTCAATTTGAGCTCACAAATCACTATGGTATTAAGTCACTTTGCAAGGATCACAAGTGCACACAAGGAAATAAAGTAACAAATAAATTAACTGCACCTATACATTACTTCTAAACTAGTTGTAACACTTCTCAATGATAAAATAGTACTTTTCTTTTGGTTAGCATTGTTTAACTATTACACCTTTTTACATGATTAGTTAAAGCATAAAGATTTATTCTTGTCACCTTAGAATTGCACATGAATTTGTAATTTCAACTTACTTTATCCAAAATATCAAATTACATCTTAATATATAGATTTCTATGACTACTCATCACTTTAAAGATTGGTGAAAGGTTTTATTTAAAGTGCCCCCAAGCCAAATATTAAACTAGGTTGATGATTAATCCACCATACCAAAAGATGATGGCTTGATCTCCAATGGATTCACTTATTCTATAGTGAATTGTTTCTTCATCTACATCTTCTTCATTTCATTTTTTATTCTATCAACATAAAAAATCTTCATGTCTTTTGTATCATTTGATTGGTTGAATGATGATTTTCTAAATCTGTAGTCTCTAGCAAGATGATCAAGCTTATGGAAGTAAAAATATGTCATATGGATTATCTTTCAAGGTCCAAGATTTCCTCTCCATATTTCCATCCTACTTCACACCCAAATGTATATAGTTTCATAAATTGGGCATGTGACATTAAAATATCACTCCCTTCTATAGATTCTCGCCAGTTTGATTGGTGACTAAAAAATACTTTCTTTAGACTTAAAATCTTCAAATTTGTGACCATATTTGTTGCAAGCATAACAATAAGCATAAAAACTACCCCCACTTGATCCACTACTAATACTACATCAACATTCATATGTAACATGACCATACTTTTCAAAATTATAGCAATATCTATTAAATATATGAGGGCTAGTGACTGTTAGTTGACCCTTATAAATATTTTCAATATGAAAAAAAAATCCAAAATTGAAATAGATAAGTTTAATGAATGCATCTATTGGCTTCTGATTTGACATAATTTCAACAACCATTTGCAATATTAAAAAACCTACGAGTCAACTTAAGAACCATAATGGGTATTCTGAGAAGCAAAGTAAAAGGACCAACTAACAAGACTCTGGGATCTTCTCCATTTTGAATTCTACAAGATTCAGGTGAGTTTACCTAGGAATTCATTTTTATTCACTTAGTATTCAAAATTTCAACATGAACTCCAGAAATAATAGATGGTTGAGCATTCTTTCTTCTAACTCTATAAAAATGCAAGAGATGATAAATAGCTACTTTATAAAACCCTAGAACTTCATGATTCAAGTATAGGCTGACATTTTAAATTTTAAAAACAAAATAGTAAAAGATTGATTGATATGAATTTCTGCATTATGTAAAGAATCCCAACTAGACCTACTTCTAAAGTTGGCCAATGCTTGACCTATTAAGTTATAAACTTATAGGGATTAAAATTCATTTCCTAGATCTTATCTTGACACTTTGTAAACACATTAATAGTATTCATTTCTAGATCTCATACATATCATATTTTCAATGAAAACCATTAAGTTCTTCCAATTTACATTAAGCATATACAGAAACCATTATATTATCAGCAAAAGAAAATTGAAATATTATTCAAAATGAATTAAAACTAAAATTTAATACACTTTTCTATTAAATATTAAAGAACATAATGGGAATAAGAGAAGAGATAAGATCTATGATGAGCAAGTAGCTTTCTGTATTTGTATAACTTCTTTGAAATTATATACAATTCAATGATTATCCCTATCAGAAAATAACACCAATAGACTAGCAACTATTAACTTTCCTATTTAATTTTTGAATAAAATTATAATATACATGGACTTACTCAAAACATGAACAATACTTCATTCATTCAAGAGAATCTTGGAAATTATTTTATAGGAGCAAGGATCGCAACAAGCTTTAGATGGGAGGACACATGTCAAAAATCAAGTTACAAAAACTTTTTCATATAGCACAAAATAATTATAAAATGAATGTTAAAGATAACCAAAATTTGAGCAATTGCTAGTTCAAATGTTCACCATCAATTCTATGATTTGTAATGAGAGCACACCCACATCATGTAGCACGCAAAGATAAAGTGTCTTTAACAGATAGTTGTCCTTCCTCTTGATGCTTCTTGACTTTTTCCACATGCTCAGTTACTATCACTAGATGGAATATCCTTTATGTTAGAAATCACCTCCTAGATAGTTATGTTAGACTCTTCATCTAGCTAGGTGGCTCCCCTAATTGCATTTAGTTCATTGAGGCTTTTATTTCACTTTGCATCAGTCATAGCCCTCACCTTTGCATCTATTTTTTTCATATATGCATCTAGATTATATAGAACATCAATAATATCAAATACTATTGCAATATATATTTCCCCATTGCTATAAGGAACAAAATCTTCATGCATTAGAATAGAATCAAAAGAATCAGACCATTCCATCTAATTATCTTTTTTTCATCATCAATTATCTTATGGATAAAACCAGGTGTACTATTGGAAATGGTCTTCATTTTATTATTTATCAATTTTAATTTTTTAGAAAAGAATCCATTTAATTCTTTTACGCTATTCACCATTTTTCTAGTGGAAATAATGATTTCCTTGTGTAACTCCTTCTCTTGAGGAAAAATTGGAACCAACTTATCAAAAATGGTATGTAAGGACCCCATTTAGTAAATAAGTGGGAAATAATGGATAGAGCCTCTATAAATTGGTACTTTTCTCCTTGCAATGCAATGTAACTACTATGAATACCTTGAGAAGCTAGATTTAGAACACTTATCTTATGTGAGAGCATGCTCTCTATTGTCCTAACTTCTATTTCCTTTCCAACTACCAACTTATCAATCTCTATTTGTTGGCTCTCTCCCACATCTACTGCATCAACTTTTGTTTGGGCCTCTTGGTATATGACCTTTGTAATATGCCTTGCCACATTCCTTAAATTTCTTACCTCATCCTTGAGGGTAGCCACTCTTTTCTCTAGCACATATATCCTTTTGATCTCCTCTTCATATTTTTTCCTAGCATCAATGGATATTTTGTATGTCTAGTACAACTACTCTTCAAGCATATTCATTTGACTTTTCCCCACCAGTGATGTTGTACTCATCAAGTTGTGCATCTGGTCACTTGAGACAATAGTGACATTCTATAATATCACATTACCTTGGGGTGAGTCCCTTATCTCCATAAAAGTTGGGTTATCAAATTCAAGAGCCATGTTCCACATTGCCATTGTTTGGTTGTCTACATTAAACTATAACCATTATAGTTCTCCAACAATGTTTGTCTCCTCAAATAATATTGATATATCATGTCTTCCTATTTGATCAAGAACAAATTATGAGATGATATCCCATCTTGGAAAGAGTACCATTCTACTTCTCTACACCATCTCTCTAGCTTCATCCACAGTGAGTGTCTCACTATTTGGGTCATATTCTTTCATTCTTTTAACTAGTTCTAGCAAGGGCTGATGGGAACATGAATTCACTTACACATGCATCTATTTCTTCTATTGCATCTTTCCTATAATAAAATCACCTATCTTGGTATTCCTAGGAACAAAGGAACCCTTCTTAATAGTGGGACCCTAAGTATTCCCTATTCATCATGATCAATTTCCAAAAGAGTTCTAATTGATCCATCATCTTTAGGATATATCCAGGAAAATTTTTTTGGGGTTGGGGACATCCATAAACCCTTATTAATAAAAATTTCTCAAAAAGAAAAAGACTAGCGCAATCATGGATTAGTCTTGTATCCCCATTTGAGCATGCAAATGGCCTTATTAGCATTCTTACCCTACTAGGGACCCTCTCAGTTATATTAGCTAGAAAATTAGTAATGGGAAAAAAAAATCATTATAAAAGGTAATGTCATTAGAGTAAGGGTAAAACCTCTACCAGATTCGAGCCCATAACTACATAGGAAATTTCTCTCCATTCTCCTTAGGTACTTCAATGAAGTCTGGATTAATGCTCCCTATGTTCTTATATAGGATAATGTGCATCAACAATGAATAGTCACAAAACTTGAGATTCCCCATATCTCCTTTCTAGGAAGCCACAATTTCATTGTGCATCACACTAATTATGTGTGTCACAAAGTCATATCCAACAATATGATGTGAATCTTGGATATCTAGGGCCATGATGTAGATATATCCAAGAGTATTCATGGTGCCATCTAACCCAATTACTTTGTCAACCTCAAACACTGTATACTAGAAGTACATATTGAAATAGTCTAGAGGCATGAATTCTCCTACCTACTTCAGTAGTTTACCCCTTTCCTTGTTGGCTTTAGGGATATGCCTTCTCATGACCCTACCAATTCAAAAGCTTTTTGTTGGAAATATAAGAGGAGTAAATAAGAGGGGAGGGGTGAATCAATTACTACAAAAATAAATTCTAGATCCCTTAGATGTTAGTAAAAACATAAACTCTAAAAACTAAACTCTATTGATGCTTGGTAAACATATAGAAAATGATGTAACTCGGTAATACTAAGATTTCTTGGAAAATACTTAACATGAAAATCCTAATATGTTTTCTATGAGTAGTTATTACTTTAACTTAGTTGTAAATAAATAAAAGAAATATCATGGACATATTTTTCACCAAGATTTAATGTGGAAACCCAATTTGGGAAAACTACCAATTGCAACTAGTTACTAATTTTCACTCTTTTGAAGTGAGCCCTGTTAGGAGCCAACCCTATTAAAGGTTACAAAACACACTTTTAGGTGTGACCTTATTAGAGGATTTAATCACCCTATTAGGAGTGGCCTTGTTAGAGGTCTTTAGACACTTCAACAGAAATAACACCTTGCTAGAGGATCTACAAATAGCTACTAAGCCAACTCTGTTAGGAGATTTAGATCACTACTACAATGGTTAGAGAGTAAAAATGACATGACCTAATTTGGATGGAACTAATTTTTTGATTATAGATCTCAATTCTAGATTGTATACTTGATCCTTCCTAATCAAATACATATTTTCAACTTCTCAAGGATATTTTGTGTATCCTTCTGGTTTGCTTCCTCTTAGCATCATTAAATCTTCAATTATCTTTGATGCATTCACACACTTCACACTTTCTAACTCTCAACTTGACCTTTTATTTATATCTTTCATATTGTCAAGTTGGCTCAAATATAACTTAGAATAATTAATATTCATCTTCTTCTAGTTAGCTAGAACCAACAGATAAATTAGTTGAACTTAATATGCAAAAACAAGAAAATCCTTCATTAGCTAACCTTGCTCGATAGACACTAATTGAGAAACAATTTTTCTATGTTAACCAAGTGAACTCAGTCAACACTACATATTTGCATAGTTCTTTTGGTAACTAAGTGAGCTTGGTTAACACTGATTCCATCCAAAATTTCCTTTCTTAACTGAGTGAGCTTAGTTAACACTCAATTTCCACAAACTTTCCTTTGGTGCCTAAGTGAACTCAGTAGATACTACCTTCTAAACTAAAAAAAGTATAGAATGCTTGGTATCCATAGAAAAATATCTTCAATTCCTGAGTGAGCTCAACATACACTTACTGGTAATGATATGACATTTTGAGTAACATCAAAGACAATACACAATTAATCAATTATTTCAAAAGTCTCCATCTTTGGCATTGATAGCAACACAACATGTAATAATACAACAAAATTTTAGAGGAAGATTAAAGTAAGGAGCATATCCTTAGTTTCATTATGATTCTCATCCATGAGAACTACCTCTATCATTGTGAACTCTTTCTATCTTCAGTTTTTCCCTCTATTAGAAAGCTTCTATCTACTAGAACTTCTACCAAGTTCATTCTCCCTCTTTTAAAAAAAAAACTTCTCCATAAAATTTCTAAGAGATATGACTTCAAACTTCCCCCTCTTTGACATATCATGCCAAAGAAAATAATCTATGAATATCAATGTACCTCAACCATTGATTCATTTGTAATATGCCCTTGTTAATATTGCACCAATAGATTGATCTTCAATAATGTTCTCATTGATGCATCACTAAAATTTATTTAGTGAGCTTTAGATAGGGGAATGACACCTAGCTTACCTCTTAGATACTAAAATGCATACCTAGCCATTAGTTGTTTGAACCAAACAATATTAGAATAATTGACTACTATTGCTACATATTCTGCCTCTACTATGGACTAAGAGATATAATTTTGTTTCTTGCTTATCCAAGACACAAGTCTTTTATCAAGAAAGTATGCTCCACCACTAGTGCTTTTTTTTGTCATCAATACTTCCTACCCAATCAACATCTGTGAACACTTTTAAGTATAGATCACCTCCAATTTTGTACCATAAGCCATAGTCTTTAGTACCTTTCAAAAATTCATGATTCTCTTGATTTCCATCATGTAATTTTCTTTGGGATTCGCTAAGAATCTTTCCACCATACCAACTAATAATGCAATATTAGGCCTTGTGTGTACTATATACTACAATTTTCTAATCATTGATTTGGATGTGGTCTAATCTACCTCTTTAGAATCATCATTATTGGAAAGTTTATGTCCAGTAGACATAGGGGTTCCAACTGGTCTTGAATTCTTTCATTACAAAATTCTTTAGTATCTCCTTGATATATTAAGATTGAGTAATTTAGATATCATCTTTCTCCTATTGAATCTACAATCCAACAAAGAATTTTATCTCACCAAATGTAGACATCTCAAATTCTTTACTCATTTCTTCTAAAAATTCCTTGCACAAGTCATCATCTCATGTAAATAAAGTATAATTAATAAATATTTTTACCAACACAATTCTTTTGTCTAGTCCTTCTTTGATAAATAGACTATTGTTATCATTTGTTATTTAAAAACCAATCTATATCAAGCAGTTATGAAGTCTTTCATACAAAGCTCTAGGAGCCTACTTCAGACCATATAATGCCTTGTATAATTTTTAGACCATGTCCTTTTTTCTAGGATATACAAAACCTTCTAGTTGTTCAACATAGACTTTCTCATCAAGAATTCCTTTCAAGAATGCAAATTTTACATCCATTTGATAAACTTTAAATCCTATGTGAGCTACATATGCTATTAAAGTTATAACACCTTCCAATCTTACAAGAGGAGCAAAATTTTCACTATAATCAATACCTTCTTCTTATGTATAGCCTTTACATACCAACCTTGCTTTATTTCTGGAAACTTTTCCATCTTCATTTAGCTTATTTATGAATACCCACTTTGTGCCAATTACATTTTTATCCTTGGGTCTAGGAACAAGAGTCCAAGTTTTGTTCTTCTTTATTTGATCTATTTCTTCATTCATTGCTTCAATCTAACTTTCATTATCCAATTCATCTTTAACATTTCTAGGTTCAAATTCAACAAGTAAACTATACCTTTCAATTTGCTTCTTGTCATTATTCCATCTGATTTGTCTCCAATAATCTGATCAGGTGCATGATGCCTTATAACATAGCTTACTAACATAGGTTCTTTGGATTTGGAATGAGTTTCACAGATTTCATCATGAACTTTAGTATCAAGCTTGAGTCCCATTTTTTGTAACTTAGGTCCATTAGACTTGGTTTTCCCTAGCTTAGTAGCCTCTACCTTGGGTCCTTTAGAATGTGACTCAGGTTGCACTGTCTAAAACTCAGTATCTATTGGAGATTTTGGGGACTTAGGAGCTGAAGCCTCCTTTCTTCTAGATAGGCTTGGTAGGGTATCAAGTTCATAGTAAAAAAATCTTCTTTAATCATTAGACTCTTTATTTCTTTCTTCTTCACTCTTTTTTGCAAACTCATCAATTCTCACATGTACATTTTCTATGATTTTATGAATAGACAAATTCAAACATTTTTATGCTTTACTTCTATAGGAATATCCTAAGAATATGCCTTCATTACCTTTGACATCAAATTTTCCTTTTCTAGATTCTTTCAAGATATAGCATTTGCTACCAAATACTTTCAAATAACTTACATTAGGTTTGTAGCCATACCACAGTTCATAAGGAGTCTAATTTGATTCTATCTTTAGTTGTACTCTATTCATGATATGTACTATAGTGTTGATTGCTTCCTTCCAATATCGGATTACAACATTCCTTTCTATCATCAATGTTCTTGCACAATCCATGATAGGTCTATTCCTTCTTTCAGTTATACCATTATGTTGAGCTATACCAGGGGTTGATACTCATCTTTTAATTCCTTTTTGAATACAAAATTCATTGAATTTATTGGATATGAATTCACCACCTCTTTTTGATCTCAAGAAATTCAACTTCTTTCTAGTTTCTTTTTTCTACTCTTACCAAATACCACTTGAATTTTTGAAAAGCTTCTAATTTTTTTTAAAGATACATTACAACCATTATTCTAGAATAGTCATAAAAAAAAGAATGAAAAAATTTTCTCCACTATAACTCTCTATTCCAATAAGTCCACATAAGTTTATATGTACAAGTTCTAAGACTTCTTTAGAATGATAGTTCTTGCTTTTGAAACTAGTCTTTCCCATTTTACCAATTTGACAATTTTTGTATAGACCCATATTAGGTTTCCTAAAGCTAGGAATACCTCTTACTCTTTTATGTTTTCTTATCTTAACTAGATTATCAAAGTTTACATGACATAATCTTTTTTGTCATATCCAACTTTCTTCTACTTGAGCAATAAAACATGTATTTTCATTGAGATCAAGATAAAGTAGATTACCTTTTGTTTGTTTGCCACATCTAACCAAATTTCCTTTTCCATCCAGCACTTTTGTCTTCCCATTCATAAATTTTGCCTTGAATCCAATGTTATTCAATTGTACCACACTTATTAGATTATGTTTTAGTCCTTCAAGCCAATAAGCATTATCACATATAAGTTAATTTATTAATGAAATACATCTTTTTCCTTTATGTAACAAGGTTCATTATTTCCAAAACTCACACTACCACCATCATAATATTTTATGTGCTCAATCTTTGACTTATCTCTAGTCATATGATGTGAGTAGCCACTATTAATAATCCATGTATCATTTTTGCTAACATGAGAGATAAGTGTCATTGCACCTCTTTCATCATCAGATTCATCTTTTACAACAATATATATCATTTCATCTTCACTATTATCAAAATCTTTAGCCATAAGACAATATTTCTTACCTTTTTCCTTTTAGTTCTTGAATTCCTTCTTGCTTTTATACTTTTCTTTTCATACTTGTTTTCTTTATTTGGGCACCTAGCAACAATGTGACCACATTCTTCACAAGAAAAATAGATTAGAGGAATCTTACCTTTGTACTTTCCTCTACCTTTGGAATATTTCCTTGAAAGTAGGGCTTCAATAATCTCAAGATCACTATCTAAAATTTCTTCTTCCTCCTCACTTTTTGATTGATTGGTCTTTGATTTCTTGCTTTTTTCCTTGAGTGAGAGTTGGCTTCAAATGTAGACTCAATACCTTTGGAACTAGGAATATAGTTATCATAGTTATCCAACTTAAAATCTATCAATCTTTCAACTAGAGCATCCAAAGTTATTTTTTTATTTGGATCACATCTCATTTCTTGAATAGAAGATACTCTAATTGCATAGATAGAAAGAAGAGTTTTGAGTACCTTTCTTACAACTATTTTGTCATTAATGTCTCCTCTAGATGCTTTGATTGCACTAATACTTGCTTTGATCCTTTCCACATATTTTATAATGTTCTCATCTTCTCTCATTTTCATCTAATCAAATTGACCTCTGAGACTTTTTTCTTTGGATCTTCTTACATTGGCATCTCCTCCACAAATGTCTTTCAATTTGATCCACATTGCATGACCTAATTTGCAATCTTTTACTTCATCAAATTCAACATAACTAAGAGCAGATGCAATATCAATCATCATGATATTATGATTTTTCTTTTTGACAATATCTTCAACTGATAATCTTTTAGGAGTTTTTTATTTAGTATCAAGATACTTATAGCCTAAATCACTGATAGTTACTAGAGGTAACCTCATAAGTCTTTTCCATACTACAAAGTTGTCTTTGTTCAACTTGAGAATCTCTCTGCTATAGCTCAGGTCCTTGAGGCCTTCTTTGCAAGCACCAAGAGCTCTGATATCAATTGTTGGAAATATAAGAGGAGTAACTAAGAGGGGAGGGGTGAATCAGTTATTACAAAAATAAATTCTAGATCCCTTAGATGTCAGTACAAAAATAAACTCTAAAAATTGAAATCTGTTGATTCTTGATAAACATATAGAAAATGTTGTAACTTGATAAATACTGAGATTGCTCAACAAATATTTAACATAAAAATATTAAGATGTAATCTGTTATTATTTATTATTTTAACTTAGTTGCAAACACAAAAGAAATAGCATGAATACATTTGACACTAATATTTAACGTGGAAACCCAATTTGAGAAAACCACCAATTGCAACTAGTTACTAATTTTCACTCTTCTGAAGTGAGCCTTGGTAGGAATGAACCCTCTTAAAGGTTACAATACACACTATTAGGTGTAACCGTGTTAGAGGATTTAATCACCCTATTAGGAGTGGCCTTGTTAGAGGTCTTTAGATACTTCAATAGAAATGCCACCTTGTTAGAGGATTTACAAATAGCTATTAAGCCTACTCTATTAGGAGATTTAGATCACTACTACATTAGTTAGAGAGTAAAATGACATGAATTTATTTGGATACAATTGAATTGTTGATTACAGATCTCAATTCTAACTTGTACACTTGGTCTTTCTTGATTGAGTATATATTTTTAGCTTCTCAAGGATATTGTACTTAACCTTTTGATTCACTTCCTCTTAGCATCATCAAATATTCAACTATCTTCCATGCATTCACACACTTCACACTTTCTAACCCTCAAAAATTTACCTTTTTATTTATATCTTTAATATTGTCAAGTCATCTCAAATATAAATTAGAATACTTAATATTCATCTTCTTAGTCGGCTAGAACCAATAGATAAATCAGTTGAACTCAATATACCAAAAGAATAAAATCCTTAATTAGCTAACCCTACTTAGTAGACACTAATTGAGAAATGATTTTCCTATGTTAACTAAGTGAACTTGGTCGACACTAATTATTTGCACAGTTCCTTTGGTAACCAAGCAAACTCGATTAACACTAGTCTCATCCAATATTTCCTTCATTAACTGAGTGAGCTTGATTAAGACTCAACTTCCATAGACTTTCCTTTGGTGCCAAAGTGAACTTGGTAGATACTACCTTCTAAACTAAAAAAACTTTGAAACACTTGGTAGCCATAGAAAATTGTCTTCAATGCTTGAGTGATCTTGGCATACATTAACTAGTAATGATATGACATTTTGTGTAACATCAAAGACAATACACAATTAATCAATTATTTCAACACTTTTTTGGCTACTAAAGGTCTCATTCATCTTATCTTTGTCGATAAGCCTTGTCATGGGTCCTCTAAGGCTAAAGACTTCAATAAAAGTCTCTCTATTTAGTTTGTACAATATACTCATGTCCTTTCTATGGAATCCATGAGTGGTGGGATTGTAAGATTTTATCATAGCTTTCACTAGGTCCACATCAACCATGACCTTTGGCATAATTAGTTTTGCTAGGTCCTTGATCCAAGGATTAATTATTGGTGGCTTCTCAAATATGTTGTTGTAGAAATACCAAAACAAATCATTCCTATTTTTCTTAGGCACATTGGCATCTCTACAAAAATTGTACATATCCTTGAAGATGTGTGAGTTCATTATTTGAGCATGGGATGAACCTGTGAGGAAATATACCCACTCCTCAACATAAAAGCTAGCTAATTTATTTTTAGATTTCTTAGAACTTTGTGATGATTCTTTTACTTTCACCTAAGAAATTATGGTTCCTTCTTCTTGCACCATTATTATAAATTCAACTCTTCAAACAATCTTTCTGCAACTTCAAACTCACAAAGCTCTAAAAACTCTTTGTTCTCGATCTCTTGGCTTTGAATTCTATGAATGTTGTAATTAGAAATCCATTACATCATCTATTTACTATCATTTTGAGAAATAGAACAACATTTATGGTGTCTTTATGTCAACATGCATGAGTTTTCTCAAAATCTACTTGTACTTCTAACTTTTTGAAATCTTTCCTTGCAATTTCTAATAATACATCTCTTTTTTAACAATCATGATATTTTCAATAATCACTTTTATATTAAAAGAATATGTTGTGACCCTCTAACCATTACAAACTATTGGCTTTTTGTGGCTTTATAAGGCTCTTTTATCATTTTTATGGTTTGGCCTACAACCGTGCAACTACCTTTGGTCATCACTTCACAGTCTTTTTTTTATATATTATCCCCTTAGCCTTTGACCAAGTGATCACTTCTTCTAAGCCTTATCACTACTTCACAACTTATTTCATGATTTAATCACTTGACTGTGCTACTATGCACCTTCATAAACTTTGGCATCTTGTAAACTATGTTGCATGGTCATGCATTAATCTTAACATTAATAATTCTTACTTGCAACCACAAAAAAACCTTTTAAAACTAGGAAGTCCTTGCATCACTACATTCACTCCTTTTTAAGCTCTTATCTATGTGACAATGCAATCATGTGACTTTTTATGAGCTTTTAGCAGTTTTGCCAAGTCACAATCTTCCACTTAGCTTAAAGATTTTAGTGTGTGATTGTGTGATAAAAGGACCTTTCAAAGGCTTCAAACCTTTTTTCTAGGACACTGCCCAATTTAACCTTTCATCTCTTAACTGTGCACCTATACTTTAGATCTTTTTGTTTCCTCTTTAACTCCCTTGCTAGGTTACATCTTAAGCTAAAAATTAGCATTTCTTGCTTGTGACCATGCAACTAAACGATATTTAACAAGCTCTTAACCTTGTTTCTCATTTGTGGTTTATATCTTTTGTTATCTTCTAAAGCTCGTGCCTCTATGATCAAAGGTTTTGACCATCTACACTGAAAGTTTCACCCTTTCACATTCCCCTCTAAATTATGCCTTTTAGGCCCTGGCAATGTGATCAAAGATGGTAGCTAAGTCACTTCACTATTTTAACCTTTTGATCATTAAGTAGTGAAATGGTGATTGGTAACTTTTAACCTTGGTCACAAAATCACATCACACTTTCATAATTGTTATAACCCATGATTCTTCTTAGATGCCTTTATGTGGAAATATTTTTAAACTGAAAGAAGGTTATGACCAAGTGATAACCTCTTTTCATGGGAACATTTCTTGAATTTATCTCATCACTTTTGACTACATGACCATGTGACTACTACTTCCTAAAGCACTTCACCCATTTTCTATATAAAATTCCCTTATTCAACTAACCATTGGAACCAAGTGATCAAAGAGATCCTTGCTATTTTATGTAGTTGCACCATAAAATGCTAAGAGTTGAAAACATGCTACGATGATGTGATTACATTGGTCACATGGTCATACCTTAAGAATTTTTTAAAAGTTCTTTTTTGAAAGTGCAAAAAAAATTAAAATAAGAGGAGTTTTTTTTGTAGAAACAAGGGCACAAACTATGAACTAGTGTTTTTCTAGGGTAATTTTGCTCATAAAATTTTCAAAGCCTAATTAATTAGGATAAGAACTAGATTTTCACAAACAAAATTTAGGATTTAGAACCAAGTGAAAATATAGGACAATAATACCTTCAAATCTAGTTGTGACTGCTTGGATATGGATGATCCTCTAACTTAAAATGTGATTTGTGTAGTGTATCCAAGACCAGTCATACCTTTTTACTTCCCCTAACTATTTAGTTATTTAGTAAGTCTTTGTGAGATCTAAATAAATTCTTCAATGTCTCATTCAATAGCTTCATAATCTTTAATTATTTCTTTATTTTTCTCTTTTTCTTCCCTTAATCTTTCATTCTCATTTATCACTTGTAGATTCTCTTCAACAAAATCCTACATATTCCTTTGTAGTAGTGTTATTTTCTATCTTTCTTTATAAATCTCTTCTTCTTTTTCTTTTAGTGAACTCTATACAAAATTATTGGCATCTTTAACATATTTTCTTTCATCTTCAACATATCTTTTAAATTTAAGGTTTTCACTCAAACTGATTGTTGGAAACTACAATTGTAACATTTGTTATGTTATCATTGATGTAAAACTTTATTGGTGAGATAGTTTCTACCAAAGGAGAGTTCCATATCAAGATGATTAATGAAGAGGATTTGAGAATATGAGATACCAAGAAGACGTAGTAGAAAGATTAAGTGATGAGGAATTACAATGGGCACTTGATGAGTTGGAATTTGGAAAGATAATGTACTCTTTATCATAACACTAAGTGGAGAATACAGTCATTTTGAAGCCTAGAAGAGATTATTAATAAAGAGAAAACTCATAGACTTAACCAAGCTTCAAAGAAAAATATTAAGGAATTTATAGTTGAAGTCAAGCTATGCTATTGTTGATCAAGCAAATAGTAGAAGCTAAGAAAATTCAATGTCGACCAAGTGCAAGTAAAGATAGAAAAATAGAGAAGTTGGACTAAGTTCTAGTAAAGGGACTAAGGAAAGATAGTATAAGCCAAGCAAGAACAATGTAGTGATGATTGAGTTATCTAGTGATGGCCAAGGTTGAGGAACACAATGTTGGATGAGTGACAATAGTTTATATTTTCTGAAGGGGATTCCTACCTGACATAGTTGAATTCTTAGAATATGTAAAGAATGTTGGAGATAAGGATTTATGAGATGGAAAATTTAATGAAAGAGAGACCATGTTTGATTATTTATATGCATGGATTCAAAGATAAGTTTTCTAAAGTTTCTAGAAGGATAAGGATAGAATGAAAAGATGGAAGGATTCAATGAATCTAACCTAAACCTAAGATCAATGATAGTGTTTAAGAGGAAAAAGATCAAGATAACTATTTAAGGATTCATAAGGGATAACCTAATAAGGTTGGAGTAGTTTTTGATTATGTTGATTATTGAACTTGAGCTAAAGGCTAAACAATGAAGTGTTGAGGTGAAGAGTGATTTCTTCAAGGGTTGCCAAGAAAATCAAGGATAGAGATGTTAATAGAGGTCATTTATGAATTAGTTGTTGAACCAAATTTTTATCTATATTAGTAAAGTGAGTTGTATTTATTTAGATCAATGTGTTTTTACTTTCTAAGCATTGTAATAGTTAAAATACTTTAATCAAGGTTGACCTAATAGTCATTTGTAAATCCTTTAATCAAGGTGGCATTCTAATGGAATATTCTTAATCCCTCTAATAAGGTGATTAAATCCTTTAATAGGGTCACACCTAACACTATGTATTGTAACCTTCAATAGGGATGGCTCCTAATAGAGCTCACTTTAGAATAGTGAAAACTTGGTGACACGTTGATGATTTTTTCCAAATTGGGTTTCCACATTAAATCTTGGTTTCATGCCTATGTGGATGATATTTGATATATTTTATTATTATTATTTTACATTCTACAAGTTTTTTATTATTGGGATAGTGAACTCCAAGTTTATGTTATTGATAAGTTACTATAGAGACTGAGCTACTTAATGATTAGATCTAAGTTGGTTAAAGTGTGAAAACTTTAATTGGTACATCTCAACCTAAGGATAACTGATTCACCCCTCGTCCTCTTATTTATTATAAATAATTCTAGAAATTGGTATCAGAGCCTTTGGTGCTTCTAGAGAAAAATTGGAAGGGACTTTAAGCTAAAGATAAAGGTGTACAAGAAGGAGATACCCAAGTTGAACAAGGGTAGTTTCCCTATATGGAAAAGTGTGATGAATCTACACATTGCTAGAATTGTAGATTTAACACTATACTACTTGGAGAATGAGTATATAACTACAGATGCACCTATGACTTCCCAATAGATAAAGGGAAACAAGATCAAAATAAAGAAATGTTGGAGATTGCATATGCCTTAAGCAATTCAAAGTTTTATGACATTAAGAACTACAACATTGCAAAGAAGATGTGGGAAAAGTTTGCAAATATCCATGGAGAAGATAAGAATGTACTAAGAATCAAATTAGAAAGCTTGAGAGGAAAGTATGATGAAATGAGAATCATGTAAGGTGAGAACATTGTCTAATATATTTTAAGAGTCAAAGAAGTTGTGAATGTTATTAGCAGAGCTGATAGAAAGATTAGTGATGAACTGTGATCAGCAAGGTGTTGAGAACTTTACTTCCTATTTACGATATTAGAGTTTTTGCAATACAAGAACTAAGATGTACTCTTGGTAATGATCCAACCTTGGATAGTTTCATGCGATATGAATCATGATGTGATTTATTAAATTTCCCACTGCGATTTATCAATCACTCAATTCTGTGCATTATATATAAATATACATAGGTATATATATATATATATATATATTTGAATTTTATAATAGCTCCATAATAAATGTATACATATGCATATATATAAATATATATATATATATATATATATATATATATATATATATATATATATATATATATATATATATATATATATATATATATATATATATATATATATATATATATATATATGTATATGTATGCAGATCTGAATATATAACCATGTATGTTTTTTTTCCACAAAGATTATATCTACAATTAAGAATAAAATATTTGCATTATAGAATGCATATAAATATGAAACTTCTCAGAAGACATATGGAAGACATGAAGAAGACAGGGAATGCGTGATACAAAAATAGCATAAGTAAAATCATGAGAATCTACCCGGATTCTAATGCTAAATTGCTCTTCCTCAGAAAATCTGCAGAGCAAGCTCCTCCCTTCTTCAGAATTCTTGAGTCCTCCAATGCTCCAATTGCTCTCCCAACGCTATGTCCAAGCTTCTATGAATGCCTGAATATAAAGAGTTTTGAAGAAATATCAAGAATGCTTCTAGAAACAGCTGGAAGGTGTCACCAACTAAGCATGGGTTTTTTCCAACCTTCAAGATGAGCCATAGGGTAGTAGACACCATGTGCTTAATTGATGCGCTAACCCCCGTGTTGTTGACACATGAGAAATAGAGAAGTGCGTTAATTCCCATGCAATCTTATAACTCCAATTTACTTTTTATATAATTTCTATTTAAATATTTATAACTTTCATTTTAACTTTATAACTTTTATTATTATTATTTATCACTTTATTATTATTTTATTACTATTATTAATTTTAATTTCTAATTTTCTTTTATTTAATTCATTTTTCCTCAATAATTCACATTTAATTAATTATAATCAAAATATCAAATAACATGATATTTTAATATTAATTTCCTCAAATAATTAATTTATTAATTAAATCTATTTATTAAGACTTAATTAATAGAAAATTCACCATAGACCTCCAAGATAAAATATGAAAACCCATCATAGAGCAAATCACTCAAAATCAGTCTAAAGGGTTAAAAATCACAAATTATGTCATCTGACACATTCGGTGGGTAAAATATCTAGATACTTGTCCTACCTCACTAGGACAATTGGTTTAAGGGTTTGGGATTTGGACTTGAGAATTTATCTCCCTTCTCTTATCATTGAGATAGTATAATAGGGTATGCTCATCTTGGCAATTTAGGGAAGTCGATACCTGGTACCTACAACCTACAAAAATACCATGCATGTACATATAATATATATAATGCTAAGCTAAACAGACAATGGCAGGAAGTGGTGCATCGTGTAGATCCTGACTAAGCAGGTGACTATGACTCCCTTCCTTAACCACATCAGAAACACCATACAATAAGAAAATATGCACACCATACACATGCAAGTATGGGGTAAGTATCCATAATAAAACACATAAGATAATTAAACATCCATCTAATCATCAATAATAACTGAAAACAATATAATGATCATCATGTATGCATGAAATGTAAAATCTAAATGATCTCATCACATAACCTCTGAATCCATAACATAATGTCTGATAGTGTCAAAATAATACCATTGATCCATCAACATAAAACTAGTCTATCAAGGTCTGATAATAACAACAATGTCTAGAAAAGATGTGAACGAGGGTAGGCACTACATCCACCCCCCTTTGGGTTAGGCTTACTCCTGGAAGCCTAAAAACAAGTAGGGATATAACTCCCTCAATCTAGCTGCATCCTCCCAAGTAGCTGAAGAATCATCAGTAGGGTCCCATTGGACCCTTACCTGCTCAATGGTTCAACCCCTAAGTGTCAACTCCCACTGCTCTAGAATATGAACTAGCTCCAAAGCCAGCTGCCCATCCTCTACCTGCAATGCATTCCAATCAAGAACATGTACAATATTAGGAATATACTGTCAAAGTACTGAAACATGGAAAACATCATGAATGTGAGCTAGGTTGGGCGGTAGAGCAAGACGGTAAGCAACCGGTCCAATCCTCTCCAAAATCTCAAACGGTCCCACAAAATGAGGTGCTAGCTTAAAACCCTTTCCATATCGGATCAGACTCTTTCACAGTCGCACTCTCAAGAAAACCTTATCACCCATAGCAAACTGCTTATCAATCCTATGAGCATCGGCATACTTCTTCTGCCTATCCTGTGCCGTAGTCAAATGCTCACGGATACACACTACCTATTGCTCCATATCATGAAGCATCTCAAGTCCTAATAGGATGTGATCCTCAAGACTGTCCCAACTCAATGGTGTATGAAAAGGACGTCCATATAATGCCTAAAATGGTGCCATGCCAATAGAACTATGATACCCATTATTGTAAGAAAACTCCACTAAGTAGAGATAATCCTTCCAATGTGTCTACCTATCCATCACATACATTTGTAACATATCCTCCAAAACTTGATTCACCCTCTCTATCTGACCATTAGTCTCTGGATGATATGTCGAACTGAAGTTTAACTGTGCTCTAAGCTCATGCTGCAACGATGTCTAGAATGCGGATGTGAATACAGGATCCTTGTTAGAAATGATATTTCTAGGAATACCATGTAACCTCACAATATCACGCATAAAGAAATTAGCTACAAAAGCTGCTATGTAGGAAGACCTAATTGATGAAAAATTTGCCACCTTAGTCAACTGATCAACGGTGACCATGATAGCATCATGACGTCGAACTGTCATAGGTAATCCTACAATGAAATCCATGGAGATAATATCCCACTTCCAAGAAGGAATGAGATTCGGCTGCAAAAGTCCAGCCGAGTGCTGATGTTTTGCCTTAACTCTCTGACACTCAAGGCACCTAGCCACAAAATCAGCAATATCTCGCTTCATCCCAGACTAAAAGAACAAACGTCTCAAATCAGCATGCATCTTCTTGACACCTAGATGTGCTGAGTATGGTGTACGATGGGCTTCTGCTAGTATCAAGGTGTGAAGCTCATCCGAAAATGGCACATAAATCCTCTCCAAATGTCTCAAAAGACCATCTGACTTTCGAACATAACCTGCAAACTTACCATCCAAAGATCTTCTTGAATAAATCTCTCTGCACGCTTCTTGATACCAGGAATCCATAGGAAATGTCTGAAGAATCTAGCTCCTCAAATCCACACTAAGGGTCATCGATGATACCACATGTCTCCTGCAACTCAAGGCATCTGCCACCACATTCTCCTTACCCTAAATGTACTTAACCTCAAAATCATACTCACATAGAAACTCCATCCATCACCTCTGGCGAGCATTCAAATTACGCTGAGTAAAAATGTACTAAAGACTATGATGATCGTTATGTAGCTCAAATCTGTGCCCCAACAAGAAATGTCTCCACCTTGTCAAAGCATGAACTACTGCTGCTAACTTAAGATCATGTGTAGGATAATTTAACTCATGATCCTTGAGCTTGTGTGATTCATACGCAATCACCCATCCATTCTGCATCAACACTACCCCAATCCCTTCAAGAGAAGCATCTTTACATACCATGAAATCACCTTTTGGATCAGGTACAGCTAGAATCGATGCACTAGTCAAAAGCTCCTTGAGCTTTTGGAAATATTCCTCACATTTCTCTATCCATACAAACTTCTTTCCTTTCCTTTGAAGAGAAGTGATAGGATGTGCTATCCGAGAGAAGTTTTGGACAAATCTACGATAATAACCAGCTAAACCCATGAAACTATGAATCTCTAACACATTAGTTGGTGTCGGCCAATCTATTATCACCCGAATCTTTGCAGGATCCACTAAAATACCATCACCTGAAATAACATGTCCTAAATACTGAATCTCCAATTTGAAGAATTCACACTTAGCTGCATTAGCATAAAGCTAATTGTCCCTTAAACACTGCAAAACCAACTGTAGGTGTTCCTCATGCTCCTTCTGAGTCTTAGAATATATCAATATGTCATCAAGAAACATGAGTACAAACCTGTCTAGATAGGATCGAAACACACCATTCATCAAACTCATAAAAATTGATAGAGCATTAGTCAATCCAAAAGGTACCACTGTGAACTCATAATGCCCGTAATGAGTTCGAAAAGCAGTCTTGTGAATATCTGCTTCCTTAATGCGAAGCTGGTGGTATCCTGACTTAAGATCAATCTTGGAGAATACTGTAGCTCCCTTGATCTGATCAAATAAGTCATCAATCCTAGGTAAAGGATACTTGTTCTTAATAGTCACCTTATTCAACTGTCTATAGTCAATACAAAGGTGCAAAGAACCGTCTTTCTTCTTCACAAAGAGCACTGGAGCTTCCCATGGTGATACACTAGGTCGAATGCTCCCTTTGGCCAGAAGTTCCTCTAGTTGAAGATGTAGCTCACCCAATTCCTAAGTAGTCATGCGATAAGGAGCTTTAGAGATAGGCTCCACTCCAGGAATTAGATCAATACTAAAATCAATGTCCCTCTTTGGAGGCATGCCTGGAATCTCACTTGGAAAAATATTTGCGTACTCCTGCAAAATCAGGTGATCTAAAGTCTCCCTCATGGGATCTTCTCCATCAAGATCATTTACCATAACAAAAAATATCTGACATCCCTTATAGAAACTTTGCTTCAATTGCATAGTAGAAATCATCCGTAGAGATATAGGCCTCGGTATCCCAACTATCTGCACATCATCCCCTTGGTCATCTTGGCACATAATAATCTTCTTCCTGCAATCTATACTAGCTCTATGAGATCCAAGCCAGTCCATGCCTTAAACCACATCATAAGAACCAAGGGGTATGATTCGAAGATCCAATATAGTATCAAAGCTTCCTAAGCTAAGCCAACACTTATGAACTACATAATCTATGGAGACCTTAATGCCTGAGGCTAGTTCCACTTGCCAACCACGATATTGCTTCACCGCATCTAGCTTACACTTAGAAACTATAGATGGTGAAATAAATGAATCTGTAGCTCCTGAATCAAACAATACTAAAAGAGATATACCTCTAATAGCACCTGTGGTCTCAACCACTGTTCCTTGATTATCTGCCTGACACTGATCAACTGCTGCAAAAACACTATGAGCTCTACCTACATCACCAACTGTAGGCTCTGAAATGGTAGGTCTAGGTCCTGAAAACTAAGGTGCTTGCTGAGGACACTAAGTTGCATAATGTCCAATCTGACCACATGAAAAACATTTCTTATTTCTACCAGAACCTCTTCCCATAGGTGGTACATTTGATTGCTGGCGACTGTTCCTGCTCACAAAAGATTGGCTACTCTGAGCTGGCTGATTGGACTAATTCTGTTTATTACATTGAGCATTGTGGTTGTTCTTGGTGTTAGCACCTTTTCCACTGCCTTGAGCTTGAGAATTCGATCCTTTTTGTTGCTGTGTCTATTGAGACTACTGCTGATACTATTTCCCCTTAGAGAAAAAAAACTTCTTGTTACCACCTAAATTGTAGTTGCTTTTAGATCTTTATGCCACTGACACTCCTACAAAACCACCTTGACCAAGATTGACACTTTTCTCGACAAGGATAACTCAATGCACCACATCCTTGAGGGTTTTTGGCTCAAATACCTTGACACCCCCAATTATACAGTTGTTCAAACCCCTAATAAAGTGTTGTGTCAACTGAGCTAAATTTTCACTAAATCCTAAAAAAGACATGAGCTCATAAAACTTATGCTCATACTCGATCACTAACAAAGTGTACTATCTAATATTATGAAATTCATTAGCCCTTTTCTTTTTCTATTCCTCTAGTAGGAATCGTTCATGGAAACTCTCTAGGAATAACTCCCATGTAACACTGCTCATATCAATTCCCAACTTCTTCTCCTCAATCATCCACCAAGTGGCCCAAAAATTCTCTAAATTAGTGATCGCAAATCTTGCCTTAACATTGCTCTCGAACTCTTGCATGGAAAAAATCCTGTCAAGGGAAATAAGCCACTGCTCGGCCACATAACTAGAACCTTACCCATTGAAAGGCTTAACCTTGGATCTTGAAAGATCCTTCATCTAAGTGGACACAATGGACCTCTAACGTTCCTTCCGAGGACTTCTAGATCAAGGTTTATGGTCTTGTTCTGTCTGATGCACTTTATGCTGTTCTTGAACAGGAGGTAGACGTTTTAGAATAGTCTGCATCATCTATCTCAAACCGACCTCTTTAGACATAGCTTGGTCCTCTCTATGGCTCTCTTCCTGCTACCTACTAGAGTGCTCTTCCCTGCTCTCTACATGAGCCGATCCCTCATGGGAAAACTCACGGACACTGATAGTTCTACCATGACCACGACCTCTACCATGGCCTCTAACAGAAGACCTAGTCCCAAATACCATCCTACAACAGTACGAGGTACTAAGTTCAGTTCTATGTTTAGGTTTAAGTAAAATTTCCAGTTTTGAAACTAAGTGTTGAAGTATGAAAAATATTCAAATAATAGTTTGAGTTCTATTTCGGTTCACCTAGTTCAAGTTTAGAAACATACACTTAATAGTTCATAGTTCTAGTTGTTCCAAAATACCTAAAGCTCCCAATGTAGAAACTTGGGCTCTGATACCAAATGTAATGCCCCGCCAAGGGATCCAAAGAATTAACCTAGAATTTTCACTAAGTTTAGTAGCATTTTTATTTTATTTTTATGAAAGTAAGCACCACATATAACTTATGCACAATAATGGAAGCAATAGCAATGACCATTTGAAAGTAAACATAACATACATAACAATTTACATTCTTTAAGATCCCTTAACGTTGAATTACATACATGAAACCATCTAGAACAACATCCACATGAAATAATAATGATAAGTCCAATGTTTATACATTACTTTTCAAATACTCAATCATCCACTGTACATGTCACAGGGTATGACAAGCTCAAAAGAATATACATACATAGAATAAGGTACATCATCCTATTCTAATCCATGATACATCAAAGTAGAGATAATCACATGATACACATGATACAACATCATAGAAAACATATACATCTATCATAAAGATCAAACATAATAAACTAAGTGCACGGTTCCTCCCAACCATTAATAGCATCATTAGACCATCATGGATCCTAGCCATCCCTCCGTGTGTAACATTTCAAATCACCGAAGAGATCATTAGTATTACATAGTAGGAATGTCACTCCTAATATATACAACATCATATGTAGAAGTAATCTAACATGAAAAGTAAAGCATAAGATAACATCATCTAACTTATGCTAATCATCAATGAAAAAGGATACATATCCACCATCATGAAGGATGCATCAGCCACGATGTCTCAATGAATCTCAAAATGATAAGAGTGGAAAATACACTACCACCCGACCACGTGGTACCTAAGTGGTCCACTCCCACCGTGCTAAGGAGATAATCTCAAGTCCCAAAAAGGCTATCAAAATCACATAGCACAAATCTCCATAAGTCCAAGAATCCTAAAAGTATACTAACTCAAAGCACAAAATCTGACATCTAATTCTAGAGGCACACAATGACATGTAGCAACCTACTATGCAAGTGGGAAAGTGTCATCACAATTATCACATACAAGTTACCCTGGCAGTTAGCTAAACTCCATGGGTCCATACTGATTTCATGTGGCCACTAGTACCCTCTCATACTGACAAGGCATACTATGGAATGCAACGTCGTAACCATGCATCTCACTACTCCCATCCTAGCCTGTACAAGCACCCAAGGCATGGGCGAGAACAAAACACTTATCTTTTTAGGTTCATTCAGTTAGTATTAGGTGTAAATGTTATCACTTATTAATCCAACTTACAATGAGTTACCCTGGTAGCCTCTTAGGGCCCCGACCCCCATTGCAAGCCACTTCCCATCACTACATGCAGATATCCTACCCTAATGCTCATGAAATCATAAATCTCAAAATCACAAAAGATAATTCATAAAATCATCAAATATTCATAAAAGCATCAAATCTCCATGAGCTAACATCCATAGAAAATCATGAACACAAAAGCTCTCTATTGGCAATTGAAGTATCACTGATAATCAAATATCCAATGGTTCTCAATAACCAAAATATATATCTCAATCATACTGATTGAAGACTCCAAAAATGGTTGATTCAAACATGTCACAACATGACATCATCAAGAATAAATCCACATTACAGTCCCATCATGGTGACTAGAAAGTAATCAAGGATAACTGATCGATGACCAAAGTAATGGTTAAGTCAAGTGTCTCATACATAAGAATCTTAACTATAACAATTAGTAATCACAACCAATACATAGAGCATTCCATCACATAACCATGGTTGGGTTTATAAAGATTGAGATTAAAACATCATCATGTCTCCACAATCACATAACCCCCAAGTCTCTGGTAGACATCCTATACTGGTCAACACTAGTCAACCCAAAACCCAAAACAATAGCTTAAAGAATACACAATGCAAACACATGTTTTGGTTTTACCAAGTTTACAACTTAAATTTAAATGTAGAGATCTCAGTTTAAGTTTCCAAGTTTGAAGAATGAATGGAGAAGCACTTATATTGTTTTGGATAAATAAAACTTTTCCTAAAAATCCATTTTCCAATTAATAACATTTGTTTGATACATTCCCCACCAAACTATCAATTCTTTATTTAATAAGTTAAAACAATTAAATTATTAAATAGTTGAAAATTATTAAATAGTCACCTTTATGAAAATAAACCATCAATATAAGTCATTGATCAAATAATAATAACTTAAATTTATAAATAACATATTTACATATTACATACACACACACACACACACACACACACACATATATATATATATATATTTAAGTATATATATATATATATATATATATATATATATATATATATATTTATTTAAATATATATATACATACATACATATGTAAATATATTAATACGTTTTCATAAAATCGATTTAACAATTTCGATTGACACCATATTATATAGCAATGTGAATCGATTGTTTATAAACGTTTTAACATAACATTTTTTTTTGCATAACATTAACATCAATTAACACCCCCCCTAAACTCTTTTTGCGGTACGCAGTACCTACGGTCGCAGGCACTGTGCTGACAGCGGGTACGTAGTACCCCTGTCACCGCAGACCTACAACGGCAGGTCTCTGCCTTCCGCAGGCGTGGGGTACGAATCGTGCCCAGGGCATTTTAATATATACTTGTTTCATGCGATATGAATCATGATGCAATTTATTAAATTTCCCACTGCGATTTATCAATCGCTCAATTCGGTGCATTATATATAAATATACATAGGTATATATATATATATATCAGTATATATATATATATATATATATGTATGTATGTATATATATATATATATATGTATTTGAATTTTATAATAGCTCCATAATAAATGTATACATATGCATATATATAAATATATATATATATATATATATATATGTATGCAGATCTGAATATATAACCATGTATGTTTTTCTTCCACAAAGATTATATCTACAATTAAGAATAAAATATTTGTATTATAGAATGCATATAAAATTCTCCAATAAAATTAATCTACCCATATTGAGAATGCATATAAATATGAAACTTCTCAGAAGACATATGGAAGACACGAAGAAGACAGGGAATGCATGATGCGAAAATAGCATAAGTAAAATCACAAAAATCTACCCGGATTCTGATGCTAAATTGCTCTTCCTCAAAAAATTCACAGAGCAAGCTCCTCCCTTCTTCAGAATTCTCGAGTCCTCCAATGCTCCAATTGCTCTCCCAACGCTATGTCCAAGCTTCTATGAATGCTTGAATATAAAGAGCTTTCAGGAAACATCTAGAATGCTTCTAGAAACAGCTGGAAGGTGTCACCAACTAAGCATGGGTCTTTTCCAACCTTCAAGATGAGCCAAAGGGTAGTAGACACCATGTGCTTAATTGATGCGCTAACCCCCATGTTGTTAACACATGAGAAATAGAGAAGTGCGTTAATTCCCATGCAAGCTTATAACTCCAATTTACTTTTTATATAATTTCTATTTAAATATTTATAACTTTCATTTTAACTTTATAACTTTTATTACTATTATTATTTATCACTTTATTATTATTTTATTACTATTATTAATTTTAATTTCTAATTTTCTTTTATTTAATTAATTTTTCCTCAATAATTCACATTTAACTAGTTATAATCAAAATATCAAATAACATGATATTTTAATATTAATTTCCTCAAATAATTAATTTATTAATTAAATCTATTTATTAAGACTTAATTAATAGAAAATTCACCATAGACCTCTAAGATAAAATATGAAAACCCATCATAGAGAAAATCACTCAAAATCAATCTAAAGGGTTAAAAATCATGAATTATGTCATCCGACACATTTGGTGGGTAAAATATCTAGATACTTGTCCTACCTCACTAGGACAATTGGTTTAAGGGTTTGGGATTTGGACTTGAGAATTTATCTGCCTTCTCTTATCATTGAGATAGTATAATAGGGTACGCTCATCCTGGCAATTCATAGAAGTCGATACCCAGTACCTACAACCTGCAGAAAAACAATGCATGTACATATAGTATATATAATTCTGAGCTAAACAGACAATGGCAGGAAGTGGTGCATCGTGTAGATCTCGACTAAGCAGGTGACTACGACTCCCTTCCTTAACCACATTAGAAATGCCATACAATAAGAAAATACGCACACCATACACATGCAAGTATGGGGTAAGTATGCATAATAAAACACATAAGATAATTAACCATCTATCTAATCATCAATAATAACTAAAAACAATATAATGATCATCATGTATGCATGAAATGTAAAATCTAAATGATCTCATCACATAACCTTTGAATCCAAAAAATAATGTCTGATAGTGTCAAAACAATACCACTAATCCATCAACGTAAAACTAGTCTATCAAGGTCTAATAATAACAATAATGTCCAGAAAAGATGTGAACGAGGGTAGGCACTACAATTGATAGTGGTTTCTCGTATCACATGATTGGTTATAAAAGTAAGTTTTAAATCCTAGAACACTATAAAGGAGGTGGTGTTAAATTTTGTTGAGTTGTTGTTTTGCACAATGCTTAACAGCAGGAATCCTTTCAAAATCCTCTCTTGAAAAGATAAACTGGTATTAACTCCAAGGTTCTAAGTGATCTTGTGACCTACTAAAATATGCTTAGTAGAAGATAAATATGAGTGTTCATGAGGAGAATTTTTTTGGTTTGAACCAATTTTGGATAAGATGATCAATCTTCTTGCTATTTCAAAATTAACCACAAAAAAATATGTTTTTGGTATTTTCTATTTTTAAATGAATGAAATCTAACAATGAAACTATATGAACTCCTAATTTAACCAAGGGTTAGCAAAGAAAATAAAAAAGGTAAGGTAATGAGAGATGAAAGAAAATGAGATGTTAAGCCTTTGAAAAGATCGGCAGGTAACCAATGAAAATAGGAGAAATGCTTCCTTAATTCCACTAATGTCATCATTGATGGGAATTTAGTAACTGTAAGATGCTTCAATTTTCATTAGATTGTAAGACCACAAAAAGTGTGGTCATGCGAGACAAAAATCTATGTAGGAATGATAGAGTGATCTCTTCTCCAACTTAGTATGTTATAAAAATTTGTAAACAAGTAGCAACCACCAGAATTAAAAGATCTCTCAACCAAATAATATAATAAAACTATTGGCTCCATTACATTCCATAAACATACATTCACAAAATATAACACACTCAGGAAAGAATAACTACACTCTGAATGAGAGCACTAATACCATATATTATTACATCAAAATGATGGCCTATAATAAATATTACATTAATGAATTTATAAGAAATCTTCTCCTCAGTTTGTGTTGAGAGTGAGAGATTTATCTATGCAAACATATGCTTCTAAACTAATAAAACAAATCTATTTATGTACAAACTGACTCTCTAATAGGTGCTAAGTAGGACTCCATCCTTGTTTATGTAATTTAATGGGTGCACGAGCCTTTAAATGTCTTAAAACAAAGAAAGCATGAGAAAATAAAAATAAGAAAGCCATTAGATGATGTGGGAGTGTCTGGAAGTGCCAAAAATAGAAGCTCCATCATCACGAGGTGTTTGTAGGAGTTAAACTACTGTCAGAATGCCTTTCTAGTGCATGGAAAACTCTAAATTAAAAAATGGTAGTTAACTATCAGTGACCCTTTTACTTCTTCAAAAAATTCCAGTGGACCTTAGAAGTAGTGCACCTAGTGCATCTTGTGCACCTCAGAAGCTCAAAAGATCAATTTTCCAAAAAATCAAAGTTCTTAGTTTTAAAAACAATTTTTGGGTTTTTCTCAAATGAGGTCTGGGAGCACTCTAGTGTACTTATTTTGCCCCTTTTTGACTATTTATACCCTCTTTATAGCCAAAAACTTTTAGAAGAAGCACACCTTAGAAGCTCAGAAGTAAGACCAAAAAATGAAAAATTTCACCAAGTGTCAATTTTCCAAAGTTAGAATTTTTTCAACTTCAGAATTTTCAAGAGTTAGAATTTTTTTCAACTTTAGAATTCTCTAGAGTTATAATTTTTTTTAACTTCATAATTTTCCAAAATTAGAATAATTTTTCAACTTCAGAATTTTCTAGAGTTAGAATTTTTTTCAACTTTAGAATTTTCCAAAGTTAGAATTTTTTTCAACTTCAAAATTTACTAGAGTTGGAATTTCTTTCAACTTCTAGGTCTTATTGACCTTCAACAAAGATGATGTGTGGTTGTTTCCTTTTGAACTTTTGGATAGGAGAGGTGATTTCTTGAGGAGATAATAAGTCCAAAGCTTCATACTTTACCTTCACTTTGCTATGGAAATCATGAAGTGTGACTTCTTGGTCATTTCCTGAAATTTGAAATTCATGGGTTTGAGTGTGAGCTTAGTTGCTACAAAAGAAAAGGAAGCCATAGTAATGTTTAGGACCTCATGGGGCCTCTAGATGTTTTAGATATGTGCACCTATGCACCTTAAGAGATAATTCATTTACCAAACCTTCAAATTGCTCAGCTACACAACTTCAGGGAATTATGCAAGGTGCTCAATTCATAGAAAAATCAAAGTTCTCTGTTTTGAAAATGGTTTGTATTTTTTCGTAGACAAGGTTTATGATCACTTTTGTGTACTTACTTTGATCCTTTTGATGATTTATCCTCTTTAAATTGAAATACTTTCATAAACTTGAACTACTTTTGCTTCTTCTGCTTGAAATTCCAAGGCACCTGTGTTGAATCTTGTCATTAATATTTTCATAAGATGAGGAACCTACTCTAATTCATGTGTCTGACCTCTACATCTTTGATCTTATCTTCTCTCCAACTACTCAATCCTTCTAGGTTAGAGACCAAGTGGTCCAGATTACCTAGAACAATCAAATGTTCAAAACTTTTCCATATCTTTTTAACAAGATTTTCTAAGTCTTTTAACTAGCTTTTTCGAAGGTCTTCTACTCAAAATTTCAAGTTAAAAATTTCATCATTCCCTAAAAATTGGTAGCTAAAGATTTTTTGTTTTAAGGACTGAAATTATATTTTTACTTCTTCTTTCCAATGGTGTAAACTATTTTGAAATCTGAGCTCTAGGCCAAAATTCATAACCTTGACAAGTTAAGGACACATTTTTATCTATAAAAAGAAGCAAAAATTAATTAACTCATGTTAAAAGACCCAAATGAGGACTCCCTAGAACTCGAACTAACAAAATTGGGTCAACACTAGTCAAAATAGATAATTTTCCCCCAATAACCTAGTTTTCTACGCATTTAAAAATCACCCTTTAACACTCAAATTCTCTAGTTGTAACCTCTAGGTTTCTCATTTAGAGGACCAAGGCTTGACCTAGACTCTAAATGGAGTTCCCAAAATAACCCAACCATTGGACTAGGGGACTGGGAATCAAATAATTTACTAGGGGATCCCCATTTCAAGGAGAAATGGGGCATGCATTATGAAACCACAACAAATAGCCCCAACAAAAAGGAAGAAATGACAAAGGCATTTCTTCATCAGCAAGCATCCTTCTAACATGTTTCAAATGACAACTAAATCTTAACACATCAAACAACTTTCAAGTTCTTTGATAGTCAAGATTTTAGAATCTTGAAAATAGGAGAAATGCTTCATTAATTCCAATAATGAAATCATTGAAGGGAATTTAGTAACTGTAAGATATTTCAATTTTCGTCAAATTTCAAGGCCACAAAAAGTGTGCTCATGCGAGACAAAAAGCTATGTAGGAATGATAGAGTGATCTCTTCTCCAACTTAGTATGTTAGCAAAATTTGTAAACATGTAGCAACCACTAGAATTAAAAGATCTCTCAACCAAAATAATATAATAAAACTATTGGCTCCATTACATCCCATAAACATACATTCACAAAATATAACACACTCGGGAAAGAATAACAACACTCTAAATGAGAGCACTAATACCATATATTATTACATCAAAATAATGGCCTAGAATACATATTACATTCTTGAATTTATAAAAAATATTCTCCTCAATTTGTTTTGAGAGTGAGAGATCTATCTATGCAAACATATGCTTCTAAACTATTAAAACAAATCTATTTATGTACAAACTGACTCTCTAATAGGTGCTAAGTAGGACTCCATCCTTGTTTATGCCATTTAATGGGTGCATGAGCCTTTACATTTCTTTAAAACAAAGAAAGCATGAGAAAATAAAAAGAAGAAAGCTATTAGAAGATGTGGAAGTGTCTAGAAGTCCCAAAAATAGAAGCTCCATCATCACGAGGTGTTTGTAGGAGTTAAACTACAGTCATAATGCCTTTCCAGTGCATGGAAAACTCTAAATTTAGAACTAGTAGTTAACTATCGATACACCTCTAACTTCTTCAAAAACTTCTAGTGGACCTTAGAAGTAGCGCACCTAGTGCATTTGGTGCACCTTGGAATCTTGAAAGCTCAATTTGCCAAAAAATCAAAGTTCTTAGTTTTGAAAATAGTTTTTGGGTTTTTCTCAAATGAGATCTAGGTGCACTCTAGTGTACTTATTTTGCCCCTTTTTGATGATTTATACCCTCTTTACAGCCAAAAAATGCAAAATTTCACCAGGTGTCAATTTTTCAGAGTTAGAATTTTTTGAACTTCAGAATTTTCCAAAGTTTGAATTTTTTCCAACTTTAGAATTCTCTAGAGTTATAATTTTTTTTCAACTTCACAATTTTCCAAAGTTAGAATACTTTTTCAACTTCAAAATTTGGAGTTAGAATTTTTTTCAACTTCAGAATTTTGCAGAGTTAGAATTTTTTTCAACTTCAAAATTTTCTAGAGTTAGAATTTCTTTCAACTTCTGGGTCTTATTGACCTTCACCAAATTGATGTGTGGATGTTTCCCTTTGAAGTTTTGGATAGGAGAGGTGATTTCTTGAGGATACAATAAGTCTAAAGCTTCATACTTTACCTTCACTTTGCTATGGAAATCATGAAGTGTGACTTCTTGGTCATTCGTTGGAATTTGAAATTCATGGGTTTGAGTGTGAGCTTTGTTGCTACAAAATAAAAGGAAGCACTGGTAATGTTTAGGACCTCATTGGGCCTATAGATGTTGTAGATATGTGCACCTATGCACCTTAAGAGATAATTCATTCACCAAACCTTGTGCACCTACACAACTTTAGGGAATTATGCAAGGTGCTCAATTCATAAAAAAATCAAAATTCTCTATTTTGAAAATGGTTGTTTTTTTTTTCTTAGATGAGGTCTAGGATCATTTTTGTGTACTTACTTTGATCCTTTTGATGATTTACCCTCTTTAAATTGAAATACTTTCATAAACTTGAACTCATTTTGCTTCTTCTGCTTGAAATTCCAAGGCACCTATGTTGAATCTTGTCATTAATAGTTTCATAAGATGAGGAACCTACTCTCGTTCATGTGTCTGACCTCTAGATCTTTGATCTTTTCTTCTCTCCAACTACTCAATCCTTCTAGGTTAGAGACCAAGTGATCCAGATTACCTAGAACAATCAAATGTTTGAAACTTTTCTATATCTTTTTAACAAGATTTTCTAGGTCTTGTTAACTAGCTTTTTCAAAGGTCTTCTGCTCAAAATTTCAAGTTACAACTTTCATCATTCCCTAAAAATGGGTAGCTGAGGGCTTTCTATATTAAGAACTAAAATTATATTTTTAGTTCTTCTTTCCAATGGTATAAATTATTTTGAATTCTGAGCTCTATGCCAAAATTTATAACCCTGACAAGTTAAGGACACATTTTTATCTGTACAAAGAAGAAAACATTAATTATCACATGTTAGAAGACCTGAACAAGGATTCCTTATGACTTAGACTAACAAAATTGGGTCAACACTAGTAAAATAGATAATTTTCCTTCAATAAGCTAGATTTTTGTGCACTAAAAAATCACCCTTTAACAATCAAATTCTCCAATTCTAACCTCTAGGTTTCTTAATTAGAGGACCAGGGCTTGACCCAAACTCTAGATGGAGTTCTTGAAATAACCCAAGCATTGGACTAGGGGACTAGGAAGCAAAAAATTTACTAGGGAGTCCTCATTTCAAGGAGAAATGGAGCATGCATTATGAAACCACAACAAATAGCCCCAACAAAAAGGAAGAAATGACAAAAGCATTTCTTCATCAGCAAGAATCCTTCTAACATGTTTCAAATGACAATTAAATCTTAACACATCAAACAAATTTCAAGTTCTTTGATAGTCAAAATTTTAGAATCTTGAATCTTCAAGCCTAGTGTGTGCACAATGTATTCATTTCTTTTGAAATTTCAAGATACAATCTATCATAAGCTATGCTCCATGAAGTTTTTGGGATGGGAACATGTTTCTAGTATGGGTATGGGTCGAAGCCAAAATTTAGGGGATGACTATAAAATATAGGGGATTTTAAATTTTTTTATATATGGAGGATTAGACTTCTTTAGAGATATATTTCACATATGCATATCATAACAATGATAACATTGATAAACCATTCACCATAGAATACATGTAAATTAAAAGCTATCATGATTAAATTCAAAATGAGAATATGATATATCCAAATATTACATACAATTAGCAAAAATTCCCAAAGGCTCCAAGTATCAATGTATCTTTATCATGCATGAAATCAAAATGACATAATTAAAGTAAATACTAGAAGTGAAAATGAGATGTCCAACTCCATAATAATCAAAAGCAATAATTTATCTAAGTATTTACAAAGCCAAAAGCCAAATATATGGTTGTCCTCTAGGAATCTAAATCTCTATCTAAATCAAGGTCATCATCAATCTCTTTCTCTAAATCATTGGCAGGGGTAGGCAGAGGGTCCTCATCCAACAGAACACCAAGCAACCCTAGAGGTGTGTTATCCTCATCAATCTGCAATGCATCCTTAGGATTAACATCCCAACATAGTGTTGGATTCTGTTGATACTCATGGCTCTATTGCTCCTATAGTCACAATATACTATGAATAGCCACAAGCTTCTTTGATCATCTAGAGGTAAGGTTATTCTTCTTGACTGATTGAATGAATCTATATATAGACCAATTTCTCTCTACAAAAGAGGAACTTGCAACTTGTGAGAGAAGTTAGATGGCAAGGACTTTTAGCTTAGGTGTATCTCTATTGTGCCATGTCCACCATCCAATTAGGTCCCTTTGAGCTAATGTAGCTCTATTAGTCCTTGCCTCTGGTCTACCAAATGTTCAACCACAAATAGTGGCAAAGTCAATCCATTGTCCTTGAATTTTTGTAGCATCCTCTACATTATACATTTTTGAAAGGGCCTTCAAGAAGCCCTCCTTCACCTATATTGAACACACAAAAATTAATAAGTTAGAGTTTATAAACTTTACAAGTAAAATTGAAATTTTAAAAACATATTATAAAATTAGAAATCTTTAACATAAATTAAACTCTCCTCCTCATCACTAGAGGGAGGCATTCTCCAAGGCCTTGGTGCATACCATTTTAGATTGACTACATAGGCTACCATATGAAGTGGGGTGTTTATAGTGTTCCACCTTTTGATTACAATGGGCTAAAGATTCTCCTCATAAAACTCCAAAGTAGGTTCCTTCTCTTTAAAAGCTTGCTTGAGTCTTCCATCTAGGGTGCTTTATTCATGCCATCTATTCTAGTTTGCATTGACCACCATGGATTGTAAGGCCTGTTGGACCTCAAGAATCCTCTCCAACAAAATGAAGTAGCTAGCATATTGAATCTCCTTAGGCTTGAGGAATTCTTTTTTGGGAAATGTCCTAAATAATGCAAGAGATGTGTGAAGATTGCAAATAAGCATTTGCACATCTCTAGCCTCAAACACCATAGTCTTTATCCAATCAATTTTTTGAAAGTCCTTCAAGGTGTTATTTAGTGCATGTACATAACATGGGATTTAAAAAATGTGTCTATAGGTGCTCTCTACTATCAATCTAGCTGATTTACACACCTAGGTTGACTTAGTGACTACTTGCACAACATTTGAAGCCCCTACCTTTTCTATAGCATCCTTTAAAATCTGAAATTGGAAGGATGCATCCTTCATTTTTCTCAAACAATTATTGGCTCTAAGAAAATAGGCCCCTATTGTACTAGTGATAATAAGATTGATGAGTGGTTGATGTTTGATATCGGTCCAACCATCCATGATGATAGAACATCCATCACTCATCTATGTTTATCTCATAGCCTCCATCAAAATGTTTACTTTTGAGTACTCTTTGTCAAGGAAAGTGGTGCGTAATTTAGTCTCTCCTAGTGGTACAAATGAGGGACCAGTAGCATAAATATATTTGCACATTTGTTTATAGAATGAGGAATGAGAAACATGGTATGGTATGGCATGAGCAACAAGAAATCAACCAATCAACTCTTCAGCTCTCTCTTTCACTTGTACTTTAAATAAATTAGCCACATTGGTATCTCTTCTAGTCTTGGCCTTTCCCTACAATTTACTAGTAGTGCTAGTGGGAGTGAGTGTGGGAGTCAATAAGGGTGTGGGCTGGCATGCTACCTATAAGACCCCTAGATTTCAATAAATCCTCCTCCACATACAACCTATTGGCCTTAATTTTTTCATCATCCTTAAATTTTTTGCAACCTTTCATGACTTTCCCACCTATCCATAAAAGATGACAATACACTCTTGTGTAGCTCCCAAAATAATGCTTCTTATACATATGACACTCCCATTCCCTACTACCCCCAAATTTTTATTCTTATTATTGTCTACTTTTGTGGCAAATTGCAGGAGATGTTTTTTAGGGTTGAATGGGCCTTTGGCATATTCTTTTAGGACTTTGGAAGGGCACTCAAATGGATTAGGCATTGCATCTTCCATAGGGATATCTATATTAGGCTCATCATCCATGGCTACCCTAAGTCTTTTTCTTGATCTTTGTACATGTGACACTTGAGTTTCATGCATGGAAACATCCATGCTATCATTACTTCCCTCACTCTCACTACTACACATATATTTGCCTTTAGATTTTACAATGTTTTATACTACTACAAGTTATGGAAAAAAAAATATTTTAATATTCCATTCAACATGCCCTCTCTATGTCATTGGAAAAATTGAAACATAACAACAAACAACAATAAATTTTGAATCAAACAAAAAGAAAATAAAAAATTTACCTAGAATGAAGTAGAAATGAAGGCAAAACCTCCTCTTGCACCTCCAGAACACAGTCCTCTTTTGTTGTTGTTGTTTTCCTCTTCCTCTTCCCAACATGCAAACAACTCCAAATGAACAATGAACTCCAATTTAACTATTTACCTCTTTTTATTTGAAGCCACATTAGCATTCCCTTATTTTAGAAACCTCCAATGTCCATGTGGGCCTTGGGCAGAATTGAAAAATTTAAAACAAAAAACTTGTTTTGGGCTTTTATGTTAATCATCACCGGTTAGGAAAAAGGGGACAACGATTGCAAAAGGGGATAGTCAAAGGATAGGAATGGAGTCCATGGTATGGGATTCCATACCCCCATTTCCTTGCAAATTTTTTTGAAGTTTCAAGGATGGTACCCTTTTCCCCCTATTTAGGATATCAAAGGGGACAGCCAAAATTGGTACCTGTGTCCCTATTTCATACTTGGTATGAGGATGAGCATAAAAGGGCTGGAAATGCATCCCCATGGATCATAGACCATAAGTATATAATAGATTGGAAAGAATCATCCACTCCATCAATTCTTTCATCAAGAATTCTTACAAATCATGTGTATCAATCACTATCTGACCAAATGAGAGAATCCATTCTAAGGGTTCTTAATGGGTTATCACTTATTTTAAGGTCCCAAGTAATCTTTTGAATTCTACTTCATAGAGTTGGCATGTTTCCATTTGATTCTTCCATGAAGAAATTTGTATAAGTACTAGATAGCCATTTTGGAAGGCATATCCCTATTGTTAGATTATATTTCTCAGACCTCTTGGAATCTTTCATTCTTAAGACCATTATTCATTTTTTTGTTTTCACTTTGTACCTTGACCATGCTTAGACTATGTGGCCAAGGCATTGGTGTCATTTATTAGATTCTTTCTTTAGTTGATAACCTTTGCATTCATCTTTTAAGAACTTTATGGAAACTCTCATGCTAAACAATGACCTTAGAAATTCCTTCAAAAGACCTTTTGTTTGAATTGGTAGGCTTCAAACTATTCCTTGCTATTGTTAACCTTGATTTGAAAACACCAAGATAGTCAATCTTTAGATTTGTAAAGTGTTGAGAACTATTGATCTACAATTCTAATTTCAAGACTATAAGTCCTCTATAATTTCAAGTAACATTTGTTCTCCAATTCATACAAGAACATAATAATTTGAATGCTTTGACAAAGAAATACCACTTCCTAAAATTTGAAACCACAAGGAATGATTTATGAAATGCATCAAGAATGAGTCTTGATTTCACCTAACCCCTAGACTCATATGACAAAAAAAATGAAACCTAAACAAATAGACTTGACTCAAAAAAAACTAATACCTAACTAGAAAGACTAAAAAAGACCAAGAAAAAAAAAAACAAAAACTTATACCTAGAAAACCTTGAATAATAAGAATGTGGGGTGGTTATTAGTAGATTTCTCATTATGTGCAATAGTAATGAACCAACCCATATTGTTCTAAAAAATTTTGACTTATCTTTGTACTTGAAAAAATAAAATTTGGGCAATCCTGGTTCAAATTTTGGGCACAAATCACACAAAATCAGAAGCTATAATAACTCTTCATGGCCATCATTAATCTAGAAACAAGTTCTCTTACCTTTAGCATCATATTCAAATTGAAAAATCATCAAACTAGGAGGGATAATGAAAATATATCACCTAATCTAGCAAGTCTTCCACAATAGGGGTGCACTCACACATTTTAATTTCTCTTTTTGGTAGTCTTATCTTATGGTACACAACTCCATGTGCACCTAGAAACTCTTTAGGTTCCTTCAGACTAGAAAAATCAATCACCAACCTTTTAAATTATAGGATTCACTATTATCATCAACCAAGATGTTTTCCACCTCATATCCCAAAGAAGCATGTTCAAAAATATACTTTCACTACATTGTGATCTCCCAAGCTAGCAAGAAATCAAGACAAATTTCTTCTAAATGGAACCCAAACGGATGGATTCTACATGACTCTATTATTACATGGTTTGATATATGTGTAGAATACTCACAAAAAGACATTTTCTCTATCAAGCTTGAGACCAGATTGAGTTCTCTATCCATCTCTTCTTATGAAATATCTTGTTTTGAGGGAAGTATATTATAAGTATCTAATGGGGAATTAATATCACAATAGGAAAAAATGGTATCTTCTTCTTGATGACTTCCCATTTCAAAAATCTCAGATTCCTCAGGATCTTCTACATTTCCATCACTTTCTACAACTTCATGGAGTTTTGAAACATCAAAATTTTTTGTGTCCTCAAAACTTATTGGAATATCCACACTTATTGAAATATCAACACTTGGAAGAATTTCTGCATTGAATGGGAACATAAACTCCTCTTGATCATATTCATCATTTTGTCCTCCTATAGATTTATCACATGATTCAAACACCATTGCACTAAACTGCAAAGGTTGTTCCTGCATGATTTGTGGGGGTTGATCTAAAACATAATTATACTCATATCTATTTTCACTTGGACTCATAATTTTAATACCATTATTCTCATTGTTGATGTTACTATAAAGGCAAAAAAATTCACTTTGATTTTGAGAATAATTGTTTTGGGCAGCAAGTTGTCTTGGATGATTGCCTTGGTTTCTTGAGGAATTTGACTTTATTTTGATGAGTTCATTCGATAAAAGAGACATCATCTCCTTCATGGCCTTAAACTCACTATTCATATTATTTTTTGCTTTAGTGGATGTAGCTACCTTCTGCTCAAAGAAAGCAGTCTTTTGAGATTCATACCCTGAATATGTAATTGTTGGCATTGGAGCACCAATAACTTGATTTATGAATACAATAGCCTCTTTAAAGACCTTTTCAATGGTATCAATGTCTCTAGGTGGGAGCCTTCTTAGAAAAATAAAAGTTAATGAATCCATTGTTCAAATATAGATCTAGATGACAACCTCTTGTGGTACAATGTATGGAAACTCCATTCTTTGATACATCTTATAGAAGCAATAATTAAACTATGAAATAGTCTCATGGGGATCCCTCTTGATTGAGATGAATTGATGATGTAGGATAGTTGAATCAATATAGATCTTGAATTATTCTAGAAACTTTCTCTCAAAAGAGTTCCAATCCCTTATTGATGGAAATGGAAGATTGAGGTACCAATTGAATTTTGTTTCCCCCAAAGTGTAAGGAAAAAGGTGGCATACCATGTCCATATGTTGAATCTAGTTTTGATTACAAATTTCCTTGAAAATTTTAATATGATATTCTTCTATTTGTGATTCTCCATAGATGAATTTTGGGAAAAACGTTTTAGGATTTTTGGGCAAGTCATGCAATGGACCACTTAGATTCAAAAGTGAATTTTGGGCATTGAAGAAAGACATGATGCATAATGATGGGAATGTGTGAAATAAAATGTAGAGAGGATGATGATTATGGAATATGTAATGCAATGGGTGGAGTTCTTGGGATCTCTTTATCACTTTGATGCTTGTGAAAGTGATTGAGTTCTAGGAACTTGTGTTTATTCTAGAAAAATACACCTTTGAAGAAGCACACTTTCTCAAAATAGCACACCTGTGCACCTTATGAAAATTCATAGACTTGGAAATTTTTTATTTTATTTTGAACTTCTGAAAATCATAGAATTTTCAAACAACAATTTAGGTTTTTTGAGTTGAATGGCTTTCAAGCCTCCTTCTAGTGCCACTTCTATTGAGTTGTCATTTTTCATGATGCTTAATGGTAGGAATCCTTTCGATCTCCTCTCTTGAAAAGCTAATCTAGGATCAACTCCAAGGTTCTAGGTGATCAGATGATCTGCTACAATCTACTCAATAGAAGATAAATGTGAGTGTTCATGAGGAGGCCTTTGTTGGTTCGAACCAATATTGGATAAGATGATCAATCTACTTCTTGTTTCAAAATTAACCACAAAAAAAATATGTTTATGATATTTTCTACTTTTAAATGAATGCAATCTAACAATGTAACTATATGAATTCCTAATTTAACTAAGGGTTAGCAAAGAAAATTTAAAAAATAAGGTAATGAGAGATGAAAGAAAATGACATGAAAGGGAAATTCCCAATGGACATAAGCCACCAAAACAACACATCTACAAGTTTAACCTATAAAAAGATTGGCAGGTAACCAATGAAAATAGGAGCAATGCTTCCTTAATTCCATTGATGCAATCATTGATGGGAACTCAGTAACTATAAGATGTTTCACTTTTCATCAAATCAAAAGTCCACAGAAAGTGTGCTCATGTGCGACAAAAAACTATGCAGGAACAATAGGGTGATCTCTTCCCTAACTCGGTACATCAGTGGAATTTGTAAACACATTGTGAACACTAGAATTAAAAGATCACTCAACTAAAATAACAAAATAAAACTATTGGATCCATTACATTCCATGACTATATATTCATAAAATATAACACACTCAGGTAAGAATGACTACACTCTGAATGAGAGCACTAGTAACATATATTATTACATCAAAATAATGGACTGGAATACATATTACATTCTTGAATTTATAAGAAATATTCTCCTCAATTTGTGTTGAGGGTGAGAGAACTTGTTATGCAAACATATGCTTCTAAACTAATAAAACAAATCTATTTATGAACAAACTGAATCTCTAATAGGTGCTAAGTAGGACTCCATCCTTTTTTATATCATTTAATGGGTGTTGTATGCGTGAATATGTGGCCTCTGCTAACACACACACTTCAACACGGTCATTGTATGTAGATTCATCCTGAAATGAACATTGGATTGTTCATTCGAAAATCAGCCTGCAAAGCGACCTGTTGCTTTCTATCTAAAAGGAATTGCTTGTCAGATATCCTCAGATTTGAGGTGTTTAAGCAACCAAACCCTGTAAGAACGAAGGATTTGAAAGAAAATTAATCTATATGAATGTGCAAGTAATCTAGATGAAGTGCAAGCAATTAATCTAAGAAATAAAAAACATTAAACTAAAAATGTATGCATTATTAAGCTAGATGAATTTAAACTAAGAATGCAAGATGCATGTAAAAATATGAGCAAATGTGAGTATGAATTCCAACAACGATTCGATGCAAATTCTCCAAATTCATCCTCTCAAAATGAAGAGATGAGGGTCTCTTAAATAGACTTTCCTGGAATCCATCAATGGTTGAGATCAATTTCAATCAATGGTCAAGATTAAAGGTGAAGTTCAGTCATAAAGGGAGATTCTCAAATTAAAGGGAGTTAACAGATTTAATTTGAGTAAAATAAGGAGTTAACTGATTCAATTTGAGTAGAAAAAGGAGTTAACTAATTTAACTCAATTTTGATCAATAGTGAACTGGAAATTTCCCTTTTTGAACTGAAGAGAGATTTTGTTGAGATATTTAATTTAATAAAATGAGATATGCTCTCATAATTACTTTTTCTATTTAATTAAATAATATTTAATTAATTAGGAATGGCTTCCCATTTAATTAAATAACTTTGTTTAATTAATTAGAAGTAAGTACTCCATTTAATTAAATAATTTTGTTTAATTAATTAGAAATACCTTTCCCATTTAATTAAATAATTACATTTAATTAATCAAGATAGGCATATTTATTAAATTAAATAAATTTAATTCCATAATAAATTAGCCTTAGGATATAATTATAATTTAATTAAAGTATAAATACTTAATAATTAAATTATAATTAAATCAAGTAGGTTTAATGTGATTAATATGAGTGCATACTATAGGAATTAAATAAGAAATATAATGAATGCAGATTAGGGTTTTCTGCATCTGATAATTAAGTCAAGTAGCAAATAGCAGAATGAGAATTGCCTATTAGAATAGGACTTTAGAACTTATCAGAAATAGACCAGAATTGGTATAATGGCAATGAGCCAATTTTGGGGTATTACATTTTTCCCCTCTTTGAATGAATGTGCGAGCAGCACGTTCAATTCAAAGATAATTAGAAAGCATGATGCAATCATGAGATTGGTTTTGAAGTTGATGACATAGAGACCAATTGATAAGCTTTTAAGGACTATCTCTAGAATAGAGCGTAATCCTAAGGAATCCAAGTAGAGCACTTAGATACCTAAGATTGATAGCATTTAATAGACTATCTCCTGAATGAAGCGTAATCTTTAAGGATCTAGACAGAACATCTAGATACCTAAAATTGATAGCATTTAGAAGATTATCTCCAAAATGGAGTTTAACCTTCAAGGATCTAGATAGAACACCTAGATACTCGAGAATAATAGCATTTAGAAGACTATCTCCAGAATGGAGCTTAACCTTCAAGGATCTAGATAGAACACCTAGATACCTAAGATTGATAAAAGATAACAAGGTCCACATCATGAGTCATAGAATCATCCCCAGAATGAGGCTTGATCCTCAAGATTCGGGGTTTAGACTATCCCAATACCTATCTATCGAACTCTGAGAAGAGTTTTTATAAGGTTGATCAATTGATGAAAAGATAAGATAGATGGAAAATATGCCAGATAGAAGAGAACAAAATGCCCCAAGTGATGAGATGCCCCAAGTGACTAGGACATAAGATGGGAACTAGATGCCCCGAGCAATAGGTATTCAATGATGTAATCATCCTGCCCCCTCGAGAGCGAATTTGAAAGATGACACACTAGAAATATGATTTGAAGCAGTATATCATGAGATGTAGAAGAAATTTGAGATATAGTAGAATATAGAAAAGATCAAAATGATCAGAAGAAATATAAAGAGATCATAATGATCTTGAAGAAATATGAAGAGATTAGAACGATCTGAAGAAATTTGGAGGATCTGAAGAAATATGAAGAGATCCAAATGATCAAAAGAAATTTGGAGGTTGATCCGAAGCGATTTGAAGAAATTTGGAGAGATCAGAGTGATCTAAAGAAATGTAAAAGTTGATCCGAAGTGATTTCGAGATCGAAAAGACCAAGCTTGAGTTGAAAAGATTCCAAGAATCACAAAGTATAAAAGAAATTGGAATGCACAAGCATTCGATCGCATTGGTCCCAAAATTGTAAAATGCATTTTTGAGCAACTTAAGTGTGTCAGATTTTGAATTCAATCCCAAAAATGGGTTCAAAACAACCAAAGTAGCCAAATCAATCATTTGTGTAGTCATTGAGGAATTGTGGAGTATGAACAGAATGACCATCAAATTGCACGGTTATGCAAATGAAGTATGTAATGCAAGACTATATTAATTGCAACCCTAGGTCTAGTTACCAAGCCTCGACGATTTATCATCACTGGATATAAAATAAATCTTGTATATTTTACAATTCCCATTGATATTGCAATCATGGAAATATGAATATAACATATGTTATTGGTTTTTCAGGATTAAATGTAAGCATTCGAGGCCCAAGAAGCCAGAATGACCAGAACATTTGTCCCTTTTAATGTAGCAAGTTAAAATAAGCATCAGAGCATAAATGCTAGGATGACCTAAATGTTTCTTGCATTATAGGCACACCAAACACATGGGAGATCCCTCTTATGCTAAGTATTTAGTATTCATTCTGTCCGCAATGACCCTTGCATTCATAACCTGAGATAGAAGTGTGCTAGATATACTCGCAGTGACCCATACATTCACTTAGCAGTACGAGTATCAATTTTTATTGTAGCATGAAGAGTTTACTCCAACAAACAAGGAGAAGAACCAATGTTATTGGAATATTCATATAAAAGGAGTCGATGTACACACAGCCATCCAATATGAGATAGAGGCTCTTATAGTGGACACCCCTCTTATAGGAATATATCAACTTATTGGAACTAAACTAAAAATAGAAAGAAAAGAAAAGATCATGCCCCTAGCCATTACTTCTCTAGTCAAAGATGACATCATCGAGTTGCTCAAGGGGATATGAGAAAGAAAAAAAAAGTAAACAAAGAAAATGCTTAGCATATCCAAACAAGTATATCATTTTTGAGTTCAATCTTTTCGGGATTGATGTCAAGTGTCCATGTCTAGAACATGTTGAAAGAAATCTCTTCAATAGGGTGATGACAGTAGGCAGATGCAGTTAGAATGACTAGTGACTAAGGTCAAAGAGGAATCTTCATGATGAAGAACCTAAAGAGGACTAAGTGACAGTAGATAGACACAGCCAAGATGACTGGTGACTGTCACAAAAGAGATCTTTCATAAAGGAATCTTGAGACATGACCTAAGCAACAATAGGCAGACATAGCTGAAACTAGTGACTATTGCGAAAGAGATTCTATGAGGAGAATCTCGAAAAGAGAGTGTCACTGGTGATAGTAGGCAGATGCAGTGAGGACCACTAGTGACTGTCGCAAAGGAGATTCTATGAGGAGAATCTCAAAAAAAGAGTGACACTAGCGACAGTAGGCAGACGCAGTCAGAATGACTGGTGACTGTCGCGAAGGAGATTCTATGAGAAGAATCTCAAAAAGAGTGACACTAGCAATAGTAGGAAAACATAGTGAGGACCACTAGTGACTATCACGAAGGAGATTCTATGAGGAGAATCTAGAAAAGAGTGACACTAGTGACAGTAGGCAGACACAGTGAGGACCACTGGTGATTGACGTGAAGGAGATTCTATGAGGAGAATCTCAAAAAGAGAGTGACACTAGTGACAGTAGGCAGATGTTGTAAGAACCATTGGTAACTATTGCAAATGAGATTCTATAAGGAGAATCTCAAAAAGAGTGACACTAAGGGGGATGCCCCCAAGCTATGACAAGACTCAATCCATGGATACATGAGTGGAAAGCAGGAAAGCAGGAAAGCAAAAGCATGAAATCGACTGTACAGAAAGCCTGAAGGTGTGTTGCAAGATGGAGCATTGGGAAAAAGAGGCACCTATTTACCAAGTTTTCACCTTCCTGGCAGGATTCTCTTTTTTTGCTATCATGATGCCTATTTCTAGGTTTTCACCAATGGCACTTTTCTATATTTTTCCATTTTTTTGTATTTTTCTCTTTTATTTTCTTTTTTGTATTTTTGAGATTTTTCAATTTTTTTGGTGTTACCAAGGTGCCTATTGCTAGGTTTTCATTGGGGTAACAATTTTTTTAGGACTTTTCCAATTTTTAAATTTTTTTCAGAAATTACTAGCTCTCAAGAAGGATCACCTTGATTTTGTTTCAGTCTCTAGCAAGGTGTAGGACAAGATGTAGTAGCAAGCGAGTGGATAAGCAGAGATGGATAGGCAAGGAATATGAAGCAATGAATGTTACCCTCTAGGAAAGCCTTCACAAGATTACCCAAGCTAGGGAATAGGATATAACAATATAAGCTCATGGTGTAATGAAGAGTGTCATGTAAGTAACCCAAGAAAGTGACCATGTCAAGAGATTACCAAGAACTGAGTTTTCTTCTTTCTTTCATTGATCAAGACCAAAGGGTTAACTGAATAGGATACCAAAGTTTTTTATGGAGGTTATGAGTGAGTGACTTGAGATGAAGACATCTTAAGGATAAGCAAGATCATGATAGGATGTCATGGATGGAAGAATTACACATGATTCCTATTTACTAGGTTTTCATCATGGTACTTATCCAAGGTGCCACAAGAAGTGGTTTCCACCATAGGATAGATTTATTTTTCTTTACTTTTGCTACCAAGGTGCCACAAGAAGTGGTTTTCACCAAGGCACTTTTTCATTTTTCATTTTTTTGGGATTTTTAGAGTTTTTGGGAAAGAATTCAAGCCTTCTTCAATTTGAGTAGTGCTCCTATAAGAAAGATAAGTTATGATAAGCCAAGGCCATAGCAAGGTACACTCAAAGATGCTGATAAGGTAATGGAAGGGAAATGAAAGGAAAATGAGAGGTAGATGGAGGATAAGGTTGTTGGTTTTGGAAGACTGAAATAAGCAAGGATGGCAAGTAGGCATAAGATTTAGAGAATCTCATGAGGGTGGATGAGATATTAGGCAAGATCAAAATTGACACACACCTTGAAGGTAGTGGAATGATGGAGGAAATATGGATGAGATAGATTGAGGCTTAGATATATGTTGTAGTAAAGCCATTTTGGAGAGAGGTGGAGTAGAAGGTTTTGAAACCTTTTTAGGAAGATGTTGGAAAGGAGATGGAGTGAAAGCCTTTGGAAGCTTGAATTTCAACTTTGATTTGTTTTCAATATTCAAGTCCTTCAAAAGAGATTTGGGAATCCATATAGCTTTTGATTTTTCATTAGATGCTTTGGAACACATTTCTTCAACAATAGATTTAAGAACCCATACTTTATTTGGTTGAGCTCTTTGAATAGTAGACCTTTGTGGTCTCTTTTGTGTATTTTCCTTCTTAACATTCACATGTTGATTAGAGGAGACAGTGTGAACTTTTGTGGATGGATTCATGCACTTTTGTTTGAGTTGATCATCCAAATTTCTTCCAAAGGACTTGGGACTTGTGGATGAATGAGGCCAATGTGACTGGTTTAGATGGAAAGGTGAATGTGAAGAGTTCAAGTATGTGTATCTTTGTTGATCTTAGGGTAGGGTAGGAGGAATGTGTAATGAGCTAGTAGTGGCAATAGGAGATAGAGGAACATAAGGTCCCAATACGAATGGAAGACTTGAAGGTTTTATCTTAGATGGGTATGGACCAAGGATAGATTTAGAAGATGTGAACGGACCATGAGTATGGATATCAACATCTTTAGAGTGACCAATATGACCAATGCCATCAATAGATTTATGAGTAACTGTTATAGGAGCAATACCTTTGACAAGAATATTTAAAGCTTGAGCATAGTTTGGAAGTGAATGTAGCAAGGTAGAATAAGAGAGCAAGGGAACACTTTTCTCTTCAAAAATAATTTTCAATAACATAGGAAAATTATCCTCCTCTTGGTCTTTTGTAATCTCCTTAGGGATGGTGGAAGGAATATCTTGATCTTACTTAGTAGAGGTGCATGACATGGGAGATGGAGGACTATGTGGCTCTTGATATGGAGGCACAAGATCTTGGAAGACTTGAAAGGGGATGAAGGAATATTGGTTTTGATCAACACTTGTTTCTTCATCATTTAGGTGGTCCTCTTGACATGAAACCAAATCCAAGGATGAGGGAGTATCTAAATCTATATTTGGATATATTTCTAGAGTCTCCATAACAAGCTCTTGAAGGGACAATGGAGGAATAGTTGGATTGGGGATAATAGGAGGAGCAACACATGGAAGTTTTGGATCTTTGCTTTGTGTAGTATGGGAGAGGTTTGCAGCTAAGTCATGATTAGCTTGAGTTTCCTTTAAAGGTGGTCCTTGAGGGTACACATAGTCAACTGGGTGAGTAGTGAGTTCTTTTGGTGAATATGGGTTGGAAAGATTGGATAATTTAGAAGGTGGATGTATGTTGGAGGAAGTAGAAGTTGTGTTTGAATCGTTACTAGACATGGTTTCATGAGGTTGATCCTTCTTGAGAGTAGAATATTTAGTAGTTGAGAGCTTAGATTTTTGAATTATACCATTGTCAAAGAGATCTTGGATCTCATTTTTCAGCTCCTTACAATGGGAAGTTTTATGTAAATTATTTCTGTGATAGGCACAATAGTTACTCATAAAGGAAACTCCCGCCAAAGTGACCTTAGGTAATACAATGAGTTTTTCTTCAAGAAGTTCTTCCAAGGTTAATTCATAAGATTTTCCCAAAGGTGTGAAATCACGCTTTGGTTTAGGTTCCCAAGGTTTTTCTTCAGAAATATTTCTAGATTTCTTGGGTATTTGCAGAATGTTTTGAGATGGCTTGGACTCAACATTATAGAAAGGTAAATAATCTTGCAAGGAGAATTTGTTTGATGATGTGTCATCTTCCTCCTTCAGTCTTTGAAGTTGAGTGCTCATTGATTGAATTTGTTGCTTCATGTTTGCAATAAGTAGCTTTTCTTCCTCACTAGGAATATTGGATTTAGCACAGTTGTTGTTAGCCATTTTGATGTACTATGTTTCAAGTAGTGATAGCCAAGTTTTAGAACATAAGTCAAGTTGCCATAGTCATAGACAATGACAAAAAGCAGCAGCTTAGACAAGGACCGCACTAGAACGTAGTCTCAAAAAAGCAAGATAACAATGTAGTATACTAAGGTATGAATAGTCTGATTTGAAGGCTAGAACAACCAAAGATTATGACTATCATGACACAGAGTAAAAAAAGCACTAAAGGACAAGAGCAAGATAACTGAGAGACAAGAGTAGTTAAAATATGGATCACAAGTCATTAGCTAAGCAGGATGCCATTGTTAGGGACTTTTTGCAGACAAAGAGCGATAAAAGGACATAGAAAAGGGCAGCGTGTAGATCACAGATAGCTAGATCAGACCAAAAGTGGAAATGCTGACACAAGATCTCACACGAGAAACCTTTACGAGTTGGCGAAGAAGTTTTACAAGTCACGCGAAGAATTTTCTGTCTCGCATGAAGTTCAGTATCAGTTTTTAATTTTGCACAAGAAAGCTCACAGGGTCGCACGAAGACTCATGACAGAATTTTAATTTTGCGCGAGCACAAAATTATTTCGCACAAGGATGAAATGATTTTGTGCGAGACTAAAAAAGCTTTCATGTGAGAAAGCATATCAGTTTCAGAATAGCGACTGATTTTGGCAAGATTTTTGGACTTTTTAGATCATTTTAGTAAGCAAGCAGATAAATAGGCATGTAGAACAGGAAGCAGGTGATATCAAGCATGTCTGAAATCAATGAGCAAGGGAAAAAGCAACCTTGCACATGAACAATCAAGTGACTTAGTTTTGTGCTAATCCCTAGGAGAGCTATTTGTGTATGTTTTCAAAAGGTTTTGCAATCATGCATACATCCCTAGAAAATAAAAGTTTGCCTCTCTAAGATTTTAGTAATGGTTTTCTTTTGCAACGTTTATGACTCATAGGGGTGACCTCCAATCCCGACGCACCAAGGTTTTGACATAGTCTGAGAACTTAATCTTCAAGATCTGCTAGTGAGATCTGACAACCCACAATGAACAACACCCATGGAGATTTCTTCCACAAGGAAATTTATATAGTGGTTGTCACTACCATGGAAAAAATGGCTATTACTGCTTGAGATTCCATCAAAGCAATTTTCCCTGTAGAGGGATTGTCTACTACAGTTAACCCTCTCTAAAGGTGACTGACTCACAATAGTATACCACAAGGGGACTTAGCTTCTAGATTCAAGGTTTTGACACCTTTTCACCTTTAGCCCAATCAAAGTAGACAAATTAATCCAACACGCTAAACTAAGAGTATCTCTTAAAGATCTATGATATCAACTCCTAGTGATCTATCAACCTCTCTGAAGAAAGGATGCCTTAATCAACAAGTTGAAGATTCATCTATTTGTGAGATGCTCAAAGTATCCTCCCCACCTACAAGGAATCCATCTTAAAGAGGAGTTTCACTAGGAACCCACTCCCTCAAGATCCACAAATAGTGTTCATGGGGGCTTAGTTACTATGTGTGTATAGATGTTAATTCCCGAAAGAAAATCTATCCAAAAGCAATCAAAAAGCACAAGGTGGTACACTTAACACTTTAACTAATGCGAGGTGAGTCCAAAGATGTGGAACATTTAACCCCTCACATAAGCCAAAATGATTCCACAACTCAGAAATTAGTGAGTTCTAGAAAGCACAAAAGGGTTGCCTTGTGGAGCATTTAATGCTTATGTCCTATAGACCCCTCCCCTTTAACGTGGTGCTGATCTTGCAACCACAGGGTGGAACGAGGGGCCGATAGATTAGTGAGTCCAATAACCAAAGATAGCTAATTAGATCTATCACTAATAACTAAGCCTACTAGGTGAAACTAATAGAGATCACAACCTAGTATCAAATTATGCATGTGTTGTAAAATAAAAACATGGAAGGAAATACACACAAGCTTGACACAAGAGATGTTCGTTTTAGGCCCAAATGAAGTGTTATTAGTCAAAGAGAATTACCTAGTAATCCTCGCAACGTGCCTAGTAGATGTTTTACCTATTCTTAGCAACTTTATCATACTTTTCCAATTGTCTCGCAAACCACTGTTATGCTGCAAAAAAATTAGAAAAATGGATATAAAGATGCTTAAGAGAAAACATGTTAGTGAAAACTGAAGCTTAACTATGGGAAAATAAAATTTAACTTTTTTTGTTAATTTTTATACCCATAAAAAAGCTTAGAAAATGCTAAAACCTATGAAAACATCAAAAGTCAAAATTCTTTTTATACTCTCTTTTTTTTTTTAAATCTAGAAAATTGGAAAAAAGTTGTCTTCTGTATTGCTATTCCAAAAAAAATAGAAAACATGAAAAAACTAGAAATAGTGAGCAGTTAGCAGAAAAACCAGAAAACACAAAAATCAATGCAAAAATAGCAGAGTTTCACACGAAATTTCTAACAGAGCCACGCGAAGTTATTTTTGACTCATGTGAAACTGTTTGGAGCTTGCGCAAAACTATTTTCGGCCTGCATGAAGAAACAAGTGTCGTGCAAAATTTCTAACAAAGCTGCATGAAGTTATTTCTATCTCGCGTGAAACTGTTTGGAGCCTGTGCGAAACTATTTTTGGCTTGTGCAAAGAAGCAACTACCATGTAAAATTTTGTGTGCTCAAGAAATTTCTTGTGTGACCCAGAGAGAATCTTTGAACAAAGATTCTGGATCTTCGCACGAAAATGAACAATCTCATGTGATGATTCTCGAATTTGTACAAAATTGTACGGACAGAAAACACGAAAATAATTTAAAAATGCAAAAAGAGGCTAGAAAAGTTGATTTTCTCGGCCCCACGGTGGGCACCAAAAATGTATGCATGAATATGTGGCCTCTAATAACACACACACTTCAACACGGTCATTGTATGCAAATTCATCCCAAAATGAACATTGGATTGTTCATCCAAAAATCAGCGAGTAAAGCGACCTGTTGCCTTCTATCTAAAGGGAATTTCTTGTCAGATATCCTCAGATTCGAGGTGTTTAAGCAACCAGACCCTGTAAGAACGAAGGATTTGAAAGAAAATTAATCTATATGAATGTGCAAGTAATCTAGATGAAGTGCAAGCAATTAATCTAAGAAATAAAAGACATTAAACTAAAAATGTATGCATTATTAAGCTAGATGAATTTAAACTAAGAATGCAAGATGTATGTAAAAATATGAGCAAATGTGAGTATGAATTCTAGCAGTGATTCGATGCAAATTCTCCAAATTCATCCTCTCAAAATGAAGAGATGAGGGTCTCTTAAATAGACTTTCTTGGAATCCATCAATAGTTGAGATCGATTTCAATCAACGGTCAGGATTAAAGGTGAAGTTTAGTCATAAAGGGAGATTCCCAAATTAAAGGGAGTTAACAAATTTAATTTGAGTAAAATAAGGAGTTAACTGATTCAATTTGAGTAGAAAAAGGAGTTAACTGATTTAACTCAATTTTGATCAATAGTGAACTGGAAATTTCCCTTTTTGAATTGAAGAGAGATTTTGTTGAGATATTTAATTTAATAAAATGAGATATGCTCTCATAATTACTTTTTCTATTTAATTAAATAATATTTAATTAATTAGAGACACTTTTCTTATTTAATTAAATAACTTCATTTAATTAATTAGGAATGACTTCCCATTTAATTAAATAACTTTGTTTAATTAATTAGAAGTAAGTACTCCATTTAATTAAATAATTACATTTAATTAATCAAGATAGGCATATTTATTAAATTAAATAAATTTAATTCCATAGTACATTAGCCTTAGGATATAATTATAATTTAATTAAAGTATAAATACTTAATAATTAAATTATAATTAAATCAAGTAGGTTTAATGCGACTAATATGAGTGCATACTATAGGAATTAAATAAGAAATATGATGAATGTAGATTAGGGTTTTCTGCATCTGACAATTAAGTTAAGTAGCAAATAGCAGAATGAGAATTGCCTATTAGAATAGGACTTTAGAAATTATCAGAAATATACCAGAATTGGTATAATGGCAATGAGCCAATTTTGGGGTATTACAGGTGCATGAGCCTTTTCATGTCTAAAAATAAAGAAAACATGAGAAAATAAGAAGAAGAATGCCATTAGATGACGTAGGAGTATCTAGAAGTGTCAAAAAAAGAAGCTCCATCTTCACTAGGTGTTTGTAGGAGTTAAATTGCCATCAAAATATGTTTTCAGTGCATAGAAAAGTTTTAAATTTGGAACTGGTAGTTAAATATCAATGCACCATTGAATTCTTTAAAAACTTTGAGCACACATCAGAAGCAGTGCACCTGGGGCATTTGTGCACCTAGTGCAACTCAGAAGCTTGGAAGCTCAATTTGCCAAAAAATCAATGTTCTTAGTTTTGAAAATGGTTTTTGGGTTTTTCTCAGATGAGGTTTGGGAGCACTCTAGTTTACTTATTTTGCCCCTTTTTGATGATTTATGCCCTTTTTATTTCCAAACACTTTTCGAAGAAGTGCACCTTGGAAGCAAATCCAAAAAATGCAGAATTTCACCAAGTGTTAATTTTTCAGAGTTAGAATTTTTTCAACTTTAGAATTTTTCAAAGTTAGAATTTTTTCAACTTCAAAATTTTCTAGAGTTATAATTTTTTTCAACTTTAGAAATTTCCAGTGTTAGAATTTTTTTTCAACTTTATAATTTTCTAGACTTAGATTTTTTTCAACGTTAGAATTTTCCAAAGTTAGAGTTTTTTTCAACTTCAAAATTTTTCAGAGCTAGAATTTCTTTCAACTTCTGGATCTTATTTACCTTCAACCAAAATGATTTGTGGATGTTTCCCTTTTAACTTTTGGATAGGAGAGGTGATTTCTTGAAGAGATAATAAGTCTAAAGCTTCATACTTTACCCTCACTTCCCTATGGAAATCATGAAGTGTGACTTCTTGGTCATTTCCTGGAATTTGAAATTCATAGGTTTTAGTGTGATCTTAGCTGCTACAGAAGAAAAGGAAGCCATGTCAATGTTTAGGACCTTAGGGGGCCTCTATATGTTTTAGATATGTGCACCTGTGCACCTTAAGAGATAATTCATTTGCCAAACTTTCAAATTACACACTTGTGCACCTTTAGAGAATTGTGCAAGGTCCTCAATTCACCAAAAAATCAAAGTTCTCTATTTTGAAAATAGTTTCTAATTTTTTCTCAAATGGGGTCCAAGATCTCTTTTGTGTACTTACTTTGATCCTTTTGATGATTTACCCTCTTTAAATTGAAACACTTTTGTAAAATTGTATTCCTTCTACTTCTTCTACGTAAACGTCCAAGGCACCTGTGTTGTATCTTGTCATTAATAGTTGCATAAGATGAGGAACCTATTCTAGTTCATGTGTCTAACCTCTATATATTTGATCTTTTCTTCTCTCCAACTACCCAATTCTTTTGGGTTAGAGACTAGGTGATCCAGATTATCTAGAATGATCAAATGTTTGAAACTTTTCCTAGGTCTTTTTAACTAGCTTTTTCAGAGGTCTTCTACTAAAAATTTCAAGTTGAAACTTTCCTTAGATCCTAAAACTAAGTAGCCAAAGGCTCACTATTTTAGAGACTAAAATTATATTTTTAGTTCTTCTTTCCAATGTTGTAAATTGTTTTGAATTCTAAGCTCTAAGTCAAAAGTTATGACCTTGACAAGCTAAGGACACATTTTTATCTGCACAAAGAAGAAAACATTAGTTAGCTCATGCTGAAGACTCAAATGAGGAATCCCTAGGACTCAGACTAAAAAAATTGGGTAAACACTAGTCAAAAAAGATAATTTTCCCTCAATAATCTAGTTTTTCATGCACTAAAAAGTTAGTTTTTAACACTCAAATTCTCTAGTTTTGACCTCTAGGTTTCTTAATTAGAGGACCAGGGCTTGATCTAGACTCTAGGTGGAGTTCCCTAAATGACCCAGGCCCCATATTAGGGGTCTAGGAAATAAAAAATTTACTAGGGGTTCCCCATTTCAAGGAGAAATGGGGTGTGCATTGTGAAACCACAACAAATAGCCCTAACAAAAAGGAAGAAATGACAAAGGAATTTCTTCATCAACAAGAATCATTCTAACATGTTTCAAATAACAACTAAATCTCAAACACTTCAAACAAATTTCAAGTTCTTTGCTAGTCAAAATTTTAGAATCTCAAATCTTCAAGCTCAGAGTGTGCATAGTGTATTTGTTTCCTTTGACATTTGCAAATGCAATCCATCATAAGTCTATAATAGCTTGGAAACAATCCTCCACTTTGCTAGTTCATTCATCAAGAATTCTCACAGGCCATGTGTATCAATCACTATCTGACCAAATGAGAGAATTTTTCTGAGGGCTCTTAATGGGTTATCACTCTTTTTGTATTTTAGGTCTTGAGTAATCTTTTGAATCCTACTTCATAGAGCTCCCATGTTTCCATATGATTCTTCCATGAAGCAATTTTTATAAGTATTGGATAGCCATTTTGGAAGCCATGTCTTTATTATTATATTATCTTTCTTAGACCTCTTGGAATCTTTCACTCCTAACACCATCATTCCTTTTTCTTTCACTATGTACCTTGACCATGCTTAGACTATATGACTAAGGCATTGGTGTTGTTTCTCTGATTCTTTCTTTAGTTGATAAAATTTGCATTCCTCTTTTAAGAGCTTTATGGAAGCTCTCGTGCCAAACAATGACCTTAGCAATTCCTTGAAAATACCTTTTTTTTGAACTAGTAAGATTCAAACTATCCCTTGCTACCGTCAACCTTGATTTGAAAACACCAAGATAGTCAATCTTTAGATTTGTAAAGTATTGAGAACTATTGATCTACAACTCTAATTTCAAGACTATAAGTCCTCTACAACTGCAAGTAACATCCATTCTCCAATTGGCATAAGAATACATTAATTTGAATGCTTTGACAAAGAAATACCTCTTCTTAAAAGTCAAAACCACAAGGAGTGATTTATGAAATGCGTCAAGAATGAGTCTTGATTGCACCTAACCCCTGGGTTGACACAACTAAAAAAGAAAAAGAAAGAAAAAGAAATAAAACCAAAACAAATAGACTCCACTCAATGAAAACTAACACCTAACTAGAAAGACTAAAAAGGACTAAGAAATTTAAAAAAATAAAATAAAAATTTATATATTAAAACCTTGAATAATAAGATTGTGTAGTGGTTATCAGTAAATTTCTCATTATGTGCAATAGTAATGAACCACCCCATATTGTTCTAAAAAATGTTGACTTGTCTTTGTACTCAGAAAAATAAAATTTGGGCAATCTTGGTTGAAATTCTAGGCACAAATAACACAAAATTAGAAGTATTGGTAACTCTCCATGACCATGAGTAATCTAGAAACAAATTATGTTTCCTTTAGCATCATATTCAAATTGAAAATCATTGAATTAACAGGGATAATGGAAATATATCACCTGATCTAGTGAGTCTCCCACCATAGGGGTACACTCACACATTGTAATTTCCCTTTATGCTGGTCTTATTTTATGGTACACAACTCCAAGCACAATTGGAAACAGTTTAGGCTCTGTCAAACTAGAAAAATCAATCACCAACATTCCTTTTGGATTACAGGATTCATTATGATCATCAACCAAGATGTTTTCTGCCTCATATCCCAAAGAAGCCTATTCAAAATCATACTTTCCCTCCACTGTGATCTCTCAAGCTAATAAGAATTCAATACAACTTTCTTTTGAATGGAACCCAAAAAGATGGATTCTACATGACTAGTTATTGCATGGTTTGATATATGTGTGGAATACCCACAAATAGACATTTCCTCTATCAAGATTGAGACCAAATTGAGCACTCTATCCATCTCTTCTAATGACATATCTTGTTTGAGGGATGTATATTATCATTATCTAATGGGCAATTAATATCATAGTAGGAAGAATTGGCATCTTCTTCTTGATGACTTTTCGATTCAAAAATCTTAGCAACCTCAGGATCTTCTATATTTCTATCACTTTTCACAACTTCATGGATGTTTGGAACTTCAAAATTTACTGCATTATCAAAATTTATTGGCATATCCACACGTATTGAAACATCAACACTTGGAAGAATTTCTTCATTGAATGGGAACAAAAAATCCTCTTTATCATCTTCATCATTTTCTCCTCTTGTGGATTTATCAAATGATTCAAACACCAATGCACTAAATTGCAAAGGGTGTTCCTCCATAATTTGGGGAGGCTGATCCAAAAAAACCATTGTCCCCATATCCATTTTTACTTGGACTAATACCTATAATACAATTATTCTCATTGTTGATGTTACTACAAAGGCCAAAATTTCCACTTGATTTTGAGAATAATTGTTTTGGGCAGAAATTTGTCTTGGATGATTGCCTTGGTTTCTTGAGGAATTCAACTTTATTTTGATGTGTTCATTAGATAAAAGAGACATCATCTCCTTCATGGCCTTAAACTCTCTAGCAATATTATTTTTTGCTTCAGTGGATGCAACTGCCTTCTGCTCAAAGAAAGTAGTCATTTGAGACTTATTCCTTGAATATGTAATTGTTGGCATTGGAGTAGCAATAACCTTCTTTGTGAATGCAATGGCCTCTTTGAAGACCTTTTCAATGGTATCAATCTGTCTAGGTGGGAGCCTTCTTAAAAAAATAGAAGTTAATTAATCCATTATTCCAAAATAGATTTGGATGGCAACCTCTAGTGGTACAATGTATGGAATCTCCATTCTTTAATACATCCTATAGATGCAATGATTAAACTATAAAATAGTCTCATGGGGATCCCTCTTAATTGAGATGAACTGATGATGTAGGATAGCTCGATCAATATAGATCTTGAATTTTTCTAGAAAATTGCTCTCAAAAGAGCTCCAATCCCTTATTGATGTTGGTGGAAGGTTAAGGTACCAATTGATTTTGTTTCCCCCAAAGTGTAACAAAAAAGGCAGCATACCATGTCCATAAGTTGAATCTAGTTTCAATTACAAATTTCCTTGAAAATTTTAATATGATCTTCAGTTGTTTGTGATTCTCCATAGACAAACTGTAGGATTTTTTTTATGGGATTTTTGGTCAAGTCATGCAATGGACCAGTTAGATTCAAAGGTGAACTTTGGGCATTGATGAAAGACATGGTGCATAATGATGGGAATTTGTGAAGTAAAATGTAGAGTGGATGATGATTATGGAATATGTAATGCAAATGGGTGGAGTTCTTGGTATCCCTTTATCATTGTTATGCTTTTGAAAGTGACCGAGTTCTAGGAAGATGTGTTTATTTTGGAAAAGCACACCCCTAAAGAAGCACACTTTCTCAAAATAGTGCACCTATGCATCTTATGAAAATTCAAAAACTTTTTTTTTTAACTTTCAAAAATTATAGAATTTTCAAATATCAACTTAGGTCTTTTGAGCTGAATGGTTTTTAGGCCCTTTTTCTAGTGCCACTTTTGTTGAGCTATTGTTTTGCATGATGCTTGATAGTAGGAATCCTTTTAAATTCCTCTCTTGAAAAGCTAATATGGGGTCAACTCCAAGGTTCTGGGTGATCTTGTGACCTATTAGAATTTGTTCAATAGAAGATAAATGTCAGTTTTCATGAGGAGGCCTTTGCTAGTTTGAACTAATTTTGGATAAGATGATCAATCTGTTTGCTATTTCAAAATTAACCACAAAAAAATATGTTTTTGGTATTTTCTATTTTTAAATAAATGTAATCTAACAATGCAACTATATGAATTCCTAATTTAACCAAGGGTTAGCAAAGCAAATAACAAAGATAAGGTAATGAGAGGTGACGTAAAAGGAAAATTCCTAATGAACATAAGCAACAAAAACAACACATCTATGAGTTAAGCCTTTGAAAAGATCAGTAGGTAACTAATGAAAATAAGAGTGTTGATTCCTTAATTCGATTGCTGCAATTGTCAATGAGAATTCAAAAATTGTAAGACGTTTCACTTTTGATCAGATTGTAAGGTCATAGAAAGTGCACTCATTCAAGACAAAAATCTATGCAGGAACAATGGGGTGATCTCTTATCCAACTTAGTATGTTAGTAAAATCTATAAACACATAGAAAAGACAAAAATTAAAAGATCGCTCAACCAAAATAACATAATAAAACTAATGGCTCCATTACATTCCATAAACATACATTCACAAAATATAACACACTTAGGCAAGAATAACTACACTCCAAATGAGAGCACCAATAGTATATATTATTGCATCAAAATAATAGCCTAGAATACATATTACATTCTTGAATTTATAAGAAATCTTCTCCTCAATTTGTGTTGAGAGTGAGAGATCTCTTTATGTAAACATATGCTTGTAAACTAATAAAACAAATCTATTTATGTATAAACTAACTCTATAACAAGTGTTAAGTAGGACTCTATCCTTGTTTATATCATTTAATGGGTGCATGAGCCTTTACATGTGTTGAAACAAATAAAGAATGATAAAATAAGGAGAAGAAAGCCATTAGATGACATAGGAGTGTTTGGAAGTGCCAAAAATAGAAGCTCCATCTTCACTAGGTGTTTGTAGGAGTTAAACTCCCAATAGGATGAATTTTTGGTGCATGGAAAGCTCTAAAATTGGAACTAGCAATCAACTATAGGTGCACCAGTGAAATCTTCAAAAACATTTGTCACACCTCAAAAAGCGCACCTGGTGCACCTGGTCTTTGAAGAATTGTAGTGTGTTTATTTTGCCACTTTTTGATCATTTATACCTTCTTTATAGCGAAACACTTTTGGAAGAAGCACACCTCATAAGCTCAGATGTAGGTCCAAAAAAGCCAAAATTTCACAAAGTGTCAATTTCCTAGAGTTGATTTTTTTCAACTTCAGAATTTTCTAGAGTTAGAATTGTTTTCAACTTTAGAATTTTCCAGAGTTAGAATTTTTTCAACTACAAAATTTTTGAGAGTTAGACTTTTTTTCAACTTTAGAATTTTCCAGAGTTAGACTTTTTTTTTCAACTTCAAAATTTTCCAAAGTTCAAATTTTTTTTCAACTTCAAAATTTTCCAGAGGATTTTTTTCCAACTTTTGGGTCTTATTGACCTTCAACCAAAATGATGTCTGTATGTTTCCCTTTGAACTTTTGGATAGGAAAGGTGATTTCTTGAGGAGATAATAACTCTAAAGCTTCATACTTCTTGGTCATTCCCTAGAATTTGAAATTCATGGGTTTGATTGTAATCTTAGCTGCTATAGAAGAAAAGGAAGCTATGGTAATGTTTAGGACTCAAGGGCCTCTAGATGTTTTAGATATGTGCACCTACACACCTTAAGAGATAATTCATTCACTAAACCTTCAAATTTCACACTTGTGCACCTTCGGGGAATTGTGCAAGGTGCTCAATTCACCAATAAATTAAAGTTCTCTATTTTAAAATTGGTTTCTAGGTGAGCTCTGGGATCACTTTTGTGTACTTAATTTGAACCTTTTGATGATTTATCCTCTTAAAATTGAAACACTTTCATAAACTTGAACTCCTTTTGCTTCTTCTACCTGAAATTCCAAGGCACCTTTGTTGAATCTTATCATTAATAGTTTGATAAGATGAGGAACCTATTCTACTTCATGTGTTTGAGCTCTATATCTTTGATATTTTCTTCTCTCCAACTACCCAATCCTTTTGGGTTAGAGACCAAGTGATCCAAATTATCCAAAATGATGAAATGTTTGAATCTTTTCCATATCTTTTTTAACAAGATTTTCTAGGTCTTTTTAACTAGTTTTTTTGAAGGTCTTTTGCTCAAAATTTCAAGTATAAACTTTCATTGGTCCCTAAAACTAAGTAGCCAAAGGTTCACTATTTTAGGGATTGAAATTGGATTTTTAGTTTTTCTTTCCAACAGTGTAAACTATTTTGAATTTCAAGCTCTAGGTCAAAAGTTATGACCCTGGCAAGTTAAGGATGCAATTTATCTACACAAAGAAGCAAAAATTAATTAGCTCAAGTTAGAAGACCCAAAGAAGGACTCCCTAGGACTTTTACTAACAAAATTGGGTCAACACTAGTCAAAATAGATAATTTTCCCCTAATAAGCTAGTTTTTTGTGCACTAAAAAGTCACCCTTTAACACTCAAATTAGGTGGCGTTTTCAAAATGACCTAGGACCTAGACTAGGGGTCTAGGAAACAAAAAAATTACTAGGGGGTCCCCATTTCAAGGATAAATGAGGCATGCATTGTGAAACCGCAACAATTATTTATAATGATGTACCATGTCTTGTAAAAGGTAAAGGGTCAATAAAAATTACTAACAAGATTAAATGCGATAATTCTTATTGGGTCGAAGGACTTAACTATAATTTGTTGTGTGTGGCACAATTGAAGAGTTTAGACTATAAAATTTAATTTCAGCAAAAGAAGGCTAATATCTACAATGGCTATGGATAATTGATTAAAAGTGGAGACAAAACCAGAGACAACTTGTTCTATCTAGACCTATCTAATGATACTTGTTTTTTTTCATATTATGATGATATATGGTTATGGAATAAGAGTTTATGTCATGCGAAATTTTATAATTTGGTAAGAATTATTAAGATGAAGAAAGTAAGAGGATTACCAAGATTAAATAAACCCAATAACGTGATGTGTAAACAATGCTAGTTGGGATAAATCACAAAGGGGTGATCCCACAATAATGGGTTCCACTTTTTGACCAATTTTGACACTAAAATCAATATTTTTGAAACAAACCTCATGTTTGAGTGACTATATCTCTAAAAATATAAATAATTTCAAGATGACATAAACTAGTGATTTTTAGTACTCTATTCCTACTTTGCAACCATATTTTTTAATCTAAAAAAAACAATTATTTATGTCAATTTTTTCTTCTCCTCCAAAAAGTGGTACATAATAAAATTCAATATTTTTAAAGAGTGGTAGTCCGCTTGACACAACTTTTTTTCTAGAAAAGATAATTAGTTCATTATTTTAGTATTGGATTTGTAACATCAATTTCTAGAGGATGCATTTGGTTTGATTCAATTTGGTTGAATATTGTATAATTTATGAAGTTTTGAAGTGACACCAATCATAATTTAGACATATATTCATTTTGACACAGATAACTTGAAGTCAATTTATCATAAACCTTTTTTTTTTTTTTGAATAGAAAGCTATCTCAATAAGCTATTTCCTAGATTTTTTCAAAAAAAAATTGACCTAATTTACTAATTTTCTTGAAGTGTCGAAGTTAGTTGATGTTCAATTGGTAATGAACCTATGATGAGTTAAACTCATATTTGAAAGTATTAGTGAATGAAAAATGTATTACAATTATAGTCATTGGAAATCTTGCTCTGAGTAGCACAAATTGGCATTTTTAATTTTATAGTAGGAGATCATTCATCTATAATTATGGGTGTCAAAAGAGCCAAAATTTATTTTTTCAAAAAAAGGGCAATTTAAAAAAAAAAAATCTATGTTCGCACAAACATAGTGTTCATGCGGACATATAACTCAAAAATTTTTTAGTTGCCAAAAATTCAACAAAACATGTTCTCTTGAAAATGTCTATTTTATAGCATTTGTGCAAACATGTAAAAAACAAAAAATGTTGACGTCACCTGTAGACAGGTTAGTTTAAAACTAGTGAAGCCATACTATGAATCTATACTGCAACATTTTTACATAGTTATTGTGTGAAATTTATCTTGAGGCAAGGGGTAATTTTTTTTTTAATGATTTTATAATAGGAAACAAGAAAGGAAGACAAAAAAAATATGCAAGGAAGAGATCTAATGAAGTAGAACAAAGAAATCTTCAAAAGAGTATGGCATGTTATCATCAAATTAAACAAGGTATGTAATTATATATATATATATATATATATATATTTTTTATGGTCTTGAATTTAATTATGTTTCAATCTTATTTTTTATCTAATTTGATTTATTTATAAAATTTTTGCAAACAATCAACAAGGTGAAGCAAATGTTGAAGAAGGCTTAATAGAAGTAGAAGAAGTGCATATGGGAGAGAGGTCAGGAACACTCCCTATGGAATCTCAAATAATGAATGTTGAAGAAGGTTCAAGATCACTTCCTACAAAGGTTCAAATAACAAAAGTTAGAGAAGGGTTAGAATCTTTCCCTATAGAATCTCAAACAATGAATGTTGGAGAAGGCTCAAGATCACTCCCTATAGAAATTCCAGTAATAGAAGTCAAAGAAGGGTTGGGATCAAGTGCAGGAACAGGTATGGATGAACTCCTAAATATTGCCCAATCTATAAAGAATGCTATTTCTCAAAAAAAATTAGATCACTTACTTAAAATGGATCCAGATAAATTGAGAAGACTTATAGCTAATATTCAACCATTAAGTTTGTCTAAGAAAAGGACAATGAATAAGAAGATAAGAGAAACCAAGAGGCATTGAAATTGTTAGGTGTAGACACAACATCAAAGAAGAGAAAATTTTCTAGCATGCAAACTGATCTGATTGAAAATGTTAAACAAGGTTTGACAAACATAGGAAAACAACTCTCAAACTAAAGATAAGCCCATGGAAAGAAAAGTGATATTGATGTCTATTGTAAATAAGAATATGACCCAAAAAAGACAAATATCTTCAATTTCATTTGAAATGGGTTTTAGTAGGAAAATAATGAGAAAATATGTTAAGAGAAGATTAATTGTGGATGACAGTACTATGGAGGGCAATTAGGCAATCATGTATAGAGCACATCATTCTAATAGGATTGAAGAGTTATTAAAAAAATTAGTCATATCATTTTGGATTGATAGCACTCATCCTTCATCAAATAGTAGAGATGTTATCAAGCATAGGATTTCATCTGGTCAATATGAACATCATATAGAACATTGGTTGGACACAACATAGCATGAATTATATGTGCTGTTTTGTAGTGAACCTCCTAATGTAAAAGTTGGGCAAATGTTGTTTGAAAAATTGAAGCCATACTTTGTGAGGTCAAACAAAGTGTTTGAAACCTATTGTTGTCATCATCATATTGAGTTTGATCTCCACTATCAGTTATTTTGAAATTTTGTAGAAGACACATATGGTTTTCATGTTGCTCCTCCTAGTAGGAGAAGTGAGTTTATATCATCCATTTTATGTCATAAAATAGATGATCCAGCTAGTCAAATAAATTACATCAAAGGGTTATGTGAAACATGTGGTGAATTGGCTCTATTTCCTTCGAAAATTAAAAATATTGATGTAAGAAAAAAATTGAATTGCAAAAGTTACAAGTATGTCAAGAATGAGACAAAGTTGGGGAAAGAGACAAAAAGGTTGGAATATGTTGAAGAGGAGTTACCTATTCTAACATTTATGGATAGATTTAAAATTTTTATTCAACTTTATATTCATCACACATTTTTTGCAAAGTGGCAAGCACAATAATTTCAAACTTTGAGAGATAATTTCCCACTTGGTACAATTGTATTAGTTGTTGATTTTATAGAGAACTTTTCCTTTGTTCATAAGAAAGCAATTCAATCATATTATTTCTTTTCTAAGCAGGTCACTATTATGGTACATGTTTGTTATAGATATGCATAGTTAGATTTGGATGGTGTTCAAAGTACAGTTCAAGAACGAGTAATTAAAAAGGAATATCATTTTTATAAACAATGATAAAGAACATGCCATTCACTATGTAGAAAATTGCTTGAATATGTTGTTTTCTTATTTGAAAGAAATAAACCTAAATGTTGATAAACATTATGTTTGGTCTAATGGATGTGAAGCACAGTTCAAATCATCTAGACCATTTTATGCATTATGTAGATATCATCACAATGAGAATATAAAACACATGGAATTTCTTCAAGAGTGGCCATGGAAAAGGTGAACATGGTGCTAGAGCTTGCATCAAATGTGCTCTGCAAAAGTATCAAATGAATCATCTTGGAGATCATGTAAATGATGTGCATGATGTTTTTGAATGGTGTAAGACACGTATTTCATTAGATGAGGTTGGGGTATCATCAACAATGAGTCGATAGGTAGTATATAGAATCTTTTGGGAGATAATAGGTATGGATGTGTACATCTATTTAAATTTTATGCAATTAAGTTATAAAATTTTATTGCTAAGTTTTATTTTTCAATTTGTTGAAGTTTAAATTTAATTTGTCCATATTTTCAATTTAATGAACTTTCAAGTGTTAATAGAAAAAATATGTATGGTTGCAATAGGATAGAAAAGACACATTCCTTACATTTAGTCATGAGTATAGATAATTGGAATTAGACATTGAAGATAAGAGAATACTCATGTTTTTGTGACAATTGCATTGATGAAGACTATCAAGAATGCATCAATCAAACATGTGGATATACAGATGCATGGATTTCGGTACCACTTGATGTTACTGATACATTTAATAAAGATGATGAAATTTTTGATGATATTCCATTGATTTCTGATGATTATAATCATATCTTTGGATTGGTAAAAGTGGGTAAGTATCATAAAAATTAATCTCAACTTGTTATTTAATTATCAATTTGAACTGTCTTATATATACTGTACACATGTACATGTATACTTGTTATGCAAGAGATGTCTTTGTAGTGATTGTTGAGCCTAGAAATCATGAAGGTGTCAGTTATTATTTATTGCGATGTACTATAGAGAGGACAAAGTTATATGACCCTAAAGAAAGTGATGGAATGTTGTTCCCCATAGGTAAATTATACATACATACATGTGCATGTACACACACACACACACACACACACACACACACACATCTAGGCACCTTTATATCTATCAAATTTTAAAATACTTAAATTTGTGGTGCAGGTTCTATTGTGATAGAGGGAACATATTTGAAGCAAGACAAAATAGTCCAACATGGAATACACTTTGTTGATTATCAACCTAACAACAATTTTTTACAATATAGCCACCTGGTCATTGCTACCAGGCTTCATCTACATCCAGTCAAACTTAAGCATGTACATCGCAAGTGGAGACTAGATAGTGAAGATCATGAGAAGATATTACATGTTATAAGTATACATCATGGTTGAACTAACCTTTGAGATTTATTTTATAGTAATTTGAATATCAACTTCTTTTCAAACTATTGAATTTCACCTTGAATAAAATGTGTTTTTAGTTATATGATCATACTCTTAGTTATCATTAGTTTATTAAAAAACTATATAAATTAATAATATTAATTGTACCATGGATGAATTTAATAATTTAACAACTTGATATAAATAGGCAATACAAATTAGTTCAAACTTACACAATCATTAGATAGATATGTATCAAAGATAATTTAATATGTTAGAATTTGTAAATATCAACTTCTTTTCAAACTATTGAAATTCATCTTGAATTAAATGTGTTTTTAATTGTACAATCATACACTTAGTTATCATTAGTTTAATATTAAAAAGCTATATAAATTAATAATATCAATTGTACCATGGATGAATTTAATAATATAACAACTCGATATAAATAGGCAATACAAGCTAGTTCGAACTTACATCGTCATTAGATAGATATGTATCAAAGATAATTTTATATGTTAGAATTCTTAAATATCAACTTCTTTTTAAACTATTGAATTTCATCTTGAATTAAATGTGTTTTTAATTGTATGGTCATACTCTTAGTTATCATTAGTTTATTAAAAACTATATAAATTAATAATATTAATTGTACAATGGATGAATTTAATAATTTAACAACAAGTTATATAAATAGGTAGTACCTGTTAGTTGGAACTTACACAATGAGTAGATAGATATGTATCAAAGATAATTTAATATGTTTTTAAAATTCTTTTATCAACTTCTTTTCAAACTATTGAATTTCATCTTGAATTAAATGTGTTTTTAAAATTGTACAATTATAAGTTCATAGTTATCATTAGTTTATTAAAAAATTATATATTAATGTTAGTTTATTGTCTAGGGTCACACTCTTAGTTTAAATTAGTTTATTAATGTGTTTTTAAATATTATATTTTGTAAAAGTTTTCTAAAATAATGTATTGGCTTACCTAATTAGCATATTTTTATCGACATAAAACTAATATTTATCTTTAGCGGGTTACTAATTGATATTTTAAGAAATAAGTATCTTTCTAATTCCTACTAATTGATTTAACAAATTTGTATCTTTATTCCTACTAATTGATTTACCAAATTTATGTATCTTTAGTCCTACTAATTGTTTATTTCATATAATGATTTCAAATAAATATAATTTTTTAAATTTGTAATGTAAATCATTTGGGTTAATTTAGTAGTTTTAAGGACCTATATTAATTCAATTCAATCACCCTATAAATTATTATTATTTTTCAAAATTTAAAATTAGGTTCATAGATCAATTTGGAACTTCTTTGAATATTTAACTATTGAAGTAGGTATTTAGAGAAGTTAATTTGATTATTTTATAATGATCACAATAAAATCTAAAGTTTAAAAAGCTACAATCGAATTCATGAAGAATGTTCTACTAGATAATAAAAAGAAATAACACATGTATATACATGCACATATCTCAAGAACATGTTCTAGCTATAATACAAAAATAATAAACATACACATGTACATGTCTTAAGAATATACATCTACATCTAATATATCTCTTGAACTAAAATGCATACATATGAAAACTATAAATCTCGAATAAATATATGTATGTAGCAAAATATAAGAAGTCATATATACATGTGACCATCTAACTACTGAAGTACTAAATAGTCAAATAAATAGTGAAACATATGTATACATGTCATCAAGGTACTAAAATACACATATGTGTATGTAAGTCTCTAATATATAAATCTACTACTACTAGAGGGAACCCTCAAGATGCATACGAACATAATGACCCTTTGATCGAGTCTCTTGTATGTCTTGTGGCCGAGGCACATCAATCGAGCTCAAAAAATGTGTGTGTGTGTGTGTGTGTGTGTGTGTGTGTGTGTGTGTGTGTGTACAATAGAGTTCTATCTAAGCATATATATACATGTGTGTACTTTTAAATTAAATACGAGTGCATATATATCTAGTTTGAAACATTATAAATAACTTTAAAAAAACAATTTAAAACTTGTACTTGAGCACTACTAGGTACCTCAATAGAATCATCTCTCTCACATACATGCCCTAACCCAACACTAGATGTAATCATGTGCTCAGCGACCTATGCCTGCATGATTTATTATAGTTAGATTAAATTAAATATCTATCTAAACTAAATTTTTAAATAAATTAATATTTTTTAATTTCATATATTTAAATTTAAAAATAAATTATATATATATATACCTAGGTCTCTGGAGGTGGAGGATGATTAGCAGACTCCATCGTATCATCTATCAATGCACCTCTTGAAACTCTAACACCTACTAAACCACCCTCAACACCATGTCCAATTGTTAGTAATGATGACTAAAGTGGACTATGTAATTGGCTGGGTAATGGTGTAGAATTAGTGCTGTCAGGTTAGAATAACATGTCCATGTATGATGAAATACCCATGCTCGACCTAGTATCAATCTCAGATAGCCCTCATTACTACTCACCAAAATCATCAAGGCCCTCAACTATGATCCTAACATCTCCAACTCGTATGCCCAAGTCATCTGTAGAGTGTCATGAGCCTAGTGTAAAATATTGTGAGCTAAGAACAAGTGTATCATTTGTCACTGGTGTGGCCTATGCCTATGGAACTACAGGGCTCTGATAATGTCTAATGGTGTCCATCACTAAGTGAACTGGCATCCCCTGTGTATCAAAAATATAACTGATACTTTGCAACAAATCTTCCAAAAAATGCAGTGCTAAATCCATATGCGTGTGTTGTTCTGAAAGAACAAAAACATCGCTTGGTACTAGTAGTCCATCAACTCTATATGCCTCATCAGAGGAGGTGCCTAAAGTGCTACTAGATGCCTCTAAAGATGGTCTATGGACAACTCCATCAACTATGAATATAATGACCAAGAGAATCAGATGTGATACTAGCAACCACAGATGTAATGTGTCTAATAGTGTCAATTACTCCCCTTTGGGAAGCAATGACAACTCTATTTGCAATAGGTGCTTGTCCTAGAGTCATTAGAGGTAGTCTCTATCCAAAAAACTAACATCTAGAGGTGGCAGATGTTGTGCATTGTGATACTAGTCATGATCTACAATCTGACCATGCCCTTGTACACAATAATTTGGAATGTCTAAGTGGTTGACATTGAGCCCCACTTGGAACTCAGTGTACAATAATTGTACAAAATAAAGAGGTATCTAGTCATTATTAGAATAATGACCATGTGTGGCTAAAAAATGAGGATAGATCATGCTTCTAATAATAAGATATTTTCATCGTGTGACTTGGTAGCCTCTCACCCTACCCTATGCTCCCTCATATGATGGAAAGAGATCTTGTTTGATGACATCTTTGGGGGCCACCCTCTTGATGTCATCAAAAGATGCATCTCCTAAAATCTTAACCCTAAGCTCCCTAGATACGGCAGCTAATATGTCAGGAGTAAATGAATGGTGAGCTCTAAATCTAGTAGTAAAATCTTATAAACTCCTACATATAGTAGCACATATGTCTCTATATAGACCATCATCAGAGGACAATATAGACTACTGTAATCTAGCAACCTCTTGCTCTAAAAATGCAAATAATGCATTGATATCAATGCATGGAGGTGGTGTAGTACAACCTCCACTAGGAGTTGCAGGTGTAGCCTAACCTCTAATAGGAGCTACACTAGGAGCCACACCAAGACATACACCACCTAGAGCCACACTAGAAGCTACACTAGGAGCCACAACATGAGCTACACAATGAGCCCTATGACAAGGTACAACATGAGCCCCACTACAAGCTATAGCATGATCCCCACCATGAGCAACATGATGAATTGCATGAGGAGCCAGAATAGGAACTACATCAAGTGCCACAATAGGAACTGCATTAGGTGCTGCAACAAGAGCTACAACAAGACCTGTAGCAGGATGATGAGAAAGTTGATTGTGTGAAGTCATATCTATACAAATGTCTCAAGAGCTAAGTCTATTGTACATGCAATTTTTTATTTAAATTAAAAATTATATGTAATTGAATGTACATCACATGTCTAGATAATTTCTAACATGTACATATTAATAAAATTTAAATATGATCACATATACATATGTGAGAGTTAGAGTTATTAAGAGAGTTCTTGAGTCTTCAGAACTTTAGGAATTAAAGATTAGTACCTAGGTTTGACTTCAATGGTTCAATGAGTTAGATTAGGGTTCAAAGTAATTGCATGCATACAAATTGTTTAAGACTTATCATTTTTAATGAAGATTTAAAGTAGCTTTTGAGTGGTTCATAAAAGTGTTATGTAATTAAAAGTTTGAACAATTCAAAATATTGCTTGATTTCATGATAAGACTTTCATTTTGTTGAGACATCATGGTGTCACAAAGGTTGGTTATCCTACTTGTGAATTGTGACAATCAATGGTGTTGCAAATGCAATAGTATCATCATCCATCTAAGTCATACCAAGGGGTATATTTGATGCTTATACCCTTTGTTGATTTTGTGACAACTTAGCCTCACAATATCAATGATAGGTCATCACAATTACACTTCAGATTTATTTGTAAAAATATTAATTTGAGGATGAAAATGATAAAAACTAAGATTGTTTGAGAAGTATGAAATGGTGAGAATTTATATGAGAGATGATCACTCACCAAATTTTAGGTATGATAAAAACATAAAAACCTCAAGTGGTTCACCCTCAAACCAAAAGTGAATTATCACAACCCAAAATAAATAGAGGGGTGTTAGTGCAAGATATGCATTCAAGGATGGGGGAGTCAAGGATGTATTCCTTTCAAGATAAATATGTGCTTATGATATATAAAATTATTAAAGTATTTTGTGATACTAAAAGGGAAATGGAAAATAGCAAGGTATGATATTACATCTAATGTATAAAAGTAGGCACAAGAGGTGAGATAGAAAGAGTAAACTTACCTTGAGATGGATCTTATTTTTACTATCATAGAGATGTTAGATTTAGTTAAAAACATGGATCTAGAACATTATTGACTATAAATTATATCTATAAAAATATTAAACCCAAAGGAAAATGATCACATTGTCTACCTAATCCTAGAAAAAATTTCATGATTTCAACCTTAACCTTTCAATCAAAAACTGATGAAACTTACAAAGATCTTGAAACTATGACTGATACTCTCAAAGCTAGATGTAAAACTCCACAAATTTTTTTTGCACATAGAAAATAAGGGGAAAAGGTTTTGGAAATTTTTTTTCCTATCCCAATCCCCAATATAATAAGCAACCTTGTAATAAATAAAAATTATACAATGAAAGTAATATAAACAAGATATTTATCCTCCATGAAGAACCCTTATGGATGGATGAAGAAATAAATAGAATCCATAAGTATGGTCGAATATATGCTTGAAATGTATTTTTGAATCAAGGATTCTTTTCTAAATGCATGTTTATATATACTTTCCAATCTTAGATCTAGAATATTGGAGTTCTTTATGGTCATCAATGGAAAAGAAGAGATAAGAAGAATGGATATTTGGATCTTCTTTATTTCTTGAGAATTATTTTAATTGGTAATCATATGAAGAAAAATGTACATCAGATGGAGAATATTTCTATATTTTGAATGGATCTTAAAAAAATGAAGGCTTGGAGTTCTTTAATTGAGCATTTTCCTTCAAATGTTGAGTACATGTCTTCAATTACAAAAAAAAACTTGAAAATTTCATGGGAGATTTAAATTTATTGATCTATTGATTTCATGTTATGGAAAGTGAAAGGAGGAAAACCCCTTTTATATAAATTTTGGATTCAATATTGTCAAGATGATAGAACATATAAAGACTAGGAAGAAAATCTATAGAAGTTGAGAAAACCAACTTCACAGATCCTCAAGAACACTTGCATGCAAATATCTTGTAATGTAGAGAAACTAAAAAATGAAAAAGAAAACCTTAGAAATTCTCAACAATCTAAGAGAAAAATGTATTCCAAGTTATATAAAAAAAATTTACAAAGGTTCAACCTTAAAGGTGAACAAAACCCTAAAGGGAAAGAAAACTAGGTTTGTGCATTATAATTAATATAAAATATTAATTATATGCACCTAAAAGCAAGCTCAAGAACTAGAGTAATAAACCACTTAATTAATTAAATCAAGATGATCTAATTAATAAGTGAAACAAAATAATTACTCTGACACCCCCCCTTAAGCAAAACTTAGGAGGAAGCTAACCTAGCAAAGCTATGAAAGTAGGAAAATGGGTCCTGACAAAAAGGCCTGATCAGCTACCCAATACAAGGAAATCTCTATAAACTAGAGACAAAGGAGAAAACCTAGTGCAAAAAAACCTCTCCCAAAAGAGATGAAAAAAATAAGAAAGAAAATGGCTCAAGAGACTCTCTCAAAACTATAAAAAAACCCCCCATGAGAGAGAGATGAGATCAAAGCCCCCCTAGAATGATGAAGCCCCTATAAAAATGAACAAACCAATAGAACTGCAATGTAGAAGAAACACAAAACAAGGAAACCACTAAATGATAAGAAGGCCTAACTAATGCTCAAAGGAGTAGACATGAGGATCCTGAAAAGGAACCCCCAATGCAGGTGTGATGACACTTTCATGAAAGAGGAGACAAATGTTCTCTATAGAATTCGCAATAAGTGCTCCTAAAGGCTCGATGAGTGGAGCTAGAGATTTTGACAAAGCTAAAGAAGAAAGGACTTCAAGGAGATGTGGTGTGGTGATCTCAAGAATAATAAAAAGGTTCACATGTCTTGATTACACCACATGATGCTCTTGCGAAAGAGAAGAAGTATTCTTCAATGATGGAGATGGTGGATCAAAGTGTAAGAAGGTGTAGAGACAAGTGGTATGATCAAATATCCCTATAGAAATAAGGCCTCCTATTGCACTATCCTGAATGTAGACTCAATTTGTAGTGAACTCAACTGTCTTCCCCAATACACTATGTGTAATTTGATACATCAAGAGAAGGTTTGTAGAGAGAGATGGAACATACAATACATCATTGAATGTGCCACCCTAAATGCAAACTAAAACTTTCCCATAGACTATTAGAGCTATGTTATTCCCCATGAGAATATGAGGAATGGGATAAGCCTCAATAGAGGAGAAGACCCCTTGAGAGGATGCCATATGGTGAGAAGCACCTGAATCTAGTATCCAAGGGATCTAGGAAGGGGATGCAATGGTAGCCCATAATGCATGACCCTATCCAAAATTTGGTGAAGATTTCAAAGAGGTGGAAGAAGACTTAAAGGAAGACCCCTATGAGGTAGAAGAGGATGGAGATGAAATAGAGCTCATTTGAAGAAGGGCTTGCAAATCTGCAATATGTTTCTCATAGCCATCAAATCTCTTCTGAAAACAATGTGCCTCATAATGAGCTCCTTTCTGACAATAGGAACAAGGAGTCTCAATCTTCTTTTTCTCCATCTTCTTAGAAGAAGATGATGGACTAGTAGAGTGCTAAGAATAGGAATTAGATATCTGCTTTGGCTTTTTCTCCTAGGGATCCTTGGCAAGTAATGCCTATGATGGTGAACCTGTAAGTGAATCCATCTGAGTGAGCTTGGACTGCTCACAAATTAACCTATCACAAAATATCTCAAAATAAGGCATCTGATATCTATTACACAAGGCATCCATAGTGGAGTAGAAAGTGGAAGAAAAGATTTGATACTATCCTCATAACTTTGATAGTATCAAAAAAATACATTTATCATCTATTTTGTTTTTACCACATCCCTGCAAGACTATACACAAAGATTTGAACTTTATCAAGAAGTCCTCAATGGTGGGGAAATCAGTAGGTGTCAAAGTAGTCAACCCTGCATCAAGTTGTAGTGCCTGGAACTCATTCACTATTGCAAACAAGGTTTGGAATTTGATCCAAATAGCTAGTGGAGTTGTCAAACCATCCAAGTGAAATAGTAGACTATCTAATATGTTTAGTGCAATTAATCCCATGGCTTCATCCATTTTTTTTCTATGCTAAAGAACCTCAAAAGGACAGTACATAATAGGTTGTTTTGCATCTAGACATGACCATAAGCCTCTTGACATGAGAAGCCTAGTCATCTATGTCTTTTAGGTGTGATAGTTATGCATCATGAGCTGGATCACAGAAGGATCTAACATTGAGAGAAAAAGATGGAAGTAGAAGGATCTTATTTTGAAATAAATTATAGAATAGAAAATGCTCCCCCCCACAAAAAATAAATATATCCCCCAAAACCAAACCAACAACTATTGAAAAACATAAAAATTAAGAAAAGAACCTAGAATTTGGATGTAGAGAAGAGGAAAATAGAAGCTTCTACTTCAACACCAAAATTGGAAGTTCAAATGAACTTAGAATCAAACAAAACTAGCTCATTTTCTTCGTCTCTAAGTTAGCTTTCTAGTTCTTCTTTTGGATCACAAAAATACATCCATATACTTAAGTTATGGCCAAAAAACTGACTGCTACTCCAAAAATGCTCTATGAAAAATTATAGACACTGTCCTAAAATTGATGCCCATATCCATCATCAAAGAAAAATTTGGCTACTAGAAAGATGATGTCAACAACTAGAAAGATGATGTTAGTAGCCAAAATGATGACATCAGTAGGGGATCAACTATGATGATGTCATCTATAGGGAAAATGACATTAGCTGATAGAATATTGATGTGGCATTGTCTAAAAGTACCATTAGCATGACTTAATCTGCTAGATCTATGACAGAGGTAGTCTTCTAGTGGCGGTGGCACTAGGGAGGGAAAACTTGGCAATGCTGCTGGCTTTGGTGGAGTGGAGGTTGGTGGCATTGCCAGCCAAGTAGCATGTAGATTGAACTAGGGCAGCGTCGCGGTGGTGTGTGAGCACTACGGTTGTGGCCACTCCCTTTTTTAATTTTAATTTTTTAAAAATTCATCCGTACGACTATACGATAGCATGCATAGGGTAAAAAAAAATTTCCAAACACCCAAAAGCCAAAAATGACAATTTTTATATGTTTCTTGACTACAAATGGCCTTCTAGATCCAATGGTGGCATTTGTTTGGGCCCAAAGTGCCCAAAAAATTTTCCTTCTCCCTTTTGAAGAAAAAAACTCTAAAAAAGCTAGGGTTTCTAACTTTGAATCATGGCTTCAAGAATCTTTAGATGAGGAAGTGGTAGGTCTACTCTGATACCATGTAGAAGTTGAGAAAACCAACCTCACAGATCTTCAAAAACACCTACACACAAATATCCTGCAATGAAGAGAAACTAGAAAACAAAAAAGTAGAGCTTAGAAATTCTCAACAATCTGAGAGCAAAATGTATTCCAAGTTATATAAAATGAAAAGTCCAAAGGTTTAATCTTAAAGGTGAACAAAACCCTAAAGGGAAAGAAAACTAGGTTTGCACATTATAATTAATATAAAATATTAATTATATGCACCTAAAAGCAAGCTTAAGAACTAGAATAATAAACCACTTAATTAACTAAATCAAGATGATCAAATTAATAAGAGAAGCAAAATAATTACTCTAACAAGATCCCTCATATTGGGCTCAAATATTACCTAAATGTAGACCTAGTCAGCCATGTCTTGGCATTTCTATAAAAAGAAGGGAGTGAAATCGAAAGATAAATGAGAAACACACATTAAAGACATCCAAACCTTGAAATCACCAAAATGGGGTCTAATAGTTCTTAGAACCTTTAATAATGGGTGGTAACATTTTAGGAGAGCATAGCCACATTTCCAATCATGGACTTCTTCTTATCTAGGTATGCCCTTTTTTATTAGTAAAGTGGAAAATTTTATTTGTTCTAGCCTTATCTAAGCCTAGAAATGGTATGTTCTTAGTAATGCAAGTAACTCAAAATACTCATGAGGTTAATTAAAATTACCTCTATCTATATCATGTATCTGTTACATATACCCATTGTGTGGTTCAACAAGCTTGAGGGAATAAAAAGGATATTCCTTTGGCTAGGAGTCAAAGATGAGAAGAGGTTATTTATTATTGACTAGGAGAAATTATACACTCCCAAAATCTTGGGGGATTAAATGTTTGTAATTTTCATAACTTGAACTTGGTCATCCAAGTTCTAAATTTACTCTAAACATAATTAATTATTATTCACGTTGGTCCATAATCCATCATTTAAATATATATAAAATAAGAATGATATAAGGATATTAGATCTTATTTTATGTTGGATAGAATTGTTTAATTGTGTTGTCTTTGATGTTACACAATTGTCATATTAGTTATCAGACAGAGTCTATCGAGCTTAGTTGGTCAGCAAAGTAAATTACAGAATCTACTGAGCATTTCTGGAAGTTACACTACGAAGATAGTTTCTATCGAGCTCACTTGGGCACTAAAGGATTTTATGGCAGAAGACAGTTTCTACCGAGCTCACAAGGTTAGTGAAGGAAAGTTAGTTCTTATCAACTTCACTCAATCTCCAAAGGATGTTGTAGAGTTCACAATGTTTATTGAGCTTCACTTGGTTAACATTGGAAATTATTTTTGGAGTAGTGTTTACCGAGTAGGTTTGGCCAATGAAGGATTTCATTGTTTTGGGAAATCAAGTTTAATTGTTTCATGTAATATTTGTAGCTAACTAATGTATGGTTTATTGATAAATCTAACTTGTAAATGAGCTGACTTGATAATTTTTAATGTATAGATAAAAGGTCAAGTTGTGGATTCTAATTGTAATGAACGAGCATGCAAGTGAGTTGATTGTGTGAAGAGGAAGTGTGAGCAAATTTTGAAGAAGGATCAAATATCCTTGAGGAGGAGCAGAGTTGTATACAATCAATGAGGATCTATTGAAGTAGAACAAAGATCTATAATAGCAAAGTTCAGTTGCATCTCATTCAGGTCACTTTATTGTTACTTTTTCATCATTTTAACAATGATTTGTAAATCTCTTAATAGAGTTGGTCTAATAGCCATTTTGTAAATCCTCTAAAAAGGTGGATAGTTCTATTGAATTGTTCTAAAGTCCTCTAGCAAGGCCACTCCTAGTAGGGTGATTAAATCCTCTAACACGGTCACACATAATGGTGTATTTTGTAACCTTTAATAGGGTTGGCTCCTAATAGGCTCACTTCAGAAGAGTAAAATTTGGTAGCTAGTTACTTGGTGGTTTTTCCCATATTGGATTTCCATGTTAAATCTGGTGTCTCTTGTGTTCATGTTATTTTCTTTTGCATACATGTTAATAATTATGAATGCTTAAAGATCAATAACAAGTTAATCTACCGAGTTACAACATTTTTCTGTGTGGCTACCGAGTGATAGCAGTAACTAGTTATTTAAGACGTCTAAGGGATCTATGGATTTTTTTTTGTAGTAACTAATTCACCCCCAACCCCTCAATTACTCTTTCTATATTTACAACAATTGGTATCAGAGCTTTTGGTGCTTGCAAGAAGGATTTCAAGAATCTAAGCTAAAGATTAGGATGTCTTACAAGAGGGAAATTCCAAGGCTTAACAGGGATAAATTTTTAGCATGGCAAGGTCTCATGAGACTCCATTTGGCTTCCATTAAAGATACAAGACTAAAATATCTAGATGAAGCATATTTAACTCCTTCTAGTACATTATCCGCTAATGGAATTGCTAAAAAGAAGACTCATAACACCATGATAATAGACATTGCATTTGCCCTAAGCTGTGAAGAATTTGATGATGTCAAGGATTGCAAAACTACCTTTGAAATGTGGAACAAGCCAAAAGATATCTATGGAGGTGATGATAATGTGAGAAGAGCTAAAGCAAAAAGTTTAAGAGGATAATTTGATCAGATGAGGATGAGAGAGGATGAAAACATTGCTAAATATGTTGAAAGAGTCAAAGTAGTTGCCAGTCTAACTAAGGCTTTTGGAGGAGACATTGAGGAGGAAATAGTTGTAAGTAAAGTTCTTAGAACATTACTTCCTATTTATGCAATTAGAGTTTCTACAATTCAAGAAAGAAGATGTGAAGCAAATTATAAGATAAATTTAGAGGCCATAGTAGGAAGATTGACTACATTTGAGCTAGATAACTATGTTCCAGCTACCAAGAACATTGAATCAGCATTTGAAGCTAAGATTTTACTCAAAGAAAAAGGCAAGAAGATAAAGGATTCTTAGTCAGAAAGTGAAGAAGAATCGGAACAAAGTTTTGATAGTGATCTTGAGGTGGTTGAAGCTCTACTAGCCAGGAAATATTCTAGAGGTAGAGAAAAATACAAAGGTAAAGTTCCTCTAATCTATTTTTCTTGTTAAGAAATTGGACATATTCCTGCTAGGTGCCCAAACAAGAAAAACAAGGATCAGAAGAAAGGTCACAAGTGTAATGGCAAGAAAAATTTCAAATCATCCAAGGACAAAGGTAAGAAAACATGTTTCATGCCTAAGGATTCTGATGAAGAAGAAGATGGATTTGTTTACATTGGTATGAAAGATGAATCTAATAACGATGAGGAAATGGCACTTATCTCTCATGTGAGCAAAAATGATACATGGATCATAGATAGTGGTTGCTCTCATCATATGACTGGTGATAAAACAAAGTTTGAACAATTTGAAGACTATGATGGTAGTATTGTGAGGTTTGGTAATAATGAACCTTGTTGCATAAAAGGAAGAGGAAGAATCTCACTAACCAAAGAGCTTGTATGTGATAATACATATGGGTAGAAGAACTAAAACACAATCTATTGAGTGTGGTATAGCTACTCAATAATGGATTTAAAGTAGAATTCATGCATGGAAAAGCAAGACTGCTGGATGACAAAGGAAAACTAATTGGATCCAGCATTCAAACAAAAGGTAACTTATTCTATCTTGAACTTGGTGAATGTTCATGCTTTATTGCCCATGTTGAAGAAAGTTGGTTATGGCATAGAAGGTTGTGTATTGTGAACTTTGATAACTTGGTGAAAATAAGAAAATTTAGGAAAGTAAGAGGCATTCCTAGTATAAAGAAACTAGAGGTTGGTCTATGCAAGAATTATCAAATTGGTAAGATGGGAAAGACTAGCTTTAAAAGTAAGAACTATCAGTCTAAAGAAGTTTTAGAAATTGTACATACTAATTTGTGTGGACCCATTGGAATTGAAAGCTATATTGGAGAAAAGTTCTTCATTCTCTTTGTTGATGATTACTCAAGAATGATGACTATCATGTACCTAAGAGAGAAATTAGAAGAATTTGAGAAGTTCAAATGGTATTTGGCCAAGGTAGAAAAGGAAATAGGAAAAAGATTGAAATGCTTAAGGTTAGACAGAGGTGATGAATTCATCTCTCATGAGTTCAATAACTTTTGCATTGAAAGGGGAATCAAAAGACAAGTATTGGCCCCTAGAACTCCCAAGTCTTCAATAACTGAGTTGTAGGAAGTTCAAACTGAGCTATAGGAACCTGAGTCACATTCTGATGCTACTGAGCCAATTCCTACCAAGTCTAAAGGACCCAAGAAATAGACAGAACAGCTAGAACTTGAAGTTGAAATGCAAGAGGATGACAGTGTAATTCATTCAAAAGTCAAGGAACCTATATTAGCCAAGTATGTCAAGAGACATAATGCACCTGATCAGATCATTAGAGATAAATCTAAAGGTACTACAACAAAAAGTAAGCTTAAAGGTACTTGTTTACTCGCTCATTTTAAACCTCGAAGTGTCAAAGATGCATTAGAAAATGAAAGTTAGGTTGAGGCTATGAATCAAGAGATAGAGCAGATAGAGAAAAAAAAAACATGGACTCCTCTACCCAAGCCTAAAGATAAAAATGTGATTGGAACTAAGTGGGTATTCATAAATAAGTTAAATGAAGATGGTAAGGTATCAAGGAAAAAAGCTAGACAAGTATGCAAAAGATACTTTCAAGAGGAAGGAATAGACTATGGAGAGACTTTTGTTCTTGTTGCAAGATTGGAAGGTTTCAAGACCCTACTTGCATATGCTACATACAAAGGATTTAAGGTTTATCATATGGATGTCAAGTTAGCATTTCTCAATGGTATACTAGATGAAGAAGTCTATATCAAACAACCTAAAGGTTTTGTTGTTCCAGACAAGAAGGACATGGTCTGCAAATTACATAAAGCATTGTATGGTCTGAAACAAGCCCTTAGAGCATGGGATGAAAGATTTCCTAACTATCTTATTTAGATTGGTTTTCTTAGAACTAATGATAAAAATAGTTTATATATCAAAGAAGGACTAGATAATAAGATTATTTTGGCAGAAATATTTGTGGATGATACTTTGTTTACATGAAATGATGACCTATGCAAAGAATTTTTAGAGAAAATGAAAAAAAAAATTTAGATGTCAATGTTTGGTGAGATCAAATTCTTTGTTGGTCTTCAAATTCAATAGAGTAAGAATGGCATCTACATCACTCAATCTAAATACATCAAGGAGATACTGAAAAAGTTTGGTATGGAAGATTGTAAACTAGTTGGAACTCCTATGTGTACTGAACTAAAGCTTACCAAGGATGATGAATCAAAGGAGGTAGATCAGACATTGTATGGATCTATGGTTGGAAAGTTGTAGTATGTAGTTCATACAAGGCTAGATATTGCTCTTGTAGTTGGTATTGTTGTAAGATTTTTAGCAAAACTAAGAGAAAATCACATGATGGCAATCAAAAGGATCATGAGATATTTGAAAGGCACTGAAGATTATGGATTATGGTACAAATTTGGAGGTAATCTAGATTTGAAAGTGTTTACTGATGTAGATTGGCTAGGGAACATTGATGATAGAAAGAGTACAAGTGGAGGAGCATTCTTTCTTGGAAAGAGGTTGGTTTTTTGGACAAGTAAAAAGAAAAATTGTACATCCTCGTCTATAGCAGAAGCAGAGTATGTTGTAGTAGCAGTAAACTATTCAAATATTGTTTGGTTCAAACAATTATTGAAGGCATGAAGGAGGAAATCAAAGAAACTATTGTTATGTTTTGTGACAATACAAGTGCAATTAACATATCTAAAAATCTAGTAATGTATTCAAAAACCAAGAACATTGCAATACATGGAGTGTGAGGAGATCCAAGAGGGTATAGCTTCAATTAGAGAAAGGTTGAGAAAGGCAAATGAAAGGATCGTAAAGTTGGAGGCCGAGAACAGATATTGGAGAGATTGTCAACCTATCCAACAGTTGCACCAGGCAGCCCTTCCTCAAGACAGTGAGAGCAACCTAGAAGAGATATTTGCTCATCTGCATGATGTTAGATATCACTTTGTCAAAGAATTGATGTAGGATAAGGAGATCAGATTGGAATATGTCCATACAAAAGAACAAGTTGCTGACATATTCACCAAGCCTTTACCTAAGGATGCATTCTTGTATTTAAGAGGTAAGTTAGGGGTCATTCCCCTATCTGAAGCTCACTAAAATGAAGTTTTAGTGATGCATCAACAGGAATCAAGTTGAAGATCTTTTAGTTGATGAAGAATAATCATGAGAATATTGCATATGAATCAGTACATAAGGTACATTTCTATTCATTTGGTTTGTGTTTTCTTTGGCATGTGTTGTCAAAGAGGGAGAGTATACTATCATATCTTTCTGAAATTTGGATTTGTTTGTGAAGAGTTTGATGTTTGAAAAGAAGCTACATAATTCCTTTATAGAGGGAGATTACTATATTTAATAATTTTGTGGCATATAATCTAAGAGGGAGAAATATTCTATTAGAAAAAGACTTAATCTCAAATTTTATTCTATTATGACATGTTGTGTTGCCATGAATGCCAAAGAGGGAGATTGTTGGATAAAATTGTTCAGTTGTGTGTTGTCTTTGATGTTACACAAATGGCATATCAGTTATTAGATAGAGTTTACCAAGCTTAATTGGTTAGCAAAGTAAATTACAGAGTCTACCGAGTGTTTCTAGAAGTTACAATGTGAAGACAGTTTCTACCGAGCTCGCTCGAGTGCTAAAGGATTTTATGGTAGAAGCCAATTTCTACTAAGCTCACAAGGTCAGTGAAGGAAAGTTAATTCTTATCGAGTTCACTTGGTCTCCAAAGGATTTTGCAGAGTTTGCAATGTTTATCGAGCTTCACTTGGTTAACACTGGAAATCATTTTTGGAGCAGTGTTTACTGAGCAGGGTCGGCCAATGAAGGATTTCATTGTTTTGGGAAATAAAGTTTAATTGTTTCATATAATATTTGTAGCCAACTGATGTATGGTTTATTGGTAAATGTAATTTATAAATGAGTTGACATGATAATTTGTAATGTATAAATAAAAAGTCAAGTTGTGGATTCTAATTGTAATGAACGAGCATGCAAGTGAGTTGATTGTGTGAAGAGGAAGTGTGAGTGAATTTTGAAGAAGGATCAGATATACTTGAGGAGGAGCAGAGTTGTATTTGATTAGTGAGGATCTATTGAAGCAGAATAGAGATATGTAATAGCAAAGTTTAGTTGCATCTCATTCAAATCACTTCATTGTTACTTTTTCATCATTGTAGCAGTGATTTGTAAATGTCTTAATAGAGTTGGTCTAACAGCCATTTTGTAAATCCTCTAACAAGGTGGACAGTTCTATTGAATTGTTCTAAAGTCCTCTAGCAAGGCCACCCCTAGTAGGGTGATTAAATCCTCTAACAAGGTCACACCTAATAGTGTGTTTTGTAACCTTTAACAGGGTTAGCTCCTAATAGGGCTCACTTTAGAAAAGTAAAAATTGGTAGCTAATTACTTAGTGGTTTTTCCCATATTGGGTTTCCACATTAAATCTAGTGTCTCTTGTATTCATGTTATTTTCTTTTGCATACATGTTAATAATTATGAATGCTTAAAGATCAGTAACAAGTTAATCTATCGAGTTACAACATATTTCTATGTGGCTACCGAGTGATAGTAGTAACTAGTTATTTAAGACATCTAAGGGATCTATGGATTCTTTTTGTAGTAACTAATTCCCCTCTTAGTTACTCCATCTATATTTCCAACAATTTTATCCCCTAGATCAATTATTTGGAGTAGTTATTCTAAAATATATAATTTTTCCAATTTTGTAGTTTGATTACTAATTGTATAAGAAATATAAAGGGTTCATCTTATTCTATTTAGGTAATATGTTTTTATATTTTTATAAGAAGTGCAATTCAAAACATTTATATAGCTCTCTCATTTGGTATCAAAGCATGTTTATTGAATCTAGTTGAGTATTGAAGAAGTACAATAAGGAATTGTGAATTATGGTCTTTGGTGAATTATCAGGTATATCAAATACAACTCATGCATACTCCATTTTGACTATTATTTTTCTAGGGGCAACATAACATTGGTAGTTACAATTAGATCATTCAAAGCCATGGGTATGATAGTGATGACTAAGTTAGGTCTAAAATAGAATTAAAATGGATAGACAATGTTGTGAACCTTGCATTCTTCTTGTATATTCTTCCTTCTCTTTGTTAACATATTAAATAGAAGTATATGTACCACTCTTTGTTTTCTCTACTAGTGTGTATGTATATAATTGGTCTTAAGAAAGTGTAATATGTAGGATTTTCTTGTTATACAATTCTTTTCCAAGTATTTCATTATGCATTCTCCTACCTTTTAAGTTACATCCCATGTGATCACATATGATGAATGCACACATGATTAATCATTTTTGCATGAATATGTGATCAATCCATGTGGTCTTTATTAGAATATTTTGGTAAATGTCGAATATTCTCGATAGTATTTTTAATGACTAATAGTGAAAGTCTTTATTTTTATTTGGTTAACACTCTTTGAAACATTAGAAATCTCAAGTTTGATGAGATGATTTGGAAGGCACTCTTTATTGTTGTTAGGTCTCACTCTTTGAAACATTGGAAATATTGAGTTTGATGAGATGATTTTGAAACAGATCCTTGAGTACATTATATACAACTTAAACCTAGTTATTATGGAGACAATGAAATTGAGGTAGAATGCCCACATAAATTTCCCCATCCTATTGTATATTAATGTTATGTACTAATTTTAATTATCTCCATTCTCAAAGGATATTTTTAGTTTTATAAATTGTATGTTGGCTCTCCCTAATAAAGGGTATCAATAACATATATCTATTGTTTAGTTTTGACTTTTGTTTTGATATTATCATGTATGCATTGAAAGTGGTCCTGTTAAACCCTAATTTTCTCAAAGGCACTAATTATTCTAGACATAGGAAGACTAAGATATGAAATATTGTTCACTATGAAGAATTGTGGAAGATTTTTAACATCTTATTGATTTGATTGAATGGATATAAAGTATGTTTGAGCACAAAAAATGGAATGGTTAACAATGTGCTATGTCCTATTGATTTGGAGTTTGTTAATCAAAATTTATATAACTGCACATGTCTGACATTTACCTTGATACTGTACAATAACACTTGCCTTGATATTACAATTTAACCTTCTAGATTGGGGTTTGATTTAGATATATATAGGGAACCTTCATTTAAAGATTAAGGGGTTTCTTTTAGATTAGGTTTTGCTTATGTGGTTTGATTTTAAAACAAGTACGATCTTAGATTAGGGTTTTTAGTTAGATTGAGGTTCATGATTAGGGTTTAATTTAGATTATGGTTTGAGTTAAAGATCTAAGGGTTTTAGTTAAATTGCAATGGCCTGCCAAGGGATCCAAAATAATTAACCTAAAGTTTCACTAAGTTTGGTAGCATTTTTTTTTTTGAACCATGAAAGTAAAACCATTGATAACATACATATAGTAACAGAAGCAATAACAAACATTCAACTGAAATTATACAAATCAGGTTACATTCATTAAGGATCCCTTAAAATTGAATGACATCTAAATTAACTATTAATGATTCCATCTAACATCACATCCTCATGAAATAATAATAAGTCTAACGTTCTTAGACAATGTACTTTGTTCCAAATGTCCATTAATAAATTACATTTTCAAAATGCTCAATCATCCACTGTACATTCCATAGGGTATGGAAGGCTTAAAAGAATATACATGCGCTAAATAATCCTATTTTAATCCATGATGCAAGTGCAATAAAGTAAATGAAATCGCATGTCATACATGATACATCATCATAGAAGATATAAACATCTATTGTAAAAGATAACCATAAATCATAACACATAATTATCTAAGTGCACGGTTCCTCCCAACTGTAAATAGCATCATCATTATACCATCATGGGCCCTAGCCATCCCTCAGTGCTTAACATGCCAAATCACCAAAGGGATCATCGATATTAACATAGTAGGAATGTCACTCCTAAAACATACTACATCATGTGCAGAAAGAAATCTAACATGCAAATTAAAAACATAAGATAAGTAAATAACATCATCTAACACATGATAATCATCAATATAAGGATAAATGTCCACCATCATAATCCAAGAACAGAGTGAAGATAGATTCCAACAAAGAAAGCATTAGCCACGGTGTCTCGGACAGATCTCAAATGATAAGAGTGAATAAGTACTACCACCCAATCATGTGGAACCTAAATGGCCCACTCCCAGTGTGCTAAGGAGATAATCTCAAGTCCCAAATAGGCTATCAAATCACATAGCACAAATACTCTCTAAGTCTAGGAATCCTAAAAGTATACTAACTCAAAGGGTTCCAATCACAAACCAACATCTAATCCTAGAGGCGCACAAGACACATAGAAAACCTACTATGTAAGTGGGAAAGTGTCATCACACAGATCATGCTAGAGTTACCCTATTAATCTCTCTATAGACCTTGACACCCTAGTGATCCCTATGTGGCCACTAGTATCCTCTCATACAAATGAGGCATACTACGAAATGCAAGGTTGCAACTAAGCATTCTCTCTACTCCCATCCTAGTCTGTACTAGCACTCGAGGTATGCATGAGAAAAAAAAATTATCTTATTAGATTCATTTAAGTCAGTATTAGGTGTATGTTTTCACTTATTAAACAACTTACAATGAGTTACCCTGGCAACCTCTTAGGGCCTCGAGCCCCATTGCAAGCCACTTCCCGACACTACAAGTAGATAACCTACCCTAGGCTCATGGAATCATAAATCACAAAATCACCACAGTCCTATACAAGTGACTAGAAGAATACCAAAAGATAATCCACAATAAGAAAATCAAATCTCCATGAGGAACTGAAATACATCCATAGATAATCATGACCACAACAGTTCTCTATTGGCAATTGAAGGTATCAATGAAAATCACAATATCCTTTGGTTCTCAACAAGAAACCAAAAAGGCACATCAAGAAAATAATAATACTGATCAAAGACTCCAAAATGGTCGAGTCAAAATGTGTCACAACATGACATCATCAAGATCAGATAAACAATTCAATCCCATCAAGGTGACTGGAAAGTTATCCAAATACAACTGATCGATACTCATAAATGGTTACATATGTCACAGCTTACACAATAAGATTGGAAACAATATCAATCAGTAAACCACACATGCACCATAGAGCATGCCATCACATAACCATGGTTGGGTTTGAAAAGATCGAGATCAAAAGACATCATCATGACATCACAATCATAATGCCCAAGCCTTTGGTAGATGTCCTATAACTGGTCAACAAACTAGTCAACCCAAAAACTCAAAATAGATAGCATAGAGAAAACACAAAATACAAGCACATGTTTGGGTTTGCTAGAGTTACCTAGTTGAATTAAGTGTGGGGGTTTTAATTTCTGTTTTCAAATTTAGATATCGAATGGAGAAATTTGTACATTTTTACCTAACCCATGTATATGATTGATAGATAAAAGTATTTTCCCCATAACCCATTAAATCAATATTTTAAGATGTTTCTAAGAGTGTATGACATATACAATATTTGAAAAAGACCCCCATCATGTTCCAATAGGACATATAGAAAATTCAATGTAAACAAATACAATTCATCCTCATTTATCTATCCTTCATTTAAATCCGATTAAATTAGATTTATATTATTAAACTAAAATATTATAAAATGATTAATTATTAAAAGAAATAATCTATTAATAAAATTTTATTTATAATAAATATATTAATTAATATTATATAATATTTAATATTATATAATAATTAATATTTAAAAATTATTAATATTTAATTATATATATATATATATATATATATAAACATTATAATAAACAAAATATTTCAAAATGATTTTATAACATAAAACATAATAACAATATCATACCCTGCAATTTATTAGTCACAGGCAGTACTGCACACACATAAGTGTGGTCAATCGTCGTGCAACTCTTGCAGTGACCATGTGGCCTCTGCTATCCCAGGCCTGCTAATGTAGGTACCTATGTAGTAGACCTCTGCCGACATCACAGAGACAATGAGGAGGCATGTGGACATGTCTCGCCCTCCCCCAAATTTTTAATAATTTTTTTTAATAACATTTTCAAAAAATGTTTTCCCAAAATGCGCAGCAATTAAATAATTTCACTTTAAATATTTTCTCTACAACGCTTTATTATATATTAAAAAAAAATTATATATAAATGTTTCTAATAAAAATTATCAGATTTGTTTATATATATATATATATATATATATATATATATATATATATATATATATATATATATATATATATATATAATGTTTTCCTAATAATGCAATATATACATAATTTTTAAACAAAAAGGCCTTTCCAATTTTTATTTTTATTTTTTAAAATAAGATTTCTCGATTATGCCTCCAACGGTCACCTCGCAGGTACACGTCTCGATTACTCCTCCTGTCAGTGTTCTCCTTCCAGTCACGTCTCTAATAAATGCATTTCTTTTTCTTCTGTCCAAGTTATGCCTCGGGATCATGTTTCGCCTTCCTCTGTGCTAGGCTCTCCGGCCTTACTCTCCTCGATGCCTTCCCAATTGGGTGTCGTCCCATCACCTCCCCTTATGGATCCGCAGCCCCAACCCATTGCTTGTCTTCTCAGCAACACCCCACCACTGACCGCTTCTCCCACCATCTCTTCTGGGTCATCGTGCCACAGTGTTCTTGCATGTTCTGATCATCTTCACATTTCTCGTGACACCCAACCCATCTCTTTTCATGAGATGTGGGGATCATCGTACATCCAAGAATGGGAGAGAAAACTAGTCATTAATCTCTCCAACACGCCATTAAGTCCCCAAGCTTTCAATTTTCTCAAACGGGGTTTTTGATTTGCAATTTCTCCAAAGATCATTCCTCGATTAGATTTTCTCATTGGAATCGAGAATCTTGTGCACTCGCTTCCTACGGATGTCGCAGAAGAAGTCCGTCAAGACTGTGCAGTGGCATTGAGGCATGCCAAACCTCCCAGAAACAACATTCCTAGCTCTGAACGATCAACATTTATTGAATTGCTTAGGAACAAAGACCTTGTCATTACTCGAGCAGACAAAGGGAATGCCACGGTCATCATGAACCATCAAGACTATGTTTCCAAAATGCTGCTTCTCCTTTCGGATAGTAGCACTTATAAAATCCTACCTTGCAACCCTTGCTCCAAAATTTCTAAGAAGGTCAAGACAGCAATATTTGGCTCATCTTTCGACATTGAGACCAAAAAATGTCTCATCACTTCTAAAGAAATAACTCCACGTATTTATGGTGCTCCAAAAATTCATAAAACAGGGGTTTCTCTCAGACCCATTGTTGACACCATTGGATCCCCCACTTATCCTCTTGCCTCATTCCTTGCTAAACTTCTTTCACCATTAGTTGGCAGCTCTCTTTCTTCCATTAAGGACTCATCCCATTTTGTTGAGTTCATCAAGGATAAAACTCTTGCTATTTCAGACCTCCTTGTGAGTTTTGATGTTGTCTCCCTCTTTACTAAAGTTCCCATACAAGATTCCTTGGAGATTGTCAAGCAGAAGACTAATGAAGAAATTGCAACATTAGTCGAATTATGCCTCAGATCCACATTTTTCTCTTTCCAAGACACCATCTACGAGCAAGTAGATGGTGTTGCCATGGGCTCGCCACTTTCTCCCATCATTGCCAACCTATACATGGAACATTTTGAAGAAATCGCACTCCATTCTTTTCCCCTCAAACCTAGATGGTGGAAAAGATATGTAGACGACACTAACATCTGTTGGCCCCATGGCCGGGACAAACTCCTAGACTTCCTCACCCATCTCAATAGCATCTCGTCTTGCATTTCCTTCACTTTAGAGATTGAGGCAGACAACCAACTCCCTTTTCTAGACATCTTACTCATCAAGAATCCGGATGGATCCATAGGTCGTCGTGTCTTCCGTAAATCCACCCACACAGATTTGTACCTCCATTCGTCTTCACACCACCACCCTAGTCAAAAATTTTGCGTTCTTAAGACACTCATCCTGAGAGCCTTTCGTATTTGCGATGATAAACACCTAGACCTTAAGCTCTCACATCTGCGCCACATCTTCCAAATGAATGGGTATTCGAGCAGGCAAATTACGAAGGCCATCAAAGATACCAAAATCTTTCTTCTTTCTCAATCCAAACCCCCCAAAATCTCTCACTCACATAGGGTCTCGCTGCCCTTCATCAATGGTATCTCCCATAAGATTGCCAAAATTCTTGCCAATAAAGGCATTCATAGTGCGTTCAAACCCTTCTCATTGATCAAACACCATATCCGCTCTCTGAAAGACTCAAAAGATACCCTTTTGCAATCTGGAGTCTACAAGATTAAATGTTCATGTGGTGTTCCCTATATAGGGGAAACGGGGCACGCTATCAAAACTCGATTAAAGGAGCATGGGGCTGACATACAACACGATCGAGTTGCCAAGTCAGCCCTAGCTGAGTACTCCTCAACCACTAAACACCACATTTGCCTAGAGAAGACACAAGTCTTATGTCAGGAAGACAATTTCTTTAGGCGAAAAATCAAAGAGGCCATTGCCATTGGCAACCACCCGCGGAATCTTAATCGTGATGAAGGGTTATTTCTTAGCCATTCATGGCAACCCCTGTTATCATCTATCAGAAACTTTTCTTGCCACACCTAATGCTCTCTCTCTCTCTCTCTCTCTCTCTCTCTCTCTCTCTCTCTCTCTCTCTCGCTCGCTCTCTCTCTCTCTCTCTCTCTCTCTCTCTCTCTCTCTCTCTCTCTCTCTCTCTCTCTCTCTCTCATCATCCTCCGCTCTACCTCTCCTGCTCTCTCCCCCTCCCCCCCCAATTTTTTCGTTCCAGTTTTCACTTGGTTTTATTCTTCTAGTTTTATTTTATCTTTTGCTGTTCATATTTTCAGCTTCGAAATTATTTATTTATTTATATTTTTATTTGTTTTTATTTATTTATTTTTATTTTAATTTGATATTATCTATTTATTTATTTTACTATTATGGTTATTATTATTATTATTGTTATAATTTATTTATTATTATTATTGTATAAATTTTCTTTAGTTATTTATTCATTTAATAATTATTTTCATTATCGTTTCATTTTATTTCTTTTTATTTTCGTGTGGGTGTGTGGGTCAAATTTTTTCGATGGGGTTTACGCATGTGTCCGTGTTAAACACACGCACATAAAAGCACTCTTAAGCGTTCTTATGTTGTATCCTTGCTGTTTTTGTCTCATAGTCCCTTTCTAGTGTCGTTTTAGTCTATTACCATTATTTCCTTTATTATAATTTAGTAATGATTACGAGTATATAATATTGATTATTATTATATAATAATGACCATTATTATATAATAATAATTTCTATTATATTATTTGGTCATTATTCATTTAGAATTTCGTTGGCATTTCTTTAGGTTGTTTATATATATAATAGTTTTATGTAATAATAAATATCATGCATATTTGTACATTTTCATCTATTGTTGTGTTTTTATTTTGTTTCCAGCCTTCATATTCACCCTTCGGGTCACCCTCTTTTGTTTTATTTTTTCTTTCACTTTGGTTTTTAATAGTAGATCTGTCATTATTTCTGGTGGTTGTTTTCTCTCTTGTGGTTGGATGTATTTTTATCTTCTTTTTTGGGGTCCCCTTCCCTCCTTGTCCCTATTGTTGAACCTCAAACTTTTCTTGATTGTGGTGCACCTACCCCCCCCTTCCTTTCCCCACCTTTTTATCCTTATTGGGTCTACAATCTTTCTACTTTTTTCCTTCAGCTCTCTGATCCTGATGATGGATCACAGAGTGTGATCCGAAACGTTGATGCAAAAATTGTAACACAATCTACCCAGAAAACACAGTTAAGAACTCTAATGGATTGTGGAAAACTACTATCTACAAAGATTTCTCCTATAATGATCTTTTTTTAGATTTACCTAATTAATCCTTCTAATAGGTTTGTCCATAAACATCTGAAACCCTAGTCCCATAGATTCCTCACATCTATGCATGTGGGATTTTCTCATATAGAAATTTAACTACCCATGACAAGAATGCATACAACCAAGATATTCAACACATGAAATCCTCATAAAGCATTCAGAAGACAAGAAGAAGATAGGAAGTACAAGAAGCAAAATATCATATGCAAAATCACGAGTGTCTACCTGGACACTGATGCTAAATCACTTCTCCTTAGAATCTGTAGAGCAAGCTCCTTCCTTCTCCAATGCTCGCGGATCCACCCAAACATGCTGCCCAAGCTTCTAGGAGTGCTTGACTATAAAGAACTCTCAGGAAGCACCTAGAATGTCTCTAGAAACAACCAAAAGATGAGATAAGCGTTGACAACTAAGCATGAGCTTTCTCAACCTTCCAAATGAGTCACAAGGTTGTAGACACCATGTGCTTAATTTGTGCGCTAACTCCTATGTTGTAGACATACATGCAATCAAGGGGTGCACTTACTCCTAGGTAGACTTATAACTTTTATTTTAATTCTTTTATCATTATTATTATTAATATTTATTTATTATTTTTATTATTATTAATTTTAATTTTTTTAATTTAATTATTTTTCTCAATTAATTCCCATTTAATTAATTAAAATCAAAATATCAAAATATCATAACATTATATTAATTTTCCCCAAAATAATTAAATTACTAACTAAATCTTTTAATTTTAGACTTTAATTAATAGAGAATTCACCATAGACCTCCAAGATAAAACATGAAAACCCATCATAGAACAATCCATACAAAATCAGTCTAAAGGGTTAAAATCACGAATTATGTCATCCGACACATTTGGAAGATAAAATATCTCGGATACTTGTCCTACCTTTCTAGGACAAATGGTTTAAGGGCTTAGGATTTGGACTTGAGAATTTATCTCCCCTCTCTTACCATTGAGACAGTGCAATAGGGTACGTTCATCCTAGAAATTCAAGGAAGTCGATACCGGATACTTGCAACCTACATAAAATCTATGCATGTACATACAATATATATGTATATATATGCTAAGATAAATAAGAAATGGTAGGAAGTGGTGCATCGTGTAGATCTCGACTAGTAGGTGACTACGACTCGCTTCCTTAACCGCATCAGAAATGCCATACATGAAGAGAACAAACACGCACACCATGCACATGCAAGTATGGGGTAAGTATCCATAAGAAAACACATGTGATAATAACCATCTAACTAATCATCATCAATAATTGAAAGTAATGTAATAATCATCATGCATACATGAAATGTAGAGTCTAAGTAATCTCATCACATATCAACTGAATCCATAGCACAATATCTGATAGTCTCAAAAAAATGCTAGTCTAATAAAGTTTGACCATGATAACAATAATGTATCTGGAAAAATGTGAATGAGGGCAAGCACTACATAAATTTAGTTTGGATTAGATTAGGGTTATGGTTAGATACCTAGGGTTGTACATTACCTTGGTTCAGTTATGGAATTATAGGGTTAAAGAGTTTTCACTTGAGTTAAGGTTACAGTTTTCAAGTTAGGGTTAGAAATTAGGGTTAGAGTTTGAGTTAGGGTTAGGGTTATGGTTAGTGTTATCTTTTAGGGTTATAGTTAGTTTTAGGGTTAAATGAAGATCTAGCTCGTTCTAATATTTTTTAATTTTCTTTGCTAATTTTTGTTTTTTTTTTTTTTGGTTTTTTCTACTGTTAAATTCTAATAATTTTCAAGTTTAATGTTTTTTCAAATATTTTGTATTTTTTCCAAATATTTTAAATGTTTTTCTAATGTAAAATGTTTTTTTCTAATATTTTCTAATGTTTAATACTAATTTATTTTTCTAATATTGTATAAGAAATTAACATTTTTTTAATATTTCACTTAGTATTGTTTTCCTAATAATTCTACATTGTTATAATTTTTTTCTAATATTTTCTAATTTTCAAGACTAATTTAAAAAAAAAAAAATTTGAAAAATTTTCTAATTTTTTTTCTAATATTTTTCTAATAATTTTCTAATGCTTTTTCTAATATTTTTTTTATAGTTTTCTAATATTTTTCAAAGTAATATTTTTAAATATATTTTCTAATGTTTTTCTAATATTTAAAAATGTATTGTTTTTTCTAATATTTTTCTAATAAAACTATTATTTTTCTAAAATAAAATTTCTAATGTTTTTATAAATAAAACTAATATTTTTCTTAAAAAATTGTTTCTAATTAAACTAATATTTTTCTAATTTTTGAGACAAACATTTATAAAAATATTTTCTAATGCTTTTTCTAATATTTTTATAATATTTAAATGTAATGTTCAAGATTCTAATGTTTTTGTAATAAAACCTAATATTTGAATGTAATGTTTTTTTTTAATGTTCTGGTATTCTAGATTAATGTTTTTTTATATTTTCTAATATTCTAAACTATTGTTTTTCTAATATTTATCTAATTTAACACTAATTTTTTTTCTAAATTTGTTTTCTAATGCTATATTATTACTTATCTAATATATAACTAACATATACAAAAAAAATATAAACATTAAATTAATAGAAGTAACATAAATAAACAATAAAAATATTGAATTAACATTAAAATATGCTTTCAAAACATTAAAAACATAAAAAAAATTCAAATAATAACATATAGACATACTTGAAATAGTGCGAAGATGAGAATCTGGAGGAGAATGACAGGGCACACTAACCAATAGGGGATATTTGCTCCAACCTCTAAGTCAACAATCAATGCCATAAAATGAACAGTGAAGGGTAAACAATGATATTTAAAGTGGACAGAAATTGCCAATTATATGTTCACACAAACATTTTTATTGGAAACGTTCGTGTGAACTTTCCTCATATAGAGGAAATATGTTCATGTGAACATATGTCAAATGTGATTTCCTGATTTTGCAAAATTTCTTTTTTGTTTTCTTCATCCCACTAAAGTGGAACCCATTATTGTGGGTTCACCCAAAGTCTAGTTTCATGAGAAAGACCTACACTTCTTATGTTATTTTAGAGTTGGTTCATACTAACTTTTGTTGACCTATTGATGTGAAAAGCTACTATTGTGAGAAATACTTTATTTTATTTGTTGATTATTACTCTACAATGATGACAATGATGCTTCTTAAAGAAAAATTTGATGCATTTCAAATGTCTAAGTGGTATTTGGATAGAGTTGAAAAGGAAATAAGTAAGAGCTTGAAGTGTTTGAGATATGATAGATGTTGTGAATTCATATTTGGTGAAATCAATACATTTGGCAATGATAGAGGAATCAAGAGACATATTTCTACACCTACAACCTGTCTACAAAATGGTATAACTAAAAGGAGGAATAGATCAATCATAGACTATGCTAGGACATTGATGATGAAGAAAATGTTGCACCTAAATACTAGAGAGAAGATATAAGTACAAATATTTATACTTTAAACTGATTATAAGTCAAGAAAGGTACAAACCTCACACCTTTTGAGTTGTGGATAGATGTGCACCTAATGTGATATATTTCACAATTTTTGGAATAAAATGCTATATATTGAAAGACAATAGAAATGGAAAACTAGATGCAAAAAGTGATGAAATTATATCCTTAGGTTATTCCACTAAGAGAAAAGTATATAAGTGTTTGAACTCTAATACTAAAAATGTTGTGAAAAGTTCAAATGTGAAAGTTGATGAATATGTAGAAATGAATGAAGTTGAATGTAAGAAGGAATATGAAAGTTATAGATATTTCACATACATTGATGAATGTGAGCCCAATACCTTACTTGAACCTAAGAAGAAGCCTTATGAACAACAATAGACAATACAAGTCAAGTTACATCAACAATATTTTGAGCATTAGGCAGTCTGTGCAAAGCATCAACCAATGCATGTTGAACATTAGGAAGAGCTTACCGAGCATCAACAAGTTAATGTCAAACACCTAAAAGAACTAGTAAAAATATATGAAGTGCCAACTAAAGAAAATATAAAATATGAACCTAAAGAAGAAATAAGAAAAGAGCCTACATTAGTAAAATATGTGAGGAGACATTATGCACATAATCAAATCATTGGAGATCAAGACTTTGGAGTTATGACAAGGAAAACACTAAGAAGTGACACATGTTTACTATGTGAATTTGAGCCAAAATTAGTGAAGGATGCCTTGGATAATGAACACTAGATCCAAGAAATGAATGAAGAGATTGAGAAGACAGAGAAGAACATAACCTAGTCACTAGTACCTAGACTAAAAGACAAAAATTTTATCTGAACAAAGTGGCTATTCAGAAAAAATCTTAATGAGAAAGGTTAAGAGACAAGAAATAAAGAAATCCTAGTTTGTAAGGGGTATGCACAAGAAGAATTTATTAACTAAGGGGAGACATTTGTCCATATTGCAAGATTAGAAGCAGTGAGAACTCTACTTGCATTCTCTACTTACAAAGGATTCAAAGTATACTAGATGGATGTCAAGTCTACATTTGTGAATAGAATTCTAGAAGAAGAAGTTTAGATTGAATACCCTAAAGTATTTTTTTGATCCAAACAAAAGTGAGATGGTATGTAAGTTGCACAAAGAGTTATATGGATCAAAATGAGCCCCTAAAGCATGGTATGAAAAATTTCACACATATTTTGTGAAGATTAGTTTTATAGGAAAAAATGATATGGAAATCTATACATGAAGACTAGATCTAAAAAATGGATACTTTTGGATGAGATATTAGTGGATGATAACATATTTATAGGAAATGATGCATTGTGTAAGTCATTTATAGATAAAATAAGGAAAGAATTTGAGATTTCTATGTTTGGAGAGATCAATCTTTTTTGTCTTGCAAGTGTATCAAATGAAGAAAGGTATCTATATTACGCAATCAAAATATATCAAGGAGATACTAAAAACTTTAATATGAAAGACTCAAGACCAATTGGAACACCAAAAGATACTTGACATAAAATTTCAAATAATGATGATGCCATTGATGTGAATCAAACCTTATATAGATCAATGATTGGCAAGCTGTGATATGTTGTTCATAAAAACTAGATATTGCGCTAGCATTTGGAATTATTGCAAGATTTTATATAAATCCTATGGGGAATCACATGATGGTTGTCAAAAATATACTGATATATCTCAAAGTAACAAAGGATTATGGATTGTACTACAAGAAGACTAACAAATTTGACCTCAAAGTGTACACTAATTCAGATTGGGTTGGAATTGATGAAATAAAGAGTACAAGTGGTGTATCTTTCTTTCTAGGAAAGAGAATGTTAGTATGAATGATGATGATACTACTTTGGTGGAGTGTCCTAATAATTTCTAGAATAGTTGGAGATAATTTTAGCATGATTGAAATGTTGCATTCATGATTGTATTTATCATTGATTTCAATATAGTATTGTTTATGTAAAGACTCACAGATTTGTAGACAAAGAACAAGGTTGTACAAGATGTGTATTAATGATGAGCTCAAGAATAGTTGTGGGTATCTTCTACATTGTGTCCTAATTTCATAGGCAAGTGTGTGGGAAAAGAATCAATGACATGTGAGAGTTATTCAAGAGCTATAGAGGAAAGTGTGTAGATTGAGTACCTAAGAAGTAGTTTTCGATGTTTGGATTGTATCTCTTAATAGGGATAGAATCATGATGAGAGAAGTTAGATGGTGATAGTAGAAAACCTAATCATAATGTTAGTGATTGCATGAGGTTCGAGGTCACATGTTTGAGAAATATTTAATGTGTGTCGACCATTTTTGTAATAGCGAGAAGATGTATTGAATAGTAATATCTTATTGAGGTCCTATTATAATTAATTGGAAAAGGCTCAAGGATGACTCAACAAATTATTTTGAGCATATGGCATCGAGGAAGGTTGTTTTCCTTATGATGTATGTGTGCAACATGTGCAAGTGTTAATTGTGCAAGTGATCCACAAAGTTGGTAAATTTTTATAAGCAATCAAAGGGATCAATGTGTTGTGAGTTTGAATATCTGATATTGACATCTACGAAAGATTTTTGTATGGTATTGGTGCAGTCAGAGGATAGAGTAAGAATTTAAGTTGTGGAATTCAATTTATTTCTATTATTTTGGAAGGAATAATAAAAAATCCAGTTGGATAGTGAGTTTGGTGGTCTTTCCCCTAAATTTATTTGGATTGTGGATCCATCTTCCTTCTATAGCTCATAGTAGGGAGTCAAAGTCTCCTAACATGGACTAATATATATTAAATGTATTTTATTGGCTCCTAACAAAGCCCATCCTCTTACAAGGAAATTTTATATTAGTACATCATTTTTTGGGTATCATCCACACCAGTTTTTTCCCTCTAATCAATTATTTCCCTCGTTAACATATCTAGTGTTATTGTGATTAGGAGCATCCTTGGTTTGCTAGCAATCCTACACCTGGTGGTTTTGTTTTTCCTTGGAGCTAGAGGACTTGGTCAAAGAAAGATGTGGGAGTTGGTCACCAAAGGAGGAACTCAACACATACTGGAGAGCTCAACTAGTTTTGTTCTTTTGTTGACCAAGTGACTTAGTCAATGAAGGGTTTCAATTATGCTTGAGGATTTGTTGATGCTTAGTGTTGGTTTCTAACACTTGGTCATGTCTTGGTATTTGTGTTTCCCAAATTGTCTATGAGATGATTTTGGCATTTAATTTGGGTTGTAGGTACTTAATGATTATTGCAACCAACTTGTGGCTTATGCATATATTTAATGTAAGGGTTATTTTAATTTTTATTAGGCTAGGCTGACTTGTGGCTTAGTTGGGTATAAGTAGTAGTGTCTTGTGGAGTCTTAGGTCATTATTCATCCAGCTTGGAGAATAGGATGTTGCAAAAGAGAAAATTTTGAGAAGGGATAGTAGATAAGGCTTAGGAAACAAGGAAACTTCTTGGTGGGCTTGCAAGCACAAGTTGAGAGATTCCTTGGAGATTTCTACTAGAGCATGGATCTAGACTAGCTAGTGTTGGGATTGGATCTTAAGGGATCTTTTAGAACTATTTTTGTGACTGCTATTGTATTTTGCCAAAATTTGGAAAGCCTTATAGTTGAGCACATTGCATGTAAACAATTATTTTATGAATAAAGAGTTGTACTTAATATCATATTATGTGTTCTATTGTGTGGTTATTTGCAGAGATCTAGATTACCTCTAGTAGGGGTACCCTCAAATTCTAATTGAATCATATTGTGTGCATGTATCTTCTTATGGTTGTTGATTATATTGTTCATATGCTTAAGATTTAATAGGTTTGATTAAAGTTATATTGATATGATAACTAATTCATCATCCCCCCCCACCATTTATCTTGGTGGACTTTGATTTCTAAAATAGACTAGTTTGATGGACAAGAAAAAAGAAAAATTGTATCTCCCAATCTACATCTAAAACTGAATATGTAGCTAAAGTAGTTAATTATTCTAACATAGTGTGGATCAAGTAGTTATTGAAAGGAATGAAGGAAGTGATCATTGAACTTGTTGTTATATTATATGATAACACAAGTTCTATAAACATATCTATAAATCTTTTTGTGTATATTGAAACCAAGCATATTTCTATCAAGTCTCATCATTTGAGAGGGTTGGTTCAAGTAAAAGAAGTTAGATTGGAGTATGTGAATACAAAGGAATAGATAGACGATATATTGAAAAAGGAATTTCTTGTCACAAAATTTTTCACCCTTTCCTAAACTTTTTACCTAAAGGAAACCTTGTGAAGCATGGAAACAACCTCTAAGTTATGGCACTTAAACAATGAGGTTGAGTCTTTGGAGAAGGCTAGCTTCCTTTGCTATCAAGGTGCACCTAAAATAAACTTGGAGAGGAAAAGGGAATAAAACAGGCATATAACACTAACCTAATCTATCCTATGGAGGTGATGCACCAAAATAGAGTGTTCAACCCTATCTCTACCCATACATGCACAGTTAACTATCATAACATCAAAATGCATAGATTCAAACTTGTTTTAATGTAGCAATCATAGGCAGATCAAATAATCAAATGAGTAACATAGGGAAGAAGAGTTTCGCTATATATCATTCATAAAAATAAAAGAGATACAATCATGCAAGTTATAGATAACCACAATACATTGATGAGTGGTAAATTAATATTACATAGTACATGAATGGTTGAAAGGGATAAAGTGGAATGTCATGAAGTTTAGAGGCAAAGGGAATTTACAATGTGCATGCAAAGAAATTCTAAGGAAAATAGAAAAAAGTGGACCCTTACAAGGGTTTTGAAATGTGTCTTTATAGCTCAAACATAACCCTTGGATTTCTTCATAACTTCATTGATGCATTTAATACTATCAAAGGGTGATAGAATTTGATCGAGATGATAGATTTGATCTAGTACACCTTTAGAGGCATGAAAATAATCAAAATATTGACTGGAAGAAACCTTGAAGATGATAGAAATAGTGTCATTAATCATTCTAACTAGGTAGATGGATAACCAAGTGGTGGAGGGAATGTCCTATGCATTTTTACTATGCCTACATTCATTCAGGGGTGGTTGGGATCGATCATGGGGATCCGATCGCGTAGGAAAACCATCTTCTTTTCCTTCTGGCTTGACAAATCATCAAAGATCAGCAATCAATCAAGTCAAGCAATAGGAATGATCCACTTGGACCAATGAAGTTATTTATTTTTGCTAGCTTAAAGAGTCTTTGTGATTTTGACTACCTTATTACCCTAACCATGCCACCTTTTAAAACTTAATAGTTGTCTTCTCGTGAAACTATCAAATTAGCTATGACTTAACTGCTATTGTTACCTTCTATCTAAGCCAATCGAGACACATATTCATCTGTGGTTATGTTGCATGAAATAAAGTTCTTGTATCTTTACAAAGCAACATAGTGACAACAATGGATCTTATTTCATCTGGCGGTCCCAAAGATGCGTTAATCTTTGTCAACACATTGACTAATGAGAATGTTGTTTTTTGCCAACTCACCTAACAACTTTTCCACCTTGCATGCATCCCACAAGAAAATAGGACCCACAATTTACATGTCACACTATCACTATCTCATTATGACAAATGAATGTACATTTCTATATAGTGACATAGCAATGATCATTAATGTTCTTTAATGTGACGGTAGATAAAAACATTTTGAGAAACTAGCCCACAATACGAAGCATGAATTAGAATCTTCCAACTATACCTCATTTGACAACTCCAATAGCCACAAAGAAGGGAAGGCACACCTTGGATACCTGGTATGTTGTTGCTTTGTCACATGAAATAAATTTTTTGCAATGTTTGATGGTGACAAAGTGACATTCATTGATTCTTTTGCATCTGACAGATGAGAAGATGCGGGCCCATAGAAGTATTAAATCATGAACTTAACCTTGGGACTTAGGATATAATGCATATAACTAAGATTTTAAAATGTATTTTTTTCATGTCATAATATTTGAATGTTAACTATGTTTGAATTCAAATCTTTCAATTTTGGCAAGAGAATGAATATGACTAACAATTATGGTGACTCAGGTGGGATGCAAGCCTTCTATGCATATGAACAATGACCTTCAACATCCATTGGGCTATAGAGTTGTGAAAAACATGAAGATCCACTTTGTAAAAGAAGAAACACTAAAGAACTAAGACTCCCTATAATTGCAACTCAAGAAATTTTGCCTCTGCACAACTCTTTGAAACTGTCATTCCAAAGGAATGACACCATATAAACCTTGCACTTCTTGGAAAATAGGAAAGAACTAGAAGGAAACTACTCTAACTATATACATGAAAAAATCATCTTTATCAAAAAAAAGGTCTAAGATATACTCTGTTGACTAGAATATGCAAGATTTCACCATTAGATATGCTTAATTGGAAAGCATTTGACTCCTTGTAATTGATTATCACATAGGGACCTCTCCATATTGCATCAAATTTTGAATGTATCCTTAGTTTTCCTCTATCTCCATCCCATTTTATCACAAGATCATCTTCCTTAAAATTTCTAATCTTAACCTTCCTATCAAAGGACCCTTTCATTTGATGTTGATGTGTTTCCAAGGTTTGCATGGCTTGGTCTCTTTTCTCCTCTAGCTCCATCAATTTGACCATCCTAACAGTCATAGTATCATGTTCAGTCAGTTCTAATTGATGAGCTAATTCTATGGAAGAGAACTCCAAAGAGATAGGAAACCTTGCTTCTCTCCCATAAACCATCATAAAAGGGGAGTTCCTAATGGCCCTCTTGGGTGTTATTCTGTTAGCCCAAAGGGTTGCTCTCAACTTCTGATGCCAACACCTCTGATTATCCTCTATGGTTCTTTTCGTTATTCTAATCAAATTCTTATTGGATGACTCAACTAATCCATTACCTTGAGGATATTAATTGGAAGATGTACTCAAATAAATTCCATGATCTATTGCCCATGCACAAATATAAGCTCCTACAAATGATTTTTCATTGTCTAAAATAACAGTGGAAGGAGTACTAAACCTTGTGATGACTCCACCTAAGAACTCAAGAACTGAATTCCTAGTAGCATCCTTTTAATGCAATTGCCTTTGTCCACCTGGTGAAATAAATTATACCAACTAGGATCCATTTATGGAAAGAGCTAGAAGAGGGGTTAATAGGACCTATGAAATCTAATCCCCATTGTGAAAAAGGTTCATCCACTTGAATAGGATGAAGTGGAAGGGCTACAAGTCCTTGCTTACCTGAAAAAAAAGACAAATTTTTCAAACTTCCTAACACGCCTATGGCAATCATGGACTAAGGATGACCAATAATACCCTACCCTCATTATCTTCATGGTAGTGGTTCTTTCTGAAAAGTGGCCACCATCAAGACCATCATGAAGCTACTTAATCATTCTCTTAGCTTGATCTACTTTAATGCATCTTAGAAAAGCTCCATTTAAGTCTTTCCTAAAAAGGATACCATCAACTGTGGCATAAGGGATTGAGTGTAATCAAAACTATCTTCTTTTATCTTTATCCAATCCTTTAGGATATCCATTTCCTAATAAGAAGGTCATCATGTCATCTATCCAACTCATTTGATTCTTGCCTATTACTTCTTGCTAATTTGTCAATACCAAGGAAAATTCTTCATCTAATTCTTGATATGAGACCATCTGCCTGCACAATCCTTTCCCTCTTACCAATTTATTGACCTAGATGTCCACATCATACTCCATCACTCTATTAACCCAACCTTCTCTTTTGTCATTAATATCCTTGCTCAAAAGGATGAGGGACCGACAAATGGATCTTATTGTGGGATAGAAGATGTTTGAATTTCTTTAAAGATCTTATGACTGCAAGAGCTTGCTTCTCCAAATAGCTATACTTCTCTTTATACTCCTAAATCACTTCACTTAAGAACGCAATGGGTTGTTCTTCATTCTTATCATTCAACTAAGTCAAAACAACTAAAATACTTGACTCACTTCCTAAAGTGTAAAGGATGAAATCTCTCTCAAAATTTGTATTGATGAAAGTAGGAGCTGAGGCTATGGCTACATTGATCTCTTAAAAACTTTCTTTCCCTTAGTTGGTCCATGAAAAGACCATATTCTTCTTGATCATAGTTGTAAGAGGTTTCACCATGGTAGCTAATTTAAGAATGAATCTCCTCATAGAATTAATCCTAACAAGGAAACTTTGCAACCCTTTCTTGTGGTTAGGAAGAGAGAGAGAGAGAGAGAGAGAAAGTATTACTTTTGTTCTCTCTAGATCAATAGTTAGACCATCTTTGGATACAATGTATCCCAAAAAATTTCTTTGGTTAGTGGAAAAGACACACTTACTTAGATTCAAAGATAATCCATACTCTCTACACTTTGAAAAAACTTGCTTGAGGTGGTAAAAATGATCTATCACATTCCTTGATTATACTATAATGTCATCAAGATAAACCAATACAAAGTTTTCTATCACATTCTTAAAAGTCATCTCCATTTCATTTTGGAAAGTGGTACCTACATTTTTCATCCCAAATGGCATCTTACTATAAGCATAGGTTCCCCACTTTGTGGTAAATTCAGCCTTGTATCTATCAACTTCCTTAACCAACACTTAATTGTAGCCTAAAAATCCATCTAGGAATTAGAACCTTTCTAAACCATTGATTCTAGATAGGACTTGTTCCATGGAAGGAAGGGGATGATTATCCTTAAGGGAGGGTTGGTTAAGATCCCTAAAGTCTACACACATTCTAATTTCTCCACTCTTCTTCCTAACAGGGACAATGTTTTCTATCCAAGAGGAATGCTTGATAGCAAAGATAATATTAGCCTCAATCAACTTAGATAGCTCCTTTCTCATCAAGGGTTCAATTTTTTGATTCACTGGCCTTTTTTTTTGTCTTAAATAGTTTGACATTATCATTTAAATCTATGGTATGCTGAAATAGACTTGGGTCAAAACCCTTTATATCATCATATGTCCATACAAAAACATCACTAAAATCTTGACATAGATGAATGAAATTTTCTTCAATTTTAGTACATACCTTTCCCATGTTTAGAGTTCTTCCATCAACAACCATGACTAGTATGTAATCTTCTTTACATGTAGCAAGGTTCATGCCTCTATCTCTTGTTCAATCATCAGGAGTGAAAACACTTTATAAGATAATTAGACCCTTGGGAATCTTGTTGGAACTGAGATTAACGATATGATCTCCATACTGGTCATGTAATCTTGACTAATTTCTATCCAAGAACTCTACTTCATTTTGCAAGAAACTCACAATTTGTTCATCAGATTCAAACACTTGCTAATTGACATTATTATCAAGAACAACAAGCCTAAGCACCACTCTGATCTATTTCTTCTTCTCTTCTTCAAGGCTCCTCAGCACATGATAAAATGTATCCACTACTGCAAGTCTATCAACATGTCTATTATCTTTCCTAGGGATGCTTTGAATATTAAATGAATTGAAACCTTAAAGAAAATCCCATACTCTATGTTTATAAGACTTGAAAAAACCACTCTTGGTGACATTTTGATTTCTCACTTGATGGACAATCAACTTACTATCTCCATATACACTTAAGGCTTGAATTCCTTTTTTTTGAGAAAGTAAAAGACCTTGAATCAATGCCTCATGCTCTACCATTTTATTAGTACAACTAAATCAAAGCCTAAATAAGAAGTAGTATCTTTCTAGCATTGGAGAAACCAACATCACACCAATGCTTGATCAATTTTTATTCCTTGATCCATCAAAGTACATACTCCATATCCCACTTGCATTCTTGTTGTCCTTCATAAGATTAGGGACAAGAGCATCCTTTTTTATATATATACAATATGTACCAAGGCATATCTCCAAGGTTTTTGATATAGGATCAAATTAATATACATTAGCCCATTCATTTAAGATAAAATTAAGTGTCCCTATCAAGGGAGTGGCAGGCTCTTGCGCTATATCATTTTCATCTATCTCTAGGATAGTGTAATTCATATTGATGAGATTAGGAGTGTAGGGCTCAATATGATTGAGGGCTATGAGATATGCTCTAATTGAAGCTCTAGTTCCATAAATTTTTCTACAAAACATGCATGACCAATTAGAGGATATGTCACCACCTATTTGGGTAGTGAAATCTCTTGAAAGATAGATGTCAAAGTGTGGCTTAACTTTAGCAACAAATATATCTTGAACTACAATATAACTAGGGCATGCATTTAGGGCCATTTCAACATTCCTAAGGATTATAATAGTCTTGATAGTACTACCATCCAACTACATTAAATCCCTAACAAAGGGCTCATATTTCATTTCTAAAATATCAGCAATAGACTTAGGCATCATTGAACTACTAGCCCTTGAATCAACCATGAAATTGTGGACTCACTTATCCTGTATAATAAAAGAGACATAAAATGGAGGGGGTCTAAATTTTTTAGTTGTTTCTACCTCTTTTGATGGTTGCACAAGACCTATGGCACTCTCCATTCTAGGTGACAGATCCTTTGGTTCAGTGCTCTCCAATTCTTGTTGCAGCAGCTTTTTGCATGGGTATAGTAGCAACAACCTCCCACATGGAAATGTTCAAATTTATCTTCTTCATCTAATCTACCACACTGAATGATGCATTAGGTTCTTTGGTAGAAACCTTGGGAGCTGCATGAATAGGAGGTTGAGATGGAATAACCTAAGGACCATTCACATATTTTCTACTATTATTTTTCCTTTGCTATTGAGGAACATTTGATTGATCATTTACTTCTTATACATGAGGTATTTCATTTGATGCTGAGGCTTGATTAAGAGGAGGAGAGGTAGCATATAAAATGGATTTTCTCTTGCTCCTAGTCTTGTGAGCAATGGGATCTTGATTAACATGATAATGCTCTTCTACTTGTTGATTCATGCAGGAGTAATCACCTTGTTGTTGTAAATGTGAGGCATTGTTGGGTTGGCTTACACTATATGATTTCCCTGTTGCGGGTTCTTGAGTGGTCAAAGATAAATAGGATTTAGCCTTTTGATACATACAATAGGCATAGGAATAATTTTAGGAGGGAAAAAATCCTTATCTTGAGTCATACTATTTTAAGGGACTAAGGCCCTACTTTGATTTGCATTTGAAGTAGAAGCATGACTGTTCTACCTATTCTGATCAAAAGAAGCATTCATTTGCTTCTGATTTGGAGGCCTATCATTCAAAGTAGCCTAATATTTTAGTTGAGGAGCCTTATTACCCTAATCTTGATCCCTCTCCAAAGTTACCATCTTGTTGCTCACCTTCTAAATCATAGAGAAGCTATCTTCTAATTTCTTAACTTGAATATGCAACTTTTTTCCAATACCTTGCATTAGAGCCTTCAACTCTCCTAGTTCAGTAGATGATGTAGAAGCTTGAGGTATTAGAGCAAGGGGTTGAGATGCATAAGATGTGGGAGTAGGGGCTACGATTGGTTGGTGTTTCGACATATCAGGAAAGAAGGGCATAAGAAGCCTTAGAGCTAGCTTACCTCCTTATATCAGAATGTTCTCTGCCCTTATTGCAATCTCATAAGAATTAGGTAATGTATCCCCTCCCATGGTTTGGATTGTAATCACAATATCACTATTTAGGGCTCTTAGATAATGCAAGAAGGCATTACTGGTAGTAGGTTTCACTAGGGTTGGTATTCTATCCATGTCTTTTGAAATTTATAATTGAAATTAGTCATACATTTATGGGGTGCCCTCTTTATAGTAGTCAACTCCTCTCGGAGTGAAAGATAATCACTTTTATCTTCAAAATGTTTTCATAGGGATGCTCCTAACCCATCCTAATCTATTATAGACTTATGAGGCAACCCTCTATACCATTGTAATGCTTTTCCTTTCAAGGATGAGGCTAGAAGCCTAACTGTAACATCATCCTCTATAATACCATGTATATTGCAAACATTTGAAACTTTTTGAATATGTTCTACAAGGGAGATGGAAGTTATAATTAGGTATACTCTTAAGGGTTGATATTGGTATATCATGTCTTTGATCCAAGAGGAGAGAACTCCCAATCATTGAATGTGGCAAAAGCATCTGCCCTAGGCTAAGCCATATGAAATAATGACCTATTCAAATGGAAGGATGACACCCTAGGATGTGATCTATCAATAGGAAGGGTGGAAAGAGATCTTGAAAGTGTATGAGTTACTACTACACTCATGAGTGGTGATGGGGATAATGTATTTCTCTTTCTTCTAGGGTTCAAAAATGAAAGTTCACTATATTGGAAGTTACCTCTAGAAGATGCCCTTGTATGAGCTTTGGGCATGAATCACAACAACTTTTGTTGGGAAACTAGAATGTTGAGATGGAGGTATAGTCACCATGTACTTGAAAATGAGCATCTTAAAGGCTTGAAATACTAAGGGCAACACTATCTTCTCAACATCAACTTGAAATTCTTCTTTGACACCTATGAACTTGAGATCTTTTGATATGAATGTCCTACCGAGCATGCCAAAAACTGTTGTCACAAAAGTTGGCACCCTTTCCTAAAGATTTTACCAAAAGGCAACCTTGTGAAATATGGAAATAACCTTCAATTTGTGGGACTTGAACAATGAGGTTGAGTCTCTGGATAAGGCTAACTTCCTTTGCTATTAGGGTGCACCTAAACTACACATGGAGCATAAAAGGGAAGAAAACATGCATAGAACACTAACCTAATATATCCTACAAAGGTGATACACCAAAATAGAGAGTTCAAACTTGTCTCTACACATACATGCATAGTTAACAATCATGATATCAAAATATATAGATTCAGACATGTTTTAATCTAGCAATCATGTGTAGACTAGATAACCAAATGAGTGACACAAGGAAGAAGAGTTTCACTATATATCATTCATAAGCCAATAGAGATGAAGTCATGCAAATTATAGATAACCACAATACATTAATGAGAGGCAAATGAATATTACATAGTACATCAATGGCTGAAATGGATAAAGAAAAATGTCATGAAGTTCATAGACAAAGAGAATTTACAATGTGCATGCAAAGCAATGCCAAGGAATATAGAGAAGAGTCAAACTTTACAAGTTTTTTGAAACTCATGTTTATAGCTTAGGTATAACCCCTGAATTTTGGTCTTAGAATGGCCTTGACATTCAAGTGTCAACACACATAAACTAATTTCACCATATATGTCGAGTACACCATGTATGCTGAGTGAATAATAGTAGCTGCTGAGTCAGAATCTTAATAGGTGCTGAGTGACTTCAGGTGTCGAGCAAGATAGAGCATAGTATGTGCCAAGTGATTTAGGAGGACTCATGTGCTAAGAAACCTAGAGATGTAATATATTCCAAGAAATATATGAACATTCATGTGTCGAGCATTAGCAATAGAATATGTGCTGAGTAACATAGAATCAACATAATAGTTTGTGCCTTCACAAACTATGATGTAAAACATCTTTGGAGCTGACTTAGAGAAATTTTGAAGAAGAAAAAGTATAAGGATGAATCATTTATATTCCCTATGTGATCAACATGTAGCCAATCAGAAAAATGGAGAAGGCATGCAACCAATGAGAAAAATGCAAGGTATGAGCGAGAATTTGAGATTCAATATGAATCATAGATCCATACCTAACCCTAAGTCTTCACATTTTTAATAAGGAGGTTGAATGCACCATTGCATGAGAGGAAGAGAATAGTGTATGTGGAGATTATAGAAAAAAATTAGTGAGAAGAAGGAAAGACTTAGTGGAACAAAGTAGCAATTTCACATCAAGTTGATCAAAATAGTACAAGGGACAAGGAACACATACAAAGATTAGATCAAGCAAGGATCAGAATAGGAAGAGCAAATCTAGTACCTAAACCCAACAATTGGAGATCACACTCTATTAGGTCAAATGTTCTAATACTTTCGCACCATTGTATTAGATGTTGAAATCCTATATTGATAGGTTATCTTAACAGCTAGGTAGGAGAACCTTTGGAGAAGGTGATAAAAATCCTATGTATTAGGTGGGTTTAACAACCTATTGTAAATTCTTTAAAAAGGTGACACTTCATGTAAATTGTTTGTAAATCCTCTAACCAAGTCATTATTGACATAGTGTAAAGCCTTTAATAGAGCAAGCCTTTCATAGGGAAAACCATCAGAAGTGGTTGAACATATGCTGTAGTGATTTTTGTGGGTATCATCCCCACCCTAGTTTTACCAACTTATTCTTGGAGGGTTTCTGGATTACCAAATCTCTTGTGTTATGTGTTGATGCATGCTTTCATTTCATGTTTGTTTATATGTTTACATGCATGCAAATTTTTTTTTAGTTATATTTTTTCAGGATAGAAAAAGGTAAATGAGATGTGGTACTTCTGATTCACCCCCCCTCTTAGAAGTACTCTTCCCATTTTGAACATTCCAACAATTGGTATCAAAGCTCTGGTTCTCACAAGGAGAAGCCTAACAGCTTGGAGGAATAAAAAAAGGTAACAAGATGGAAGTCTTCAAACTTGGGAAGATCATTGACAATCAAGTGATTGATGTGCAACTAGCTCTACACAAAGTAGAGGAAGCCATAGAGGAACTAAGAAAATCCTTGAAAAGAAGAAAGGATATGGCCATAGCTTAAAATGACATACACTATAAGGAGATTGATACCACATAAGTGTTTTCCAATGGAGATTCCAAAGAATTTGATGCAACAATAGTAGAATCGATGGAGAAAATTAGAGCACAAGCTAAAGAAATCAAATTACTTAAGCTTGAACAAGAATCACAAGCCATAATGCTTTGTGAAGGGACTAAACAAAACAAAAGAGCCATTTCAAGACAAGGCCATGGTAGAAGATGATAAGAGAAATCTTACCAATAGGCTGGAAGAGAAGACAATTGAGTTTGAAAAGATCTCAAACATGTAGCTAGACACCTTAAGCCAAATGATGAATGCTCATCATGAGCTAAACATGAAGGACATTGAGATCTCCACCTTGAAGATGCAAAATGAAAAATTGTAGAATGAATTGAAGAAAGAAAAGCAAATAGCAGAAAGTTACAACAAACCCAATGAGGCCATCAAGTACTTTGAGCAATTGCTGAAATCACCCAGGGCTAGTAATGATACTTCAAAACTTGGCTACACTAGAACTAAACAATTAGAATCATCCAAGACTATAGAAGAAAGAATCAAAAAAGGTAAGAACACTAAACCTAACTATCATTTCTATAATAAAAAGGGACATGCTACTATTTTTTTTAGGAGTAGAAAGACCAATCAGCAGGACACATCCAAAAACAAAGGTTATTGTCACAAGTGTAACATGTAAGGACATTCAACACAAGACTACAGAACCAAGATCATGAGGATACCAAGATTTGAAGGTCATTGCTACAATTGCAAAAACTATGGACATAAAGCTTTTGAGTGTAGATCAAAGCCTACATGGACACCTAATTAGCCTACAAGGAGAAACAACTATGCACATCGAGATTACAATACCAGGTATAGCTACCATTATTGTTAGGAATACGGACACAACCCTAAAAATTGCATAAGAAAACATTTCAAGGAAAATTATAATAGGTGGTTAAGCCAAATTACATGTTTTAGTTTCTTGAAGACTAGTCATATCAGCAGGATATATCCTACAAAGTCAAAAGCACCAAAAATAGAAGTCAACAAAGGAAAAGAAAAGATTGATGTTGAACAAATAAGAGGAAAAATGAACAAGACATCGAAGAAGAAAGGTGAATGCAGTACATCCAATGGAGATATCACTTCACCCAAGAGGTTAAGTGATCACACTTCATCTAACTAAGCAAAGAAAAGTGCATGGGACTGATATACAAAGTCAAATCATACATCAGTTCCAAAGAATAAAGAAGTACTGAGAAATCTACATGAGCAAAGATGCCAACCAAAATTTTGAAGAAGCTTCCAAGTTACTCTTAGATGCTGAGTGAAACTCCAATGGATGCCAAGTTCCCAATATCTACTGAGCTAATTATTGAAGCTAAATAAAGTAGAAGTCTAGTGGAGGTCGAGTAAAAGAATTACAATGGGAGCCGAGCCATACTAAATCCTTTAAGTGTCAAATGTATAGCTGTAAGCACTATGAAATAATTGCTAGGTTTTGAACCTAATAAAGTTGAAAATCACTCATATTCAAGCTATTCGAACACAAAGCAAAAATGAGAAGAACAAAGAGGCAACCAAACAATAATTTTATAGCGATTTGTACTAATCTCATTAACAATCCAACCCAAACTCTTTGATTTAAAGGTATTTCATCAAGTGTCGAGCTACGTAGTATTTAGAAGTTTATTTAATATTAAACCCTAGTTTGATCAAGATGGCATCTTGGTCTAAAACCACAAAGGGAAAGGAGGATCATTAGATTCAACTTGTTAGTAATGAATTTAAATAGCTTGAATTTAGGCCAATACTTGAAGTTGCCTACAAAAATGACCTAGCAGGTGCTTTGTCAGTCATTGTAGACAAAGTTGTAATGGTCCAAGATGTCAGGAAATGCTATAACTATAAGATTGGAGCCATAGGTGACTTAGAAATTTTCAATGCCCTTGATAAGCTATGTGACAAAGGTATATTGAAGGATGAGTTTCAAATAATTGAGAAGAAGGGTTTAACTAAAGCCATAGTTTTCCCCAATGTGTTTAAGAATGAATGAATTTTCATAGTGTTGAGCTAAATTCATGATGTATCATTTTTGTTAGAAATAGGGCCAGTAAAGATCACAAAGAAAATTATTCATAGGGTTACTAGATTCTCAACCCTAGATCAGCCCAAGACCCTGAGAAGTGACAAAAAGGAGACCATCGAGAAAAACACTGGTGCCAAATGGAACAACAAGGGAATGACTACTGATACCATTACTAATCCCCTACATGATTTCACTGTTAGAATAATATCTCATAAATTCTATCAATCAAGTAGATTGAATAGTGTGCCATGCATAGCAATAGATGTTGCATATAAACTTGTGAAGAAAGAACACACATATGATCTAGCAAAGCTCATGTTACAACAAATTAATGAAAATTTGGGAGCAACAAGGAAATCAAAAGGAGCCCAATGCAAATTTAGATCACTGTTGGTCTGTATATTTTTCTATGTCATGAAGGAATTTCCATCAGTTGGAAAGGTAAGATGGGATCCAAACAAGACAATTGTTACACAAGTTAATGACTTTATTGAGTAAATGGGAGACAATTTTGATGCTCAGATGACAAGTTACTTTGAGGACTTCAAGAAGTCCATGAAACAAAGGATGATGATACTAGTATCCTTAGTTGAGCAGCATGTAAATGATTTTTGTTTCTTGGTTGGAATATATTACACCTACATCCAAGTAGTAATACCTAAAGTAAGATGGCTTAGGCCACTTGGATATGAGCTTGATGTAGACCAAGATTCAACTATAATCACTGCTTTACTTGTAGAAGAAATTGACAAGGATGCTTCTCATTTTGGAACTTATGATATTGTCAAATCCAAGGTGGTAATTGACTTAAAGATAGCCTCTATAGTTAAGAAGAAAGACAAAATGATAAGAAAGCTCAAGAAAACATTTGGAGCTGATATAGAAGCAGGAGGCACTATAGTAGTAGAAGAAGAAGTAGAAGGAGGTAGTGAGGAAGAAGGTGAGCAATGACAAGATCCATTAGAACTAACACAGGGCTTAGGAGAGGACAAAGAAGAAGGTGCTAAGGAAGAAGAAGCTGAGGAAGCACCCACTAAAGACAAAGCCACTAAAAGAAAAGCTAAAGCTCAACCTACACCCCAGCCCAAGGAAAAGAAGGGGACAAAGTCCATTAAGGTCAAAATAAAGAAGCCTACTACAAGGGCTACCACCAAGGCTACAACTCAAAAGGAAAAAGATGAAGCTAAAGAGAAGAAGAAAGCCATAGTGCAAACTAGTGAAGAACCAAGGAAGAGGAGGAGATATGTTGCCTAGCCTAACACCGATGAAGAAAGAATAGAGTTAGATGATATCGGCCAGTTTAAAGTGGTGAGTCATCCCTCCAAGTCTGCAATTGATAAGTTATCTGTAAATATTAGAAAATAAAAATTTGAATGGTTTAAAGACTATAAACTTTATTAAGCTCAATAAAGGAGAGAAAAATAAAATAGAGGAATTAGTGTATGCAATGATGGTTGAATACAAACACACACCTCTAAAGTTGGATAGTATAATGCCCAAAGAGCTATACAATATAGTTGTAGATAAGTGGCATTTTTGTCTACAAATGGAAAAGGAGATAAGAGAAAAAACCCTAGCTACACTATTGCCAGTCCTGACCAAAGGTCAAATAGCTAGGCAAATAAAAGGCATAAAAACAAATTTTCTCCTAAGAATAGAGCATTTATCATTCTTCAAAATAAGATAGAGGATGTTGTAAATAAATCCATAAAATTGTGGCAGTCATTATACAAGTCAATTGAAGATGTATTTGATGAAGAATATAAGGCTGAGGCCAGTGCAAAAAGAAAAGAAGTAAAAGAAATAACAAAAAAAGTGGAGGAGAAGAAAAGTGAATAAGAAAGGAAAGGTGAAGAAGGAAGACTAGAAGAGGAAACTAATAAGGAGGAGGAAGAAGTGAATATAGCTAAAGGAGAGGTAGAGGCATTAGATGAATAGGAAGAACAAAGTGTGCAAGACACACAAATGCCATCTCTTAGCCCTCCTCATGCCACTATCACACCTATAGAAACCATAAAAATAAAGGATGGTATTGACACTTCATGTAAAAACATCAATCCTTTAACTGCAAAGGATCTCTCATAGATCCTTCACCAATCTACTCTATAGGCATAGTTATGTTCAAGTCCTATATTGGTGAGCATAGATGAACTACAAAAAGCAGTAGCAGAACCTTAAAGATAAAAGGTGAAGCTGAAGGAAAAACCTTTTACATATGCTACTACTAAAATCCTACTACTTCCACCACCATCTCCACCAAAAGTAGTAATTGATGCACTTTAGATGCCAAGTGCAACAACAAGGAAAGATACATGAAAACAAGAACAATCAACAGGTTCACCCCCAACAATTGCTAGTGATAAAGGTAGTCAAGAATAAAAGAAGGAAGAGACAAGAGATGAGGAGCAAGCTCCAATATAGACATTAGTTGAATTACCAAAAATTGGTACTCCCACTTAGATTCTTTAGAAGCCAAGCACTAAAATGATATCAATGCAAGTTTAATCACCAGGCTCGAGCTCTAGAAAGGTAGCCAGGATACTTCACTATGGAGATCCTAAACTTGATGAAGAGATCATCATTCCCTCCTATGAATCTAGCACTCTCACCATAGAAAAGATAAATGAAATACAAGGTGCACTTGATAGGAGAAAGGGACAAAAGGTATTAAGAAGAGAATATAAGTATAGGCAAGCATTGAATGAGATAAAGGATATGTTCATGGATGCCTTTAGCTTGCAATCACTAGATGAAGGAAAGCCAATAATTGAGCAACTATTAGACATAGTTGATTAGGTGACTAATGAAGACCATGATAAAAATGTAAAATTAATGGAATGGTTAGAAACAAAATTTCAAAGAAAAGTTAATGAGAACATATCAAGTGGAATTTCACTTGAATAGGTAGAGTTGGCCAAGACAATAGATAAGGCCAAAATTGTTCTTGAAAACATTTTTTCATTGTATAGGAAGTTTTCTGACTTTTCATATTTCACACAAGAAACCAATCAAAGAATAATGAGCTTGGAAAGGAATTTGAAAATCTCTAGCATGCAATTACCTAGAGATCTAGCTTAGATTGAGATGCATTTTGCATAAACACTTCACACACAAAGGGAATTAGTTGTATTAATAGTAGACGAGGCAAATATAAAGGAAAAGCTAATGTAGATCTAGTCCTCCATAACCCCACACTTAGAGGTCCTCCATAAGGAGCAAGCATATGTAGAAACAATCCTAAAGAAAGATCCAAATCTTTCTACCCTAGATGGACCTGCACACCTTGCTACAAAGACTACCATCTAGCACAAGTCACTAGACATTGCATTAGAGAATTGGGATGCAGCTTTAAAAACAATAATGGAGGTAAATAGTACATTTATGGCTAAGTATGGTATTACTCCTTAGAACCCTTTCACATCAGTGTCAAAAAGGGGGAGATATATACATTAGGGGGAGATATGTATATATGGAGAGATATATGAAGATATATGGAGAATACCAAATTTTGATAGTTTTGATTACATTTTTTCATTTTTGAAGAATAAAGTAGAAAGTCCGCAGATAGCAAAAAAGGGGGAGACAAATAATAAGACAAAAGTGATGGGGAGATACACAATTTTGAAATAGAATAGATACAATATATAGGGAACATGACAAAGGATAGAAAAAATCAAGCACATTAGAACATAATTTCAGTAAAGTAGAATGGACTAGGCATAATCAACTCAGGGGGAGTCATAAGGTATATTGTTGCTCACAAAATTTTGAACATTTTTAAAATTTTGCATGTATGCTAGTTAATTTTTTTTGAAACTCATGTCAAAGGGGGAGATTATTGGTCTTAGAATGGTCTTGACATTCGAGTGTCAAAATGCTTAACCAATTCCACCACATATGCCAAGTACACCATGTATGCCAACTAAATAATAGTAGTTGTCGAGTTAGAATCTTAATAGGTGCCAAGTGACTTCAAATGTCGAGCAAGTAATAGATGATGAGCAAGACAGAGCATAGTATGTGCTGAGTGATTTAGGAGGACTCATGTGTCAAGCAACCTAGAGATGCAATATGTGCCAAAAAATACAGGAACATTCATGTGCTGAGCATCAGCAATAGAATATGTGTCGAGTAACATAGAATCAACATAATAGTTTGTTCCTTCACAAAATCTAATGTAAACTATCTTTGGAGAAAACTTAGAGAAATTTTGAAGAAGAAAAAAGATAAGGATAAATCATTTACATTTCGTATGTGATCAGCATGCAACCAATTAGAAAAATGGAGAAGGCATGCAACCAATGAGAAAAAATGCAAGGTATGTGTGGGAATTTGAGATTCAATATGAATCGTAGATCCATACCTAACCCTAAGTCTTCACATTCTTTATAAGGAGTTCAAATGCACCATTGCATGAGAGGAAGAGAATAGTGTATGGGGAGATTGTAGCAAAATTTTAGTGAGAAGAAGGAAAGACTTAGAGGAATGGAGTAGAAATTTCATATCAAGTTGATCAGAATAGCACAAGGGACAAGGAACACATACAAAGATCAGATCAAGCAAGGATCAGAATAGAAAGAGTAGATCTAGTACCCGAACCCAACAATTGGAGATTGCACTCTATTAAGTGAAATGTTCTAATACTTTCTCACCATTGTATCAGATGCTAAAATCCTATATTGATAGGTTAGCTTGACAACTAGGTAGGAGAACCTTTGGAGAAGGTGATAAAAATCCTATGTATTAGGTGGGTTTAGCAACCTATTGTAAATCCTTTAATAGGGTGACATTTCATGTAAAGTGTTTGTAAATCCTCTAACTAGGTCACCATTGACATAGTGTAAAGCCTTTAACAGGGCAAGCCTTTCATAGGGAAAACCATCAAAAGTGGTTGAACATATTGCTACAGTGATTTTTGTGGATGTCATCCCCACCCCAGTTTTACCTTCTTATTCCTAGAGGGTTTCTGTGGTACCAAGTATTTTGTGTTATGTGTTGATGCATGCTTTCATTTCATGTTTTTTTATATGTTTACATGCATGCAATTTGTTTTTCAGTTATATGTTTAAAGGATAGAAAAAGGTTAATAAGATGTGGTACTTCTGATTCACCCCCCCTCTCAGAAGTACTCTTCTCATTTTGAACATTCCAACATTGAATTGGTTCATAAGTTCATTGATGCATTTAAGACTATCATAGGGTGATAGGATGTGATCTGAATAATAGATTTGATCTAGTACACCTTTAGATGCATGAAAATCATCAAAACCCTGACTGGAAGAAACCCTAAGGGTGAAAAAAAAGACATAATTAATCATTTTAACTAGGTAGATGGATAACTAGGTGGTGGAGAGAATGTCCCTTGCATTGTTACTATCTTTTCATTCATTTGGGGGTTGTTGGGATTGATCATGGAGGTTAGATCACATAGGAAACCCACCTTCTTTTCCATCTAGCTTGACAAATCATCAAAGATCAATAGTCAACTAGGTCAAGCAACTAGAATGAGCCATGTGGACTAATGAAATTATTTATTTCCACTAGCTCATTGAGCCTTCATGAGTTGAAATGCCTTATTACCCTAACCACACCACCTTTTGAAACTTAACCACTATCTGCTCATGAAAATATTGACTTAAGCATGACTTAACCATTACTCAACTACTATTGTTACCTTCTAACTAGGCCCACTAGGATACATTTTCATCCATCATTATGTCTCATGAAATAATGTTATCACATGTTTGCAAAGCGACATAGCGACAATAATTGATCTTTTTTTATTTGACAATCACAAATATGTGTCAATCTGTGTCAATACCTCAATCAATGAGAATGATTCCTTTTTCCAACTCACCTAACACCTTGTGCACCTCACCTAAAGTCCACAAGAAAATAGGACACACAATCCATGTGTTGTACTATCATTATCTCACTATGAAAAATGAACTTGCATTTCTTTATAGAAACATAGCGATGATCATCAATGTTCTTTGATCTAACAATGAATGAAAACATGCTAAGAAACTAGCCCAATATACCAAGCATAGATTAGAACCTTCCAGTTGTACCTCATTTGAAAACTCCACCAGTTGCAAAGAAAGGAAGGCCCACCTTAGTTATGTGTCACACTATCACTTGGTTGCATGAAATAAATTTTGTACAATTTTTGATAGCGACAGAATGATGCTTGTTGATCCTTTTGCTTTTGACTGATGAGAAGATATGGGCACATAGAAGTATTAAATTACAAACTTAACCTTAGGACTTAGGATATAATGTGTATAACCAAGGTTTTAAAATGTATTTTTTGCATGCCTTAATATTTTAATATTCAAATATTTGAACATTAACTATGTTTGAATTCAAATCTTTTAGTTTTGGTGGGAGGGAAAATATGACTAACAAAATTACCTAACGATGCACATGAATATCTAATAGGTAAATTAGAGATGATTCCCTAAACTGACACTACTTAAGATGAGATGGAGCTCTGCATCAAATGTGTTTCTTAGATTATGTTACAAATTGATGCCAAAAGTCACACTTTAGAATATGCCTAAAGTTGTGAGATGTTAGAATTAAGTTGTTGATTCATTTATAAGTAACATGAAAAAAGTTAGACCCAGTTCAAAGAGCTTGTTGGTGTTTCAAAATGTCACAATTTCAAATTACCCCAATGAGAACAAGATACATCTAGGGACAACTACTTCCCATTTTCAACATACCCTTTCAGACACCAAGCCAATTATAAGGCTAAACACTTCTACTACAGGCTCTGAAAAACCTAGGTGGGTGGACCTATAGATTCATCATATGGTTCTAGTTGTCAAAAGTATACATTGAATCTAAAATAAGAAGATAAAACCCTTAATATTCTAACACTTATGCAAAAGATCTCAAACATGAAATAGCTAATTACATGACCTAAGAACTTGATAAGCTAAGTGAGGGCATCCTTTTTAGTTCCTTCAACATTAAAGAGAAAGATATTTGATTAATGATGTTGATCTCAGCAAAACATGGCATGAAAAACATAATACTCTGATCCTATATCTAATCAGCACCTTATCTATTGGGCAATCCCACAAACCCCTAACATACATCCCTAAAAGTCATTGACATATCCCATACATTAGGACTTCCTAATCTATCTATTCACCTTGTGAATCAGACATCGGTGTTCATAAAGACCTCATTCTCATGAAGTATCCTTCTCAAAATAACTAGTAACCCTATCAAATACATCAAGCATTTACTTGGAACTTTGTTCCAATAGCAAAATATATCATACATACAACATTAAGGGGATGCAAATGGGTCTTAGTTCTTTGTCCCTAAACCACATAAGATTACAAGTTATAGAAATAGGAGACATGAATCAGAATGAAACTAAGGAGATTATTGCTCATTTTCATTCATTTCTTTGAAACAAATACAATAAGATGCATGAAATTGAAATGAAAAACTACCTAATAGACCAAAAGTATCTATATTCTTATTTCTTGTTGTTCATTACAAGGGAAATTACTGAACAAAAATTGTGGAATCACAACACTGGATCCAACAATGTGGTCTCATAGACAAACTAGAACTAACATGGTATCAGAGTAGTGAGAAACTTTCTCCAAAATTGGAACCAACATATGAATAAGAAACAGAAAGATATAGGAGAAGAATGAAATCTTAGATCTGATCTAGAAGTGACATGTGTCCACTTGAATCTTCATTCTTTTTAGTAGTGAATTATCTCTCCTCTTTCTACCCTTGAAATCTGATATGATTTTCATCATTATTATATGAAAAACTTGGAAATATATCTTATGAATGATGAAAACTATTGTGCTGCCCAAATATCTAAAATGCATCATGAAATGCTAATAATACCTTGATTCAACTAACTTGTAGGTGATAAAATTTGACCCTAACTATATATTTATTACTTTTTACACACATTCAACTCATAACCTTGCTAGAAAATAAATCTAAACTTCAATACCTAAATGTAGTTGCAAACTGAGTATCTAGGAAAAAACCTTGTATAACCTAAATAGATGGCTTTCTATGTAAGAAAAAACTCAAGAAACGAAAAGTTTGTTCTCTCCAAATTCTAGTGATATATAATATTGCTATATTTTCTTGGCAAAAATGCCTAGAATACTATTTTGAAAATTAGGCTCCTATCATGGCTCTCTGAGTGAATTTCATACCAAATATTTAAGAACTTCTAAAGTTAAAACTTTAGCTTATAATCTTTTTGGTTTAAAACTAGCTGCACATGATTTTCACCAAGAAAATAATAATATAATGATTTTCTAAAATTTTAAATTTTTTCCCCCAATTACCAATCTAGGTCAACCCTCTTTAACTAGGCTTGACATGTGTCAACTTGTGATTTGTTAGACCTCAACATCTTCACTTAGCACCGGGTGCCATGTGGCACCCTCTGATTTGTCCCTATAGCCATTGCCACATGTCAACATCTTATTGGTCCTTTAGACTACTCTATCATCACCATGCCATCCTCTAACTATTTTTTCCATGCCACCACTGACTTGGGGCCTAATGTCATGTGTCAACTAGGCACATTCCCACATCATAATTAGTAGTTGTTGACTATGCATGCGGGGATGTGCCTTTGTGAAATGTGCCCCCCTTGTGCAAAATCAACATCTCAAAATCCACGCTAGACTAGAAGTCCTCTAATACATGTCATTTCTTGATTCAATTGATGGAGCCACATCACTACCACTTGTTAATTTGTGGTTCATCTAGATTTCCACATCATGTTGACATCACTACACACAATGTTCAAAATTTAACTTCTTATCACCATCTAGTCAGCCATGTGGGCCCCATCCACAAGCTGTGTATGGCTTTAAAAAGCTCTATCTTAAAGACAACACACAATGTAAGCATTTCTATATCTAAATAATTAAAACTACTATCAGTTGCCCAATGTGGGATTAAACATTGAAAATTCTTCCATTTCTCATTGTTGAGGCCTCCAAGCATCAGCTTCATTCTCCTCTACTAGCATTACTTCTAGTTATATATCAACTACGAATGGAAAGGAATGACCATATCAATGGTAACAACTAGTCCTTTTACTTAAGCCATAGCCAATTTAGTCTAGAAAGATGTTGTGCTAGAGCCAAAGGTTTTATCTTCCACCCGTCATGCATCATTAGCACTTAGTATTTAGAAAAACTATGAGAAGGATGTAGATTATGTTTTAAATAAGTTTTTGTTTAAGGTAATGCATAGTCATCATAAAATCCACATTCTTCTTAAATGGTGGCTTCCACACATTCAAAATTTATTTCCTGCTAAAATGATGTTTAATTTTGTTGTGAAAAAGGTGAGTTGGTTGACATCCAAACATTTTTGAGGAGTTACACTCTTCCTTATGCATCAACTGCTTCTAAAAACATATTGAATCCAATGCATTTGGAGGGGAGTGCAAAAATCTCCATGTTGCAACATGTGACCATGATTTGGCAACTTAAGGCCTCTTCTATATGTAACACCCCATTTCTTCTCAACACAACTCTCATATCTTCTCACTGCACTTTTAATGGGATGTACACTTCTTTAGCAATAGTGGTATTAATGTGTGAGATAGGAGATTTGAGTGCTACCAGTATATAGAAGAGGTAGGGCCGCAGGAGTAAACATCTATACCTCATGCTTAGACACGTCCTCCTTTGCATGATTCTTCATTTTAACCAATTCCTCTATTACTACAGTGGGTTCTCTTAGTCAACACATTAGTTCAGAATCTATAATGTATTCTTCAAGTGTTGAAACCTCCTCTCTCATCATGATTTTAGTAACAACTGAGTATAAGGAGGTGGCCTTCCATAATTATACTTGCAAACTTGTTGCACACTATTCATATTTATGCTTGGGGAGAAGTTTTAAATAAAAACTTTTTCCCTTTGTATTCATAATGAAAAAAATAGAGCATCATTCCCTTTGAAGAAATTGGTTCTCACACAAGCTAGGTACATGCTCTCTTAATAGATTTATGGACTGCTCCTTCTCACATCTTTGCCACTTCTAACTTCCTCCAAGGTCGACCAATATTCAAAGGTCATGTTGCATTCCCAACCTTGTAAGATGTGTATTTATCTTTGTTTATAATATCACTCAATCCTTTGAAATGGTAGAATGGTTGGTTTGCTCAAAAAGTTATAATATTTTATTGCTACCTTCCTGTAATTAATTAAAGTCATCACCCATTACCTATATTGAAACAATTTGACAATGTATTGAAATGTTAGAAAATGTGGCACTAGGAGTAGAGATACTTCCTCCTCTAGAATAGTAAATCTAACTATCAACTAGCCAATGAAATCTCCTTGTAAGATCAATATGTCCTCCACTTTAAAAGAAAAATACATGTTTTCTTCCCAAGTAGTAACAACTATGTGATTAGTACTTGCAAAAGTGTATTCTTATTTTATATCCATAATAAGGGAATTCTTCAAATAGTTGCAATGAAAATTGACTTTGCTAACCTAGAGGATTTAACCATATTCATGTTTTACACATTTTTAAAACCACATCTTCCTTTAAAATCCTTAGCATATCCCTTCTAAAAAATCCAAAATTTTTTCTTACACATTTCATCTTATCAATTTGGTGAAAAAAATTGGGCCCCATTGTGGGTCCAACAAAAAAAGTTCATTTTCAAACAATAGATATTTGGAATCCACTACTTTGACTTGACTGGCTTTAAAAACTAACTAAAACTAACATCCAAGCCTTGAGGATCTGATACACTGATTCACTATACAATATGATGAATTCTTAGTCAAAAGATATTGACCATCAAAATTGCCTAGAAGAAAACATGTCAAAATACCATAATAATACATTTGGATTTGGCTTTGCAAACAAGTCAAATAGACACTTGGGGGCATAAAAATTGGGACATTGGTTCACTATCATGAGGAAAATCTAAATTTACAATTAGGGCTCATGAAAAAATAATTGGGCACATTTGGAAAGCAGTCAAAGTGGGCTACTGAAATTTGCAGACTGGGAACAATTGTAGAAATGTGTTTTTTGCAAATTGAATGGACCTAGGAAAGTGTGCAAATGGACTTGTCAAGAATTGCAAAATGGAAAACTTAAAGAATTTTTAGAGTAGAGAACAATGGTATAATCCATTTGATCTCACCTATCATAGATTCAAAATTATGATATCCCAAATAGGGGTACCAACCAATCTACACTTTTTGATGCCAATAAAACTTTACAAATTGCATTTAGAATCACATTAAAAAATGATCAAACTAATTTTTCATAAGCTCAAAATTGAAACATAACAAATCCATGACCACTAAAATTTAATGCAAAATGAATTTTTTTATTTTGGTCAGCTGGGTCAAAGTTATAACAAATCAAATAGGGCCTCCTAGAATTCTAAACAATTTGCATAAACATGAAAACAATAAACAACCAACTTTGAGGGATTAAAAACCTAGTCAAAACATGTTGAAATAATTCAAAATCTAAAACATAGGCTCTTTGGTATGGATAGTAAACACTCCCAAGGCAGTGAGTCATACAACATTATCGGGTGCAAGATATTCAATTACAAACAAAGCCTCTTGTCATTGTCTGACACAGACAAAAATACAAATTTGGACATTGATCAAAATAGAACTTCACAAAATGACTCAGAATGGCAATTTATCTTCATGGGATGCATGGATATACTAAATCAAAGGTGTTAGAAATATTAAACACCACTTAGGCCTCAAATAAATAGCCAGGTACACATGTATTAAAAAGTGCTTATAGGGCTTGATTTTTAGTTTGGTACTTAAAATTAGGGCTTCAATTTTGAGTCCCAATAGTGGCTCTGTTTGGAGATGCATGTCCCTTGCAAGCATGGAAAGGATTAAGATCTCTAGAAGAAGTAGATCACACACTTGATAGTAAATACTTCTCTCAAATAACTTATTGAAAGCAAAAACAACTACTCATAAACTATACAAATGATGGCCTCAGGCCACCAAACTTATAAAAACTTCTTACCTTTGTTATGTATCTTATTTTCATTTGCATTTTGATGAGGTAAGATAAAATCATCTCTTCTATTGGTTTCACCAATCAGATTAGCATCTTGATTCAAATCAATTGGCAAAATGAAATAACTTTCTTCACTCACATAGTGCATATATAAATCAGCATTAACTTCTAAATAATGCTCACTATGAGAAAAAAATCAATGCTCATGTAAACTAGGATCAATCTAAAAACTATCATCTACATATGAATGTTGCATGCTATTAACTAGAAACACAAAGGCTTCATATTCTACTTTTTTCAAAAAGTTGCACGTGTCAAAATTTTGCAACTCACCTTATGTAACTAGATGTAAAGAGTATGTGAAATTTGATTGTTTCCTACTTGTAGTGATGTTACTCATCAAATCAATTTTATCTTTTGTTGAAACCTCTTCACATTCAACCAATTAATTAATCACCAAGTATGAAAACTTATCTTGAAACTATTGATCTAAAATATGTCGATTACAATAATTTTCTTCATCTAACCAAATGTTAGAATGAACCTTGAACTTATATCTATAAGACTTAATAGCACATAAAGAAAATCCATAATCAGATTGACAACTTTTATTTTTTTCCTCTTCATCACGCAAAACATCAAAACATATTGTAGCATTACCAACATGAGAAGAATCTAAAATAGTTTGAAGTTTCCCTTCACTAACATCCCTTGCATCTAACAAGTTTTCATGTGCAAAAAAATTTGAGGTACTGTCATATACACCTCCAAAATCTAGCAAAGATTGTTCGGATTCTATATCTCTTTCCACATCAAACTTTGGAGAAGTAACTTGACTAAATGAAGAAACATTATGAGGAAAAATATGAGCATCCTTAGAACCACTTACATGCTTTTCAAAATCACAAGTCAACAAAGCTGAAATTTCATCAGGGCTCAAGAAGACTAGCTCATGAATCTTCTCTTGGCTATGACTATCATTTGGATGACATGATGAACTTACAACAGCAAAATCATTAGTATAACAATCTAGAATATCAAAATAATTACAACATTCATTCTTATCATGACATGGACTACCTCTACTACTATTATATGATCCCTCAACTTCAATATTCATTGTAACAAGGTTCATTTTCACTTTCATATCCATCTTGTTCATGCTGATTTCAATTATCTTATTAATTTGCATTTGAATCCAACTCTTTACATTTCAAACACAAATTTATCCAACTCTTTACATTTCGAACACAAATTATCTTTCTCTATAGATTCATTATATTCATTACTACCTTGACTTTTGGTACATTGATTATTATCATTAGAAGATATAACATGAACTCTATAATTATCACTGTCCATCTCCTTAATGAATATTTCAACTTGCAAAAACTCTTATAATCTTATTGGTGCTAGCCAATTAATTGAATTAGGCACTAGATCATCAAGGAAAACTCTAGGCAAGGAAGATTCCTCATGTCTAGAATGAAAAGGTAACTTTTTGATTACTAATTTAAGCCTTAGATAAAATTATTTTATATTTAAACCTTGAGTACTTCCTACTTCAATTCTTAAGGCACTAACAATCTTATTTTAGATTAGTCTATTCAACATAGCAATGTTGTTAACCATAGTCTCAAAACATTCAAAACTTGGAAAACTAATCTCAGATTTGAAATCTGATTCCATCTTAAAATAAAATTTCTACCTCTTTCTTCTAGTGCTGAAAATCACTAAATAGAGGCAATCATTTTTAACACTTGACTTCCATGAATGAGAAACATGAAAATAAAAAATACCTCAAGTGTTGATGCAAGAATTTGATCTATTGATTTGACATGGGTGCATACTAAGAATCCTTCACACCATTGATAAAACATTGTAGAGTTTTCACCTCCTTGCAAGAGGATAAAGAAATCACTACTGTGATTTATTTTTTAAAAATTCACTTTCTTATAATAGAAGATTGCAAACAACACTTTAAAACTTATCAAGAACTTAAACTTCCTTTTCAAGAAACTATCAAAAGCTTCAAATCTGCCCATACAACTAAAAGTCCTTCAAAATACTACAATTAAATCAACTAGGAAACAATTGGTATAGAGATTTAAAATCATCACTCACACATGTGAGAAAGAAAACATAATTTGTCACTTGACAAATCTAAACCAAACTTTTAGATGTAGGAGAAATGCAAACCATCAAACCACACTTGTAGATTTACAAATTTGAAAAAGAGAACAAAATTTTTTGTTCATTCTTGACTTTGATTTTACAATAGCACTTTGTAAACAAAATTTGACTAAATTGATTGAAGATTAACTCTCTTAGCAACCACAATTTACACTCAACCTCAAAGCTACTACTACAAATGGATAAAACCTTACTGGGAGACATGAATATTCAGCAAAGAGATGGAAAATTTTTTATGAACTTGCTGCTATAGAAATTTTTGTACATGCCTTTCTTTTAATCATATTGAATTTTTCTTTCAGAATCATCACTTCCCCAATAGAGTTGCCATTTTGTTGGTGTTTTAAAATGTCACAGTTCAAATTACCCTAATAAGAACAAGATACATCTAGGGGTAGTTACTTTCCATTGATAGCTATATGTTCTTTAGATCATTGGGACAACTATAAGGCTAGACCTTTCTTCTACTTTAGGCTCTACATAACCTAGGTAGGTGGACCTATAGATTCTTCATATGGTACTAGTTGTCAAAAGTATACACTAAATCTAAACAAAGGAGATAAAACCCTTAATCTTCTAACACTTATGAAAAAGATCTCAGACATGAAATAGCTAATGACATGACCTAAGAACTTTATAAGCTAAGTTAGGGCATCCTTTTTAGTTCCTTCAACATTAGAGGGAAAGATATTTGATTAATGATGTTGATTTCAGCAAAACATGACATGAACAACATAACACTATGATCTTGTAGCTGATTAGTACCTTATCTATTATGAAATCCCACAAACCCCTAACATACATCCCTAAAAGTCATTGACATATCTCATGCATTAGGACTTCCTAATCCATCTATTCACCTTGTAACTCAGACATCAATGTTCGTAATGACCTTGTCAGTCTAATTTTTGCATAATAACTTTTCTTAAAATCATGGTATATAAAATCAGATGTGAGTTCATTTATTAGATCCTAGGGTTTTAGGTTTTGGTGTTGTATTTTGATACCCTTTAAAATCTATGTAAAACCCTAGGTCTTTCCCTTTTAAATTTATCCTAGCATGAAATGTTTTAGAAAGATTGAGTATTCTATTCCTGCTTGCTTTGAAGTCATTGTTGAGTCCTTTTTGAAAAGTCGTGTCCCACTATTGGATCTTATTTGGATCCATGAATCTCATGTGCTCGTTATAAAAAGTTGTGAGGCTATTTACTATAGTGATATAGTGACCATTGAAAAACTTTGTTATGGTAATGAGAAATGAGGTCCAACACCAAAAGTGTGCATTGATTTGAATACATTATGGTCATGTGCTCTTTCCCAGGGTCATCAATATTAGAAAGGATACATGTGGAGCAATTTATAAGTGGTGTGACCAGAATTTGAGTTTTTTTACTAAGTCACTATGTCATGACTGGAAAGTTAATGACTTTCGCCGATAATGACATAGTGAATGCTTAGAATTTGAAGAAAGCAACAACCTTTTAAAGTTGATGGTGACCATGGAATTCCCATGTAGTATCATAAATGTACACGACCACTATTTCTAACAGTAGTATTGATTGGTGAAAATTCAATTGACATGTTATATTTTTCCATCACCAAAAATTAGTTCTCACCAGAGGTCGCTATGTCATGATCGGGAAATCATTGTGCCTCACCAGTAGCAACATAGCGAGTGCCTGAATAACATAAAATATGGTGCTCTTTTGAAAGGAGTGGTGATTATGAGGATCCCAAGAAAGATATTTTCCAAAGTATGCCTTTATTTATATGACAATCATGTCATTTATGGTTATTCTATTTATTTTTCCCAGTGCCAAATTTTGATGGGTCACCAAAAGTCACTATGTTTCTATCAAAAAGTTAATGACTTTCACCGGTAGTGAGGTAGCAACTAGTCAAAATGTTATGATGTAACAATAGTTTCAAAAGGTGGGCCCCTAATGAGTCTTTCATCAAAAATGAGTTGTGTAGATCAAATGACATGGTGGCATCCTACTAAGCATTTATACACAAGAAATTCTTAATCTGTTGGAAATCGCTATGTCACTACCAAAAAGTTAATGACTTTCGCCAGTAGTGAGGTAGTGACCCACCTAAAAAATAACAAACACAGTGAAATCAAGGAGATGTTATGTCACTAAGGATTAAAATAATATATATATGCCAGCATGTCAAGCTAGCTTAATGTCACCAAGAAATGTGGACCCACTTCCAAGTCAGAAGCTAGGTAAAGAATTGTGGTCTTTCAATTAAGTTGAGATTAATGATAATCGCTAACTCGCTATGGTAAGTTGCTTGAAGATTATGTATAGTGATATAGCGAGTAAGGAAGGTAAAGGTGGGGCCCACCATGTTCATATTGTATGATGCATTGAATTTTCTCCACTTGATCAAAGGGAAATCAACGATCATCACTTTGTCACTATTGAAAGTTGCTCACCTTTTATGTATCGCAACATAGAAAATAAGGAAAGTACATGAGGGACCCACCATTATAATAATAAGATTGCAATAAAATGCTTGCCATCAGATTAATATCAGATCAAGGGTTATTGCTTCCTCGCTATAGCAATGTGCTCACCCTTTATGTATAGTGAGGTAGCGATTTAGTGACACGTGTCCTTGAGGAAAAGTTGGTCCAATTCAAAGTGCCAACAGTGAAGGAAAGGTACAAGTGGAAGTATTTCATTGGTTTTTTTGCTAGCATGTTGAGAAGAAAGATGAGTCAGCCCTATTTTCATCCTTGGATCATAGGATTTTTCAAAGATCAACAACATAAATTTAAAAGGAAAGGTGATGCCACTCTATTTTTCTATTCTATGCATTTATGAGGAATGAAACCTTTGTGTGTGAGAAAAATAGAGTATAATATAAGAGATTTCATCAGTTCCAGTCTCATGCAAACAAAAATTACACATTTTCTGAGCACAAGAACCTATTGAGAATATTGTGTTAAGCCTGGAAATAATGTGAAACAATCTCCCATCTGTTTGTGAGCTATTGCAGTGGTTCAGAGAAGAACAAGTTTGGCAAATCAATTAAGTACTTATATTATAACCTCTATAGCATTCTAGTTCCTGTGAATTATAGTCAAGATGCTTGCTAAGAAAGCATTTTCTGGGCAAGTAAATTATATGGATAGAAATGTTCATGACAATTTGCTAGAATTACTTCCAGAGTCCACCACCGAAACTATATAGGTTAAGAAGTTCATTTCCTTAAACCCTAGGCTTAAGATTGTTGATGGCCTGTATGACAAAAGGAACTAGGTTAGGGATGCAACAACTTCACAAATTGTTGGAAATGATTGAAAAGATCATGAATGAAGAATGATGGAACTGGTAAAGAATGTTTTCAATCATTGTTTTTTCATTGATGCTAAACTTGCTACGTGTAGGAATGACAATTGCTTAAGTGATCCAAATACTATCAATTGGTTGATTGACAAGGAGGAGGCAATCAATAAGATGTAACTAGAGCACCTAGAGAAAGGTTGAAGTTATGATGTTGTAATGAAGTATAAGGATTAACTAAGCCATTGATGAAATAGTGTATTGATGATATACTCTAAGATATAGGGAATGGAAACACTAAGACACATTAAAGATTTAAGGTTTAACTAAGTCATTTGTAGAACCTGACTAAGTTCATTTGTGAGTGTCAAGCAAACTAGTTAAATTTGAGCAAGTTCAACTTCAGTGTGTGCCAAGAAATCCTTCAGGTGCTAAGTAGCATAGAAGGTGTCGAGCATTAGTAAATGTAGTAGAAGTTGAGTAACACAGAAGGTGCCAAGCATCAGTAAATGTAATAGAAGCTGAGTGATTCAAGAAGATAGTAGAAGCCAAGCAATACCAAAAATCTTTAGGTGCTGAGTAAAGTAGAAACTACAAAGGATGTCAAGCAATTCAGACCTAGTTAATGTCGAGCATCAATAAACCAATGATGCCGAGTTGCAACACTATTTGTTAAGTCAAAAGATTCGCCAGATTAGTAACGATAAGTTTGTTACATTGAATTTTGTGAATTAGTTGGATGATAAGGATGATGAGTAGATGTCATAGAATTTCATGTAAACCATGCAAACAAGTTTTGAGTGAATACTGATGGACTTATCATGAAGTTTCTAGAAGAAATAATTTGGAGGGAAAATAATATCATTTGCTCATATCAAATCAAATTGATGAGTGAGAAGATTTGAGCGGGAAATGAAGAACAAAACTTCTTTATAAGGAGTTAAAGGTTAGGAGATCAAAAGAGAGGAGTGAGTTGGTCATAAGTGTGGTCATGTGAAGAAGTGAAGAGAAGGCTAGTGTGAAGTGTCAAAAGGAGGACACAATGAGAAGTAAGCACAGAGCATCAAGACTCTGAACTGATTAAGTGACCATAGAGTGCATTGGCATAATGAGTGGAAGAACTCAAGGAGATAGATCTTGAAGAGTGAACAAGCTATCAGCATTGCAAGGAAGAAAAGACAAGAAAAGAAAAGAACTAGAGAGTGATCTGAAATCTACAAGGTTAGAGTTGCTATCTTTATCAGGTCAAAACCTTTGTAATACTTTCTTACCATTGTATTAGACATTATAATCCTACATTGCTAGGTTATCTTAATAGCTAGGTGGATAAGCCTCAAGAAAAGGATAGAAGATCCCCAAGAGAAGGATAAGAGATCCTTAGGAGAAGGATAGGAGATCCTTAGAGAGGGATAAAAGATTCATTTGAGAAGGTGACTGTAAATCCCATGGACTTGGGTGGGCCTAGCAGCTCTATGTAAATCCTTTAACAGAGTGGCATTCTAAGTTGAATGTTCGTAATTCCTCTAATAGGGCACATTCCTAACAAAGTGTATAAATCCTTTAATAGGGTCACATCTGACAATGTGTAAAGCCTTTAATAGGATAGGCCTTTAACAAGGTAAACCATCAGAAGTGGTTGAAATCTATTGTGCAGTAATTTTGTGGGTGTCATCCCCACCCCAGTTTTACCTTCTTATTCTTGGAGGGTTTCTAGGTCACCAAAATCTCAAGTGTTATGTGGTGATGCATGTTTACTTTTCATAATTGTTTAATGTTTAATTGCATGCATGATAAGAAAGTAAAAAGCTAGTACTTCTGATTCACCCCTATTTTATTAAAAAAAATTATTAGACATTATTGGACCTTGAATAATTGATTCACCTCCCCTCTCAATTATTCTAAAAGAATTCTAACACAAGTTGATCTTGTTTTGTCCAAAAAATGGTTTTCAGAGAAAAATTTGTTTTCCCCACATGCTAATATATGGAATTTTGATTTGGGAAAACTAGTAGTTCCAAGTGTTTTCATGGATTATGATTTACTTGAAGCCATTGCCAAGAATTGAAACCAAAATGTTAGGGTGGTGAAAAGAACTAATGGTTTTCCTCTAATCTCAATTAGTCCTGAGGAAATTAGAGAGGTTTTTCGCCTAGAGCCATTGATAGATTATGATGTGCCAATTAATCTATAAGAACTCAAAATGAATACAAGGCAAAGAAGGATGTGATTAGGGAAGGTGCACTAAGGGCACATATTGGCACAATAGGAACTTTACTAGTAATCATTGTAGCCTTTAGGGAACCTTTTAAAAAGAGTCTTTTCACTTCTCGGGCTATAGAAATATATAGGACCCTATGTCATGTTTTTGGTGAAGATGAACAGGATTTCGTGCCCATTGGCCTTATGTATATGATGGTTGAAATTGTTTCCTTTGGTGTAGATGTTATTTTTAACTTTGCTTCCTTTTTGGCTAAAGAAATTCATACTGGTTTGGTTGGAATCGCAAAAGGGAAAGTAGAGAAAACTTTTGGCTATTATGCTCTATTCATGCATATGTTCTTATTAAAGGGAGTAACATATTTTGTTAAAGAGATGGAGTTGAAAAGAGAGGAGGATGGAGAAGCACTGCCAGTCTAGTTGTGGAGTGTAGATATGACCTAGGATGCTGATAATGCTAGTTTTTTTAGATTTGATAGGTATTTTTCCTTCAAGTTGAGATGCCTTGTATTGAGTGACAATCCCAGAATCCCCAAGGCACTAATGAATCTCATTAGTCCTATGGATAACCCCCATGATTTTAAAGTTTCACACAATTGGGGAGATATTATTCCTTACTCTATTTCTACTATTCTCAGAGTTTATGGTTTTAAGGACAACCCTCATGTGTTTCCCTACCAAGTACCTTTAAAGGTAGGAATGGTTGAAGTTTTGTGGTAGTTAGGAGGAGTAGAAGAGATGTTTCTATTGAAAAGGTCATTGGGGTCAATTTTTCCTACTTGTATTGTGGCACACCATATTGTGATTACTAAAGGGGGTTGGCTCTTTTTGCATAAAATTTTGGATCAGTACAAAATGGTTGTTTCCCATCCCTATTTTTGTGATATTAAGGGGTTTTATAATCGGACTTTGAGACATAGGATTAAATTGGGAAAGGTCCAACATGACTCATACTATCCAAAGGACATTATAAAGAATGAGCTCTCATTGCAGGAATAGGAAACCAAAAAGGAAAAGTGGAGAGTCTATTCCTGGGTTTTAGAATTCATTCATTGTTTTCATCAAAAATATAGTCCTCTAGATAATGCTAATACAAAGGCTAATAAAATAAATAAGCTCATGAATACCTTCCCTAAAATAATGGAAGCTATGAATGAGAAGAAGCATTTTTGTATTAATTCATACCCAGATAAGGCTAGAGAGGTCATGAGGAGGTTGGCTTTCACTCCTAATGTAGGAGCTGGTCAAATAATTATTCAAAAGAGACCAAGTTATACTATAATTTAGAATAAAAAGGCTCCTATAGATAAGGGCAAGAAAATAATAGGATCCACTAGTGTAGTCACAGAAGAGAGTCCTGATGAACCTTCTCCTAAGAGGTAGAAGATAATAAAGGAAAAGAGTCCTTAAGTTGAGGAGTATTCACCCACTCAATCCCCTTTGTGGATTGGAGAAGAACAACTCACCAGTGAGTAGATTGAACAAATATAGTTACAAAGAGGTCTATTTATCACCCAAGTAGAACTAGATGAGGGAAACCCTCAAGAGCCTCCTATACCATCTTTGGATTTGATAGTTGCAGACTATAGAGGTAGGGAATTGGACCCTGTACTAGAACAGGTTGCCTATCAATTTTTATTTGATGATAGTTTTGTTAGATCTAGGGCTTTTATTCAATTTTTATGGAGGGAAAATATGGGCAGGTTTGAAGAAAGGTACAATAAGCTGAGAACGGAGCACCCAGAAATGGATGAAACTACCTTGCAAAATTAGTTGAAAGAAGAAATGATGAGGGAGTTTTAGAGTATAATCCCTAAGGAAGGTAGGAAAATGGTCAGAGCATCAAACATTTTTTTGTTGCCCAATTGGGACATTGTTGATGCTCTTGTGTTTAATTCTATTCCAAATAAGATTGATTTACAAGACCAAAATAAGAAAGACTTCCAGGGCACTACTTTCAGTGAAGAGAGGAGAGGATCAAGAGCCACCTCATCACAACCAGATGCTTTTGGGTTGATGGGAACTATTTTTGTAAGAAGGGTGGCTCATACTTCTCATGTGCAGGCTACACATTGGAATGTAGATTCATCTTAGTTTGTTTTGGCCACTACAAAGAAGGAAGAAAAGACCATGTTTGAGTTACAAAGTAAGTATGAAACAATTTTGGAAGCTTGTAATAAAGAGGTTCAGAAGAGGATTGAGTTCGAAAAAAAATTATGGGAAGGTCTACCAAGCCAAAAATAACATATCCTCCCCCTCCAATGGAGCCTTTTAAATCCACTTCTCTTCTTGAAATACCAGACACCCCATAGAGACCTCAATATTATATAGCAAAAGATTTTGAGGAAGAAAAAGTAAACTTTGGGCATTACATATAGAGATGGAAGTTCAATATGAGGATAAACTTAGAAAGGCTCTAATGTACTTAGTAGATAAAATTGAATGGCCCCTATTCTATGATCAGTTGGCAAGAGTAATAAGTATATGGGAAGAACTAAAAACCCATGATGAAGCCCTCAAGCATATTGTTAATACGTGGGGAAAGAGGAAGAAAGAAATTACTTTTTTATGTTATTCAATTATAAGGTCTTCCCATGACCATATTGAAAAAAAAAATTATGTTGCTAATGATCTATTAGATTTTGATAACAAGAGAGTTGTTTTGCAACTAAAAGTTGTTTCTTATTTAAGCAAGTACAAGAATCAAAAATTTGATTTGTTTCCTCATGCCTTGGATAAAAAGAATAAATTGAAAAATAAGGATGAATGGGCTAAAGAATTGGATGACCTATTCTACGTAAGGATGAATAAAATTGTAAATGAAAAAGGGCATGTTGGTGGGCCACCGCGACAGAGGAATTGGTTAAAGTCTAGTTATTTTTTCATTCTTTGAGATTAGAATTTGTTGGTATTGATAATGAGGCTAACTATATACTAAAGAAGCAAGATGATATTCTACAATTCAATTGGCTAGATGATGCACAATTTGACACTTCGATGGTAGATATTGCTTCTAGTGAGCAGTTAGAAGAGGTTGGTATGATGATGATGAAGAACAGGAAGATGAGGTGCAGATCATTGACACAAAATCAACAAATCCAAAAGATAAGGAAGATCAAGGTCACCAAATGGTTCTAGTTACAGTCTTAGAGACCCAAGATTTGGACATGACAGAAGATCAATTAAGGGTAAAAGTGGCTTTGATAGTTCAAGATGAGAATAGTGAAAGCCCATGAGTAGAATTTGATTTGCAAATGTTACCACATGATTCATCATTGGCTAGCCTAGTGGCTACATATTCAGAAGAGTCAAAATAGTGGTGGTGAATCAAAAGAGCCAATAACTTGTTATGATGTAATAGAAATGGGACCTACCAAAGTATATATTGATGTGTTAGTTTTTTGTTACATTAATTTTTATTTTTTTTGGACACTTGTCAAATTTTCCAAGCCTGAAGCTTGTTGCATCTCACATTATATAAGTGAGATCCTAGGGTTGGAAAAAGGGTTTGAAGGCTGTATAATTTTGGTTTTTGTTCAAAAAAGTACAATTAGTCCAGTGGCATGTAGATGTGTTGAGTTTACTCTCATACTTGTACTCTTTGATAATACATACAAATGATAGCATCAAAAAGATATTCAAGGCTTCTAATTGAATTTCTATTGGTCATTATATTAGTCATCTGAAAGGATAATACAAAGGGGTATTTGCATGAGATTTGTGTTATCAATTTCTATCTCCATTTTATGAGTTTTTTAATTTGATGTCATTTTAATAAGGTTCAATTGATTGAATTCAATTTGGATGGGTTGTATGCTAATACTATTGTTGCTGTCAATTCAAAGAGTTATATAAATGCTTTAGTAGATCAGTGAGGTTTATGAGTTTATAAACTGGGTACTTCATAAGAATTGAAATAGGTGATTACAATTAATGAATTCATTTATGAGTTAATTGAATTAGGTCTCTCGCCAATAGATAGTCTTTTTCCCAATGGATAAGACACTAATCTCATAAATCAAGAGTGAGTAGGGGTAAATTATGCTTCTGCATATCAAATTAATCACAAATTCAAAATCATTCTTGTTCCATTTTGTTTAGAGTTATAATGTTGGTCAGCACTCATTTATATTTTATTTCTGGATATTAGGTAGTTGCTATTCCTAGAAATAATTGTAAACTTAAGGAGAATTAGGACCAAATCTGCTTGTAAGGGATGCATATTAGTCTAAAAGTATCATAAATTGGATAAACTATGTATGTGTTAGGAATCAAAGATGAAAATCAAAATGAAACTAATATAATTCTCATATATCAATGGTTATCTAAAGCATCCCCTAGGTAAACCTACCTTGGTTTTGCAGAACCTAAAGAGGAGGAAATCATTTTGGTTTTGTTGAAGTTGGTCCAAATGGTTTGCACATAGAGTTTGTGATAGGAAGTGGGTAATCCTTAGATTGTGTGCATATAATCAATTTGTTGTTGATCATTTTATGGTTCAGTAGTTTCAAACATGCATAGAACTAATTCTCATGAAGTATCCTTCTCAAAATAACTAACAAACTTATCAAATAAATCAAGTATTTACTTGGCTCTTTATTCCAACAACAAAATATGTAAGACTTACAACCTTAAGGGGATGCAAATGGTTCTCAATTCTTTGTCTCTAAACCACAAAAGATTGTAGATTACAGAAAAAGGAGATGAGAATTAGAATGAAACTAAGGAGATTATTGCTCATTTTCATTCATTTCTTTGAAACAAATACAATAAGATGCATGAAATTGAAATGTAAAACTAACTAATAGATCAGAACTATTTGTATTCTTATTTCTTGTTGTTCATTACAAGGGAAATTGCTGGAAAAAAAGTGGTGGAATCATAGCTCTGGATCCAACAATGTGGTCTCATAGACAAACTAGAACCAATATGGTATTACAACAGTGCAAAATTTTCTGCAAAACTAGAACCTACATATGAATCAAAAAGAGAGAGATATAGGAGAAGAATGAAATCTTGGATATGATCTAGAAGTGATATGTGTCCAATTGAATCTTCATTCTCTATAGTTCTATAACATCTCTCCTCTTTCTACCCTTGAAATCCGATATGATTTTTATCATTTTTGTGTAAAAAACTTGGAAATATCTCTTATGAATGATGAAAACCCTTGTGTTGCCCAAATATCTAAAATGCATCATTAAATATTGATAATACCTTGATTTACCTAACTTGGAGGTAATAAAATTTGACCCTAACTGCATTTTTACTGCCTTTTACACACATCCAATTGATCACTTTTATAGAAAACAAATATGAACTTCAATACCTAAATGTGGTTGTAAATTGAGTACCTCGAACAAAACCTTGTATAACTTGAATAGTTGACTTCCTATACAAAAACAAACTCCAAAAATAGAAAATTTAGTCTCTCTTGATTTTGGCAATATATAATATCACAATATTTGCTTGCCAAAAATGCCCAGAATACCATTTTGAAAATCAGGCTCTGTGATTGAATTTCATAGTAAATATTTAAGAACTTCTAAAGTTAAAACTTTAGCTTATAATCTTTTTGATTTAAAACTGACTGCACATAATTTTTGCCATGAAAATAGTAAAATAATGATTTTTTGAAAATTTAAAATTTTTCCCTCACTTACCAATCTAGGACAACCCTCTTTGACAGGCTTGACACGTATTAGCTTGTGATTGGTTAGACCTCTACATTTTCACCTACCACCAGGTGCCATGTGGCATGCTTTGATTGGTCTCTACTACCACTACCATGTGTCAACATTTTATTGGTCCTTTAGACTACTCTATCATTGCTATGTCATTCTTTGACTAGTTTTGCCATGTCACCACTAACTTGGGACCCAATGCCATGTGTCACCTAGGTGTATTCCTACATCACAGTCATTAGTTGTTGACTATGCATGTGGGGATGCACCTTTGTGACACATGCCCCTCTTGTACCACATCAACATCTCAAAATCTAAGTGAGGCTAGAAGTACTCTAACACATGTCATTTCTTGAATCATCTGCTAGAGCCACATCACTGCCACTTGTCAATTTGCTATTTGCCCAAATTTCCATGTCATGTTGACATCACTACACACATTCAAAATTTAACTTCTAGTCACCATCTAGCCAACCATGTGGGCCCCATGTGCAAGCTATGTATGGCTTTCAAAAGTCATGTCTTAAAGCCAACATACAATGTAAGCATTATTATATTTAAACAATTAAAACTACTATTAATTGTCCAATGTGAGATTAAACATTAATGATTCTTCTATTTCCCATTGTTGAGGCCTCTAAGCATTACCTTCATTCTCCTCTGTTGGCATTAATTCTAGTTATATATTGACTACTAATGGCAGGGAATGGCCATATTAGTGGTAGCAACTAGTCCTTTTACTTATTCCATAGTTGGTTAAGCTTAGAAAGATGGTATGTTAGAGCCTAATCTCTTCTCTTCCACCCACCACACATCATTAGCACTCAGAATCTAGACAAATTGTGAGAAGGAGGTAGATTATGTTTTAGACAAGGCTTTGTTTAAGGTAATGCATGTTCATCCTATACTCCATATTCTTCTCAAATGGAAGCTTCCACACATTCAAAATTTATTTCCTCCTTCTAAAATCAAATTTAATTTTATTGTGAAAAGGTGAGTTGGTTGGCATCCAAACATTTTTGAGGAATTACACTCCTCCTTATGCATCAATTACTTCTAAAAATGTCTTGAATCTAGCGAATCTAGAGGGGAGTGCAAAAATCTCCATGCTACAATACATGACCATGATTTGGCCACTCAAGGCCTCTTCTATATGTGCCACCCCATTTCTCCTCAACACAACTCCCATATCTTCTCAATGTAGTTTTAGTGGGATGTACACTTCTTTAGCAACAATGGTATTAAGGTGTGAGATAGGAGATTTAGGTGCTGCTAGTGAATAGAAGAAGCAGGGGCCATGAGAATAAACATCTATACCTTATGCTTAGATACACCCTCCTCTATGTGATTCTTCATTTTAACCAATTCCTCTACTGCTACAATGGGTTCTCTTAGTCACCACATCAGTTTAGAATCTCTAATATATTATTCAATGTTGAAACCTCTGCTCTCATCATGATTTTAGTAACAACTAAGTATAAGGAGGTGGCAATGCATAATTATACTTGTAAACTTGTTGCAAACTATTAAAATTTATGCTTGTGGAGAAGTTTTTATAAGAAAACATTTTCCCTTTGCATTCATAATGAAGAAAAAAACATCACTCCCCTTGAAGAAATTAGTTCTCCAACAAGCTAGGCACATGATCCCCTCATAGATTCATGGACTACTCCTTCTCACATATTTTCTACTTGTAATTTCCTACAAGGTTGACCAATTATAAAAGTTTATGTTGCATTCCCAGCCTTGCAAGTTGTGTATTTATCTCTGTCTATAATATCACTCAATCTTCTAAGATGGCAGAATGGTTGGTTTGCTTAAAAAGTTCTAATATTTGATTGCCACCTTCCTCTAATTCATTAAATTCATCACCCATTACCTATATTGAAATAATTTGACAATATATTGGAAAGTTAGAAGATGTGGTACTAAGAGAAAAGATACTTCCTCCTCTAGAATAGTGAATCTCACTATCAACTGGCTAATGAAATCTCCTAGTAAGATCAGTATGCCCTTCCACACTTTAAAAAGAAAATACATGTTTTCTTCCCAAGTAGTAACAACTATGTGAGCAGTAATTACAAAAGTGTATTCTTATTTTATATCCATAATAAAGGAATTTTTCAAATAGTTGCAATGAAAACTAAGTTTGCTAACCTTGGGATTTAACCATATTCATGTTTTACGCATTTTTCAAAACCACATCTTCCTTTTAAATCCTTAGCATATCCCCAAAAAAATTCAAAATGTTATCTCACATTTCATTTTATCAATTTGGTGAAAATGGTCAGGCCTCATTGTGGGTCCAGCTAAAATAACTTTTGTTTTTGAATAATTGACATTTGTAATCCACTGCTTTGACTCGACTAGCTTTAAAAATTGACTGAAACTGACATCCAAGCCTTGGGATCTCACATACTAATTCTCTATTCAACATTCTTGAACCTTGCCATATCTCATCTTATGATGAATTCTTGGTCAAAAGATATCTACTGTCAAAGTTTCCTTCTTAGAATTGCTTGCAAGAAAACATGTCAAAAAACCATAAAATGCATTTGAATTTGGCTTTGAAAACAGGTCAAATAGACACTTGGGGGCATGAAAACTGGGGCATTGGTTCAATATCATGAGGAAAATATAAATCTATAATTAGGGCTCATGAAAAATAATTAGGCACATTTGGCAAGCAGTCAAAGTGGGCTACTCAAATTTGTAGACTTGAAACAATGGTAGAAAAGTGATTTTTGCAAATGGAATGGACCTAGCAAAGTGTGCAAATGGATTTGTCAAGACTTGAAAACTAGCACACATAAAGAATTTTTAAAGTAGAATGTAATGGTACAATCCATTTGATCTCACCTTTCATGGATTCAGAGTAATGACATCCCAAATAGGGGTACCAACCAATCTACACCTTTTGACATCAATAAAACTTTACAATTTATATTTGGAATCACATTCAAAAAATGATCAAATGGATTCTTCATATGCTCAAAATTGAAACATAAAAATTCTTTGACCTCTAAAATGCAATGAAAAAGGAATTTTTTTATTTTGGTAAATTGGATCAAAGTTATAACAAGTCAAATAGGACCTCCTAGAATTCTGAACAATTGCATCAGGATGACAACAATAAACAAACAACTTTGAGGAATACAAAAACTAGTCAAAACATGTCAAAAAAACTCAAAATCTGTAACATAGGTTCTTTGTTATGGATACTAAACACTCCTAAAAAGGTCAGTCATGAAACATTACAAGGTGTAGTATATTCAATTACAAATAAGGCCTCCTGACATTGTTTGACACTTGGGTAAAGATGCAGATTTGGACATTACTCAAAATGGAACTTTGTGGAATGACTCGAAATGGAAAATTTATCTTTATGTGATAAGTGGATATACTAAATGAAAGTGTTATAAATATTAAATACCTCTTAGGCCTCAAAAAAATAGTCGGGTACACATGCATTAAAAAGCACTTAAAGGGCTTGATTTTTAGGATGGTACTCAAAATCAGGGCTTCAATTTTGAGTCCCAATAGAACTAACCAAGAGATATCTTCATGCTGAAAATGTATGTGACAAATTTAATTGAAGATGTTGAAGTATCTTTGGAAGTGTCTTTAGCATTGTTGTCAAAGAGTGAGAAGTTTAGTAGCTACCATCAATATCATGTAGAAAGAAGGAGAGGATATATAGTTACCATGGAAATATGAGTAAAGAGAGAGATTGTCTAAATAGTGAAAAGAGAGAAGTATGTACAAAGGTATTTCCATTTAGAGATAGTGAAGAAGAGGGAGTTGTAGTAAAGAAGACAAAGCTAATTGATTTCATGTTCTGATATGCAAGAGGAAGCAGTTGTAACTAGAGGTGTTGCATATCAGAGTTGCACAGATGAAAATTAGAATAAAACTAAAAAGGAGATTATTGGATATTGAGATGAGAATCAGAATGAAATAAGGATATTAATGAAGATCTAATAATAATAAAAAGAGGGAGCCAATTGAAACAAGTCAAAATTTTCTGGATTGCATGGTAACTTAAGGTGTTGCCATCAATGTGAAAGTGGGGAATTGTTGGAAACTACAATTGAAACTATTTTTATGTTCTCATTTATGTCAAAACTTATTGGTGAGATAGTTGCTACCTAAATAGAGTGTCATATAAATATTATTGATGAAGAGGATTTGAGAAGATGAGATAACAAGAAGACCTAGTGAAAAGGTTGAGTTATGAGAAATTACAATGGAAACTTGATCAATTGGACTTTAGCAAGATAATTTGTTGTTTAATCATAACACTAAGTGGAGAAGATATTTGTGTTGAAGCCTAGAAAAGGTGATCAATAAATAAAAAACTCATAGGCTTAACTAAGCTTCAAAGAAGAAGAAGATTAAGGAACTAATAGTTGAAGCTAGGATATGCTAGTCATGACTAAGTGAATAGTAGAAGTTGAGAGAATTTAGTGTCGGTCTTTTGCCAGAAAAGACATAGTAACGTAAAAGTTGGACTAAGTGCTAGTAAAAGGACTGAGAAAGGATAGTGCAAGTTGGGAAAAAATAGTTAAGTGATGACCAAGTTATCTAGTGGTGATCAAGGCCGAGGAACATAGTGTTGGTTGAGTGATAGCATTTTAAAGTTTGTGAAAGGATTAAGATTCTTGGCTGACATAGTTGAATTCTTCGAATATGTAAAGTATGTTGGAGATAAGGATTGATGAATTGGAACATTTAATGCAAGAGAAATTGTGTTTGAGCATTTCCATGTATAGATTCAAATAGAATTTTGGAGAAGTTTCTAGAACAAAAAGGAGGAAATGAAAAGATGAAAGGATTCAATGAATATGATCTAAACCTAAGATCAATGGTGGTGTTTAAGAAGAAAATGATCATGATACCTATTTAAGGAGGCATAAGGGATAACCTAATAAGGTTGGAGTAGTTGTTGGAATAGTAAAGTGTTGAGATGAAGAGTGATTGCTACAAGGGTTTCCAAGAAAAATAGTAATGGAGATGTTAAAGGAGGCCACTCAATGAATCAAATTTTGATTTGTATTTACAAAGTGAGTTTTATTTATTCAAATCGCCCTACTATTACTTTCTAACCATTATATTAGTTAACATCCTTTGATCAAGGTTGACCTAATAGTCATTTGTAAATCATTTAATCAAGGTGACATTCTAATAGAAAGTTCTTAAGTCCTTTAACAAGGTCACTCCCAATAGGGTGATTAAATCCTTTAATAGGATCATACCTAATAGTGTGTATTGTTACCTTTAATAGGGTTGGCTTCTAATAGATCTCATTTTAGAAGTGTAAAAAATTGGTGACATATTGTTGGTGGTTTTTCCCAAATTGGGTTTCCACATTAAATCCTGGTGGCATACTTGTGCTAATGTTATTTTAGGTGTTTTAATATTAATGTTTTATATTTTGAAAATTTTATTATTGGGAGAGTGTAAAACAATTTTATGTTATTGATAAGTTACAATAGAGACCAAGTTACTCAATGATTAGATCTATGTTGGTTGAAATGTGAAAATTTGAATTGATACATAGGGACCTAAGGATAACTTATTCACCCCCCCTGGTGTAGGGAACCTAGCCACTCCAAAGTAGGATTTGAGCTGTTAGGAATGGTAGTGCAGTGGTTTGTTCCATACATTGTAATAAAAGATTCATTTTAAGGTTCATTAGCACTATGGTCATGTTATAAACCATGTGGTTTAATGAGACCAAGGAGCTAGAAATAGATTGTTCTAAGGGTGAGTCGGGTTAGTTTTGGCTTAGGCAAGAAGTTTTGAGTCATTTAGAACTCTTTACATTCATTTGGAAAAGTTTTAAAAGTTGTTGCAAACTTTTCAAAGCTGCTCGGGTTGCTTAAAAAGTTGTTATTTGGTTGGGAATGGCCATTTGGTTATTCAAATGGTTACAAGAGGTTATAAACCTATTAAGTATGAGTGGCAAGGGGGCAATGTAACAGAGGTGGAAGAAAGCTAAATAAAAATCCCTATAACTTTCTGGTGAATCTTGTGTTGTAGTGGATTCTGCAGTCTTTTTTTTTCATTAGTCTGTGATCAAATTTAGTGAAGGTGTGTAGGTAGTAGTCATTTATTTTGGTTTGAAACTATTGGAGTCGTAGCTTAGGTGATATCTGCAGGTTGTATAAAAAATCTCGTGTAACCTTATTTTAGGGCTCTTCCACAAATGGTGCCCTAACTTGTATATTCTCTAGTGGAACCCACTAAAACTGAGGAATATGCAATTTGGGGAGACTTCTAACATGGTTCTAGGGGTTGGAGGTGTGATGAGTAGGGTAAATAGTGTTTCAAGCCGGCTCTAGGTCAAGCAAGACCATGTGCTTGACCAAGTTTGAAAGCCAAGTTGGAGACAATCAAGAAGGAGGGCACTTCTAGTTTGATGTAGAGTTGATGATGAATGTGTTGGGTGTTTGTGGATTGCCATAAGTGTTGGGGGTCTTGGGAACCCATCCTTTCCATTCTTCTTTGAAGCCCTAGTCCAACTTGATCAACTAGGTCTAGGTACCAAATCAAAGTTTGGGGGGTGCTAGAGCAAGATCTTCTAGGAGGCTTTTGGGATCCAATAAAGAGTCAAAAAGAATTTTGAATAGGTAGAGAAGCCATAAGGTGTTAAGGAAATTTTGGAGAGAGGTGAAAAAACATATTTGAAAGGGCTACAAGAATTGTAGGTCTCAAAGTGGAATTTGGTGTTGTGGAATTGATTGATCCAAGCAAGTTGTGGATTGTGGCTAGTTGGGGTGTCCATAGATTTTCTCCATAGGTTGAGTCAGTGGGTGAAGTGAGAAAGGAGGTTGCTTCTTTGGGCTTATTGGTTGAGCAGACTTAGTGTGGGTAAAAGGACTTGAGATATGTCCTACTATCCAAAGTTGGATTGTCCAAGCCTTCGGAAGGTTGTAAATAGGTGGTTGCTATAGGACTCTACATCACACTCACCCACACACCCGCCCCTGGCCCCCCCTCCAAAAAAAAAAAAAAAAAGGAAAGTTATTCTATATCATTCTAACATTGATAACCTTACTTTTAAGTTCCTTTCTTAAAGTTTCAATATCCTTGTTCAATTTCTCATTCTCATTCATTAGACTTTTGATTTTGTCTTTAGATTCTTTGGATCTACTAGCTTCTGATAGCTACTTAATGTAGTCTTAACTTTCACACAATTGTTGACTTGCTTCCTTCCTTTCTTCAAGAGATACCTTTAGTTTATCCAATGGTTGATCAACATGTTTTCATCTTCAAGTTTCCTTTTGTACTTGGATCTCTCCATGACATTTGGAGATATTTTCCTCAAGTAGTTAAGCTTCTCCACTAGAGAACCAAATCTCTAATATCAATTGTGGGTATTTAGGAGTATTGAGGGTTGGCGGCGGGGGGGGGGGGGGGTGGTGAATTAGTACAAATAGGTAGCTTTCTAATTCAACCCTTAATCTGATAAGCCTTAATATCAACTTCAAAAATGTAAAATAGATAATTGATGAAATGTAAAAGAAAATAACATTAAACATGCACAAAATTGTCACACATAACACAATGATTTTTATGCATGGAAGCCCATGGATAGAGGGAAAAAATAATGATGGTATGACACCCACAAGTACTTCACTACAAAAAATAGGTTTTCTCTATGGGAGCTAAAATACACTTGTTGAGGGTTCACTTTGTTGGGAGTGATCTGTACACTTTTAGGAATATAATTAGATGTGTTAGTATCTACCTTACTAGAGGATCTAGAAATCCTTCTTAGAATTCACCTTGTTCAAGGATTGATATAAATAGATTGGTTAAGGTCCACCCACTTAAAGGATATCCCTTAATGTAACTATTAGGAAATAACAAGTTATGTGATTTGTATGCATAACTCCTTGATTGTCAAATCCAATCTATTGTTTTCACTTTAACTCTTGTTAATCTCTTCTCTCTACTTCAATCTCTACCCTAGCACACCAAAATTTCTTGATTGATTCAACAACATGACAACTATTTTATCAATAATAGTAAGAAAAATCCTTTATGGAAAAACTAATTTTTATACTTAATATTCACCATTCATTAAATTCCATTCTTGGCACACTTTTACTACATTCATTTCACATATCTTGATGACATAATATATTTTTCTTGGCCGTATCAAATTCATTTTAGTGTGTAGATATGATTTACTCAAGAACAATCAAAATATTCTTGACCACTTCTAAACTTCTTCTAGAATCTTCTCCTCCAATGCATTTCAATCACCAAATTCCAGCTTAACATATCCCCATTCAATATACAACATCACCATACCATTTGATCTCACCACATTACTTGTACTGATCATTGATGATCATATCAAGATTAATAGCTCAAGAACATGAGATATTCATTCTATAACTTGATCTACTTATGAGATCCTTGCTCACCTATCATCATCTTTATTTGCAATCCTAATCATAATCTTTCTGATCATGTACATGGGTTACCTTGTTAGAGTGTGGAGTTGTCATTGCACCAAAAGAGTAGTCTATCAATGCCCAATACAACCATGTAGTTTATAATACACGTGAGGAGGTTAATTCATTGTCATGAATCTTGAGGGGAATGCTAAAAAAATTTCAAACAATCTCCCCCTTTGTGTTACTTAAGGGTCTACAGGTTCGAACATGTGACCAAGTTTTGATACCACTTTTGGGGTTTTTATTGCACCGAAAGACTAGTCTGTCAATGCCCGATACAACCATGCAATTCATAGTACAAAGGAGGTGATTAAGCCTTTTTCATGAATTGTGAGGAGCATATTGAGAGAAATTCCAACATACCTATGATAACACCACTTGATTCTTACTTTATATTGATTGCCTTTATAATTTCCTTGTATTGCAATTCTTCATGTCTAATAGTTATTAGACTTTGTTATTTTCCCTTATGCTGATCTAGATTACTATTTATCAATCATCTAAAGATCTTACCAATTTCTCAACTCATTTTTTTGTGACTTAATTACCATTACTATAAACCAAATACATCATTTTATTTGAGAACTTCATTAACCTGATCATTGCTACTCATAAAACCAACATAAAAGACAATAGAATATAGTTGAAAGTCCAAATGAAAGGGTTAATGAATGCAGTCAAAGATAGTCTAAATCAAATGATTTTGAAGATGGAAACACTAATGAAAATTAGGAAACATAAATATAATTATAGAATCAACTTGATTGTTCCTACATTCCATGATGTTTAAAATAAATAATCTCATGTTAAATTAGGCACTCTAGAATTAGGTGTTCATGGGAATAAAAAATATACAAGTGATGTAAAGCTTAATCATTTTGAAGAAGTGATTATAGGTGACAAGAATTATGGTGTTAAAACTAGAAGAAATATTAATTAAGGCTAGAGAGACAATTCTCTTGATTTCTAAAGTTCAACCTAAGAATGTTCATGAAGCATCCAAAGATGAAAATTAGGGAAAATCTATAAAAGAAGAACTAGATAGTAAGAATCATACATGGATATTAGTTCCCAAAATGAAGGATAAAATTGTGATCGCTACAAGTGGGTGTTTAGAAAAATTAGAATGAAGTTGTAAAGTGGTGATAAATAAATATATACTTGTTTACAAGGGTTGCTCTCAAATGGAAGGTATTGATTTTGAAGAAATTTATTCTCTTGTTGCTAGAATTGAGGTAGTTGGATTATTCCTTACTTATGATACTTGCAAGGACATCAAAGTATATTAGATGGATGTCCAAATTACATTCTTGAATGCTGAGTTGGAAGAGAAAGTACATATATAATAGATTTGGATTTTTCCTTATATTTTTTTAGCAGTAGACTACCAATTATCACCTACACTAAACCAGAGCCATCTTCGACTCACTGGGATGAGAATTTTTGATCTTAGACTTCACTAGACAACTATTTTTGATAAATTGTTGTGTTCACATATCAATGTTTGTGGTTGAGATTCATCATCGATGATGTCATTGGTCTAGGTCTTTTCCAAACCTGACCAATTTCTCAATTAATGTCTACGTAAATTGTTGTCTGCATAAACTAATCATCATCATCTCTCCCTAGTTTGGAGTTGTATCATATTTCAAGTTGCAAGATTTCAAGTTTGATTTTTGAGGGTCCTCGAGGACTATAGGAGACTTCTTACTATGATTGGGTTAGGATGTGATGTAAATGGCAAATGAACTTGTATGTTTAACCATGTTAGGAAATTTTACTTTTGACTTAAAAAGAACTATTGTTGGGATTGAATGAGTTAGTTATGGCTAGAGAATCTTTGGAAAAGTTGGAGTCTTCTCTTTGTATAATAATCAAGTAATTGTATTATTGTGATATTCTTATAGTATGTTTATGCGTGTTGGAGCACTTGGTTTCCTTATATGTTATTGCATTGTAATTTAAAAAATATATATATCCAATAAATATTTATCCTCATTTCTAAGGGTACCACGAGGGGCATTACACAATCTATGCTCATTTGTGAGAGTTAGTTAACCTAAAAATCTATGAAATTGAGATAAATATATTTTATTTTGGAAATATTAGAAATTTACAAGAATAGACTAATTATGTCATTATAAGAAGCATACAAAAATAAAAAGTTATTAGAAAATAGAAGTAGATATGAAGACAAAAGAATGAAGATGAGAGAAGATGGGAAAAGGAGAGAGGAAGAAGAAGAAGAGAAGGAAGTAGACATTCTTTAACTATGCCATATCCTAGGGAATGTTAGTCCCCTTACCAATAATGAATGTTGTTACAAATAAACTTAAGCTATGATTAAGAAATACAAATATATGGTGTTAATTTTATGATAAATATCTATAAGATTAGTTTAATTATAAATATTTCTTCAAATAATATTTGAAAAATTATATTATAAATTAATTATATGCATTTACGAGTATATTCATTTTGAATGGAATATGTCAAAAAATATTTTATTATTATTATTATAGTAAAATAATTGTTTTTATATCTTTTGTGAATATAATCATCTCTACTTATCATCAATAATAAAAAATTAAAAATTAAATTTATTTTGTAAAATGATTGAAGAAAAATTACTTTTATTTTATATTTATTTAATATTACATTAATGAATGTAAATTATGTCTTATTTTTAAATCATATACACATATGTACATATGTATATATAAATACATATATACATACATGTATATGTACATATGTACATATACACATATGTAGATATGTATTATATATATATATGTGTGTGTGTGTGTGTGTATGTATATATGTATGTATATATACATATATACATATATATATATGTGTGTGTGTATGTATATATGTATGTATATATATACATACATATACATATAGATATATATATATGTATGTATGTATGTATATATGCATATGTATATATATATATATGTATGTATATGTGTATATATATATATGTATATGTATGTATATGTATATATATATATATATATGTATGTATACATATATACATATATACATATATACATATATATGTATATATGTATATGTATATATGTATACATACATATACATATATACATATATATACATATACATATATATATATATACATATACATATATATATATATACATATATATATATACATATACATATATATATATACATATACATATACATATACATATACATATACATATACATATATATATGTATATATGTATATATATGTATTTATATATATATATGTATATATATACATATATATATACATATACATATATGTATATATATGTATATATATATACATATATGTATATGTATATATATATGTATATATATACATATATATATATATATATACATATATATATATATATATAGCCATTAAATATAATGTTATTAAATATCAATATTAAAAAGTGAGCTATTATATGATTAAAATTAAATTAGTTATATATTTTAGTCAATAGGCTATATGTATCCCATAAATTACATTTTTGGCAAGAAAATTGTTAGCCTTTAACTAGAAAACTATCAACCCTTAGCGTTAATTATTTTTCAACCAACTTCATCTCATTCCAACTTTAACTCTTAAGTTTTTTTCCTATTTATTTAATTTACTTAGCTATTATCTACACTTGTATTTAATTTATAAATTAATTTATCTATACTTTTAACTCTTTTTTAAATTTATTTAGAAAATTAATTAGTTGTTTTCTCCACTTTTAACTCATGTTTTTCTTTCTTTTTATTTAATTCCAATCTTATAAATTGATTGAAGTTTTAGTTTTAAAATTCTTTTAATTAGTTTAGTTTTTTATTTTAACTAGCAATTTTAAGTTTAGCCAATAGGATATTTGTGGTAAGAGTTCCTAATTTTTACTAGTTTAATTATGTAGTTTTTCAATCAAACTCATTGGCTCATGTTTAATGAGTACTAATTTACAAGAATCTATCTCTTGTGATAATAAATAGAACACTTAGCAGTCATTGGATCTAGGTGGTGCTCATGAGGTGAAGCACCATGACTTATGTAGTTTAGTTTTTAGTTTTTATAATTATTTCAATTTATATTTGTGCTCCACTTTATACTTTTATTTTTTTCATATTATTTTCTTATTAGTTTTTCATAATAGATTTTTATGGAAAAAATTTATTTTACTTAAAGTAAACACCTATCGACTCATCGTTGCAAAAGCACAAAAGCTTACAACTGCTAGTTTTATTATTATTATATATATATATATTAATGACACAAGAAAGAAATATTAAAAATGATGAAAATATTATAAGTCATCATCAATTTTATAATAATTTAAAAAAAAAAATTTATTTGTACAAAATAGTTAATGTCAAAACACCATTATAAGATTAAAAATTGTATATTTCCACCTTTTGTATTGTACCATGTAGACTTGAGCAATTAATATAGGATTAAAAATATTGTACTTAAGATTTTAATTAATGCAGGTAGTCATCAATAATTTTGTACTATTTATCTAATAGAAAAATGATTTTTCTCCCTTACATTTTTTTATGTTGGCCAATAAGAACATAAATAAATGGAAATTTGACAATCATCAAAATAGAAAATTATATTGAAATATAAAAAGCTTTTATAAAACTTTAAATTATTGGTTATTATTAGTTGAAATAATTGATAAAATTGTTCTTAATGATTCCAATAGTTTCTTGAACTAATAAACATCCCTAGAAAATGTTTAAAACAAATTCTTAAATATATAACTAAATAATGTCATTTCAAATTTGACCTTTCAACAAAATTAAAAGATAATTTATCCTAACGACATTTTGACTATACTATTAAAAGAGGTTATCAGAAAACTTCTAAGTGAAGTTAGGTAGAATAAATTAATCTAGCATATTTAATCATTATATTTTGAATAAAATTTAAAGATATAATAATCTTATAAAAAATGATACAAGATGTGACACCTCTATATTTGAAGTTTTTTTCTTTTATATCCCTACACTTAACTTCCAAGTCAAGAGACAAATTATTTCAAGTGAGTAATGTGAGTGAAATAATTTCCATCCATGAATTGGCTACTCTCCAACCTGAAATTGACAAAAACATTTGTCATGCCCTAATGATTAAATTATATTAAATAAAATTTAAAGATATAATAATCTTATGAAAAATGATACAAGATGTGACACCTCCAAATTTGAAGTTTCTTTCTTCTATATCCCTACACTTAACTTCCAAGCCAACAGACAAATTATTTCAAGTGAGTAATGTGAGTGAAATAATCTCCGTCCATAAATTGGCTACTCTCAAACACGGAATTGACAAAAATATTTATCATGTCCTAATGATTAAATTATATTGAATAAAATTTAAAGATATAGTAATCTTATAAAAAATGATACAAGATGTGACATCTCCATATTTGAAGTCTTTTTCTTCTATATCCCTACACTTAACTTCCAAGCCAAGAGACAAATTATTTCGAATAATGTGAGTTAAATAATCTCCATCCATGAATTGGCTACTCTCAAACACGAAATTGACAAAAACATTTGTCATGCCCTAATGATTAAATTATATAATATATAAGTTTAAGTAGGACGCCAATATAATTCTTGTGTATTCCCTACATGATTTTTATTTACATTGCTTTCAACTCTCTAAAATATATTATACTCATAGTGGGATGCTATCATAGTACTTATATTGAATAATATTAAGACAGCGGCTTGTTATTTTAAAAACATTGATGATCATATTTTTAATTAAAAACCTTGTTATACGATGTTTTATATGTCAATTATGTCATTATGGCGTTGACCTTAGGGAATCGATGTTGTCATTTATTTATCCACTTATAATTCAAAACTTTGACTTATTAAGGAGACATTAAACATAAGAACGCATACTAAATTATTATTTAATAATATTTATTTTTTCACATTATGATGGTGGGAAAGTAAATATACCGTCACCATATATTTACCTTTAATTTTAGTTTAGTTAAATATAGAATATAAGTTTTAAAAATATATAGAATTAGGATTTAAGTAACTAAGACATACAAAGTGGAATGATTGAGAAGGGATAAGATGTTTATTTTAGATTGAGTGTATTTTTAATGGATTGTGAAAGTATATAAGAATAGTATAATTTAAATTTGATATTAGATTAAATATTAGAAGGATGTGATAAACATGCTTGAAGATATTTATGTTCTTGAATTGCTCCACGTCCATGATATTGTTTGAGTACTAAGTCACACATGCAATTGATTCACTATTTTGATGTAATTGTTGACTTTACATAACTTTAAGAATATAGTTACCTTGGTTTGTGTTTGCATCTAAGATTGTTATGATGTTAAATATCAACTTGAGGATATATATTAAATAGAGATAAGAGTATTAACATGTATGCTTGGACTCAAGTACCATGACTACTATACAAATGTACCTGATGTTTGATTTATGATATAGTTACTTTTAAAGATTCAATTAGTTTGAATGCAATATGATGATAATTTCTTATTTGAATTATATGGGATGTTCTCCATACATGCAAGTCCATGAGATACAAAATCAAGGCCTTGATAGGTAATGGCTATATAAGAAAAAGCTAAAGAAAAACATTTACAAAAAGAAATAGACTATAGGTAAAGCATGGTGCAAGGACATGTATAAAGAATAGTTTACCATTGAGATTGAATTTAGGTTTAGATGGTGCAACAAATAAGTTATATTACATATTGATAACATTCATTTATTAATAATACTTTTTAAGTAATGAGCTTAAATCGATTATAGTTAGATAGTAGAAGCACAAAATGTAGTAAATTTAGTTTATATTAAGGGGCAAACAAGTTTTTTTGATACCTAAAACCTAATACAAAAATAAAGTGCACCAATAACCAACAATCGAACAATATCTTAAAAGTAGTAAAACTAACATAAATTGGACCCTAGTTCTAGGTTCATCCTTAGGGGTAGAAATAATTCTTCTTGTTGAGATTGGAAGCAATGTGAGAGATGGCTAGTAGTTGGGAAGATTTTTAAGGTTGTTGAGATGAAAGAGATGTTATATAGATAATAGGCTTTATCATTGATGTTAGCATATGTTTTGTGGTTGCAGACAAACTCATATTTTGTGTGTTGCAGGCTATTGCTCAGTACAACACAAAATGTTATTATAAGTTTTATGTATGAAATCACTATTTTTTTTTGCAAGATGAGTGTAGACATTATTTCTATAGTTATAATAGATCTTATGCGATGGTTTGAATGAGTTGCAGTTGATTTAGCGAAGAATGGTCACCAACTAGTGGACATGGAATTATGCTTGAGGTAGTTGCACTATTTTGGATGTAATTAGACCATGAATTGGACTTAATGATTGTGAGCATAGAAGATGGTAGAAGATTATGTTGTGTGTGCATGTTTGGATGTGTGGATTATTTTTTTAATGTTGGAATTGTCATTGATGTGTAACATGTGATATATTTTATTGGCAATGAACTAGATGGTGTAGCGGGTTGATCTTTATTGGCAAGAGTTAATCATGCATTGTATAATTTATTAATAAGGAATGCATGCCTTAGTGTGATCTTATTTATTTATTTGTGCATTGGGGAAGTCCTAATAGGTTGACCTAATTGCTTGTTGTAATTGGTATAAAGGAAAGTTGTTTCCTTCATTTCTAATATAAGATAATGATTATCTATGTGAGACTTGATGTTGGAATATCAAAGAAGAGCTAAATGATTGTCAAATTCTATAAAAAGAGGTGCAAGTGGAATCTATCATTTCTTGTAGACTTCAAGGGAAATGTAAAGGAAAAAGAGTTGTTCTTCAACATATTGCATTTGTTATCTAGAAGAGAAGGTGGTTTAATGCTTCATCCATTAGGTAGTAATCCTTTTCTCTCATCAACTCTTAATAGGGTTGTGAACCTTTTAACAAGGGTTTAAGGTCCTTTAATATGATTAGTCCTTCAACAAGGAATATTATAATGAATGAATTGCAATTGATTGTTAATAGGATTATATCATTTAACAAGGAAACTATGTATTACTATAACATCTAGTGGGTACCATCCCCACTGGGAGTTTTCCCTCTAATCAAGGATTTTGCTTGAGAACAAAAAATATTGTCTTATGGTGTTGGCTCTATTTTTACTATGAATTACTATCTTTTTATTTAATAATCACTTTTATAAGTTTTTATTACATTGGGATTATCCATAATTGATTCACCCACCATTTCAATTTTAAGGTGTGGAATTTTCTTATTAGCAATTGGCATTACAGCATCAGGTCATCTTTGAGAAGGAAACTTAATGTCTTGCAGAGATTGAAGATGGTTTATAGGATGGAAAATCCAAATTTTGATGGAGACAAATATGATAGCTAGAAGAGCAAGATGAGAACTCACTTGATTTGAATGTTTATTGATTTCCAAATGATTAAAATGATAAAAACTAGTATAAAATCAGATACTTGTCTATCTTCTTGTACAAATGATAAAAATAATTCATTTCAATGCAATGTGATACTAAGAGAGACATTGAATTAGGGCATTATTAGAAGAACAATTTATCAAATGAAAGGAGTTGGAAAATATGATTTGGAAAAATTGGAAACATTGTATGAAGGAGACTAGTATACAAAGAAAACGAAGTTGTAAAATTGGAAAGTAAAGCTAGAGAGTGCAAGAGGGTGAGTCAGCTAGAGTTCATGTTCATAGAGTTACAATGATTATTACATGGAAGAAGAAGACTAGTGGAACCATAGTAGAAGATGAAATTCTGTAGAAGATTTTTAGATGTTTGGTACCAGCCTATGAGAACAAGATTAATACTATTGATGAAGTGATTCCTCTCATTCTAGGATTCAATAGGTAGATACTAATTGATAATTTACAAGCTTTTGAAACTTCTATATTAAAATATTTTTTACCTAAGAAATAATTTTCTTTTAAGGATGTTATTCATAAAGATAAAAGAATTATAGAAAAGAATAAAAGAACTATTAGAGCTTGTGGGAACATTAGAGAGTATGCTAAGTATTGGGAAAAAGAAGAAGAATAAGAGAAGAAGATGGATGAGCTTGAAGATTTGATCACAAGAAGAGAACATAAAGGTAATAGAAAGTCTCAAGGAAAATGAAGTATAATTTTTTATTCATGCCAAAAGATTAGTCACTTTGTATCTATATGTCTTACCAAAGTACCTAGTTCAAGCTTAAGCCTTACAAGACAAAAATCCCTTAGGAATGTTACTATGCTAGTGAAGATGAACTTGATATTAACTTTGAAAATAGTGACAATGAAGATGAAATAGTGTTTATTTCTATTGAAGATGAAAGTCTTGTTACTAAAAAGAAATGTTTGTTTTCGCATGTTGAGAACAAATCAAATGGATTATAAATAGTGGATGTTTATGTCACATGATATGTAATAAAGATAGGTTTGTTGAGTTGAAAAAGTATGATGGTGGTGTAGCATATTTTGTGACAATAATATTCATTTAATTAAAGAAAAGGGTTCTATAACTCTTGATGCAAAAAATAACACTGATGATGTTCTATTTGTTGAAGGTATGAAACATAACTTATTGATTGTTGGATGGCTTGTAGGTAAGGGTTATAATTTTCAATTCAAAGATTGAAGATGTTCAATTAGAGATCAATAAGGAAATGTGATTACATCTAGTACTAAGACTAGAGGTAATGTTACATTTTTCAATTGAATACTTCAGAGGTGATTTTTTTTGTTACTAAAATTGATTATAGTTGGTTATGGTGTAAAAGGTTTTGGCATGTAAATTTGATAAAAAGGTGAAAATTAGTAACTCTAATGTAGTAAGAGATTTCTATAAAATTATATTTAAGCCTAATAAGATGACATGTAAAGAGTGTGTGATGGAAAAATAGAAAAGTAACCATTTTTAGAGAAAGACATTTTATACTAAAGGAAAGTTGGATTTGGTGCATATAGATCTATGTCATCCTACAAAATAAAAAAACAAATTATGGTGAGAGATACTTCATTCTTTTTGTTGATGATTATTCTAAAATGATGTGGGTTGGCTTTCTAAGAGAAAAATCTAAATCCTTTGATATGTTCAAGATTTATAAAGATAAGTTAGAGAATGAATATGGATTGAAGAAAAAAAAAAAAAAAGGTCAAATAGAGGAGAACTTACATTTAATAAATTTAATTCATACTATGAAGAAAAAGGTAATTTCAAGTAGACTTCAACCCCTAGGACACCACACCAAATTGGTGTAGAAGAGAGATGGAATAACATAATCCTTGATACAATGAGAAAATAATATTCATTAAAGGAAAATTTCCACATCATCATTGGATAGAAGAAGTAAATAGTGAAATAAATACCTTGAATAAAGTTTAGCTAATCCATTGAATAGGCAAAACATGTTATGATCTTTGCTTTGGTCATGTGCCTACAGTTAAGTACTTCTAAATTAGTGGAAGTAAATGATACATTGTAAGAGATGATGAGACAATAAATTTTAATCCTAGAAGTAATATTTCTTGGATATTCCATTGAGAACAAAGATTACAAATGTTATAATCCAAGATTGAAGAATATTTTTGAGAGTGCAAATGTAAATATTGGTGAAAGATTGCAAACACATGAAAGAACATTTAACTATGAATCATATGAAGAAGAAAATTAGACTAGCACTAGTAAAAGTGAGAATCAAATTCATAATTAGAATCAAAATATAGAGCAAGCCCAATCTTTGAGATTGATAATGGGATCCATGTTTCGATTGAAAAACCAACGGTAGAGAAGAGAACACCAACATATGTATCTTAAAATTATTCAAGTGGTTAAATTATTGGTAGTAGTGTAATGACTAGAGAAAGGATAATAAATGGATTATGTTTGATATAACAAGTTGAACATAAGAGTACAAATTAAGCATGTAAAGATGAATAATGGGTTAATGCAATAAAATAAGAGTTATAACAATTAAAAAGAATAACACATGGGAACTATATGGGTATTCAAAAACAAGATGAATGAACAAGCTGAAGTTGTGAGAAATAAGGAAAGATTGGTTTGCTAAGGTTATTCTCAACAGAAAGGTATTAATTTTGAGGAAACTATTGCTCTTGTGGCTAGAGTTAAAGGAATAAGATTAGTTTTGGTATATACAACTAATAAGAATTTCAAAGTGAATTAGATGGATGTCAAATATACTTTATTAAATGGAGAATTGGCAGAGGAAGTATAATTTTATTTGATAATTAGGAAGATATGGCGTATAAATCAAATAAAGCATTAAATGGATAAAAGAAATCTCCAAGAGCTTGGTATGTGAGGTTAGATAGGTTTATTACATCTAGGTTTCAAGAAATATATTGTAGATAATACCTTATACTTGAGAATTACTCTTGGTGGTGTTTTGATTATTGAGGTAATTTTTTATGACATTATTTTTTGTGGTAATGATGAAATGAGCAATAAATTTTTTCATGAAATGAAATGTGAACTTGAGATGTCTATGATAGGTGAAATGAAATATTTTCTTGGTTTTCAAATAACTTAGAATGAGGATGGTATATTTATATCTCAAACAAAGAACCTTAAGGATTTGTTGGTAAAGTTTGGAATGCAAAATAATGAATTGCTTGGAACTGCTATGGTGACTATATGCAAGTTGGCTTGTATTGATGATTCACATAGTATTTTTTAGACAAGTTACATATATGTGACTTGAGGATTATAATATCTATTGCACACTAGATTAGATGTATAAAATGCACTTGGATTTTTTGTTAGATATCATGTTGGAAGCATAAATGCTGATGATATTCCTATGGGGGAGTATTGTAGATATGTTATTACGATGATATGTTACATTCATGGATGTGTTTGTCATTGACATCAACATACCAATTTTCTATAGTATTTGATAGAAGAACAATAGAAAGATCAAGTTGGTATGCATAGATCATGGCATACATTTAGTAGTGAGGTTAAAGGGAGATAGTACTAAGTGTCAAGTATATGCAACAAACCTCATAAGCACAAGATATTAAGTCTAGAAGAAGTTATGATAGAGTTTATAGAGGCATGTTCTAGCAAATGTGTTATATCTCTTAGTAGAGTTGTTACTCTGAGAAGATGAAGTTTAAGATGTGATGAAGGATACTCCCCTTAATACCATAAACACATAATAAAAATAAAGAACAATGGAAAATGCAAGAACAAAATATGGACTTCTTATTTGCACTACAAATGCAAAATTATAAAATTCACAAGTACAATATGCTAACCCACATGGGTGCCTTCATTACAGTAATCTACAAGACTAAGCTGTGAACTACTACCCAGAACTATCTTAGATAATGTTTGGGCCTTTCTTAAATAGGTAATTTTATGCCGCCCATGAAGATTCTATACATTGAAGCTTAATACCTAAGACTGAAAAACTTTAACAATACATATAGAGTCGACCAAATACATTTTTGACAAATAATTTTAGATATTTTGGTAGCCCAACTTTAGAAGGCCATAACTCTTGAATTGTTCTCTGATTGGCTATTATAATCACTCTTCAGAAATTTCAACTCCTAATCTACAGGCTTGAAATGATGCAAGCACCCCTCCCTTGAGTTTTCAAACCTCATTCGAGCACTCTAAGGCCTCCAATGGTGAACCTGCAGATTTTTCTACAATTTTTTCCACCAAAAATACACAATAACTTCTCTGATACTTATGCTTGATCAATGAGATTTTTATGGTAGGCTTACAACTCTAAAATGAACCTTCCTATAGAAAATGAGAACATTCCAAGCTCGGATGAAAAACTTACTAAAAATAGCAAGCTTCCATAAATAGTAACCACCTTGTCTACTAGTCCTTATTAAAATGGAAAAGACTAAAATAAAAATATTTTTGGGTGATGCAGGATGCTCCTACATCAGACACCAAGGGTAATTTGAGAAGTGACTCCATCACATCTAAGGTGTTGAGAGGAAAACCAAGATGATTAACCTCCTCCATTTCTATCCATGATGAATCCTCTACTAGCATCCCTTTCCATTTGACCAGGTATTCCTCATAACTTCCATTCCTTGTAACTTTTCTAACATGACCTTCCAAAATCTCCTCAATCTCCTTTTTAGCCAAACTAGCTACTAGAATATTCCACTGCACTTCTACAACTTCATCTCCATCACTTCTTTCATAATACTTTGTCAAATCTAAAATGTTAAATACTGGTGAAGTATTCAATTCAATAGGCAACTCCACTTCATAAGAATTTTGAGAGACATGCCTTTTCACTATCTTGTAGGGCCCAAACTTCTTCATCTTCAACTTATTATAAGTACCCACTGGAAAATGCTCCTTCCTCAAATGAACCATGACTTCATCTCCAATCTAAAATTTTTTATACCTCCTTTTCACATATACCTTAGCCTTATACTATGTATTCATCTTTATGATGTGCTTCATCACCTCCTCATGGATGTTCTTCAAATGTTCAACAAAATCTTCTACTTCAGCACTACTTACCTCTCCTTTATCCAACTGCCTCAATTCAGAAGCACTTCTGGGACTACTCCTATATACAATCTAGAATGGTGGGTTACTGGTACTCCTATTAATAGAATTATTATATGAAAATTCTACTCATGGTAAAATCATATTCCATACTTTTGGTTTATCTCCAACCAATCATCTCAACAAGTTTCCCAAACTATGATTCACAACTTTTGTCTTTCCATTAGTCTATGGATGATGTGATGAGCTAAACTTCAATTTTGTCTTCAAGTTCTTTCATAATGTATGCCAAAAATAGCCAACAAATTTGGTATCTTGATATGAAACTATACTCTTTGGCAGACCATGTAGTCTCACCACTTCTTTGAAAAATAAATTTTCCACATGAACAACATCACTTTTCTTCTTGCAAGGAATAAAATGTGTCATCTTTGAAAACCTATCAACCACCACAAAAATATAATCATGCCTACACTATGTCCTTGGTAATCCAAGAAAAAAATCCATGCTAATATCCTCCCATGGCTTCTTTGGTATAGGTAAGGGCTAATACAACCCTATATTCTACTTCACTCCTTTAACCATCTGACATAATTTGTAACTCTATATAAAATTCTTAACATAATGCCACAACTATGGCTAGTAATAATTCTCACCAACCAAAGCAATGGTTTTATCTCTACCAAAATGTCCAACCAATCCTCCACCATGCTTCTTCTTGATGAGATTCTCTCTCATTAAACTATTGGGAATGCACAACTGGCTTCCTTTAAACAACATATTATCTTTGATCATGAAATCCAACCACTTTGTCCTATCAAGTGTAACAATTTTTATACAAGCCTTCTAGCCTTCATCAAAATTAGGATCATTTGGATACAAAGTACTAAGTTCCTTGAACCCAACCACCTGTATTTTCATTTTTGTCAGCAAAAATTGTCTTCTACTAAGAGCATCTACAACTATGTTAGACTTCCAACTCTTACATTTCAAAAAAAATGTATAACTCTGCAAAAAATTAATCTAGTTCAAATGCATTTAGTTCAATTTTCCTTGACTATTTAAATATTTCTAAGCTTGATGATTAGTATACAAAAAAAACTCCTCAGGAAGAAGATAGTGTCTCCACTTCTTCAGTGCTTGAACTATAGCATAAAATTCATGATCATAAATAGAATGTTTTCTTTTGGCATCATTCAAATTATCACTAAAGTAAGCAATAGGTCTACCTTCTTGGTTCATAATAGCACCTAGTGCAATACCACTAACATCATTGTCTACTTGAAACACCTTGTTAAAATCAAGAAGTGCTAAAACAGGCTACTCAGTAACTTTCTATTTCAATAGATTGAAACTCTTATCTGCTCTTAGTCCACTTAAATTCTTTCCTATCCCCTCTCATTGTTTCAGTCAAGGGTCCACAAATACTACTAAAATGTCTTATGAACTTTCTATAAAAACTAGTTAGTCCATGAAAAGATCTTACCTCTATCACACTCCTTGGAGTGGACCATTCAAGGAGAGCCTTCACTTTCTCTGTGTCTATTTTTAGAACTTCTATTGAGACTAAAAATCCTAGGTACACCAACTCCTTTACAAAACTACACTTCTTTAGGTTTATTAGTAACTTTTCTTCCCTTAACTTATCAAACACCTTGTGAATATGGATCAAATGCTCCTCCAATGTCTTACTAAAGATAAAAATATCATCCAGGTAAACAATGAGAAAAATACCCAAAAATTCCTTCAAAACCTCATTCATGAGCTTCATGAAAGTGCTTGGTGCATTGGTTAGCCCAAAAGGCATGACTGACCACTCATACAGTCCTTCTTTGGTCTTGAAAGAAATCTTCCATTCATCACCTTCTCTTATACAAATCTAATAGTACCCACTCTTCAAATCTATCTGTGAAATACTCAACTCCACTCAAATAGTCCATAATATCATCCATCCTTGGTAATAGAAATCTACATTTGATTATGATCTTGTTGATAGCATGAGAATCTATACACATCCTCGATTCTCCATTCTTCTTTGGTGCTAATATTGCTGGTACAACACATAGAATCAAACTCTCTCAAATCAACCCCTTCTGCAACAACTCATGAACTTGTATGTTCAACTCTTCACTCTCTTCTAGTGTCATTCTATGCACTACCTTGTTTGGAAAATTGGCTCCTAGAAAAAAATCCATTTGGTGACTAATCTTCCTCATTGGGGGAAATCCATCTGGTACATTATCTAATACAATATTAGAAAACTCTCCCAACATATCTACAACTTCTACAAGTACCTCCTCTATTTCTTCTTTACTATCTTTTGGAATTATAGAAAAACACACATGCTCATGCTTCATACCTTTGAGAAACTCTTTTCCATAAACAAAACATATTCTACTAGAACTACATAATTTTTCTTCCTTATCCTTCAATAGTTTCAACTTATGTTTCACTCCATCCTTGGTCAGAGTGTAGGTATTTGCTCACCCATCATGTACAACATGCCTATCAAACTGCCATGGCCTACTGAGCAACATATGGCATCTATCCATAGGTATGATATCGCATGGTACCTCATCCTGGTAGCTTCCAATCTTGAACTTTGTGTAGCACTTCTCATTAACCATGACCTTGTGGTCATCTTGCACCCGAGCAATATGATATGGATGTGGGTGTTTTTGTCTCTTCAGCTTCAACTTGGTGACTATTATTTTTGAGATGAGATTGTCATTACTTCCACCATCAATGATCACATCACAACACTTATCTTCACATTTGCACCTTGTGTGAAACAAGCTCCTTCTTTGATCAAGTTCATTCTCACCACTTAGTAGGACTCTTTTGTTAACTAGGACTTCTCCTCTTTTAGCATATTTAGAATGTGAAGATTTGGCATCTTCATCAATATGTGTAATTCTAGCCTGGCCTTTGATTCTATGATCTATCCTTCCTTAGCACTGGGTACATTCAAATTCTTTATGCCCTTCTTCTCTATAGTGAAAACATTTCCCATGGAAGCCTCCTCTACCAGATCCTAGTCCTTTGCCTCTTCCTCTCTAATCTCTATTGTTCTAATCATGGAATTGATTGGAATTGTTTCCCCTTTGGTTTTGATTGCTACTTCTAGCCTCATCCTTGTTCTTATGATACTTGATGAAGGGTGCTCCCCTTAATACCATAAACACATAGCATAAATAAAGAAAATGCAGCAAATGTGAGAATAAAATATGGACTTCTTATTTGGACCACAAATGCAAAATTATAGAATTCACAAGTACAATATGCTAACCCACATGGGTGCCTTCATTATAGTAATCTACAAGACTAAGTTGTGAATTACCACCTAGAGTTATCCTAGACAATGTTTAGGCCTTTCTTACATAGGCAATTTTATGCTTCCTGAGAAGGTTCTAGACATTAAAACTTAATAACTAGGACCAATAGACCCTAGCAATACATATAGAGTTAGCCAAATACATTTGTAAAAATTATTTTAGATATTTTGGTAGCCCAACTTTAGAAGGCCATAACTCTCGAACCATTGCTCCAATTGGCTATTATAACAACTTTTTAGAAATACCAACTCCCGATCTATAGGCTTGGAATGTTGCAAGTTTCCTTCTATCGAGTTTTTGGACCTCATATGGGCACTCTAAGGCCTCCAACAGTGAGCCTAAATATTTTTCTGCAAATTTTTCCACCAAAAATCCACAATAACTTCTCTAATACTTATGCTTGAGCAATGGGATTTTTATGGTAGGCTTACAACTCTAAAATGAACTCTCTTGTAAAAAATGAGAACTTTTTGAGCTCATATGAAAGACTTACTAAAAATAGCAAGCTTCCACAAATAGTAACCACCTTGTCTACTAGTCCTTATTAAAATTACAAAGACTAAAATAAAAATATTTTTGGGTGATGCAAGATTGCTCTTACACCTAAGATGCTCTTGCATCAAGATGTAAAGAAGATATGTTGGTGATGACATGGCTAAGTTCACCTGTCATGATGTTATGTGTATGGAAAGATATTCAAGTTGTAAGGTGAAAGATTAATGTTATCACTAAGTGTAACGTGTTCTTAATGTGGTCCTATAATAATTAATTAAGAAGGTGTAATAGTCAACTTAGGGAATTTTTTTATGGATTTGATATAAAAGAACGCCATTTTCCTTTATTATGTGTATCAAAGGGAAGTGATTGCAAGTAGCACAAAGAGAGAAATACGAAGTTGAGCAGAGTAGAGGGAAGTGAAGGAAACTTCATTGCTGAGGTTTTATTGAGTGATCCTAAGTTGGATACTTGGACCTAAGGTTTGTGACCTAGTATACAAGGTCTAGAAATTATTGGTTCAATTGAAAAAATAGAGGAAAGAAGAACTTAATAGTAAATTACTTATTTAGGCATTTAGCTCTTCTTGTAATTGAAATTACATGTTTGGGCAATAGGCTCTTCTTGCATACATCATACTACAACTCCTAATAGGGTTGGAAACTTCTAATAGAGATTTTAAAGTCTCTTAATAGGACTCATATGTACTAAATGTTGTAATAGACTCCTAATAAGATCCATCCTCTAACAAGGAATATTTATATTAATACATCATCTTGTGGGCATCATTCCCACCAAGGTTAACATATCTGGTGTAATTGTCTATGTACATCTTGATATGGTTGTTGTTTAATTTGGTTGAATGGATAAGATTGTTTAAGGTTGATAAATATTTTAATTTTTTCATAATTGATTCAACCCCCCTCCCCCTCCCAGTTATCTTGGTGGACTATTGTTTCTAACATATCAATCATAACCTAAGGAACCTCACTTAGCATTCGCAAAAAAAAATTTCAAATACTTGAAAGGAACATTGGAATATGATCTACGGTACAAAAGATCTAATGATTTACCTTATGTGTTTTTATTGATGTACATTAGGTAAGAAATATTGATGATTGGAAAATTACAAGTGGAGGAGCATTCTTCCTAAGTTGTGTAATCACTAAATTTTGGTCTAATATACTATAAGACCCCTTTCTAAGTATTTAAATCCTCGTGCTAGACCACACATTTCTTAATCAATTATGCATAGTCATTTATCTTTGATCAAATCATAACATAATTATTTATTTGACTTTATCCTATATGTTATGATCTCAAATTGGTTTTGACATGTGAGTGTCTATACACTTAAGTCATTTACTTAGTTCATGCCTAACAAGTGGCATATGCAAAGCACAATATATATAAGTTAGAGCATGACGAGTCAACGGTGAGTGTCAAGTCACTCAAGTGCTAAGTAGATAGTATATGTTGAGTGATTCAAGATCTAAGTATAAAATGCATGCCGAGTCATTCAGATGTTGAGTCACAGTATTGAAATAAGCATATGTCGAGCATCAAGAACTTCAAATGTTGAGTAACAGAGTTTTTTCATAGTTTTTTGTATTAGCACAAGCTACTATGTAAATCATCTTTGAGTCGACTTACATATTGAATTACAATATTTTGGTGATAAGGACAAATCTTAAGTTGGAATCTCAATGCATTACATGCATCCAATCAGGTAAAAGGAAGGTTTAAGTGGAAAAATGGGTGAATCACAGCCATTGATTCATACCTCACCCTAAGTCACCTAGGTCTTCTTAAGGAGAAAAAACCCTAAAATTTCTATGAGTGTGAAAAGGAATGAATGAATGATCGAGAGTTTTGCATGTGCAAACTGGGACATTCATGGTGACCAAGGTATTATGATCTAAATTGTATTGCAGAATCAGCTAAAGGAGAACAGAGGAAGGAAATAGTGAACAATAGAGATACATTTGATTAAGAAGGAACAAGCACACAATAGGATAGAGGTGATCTATTATCAAGTAACAGAGTGCTAATCACAGGATCAATGCTAAGATATTCTAATAGGTGAATCAGTTAATATATTAACAGAGTAGTCCTAATAGACTATATCAAAATCCTCTAACAAGGTGCTTACTTAATTGAGTTGAAGTCCTTCAACAAGGAAAAATTTTAACAAGGTTTTGAAATTCTTTAACAAGGTAAGACCTAATAGTCTTTGTAAGCCTTTAATAGGACAACCCTTTCATAGGGTAGATCATGGTTCATGATCAAACATTGTAACCTTCATTAGATACGCTTTATTACTATAGTAGTGAAGATTTGTGGGTGTCATCCCCACCCCAGTTTTACCTTCTCATTGGATGGTTTTTGGGTAATCATATCTTGTGTCATATGTGTGAATGCTTACTTGTCTACATTCTTTAGATGTACAGGCTTTTCATGATATTTCAGTTTACTTATCGAATATATGAGATGGATGTGTAGTGAATGTTTTATGAATCGAAGTTTAAAGCACTGATTCACAACACCCCCCCTCTCCCCTTAGAATTTTACCTTTCCTAGATAGTAATTCCAACACTATAGTTTGACCACCTTATCCTAAATTTATTTAATTATAAGAACATGCTCCCATTTAATCAAATGAAAAATTCCATTTATCATAAGTGTATGTGAAAATACATTTTCTAATTTACAAATGAAAATACAATAATTTTTCTACAATTTAAAAGTGTAATTTCTAATGAGATGGAATATTTTGACTTTTGAAGAAGGATTTTGCCTCTTTATCTCAACCATTTACGGGTTTTCCTCTTAACAATAGTGTTTTCTTGCATACTTTGTTTAGAATAATCAAAGTGAAGATTTAAAAATGTCATTTGTGAAGATATTTTTCTAAATTTTTCCATATCAAACTCCTCACTCCTTCCGAAAAGGTCTAAGAATTATTGTTTTATTGCCCTTGTTGCAATATTACATATTATTCAAGTGGTATGTAAGTTCTTTAGATCATACATTTCTTTCCATTGACCTTATTCATTTTCATATTGCATTCCCTTCTTATTATTCTATTTAAACTCTAATATATGAAGATGTTTAAGTCAAAAGTGTAGGATAGCAAACATTAATCATATATTTTTAGAAATGCAGTGCATATCAAACACAAAGGGGAATTGCACTCCCTTGAAAAGAGAATTGCAGCTCATTATTTTACTGAAATAAATGTAAGGATTGAAACAATTTTTCATAGTTTTTTGAATAAGTTACCCAAATGTGGGGATGTAGCATTGCCACTTACCCAAGATGTACCATTGCCTTTCCCTTTTAGATATATAAATATTGATTTTTTTACTCTAATCATTGTGATTTCTTCTCCTATTAATTTAAATATATATTTAATTTAATTTTAATAGAATATTTTTATTGGCATAAATTTTATCTTCAATGGCCAGTTGAAAACCAAGCATAAAATTTCTATGCTATGTTCTTATTTTGTCATATCTATGTTATGTTTTTATTTTGGTATATGTATTTATATTCTCATTTTGTCATAATATTTTTATATATTAAAATAGTTTAGTAACATAATAGAGAAAGAAAAATATATGAGAATAGTGTCAGCATTACAAGTATACTATGCTGACACTTGGAGTGTCATAGTCATAGTCATTTACAAATTACAAAATAGGATTAAAATTTCAAATTAAAAACTTAATATTTTGCACATCTTTATTACCATTAATCTTCATTAAGGGTTCCATTTTTAGTATCAATGTTCTACCAATCATTAATAGGATTCCATCCATTAGTGTTGATCCATCTGTTAGTATGACCATTCTTTGAGATAAACATATCTATCCTATTATCCTCAAATCTAGTGCTATAAGCTCCATGAATAACAAAAAATTGGTATCAAAGCTTAGACCCTAGCAATATAATGCATGACAACTTGAGAGATAGTCAAATGGAAGCCACTAGACCTCATATAAAACTTGACAATGCTCTAGACACTATCAAGGACTTGAAAGAAAAACTTAGATAGTCATTAGCAAGAGGAAAAATCTCATGAGGAAACTAGGTGATAGAAAAGATAGATTAATACAGTGGTTTTGAGAAATCATAAGAAGAAATAGCTGAGCTCATGGTGGATAGTGAGAAGGTAATTGTTGGCCATTCCACCCCCCCAATTCAACCCATCATTGATAATCAATCTGAGAGATGTTTAATGGGTTGGATTCTTTGATGTGGGTTAACACACTTTTTGGTTGGGTTAACATCTTGTGTTAACTTGGTCTCTTCATAAGTTGACTTGGCTTAGTTCCTTCATGTGTCTAGCTAGTTCAATTTTTTCATTGACCAAGTTGGCTTGTTTTTCCTTCATGTGCTTAGTTGTGGGTTAATGCTTTTTTTTGTTGGGGTTAACATTTCATGTTAACCATTTTCACCAGTTTGGAGAATGACTTTTTTTCTCTTTCTAAAATCACAAAATTAGTGCTACCTCTTCAACCAAACATTCAAGAAATGTGTTGACCAACTGATTCATGCCACATGGAAGATCCTTCTTGTGCTAGGTTTCTTTAATCAGACAGTGGTCATATTTTCACATCATTGCTTGGGCCTCTTGCGAAGATACGATGGTTGTTAGATTATGGAGCATCTTGAGGATATTTTCAAATTTCAAAATGAAGATCTACATCAATGGCTCACATCCTTCTGGGAGAAAATCAAATTTATTCCACAAGGGTCAACTCTATATTTTCATAGCATGTTAACTTGTGTGTTATCCCATCTTGCATTTTTTGATAGTGGTATGGATTTATTTGTTGTGGCCTTGACACATTACAAGGACTATTCTTTAATGTTGAATGACATTCTTTGGCTTTGTTTGTACAAAATTTATGCATCTCCATGCCTCATTAATGATTGTAATGATCAAATCTCATGGGATTTGATTTCTTATAATTGGGTGCATTTGTTTTTCCCTTCCTATCACTTCTACATTAGATGGTATTTCATGATTAGATTTAGCTCTGATATTCATTTATTGCTGCTCTCTACAACTTAACTTCACCTTGGGTTGGGGTTTGAACTTCATAGTTTAGATATGAGTTATGCTTGATCTATAAAGGAAAGTTACAAATACTTTTTCCGAGTTCTTCTCTATTTGTATTTTGTAGCAAAATTATGCTCTACAACTTTTTCCTTCCATTAATGAAATCTCTATTCCTTACCTTTTACTGCCATTCTATTGACTAGTGCATGTATTTTTCTTGTGAATGTTTTTTTCTTGATTCATATGTTGTGTTAAATCTGTTAGTAGGTGTTGTATAGTGAAGTTCCTTTCCCTTTAGCACTTCAACCATAGAATAGAGCCAAGACTAGTGTATTCTAGTGTTTTCATTGATGTGTAGTGTATTCACAAGTAGAGTTGTAACCACCATTCTATCTTGGTGTATCACCCCCCTTTCCCTTTTAGCATTTTAATTTATGTTCTCCTTCTCCCTTTTCCTCTCAAGAATTATTTTAGGTGTACCCTGATAGTAAGGAAGCTAACCTTCTCTAGAGATTCAACCTCAGAGCACAATTCCCATACTTGGAGGTCATTTCCATGTTGCACAAGGTTGCCTCAGAAGTAGTTCCTTAGGCAAGGCTGTAGAATTTTGTGTCAAAAATAACCAATAGGATCAAGATCAAGATGAAGGAATGAGAGTTAATAGTAGTAAGGATGAGTGAAGCTTGGGGTGAGAGAGTAAATGACATTTTGGTAGAAGATCAAGCCACCAAAGAACTAAGAATAGCTCAAGAAGAGAACAAGAAAGCCAAAGAATTGATAAGAGAAAAGGAAGAAGAAATGGATGTAATGGAAGAAGAACATCACAATATTAGACAAGCAAACAATATTTTGCATGAATATTATCATGACAAAATGAAAAAGTTAGAAGTTATAACTAAAGAATGCAAGCAACTGGAAGAGAAAGTACACTAGTTAGATGATGAACTAAAGAAAAAAAGAGAAGAAAATGAAAGATTAATGAATTCTAACAAAATCACTAAGAAACTAGAAGAGAAACTCAATGCTCAAAGAAAGACCAAGAGATCAATTGGTCTAGGATTCTAAGGAATCAACAAAATGAAGAGAGAATAGTCTCCAAAAATAAAATAATTGAACTTGAAAAGGAACAATAATGTACCAAAATGAGGTAAGATATCTAATAGAGGCAATAGAAAATCCTTGTATTTTTAGATATTTGAAACCCATCCCTCTAATATTTTTTTGTAAGTAGCACCATTCCTATTTAACACAATGCCTATTTCTACTACTCATATTATTAGCCCAAAGATATTATTTCATAATCTACTCAAACTTGTTGGTTTGGTAATTGGAAAAAAAACCAAGAAAAAGCATAGTGATAACATGAGAAGAAAGGAATCTCTTTATTATTTGTGATCTAGCAACAATGGGCACCATATATTTTTTCCACTTGAGGTGTTTCTTTTCAATCTTTACATTTTGTGATAACTTATAATACTTGAACAAGTAAATTTTAATACGTCATTTTCTTTTAATTAGTTTACCATTTAGCCTTTAGTAAATGAAAAAAAGAATCTTTAAAAATACCAATAAAAAAAATGTATATAAACTATCATAATAGGAGCTAACAAGAGGGCATAGTTTTATTTGCATATTTTGTAGAGAAGAGGTACTAGATAGATTTATTTTTCATTATGAAAATTGGCAGAAAATCATGCACTCATATAATATTAGTGAAGAGAAAAACAAAGAGAAAATTTCTAAATTGTGGTCTACACTAAAAAGAAGAGGTGATGGGAAATGTTATTGTCCTTGGAAAAAATTCAAGGGCTCAAAGACTCAAAGACTTTTAGTCACAACAACTAAGAGATATTGTAGGTGGCATGTTTACTTTCAAAGGAAGCAAGCTTATTGTATATTGGTAAGTTTTTTCCTAGATGTGTTTATATTGATTGAATATTGAATATTTATGTTTATATAATGATTGTGGTTTATTTTTATTTGGTGAACCACCCTAGGGAATATGATATGGAATATCATGGTCTTAAGAATGTGGTTTCTAATGAAGTGGAGGGACTTGGAGGTGTGAATTTTAAAATGAAGCTAATGATACTATGGAAGAAGACGATCATGCACTAAAAAAAAAAGGTGAAAATGGTGGTACAAATACATTGATCTATGATACATTTAGTATTGACACAAGTGATCATGATGCTAATGTAATGCCCCATCTGAAGATCCTTGGAACACAAGGATTAAACATGCACTGAATAATTATTTTTAAAGATAAGTTACTTAACAACAACATAAAGTAACTAAGTGCAAGAATGAAATATCGTATCTAGATAATAAAATAGGGAACGTGACTAAACTTACATGTCACTCATACAAGCCAAATTCTCATGGACACCTCCAAAGATCTCCAAGCACTAACCCAAACTTAAAATCCAAAGATTACATGAATCATGAGAATATACAAAGGAGATGGTCTTGTTAAACCCAAAGTAAAAGTTCCTAGTGTTGGCTCCTGATTTAATAGTGTTTGAACAACCAAGTATGCAAGGCAAGAATGCGTCTATGGGCAGCTATCTCCAATAATGGACACACTTCACCAAGAACCTAGGCCAACTATAAGGCTATACTCCTTTTGCACTTCAGACTCTGCAAAACCTAGGTGGGTAGACCTATAGATTCTTTATATGGTACCAGTTATCAAAGCATACACTGAATCTAATGTAAAGTAGATAAAAACCCCTAAATCTTCTATACTTAACCATGAATCACAAGCATGAAATAGCTAAGAACATAAATCATAAAACTAGCAAGCTAAGTGCAAGTTAACATTGAATAGATTTCAACATAAAAGGGAAAATTGATTTAATATGTTGATAACAGCAACACCCAAGTATGAGCAACAGAACTTAATGATCCTATCTCTGATTAGTGTCTTATCTATTGGGCAATTACATGAATTATAACCATACATCCTTTGGAAATCTGTGACATAATTCCTACATCAAGATCCTTGATCTATCCTTCACTTTGTGAATAGACATCTGCTACAGAATGAATCTCATACTCACATCATCCTACAATGAAATCTACAAATCTTGTGATAAACACCAAGCAATTACATGGTTCTTTGCCCCACCAACAAGACATTTTAATCACATACATTCCTAAATGAAATGCAACCTAATCTATGCTCTTTGATCACAAATTAGAAGAAATAATAGATCCATAATCAAGAGACAAGATTTAGACTAAACTTAAAACCTTTGTTGCTCTTTATTTGCTTTCCTTGAAATCAAATACATGAAATGTACAAAAATAACTCATAAATCACCTAATAGAATAGAACTATCTGCATAAAACATAAATGTTGCTCAATACAATAGAGAAATGTTGGGTGTGTGGCTTTCATAGCCTAAGCAGAGCTCCAAGAACTGGAAATAGAAAACCAACCAACAAGCTTGTTTCAGAGAAGAAGAAAGAATATGTATGGACAAGGCAATTCCTGGATTCAATTTTCCATTGACACTTGTCCCCTCAGAATTCACTTTCTTTGCCATGAAAAGACTCTCTCTAATCTCTCTCCTCAACTAAAAAATTAAATCCTTAGACATTTGATGATGAGAGAAAAAAATTGATTTTGGATGTTAAAGTAAATGCACAAGGTAAAAGTAACAAATCAGTTGAAAATGGCCTTTGAAATGCAAGAAAACTAATTAAGCTTGATTTTCTTCATATTCAGATTCCAAAACGTCTTCAAAACTATCCTATAACTAATCCTAATGCTTCATGATGAAATTTGGTCATTGCACTGAGAAGGCCCTAGGAATTACAAAATTGCTTACAAAATGAACCAGTGAATACCTGTGCATAATCTGACCTCAAAACTAGAAAATTCATCTTCTCCCAATTTCGACGATATACTACACTACCTATTTCGAACAAAAAAGTCCCTGATATGGCCATTTGAAAATTTGGTCCTGACTATGGCAGAGCTTTAAAATGGAAAAATTTAAAAATTTACATAGTGAAGACTATATAAAACTTTTAAATTTATTTGAATTTTTCATTCTATGAGTTTGAAGCTTCTCAATTTAATTTTTATTTTTACTTCATTATCTCTTTCAATCTACCATCTCCCATAGCACTGGAGGCCTTTGAATTTATCTTTATGCTCATATGAGCTTTAGGTGCCTTTATGCTTGTGCATTTTTGTAAGAGCGAAGGCTCTTGAAATTTGCCTCATGTTCTCACACTCAACCTCTCTCGTAGGGTGATAATCAAATGTTTTTTTACCTTTTTGCTCTTATGGGGCCCTTTATTTTATCCTTTTATGCCTTTATGAGTGCGTACCGCTGGAGCCTTTTAAAATATGCCTTATGTGCTTATCCTATACTTCAATTTTGAACCATTGTAATGCTTTCAAAATTCTCCTATGCTCATACGAGCTAATCATAGCAATGTAAGGTCTTTGAAAGAGGCCTTTGATCATACGCGAGTCACCAGGACCTAACAAGTCAAAACTTAGACTTCCAACTGTGCGGGCCCTCCACATAAGCTTGTGGCTTCTCAAAAGAGGCAACGTGCTGTAGACATAAAAATATTTGCAAAAAGTCATATTTGAACTTATATTTCTTTCGCCCCTAGCCCAATGTGGGATTTTAATCTTTCAATATTTTCTCTCACTATTTCCTATGACCTTCCACTTCCTCCTTTAAAATTAGTCTGCTATATATTTTCGATAGTGTCGGATGCTCTAATTCATGATGCTTCAAAACTGATGGAAATAATCTTTTGTGGAGAGTATTTCAATTGAACCCTTAGACATTTAAATGTTTTCATTGCATGAAAGCATATAGGTCAAAAATCAACCTTATCGAGAAACATTATGTACTTTCATTTTATCCCATTTGGTCCTTGAACCCAAATATGCATATAAAGGAATCATAATGAGTAAAAGTCATTTCACTATTGCTTTCAAAACCAGTGCAGAATCAACCTAGTGGAATTAGTTAGGCCCCAAGTGGGTCCGACTAAAAAAAAATTGTTTTCAAACACCTGACTTCTCAAACAGGCTTATTGATCATCTTGAATTGATTAGAATCGAATTTGATTCATTGACTGATTGTTAAAAACTCATCTTATCCTTTTTTGCCAACTATCAACTTTTGCGCCACAAGGTCCATTGACTGGCCTTAAAAATTGATCCAAACACCTGATCGAGTTTCAAAATTAGACATGTTACTTCTTTGTTCTACATACTTTCACCCTGTCAGATCTCATCTTATGATGAATTCCCAGTCAAAAGATATTCGCTGTCAAAGTTGACCCTTCAGAATCACCTACAAGTAAACAAGTCAAAAAACAACAAATTGGGTTCAGATTTGGCTTTGAAAATTGCGTAAACTAACACCTGAGAGAACGAAAACTGGGGCATTGGTTTTATGTCATGAGGACATTATATATCTACAATTTGGGCTCATGAAAAATAATAGGACGCAAATGGTGGATGTTCAAAGTAGGCTACCTGGATTTTGCAGATTAGGAACAATGACAACATTTTTTACGAATGGAATTGACTTGGAAAAGTGTGGAAATGGATTCGTCAATATGTGAAAACTAACACACTTGGAATATTTTTAGAGGAAAACACAGTGGTACAATCCATTTGATCTCACCAATCATGGATTAGGAGTTATAACATCATGAACAAGGGTCTTGACAAATTTGCAAATGCTAACACTAGTAAAACTTTAGAAATTCCATTTGGAATCGTGTTTGAAAACTGATCAAACAGATTCATCAAGAGCTGAAACTTGAAACATGACAAGTCTCTAACTTCTATAATGCAATGTAAAAGGAATTTTAGCATTGGTCAACTGGTCAAAAGTTATAGCGTGTCAAACAAGGCTTCCTAGAATTAGGTGCAAAGTGCAAAAGCATGAAAACAATAACTGACCAACTTTGAGGGATTCAAAACCTAGTCAAATGGACTCAAAACAACTCAAAATCTGAATCATAGGTTCTCAGGTATGGACACTAGACACTCCCAAAGTGGCGAGTCATGACAATATTTTGGGTGCGAGATATGTAGGTGCAAATGGGGCTTCCTGTCACTATTTAACACTTAGGGTAAAAATGCGAATTTGTAAAATGCTCAAAACAAGACTTTGCCAAAGAGCTCAGAATATCAATTTATCATCATGGAACATGTGAATAGGCTAAATGAAGGGTGTTAGAAACATTAAACACCATTTATGCATTAAATAAACAGTGAGGTACATAGGCTTCACAAAGCATTTATAGGCCTAATTTTCTCAAAATTTTCTAAATGTGACTTAAAATGGACCATGCAATTTTCAGTCCCATCACCTAGCATGGTTAAACATACAAGTCCATTTCTATCTAACCAAATCATATTCAAGAATTACAAGCAGAAACCTTGAAATGGTCATGCACAAGATCAGGGCTCAAGGTTACAACCACTCATCTACTAGACATCATGCTGAAAGTTAATGTTGAATCCTAAAATTTGGCTAAGTTTGAAATCTTGAATCCCTAAAATCTGATTAAGTCTATAATCCTGAAGCCCTAAAATTTTCTAAGATCTTAATCTTAACTCCTAGAGGGTTAAAACCTATCTCAAATTAATCATCACATATATTAAAATATATCTTAAGTATAAGAAGGAAAGAATATGCACCCTATAGATCATCTATTTTAATATAGGAAGATGTGGATCCCTAAAGGGTGTTCAAAAATATAATTAACATCTTCTCAAATTTTATTGAAAAACTCACTATTTCTCATGCAAGAAAACAACCAAGATTCTTGCACGAGTTAGGATTTTCCCTTGTGCAATTGTTACCAACAAGCCACAAGAGTTTCCACATCAAACACACACAAGACTTTTTCTTTCCATGCAAAGGAGTACATAATCGTGAGAGAGAATGCATGCTTGTGTGAGAGATTGCTCTTCCCATGTGAAAAAATATAAAATTGCATCAACAAAGAAAGAAGAAAATGTGAAAAATATGAAACCTCCACACTAGGGAGTGCCAAATCCACAGAATTGAAAGAATGATCACTCAAGATCATAAAAGTAGATCTAAGAATTTGAATGAAGCTAAAATACACATTGCAATAGCATACATCCATATAATCTAAAAAATGAGCACAACAAACATCATAGTGAAACAAATCTATCAATGAGAAATAACCAAATAAAATCAACCATGCTCATTTTCTTCATACCATAATAACATCATGAGACCTCAAGGGCCCTAACCATACCCTCAAGCATGAAGCTCAAATTGCCATTAGGATACTTTGAGTTATCTCATGAGATTGTTCTTACCAATAATCATCAATTAACATCATAAGAACTAGTACATCCAACATGCTAATCTACCAATAACATTAGCAATCCAAAGTAGTGGTAAGAAGTCTCCACTAAGAAATATGATACAACATCACAATGAAAGAATGTATCATGTAACATACTATACATCATCTAACTATGATATCAAATGCATCCAAAATAAAGCATAAATCACAAGAGAACATACTCCAAATACACCAAAGTACCAAGTGAATATCCAACATTGGCCTCATACTAGAAGTAGACCATCTCTATACATTGATCTTGAATAGTGGTATAGGTAGCTACACCTCCCTACTACCTTGTACTTGTAGGCCCACACCCATCATGCTCAAGGAGATAGTGATCCAACCACAAACAAAAATAACAGTCATCCATGGATTTCACTAATGCCAAGTAGAACAAAGGACTAAAACCAAGATCATGAGACAATGCAATACAATAGGTCCTCATCAGACTCTCTATGGGATAACTATGTAGGGACTCTAGTGTAGTGTAAATTGTTTGGCATCAGGAAGCTCAAGCTATATATGGTATGGTTCAACTCCCCTTGGGATTCCACATACCTCACATGAATCAACTCCAACAAGAGGGCCACATGCCTAACCCTTGTAGGGCATGTCTCAACTCCCTTGGAAGGCCACATATTATACGAGTGCTCTCTTATCTTATTATTAAGTTTTATTACCCAACTATTAATTTGGTTATCACTTGTTTAAAACCTCTTCCAGTCACCTTGTTGGCCACTTATATGCTAGGGCACATGAGAGAAGCCACTCCACACATCTACCCTACTTACCCATGCTCATCCAATGATGAGTGCCCATAAGTAATGTGATTCCCCATCCCAACCATGAATGAATAGTCTCTGAACTAGCCTAAATCTGAGAGTTCTGATATTGCAAGATCTTTTCATATGCATGCCCATGTTCTCATGTATGGGTATATACATGTATATGAAATCAATGATAAACAAGGGTTAGATGAGAGAAACAAGAAACACCAAGTGCAAACACACCCTCAACCAAGCATATTGCTGGGAGTATGAATTTGGCATGAATCCCAATGCAAATATAATAAAACCATGGCTATATTAGAAGCCTAGAATGCATTTCAAATCAATGACCAAAATTAGTGCCAAAAAATACCTAACAAAATTGGGTGGCACACAAAACAAGGAAATGCTAGAATTCCTCAAAAATGAAGGTTGTCAAAAATTAATGAAATTAAAATCCATTATCTAAATGGTTTCCAAACTCCCAAAAATTAAATAAAAATTGAGTTTCAAGGTTGTATGCAAAAATGACAAGCATAACAACTCAAAACTTACAAATTCCAAATTCAAAACCCTCAAATAATCACACATGCTCAATTGGGAAAAATAAACATATGAAAATGGAGGGGGACCCTAAAGAAATAAAAAATAAAATTTGGAAAGGACCAAAACTATTAAAACAAAAGAGCTTTACCTCACAGCTAAAAGGGCAGAAATGAAAACTAACGATAGAAATACCAAAGAAACCAAGGTCAATAAAATGTTTGGCAAAGGAAGAGTTTCTCACTTTGCTTCCAATGAACCTACTCTCGCATCAATCCCATGAGCATAGCTCACATAACAAACAAATCTCTAATTTTCTCACAAGGGATTTGGAGGATTTTCTCCAAAATTCCTAATTCAAAATGTGAGAAGTGAGATATTCCCTCACTTTTGGGCCATATAAACACTTTAAAACAAAGTGACATATAAAGGGAAAATAAATAATATAAATAAACTAAATCCCTATTAACCCATATAAATCAAGTAATCCCAATTAATTGGAATTTAACCATGAAAAAGTTGTTAGTAGTATAAAATGAATTAAATCAAATATAAAATTCCCCTTAAACTATTAGATGGAAATAATTAAATAATTTCCATGATCATTTCTGATTTACCAATTAACCAGAGGGTTTATTGTTTTAATTAACAAGATACATCACCCATATATGACCAAGATTGGGTCAGTATGAACAATCAAATTAGTAACTCCACATGCTAGTGTCAGGGATATAAGTCCTCAACAATGAACAACCTAATCCAATGTAGATGCATGGTAATAAGGTAGTCAAAGCAACATTGTGTGAAATCACATAAATAATCATTAATTAATTTCAATAAAATAATCTATTCAAATAATTTATTTGCACCATAATACAAATTTAATTGAAGAATGATATAAATATCTATAACACAATCACAATAACCATAATTCAATAAAGTGTATCATAAATCCATAAAACAAGGATTATATCCAAATACAAAATAAACACAAATCATCATACGTCATCATGTCACATCAATAACATCATCATGTAAATATGATCAAACTGAACAGTGTAGCATTTAGCATCTATCAACTATAATATTGGCAATCAAAATAGTGTCTAAACATTGAAGCATATCAAATGTACATAAAAATAAATTTCACAAAATATAATCAAGAAAAATAGATGATGGTATAGAAGTAAACATGGGAGGTACTATATCTAATTTTGACCTTGACGGTCTTCATGATTTACTTGTACTTGAGAAGGCATATGAGCCCATTTATGAGGGCTCCCAAATAACTCTCCTCTCTATTGTATTTTTGTTGTTGAATGTAAAGGTTATAAATGGTTTATCCAACTTAGCAATCTCACATATGTTAAGGTATGTTATATATATATATATATATATATATATATATGCCAATCCTTTTTCATCTATTTTTGTTTGTATTTCATCACTAGTAAATGCAAGGGTGACATATATAGCACTAATATTCTTTATATTAACAAATTATTTATTTATTTCTAGAATGATAGGTCAATCATCTTAACCACCATCAAATATTCTACCTTTCTCGTACTGACAATTAACTTATATTATGAAATATATTTGAATGGAGTATCAAGCAATAGATGCATGTCCCAATGATCATATTATATATCATAAGAAGCATAAATTAACAATAGAATTATTAGACTACCATATCAATAGATATCAAATAGAGAAAGTAACCAAGAAAATACCTCACAAGGTTCTTTGTTATAATCTCATTATTCCCTATTTACAATTTTTATTTAGCTATGAAATATTAGCACAGTTTATAGATACCATACATACAATAGAAGTAGATCTCACATTTTTTGAATTCCCATAGATGGTTCTTCATTTAGGGTCATAGAGGAAAAATGACCAACTTTAAAGAATAACCTTAGAATCCTTGACTCTGATTAGCAATAGATGTCAACAATCCATTCTTAGAGATGAGATCTATTTACTTGGTGTGGCCTATTTTTGTTATCAACAATAACATTTTTCCATGGATTTTATTAAGACAGATAAAATAATGTTAGAAATGGTTTTTCTAGGTAATTATTTCATTTAATATTCATGTACATTAAATTATATACATTGTCATAAAATGGTTATAATATTAATGTTCATTCAACTAGGTATGTGTTAGATAATTCAAATGGGGAGTGAATTGGTTATACCCAAGTATCCCATAGGCCTTACAACATTAATTTAACTTTATACACTTTCTAATCACAAGCACAATAATCACATTCAATATTTCATCTTTCACTTGTAAATATTTTACTTTGGACTATTGTCTCACTATTTATGACTATACCAAGTATAAGAGAAACTATTTAGCTTATACCAAGTTGCAACATGAAACATAAAACATGAAATAAACTTTGCAACACACATGAAATCACACAATTGAATGTAAAATTTTGATGTGGGAACCCTCTAAAGGGAAAATCCACCTGGGACTAAAAGCCCAAAGAATTGACTATTTTGAAGTGAGTTGTGCTAGGAGTTAGCCTTGTAAAAGGTTTACATGTACATTTTTAGTGTAACCTAGTTAGAGGATTCTAACCAAAGATCATCTAGGCCTTATACACTCCTTGACATTTCTAAAGAGCACTAGCCTACTTTAAAAGACTTACAAACATCACTAATTGATATTACCATATAGGATTTCATATACTGGTTAGGTCAACTTGGTTAAGAGAGTTTTCCTAATACAATAGAAAAAGGTAATAGTCAAGTGATCTACTTAGGTTTAGAACTACCTTTGTCGATTCAATTCTCTTTTTTTCTTGGTCTTCTTCCTTCTAATCTATATCTGGTTGATACACACTCTTTCTCTTTCACCTTTTACTTCCTCTACTTGATAATTTTTCCTTTGTTCTACTTGGTTCATCTTGTTCTTCTTTCTCCTTAAATAGTTTTCACTTTATCAACAATATGAGAAAATAATCAGTAACCAAAAATGGTCTCAATCATCTCTTTTGATAGTTAGATTTTTCCTTCCAAACGCTTCCATATTTTTCCTCTTAATTACAATCATAGATATGATATTTATGTCTAGTCATTCGGTAAATACTAGTTTACCTCAAAGTTTGTGCTCTTTTGAAAATAGAAAATCTTCTCGATATGATCATCTTTAAATTATTCCAACCATAGATCTTATTAAAAACTTCATCCTTATCCTTTATGCTTCTCAAACATTCTTAATTCTCATCATTTATTGGCCTTAGATCTCATCTTTCTATTTGGTATCCACTTGGTGAATACTACCAATTCACTTGGATAACACATCCCTCAGTTAACACTAAGATTATTCATTTAGCATTGAACTCCATCTTTACTTTTCTAGGTGCTCAATTATTACTTTAGTATTTCATCCAATATTGTATGCGTATATTTACCCATGAATTGATGGAATATACATCTTCACTTAGTGAATCTTGGATAGGGGAAGCACCCCTATTTTACCTCTTAGATACTCAAAATCATCCTTATGCAATGGCTTGGTAAATATATTTACAATTCTTTCATTAGATTTTACATATTGAACCCTTACTTTCTTATTTGGTACTTTCTCTCTCAAGTAGTGAAACTTGATATATATATATATATATATATATATATATATATATATATATATATATATATATATATATATATATATATATATATATATATATATATATATATATATATATATATATATATATATATATATATATATATATATATATATATATATATATATATATATATATATATATATATATATATATATATATATATATATATATATATATATATATATATGTATTTATGTATGTATGTATGTATGTATGTATGTATATGTATATATATATGTATATATGTATATATGTATATATATATGTATATATACATATACATATATATATACATATACATACATATATACATATACATACATATACATATACATACATACATACATACATACATACATACATACATATATATATATATATATATATGTATGTATGTATGTATGTATGTATGTATGTATGTATGTATGTATGGTTTTTGCATGCATCACTAGATTCTTTGATATATTTATTGCACTAGTGTTTCACAATGTGTAGTGACAAGCTTGGTTAATTCTTCTTATATCTCTTATATCAATTTCTTAATCCATACAATATTAAAACAATTAATTATAGCAACAATAGCCTTAGTTTTGGTAGTGGATTGTGAAATACAACTCTGTTTCTTGCTTAACCATGTTATCAACCTTTCTCCTAAATATAAAGCTCCACCACTTGTACTCCTTCTATCATCCACATTACTAGACCAATCATCATCGGTGTAAACCTTTAGTTCAAATCACCATCTTGTTTGTACCACAATCCAAAATATTCAATCCCTTTAAGATATCATAATATACTCTTAACAATAGTCATATGTGTTTCCTTAGGATTAGAGGAAAACCTTGCAACAATTTCTAATGCATGTACAATACTAGGTCTACTATGAATACCATATTGTAGCTTTCTAGTCATTGATCTATACTATGTCTCATATACCCTAGTTGTAGTATCCTCTTTTGATAATTTTCATCTAGTCACCATAGGTATATCGACTCACCTTGACTCAACTATTGCAAAGATTTTAAGGATCTCCTTTATGTAATTAGACCAAGTCACAAATATACCATTCTTTTTTTGATAAAATTATAAGCCAATAAAAAAATTGATCACATCAAACATAGATATTTCAAACTCTTTACTTGTTTGATCAACAAATGATTTACATAGCATCCACAAAAATATAATATCATCCACAAAAATTTCAGCAATCAATACCATTGTTCCAGCTTCACATTTCAAGTAGAGATCATTATTTTCGCTAGTTCTTGCAAATCCAATTTTAATCAAGTATGAATGTAACCTTTCATACCATTCTCTTGCTGCTTTCTTCAATTAATATAACACTTTGTTCAATTTATGAACCATGTGCCTCTGATCAAGTCCAATAAATCCTTCTAGTTATTCTATTTAGACATTATCTATAAATATTCCATTCAGGAAAGTAGATTTAACATCCATTTGATACACTTTGAATCTCTTTTAATTATCACAACCTAACAAATTTTTGACTCCTTCCAATTATGCGACAAGTGAAAAATCCTTGCCATAATAAATTCCCTCTTGTTAGGCATAACTTTTGAAAACTAATCTTTTCTTGTTCCTTACAACTTCATCATTTTCATTCAATTTTTGTTATGAAATTCCACTTTGTTCCAATCACATTCTTATTAATTAGTCTTAGTACTAGTGTCCATGTGTTATTTAGTGCCATTACACTACTTCTCAATAGAATTATATTAAAGTTTGGGTAATACATGTTGTCACTTAGGTACTACATTGGGTGTATCATCATAGACATAGATAAACTTACTACAATCATCAGGTTCCTTTTTGCTACCTCATCAATCTTTCTTGCAAACTCATTGATTCTCACATTCACACTTTCAATCAATACGTTAGCATTTTTGTTCAAACATTTATATGTTGGAATATTCAAATATGGAAAGAGTACTTATGAGAGGGGGGGGGGGGGGTGTGAATCATAAGTATCAAAATTTAGCCAATAAAATTTTAACTGAAAGTAAATTGCATGCATATCAAATAAACATGTAATCAAAACACATGCATCAATAACTCACAACATAGGAATTTTGGTAACCCAGAAACCTTCCAAGAATAAGAAGGTAAAACTGGGGTGGGGATGATACCCACAAAAATTACTGCAGCAATATTGTTGAACCACTTTTAATGGTTTGCCCTGTTAAAGGCCTGCCCTATTAAAGGCTTTACATTGTGTTAATAGTGACCTGGTTAGAGGATTTGCAAACACTTAACATGAAGTGTCACCCGGTTAAAGGATTTAATCACCTAATCAAAAGGTCCTTACAAAATAGCTGTAAAGCTAACCTATCACCATAGGATTTTCATTCTAATACAATTGCTAGAGAGTATTAGATGCAATAAACCTGACTGATTACAATCCTTGATTGCAGATTGCAGGCACTTGTTATGCTTTCTCTGATCTGGATCCTTTTTTTGTGATCTAAATAATCCTCACTTCTGAAAATATAACTCCTTCTAAACCCTTGTATGTCTTCTCACACCTCTTATCTTATTCCTCATTTCACTTTACAATGAAGTTTCATCTTCCTTATAAAGACATTTGAAAATTTAGGGTTAGGTATGGATCTACGATCCACATTCAATCTTCAATTTCTGTTCAATTCTTATCTTTTACTAATTGGTTACATGCCTTTACCTTTTTTCTTTCTTATTGGCTGCATGCAAATTGCATAGAAAAAATAAAAGATTCGATCTTATCATTCAATCCTTCGAGATTTACCTTCTGTTGGCTGCAAAAACTGTTTGCATCATAGTTTGTGCAATTCCAGACTTTTATGCTGTTCTACTGAGTTACTTGGCTCCTGAAGTATTTTTGATACTCGACACCTACTATTTTTTGGATAGCTTGGCACTTGAACAAAAACTGTATCACTCAGCACATGTTGCGCTCGGCACTTATATCACTCGGCACCTGTTGTCACTCGGCACTTGTTGTCACTTGGCACTTGTTGTCACTCAGCACTTGTTTTCACTTGGCACTTGTTGTCACTCAGCACTTGTTGTCACTTGGCACCTATTATCACTCGACACTAACTCTTGATCTTGGTTAAGTGTATTGACACTCAGTTGTAAAATTTATTCTTTATGCTAACAATCTCCCCCTTTGACATGAGTGGCAAAAACACTTAATTAAGATCCATGTGACTCAGTAATTTATCCTACATTCAAAATTGGCTATCTCAAAAATTTGCTCAAAATGTGCTATCTCAAAATGTGCTATCTCCCCCTTTTTGCTATCACTGTGTTATCTCCCCCTTTTTTTTATCTCCCCCTTTTATTATACTTATCATTTCATTCCTGTATTGAACTCTATACTTATTCTCCCCCTTTTTGACACTTATGTCAATGGTCTTTACAGTGAAATGCCATACTTGGCCAAAAATGAGCTATTTACTTCAAGGAGTACCTTCAGAGTTGCATCCCAATTTGCTAATGTGACATCCAATGTCTTATGCGGATGGCAATCTCTACTGCTAGGTGTACAAGTCCATCAGATGAAGAAAGGTTGGGATCTTTCCTGAGGACTATCTCTGCATTTATCTGCTCCTTGTGAAGTAATTCCAAATGAGGAGTAATTGATGATTGAATTTGTATCAATTTGGATTTTGTGGTTGCCTCCTCTGCTGCTAAAATAGCTAGTTCTCTTTGCGTGTGAAGCGATTGGACAAAATGCTTCTCACTCTGAGCTGGATCTTTGGGGAGTTGCATGCTAGAAGTTTTCAGATTGTTTTCCAAGCTCAGTATTTTCAGGCTAGTGTCCTATGTGAATGTGGAAAAATCACACAACTTGTTGTACAGGGAAAAAATGTTTCCTAGTGCAATTTTAACTATTATAACTTTCTTTGCCAGTTCTTCTTGTGATAGTGCTATATCACCGGATATTTTACTATTTACTTTACCTTGGAACTTCTTTTCTGACCATTCAAGCAATCTGGCATTTGTTTCCTGGTCTTCATTAGTCACCTAGTCAACTATATTAGATAGTTGTTCCATAATTGGTCTTGACTCATCTGGAGATTGTAAGTAAAAGGCTTCTGTGAATATGTCTTTAATTTCATTTAATGTAAGCTTATGCTTGTATTCCTTTCTTAGTGCTTCTTGTCTCCTTCTTCTGTCTAATGCACTATGAATTTCATTAATCTTTTCTTCAATAAGAGTGCTAGATTCATATTATGGGATCTTTATTTATTCATCAAGCTCAGGAACTCCATAGTGAAGTCTCTTGACTGCCTTTGATGAGCTCGAGCCTGGTGTCCTGATTTGCAGCTGTAGTCCATCTGTGCTTGGCTGCTGAAGAGTTTGTGTAGGAGTACCAGATTTTGGTAATGCAACCAATGTTTGTATTGCAGTCTCCTCCTTGTTCTGTGCCTCTTTTTCTTCAGCTTGAATATCCCTTTTATGAATGCTAGGTGGGGTTGAACTTGTTGATTGTTCAGATATTTCTTTTATTTCCCTTGCTGTTGTACTTGGCACTTGAAGTGTATCAGTGATTATACTTGGTGGAGGTGGTGGTGGAAAGAATAGAATACTAGTAGTTTGTGTGGTCAAAGGTGGCATTTGTGATTTTACCTTGACTTCTGGATTCTGTAATTCATCAAAACTGACCAATACAAGATTTGAACTTAATTTTGCTACTAGTGATGATTGGTTAAGGATTTCCAAATCCTCTGCAATTAATGGATTGATGTTTAGATTTGAGGTATCTGTAACATCCTTTATTTTTATGATATCTGCAGGTGTGATAGTGGCATGAGGAGGACTAGGAGGAGATGCCTGTATGTCTTGCATACTTTGATCTTGTGGCTCAACTGTATCTTTATATTCCTCTTTCTCCTCATTGTGTGCCTCTTCTTCCTTTTCTTCTTTACTCTCCTTCTCCACTAGTTTCTTCTCTTTTCTTTCTGATGCTTTCTTTTCCTTTGTCTTGGCAATTGCTTCTGCCTTATATTCTTCATTATATACATCTTCAATTTTCTTGTAAACTATTTTCCACAATCTTGTTGATTTGGTAACTACCTCTTCAATTTTATTCTGTAATATACTAAATGCTCTATACTTGGGAGTGAATCTGTTATTATGCCTTTTTACAACATTTATTATTTGATCTTTAGTCAGATCAGGCAACAATCTTGCTAATGTAGAATCCCTTTTTTTTTCCATATGTAAACAAAAATGCCATTTGTCCTCTACAATTTTATACAATTCTCTTGGCATAGATTCATCTAATTCTAGAGGTGTGTGCTTATACTCAGCCATCATAGCATACACAGATTCCTCTAGTTTATTTTGCTCTTCTTTGGTGAGCTTAGAAAAATTCAGGTTCTTTAGACCTTTTAAATCATTATTTCTAATTTTTGAACATAATTTATCAACAACAATCTGAGGTTTGTGTCTTACCACTTGAAATTGACTGTTGTCCTGTGACTCTGTTTTCTCCTCATCTGTTTCAGGTTGGGGAATAAACTTCCTTTTCTCTGTCTTAGCAGCAGTCTTCTTTGAGTCTTTCTTCCTTCCTTTTGCCTTTTCTTGGGCTTTTTGTGTTGTAGCCCTTGTGGTAGGTCTCTTTGATGTAGGGGCAGCCACTTTCCTTCCTTTGGATTTAGGAGCAGAGGGAGTTGTGGTCTTTCTCTTAACTGGTGCTTCCTTGGCTTCTTCTACCTCAGCACTTTCCTCTTTGTCTTCTCCTGACCCTTGAGTATGACTTTGAATTTTATCTCCTTCTTCTTCAATGTCTTCTCCTTCTTCTTCTTCCACGCCAAACTTTCTTTTTATTTGGCTCACCATTTTCTCTTTCTTCTTTACTGCTGAAGCAATTTTCAAATCTGTTATTACCTTTGATTTGAGAACATCATAGGTTCCAAAAATTTGTGCATTTTTATCAGCTTCTTCTGCAAGTAGAGCTGTTATTACTGTAGAGGCTTGATCAACATCAAGTTCATAACCTAGTGGCCTAAACCATCTTATTCTAGGTATAACTACTTGTATGTAAGTATAATCTATATCTACAAGAAAACAAATGTCTTTTTCATATTTCTCAATCAATGAGACTGGAATTCTCATTCTTTGTTTCATGGACTTTTTGAAGTCCTCAAAATAACCTGTCATTTGGGCATGAAAATTTTCAGCCATTTGTTCAATGTATCCATTAATTTGTTCAACAATTTTTTTATCTAGATTCCATTTTACTTTCCTAATAGAAGGAAATTCTTTCATCAGATAGAAGAACATACACATCAAAACTGATCCAAATTTGCATTGAGCTCCTTTGCTTTTCCTTATAGCTCCCAAATTTTCATTAATCTGTTGAAACATGAGCTCTGGCAGATCATAAGCGTGATCTCTTTTGATTATCTTGCATGCAACATCAACTGCTATACAAGGTACACTGTTCAACTTGCTTGATTGATAAAATTTGTGTGAAATAATTCTTGCAGCAAAATCCAGTAGGGGATCTGTGACTGTGTCGATAGTCATTCCTCTGTTGTTCCATTTGGCACCTATATTTTTCTCTATTATTTCCCTTTTGTCACTTCGCAGGGTCTTTGGCCGATCTAGGGTTGGAATACCAGTAACCCTATGAACAGTTTTCTTGGTAAATTTTACTGGCACTGACTCTAACCAAAAAGCTCCGTCATGTATTCGGCTCAAAATTATCTGTACCCATTCTGGTTTGAAAATAGTCAGAAATACTAGGGTTTTGGTCAATCCTTTTCTTTCTACCATTGAAAACTCATTTTTTAGTACTTTTTTTTCACACAGTTTATCATATGCATTATGAATTTCTAAGTCTCCTATGGCACCAATTTTGCAATTGTAACATCTGCGAACATCTTGTACCATAACAACCTTATCCAGAATAACTGATAATGCTCCTATAGGATCATTCTTGTATGCTACTTCTGGAATGAGCTTAAATTCAAGTTGTTTTACTTCATTACTGACCAACTGAACTTCATGACTCTCTAAACCCTTGGTGGTTCCTGACCTAGATGCCATTGTTTACCAAACTAGGGTTTACAATTCAAACAAGTTTATAAGTCCTACGTAGCTCGGCACTTAAGTAAAATACCTTAAATTGAAAAAATTTGTCTTGAATCACTATTGAAATCTTTTACCAACGGCTTCTGAGCTATTCTTGATCTTCTCCACTCCTTTTTTGGCTTTGCTTCTTGTTCAAATGGTGAGAAAATAATCAAAAATCAGATTTATGTACCCTTCAAAATAGAGTAATAAATGCTTAGTACGCTGCCAACTGTCTACTCAGCTCTTGAAAGGTTTAGTCATAACTCGGCTCCCATTATGTTTTACTTTGCTCAGCTCCTATTGATATTTCATAGCTCGGCATCAACTATTATCTCGGTCATTGTTAGCAACTTGGCTCCTGAAGACAATTTTGACATATTTTCACAAAGTTCTCAATTTTGACTTAGCATCTTTATTTATGCTGATTTCATTTTTTTTTTTGCATCTCTTTATATGTCTTGGGACTGATTTATGATGTAACTCGATTTATCAATCCCTCACACTTATTCTCTACTTAATTTGATGAAGTGTGATCACTTGACCCATTAGGTGAAGTGATCTCTGTATTTGATGTGCTAGACTCATCTTTCTTCATCCATGATATATAGAGCAAGTTGCACATCTATCACCTTATTTTCAATGATCTTTCCAAGTTTGAAAGCTTCCATCTTTAGATCTTTTCCCTCCAAGCTGTTAGGCTATTTCTTGTGAGAACTTGGCTTTCTTTGATACCAATTGTTGGAATATTCAAATATGGAAAGAGTACTTATGAGAGGGGGGGGTGAATCATAAGTATCAAACTTTAGCCAATAAAATTTTAACTGAAAGTAAATTGCATGCATATCAAATAAACATGTAATCAAAACACATGCATCAATAACTCACAACACAGGAATTTTGGTGACCCAGAAACCCTCCAAGAATAAGAAGGTAAAACTGGGGTGGGGATGATACCCACAAAAATTACTGCAGCAATATTGTTCAACCACTTCTGATGGTTTTCCCTGTTAAAGGCCTACCTTATTAAAGGCTTTACACTGTGTTAATAGTGACCTGGTTAGAGGATTTGCAAACACTTAACATGAAGTGTCACCTGGTTAAAGGATTTAATCACCTAATCAAAAGGTTCTTACAAAATAGCTGTAAAGCTAACCTATCACCATAGGATTTTCATTCTAATACAATTGCTAGAGAGTATTAGATGCAATAAACCTAACTGATTACAATCCTTGATTGTAGATTGCAAGCACTTGTTATGCTTTCTCTGATCTGGATCCTTTTTTTGCGATCTGAATAATCCTCACTTCTTTAAATATAACTCCTTCCAAACCCTTGTATGTCTTCTCACACCTCTTATCTTATTCCTCATTTCACTTTACAATGAAGTTTCATCTTCCCTATAAAGACATTTGAAAATTTAGGGTTAGGTATGGATCTACGATCCACATTCAATCTTCATTTTCTATTCAATTCTTATCTTTTGCTGATTGGTTGCATGCCTTTAGCTTTTTTTTTCTTATTGGCTGCATGCAAATTGCATAGGAAAAATAAAAGATTGGATCTTATCATTCAATCCTTTGAGATTTACCTTCTGTCAGCTGCAAAAACTGTTTGCATCATAGTTTGTGCAATTCTAGACTTTTATGTTGTTCTACTGAGTTACTCGGCTCCTGAAGTATTTTTGATACTCGACACCTACTATTTTTTGGATAGCTTGGCACTTGAACAAAAATTGTATCACTCGGCACATGTTGCGCTCGACACTTATTATCACTCGGCACCTGTTGTCACTCAGCACCCGTTGTTGCTCGGCACTTGTTATCACTCGGCACTTGTTGTCACTCGGCACTTGTTGTCACTTGGCACCTGTTATCACTCGGCACTAACTCTTGATCTTGGTTAAGTGTATTGACACTCAGTTGTCAAATTTATTCTTTAAGCTAACATTATAATATTTTCTCTTATAAGAATAACCAAGGAAATTACCTTTATTACCTTTAGAATGAAATTTTTCTGATCTTAGATTTTTTATGAATGTAGCATCTAATTTCAAATGCTTTGAAATATCTTACATTAGGGGTATGACCATACTATAGTTCATAAGGTTTCTTTCTTTTTCCTTTCTTTAGTTGAACTCTATAGAGAGTTTGATTATAATACTAATTGCTTCGCTGCTAAAAAAATTCATAAATCCCTTTTTTAGTCATTAGTGTCATTGGACAATCAACAATAGACCTATTTCTTGTTTCAGTAACTCCATTCTATTGTGGTGTCCTTAGGGAAGATAATTGTCTCTTAATTCTATTCTCAACATAGAAGTTATTAAAATTAACATACATAAACTCACCACCTCTATTAGATCTTAAACATTTTAACTATTTAACAAATTCCTTTTCAACTCTACCTTTGTACTAGTTGAACATATCAAAATCCATTAACTAAACTCTCATGAACATGTCAATCATCATCCTAGAGTAATAATCAATAAATAGTATGAAATATCTATCACCATAATAACTTTCCACTCTCATTAGTCCACACAAATTAATATGAACAAGTTCCAAGATATAATTAGAAGTATGTGTTTTTCTTCAAAAAATTGACTTGATCATCTTATTAAGTTGACATTGTTTGCACATTGCATTCTCAAGTTTGTGCAGATTTGATAAGCCTCTAACTGATTTCTCTCTATAGTAATTATCTATGTTCTCAAAGTAAACATGACATAATCTTTTGTGCCACAACCATACATCTTCAAATTTTGGAAACAAGAAAATAGAAAGTGTAGTATCAAGGTAGAATAGATTACATTTAGCTTATTTTCCAATGCCAATAAGATTTTCATCATCATCAAAGATTGTCAATTTCCTATTATGAAATTCAAGCTTATGAACTATATTATTCAACTGAACAACACTCAACACATTATAACTTAGTACTATGCATCATCACATTATATTTTATCATTAAGCATCAATAATCCTCTACATTTTACTTGGCATGGAATATCATTCCCTAGCTTAATAGTTCCACCATCACATTCCTCAAATTTGTGAAACTTACTAAGATCTCTAGTCATATGATGTAAGAAAGAATGATCAATAATCTAAGTGTCATTCTTACTAGCATATGAAATAAGGCATGTTCTTTCTTCATACCTTTTTTCATTATGGTCTTCTGTCACAATAGCATACACCACCTCAACTCCATCTTTTTCATCTTTAGTATCTAACTTAATTTACTCTTACTCAGCAACATAGCATAACTTCTTCTCATTGTCTCTGTAATCTCTTTTATTTTTCAATTTATGCTCTTTCTTGTAATTCATGTGCTTTTTAGGACACTTCGCAACAAAGTGACCAACTTCATTACATTTGAAACATATAAGAGGTAATTTACCTTTATATTTATCTTTACCTTTTGGTGACCTCCTTGTGAGAAATGCTTCAATCTTAGGTATATCATCTTTTGATTCTAACTCACATTGATCTTTACTACTCTTGTCTTTCTTTGTGCTGCCAATGGTCAGTGAAGATTTAAAAGTATTCTTAAGTGTATGTATAATATTATCATAATTTCTTAATTCAAATATAGTTAACTAACTAACTAAACCTTCAAGTGTAAGAGCATTATCAAGCATAGCTCTAAATTCCTAAATTAAAGAAACTTTTATAGCATAGAAAGGTGAGAGAGTTCTAAGAACTTTACTTACAGCTTAAATATCACTAATACCTCCTCCAATATCTTTGATTGCACTCACAATTTCCTTGATTTATTTCACACACTAAAAACCATTTTATCCTTCTATCATTCTCATGTCATCATATTTTCCTCTCAAAATCTCTTACTTTTCTCGCAGTTCATTCTCATCTCCACCATGTAAATGTGCCCACTTGTCCCACATCTCTTTAGAATTGGTGCAATTATTGATATCATTCAAGGAAGATACAAGTTCAATCATCACACTAGTGTGTTCTCTTTATTGGTTCATTTCTTCCATAGTCATAAGACCACTAGGAGTAGTGCATGCATTGTCTAACTAATTTAGAGCATGATCTCCAACTCCGGGTAAGTGTAGCCTCATTCTATATTTCCATGAGGTGAAGTTCTCCTTGTTCCCTTAAAATTTATTTTCTTTGAGAAATCAACTATGATACCAATTGTTAGATAATTGAGAGAGGGTGAAACATTTATATATAGTTATCCCACATGCCTTTAAAACAATTCAGCCTCAATTAAACTTTATACACTTTCTAATAATAATCTTGATAACCAAATCCAATATTTCATCTTTCACATATAACCATTTTACTTTAGACTATCAACTCACTATTTATGACTATATCAAGTGTCATATCGACTATTTAGCTTATACTGAGTTGTATCATGAAACATAAAATGTGAAATAAACTTTGTAACACATAAGAAATCACACAATTGGACACAAAATTTTAACATGGAAAACTTGTAAAGGGAAAAAACACTTCATACCTACAACCCAAATAATCCACTCATTTGAAGTGAGTTCTTCTAGGAGCTAACCTTGTAAAAATTTTACATTCACATTTTTAGCTAGACTTGATTATAGGATTTTGACCAAAGATCTTATAGACCTTATTCACTCCTTAACATTTCTAAAGAGTGGCCTACTTTAAAGGACTTAAATACACCACTAATCAATATTACCATATAGGATTTCATACACCAGTTAGGTCCACTTGGTTAAGATATTTTGTTTTCTTTAATGGCAATAAAGTAACAATCAAATTATCTATTTTGGTCTAGCACTACCTTTTTTTTTTAGATCTCTACTTTGCTTGTTCTTCTTCCTTTTGATCTATATTTGGAAGATTCTACTTGAAACATAAGAGGAGTATCTAAGAGGGGAGGGCTAAATTAGTTACCACAAAAACAAATCCAATACCTCTTAAGATGTCAATACAATTCAAAACCAAACTCTATTGAAATTGAAATACTGTTGTGGCTCAGTTAACATAGGAACACTGAGTTAACACTAAGAATTACTATCACTCAAAAAACATTGAAATAATTTCTTCTTAAGATGTTTAATGTGATTAGCCTTAGTTAATTTAGTTGCATAATTATAAATAAAATAACATGAACACAATAGACACCAATATTTAATGTGGGAACCTAATTTGGGAAAAACCACCAATTGCAACTAGTTACTATTTTTCACTCTTTTGAAGTGAGCCATGTTAGGGGACAACCTTGTTAAAGGTTACAAAACACATTGTTAGGTGTGACCCTATTAAAGGATTTAGTTCATCATGTTAGGAGTGTCCTTGTTAGAGGTCTTTAGACACTTCAATCTAGAAATGTCACCTTGTTAAAGGATGTAACAAATATCTATTAAGCCAACTCTATTAGTAGATTTGATTCACTTCTATAATTATTAGATAGTAACAATGATATGACCTAATTTCTAATGTAACTATAGTTTCTAATTTTAGATCTCTATTCTGGCTTGAATACTTGATCCTCCTTGATTAGAATGTTCTTTGTAGCTCAGTCAACTCGGGTACTCTAATATCCTTCCAATTGACTTCCTTAATTTATCTTTTCAACCCCAAGATTCTTCTCCTCATTGAATCCTCAACTTTTCCTTAAAATTATATGTTTTTACCTTGTCAACCTGACTTGAATACAATTTCAAACAAATGAAATTCATCCCATGAGTTAACTAGAACTAGCCAACAAAATTGATAGATCATATATATTGATAAAGGAAAATCCTTTGATAGTCGAATCAACTTGGTCAATAATAAATTAGAAATGACTTTCCTTTAGATTTCCTTTAGTAACTGAGTGAGATTGGTTAATACTTGTTCCATGTCAACTTTCCTTAGGTGACTGAGTGAGCTCAGCAGGCACTCATTCTAAACTTGGTTAACATTGAAATACTCGTCATACATTGAAACATCCTTTACCTCCTAAGTGAACTCAACATAGATTGATTTATTGATATATACTTGACATTTGTGTAACATCAAAGTTAACATACAATTGAATGATTATATCCAACAATCTCCCTCTTTGGCATTAACGACAACACAACATGTCATGATACATATAAATTTTAGAGAAAAATAGAAGTGAGGATAATATCCTTAGTTTCATTTTGATTCACACCCATGAGAACTCTCTCTATTAGTGTGAACTCCCTCTGCCATCAATCTTTGATTGCCATAACTACAATATCTCCTTCTAAAAAAAAGCTCTCCCTCTTTTATATCAACTAAAAATTTCTAAAATAACATGTCAAGCATTCACACAAAATTCTCTGATATATAATAGCAAACTCTCCCTCTTTGACATCTTATGCCAAAGACAAAAATCAATGTAGTTTCCATATACATGATGTATAGATTCATATGCAATCTTCTTTGACAATAATACATCAACTAATCTAATCTTCAACATGCTTGGTTGATGCATCACTAAAATATGATTAGTGAGCTTTAGACATGGGAATGACCCCTAGCTTACCTCTTAGAAACAAAAATGTATCCTTATGCAATGGCTTGGTGAATATGTCTACAATCTATTATTTTGTATTCACTTATTCCAATCTCACCTCTTTGTCTTGCACCAATTCTCTCAAGAAATGATATTTTATTGCAAAGTGCTTGGCCTTGGTATGCATAACTAGATCTTGGATATGTTGAATGCATTGGTGTTATCACAGAAGATAACAACTAGGTCCTTGATCTCCTCCTTCATACCTACCAACAATTTCTTGAACCACACAATGTTGGAACAATTGACTACTCCAACAATATATTCTACTTCTATTATAGATTGAGAAATACATTTTTGCTTCTCACTTGTCCAAGATAATAGCCTCTTTCCGAGAAAAATTTCTCCACCACCAGTGCTCTTCTTGTCATCAACACTTCTTGACCAATCTGCATTAGCGAATACCTTCAATTAAAAATTTCATCCTTTCTTGTACCACAAACCATAATCTTCAGTACCTTTCAAATACCTCATGATTCTTTTGATTGCCATCATATTATTTTCTTTAGGATTAGTAGAGAATCTAGTCACCATACCAATTGTTAATGCTATATTAGGTCTTGTGTGTACCACATACCAAAGTTTTCCAATCATTGATTAGTATGTAGTCTAGTATACCTTGGAATCATCATTTTTAGAAAGCTTATGTCCAGTAGACATAGGTGTTCCAACTAGTCTAGAATCCTCCATTACAAATTTTTCTAGTATCTCCTTGAAGTATTTTGATTGAGTAATGTAGATACCATCCTTCATCTATTGAATTTTTAAGCCAATAAAGAATGTAATCTTTCCAAACATTGACATTTTAAATTCCTTACTCATTTCCAAAGAAAAAGATTTGGACAAATCATCATTTCTAGTAAATAATGTATCATGCACAAAGATTTTTGCCCAACACAATCTTCTTATCTGGTCCTTCTTTGATGTATAGGTTATTTTTATCATTAGTTCTTTTAAAACTAATCTTTATGAGATAATTATGTAACATTTCATACCATCCTCTAGGGGCTTATTTGAGACCATAAAAATCTTTGTGTAGTATGCAAACCATGCCCCTTTTGCTAAGATCAATGAAATCTTCTGGTTGCTCAATGTAGACTTCCTTTTCTAAGATTTCATTCAAGAATGTTGATTTCACATCCATATGATATACTTTAAATCCTTTGTGTGTTGTATATGAGAGGAGTGTTCTAACACCTTCTAGTCTAGAAACAGGAGTAAAAGTCTTTGCATAATCAATATCTTCTTCTTGAGCATAACCCTTGCAAACTAACCTTGCTGTGTTTCTTGAAACTTCTCCATTCTCATGCAACCTATTTTTGAATATCCATTTTGTGCCAATTACATTCTTGTCCTTGGGTCTAGGAACAAGAGTCCAATTTTTTTTCCATTCAATCTAATTAATATTCACATTCATTGATTCAATCCAACTTTCATTTTCTAACTCACATTTGACAATTCTAGCTTCAAACTCAGCAATCAAACACATAGCTTTTAATTTTTTCCTTGTCATTTTACCATCTAATTGATCTCCAATGATTTTCTTAGTTGCATGATTCCTTCTAACATATCCAACAAGTATAGGTTCCTTCCTTCTAAATTGAATAGGTTCACCATGATCTTTTGAATCATGGTCAAGTCCCATTGTTTATGATTCAGGTCTATCAGTTGGCTCAATTTGTATTAGATAAAACTTGGGTCCTTCTAACTACAACTCGAGTCCTTTAGATTGTATCTTGGGTTGCATTGGCTACAACTTAGATTGAACTAGGGATTTTGGGGACTCAAATGGTGAAGATTGTTGACTGCCATTTGTTTGATCTTCAAGTAAAGTATTAGGCTCATAGTAATTTTTGGGTTCTTTCCTGCTTTGCTCTTCTCCTACTTTTTTCTTTAGAGTCTTCTACAAATTCATCAATCTTTACATGTGCATTTTCTATAACTTTTTCAGTAGATAGATTAAAAAAAAATTGTATTCTTTTCTCTTACTAGAGTATCCCAAGAATATGCCTTCATCACTTTTCACATCAAATTTTTCTTTTCTTGACTCCTTTAGAATATAACATTTTCTTCCAAATACTTTGAAATAACACACTAGATCTGTAGCCATACCATAATTCAAAAGGTATTTGATCTAAGTCCTTCTTTAGCTAAACTCGATTGAAGGTATGAACTATAGTGTTGATTGCTTCCTTCTAATATTTAATAGCAACAATCTTCTCTATCATCAATGTCCTTGTACAATCCATCATTAATCTATTCCTTCTCTTGGTAATGTCATTTTGCTTAGGTGTACCAGGTGTGAATACCTATCTTTTGATTCCTGTTTCATTATAGAATTCATTGAAGTTGTTTGAGATGAATTCACCTCCTCTATCTAACCTTAAAAAATTTAGTTTCTTTCATGTTTATTTCTCAACTCTTGATAGATAGCATTTGAACTTTTGAAAAGCTTCTGATTTATTCTTTAAATACATAAATGTCATCATTCTAGAATAGTCACCAACAAAAAAAAAATAGCACTTATCTCCAGTGTAGCTTTGTATGCCAATAGGTCCAAAAACATCTATATGAAGCATATCCAAGACCTCTTCAGAGTGATAGTTCTTTCTTTTTAAAACATTTCTTTCCCATCCTTCCAATTTGATAGTTCTTGCACATTCCCATATCAAGTTTCTTCAAGCTTGGAATTCCTCTAACCCTTTTGTTCTTTCTTATGTTGACTAAGTTATCAAAATTTACATGACACAACTTTTTATTCCATAACCAACTTTCTTATACTTGAGATATGAAACATGAATTTATAGTTAGATCTAGGTAGAATAGATTACCTCTTGTTTGATTGCTAGTCCCAACTAGATTTCCATTTCCATCTAGTAGCTTGGGTTTCCTATTCATGAATTATACCTTAAACCCAATGTTATTCAATTGTGACACACTAAGAATAGTATGCTTCAGTCCTTCAACCCAATAAGAATTTTTACATCTAGGATCTTTGTTTAGTATAATACAAACTTTTCCCTTCACATAGCAAGGTTTGTCATTTCCAAATCTGACACTACCACCATCATAGTATTCTAAGCACTCAAATTTAGATTTATCACTAGTCATATGGTGAGAACAACCAATATCAATAATCCATTTATGATTCTTACTAACATGAGAGATGAGGGCCATCTTATCATTCTCATCATATGATTCATCCTTAACAATAATGCAACCCATTTCATCATCTTCACTACTATCAGAATCTTTAGCCATGTAACAAGATTTCTTACCTTTGTCATTGTAGTCTTTTTTAGCTTTTGAAATCCTTATTGGATTTGTACAATTTTAATGCTTCTTTTCTTATTTTCCTTCTTTGTTTGGACTCCTTGCATCAATTTGGCCAACTTCTTCACAAGAATAATAGATCAAACAAATTTTTCCTTTGTACTTTCCTTTGCCTTTGGGAAATATTTTTGCAAGCAATTCTTCAATGACTTCAAGATGATCATCAAAACCATCTTCACCTTCATTTTCTAAGTTATTTCTTTTATAATTTTCATCTTTCTTGTTGAGTGATAGATTGACTTGAAATGCAATCTCAAGATTACTAGAGTTAGGAACATAATTATTAAAATTATCTAACTCAAATGTTGTCAACCTTCCCAGTAGTGCATCCAAGGTTATATCATTCTTAGGATTACATCTCATTTCTTGAATAGACAAAAATCTTATTTCATAAATAGGATGAAGTGTTATGAGTTTCTTTCTTACCATTATTACATCATCAATTTTCCCACCAGAGGCTCAAATTGCACACACACTAGCTTTGATTCTTTCATTGTGCTATGTAATGTTCTTATCTTCTTTCATCTTCATCTAATAAAACTAACCTCTGAGACTTTATTCCTTAGCTATCCTCACATTATCATCACCTACACAGATATCCTTTAGTTTTGATCCAAATTTCATGAGCAATGCCATAGTCATTGACTTAATCAAATTTAGCATAATTGAGAGTAGAATCAATGAAAATCATCATAATGTTATAGTTCTTCTTTTTTATAATTTGTTCCATAGTCAAAGTTCCAGTTGGTACCATATATTTGTTCTCAAAATATTTCAAGTTTGTGTCACCAATGGTTTCCAAATGGAGCTTCATAAGCTCCTGCCATGGTTGGAAGTTATCTCTATTTATCTTAGGGATCTCCCTACTATAAGGCATCTTGATCTTTAGCTTAGGTCCTTGAAACCTTCTCTACAAGCACCAAAAACTCTAATAAAAATTGCTTCAAATATAAGAGGAGTAATTTAGAGGGGAGGGGTGAATTAGTTACCACAAAAACAAATCCAAGATCCCTTAAGATGTCAATACAATTCAAAATCAAAGTCTAATGAAAATGAAATACTATTGTAACTTGGTTAACATAAGAAAAATCGCAAACACTAAAATGATTTCTTCTTAATATGTTTAATGTGATTAACCTTAATTGAGTTCGTTCTAGAATCATAAAGAAAATAAAATGAACACAAGAGATACCAAGATTTGGCATGGAAACCCAATTTAGGAAAAACCACCAATTACAACTTGTTACTATTTTCTACTCTTCTAAAGTCAGCTTTGTTAGGAGCCAAACTTGTTAAATGTTAAAAAACACATTGTTAGGTGTGACCCTGTTAAAGGATTTAGTTCACCCTATTAGGAGTGGCCTTGTTAGAGGTCTTTAGACACTTCAATCTAGAAATAGTAGATTTGGAAAATAGTGTTAAGAGATTTGATTCACTGCTATAGTTATTAAAGAATAACAATGATATGACCTGATTGCTAATGAAATTGTATTTTTTGATTTCAAACCTCTATTTTAGCTTGAATACTTGATCCTCCTTAGGTGAGCAAGTTTCAATGCTTGAATGCTTGATACAACATAGAATTGAATGATTGTATCCAACATATTCAAACTCTTTCTCTTTCACCTTGTACTTCCCCTACTTAACCTTTCTTCCTCTATTTTGCTTAGTTTTCCTTGGTCTCCTTTCTCCTTTAATAGTTTACAATTTATCAACAATAATTAGCAACAAAAAATGGTCTCAATCATTGCCTTAAATAATTAACTTCTACCTTCTAGATCCCTCCAAAATTTTCCACTTAATTATAATCGTGGATCTCAAATTTATTGCATTTATTCATTTGATCAATACTAGTTCACCTCAAAGTTTGTGCTCTTCTAAAAATAGAAAATCTTGTCCATATGTTCATCTTCAAATTATTCTAGCTATAGATTTTATAAAAAGCTTGTTCTCATCTTTTATACTTCTTGAACATTCTTAAGTCTCATCATTTATTTTCCTCAACTCTCATATTTCAATTTTCTCTCCACTTGGTGAACACTACCACTTCACTTAGGCAACATTGCACTCAATTAAAACTAAGATTACTCGGTTAACACTAAATTTCATCTTTACTTTTCTAGGCACTCAGTTATTACTTGAATAGCTCAAGTAATACTATTGTCCTACATTTACCTTGTTCACTTATTGTAACTTGTAGTTTCCATATATTTCAAAGAGTAAATTCAAAATTATACTATTAAGGTCTAACTCATTCAAGTTTCTATTGAATACCAATACTTATCAACTCTATCATCATCATAGATTCTTCAAATCCTCTTCAACAATCAAATCTTATTCATCAATAATATGATATGGGACTCTACTAAATTATCATAATGTCTACCCAAAGCTTGACATCAACAACAACATAATAATTGATATGACTCTTTCACATATAATAATAATATTCTTAGTTACATTATCAATTGGGGCTAATAATCTCCCCCTTTGGCATTGATGGAAACACATAACATAAGATTTTTCATTTCAAAGAATTAGAAATAAGATAATTAAATGTATACATTCACAAGAATACAACTTTTCAGATCTCTAACATCATTAAGGTTCTTTGTAACATACTTAGCATTGGAATCACTTAGTATGTATCTTCACCACTAAGTAGCAAGTTAAAGATATTAATGTATATATCAATCCTCTTATTGATAAGTTACTAGAGTTGCCAAATGACATCGCTAGACTAGTAGGAAAAAGAAAATTTTAATTCCATGCAATAGTAACATATAGACAATTTACAATGCCCCAGGGCTATCACATTTATCTAGTATGTTATAAAGCTAAGGTTGCACACTTAAAAAATTTAGGGTTTTAAAATTTGCATGTCTAGTTTGTGGTCCAGAGATGAAATCTCATCATATAACAAGTTTATGAAGGAGACGTTTGATGAGTATAGATACTTCCTCCACATAAATCATAAGTATCATACTATCAAAAAATATAATTTTAATGGGAAAGAAGATACCATGACAAAACCGTGAAAAATCACACCTCATCTATGGAAGTTGACATATAATATCTAATTCATCATCAAGGCAATGTACTCATTCAATCAAATTATATATCTATCATATATGACATATTTGGAATTTATATGACATTAAGGAATTTATATTTACATATTGTGCTTTTCTTACTCATGTTGTAGTTCACAATGGTTGACATTGTTAATGTTTTTTCACTTATATGCTTCACAAATGATGTCAAGGTGTTAATATCCATCTTTGAAAGGGATTGAAAAGTTATTCCATATAGTTTTGTAGGTTTCCCTACTATGAAAAGTTGCAAATTATGCATTTATTTGATACTACGCATATTAGGTAGAACATAGTTGATTAATTATGGATAATTTTGGATGAGAGGCATAATAAAGAAAAAAAATTGCTAAAATTTGTTGTCACATTCAAGAATCTAATCATAGTTTGAATTTTTTATTCAACTAAATAGTATTGATGCAGACCAAATCAATATAAGAAACCTTCCTTAGATATTAACAAGGTAGTAAAGAAATATTTTAAAAGAATTCATATGAAAAATTCAATTTCCCACAAGATTTTCTATGAACATAAACAACATCATAACAAAGAAGGATGAATTTGGGATAGACATAAAAATGCATTTTTGACATACCTTCATTAATGTGATTCATCTATCATATATTTGTATACTTCATGTAATTTTAATTGTATTATGTTTACTATATTTGGGAAAACAATGAAAAGATCATTTTATAATTGTAATTGTAGTATGTTCAACCTCCATCTATCCTAGACCAATTCAACAACAATGTCAAGAAAGTTATATATGATTTTGGAAAGTACATGAGGTATGTAGCCATTATTTTAAATATATTATATATTATTTTGGTAAATCTTTTTACTATATCTAGTTTACTTGTACTCACTTGAGATATTGTATGTTATTTTTTAAATATTGTTAATATATTTGTAGCTTCAATCACTTATAGATGGTTGTCATCTAAAGAAATCCATAAAGAAGATATAAATTATTGGAAAATACAATTTCCTCATCTAATGTGTCAAATTAAAATGTGTCTACCTTTCACATTTTTCAATGTGCAAGATCACTACCTCATACACCAAGTTGAGGAGATTGAATTGTGTGACCTATGCATAGAAGGTCAATGTTGATGGTTGAAAGGTGTTTGAAACCTTTGTTGTCTTTAGTTTGACAAAGAGAACATCTTGAGGGTTCTATGGTGGAGGGATATTATATACATTTCTAAATGCCTTCCGAAGTTTGTAGAAGCAATCCCACATTTGGGATCCCAACTTCATTAATAAAGGTAGATTGAGGAAAGTGAGAGGTAATTATAATATTTTCATGAACATTAATATAAATATAATTTTTATTTTTATTTTGTATATCATTTTATTTTGTTAATAATTAATTGTCAAAATGCATCAATTATAGATTAAGGTTGTATAGTGTGATAGTTAACTAATTGTATATCGTTTGTAAATTCTATATGTTTTTAATATAGTTACTCAAGAGTGGGATGCACTACATTTCTATGTCACAAATAATGCTGATTAGATGACATTATGGATTGAGTGATATCAGCAATCTAGACATGAATTAACATGGGAAGGTATGGATTCATTGGTTAAAGAAGATCATCATTATGGAAATTGTAATGGTACACCCAAGAAAATTGATTTAGCATATGGTTGAAGAGATAAATAGGTACATATAAATTTATTAATCATTCATATAATTTTTTTTAATAAATATTTTGGAAATGTAATGTAAGCAAGGTGATTGAGAGGTGGGGGGTGTGAATAAGGAACCACTTAAATTTCTTCTACTTAACCCACCTTATTCAGTTGTCTAATTTGCTTGCATTCAAGAAACATAAAGTAGTAAAGTAACAACACCATAACACAATATTTGGTAACCCATAAACCCTTCACTTAGAAGGTAAAACTGGGGTGGGGATGACACCCACAATGCTTCACTACTATAGTAATAAAATTGGCTTGTTAAAGCTTATAAAATATCACTTAAGGTGATCTTACTCAATTAAGAGTAATAAGAACTATTAGGTCCACGCTGTGAAAGGATTTATACACTACAATCATGGACTTTGTTAGGAGTTTTTGCAAAGGACTGTTAGGTTGACCTGGTTAAAGGATTTGGGATTGATGCACCTATTAGGATGAATCAGTGGATTGTTATATCTTTAATGTGCAACTCTGATTGTTGATGAAGATCATTTGAAGTAAATTGATCACTTGACAGTCATAGATGAATCTCTTCCTTTCATTGGAATGCTTATAGCCTTGAAATAAATCTCTCTTCCATATTCTCTAATATTCTTCAATTACAATTCTTAGTTCTCATGTTTGGATAAACAAAGTACTTCATACTTATATCCATCCAAATAATCATTTCATAGGTAAAATACAACTTTAAAAATTCTATAAAAAAAACCAAGTTAATTAGTGTTGTAATATGGGTTCAATGTCTTGCTCGAGTGATACTAAAGATACTCAGGCAACATCATTACCTTGGTTAACTCTAGGACTCAGCTAATACTAGATGCTTAGTTCATACTAATCACTTAGTAGACATCATTGAGTTAATTCACACTTCTTTTCCATCTTGGTCATTGTATTGGAATAAGAATACTCTTCTCATCTTGGTTCACACTAGTGCTCAAAAGATATTGTCAAATTGGTTGACACTATAGCTCAATGGGAACTATCAACTCAAGTGACAATACAAACTGGTAACTCGGTTATAATTGTCTTTCATTATGACTAAGTGTTTTGACACTAATTAAAAATATATCTTGACATGAGATTACAATCTCCCCCTTTGGCATTAATCACAAAAACACTTATCATGCATAAGAGCTAAAATCAAAAATTCTTTAGTCAAATTCCCCATTTGAATATGCTCTATTCTATAGCTTAGTTTGCATTTATGACTCTGCAACTCAAATTGAACTTAAAAAATTGTTTTTGATTTTTCAAAATTGTTTTTTTTAACACATCTTTCTTACTATACATAATATCTCCTTCACATGTACATATACTTCCTTTATATACCTCTGGCTTTCTATACTGTACTTATCCCCTTGAATACTTTCCCCCTTGTTTTTTGATACAAATGCCAAAAATTAACAAGGTTATACAAAAATGAGAAATAAAATCATGGTGTACTTTCAAAATTACAAACAAAGTCTTGTCCTAGTTATATTGTAGAACCTTCAAGATCTATAGATCAATCTAAAGCTCTGTTGATAACTCAAGCATGTGATCTGCAACTGATAGATTTGTGTCTTTAACTATTGTCCTTGCATGATCCATTTTCTTTTTGTATGGTGTCCATGTGGGGATGTATTATGCTTTGTATATCAATCAATGTTTCTCTTATTCTAGCCTCTTCTCTTAGCCATTATGCCTAAAGATCTATCAAAAATCTAGTTTTTGCAAAATTAATGGAACTAGGCTTGGATTGAATGCCAACTGATTTGCACTATCCTTTAAGTCCATGTTAATTTTTTCTAGTTTCTCTTTTATTTCCTTGGTAAAGTTAGTGGAATCACTTAACTTTACAATTAAAGATACAACATTGTTCACAACAATTTCTAATTAAAGTAGATAGTTCTACTTGATCAATTATTATCTTTCATACTACATTTTCTAGCACTTTGTTCTCAAACCTCCTTTCAACATTCATAATAAGTTTTTCCTCTATAGATAGAGCATCCAAAAATATTTCTTTTACATCTTCCAAAACTTTTCTTCTATCTCTTTCAGCTCTTGGCATCTACTGCTTAGCTCTTTTCTTTTGCAATTCTCCTAAAGTATCTATTTTCTCAACAAATAGATTGGATTGGTCCTAGTTTGGCATCACAATCTATGACTTCAATATTATTCTCTTGTCCTTTTCTCTTGACTTCTAAAGAAGAAATTATTTATTTACCTTTTTCAATTGAGTCCTACTACTATAGCTCAGTTGAGACAGTGGGATCATTTTGCTCAATTACCTTTGGGAGAGAGAATAGTAAAGGTGTGACAGTCTTCACTTCACTTCTTGTTTTAACTATATTCAACTCAACGGATTTTTCTTAGATGTTTCCTTAGGTGGATTGGTAGGAAGTGATGTAATGACCTCTACAAAAATCTTCTCTACACTAGAATCCTTAATTGTATGAAACTTTGGAAGATATCCTTCTTGCTTGATATCAAAAATTGTTTTCCACATATTTGTTGTGGACTGCACAACATCTTCTATCTTATTGGACAAAATTTGAAAAGATTTAAATCTAGGAGTATGTCTACTTTCATGATTAGACATATCCTCCTTAATTTCTTTTTCAAAGATATTTGGCATTATTTTCTCAAAGTTTTCTCTATGATGTCTTTCAATATTTTCAATGCATTATCCCAATGGTGAGAGATGACCTTTAGTAGGGATTCAAGAACATTCCCTCTATGTTCAGAAGGTTCATATTTCCATTTTTCCATCTTCTCAACCATTCCATATTCAATCTTATTTTGTTCAACCTTACTTCTTGTTTCATACTTTAGATATCTAAAATTTGTCATACCACTTCAGCTTCTTTCTTTGCCTCCATGGCTTGGTGGTAGTAAACACAAAAGTAGACCTTATTATTTTCTTTGGTGGAAGTTTTGTTGGGGTCTTCACCTTCTTCTTAGGAGGTTCCTTTGCCTCTTCTTTTACTTCATCTTCACTTGTGTCTTCTTCTTCATATTCCTCTTCTATATCATCACCCTTTCCTTCAGTGAGTTTGAGAGTTGAATCTAATTTGGAAAGTTTCATTACTATGCTTTCTAACCTCTTCTTTCCTCTCTTCATAATTTGAGGAATATGAATCTCAAGTGAAAATATTGTCTTGTCTTCCTCATTTATTCTAAAATATGTATCCTTGGGGTCCATAGGCTCATTAATGAGAGCCTTAATAATTTCTTTTGAATCATCAATATTTAGCTCAAATGCTAGATGTTTTGCCCATGCAATCCTAGGTTTGACTTCTTGTATATGAACTCAATTGCAATAAAATAGGAAGCATATATATTGATCATGATAAGCTACCAAATTCTTAGGGATCCTAAGCCTTTTCTACATCCTTTCCTTGAAGTTGTCAAATTATGCATCCATGATGGTTTCAAAGTTCTCACCCCTCTCATTTATGAATTCATTAATCTAATACAATAATGGGGTGTCCTTTCTCCAAACAACATTTCTTTTTGAAGGAAATAATTTATGTACATAAAATAATAAATAGACTAAGAGTGAACTAAACTTACATGAATTATTCTTAGAAGCTTGGATACTCTCCATGTTCTTTCTTAGTTGGGTGCATTGAAGCTCAACAAGGTCGGAGGATAGATTCTTTTTCATGACATTGCATGCCAGGTCTACAACTTCACATGACACATTGTTCAGATGGATTGAACTATAGATTTTGTGTGCAATGACATGGATGCAAAAATTCATCTCCATGTCAAACACATCATTTAATTTTGTACCTTTTCCATCCCATTTAGCTAGGATTATCTTTTCTATTTTTTCCCATCTTAGGGTTCTAGTAGCCTTTGACTGTTCTAACATATGATACCATGTTATCCTATGAATCATCTTCTTTGTGATAGGATAGGTGTGTCCAACCAAAATGACATGTTGTGAACTCAACTTAGTATAAGCTTGATCTATTTGATTCAAAAATTTCTTTATATGTGGATGATGTGGGTCGAACCCTTAACCTCTATATGCATGTGTTCTGGCTTCAACACATTATCTTTAACATAATGTTGCATAGGTTTGATCTAGCTTGAGATTCTCTAAAAAAACAATGATAAAATGATCTAACATTTTGAATAAGAAGTATCTTAGGAGGAATTGATAAATGTGCTCCTTATTGATCCTTCTCCTTGGCAATTGTTGTAAATAGCTTAAATTTTGGAGGAATATAGTCTGCACTCTTTACTAACATTTCCAAAACCTTTTTGACCTATGCACTGGAAGTTGTTGCCTTACTACTCAACCCATGAAGGATTTGAAGATGGTGACTTCACTTAAGATTTTCCTTCAACAAATTTTATCTAATTTCTTTAGGGGCTTGAGGAATATTGTGCTCTTTGAAAACTCTAAATTTATAGTGAAAAATGAAACATCATTTTCTTCCTTCTATCAGTTTTCAGTTTTAGGGCTCCATTAATGCTCCATACCTAGGTAGGTAAAACTTTTTTAGTTGATTCAGTAACTCAATCAACTCTATATACACTTGGTTATGTCTAATAGCTCAGTTAGGCCAAAGGAGTGACATAATTAGAACTAACAATTTAGTCATGTTTTATGACTTTCCTCTGCTCAAGTGCATCTGATATGCTAATCTTAACTTTTGTGTTGGGATGACTATAACTGATGTGGAATATAAATTTCATCACAACTTCAGTGATCTCCTTGCTTGTTTAATAAGAGATAATTGAATTACCCAATCTATTGACTTGGGTGTCAATAACTTCACTATTTTCACTTGAATTCTAAGGAGATTTCCTCACCCATTGTTGCTTCATTTGATTCCTAATCTTGTCATCCTTTAATTTCTTTTCATCTTCAACTTTACCTCTATTCATGGAATTCTTTGCTAGACAACCAAGTTCTTTGCATATTGTTGGCTCCAGAATTAATAGCTTTTTGATAATCCAATGATAGGAACAAATACATCTAGGGGTAGCTAATTCCCATTTTCAACATACAGATTAAGACACTAAGGAAAACTATAAGGCTATACTCCTTCTACTTTAGTCTTTACAATAGATCTGTTCATATGGTACCTATTCCAAAAGCATACAATCTAAATCTAGACAAAGTAGATAAGACCCCTATTTCTCCTATACTCATGTAATGAAAAAGATATGCAATAGAAAGTTATTAAAACTTATGAAATTCAAAATCTAAGTGATGACATCCATTCAGCTCTTGAATAGAAAAGGAAATGGATAATTGATTTAAGTTTGATATTAGCAAAGCCTAAATATGCAACAGTAAGAGCATGTTGATCTTGCAACTAATCAGTGCCTTATCAATTGGGTAATTCCAAAAATTACCAAGGCACATCCTTGGAAATCATTGATACATCTCATATATCAAGAATCCAAATCTATCCTGTCACTTTTTGAATTAGTCATCAATATTCATAAAAACCCTCTTACTCATACAATATCCTTCTCATGAAACTTGCAACCTTGTCAAGATAAGTAAGCATTTACTTGGCTCTTTGTTCCAATAGTAATACCTAACAAGACATAAAAATTTAAGGGGCTACAAATGGGTTTAATTTCTTTTTTTTAAAACCACAAAACATTGCAGACAATAGAGATAGGAGACGAGAATCAGAATGAAACTAAGAAGTTTTTTTCTTTTTATTAATTTATTTGAAACAATACATTCAAGATGCATGCAGATAACTCATAAAACTATTGAATATACCATTGATGTTATATTAACTTTATTGCTAATGTTCATAAAAGAGAAATGTTGAGACAATGGTATCACATCTTTGGAAACCTTCCAAAAGGCTAGAACCAACCTTGTATTAACACAACATTGAATTTTTTCCCATAAAACTAGAACCCTTATTCCACATCTTGGAAGTCCTTTTATAAAGAAGGATTGCAACAAGCTTTAGATAAGAGGACATATGTCAGAATATTGCTAAAAGAAAATACAAAGATTTTTCTATAATGCTATATTTAAAATATTCTCTATATTTAGAAAAAACTAGGGAAGTAGTTGCAAAATTGGCAAGTGACACTTACTACAAGAGTCGTCAAATTAATTATGTTTGTCTTCTACTACTTTTAATAATATAAATCTTCAACAACCTCTCGTTGGTAGAGCCTTAACATCTCTTACTACTTCCAAAACATTTATTTCCTTGTTTAGTGGGTCTTTTAATGCATTTTATTTTATCTAAGTCTCTTACTACCTTACTCCACCTAAAAATTAGATCTTCATCATTACTATGTGGATTGAGAATCAATGCTCATCTTTCAGTTTGGATATGTTTCCTTCTGCTCCAACTCTACAATGTCTACATCGTAAAACTAGTATTTTCTACCACCTCAATGGAGCATAGACATAACCTCCAACTAATTGCCTAATGAGAACCATGTGTCACCATCTAATAGGCTAGATCAATCACCTTGTTACCGTCTTTTTTTGTTGACCATGTTGATCTAAAAGGAAACAAACCCTTCATTTTAACCTTTATCACAACCTCACAACTGCTCACTATTCCCTTTTACTAACTATAGTGAAGTAGTGATGACCACACTAACCATGATCATCCCTTCACAACAATAAAACTAATTGTAAGTGAACACCTTGTGAAGTTGTGGTAGCCACCTTTAATTGTAACATTCTCTTTATTTGCAGTCTTGTAACTTTAAGTCCTAATTGTAACTCTAACCTCGTGAAGATATAATCAAAGCATTTCACTAGTTTGCCACTTTGACCAAAGGTTAACCTTAACTCTATGTGGTCCTACGATTGCTTAGGTCTTGACTTCCATGGTTTATTTTTTCACATTTGCAACTTATCTTTCACTTCAATTCAAACTCTTGCAATGGTGCAATGACCATCCCCTTTAACTTTCAAATTCTCTTCATAGTTTTGCAACTTAAAATATTTTCTCATATCTTAATCATGCGATGCTATGATGATTATTAACTTGACTATTTTCTCATTTATCATTTCTTCACAACTGAAAAAATCTTTAATGCTTTCCATCCTATGACATTGTGATTACTATTTTCCTTCATTGTAACCTCACAACTTGAATCTTTAACTCATCTTTTAATGTTATGAAGCTGTGATAAAAGGATTTCTTTGCTTTGCCACCTTAACATAGGGTTAACATTAATCATTTGTGAACAAGTGATAAATGTGAATTTAATTGTTGCTATTTCCTTTTGCACCTTCTCAACTTAAAACATTTTAGCCAAAAACTTGTTGTGATCATGTGATCTCTTGCCTTTACCTTTTTCATGAATAGGGCACATGTCATCTCATTAGTTTCTCACTTTAGCTCAAGTTCAAGCATCTCTATAAAGAAAGAAAATGATGATTGGAAATTTGCTAAGATCTGACAATCACAAAAGATCTTGGTTATATCTATATTTCTTTATGAATCAGGGCCCACTAGGGCACATTTTGAATGGTTGCATTCTTACTTTGGTTATTTTTCATGCAACTTTGAAAAGTGAGAATGTGACAGAGGTTGATCTTCTAAGATCTAAGAGCTATGAACAAGAAATACTTTTCCTTATGCTTCACATCCTTAGAAATTTAAAGCTCACCACCTAGAGCCTCATAGTGATAGAAATCTTTGGAAACTTATAGCATGGGCTGACCCTACCATATTCCACATGTTGTTATGTCACTTTCTCACTTTGGTTAATCTTCATTCATCTCTATAAAGCAATAAAGTGACAACCATCAATCTACATCCGATCAATGATTTCTATAAAACTGAAATTCTTTTGTCATAGTCAGCACCTTCAACCAATCAAACCTTGCCCTTCTAAAACCTTCATTTTTTGCAGACCATAGCTAAGTTAGGTCCCACCATGCCCATGTGTCAAGAACTCATATTTTTTCTTTGTCTATCCTTTGTGCAACTTAAGAAAGTGAGAATGTAACAAACATTGATCTTCTAAGATTTGATGGCTATGGCCATGCATTATTTTATATTTCTTAGAAAGGTTAAAGCACAAACCTATGTCACCCTTTTGTAAAGGAAAAGGCTAACAAAATTATAATTGTTCACCTTCCATGACATAAAAATGGTATTATTATTTAGAATTTGAAAATGAAGTAAACGAATGAAATGTGTAGAAATGGATGATGTTTAGGATTATAATTTTTAATAATTATTTGGAATATTATTTTATATATTTTGCTAATTTTTATAGATAATTTTTTAGTTGCTGAAAAACACTAAAAATTAGGGGTTTAGTTCCCACCACAAAACTATATGGAAATAAATGTGTTTCCATTTGAACTTAGACTATGTTATATATAACATAAATAGCTAGAACAATCAAAAATAAAAATTGACTTTAGACTTATATTTTTTGTTGTATATTGATTCAAATTTCTACTGACTTGAAATCAATAGTTTTCATCTCCCACCACATTTTTCAAAACAAATCTATTCTAACCAAAAGAAAAATTATACATTTTGAAAGAGGACTCTCTCCTCTAGAATGCCATATCATTTAAAAATTTTCTTGATATGATTTAATATTTTTTCTTTCTCAAAATCAAACATTTTTCGAGTGCTAAAATACGTGCTTGTAGAATTTTTTAATTATAATATACTATATCTAATTGAAACACTATAAACTCTATATGAAAATATTCATGACTTTGAGATCTATAAAATGGTGTTTATATGTTACTAAAAAAATATCATAAAAAATAATAAGAGTTATTGAAACATCACTTTTCTAAAATAATCTTATTTCTCTAGTAATTGGATACAAACTAGTACAAAACATGCATTTACTAGACATCTCCAATTGGAAAAGTGTGAGACCATATATAACTTGGCTAGAATGAATTCATCTAGATCATATGTTTGAACAAAATTGATTTTTGGATAAATATACTCAAATTTAGTTATTTTGATGAGTCAGCCTAAAAGGTAACACAACTTTTTACTTTTACCTAGAAATAAAAGAAGGGCCCATAGGGAAAGGTGTCATCATTTAGGATGCTTTTTCTAAAACTCTTGTAGTTTCACACTTAGGCCCAAAACAAAATTATGGCCATTTGTATTATGATATGGAGCCTAATTAGACTTGGAGGTTTATTCTACATGGTATTCTCCCCATATCATTGGTATGGGGGTTTGGGGGCAGCACCCTAGGTGTACTCCCTATCACAGTATAGGGTGGGGTTAAGGGGAAACTCCCCCACAAGGGTTTTTAGGGGCAACACCCATGAAACCAAAAATGACCTTATATTGTAAAAGGCTTTGGCTATTATTTTTCTATTATTCTAGTCCTAATTTTGTAAGTGGAAAAAGCTTGTGTAAAAAGGCTTAGGGTTAGGGATTTCATGATGTAATGGTGATATTGTAGCTTCTTGCAGTGGTATTGAGGTATAAGGGATTACAATTTGTAATTAGGTATGAAAGTACTTCATTGAAAGCGAGTTTTACTAGGTCTAAAATGTGTCAATATGGATTTCTATGAAAGTTGTGTGTATGGAAAACAAAAAAGAGTTAGTTTTGTGAAGACATGGAAAGAAAATAAAAGTGAGAAATTAGAGCTTGTGCATATAGATGTATGGGAACCATCTCAAGTATCTTCCCTTGGTGGCTCTCATTATTATGTTAAAATTATTAATGATGCAACTAGAAAAGTATGGGTTTATTTCCTTAGACAAAAATCTAATGTATTTCAAAATTTTAAGAAATTGAAATGCTTGGTTGAAAATGAGATTGAAAAGAAATTAAAATGTCTCAGATCTGATAATGGTGGTGAGTTTTGTAGTCATGAATTTGAAGATTATTGCTTCACTAATGGTATTTGTAGAAAAAAAAACTATTCCAACGACTCCATAAGAAAATGGAGTGGCTGAATTCATGAACATGACTATAAAGGAGCATGCAAGAAGCATAAGATTGCATGCAAAGTTGCCCTTAAACATGTGGGTGGAGGCTATCAATACTATTATATATTTGATTAATAGAGGCCTCTCTACTTCTTTGGGTTTTGGTATTCATGAGGAATCATGGATTGGTAAGAAGGCGAGTTACTCTTTTCTCAAAACTTTTAGTTGTGAAGCATTTGCCCATTTTGATTCTTAAAATAGAATAAAGATAGAGGCTAAGTCAAAGAAATATTATTTGTTGAATGTGGCATTAATGAATTTGGTTATAGGCTTTGGGATTTTGAAAATTGTAAATTTGTAAGAAACAAGGATGTCATATTCAATGAGAAAGTGTTGTACAAAGATCTATTGCAACAACATGAGAAGAAAGAAGATGATTATGTAGTGTTGGATAATACTCCAAAAAATAATGTTCCAACAATTCCTCATAATGTGAAACAACCACAACAACAAATACTGCACACCCCAATGAATGTTAGATGGTCAACAAGGATAAGTAGACCTCTAGAAATATTTTCTCCTTCGTTGTATTCTATTTTACTTACTAATGCTGGTGAACTTGAATGTTATGATGAAGCTATGTAGGTGGATACAAAGATTCAGTAGGAGTTTGCAATGAAAGAAGAAATGGGCTCTTTACTGAAAAATAAGACATAAGATTTATGCAAGTTTCTAGTAAGTAAAAAGGCTTTATAGAATAAGTGGGTTTATAGGTTGAAGGAAGAGGATGGAGGTAAGAAAAGATTTAAATCTAGATTAGTGGTAAAAGGATTCACATAGAAAAACACATTGATTTTGATGAGATATTCTTTCCTGTTGTTAAGATAACTTCTATTTGCATTATTTTAAGTATTGTGGCTATTGAAGATTTGTATTTGGAGTAGCTTTATTAAAACAACCTTCCTTCATGGTGATTTGGATAAAGAGATATATATGGCACAACCATAGAGATTTTTGGTCAAAGGTAAGGAGAAATTAGTGTGTAGATTGAAGAAAAGTTTATATGGCTTGAAGCAAGCACCTCGGCAATGGTATCTGAAATTGGATAATTTTATGCATAAGCATAGATTTAGTAGGTGTCATTTAGATCATTGTATTTATTTCCAGAGGTTGGATGATGACAGCTATATTATTTTATGTTTATATGTTGAATATATGCTTGTAGCTAGGTCTAACATGGATCACATTAAGGGTTTGAAATGCCAGTTAGCACATGCATTTTCTATGAAGCATTTGGGGGTAGAAAAACAAATTTTTGGTATGAATATTTGTAGAGATAGGAAGAAAAGGAAATTGACATTATCTTAGGCTTATTATATTGAGAAGGTGTTGCAATGTTTTTGATAAGATAAATAGGTTTTAAGGGATCCTAAAGCCCATAAGTTTTACAAAAAACAAGGCTGATAATAAGAAAAAGAAGCCCAGCCAAAATTGAGGTCCAAAAACTGAAGAAAGCCCGAAGGCACAGCCCAAAACAAAGGCCCACAAAAAGGCCAGAAAACAAACAAATAAAAATAGGCTACAAAAAGCCTGTCCAAAAGCCAAAAGCTAGAAAGATGAAAATACAAAAGACAAGAAAACTAGTCTTCAGTAATCTTCTCCATTTCCTACATAGTCTAAGCTGCCTCGACTATCTTTTGTTGCTCCTTTTCCATTTGATCTTGGACCTTTTCCATGCCTTGATCCATACTAGTGAATGTACTGATTGTGGCCTTGTCATCATCTGGCCTGGCCTTATCCTTGTTCTATCCTCCCTCCTCTACCAGGAGGCCCCTATCCTTAAGTTTACCAGCAAGGGATTAGATGTTGTCATTCATCGAACTCAGGAGAGAAATCATCTGACTTGCCAGGTTATGGTTGTAGTTTTGAAGATTTCTAATTCTCCTTTTATTTAAGCTTTCTCTATTATCCTAGTCCTCCTAGCTGTCAATACCTATCTTTTTCTTAGTACTTTCCATCTGGGATACCTTTTCTCTAACTTCCTCCAGCTCATGGAAGAGCCATTTGATTGATCTAAAGTTGTCAATCATACTACTACGGGCATTATTCAGAAGGTTCATTCCAGTCTCCCTTGCATTGTCTAAAATGGCCAAGATAGCTGGGTCTATGAACTCATTGAGCCTAGGCTCCTCCAAGTTGTCCACCGGGATCTGAGGGTTCATAACTCCCCTAAAAATCCCCATAGTAGTAGTCCTCACATTGAAATTTTTCCAAGCCTTTCTTCTATTATTGACCTGCACTTCCCCCTCATTCTCACCAATGATGAAATTCACTTTTTCCTCTGAAGGAGGCTGAGACTAGATAGGGGAGAGGGGAAGAGGAATAGCATCCGTCCTCTGATTTCTAGTCTCCTCAACTCTCACTACCTCCCTCTTCCATTTTTTCATAGGTTTCTCCTCTTCCAACTCCTCCTCTGACACATTGTCAGAATCTTTCGTATCCATTTCCTCCTCCTCCTCAGCATAACTCTCTTTTGCTTGAGCTTGGCCATGATCCCTAGGGCTTTTCTTGCTGGGAATCATAGCTGTGGACTATTTCCTACCTTGACCTTTTTTTTTCATTCCTAAGGTAACATTCTCCTCCTCTGAGCTAATGCTCTCAATGTCATCAGAGTCTGAAGAAGAGCTAGAGCTGCCTTTGTCAACATCCTCAACTTGAGGAGGGTTATTGCATATAGACTGAGCTTTGAAGTGCTCATAGATGAGGAGCAATAAACCCTCATGCAAAGCAGGGTTAACAGTGGCTTTCTTCTTGAAACTAGAGATAGCCTTGTTCAAAGAAGTGAGAAGGTAAAAGGGAATGGAAATTCTACTCTTATGGCAAAAATGATTTAAAATCACAAAATGGTGAGTTCTGACCTGATCAAACCTAGGGTCCAAGGTAACATAATCAATGAGGGCATATAAAACATACATCCAGAACTTCTTTATAGTCTCTGTCACATAGCTTGTTCATCTTTGTAGAATTTTTCACGAACTCCTTGACTGCATTGGACAAAAGTTTCTTGTCTTGGTAGAATTTGAAACCCTCCATAGGAATACTAGTGACCTCCACAACCACCTCCTTTGTGATTTGAAAAGAAACCCCATTCACCTTGACCTTGCCATTGTTCCATGAGTTCACCATGCTGTTGGTGACCTCAGGGTCAAAACCATGGAGTTTCTCAAAAAAAATTGCAACCCCACCCTTTTCTAGTTTTTTCCAAACTTTGCCCATATTCTTCCACTTCTCCACTTCACCCACCGGCTCCTTTTTGCTCTGTTCTCTAGTCATGACATCCATTTTTTCTTCAACTATTCTCATGAGCCCCAATCTCTGCAATTTTTTTCCAGCCAAGATTTTGGCTCTGTTTCTATTATTGGGTTCGTGATCATTCGCCTCTCTGATACAATAGCAAGTGAAAATGATAATGATCCTCCAAATGTGTCAAAATGACAGAAAAATCCCTTGATATTACGAAAACCAAGAAACTTATTACGGCTCATGCCAACATCCAATCTTTCTTTATTAAACATGATAACAGTTAGATTGACCCATACTTCCGTGGATTTTCTCCAACTCGATTAGTGACTTAGCCTCCATCAGGAATTTTTTTTTGGAATGCCAGGTCATCTCTTTGTCTTCTCCCACCCCTTTGTTAGCAAACAAGTCAGCAAATGGGTTTGCCTCTCTAAATGCATGAGTGACGTGGACCTTTTCAAATTTTGTGAGGGCGGCACGTGTCTCATCAATTATATTTTCAATTGACCACAAGGGGGGGAGATTCCATTAATTTTGTTAATTATGTTTTTGGAGTCCCCTTCAAGTCAAATTTTGGAAATGCCAGCTTCAAAAGCCAACTTTACCACACTGCACATAGCTCTGGCTTCTGCCAAATGGTTGGTTTGGGTTCCAAGCGGGAGAGCAAAGGTCGTAATCCCCTCCCCAAAACTATTTCTTATAATTCCACCACTTCTACAGGGGCTTGGGTTGCCCTTAGAAGTGCCATCAAAGTTGGATTTTGACCACCCTTCCGAGGGTAGAATCCATCTGGCATCCTATCTTTTTCTTTAATCATCTTCTTGTCCCCTATATCAACTTCCCCCTCCTTCATTACTTGAAGGTTTTCTTTTATGTTTTTCAAAATCTTCCTTCCCAAAATTATTTCTAGCTCCTCTCTGTCCCTGAAAATTCTATTGTTCCTTTCCTTCTAGATGCTCCAATAGAAGTGAGGCAAAAACCATGCATAATTATCCTGTCGGCTTGCAACTTTACAAAGGCTTTTCCAATGACTGAAAAAGTTGATAAGATTATCCAACCAGCACCAAAGAATCTCCATTTCTTGATTAAGAGAACTCCACACCTCCCTAGCAAAGTCACATTGAATGAAGATATGATTTCTCGACTCAGACTGGTTTTTACAGATCGGGCATCTGCTGGGCATAACATGGCCTCTCTTCATGAGATTATCTTGCATTAGGATTTTGTTCTAAAGGGCTAGCCAATAAAATATGTTGATCTTTGGAGTGAGGCCCATGAGCCAAGCATCTACCCAAGGGGGTTTCTCCTTTAAACCCTAGAGAGAGTTGTAGCCAGAAGCAATAGAATAACTTCCATTGGGATTATCCCTCCAGACCAGCTCATCCTTATTATTACTAGGGATTGAAGAGTTAAGCATAGTCATTATTGGTTTCAAATCCTCAAAAATGAGGGAAAGGTCTCTCCATTCCTGACCAACCCTGTAATTGCTTACTTTAAACCCATATAGCTTTGTGCATTCTTGCACCCATCTCTCAAATACTGGGTTGTTAGAAAGAGGGCCTTGACATAACCACCTGTCAGACCAAAACCGAATATCCTCCCCATTGCCTAGTTTCCAAGAGGCCCTTGCCTTAGCCAGGTCCCTGGCCTTCAAGATACCATTCCAAATAGCTGATCCTTTAGGGATGTCCTCATTGAATATAGTAAAATGAAGAGATGGTCTTCTGAGGTATTTATTTTCTAGAATGTCTCTCCATTCACCAGTGTTATTGAAGATTCACCAAATTTGTTTTGCAAGAAGTGCCTTATTAAGATGGGTAAGCTTTCTAATGCCCAGACCACCATACCTCTTGGGGAGGTAAACCTTCTCCCAGGAAACAAGAGGGTACCTTTTCTTTCCTTCAAGTCTAGTCCATAGAAAGTCTCTTTGGATTTTCTCCATTTTCTCTGCAAATTTCACAAGAATTCCAAAGAGGCCCAGAGCATAAATGGGAAGGTTTTGAAGAGTGGATTTGACCATTAAACATTTCCCAACCTAGCTGAGAGAGGCACCTTTCCATCCAACCATCTTCTTATTGAATCTATCCAGAATGCCATTCTAGAAAGAGTCAGGGGGAGAGGAGCCCAAGGGGAGCCCTAGATAGGATGAGGGGAGAGAGCCCACCCCACAACCAAGGATTCTAGCAATTTTCCTTTGTTTGACTACAAGGGTGTTAACAAAGAAGGTTGAGCTTTTGTTCCAGTTAATTAGCCATCCAGTCCCTCTAGAGTAAGTATCAAGAACCTCTTTCAAAGTCTTAGCTTCTTTCACAGAAGCTTCCCCCCCCCCCATTATGGTGTCATCCACAAATTGTTGATGAGTGAAGGGGGCATTTCTCAAAGAAGGGTCTCCCTGCCTAAGACCTCTAGAAGGTTTAAAGAAATCAGAGGGGGCTCCATTAATCAGAATAGCAAGAGAGGAGGTAGAAACCAATTGAGAAATGAGTTTACACACTTTATTGTTAAAACCAAAGGCCTGAAGAACCTTCCCAAGAAAGGACCAGTCCACCCGATCATAGGCTCTTAAAAGATCCAGTTTGAGCAACATACCTTCTTGCTTGGAAGCTTCTAAAGAATGAATAACCTCATGAACCATCAGCACCGAGTCCAAGATTTTTTTCCCAAGAACAAAGCTAGATTGTTGCTGTGATATGATCAGATGCAAGATTTTAAGCATTCTAGAAGTGAGAACCTTAGAGATGATCTTGTAGAAAGAGTTGCACAAAATGATAGGCCTGAACTTGTCGAAAGAGTCAGCCCCTGGGGATTTAGGGATGAGAACCAAGAAGGTAGAATTTATCTCCTTAAGAATACTTCTAGCTCTAAAGAACTCCTAAACTACCTTAACCACATCCCCCATGACTACCGGCCAGTACATTTGGAAGAAAAAGGTGGGAAACCCATCTGGACTAGGAGATTTGTCACCAGGTAGGGAGAAAAGGGCCTCTCTAACTTCCAAAGCATTAGGAATAGCATAGAGAAGTTTATTTTGGTGAGGTTGAATAATCTGAGGAATACAAGAGATGATATCCTCTTGGTCCTCATTGGAAAGCAGGGGGTCCTCAAAGAGAAGAGAAGAGAAGAAGGAGGCCGCTTTAGCCGAGATATCTAGATCTTCAGACAACAACACCTGCCCCTTCCTGATTCCAGAGATCTTGTTGTTAGCCCTATGTTTTAGGGTGGAGAGATGAAAGAACTTCATGTTTCAATCTCCATCCTTAAGCCATGTGATTCGAGATTTTTGCCTCCAAAAATTTTCCTCCCTATTGATTATGTTATGAAGATCTAATAGTATCAACAACTCAACCTCCCTGTTACTCTCATTATATCCTTCCTTCTGTATACTATCTTGGATAACAGATAGATTGTCTGAAAAATCCTCCTTGTCATGGAAAATATGGCCAAAATCAGACTTGTTCCAAAGTTTTACCGTCCTCTTCACATTGTTGAGCTTTCTGGTGACTCTGAACATAGCTAAGCCATCAACACGAATCCCCCACCATCTTTTGACATTATCCAATAGGTCAAAGTGAGTAGTCCACATTTTCTTGAACCTAAAAGGGAAATTTCTCCTGGGCTCAAGAGGGGACACTGCAAGAGAAATGGGGGAGTGGTCAGAACCAACTCTAGGAAGCAGAGATAATCTACAGCTAAAAGAGTGCAACCAATCCGGGGAGATTAAAGCTCTGTCCAATCTAACCTGAATGCAGTCCTGACCAACTCTCTTGGTAGACTAGGTAAAGGTACCCCTTGACAGCTCCAAATCCATTAGGGCCAGGTCATTGATGAAATTGGAAAGATCCTGCTTACTTTCCCAATCCGTGGGCAATCCTCCCATCTTCTCCTTGTCCTCTAGTGGAGAGTTGAAGTCTCCTAGGATTATGTCTTTCTTAATGTCATTGGCATGCACCAACTTTCCAACTTTCACCTAGTAATTTTTTCTATCTCTCTTGTTGTTGGGAGCATAAATGTCCACTAAAAACCAGCAATCATTAGTGAATGCTAAAGTTGTCAACAATGTTTCTCTATGGTGAATGCTAAAGTTGTCAACACACCTTTACCTAGTCATTTGAAGTTGACTAAGGAGATGTGTCGCAAGACACAAGAAGAGGAGGATACAAAGTCTAAGGTACCTTATACTATAGCTTTAGGAAGCTTGATGTATGCTATGGTATGTACTAGGCTAGATATTACACATGTAGTGGGAGTTGTTAGCAGGTATATGAGTCATCGAAGAGTTGAGTATTGGAATGTAGTAAAATGGATTCTTAGATATCTAAGAGGAACATCTAGTAAGTGTTTACACTTTGGGGACTCTACTACTAATTTACAAGGCTATGTTGACTCAAATTTGGTAGGGAATATTGATACGAGGTGGAGTACTACATGTTATGTATTTATTGTGGGTGGAGCAGTCATGAGCTGGGTTTCTAGGCTACAAAAGGTTAATGTTTTATTCATTGTGGTTTTCTCCCCACATAATTACTAAGGGGTTTTGGGGGCAGTGCCCCCAAGATGGGGTCAAGAGGCAGGGCCCTTGTGGGATTATGGGATAGCACCCCAGGTGTACTCCCTATTGTAGTACATGATGGGGTTGAGGGGAAACACCCCCACAAGGGTTTTTAGAGGTAGTGCCCCCAAAGCCAAAAATGACCTTATATTGTAAAAGGCTTAGGCTTAGGGATTTCATGATGTAACGATGATATTATAGCTTCTTGTGGTTGTATTGACCTATAAGGGATTACAAATTGTAATCAGGTTGTAATTACTAGATAATAATAATATTGGACTTGTTGGTGGATGTAGCCTAGGGATTGGGTGAACCATGATAAATCTTTAAGTCTTGTGTTCTCTACTATTTTCTAGTACTCGTTATATTTACATGTAACTATTATTTCTATCTAAGATTAATCCTAATAATTTGATCCTTGTCAGTAGGTTCGTGCCTCATGTCACACTTTCATGCTTTCAAGGCCTTGAAAGAAAATTATGATGTTATGTGTGCAATGTTGTGCTTCCTCTTATTTGTCACTTTGCAACTATATTTCCTTTAAGTCATAACTGATCCATGATCATGAAATTGAAATTGAATGCTGGAACTAACCTCTACAATGCCATAGTGACCATTTTGAAAACAACTTCACTACTTCATAACCTCTTCAATGGCTAAATCTCATACTAGATTGACAATGTGATTAAAAGGATTTTGCACCATCACAACTTGAAACACTCATAATGATATTGACTTGGGATATGAAAAATGTGGAAAAGACTTAGGGATTTTTTAAAAATAACATATAACCAAAGTTTTTACATATCCCTTTTTATCCTTTCAAGTCATTTTTATAAATAATTCATTAGAACATGGGATACGACCCTCTTTTCTAGGGTTTTTTTCATGAGAAATGATAAATTTTTGGAAACCCTAAGTAGGAAAAGCACATTTTCTTCCTAATTTTCACAATGCATTTTAAATATTTTAGCTAAGTGAAAAATTAGGCCAACAATGGATCTATCTAGAGATGCATGTCTCTTGTGGGCATGTAAAGGATTTATAATTTCTAGGAAAAGTAGACCATTCCAAAAAACCTCTTGAAAAACTTATTGAAAGTAAGAAAAGCTACTCCTAAACTATACAAACGATGGCCCTAGGCCACTGAAACTTCAAAAAAAATTCTTACCTTTGTCATAGACCTGATTTTCATTTGTACTTTCATGAGGTAACTTGAGACTATTACTTACATCAATTTCACCAATTATATTAGCATTCTCAATCAATTCACTTGAAAAACCAAACACTGCATCTTCACTTTCATAATGCATATAACAACTAGAATCATTGTCTACAACTTACTCATTATGAAAGTATGGATCAACATGCTCAAATATACTAGTATCAAACTAAAACTCCTCTTCATCAAATGAATCATGTAGGCTATCAAATTTGAATATGAAAGTTTCATATTAAACTTGGGGAAAAAGATCATGCATACCTTGAAATTGTGTATCTTCATCTATAACTGGTTGGTACTCAAATGAATAATTAGGTTGATACTTACAAATGTAATTCCATACCAATGTTTGAAAATAATTTAGGTTTCTCAAATGACTCTTCACAATTAGCAAACAAATTATCCATCATACTAGAGAATTCACCATAAAACTCATTGTAAGGTGTTGGTTGATCTTCAATCATAACTTCATTAAACACCTTGCCATTAACATCCTAAGATGCAACATCATCATCAAAATTGTTATCACACCTAGAAGAAGAAATATCTAATCTCTTATAGAAATAGGATAATGTATCATCATCAAGCTCAACATCAACCAAATCTTAATATTCCATGTGCTCTTCAAAAAGTGGGTTGATAATTCCATGCGTAGTTCTCTTGTAAATGTTATAACAAGTGATGTGTTGATCAACATAAAAATCTTCACCATATAATGAATTGGTGAAAACCTTGAAACCATTTCTAACATCACTTTCATGAATACTTTCAACATGTGAAGAGGAAAAATTAGAATCATCATTACATGAAGACACAACGTCCACTTCATCAATTAAGCACATGGAATATAAATTAATATTACCTACATTGTATTCACTAAGATGATTCATATGGCTATACCACCAATTATCTCTTAACTTATAATAGGTTTTGATATATCAATCTTAGAATCACTTGCATAGTGTTGACTAAAATTATATGCAACATTGTGGTATTCTTTTACACAACTAGGTGATTCATCCTTGTAAATAATCTCTTTATCCTCTCATTGTGTAAACAATTCCTCTTCAAAAATTTCAACTACATGTTGATTCATATGATTTAGAGATGGAATTTCATTTTAAAAGTTAGAAGAGAGATCCATAGCTTTACTTGCATAAGAGTATTCACTTCCATAATTGCTTTCTTTTTCCTAATCCACATCAGACTCATATGAAGATGAACATGCATTATCATTGTTCTCACTTTAATTTGAGTAACCACTCTCATCATATTCTTCATATGATGCTACTTGATGACATATCAGATTAGCAACCTTTCTTTCATCACTTGAAACATAATTTTTAGCCTCTTCATCCTTATAAAATTAAGATGAAATTCTTTCAATTTTGTGATTAGTAACATTCTCAACACAAGGAAAATCATCAATAGGAGAAGAAATGACTAAAATCACTTCTTTCATATGTAACTTATCAAGTGAATCAACCTTGTCATCTACTATTATAACACTACATACATATGCACCCTATTTAGCAAGAATAAGATCAACTCTCTTTTGCAACAAAGAGAATTCAACTTCACATGTTTTTAAATCTAAACTCTCAATATGATTAATTACAACAATAGGGATACCTATATGTTGATTTGAATTTTAACACTCAACATGACATTGGTTTTTCTTCTTGACTTCATCTTACTAGCAAACACTCCTAGAGAAATGACTCATGGTTAGTCCATATTTAATATTTTTTTGATCTCTATTGCTATCATTAACACTTGATGCAAGGTCTTGGGTTCTTTATCCTCCAATAGATAACTTATTTTCCATCAAATGTATCAAGATAAAACTACTAAACACACTAGATCATCTAGTCTACATTTTTCAAGAATCCCATTCAAGGCTCTTGCAAATCTGATATTAAATTCAATGATAAATTTGCAATTCCTGATTTGAATCTTCAAGAACTTCTCAAAAGAATTAGATATGCTTATTCTTTCCTTGAATTACTCCATGAATGCTAAATTCAATTCACTCCAAGATGAAATAGAACAAGATGGAAGAAAAGAAACCAATCTCTAGCATCACCTTCTAAGGTTTGAACAAACAACTTCATATGCACATCTTAATGAGCAATCTCAAAATCACCAATCAAATCACTAAATATCTGAACATGATGATTGACTAAATCCAAATGGCTCCTATTATACTTAGAAAAATTCTTTAAAGATCATACAACATGATGCTTGGAAAATTTTTAATTCCATCAAAGAGTAATGGTAGGTACATCTTGGAAGAAATAGATCTAGAATGCTTATCAATGGACTACATACTAGGTGAAAATAAATTTTCCATGCTTTAAAAATTTACAACTCATTCACCAATATTACTTTTAAAATTTATAACTTGCAATAGACCTAATTTTTTTTCTACCAATTCAATCTCTAACATACTCCAACTTATAAACACATTTGTTGAATCTATCCTTCATAAAGTATGTTAATATGCATCAAAAAACTCTCCTACTTAGTGCTAAAAAACATCACTTCGCAAAGAATTTTTTCTATGACTTACTTCCATAGAAAGTAAATCTCATGAAAGTGAAAAATACCTTAATATGTGATTCCTAAAAAACACTTCAATAGTGAAAATGATAGAAAATTTAGATCCTATCCTGATTTAGTAACTCTTGCATAGCATCTCACATAATGCTTTCAACCGTTTGCAAGATCTTGAGATCATTTCTTCAAATTTACATTTCAATTTTTGTATCTTTCACAATACCTTCAACTTCATAATGCACTAATATAGAGATATAAATTTGAGTCACCAATCACTTGGTGTGAAAAGATTTACTCAACTTGCACAAAACAACAAGCTGATCTAAAATTTACAATAGGTATTTGAAAAACTCTACTCAACAACTTTGGAATTTTACATTCTTGATAAGGTGAAATAAACTTATATTCCTTGACTCTTAAATCTATAGCAATAGTTCATAATTACTTGGATTAAATCATGATAACTCACAAGTGGTCCTAATAACATTATTTATCACCAATCTTCAAAGTTACTACTATCAAGAATAAGGCATAATTGGGAGACATGAATCATCAGCAAAGAAATGGAAAATACCTCACAATGTTGATGTTGTAGAAAAAATTTCACATGTCTTTCTTCTAACTATATTGAATCTCTTTTGAAATTAAATATGTCCCTACTAGAGTCACCACTATTTTGGTGACTTGAATGGGAAAAATCACACTGAAATACATGGCTAAAAATATGCAAATTATGCCAAATATTCTTGTCCTTTTAACAAGGCTTATTGAAAGATTATCTCCAACAGAGTCACCATTTTTTTGGCTCCTGAATTAACATCTTTTTAATTAACATATATAAGAAAAAATGCATCTAGGGGTAGAAAATTTCCATGTTCAACATACCTATTTAGACAAAGGGGCCAACTATAAGTCTATACTACTTTTACTTCAAGCTCTACAAAACCTAGGTGAGTGAACCTATAGATTCGTTCATATGGTACCAGTTCCAAAAGAATACAATATGAATCTAGAAAAAGACGATAAGACCCTTATTTAATCTATACTCATGCTCCAAAAAAGATATACAATAGAAAGTTACAAAATCCTATATAATCCACAAGTTGAGTGAGGACATCCTTTTAGCTCTTAAGTAGAAAAGGAAATGGATAATTGATTTAAGTTTAATATTAGCAAAACCCAAATATGAAACAACAAGAACATGTTGATCCTATAACTGATCAGTTTCTTATCTATTGGGAAATTCCACAAATTACCAATACACATCCATAGGAATAATTAATACATATCATATATCAAGACTCTACATCTATCCTATCACTTTGTGAATCAGACTTCAATGTTCATAAAAAACCTCATACTCATACAATATCCTTCTCATAAAATTTTCACCCTATCAAGATAAGTCAGCATTTACTTGGCTCTTTGTTCCAGTAGAAATACCTAATAAGACATACAACTTTAAGGGGTTGCAAATGGGTTTAAGTTATTTGTTCCAAAACCATAAAACATTGTAGACAACATAGATAGGAGATAAGAATCAGAATGAAACTAAAGAGTTTTTTTTCTTCTTGTATTAATTTCTTTGAAAAATAACATTCAATATACATGTAGATAACTCATAAAACTATTTAATAGACAAGAAATTTTTATATTAACTTTATTATTGTTGTTCATAAAAGACAAATGTTGAGAATTGTGGTATCATAGCTTTGGAAACCTTCCAAAAGACTAGAACCAAACTTGTGGTATCATAACAATAATTTTTTTTTACATAAAACTAGAACCCTTACTCCACATCTTGTAAATCCTTTTATAGAGAAGGATTGCAAAAAGCTTAAGATGGGAGGACACATGTCAAAATCTTACTAAAAAAATATATAGAGATATTTCAATAATGTTAAATTTAAAACATTTTGTGTATTCAAAAAAAAGTAGGGAACTACTTGCAAAATTGATAGGTGACACTTACTATAGGAGTCTTCAAACTAATTATGTTTATCTTCTACTACCTTTAATCATGTAAATCTTCAATTGACTCCTACCACCAAAGCCTTAAAATCTCCAAGTGCTCCCAAAATATTCGTTTCCTTGTTTAGTTGGCTGCTTAGTGCATTTGATTTCATCTAAATCTCTTACTACCTTACTCCACCTAAAAATCATATCTTCATCATTGTTGTGTAGATTAAGCAATAATGCTCATCTTTCTTTTTGGCTTTATTTCCTTTAGCTCCAACTCTACAATGTCTACATCATTAAACAAGATTTTTTTATAACCTCAATAGAGCATAGAAATAACCTTCAGTTGACTACCTAATGAGAGCCATGTTTCACCATCTTATAGGTTGGATTTGTCACCTTGTCACCCTCTTTCCTTGTTGACCATGTTGACCTGCAATGCAAAAAACCCTACATTTTAATCTTCATTACAACCTCACAACTACTCACTATTCCCTTTTACTAACTAAAATGAAGTAGCAATGACTACATACTAACCGTGATCATGCCTTTGCAACATTAAAACTAACTATGAGTGAACACCTTGCAAATTTTTGGTAGCCACCCTTAACTATAACATTCTCTTTGATCACAGTCTCATAACTTTAAGTCCTAACCACAACTTTAAACTTGTGAAGATGCTGTCAAAGCATTTTGCTACTTTGCCACTTTGACTAGAGGTTAACCTTAACCCCATGCAATGCTAAGACTACTTAGGTTTTGATTGCAATGATTTATTTTTTCACATTCACAACTTATCTTTCACTTCAATTCAAACCCTTGTGACAATGTGATGACCATTCCCTTTAACTATGAAATTCTCTTTGTAGTTTTTCAACTTAAAGTATTTTCTCACAACGTAACCATGCAATATTGCGATGACTATTAAGTTTACTATTTTCTCATTTATTATTTCTTCACAACTTAAAAAATCTTCAATTCTTTCTAGCCTATAAAATTTTGATAACCATTTGAAGATAACTTTTTCCCTTCATTGCAACCTTGCAACTTGAATCTTCAACAATATTTTATCCCTATGAAGCCGCAATCAAAGTATTTCACTGCTTCACCACCTTAACTTAGGGTTACCATTAATGATGTGTAGTGGAGCAATAACTATGAAGTTAACTGCTATTGCTACCTTTTTCATCTTTGCAACTTAAAAAATTTTTATCCAAAAACCTATCATGATCATGCAATTTCCTGCATTTACCTTTTTGGTGAATAAGACATGTTTTGTCTCATCATTTTCTCACTTTAACTAAATTTTGAGCATCTCTATAAAGAGACAAAGTGACAATCATCAATCTGCTAAGATCTAATGATAATGAAAGATCTTGGTTATATTTGTATTTCCTTATGAATCAAGGCCTACTAGGACATGTGTTTAATGGTCCATTCTTGCTTTGGTTATTTTTTATGCAACTTTAAAAAGTGAGAATGTGATAGATGTAGACTTCTAAGATCTAATGGCTATGAGTAAGAAATACTTTTCCTTATGCTTTATATCTATAGAAAATTAAAAATCACCACCTAGAGCCTAATATTGAAAGAAACCTTTGGCAACTCATAGCATGGGCTAACACTACCATATTCTATGTGGCATTATGTTTCTTTCTCACTTTGGCTAATCGTCATGCATCTCTATAAAGCGAGAAAGTGACAACCATTGATCTCCATCTAATCAATAGTTTATATAAAACTAAATTTATTTTTTCACAATCAACACCTTTAACCAATCAAAAGTTTCCCTTATGAAAACTCATTCTAACACCTTCCCTTTTTGGGGCCCATAGCTGAGTTAGGATCCACACTACCCACTTGTTGAGTGCTCTCATTTTCTCTTTGGGTATCCTTTGCACAACTTTAGAAAGAGAGAATGCAATAAATGTTGATCTTCTAAGATCTTATGGATATGAACATGCATTATTTTATTTTTCTTGGAAATCAAAAAAGGGCTCCTAGGGACAGATGTTATCATTCTAGATACTTTCTCCAGAACTCTTTTGTCCTTTCACACTTAGGCTTGAAACATGATTATGTCCAATTGATTCTTTTCATTAGGTCCTCACCACATGTCACACTTTTGAATCTTTGGTGCCTTGAAACCAAACTGTGATGTTATGCATCAGATGTTGTACTTCCTCTTATTTGCCACTTCACAACTATATTTTCTTTAAGTCATAACTGATCCATGATCATGTGATTAACAGTGAGTCACTCCTTCACAACATGAACTTGAATGCTAACACTAACCTCTATGATGTTATGATGACAATTTTGAAAAATAATTCACTTCTCTACAACCTCTTCAACAACTAAATCTCAAACTAGAGTGGCAAGGTGATTGAAAAGATTTCACACCATTGCAACTTGAAACACTCATAAAGATATTGACATACGATATGAAAAATGGTTAAAAGACATAGGGATATAAAAGAAAAGAATGTATAAAAAATGATTTTATGTATCCCATTTTATGCTTGCATGTAATTTTATGAATAATTCATTAGAACATGGGACATGACCCTTTTGTAGGGTTTTTTCATGAGGAATGACAAATTTTTAGAAACCCTAAGCAAAAAAAACACATATCTTCCTAATTTTCACAAAGTATTTCAAATTTTTTTGATGAGTGAAAAATCAAGCCAACACATACATAACATCTTCTAGTAGGATTTCTCTTTCTGGGGTGAGTCCTTGTGCAATTAGCTCTTATGTGTCCAAACTCTCCACATAGATAACATCTATACCAAGTGTTCTGACAGTCCCAACCAAGGATTACTTTAACAAGTTTTTCAATGGGATTCCAATTATTGGTTCTTCACTTTGAATATTTATGACCTTTTTTGTTACATGTAAAACATTTTCCTTCAATCTTGGTTTTCTCTATGCTTTCACTTGCTCTATGTCTAGGTTTTTTACAACTATAACATTTTCCATTAAAATTTGTCATTTCATTTTTCCAACATTTGTTTGATGTATGTCCTACCTTTCCAAAATGATTGCATGTAGGTCTTTTATGGTTTTGAGCTCCCTACTATGATGATTCTCCTTGTTTAGTGTAGCCCAATCCTACTTTCCCTTTGTGTCTATGTTGAGATAGTTCCACTTACTAATCTTTTCTTTTTTGTAATCTCATTATTACTTCATTAGTTTTTGTTTTTTCTATAGCATCATTCATGAGTCTTTCATTTTGTGTCCTTATATTGATGACTTCTTGATATTCATTATTTAGTTGATTTTCCATATCTTCCTAATGTAGTGAGAGCTAGTGGATTTTATTGTCCTTTTCTTGTATCTTGGTTGTTATGATCTTGGTGGGTGGCCTTCACTAGCACCTTAGGGTTTTGGTGCAATGGTTTGTACCATTTGGTATCAGAGCCTCCACCTAGGTTTGAGTCTTATAGAGAGTGGAAATTTTGGCATTATAGTGTTTTTGTAGTGCTTATACATCCAAGGGACAACCCACCATATCAGCACACATCCAACCTAGAGTCTAGACTGTAGAGCATGGTGAGATGTTATGATCTTGGTGGGTGGACCTCACTAGTACCTTAGGGTTTTGGTTCAAGGGATTTTACCACTAGTGTTGAGTAATATTTTGTCTTTTGCAATATTTTTGTCATTTTTAGCTTGATTTTTATGTTACATGACTTCACATATCTTGACTAAATGAATCTCTTGTTCTCTTTTCAATTTTCTAACTTCTTCTTGTAGAATAAGGTTTCTTCCAAGCAGATCTTCTATAGCCACATGTTCTTCATCTAAAATTCTCTCTTTACAAATATATTCAATTCTTTCTTCTATGTATATATTATCATTCATCTTTTCTCCCAATTCTTTTCTTCTTTTCAAGGCTTTTAGAGAGTTGATCCTTCAATTTCTTGATTTGTTCTGTGGCAACATGTAGATCTAACTTTTCATTTTCAATGGATTTCTATATCCTGTATATTTCCATTGTCTCTAGTTCTTTCTCTCAACATGCTAAAATTCTTATAAGAGAGCATAGCTCAGATACCAATTGTTGGAAATGTAATGTAATTTAGGTGGCTAAAAGGGGGTGGGGTGAGGCAAGGGGGAATCAAGAACCATTTAATTTTCTTCTACTTAACCCACTTTGTTAAATTTTCTAATCTACTTGCATGCAAGAAATATAAAGTAGTAAAGTATCAATGCCATAATACAATATTTGGTAACCCACAAACCTTCCATGCATAAGGTAAAACTAGGGTGGAGATAACACCCACAATGCTTCACTACTCTAGTAATAAAGTTGGCCTTTTAAGGCTTACAAATAATTACTTCTGGTGATCTTACTCAATTAAGAGTAATAAGGACTATTAGGTCCATCTTGTTAAAAGATTTATACAATACAATCAAGTATGTAATCTATTAGGAGTTTCTACAAAGGACTATTAGCTCCACCTAGTTAAAGGATTTGGGATTGATGCACATGTTAGGATGAATCAGTGGATTTATCTTTGATGTGTAACTATGATTGCTAATAAAGATCCTTTGAAGTAAATTAATCACCTAACTTTGATAGATGAGTCTCTTCCTTTCCTTGGAATGCTTATAGCCTTCAAACAATCTTCTATTCCATATTCGCTAATGTTCTTTGATTACAATTCTTACTTCTCATGTTTGGATAAATAAAGTACTTCATACTTATATCAATCCAAATAATTCCTTCATAGGTTAGATACAACATAAAAATTTCCAAAACCAATCACTAAGTTGTCTTGGTGTTGTAACATGAGCCCAATGGCTTACTTAGGTAATGTTGAAGATACTTGGGCAACACTACTACATTGGCTTACTATAGCACTCGACTGATCTAGATACTTGGCTTACACTAATCACTCAATAGAAATTGTTGACTTAGTCCACACTACTTTTCTAGCTCTATAATTATAGTGGAACAAGAATACTTTTCTCAACTTGGTTAACACTAGTGCTTGTGGGATACTATCAACTTAGTTGACATTATAGCTCAGTGGGAACTATCGACTCAATTAACACTATAGATTGGTAACTTGATTACTATTTTCTTGTATTATGACTAAGTGTTTTGACACCAATTGAAAATATAACTTGACATGAGATTAACAATATACATATATCTATATGCATACAATCATACTTTCATACACACACACACACACACACACACACACACACACACACACACACACACACACACACACATGTACACACAAAAGAGTTCACTTCTCTAAACCCTTCTATCCAAGGGATCTCATGAAATGAGAAGCTTTAATGGTAGCTTAGAGCTGTCTAGTCATGATGTACAAAGTGTCTAAATGAAGTGTTTGTGCTCTCAGATGAGCTTATAAATGTAGCCCCTTGCAAAGTGCACCATGAAATGGTAGGTTCAAGAACAAGAGAAAGGATGCAAGTGTTCAATAATCTCTATGAGAGTGCAATGAACAATGATAACTAAGCTATATGAAGATGTAGAATGCAAGATAATATTAATGAATGAATTGTTAAAATACTCTACTTAAGCTAGATGTGCTATGTAAATGCTTAAAAGAGAAACTGAACTAATGCTAACATGGGATTAAACTACAATGATATGGAAAAATGGATGAGAGTATACAACAAGTTTTCACAAGATGCAAATAGTACATAATATTCTTGTAGCATAACGTTAGTACAAAATGAATGGTTGTGAGATGAGGAGAGAACTCTTCCCTTAAAAGAATAAAAAATGATGGAGATCATGAGGCAAGATGGATCTAAACAAGGGTAGAGAGTGAAAGTGGAATGATCCATGTCCACAAGGATTTCTACCAATCATAATCAATAGTTGACTTTTGTGCCCCATGTGAGATGAAAAAGGCTTTTCTATTTTTTTTAAAGTGGGAATAATAATTTATGTGTCCACAAATTAGGATAAGTGGGGCAATGGGTTCTTTTATTTAATCAAAGGAGGACAAATTCCTTTTAATTAAATAGTGACTTAGGATATAGTGGTCAAACTATAGGATAATATAAAATAAATTAGGTTTTTTGATAATTTGATCAAAGACAAGTGATTTTATAAATTTAGAAAAATTGCGAGAAATGGGGCTAATGGTGTAGGTGACAATTATTGAGTGGTTAAATTTTCCCCTCTTTGACTAATGTGTGATCGACTTGGGAACACATTACATCAAAGAATGAAGAAGCCAAGAAAGAAAATAGAGAGATCTTCCTGTGTGTGTGTGTGTGTGTGTGTGTGTGTGTGTGTGTGTGTGTGTGTGAGAGAGAGAGAGAGAGAGAGAGAGAGAGAGAGAGAGAGAGAGAGAGAGAGAGAGAGAGAGAGCTAATATGTCAAGAAAAGTCAGTAGATAGATCAAGAGAAAATGGAAAGCTCAAGCATATGCTTTTGAGAAATAGATAGCCATAGAAAAGCAATATATAGTAATGATAGAATGTTCTTGTCCCCTTGGGATTGAAATTAAGATGAGGTAGAGAAGATGCTAAAATGAGATAAATATAAGAAAATCAAGATAAAGTGTAGTCCCTAATGATATATAAGTGATTAATACCAAAGAGTGACCACCAAATAGTAAATATATGCCCCAATTAGAATAACATTTATGAAGAAAGGTAAAGCATTCAAATTTGGTTAAAACAAGAAGAACGGTGAAACAAAAATGAAATGGAATGAATAAGAAGGGTGGAAGAGAGTATATATGATGAAGGAATAAGGAAATAATGATGTCCTAGTAGGATTTGAAGATTAGGCCTCAAAAGGTCAGGCCACTAGATAAAAGGAGAAAAATTTAAAACATAATTTTGACCATCAAGATGAACTCATATTTTAATTTTGATCCCAAAAATGGATCTAGAGCATTGAAAATAGTTAGGGGTGCATTTTTTGCACAATTACAAGGAATTAAAATATTAGGTCAAAATGAGGTCAAGAAGGTATAAAGTGACCCAACAGTTAATTTTCAATTCATTTGTCTTATTTGAGTTTGGAGAGCTTAGAGCACCTAGAGAGAGATAAAGATGGCTCAAGGAGGTATTCCAATTGCATCTCATTGATTCGAAGTCAACAAGTTACATCACCAACCTCCATAGTATGGGCTCTAGTAAGTATTTGATTTTTTTAGAATTTTAATAGTTATTCATACAATTTTAGGGGTTTTATGAAAAATATCATATGATACTTTAGAAAGTATCTCACGATAGTTCTAATAACTATCATATGACATTTCTTAGATTCTAAAAGTATTAAATGCATACTAAGAAAACTATTATATGGGACATACCCATTAGTCATATGATACTATGTGAAGTATCGCATGAAGAGATAGTATCAAATGGCTATTGGAGAAAGTATTGTACGATACTTGGTCAACCAATTTTTTATGTATAAAAAAGAGTTGTATCATTTCTCAATTTGAATCTCAGTTTTTGCACTTCAGTAGTAGAGTAGATATGTTTGTAGTCTTGTTTTGGTTTTCATCATGATAGGTACTAACATATAGACTTATTTTGCATATGGCTTTTCTGATGCTACATACTAGGGAGCCTAAGGTGGTAGGGTTGAGATTGGTGGGCCATTTGGATGACAATCAAAGGAAGACCCTTGTGACTATGGGATTTGAGTGGCTATTATGGTTACTCTATATTCAAGAAAACCACAAGCTCTTGATCATGTTAGTAAAGAGATGGAATAGTGAGAATAACCCTTTTCATTTTCCCAATAGAGAGGCCACAATCATACTTGAGGATGTGTATCACATTTTATCAGTACCTTATCACATAGACCCTTTAAGTGTAATGAATATGTCTATTTTTATTTATGTCATCTCTTGGTCATGAGTGTTGACATGAGCTTTGTGTGTCACATGTGTATTATGACCAAGCCTTAGTAGAGGGGAGGTTGGAACTATAGGTATTGTTTAAGGATGTGACCATCCTAGATAGGCATTTGACCTAGAAGAGATTGATAACAGAGAATAGGGAGTGATACATGGTGCTATGCATTGTATTCTCCTTAATACCATAGGAATTAGTCATGGACATAGGTAATAAGGGATTCCCATGTGGATGGGCAAGGTTGTTGATGGATATGATGAGGACCATGATGAATGGCATGAGGGCTAGCTATTCTTGCTAATATGTAACATGAGCTTCATGAGATTTTGTACTGTAGTGGGAGTACATGGGTGTACAATGTAGTGCTAGCATAAATTTGGGTATGGGATCATATAGAAATGATCAAACCATGGGTGCAACTATGAGATAGAGAGAGAGAGAGAGAGAGAGAGAGAGAGAGAGAGAGAGCATACCCCTATATCTATAAGTACCATGGATTTATCTCATAGCCACACATTAGGGATGTTACATACTATCATCAACTATTGGATGAGCTATCATTATTTAAGTTGAGATCATATAGAGGGTGTGTGACTTGGTAGGAGGTGACAAATGAGATAGGGTATATGTTAAGGAGCTAACCATTAGTAGGCCAATATGCAAAGATTGTTGAGTATTTTGTGATTACACATGTAGAGAGAGAGTCTAGCTAGAGGTAGAGGGTCTTGACTAGACCATGACATATGTCAAGTTCTATAGGGAGGAGGATTTTGGATGGCTACCAATGTTGGATTATAGAGAAACTCTATAGGAGACACAATGTTTCTAGAAGGAGATGTGGGTGTATCTCCAAACTATGCCTAGGATATGAGGAGGCATCCATTACCTAATTTTTTGTTTCCTATATGTGCAACTAGAGGATGCAGGGAGACGAGGAGATGATGGTGGTGATAGAGGAGGAGATCGAGGGGAAAGAGGGTATAGAGGAGATAAGAGAGACATGGGGAGAAGTGGAAAAGGTAGTGGTCTTGGGGGGCATCCAATAGCTAGACATGCTCGAGGATCTAGGAAGAGATGGAGACAAAAGAGGTGGAGGAGGAGGAGGAGATGACAGATGAGGGGAGACTAGTTTAATGACCTCAAGTGGGGAGATAGTGGCCTAGGAAGGAGTAGAGGTAGGTTCTACCTACACTAGCTAGACAAGGAGTAGATTTACAAGAGAGGATTAGGATGCTAGAGGTAGAGGTACAACAACTAAAGACATTAATAGTTGTTAGAGATTAGTAGTTATTGTATGCACTAAAAGAGATAGATAGGAGAGAGAGGGTGTTGCAAGAGGACTTAGTAGTAGTGAGAAGAGAGGTAGAGCTACGAGGGGCATGCACAACTTATAATCATGGAATTTATATAGTTGCAGTACTATTAGGTCAGCAGGTTACTCTCTGTTTAGAGGGAGTAGGAATATCAAAGGGAGTAGTCCAACCCCTAGATAGGACGTAGGCACCCCCTCTACAGTCAACATTGTCTACCCATGATAAGGGAGTTATTAATAGGTCTAGGGCTAGATCTAGGTTCTCACATTGTATTTTTACTAATTCTTCATGATATATATGAGATACTAGAATGAATATAGCACTGTGTACTCTCCTCTTTCTAGCTCATCTGATGGATATTTTTGTGTATTTCAAAACTTTTCCTTATGTTTCTATGTGATGTTGATATGTATGCTCATGCTTGTGTATTCTTATGGATGTATTGACATACCTCTCTCATAGATGTTTTAGGTCTCATATTATGATGTATACTTCTGATCTAAAAATTAAGTGCTTCGATAGATTGGATATGATGATAAGATTAACCCTTAGTGATGAAAGGAATCAAAGAAGAATTAAGTTGATAAGACCAATAGGAGAAAAATACATGATCAAGAGGAAGCATAATTGATAGGACTAGTCTAGGGTATGTAGATAATAAATCAACACTCCTCACAATCCCCTATCTACACAAGTTACCCTTAGTCAATTAAGAAAAACTTTTCCCTTTGACCATCTCATCCATTTAGGCTTGTTCATTAGCTTTGAACTTCATTTTATGCCTCCTTACTAGTTCACTAGTTCTTTCAAGGGTTGAAGGTTCTTCATAAAGTGTCTTGGACTTCTTTCCAAGTATTTCTTATGCTCCATTCATTAGGTTTCAACACGATCTCTTCAGATTCTTGTAAATCTTCTATTAGGCCCAGTAGCCCTCAATTAGCCCTCCTAATGGACTAAATTGTGATTTGTGCAAAAATTTCCTTAAGAAGACTACAATCAAACTTCTGATGCTAATATCCTTTTCCAAGGCCCTCAAGATTTGAGGTTATAGGTCCCCAACAATCTAAACCAGTCAAGAGAAAATATTCTCTCCCTCACTTCCTAAAAACTTTTAGAGTTTCTCCTTATAACCAAAACACTTTCACTCCATTATTTAGCCTTCAATAACACCTTTCCTCTTCAAATCAATTCACCCTTGCAAGTAAACTACTTTCCTTGGCTCAATTTCTAGCTGAGAACATCATTGTCTCACTTAGGGCTTCCAAGGAATTGCCTTGGCCCATCACTTTAGACTCCATCCTTTTTCCGACATAATATAAAAGATGTCTACTAGAATTCCTCAAGGTTTCATGAGGTTTCAACCATGGGGAATGTTGGTAGACATCATTTTTCCAAGACTACCCAGTGCAAGCTAGCAAACAGTCTATTTACCAAAACATTTATTGTACACTCAAATGGATTGATGAAAACTCCTAACCAAAACAAAAACCTAGTAAAAATAATTTAGAAACTATACTCCCAATGAAAACCCTAATTTAAACCACATAGCAATCCAAAACTCAAACTTCTATTTCATTTGTCATTAACTTGTTGATCTATTGTAGGATGTTGTAAAATCTCAAAATTCAAAATTGTACAAAAATGACTTCAAGGGCCTTAAATACCCATTCCACACCTAACTCAACCTAGTTTTATGTTTTGGTAACCTCCTAGTAACTATTAACCAACTTTCCAACTTTTCTTATCAAAGTTACACTTTTTGCAAACTTGTCAATATTCAATTTTTGCATTTTTGCATCTTAGACTTGGTAGGACTATTCCTTATGACTCCAAAACATACATGGAAGGTATGCATGCCATATTTTGACCACCCCCATGTCTGCCTACCCTACCATGCTTATTTGGCTCTCTAAATCAACTTTGTACATTTTTTGTACTTTTTTTCTCACAAATGCATCATTGAATTAATTTATTCATCTCATACATTACATTAGTGTTTTGTGTTTCACATGCATGACTCGTGACTCCTTATTCCTAACTACTAGTTCTTAAGTCCTATCTAGACACCTAGACCCTTATTTTCTTCTTTGTGACCTATCTTGGGTTCTCCTACACCATACTCCTCGAATGAGCTGAAAAGTCCTTCTAGGAATTTAAGAGGGAATGAGAGAAAGGTCAAAACCCTTCTTGAAATTTCCTTCTACAACCCAAGTGGCCTCACTCTCTGGTCTACCTTGCCACTTTATAAGATTCTTCAAGTAGGTCTTGTTCCTATTCACCTAGTGCACATTGGAACTTAGGATCTTTTCAGCTTGCAACTTGATGGTACATGGCTTGGGTAAGGTTGCTACAATATACTCCATGTTTGCATCTTTTCCTAGAGTGGAAGATGACAAGGGGCCCTTGTAGGCTACCAAATCTACAACATTAAAGGTAGTAGAAATCAACACATCTTCTAGTAGATCTAACTGGTAGGCATTGGCCCCATACTTGTCCTGAATTTTTCATAGGTACACCTTTCTCATTTGTAGGTTGTGTTGTTGGTGTTTTTCAACTATTAAGTATCAAAATACTCAATACCAAGATAATGAAAGCACAAATAATCTAAGCATCAACTACTTCCTATAAATAATTGAATGTGTTCCTTATTTGGATCCAATTACAATGAAATCAAGATAGATTTCCTACTCTTTAGGCTCTGTAGAACCAAGGTGGGTATACCTAAGGGATGGTTCAAATGAATACTACTGAGAAACAATCTCTTAGTTTCACTCTAATTCTCATCTCCTACCTCTGACATATACATATTTTGCTCATTCTATGACACTTTAAGATAATACACATCCCTTATAAAGTTAGAGATCAAATGCAAACAAGTACTAACCAACATTGATAATGCTTTTGAACAGTAAAGTAAAAATTGATTTTTAATTTGAGCTTGATGATTTCCTATGATTTCTTCACATACATATTGAAATTAATAGATTGGTGCATCATCCATTGTGATTCAGAGTCCATTCAATTCCTAGAATTGATTGATTGCTTTAAAATTAACATTATCAACAATTCTTACTAAAAATTGTATCTATAGACATCGTTCCTATTACCATAGAGACCCTAGCAATACCACTAAAGCATTTATTTAATTCATTTTATTAATAGCAATGGTGAATGATATACAATTCAATTCAATTTTTTTCAACTAGACAAGCTTTTCTTATACAACTTCACAATAACCAAATAAAAGAAATGGAGACAAGATTCAACCAGAAATGATGTGGTGATAGCTCATCTTTGTATTAATTTCATTTTGAAAAAAATTGTATACAATTGAAAAAGACTCAGAATGATTGAAGACCAAACATCTATATCCTAGAAAACTAATGTTTTCTCATAAAACTATAGAGACAATATATCACAGTGTATTCATCAAAAAAAGCTAGACAAAAAAAACTTAGTAAAGACTTAGAAAAATAATAATTTAGACCCTTTTCTCTAGCCCTGCAATCTCACTTATATACTATGAGATGCAACAACCTTTAGGGATCAAGAATTGACAACTTTCATTTAACAAAAGATATTTATATTTTAAAGTTTCCACAAAAGAAAAAAAATGTGTAATAGAAAAACTTTTACATCAAAACATTCTTTCAGTGGGTCCACTTTTTGTTACATCTTCAAAGGTGATGACTTTAGTGGTTGGCTGTTCTACTATTCTAATTCCTCAAAATATGAAGCGATCAAACTTGTTAATGATGTGTCATGATCTAGTGCTCACAGATTAACCTCAATTTGGGGATCTTCACCATCTTCATCATGAACTATTAAGGTAATAGTTATATATAGGCTTGTTTTTACCACATCATTAACCTGGCCCATAGTATTTTCCACTTGAGATGGTTTCCCTTCTTTGTCTTCTCTCCTTTGATCTTCTGAAGGTGCATCAATGATTTGAATTTCATTTTGATCCATCTCATCATTATCACTCTCAACCTCTTCCCACTACTCATCAAAAGCAATATCTTCCATCCATTTGTCAAAAAGTGTGTCATCTAGCCAGTTAAAGTGCAAAATATCATTTTTCTTCTTGATTATAAATTCAGCCTCTTTATCAATGTTAACAAATTCCTATTTCAACGAATCAAAGAATAATTGGACCTTCACTAGCTCCTCTATTGTGATTGCCCACCATGCATGTCCTTTTCCATTAATGACTTTTTCTATTCTTAAACAAAATAAATCATCTAAATCTTTGGTCCATTCATCTTTATTCTTCAATTTATTCTTCTTATCCAAAGCAAATGGGAACAATTCAAATTTTTTACTTTTGTACTTATTCATATAACTAATAATCTTCCTCTGTAACCCAACTCTTTTGTCATCAAATTTTGGCAAATTATTAGTAATATCATAAGTTTTTTCCATGTGGTCATGTGAAAATTTTATGATAAAATAACATAGAAATGTAACCGCTTTTCTCCTTTTACTCCATTTACTAACAATGGGTTTCAAAATCTCTACATTTTCTTTTAGGTCCTCTCATATATTTTTTACCCTTGCTAACTGATCATAGAACAATGGCCATTCAATTTTCTCAACTAGATACATGATAGCATTTCTCAATTTATCTTCATATTGCACATTCAACTCTACATGTAGTGCCCACAATTTTCTCTTCTTTTCTTCAAAATCTTTAGATGTATAATATTGTGGCCTCTATGGAGTATTAGAAATCTCAATAAGGGGAGTGGATTTAAAAGGCTCCACTGGTGGGTGAGGGTATGTGATCTTTGGCCTAGAAGATTGTCCCCTCATTTTATTTTCAAGTTCAATTCTCTTTTGAACTTTTTTATTGTAAGCTTCCAAAACTTTCTCATACTTAGCTTGTGACTCTAACCTTTCCTTCTCATCTCTCTCTATAGTGGCCAAAGCTAGGTTAGATGTATCAACATTCAAATGTGTAGCCTCTACATTAATTGTGTCTACTACCCTCTTCACAATTATATTGCCCATTAATTTAGTATCTTTTGAATATGAGAAAATAGTCCTGGATCCTTTCCTTATTGACAAAATGACTAAGGTAGCTTGGTTTGTATTGAAAGTGGAACCTTTTATTTCTTTCTTCTTCTGATCTTGTATATTTATTTTATTAGAAATAGAATTAAAAACTAGAACATCTGTTATGTCCCAATTGGGTAGCAATAGAATATCAGATGCTTTTACCATATGTCTCCCCTCTTCAAGGGTCATTTTTTTAAATTCTTGTGTCATTTCATCTTTTATTTTATTTTGTATGGCTCCTTCCTTCATTTCTAGGTGCTCAGTTCTCAACTTGTTGCACCTTTTCTCATATTTTCCCATGTTTTTTCTCCAAGAAAATTGATAGAAGGCTTTCAACTTAACAAACTCATCATCTAATAAGAATTCATGGCTAGCATGTTCTAATATAGGGTCCAATTCCCTTCCTCTATAATATACCATTGTCAAATCAAGGCTTGGCATCAGAGGCTCTTGAAGGTTTCCCTAATCCAACTCTACCTGGGTAATAAATACTCCCCCTTCAGACCCTAGCTATTCAACTTGCTCTCCAATGAGTTGCTCCTCTCCAATTTGCAAAGGGGATTGGGTAGGTGAATATTCCTCAATTTGAGGACCTTTTTCCTTCATTATTTTTTTGCCTCTTAGGAGAGGGCTTATCATGTCTTTCTTCCAAGACAACACTATTGCATGTTATTATTTGTTTACCTTTATCCACAGTGGTTTTCTTATTTTTGATTACATTATAGCCAAACCTTTTTTGGACAATCAATTGTCCTTCTCCAACATTAGGAGTGAATGCCAGCCTTCTCATAACCTCTTTGGCTTTATTAGGATAGGTATTAATGAAGAATTGCTTCTTCTCATTCATTGTCTCCATTATCTTAGGAAAAGTTATCATGAGTTTATTTATTTTATCTACATCTATTATTGCATTATCAAGAGGCTCATAATATTTTTCAAAACAATGAATGAATTCCAACTCTTGGAAAAAAATCCAATTTTCTTTCTTGGTCTCCTTCTCTTGTAAAGACATCCCATTCCTTATTATATCCTCAAGGTAATAAGGCTCATGTTTTATGGAACCAAGCTTAGCCCTGTGTCTAAAAACCAAATCATAGAAACCCTTAGTATCACAAAAATGGGGATGAGATACAACCATCTTATACTAGTCTAATAATTTATATAGAAATAACCAACCACCTTTTATAATTACAAAATGGTGTGCTACAATACAAGTTGGGAAAATTGAGCCTCTTTGTCTTTTTACCAAATAGTTTTCCTCCAATCCTCTGAGCTGCCATAATATCCCAACTATCCCTACCATTAGAGGCACCTAGTAAACCAATACATGAGGAGTCCCTCTGAAACCATAAATTCTAAAAATAGTTGAAATAGGGTATGGTAGAATATCTCCACAATTGTGTGATACATTCAAAAAAGAGGGGTTCTCCATGGGTTTGATAAAATTTATTAATTCCTTAGGGATTCTGGGATTGTCACTTAAAAGAGGTACCTTAACCTTGAGGCAAAGTACCTATCAAACCTGACAAAACTAGCCTTTTCTACATCCTAAGTTATATTTTCACTCCACAACTAAACTAGCAAAGCTTCTCCCTCATGTTCTCTATGCAAATCCATTTCTTCCCCAAAATATGTTATACCTTTAAACAAGAACATATGCATTAGCAGTGAGTAAAAAACTTTTCCCTTGGCAATTCCAACCAAGCCTATATGAATTCCTTCCTCGAAATAGGAGGTGAAATGAAAAATAATTTCAACACTAAAAGAAGAAATTTGAGCCATCATATACATAAAATTTATAGGCATATCATTTTCCTTATCCTCACCAAAAACCCTACATAGAGTCATATATATCTCCACAACCTGGGAAGTGAAATAATCCTTTTTAAAAGGTTCCCTAGTAGATGTTGTGATTACTAGCAATTTTCCAATTGTTCCTATGTGTGCCCTTAGAACACCCTATCTAATTGTATCCTTCTTGGATAGATATTCCTTTTCCAAATTTTGTAAATCAATTGGTACATGATAATCTGAAAATGGCTCTAGAACAAAAACTTCCCTAATTTGCTTAGGGCTTATTGTGATGAGATGTTTACCATCCAACCTTCTCACTACTCTAATTACTGGGTTATAATTTTTAGCAATAGCCTCTAATAGGTCATAATCCATGAAAACACTAGGGACCCCTAATTTTCCCAAATCAAAGTTCCAGATGTTCCCATGAGGGGCAAATAATCTCTTTTTGAGAACCATTTTTGAAAAGAACAAGCCCTATTTGAGAAGTTTCAGCATCCCTAACCTAGTTTCCCCTATCATAGAATCCATCAGCAATCTTGAGTCTAGGGTTTAAGGAAACTAATTTTTTTCACTTTAATAGTCTCATTTGTGGACTCAGGCAATAATTCAAGAAGATCATCATGAATATTTCTTGCTAAATAGTCTTCTTGACTAGAGAAACCCTTCTTTGGAGTCATGGTGAATAGAATTGCATAAAACTAGAATACTTTGATATATAGGTGAAAATAGCAACTTATTGGGTCCTCTACTACATTTTTTCTATAATTTTGCAATATTTTGTGGACAAATGGAAATTCTTTCGTGTTCTAATCACACCTAGATCAAGGTCTTAATATTTCTAAATTCTTTAGAAGCCTAAATATTTATTTGTGTATGAATGAAATAGCAAGATTTTTGCAATTTACTCTATTCTTGGTTTGCACAAGAAGCCTTCAATTTCATAAATGAAGTGTAAGAAAAATAAGGTGGCCCCACCTCTTGATTTTGAAAATATGCTATCAATCTCAAAAAATCTAATGATTTAGAAATAAAAATAGGAATGACTCATTTTCCACTCACCAAGCTAGAAGTCAATCCAATAAGCTTTCTTTGCATAAACCTCTCTTTTACTATTGGCAACTTTGACCAGACCCACTGGTATTTGTGGACATGTGTCACCTTCTCACTATGTCTCCATGCATAAATAGTGAGTAATTTCCATATGCAACATAATGACCACCATTTATTCATTGTAATCTAATGACATGCATTTGATCATTGTTTTAATGTGACTATGGTGGGTCCCTCCATCTCTTCCTTTGGTCAACATGTTGCATGGAATAAACATCACGCAACTCTTGATGGCAACTTGGTGATAGTCAGTGATGCAACTTTGATTTGATGATCCCAAGTCTTTGATTGCCCTTTTCTTGAATGCTTTTCCATGTCATATGTGATTAGGAAATACTTTGATATGCTAGAAAAGAATATATAATATTTTGATCCCTTTCATAACATGATAAAATTGAGCCCTAATGTGTCTTGAATTTTTTGGTAAGGCACTATGTCGCTACTAGTGTAAAACATTGATTTTCTCATCATGACATAGTGACTATCTCATTCTTTAAAAATTTGGCACAAGAAAAACACACGTGTTCTTAATTATTGCCGACGTGTCATAATGATTATGTGCTGACCAAAAACTTTTGAAACCCATAGTTATTTTGCCATGTTCCATCTTTTCAGGCAAGGTGTTATGTCACTACTAGTAGAATTCCTTGATTTCTTGGTCACAACATAGTGACCTCCTTAAGGCATTAAGAAACTTTGTCATTGAGAAATATCGCATGTTTTTTTCGTTATTATTGCAATCAATGCTTTTGACAATGCATTATAAGCATACAACCTTAATAAAAATAGAAAAACTTTACAGTGCTCATGCACTTGTTAATCTCACACCTTTTGATTTTTAGGCAAGGTTCTATATTGCTATTGGCAGAATTCATGAATTTTCTAGTCACAACATAGTGACCTCCCAAACTTTATGAAGATTGGTGATGGAAAAAAACTAGTCCCTTTCTTTGATACTAAAATTTCTCACATTAGTTTGTCCATCAAGAACTTTTAAATTAATGAAAAATTGGAGCCCATTTTTTAGTTTCCATCACCATCTTTATGTATTGTGATGGTCACCCTATTGCATATTGTAAAATACTTGTAACTTCACTATGCGACATGATGAACATCATAAATCAAGAAGAGATTTGATGGTAGAAAAATCTTTTGGGAAGAAGAGACTAAAAGAAAAGAATTTTGAAATGATCTCCCAAAAGAATATTCCACTTTGAAAATTGGTTCACCCACCAAGCCCCCCTTTTAAGAATAGTAACATATGACTTAACAAATTTTCTTGGGGGCATAATAATATTTAATAGGATTTCACCTAGGTTTCCTTTTATTAAACTTGCACAAACCAAACCCTAACCTACAAGATACAAATTTGCCTAATTCTTTATTTTTTGGAAAAAATCAAACCACCAGTGGCTCTGTCTAGGGATGATAGACTACAAGTGTTTATGCAAGAAACTAGAATCTTTGGTAGAGAAAACCACATATTTGACAATGAATGACAACTTTTGAGATAAAAACCATAGCAGAAAAGCACTATGCATAAGAGCCATACATGAAGAAAAAAAGGATATACAAATGTACAAAAACCCTAAAACTATTATTCCTGGCTAAAATAAGTATTTTAGCAAAAATACCTCTTCAAGAATTGTCCATGAACTGGCAGCTCAAGAATTTTTCTTGATAAATCTTTCAACCAAATAAGAATCCTCTCCCTAGAAAGCTTTAGTTAAATAAGGGCCTAGCCATATAGGATCAAATTTTCCATTTTCCCCTTATCCTCAATCCCAGCATTCCACATGATGAATAGATCTTCAAGTTCAATTTCTTACTCACTATTCTTCTATCGTAAAATGTCTTAACTTGTAGTTGTAACTTCTAATTTCTAATAGATGCTTCATTTCTAGTTTTAGCTAGTCCTAGAAATCCATCCATTCTTTCTTGCATATCATCAGTGATGTCTTCATCATACACTTGGATGTAATTATACAATCCCATTAAATTTCTCTATGGCATTCTTGCCTAAATCCCATAGACAATATCAAAGGGTGCTACTCCTATAGCCTTTTTCATAGTCACCCTATCAACCCATATTGCTAACTACAATTTAGAATCCTAAGATTTCTTGTTATCATCCAGTGTCCTTTCTGTTACTTTCAAAAAACTTTTATTAGTGGATTCAACTTGTCCATTTCCTTGGGGATGATATTGAGAAGACGTTGATCTTGTAATCCCATACTTATCACAAAATTTGATGAATTCCTCAAAACTAAACCACATTGCATTATCCATGACAATCCTTTGAGGAAAACGAAACCTTGAAGTGATGTTATTTAGAAAAATATTGTTGAAAACTTTGTTAGTTGCATTTCTTGTAAGAATTGCCTCTACCCATTTTGTGAAGTGATTGATAGCAACTAATATCCATGATTAACTAGTACTAGATTTAGGAGAGATTTCTCCTATAAAATCCATTCCCCATTGTTGGAAAGGTGCTTGAACTTCCATCGGTTTTAATGGAGTGTTCCCTAAAAATTTCAACTTAATTGCAAATATTTGATAGGCATTACACTTTCTGGCCATCATTTGAGCATCTTTAAAAAGGGAAGGCCACTAAAATCTAGCTCTCATCACTTTGTGTGCAATGGTCTTAGCCATATAATATCCTCCAAAGACTCCAAAATGCATTTCACTCAACACTTCTTCTAATTTCTCTTGATCAACACATTTTAGTAGCACTCCTTCAAAATTTCTCCACCATAAGCTATTTTTGACAATAATATATCTGATGGCTTGTAACTTAGTGCTTCTTTTCTCATTTTTAGTCAAAAGAGATGGGACTTCCATATTTTGTAGATAATGGATGACATTAGTATACCATTCATAATGGTCCATGTCACATAAGTTTGACCTTAAATCATATGTTACTACATTGATTTTATTAGCATCTAAGTTGGATTGAGCCATAAGCTTAGCTAATCCTTGACCTCTTACCAATTTTGTGATCTAAATTTCAATGTTCAATTCTTGGATCCTTTTGATCCATCTACATCTCTTGCTTGATACCTTCTTCTGAGAAAATATGTCCTTGATAGCTGCACTGGGTACAAATTCAATACCAATGACACCTATCAAATAGCACTTAAAAGATTTAATAGCCTTTACCAAGGCATATGCTTGCTTCTCATTTATCTCATATTTCAATTTAGCAGGTTGTAGTGATTTACTAAAACAATAAATAGGTTGTTCATATCCTTCCTCAATCTTTTGCAACAAGACTACAACTATAGTATGGAAAGATGCAAAACAGAATGTGTGCATTGGTAATCTAGAGTCCTAAGGACTAAGCATTCTTTATGGAAATTTTAATATCTTAAAATTCCTATGAAGGTTCACCATCCTAGTTGATAATAGCTCCCTTCTTGAGCATTTTTGAAATGGGCCTACTAATCTTAGCAAAATTCATAACAAATCTACTCAAAAAGTTTACTTGCCCAAAGAAAGATTGAATTCCTTTTACATTTTTTGGCATAGGCACCTTGTTAATAGCTACCACTTTTTCAGGATCTATTTTTACTCCATCCTTTGATATTGTGTGTCCCAATAATATGCCTTTTGTTTACCCCAAATGTACATTTCTTTGGGTTTAAAGACACTCCATATTCCAAGGATTTTGATAAAAATCTTCTCTAGGTGTCTACAATGGTTTTTAGCCTTCTTGGAAGAAGATGTATGGTCATCTTGCTATACTACCATAAACTTATTTATGTAATCATGGAAATCTACATGCATAGCCCTTTGAAAAGTTGCACCAACATTAATCAACCCAAATGGCATTCTCACATACACATAAGTTCCCCATGGAGTTGTAAATGTTTTCTTAAATTGTTCATTTTCTTTCACAAGGACTTGATTGTAACCTAAGAATCCATCCATCATAGACATAAACTGAGATATAGTTACTTGTTGCAACATAGCCTCCATTTTTGGCAACCCATAATTATCCTTTAGAGATGCAATATTCAAATTTCTAAAATCTACACATAATCTTATATCACCATTCTTCTTTCAAACATGTATCAAATTTGAAACCTATGTGGAATGTCTAATTGGCTTAATTATTTTTCCATCCCTTAGCTTCATTAGTTCATCTTGCATTTTAAGGGCTAAAGTGGAATTAATTGGTCTTTATTTTTGTCTGAAGGTTTTTACATTACCTTTCAATGGTATAACTTGTTGAAATAAATCTTCTCTATAAGCTTTGAGCTCATCATATGACGAGGCAAAAGAATGTATGTACTTCCTCAGCAAGTCAATTAGTGGTTTTCTAATTTTGGCAGGCATATTCTTGCTAATGTAGACTTTCTTAGGAGCCTCATTAGTACCAAGATTTATTTCTTCTAATTCTTGAGTCTTTGGATCCCTAGTTCTAGGTTTCACTCTATCTTGGTTATCAAAAATATTTTCCAAGACTACTAACCCCTTGGGTACCTTGTTGGTTTTCAATTGCATAATCTCCTAGCCACAAATTTTTTCCTTACCATTAATGGTTTCAATTAAATCACTATAATTCATTTCTTGAGCATCGCATTTGTCCCCACTTAACATGAAATTTAAGATATCTTGATCATCTTCAAAAACTTTCCATTTTTCATTGTATTAGGTATTGATGGCCTATTTTGGACCTCCATCTGTGAAATTCCTACAAATAACATTTCCTTAGGCTTGATTGCTACATTTTCAAGTAGGTTTTCCATTTTATTTTGACTTCTATCCCTCCATGAGATACCAAATGCATCAAAAAACTCTATCTGATCCCAAACCGCATTTCTATATTGTTTCAACCTTTTTTTTTTTGAAGCATAGGTTTGCTTTATCTATGAAATGACCAATTTGAAATCACCTATGATATGTAACTTCTTGATCCCATGGTGGGTAGAAACTTTCAGCCCTAACAACATGGCTTCATACTCTGCTATATTGTTGGTACAATAAATTTTTAGAGTAAATGAATATCTAAAGGTATTCTTCTTAGGGGAGACAAAAAATACCCCTACCCCTGAACCTTCTTTGGAACTAGCCTCATCAAAGTACATAGTCCATAGAACTGGTGAATCCATACAACATTCCACTTCATGCTCAATCATAGTAGGCAATTTCTCAACTTCCTGAATAATTAGCTCTTCCCTAAAATCATTTACACCAATATCCATAAAGCAAGTTGAATCCTTATTAATTCCTTCTCCTAGAATCTTATTAACCCTTTTCTCCCTATCTACTTTGACAACCTTTTCAACTATATGGAACATAGCATAAGACAAGTCATACTATAAACTACCTCCCATGGAAGCACTCCACTTTGTAGAAAGCAACATCCCATAATGTGGAGGGATGTCAACCACAATAACTAACATGCTTTAGGATATGCAAAAAGCTTGAATGGTAAATCAATAATAGTACCTATGACTAGAACTTCTCTAGTATCTATACCTCTATATCTCCCTTTTTTAGTATCTACTTTTAGACCTAAAGCTTCCATAACTTTGAATGGAATGATTGTATTAGAGGCTCCTAAATCTATCATGCAATTTTTAAAGGTTTTTCCTTTTATAATTAGACTGAGAAAGAAAGGGTCAATATCTTCTATATATGCTACTGATGAATCATCCAAAAACATCTAGAGAATTTTAGATATAATACCACTATCCTCTAGTACCACTAGGGTTTTCTGAATGACACTTTGTTCTACAACATTGCTATTATTTCCTATCCCAACCAACCATGATAAGGCATTAATCTTATGCTCCTCAATTCTAAATAATTTAGACAAAGGTGCTTTAATAGTAATTTTTGACAACATAGATAACATATCAATAGGCTTAGATACAATGGGCTTCACTAGTATACCTAGAGTAGAAGTCCTTTGAATAGTAGGCACTACGATCTGCTTGGCTAAATCTAAATTTTGAATTCTTTTCTTGCACTACTATTCTAGGGGTATCACTTGTTTGAAATTGCACCTTTTTTTTAAGGCTCCCACTTCTTGACTTTACTATCTTTGGCCTTTTCTATCTTAGTATGAGTTTTCTTTCTCCCATCCTTCATCTTGTGTGTAATATCCTTGATGAATATACCATAAGATTTGCTAGCATCATTTCCAATTGTCCTATTCCTTAGGTTATAGTTATTGTATACTTGAGAAATCATTTTTGCATTGATTTTATCAATCTCCTCTTTTTAAGGCATTCTTAAGTTTATACTATCAATATTTGAGGATACATTAAATACCTTTTCTTATCATAACTTTTGTCATCTATGAATACTTGTTGATGATTTAGCTAGTAAGAAATTCCCTGACAAGTAACATCATCCTTATGTTCCTCTAAATTAGAATCTACACAATCATCAAAAGTGCCTACCATATTACATATTATATCATCATGGCTTTTTTCTCCTTCATCCTCCCCATCTTGTGCTATTTGATCTAAAGAAAATGATTAAGCACTTGCACAATAATCTAGAGAGTGGGGTGATTAACATATGATTCACCATGGTACATCATCATTCATATTAATAGAACTTCTTTGTAGAGGATTTGGTGTACCCTTATCCTTCACATTTTGGGGTTGGTTAGGAATTGGTTTTTCATCTTTCCATTGAGTGGTATAAGGATAGTTTTGCATTCTTGGCTATCTACTGAAATGGTTATTGTTCACTGGGACCTTCTCACCAACATCTGACTTATGTGTATTGAAAGTTGGTGGGTTCATCTTTTTTAACAAGTCTAATACCTAACCTACTGTGGATTCTTTAGGTTTCTTACTTGTAGGAGTTTTATCAACTTCCTTTTTGTTGTTTGTTAAAATTTTTTGATAAGAAAAATAGGTTTTACAAGGATCCTAAAACCCAAGACTTAAAAAACACCATAAGGCTGATAATAAGTAGTATGAGCCTAGCTAGTAAAAGAATGCCAACCAAAGGGGCAGTTCAGTAGACATACAAAAGGCCAAAGGTTGATAATAAGGAAATAAAGCCTAGCTAGAAAAAAAAGGCCAACCTAAAGGCCAGAATAATAGATTAACAAATGAACTAGACAAAAAAAACTACAACAATCTTTCATTCCAAAAGATAGGAAAAGAAAATCCATTGTTATTCCTCTGTCTTTCTCTCCAGCTCCTGCATCATTTTTGTTGCTTCATAGGCTTTGTTAATCTCCTCAGCAACTAGGTCTTGCTTCTTCTAACTATCCTGCTCCATGCTACTAAAGGTAATGTTAGTAGTCACTTCCTCTTCCATCCTAGCTCTTTCTCTATCCTTCTTCTCATATTCATCTAGAAGACCCCTTATTTTTAGCATTCCAGTAAGGAATGAAATATTCTTGGGATTGAATAGCTTTGGATAATCTCTCCTCCAAAGCTTACTAGATGATTTTCTATCATTTTCAATATTCACTACAATCTTATAAGCATCACTCAAAATTTTAGAATCTTTATCTCTCAACTGATAAGCCATCTTGCTATCAAAAGCATTAAAATATGTTGTAAGACAAACATCCTCATTCAATCTCATAACCTAGAACAACTTATACATTCCTTTTTGAAACCTTACATTGAAATCAAATGTAGATTCATTAGGGTTTTTCTTGATATTATTGAAATCATTCAACCTGAAACCAACATTAGTATTGTCACCATATTGTTCATTGAACAATTTCTCCATACCACTCCAAGAACTAATGCAATCATTTGGTAATCTCCTAAACCAATCCTTGGCATCTTCTATTAATGAATGCAAAAATAGTTGCATCACCACATCTTCATGCTACACTTCAAAGTCATTCGACATGTTTGCAAACACTCTCAAGTGTTCCTGTTCAGTAACAACATTGTTTCCAGAGAACTTAACAACTTTATCTATTAGATCAAAATATATAGGATGAGGGAAAATAGGAATCCCTACAAATGATATTTGTCTAAATTTTTCCATATATATATATATAGGCTTCTTTTGAAAACTAGCAACATTTTTTGTGCTTGCTATATTTTTCTGGTTTTGAGCAATATTGGCTTGAGATTGTTGTATTTGGACAATAGGGAATGGAATACTAGTAGTGGATGATGATATAGGGGAAAACTGAGACATTGTCTAACTAGATACTATAGGTCCACTAGTAGGAACCAAAGTTACATTTTTGGTAGACAAGTTGGGATAGAAACCTAAAGTAGAATTAGATTTGATGAACTGAATCTTTCTCCTAGTTTCTACTACTTGAGCTTCATTCTCAACCTTCTCAAGTTCTTTTGCTAGATCCTCTTTTCCTTTTCTATCTCTTTCAAGATCAAGGTCTAGTTAGACATGGGAGGATTCACATATTTGCTCAATTTAGCTTGGAGTTCATTTATTTGAATTCCTATAGCTTTTCCATTTCCTTTATTAGTGGGTTTCATAATAGGTTCTATAGGATCTGCTTGGACATGCTTATAGGCTTGGACTTGGGAAATGATAGGTTCTTGCCTTTGGTTCATGAGTTTTTCTTATTCTAGAACTTTAGACCTTGAACTATCTTTATCCCCAAACACATTAGCATGAAGGATTGAGGTACTTTCTTCAAACTTCTTGTTTTGTTCCTTTAAAGTAGCCATCCTTCTAAGCAGGTTATCTTTTTCAATAATAGCATTCATAGTAGCTTGCTCTCTTTCTTTCTCCAAATGAATATGTTTGGCCTCCTCTTATATGACCTATTTCTTCAGAACTTCTATCTCTTAACATACTTCCTTAGGATCTAGAGAAGTTTCCTCTAAATCAATAGGGTCATCAAGATCAATAAGATTAGGTTCCATAAATGGAATTGTTCTAGGATGTTTCATGAAATTTCCATATCCTAGCCTATGGTTCATATCTGACATATGAAAAGTATCTCCTACTAACAAAACATTCTTATCATGATAAACTTGGTCTTCTTGAATCAGAGTACTAAATATTACCCCCCAAAAGCCTTATAGTTTCTAACTTAGAACTTAATGAAGAAGACTCTCTTCCTACCATTGGTTGGTATTGAGGATATACTGATGTATTACTTTTGGGTTTCTAGGTGGGATTCAAATTTGCCTTCTTTTTGCCTTGATACTTCCTACCACCCTAGGGTAAATTAATATATAAAGGTACAATACAATTGGCCCTTGTGTAAGCTCTTGTATTCTTCCTTTTATTAGCCATTAAAGAATTTTTTTGGTTAAATAAGCACTAGCTTCAAAACCTTGATTGAGTCATGTTAGTGAACAGATTGTCCTTTTTAACAATTACTAGATTTACTCTATGCCCAACTTACTAACAGGAACAATGACCATTCACAACAGTTGAGAAAGTGTGATTTTATCTACCTTTCTCTCTGAATTTTTATAAGGTACAGCTCCCTTGTCAGTTTTACAATGAATACAATATTATTTTTACACGTTTTCCTGAAAGTACCTAAGGATCTCTCAATTGCTCTTGGGCGCTAAGGTAGGAAACAATACAACTTTGAATAAAAGATTGAAAATAAACTATCATGCACATGAAATTCACTTCAAAGAATGAATCTTCATCACAAAATATAACATAAATTAAGAAATTAAACTAATGCACTTACAAGAAGAGAACAATGACCAAGATTTCCGAATTGCCAAACCACATTCACAAAGTAAAGATAATCTGATGTTTTGAACACCAATTTTCAAAGTGTAAACCCAAAATTCTTCATATATGTATACAACACTTCCATGCACAAAATCTTAGAAAGAAAAAATTCCATATACTATCTCAGATCACTATTTTTAAAATTATCTAAGTCTATAACATCTACTATTATCTATATTTGCTACTTCCTATTACTTGCTTAAAAAAAGAATAGTCAAATGCCCCAACATTTATAGTTTTTCAAACCCGAAAGAACCTCCATCAAAACCCAACTTTTTTAGTTACAAAAGAAACCATTATAAAATGAAAGAGTAGTTAAACAACAAAAAGAAAGAAATGATGGAAGGTGAACCATTCAGTTTCTAGAAACTTCATCAATTTTGTCTTCCTCTCCTACAATCTAGCGCATGACCTTCCAACTTTGAAATGTGGCCATGAATTCTTGTGTTGCAAGTGAATGAGGATTCTTTAAGCTCATCAATCAGGCCTTGAACGTATCTTTTTTCCACTTTTATTCTTTCATTTTGAGGCTCTGACATGGCATTTAATTTTTTTTTAGGCGCAACATGGACTCGATACTTGCTAATGCAGAGAAGTCTTCAACTTTAGGTAGTTCACTATCTCTGATTTGTTCAACCGCTTCACTAAATTTCTTTGTTAACATGTCAGCATCCATATTCCATTTTTTGAACTGCAAGATGCCTATTGGATTCACAATCTTCATATCTTTTGTGAGCTCTTCATGCATTTCTATGATCTAGTTTTCAATGCCTTGTATTTCTTTGATTGTTTCTCTGTAGATGGCCTCTTTCTAGTGCATATTGTTTTTCAAGAGAAATAGCATGCAAGGGTCTACATTTTTCATAGGATTTTCATTTAGGAATTTGGGAACTCCAAAATGTTCTAATTTTTTTATTTGGAAAACTATTTCTTGGTAGTGCACTAGCTCTGTCTCCCATCCTGGGACCAAGGTTTGAATTTCTCCTAGTAGTGTTTCACCTTCTATGTAGACACTAGTAAATTCAGAGATGAATTTATTGCCTTCCTCAATTATACCATTTTCCCAGCTTCCCATGGTGTCAATTAGCAACTTGCCCTTCTCCACTTGCCTCATAAGTTGTTGACTCACTGCTAAACTGGGATCAAACGACTATGAAACCTGTATAATTAGCGAAGCTCCAAGATTGATCAGAGAGTCAATATACACAGCCATGGTAGTTATCATCCCCTTTAATTCTTTCTTCTCTATACTATCCTTTTTATACTATGTGAGCATGTGGTCAGTTGAAAACTTAAAGGAATTATTACCAATGCTCCTATTGAGGGTACCCAATTCAATTGAAGTGACCTTGAATCCTTCTTCGTCGACATCTCCAGATTCTTTCTTATGGTTATAAGTGGCCAGTTCTGCAGTGATTTTCCCTGTCAAACATTTAGGACTAGAAACATTACCAAGGAAGTGTAAAATTGACCACATTGTTAATCAAACATGCAACGTCTTGAGCAGATAAACTCTTGACAACAATACAGATTGCAGAACAAAACAAAGATTGTTAAGTTCTCACCTTTTTCCACTAAAAATCTAGTACTTTCCCTATTCTCCTTAATAGCTCCTTTACAAATCTAGTCATTTGCATGATGATTTTAAAGGGAACCAGTTGGCTTTTTATAAAAATGAAGCACTTGCATGTGAAAGTATAGGATAATAATTAGGCCTTAATGACATACCCCTTTGATCACCTTCATACATTCAAAAGCCATTCTACACTAGCTTTTCATTTAATGATTTCTCTTTTTGCAGCCACCTTGTTTATAATTTGCCAAATCATTTTTCTCAAACTGAAGATTTACCCACTCGCAATAATGATGATTTTCACTCCTCAGAAAAAGAAATGGCCTCCACATCATGATTTTCTGACAATATCATGAACGGGTGACGAAAATCATACTTCCAAGTTGGAAGTGCCAATTATGTTGTCTTGAACTGCTTTGAACTACTTCAAACCAAAGTTTGAAGTGGTTTGAAGTACTTTGGGAGAAAGCACCGCCACATGAGGAACATCACCTGCCAAAGAAAGATAGTAGAGCAAAGCCTTATGTTGAACTAATTTGAACTACTTTGAACCAAGGTTCAAAGTGGTTGAAAGTGGTTCAATTGAAGGAGAGAACTACTACGGATGTTTAGGACTTTGACTAATCACCTTGGGGATGATGAACTCTTGGATAGCAAGGAAAAAGACTTCAATCAATGAAAAGTAGAAGAGGAGAGGAAGTTTAACACAAATGATGACTCTATCTATGACTAATAGGGGCTCTGACTGGGGACTGTGTATGCAGAATACACAAAGAACTCAAAAAATAGGAAACCAAATGAACCAAAAAAACACACAACAACGACTACAGGAAACAAAAGACCTAACACAACAAAAGGCTATGTACATAGAAGGGAAAATGCCATGGCTAGAGCTTAATCAATTTTAGATCCTTCCTATTATAGGTAAAAGGTAGGATCATTCCATCTAGATACTTCAATCAGTAAGTGTTTGGGCCAACAACTTCTAAAATAGAGAATGGACCCTTCTAGAGAGATTCAAACTTTCCATGTGCTCCTTTTGGTTTCTTTCTCTTATCCCATAGAAGAACTTCATCATTTTTGAGGAAACTACATGGTCATGTCTTCCTATCGAAAATATGGTTTACCTTCACCTGGTGCTCTATGATGTGATCTACCAACTTATTTCTGTCATTTTCTAGCTTATGAAGGTACATTATTCTTTTCTCCAATGAATCCTTGAAAAATTGATCTTCAATTATTGATTGCAACTTTGCAGCTAATAGTTCTAGAGGTAAAGATAGCTAAGCTCCAATCCCATATACTAACTCAAAAGGGGCCATACCAATCACCCTTTTTGGTGTAATTTGATTTTCCCATAACGCTTCATATAGTTTTTTATGCCAATCTTGTGAATTGTTAGACACCAACATTTTGATTATGGCTACCAAGTTCTTATTGCTGGACTTTGCTTGTCCATTCCCTTGTGAAAAGTAGTTTGATGAGTGTGCTAATGACACCCCATGTTTATAATAGAAAAGGGATATCTCTTTAGATGAGAAATAAGTGGCATTATCTAAAATAATTTTTTGAGGTACTTCGAATCTAACAAAGATGTGTTCCATTAGAAAATCACAGACCACCTGGGAATTTGCTTTCTTAGTTGGGATTACTTTGACCCACTTCGTAAAGTAATATATTGTTGTTAAGATATAGCTATGCCCAACACTAGATGGCAGGTTCAACGATCCAATAAGATCGATGCCCCATTGTTGAAAAGGTTCATCGATAACCATAGGCCTGAGAGGTAGTGTTGCTAGTTGGGGGCATCCAGTGAAAAGCTGACATTTCTCACAACTCTTCACATAATTATAAGCATCCTTGAACATTCCCAGCCAATAGAAGAAATTTTTGAGAATCTTGAAGGCATTGACTGCGGATGAAAAGTGTCCTTCGTAAGCTTCTGAATGATAAGCTTTCAGAAATTCCTTTTTTTGTTCGGTATCCATGCATCTTAGGAAGGTTCTGCCAATTCCTCTTTTGTATAAGACTCCATCTAAAATTACATATTTCTCTGCCTTCAATCTGAGACTTCATTTTTCTTTATGATTCATGTTAGGGGGACATTCACCATATGTCAAAAAATATGCGATGTTTGAGAACTAGGGATCTGTTAGACTGACCAGCAAAATGACAGGAGTTTCCTTAAGTTTTTTGGGAGGTGTATCTTTACTTTTAGCTATTAACTTACTGAACCCCCTCCCTCTCACCAAAGAGGTAGGCTTACTGGTTAGGTCAAATTCTTGCACCCTAGCCACCCACATGGCCCTCTTATTCATTCCCTCTTCCTGTTGGGTTAAAATGCTTTTGACTGTGGTCTCGGGTACATATACAATAGAATGAGAGTGTAAGATATAATACCTAAATTGTTTTAATGCTTTTATCACTACAAACACATATTTCTTTGTCTGAGTGTAATTCAATTCATGCTTTTTCAGCGAAATGCTCATAAAAGCAATTGGGACTTCATGGCCTTCATCATTTGGCTGAGTCAAGATGTTGGATAAAGAATGTTCAAAAGCGTAACAATATATAATGAAGTCCTTTTCAAAATTTGGACTTACCAACATTGGGGCATTTGCAATGGCTACTTTAATATCTTCAAAAGCCTTCTTGCCTTCTTCCTGCCACCTAAAAGGATGCTTCTCACTCATCATTTTTAGCATATATCTCACTTTTTTCAGAGAATTCTGGCACAAAATTCCTCAGGAAGTTAATCTAACCAAAAAAAGATTTCAAATCACTTTTGTTAGTGGGTAGGGACAACTTTTGAATTGATTTCACTCTTTTTGGGTTGATTCTTATGCCATCTTGAGAAATGATGTGTCCCAAGAGCTTACCTTCTTCTACAAAGAACATAGACTTCTTGGGGTTCAAGGAGATACCATGTTGTCTGCATCTATCAAGTAGTTTCTCAAGGTCTTTAAAGTCAGACGCTCTCTTTTTGGAATATACTGTCAGATAATCCAAGTATATCACAATGATTTTATTTCTCAAATCTTTGAAAGAGGAATCCATGGCTCTTTGGAAGGTAGCACCTGCGTTAATTAAACCAAAAGGCATTCAATTATAAGCAAAGGTACCCCATCGTGTTATGAAGGCTATTTTGTGTTGGTCCTCTGGTGCAATGCTGATCTGATTATATCCTGAATATCTGTCAAGTACAGACATTAGTTTAGATCCAACAACAGTCTGCAAGATGTGATTAATGGTAGGGAGCGCGTGATTATCTTTAAGGATTGCTTGATTTAAATTCCTAAAATCTACGTAGATCCTGATTTCCCTGTTCTTCTTCCTCATAGGGTCAATATTGGCTACCCATGTTGAATGATGTATGGGATATATTATACGAGCTTTCAACATCTTCTCTACTTCTCTAAAAATAGCTTCAGACACCTTGGGGTTATAATTCCTAAGCTTTTATCTGAAAGTGGTAGCTCCTGGCTTCAACGGTATATGATGCACAAATTCACCATTCCTGAAACTTTTTAGGTCTTCATACCCCCATGCAAAGACATCTTGGTATTGAATAAAGAGTTCAACTAATTTCTCCTTTTCCACTATAGGATAAGTTGTACCAATGGAAATCAATCTTGGATTTTCTTCAGTTCCAATGTTAATTTTATCATGTTCTTCTCTCCTTTCCTTAGAATCAACATCTTTCTTCAAAGTACTATCATCCTTTCTACCAAAAAGGTGTTCTAGAGATACCAAACCTTTAGGAATCCTATTTCCTTTGAGTTGAATATTTTCCCTGAATTCAGTAGGCTCTCCTCCAATTGACTTGCTGTCATATTTAGATCCTTCGAAGAAAATTTTAGCAAAATCTCCAACACACCCAATGAACTCCTTTAATTGGGCATCATCATTAAAAACTTGCTAGTGATTAATGTTATCTGGGACCCTGGGTCTGTAGATCATCTCAATTCTACAAGTGTCATTTTTAAACTTTGGGTGAGGTAATAACAACGATGCTAAAATAGCTAGAGAGTCAGCTTTTGTGTTTTGAGCATGAGGGATGAACTCAATAGAAAATGCTTCAAATGATTCTATCTCATCCCAAACTAAGTTTCTATAATGCTTTAGCCTTTCATTTTTTATAGAAAATTGGTTTCTTACCTACTTCACGATAAGCTCAACATCGCCTCTTACCTTTAATTGTTTCACTCCTTTTAATTTTGCTTCATGTAGTCCTAGGAGCAATGCTTCATACTCAGCAGTATTGTTAGTATTATGAAAATCCAATTTGAAAGAAAAAGGAAAAATATCTCTTGTAGGTGAGATAAGGACAACATCAACACCTAACCTTGAATTTGAATAGCTCTCATTGAATTCAAGAGTCCAAAGGATATCTTCAAAATTTGTAACTTCATTTACCATGCATTGCTCCTCTTGAAGGATCACATAGTTTCTGAATTGACACTCTTCAAACAATATTTGTGCCTTGGGATTGTCTGAGGGTGTCACTATATAATTATTCTTTGATTCAGGTTCTAGCTTCACCCACTTCTTTCCTACAGGAATGTAAGCTTTCGACCAGTCTAACTTGATCTCTTTGCCCATGTATTTACAAAAGGTTCTACTGAGAAGCATTCCATAACTGGCTGGGATATATGCCACAAGGATTGTGAGTTTAACTCTTTTCTCAAGGAAAGCATATAGGATAGCTTGTACATCTTTGATTTGACTGACTAATGGTACCTATTTCCCATCCATAAAGTAGGAACTACCAAAAGACTTAGTACAATCTAGACTTAGAACTTGAGCAACGACCTTAGGCATGACATTATTTGATGCTCTAGAATCAATAATGAAATTACTGAGCATCTGGCCATTCAATAGTAATGAAATATAGAATGGTTTAGGCTTCTTTTCATCCTCTTCATTCAAAATTGAATTTACAATTGTCTCGTTATAAGGGACATCTTTTCTGCACCTTTCAAAAACAAAGACTGGCTCACTTCGGGCCTTAGAACTGTCAGAAGCATTACTTGCAAATTGTGCATTATTAGTAGAATCGCCTTTAACATACTGAACCAATTTGTCTAATTCCTTAGGATTAAGCTTCAAGTATTCAGCAGGAGAAATTGATATGGAAGAGGATTTGCAAAATTCAACGATGTCAAAGGCTAAAGTACTAGCTGTCATTTCAACTCTGTTCAAGATCCTTGATTCTACGACCTTTGCTGCATCATTGTGTGTAGATTCTTTACTTGTGGGGAAATGTCTATTCAAGTCATTACTTAGGTGGGATTTTTGATTTCTATGTCCTCTAGTTATTATTGTGCACGCAAGATTCTGTAGAGTTGTGAACACAGTGCCTCCCCTTTCAGAATCAGATTCATATTCCAGGAAATAGGAGCCTGAATTTTCATTTTTTGTATTTGGTTCCTCAGACATCTACTCTAGAGCAATAGCATCCTTTGCTAATTGAAGACAATTCAACCAACCAGCACAATCTCATTCGTCATGATCAAAGGTCATGTGAAACGAACATATTATTTGCTTGGGAGCTTCCTCGATTTGTAATCTTGTTGGAGCAAGAGTCAATATGGGATTCTTATTAAAATTTTGAGATGATGACCACCTATGCATTTCTTGGTAAGGGGCTTGATAAGGAGCATTTACTTTACTCTATTTCCTCTTCATCATTGCAATGCCATTCATCAATTTTTGCAACATAGGGTCAGTGGATTTTGAAGAAGAAGGTGTTCCTAGGGTTTGAACTTCTCGTTTCCATTTCCCAGCATTTATAAATGCATCTTCTAACTGGATTGCAAGTCTCTAAGCAACAGCCAAATCAACGCATGCATCTTTTATAAGATGGAAGCTTATGTTAGGGTATACAACATTAATAAAGAATCACTTCTAATTTTTTGCATTGGGTTTGGATGTAGTAGGAATTCTTTGAATGAGTCTGTTAAACTTGGCTACAAATTCCCTCATGGGTTCATGCATTTCCTCCTTCATCTGACTAAGTTGGAAGAACAGGGAACTTTCATCCTCTGGAGCTTTGAATCTATCTTCAAAGGCATTTTTCATATCATCCCAGCTAGTGATGGAATGATGAGGAAGATGTTTAAACCAATCTATTAGTGTCTGCACAAATAACCTCATAGCAACTTCCTATGTCGAGACACTTATAACAGTACAAGCTGAGTGGAAGGCACTTGGGTGATCTTCAGTGGGAATTTTGCCATCACCACTGAACTTGGGCAATATCTCAGTGGCTCCTTTAGGTAATGGGGTGGGTTCACACCTAAGTTCAGTAGTCTAATATTTTGACCCCATGGTTGATTTACAGCCATGTTGGGTGGTGGTATAACTTGCAAAGGTTGGACATTGACAACAACTAGAATAAGCGTGTTTAAGAGAAGCAGAGATTGAATCAAAGGTGAAAAGGGAGATTTCTTCGATGGTGAATTGGGCCTACTCTAAGATTTGATAATATTTTTCTTAAGGTCATCAAAGTCAGGTAACAATTTCAAGTTCTTCAATGGCTCAAAGTTTTTGTCAAGGATACCCTTTTCTCTTTCTCCCCTCGTGTACCTATGAGTAGCCAGTTCTATATGCTTATAAATTTAAATTCTTGTTGGTGCATGAGCTAATCTATTCACAACCACCTCTTCTTTAACCTCTCGTATTCCTCTTAACAACTCAGCTCTTTCTTCTTCTCTTTCTAACACAACTAGTACTTGTTAGTACTATTGATCACTTCTATGTAATTTCCAAGTAGTTGCAGCCAAGTCTGAGACTATATCTTCTTGAGTGTCTTCAAATCTAAGATTGGGTTGTAATACAGGGAAGACCTCATTAATTGGAAGAACCATTTTTGTATATGTTCTTAAGAATTTAGGTTCTTTCAAAGGGACTCCCCAGTAGAGTCACCAAAAATTTGTAGTGAACAGATTGTCCTTTTTAACAATTACCAGATTTACTCTATGCCCAACTTACTAACAGGAACAATGACCATTCACAATAGTTGAGAAAGTGTGATTTTATCTACCTTTCTCTCTGAATTTTTATAAGGTACAACTCCCTTGTCATTTTTACAATGAATACAATATTATTTTTACACGTTTTCTCAAAAGTGCCTAAGGATCTCTCAATTGCTCTTGGGCAATGAGGTAGGAAACAATACAACTTCAAATAAAAGATTGAAAATAAACTATCGCGTACTTCAAAGAATGAATCTTTATCACAAAATATAACATGAATTAAGAAATTAAACTAATGCACTTACAAGAAGAGAATAGTGACCAAGATTTTCGAATTGCCAAACCACATTTACAAAGTAATGATAATCTAATTCTTTGAACACCAAGTTTCAAAGTGTAAACCCAAAATTCTTCATATATGTATATAACACTTTCATGCACAAAGTCATAGAAAGAAAAACTTCCATATACTATATCAGATCACTATTTTTAAAATTATCTAAGTCTATAACATCTACTATTATCTATATCTGCTACTTCCTATTATTTGCTTTAAAAAAGAACAGTCAAATGCCCCAGCATTTATAGTTTTTCAAACCCGAAAGAGCCTCCATCAAAACCTAGCTCTTTTGGTTACAAAAGAAACCATTATAAAATGAAAGAGTATTTAAATAACAAAAAGAAAGAAACATTGGAAGGTGAACCATTCAATTTCCAGCACCTTTGTCGAATTTGTCTTCCTCTTCTATAGTCTAGTGCATGAGCTTCCAACTTTGAAATGTGGCCATGAATTCTTGAGTTGCAAGCAAATGAGGATTCTTTAAGCTCATCAATCAGGCCCTGCACATATCTTTTTTCTACCTATATTATTTCATTTTGAGGTTCTAACGTGGCATTAGATTTTTGTTTAGGTGCAGCATGGACTCGATACTTGCTAATGCAGAGAAGTCTTCGGCTTTAGGTAGTTCACTATCTCTAATTTTTTCAACCACTTCACTAAATTTCTTTGTCAACACATCAACATCCATATTCCATTCATTGAACTACAAGATGCCTATTGGATTCACAATCTTCATATCTTTTATGAGCTCTTCATGCATTTCTATGATCTGGTTTTGAATGCCTTGTATTTCTTTGATTGTTTCTCTATAGATGGCCTCTTTCTAGTGCATATTATATTTTAGGAAAAATAGCATGCAAGGGTCTACATTTTTCATAGGATTTTTGTTTAGGAATTTGGGAACTCCAAAATTTTCTACTTCTATTATTTGGAAAACTACTCCTTGGCAGTATGCTAGCTCTGTCTCCCATCTTGTGACCAAGGTTTGAATTTCTCCTCGTAGTGTTTCACCTTTTGTGTAGACACTAGTAAATTCAAAGATGAATTTATTGCCTTCCTCAATTATACCATTTCCCCAGCTTCTCATGGCATCAATTAGCAACTTTCCCTTCTACACTTGCCTTATAAGTTGTTGACTCTCAGCCGAACTGGGATCAAACAGCTATGAAACTTATATAATTGGTGAAGCTCTAAGATTGATCAGAGAGTCAATATACACAACCATGGTAGTTATCATCCCCTTCAATTCTTTCTTCTCCTTACTATCCTTTTCGGACTGTATGAGCATGTGGTCAGTAGAAAACTTAAAGAAATTCTTACCAATGGTCCTATTGAGGGTACCCAATTCAATTGAAGTGACCTTGAATCCTTCTTTGTCGACATCTCCAAATTCTTTCTTTTTCTTATAAGTGGCCACTTCCATAGTGATTTTCCCTATCACTAGATCCTTGGTCAAATAAGCATCTCTCTTTGTTTTCTTTGCCTTTGAGCCTTTGGCTGCATATTTTGTGACTATATCCTTCACCGACGTACACATCGATTGCAAACTCCTTTTCTTACTGATTGAACTTGACAGCCATGGAGGAATAGTAGGACTCACAAGTATCATCTGAGCATCCCTGATTAAAGTTAGAAACTTAGGTTGATTTGTCTTAGGAGCTTCAATAAACTGAACCTCACCATCTCCTCCATCGGGTGAATGCAGTCCATCACCTGGATCTTGTCCTTGGGATGTCATCTCTTGCTTCTAGGCTTTGAACTATTTCAAGGCCTTTGACTTGGCTTGGGACCTTGTCCTAGGAGCCATAGTTTATAAATGGGGAGAAGAATTTCCCTTTGTATCTAAGATACATGTGCTACCTGTAATAGGACAAAAAGAAGTCACCTAAATAGGAGGTTCACTGATGATTCTTTGAGCCCTTTTCTATAGCCAATCATCTGTGTAGGTAAGTATGAACCTAGTCCTTCGATTAATGTTATCCTCTTCCTCCTTGTGCCAATCAACTGCGAAGGACTCTGTTTCATCTTATTCTTTTCAACTAGGTTCGACCATGTCTAAACCATCATCCTCTACTTCTCCTACATTAGTTTGAAAGAATTAATCTACTGCATGGTCAACCTTGAATGATCCCTTTTTAGAACCTCTTCCTCATTCTTGCAGTCTCTTCAAAGATCCTCTAAATATGTTGTGGCTAGAAGATGAACTTCAAGGCCAAGAATTTGGGCTACATAACCCTTACTGTCAAAATTTCTCCTACTATGATAGAAACCAAGGTTGAACCTGAGTAGATTACTTCAAATGATGGAAGCATTATCCATACTACTACAAACAAATGAACCCAATTTGACAGGGAAAGCCATTTTCCAATTCTTCTATGGTAGGTTGTCTTTGATAACATGAAAAAGCTGTCTGCATAACTCAGCTAACACAAAGCAATCAAGGGCATACCAGGATAACTTCATAGGTTCATCATCGAATCCATCGACCCTCAAAAATGTGAACCTAGGAAATTGGATAAAGAAGCTCCCATATTATTGAACCAATAATTGTGCCTCAAGGGAAAGTCTCAACATCTTCCCCTTTTCCAAAGACAAACAAACATTGTTTAGGAGTACATCATGCACTTTGCAAAAATCCTCTAAAACCTTATCCTTTTGCAAAGGAGGATAATATTGAAAAATAGTAATCTCTTCCCTCCATATCACATGAGGAAGGGGAGCGAGATCACATGTACAGGAAATGCAATAAGTTAAATAAGAGGCTATATAGAAATCCTCATGGGATTCTTTAGCATGCTTAAGTTGGGATCTCAAATAATTTGCAATGATATCTACCCAATCCATCCATTGATCACCTTTTAAAATGATCTCAATGTATTTGAACATCCATTCCTCAAACAAGAACACATCTGTTGAACCTTTTACGCAGTGTAATAATACAACTAGATCATGTATGTCGGGTTTCATGTGATCTTTGGTAATGAGCTTTGGGAGTCTGAACCTGCCTCCATAATTTATCTCAGTCCATTTTCTAGCCATGGTATTTTGAAACTTACTAGGGGCTACACTGTATTTGGCCAAAGCTTGAGTGGGTGAGAATGAGGCAAAGATATTTTCTATTAACTATAAAATAGAGGAAACAGTTTCTCTTGAAATGGAAAGGATAATTGAGCCATCTCTGCTCACAATACTCTTACTTTTGATTTCATAGTGATCTATACATAGTTGCAAGAGCTCGGGACTTACAAAGGCAGGAGGAAATGTAGTAGCTTCTATCAATCCACTAGTTAACACCTCCATGCATCCATTAGTCTCATTGGCACATTCTAGGAATATGTCCTATAAATTTTCTACTTCCACCCCTTGTAAATTTGTATCACAGATAATTGGTCTTTCACATTCAAGACTAGAAACATTACCAAGGAAGTGTAAAACTAACTGCATTGTTAATCAAACATGCAAAGTCTTGAGCAGATAAACTCTTGACAACAATACAGATTGCAAAACAAAACAAAGATTATTAAGTCCTCACCTTTTTTCGCTGAAAATCCAATACTTTCACTATTCTCCTTAATAGCTCCTTTACAAATTCAATCCTTTGCATGATTATTTTAAAGGGAACCTGTTGGCTTTTTATAAAAATGAAGCACTTGTGTGTGAAAGTATAGGATAATAATTACGCCTTAATGACATACCCCTTTGATCACCTTCACACGTTTGAAAGCCATTCTGCACTAGCTTTTCATTTAATGATTTCTCTTTTGGTTGCCGCCTTATTTATAATTTGCCCAATCATTTTTCTCAAATTGAAGATTTACCCACTTGCAATAATGATGATTTTCACTCCTCAAAAAAAGAAATGGCCTCCACATCATGATTTTCTGACAATATCACAAACGGATGATGAAAAATTGTACTTCTAGGTTGGAAATGCTGATTATGTTGTCTTGAACCACTTTGAACTAAAGTTTGAAGTGGTTCAAAGTACTTTGGGAGAAAGCACCGCCACATGAGGAACATCACCTACCAAAGAAAAATATTAGAGAAAAGTTTTATGTTGAACTACTTTGAACTACTTCAAACCAAGGTTTGAAGTGGTTCAAAGTGGTTCAATTGAAGGAGAGAACTACTGTGGATGTTTAGGACTTCAACTGATCACCTTGGGGATGATGAACTCTTGGAAAACAAGGAAAAAGACTTCAATCGACAAAAAGTAGAAGAGGAGGGGAAGTTTTAAAAAAATGGTGACTCTATCTATGACTAAGAGGTCACCAACCTATTCTAGGCAATAATGATAGTAAGATAGCTTTTGAGTTTAAAGAAAAAATTACAAGAAAATATCAAGTAACTTTATGACATAATGAAACAATCACAAAAACACATGACTAAAACTCTTGCTTGATAGCTAAGACATTTCATAAAGGATGTATACATTATTGTAAGTCTGTGATACTCATGGTCTTTTGTCTTTTCTTTAAATTCTCAAGGTTTGTCACTAAAAACTCACCACCACTATGAGAAATACTTTAAAACACTCAAAAATACACATATACACCTAGACCAAAGAAATTGTAGTACATTTTATACACATATGTGTATTAAACAACTCCCCAATAGAGTCACCATTTTGTTGGTATTTTTCAACTATTAAGTATCAGAATACTCAATACCAAGGTAATGAGAGCACAACTAATCTAAGGATCAACTACTTCCTATAAACAATTGAATGTGTTCCTTATTTGGACCCAACTGCAATGAAATCAAGACATATTTCCTACTCTTTAGTCTCTATAGAACCAAGGTGGGTATACTTGAGGGATGGTTCAAATGAATACTCGTGAGAAAGAATCTCATAGTTTCATTCTAATTCTAATCTCCTACCTCTAACATACACATATTTTGCTCATTCTATGACACTTTAAGATAATACACATCCCTTATAAATAGATTTGGTCACAGTTCTTCTTAGATTTACAAGTGCTTCTAGCAATAGTAGCTAACTAAGGCTTAGAGATCAAATGCAAACAAGTACTAACCAACATTGATAATTCTTTTGAACAATAAAGTAAAATTGATTTTTAATTTGAGCTTGATGATTGCTTATGATTTCTTCACATACAGATTGAAATTAATAGATCAATTCCTCATCCATTGGGATTTAGAGTCCATTCAATTCCTAGATTTGACTGATTGTTTTACAATCAACATTATCAATAATTCTTACTAAAAATTGTACTTACAGACATCCTTCCTATTACCATAGAGACCCTATCAATACCACTAAAGAATTTATTTAATTCATTGAATTAATAGCAATGGTAAATTGATATATAATTTGATTCAATTGCATTCAACTGGACAAGCTTTACTTATATAGCTTCACAATAACTAGGTAAAAGAAATGGAGACAAGATTCAACTAGAAAAGATGTGGTGATAGCTCATCTTTGTATTAATTTAATTTTCAAAACAATTGTAGACAATTGAATAGACTTAGAATGACTTAAGACCAAACATCTATATCCTAGCAAATTAATATTTTCTCATAAACCTGCAAAGAAAATATATCATAGAGTATTCATCAAAAAAGGTTGGACTGAATAGACTTAGTAAAGACCTAGAAAAACAATAATTTGGAGCTTTTCCTCTAACCCTGGAATCTCACTTATATACTATGAGATGCAACAAGCTTCAAGCATCGAGAAATTATAGCTATCATTTAACAAAAGATATTTACATTTTAAAGGTATCACAAAAGACAAAACTATGTGTAACAGAATTTTTTTTTATATGAAAACATTCTTTCGGTGGGTCCACTTTTTGTTACATCTTCAAAGGTGATGACTTCGGTGGTTGGATCTTTTACTATTACGATTCCTCAAAATATGCAGCCATAAAACTTGTTAATGATGTGTCATGATCAGGTGCTCACAGATTAACCTCAATTTGGGGATCTTCACCATCTTCGTCATGAATTGTAAAGGTAATAGTTATATATAGGCTTGTTTCTACCACATCATTAACCTAGCCCATAGTACTTTCCACCTATGATGGTTTCCCTTCTTTGTCCTCTTCTCTAATCTAATCTTTTGAAGGTACATCAATGATTTGAATTTCATTTTGATCCATCTCATAATTATCACTATCAACCTCTTCCCACTGCTCATCAGAAGCAATATCTCCCATCCACTTGTCAAAAAGTGTGTCATATGGTCAGTTAAATTGTAGAATATCATTTTTCTTCTTGATTACAAATTTGGTCTTTTTAACAAATTCCTGTTTCAAAGAATCAACTTGAATAATTGGGCCTTCACTAGCTCCTCTATTGTGATTTCCCACCATGCATGTCCTTTTTCATTAATGACTTTATTTACTCTTAAACAAAATAAATCATCTAAATCTTTGGTCCATTCATCTTTATTCTTCTTATCCAAAGAAAATGGGAACAAGCCAAATTTTTTACTTTTGTACTTATTAAAATAACCAACAATCTTCTTCTATAACTTAACTCTTTTGTCATCAAATTCTAGAAGATCACTAGTAATATCATAAGTTTTTTCTATGTGGTCATGTGAAAATTTTATGATAGAATAACATACAAATGTAAACTCTTTTCTCCTTTTGCTCCATTTACTAATAGTGGGTTTCAAAATCTCTTCATTTCCTTATACCTCCTCCCATATCTTTATTGCCCTTGCTAACTGATCATAGAACAATGGCCATTCAATTTTGTCAACTATATCCATGAGAGCCTTTCTCAATTTATCTTCATATTGCACATTCAACTCTACATGTAGTGCCCACAATTTTCTCTTCTCTTCTTCAAAATCTTCAATTGTATAATATTGTGGCATCTATGGAGCATTAGGAATTTGAATGAGGGGAGTGGATTTAAAAGGCTCCATTGGTGGGTGAGAGTATGTGATCTTTGGCCTAGAAGAGTGTCCCCTCATTTTATTTTCAAGTTCAATTCTCTTTTGAACTTCTTTATTGTAATCCTCCAAAACTTTCTCATACTTAGCCTATAACTCCAACCATTCCTTCTCATCTCTCTTTGTAGTGGCCAATGCTATGTTCGATGTATCTAGTATCTTTTGACTATGAGGAAATGGTCTTGTATCCTTTTCTTATTGACCAAATGATTAAGGAAACTTCGTCTGTATTGAAAGTGGAACCTTTTAATTCTTTCTTGTTCTCATCCTATATGTTTATTTTATTAGAAACATAATTAAAAACTAGAGCATCTGCTATATCCCAATTGGGTAGCAGGGCATATGCACCGAGTTGTGGTGCCAAAAAGGTGACAAGGAAATTTTTTTTTCCTATTTTAAAAAGCAAGTACGCACTATAGCACGCACGTGCTATGGCTTGGGCAACCCAAGCCATAGCGCATGTGTGCTATAGCACGTATGTGCTTTTTCAAAATAAAAAGTATATATGATGGGCTACAAACCCGCAGCCCATCATTTTCATCAGCATTTTCTTCTACTCCTACAGCGAGCAGCGTGTACACGAGTTGAAGACTCAACATTTGCACCACCATTTGCCAAAAAGCCTCCTCGTTGATGAAATCCAAGACCACAAGCGCACCCATGATGACGCCGTAAGTGATATAAACCTAAATTTGCACTGTTTGATATATTTTTCATATTGTTTTGTAAGTTTTTTATATTCTTTTGTAGGGTTTTTACAAATTTCATTTAGATTTGTTTATTTATTTGAATTTCAATTGATTTTTTATCAGGAAATGTTCATAATCAACCAAATAATCCACAAGAAAATCAAAACCCTCAAGAACCCCAAAACCAAAACCCTCCTCAAGAAGAAGAACAAATTCCACAACCCGAACCAATTGCAAGACCTCCACCAGGCACGCAAGAAAATATAAGAAATGAAATAGAGAGAGGCAAAACTAAATTAGAAGGAATCATTGCTCGGTTGAAAGAATTTGGATAAACCAATCCAATGAGGGCTCAATTGGCATCATCCCTCAAATCCATTAACACTCAGATAGCCTCAGTTAGTGGTCTGTTAGATATTTGGCAGGCTAAGAGGGATGAACAAAAAAGATTTTATGCAAATAAATTGTCATATGAAGATGTTAGAAAAAAAGAAATACCAAAAGGTAGTATATGTGCATTATTTAGAAAACTCGGTGAGCAAAATACTGTTAGAGAGGGTACAAAATGATTCCCCATCCATTGGTGCATACATGATGCTATTAGAAATAATTTTTGGGATAGATGGTGGATGGTTTTTGATGCCCCTCCTTGCAACAATCACAAGGTCCCCATGTATTTTTTGAAGAAATTATATTGTGAGTTTGTCCTTGGGGAGATCCTCAATTATTTTGATATGTTAGACTCCCAGGTTAGAGGTGGGGGGTCATCATTTGAGAGACCAGGAGCACGTCATGACCCTAATGTAGTTAGGGCAGCCGTGGTCCATCCACAACGCAAGCATGTGATTATTCCTTCAGTTGTGAAGGAACATGTAGAGGCCAGCACTCTAGGGACCATTAATACTTTGACGAAGACCCTCATCCATTCCATGAGCCCATTAGTTGAGGGGGAGCCTTCTATACGTTGTGGTCACATGTGCACTTCATGCAGATCCCTATGCACATTATGCACTCATGTCGGAGATGGTGCAGATGATGGGCTTGTCACCGATTAGTTCCTGAATGAGACATTTGGCATTGACACACAGGTAAATTACTAATTTGATCACATTTCATACGTATAGTGAATGATTAATTAATTAGGATTTATTGACATTGTTCAAAATTTAGGGTCAAAGTGTTCCTGGGCCTAGCAGCGATCCTCCAGGCCCATTTTTTGTCCCTTCAATGAGTCCTGAGGTATGTATCAATTTAATCATTTTAATTAATACATATATTTATTATGTAATCATATTAAGGATTGACCAAAAAAAATATGCATGTGCATCAGTTCTCCATAGGACCCTCAACCTTTACCACAAATGCAGAGTAGAGACATCATATGAGCTTTACACAGGTACAGTTGTTTCATGTTAATTTAATTCATTTGATTATATTTATTCCCTATTTCATGTTAGATATAATGTGTATTGTATGACATGCAACTCATGATGTCGGACACACCTCCTCGTCTGCGACAGTCTGTTGATAGTGGAGTGGCCGCAGTTGTAGCTAGCTCACAGCCACTGATGGAGGTATGAAAGAATTTTCTTCATTTTAGTTGTTGTTTATAATAGTTAATCTCAAATTTTCTAATTTTATTTATAAGTGATTATATTTATTGAATTGTTGTAGGGTCTTGTCACGCCTGATCGTCCACGAGCATTTGAGGTGGACTTACAGAGTGACTATTTGTTGGCGGTAAGAAAATAATTGATTTTGTGAGTACATATATTTGATTTCAACATATAATAAATATTGATTCATATCTACTTTCTTTGTATCAGTTGGACCTAGAGAAGAGCCTCAACAAGAGGTCAAGTGAGTGTCTCAGGAGGGCCCCATCATCTCCACTGTCTCCCTCCACATGACGACAGAGGATGTCAAGAGACTTGTTTCCTTCCCCTCGTGGGAAAGAAAAGATGTAGTTGAGATATTTGATACATATATATAGAGACTTTTTTCCTTCCCCATGTATATATATAGGCATCTGAGAGACATATTTGATACACATTTGATGTACATATGACATTCTATATTTGATTTATGACATGTTTGATGTATGACATTATTGGTTAGTATATGATATGTTTGTTCATATATGACATTATTGGTTATCATAATATATTATGTGTTTGTTAATGTATATGACATTATTGGTTATCATTTTATATTATATGTTTGTTCATGTATCACGTTAAATTAGATATGTTCTTGTATGACATTAAATTAGATATGTGCATGTATGAAATTAAATTCAATTGCTAGAGAGTTGTCATTATGTCTACCAACTAGTAGATGTTCTTTTTTGCTTTATTAGTATTTCTCAAAAACTGCAAAGAAGTTGTTTCTGGTGAATAGTTGTAAACAATTGTGATCATTGACCTCATGTACTCATGGCTTTGGCTGCGAACACTTGTAACTTTGGCTATAAGCATCCATGGCTTTGGCTATTTGCACTAGTGGCTTTGGCTGTGAGCATTTATGGCTTTGGTTGTAGTCATAATATAGCCTTGGTTGTAGGTTGTCTTTCTTGCTGCATGTCGAAGTTACCTTCAAGAATATCATTAGTCTAAGACCATTACAATTAAAATACTATGACATAATACCTTGGAAATAATAGTCTTTAGCCCATTACTTTATTTGTTAAAACATCATATAGTATCTACTGTAGTCCTTCTACTCAAATATGTTTTCAAAAATACTTAGTATGGCAAAGAAATGTCTATGGAAAGCTTGTCAAATAGGATATTGAAGAACTAAATGTGGATAGTCATTAGTACCCATCAATAAGAACACAGAAATCTTTCTCAAGCAAGCCATATGAAATTAGAAAGTAATTTATAAATTTCCTTTGCAAATAACTAGAAGATGCTATGAATCTTAATATAGAGTTAATCACGAACTCATTATTCCATCCAAGAAGCATATATCACCCTAAGCCAATTAACCGACAGGATAAAAATTAATTCAATTTCAACAAAATTTTGAGTATAACAAGAATCTTAGGGATTCTTACAACAATTAACACGATGTTCACAAGAGCATTACAAGTTCTTGTAATGCTATTTCACATATTGTAATCATATTCAGTTTTGAATGGCCATTTGTGTTACAAGCATAAATGTTCTTTAAGGTCTTTTAATTCTAGACATGAATTTTATTATGAAGCTTTTTTATGACAACCCACTCAATGCATATATTGTTGTTCCATATTATGCTAATTTGACTTTCATTGGTTGATTTGGGTCTAGACATGATGTAATTCACTACCTTTTTTATATATTATTTTTTTGTAGTGAGGTTCTAGCCTGAATGAATGTATTAATCATTGAAGTTGTGAACCTTGGTCGAGATCCTTACAAATATATTTTCAAATTGGACCTCAAATAGTTTTCTCAGTCACCCCCTGTACACAGATACTGAAATTGTAGTTAATTACAAAATTAATACTTCATTAACACAAGTTTAATTGAGAAGTATTATGTTCCTCAATAGGCTAGATTATTATTGACCGAGAAGCTTTATCTTAGAGCAGTTGGTTTCCTAAATCTTTAGCACAATGACAGTTGTATGGAATGTGGAATTAGGTCTGCTAGCTAAGGAACGTTCTTTAAAAGGTAGAGGAAACTCAAGACTCACGTGTTTCCAATCAATATAAATGTTTAAATCGCTTCTCTAATTTTTTCTATTTATGATCTTCTTAAAACTTAACTTTCTAAATGCATTGATGGGGAAATAAAGATTTTCTAGGAACTAAAGGCTAATCATGTTTAATACTTACAATTCTCTGTTTTTATCTAATAATTTAAAAAAGATTGTACAAGTGTTTTCAAAGAGCAACACTTGTCACTAACATCATAAGAAGGAATATCCAAGGAGACTTACCACTGATCCCCCACCACCAAATTCAAGAGAAAACAAAATTCCACTACTAAAGAGATAGTAACAATGATCATCCCTAGTCTCTCCCTTATCACAAAATGATTACCATCAAAATTTGCATTTCCAATTGCGTCATGTGCGTTGAAGCAATAGTAACATTTTCACTCTCTTACCTAATGTCTCCCATTTCTGAAACTCCTGGGGAAGGGCAAGGCCATCTTCTTGGTACTTCAAAATACAACGAGTTCCATTTTTTCACATATTGATAATCATTGACTTAAAGTATAGTCAAAGTATTGACAGCCCATAGATATGCCCCATCAAAGATCACAGCCCTGTGGCATTTAGTGACCCTTAGGGACATTCTGGTTCAGCATGCCTGAGAACGTTCGAGCACTGAAGGGGACAGGAAGAGGTTGGGGATAGGGTTTACTTGGCCACCCAGAGCTAATGGAGCAGACAGTTTGATCCCATGACGAAAGATGAGAGAGATTTGGCAGTTGGCAACTTTGTACTGGCCAACACTACAAGTTTCAACATCACCCAATATGGCATTGTAGAATGAAAACGAAATGTGATCTCCAAAAAATGAGAGAGGTTATTGTAGGTCTCTGCAACATGGTCCTGTAGAAATTGGAATCTCATCCATATCTCACACGAGCTCTGAGATATGCCCCGTCAAAGACCGCAGCCCTGTGGCATTTAGTGACCCTTAGGGACATTCAGGTTCGGCATGCCTGAGAACGTTCAAGCATTGAAGGGGACAAGACAAGGTTGGGGATAGGGTTTACCTAGCCACTTAGAGCTAATGGAGCAGACAGTTTGATCCCACGACGAAAGATGAGAGAGATTTGGCAGTTGGCAACTTTATACTGGCCAACACTACAAGTTTCAGCATCACCTGAGATGGCATTGTAAAATGAAAACAGAATGTGATCTCCAAAAAGTGAGATAGTTTATTGTAGGTCTCTACAACATGGTATTTTAGGAACTAGAATCTCATCCATACCTCACACGAGCTCTGAGATATGCCCCATCAAAGATCACAACCCTATGGCATTTAGTGACCCTTGGGGACATTTCGGATTGGCGTGCCTGAGAACGTTCAAGCACCGAAGGGGATAGGACAAGGTTGGGGATAGGGTTTACCTAGCCACCCAGAGCTAATGGATTAGACAGTTCGATCCCACAATGAAAGGTGAGAGAGATTTGGCAGTTGGCAACTTTGTACTGGCCCACACTGCAATTTTTAGCATCACCCGAGGTGGCATTGTACAACAAAAATGGAGTGTGATCTCCAAAAAGTGAGAGAGGTTATTTTAGGTCTCTACAACATGGTCTTGTAGGAACTAGAATCGCATCCATACCTCACACAAGCTTCGAGATATGCCCTGTCAAAGATCGCAGCCCTATGGCATTTAGTGACCCTTGGGGACATTTTGGATTGGCATGCCTGAGAATGTTTGAGCACTGAAGGGGATAGGACAAGGTTGGGGATAGGGTTTACCCAGCCACGTGGAACTAACAGAGTAGACAGTTCGATCCCACGAGGAAAGGTGAGAGAGATTTGGCAGTTGGCAACTTTGTACTAGCCGACATTGTAAGTTTCAGCATCACCCAAGCTGGCATCGTAAAATGAAAACGGAGTGTGATATCCAAAAAGTGAGAGAGGTTATTGTAGGTCTCCAAAAAGAGTGTTTAAAAATTCAAAAATAGTGGGGGGTCCTTTGTATGGTTTGGGAGTTTGACCGTTAAAACTAGAAATTGTCCTAGTAGTAAGTGTTGGTAACAGTTTTGAAATTTGATTGTTGAGTGTTGAGAAACCTCAAGTTTGGGATTTTTCTTGTTGGTTTGAGTCTATAATAACCATTTCCATTTGAAAAGTTGAGTGTTGAAACCATTTAAGAAGTATTTGCATAGTTTTCCCTAAAATTTGAGTGCATAAAAAGGGGTATGTGATTGCTCCCAAGGTGGATGTAGTGTTTTCTCCAAACAAGAGTTGCATTTTATGTTTGAAGTCATATAATATAACCAAAGTGAAGGTGTTTGAACCATTTTGGGGTTCTAGAGACATTGCAAAGTAAGAGTTCTAGAAAGCCCTAAGGTAAAGTGGCTAGAAAGGAGGGTTTTGTAAAAACCATTGTAAAGTTGATCATGAGACCAAAAGAATAGAATAATCCTTGCATTTGAGTCATGTCTTAAGACTTTTTTGGGTCATGGGAGTTCCAAAAGTCAAGGGATTGTGAGTTGCTTTGTAAATGGCCTCAAACTAGGCCTAGTTGGCAGACTGAAATAGCTAGTTTTGAGTGATATTTTACAAAACAAGTGTAGTTGGTTTTGGAGTATATTTTAGAGTGAGGAAAAGGGTATTTTAATCACCCAATAGTTTAGGAAGTTCTATGGAAAATTTTGGAGAAAACAACAAATTAGTGACTGGCAAGGGCTATTTGGAACAAGCCTAGAAGAGGCAAAATTGAGAAAGTGTAAGAGATGAGTTGCTGAGAGTGTGAAAGGAGTTGGAACATGTTAGATGAGATGTTTTGAGATGATCCAAGGTGTTGAGGCCATGATATGATGCCAAGGACAAGTTTTGGTACTTGCATAGGGTGTTCCAACCAAGCTACAAATGCATAGGATAGGACCTTGTAAGGTACTTGCAAATTATGGTTCTAATGCCGACAAAATAGAAGTCCCACCAAACATGGAAATTTACCTTATATTTAATGTCAAGGACTAAGTTCAATATAAAGGACCTACACTCATAGAAGGACAAACAAAATAAAAGGTTGAAGAAGTCACTATCCCATTATAATCTCAGCCAAAAGCTGAAAAGGTTATGGATTCAAGAATCAAGAAGAAGACTTATCATGGCACCTGTATGGAGCATCTTATCAAATGGAAGGATCAACCAGAATCTGAAGTAACATGGATAGATGAGAGTGATTTTGGAAAGAAAGGTATTCCTACGAAATTCCTTCAGATTTATCCACCATGAGTTCTTTGTCACATGGGGAGAATGGTGCAAGAGCACCTAGTGAGTTTGAAAATTTTGGCCTAATTGGGGCTCTAGACCTAGTAGGTCAAGTAAGAAAGAAAAGGACATCTATGATTTGGGTTGGTGAGTGGAGTCTTGTGATGATTAGTAGAGTTTGGAAATATCAAGTTGAGGACCATATAATAACCCTAGATATTGCATTGGGGTTTGTGCCCAATTTTTCCTAGTAGAGAGAAAATGCCTTCATTTGAATATTGGGGTGATTGAAGTTGACATAGTCAATTGGTGTGCATAGATCCTAGGGAAGGGGATAGTTGGGAGATATCCTCTTGGGAATAGGGTCAGGAAGAAACCTTATAGGATCAGAAGAAGTCATTGGTTAGTTTGGGCATAGTGGCCTAAACTAGCAAGGTGGGTCTCCTTACATTACTGTTGGTTAGAGAATTCCAATTTTTATTTGTTCAAGGCTAAGAGACATATAAAAAACTACATTTTCAATTATGATCTCAAGGCATGCATGATAGTCCAAGTACATGGATGGATGATGAAATAATTATTCTTGAATTGGCTAGACCACTTTGTAAGAACAATTCCATGTGGGGTGTTTCTCTCAAAAAGGTGTCTTCTAGTATTTGATGATCATGGAATCCATATGGCATGGAAAATAATTGATAAAGCAAAGAAGTTGGGCATAGATTGTGTGTCACTTGTAGTGTATACCATCTATAGGTGTCAATCATTGGATGTTAGTTTTTTCTCACCATTAAAATCTTACTTAAAACATATTTGAAATGTGTGGTTGGCTAGGAACCCTGAAATCAATATTGGTCGTGAGGAGTTAGGAATGTTATCCAGCAAAGCCTCCAATTTGGCACTTACACCCGATAATATAATGAGTGGTTTCCATAGGATATGGATATGGTATTTGAATAGGGAAGTTTTAGTGAATGATATAGGCCCAAGAAAGTGCTTCATAGTTGATGAGGATGGAAAATAGGGATCTAAACCACAACCCACAACTAGTGGATCGGAAGAAACAACTACTATAAATGATGCAAATATTGATGAGTTGTAAAGCAAGGGGGAGGAAATCACTATTGAATCCTTCCTAAAAATCAATGGCTTATTAGATGAACCAATTAACACTTTGTTGAGGAGTTATGGACAAAATATGAAGGGACTAGGTACAATTGCACCTAAAAATACCCAACCAGAAAACCTGAACTAGCTAGTGGACTATTATAGGAGATAAAACCTTGAGCATACAACAAACATTGATATTAGATTAAACTTGCTAATGCAAGATTCACAACCAGATTGGTTGTAGGAGGTTGTCACAAACCTTGGGTAACCAAATACTTGTGGGGATGAAAATGTTTCCCTTTTAATTCCATCCCCACCACATGTTGACTTCAAGGACGCCATCTAATGCTTTGCAAATGGTGGCAACCATGATGAAATAAATAGTTAACAATTTTTTGATACCCAGCCCCAAAATGACTATGATGGAGATGTTGATTTTATACGTTACATGCCATTAAACAGAAAACAACATAGTGGTTTGCCCAGTAGATTCCTATAGCTACCAAAGAAAAGGATACAAAATTCTAAGGAACAAGAGAGACTAAGAAGTTATCTGAGGCTAATGCACTTTACATGAAAGAAATATTTTGATATACCTCTTCTCCCATAGCATAAATCACATTCTGATATGTTCAATGCTCTAATCCCTAGATTAGGAAATATTCTTACTTAATAAGTGTAACCCCAAGCATTGTCACCATAGTTGGCAACAAATGGTGAGAGTCCCAATCAACTAGTGAAAAAAATGACTAAGTTGATGGAGCTGAATCCTACATTACACACATCTCTTAGTAGTGGACAGGAGGATGTTGGGATTGGGAGCATAGCACCTATTCCCTTTCCCAGTTTTATGGACAATTGATGGGAACTCAAGTAGATGGGAGAAATTCCAATTTTTTTGAAGCGATAAAGTTTTGTGATGTATTTAGAATATCTAAGATAGACTTATTTTTTATGTGAACTAAACCATTCTTACATTACTATTTAAATGTATTTGTATTGTTATAATAGTTTGATTGTTGGTCATGCTGTACTACTAGCATACCTAAAATGTTAATTAATTTTTTTGCTAAATTAAGTCGAGAGATATCTAATTTAAAATATGTAAAGTTTAGAAATATAAATACTTCATCATAGAGATATTATAGAATTAATTTATTTTAAATAATAGAAATAATCATAACAAATAGATAGAAATAAAAAATAATAATTTTATACAAAAAGTTTTAATTTATTTTAAATAATTAAATAATAGAAACATCATAGAATTAATAATTCAGTATAATCATAACAAATAGACACTAGAAAATCCCAAATTCAAACATACAAAGGTCCAACTAGAATAATGACTTTAAATAACCAAATACCAAATGCAAACAAAGGAAATGGGACTTTTACCTTAAATGAATAAATTACATGAAGAAGGGTGGCTGGCTATTTGGAAATCTACTTATTTTTCTTCTCTCCCTCTTGTCATCCAAGAGAACATGCAATGAAAGAAAAATATCGTCACAATAAGAAAATATGAAAAATATTGTTCTAGCTTTAAAAAAGTTGGAGACATCAAAACATAAAATCTAGATTCTAAACAAATCAAAACATAAAATCTATGATTTAAACTAAATCTCATCACTTACGCATCATAACAATACGATCCACCTTAGTCATGTGGATAGTCTTGGGGAAGAGGTTGCAACAATGTATTTGGATCCAGTGGATCACTCTTTCTCTCTCTCCTTCTCTCTATATTCAATCTAATGAGCCAACTGGATCTGCTCAACATTTTAATGTCTCAAGTATTGCCTCGTGGTCTGACTCGCGAACTTTCCAAAGATTCTTATTATGTGGTTTTTCACCATATTTTATCAAGTGGACATTTGATGCGACAACAAGATTTGAATAATGAAGAATCTTCCTCTCTGTTTGCCAATCCTCGAATAACCACAAGTTAGGGTTCTTCATAGAATATTGTCTAAGCCATATGCCGGTTACAACCACCACACTGACATGGTACACTAAACCTTCACCATCTATAACCGAATGATCCAATTTTTGTTTGGCTTGAACACAATGACACAAATAATAATTTGTCCCTTCTTCATTGTCTTCAGGTGCAATAACAACAAAAACATGGCCTGCAGTGACAAATGTACAAAATGTGGTCATTAATTTAGAAAATACTTGCGTAAAAGTTATAAAGTTAAATATTGAAATTACAAAGATATATAAATATATATATATTACCAGGTTGCACTAGATCAGATAAGCGATCAAAGTCAATAGACGATTTTATCTATACCATTTCCAGTGCTTGTGGGGGATGATAGGTGTCAATTGGGTCCAAAACTCGTATATCCCATTTGTCCACCCATTCAGTCGACTCACAGTCATCCCAATTTTCCTCTGCACATGATGGACAATAGCATGCCATTTTTCATGTGTGGATACTCCATGAACCTACATTAGAGCTTCTAAAAGAGTGCAACTCACTGGATCCTGTTAGTGTGCAACAATCCTAATATGGTGCAATGTTAGTATTATCTATCAACCAAAAAAATCTACGAACCGTAGACTCACCTTCCTTACCTGGACCCATTGTAGCGTTACACCACTGGACGATGGATTTTGCATCTGTCAATATTGCTCCATCTTTATACTTAGTTCTTCATGAGCTAAGGCTCTTTTGATGCATGCGCCTGCACCATCATGCTCTCCCTTTCCATGACCAGCCTCTGTGAAATTCCACATGTATTGAATTCTACACAACTTGTGCATCCTACTCAACCAATAGAACATCCATGCATTCTTGAATTGAGATGCACAATTGTCTGACCAAATAATGTGCTAACAATATGTGATGCCCCTGTTAGCCAAATCTCCATAAAATAGTTGAAAACAACCATGCACAAACTCTGTAGAATGTGATCGATCATCGCTGATGTAAAAATGGTACCCCCTCAAAATCTTCCTGTCATCCTCTGTACTTGTAGGTGAATTCATGAATGTTATGTGAACAAATATGAAAACTTGTTGAGAAGTATAATACTTTGCTTGCACCTCATTTTGTGGTTGTAGTGTGTAGTTCTGTGCAAAATCTACAACCAAAATAATGGTATCCAGTGGAAACGTATCCTTGCACAACTTGAATTGCAAATCCATCCATCGAGCTCTATGGGTATGCCTTGCATACTCGTAAATAATGTTTTCACAAAAAATCTTCATGAACTCATACACTGGAATCTTTTCAATGACTAAATCACATCTTTTACCATGTTTCCCATCTTTTAGAGCATATGTCACTGTCTTAAATTTTCCGTAATCTACTATTTCATTTCCAATTGCATGTGTACTATCCATATGTTGACAAGTTGATAAAAGTTGCAAAGAACCACAAAATAAGCACCTACCATCCAAGCATGATGTCTTGTAAAATTGTTGGCCGTCCCTTATGTCACATAAAATGTTGGATATGAATTCCCTTGAAGATCTTGGTGGCTCATTTATGTCACAATCCTGGAAAACAAAATGAGAATACAAAATTACGCATATATGCCTAAAAACATCAAAATGGTTAGAAAATTCAATATGTATCCTACAACAACAAGTTGTGCATGTGTGATTTATCTTCACATAAAAAGGTTTACCCATCTCAAAAAATCTTTGACTTATTCAAATTTGAGGATACATATCAATAAATTTTGCAAAATATTGTGTCTGAGTTGTGTCCAAAAAATGTTTCGCATGTGGCTCGCGATTTTGGCTACCAATCCTCCTTCTTACAACATCTCTTTGATTAGGGAAAACACGTGTGTTATTTTTCCAAAAATCTTCGCTCAATGATTTCAAGGCTTCACTAATTTTTTTATCCTTTTGCGGTAGTCTACCGCTAAATGTCCATAACTCATTTTTTGTTGGATCTTCCAATCTCTCACGCCTTAGCATGGCTCTCCTTAGAGTACCTCTACCAATTTTTAATGTTTTGCTTTTCTTTCTCATGAGTCGATCTTTCTTCATTTGGCTACTTACTATTGTCGATGTAAGTATTCGTCTTGCGATATTACTATCTTTGGTGCATGATTTAGAACACACTTTGTCATAAGCATTCATTAGATTCTTTACAATGTTTTTTTCATTTGAATCATCCATCGTTCTTAGCCCAAGAATCTTCATGATAGGCCTAAATTTTAAAGTTCTCATCATTTCAACAAATAATTGGCATTGACCTGTAATATTTAATTCACCAAAAAATAATCTCCACATACGATTAACTTTTCTTTGACAAGTACGCTTGCTAATCTTGTCAGGCATTGATTTAAAAATGTTACTATCAATATCAATCAAATATTTTGGTCTTCTCAAATGAATTCTAGAAGGTGTTATAATCTCTTCAATTCTCTCAACATTTTGAACATCAACGTAAGGTTGAGTGTATTGCATACCTTGAACCAAAGATGATGTGCCTTGGCAATAAGATGCAAAAGATGGAATATCACCTACTTGATGTGTTGATGTTGTGCCTTCAACATGACATGATGGAGTGTGTATATCGTCAGATCTACAAATCGATGTCTCTTCAACATGAGAGGACGATATGACTTCAACATTGGAAGATGGTGTAGCGGACGATATGACTCCAACATTAGAAGATGGTGTAGCTTCACAATTCAATTGTCTTCTTGAGCATAATAGTCTCATTCATTCTCTTTATCTTTCCAATTCTTCCTCTTTGTTTCTTGGTACCAGTGGTTCTTGATCCTCTTCGAAAGTCAATTCTTCATTATTGCTTTGCAATTTTCTTTGCTCATGTAGTAATTTCATTTTATCTCTTTTAATTGTCAAATCTCTCTCCCTATCTTCATTTGTTTGATTTTTTGGTTTCTTCCTTGGCATGATGATGATTTCCACATGTCAAATTATTCAAACATTTGAATTACTTAAAATGTGTAAATTACAAATTATTCAAATACATATAAAAATTATAATTATTTCAATGAATACACAATATATATAAAATGACTTGTAAAATTTCTAACCATTTCGAAATAACATTTCATTGAAACATACAAATTTCAATGAATTCACTATATATTAAACAACATGTCAAATTATAATAAACTTTGTATCTATATATCAACAAACAATATTTAAAATAGATTGCACTAACCTTTTCTATACAGGGAATATTCAAAAAGTCTTCAAATCGTGTATCCAATGATTGAATTTAGTGTTTGCTAGCTTCCAAAAGTGTTTGCCACCTTGAAATAGTGTTTGTTAGCTTGAAATAGTGTTTGCCACCTTGAAAGAGTGTTTTCTGTGTTGAAACCCGCAATTTCTGTCAGGATAACAGAGTGCAGAATAGAACAAAAGTAGAGAATGAATGAAATGGGCCCCAAAGTTGTTTTTTGACCATTTTTAGGTGATTTCACATAGTGCGTATGTGCTATAGTGCATATGCACTATGTGAGAACACATCACTCTCCACCCTCCCTACTCTCTCTCTCTTTCCCTACTCTCTCTCTCTTCCTACTCTCTCTCTCCTCTCCCATCCCCTACACTCTCTCTCTCTCCCCTCTCCCATCCTTTACTCTCTCTCGCTCTCCCTCTCCCACTGCCTACTCTCTCTATCTCTCTCACCCTTTCTCCTCTCCCATCCCCTACTCTTTAGATCTCTCACACACACTCCCATCCTCCCTCTCCCACTTCTTACTCTCTCTCTCTCTCTCTCTCTCCCCCATCTCCCTACTCTCTCTCACACTCTCACATCCACTACTCTCTCTCTCCCATCCCCTAAACTCTCTCTTTTATAGATACACACTCCCATCCCCCTCTCTCTCCCCTCTCCCATCCCCTACTCTCTACTCTCTCTCCCATCCCTTACTCTCTCTCTCACACACTCTCTCCCATCCCATTCTCTCTCTCTGCCACCTCCTACTCTCTCTCACACTCTCTCCCATCCCCTACTCTCTCTTACACACACTCCCATCCACCCCTCTCTCCCATCCGCTACTCTCTCTCTCTTGGGCTGCTCTCTCTCTCTCTCCCCTCTCCCACCACCTACTATCTCTCTCTCTCTCTCCCTCTCCCTCTCTACTCTCTTTCTCCCATCCCCTACTCTTACTCTCTCTCTCTCCAATCCCCAACTCTCTCTCACACTCTCTCCCATCCCCAACTCTCTCTCACACTCTCTCTCATCCTTTCACTCTATCTCTCTCATCTCGTACTCTCTCTCTCTCTGCCACCTCCTACTCTCTCTCACACTCTTTCCCATCCTTTCACTCTGTCTCTCCCATCTCATACTCTCTCTTTGCCACCCCCTACTCTCTCTCACACTCTCACACTCTCTCCCATCCCCTACTCTCTCTCTTTCATAGACACACACACACACACACTCCCATCCCCCCTCTCTCTTCTCTCCCATCCCCTACTCTCTAGATTTGTCACATGCACTCCTATCCCCCTCTCTCTATCTCCCTCTCCCTACTCTCTCACACTCTCTCCCATCCCCTACTCTCACTCTCTCTCTCCCCCATCCCATTCTCTCTCTCTGCCACCTCCTACTCTCTTTCTCACTCTCTCCCATCCCCTACTCTCTCTTACAAACACTCCCATCTACCCCTCTCTCCCATCTGCTTCTCTCTCTCTCTCTCTCTCTCGGGCTACTCTCTCTCTCCCCTCTCCCATCCCCTAAACTCTCTCTTTTGCAAATACACACTCCCATCCCCCCCTCTCCCTCCCCTCTCCCATCCCTTACTCTCTATATCGCTCACACGCACTCCCATCCCTCTCTCTCCTCCTCTACCACTCCCTCTCCCACCACCTACTATCTCTCTCCCTCTCTACTCTCTCTCTCTCTCTCCCATCCCCTACTCTTACTCTCTCTCTCTCTCCCCAATCCCCAACTCTCTCTCACACTCTCTCCCATCCCCTACTCTCTTTGACACTCTCTCTCATCCTTTCACTCTGTCTCTCTCATCTCGTACTCTCTCTCTCTGCCACCTCCTAATCTCTCTCACACTCTTTCCCATCCTTTCACTCTGTCTCTCCCATCTCGTACTCTCTCTTTGCCACCCCCTACTCTCTCTCACACTCTCACACTCTCTCCTATCCCCTACTCTCTCTCTTTCACAAATACACACACACACACACACACACACACACACACAATCCCATCCCCCCTCTCTCTTCTCTCCCATCACCTACTCTCTAGATTTGTCACACGCACTCCCATCCCTCTCTCTCCTCCTCTCCCACTCCCTCTCCTAGGTCACCTACTGTCTCTCTCTCTCAAGTTCTCTCTCTCCCTCTCTACTCTCTCTCTCACATCCCCTACTCTTACTCTCTCTCCCATTCCCAACTCTCTCTCACACTCTCTCCCATCCCCTACTCTCTCTCACATTCTCTCCCATCCTTTCACTCTGTCTCTCCCATCCCGTACTCTCTCTCTCTGCTGCCCCCTACTCTCTCTCTCACTCTCTCCCATCCTTTCACTCTATCTCTCCCATCCTTTCACTCTGTCTCTCCCATCTTGTACTCTCTCTTTGCCACCCCTTACTCTCTCTCACACTCTCACACTCTCTCCCATCCCCTACTCTCTCTCTTTCACAGACACAGACACTCTTATCCCCCCACTCTCTTCTCTCCCATCCCCTACTCTCTACATCTGTCACGCACACTCCCATCCCCCCTATCTCTCTCCCTCTCCCTCTCCTACTGCCTACTAGATCTCTCTCTCTCTCAAGTTCTCTCTCTCCCTCTCTACTCTCTCTCTCCCATCCCATCCCTTACTCTCACTCTCTCTCTCTCCCATCCCCTACTCTCTCTCACACTCCCATCCCCTAATCTCACACTCTCTCTCCCATCCTGTACGAGATCTCTCTGCCACCACCGACTCTCTCTCTCTCACTCTCACTCTCTCTCCCATCCCCTACTCTATCTCTCTTACACACATTCCCATTCCCCCTCTCTCTCTCTCCCTCTCCCACTCCCTCTCCCACTGCCTACTTTCTCTCCCCCATCCCCTACTCTCTAGATTTGTCACACACACTCCCATCCCCCCTCTCTCTCCCTCTCCCACTCCCTCTTGCACCACCTACTATCTCTCTCTCTCTCTCTCTCAAGTACTCTCTTTCCCTCTTTACTTTCTCTCTCCCATCCCTTACTCTCACTCTCTCTCTTTCATCCCCTACTCTCTCACACACTCTCTCCCATCCCCTACTCTCTCTCTCTCTCTCTCTCTCTCTCTCTCTCTCTCTCACCCATCCTATACAATTTCTCTCTACCACCCCCTACTCTCTCTCAAACTCTCACACTCTCTCCCATCCCCTACTCTATCTCTCTTATAAACATTCCCATTCCCCCCCTCTCTCTCACACTCCCTCTCCCATTGCCTACTCTCTCCCATCCCCAACTCTATCTCTCTTACACACTTCCATTCCCCCTCTCTCTCTCTCCCTCCCACTCCCTCTCCCATCGCCTACTATCTCTCTCTCTCTCACTCTCTCCTTCTCTCTCCCATCCCCTACTTTCTCTCTTACACACACTTCCATCCCCCCTCTCTCTCCCTCTCCCACTCCCTCTACCATTGCCTAATCTCTTTCTCTTCCATCCACCCTCTCTCTCCCTCTCCCACTCCCTCTGCCATTTCCTACTCTCTTTCTATCCCATCCCCTACTCTCTCTATCTCTCTCTCCCCTCTCTCATTCCCTACTCTCTCTCTTTCACACACACCCATCCCCCCTCTCTCCTCTCCCATCCTCTACTTTTTCTCTCACTCGTTCTCCCTCTCCCACTGCCTACTCTCACTCTCTCTCACTCACTCTCTCTCTCTCTCTCACTCTCACTCTCTCTCTGCTACCCCTTACCCTCTCTCACATTTTCACACTCTCTCTCTTTCTCTCTTACACACATTTCCATCCCCCCTCTCTCTCTCCCTCTCCCACCGCCTACTCTCTCTTCCATCCCCTACTCTCTCTCAAGCTACACTATCTTCCCCATCTCCCATTCCCTACTCTCTCTCTTTCACACACATGCACTCCCATCCTCCTCTCTCTCGCTCTTCCTCTCCCACTCCGTCTCCCACCACCTACTCTCTCTCTCCCCCATCCCCTACTCTCAATCTCTCTCTCCCAACTTGTACTCTCTCTCACACTTCCTCTCTCTCCCATCCCCTACTTTCAATCTCTCTCCCCCATCCCGTACTCTCTCTTTGCCACCTCTACTCTCTCTCTCACACTTCCTCTCTCTTGCATCTTGTACTCTCTTTTCCACCCCTACTCTCTCACATTTCCTCTATCTCCCATCCTATACTCTCTCTGCCACCCCTACTCTTTCTCACTTCCTCTCTCCCCTCTCCCATCCCCTACTTTCTCTCTATCTCTCTTACACACACAAATAGCCATTCCCTCGCCCCACCCCCCCTAGCTCTCTCTTGGTTTTGGTTTGCAATTTAGGTCTCAATAGTGCATGCACACTATAGCGTGTGTGCACTATAGCGCGTGCTCACTACCTCAAATTCAATAGCATTTTAATAGCGCGTGCGCGCTATAGGGCGCATGCGCTATTCAAAGCTTTGCATTAAAACCAAGCCTAAGGCTTGGTTTTTCCTTGGAGATCCAACCCAAAGGTTTGGAGTTTATAAACAAGTTTGAGATGTGTTTTCCAGCAAACATACAAAAAATGATTGATTTTTCTTGTGTGCTCCCCTTCAAGATTCCTCGTGGTTGGGTATCGATAAGATCAGGTTACATAACATTATAGGTCTCTATGTTAGCTATCTAACCATATAATTTATTTTTCATTTGAACTATTTTAAGTCTTTCATCTATAATTTCTTTTGAATGTATGTTCATTTTTTGTCAAAAACCACCATGTACTAATTGGGTTGTAGATTTTAGCTCATTCATCGAATTTTGTAACAGCTTAGTTTTTTAGAAACTCGAATCCATTCTACACACTTTGAAAAAAAGAAGTTTTTATTTTAGATTAGTTTTCAATCATTTCTAGGGAGAGCACACAGATATTTCACATTTTTGGGATGGGTCTAATTAAAAAATTCATTAAAAAAAAAATACACATTATAAAATTACCCAAAAAATCTAGGATAAACTACATAGTGTTAGGTAACTTTTGACAGGAGCGATTAAAGAATTTCAAAAAAAAAGTTAAAATTTTAGGTGGGCCACACTTTGTACTATGTTATGTTTTTTTGGAATAAACAGTACCACTTTCTGTGGCCCCCTTTTTTGAGGACCTAAAACTAAACCATTTTGAAAAAAAATTAGTAGTTTAGAAACTAGATTCAAAGGACTATGACTTTTGTTTTTGTCATATCTTAAAATTTTGAGCGTAACTATCTTCAAATTCTTGTTGAAGTCCAAAATTTTTTGATTTCAGGAAAAAGGTGTCCACTTATACCCCCCTTTTGGCACCACAACTTTGTGCACTTACCCATCAGTAGAATATCAGATGCTTTTACCATTTTTCTCCCCTCTTCAAGGGTCAAGTTTTTAAATTCTTAGGTCATTTCATCTTTTATTTTATTTTTTATGGCTCCATCATCCATTTTTGGGTGCTTAGTTCTCAACTTGTTCAACCTTTCCTCATATCTTCCCATGTTTGTTCTCCAAGAAAACTAATATAAGGCTCTTGACTTAAAAAATTCATCATCTAACAATAATTCATGGCTAGCCTATTCTAATATAGAGTCTAATTCCCTTCCTCTATAATTTTCCACTATCAAATCAAGGCTTGGCATTAGAGGCACTTGAAGGTTTCCCTCATCCAACTTTGCCTGGGTAATAAATACTCCCCCTTAGGACCCTAGTTGTCCAACCTACTCTCTAGTGAGATTCTCCTCTTCAATTTGCAAGGGGTATTAGGTAGGTGAATATTCCTCAATGTGAGGACCTTGTTCTTTCATTATTTTTTGCCTCTTAGGAGAGGGCTCATCAGGTCTTTCTTCCAAGACAACACTAGTGGATGCTATTATTTGTTTACCTTTATTGATAGTGGTCTTCTTATTTTGGATTATATTATAGCTAGACATTTTCTAGACAATCAATTGTCTTTCTCTAACATTGGGAGTGAATCTTAGTCTTCTCATAACCTCTCTAGCTTTATTAGGATAGGCATTAATGAAGAATTGATTCTTCTCATTCATTGTCTCCATTATCTTAGGAAAAGTTATCATGAGTTTATTAATTTTATCTTCCTCTATTATTGCATTATCAAGAGGCTTATAATCTTTATCAAAACAATGAATGAATTTCAAAACTCTTGAAAAAACTCTCCACTTTTCTTTCTTGGTCTCTTGCTCTTGTAAAGAGACCTCATTCCTTTTTATATCCTTAGGGTAATAAGACTCATGTTTTATGGAACCAACTTAGCCTTGTGTCTAAAAACCGAATCATAGAATCCCTTAGTATCACAAAAATGGGAATGAGATATAGCCATCTTACACTAGTCTAATAATTTATATAGAAATAACTAGCCACCTTTTGTAATTACAAAATAGTGGGCTATAGTAGAAGTTGGGAAAATTTAGCCTCTTTGTCTTTTTACCAAATAGTTTTCCTCCAATTCTCCCAGCTACCACAATATCTCAATTTTCCCTACCTTTAGAGGCACCTGGTAGGATAATACATGAGGAGTCCCTTTAAAATAATGAATTCTAAAAATAGTTGAAATAGGGTATGGTATAATATCTACCCAATTGTGTGATACTTTCAAACTAGAGGGGTTCTCCATGGGTCTGATAAAATTTATTAATTCCTTATGAATTTTTTGATTGTCACTTAATAAGAGGTACCTTAACCTTGATGCAAAGTACCTATCAAACCTAATGAAACTAGCCTTTTGTGCATCCTAGGTCATATTTACACTCCACAACTAAACTGGCAGAGCTTCTCCCTTCCGTTCTCTATTCAAATCCATTTCTTTCCCAAAATATGTTACACCTTTAAACAAGAACATATGCATTAGTAGTGAGTAATGACCAAATTTTTTTTCTACCTTGCCCTTGGTGATTCCAACCAGGCCTATATGGATCTCTTCTCCTAAATAGAAGGCAAAATAAAAAAAAGCGTAAACACCTAAAGAAGAAATCTAAGCCATCATATACATAAAATTTATAGGCATAACATTTTTCTCATCCTCACCAAAAACCCTACATAGGGTCATATATATCTCCACAACTTGAGAAGTGAAATATTCCTTTTTAAAAGCTTCCCTAGTAGATGCTATGCTTACTAGAAATTTTCCAATTGTGCCTATGTGTGCCCTTAGTATGCCCTGTCTAATCGTATCCTTCTTGGATAGAAATTCCTTTTCCAAATCTTGTAAATCAATAGGTACATGATAATCTAAAAATGACTCTACACCAAAAACTTCCCTAATTTCCTTAGGGCTTATTGTGATGAGACATTCACCATCCAACCTTCTCAATACTTTGATTGCTAGGTCATAATTTTTAGCAATAGCCTCTAATAGGTCATAATCCATGAAAACACTAGGGACCTCTAATTTTTCCAAATCAAAGTTCTAGATGTTCCCATGAGGGGAAAATAATCTCCTTTCTAAGAACCATTTTTTGAACAAGCCATATTTGAGAAGTTTTAGCATCCCTAACCTAGTTTCTCCTATCATACAATCTGTCACCAATCTTGAGTCTAGGGTTTAGGGAAACTAATTTTTTTACTTTAATAGTCTTGTTTGTGGACTCAGGCAATAATTCAAGAAGATCATCATGAATATTTCTGGCTAAATAGTCTTCTTGTCTAGAGAAAACCTTCTTTGGAGTCATGGTGAATAGAATTGTAGAAAACTAGAATACTTTGATATATATGGTGAAAATGGGAACTTACTTGGTTCTCTATGACCTTTTCTCTACAATTCTGCAATATTCTATGGACAAATGGAAATACTTTCACATTTTGATCACACCCAGTGCAAGGTCATATTAGCTTTGAATTCTTTGGAAGCCTAAATATTTGTTCTCATATGAATAAAATAGCAAGATTTTTGCAATATACTCTATTCCTAGTTCACATGAGGAGCCTTCAATCTTCATAAATAAAGTGTAAGGAAAATAGGGTGGCACCACCTTCTAATTTTGGAAATATGCCATTGATGTCAAAATTTTTGATTATTTAGGAATAAAAATAGGAATGAATTAGTTTCCACTTTCCAAGCTAGAAGTCAATCCAATAAGCTTTCTCTGTGTAAGCCTATCTTTTACTGCTAGAAAATTGGACTGGACCCACTAGCATTTATGGACATGTCTTGTGTTCTCTCTATGTCTTCATGCATAAATAGTGAGCAATTTCTATATGTAACATAACAACCACAATTGATTCATTATAATTTGATGACATGCATTTGATCACTATTTTAACATGACTATTGTGGGTCCCTCTGTCTCTTCCTTTGGTCACCATGTTGCATAGAATAAAAATTGCACAACTCTTGATGGTGACTTGGTGACAACCATTGATGAAACTTTGATCTGATGATCCCAAATCTTCATCTACCCTTTTCTTGAGTGCTTTTCCATGTCATGTGTGATTTGACAGTACTTTGATATGCTAGAAAATCATATATAATATTTTAATCCCTTTCACAACATGATAAAATTGAGCCCTACCATGTCTTGACTTTTCTAGTAAGGCGCTATAGTGGTACCAATGTAAAGAATTGATTTTCTAGTCATGACATAATGACTACCACATTCTTTAAAAAAATCAGCACAAGAACAACACACATATTCTTAATTATTTCCAACATGTCATAATGATTATGTGCTAACCAAAAACTTTTGGGACTCGCTTTTCAATATAACTATTGTTGCATTCCATCTTTTTAGGCAAAGCGCTATGCCACTACCAACAGAATTCCTTGATTTTCTATTCATGACATAATGACCTCCTTAAGGCATTAAGAAACTCTATTTTTGAGAAATATCACAAATTTTTTCCATTATTACTACCATAAATGCTTTTGATAGTGCATCATAAGCATACAACCTTATTAAAAATAGAAAAACTTTACGACACCTGTGCACTTGTTAATCTCACACCTTTTGATTTTTAGGCAAGGTGCTATGTCACTACTAGTGGAATTCATGCATTTTTTAGTCATGACATAGAAACCTCTTAGACTTTACCAAGACTGGTGATGGAAAACAACAAGTCCCTTTCTCCGATATTGACATTTTTGACATTTGTTTGTTTGTCGAGAACTTTAACACAATGAAAAATTGGTGCCCATTTTTCTATTTCCATCACCATCTTTATGTTTTGTGATGGTTGTCATGTTGCATATGGTAAAATACCTTCAACTTTGCTATGTGACATGACAACCATCATAGATCAAGAAGAGATCTGATAGTATAAAATTTTTTTGGGAAGAAGAGACTAAAAAGAAAGAATTTTAAAAAGATCTCCTGCAAGAATATTCCACTTTGAAAATTGATTTTCCCACCAAGCGCCCCTTTTAAGAAGAGTAAAATATGACTTAACAACTTTTCTTGGGGGCATAATAATATTTAATAGGGTTTCACCTAGGTTTCTTTTTATAAAACTTTCACAAACCAAACCCTAACTTGTAAGTTACAATTTTATTTGATTCTTTATCTTTTGCAAAAAATTAGAGCACCATGTGTGATTATCCCTTGGATAGTCTATACTCGTTAAGATGGACCATGAATAGTCCCCAAATTCAAATTTCACATCCCTCTTCTTGGCATCTACCCTTTGCTTCATGTTTTTTGTATTCAGCTACAAACTTTGTTTGACCATGTCATGAACCTCTTTCATGGAAAGAGAAAAGTCTTTAGCATCTCTACTGACCTCTACACATGCGATCATATCTCTTAAATCAAGAATGCCTCTAGGATGTACTCCATAGACCACTTCAATAAGACTCTTCCTAATAAATATATTGATAATATCATTGTAAGCATACTCTACTTATGCAATAATGTGGTCCCAACTCTAACCATACTTTTTGGTCAAACACCTCAAGAGGTTCCCCAAGCACCAATTTACTACTTCCATCTACCCATTAATTTGAGGATGATAGGCATATCCAAATGAAAGATTATTGCCCAGTTTATGCCTCAGATTCTTCCAAAAATGACTCATAAACTTAGTGTCCCTATCAAATATAATGCTAAGAGCTAATCCATGTATTCTTACTACCTCTCTAAAAACTAGATTAGTAATAGAAAAAGCATCATTTGTGGTCTTACGTGGTACAAAATGACCCATCTTGTTGAATCTATCCACATTGACATAGACACTATCACAGCCTTACTTTTTCTTAGGTAGCCCCACTACAAAATCCTTGCTCAACTATTCCCAAGGCCTCTAAGGAATGGGAAATGGTTGATATAACCCTGCATTGGTGTCAACTCCCTTTTCTTTTTGACAAACAATGCAACATTCCACATATTTCTTCACATCCCTCCTCAATGTAGGCCAATAACATAACCTTTGGACCAAATATACTATTTTACAAATTCCAAAATGCCCACTCAAAGCACCATTATGCTTCTATTGTATGAGTTTTTCTCTGATAGAACCCCTCGGAACACATAGTTGATTGCCTTTTAACAAGAGGCCTTCTTTCAAGGTAAAATCAAAGTATTCATGACGAAAATGGTTAGCATAATTAGTACACACCTTATAAGGTTTTCCAAAGTCTACATCATCAGGATACATCTCTTTGAAATTCTCAATCCCCAAACTCCTAATCTACATTTCTTATACAATTAACAATGTAGTGTCTCTCGTGTTTGCAGTTTGTACCTTCTTTATTTTGACCCGAGGGGTATTTTTACTCATGTTATGTTTTTATTTAAGATGACCTAAAGGTTAGATGTTATATTTTGATTTCTAGTATCATAGATGTTAGATTACTATATTTTTCATTTGATCATATTTGTATGATGATGCTATTTTGAGATGATAGTATGTTTTATGATGATATTTGGTTATCTAGTATTTGGGCATATCTCTGATAATGTTATATGTTGGATTTGATGCTATGGTGATTTAATTCATTCATCCTTTTTTATGCTTTATTTGAACATGAGTTATGTAAATGGATTATTTCAGTGTATTGAATAAATGGTTAAATTAGGTTATTTAATGCATTTATTACTTCGGTTATGTTTTATATGCAATTGCACTTGATTATGTGTTTTAGTGTACAATATTTATATCCTTGGTAGTGACAAATGGAGTTAGTGATTTAGTTGTTCATATTTTCCCAATGTCATCTCTGTATGGTCAACGCATCTTATTTAATTTTTTTAATTGAACCTTCAAGTGATTTGATAAATCTAGAATCATTTATATTATGTGATTAGACCTATGAACATGCATGTGCATTTAGAGGTTCACATTGTCACAAAATTAAACCCAAAGAGGAAATTAATTCCTCACTTGTCACTTTTGGAAATTATAAATTTGACAAATTTTCCCAAAATCATCTTCTAGAGGATCATGTTTCTATTCAATTTGAGAGCTATAGGTGTAGGGTCTTCATGAGATTGGTCTTGTTCAATCCATCTTAGAGAAACCTTGCTTTGCCATGACTTTCAACAGATTCCACAGGATATTTATTTTATCTAGATGATTCCCATTTTAGTACTTTTGGTTTCTAGGTAGGGCTTGTTGGATATAATTGATTAATTGTGTGTTGTCTTTGATGTTACAAAATTTTCATATCATTATCAATCAGAATATGTCGAGCTCACTCGGGCAATAAAGACAATTTTCTATGCCTGCCGAGTGTTCCTATGATTACCTAGTTTAGAAGGCACTGTCTATCAAGTTCACTTGGGTGTCAAAGGAAAGTATGCAAAAGTGAGTGTTAATTGAGATCACTTGGTTAATGAAGGAAATATGGATGGAACTAGTGCTAACCAATCTTACTCAGTTGCCAAATGATATTTGTAAAATTTGCAGTGTTAATCGAGCTTCTACTAGTTAACAGAGGAAATCATTTCTAAGTTAGTTTCTACCGAGTTGGGTCAGCTAACAAAGGATTTTCTTATTTTGGCATAGTAAGCTTAATTGATTTATCTATTGATTCCAATTGACTAAGGTGATAAATATTAATTATTCTAAGTTGTATTTGAGCCAACTTGACAAAGTGGAAGATATAAGTCTAAGGTTAAGTTGTGATTTCAAGCATGCAAGTATGAAGATGTTATTGAAGATTTAATGATGAGAAGAGGAAGTTAATTAGAAGGATAAGAAGAATATCCTTGTGGAGTGAAAAATCCATATTTGATCAGGAAGGATTGAGTACAAGCTAGAACAAAGATTTGTAATCAAAAAATCAATTAAATTCAAATTAGGTAATCTCAATGTTACTCTCTAACTATTGTAGCAGTGATCTCTTAACAGAGTTGACATAAAAGCTATTTGCAAATCCTCTAACAAGGTGGAAATTCTATTGAATTTTCTAAAGACCTCTAACAAGACCACTCCTAACAAGGTGATTAAATCCTTTAATAGGGTCACACCTAACAATGTGTTTTGTAACCTTTAACAACATTGGCTCCTAACAAGGCTCACTTCAGAAGAGTGAAAATAGTAACTAGTTGCAATTGGTGGTTTTTTCTAAATTGGGTTTCCACATTAAATCTTAGTGTCAAATGTGTTCAAGCTCTTTTATTTTATGTGTTTGCAACTAAGTTAAATTAATGGAAATCACAAATAACATCTAAAGTTTATATGTCAAGCATTTACCAAGTTACATCATTACGTATGTGTTTGCTAAGGTTCAACAATATTTAGTTTTTAGTTTGCATTTTCTACTTACATCTAAGGGATCTGGGATTTATTTTAGTAGTAATTGATTCACTCCTCCCCTCTTAGTGACTCTTTTTATATTTCCAACAATTGGTATCAGAGCTTTTGGTGCTTTTAGAGAAGGTTTCAAGGACCTAAGCTAAAAGATCAGGATGTCTTACAAAAGAGAGATTCACAAGCTAAACAGAGACAATTTTGTAGCATGGCAAGGACTTATGAGGTCACACTTGGCAACCATAAATGACTTAGGATGAAAGAATCTTGATACTAAATGCAAGACTCCAACTGCAATATTATCTATTGATGATATTTTTGAAAAGAAAAATCATAACATAATGATGATTGATATTGCATCTACACTTAGTTATGCTTAATTTGATGAAGTCAAATATTGCAAGATAGCTTATGAGACATGGATAAAACTAAAAGATATATATGGAGGAGATGAAAATATAAGAAGAGATAAGGTTGAAAGTCTCAGAGAAAACTTTGAGTAGATGAGAATGAGAGAAGATGAGAACATTGCCAAATATGTGGAAAGGATCAAAGCAAGTGCAAGTGCAATCAAAGCATCTAGAGGAGACATTAAAGATAAAATAGTTGTAAGAAAGGTAATTAAATCTTTTCTTCCTATTTATGCAAATAGATTATCTGCTATTCAAGAAATGAGATGTGATCCAAATAATAACATAACTTTTGATGCTCTAGTTGGAAGATTGACAATTTTCGAGTTAGATAACTTTGATAACTATGTTCCTAGTTCAAAGGTCACTGAATCTGATTTTAAAGCTAAACTCTCACTCAAAGAAAAAGGTAAGAAATCAAAGTCTAGTCAATCAGGAAGTGAAGAAGAAGGATCATCAGAAGAAATTTTAGATAGTGATCTTGAAGTTGTTGAAGCCCTACTTGTATGGAAGTATTCCAAAGGTAGAGGAAAGTACAAAGGTAAAGTTCCTTTGATCTGCTTTTTCTGTGAAGAAATTGGTCACATTGCTACTAGGTGTCCAAATAAGAAAATCAAAGATGAAAAGAAAAGAAATAAGCACAAAGGCAAGAAGGATTCCAAAATCTACAAGAACTATAATGACAAAGGTAGAAATCTTGTTTTATAACTAAAGATTCTGATAACAATGAAGATGAAATGGTATATATTGTTGTGAAGGATAAATTTGATGATGAAAAAGATAAGATGGAAATTATCTCTCATGTTAGCAAAAATTATATATGGATTATTGACAATGGCTATTCACATTATATGATTGGAGACAAAACAAAATTTAAGCACATGGAATATTATGATGTAGGTAGTGTGAGATTTGGAAATAATGAACCTTGTAACATAAAAGGAAAAGGGTGTATTTCATTGACTAAAGAACTTATATGTGACAATGCTTATTGGGTTAAATGACTAAAGCATAATCTACTAAGTGTTGTACAATTGAATAACATTGGATTTAAGGTAGAATTCATGAACGGACAAGCCAAACTACTAGATGGAAAAATAAATCTAGTTGGATCTAGCAAGCAAACAAAAGATAATCTATTTTATCTTGATCTTAGTGATTGTTCATATTTTATTGCTTAAGTAGAGGAAAGTTGGTTATGGAACAAAAGGCTATGTCATGTAAAATTTGATAATATAATTAAGATAAGGAAGCATAAAAGGGTAAGAGGTATTCCTAGTTTGAAGAAACCTAACATGGGTCTATGCAAGAATTATCAAATTGGTATGATGGGAAAGACTAGTTTCAAAAGAAAAAACTATCAATCAAAAGAAGTCTTGGAAATTGTTCATACAGACTTATGTGGACCTATTGGAATAAAGAGCTATAGTGGAGAAAAAAAATTCATTCTTTTTGTTGATGACTATTCTAGAATGATGACAGTAATGTATCTAAAAGAAAAATCAAAAGCCTTTAAAAAATTCAAGTGGTATTTGGAAAGAGTAGAAAATGAAACTAGAAAGAGGTTGAAATGCTTAAGATCTAATAGAGGTGGTGAATTCATCTTTAATGAATTCAATAATGTTTGCATTGAAAGAGGAATCAAAAGATAAGTATTAGTTCTTAGAACACCACAACAAAATGGTATAGCTAAAAGAAGAAATAGATCTATCATGGATTGTGCAAGAACCATAATGGTTGAGAAGAAGGTTGCTCTCAAATATTAGAAGGAAGCTATCAGCACTACAGTTCACACCTTGAATAGAATAAAGTTGAAGAAAGATTCAAACAAAACTCCTTATCAACTATGGTATGACTACAAACCTAATGTAAGTTACTTGAAAGTATTTGGTAGAAAATGTTATATCTTAAAAGAATCTAGAAAAAGAAATTTTTTTGTAAAAGGTGATGAAGAAATATTTCTAGGATATTTCTATAGAAGTAAAGAATACAAATTCTTGAACTTGTGTACTCATAAAATTATAGAAAGTGCACATGTTAGAATTGATGAGTTTGTAGAAAAGAGTGAAGAAGAAAGCAACAAGGAGCTAGAAGATTATAGAAGATTTGTTTACTATGAACCTAATACCCTACCAAATATATCTAAAAGAAAGGAAGCTTCATCTCTCAAATCCTAAAAATCTCCAACAATTACTGAGTTGCAGACAATGTAACCCGAGTTGTAGTTAGAAGGAACTGAGTCACAATTAGAGACTACTGAGCTAGTTCTAACCAAGCCTGATGGGCCTGAGTCATAAACAAAAGGACCTAAGATTGAAACTAAAATTTAACATGAAGATGTTGGAACTCATTCAAAGCCAAAAGAAGCTATGTTAGTAAGATATGTTAGAAGGCATCATGCACCTAATTAGATAATTGGAGACAAATTTGATGGAACAATGACAAGAAGCAAATTAAAAGGTACATGTTTGATTATTGAATTTGAACCTAGAAGTGTTATAGATGCTCTAGAAAATGAAAGCTAGATTGAAGCAATGAATGAAGAGATAGAACATATAGAAAATAATAAAACTTGGACTCTTGTTCCTAGACCCAAAGATAAAAATGTAATTGGTACGAACTAGGTATTTAGAAATAAGTTGAATGAAGATGGAAAAGTTTCAAGAAACAAAGAAAGATTGGTGTGCAAAGGCTATTCTCAAGTAGAAGGTATTGATTATGGTGAGTCTTTTTCTCCTATGGCAAGACTAGAAGGTGTTAGAACTTTACTAGCATATGCAACACTTAGAGGATTTAAAGTATATCAAATGGATCTCAAATCTACATTCTTGAGTGGAATTCCTGATAAAGAAGTCTACATTGAAAACCTAAAAGGTTTTGTAGATCCTAGCAAAAGAGACATGGTTTTCAAGTTACACAAATCATTATATGGTCTCAAGCAAGCTCCTAGACCTTGGTATGAAAGACTTCATAATTACTTGGTACAGATTGGCTTTCAAAGGACAAATGATAATGGTAGTTTGTATATTAAGGAAGGACCAAACAAGAAGATTGTGTTGGCATAAATTTTTTTGATGATACTTTATTTGCAGGAGATGATGACTTGTGAAAATCATTTTTAGAAGAAATAAGTAAAGAATTTGAGATGTATATGTTTAGGGAGATAAAATTCTTTGTTGGATTGTAGATATAGCTTTAAAAAAATGGTATCTACTATTAGAAATGCTTTAAAATAATTGAAGGGGGGTGGGGAGGGGGTGTTGAATCATTTATTCAAGGTCCAAATGTCCTAATAAAACTTTTTCACCAAGTAAAGTGAGCACATTAAACTATTCATCCATCCAAGCTTAAACTTTCCTACTTAGCAAGTTATTGTAAAATTAACATGCAAGAATAACACATGAAGAATCAACACATAACATAGTGATTCATGTGGAAATCCAATTTGGAAAAAATCACCAGTAACATGATACTCAATTCTCACTCTTCTGCAGTGATGCCCTGTGAAAGGCCTACCCTGTTAAAGGCTAGGATTTAACCACCCTGTTAGAAGTGGACATTGTTAGAGGACTTTAGAACACTCACATAGAATTCCACCATGTTAAAGGATTTACAAATGGCTATTAAACCAACCTAAGTCCATAGGATTTTACCCTAACTAATACAATCAATAGAAAGTAACAACAAGGGCTTTTGACCTAATACAACTCACAACTTAACTTGTAGATTTTAGATTTCTATTTAGCTCACAACATTTGCTTGGCTTTCAGTCTCTGCAACTCTGATAGCTTGTCCTCCTTTCAAGCTTTGTCTCCTTAAGTCTCCATGCTCGATATACTAGTATAATCTCTTGTAAGGCCACTTATCAAAGTAGTGTATCTATGCTCTATTCTTCCTTCTCAATGCCTTCTCTTTGACACCCTTCAACAACTTCACAACTTGAAATCCTAGCAACTCTTGCTTCCTTGCCTACAACTCCTTAAATAGAAGTTTGGAATACTTTTCCCTCTTGAATCTTCCTGCTTTTAATTTTAGTTTGAATGGATTAGGTATGAATCAATGAATCTACCCCTTATCTTGTTCCTCCTAGAAACATCATGAAGAATCATCCTAAATTTGCTCAAAATATGGTTTACCTAAAATTTTGTGCCTCCATCTCATCATCTTTATCCTCCATCTAGTTCACAAAATTCAAGGTAACAAACTTATTGGCTTAGATTTGGAAAATCTTTGACTTTTCAAATAATGTATTAGCTCAACACTATTGAAATTTTGGTGCTCAACACATATTGTGTTACTTAGCACCAACTACATTTTACTAATGCTCGACACCTACTATGGATTCACTCGACATCTACTAAGTTTTTCTAATGCTCAACACTTGAACTTGCTTGACTCCTTCTATTTTACTCGGCACAAACTAGATTTTCTCATTTTCTCAATACTAACTAAAAATCTACTTGGCATAAACTAGCTTTCTCGGCATCCACTAATGAACTTAGTCAAGCTTTGCAGACAAACTTGTTACAACTTATACATCTAGAGTTTCTAAGTGTGGCCAACATCTATATCTTCAAGTATATTATCAATACATCATTTTATTATTGTCTTTATTGATCCTAGTACTTCATTACAAAACCATAACTCAACCTTTCTCTTAGGTACTTTTATTACATTTGTTGATTAACTCCTCTTCATCAATCAACTAAGTGATAGTACTTGGATCTTATAAGAAATTGTCATTCCATCAAATAGTAGGTTTGACATCAGTGACAAAAAAGTAATTGAAAATATTCTTTATCAACAATCTCCCTCTTTACAAAAAATCTTTCTTCTTCAATAATGATGTTTTCAATTAGATTTCCAACATCTACATCACTCAATCTAAGTATATCAAGGAAATACTAAATTTTTTTGGAATGGAAGATTCAAGACTAGTTGGAACCCCTATGTATACTGGACATAAGCTCTCCAAAAATGATGATTCCAAAGTAGATTGGACCACATACAGATCAATGATTATAAAATTACAATATTTAGTACACACAAGGTCTAATATTGCTCTAGTACTTGGAATAGTGGCAAGGTTCTCAAAAAATCCCAAAGAAAATCATATGATGGCAATCAAAAGAATCATGAGATATTTGAAAGGTACTGAAGACTATGGTTTATGGTATAAACTTGGAAGCAATTTGGACTTGAAAGTATTTACTGATGTTGATTGGGTAGAAAGTATTGATGAAATAAAAAACACTAGTGGTGGAACATTCTTTCTTGGTAAAAGACTAGTGTCTTGGACAAGCAAGAAGTAAAATTGTACATCTCAATCCACAATAGAGGTAGAATATGTGGCAGTAATAATTAATTGTTCTAACATTGTTTGGTTCAAACAATTATTGGAAGGAATGAAGATAGAGATCAAATATCCAATAGTCATACATTGTTAGATTGGAATATGTTAATACAAGGGAATAGATTGCAAACATATTTACCAAGCCATTACCTATGGATGCATTTCTATATCTAAGAGGTAGGCTAGGAGTTATTCCCCTATCTAAAATTCACTAAATGAAGTTTAGTGATGTATCAACCAAAACCTATTGAAGATCAATCAATTGGTGCAGAATTGACAAGGGCATATTGCAAATGAATTAGTACTTAAGGTGCATTGGTATTAACAAAATTATTGTCTTTGGCATGTGTTGTCAAAGAGGGAAAAGTTTACTGTCATATCTTTAAGAAATTTTTGGAACCAGAATAAAGTAGGGAACCAAAGAGGGAGAAGTTTTCCAAAGAAGAAGAAGAAGTTTTCTAAAAGAGGGAGAAAGTTTTGAATGAACTTGGTAGCTATTTTTGCAAACAAAGAAAATATCTAGTGAAAGAAAGAGCTCATACTAACAGAAGGAGTTCTCAATGAACCGATCCAAAATTTTATTATGCTATGACATGTTGTGTTACCATCAATGTCAAAGAGGGAGATTGTTGGATACAATTGATTAATTGTGTGTTGTCTTTGATGTTACACAAATTTCATATCATTATCAGTCAGAATATGATGAGCTCACTTAGGCAATAAAGACTATTTTTTGTTTATACTAAGCATTCCTATGATTATCTAGTTTAGAAGGAAATGTCTATTGAATTCACTTGGGTGTCAAAGGAAAGTATGCAGAAAGTGAGTGTTAACCGAGCTCACTCAGTTAATAAAGGAAAGATGGATGGAACTAGTGGTAACCAAGCTCACTCAGTTGCCAAAGGATTTTTGTTAAGTTTGCATGTTAACTGAGCTTCTGTCAGTTAACAAAGGAAATAATTTTTGAGTAAGTTTCTACCAAGCTGGGTTGGCTAATGAAGGATTTTGTTATTTTGGCATAGTAAGCTTAATTGATTTATCTATTGATTTTAGTCGAGTGAGGTGATGAATATTAATTATTCTAAGTTGTATTTGAGCTAACTTGACAAAGTGGAAGATATAAGTATAAGGTCAAGTTGTGATTTCAAGTGTGTAAGTATGAAGATGTTATTGAAGATTTAATGATGAGAAGAGGAACCAAATTTGAAGGATAAGTAGAATATCCTTGTGGAGCAAAAAATCTATATTTGATTAAGAAGTATCAAGTACAAGCTAGAACAGAGATCTATAATTAGCAAATTAGTTGCATTCAAATCAAGTCATCTCATTGTTACTCTCTAACCATTGTAGCAATGATCTCTTAATAGAGCTGGCTTAATAGCTATTTGAAAACCCTCTAACAAGGTGACAGTTCTATTGAATTGTCTAAAGACCTATAATAAGGCCACTCTTAATGGGTGATTAAATCCTTTTGCAAGGTCATACCTAACAGTACATTTTGTAACCTTTAATAGGGTTGGCTCCTAATAGGGCTCACTTTAGAAGAGTGAAAATAGTAACTAGTTGCAATTGGTGGTTTTTTTCAAATCGGGTTTTCGCATTAAATCTTGGTGTCAAATATGTTCAAGAAATTTTCTTTTATGTGTTTTCAAATAAGTTAAAGTAATAGTAAGCACAGATAACATCTAAGGTTTATATGTCAAGCATTTACTAAGTTACAACATTTTGTATGTGTTTGCTGAGCTTCAACAATATTTAGTTTTCATTTTGCATTTTGTACTAACATCTAAGGGATCTAGAATTTATTTTAGTAGTAACTAATTCACCCCTGCCCTCTCAATTACTTCTCTTATATTTCCAATAGGGCTCTCCTATTTTCATGTTTAAGCTCCAATTATGTTTTAGTTTCTAGTAGTTTTTTGTTAGGAGGTTGAGAACTAGTGTTTCCCTTTGTTTCTGATTATTGGTTCTATTTGGTTGGTCAGGTATGAACGTTTTCCTAGTTTTTTGAATGAGGGTTTGGGATTTTGCACCGTTATGCTATTCATTTTTGCATATGGTGTCTAAACCTAAATTTCATTGGATTTTCATGGCTTTTGTGCCCTAAGACCAAATGGGTTTTATTTTTTGAAGTTTTTAAGTTTGGGAGTTTTTACCTTATTTTGTCTACCATCTAATTTTCTTAGGTTTTCTAGGCATGATGGTGGTCATGGACTTGAATCATCCATAGGATGTCAGTCAAACCACTATTGCACTTTTATGTTGCATTTGGATCCATGTCATATTTTTCCTCTCGAGCTTGTATTCAGTTGAGTGTATTTTTGCTTGTGTTCTCATCCAGTCCTTGTGTTATGATATATGTGATCATGGTGCACTACACATGAGCAGGTACACATGCATTTTTTGGGTGACTTGTGAGGCTCAATCTCCCATTTGTATTTTGGTTGATTTATGATCATTGAATATGCATGCCTACAGGTACTCATCATTGGATGAGCATGGGTAGCGTAGGGTAACACCATGGAGGGGGCTTCTATCTCATAGCCTAGTGTTTATTGTTGCAAATATTTGGTAGAGGGATTTTTAATTAACTAATAACTAAATAAAACTATTGGGTAATAAAATGAAGATTATTAAGGACATAGAGTGTGACAACCTTCAGCTCAAAATTTGAGTCTACATAGTACCAAGCTTGGGCTCTATTCAATGAGCCCCTACATAGTTATCCATTGAGTATCTGACCATGACCTATAGTCCTTGCATTTTTTGATGTTGTCAGGTTCAGTCATCATTACTATCTGGCATGAGTGTTAGTCATGGAAGTTTTCTTTATGTGTATTTATGGTTGGATCATTATCTCCATCAACATAAAGGGAGTGGAACTATGGGCTTTATGTGGTTGGGAGGCATATCTACCTTCACCACTACTAGGGACTAGTGTACAAAGATGATCTATTTCCAGTGTGATCGATGCTTGATGGTTCACTTGGTATTTTGGTTTATCCAAAGTATGTTTCCTTGTGATTTATGCTTTCAGTAGAATTCTTGGATATCATGTTTAGGTTTTGTTAGTTTATTGATCCATTATTGAATTATGATGTTTAGAATATGTTTAGATGATTTGATTTACCTTGTTGGATTATCTACTACTTATATTGTTGTAGCATGATTAGATGTTCTTATTCTTATGATGTTATTATGCTTTAGTAGTGACACCCTCATAAGACAACTTTGACTATATGGTTGATAGTTTGGGATGTTATGCACAAGGTATGGCTAGGACCTTTGAGGTCTCATGATGTTATTATAGTTGGGAGGAACCATGCATGAGTTTTTTTATGTTTGTTCTTTGAGATGTTTCTTTTAGTACTTTTTCCTTTACTACAATGTTTTAGATGGTTAGATGTTGTTTCCATCTTGTAGTTATTGTGTTTGAGTGTCTAAGCCTCAATTTGTGGATATAGTACACCCCACTATAGAGGAATTGTTTTCCCTATCTTCTCATCTTGTGTTTACCTTGCTTGCTATTGTGAATCCTCATGCAAGATTGCATCCTATCTTGTGTGAGATTGTACTCTCTCCTCCATGAGACTTGACATTTCCTCATGTATAAGCTTGCATTTCTTTGTGTAGTACCTTATACTTCTTTATGTGAACCTCAACACCAGTACAGTGTATTTTGGCTACTAGAATAGATGTTTCCTTTCTTAAGAGGGTATTTCCTCATGTGGTATGGTGTACTTCTTCATGTGAAGGGGTACTTCCTCATGCGAAACTGTCTATTGGAATTTTCTTGTGCAAAAAACAAGGGGCATCTCCATTATTTTTTAGGAAACACATTTTGGTAATTTGAGTACCCTTTAGGTTTTCTTGTATTTCCAAGCTTTGACAAATCAAATATTTTATATTCTATTGTCATCTTGGATTTATTTTTCTATCTGAGCATGTCAGTTTGGTAGTGGCATTTGGAGATTTGTTGGATGTCAAGATTGTTGGTTAAGTCTTCCACTACAATCTTAGTGATCCTCATATGTTGATTAATGTGTGCATCCATACTTATTTTAAAAAAATAAAAATTGGCTTGTATTGAATCCTTGTTCCAAGCTCTAATACATTTGGGCTTGAGTTGTGATGGTAGGATGTTGCAATGGTGAGCTCCACCTATCACCCAAGTGACTCAGATAGGAATTGACTCCTGTCAGATAGACGTTAGAATTTTGGCATTGGAACTTATGATGGAAAGGTCTCCCATCACAAGTACAATGCTCCAAGCTATCAAAAATTTAATCCATAGGGGGAAGTACACTGTCAGAGGCCCCATCTCATGTGCAATGTCCAAGTGAAGGAAATGCTAGGGATTTGACAACTAGTTATTGTACCTATCCATTGCAATAGTGACAAATATATGGTAGCAACACTATAGAACCAACAGCTAGCCATCAGAGTTGTGATGGCTACGTGGTGGAAAAAATTATAGAATGTGTGACATTAGAGAGTGTGCTTTCCTAACAAATCTATTTCTAAAATTCAACTTTGGTTATGAACATTATTAGGAGACTAAAACGCTCTTACCCCTATAACTAGTTTTCCTATTATTTTTATCTTTAGGGAGAGACTAGATGATTCATTTGACAGTCACAAGAATCATACAGTCTATCCCAAAAGATAAAAATAATAGGAAAACCACTTATAGGGGTAAGAGCATTGCAATCTCCTTAAAATGTTCATAACCAAATTTGAATTTTAGAAATAAATTTGTTAGGAAAGTGCACTCTCCAACATCACACATTCCATATTTTATCTATTACGATTTCAAAATAGGATAATATTGAGCTTCACTTGGTTTTGAGAATAGTTTAATATTCTCTACTAATCAAGGCTAACCATGTGAAGGTGGAAGCTCATTGGCCCCACCCCCACTCCCTAACATCTAAATTCTCCATTAACATCTAAAATCTTTAAGAAAGGAACAATGTTTAAAGTACAAAAAAAGGTTCCATACTTGCAAAAGTGACATCATTTTCCCATCTTTTGTTGCATGTCATTTCTCCATCGCATCCAAAATAAGATTCTACCACTTTGAATCAAGAATGCATGCTACATTCAAATGCATGGAAAATAGGCAAGGCTAATAAAACACAACACAATTACATATATTTAATACCTAGTCAAAGACCTCAAACAAAAATGCAAACCTATTGTATTTTTCAGCTCCACCTATTGTCCATGCATTTGAACATCTTCATTCCTCACAAGTAATTCATCACATGGGTACATCCAAAAATATCTTCATTGCCTCCTATATAAAATGAATCCAATATTAGAAAATTCCCCCTAAGAAATAATAGTCTGGGTGAAATAAACAGATGAAAAATGGGAGAGAAAAAGAGGAATCTACTTACCAATAGGCATTGCCATTGCATCTGTGGCCATGCTACCTATTGAGTGAGTTTTATTATTTTCTTGTTGTGCCAAGATCTCTCTATTTATATACATATAGCATACATACATATACACACACATATATACATATACATACATACATACATATACAGAGATCACAAGGGCATGGCAACAAACAAGATGTAGAGATCACAAGGGCACGAAAATGAACAAGATGCAAAGATCACAAGGGCATGACAATGAAATGCAGTGATCACAAGGGAACAACAATGAAATAATATATCTCCACATAGTACATACATACATACATATACATACATACATACATACATACATACATACATACATACATTTATATATAGAGAGATCTTTTTAAGGTATTAAGTGATTTCTTACCTCAAGATCTTCCTCAAAAATAATGTAGACTAGGAAAAATGGGTAGAGTTTGGAAGAAATTTTACAAAAATATATCATAGCAGATAATTTTATAAAGAAACAAGCCATTCCAGTGGTGAGAATAGTTGCTAAAAATTCTTGGGAGCCAAGGGACCCTAAACCTATGCTACATTTTCTAGAGACATGCGAGAAGTTACTATTGGCTTTAGTACTTCATTGACTTTAGTACTTCATAACATTCTAGATCATATAGTGATGCCCAAATTAACAACAATGGTAGATACTTGGGATGCAAATATAAAAAGGGCATGACAAAAAAATTCCTATAGATCTGTCATCAAATTAGGTACAATAAAATGAATGAGATGCAAAGATCAAAAGGGCACAACAATGAGATGCAAAGGTCACAAGGGCATGATAATGAGATGCAGTGATCACAAGGGCATGACAACAAAATCATAGCTCTCCACATGATATATACATGCATATATACATGCATACATACATAAATACATACATATATAAATACATATACATACATACATAAATACATACATACATACATATACATATACATATATGTATGTATATAGAGGATTTTTTAAGGTGCTTATTACATCTTAGCACAACAAAAAAATTGATCTAGTTGTATACATATCCTAGAATCAAAATAATTAAACAATAAAGCTCACTCAACCCATGCTAAGTGACTTAGCTCAAGATCCTGCACAAAACTAATGCAAAGTTAATGGGCTATATATATATTGTATGTAGGGGAAATATAATGCCCATAGAAACCAAATTTAAATAAAGCTTCTACAAACTAAACAAAATTCATAAACTTCAAGATAGACTAAGATGAGCTCTCAATTGAGAATATGAGCCATTAATGGGCTCTCTCAATGAGAAGCTCTATTTTTGAGTAGCTTTGTCTAAATAGATAGGATGTATGCTCAAGCTTATGCTTCAAAAAGGGCTTCAAATGGAGTTGGAATTTGGGTGTGAGTGTATGGTTTTGATGTAAAATGGCTTCTCAAAATGGCATTATGACTTTACTTCATGGATTGCATTAAAATGGCTTGGGAGAGGATTCCTTAAATAGGCAAAGGGCTTGAGGGATCAAGGGCTAGGATGCAAGGATAGAGAAAAGCTCATGGAGGGCTCAGATTGTATGAGAGGAGAGCACATGGATTGTGCTTCCTTACAGCCAATCAAGGAATGACACATGTCACATGGTGAGAGGATGGAGGAAAGGGGAAGGATGAGTCAACAAAGGAGGCTCAAGGGATAAAATCTTCATAAAGACCCTCATAATGGCTTGTAAAAGCAATAAAAGGGCTTTGGAAGAGTCATTTATGGCCTAGTGGGCTTCATAAAGTTTTATGGTTGAGATATTTTGAGGGAGATGAGAGCAATTTCGACTTGGGCTTGATTAGGAGGGTTTTAAGCTTGCTTAGGCTTGTGCAAATGATTAGAGGATGGATTAGGATGGTTTAGGATTAGCTTGGGGATAGGCAAGTGGATGGCATGTGGATTGCAATTAATGAGGGTGGGTGAAGGAGGAGATATTTGTTAACTTTTCCTTGAGTTAGCAAGTCTTAACCCATGTTTAGGGAATGTGACAAGGTTAGGAGGGGATTAGGATTAGGGTTAAAGACATCTTCTAAAAGAGTCTAGGCTTTGGATGAGGATGAAGACTTTCTAGAAGAGTCTAGAACTTCCTAGGATAAGATTTTATGAAATAAATAAAGTTTTATTTATTTCAAGGGTTTGGGTTGAGGAGATATTTATTAAAATATTTTTAATAAACATGAGGATTAATATTTAATCTTGATTAAATATTTTGAGTTGGGATTAGGGGTAGGAAATGATGGGATTAGCCTTTAATTAAAATTAAAGAAGGATTAGAAGATTTTGGAAGAGGTTAGTGGTCTTAAGGAAATTGGCCAAGTTTTGGGCAAAAAATAAATTTTTTATTTATTTTAGGATTTTTGGTCAATTTATTAATTAAATAATTAATAAATAAGGAAATAATGTTTAAATAAGATTTAAACATTTTTGGGAGAGATTCCTTAATTAAATATTTTTAATTAAGATAAAGGGATTTAATGGCATAAAAATTAATTAATTAATTAATTAATTAATTAATAAATGATGATGTCATCAGGGACTTTTTTTCAAAAAATAAAAATATTATTTTCTAAAGGATTTTTAGGTGTCTACATTTTGCCCCTCTTTGATGTGATGCCGCAAGTGGCATGGCATCAAAGATAAGAAAATAAGATGACCAAGGCTAGAGCAGAAGAGGAGAGAATGGACTGTGAGATGCCCTCTCAAGAAGGCAGCGGGGAGAGAAAGCGAGGCTCGATGGCTTCTTGAAAAGTACAGGAATCTTGGATGAGCAAGGAAACTCAGATTGGCAAAGAGAAGGGGCTGAATTAGCTCAAACTCTCACTATGGGAGAATGATAAAGGGAGAATTAGAGGCACAAGAGGAAGCAAGCTTAAGATCTCAGGGATTGCAGAGGATGAAGGAGCGGAGCGCTATAAAAAAGAATCTAGGATAGGGAGATGGATGATAGGATGATAAAGCTGATGCAACAGGATTTCAAAGAGTCGAATTGGCGGAAGATGGGTTTCGGAGATCCCTAGGACTAGGATTGTGGATCTTGAAAGATGAGGCTTGGTGGATTGATTAGATTGGTGGATCCCTAAGACTAGGATTGTGGATCCCTAAAGCTAAAGGTGAGGAGTGATTCAAAGAGATACTGATGCATAAGGTGGGGTAGGAGAGACAGATGCTGGATATGGATGGGGGATAATGGAGATGAAGGAAAACCATTGAAGCTTTTTGAGCGGGGGGCATACTTCAAAGAGAAGTACCACCACGTAGTTGAGCACTAGATTTTCTATAGGACTATTGGTTAATTGCCAAGGTTACCAAGAACATCAAGGCCTTTTCACCAACTATCCAGAGGACTGACGGACTGACTCAAAACAAACATGCAAGGATTGCCCTAGCATCACACATGAGTCCAAGAGGAAGCCATGTGGAACCGACACTGGGTAACCCACAAGTAGAAAAAAAAAATAAACAAAAGACTTGATCAAAACCTTACGCTCAGATTGCCCCATTTGTAGCATACCATGATATGGAAGATCATGGCAACCTTGAGGAGGAAACAAAAAGATTGCTTGGAAAAGATATTTCAAGACCCAAAAGGGAAGATTCCAAATCAAAAGAAAGCAAAAATCCAAAAGAGAACCGTTTGCGAACGAGATGGGTAGGACGAGGTACTAATGGACCAAGATCAGACATGAGGAAAGCTATATCCTACAAGGATCTATCGGAGAGCACCTAAGCTGATGGATCTAGATGGGTGATGCGTCTGGCATGTTGAACTAAGAAGGATAGCACTTTGGTGATAGGAGATCTAGCTAAAGGATGCATTGGAATAGCTAACCAAGGGTTGTGCGATGTGTGCAAGGTGCTAATCAAGGAGGAATGAACACGAAAGTTGGATAGATACAATGGTACTAAGCTAAAGAGGATGTATAAGCTGACAGACCAAGATATTTACAAGTGGGCTAATCAAGATATGGTACAAGCTAACAGACCAATGATAGGTATGATACAGATGGATAAAAAGCTCAGGATGAGAGGATAGCGGGATGGTTCTTTGTTGTGCAAGATGTGAAAGCTAAGGGTGGGGTGATAGTGAAAGATATGGATTTGGCAGGATGCATCCAATGATGAGGAGAGATTTTGTGACCAAGGATAGCTAGAGGAGTAGGATGAGATGGATGGATAGGATGGTAGATAGCTAGGATTATGATGGATATAAAGAGATGACATTGGGTTTCCATGAGGATAGCCTAGAGCTAGATACCAATGACAAGGGAGGATGGACAAGACAAGATCTCCAAGGAATATAGTGCCCCCAATTAGAAGATAACATGCAGAAGGAGGTCTTATGATGGATGTGATAGGATTGAAGCTAGGATGGAAAAAGCTAAAGGGGCTAGGGAGATGGATGATAGCTGGGATGATTGGCTGAAGTTGCAAGAGATTAGTGGACAGTGTGAGATGGAAGATGGAGGGTGGAGGATAGGTGGATAGATTGGAAGATTGAGTTGGATGTCAAGAGATGACCAAAAGCATGAGGGTGATAGGCTAAGCTAGGGATGGTGGGATTATGCATGACGCTTGTTTGCCAAGTTTTCAATATGGTACTTGTCCAAGGTGCTTGAATTGCCAAGTTTTCACCAGTGGACGCTTTATTTTTCTTTACTTTTTTTTGACTTTTTGACTTTGGACTTAGTTAGAATGATTTTGGCTTTCTTCAACTATTTTGGCTTTTTTGGGATTTTTCACTAGCTGTTGGAATGTACAATTTTGTTGCTAGTTGTTGGTACATCGGATGTGTGATTTATGCAATAGATTGGATTAGATGGGATTGATGGTAGGAGATGGAGGGATGAAAAGGTTGGAAAGGAGCATGATATGGGGATGCTTGCAAGAGCAACATTGGCACATGTTGGGACGGGTGTGAAAAGAGCATACGGGGGATAGATGGTAGATGCGGGCATGATGGAGGATTTGTGGAAGCGTGCTTGGGGATATAGGTACCCAAGATGGAGTTAGGAGATGGGGGACATGAGTCACTAGATGGGGGATTAGCAATGGTGGATGCCATTATGCATTGGGTTTCAACTTTTTTCTTGGGGATCCACATGGTTTTGGATTTTCTTTTCATAGGCTTTTGCATTGTTTTGCATTCTTTGATTGGATTTTGCATTTTTGGAGTATGTCTTTTAGAATAGACATATGATTTCCTAAGATGTGGATTTTTAGCTTTATGCATTTTGAAGTTGGCATTTACATTGTTGTGGTAAGCTTTGGGAAGATGGTTAGGAGAAGCTTGGTGAGATGGAGAGGATATGAAAGAGCATGTAGGGGGATGATGATGGATGATGTGCCCTAATATGTGCCTTTGTTGATCTTGCATAGGAATGGATGGAATAGGATTTTTATGATGGCTGATAGGAGGATGGAGGATGGTAGATTTTGGGACATAGGGACCCAAAATGGATTTAGCGAATGAAGGGGGGATATGGTAGGTTGTTTTGGGTTGCAAAGATGGTGGAGGGGGGATGACATAAGATTTCTTGAAGGAGTGATGGGAGGCTAGCATGGTGGGCTTGGAGATAGGCTTGGTTTGGGGGTGTGGTGTACCAACACCTTTAGATGGTGAGCCTTTGGATACATATCCAAGACCATGAAATCCTAGATTTTTTTGTGCAATAATAGGCTCTCTGATTCCTTGCTCTTGTGGTCCTAAACCTTAACCTTGATAATGCCATCGATTGAGCATTTGAACAAGCTGAGGAAACTTTTTGCTTACAAAAAATGGTAGAAGTAATTTATTAGGTGTATTGCAATGGGGAGATACTATTCTTAATTCTTCTGCTGAGAGAGGGCCACCTTGGATGAATGTAAGTGAACCAAGAGGGTAGATTATAGATGGTGGAATAGCTTGGATAGGTGGTAAGATGGAAGCATGGAGCGAGGGAGATGGAAGGATAGGATCTTGATGTAGCTGGTGGGATGACAAGATATCTTGTAGTGGAGGAGATATGGCTCGAGGTTTTGGAGATGGAGGAGATGGTGACTGCACTATGGATGGAAGACATGGTACGATGATATCTTCATTTATGCTTTGGGGGATGTCAACATGCTTTTGGGCAAGATCTTGATAGGATTGGTTCGGAGTGGATGGTGCGATAGGAGGTGAAGGGATGAATTCTTCAAAGGCAGCGGATGGATAGATGGAAGATTCAGTAGTGGAGATGGGTGAGTAGAAGATGGATGCATAAGGGTCATTAAGAGAGATTTGGGAAATGCTTGGAGACGATGTGGATAGGATTTGGAGGGATTTGATAGGTGGTGGGATTTTGATGCTTGTGGGAAGTGGAAGAATTTTAAGCAATTTGATGGATGGTATGGGGATGATAGCTATGGGAGATGGAGGTGATATTATAGATGGAGAAGCTTCATCACTGACTACTTCACATGGTTGGATTAGATGACATGGCTTATCGACTGTTGGAGGCGACTTTTCTTGTATTTCCTCTAGGAGATTCCTTGGAGACTCGTGTGTCGAAGGTGGAGGTGGATTGACAGGAATAGCTAGTGTGATGGGGGTGGAAGATTGGAAGCTTGGTTGATGGGGTGATGGAGGGGAAGCTAGAATATCAGATGGCATGACTAGATAGTTTGGAATAACTCTTGGATTTTGGGGGATGCTTGGGGGAATATTTTTAAGGCTTTCAATATACCCGTCATAGTCAACAAGATTTTCATCATCATTGGAATAGGATTGGTACTTCATGCTTTGATGATGAGTTTGATGGGGATGGGGTCTTGCGTATGGATGAACACAGAAGCTCATGGTTGGATTTGGGTTAAGCACAGATTTTGGATTGGCTGATGAAATATTTCCTAGGGAGAGTCAAAGTTGCATGACAGACCTAAGAAGGATTGGCTGGAGATTTTTGGCTTTCTTGTTGGTGGAAGACTTCAAGGGTATGCTATCAAAAAGTGAGAGTTTTGCTTTCCTATGTGCTGGATTTGGTGGTGGCTATGTCAACTTGAGGATAGACTAATGATCCTATGGGCATGACACGAGATTGACCACTTGTGGATCCCAACCTTTAGCTCAAGGTGATGAGGGATGCAAGTGAATAAGCTAGATTACCCTAGACAATGCTCTGTCAAAGGGATAACCTTGGTGAGATTGGTTGATTGGTAGGATTGATTGGATAGCAAACTCTGGCAGAGTAACAAAAACTCTTTAAAGGCTTGGGTGATTTTGGACTGGGTTGCTAGCTGGCTGGGGGGATGATTTGGATGGACTTTGGATTTGGGATTGTTCTAAGGAAAAGAACTAGATAGATTCGGTTGTAGCGGGGGAGCTTGGATGATTTTCTGATAAGGCAGTGACTACGCTAAGTATGCCTTGAGCTGGGAGATTTCTCCTTTTCTGGGATTTTGACCAAAGTTGGCAAACATTCATTCAAAAGCTATGAACAAACAAGCAGACAAAATTTTGGAGCAAGCACGTCAAACACACCAACACCCTAGGAAGCTTTCTACAAGGATGAAATTTGGTTTAGCTAGGGAGTCCTCGATATACACAAGGTACGTGAAGCCCAAATCTGTGGATAAAACCAAAAAGATGTCACACAGCCGAGAGGAGCGGTAACCCACTTCTCCTCTTTCACTTCTCAAGGGTATAAAGTTCCTTGAGGCTTAGCCCGAGTGAAAAAATTTTGATCCCAAGAGAGGTGTCTTTGGATTCACCTCCCAATCTTTATACTTCGTCAGAACACCAAAGTTGAGGTCATCCCAAGGGGTGATGAAATTCCCAAGCAGGCCTCCTAAAAAGTGTAAAACAAGACCACATACATGATCTTGGGCTTTAAAAGACACGTGTTTATTCCAATTGATGATTTAGATTTTGTAAGCTATGATTGAAGACACTTGTGATTATGGCATACAATGTTCATTCCAATTTGACAGCATCGTTAGCATAATGAAAGTCGAGAGATCATCAACATAAAAAATGCGAGCGTTATTGAAAATGCATCCAAACCATGCAATGTTCATTGATTTTTAGGCATTCAAGATTGAGTGTGAGTTTTTTTTAAGCCCAAAACAAATATGTGTGAAACTCGATTGCCAAGCGCGTGCCCGGAGGCCCTCCACGTCAAGATTTGTCCAATTTTTATGCCCAAACAAAGTGTGAGCGAGATTAATGCGCATTCAAAAAAATTTCTAACTAAGAAAAACCACTCAAGACCCAAGTGAGTGGAGTTTGATCTTTGTGGAGCACTTAACACCCTCTTAGGTAGACCCATCCCCATAGATGGCGCTGAGATTGCAACCAATATTTAAATTGATGGGTGATTAAAGAGGGTGAGTCCAACTAAAAACTTACTCAAAGCATCTTTATTAGTTTTTATAACTTAGAAGATTTCAAAAATGTGGATTCTTTTTATGCCCCAAAAGATGATTATTTGATCTATGGCATTCAAGATTGGATTTTGTTGTTTTAATCATGCATTCATAAAAAAAACAAACTTGATTTTAATCCATGGCACTCAAGAGTGATTTTAGCAACATGCATTCAAAGACAAGTGATTAAACATTCAAGTTTTTTCCTTTGAGCATTCAAGATTGAGATTTTGTGTGTTGTTTTAAGAGCTTTGAAGTGCTTTGTTTTAACCTTAGATCATTCAAGATTGTTTTGGACTCAAAAGTGAAAATGACTCTTTGGACTTTGGTTTTCATTCAAGATTTTGTGTTCTAGTTTGCATATTTTAAGCCCAAAAAATGATATTCCTAGATTGTTTTGATGCATAAAAAACCTAAGAAACATTCAAGATTTTGCAACAAGACATTTGTTTGGAACTAATAACAAAGCTTTTAGGTCAATTTTGGCAACCATTTAGGACTCTTAGTTTTCATGAGATTTTTAAAAGAACTTTAAAATATTTGCAAATGAGGTTCATTTTATCCTTGATTGATGCTTTGAGTTTGATTTAGATTTTAGTGTGCACTTAGTGTTGATTTTGAACCTTTTGAAATGGAAACTTGAAGTTCTTTTTAAATTTCCAAAAATGAAGTATTCCTAACTTTGCATGAATGCATCTAAAACCTTGATGTTGCAAGGATGCAAATGATTGAATTGGTTTAGTTTCACTTGTTAAAAGGCTTTTTTTTTTTTTTGCAAATTTTTAGTTTTTAAATGGATTTAAGTATGATTTGGGGGTTCATTTTAAGCACTAAAAAGAAGCGTGTATGATTTTTCTTCCTTAAAAAAAAAATGGCCAAGATCTCCCACAAGAAGAAGAAGAAGAAGTAGATGGAATAAGAAGAATATAGACAAGAAGAGGAAGAAGAATTCCAAGTGCTTTGTCCACCTATAAGCTTGAAAAATCTGCAAATACTATGAGATAGACTATGAGTTCCTTTGTCTTCTTCATGCTCATGTGGACCTACAAAACCAATTTATACAATCCTACCAATCACAAAAAAAGGTAAAATTAGCCAAAATCAGCAAATGACATACAAAACTTGACTAAAAAAGCTAATGAAGATGACCCATGCGGGGTCCCACCGGGCGTGCCAAAATGTATATGAGCAATGTTAGTATGCTAATAGAAACCAAATTCAAACAAAGCTTCTACAAACTAAACAAAATTCATAAACTTCAAGATAGACTAAGATGAGCTCTCAATTGAGAATATGAGCCATTAATGGGTTCTCTCAATGAGAAGCTCTGTTGTTGAGTAGCTTTGTCTAAATAGATAGGATGTATGCTCAAGCTTATGCTTCAAAAAGGGCTTCAAATGGAGTTGGAATTTGGGTGTGAGTGTATGGTTTTGATGTAAAATGGCTTCTCAAAATGGCATTATGACTTTACTTCATGGATTGTGTTAAAATGGCTTGGGAGAGGATTCCTTAAATAGGCAAAGGGCTTGAGGGATCAAGGGCTAGGATGCAAGGATGGGGAAAAGCTCATGGAGGGCTCAAATTGTATGAGAGGAGAGCACATGGATTGTGCTTCCTTACAGCCAAGCAAGGAGTGACACATGTCACATGGTGAGAGGATGGAGGAAAGGGGAAGGATGAGTCAACAAAGGAGGCTCAAGGGATAAAATCTTCATAAAGACCCTCATAATGGCTTGTAAGAGCAATAAAAGGGCTTTGGAAGAGTCATTTATGGCCTAGTGGACTTCATAAAGTTTTATGGTTGAGATATTTTGAGGGAGATGAGAGCAATTTCGACTTGGGTTTGATTAGGAGGTTTTTAAGCTTGCTTAGGCTTGTGCAAATTATTAGAGGATGGATTAGGATGGTTTAGGATTAGCTTAGGGATAGGCAAGTGGATGGCATGTGGATTGCAATTAATGAGGGTGGGTGAAGGAGGAGATATTTGTTAACTTTGCCTTGAGTTAGCAAGTCTTAACCCATGTTTAGGGAATGTGACAAGGTTAGGAGGGGATTAGGATTAGGGTTAAAGACATCTTCTAAAAGAGTCTAGGCTTTGGATGAGGATGAAGACTTTCTAGAAGAGTCTAGAACTTCCTAGGATAAGATTTTATGAAATAAATAAAGTTTTATTTATTTCAAGGGTTTGGGTTGAGGAGATATTTATTAAAATATTTTTAATAAACATGAGGATTAATATTTAATCTTGATTAAATATTTTGAGTTGGGATTAGGGGTAGGAAATGATGGGATTAGCCTTTAATTAAAATTAAAGAAGGATTAGAAGATTTTGGAAGAGGTTAGTGGTCTTAAGAAAATTGGCCAAATTTTGGGCAAAAAATAATTTTTTTATTTATTTTAAGATTTTTGGTCAATTTATTAATTAAATAATTAATAAATAAGGAAATAATGTTTAAATAAGATTTAAACATTTTTGGGAGAGATTCCTTAATTAAATATTTTTAATTAAGATAAAGGGATTTAATGGCATAAAAATTAATTAATTAATTAATTAATAAATGATGATGTCATCAGGGACTTTTTTCAGAAAATAAAAATATTATTTTCTAAAGGATTTTTAGGTGTCTACAGCAATGACATTAATTCTACCAATACATGCATGGTTACATCTCGGCTTCCATTGTTGGGATAGCGTATGGAGCCTTTATCCAACTATTAGTTATAAATTGGGGATTTTTTTTCATGCTTAACATTCAAGTGATGCATATGCATATGCAATTTTATCACCTTGGAAAACTATATTTGATCCTGCAAGCTGGGAACAACTAATTGTTTTTTTTATTGTAACTAATTTGATGATAGTTATACAAGAATTTGTAATCAACACATCTAATCATCAACTAGACCAATGTAACTAGGTTATGGATTGGGCATGTGCTATTCCCATTTCTTATATGGTTACAATGTTGGAGGCAAAAAAAATTATTTGTTCAGGATATGGAGGAAGAGCAGTGGTGTTGGCAAACATAAAAATATAGTAATGACAAGTCACCTTAATGAAATTGTGTATACTCTTGGCAAATATGTTATAAAAAATGTTCATCATGAACTTTTTCTCTTCTACATATTTTTTCATGGATCCTTCACACACCTAGTGCTCACAAATGTCTACTTAAGAATGTACATGAACTTGCAAGATCTAGTTTGAAGCCATAGTTTTTTAACCTGAATGTCATCATTTATTTCCACATTAATTACTTGAACAATAATATAATAAGAAATAAAATATTTAATTACTTAAAAAAGAAAATACATAATATTAAGGAGCTAACACTCCATTACATGTCATCTGAATAGACCAAACCTACCAAATTAATGAACTAGGCATCCAATCCCATTACCAACTGAAATCAACCTGTCAAAGACTTCAATAGGAAGAAGATCATCATTTTCTTGGAAAAATTTTTCAAACTTACTCAAATTATATTCTTTTGCAACCCCAAATTTTTTAAGTGACCAAGCATTCTTCATCATTTTCTACTTTCCTCAACTTCAAGAAAGAAAACATTTGAAGACCCCCTCTAGCCAAGTTTGTATCTATCAGATCTAGAGCATTCATCACCTCCAAATAGATATTTTTAGTAATCATTCTCCTAGCCACATTATACGTAGAAATAGGATGGCCCACAATTTTTATTATAGGCTAGAATAAGTCAAAGACCATCCTACCATCGTGAACATAATGATCATATCCTTCTCCTACTCATTGGCATGCTTGAAGATCCTAGCCACTTGAGATTTTGGCACCTCCTCCACCACTACAAAATGTGCTCATCTATAATAAATTCCCAAGAACACCATTTGATTTTAGATAATAATAAAAATAGAGGCCCAAATAAATAGAAAAAAAACTATGACAATCTCTTGTCAGTCTGAGCAGTACTGATATAATACTACAAAAGATTTGAGAGAAAGATTATTCAAATCTAAGGACAATAGAAACAAAACCAAAAATTCATGAGAACACCATTGACCATAAACAAGGGGATTCTTTCAGATTTTAACCAATACTTGCATATCTTCTGAAAAAATGTCTAGAAAACTCTATGGAATGTGATGTCTGCTCATCAAATACATCTCATCATTTCAATCCATGCCCACATTTTCTAGGAAATTAACAACCCTGTTACCCTCTTGAAAAATATGCTAGATCTAGAAATTGTCAAAAGAGAGAAGGTGATTCGAGATAAAGTCTCTACCAATACTTATGAGGATTACTAATCAAGACTTGTCATGGGTCAAAGAAAGGCAAAGGAAGGATCAGAAAGTATATAAAGATAAGTTCCTCTTTTAAAATTTATCTTAGTAATTTAAAATCTAATCTTGTGTGATATTTAAATTTATATTTTTCAACTATCTAATCCCAAACTAAAATTATTGTATGATTGTCAACCAATTCATAAGGAGATGTGAACAAAAGGAATGAAAAGAGTATTGAATAAAAATAGATATTATTAATTACAACAAATTATAATCAAAATCACAAATGATTCATGAATAATCATATATGTAGAATAACAAAATAAAAAATAATCCCAAACTAAAATTGTTGTTGTATGATTATCAACCAATTCATAAGAAGATAGTATTGAATTTCTTGAGGACAAACAATTTTGGGAAGGGCAGACCATAATGTCCCCATTTCCAAGATCAATTTTAATAATAGAGTTAGTTTAAGGAATAAATAAATATAATTTTATTTAATTCTAATTGCATTTGATAATGTTAAATAAATAATAATATCTATTTCTAAGAATGAATTTAATAAATAACAATAAAAATAAATAAGTATTATAATCAAATTCAAATATCAAATAAAAGACATATTCAATTCCAACTCACAGCATACAAAGTCTCTAGTTAAAGAGTTTGTAAGAATCAACAAGTGAAGGTTAAATCTCAACTCAAATGAGAAATCTATAGGGAAGATATTAGGAGAGTTGAAAACAATAAAAAGAAGATCATAGAGTATTGAAGACATATCTAAATTTGTTCATAAGAGAAAATAGGGAAAAAACTCTCAAGGATCGCGATGCACAACCATTGGAATTTTATATATAGGGAACATGATTTTTAAATCCAATCTGATACAAAGAGAATGTAGTCACCAAATAATGAATTCTTATCAATAAACCTATATGTACTTAGCCAATGAGTGAGGATATACAAACATCAGTGAACAAAAGGAATGAAAAGAGTATTGAATAAAAATAGATATTATTAATTACAACAAATTATAATCAAAATCACACATGATTCATGAATAATCATATATGTAGAATAACAAAATTAGAAATAATTACCTGAAACATTGAAGAATATCCTATTAATCTCTTTCATATATATCTTTTTCAAATCAATAAATCTAAGAATTTGGTCTATTATCAAGATTAGTTACATGTCAAATGCAGTATTGCAGAAGGTGCAAGATCAACTACCTAACTATGTCCAAGACATTTGCACATAGAGGCATACACTAGCTATCAAGCTGCCTACAAACCCGTAGCCATGAGATCAAGACCCTTGAACTACTCACTCTAATGATATGTAGTTCTTATTTCTAATTTTTTTGATGTAGTTGTATTGCTATAACCACTTGTGAGTTTTACACACCTAATACAATTCTTCACCAACATACACCAAATCGGGTGAATCACACAGTTTTCTATAATCACAATACTATAATACCATAGTGCAACCTTTGTGTTCTAGTTTATAGTTAATGTAAGGTTAACCTATATACAACCTAACTCACTCCTTATATAGTTACATTTAAAAGCTTGTGACAATAATCAATAGGTCTAAATAGACCAATCAAGTTAATGCTGAAACGTAAAGTTTAGCTTTCTATTTTCAATAGCCAAGTACACTAGGTAATGTTATGTTGGGAGGTAATGTCATTTTGGTTTAGTGATTTTTTTTTATGTTTATAGGTAAAGTCATTGTGGTTTAGAGGTAATTTGCATGGTTTAGAGTGTAATGTCATTGTGGTAGTAACAATAACTTCAATGAAGAGTTGACTGTAAGGAATTACTACCCTAAACATATGCTGCAAATTCTTGGGAGCCAAGGGAATTTACTCAAACCATTGGTAACAATACCCATGGTCATGCTACCTGTTCAATGAGTTATATTATTTTTCTATTGTGCCAAGATCTCTCTCTTTACATACATACATACATACATACATACATACATATATATATACATGTATATATATATATACATACATACATACATACACAGATCACAAGGGCATGTCAGTGAAATCCTAGATCTCCACTAATGTCCTCAATCCATAAGCTCTCTCTATATATATACATACATACATATATATACGTACATATACATACATAAATACACACACACACACACACACACACACACACACACACACACACACACACACACACACACACACACACACATGCATACATACATACTGATCTGATGAACGGATCTAGACTAATTGCAATATTGAATGCTTAAATAGAATCAAATTAGCGGAAGTCTTATTACATGCATACATAAATGAAATTATGCATCAAAACTTAAGAATTTAAGGTGAAATAAACAAAATTGAAAGAGAAGAAGATAGAGAGTGCAAACAAAGTTTGATTTTGGAGTTTGCCACAAATGTGACTACGTCTCCGGGTCGGCTCCAATAGAGTACGACCAATCCGATTATTCTCCAAAATCAATTACAAATGCACCAAGACTTATTCCCTTAAACACATCAGCATAGCATGCCCTCGACGTGCATAATAGTCTTCAAAAATCTCTTAAACATTCTCCTGTTCTCACCACCTAAACGCCTTTCCAAAGCCTACTACCCCCATTTTATACATCAAATTTAGCCAAAAATGGGCTAAAACAATTAACAAACATAATCCCCTATTTTGATTACATATTTTCGAATTTGCCCCTTTTACCATTATTTTGTTATGATCTCATACCAAAATTAAGGGTTTGTTTTCAACAAATACCCTTAATTAACTAAGATTGGGCAGATTTGTTATGCATAGATAACAACTCTTCTCTTAATATTACATATGTCATAAATAGCCCATTGGTTGGCCTTAATTTTAGGAGGCCAATGGTTAGGAGTTCAACTCCCATTATCTCATTCCTTTAATTCGAATTAAATATTCATTTTAATTTTAATTTGAATGTTTTCCCTCTCTTTATGATTTTGTGACATCATGCTGATGTCACCATTTTAAACTTTTGCCTCCAAAATTCAAATTGCCATAACTTCTTCATACGAGCTCCATTTTTAACGAAACGAACACCATTGGAAAGCTCTTATCAGGCTCTTTATTTTGAAATACATTGTTGACCACTTTCGAGATGGTCTGATTTTGCCTCTTATCTAGCCCTCTGGTTTTCCCATTGACCAAAACTTTGACCGAGCGTAACTTCTCCATTCGGATTCCATTTTTGTCCGTTCAAGTTGCATTGGAATCAAGATGCTGAGATCTTTCTCATGGTGCAGATTTTTGGAGAGAAATGAGACACTTCAATTTTCACTGAAAATATCCATCGGATCACATACACACACACATACATTTGCATATGCAATTTTATCACCTTGGGAAACTATATTTGATCTTGCTAGCTGGGAATAGCTTATTGTTCATTTTGTTGTATCTAATTTGATGATAGTTCTATAGGAATTTGTAACCAACCCAACTAATCCAAAACTAGACCATTTTAACTAGGTTATGGCTTATTTCTTTCTAAAAATATCTATTATGATATGTTTTTCTAAAATTTCTTGAAAATTCTGCCCATTTTTCCTAGTCTACATTATTCTTGTGTAGGATCTTCAGCTAAGTCACTTAGCATAGGTTGAGTGAGTTTTATTGTTTTATTATTTGGATTTTGGAATATCATCTTTTTGTTTTATCAGTGACTTTGTTCAAGTCCTAATTTTAATGAAGTAACAAAGTGGTTTCTAGGGTGGAAAGGACTAAATAATGAAGAGAAAACTTGAAAACTTAAATGTTGAAATGAAAGCTATCGAGGATTAGACACCTAATGTAGAGTTACAACACAATTTAAAGTTAATTTTAGATATAAAAATAAAAAAAGGAAAACATGACATAAATTATTCCCCATTTGTTTTGATTGTGGAGAGAAGCATGTGAAAGAGGGTGGAGAGCTCTGAATGTTGGTGGATATTTCATTGTTATGGCCTTATGATAACTACATTTGGTTGTTGTACCCTTATGATCTTTGTATTTTGTTGTCATGCCTTTCATGGAGATTAGTGGAGATCTAGGATTTCATTTTCTTTTCCTTGTGATCTTTGCATTTTGTTGTCATTTTCTTGTGCTCTCCTTGCCCTTGCTCTATGATTTCATTTATGTGTCATGCCCTTGTGATCTTTGTGCCCTTTGCAGCTCAGTATAACATTTGGGGTCAAATTATGATAGAAATTTTTGATGGCAGTGTAATTTGTGGTGTTCGGGCCCAAATGTAGTAGTGCTTGCTTTGTGATTTTTGTTAGATTGTGGTGACTGATCAGGAAAGTACTGTACATACTTCATAAATAGTGGGGTTCGGGGCCAACATAGTAGCCGACATATTATGGCTGACATATGGCCAACATGTTATAACCCTAAAGCGGTTTAATACTTGTATAAAAGGGCTTAGGGTTGGGTATTTTTCATTATGTTGTGATAGGAAATTGGTTCTTGTGGCGGTATTGAGCTGTAAGGGATTACAGATTGTAATTAGGTTGTAATCATTGGATTGTAATAAGATCGAACTTGTTGTTTGGTGGACGTAGCCCAGGGATTGGGTGAACCACATTAAATCTTTGTGCCTTGTGTTCATTTCTATGTGATCTATCATTTTTCTATTATTGGTTATATTTGCATGTAGTTTTTTATTTATGTCCATAGTTTATCCTAACAAGTGGTATCAGAGCAAGGTTGTCTTTCAGTTATCCTCTGCAGGAAAGTCTTACCGTTAAGTGGGAGTCTCATAGTTGAGTGGGAGCGATGGCAGATGAGGGTAAGTTGAGGGTTGATAGGTTTAATGGGAAGAACTTCTAGTTATGGAAGATGCAAATGGAAGACTATTTATATCAGAAGGATTTATGGAAGCCGTTGGAAGGAAAAGCCAAGAATCAGGGAACTATGTCAGAGGCTGAATGGGATCTTTTGGATAGAAAGGCACTCGGAAGCATTTGGTTATCCTTGGCACCATCGGTGGCATTTAATATTACAAAAGAAAAGACAATAGAAGATTTGATGAAAACCCTAGTGACACTGTATGAAAAGCCCTCTACTTCAAACAAGGTATTTCTCATGAAGCATTTATTTAATATAAAAATGGCAGAAGGTGGATCTGTTGCAGATCATTTAAATGATTTTAATACTATTACTAGTCAATTATCTTCTGTGGGTATCAATTTTGATGAAGAAATTAGGGCTCTCTTGATTTTGTGTTCTTTTCCTGAAAGCTGGAATGGCTTGGTAATGGTGGTGAGTAATTCTGTTCCTGGATCTAGTACCCTAAAATATGATGATGTGATCTGTGTTATTTTAAGTGAGGAAACTCGTAGAAAATCCTCAGGTGGATCTACATCAAGAAGTGCTTTAAATGCATAAAGTAGGGGCAAAATGACTGAAAGAGGAAGTAACTCTGGAAATTGTGAGAAATCAAGAGGAAAGTCAAAGGGGAGGAGGTCTCAATCAAGAGGACCAAATGATTACTGGTACTGTGGGAAACCAGGGCACAAAAAGAAAGATTGTTGGAATCGAAAGAAAAATGAAGGAGATAAATCAGATGGAGACAAGGAGGCAAATGTGGTAAGTAACAAATCTGAAGAGGATGCTTTGCTTCTGTCTTTAGAGAGTGTTGATGATTCATGGGTTTTAGATTCTGGTGCTTCATTTCATGCTACACCTCATAGAGGTTATTTCATTGATTATGTCCAAGGGGATTTTGGGCTTGTTTATTTGGGGGATAATGAACCCTGTCAGATTGTTGGAAAGGGAAAAATTAAGATTAAGTTGCAGAATGGGAATGATTGGCTACTACATGAGGTAAGACATAATCCAAAACTAAGTAGAAATTTAATTTTAGCAGGGCAACTTGGTGATGAGGGTTGTGTAGTTACTTTTAATGATAAAAATTGGAAGGTTTCAAAAGATTCCCTTGTAGTAGAAAAAAGTGTGAAAGTAGGCACCTTATATCTTTGTACAGGTCATATTGTTCCTTCTACTTTGATTGTTTTAGAGAAAAATGAATATTCAGGAACAATTACTGCAATTGAGAAGGGAGAACAAATAGTTGTTGTAGATTCTGATACAGCGTTGTGGCACAACAGACTTGGGCACATGAGTGAGAAAGGTATGAAATACTTCATTCAAGGAAAGTTTTACCAGGTCTAAAATGTGTGAATATGGATTTCTGTGAAAGTTGTGTGTATGGAAAACAAAAGAGAGTGAGTTTTGTAAAGATAGGGAAGGAAAACAAAAAGGAGAAATTAGAGCTTGTGCATACAGATGTATGGGGACCAGCCTAGGTATCTTCGCTTGGTGGCTCTCATTATTATGTTACATTTATTGATGACGCAACTAGAAAAGTATGGGTTTATTTCCTTAGACAGAAATCTGATGTATTTCAAACTTTTAAGAAATGGAAATGCTTGGTTGAAAATGAGACTGGTAAAAAATTAAAATGTCTCAGATCTGATAATGGTGGTGAGTATTGCAGTCATGAATTTGAAGATTATTTCTCCACTAATGGTATTCGTAGACAAAAAACTATTCCAAAGACTTCACAGGAAAATGGAGTGGCTGAACACATGAACAGGACTATAATGGAGCGTGCAAGGAGCATGAGGTTGCATGCTGGGTTGCCCTTACACATGTGGGTGGAGGCTGTTAATACTATAGTATATTTGATTAATAGAGGTCCCTCTACTCCTTTGGGCTGTGGTATTCCAGAGGAAGCATGGACTGGTAAGAAGGTGAGTTATTCTTTTCTCAAGACCTTTGGTTGTGAAGCTTTTTCTCATATAGACTCTGAAAATAGAACCAAGCTAGAAGCTAAATCAAAGAAATGTGTCTTTTTTGGATATGGCACTAATGAATTTGGCTATAAGCTTTGGGATTTAGAAAATCTTAAAATTTTTAGAAGTCGGGATGTCATATTCAATGAGAAAGTTTTGTACAAAGATCTATTGTAGCAACATGAGAAGAAAGAAGATGATTATGTAGTGCTGGATGATACTCCAAAAGATGATGTTCTAGCCATTCCTCATGATGTGCAACAACTGCAACAACAAATACCATACACACCAGTGAATGTTAGACGGTCAATAAGGCAAATTAGACCTCCACAAAGGTTTTCTCCCTCTTTGTATTCTATTTTACTTACTGATGCTAGTGAACCTGAAAGTTATGATGAAGCTGTGCAGGTGGATACTAAGATTCAGTGGGAGTCTACAATGAAAGATGAAATGGACTCTTTGTTGAAAAATAAGACATGGGATTTGTGCAAGTTGCCTGCAGGTAAAAAGGCTTTATAGAATAAATGGGTTCACAGGTTGAAAGAAGAGGAAGGAGGTAAGAAAAGATTTAAGGCCAGGTTAGTTGTAAAATGATTTACATAGAAAAAGGGAATTGATTTTGATGAGATATTTTCTCCTGTTGTTAAAATGACTTCTATTCGTATTGTTTTAAGTCTTGTGGCTACTGAAGATTTGCATTTAGAGCAGATGGATGTTAAAACAACCTTTCTTCATGGTGATTTGGATGAAGAAATATATATGGCTCAGCCACAGGGTTTTGAGGTCAAAGGTAAGGAGAACTTAGTGTGCAAATTGAAGAAAAGTTTATATGGCTTGAAGCAAGCACCTTGGCAATGGTATCTAAAATTTGACAGTTTTATGCATGAGCATGGATATAATAGGTGTCATTTAGATTAGTGTGTTTATTTTAAGAGGTTGGATGATGATAGCTACATTATTTTATGTTTATATGTTGATGATATGCTTGTAGCTAGGTCTAACATGGATCATATTAAGGGGCTGAAATGCCAATTAGCACATGCATTTGCTATGAAAGATTTGGGGGTAGCAAAACAAATCTTTGGTATGAAGATTTGCAGAGATAGAAAGAACAAAACATTGACGCTATCTCAAGCTGATTATGTTGAGAAGGTGTTGCAACGTTTCTCTATGGAGAATGCTAAAGCTGTCAGCACACCTTTACCCAGTCATTTGAAATTGACTAAGGAAATGTGTCCCAAGACACAAGAAGAGGAGGATAAGATGTCCAAGGTACCCTATGCTTCAGCTGTAGGAAGCTTGATGTATGCTATGGTATGCACTAGGTCAGATATTGCACATGCAGTGGGAGTCATTAGCAGGTATATGAGTCATCCAGGATTTGAGCATTGGAATGCTGTCAAGTGGATTCTCAGATATTTGAGAGGAACATCCAATAAGTGTTTACACTTTGGGGGCTCTACTACTGATTTATAGGGTTATCTTGACTCAGATTTGGCTAGGGATGGTTTGATCCAGTGGGAGCCCCATGTGGTAGTGGTATTGCTACAAGATCAGTCTCTAAGTGAGAGATTGTTGTTTAGTGTGGAGCCTGATCAGTCCCCAAGTGGGAGATTGTTAGATTGTGGTGACTGATCAAGAAAGTAATGTACATACTTCATAAATAGTGGGGTTCGGGGCTGACATGGTAGCCGACATGTTATAACCCTAAATCAGTTTAATACTTGTATAAAAGGGCTTAGGCTTGGGTATTTTTCATTATGTTGTGATACGAAATTGGTTCTTGCGGCGGTATTGAGCTGTAAGAGATTATAGATTGTAATCAGGTTGTAATCACTGGATTGTAATAAGATCAAACTTGCTGTTTGGTGGACATAGCCCAGGGATTGGGTGAACCATGTTAAATCTTGGTGCCTTGTGTTCATTTCTGTGTGATCTATTATTTTTTTGTTATTGGTTATATTTGCATGTAGTTTTTTATTTCTATCTGTAGTTTATCCTAACAATTTTCTTCAAGGGGAGAAGAGGTACCTATGTAAATGTTCTTTTCTTTTCTTTCTAAACATGTATCTCTTTAAATTTCCCCCAATAGCTAATCACAAGGCTGTGTCAATGAGATGCATGCATACATACATACATACATACAAACATACATTTGCATATGCAATTTTAGTGATAACTATCAAAGATCTGTATTTGTGTTTTAGTGATAACAAATATACAATCTAATTTTAAGAAAAATAATACTCTTAAATGTAAATGATTAAATAAAATAAATAAGAGTACTAGTTGTAGTTGTATAATTCTAGTATTATTGAGTATGTTAAACAAAATGTTCAATAAAACAAGTATGAAGTAACATAAATAGATTATCTTCTTGATCCTATTATGAATTAATGTGAATGCATCTGATCATTACCTAGATGATATTATGCACGAGATCTTTACTCAATCACCAAGAGATAATATAATCTGTAAGTACATATTTTTTCATACTTAATTTGGTATGAATAAATTTGATTAAATGCAAGGATAATTGCTTGTGTGAATTGAAGATGTGAATGATTAATTCAATTTAGCACAAGTGCTATGCATGTTTGTGTATGCATGTAAAGAAATTCACATAATGAACTGATTTACATACATACATGCACATATGCATACAATCATCATAATCAATTATCCCTAAATTTAACCAAAGATATTATATATGAACAAGAGATACATGTTTAGAAGGAAAAGAAAAGAACATTTACATAGGTACCTATTCTCCCCTTGAAGAAAATCACAAAGCAAGGGCATGGAGATCACAAGGGAACGAGAAAAAAATCCTAGATCTCCACTAATATCCACCACCGCTCAAAGCTCTTCACTCTTTTTCAGAGCTTTCCACCCTCTTTCATGAGCATCTCTCCAAAATCAATCAAAAAAAATAGGGAATAGTGAATGTCATGTTTTATTTTCTTTATTTTTTATAATCCATAATCCACAATCCACAAGATTTCTCTCTATGCATACATACATACATACATACATATACACACATAGATAAATACATACATACATACATACATACATACATATACACATACATACATGAAAACAACAATGCACTTTCTAAGAGTTTATAATTGTTCAACAAAATTAATATTCTACAAGAAAATGCATATGAAGGTACTATGACATTGGAAAAAATAGTTAAATTGGTGCAGTTGTTGATTAATTGGGTTGATTACTTCATTATTATATGATCTAATGGTAATGTTAGTTATTATTTTGACATACATGAAAACATTATTATTATTAACTATTATATATACATACATACATGAAAACAACAATGCACTTTCTAAGAGTTTGCAATTGTTCAACAAAATTAATGTTTTACAAGAAATGCACCTGAAGGACTATTAGCTAAGAAGCAAGAACATGGTTTTGAAACAATATAGAAAGTGCTTGACATGGCAGGTTTGCAAGTGTGAATGTTAACTAATCTAAAAAACTTGAACGTTGAAATGAAAGCTATCGATGATGAAACACCTATGCTAGAGTTACAACACAATGTGAAGTTGATTTTATATAAGATAGAGGGAGATGTTCAGATGTTTGATAATCAAAATTTAAGGCACAAGAGTGAAGGAGAAGGATTGGCTTTAGAAAGAGAAGGAGAAGGAGTGGATTTAGAAAGAGATTGCACGATAAAGATAACAAGTAGATGACATAGAGCATATTATGGGAGCCATAGGATAGAATCCAAGAAAGTGTTACAGTAGGTACTATGACATTGGAATCACTTGCAAGTGTCTTTGAGAATTTACATTTTGAATATCAAATTCTTATAAGAGTGTTTCAAGGTTGGGAACCACTTCAACATCCTTTGCATGGTTTAGAGGTAATGAAATTGTGCCAGAGGCTTCTCCAAGGGAATGAGCCTCATGATTATGACATTTATATAGAAGCAGAACTTGCTTCTTCAACTCCTTACACTCAACTCTTCACTGAAGTTATTCTTCAATCCTTACATATGTAATTTTATCACTTTGAAAATTTTTATTTGATCTTGCTAGCTAGGAATAGCTAATTGTTCATTTTATTGTACCTAATATAATAATAGCTCTACATAAATTTGTAATCAACCCAACAAATTATAAACTAGATCCATTTAATTTCTCATTTCACAATAGAGTTTAATGTAAGAAAATAAGTCTATTGAAAACTTTTTTTTAAAATCCCATCCTTTTATTAATATATGAAATATATGTATAAAATTAAATGCAACAAAATAGAAAAGAATATGTGTTCTCTTAAAAATTAATTCTTAATTCAATGAATATATAAATGACCTATAATATTGGAGATCTAAAAATGGATCAAGAAAGAATGTCTAGAAGGAAATCAACTTTACTTGTTCTAAAATGTACATTATATTATTTGCTTCTAGAATTAAGATGATATCAATATAGTCCTAGAATATAGCTAGTGGGGGCTATGTTAATATAAGATGATGAAACTTAACCTACGATCACTTGAAATTAGTAAAATGAATATCTAAAAAAGAATATTGGATTCAACTAAAACACTTGTATACAAGAATAATGAAAGACCTACGTAGTAGCATTAATGTTTCTAAATAGAGAATCAGATGCACAAAATCTTTTTTACAACATATAGTATAAAATAGGAAATTTTGTAAATAGTAAACAATTATGCTTCAAGAATATGTCACATAGGAGAGCTTAAATAAATAAGAAAAATAATCCAAGTTCTCCAAGTGTGAAGAAAAGAAGATTTCTTAAGAAAGGTGAACCTTTTTTTTAACTAGATTTTTTAATAAAATAACATGTCATTACACAAGAAAGTCTAATTTTAAAAGGAGGAAGTGGCAATTGTTGAGAAATAATATATAGGTGGAGGAAGCAAAGGTCAATGCTCAAAATATGTTGATTCATCAATTGACCTAATGTGCATCACCTTGAGTATCAATCAAATATATATGGTGATATATGGTTATGGCTAGTTTCTTTCTAAAAATATCTACTATGGTATGTATTTGTAAAAAATTTTGCCAACTCTGCTCATTTTTCCTAGTTTGCATTATTTTGTAGAGGATCTTGAGGTAAGTCACTTAGCATTGGTTGAGTGAGGTTTATTTTTATTTTTTTTTGATTTTGGAATATGTATGCAATTGGATAAATTTTCAGTTGTGTAGCTAATATGTAATAAGAAACTTTAAAAAGATCTCTAGATATACATGTTCAAAAGGAGATATAAAGAGATACCTATTTAGAAAGAAAAGAAACCAACATTTACATACCCTAGAAGAAAATTTTAGAGCTAGGGCATGATAAAAAAATCATAGAGTAAGGGTACAACATGACAAAAAAATCACAGAGCAAGGGCTCAGCATGGAAAAAAAATCACAGAGCAAGGGCACGACAACAAAATTTGATATCATAAGGGCATTGCAACAAAATTTTAGAGCAAGGGTACAATAAAAAAATGTAGAGATATATCATAGGAAAGAAATACACCAAACACATATGCATAATCACAAGGCTCAATCTCTTGAAAATTCCATAACCCAATTAAATATATGTATATATCAACCCAACTAATTAGTAACTAGACCCATTTAATTGGTTATGGCTTGTTTCTTTATAAAAACATCTTCTATGATAATATTTTATAAAATTTCTTGCAAACTCGGCCCATTTTTCATGGTCTACATTATTTTTGTGCAAGATCTTGAGGTAAGTCACTTAGCACGGGTTGAGTAATTTTTATTTTATTATTATTTAAATTCTAGAATATGTATGTAGCTAGATAATATATGTAATAAGCACCTTGAAAAACATCTCTCAGAATATATAAAGACATACATGTTTACAAGGAAAAGTTTTTTTTTTACATATGTACCCCTTATTTCCCTTGAAGAAAATCATAGAGCTAGGGCACATAGATCATCAAGGTATGACACAACAATGAAATCATAGAGAAAGGGCACAATACAACACAACAATAAAATTACAAAGCAAGGGAATGACATGACAATGAAATCACAAAGCAAGGGCTTGGCAATGAAGTGTTGAGATCATGAGGGTAGAACAACCAAATTCATTAATCACAAGGGAACAATGACAACATTCATACCTCTTGGTGCAGAGGCACCTCATCATTTGAATCTTTTGTTCAAAGTTTTATAAATATTTAAGGCCTTAAAAATTCCCTTATACAATGACAAAGTTTTATTATTTAAAATTTCAATGTAATGTATCCAAAATAGAAGGATTGCAGCCACCAATGTTATCGATAAATTACCATAGGGAAGTTGATGAGTTTGTTTTGTAACTGTCAAGAATTCGAACCATCATGTAAGACTTCATAACTACCTCAAATGTTATAAGAGGAAGAGATTGAAGGGACAGAGAGGAGAATCAATAAGGACAAAAAGATAATATTTTGATAGAGAGTGAGTGAATAGAAGGAAATGTAAGTGCATCCATTTTGTAATCTGCAAATAGTTATATGTAGTGAAAATATGTGTTGTTTTTAATGGTGAATCAGTTTTCTTATCGATTCTTGTTAGGTTCCCTATGCTTTTGGTCTGGTATAGTATGTTTTATCATCAAGTTTGTGATTGCTCCTCATCACCTCTCCACCTCTTTTGTGTGCAACTCTCTCTTTAAAATCAAAAAAAATGGAAAATGATTTTTGTGTTTCTTTTTTTTTTGTTTTATCCTTGCAAGGGCATTGCAATTATGATGCCAACATCAGTATTGCAACATCATTGGGGACAATTGAAAAATAAAACATGAAAATGACCAAAAATTACACTACCATTGCAAAAAAAATTTGCAATTTCAAACCAAATGTTGTAGTGAAAGATCTTTAGGCAGGACATTATAAACAACCTACAACTAAGTGCATCTGCAACCCTATTTGCAATGCCTTTTTTTATCTTTTATGGTGAAAGTATATGCTTGAATATACTCCACACAATTCATGTGCTTGTGACTCAACTTTTCTTGAGAATTTAGAAAACTTAAGGTCAAATTATCATAATACACCACAAATTCTCTATGCAATAGATAATGCCTCCATTTCCTCAAGGTTTGAACCAAGATATACAACTCAAGGCCATAGAAAGAATACTTCCTCTTGGTTTGATTCAACTTTTCACTATGAAATGCAACTAGCTTACCCTCCTAGCTAAGTACTACTCCAATGGCAAGGTTACTAGCATCACACTCAATAGTGAATAACTTCTCAAAATTAGGTAGGACCAAAATAGGTTGGGTGGTAATCTAATGTTTCAACTCCTCAAAATTCCTAGTGGCTTCCTCAGTCCATTTAAACTTGGCTCTAATACCACCTTTAATGGTCTCTAGCAATGGTGCATGCATATGGCTAAAATGCTTAATGAACTTCTTATAGAATTAAGCTAAGCCATGGAAGCTCCTTATCTCTAATTCAAACTTGGTTGTTGGCCAACTAAGTATATCCTCCACCTTGCTAGGATCCATATCGAGTTGTCCTTGTGAGATGAAAAAACTCAAATAGACCAAATCCTCCTTCATAAAATCATGCTTTTCCAAGTTGATAGTGAGTTGAGAAATATATAACCTTTTCAGAAACACCCTTAAATGCCTTAAATGGTCTTCCTTGGTACTACTACAAAATCAAGATATCATCAAGGTAAATTACAACAAACTTACCCAAGTAATCAGAAAACACTTCATTCATGAACCTAATGAATGTGGAAGGGGTATTTGAAAAACTAAAGGACATCAATAGCCACTCATGTAACCCTTCAATAGTCTTAAAAATTTTCTTCTACTCATCTCCCTCCTCAATCCTTATTTGATGATACCCACTCTTTATGCCAATTTTGGTGAAGTATTTTTCATTACCAAAATAATCAAGTAATTCTTCAATTCTTGGGATTGGGAATATGTACATAATTATTATTATGTTGATTTATTTTGAATCCATACACATCCTCCAAGTACCTCCCTTCTTTGACACTAAGAAATCTAGTACTACACATGGGCTTACACTTTTCCTTATCATGGATATCTCTTCATGTTGGCTTGGTGTCATCTTATAAGTTGTCTTATTAGGAAAAGTTTCTCAAAGGATGAAGTCTATCTAATGAATAATAGCTCTCTTAGGTGGAAATTTGTGCTCTCCATCACACACAATGTCATCAAATTGATTCAATAGTTCTTGCACTTCCTTAGGTAGTTGAGATCTGATGGTGCTTTCTACATTTTGGGGATTAACAACAATGGCATACTCTATTCCTTCTCCTTCCTTCATGGTGTTAAGGAACTCCTTCTCACCTACCATGATTAAATTAAGTTCCATAATTATGTTTCTCTCCCCTTCCAATTAATATTAGATGGTGTAGGACTCTTCACCTTTCTTGGATTTGTATATATTCCTCCTACCATCATATTGTGCCTCTTTGTCATATTGTCATGGCCTCGCTAAAAGGAGATGTTATGCATCCATGGGTAGTATATCACATAGAATTATGTCCTTATACCTTCCAATATTGAAGTCCACCTATGGGTAAGTGCACCAAGTTGTGGTTCCAAAAAGATGACACCTCTTTTTCTCATTCTAGTTTTGCAAAGCACGCACGTGCTATAGTGCATACGAACTTTAGTGTGCACGCACTATGGCTTGGGTGTGCCAAGCCATAGCACGTATGCACTATAGTGTGTACGCATTAAAGCATGTGTGCACTTTTGAAAAAAAAATTACAAAGCGCGTACGCGCTATTTAAAAGTAAATTTAAAAGGCTTTAAATAGTGCGTGCATGCTATAGTGTGCACACACTATAGGGTGCACACACTATTTAAAGCTTTACATTCTCCCAAGCCTAATGTTTGGCTTTGCCTTGGGGATCCAACCCAAAGGTTTGGAGTCTATAAACTGGTCTAAGACATGTTTTTTTGCAAACATACAAAAAATGATTGATTTTTCTTGTGTGCTCTCCTTCCAGTTTCCTCGTGGTTGAGCATCGATAAAATTAGGTTACATGACATTGTAGGTCTCTTTTTTAGCTACACAACCATATAATTTATTTTTTATTTGAACTATTTCAAGCCTTTCATCTATAATTTATTTTGAATGTATGTCCATTTTTTGTCAAAAACCAACATGTACTAATTGGGCTGTAGATTTTAGCTCGTTCATCGAATTTTGCAACAACTTAGTTTTTTAGAAACTAGACTCCATTCTACACACTTTGAAAAAAATAAGTTTTGATTTTAGATTAGTTTTCAATCATTTCTAGGGGGAGCACACAGATATTTCACATTTTTGGGATGCGTTTGATTAAAAAATTCATAAAAAAAAAAACACACATTATAAAATTACCCAAAAAATTTGGGATAAACTACATAGTGTTAGGTAACTTTTGACTGGAGTGATTAAATATTTTCAAAAAAAAAGTTAAAATTTTAGGGGGGCCACATTTTGTACTATGCTATGTTTTTCTGGAATAAACAGTACCACTTTTTGTGGCCCCCTTTTTTGAGGACCTAAAACTAAACCATTTTGAAAAAAAATTAGTAGTTTAGAAACTAGATTCAGAGGACTATGACTTTTATTTTTGTCATATCTTAAAATTTTGAGCATAACTATCTTCAAATTCTTTTTGAAGTCTAGAAATTGCTGATTTTAGGAAAAAGGTGTCCACTTATACCCCCCTTTTGGCACCACAACTTGGTGCACTTACCCCTATGCTTTTTCTTTCAACTCTACATGCTGACCCTTATTTAGCCATGTGACCCTATAAGGATTGTTATGAGGAATCTTTTTCAGTTTCAACTTACCTATTGCTTCTTCTGACATTATGCTATCAATAGAACTAGATTCAATCATAACCATACATAACTTGTTTTGTACCTTGATTTTGACCCTAAAAAAATATCTCCTTTGACTGGGCTCCTCCTTCATTGGCGCCCTAATGAGTTTCCTCCTAAACCTCAAATTCTCTCCTTCTAAATCAAGTGGGAGATCTTTTTCCTTCTTATTTCCACCATCTTCTTGAGCATAAGCCACCATACTTTTCCCTCCTAAAGAATCCTTCTTTGGACACCTATAAGAGGGATGTCCTAGTTGGTTATAGTTATAACATTTCATAGTGGAAAAGTATGAAGGTCCTCTTCCCTAATTGTTACCTCTACCCCTAAAACTATTGTTGTCTCTGCCTCTTTGGTTGAATTCTCCTCTTGGACTATTTGAACCACTTGCTTCATTTTTTTTACTATCCCATTGGAATCTAGATGCTTGGCCTCTCCCACCACCAAAGTTTCCTTTCTAATTTATTTTCTCTCTACCTTTACCTCTACTTCTATTTCTGAAATCTTGCTTCTTCTTCAACTTTTATCAACCTTAAGTGGTGATTGATAATAGTTTTGTAATGTGTTAGGAGTCCACAATTGAATCTCCTCTTGAATATTACACCTTAAGCCATTGACATACCTAGCTACCTTGATGCTTTCAACTTCTTGCACCTTGGATATAAGGTAAAATTTTTTGAATTCTTTAGTATAGCTTTCCACATCATTATCTCTTTACTTGAGATTCTTCCTTTTAGTATGCATCTACACTTAAAATTCTTCTAGAAGGTAGGTTTGTTGTATTTGATTCAACATACTCGTCCAATTTTCATAGAGTTTATTCCCCTCTTTCATTCTTTCATCTTGCACAAACTTCCACCATGCCAAAGTTGCTCCTCTCATCCCTAACTTTGCCACTTTTACATTTTGAGCTTCAGTTACATTCTCACTTTCAAAGTAATTCTCTATGCTTTCCAACCATTCCAAGACATGGTATATATCCAAATTCCACAAAAAAGTGGTACTCCTTCTAATTCCTTCTAATTCAAATTTTTAATGGCCCTAAAAAAGGTTCCTCTTCTATATTAGGACTAGGTGTGAGTGCCTCCTCTTTATTAGACACCTATTGTTTTTTCTTGCTATGTTCCTCCTACTAATTGATGATATCGATCACTACTTCAATCTTGAGAGCTTCTATCTCAAGGGTTGTCTCCAAGGATGTTATGTTATCCTTCAACTCTACATTCTCCTTATCCTATTCTTTAACCTTCTTAGCCAACTCTGCATTTGTCACCATGGTGGATCTTATAGAGGTCTCTCCTTTACTACTAGACATGCACTTTTACTTGCCAAAATCAAATTTTTGGCCTTTGATACCAATTTGATAGGACTAGTCTAGGGTATGTAGATAATATATCAACACTCCTAGAAATCCCCTACCAACACAAGTTACTCTTAGTCAATTAAGAACAGCTTTTCCCTTTGACCATCCCATCCATTCAATCTTGCTCATTAGCTTTGAACTTCATTTTATGCCTCCTTACCTAGTTCACTAGTTCTTTCAAGGATTGGAGGCTCTTCCTAGGGTGTCTTGGACTTATTTCCAACCATTTCTCACACTCCATTCATTATGTTTCAATACTATCTCCTCAAATTCTTGTAAATCTTCTATTAGGCCTAGTAGCCCTCAATTAGCCCTCCTAATAGACTAAATTGTGATTTGTGCAAAAATTACTCAAGGAGACTACAATTATACTTCTTATATTGATATATTTTTACAAGGCCTTCAAGAGTCTTGAGGTTATAGGTCCCTGACTTCTATCTAATGCCCTAACCCTATTTTTAAGGGTTTGTTAGGGTTTAGTCACAATCTAAACTAGTCAAGAGGAAATCTAATCTCCCTCACTTCCTAGAAACTTTCAAAGTTTATCCTTGCAAGAAAAATACCTTCACTCCATCCTTAAGCCTTCCATAGCACCATTCCTCTTCAAATCAATTCACACTTTCAAGAAAACTACTTTTCTTGGCTCAATTTCTAGTTGAGTACACCATTCTCTTGCCTAGGGCTTACAAGGAATTGGCATGGCCCATCACTGCTGACTCCATCCTTTTTCCCACATAATATATAGGATATCTACTAGCATTCCTTAATTTTTTTTGAGGTTTCAACCATGGGGAATTCTGGTAGACATCATTTTTCGTAGACTATCCAGTGCAAGCCAGTAAGCAGTCTATTTACCAAAACATTTATTGTGCATCTTGGTGACCTAACCTAGGTGCTCCTACACCAGAAAGGAGGTGAACATAGTTCATTGATGTGTTAGTTAAATATACAAAGAGAGATTTATTTCAACACAAAAAAAATAGACAAGAAAAAGTCCTAAAATACAAGCTCATATGAAAAGATGCAATTGCAAAAGATGCATAAGTAAGCCCTAGTTTTCACCATTGAACCTTATTAGGAACATCAAAGGATCATACAATCATCACTAGCATAACTATGAGGATATGAATATGATCTATATTTGATAGAAATGTAGGAACCCAACACATGCATCAAATATGTATAGGTCAAGATGATTAGTGAAATTATATTTCGTAAGTTTAGTGTAGCAAGATTACACCTGTACCAAGCCATGAGTGTCAAGAGTACCCCTGAGTGTGGTTTTTCAAAAAATAGACAAGGATGATAAATTTTAGATCCCAAATTTTAAGTATGAAAATGATGAATATTCACAACACTTATGATAAAAAAAGTATACCCACAAGTAGAAAAGAAGGGAAAAAATACCCCATGCCCCCAATCCTCTATTCCATGACATCCTTGAGAGACTATTAGGAAGGGAATTACACTCAGCAAAGAAAACCATCATAGAAAACACAAAAATAAAATAAAGTTAATAAAGTCTCATCAATTTTGAAGTGTTTAAGTGTGTGTGTGTGTGTGAGAGAGAGAGAGAGAGAGAGTTACATGACCATTCCATTAGGTTTTGAATATGCTAATGAGAAATATCAAAATGTTGTAGACTGTAGCTAAGGTATTTGATAAGTGTTAAGAAAAACTTGATTTCATGGGGAGTGTTGAGAAACACTATTTAGTGAGCTATCAAAGAAAACACCTATGCATAAAGAGACCCTACTAAGATAATAATTTAATGCCCCCTAGACCTAGATGAGAGTTGGTTCTAAGATAGGAAATGAAAAATGAAGCAAATGAGTGTAAAGTGAGACTAATAAACATAGGTGTAAGGGTCTCAAGTACCACCTATTTCCAAAATTTCACCACTTGACAAGAATTTTATAATTTTTTGTGTTTATGAGATATTTGATTTTTTTGGTGATACATCCAAATGCCTTGCTAGGATTTCATTAATATGATCATTTTTGGGATATTTTCTAATTTTCTTTTAGGATTTTTTAGAACCATAGAATATGTACTAAAAGCTAATAAATAGGAGCCTTAATATGAAGGGTGCTCCCCTTAATATGATAAACCCATATTAGAAACAAAGAAACGACAACAAATGCAAGAACAAAATGTCAACTTCTTATTATCACCACAAATGTGGAATTATAGAATTCAAAAGTATAATATGCTAACCCACATGGGTGCTTTCATTATAGTAATTTTCAAGATTAAGCTGCTAACTACCACCTAGATTTGTCCTAGACAATATTTGGGCCTTTCTTAAATAGGCAATTTTATGCTACCTCGGAAGGTTCTAGATGCTCAAACTTAATACCTATGGCCAAAAGAACATAAAAATAGATATAGAGTTGGCCAAATGCATTTTTGATAAATTATTTTGGATATTTTGGGTAGCCCAACTTTGGAAGGCCATAACCCATGTATTGTTGCTCTAATTGGCTATGAAAATAATTTAATGCCCCTTAGACCTAGATGAGAGTTGGTTCTAAGATAGGAAATGAAAAATGAAGCAAATGAGTGAAAAGTGAGACTAATAAACATAGGTGTAAGGGTCTCAAGTACCACCTATTTCCAACATTTCATCACTTGACAAGAAATTTTTTTTGAGGACATTTTATAATTTTTTTTGTTTATGAGACATTTGATTTTTTTGGTGATACATCCAAATGCCTTGCTAGGATTTCATTAATAAGACAATTTTCAGGATATTTTCTATTTTTCTTTTAGAATTTTTTAGAACCATAGAATATGTACTAAATGCTAAGAAATAGGAGCCTTAATGATGAAGGGTGCTCCCCTTAATACGATAAACCCATATTAGAAACAAAGAAACAACAACAAATGCAAGAACAAAATATCAACTTTTTATTATCACCACAAATGTGGAATTTAAAAACTCACAAATATAATATGCTAACCCAAATGGGAGCTTTCATTATAGTAATTTGCAAGACTAAGCTACTAACTACCACCCAAATTTTTCCTAGACAATATTTGGGTCTTTCTTAAATAGGCAATTTTATGCTGCCCGGGAAGGTTCTAGATGCTCAAACTTAATACCTAGGGCCAAAAGACCATAAAAATACATATAGAGTTGGCTAAATGCATTTTTGATAAATTATTTTGGATATTCTAGGTAGCCCAATTTTGGAAGGCCATAATTCATGTATTGTTTCTCTCATTGGCTATTATAATCACTTTTTAGAATTGCTAGCTCTTGATCTAAAGGCTTCAAAAGGCACAAGTGCCCTTTTGTTGAGTTTTTGGACCTCATCTAGGCACTCTAAAGCCTCCAACAATGAGCCTAAATATTTTTCTACAAATTTTTCCACCAAAAATCTTCAATAACTTCTCTGATACATAAGTTGGGGCAATGAGATTTTTATGCTAGGCTTACAAATCTAAAATGAACCTTCATGTAGAAAATGAGAACATTTTGAGCTCATATGAAAAAATTACTAAAAATAGAAGGTTCCCATAAATAGTAACCACCCTATCTACTAGACCTTATTAAAATATAAAAGATTGAAAGAAAAATATTTTTGGGTGATGCAAGATTGCTCTTAGACCCAAGATGCTCCTAAATTAGACACCCAAGGTAATTTAAGAAGTGACTCCATCACATCTCAAGTGTTCAGAAGAAAACCAAGATGATTAACCTCCTCCCTTGTTAGCCATGATGAATCCTCTATTAACTTCCCTTTCCATTTGACCAAGTATTCCTTATAAGTTTTGTTCCTTGCACTTTTGCCAATATGACTGTCTAGTATCTCCTTAATCTCTTTTGTAGCTGAATTAGCTCTTGGAATACTCTACTATGCTTCTACAACTTCATCTCCATCACCTCCTTCATAACACATAGTTAAATTTGAAATAGTAAATATTGGTCAAATATTCTATTCAATAGGCAACTCCACTTCATAAGCATTTCTAGAATCATGCCTTTTCACTATCTTGCATAGTCCAAACTTCTCCATCTTTAGCTTATTATATGTACCCATTAGAAAATGATCCTTTATCAAATGAACCATGACTTCATCTCCAATCTAAAATTCCTTATACCTCATTTTCACATCTACCTTAGCCTTACACTATGTATTCATCTTTATGATGTTTTTCCTCACCTCCTCATGGATTTTCTTCAAATGTTCAGCAAATTCTTCTACTTTAGCACTATTTATCTCTCCTTTATCCAACTGCCTTAATTTAGAAATATTTATGGGACTACTCCCATAAACAATTTGGAATGGTGATTTACTAGTACTCCTATTGACATAATTATTATATGAAAATTATTCCTATGATAAAATCATATCCCATCCTTTTGGCTTGTCTCTAACCAAAAATCTTAGTAAATTTCCCAAACTAGGATTCACAACTTCTATTTGTCCACCAGTCTATTGTTGATGTGATGAACTAAACTTCAAATTTTTCTTCAATTTCTTCCATAATGTGTGCTAGAAATACCCAACAAATTTGGTATCTTAATCTAAAATTGTACTCTTTGGTAGGCCATGTAGTCTCACTAGTTCTTTGAAAAATAACTCCACCACATGAACAACATCACTAGTCTTCTTGCAAGGAATAAAATGTGTCATCTTTGAAAATCTATCAACCACCACAAAAATAGAATCATGCCCTCATTGTGTCCTTGATAATCCAAGAACAAAATCCATGCTGACATCCTCCCATGACTTCTCTGGTATAGGTAATGGCCGATACAACCCTATATTCTACTTCACTTCTTTCACCATTTGACATACTCTACAACTTTGTACAAACTTCTTCACATATTGCTACAAATGTGGCTAGTAATAATTCTCAACAACCAAAGCTATGATTTTTATCTCTACCAAAATGTCTAGCCAATCCTCCACTATGCTTCTCCTTGATGAGATTCTCTCTCATTGAGCTTCTAGGAATGCACAACTAGCTTCTTTTGAACAAAATGTTATCCTGGATCATGAAATCCAATGAATTTTTTCTGTCAAGTATACAATAGGTTTTGTACAAGCCTTCCATGCTTCACCAAAATTAGGATCATCTAGACACAAAGTACTGAGTTACTTGAACCCAACCACCTCTATCTACATTTTTGTCAACAAATGTTGTCTATTACTAAGAGCATCTACAAATTTGTTAGACTTCCTACTCCTATGTTTAAAAAAAAATGTACAACTCTATAAAAACTCAACCCACTTCAAATGTCTTCGGTTCAATTTTCCTTGACTACTCAAATATTAAAAACAAACTCTTTAGGAAGAAGATAGTGCCTCTACTTCTTCAATGCTTGAATTATAGCATAAAATTCTTGATCATAAACATATTATTTTCTTTTTGCATCATTCAACTTGTCACTAAAATAAGCAACAAGTATACCTTCTTGTCTCATAACAACTCCTATTGCAATACCACTAGCATTACAATCTACTTGAAACACCTTGTTAAAATTAGGAAATGCTAAAATAGGCTACTTAGTAACTTTCTATTTCAATAGATTAAAACTCTCATTTGCTCCTATAGTCCACTTAAATTCTTTCCTATCCCCTCTAATTATTTTAGTCAAGGGTCCACAAATACTGCTAAAACCTCTTATGAAGTTTTTATAAAAACTAGCTAGTCTATGAAAAGATCTTACCTCTATTGCACTTCTTGGAGTAGGCAATTCAAGGACAACCTTCACTTTATCTAAGTCCATTTTAAGACTTTATGCTAAAATTAAAAATCCTAGGTACACCAATGCTTTCTTTACAAAACTACACTTCTTTAGGTTTATCAGCAACTTTTCTTCCCTCAACTTATCAAACATATTGTGAATAATGTGATCAAATGCTCCTCCAATATCTTACTATAGATAAAAAAATCATCTAGGTAAACAATGAAAAACTTATCTTGAAACTTCTTTAGTACCTCATTCATGAGCCTCATGAAAGTGCTTGGTAGTTTGGTTAGCCCAAAAGGCATGACTAACCACTTGTACAGTTCCTTTTTTTCTTGAAAGTAGTCTTCCACTCATCACTTTCTCTGATATGAATCTGATGGTATCCACTCTTTAGATCTATCTTTGTAAAATACACAGCCCCACTCAAATATTCCATAATATCATCCATCCTTGAAAATGTAAATCTTTGCATATCCTCCATTCTCCATTCTTCTTTGGTGCTAATACAATTGGTACATCACATGGACTCAGACTCTCTTGAATCAACCCCTTCTACAACAACTCATGAACTTTTCTATTTAACTCTTAACTTTCTACTAGTGCCATTTTGTGTGCTACCTTGTTTGGAAAACTAGCTCCTATAACCAAATCCATTTGGTGATTGATCTTCCTTATTGGGGGCAATCCATCAAGTACATTATCTGATACAATGTTAGAAAAATCACCCAACATATTTGTAGCTTCTATAGGTACCTCTTTAATATCTTCTATAATTATAGAAAAACACATACGGTCACACTTTATACCTTTGAGAAACTCTTTTCCATTAACAAAACATATTTTGGTAGCATTAAATATGTTTTCTTCTTTCTCCTTTAATAACTTCAATTTTTGCTTCACTCCATCCTTAGTTAGAGTGTAGGTATTTACTTTCCCATCATGTATATCATGCCTATAAAGCTATCATAGCCTACCCAAATACATATGAAATATGTCCATAGATATGATATCACATAGTACCTCATTCTAGTAGCTTCCAATCTTGAACTTCATTGAGCATTGATCATTGAACACGACCTTATGGTCATCTTCCACCCAATCAATATGCTATAGATGCAGGTATTTCTGTCTCTTTAGATTCAACTTTGAGACCATCATTTCTGACACTAGATTGTCACTACTTCCACAATCAATGATCACATGACAACACTTATCTTCACATTTGAACCTTGTTCCAAACAATCTCCTTCTTTGATTAGGCTCATTCTCACCACTCAATAGGACTAATTTGTTAACTAGGAATTCTCCTCTTTGAACATCTTAAGAATATGAGGATCTGGCATGTTCATCAACATGTGTAACTCTAGCTTGGCCTTTTTTTCATCAATATGTCCTTTCTTGGCACTGGGAACATTCAAATGCTCTATGCTCTTCTTCTCTGTAGTGACAACATTTCTCATGAAAGCCTCCTCTTCCACATCCTTGTCCTCTACTTCTTCCTCTCTGATCTCTATTTTTATGGTCATGGAAATGATTATAATTATTTTCCCTCTAGTTCTAACTATTACTTCCAACGTCATCCTTTTTCTCCTAATCATTATTACAACCTCTATAAGATCATCTGCCAGATCTTCCACCATGACCTCTTCTTCTATTCTTGTTATTAAACTTCTTGCTCAATTTCTCCTCAACTCTTAGGGAAAATTGGCATGCCTCCTCAATGTTATTCATTCAAACCAAACTTACCTTGTCTTGAATACTTGGTCTTAACCCATTTGAGATAATGGGCCACTTTTTCCTTATTAGCTTCTGCATGGTCAGTTCTAATGAGAACTCAATAGAACTCTTCATTATACACTTGAACATATTTTCTTGCTTAGTTTAACCCTTGTATTTTCTTCAAAAAATCAAGCTCATAATCCATAGGAATGAATTGTGACTTTAGTTTAGCAATTATCTATTCCCATCTGGTGATTTTTTCCTTTCCCTTTCTATTCTTCTCTAATTGAACCTCCTACCACTAGATCGTTGCATTTCCCTTCAATTTCACCTTAGTAAACTTGACCTTATTAGGATCATCAATATCATCATACTCAAAGTAGTCCTCCAATTCATTGATCCAATCAATCATCTCCTCTAAGTTAAGATTTCTTAAAAATGTGGGAATTTAAAAATTAGGTCTTTTTCCAATCTTGGGGATGATCCTAAAAATCCTCTATTCCTCTTTATTTAGAACTACCTCTACTTCAGTATTTTCTTCTACTTCATCCTCATTCTCACTTTCATCTCTTATAGGAAGATTTATTTGTCTATGCATTTGTTCTTCTAATGCTTTCTTTTTTCTTTAGAGGGCTCTAAAACCCTTAGGTGTAACACCTATAGCTCTTCCACCATGCTTTCTTGTGGAGGTATTTTTTGCACTTCCTCTAAAACCCTAGTTCAAACTGCCTCATAATTGGTGATCTATCGACACACATAGCCCAAACTACAGTCTTGTTGTGAACTGCCTCGTAGTCGGTGATTTTTCCATACACTCAAGAACTCTAGCTCTAATACCACTTGATGAAGGGTGCTCCCCTTAATACCATAAACCCATAACAAAAACAAATAAAGTGATGATAGATAGTCCTTGTCAAAAGGATGATTTTCTCTCTATTGTTACTACTGGAATTGGTAATTAGACTATTGGTAATAGTTCCAATCTACTGGAAGAAGTGATGATAGATGGTCCTTGTCAAAATTTGGATGAGTTTCCCTCTATTTTGGATTCTTAAAATTGGTAGTCTAAGGCTATGATGGTTGAGGGGTGGACACCTGTGAGTAGGAAAAGATCTAAAAAGGCCCTTCCTTAATTTGATATGAATTTACACTCTCACAAAAATGGAGTAAAATGGAATTCTTAGTCCCCTTGGTTGGTTAAGAAGTTCTTATTTTTTTCTTTTCTAATTTTTTGTTGGTGCTACTAGATATATAATGTTTTTCTGCTATAACATGATTCTAGTTTGGATCCCTTTGGGATATTTGGGCTTTCTTTGAATATCTTTTGGTTTTATGATGTAAAGGGGCTTTGAGTCCCCTTAAAACCTATTTTTACCTTAATCTAAAACAAATTAAGTAAGTTGCATTGCGCTACAATTGTTGGAGCTAGGCATTGTATATCTACTGGCTTTGGTAATATTTCTTCTGGTATTGCTCTTGCTGCTATTGGAATTGGTAATCAATTTGCTGGTATTAGTTCCTATCTAATGGAAGAAGTGATGATAGATACTCCGTGTTAAAAGGATGAGTTTTAGATTAATGGTATTAGTTCCAATCTAATGGAAGAAGTGATGACAGATAGTCCTTGTTAAAAGGATGAGTTTCTCTCTATTTCTACTACTGGAATAGGTAATCAGACTACTGGTATTACTTCTAGTATGCTGGAAGAAGTGATAACAGATGGTCCTTGTCAAAATTTGGATGAGTTTCCCTCTATTTTGGATTCTCAAAATTGGCAATCTAAGGTTGTAATGGTTGAGGAGGGGTGGACACCTATGACTAGGAAAAGATCTAAAAAGGCCCTTCCTCAATTTGATATGAATTTATGCTCTCACAAAAAGGGAGTGAAATGGAATTCTTAGTCCCCTTGGTTGGTTAAGAAGTTCCCATTGGTTTCTTTTATAATTTTTTGCCGATGCTGCTAGACATATAATTTTTTTCTGCTACAAAATGCTTCTAGTTTGGATCCCTTTGGGATGTTTGGGATTTCTTTGAATATATTTTGGGTCTATAATGTAAAGGGGTTTTGAGTCCCCTCAAAACCTTTTTTTACCTTAATCTAAAACAAATAAACAACATTAAATGCAAGAACAAAATATAGACTCCTTATTATCACCATAAATGTGAAATTACAGAATTCACAAGTATAATATGCTAACCCACATGGGTGCCTTCATTATAGTAATGTACAAGACTGAGCCATGAACTACCACTTAGAGCTATCCTAGACAATGTTAGAGCCTTTCTTAAATATGCAATTCTATGTTGCCTGGGAAGGTTCTAGATGCTCGAACTTAATACCTAGGGCCACAAACCCTAAAAATACATATAGAGTTGGATAAATATATTTTTGACAAATTATTTTAGATATTTCAGGTAGCCCAACTTCAGAAGGCCATAACTCATGAACTATTTCTCTAATTGGCTATTATAACCACATTTTAGAAATGCTAGCTCTGGATCTATAGGCTGGCAATGGTGCAAGCACCCTTCCATTGAGTTTTTGGACCTCATCTAGGCACTCTAAGGCCTCTAATGGTGAGCCTAATTATTTTCATGCAAAATTTTCCACCAAAAATCTGCAATAACTTCTCTAATACATAAGTTGGAGCAATGAGATTTGTATGGTAGGCTTACAACTCTAAAATAAATCTTCATGTAGAAAATGAGAACATTTTGAGCTTGTATGAAAAACTTATTAAAAATAGCAAGTTCTCATAAATAGTAACTACCCTATCTACTAGTCATTATTAAAATAGACAAGACTAAAAAGAAAATATTTTTGGGTGATGCAAAATTGCTCTTGCACCTAGGATCCTCCTGCATCACTTAAGCATAGAACATTTTCAAATGAAGAATATTGATGGGCTTAGGGAGTTGTTCTCCCTCTTGTGTAGATAGTTGATATGCATTGTAATACCCCAAAATTGGCTTATTGCCACAATCACCAATTCTGGTATATTTTTTATCGATTCTAAAGTCCTATGTCACTAGGCAATTCTTATTCTGCTACTCGCTACTTGACTTAATTTTCAAATGCAGAAAATCTAAATCTACATTAATCAAATTCTTTATTTAATTCCTATAGTATTGATTCACATTAGTCACATTAAACCTATTGATTAAGATTTAATTTAATTATTAAGTATTTATACTTTAATTAAATTAAATTATATCCTAAGGCTAATGTACTATGGAATTAAATTTATTTAATTTAATAAATATGCCTATTTTAATTAATTAAATAAAATTATTTAATTAAATGGAGAAGCTACTTATAATTAATTAAGCAAAGTTATTTAATTAAATAGGAAGCCATTCCTAATTAATTAAATGAAGTTATTTAATTAAATAAGAAACGTGCCTCTAATTAATTAAATAGAATTATTTAATTAATAAGAAAAGGTAATTATGAGAGCATATCTCATTTTATTAAATTAAATATCTCTCCAAAATCTCTCTTCAGTTCAAAAAGGGAAATTCCTATTTCACCACTAATCAAATTGGAAACAACTCAGATCACTTACTCTGACACTAAAGTCTATCTGAGTTGACTAACTCTTACACTCAGATCTGAGCCAGTTAACTCCCTTTGATTTAGGAATCTTCTTTTATGACTAAACTTCATCTTCAGTCCTAACAGTTGATTGAAATTGATCTCAACCATTGATGGATTCCAGGAAAGTCTATTTAAGAGACCCTCATCTCTTCATTTTCAGAGGTTGAATAGGATTTGCATCGAATTGTTGTCAAATTGCACACTCATTTGAAGCTTATTGCATTTCCAATTGATTCTAATTTAGCTTAATTTCCATATAGAATCAATATGCATACATTTTAGCATAGTTTTGTTTTACATGTTCTTAGATTAAACGTGCATACTCCATTCTAGATTAATCTGCAGTCGCATTTTCTTTTAAATCCTTTGCTCGTAGAGGGTTTGGTTGCTTAACACCTAAAATCTAAGGATATCTAACAAGAAATTCCCTTTAGATAGAAGGCAATAGGTCACCTTGTTGACTAATTTTCAGATGAACAATCCAATGTTCATTCCGAGATGAATCTGCAAATAAGGACCATGTTGAAGTGTGTGTTTGAAGCGTAAGGCCACATTCTGCATATACATTTTTGGCGCCCACCATAGGGTAGAGAAAATCAATTTTTCTAGCCTCTTTCTACATTTTTAAAAATTATTTTTGTGTTCTCTTTTCATACTATTCCATACAGATTCAGGAATCTTCGCGCGAGACTATTCATTTTCATGCGAGGATCCAAAATCTTCACGCAAAGATTCTTTTCGTATCGCGTGAGAAAGTTCTTGAGCATGCAAAAATTCACGTAGCACCTGTTTTCTTTGCACGAGCCGTAAAACAATTTTGTGAGGGCTCCAAACAATTTCGTGCGGCTATGACAGAGATTTCACGCGAAATCTTGTGACAGCAGTTTCAATTTTAAGCATTATTTTTCAATCTTCAAATTGTTTGATTTCATTAATGTGCTTGTCTTGATCTGTTCTTTTGGATTTCTTGCAGCTTAACTATTATTTGTAGGATGTTAGCCAAAGAGTCCTTTTAAAACCCACTCGAAAATAGACTAATTGTTTGCTTGCAGGATGCTTGTCAAAGATACACCTGTCAAAGACCATATTTCAAACCCACAAAATAATGTGTCTTCTTTTCCTGCTTTCAAAACTAGTCTAATTAAGGGCTTGTGAACTTCCTAGGGTGCAATATAGAAGAATAGGGGATATGCTCTTCACTTCTTGGAGGTCATGACCAAGAGTGAATCAAAAACCTAGATGCTTCTGAAAGATGACATTCCAAAGAAGGCAAGTAGCTTGGTGGTTCTCCAAAGCTTGTTCTCTTCTATGATAAGACAATAATTTCCTTTAAGGGAATCAAAATCTTTAAGGAAGAATGAGTTTTGATTGATTAAGCCAAGTCTATAATTAACTTGTCTTGCATGTTTGGGCGAGGAAATAAGGTAGAGGATTATGCTCTTTCCCCTTGAGGGAAATCAAAAACTTGAACCCTTAGATCTAAACCATGAGTCTATGCCAATCCTTTAGAGGGCCTTCCGAAGTGATCCAACCCTTGGGAATGACCCAAGTGAGCACACTCCTTTTGTCAAAGATTCCAACTCACTATAATAAAGATGCTATGTAGAGCAAAAAACTCCAAAGCCGGATTAATTTCTTCCCCTTAATTCTTCATATCGCATATCAAGGGGAAGCTCTATCTATGCACTGGTTGGCACCGACCCCTGGCTTGTTAACCAAGTAGTGTGCACTTTTAGATGCTGGTGTGGGCTGCTAGACTCAACTCTACTTATAGAGCCACTGGGGATTAATTCGAATAGAAGCCAAGTAAAAACCTCTTAGAAGCCACCCAGTTCACCTTTGAAAGGAGGCATAATCTTTGTGCAAGGAGGGGGAAGAATCTCTCTTGTAGAACTCACCATAGGCATGCTGCTGGACATTTGAAGGTGGTATACATGCTTGTCCCCTACCACAAGGGCACTCATTCAACATATACTCTTGAGTCCTTTGAATATACCAAAAACACGGGCACCCTCTAGGGGGTGACATGGCTGTGTGACGTATACGCATGCGCATAAGATGTGGGACAAAGGTTTTGCTTTCTCTACCAATTTTTTTTCTAGAGATAAAGTGTGTTTGTTATTGAGTCATCAACAAAGTCCAAACCAATTACAACAAAACAAAGGTCAAGACTCCCTTATCCTATCAAGTTGCTTTGTCCTCGGTAGGACTATTTTCAACTACTGCTTGCTTCCCACTATCTTGTTAAACACTTTGCTTGGATTGAAAACTTGAAAACTTTGTCCAAATGTCTTACTTGGTTAACCTTTCTGCCTATCCAATTAGATTTGTTTGATAAATCTATCTACTTTGTTTAAAGAGTCCAAAAATCTTACCAAATTCAGTCGTTGTTGTAAAATAGGTCTACCTTCTCACACGAAAACTTTTTCAGTCTCGCGCGAAATCATTTTGTCCTCGCACAAAATCATTTTGTTCTAACACAAAATTAAATTTTTGTCATGAATCTTCACGTGACCCTCTAAACTTCTTCACACGAAATTAAACTACTATCATTGACTTTCACGTGATCCAGGAAACTTCTTTGCATGGCTCAGAAAACTTCTTCGCACGACTTGCAAAGGTTTCTCGCATGAGATCTTGTGTCAGCATTTCCACTTTTGGTCTATTTTGGCTATTTGTGGTCTATACACTACCCTTTTCTACATCCATTTTTCACTCTCTATTTGTGAACAGTCCCAAAATAGTGGCACTTTGCTTTGCTAAGGGCTTGTATCTTGCACTTTGACTAGTCTCGTCTCATAAGTTATTTTTTATCCTCATCTTAATGCTTGTCATACTTTGTGTCGCATTGGTCATAATATCTAGTTGTTCTAGTCTTTAAATCAGACCATTTATGCCTTAGTGAACATCATTTTTACTATTATTTTGTCCTTTTTGAGACTCGGTCTTAGTGTAGTCCTTGTCTAGGTTCTAGCTTGTTGTCTTTGTCTATGAGTGTCACAACCAGAAGCAGCAACATGTTTTATCCTTATAACCTTAGATGTGGTCATGCTAGGGGTTGCAATCATGGTAGAGGTCACTTACCTTTCATTATGCAATCTATATCTAGTTCAGCTAGTGAGGCATCTTCACGATCTCCCTCACCTACTGTGTCATCTCGAATTCAGTGAACATTTTCCATAAACTTGCAACAAATTAGGAATCCTTTGTACCAAGAGGATACTGAGATAGGTAGAGATCTTGTATTACCAAACGTGATGTTTGATCCTTTTTTCAGAGGACCTTTTGAAACACAACACACTAAAATAGAGCACATTCCTATAATGACTAATCATAAACCTGAATATGGTAGACATAGTTGACATCAAGAAACACCTAAGAATGACAAAGAGAAAGAGAAAGGCTATGACAATGATGAGGAACATGAAGAGGTGGAAATACTCCCTAAACACATAGTAAAATGTTGAAGAGACAAAAACTTCCAAAAGGTCATGGGAATCCTACTCAACAAAGAGAAAGAAAAATACTTTCTCAAACTTACCCAAGAGGGAGCAAAGTTACCTTCTCATTTCAATGTGGAAACCATTGTCACACCTGAAGAAGAAACTGAGACCTCTAAACTCCAAAAACAATTGAAAATTATGCAAGATCAATTGGCTCAGATGATGCATGAGAAAGAGAAACACACAAAGACATACACATTGGATGCTCTTTTTCCATTTCCATTTGACAAAAGCATAAACATGTTGCCTTTCCCATGAGGCATAGAACTACCCAAATATAACAAGTAATTTGGTACTACTGATCCCCAAGATCACTTGCAGTAGTTTGGTGCTTTGTCCATGGAGTTTATACACTATGAAACCTACCTCATGCATTTATTCCCTAAAAGCCTAGGTGGTTAGGCTTTGAAGTGGTTCTCACATTTACCTCCTAGTAACAAGACGTTTGATGAAATTGCCAATCTATTTGTTTACCAATATTCTCATAACATACAACACCCTATCAATATTTGAGATGTATGCAACCTTATATAGAAGGTTGGTGAACCTTTCCTCACTTTCCTCCAAAGGTGGAGACAACTATACACTAAGTATTCCTGTAAAATCGTAGAAATGAAGAAGCTTGACATTTTCACTGATAACCTCTTACCTAGTTTTAGGTATAGAGTCCAACTACAAGGTCCACATACCTTTGAAGACATGATTACATAGGCTATCCATATCGAAGAATTTTAGTCAATAAAGGTGAACTCACTCTTCAGAGAGACATAAAACAAGGTTCCACTTCCAACAGGGATAAAACCAAACATGTCAACAAGAACTGAGAAATTGTGCATGATAGAGTTGTTGACAATGTCACACCTAAACCTACTAAAGCTGCATTTAATCTCACGGATGGCCTCAAAATGGCCAAAAATTCTAAGAAACCTCCTCCTAACAATAAGACATCCAAGAAAAAACCAAGAAACTCATGGACAACATGCCCCAAATGAGAGTATACACCTTTGGGAGAACCTTTGGATGTGGTTTACAAAACATTGCTACAACATATGCTTATTTCACCAATGGATAACCCTCATCCCTATGATCCACAACCACATCCACCATGGTGGAATGAGACCTCATTCTGTGAGTATCACCAAAACAAGGGACACAAAACTACCAACTATATCAACTTACGCCATAAAGTCCAAGATATGATTGATGTTGGTGATCTTGTGATAGATGGACATAACAAAAATTTTGATCACAAGATGTTCAAAGAACCTTTCCCAGCTTATGAAAAAGGAGAGACTTCAAAACCACAACCCTACAAAAAGGTTAACTATACATATTCCAATGATGACAATGTCATTCACATGGTTGAACCTATGGATTCTAAATACTGTGACATTATTACCATTAAGGGCAAGTAGGATAATGAAAAACCCAAGACACCATTTGTCTTGAGGGGCCCTACTTCCAATGAAATGGATAACACACCTTCACAACACTGTGCTAATGTTGTTACTCGCTCTCACACCAAGTTGGTGCTCAAAGGCCATGCACCTCCTACTTTAGATCTTGAACAACACAAAGACAAAGCTCTTGCTAGTCCATCTAGAAAAGGTGCAAAACCCACAATGAACTTGACTAAAACCAATTATAGTGTTCTTGATCAGTTAAAATGAACTAATGCTCAAATTTCCATCTTTGAGCTACTTAAAATATTGCCTTCTCACTAGCAGATTTTGGATAAAGCCCTCATTGAGGCAAACATTCCTCAAGATCCTGATCTTGAGTGATTTCAATCTATGGTAGGTCACCTGACCTCACCATATCTTATCACTTTTTTTGAGGAAGATGACAACTCGATGTGTCACCCACACAATCAACCTCTACACATTGAGGTTATGATCCATTAGACACATGTTTGTCAAGTACTCATTGATAATGGTGCTAACCTAAATATTGTCTCTGCTACTCTACTTAGACAATTGAACCATTCTAAGGACTCTATTGATCCTCAATGAAAGATCACTATCAAAGTATATGACAAAGTAGAACAAAAGTCTCTATGTCTTGTGGTTTTACCGATTCACATTAGTCCTATCAAAAGGGATGTCACCTGTCGAGTGCTTGACATTCCCTTAGCTTACAAAATTCTATTAGGATGGCCATGGATACATGAGATGCACATTGTGCCATCCATATACCACCAATGCATCAAGTTCTCATTTCATGGCTCCAAAGTTACTATTCCTGCTATATGCTCAAAGCTATTGAAACTTTCATCCCTGCTAACCATGAGTCTACTAATTATCACAAAAATAAGCTAAAACAAATTGAGTAGTGATTCAAACTGAAAGAAACTAGTATGGAAGAGTACTACATTGAACTAGTGCTATCATTATCATCTCTCCCAGAGTCTCCTTGACATTATGGCAGACCCTCAAAAGCAAAGAAGTCATTCATACTGACACCTCAGACCAAGTATAATGGTGCTTTTGTCAAGGCTACAGTTCCCTTAAAAGATGAAAGTGAAAACAGAGCCATTTCTACATGGCTTTACAAAGAGGAGGCTCCAGTGGACCTAATAGAACAAGCTAAAGAAATCACTCCTAAAAAATATGGACCTGGTCTTAGGCTTATGAAGTGTTTTGGTTACAAGGGAACTAGCCCTATTGGGTGCAATAACAATGGCCTAATTGATCCTATCAAAGCAAGAGCTCAAAGCAACCATGATACAACTGGCCTAGGGTTTAAGAAGGTCTCTTTCCATTTGGGATCAAATAAATTCATTCCCAAACCTGAGAGTTCATTTGAAAATGAGTCACAAGCTGAGTCAGATACTCAAGAGGAAGAATATGATGATGAGGATTCCTATCCTCATCCTATCCCTTATGATCTCACTAAATTCTTTATTGAGCCAGATGACTTTGTGCCACGTGTTAGCATTGTGGATGCTACTAGTGATTCTTTTGAGGACATTACTGAGCAACTCAAATATCATTCAGAAAGGGGAGAATCTAGTCAGTCATGTTGTGTTGAGTATTTGTGTAAGAACCCAAAGGATGAAGGTGACTATATCCCTATCACTATTGGAGAGTTCTATAATCTCTCACCATGTAGCACTGATTCTAAGGAATATGAGTTTGACTCTCTTTCAGAAGTGACTACTGATAAAGACATTGACCAAGTGCATGTCTATGAAAACCAAATCAAAGTGGGTGAAACGTCTAGGGTTAGGTTACATGGGTCAGATTCGACTAGTGTCCTAGAGTTGTCAATTACTACAATTTGAACTCTGAGGTGTTTCAACACACCTGTGGATGAGGTCGTCATAGGTCTCAAATTTTTGGTCCAAGCACTTAATGACTATACTATGAACGTAATTGAACCAACCACTACTCTCTCACTCACACATCCTGAGCTTATAGACTAGAACCCTAATACATCTAGTGAAGTCCCCACATTCTAGAATGACTATGCTCTCGCTTGTTACCTAAATTCTATCAAACCTATAATGGCTTCCACCAATGAGCAGAGCATCAACATGACTGAGGATGACATCAAATATCTTAGTCACACAATTAAAAAGAAAAAAATGCAAAAGGTTCGATGGTGAAAACCACATTGTGGCAGTGTCAAAACCCAAAAAAGTAAAAACAAAAGATGTATCCAAGGGTGAAAACCTCTCTAAGGTGCTTGTGGATGAGATATTTGATGTCCTTCCTAGTTACTTTTAGGAGAGATCATCAGTGTTGATAGAGCCATCTCAGCCAATTAACTTGGGCACAGAAGAACATCCTCATATGATACATCTGGCACAGTCACTATCACTTGAAGAGAAGGAACAATTCATTGCCTTTTTCAAGGAAAAGAAAATAAATTTTTCCTGGACATACTCTGACATGCCAGGATTGAATCTTGATCTTATCATGCATCATTTTTCCATAGCACCAAGCATCAAACTAGTTAAACAAAAGCTTCAAAAAATGCACCCTCATGTTGCATTGCTCATCAAAGTAGAATTGGAGAAACTCCTAAAGGTTGGTTTCATCTGTGCAATTGATTATGCTGAATGGATATCTAATATTGATCCAGTTTCTAAGCATGATAAATCTATCAAGTTTGTATAGACTTCCATGATCTTAACTTGGCATGTCCTAAAGATGACTTTCTACTCCCTAATATTGATATGATTGTGGACATGATGGCTAGCTATGAGATGTATTCACTTATGGATGGTTTTTCTGGATATAATCACATAAAAATTGCACCAGAAGACTAGGAGAAAATGAATTTCACATATGCATGGGGAACCTTTGGTTAGAATGTTATGCCATTTGGTTTGAAGAATGCTAGTGCTACATATCAGTGAGCTGTTACTACAATTTTCCATGACATGATTCATAGAACCATGGAGGACTATGTTGACGATACCTTGGTCAAAAGTGCTAAATGCAATACTCATCTATAAGATTTGGCTCCCATCTTAGATCATATGGAAAAGTTCATTCTTCGGCTCAATCCTAAGAAATGTGCGTTTGGTGTCACATCAGGGAAGTTGCTAGGATACATTGTTTCTACAAAAGGAATTGAGGTAGATCCAGAGAAAGTACAAGCAATAATGGACATGCCACCACCTTGGAACATCAATCAGATGAGAGGACTACAGGGAAGGCTTCAATCTATTGATAGGTTTATTTCATAATTGGTGGATAGATCACAACCCTTCACAAAGACCTTACATAAGGGTGTGAAATTCAATTGGAGCTAGGATTGTGAGCAAATCTTAACATAGATCAAACAATATCTTGTCAATCCACCAATCCTCATGCCTCCTATTCATGGGAAGCCTTTGCTTTTATACATTTCAGCCACTAAAACATCTCTGGGCATTCTATTGGCTCAAGTAGATAAGGACAACAAAGAAAGAGCTCTTTATTACTTGAGTTGGATGCTGGTCTCTTATGAGAACTATAACATTATTGAGAAAGCTTGCTTGGCAGTTGTCTTTGCTTCCCAGAAGTTGAGACAATACATGCTTGCCCACACTACATGAGTTGTGGCTAAAATAGATCCATTAAAGTACTTACTCAGTAAAGCAACTCCTATAGGAAGATTGACTAAATGGGTTATGATACTCAGTGAGTTTGACATCCAATACATTGAACGAAAGGCTGTTAAGGGGCAGGCAATTGCAAACTAGCTGGTTGAGGCACCCATACAAAGTCTTCTACCAATGAACATTTATTTCCCAAATGAGTCAATTCTGACACTCACACAGCACACACGGTTTATGTTCTTCGATGGGTCCTTCACACAAAAAGGATCAGGTGTTGGATTACTCTTCATTACACTATAGAGATAATCATTGCCCAAAGCGTACAAGATTCTATTTCCTTGTACAAACAACATTGCTAAATATGGGGCTTTGATCAATGGCATGAAAATTGTAGCTAAATGGAGAGTGGATCAGTTAGATATCTTTGGTGACTCTCAGCTTGTTATCAACCAAGTTAATGATGTGTACCTAACAAAGGATGAGAAACTAATTCCTTACAAGCGCATGGTTGATGACTTAAAGAAATATTTTTCACATATCACTTTTCAACAAGTTCCATGAGCAGATAATAAAGTGGTTGATGCCATGGCAACCCTAGCCTCTCTACTACAAATTCTTGAAAATGATCTCTAACATGAGTTCTTGGTGGAAGCATTACATTACCCAGCCTATGACACTCCTAATTCTAAGATGATCCATTCCATTATAGGACAAGAATCATCTCACTACCATCACATCTATTCCTACCTTTGTAATCAAACCATTCCAGAAGGTTTGACCTAGAATGAGAAATGTTACCTAATCTGTAATGCTTCACATTATATCATTATTGCTGACGATATGTATAGGAGAGGTCTTGATGGAACACTCCTTAGGTGTTTAGAACCCAAAGAATCCAAATGTGCACTAATTGACATTCATGAGGGCATTTGCATATCTCATTTCAATGGCTTGACACTAGCTCACAAACTCCTTCATGCTAGTTACTACTGGCCCAAAATGGAGCAAGAACCTATCAAGTATGCTAGGTCCTGCAAGTAGTGTCAGTTACACAGGAATCTCATCCTCACTCTAGCTAGAGAGTTGATTCCCTCTACTACAACATGGCCATTTCAACAATGAGCCTTCAACTTGGTGGGGCAGAACCACCCAACCTCCTCCAATGGACATAAGTTCATTATCATGGCTACAGATTATTTCACAAAGTGGGGAGAGGTAGTACCTCTCATAGTTGCTAATGGAAAAAATGTAGCACTTTTCATCACAAACTACATCTACAAATATGGTGTACCATCTTCAATCATTATTGACAATGGAGGACAATTCAAGAATAAAGACCTCAAGGAACTATGCAAGAAATTCAAGATTACACAACATTGGTCTTCCATTTATTATCCCCAGGGTAATGGCCAAGCTGAGGCATCCAATAAGGCGATCCTCAAAATTCTTCATCACATAGTCAACAAGTCAGGGAGAGATTGGCATCTCTAGATCAATCCAGCCCTATGGGCATATAGGACAAGCATCAAAACTCTAATGGGCATGACTCCCTTTCCTTTAGTGTATGGAGAAGATGCTGTGCTTCTAATAGAGGTTGAGATTCCTACCTTGAGAATCTCTATGAGGGGCCTTATCATTGATGATGACTATAGGATAGCTCAGCTTCAAGAGCTTTTGTTACTGGATGAACAGAAACAAGTGGCATGTGATCATCTGCGAGCATATCAACAAAGAATGGCCAAAAGCTACAATCGAAAGGTCAAGCCACGTGACTTCTAGCTGGGTGATCTTGTCCTGAGAGAAAACCCCAAGAATCAACAACAATGAGTACAAAAGGGAAAATTTGAACCAAACTAGCTCGGTCCATACATCATTACTACAGTATATGGATCTAGCACCTATTAGCTTTCCACAACCGAAGGAGAAGTGCTTAAAGAACCTATCAACACTTTCCACCTAAAGTAGTTTTATAGTTGATCTGATATCAGTAAGCTCTTTGTACATATCTAAATGTCCTAAAAAAAATTTTAACCTGGTGAAAACCTAGCAATAAGTTCCTTGGTAACACCAAAAAAAATCAAAAATAAAAAAAATAATTAAAAAAAATACAAAAAAATTGAAAAAAAACAAGAAAAGTGCCATTCGTGAAAACCTGGAAATAGGCATCATGGTAGCAAAAAAAAAATGGAAATTTCTACCAAGATTGTGAAAACTTGGTAAACAAGCACCTCTTGTTCCCAATGCTACATCCTATAGCACATCTTCTAGCTATTCTGTATAGTCACTTTCATGCTTTTTCTTTCTTACTTTTCTTGCTTTTTGCTCACGTATCCATGGATTGAGTCTTGTCACAGCTCAAGGGCATTCCCCCTTAGTGTCACTCTTTTTGAGATTCTCCTCATAGAATCTCCTTTGTGATAGTCACCAGTTGTTCTAGTTGCATCTGCCTACTGTCACTAGTGTCACTCTTTTCGAGATTATCCTCATAGAATCTCCTTTGTGACAGTCACTAGTTGTCCTCACTATGTCTGCCTACTATCACCAGTGTCCCTCATTTTCAAATATTCCCCTCATAAAATCTCTCTCGCAATAGTCACTAGTTGTTTTAGCTATGTTTGCCTACTATTTCTTGGGTTATGTCTCCAGATTCCCTTATGGAAGATCTCTCCTATGATAGTCACCAGTTGTCTTGGTTGTGTCTATCTACTATCACTTAGTCTTCTTTAGGTCCTTCATCATGAAGTTTCCTCTTTGACCTTAGTCACCAATCATTCTGACTACGTCTACCTACTATTGTCATCCTACTGAAGAGATTTCTTTCAAACATGTTCTGGACATTCACACCTGACATCAATCTCAAAAATATTGAACTCAAAAAAAAAGACATACTTGTTTGGATATGCTGAGCATTTTCTTTGTTTGCTTTGTTTTTCTTTATCATATCTCCTTGAGCAACTTGATGATGTCATCTTCAACTAGAGAAGTAATGACTGGGGGCATGATCTTTTCTTTGCTTTCTATTTGTGATTTAGTTCTAATTAGTTGACATATTCCTATAAGAGGGGTGTCCACTATAGGAACCTCCATCTCGTATTGGATGGTCAGGTGTACCTCGACTGCTTTTGTATGAATATGTCAATAATATTGGTTCTTCTCCTTGTTTGTTGGAGTGAACTCTTTATGCTATAGTAAATACTGATACTCGTCCTACTAAGTGAATGTACAGGTCACTGCAAGTATATCTAGTACACTTCTATCTTAGGTTACGAACGCAAGGGTCATTGCGGATAGAATAAATACTAAATACTTAGCATAAGATGGATCTCTTGTGTGTCTAGCATGTTTGTATGCAAGTAACATTCAGGTCATCCTAGCATTTATGCTTTGATGCTTATGTTAACTTGCTACATTAAAAGGGACAAATATTTTGGTCATTATGACTTCTTGTGCCTTGAATGCTTACATTTAATCCCGAAAAACCAATAACGTATGTTATATTCATATTTCCATGATTACAATGTTAGTGGGAATCATATGACCTATGAGCTTTGTTTTATATCCGGTGATGATTAAATATTGAGGCTTGGTAACCAGACCTAGGGTTGTATTTAACATAGTCTTGCATTACATACTTCATTTGCATAAGTACACAATTTGATGGTCATCCTATTCCTACCCTTTGTAATGAAGGATTGGGGGCATCTCCACTTTATCAGGTTTCTCCATGGCTACACAAGAATTCAGTCCATTGATTCACACTCCTCAATGGAATACCTATCACTGTCAAGCAAAAACATGCAACACTACATGAGATGTCAGTCCATTTCCATATGCATTGCAATATCTACTCTACATGCTTATAATCACAACACATCACACCACATCACAATACATAGGCATCATAATCAAACTAAAACATACATCTCATGTACATCAAAGTAAAGGAAAATAGACAATGACATGTACACAGGGATACTCAACACAAGATCTTGTATATATATATGTATCAAAAGAATGGATCAGTACAAAAATGGGTGGTACTTGAGCGCAATCGATAAAAAATGATACATGTGGTGCTGGCACACCAGTCGATACATAGCTAGAGATCAAAATTAGAGTCAAGCACAAAGTTTCTAACTCCATCCTATACCCTAGCCTCCAGGAGGAGCAGGAGTAGCAGGTGGTGGACGTAACGGTGGCATCTCTGGTCTAGTAGGAGGTCGTGCACTTCCAAACTCTCACACATATTGAGAAAAGTGTTGAACCTACAATGTCCCATCTGGTACTGCACTGGTATATGCAACATAATAGTAGGTAGACCGAGCTGACTGAAAGTGGATCTCATCTTGTGCCAGCTCCAATCTCTGCTCGGCAATCTTTGTGTGCTTTCTCCATTGATCTATCTCTTACTGTCTCTCCACTAGCTATGCATCCTAGACTGCCACTAAAATTTATAGATCATCCAACTACCAAGAGGCCTAAAAAATCTGCTCTTAGTACCCTCATACCGTGTCCTACACCCCACCTGCTAGCTAATTCAGCTTATCCTCATCCAACATCTCTGGTGCCTACTACTGTGGTGGTGCCTCCTACTATGGTGGCACCTGCTATTGTGGAGCCTCCTACTGAGGGGACTGCTCCTCTATCCTCTATCTCTACCACTGACTGTGTTCTATCCCACTGCCCCTGGCACTTGGGTCTGATCCCATCTGATGTGGGGGAATCTTCATTTGTTGTACCTGGTGCCAGACTTGTGACTACTACCATGGCTAACCTGGTGGTTGTGGCTATGCCTGCTGCTGCTGGGGCACCTACCTCTGTGCTTGCCCTACCACACCCATTGGATATGTAAACTATGGAATGGATGGCTGATCAAAAATGCCTGATACACAGGTGTCATCCTTGCATCTACTACCTCTGGTAGGTAGTCCCACTGAACTGCAGCTAGGTTGCGAATATTTATCATGGACCACCCTAGATCCATCCATGCTAGCCATCCTCACTCAACATCCTTTTGTAACCTGGCATAGGTGTAGTACTTAGCAAAAATGTCCTGTGGTCGACCATACTACCGCCACACTCGTCAGATCACAAATCTCTCTATGATTGATGTGGTCTTTCCTGCCAGAGGTCAAGAACTAAACATCCATGGTAGCTCTCTGGGGGCATCATCCTAGTCCTTTGTCTCTCACCAAGGTTGCCATACAATGGACACTAGGTCATCAAGACGTATCCTCTAGTGCTCATTCTTACCCAGGTGGACCTAGGTAATGTGCCCTCGATATCTGCATATATAGGGCTCCATGGGCTTTTTGGCATCCTAAAAAATGGGCCTGCATATAGGAAGGTGCTTCTATACCCATACCTATAAGACATCCACTCCAGCTGCCATCATCTTCTTCTCATGAAAGATAACCTCGTGCATCTCATGGAAAAGATGGGCTAACATGCACTGACCCCACCCAAAGATCTTGGGTGCCTCCAAAATCCTGCAAAGCATGGCTCCCCACCCGCACTCCAAACCATGTTGTCCTCTATTAGGACATAAGAAATAGCTCAAAAATATAGCTAGCAAAAATGCCAGCCTGTGCATCCATCCATAGGTGTGCATCAGCTCATCCCAGCTGATGGCCCTGCCCCTCAGTAGCTCTCTCCCAAACACAATAGATAGTGCCTCTGTACCTACTCTGTGCACTATAACATAAATGACCTGGGCACCATGAAAGGGGATCCTCAGTAGCCTCCATATATCCTCTAGGGTGATCATCATCTCACCCATTGGCAAATAAAAAGTGTTCATCTCCGAATGGAAATGCTCCACCAAAGTTGTCAGTAAGTTGTGATTCACCATCATGATTGAAATCTTGCACAATGAAGACAAACCCAATTAAGCAATGTGTGCCCAATTAGCATCATGGAGACTCTGCAATAACTCCCCACATGGTGGGTAATGTGATCTTAATGCGACATCACCGAAGACCTCCTACATGAACAACAAAAATGACAAAAAAATGATCAGTATCAAGTCGACATGATACATCAAAACAAATTAAAATGCAATTTTTGAGCATGAAATTGAAACTTTTAAGCATGACTGTCATGGGATTTCGTGCAAAGTTCATGAAATATCTTGCGAAGCTATGAAATCTTGCACAAAGTTCTCCAAGTCTCGCGTGAAGTTTGCAAGTCTTGCATGAAGAAACATGTCATCGCATGAAAAAAATATCTTCATGTGTGAAAAATGAGTCCCCTTTGTGCGAAGAATCTTGTTCTTCATGCGAGAGATAAATGCCTCTCACGCAAAGATCCTCTTGTCACGCATGAAGAAATAGTGCACCCTATTTCTTGATGTGAAGAAAGAAGATCTTCACATAAAAGATGATAGGTCTCATGTGAAGACCGATTGGACCCCCTAAAAACATGCTAAAATATGCAATAAATGACCTCGTAAAGCATGAAAATGAAAGTACAAAGATGGGAAATTGATGACTCACTGGTGGTCTGTAGTCTATTGATCGGTTGTGTCATCTAGAGCACTCAAAATGATGTTATCTCACGTTCACTGCCATGTCTCTCTCAAAGCTCAAAATCACTAGAAGAAGAAAGTACAAATGATTTTGAAAATGACACCTTGGACCCTTATATAGTTGTTGACCAAAATTTTCAAAGTGCTCCAATTTGTGCAAAAATCACCCCCCAGCTAATTGGACTATTCTGAATCCATTTTTGGGATTGAATTCAAAATTTGACACACCTAAGTGCCTCAAAAATATGTTTTAAAGTTTTGGGGACCAACACGATCAAACGCTTGTGTAGTCTAAATTTATCTGATATCTTCGAATTCCTGGAATCCTTTCAATTCTAAATTCTTCATATTTTCAAAATTCATTTTGAAAATCTTCAACTCAAGTCAACTTTTCTTAATTCCAGTCAACTCTAGTCAAATATGGGTCAAACTTGGTCTTCTAGACCTCAGAAGCACGCTAACCTGACTTTGAATCATCTTCTGATCATTCTGATCTCTTCCATATTCTACTGAATCTTGGATTTCTCCAATATCTCTTTATGTTGCCTACGTCATATTTCTAGTGTGTCATCTTTTGATTTTGCTCTCGAGGGGGCAGGATGATTAGATCATTGAACTAAATGTAACTCAATCTCAATCTCATTGCTCGGGGTATCTTGTTCCCATCTTATGTCCTTATCATTAGGGGCATCTCATCACTCAGGGCATTTTGCTCCCTCTTATTTGGCATCTTTTCCATCTATCTTATCTTTTCATCAAATTGATCAACCTTATAACAAACCTTCTCAGAGTTTGATGGACAGGTATTGGAATAGTCTAAACCTCGACTCCTAAAAATTAGGCCTTATTTTGGGGATGATTCTGAGACTCATAATTGTATCTTATCAACTTGGGTATCTAGGTGTTCTATCTAGATCCTTGAAGGTTAAGCTCCATTTTTGAGATAATCTTCTAAATGCTTATCAACTTAGGTATCTAGGTGTTCTATCTGGATCCTTGAAGGTTAAGCTCCATTCTAGAGATAATCTTCTAAATGCTTATCAATCTCAGGTATCTAGGTGTTCTATCTAGATCCTTAAAGGTCAAACTTTGTTTTGAAGAAACCTTTTAAATGCTTATCAATTTTAAGCTCTATTCTAGAGATAGTCCTTAAAAGCTTGTCAATTGGTCTTCATATCATCAATTTTAGAATCAATCTCACTTCTTGATGCTCACATCATTCTTTCTAATTTTTCTTTGAATTGAATGTGCTACACACACATTCATTCAAAGAGGGGAAAAATGTAATACCCCAAAATTGGCTTATTGCCACAATCACCAATTCTGGTATATTTCTAATCGATTCTAAAGTCCTATGTCACTAGGAAATTCTTATTCTGCTACTCACTACTTGACTTAATTGTCAAATGCAAAAAACCTAAATCTGTATTAATTAGATTCTTTATTTAATTCCTATAGTATTGACTCACATTAGTCACATTAAACCTATTGATTATGATTTAATTTAATTATTAAGTATTTATACTTTAATTAAATTAAATTATCTCGTAAGCCTAATGTACTATGGAATTAAATTTATTTAATTTAATAAATATGCCTCTTTTAATTAATTAAACAAAATTATTTAATTAAATGGAGAAGCTACTTATAATTAATTAAGAAAAGTTATTTAATTAAATAGGAAGCCATTACTAATTAATTAAATGAAGTTATTTAATTAAATAAGAAAAGGGTCTCTAATTAATTAAATAGAATTATTTAATTAATAAGAAAAGGTAATTATGAGAGCATATCTCATTTTATTAAATTAAATATATCTCCAAAATCTCTCTTTAGTTGAAAAGGGAAATTCCTAGTTCACTATTAATCAAATTGGAAACAACTCAGATCACTTACTCTGACACTAAAGTCTATCTGAGTTGACTAACTCTTACACTTAGATCTTATCCAGTTAACTCCCTTTGATTTAGGAATCTTCCTTTATGACTGAACTTCATCTTCAATCCTGACCGTTGATTGAAATCGATCTCAACCATTGACAGATTCTAGGAAAGTCTATTTAAGAGACCCTCATCTCTTCATTTTTAGAGGTTGAATAGAATTTGCATCGAATTGTTGTCAAATTGCACACTCATTTGAAGCCTATTGCATTTCCAATTGACTCTCATTTAGCTTAATTTTCATATAGAATTAATATGCATACATTTTAGCATAGTTTTCTTTTACATGTTCTTAGATTAAATGTGCATACTCCATTGTAGATTAATATGCAGTCTCATATAGATTAGTCACATTTTCTTTTAAATCCTTCATTCATAGAGGGTCTGGTTGCTTAACACCTCAAATCTAAGGATATCTAACAAGAAATTCCCTTTAGATAGAAGGCAACAGGTTAGCTTGCCGGCTAATTTTTGGATGAACAATCGAATGTTCATTCTGGGATGTATCTGCAAATAAGGACCATGTTGAAGTGTGTGTGTGAAGAGTAAGGCCACATTCTGCATATACATGCACCACATCCAAAAGAAGCAATAAAAATGTAGGGAACCAACTACTTAGGTTCAAATTTACCCTTTTGTTCCCAAATTTTCTTTTTCTTGGGGCTTTCTAGAAGAACAAGATCTCTGACTTCAAACTCTCTGTGGTGAACTTTCTTATTATAACTTATAAAAACACATTTCCAATAAGCCTTGATGTAATCAAAACAATCCTTTCGACATTCATCCATCATTTTGACTTCACGTGTAAATATGGCTCTATAATATTCATTTGTAATCAACCCTTTCAAAAAGACTTGTAGAAAAGGAATCTCAACTTCTAGCTAAAAAAGAGCATCAGAGCCATAAAATAGTACAAATGGAGTGGCTATAGTAGGAGTGTGTATACTAGTTTGGTAAGCCTAGAGTGCAAGACTATTTTGTAGTTGCCAATCTCTCCCTAATTTTTGTACAGTTCTATGCAAAATTTTCAGCAAAGTCTTATTGGATGTTTTTTCTTGCCCATTCCCTTAGGGATAGTAAATGGAGGACTAGTGTTTTTTAATCTTTAATTTCTTATAAATCTATGTAAGGTTCTTTTTTTTGAATTGACCTCTATTATCAGTAACAATGGAGGAGGGAATTTCATACCAACAAATGATGTGATTGAGAATGACTGGAGAAATATGTTTACCCGTTGTAGATGAAAGAGGCACAACCTCAACCCATTTAGTAAAATACTATGTAGGTATAATAATAAACTTGTATCTACTCTATCAATTAGGGTGGATCTTTCAAACTAGATCAAAGGCCCACTACTAAAAGGATAGTGTATGATGGATGGAATCAACTCACACCCAAGAGAATGAATTAGGTTAACATGTAGTTGATATTTCTTACAAGATTTATTATAGATCATAGCATCAACCTATATTGTAGGCCAATAATAACTAGCCCTAAGTAGATTTCAAGCTAGCACAAGACCATTAGAGTGTGACCCAAAAATTTCATCATGAACTTTGGATAGTTATTTTTTGCACTCATCCATTTCGAGACACCTAAGAAATTTTTGTCTACACCCTTCTTGTATAGGTCACTAGAGAAAAGAGTATAGCATGAGGTATTATAGATAAGTTGACATTCTTTTCTATGGGTAAGGTTAAGATGGATAATTTTGTTGTAGAGATAAGAATAGATGGTGGCATAGCAAGATGAATCATGACCAACAATAGTGCAAATGACTCAACTATCGAGGGAATAATAAGAGGGGTATTATAGTTCTTCCACCAAGAACTCTAAGTGAGACTCATGTTCTTTTAATTGTAGGATAGATTTCAAGGTAGACATGACATCTTCAACTTTTTTTTGGATGCCCTAGGAAATTTTTGGAAAGTAATAAAAGTGAAATAGTTTCTTAATGTATTAACCAATTTCTTGTAGGGTAATACCTTGTCATCTTTATTTTGGTAATCATTATTGATATAAATGATAAAAATCTAGGAATCTTCATATATATGTAATTTAATAATCCTCCATCCAATAGCAAGTTTGATTCCATTAGAATGGGCCTCATATTCAACTATATTATTGTTGCAAGGAAATAACAACTTGTAGGACTTAGGAATGGTATATCTATGAGGTGTAATAAACAAGATATTGGCACCAACCCTGTGCTATTTTTGAGATCCATCAAAGAAAAAATTTCATGTTCTTTATGTAACATACATGATGAAGAAATTAGGAAAGTCTATTTGCATAGGATTATTGTCCTAAAGTAGAAAGTCGGAAAGCTAATCAGCAATGGCTTGTCCCTTAATGGATTTATGTTTGATGTACTGAATGCCAAATTATGAGAGAATCATCATCCATTTACCCAACCTTCCCATAAGTGTAGACTTACTTAGGGGATACTTCAAAGGATCAATTTTAGCCACTAGGTGTGTAGTATGCACAAGCATGTTGTGACAATTTTTTTTTGATGTAAATATTATAGCCAGACAATTTTTTTTAATATTGTTGTAATTGATATCATAAGAAACCAAAGATTTTCTTATGTATTATATGGCTCATTATTTCCCATTGGTATCATGCTATGCCAAAAAAGCCCCTAAGAAGTGTTTATAGCTGAAATTTATATTATTTAGGGCTTTCTAGGAATAGGAGGCATGAGAATTGGAAGCTTAGCCAAGTAATCTTTGATTTGAGTTAGGCTCTTCTTACATTCCTCATTCTACACATAAGTAGATCCTTTATGTAGATTTTTGTTAAATGATTGATCCCTATTAGCCAAAAGAAAAATGAACCTCTAATATATTGTAATCATCCTTGTAGACTCCTTAGTTGATTGATATTTTTGGGAGGTCACATATGCACAATTGCTTGCACCCTTTCAGGATCAACTTTTATGCCCTTTGCTAGTAGAATGCAACCTAATAGTTTTATAGATGTAACACCAAAAGCACACTTCTTGAGATTAGACTAATTTGAAACTATTCCATGTGGTCTAATATTAAACTTAGGTCAGCTAGATGAGTGCTTCTCTTGCTAGATTTGGAAAGGGTATCACCAACATAGTCACCCATGTCCTTATGAATCATGACATGGAAAATTATGGTCATAGCATACTGATAAGTAGAACTCAAATTTTTTAGACCCAAAGGTATGGCATTCCATCAAAAGGTTCCCCATGCATATGTAAAAGTTGTTTTCATTTGATCCTTGGGAACTATGTTGGTCTGGTTATACCCTAATAATCCATCCATAAGGGAGTACATTTCATATCCCATGGTCATTTCCACTATCATGTCAACATTTGATATTGGAAATTTATCCTTTGGGAAAGATTTATTAAGGTCTTGGAAATTAGTACATACCCAAATAGATTTATCATGTTTAGAAATAGGGATAATATTGGATATCCATTCAGCATAATCAATAGCAAAAATGATTTTTTTGCTCAAGATTTTTTCTATCTTAACTTTCACAAGTAGGGCCACATGTGGATACATCTTTCTTAGTTTTTGTTTAACAAGCTTGATGCTAGGTCCTATAGAGAGATGGTGCATAATAAGATTGGTATAGAGCCTTAGAATATTGGCATAAGTTAACACAAAGTTGATCTTCTTCTCTTGCAAAAAATGAATGAACTATTCTTTCTCTTTAGTTGAGAGTAATTGAGCCAAATGTATGATTTTAGGAGATTCTACAGTACTTAGATTTACTAGCTACATATGTTCAATTAAACTTGATGATCTATCTTGGAAATAGTTGGATAGACTACCAAACACCTCATCCTTAGGCACCTTGAAGAGGGTTTCACCCTTAGATACATCTTTTTTTACAATTTTTTGGCTCAAACACCACCACAAAGTGGTTTTCACCATCTAAGCTTTTCTGTTTCTTTTTTTCTTTTTTAGCTTATGACTAAGGTATTTGATGTCAAACTTGGTCATGTTAATTACTATATCCCTAGTGGAAGAAACTACTGGTTCAACAATGTTCAAATAGCAAGAGATCTAATAGTCATTTGGGAGTGATAAGAGTTTGGGTCGTTGATAATGTATAGACCAGTCAATGAGATTTGGGGGTATAAGCAATAATGAGGAGAAAGCTTCAAGATTTTTAATATAGAAAGAGTTGTCTTTGGTGATGATCAAGTTAGAATCTAGAAGAAAATATCCTAAGGAATCCAAAGTAGGATTTATCCTAGGAGCACTAACATGATCCACTAAAGAAATTTGTGAACTAAACTCATTAGACCCTACAAGAGACTCATCAATGATGTTGGTTTGGTTAACATGGGCATGTACCACATCAACCTCTACTTGACAAGGCACATTAGAAAGAGACTCCCATTCATATATGTTAGAGTTAGTACTTGTGTTAAGTACCACAAGATGAGCAATGTTTCTTCTAAATCTTTCTTGATTAGGGTCTTCAACATCTGACTCATCAAATTTGGGCTACCTAGATGTAGATGCTTTAACAATGTTATCATTAAACAACATATCTTCCCCTCAAAGAAGGGAAGTATGAGTATAGTCTTCTTCATGTGGTAAAGCAATGATATTAGATTGAATTTCATCTTCAAACTTGCTAGCTGTAGGGACTTCTTTGTCAAACCTTGGAAAACCATTATCAACATTGTACCCTAAGCCTATAGTATCTCTAATTTTTCATCCCTTGGTGTGAGTAATGGGTTCTACAAGAGCATTCTTATTATCATTTAAATGTCCTCGGCTACAATAACCCATTTTTCTAAGAAACTAGTAGCCTTTCCCAAATCTCTTAGAAATAGTAGGGTAGTGAGTATGACTTCATCATCCTTTTCTTCCACTCTATAGATCTAGTCTCTTAAGGCTTGATCTTCTTTCTCATCTTCTAAAGGAACCAAAGATTGAACAAAGCCGCCAAAGATTGTCATATCCAACGAGGTTTGCTTCATTTTATCAAATAATTTTCCATACAACAATGGAGAAATGTATAGTGTCACAATGGATTCTAAGGTATATTCTCCCAAACTAATACTCATCATTTTCATATGTTTCTCACATTCAACAAGTGAGTATTTAATGTCACTAGAAGGTCAATTATGTGGCACTAAGTGTAATACCCCTCAATTGGCACATTGCCATTCTAAACCAATTTTGGTGCATTAATCTTACAAAATCTATTTTTTGATCAAATTAAGTCCTATTGTACTAGGCATTTCTGGTTCTGATCATCTTTACTTAACCTAAGTTTCAAATGAAGAAAATCCATAATCTTTGTTAATCACATACTTTATTTAATTCCTAAATATTGATTAAAATTTGCTAAATTAATCTCCTAATTGAATCAATTTAATTATAAGTCCTAAGTACTTTAATTTAATTTAATCCACGCTCTTTAGATATATATATATATATATATATATATATATATATATATATATCATAAGTGTTGAAACTAATTATTTAATTGATTAGAATATAGTATTATGATTTCATGTTTGAATGAATCAATATTCTTTCCTAATTTATCTCATATGAAAAATAAATTAAAAATATTGATTTAATCTAATGTGCTCATCATAATTGTTGAAACTAGTTATTTAATTAATTCAAAAAAAATTATGAGTGCATAATTGAATGGATAATTTTATCTCCTATTTCATCTCATTCAACTCCATCAAAAATGGAGGACTCAATCTCACATTCAATCTTAACTATACACATGGTTTAATCTTAATCAGGTCCAAGATTATATAAAAAGAGACCCCATCCTCTCATTTGGAAGGATGCACATGAAGAGTATCAAATCACTATTGGATTGATCACTCAAGTACTTTTCATTCCATTCTTCTTCCTTTTACATGTTCATCATCTAGATTATAATTCAATCATTTAGCTTTACTTATTTTTCATTGTTCTTAGATTAGTTTGAAAAATATGTGGATTAATTCATAATCTTTGCATTCAAAAACATAGAAAACATAGACTAGATTTCATTTGAATTCATTCAAATCCTTCATACTAGTTTGATCTGGTTACTAAACTTTCATTTTTTAGAGCATATAGTAATACCCTGTGTATTTAAAAGGTAATAGATTTCCTTATGCAAACATACCAAATGAATAATCTCATATTCATTGTGGGACGTTACTGACAAATACAAATCATATTGAATTACATGTGGAATTAGAGGCCCATATTTAACACTCACACTAGGGTCTCAACTATAGTTAGCATATTTATCAACATAGAGTTATCCCTTGGATTTACAATCTTAACACCACTAAAGAGGAATTGTATGCATTTATGATAGGTTGAAAACATTACTTGCATCTTATTAATCCATGGTCTTACAAAAACAAGGTTATGAGTAAGTGGAATATCTAGCACTTGAAAAACCATGTCCTTGTCGATAGGACCAACCCAAACATATACCATAATAACTCCCTTGGAAGATTTATCAACCTCACCATAAGATTTAATGGTTATTTTATGCCTAGGATCAATGGTGAACTTAGGTAATCCCAAATCTTGGACCACACTAAAGGAAAAAATGTTTAACTCTAGATTGTTGTCTATTAGTATTTGTCTAACTCAAGTATAGTTAATTTGGACTTTGATGTGTAAGGAAATATTTTGAGGATGACTCAATACTTTGTCATCCACTTGAGAAAATGTGAGATAGTGTGGCAAAGAGATGTGATTTACCATAGCTTGGAACTTATCTATTTCAATATTCATAGGAACACTAGTTGAACATAAGGCCTTTTTGAGAATATCCTTATGCAAAGGAGATAACTCTAAAAACTCAAAAATAGAGATCTGAGTAGGGGTTTTACATAATTGACTCACCAGATCATATGTAGACCAAAAAGAAGTAGCAAGTTTCTTAGAAGAGTAAGCTTGTTTGGGATCATTAGCCTCTTTAAGAACAACCTTATATTTCCCCCTACTACAATTTTTTAAGGTCTCACCATTAGAATAAGAATAATATGTTATCCTAAGGGATGTCCAAGATCTAGTATCATTGAAATATTGATGAGGATTGCACATTCTCAAGATTACCTTAGGCTTTTCATCACCACTATCATAATTAGGTTCCTTATCTAATTTTGGCCCATCATTTAGGCATTCTCAATAGGTTTCAACATTTAAATAATGTTTTCTATGTTGGTATATGTGTAATTGATCTTATCATCATTTCCCTTTTTGTTAGCCTTAGATGTCTCTCGTTTTCCATAGCCAAGCAATGGTTGCTTAAATGCTTTATGATCAACATTATCAACTAAGCCATCAATGAAAAATTTTACCTCATCAATAAGATCATGAATAATATCATTGAGTTTATATCAATTAACAATATTATGACTCTTATTCCTATAATAATTACACATTTGGTCATTTTTCCACCAATCAGGTTTAACATGAGGAATATAGGGTTGTGAGTTGTCAAGTAGCATAATGAGCTTGTTGGAAAGAAATTTCTTCAAAATGATATTGTATGACTCAACCATTGGATTACATGTGCACCGTGGTCTAGAAGGCTTCTTAGACTCATAAAAAGATGTAATTTTTTGGAAGCATTAGACCATTTTCTCTCATTGTTTTGTAGCATAGATAGCATTGGTCAAATTAAAGGTGAGTTCCTTCATCTTCAAGACATCTACAATGCCATCACTAATGAAATACTTGTTCTTGTTCCATAATTTATTTTTATCTTTTCCATTTTCATTACCATTCTTATCATTGTTTAGGACAATATCACAATTCTTGACAACAACATCTTTGATACAACAAACACTTTCAACCATGTCATTAAACAAGTTGAATAACTTCTTTCTAAGATCATAGTATAATTATAGAACAAGGGTGTTGACAAAGATATCAATGGTTTCACTCCTCAAGATTTCACAAGGGTACCTAGAATGCTACACTCTCAATCTTTGTAAGTACATGGAATAAGGTTCTCCTTGTTGTTGTTTGATATTGAATAGATCCAACATGGTAACTAGATATTGTATGTTATATGAATAGTATTATATAAATTTTCAAGAAAGCTCATCAAAAATATAAAGAGGAGTTGATAGTTTTGCAAACTATTCCATGGCTTTCCCCTTTTAAATCCTATAGAACAACCTCATAATATATGTGTCCTTGTGCATTAAATCCATGTTAAGAGAATAGAATCTCACATGATCATGTGGGTCACCATTTCCATCATATTTTTCATAGTTGGGAACCTCTATGTCCTTAGGAAAAGGTTTCATGTAAAGACTCTTATTGAAAGGAAGAGAAGATATGTTGGCTTCTCCTTTTCCATTTAGATGAGTGTGAGTTGGTTTCACAATTCTTGAACCTCCTTCTTAATAACCTAACTTTTAGTTGGCTCTTTATTTTGTATATTGTGTTGAACATAAAAATCATGTTGTATTCTCCAACCTCTACTTGTCATAGATTCAAAGTATTGATCTCCATTTTTCTCTAAATATTTAAGCATATATTTTGGAGATATTTATTTTGTTGAAATTTTATGAGGTCTTCATTGTTAATCTCATTGTCTACTTCACTTTCATAATGAGAATGTTGTTGCATACCCCTCAACATGTGATCTAAAGGTTCATAGAGGCAATTTATTTCTATTATTAGCAAAAAGTAGATGATTTGCAAAAGGGTTTCTATAAGTGGAATTGGTATGTTAGTTCTCAAAGTTATGTGTATAAACATCTCCAAATCTATGATTGTTGTGAGCAGTAGTCTACGTATGTAAGTGAGATAATTCCTTAGCATCTATATGTATATCTTATTCAAGTCTTCTATTTTCTAGCCTAGCTTTTCCTTCCCTAAATACAAAGAAGTCATGTAAATAGTGGTTATGTTCTTCTTGGTTCATGGTGAGAGATACATTGTTCATAGTTCTAGGGGTGTTGATAGGAAGATCAAAATAATTTCCTAGGTGTTTAAGAGGATCGTATTGGGTGATAGATTTTTCAAAGGATAGTTTCTCCCTTAAAGGCTTATTTATAAAAATGCCTAGTAGGAGTATGCATTTTCTCAAAATTAAAAGAGGGACATTTTCCTTGTCCAACTTGTAGCCTAGTCTTAACCAACATGAAAGACTAAGTCTTTTAGGGTGATAGGATTACACAAAGCCTTTTGAGAATTAAACTTGTATAGTCAAGGTGCTTACTTGTCAAATAAATGTAACAAAGAGAGTATCTTTCCAAAAGTGCCCAAGAAATTTATGGCACTACTAACTCAAGCCAAGAATGGGGCAAGAAGCCAAATAGAAAATATCCAAAGAGTAAGGTAACCAATTTTGACAAGTAAATGATCCAATAAGTTAAGTTTGCATTCAAGAAGCTAAGCTCATCTTTTCAGTATAAAACATAACCAAACATGTATATTATAGACAAAAGACATAGGAAAATAGAGTAGGAACACCCCTAATCATTGATAATGTAGTTAGAGACTAGATTGTACAAGAAATAAGACCAAGTGATAGTTTGCAAAAATCTAGGCAACAAAAGTGTTGGAAAGAATCATATGACACTTTCTATAATACTCAAATGATAGTTTTTAGCGGTGTGATGATTTATAGTATATCAATATGATAGAATCTATGAAGCAATGTGATACTTCTGGGAATCTAGAAGTATCATACAATATTCCTAATAATAGTGATGTGATACAAGTTCAATATGAATGATCCTTAGTGACTTCATTCTTAAAATATCTATGTTTTGACTCAAATTTTGATGTGTATGGACAAAATGATAGTTAGATAGAACATTTTCCAATTTGTAGTAGAAAAATATAATGTTTTGAAAGAAAATAGGTATCACAAACACACATCTCAAAACAATGGAACAAGGGACAAAATAACCTTACAAATACAAGCATATGTATGGTTTTCAAAATAGTGTATGTTCAAAAATTTCCATGGTTCTAGCACATTCAAAAATACATCAAACAAGATCTACCTAGAGTTCAAAACTCATTACTCAAAAACTTGGCCAGTGTTGATCCCCATTTGCCTCACACAAAGTGGTTTCCCATAGTAGTTGTTGGCTTCGTCATTGAATTTCTATTAACACAACCAAAGGGACACAAATGGTGAGAGTAAAATCTTGGGGTGATCTGAGTAGTCCACAAGGATTGATCCCTGCACCAAGATGTTGAGAAGATAATAAAGGTAGCTTCTAAATCCTAAAGTATTTAGAAAGGGTCCCATTCACAACAACCCTCTTACACATGATAATAGGACACCTTATCTTGTGATAATTAATTGACCTCATGGACAGAAGAGTGCCTTGAGCATTCTCACCTAGTGTTTTCCTCATGACCACCATCCCACAAGTACTTTCACTAACTAAAGAAATGTTCTACACCCCAAAAGGATTTAGCATTTGTCAAGGGGTTTGTGATTATTTTGGGTTAGGTTAGCTATTTTTTTCTCATTCCCACTTTAGGTCATTTGTATTGGTATCTTTCCACTAATAGTAGCCCCTCTAAAGATAATATCTCACTCAAAGATAATTAAAATGGATCCACACCAAAGACATAAATATTTTACATTCACCCAAAGGGTGAAGAGAATACTCTCCTATTCCTTAGTTCTTCCCCAAAATATGCTAAGAATATCAATTAAAGCCAATAAAAAGTGGAGTATCCCACTCACTTTCTTTGATCCAATAAAGGGTCATGATTTCTCATTCACCCAAAGGGTGAAAAGTATACTCTCCTACCAACAAAGGACCCCTACTCATGAGTTTTATGTGCCTAAAGAAATGAAACAACTAGTAGATGTTGCGCATGAAAATGAAATAAAATATACAAAAGACTTTGGTTTGTTTTCTTTTATTTTGGGAAGCCCTACAACAAATATTAGTATCCCTTTTAGCAAATATAACTCTTTGACATGTGTTAGGTAAGATCCTACAATGCATCGATAAATTGGAAGCCTCTCATTGGGGAGGTCTTTGGTTCAACTCTACTCATGATTAACACATAATAATAATTAATCTTAATAATAATGAATAACCTAGGCTTCGACTATTTACCTATCAAAAAAAAAAAAAAAAAAAAACTCTTTGACATGTGTTCTTTTAAGATTTTTTTGCAAGAAAATAGACAATCCCTACAAAATAACCAAGTTAGGGAATTAAAAGGGGTTAGAAAAAAATTGTTATTAACCTACAAAGAACACTATTTAGATTTCTATAAACTAGAAAAATAAAAAATAGAAGATCCCAAGAATTAAAAATTCAAGACAAAACTAAAAATAGCTAAATATTCTAGACTATGCAACAATTTTGGTTGTACTGGTATCATACAAAACTTCATAGTATACCCAACTAATATAATATTCTCAGGCAATACTTTGTGTCAATCAATGTGATACTTCACAAAATCTTGTGTGATAGAATGTGTAGAAGCATGTGACACTTTAACTAGTAACATGTCACACTATAATGCAAAAAGTATTGTATGACACTAGAGAAGTATCACACAATAGTAGTAGAAAGTATTGCATTATACTGGAAAAGTGTCCCATAATATTTTCATCTACAAATATTTTTTTATTTTTTTTAAATAGTAAATAGAAAAATGATGAAAATGTAGCAAGAAGAGCTAGATAAGATTTTCCAGCCCCATAGTGGGTACCTAAAGTGTACACATAAAAGAGTTCACTTATCTAAACCCTTCTATCCAAGGGATCACATAAATTCAAAAGCTCGGATGGTAGCTTACATCTCCCTGCTCATGACATGAAAAGAGTGCAAATGAATTGTTTGTGCTCTTAGATGAACTTAGAAATGTAACCCCTTGTAAGGTGCACCATGAAATGGGAGGTTGAAGAACAAGAGAAAGGATGCAAGCTAAAACTAAAAAATGAAGTGTTACAATCCCCTACTTAAGCTAAATATGCTATGAAAATGCATGAAAGAGAAACTAAACTAATGCTAACATGAGATTAAACTACAATGATATGAAACTATGGATGAGAGTATGATACAAATCTTCTAAAGTGCCAAATAGTACCTAAGATTCTTACAACATAACGTTCATACAAAATGAATGGTTGCGAGATGAGGAGAGAGCTCTCCCTTATAAATAATAATGAATGATGGAGATCATGAGACAAAATGGATCTAATCAATGGTAGAAGGTGAAAGTGGAATGATTCATGTGAACAAGTGTTTCCACCAATAGTAATCAAGAGTTGACTTTTGTGAGCCAATTGAGAAAAAAAAGACTTTTATTTTATTTTTAAAGTGGGAATAATAATTTTTGTGTACACAACTTAGGATAAGTAGGGAATGGGGTCTTTTCTTTAATTAAAGGAACACATATTCCTTTGAATTAAATAGTGACATAGGATATAGTGGTCAAACTATAGGATAAAATCAAATAAATTAATTATTTGTCTGATTTGATCAAAGATAGGTGATAAAATAAATTTAGGAAAAATGCTAGAAAGGGGAATAATAGTCTAGGTGACCATTTTTTGGTTATTACAATATGTGTGTGTGTGTGTGTACATATATACATACATATATGTATCTATAAATATGTATATATATATATGTATGTATGTATGTATACACACACACATATATGTATATATAAATATATATATACACATATATAGCTATGTATATACATGTATGTATATGTGTATAAATATATACATATATATGTATATATGTATATATGTGCATATATATGTATGTATATATGTATATGTGTGTCCATATTATGGGAAACAATTCTTCAATTGTATCTTGTCACTAATGTTTACACAAATGTTAGTATTAACAATGCAATGTAGAGTTTGCAATATTAACCTTGTATATTTGAGTATTAACTGAGCAGTTGGGTAAAGAAGACTTTCCAATATTAATTGAATAATTGGTTAATAAATAGATTTTCTTGTAGTATTGACCAAGTGGCTAGGCATCAAAGGAGTGCAATATTGATCGAGCGGTCGAGCATCAAAGGGTTTAGTATTGACTGAGTGGTTGAGCATTGAAGGAGTTACAATATCTATCGAGTGTTCAATCCTAGTGTTGACATAGTAATAGCAAAATGTAATTGTTAAATATTTTATTATTTGAGGTTGACTATTTGGATGTTTATTGATATTACCACCTTTTCCTAGCTTATGATATATAAGTAAGGTCAAGTTGTGAGGACAAAAGTAACAAGTAGAATATGAAGAAGGTAGATATGTGAGTGAAGCAAAAGGTAGAGTGGGAAAGTGTGGCAAATAAACTGTAAAGAACATCTGATGAGAAAGGATGTAGGGGTTAAGCAAAAATAGATATCTAAATTTGCAAAGGAAATTTCTTCATAAATTTGATCAAATTATTGTTTCTTTCTAACCATCATATTAGTAAAGAAATATCTTAATAGAGTTGGCTTAACAGTCATTTTGTAAATCCTCTAACAAGGTGACATTTCAAGATTAAAGTGTTTGAAGACTTCTAACTAGACCACTCCTAATAAGGTGATCTAAATCCTCTAATAGTGGCATACTTAATAGTATTTTTTTAACCTTTAACAAGGTTGGCTCCTAATAGGGCTCACTTAAAAAAAAAGTGATAATTATTGTGACTAGTTGCAAGGTGAATTTTCCAAAATTGGTTTTCCACATTAAATCTTGGTGTCATTTGATGTCATGATATTTCCTTACACTTTATATTTTAGAAACTAAGTTACTTAAGGATAAAGTAGATTAAAAAAATTAAGGTTATAAAGCTATTCAATATTGCATGATTAGTGGAAGATTGTTGTGACATCTAAGTGATAAGCATATTTTTTTGTTGTAACTAATTAGTGGAAGATTGTTGTGACATCTAAGTGATACTGTGAAGAATGTTGTAGATGCATTAACAAAACTAGTGGGCACTGAGAAGTTCAAATGGTGTTCGGAGTCTATGGGCCTTTTGGCCTATAGTGATTAGTTCCTGTTATATTCATGTTGCTCTTACAAGGTGTTTGACAAGTGGGAGAATGTTAGGAATAAGGTGTCTCAACCTTGGATATTTCCTATTCTTATTATTTGTTTTGTATAATGTATTTCTTGCAAATAATGTTGATGTGTCGGCATCTTGAATTGTGTATAAGGAGATCATAGCTAAAACGATTATGTTGAATTCCTATGACATGTAAGAGCTATGTTAGGAAGATTCAATGATAGGTGAAGACATGTGGCAAGTGATAAATTTGAGTACTGTACACTCTACCCCAATAGTGGGGTTTGGGGCATCACCCCAAAAAAAAATTTAGGGTTCCTATTTTCTCAAAGAATGGTAAAACCCTAATATGGTTACCTTTGGGAGTAGCCCTAAAAGTGAAGTGCATGTTATAAGCATTTTTAGGGTTGCGAAGAGGAGTATGTGAGAAAGTGTATTGTTGGTATTGTGAGTTGCTACTAGAGTCTTCTATTGTCACTGTTGAACTTGCATTGCAACTGTATTGTAACCTTGTCTTGAAGATAATACATTGTGCAGGTTCTGGAGGGGTGGGGTTGTTTTACCGAAAGGTTTTTCTCGACCAAAAAATCTTTATGTTATGTGTTTCTTTCTCTGTCTATTTTCTTTATGCTTGCTTGGCTGAAATATTTTTGTTTACATGATATTGAATCTGTAAGTGAAAATATTTTAATAGGATTTGCACCATACTTCTCTTAAGAGATTAATTTAGGAAGCTATTTCTGCACTTGAGTTTCCTTACAAGTGGTATCAGAGCTTGATCAACTTTTGATCCTAGTTGTTGGGTAGGGTTTTTTTAGCTAATCTCAAGTTGAGTGGGAGTCTTGTGTAGAGCATCCTAAATCCTATTTGTAGATTGAGATGATGAGTTCATCATATGGAAGAATAGAGGTGGAGAAATTTAATGGCACTAATTTTGATTTGTGGAAACTCAAGATGGAAGACATGTTGGAAGATTGTGACCTATGGAAAGTGACTTCAAATGCTACAAGACCAGCAACTATAACTCAAGTAGATTGGGATATCAAAGACCATAAAGCTAAGGGTCTCATAAGACTCTGTTTAACCGATGTAGTCCTTTTGAATGTTCTAGATGAGAAAACTGCATATAGTTTGTGGGAAAGACTTGGGGCCATGTATCAGGCCAAATCTTTGGTGAACAACTTGTTCCTAAGAAAGAAGTTGTACTCTCTATGAATGGAGGAAGGTAGATCCTTAACGGATCATTTAAATGCATTTAATTTGTTGGCTGCATAGTTGACATCAGCTGGTGTCAAGTTAGAGGAGGAGGATTGTTGCTACTCACTTTTTTGTTCTTTACCAAATTCATGGGACCATCTTGTGATGGCTCTCGAGAGCACGTTAGTCACTTTCAAAATGGATGATGTGGTGTCTTCACTACTATCATAGGAGATGCAGAGAAAGGCTTCTGTTTCAGAAAAAGAATCCCTTGCTATTCATGGGAGATCCACAGAAAGAGGGAAGAATAATGACAATAAGTCTGACAAAAAGGGTAGATCTAAATCTCGTGGGAAGTCAAAGACTTCCAATAAGTCCAAGGCAAAATGTCAAAACTGTGATAAACTTGGGCACTTTCCTAAAGATTACAAAGAGCCAAAGAAGAGGAAGAAAGGTTCAAATTTAGCTTCAGAAAGATCTCAAGAAGATGGTGATGCATTCATTGTAGCTTTGAGAGCCCATGCATCTGATGATGTATGGTTGGTTGAATTAGGTGCATCTTTTCACATGACCTCTCATCAAAATTGGTTCTCAAAATATGAAGAGTTTGATGGTGGAAAGGTGTACTTGGGTGATGATTCTCACCTAAAGATAGTTGGATGTAGAAGGGTCACTATCAAATTTCCTGATGGATGAGTAAAGGGAATCAATGGAGTTATGCACATTCCAGGTTTGGCATGAAACCTATTATCTGTAAGTATGTTGAATGATGTAGGTGTGCAAGTTGTTTTTTTGAAAGAAGGATGCAAGATGATGAGAGGATTGATAGTGCTTGCAAAGGGTACTAGGAGAGGTACGTTATTTCAGCTAGATGCATGTATTCCTCTATGTAATAGTTCTTCATCCTCACCATCTGAATGACTAGTGAAGAATACTGTGGTTATTGGTTTTGATGGCAATGTAAACACTTTGGAAGAGTTTGAACAGTTTTGTAAAGAACAAGGTATCAAGAGGCATAATACAAGTCCTTATACCCCACAACAAAATGGAGTTGTAGAGAGAATTAATAGGACACTCATGGAGAAGGGTAGGAGTATGCTTAGTGGAGCTAGTTTAAAACAAAGGTTTTGGGCCAAAGCTGTGGCCACTACTTGCTATCTAGTTAATAGATCTCCTACATCAGCCCTTGTTGATGAAAAAGAAAAGGAAAAAGATGTTGTTCAATTGCCTCCTACCCCTAAGAAGACTGAACAGAGAGACTATGTTGGGTCTAATGATGAGGAGAGCTCTATCAGCTCTGATAGTTTAGAAGAAGAGGAAGAAAAACCTCAACCTTAGCCCTTGAGGATATCCACAAGAGAAAGAAAGCAACCAAAAAGGTTTGGTTATTCTATGTTAGATTCCAATTGTGCTTTTTCTTTGATTACTAACACTGATGAGCCTAGATCTATGAAAGAGGCTTTGGGCATGGAAAATGTAGGTTCTTGGATTGAGGCTATGGATGATGAGATGGCTTCATTAGAGAAAAAAAACCATGGGACCTTGTACCTTTTCCTAAAGGGAGAAAGTCGGTTGGTTGTAAATGGGTGTTCAAGAAGAAATTCTGTGCAGATGGTAGTGTTGAAAGGTACAAAGCTAGATTGGTTGCAAAGGGGTATTCATAGGTATAGGGAATAGATTATGGTGAAATATTCTCTCCTATTGCAAAGTTGACATCCATTAGATTTATGTTATCTCTTGCTGCATCATATGATTTAGAGATAGAATAGATGGATGTGAAGACAACTTTCCTTCATGGTGATTTGGAGGAAGAGATTTATATGTCACAGCCTGAGCACTACATTGTTAAAGGTAAAGAATCCTTTGTTTGCAGATTAAATAAATCTCTATATGGTTTGAAGCAATATCATAGGATTTGGTACCTTAAGTTTGATGCCTTTGTTTTGTCAATTGGATTTGTAAGATTGAAATCAAATCATTGTGTTTATTTCAAAATTGAAAATGATTGCCTTCTTATTGTTGCATTATATGTTGATGATATGTTGCTATTTGGAAAGGGTAAGGGTATGATTTTTTATTTTAAATCTCAGTTGTTAGTACAGTTTGAGATGAAAGATCTTGGGGTAGCTAGGTATATCTTGGGTATGGAAATCAATAGAGATAGGTCTAATAGAAAACTTTGGTTGAGTCAGAGTAAGTATGTGAAGTCTATGTTGGACAAGTTCAACATAGCAGATTGTAGACCACTATGTGTTCCTATTCCTGTGGGAACAAAGTTATCTATAGATGATTATCCAAAATCTCGTAGTGAGATGGAGGACATGAGTAGAGTACCTTATGCTAGTGCAGTTGGTAGTCTTATGTATGCTATGGTCTATACTAGACCAGACATTTCCCAAATAGTGGAAGTCCTAAGTTAGTTTATCGCTAATCCTGGACAAGTACATTGGGATGCAATTAAGCAAGTATTCAGATATTTGAGGGGTACATCAGATTACTCCATATGTTATCATGGTAACTCTTCTAGATCTCCACATTCAGTTTGTATTCATGGGTTTGTGGATTTAGATTGGGCAAGTGATATTGACTGCAGGAGATCCACCAGTGCTTATGTGTTCACTATATTTGGTGGTGCCATCAATTGGATGAGAAAGTGCCAACCTATGGTTGCTTTGTCCACTACAAAAGTTGAGTACATGGCTGCTACTCATGCTTGTAAGGAAGCTATTTGGCTTAAGAGATTGTGTTCTGATGTTGGTGTTGATGCAGAATAGATTACTATTTGGTGTGACAGTTAGAGCACTATTTTCCTTGCGAAGAATCTAACTTTCCATGCCAGAAAGAAGCACATTGATGTGCAGTTTCACTTTGTGAGAAATATGGTGGAAGATGGAAAGGTAAATTTGGTGAAGGTAGATATTGTGAAGAATGTTGCAGATGCATTAACGAAACTAGTGGGCACTGAGAAGTTCAGATGGTGTTCGAAGTCTATGGGCCTTTTGGCCTATAGCGATTAGTTCCTATTATGTTCATGTTGCTCTTACAAGTGTTCAACAAGTGGGAGAATGTTAGGAATAAGGTGTCTCAACCTTGGATATTTCCTATTCTTATTATTTGTTTTGTATAATATATTTCTTGCAAATAATGTTGATGTGTCAGCATCTTGAATTGTGTATAAGGAGATCATAGCTAAAACAGTTATCACAAATTCCTATGACACGTAAGAGCTATGTTAGGAAGATTCAATGATAGGTGAAGACATGTGGCAATTGATAAATTTGAGTACTATACACTCTACCCCAATAGTGGGGTTTGGGGCATCACCCCAAGATTTTTTTTAGGGTTCCTATTTTCTCAGAGAATGGTAAAACCCTAATACGGTTACCTTTGGGAGTAGCCCTAAAAGTGAAGCACATGTTATAAGCATTTTTAGGGTTGCGAAGAGGAGTATGTGAGAAAGTGTATTGTTGGTACTGTGAGTTGCTACTGGAGTCTTCTGTTGTCATTGTTGAACTTGCATTGCAAGTGTATTGTAACCTTGTGTTGAAGATAATACATTGTGCAGGTTCTAGAGGGGTTGGGTTATTTTACCAAAAGGTTTTTCCCCATCAAAAAATCTTTGTGTTATGTGTTTCTTTCTCTTTCTATTTTCTTTATGCTTGCTTGTCTGAAATATTGTTGTTTACATGATATTGAATTTGTAAGTGAAAAGATTTTAATAGGATTTGGACCATACTTCTCTTAAGAGATTAGTGTAGGAAGCTATTTTCGCACCTAAGTTTTCTTACAAGATAAAGATCAGGATGTCTTAGAGAAGGGAGATCCCTAAGATCAATAGGGAAAAATTTTTACATGTCAAGAATTGATGAAGCTACATATATCAAGAATCATTGATGTTCGTGTGTTCTACTTGGAGAAACAATATGTGCCACCACCCAAGTTGATGACTGTGAAATAAATAAAAGAAGCAAAGAATCACAATATTATGATGATTGATATTGCATCTTCTTTGAACTATTCTAAATTTGATGAAATCAAAGGTTTCCCTACTGCATTTGACATGCGGGAAAAGATGAAATTATTTGGAGGTGACAAAAATGTGCAAAGAGATAAGGAAAAAAGTTTAAGAGGTAAATTTGATAGATTGAAAATGAAAGAAGGTGGGAACATTACCCAATATAGTGAAAGGGTCAAAGAAAGTGTTAGTGCAATTAGAGTTGTAGAAGGTAAAATTGATGATGAAAAAGTAATCAACAAGGTACTAAGAACTCTTTTTCCTATTTATGAAAATAGATATTTAGCTATTCAGGAGATGAGATGCAATCTAGCACATGATTTAACCCTAGATGCTCTTGTTGAAAGATTGACTACTTTTGAGTCGGATAAATTTGATAACTATGCTCCTTCTAATAATCCTAAATTTGCATTCAAAGAAAAACTAACCCTTGGTAGAAGAGGAGGAAGCTCAAAAGGAAAACAAGTTTCCAATGAACAAAAAGATGAATCATATGAAGATTTTCAAGTAATTGAAGCTCTTCTAGCTCTTCTAGCAAAAAGAGTAGCAAAAGGGAAAGGAAAATTTAGAGGTAACAATTCATTGATTTGTTTCTCATGTGAAGAGGTTGGCTAAATTGCTACAAGGTGTCCAAACAAGGAAGATAAAGATGAGAAAAAGTTCAACAAGTTCAAAGGAAAGAAAGACTTCAAAAACTACAAGGACTACAAAGGAAAAGGTAAGAAATTGTGTTAAATTGCAAAAGATTCTGATAGTGATAATGATGAAGATGATTATAGTGTTGTTAAAGATAAATATGATGATGAGGAAAATAAAAAGATGGAACTTATCTTTCATGTTATCAAAAATGATAGATGGATCATAGATAATGGTTGTTCTTATCACATGACTAGCAATAAAACTAAATTTGAACATTTGGAACATGATCATGATGGAAGTGTTAAATTTGGAAACAATGAGCCATGTTATGTAAAGGGAAAAGAAATCTTAGAATTAATTGATGGAATCAAATGTGATAATTCATATTGGGTTGAAGGATTAAGACATAATCTACTCAATGTAGCACATTTGAACAATATAGGATACAAAGTTGAATTCATGAATGGATCAAAGCTAAACTATTTGATGGAAAAGGAAGACTAGTTGGGACTGGCAATTAGACAAAAGGAAATTTGATTTACCTAGATCATACTAAAAGCTCATTCTTGGTAGCCTAGATTGAAGAAAATTGGATATGGCATAAAAGAATGTATCATGTTAACTTTGATAACCTGATCATCATAAGAAATAACATAAGAGTAAGAGTAATACCTTGTCTAAAGAAACTTGAGATGGGCATGTAAAAACAATGTCAATTTGATAAAATGAGTAAAATAAGGTTCAGGAGTAAGTCCTACAATTCCAAAGAAGTTTTGGAACTAGTTTATATATATCTTTGTGGGCCAATAGGTCTTGAAAGCTACTATGGAGATATATATTTAATTTTTTTTGTTGATGATTATTGTAGAATGATGACTGTAATGTTTTTGAGAGATAAGTTTGATGCTTTTCAAAAGTTCAAATGGTATTTGGTTAGAGTTGATAAAGAAATAGGAAAAAATTTGAAATTCCTAAGATCAGATAGAGAAGGAGAATTCATCAAAAATAAATTCAATGAGTTCTATAATGAAAGAGGAATCAAAAGATAGGTATCAACACCTAGAACACTAGAGAAAAATGAAACAGAAGAAAGAAGAACAAAATCCATCATGGAATGTGCAAGGACTCTATTAATAGAGAAGAATGTTGGACCAAAATACTAGAGAGAAGTAATTATTACAATAGTTCATACAATGAACTGAGTTCAACTGAAGAAAGGCATAGACAAAACACCTTATGAATGATGCTATGGTTACAAACCCAATGTTTGTTATCTCAGATCATTTGGAAGAAAATGTTATATCTTAAAAGATATCAGGAAAGGAAAGATTGATGCAAATAGTGATGAATTAATATTTCTAGGGTAGTCCAATAAAAGCAAGGCATACAAATGTCTAAATCATACTACTCACAAAGTCATAGAAAATGCCCATGTGAAAATCGATGAGTTTGTAGAAAGAAGTGAAGAACAAAGCAACAAAGAGCTTGAAGATTACAAAATGTTTGTCTATTATGAAGAGGAATTTGGGACTTTACCTCAAAAGGTTGAAGCCAATCAACAACCAAGTTCATTTAGCAATTCATTGGAAGTTCAGCCCGAGTCACATATAGTTTGACTCAAGTTGCAGCCCTAGGAAAATGTACCCAAGTCACAAGTAGTGCAACCCAAGTTACAACCATATCAACTAGAGGAGCCTAAGAAAAAGGATGAATATTTTGTAGAACCAAGTGAACCACATTCAAAATCAAGTAAGAAAGATCCAAGGCTTGCAAAATTTGTCAAAATGTATCATACACCTAATCAAATAATTGGAGGAGAAACAAAAGGCATACTAAAATGAAAAAAAATAAAAGTTATGTGTTTGCTTAGTGAAGTTGAGCCTAGATTTGGAAAATGTACTTTAGAAAATGAAATTTGGTTAGAGGAAATGAATGAAGAGATTGAGAAAATAGAAAAGAATAAAATTTGGTCTCTCTTTCCTAGACCCAAGGATAAAAATGTGATTGGTATAAAATGGATATTTAGAAATAAGTTGATCAAGAAAGAAGAAGTAACAAGAAATAAGGTAACACTTATATGAAAATTTTATGCTCAAGAAGAAGGTATTTATTATGGGGAAACATTTTTCCATGTTGCAAGACTTGAAGAAGTTAGAACACTTCTAACTTATGCAACACAAAAGAGATTCAAAGTTTATTAGATGGATGTTAAATCAAGTTTCTTGAATGTAGTCTTAGAAGAAGAAGTCTACATTGAATAGCCTAAAGGTTTCGTTGATCTAAGAAAAATAAATAAAGTATGTAAACTTCACAAAGGTTTATATGGATTGAAACAAGCTCCTAGAGCATGGTATGAAAGACTACATGTATATCTGGTAAGAATTGGTTTTGAAAAGACAAATGATAATAGCAATTCGTATATCAAAGAAGGATCACAAGACAAGATATTGCATGCAAAAATATTTGTAGATGTTATCATAGTTGGAGGACATGAGATTTTATGCAAGTCCTTTACTGAAGAAATGAGGAAAGAACTTGAAATGTCTATGTTTGGATGGGTCAAACTTTTTGTGGGTCTACAAGTTCATAAGATGAATGATGGGATATTCATCACTCAATCAAAATACATTAGGGAAACATTGAAAGTATTTGGAATGAAAGATTCCAAACTAGTTAGAACACCTATGTCTACTAGAAAAAAGCTCTAATGATTCCAAAGAGGTCAATTATACTACTTATAGATAAATGATTAGGAAACTTTAGTATGTGGTTCACACTAGACCTGATATTGCATTGGCAGTTGGCATAGTTGCAAGATTTTATGCTAATCCTAAAGAAAATAACATGATATGGAAATCAAAAGAATTTTGAGATATCTAAATGGAATTGAAGAATATGGGTTATGGTATAAGAAAGGAGTAAATTTTGATTTAAGATCCTTTATTGATACAAATTGGGTAGGAATAATTGAAAATAGGCTAGTGTCTTTGATAAGCAAGAAGCATAATTGTATTGCTCACTCCACAATAGAGGCATAATATGTTGCTACAATAGTTAATTGTTCTAACATAATGTAGATCAAGTAATTGATTTTAGGAATGAAGGAAGAAATCAAGAATCCAATGGTTATCTACTATGATAACCCAATTACGATTAAAATATCCAAAAATCTAGTGATGCACTCAAAGAAAAAACACATTTTAATAAATTATCATTTCTTAAGGGAATTGGTACAAGACAAAGAGATTCCATTGGAATATGTGAACACCAATGAGAAGATAGTAGATATATTTACTAAAGATTTACCTAAGGATGCATTTATGTATCTAAGAGGTAAATTAGGGGTTATTCCCCTATCTTATGTTCACTAAATCTTAAGATAGTGGGGGTATCAACCAAGATCCATTAAAGATCAATCAAGTTGATACAAAGTGTCACACTTAAGATGTGAAATGCAAAGCATATTGTATATGAATGAGGGGTGAATGTACCAAGTTGTGATGCCAAAAAGATGACATACAACTCAAATTTTTTTAAATATAAAAGTACACGTGCTATAGCATATACACAATATAACATGCGCACAATTGGGCTTGGGTTCCATAAGCCTTAGGTTTGTGGATCCCAAGACCAAGCACATATGCGCTTTCAAAACCTAAACTTTTTTATATATGGACTGCAAACCGGTAATCCATTCCATTTGATCTTTTTTCTTTTTTCTAATTCCTTCATTCACCTTAACATTGTGCATGCGATTTGTAGAAGTTGAAGAATTTTCTCACTCTCCTCCTCAAAATACTTGGTCATCAAAGATCAAGATTGGGATCAAATATTATGTTTTCTACTCTTGTTTTTGCATTTTTTTCTATATTTTTTAGTTTTTCTTCAAAAAAGGTATTTATTTAAAATAAAATTAGTTTCTTATTAGGAAATGTGAATAATCAACCACCACATCCCCAACCTAATCAAAAAAATTAAAATGAAAACCCTTGACAAGATTAAAATCAAAACCCTCCACAAGATCAAAATGAACTTCTACAACCTCCACCAATTCAAAGACCTCCTCTTGGAACCTAAGAGAATATAATGAATTAAATAAAAAGAGAGAAAAATGAATTAGAAGCAATCATTGGTAGGTTGAAAGCTTGTGGGAATACTAGTCTTATGAGAGATCAATTGACATCCTCTCTTGAGTCCATTATGAGCCATGTAGCTTTTGTTAGTGGTCAATTGGATATTTGATGTGTTAAGAGAGAACAAAGAAGATATTATGTAAAAAAAATTATAATATAAAGATATAAGAAAAATAAAATAGAAAAAGGTAGCATATGTGCATTGTTTAAAAACCCTAGAAAACAAGGCACTATTAAACATAAAACTAAAAGGTTCCCCATCCATTGGTGCATACATGATGATATTAGAAATAACTTTTGGGATAGCTAGTGGATGGTCTTTAATGCACCTCCCTACAATAATCATGAGGTTTCAATGTATTTCTTAAAGAAATTGTATTGTGAATTTTTCCTTGGGGATATCCCCAATTATTTTGATATATTAGATTCTTAGGGTAGATGTGGTGGGTCATCATTTGAGAGGTCGAGGGTATTTTGTGACCTTAATGTAAATAGGGTGCCTATTGTCAAGCCATAAGGTGAGTATGTGATTATTCCTTCAGTTTTGAAGGAACATATAGAGACCAGTACTCTAGGGACTATCAATGCTTTGACATAGACCCTCATTCATTGTCCCAGTCTATTAGTTAAGGAGGAGCCTTCTTTACACTGCATTCACATGTGCACATCATGTGGATCCTTATGCACATTTGGTAGTTATTTTAGAGACACTATGGATGATGGGCTAGTCACTGATGAGTTCCTGAGTGACACATTTGGCATTGACACATAGGTAAATTATAGTTATAATAAACTAATTTTATCACATTTCATATGTATAGTGAATGACTAATTTGTTAGCATGTCTTGACATTGTTCAAAATTTATGGTAAGAGTGTTGATGACCCTAGTACAGATTCCCTAACCCCATTTTACATCTCATCAATCAGTCAAGAGGTATGTATCGATTTAATCATTTAAATTGATACATATATTTATTAAGTAATCATATGAAGGACTGATAGATTTTTTTTATCTATGTGCATTAATTCTCTATTGGTCCATCAACATTCACAAGTGACTCTCAGCCTAAGGCATGATATGAGCTTCATAGAGGTACATTTATTTCATTTTAATTTAATTCATTTGATTATATTTGTTTCATGTTTCATGTTACGTGTAAATTATATTATATAATTTGTATTTTTTGATGTTTGAGACTCCTCCTCATCTTTTCCAGTCCATCAATCATGGAGTTGCAACCATGATGGCTAGTTTAGAACCATTGACTAAGGTATGAAAGAGTTTTCATAGTTTTAGTTGTTATTTATAATAGGTAGTATTTAAATTTAAAATAGTATTTATAAGTATGATTGAGTGATTATATTGATTGAATTGTTGTAGGGCCTTGTTAATCTCGATCATTCATGAGCCTTTGAGGAGGATGTATAGAGTGACTATTTAATGGCAGTAAGAAAATAATTAGTTTTGTGTGAACTTATATTTGATTTCAATGTATAATAATAATTGATTCATATCTACTTTGTTTGTATCAACTCCAATTAGAGAGGAGCCTAAACAAGAGGATAGGCAAGCATGTGAGGAAGAACCCATCATCCCCATCATCTCCTTGCATGCAATGACCTATGATCTTTAGGTATTTTTTTCCTTGCCCTTGTGGAAAGGAGAAGATATAGGGATAGAAACACATGTATAGGGACTAGTGGACATATATCTTGAATTTTATGTTAGTGGACATATTGGACATACATTTGATGTATATATGACATTTAATATTTGATGTATGACATTTATTTGATGCATGAAATTATTAGACTTATGAAATTATTGGTTATCATAATATATGATATGTTTGTTCAATGTATGACATTATTAGTTACCATAATATATTATATGTTTGTTCATGTATGATATTATTGGTTATCATAATATATTATATGTTTGTTCATGTATGAAATTATTGGTTATCATAATATATTATATGTTTGTTCATGTATGACATTATTTTTTATCATTATTTATATATATATATATATATATATATATATATATATATATATATCATGTTTTTATTGTTTACGTTTTAAGTACATTTCATGTATTTTATTTTAATGTAATTTGCATCCAAAATGATGTAGAGTGCTCACACCAAAAGCTAGTGGATTCCCAACAAGAACAATTTTAAGGAAAACTACCTTTCCCACCTTCTTAAGCATCTTCAAAGACTCTTTCCAACTTGGTTACAGCATTGAGCAAACTTCTACCCAACTTCACAAAACTACTTGATCACTTTCTCTATCCAAGACTTGGGAAGCAATAAGGGAAAAATGAGAAAATTTGAGAAATGGATCCTAATCAAATTCTTTCTTCAATAAAACCTTAGACACCTCAAGGAACACCTAGTGATCAGGTTTCCATAACTATTTTACTCTCCTAACACATATTTTGCAAAATTTCTCTCAATATGCCTAATTTACCTTATAGCCTCTTTTGTGGTTTTCAGACAACAACTTTGTTTTTCTCCACTAAACCTAGGAAAAAAATAGGTATTTGGATACTAATGCAAGGAGGAGGTGGTGATACTAGATTCTTATTACCAAAATCACATCCCTAGGATTCTTTCAAGCGTACCAAACATATTACCACCAGTCCCTCAAGACTCCTCCAAGGCTAGAGACTAGGTGGTTGTCCTATTCCTTATGCCACCCTCACCTATTCCAAATGTCTCAAACTAACCCTTCAAAAACTCAGCCAACTACCTCTCACAATACCCAACACCTCCACTACCTTACACCCTCTAGGATCTTTCACAATGCCATGTCCCAATAAGCTTTCAAAAGGCTTAACTCATTGTCATTTAAGTGGTTTCAAAATTCATGAGGTGCTATACACCTTAGTGGACTTCAAATCATCAATCCTCACTAGCCCTACCTTTGGGGTTTTAAGGTATGAAATCAAAATCTCTCCAAACAACTACCAAAATAAATGATGGATTAATATACCCAATACTAAGCTTGACTAAATTCCAAAAATATAGACTCCCAACTATTTAATAAAGCATATAATTTTTAGGCCCAAGTCTAGACAAATAGGCCTAAAACATACCTTCTAACTCCAAAGTCATTAAACTTTCAAATAAAAATAAAAAATAAACTTTTTAATATTTTTACTTTACCAAGTTCTTACAAACCTCTAACTTTCAAAGTCCTAACTATTGAGAAGATACACAAACCTCCAAACCCTTGTTATAATGACAATTTCCTTGTTGAATAAGATAACTATCTCACAAACTTTAGTTTTTCATCTATTCCATTCTTATAAGAGATCCTTCAATGTCCTATGAGTGAAAATAGTCTTCCAACACGCATGTAGATCATACACCAACCTATGCCACATTCTTAATTGCTGATTCACTATATTTTCTTTGAGACAACATGTAATTTGCTGACTTTTGCCCAACTCTTCAAAAAGGGAAGTGATTATGTTTAAAACCCATGAGATGGCTATTAAGACAACCAAGAATACCATTAACATATTCCACTAACTCCATTTAGTGATAACATGCAATTAAAGTGGTGTTTCATTCTGACAAAGTATTAGTTTGTTGTTCTAAAATAGGGAGTAATGATATTTGACAATAAGTCAATGATCCTATATACAAGTTTAACATCAACAGTGATTCCTTTCCATATAAAAACAACTTAACAATCACCAACACCTCAAGACAAAGGAGAAGATACTAAGATTGTAACTCAAATATCAGTATATGCTAGTTTTCAAAAAAAAAAAATTGACTTGTATTATACAAATTTATAAATCTACACTTTTCTACTCTACCTCTCTTCTTATTTGTCTTCTACATGACAATCTATTGTTCTTATGCAAACACATGAACTTTCATTTCCTCTAAGAGGTCAACCAAGATAGATGACTGTGCACCTTTTGAAACTTGTCATTTTTTTTCAAAAAGTTGTTGACCGTGAATTTTTGAGAATTTTACATTTTTTTGCACATATTTCATTTTATTATTTCTCATGTTTTCTAGACACCCTAAATAGGTCCAATATCTCAACATGACAGTTTAACATTTCATTAAAAATTTGTTGAACATACACCTTATGCCTCCTCTAATTTTATAGAGGGTATTTTCATCATTTGACATCCATTCCAACTTATTACTAGTTGGATTGATTGAATACAAGGTTAATTTGAATGTTTTCCAAAAAATTGCTAAAATTGCCAAAAAAGTTGTTGGCAAGTTTTATTGCAAAATGAAGTTTTTGCACTAACTCTTCCAAGAAATTAACCAAGTGGGATTTGGTAAGACATAGGACATATATAAGGTGTAATGACTCTCAGAACACTTCTTGAGTCAACTTATTAACAAAAAAAACAAAAATCCTTAGGACTAAGGCAACTTGGGTTTATAAGTGACCTCAAGTTCCTTGACCTTACAAACAAGGATTGCTTTATTACCATTAAAAAAAAAATGTTCAAAATGGGCTGTATGATTACCCCTTTACCTTCTATCATGAGTCTCCATCATTGGATGAGATGACATATCCAATTTCCACCTAGATGCCCTACTCCACAAGTTTTAGCATCACTTGAGATGGGGTTACAAAATCAAAATGGAATCCAATAATCAAAAAGTGAGAGACATCATTGTAGGTGTCAAAAACACAATCCTATAGCACCTAGAATTGCATCCATACTTTACATGAGCTCTAAGATATGCCCCATCAAAAAGAAATTTCCAATGGTATTTAATCACTCTTAGGTTGAATTTTTCTTGGCATGCTCAAGAATGTTCAAGTTGTCAACAAGATGAGATAATCTTGGAAATCATGTTTACCTAATCGCCTAGAGCTAATAAAGTAGATAGTTCAATCCCATGATGAATGGTTAGATATATACACTAGTTGGAAACTTTTTACTAGCCAACACTACAAGTTTCAACATCACCCAAGATGGGGCCACAAAATAAAAAATGAATCCAATCTCCAAAAAGAGAGAGGTTATTGTAGGTTTCAATAACACAATCATATAGGACCAAAAATTTCATCCATACCTTGCACAAGCTTTGAGATATTCCTCATCAAAGATCACTACCCTATGGCATTTTGATGTAGGCAAGAAAGGAAAGAACTAGGGCCCATGATACACCTAGCTATTGAAACCACTTGCACAAACTTAACAAAGTGGAAATAATAACTAATATAACCAACTCAGGAGATAGAGGAAGAAAATGCCTTCACTCATGCATGCCGTAGAGATCTATTACACACCCAACTATAAGGTCTTCTGGGTTACAACCATGTATCAATTCAATTTCAATCTTTGATGATTCAACTTCATATTATTGCTCCTATTCTCTAAGCTCTAAGTCCCCTCTAAGACTCAAACCAAGATCTCTTAAATACATGTATGGCCACAAGTTGGCCTATTGTAAATATAACTAAATAAACTCTCATATTAAATTTTGGGCTAAGCCACAAGTCGGCTTGCAACACATATATACCACTAAATTAAATGCAAAGGTCAGCCTCAAGAGGAAATTGAACATAGACAACTCAGCAAACAAAGGCTCCAAGAGATGTTGGCACTTGATATCCACATGAACTCAACATCCACACAAACTCAACATCCAAACAAACTTGGCAACCACACAACTTAGCATCCAAAGGATGACTCAACAACTAAAGAACACTCGGCATCCACTAAGAACTTGACATTAACCAAGAAGCTTAGCATCCCCTAAACACTTGGCATTCACTAAGAACTTAGCAATGCAAGGCATTGCAACTTGGTAGAAACTAGGAGACCTAAAAACATGTAGGATAGCAGTGTAACCTAGGATGCTCCTACATTAGACAAGCAGGGTAGAAAGAAATGATTCTCCTGAATCATGCAAGTGTCACAACCTGAGTTGAATCAAACTCAATTTGAGAAATCCATGTAACATCTTCACTAGGTCTATTTTTCCATTTTACCAAATACTCATAGTAGTCTTTTCCTCTTATGCTCTTGCCAATTCTCTATCCCAGTATCTATTCAACTTCTTCAACCTTCTTCATAAGATAATCATCTGACACATCCACTTCATCTTCTGACTCATGATACTTATGTAAATTAGTTTTATTGAATATAGGAGATATATCCATGTCATCAAGTAAATCCACTTCATAAGGATTACCACTATCAAACTTTTTCAAAATTTTACAAGGTCCAAATTTCATCTTCAGCTTACTATATGTTCCAATAGGAAATTTTCATTTCTTCAAATGAACCATTACCTCATCACCAACTTCAAAATCATGATGTCTTCTAGACTTATCAACATTCTCCTTATAATTATAATTAGTTTGTTCCATCCTCAACTTCACTTCCTTATGCAAAGACTCCATAAAATTAGAAAATTCTTCTCTAGTAGCACTTCTCTTCTCTTCACCAACAACATCTCTCAAACCTAATACTCCTCTAGGTTGCATTCTTATAACAATCTTAAAAGGTTTTTTTCTTATACATCTATTCACAAAATTATTATATACCAAATTAGCTTGTGCCAATACCATCTCCCAATTAGTTGGCTTATCTCCAACTAGACATCTCAGCAAATTACCCAAGCTTCTATTCACAACCTCTATCTATCCATCTATCTATGGATGAAATGTAGAACTAAACTTCAACTCACTACCCATCTTTTTCCACGAAGTCTTCCGAAAATAACCAAAAAACTTATTGTCTTTATCAAAAATAATACTTGTTAGTAATCCATGAAATCTTACAATTTATTTGAAGAAAAGTTCAACAAAATGCTTAGCATCTAATGTGTTCTTACATGGTATGAAATAGGCCATCTTAGGAAATTTATCCACAACAAAAAAGTCTAGAATTATACCCCTTCACTATTTTAGGCAATCCAAGAACAAAATCCATACTGATGTCACTCCTGTAGACACCTAAATTTTATTACACCACTTTATTAATCCTATTTAGTTATCTCTAAAGGCATCATTAATTAAATTTTTATTTAATTAATCCTTTGCCATCCCTAGTTGATTAATTTAATTAATCATCTATAGTCCTAATTGATAAATCAAATAACCTATTATTTATCAATTAAATCCTTTTCTCCTATCTAATTCCAAAAAATCCCCATTTATTAAATAAATCTATTTGATAAATAAAATCCTCAAATCCAAAAACCCCTAACTTATCCCTAACCCTCCATTTAGCCTAATCCACCCCATCCACCCATACTAACCAAGCTTAGCCACTAACTCACCCACCCTCATTAATGCCATCCACTTGCACATCTCTAACATTCCTAATCTAATCCTAAACCCAAGCCTAATCCACCCCTTAATGATGTCACATTCCCTAAACAAGTTTAAGACTTTCCTAAACCAAACCAAAGTCCCCCCTCAAAAATCCCAACCACCAAGTCATGAGTGCTCTTACAAACCATAAAAGACTCTTACAAGCCCACTCATGACTCTTACATCCATCTTCCACACTCTTCCCTCTTTCACACTCATCCCTCTTACATCTCTCTTACATACTCAACCCCACTCATCATGCCTTTAACCAACCCTTTACCCTACCCTCTCACACTCATCCTCCCTGTGACAAGTGTCACCTTCCCATTGGTGCTAAACAAGCACAATCTATGTGCTCTCCTTTGAGTGCATCCTAGCCCTCCTTAAGCCTTCATCTCTCCTTGCATCTAAGCCCTCCATCCCTCTACCCCTTGGCCTATAAATTGAATCCCATCCCAAGCCATTTCATCAACAATCTTTGAGCTAAATTTACCATGCTATTTTGAGAACCAAAGCCATCAATCTTACCCTTATAATGCCAAATTGAGAGCTCACAAAGCTACCAATTTGCCATTACCCACCTCCATTGAAGCAGCTTTTGAGCATCTTGAGCATACATCCACATCAAAAGGAAACATCTATAGAATCAAGAAAGCATGGAGTGTTTTCTCTTGTGAGGTTTGCACTTTTTGTTTGCTTTTCTTTGTCTAAACATATATGTGAATTTAGTTTTAGTTTGTGAATGTTTCTCTTATTGCTAATGTTCTTTGTATACTAAATCTTGTTCTACAACTCCAAGGTATCTCAAGAATAGTAATAGGTGTAGACAAACAGGTATTTTGACTTACTATTATTACAACTTGACAAACTCCATAGCCCCTTACAAATTTTTGAAAATCTTTATACACATGTGGCTAGTAATACTTATCCTTCAATAGACTCAATGTCTTATTAATTTCAAATTGTCTAGCCAATCCACCACTATGATTTTCCTCAATCAAATTGATTCTAGGCATGCACAACTAAATTCCTTTGAACAACATACCTTCCTGAATGAAATAGTCATCATACTTACTTATGTGATCTGTCAAATTTGGTGCTCTACACTCTCTCCATGCCTCAACAAAATCATGATTAGTATCATACAACTCTTTCATTTTATCAAAACCAAGAACTTTAACCTTTATTTTAGTCAACAAAGAATGTCTTCTACTCAATGCATCAACAACTCTATTAGTAACTCCACTCTTATGCTTAATGACAAATGTAAAACTCTGCAAGTATTCAACCCACTTCATATGTCTCTTATTTAATTTATGTTGACTTCCCAAGTACTATAAAGCTTTATGATTAGTATACAACACAAACTCCTTAGGAATCAAATAATTTCTCTACTTCTTCAAGGCTTGAACAATAGCATAAAACTCTTGATGATACATAGAATACTTCCTTTTATCATTATTCAACTTCCAACTAAAGAAAGAAAGAGGCTTACCTTCTCAAATCAATGTAGCTCCTATTTCACTACCACATGCATCACATTCAACTCAAAATACCTTATTGAAATTAGGAAAAGCCAACATAGGTAACTCAACAACCTTTTGTTTCAAAGTCTCAAAATTTTATTAGCTTCATGTGTCCACTTGAATTCCTTTTTATCTCCTCTCATTGTCTCAATCATAACAATGCAAATAGAACTAAAATTCCTTATAAATTTTTTGTAGAAACTAGCCAAACCATGATATGATCTTACCTCACCCACATTCTCAGGTGTAGGCCATTCCAAAATTTCTTTTACCTTCTGAGGATCCATCTTCAAACCATCAATTGAAATCAAAAATCCCAAATATACAGTATCTTCTTGCATAAAAGAACACTTCTTTAAATAAATCATCAACTTCTCTTCATTCAATCTCTAAAATACTTATCTAACATGCTCAAGATGTTCTTCCTTAGTCTTACTAATTATACCCAATTTCAAAAAAATCACACCAGATTGTGAGTCTGAATGTCTAAGTTATGGCTTCCCGAAGTTAGACTGCAAAAACCAAAATCAATCTGAAGAGGGTTTGCATCAGTGAATGATGGGGTTAAATTTGATGGTCATACGGTCATCATGATAGTTATGATGTTTCTTGTGTTGACGTCCAGACAAGCATCAAATTTACTGCTCTAAATTGATGATGTTAGCATCCCTTGAAGCAAGTGATGACATCATCATGTACAGTTGATCACATCATGTTGTACAAAAATGTACGATATGTTGACTGTATTCAGCCATGTGGGTATGAAATTACTAACTAAGTGGAGGAATCATTGCTAACTCTAATAATGACATGTATTGGGTGAACTAACTAGAGGTCGCCACATGTTGCAAGGAATGTGTGGCTTGAACAGAGACTGACCAAATGCCACATGGATGTTGTCATGGTGGAGACTGTAGGCTTAACACTTGGACCACTACATGTAAGCTTATGATTGGCAGGTGTCTTTGACTATATTTCTCTATAGAGGATGTGTGTGAATAGCACGCCAGAATCCCTTTTGATGTTGTTGAGTTTTGCGCTCAAGATTATTCACAGTTGCTAGGGGTTTTATATATAATCCAACATTTTTGGGGATAGCACATAAAGAACTTTTTAAAAAGAAACTACCCCAGGTTAGAAAGTAAACATGTGGACCACCAGTTGATTAGGTGCCCATGTCTGTCACAATGTGTGTCAGATTTTCTAGAGCCAGAGCTGGAAAATTTGTAATGGCCATGGTGTATAATTCTTGTACCATCTTAATTAGTTTGCAATATGGCTAGAACTTGTAGATTATAATGAGTCCTACAAAAATAATATAAAATCCTCTGAAAATATAGAGCCAAGTTGGGGTGTCACTACCTAGTTTGGCAATTTTTTAAAATTTTTTTTTATTGGGGCTAAATTTTGAAAATTAAAATTACCCAAAAATTGCAAAGATAAATAATGTTCAAATATGAAATACAAATTTACAGATCAAATAAAATGACCATACAAAAATTGAAAATCGGGGCCTCCGAGTTTATATTTGTAAATTCTTTTTGCCTCATGATCAACTTTCACCCAATATAGGAAAATTTATAGTCGATCTTCACTAAATTGGTGCTCTAGACATAATGATGAGATTAGATCTAGCTCTAGACGCTCTTAATTTATGTGGATCCTCTGAATTTAGGTCAAGGTGTTGAAGCATGAACAATCTCGAACAACAATGTGTAGAGAATCTCCCTTAGCTCTGATACCATGTAAGAATTTGGCTTAGGCCAGAATTCACCCAAGAACTAAAGAACTCAACACAAGCACACAGTAGACCAAAATAGAGAGAGTATGATTAGAATGATGATATTCATTCAATATAATAGCTTGCTATTCAGAAGCATTTACATACACACTAGGAGTGCTTGTATATAAAGGCCTCTCAGGAAGCACCTAGAATGTAGAATGGTGTTCCTCCCCTTAGGAAGAAATAAAGGCAAAGGTACACTCCTAAAGATGTATGGTGTCCCTGAAATGTGCTCAAGTATCCCTATGCTGATGTTAATGTTCACCCCTTCCAATTGTGCTAAAAAAAATGAATGCAAATTGGTCAAGGATGTTTGTTGAACCTATTCCAATTAACCATCTATCTCCTCAACTAAAAAAGAGACCTCCACTAATTGCTATTCATAAGGATCCACAATCACACCAACTTGGAAAGATTGATCATGTAGAGAATGTGGAATAACTATAGAAGAATTTTCCTCAGCAAAGAGAAGTGATAAATCATCATAAAAGTCTCTCATATCTATTGTGTGTGACTCCAAGAATAGAGCTAAAAATTTTGGCAAGAAATCATCACCTAGAAGACCATGAGTACCCTATAGTGCTGAAGTACATGAATCTATCACTATGGTAAAGGATGGAGTATCCACCTCAAAAAGAAGATGAATTTCATCAATAAAGTCTCCCACATCTTCAATGTGAGACTCCATGAACAAGCCTACAATGGCGAAAAGGAAATCATCACATGAAGGTAGAGTAGGAAGACATAAATGGTCCTACTGCACTGAATCTGAAGTATCTATGGCTGGAATAGGACCAATAGGAGCAACAGGAGTCGGAGGTGTGATCTCATCTAAAGTTGAAGAAACCATATCTAGAGTGACTAGATGTTGAAAGTCCTCTAGAGATGGAGGATCACATGGATCTCCATATGCTTCCCAAATAGACCACCAAATATCACAAGGAAAATGTGTCAATCTAAGAGGACCAAAAGATTCCCTACTCATACTTTTACATAGAAATTGATTAAGGTTGATAATATATGTCCAATCAAAATGTGGTGGCATTGAATAGAGATAAGGAAGCAATCTTGGATGTTCTCTTAGATGGTCAATTATCAAAGTCCTCCATTTGTAATAGTTCCTTGTTGTCAACTGTGGTCTATTACCAAACTGACAAATCTAACAAGACTCCATGACATCAATCAATGAACCTCCAAAAAATCAAACAACCCCCCCTAATGAATGATTTAGGCACTTGATAGCCACTTTCCATTTTAGGGCCTACTTCTAAAATAAATATTTCTATCCAGAAAACCTATAATATGATTTTAGATTTGAAAAGTAGACCAAAAACTATGCACTTTCAAAAAAAATGGAACCTGATTTGGAGTCCAGATGAGCTCGTACTAAGCATTTTAAGTGGTAAAATTTGGAATTTTGGAGTTGCAAAAAAATTCCAAAAATAGAGATCTCAAAACACCTACACCAATGTGTAGATCACGAAATTCTACCCCAAAACAAAAAGAATTGCTCACAAAAAGGAGCCTATATGAGGGAGATATTGTTGTTTGAAAATTGTTGTTGCTATTATTTTTCCTGAATTACCGTCGGGCCTCCAAAAAATAAATGGCTCTAGATTTTGACTCAAATGTTTGATTTGGATGAAACAAAATCTGATTTGGGGGTTTTTTGACCTTTGAATGTGATGCAAACATCTGATTTGCACTAGCAAGCACCAATCTTCCCCTACAAAAAATTTCTCCTATGGCCCGATGGCCAAATTTTTTTCAAAAAATAATGTAGATCCAAAAAATATAGCAGAGATGTAGATGAAAAAAAGTAGATCTAAAAATTAAATGTACAGATCTCAAATGATCATACTAATGCTACAAATTGGTCCTTCGGGTGCTGGTTTGCAAAAAAATTGCCTCACAATCGACTTTGTCCAAACATAAGCAACTTTATAGTTGATTTTTACCGAATCAGCATTTTGGATGCAATGGCAAGGTTAGATCTAATGCTAGACACTTCCAATTTCTACAGTATTCCAGATTTAGACTGAGGTGTTGAAGCAATAGTGGTCTCGAAATGGCTATGTGATAAGAAAGTCTCCAAGTTTCTCTGATACCATGTAAGAATTTGCCTAAGGGAAAAATTCACGTAGGAACTAAGAACTCAAACACAAGCACATAGTAGACCAAAAAGAGAGAGTATGATCAAAATGACAATATATTTAATATGCCATGATAAGAGTACACTAGGAGTGCCTATATATAAAGGCCTCTCAAGAAGCACCTAGAATGTCTCTAGAAACAACCATGAGATAAGACAACTAAGCACCTTATCCAACATTCTAGGTGAATGAATAAGAATGACAAAGTGTCATGTGTTTGTAGTAGACAACATGTGCTTAAAAGAGGTGCAGACCCCTATGATGTCATCATGACTACTCACAAGAGTGCACAAGCTCCTAAGTGTCTCACAAATAAAAATAATACAAAATAATTAAATAATGTATTAACCTAAGTAAAATTAAGTAAGTGTAATAAGTGAATACTTATTTACACCAACACAAATAAACAATCACAAACTTACCCAAAAAAAAATTTAGAACTTCATTCATCAACCTCATGAAAGTATTGGGTGCATTAGTTAAACCAAAAGGCATAACCAACCATTCATAAAAACCATCTTTTGTCTTGAAAGGAGTCTTCCATTCATAAGCTTCTCTTATTCTAATTTGATGATAGCCACTCTTCAAATCAATCTTTGTAAAATACTTTTCTCCACTCAAACAATCCATTATGTCATCCATCCTTGGTATAGGAAACCTATATTTCATTGTCATCTTGTTAATATCTCTAGAATTAGTACACATTTTCCATTCTTCATTCTTTTTACTACTAATACAATATGTATAACACATGGACTCAAGATTTTTCTAGTTAAACCTTTCTACAACAACTCATGCACTTGTCTATTAAGTTCTTCATTCTTTATAGGTGTCAATCTATATGGTGCTTTGTTTGGAAAACTAGCTCTAGGAATTAGATCCATACAATGATTTTTACTTCTCAATCGAGGTAAACCATTAGGTATATCCTCTACAACAATATCCTTGTATTCATTTAGAAAATTTTCAATTTTAACTGGTGTTGGCATTATGATACATTTTTGTCATTAGTTACAACACTTATTGGATTCTGAATGCTTACTGAGCTCTCACCGGAAGCCAAGCTTTACCTAGTTCTCAGTGTTTATCGAGTAATCAAGGTGAACAAAGAAGTCAGTGTTTACCGAGTGATCAAGGTGAACAAAGCAGTTAGTGTTTACCGAGTAATCAAGGTGAACAAAGAAGTCAGTGTTTACCGAGTGATCAAGGTGAACAAAGCAGCCAGTGTTTACCGAGTGTTCAAGGTAAAGAAAGGAATCAGTTTTCACCGAGTGAAGATGTACTAAGATGTAACCGAGAACTTCATGATAACCGAGCTCCTGAGGTTATCAAGGAAATTAATTTTTACCAAGCTCAGACGGATATCAAGGAAACTAACTATCACCGAGTCACAAGGTTCTATCAAGTGTTTCCTTTGATCACCGAGCCACAGTTCAGATAGAAGTATTCACCGAGTGACATCTCTTCTACCGAGTCTCCAGTGGTTACCGAGTTCAGAACTACTCGAAGTGTTTAGTATGAATCGTGCCTTCACTTCTACCGAGTGCATGACGATGCCGAGTAACGCAGTGGATGCCGAGTATCAGAAGGACACCGAGTCAGTTCAGTGAACCTGAGTTTTTACCTTGGGCCGACTTTGTATAGAGATTTGCACTTGTTGTTTTGGCCGACCTTGCATACATTGTTTATTTGGATGGTATATATATATGTAATGTATTGTATCATTCAGAAAGAAGGAAGTAAGAAATGAGATGAAAAGCAATTGCAATGGCAATAGAAATTGTAATTAATGAAACTGCGAAAGTGTGAAAGAAATACATGCGTGTGAAAGTATGTGTGCTGAGTTGTGAAGGTATTCAGCAAGGTTGAATTTTGGAGCAGAAAAGTTTTATCTATCACATCAAGGTGAATCAGAGCATAGCGGATCTTATCAGCAATCAATTGTAATCAGATCCACTATTTCATTCTAACAGGTGAATCAGTTTTTGTAAATCCTTTAACAAGGTAGACTTAACAGTCTTTTGTAAATCTCCTAACAGAGTGCATACTTTATTGTATGTTTGGAAATCCTCTAACAAGGTGGATCTAGCAATCCTTTGTGCTCCTAATAGGGCAGATCACCAGAAGTGGTCATTGTAAGCCTTAACCGGCCAACTTCATACTGCAGTAATGAAGCTTGTGGGTTTCATCCCCACCCCAGTTTTACTTTCTATTTGGAAGGTTTTTGGGTCACCAAATCTGTGTGTTCAAGTGTTGCAAATGATTTTGTTTCATGCTTACAGTAGGTTACTTGGATGAATGATGAATATATCAGTATGCAGTTTTATTGTTGAAGTTTTTGAAGTTACTGATTCACCCCTCCCCTCTCAGTAACTTGTCATATCTTGAATATTTCCAATAGCTGGTACTTGACTTCTATCAATTTATGTTTCTCGTTTAGCACTATTTTTTGTCACTCAATTGCTGTTGGTTCAACTCAACTTCCTACGAATTATAGCAAAGCATACTTGATTCTTCTTCATTTCCTTTTCAAATTGCTTTCCATTAACCATGCATATTCTTACCCTTGTACAATTTACCTCATCTAGACATTCAATCAAAGGTAATAATATTTTCTTTCTCCCATTCAGCCAAAGAGTATATTGATTCGATCTTCCATAATGTAAAACATATCTATCATATTGCCAAGGTCTACCCAATAGAATGTGACAACAATCCATAGGCATAATATCACACAAAAATTCATCAAAGTAATGTCCAATATTCAACTTCACAAGGTATTATTCACTTACCAATATCTTATGTTCATCTTTGATCCATGAAACATGATAGGGTTTAGGATGCTTCAACCTCTATAATTGCAACTTTGTAACCAGCTCTTCTAATGCCAAATTTGTAGAACTTTCACTGTCAATGATCAATTTGCAACATTTTTCAAGCATCTTACATCTTTTCTTGACAAAAATTCTCCTTAAAAAAGGTTCCTCATCACTTCCCTTATTACATAAGGTTCTTCTAACCATCAAATTTTCTCCAGCCTTAGGTCCACTAGGTGAACCTTCATCATCTCCATGAATCACAACATTTTTATTACTTGTCCCACTTTTAGAGGATGTACATTCAAAAGACCTATGTCCCTCTTTATCACATCTGACACAATTACCACAAAATCCACCTCTAGAATAAGAATTACCTCTTCCTCAGTAAGAATCTCTTGGGTAAGAATCACGACCTTTCCACTTGGTCTTGCCTTTGTCATCATTCTTCCATTCAAATTTTTCCTTATCTTGCACATAATTGTTAGATCTGCTACCTTCTCCATAAGATATAACTCTACCTCTTTGGAATCTACCACCTCTACCTCTTTATCTTTGTTCACGCTTCTTTATCAAGATCTCCTTAGCTTTCAAGGCATATTGGTATGCTTCTTCCACACTTTCCAATTTCACAAAACTTATTTCATCTTGAATTCTAGATTTCAATCCATTTGTGTACCTTGTAATTTCTCAACATCATCATACATATGTCCAGATCTGATGTCCAATCTATAGAATTCCTCAATATACTCATTTACACTCATGTGTCATTGTCTCAAATTTTGCATCTTTCTCAACAAGCTAATTTGGTAATCCACAAAAAGGAATTTTTTCTTCACTTTATTCAACATATTCACCCAAGTTATGATCTTCTCTTTTCCTCTCCTTTGTCTATTAGTTTACAAATACTCCCATCATGATGAGGCATGTTCTTTCAACCCAGTAACTACAATCTTCACCTTCCTATCATCAAGAGTGTTTTCATACTCAAAGAACTTCTCCATTTTAGAGATCCAATCTAACACAGCATTGGTATCCAATTTTCATCATAAGGAACAACTTCTACAATAGGCTTTCAATTTTCCCTCGACAACACTCTTAACAACCTTGCTTCATCTTGATCTTCTTCAGGTTCTTGATTAGGGTTTGGTGTTATTGCTTCATCATCACCTACATCATCAAGATGTGCTCCTCTCCTCTAGGTGGTCTCTACAACATCTAATCTAGATGTAATTTGTCTCAATGTATCTAATTTTACATTATCAACATTTCCTCTACCTCAAACCATCTTTTCAAATCAAGTTTTTGCAAGATTGTAACCCTCTACAATTCATAGGCCAAATCCTTAGATCACAACTAAATTCACTTAGGGGTCTACATAATCTAATATCCACAAGGATGAACCTCGATCTTTGATACCACCTAATATAGGGAAGGAAGGAAAGAACTAGGGCTAACAACACACCTAGCTATTCAAAATACCTGCACAAAGTCAACACAATGGAAATAACAACCAATATAACCAACTTAGGAGACAAAGGAAGAAAATCCCTTCTTTCATACATGCCTCAAAGATATATTACATGCCCAGCTATAAGGCCTTCTAGGTTATAACCATGTATCAATTCAATTACAATCTTCAATGATCCAACTTCACATTGTTGCTCATATTCTCTAAGTTCTAAGTCCCCTCCAAGACTCAAACTAAGACCTCTAAAATACATACATAATGACAAGTCAACCTATAACAAATACAACTAAATAAAATCTCATATTAAATGATGGACTAAGCCACAATTCATCTAGCAACAAATATCTACCACTAAATTAAATATGAAGGTCAGCCTAAATAGGAAACTAATCACAAATAACTCAAAAAATGAAGGTTCCAAGAGATACTGGAACTCAACATCCACATGAACTCAGCATCCACAAAAAATTGGCATCCAAATAAACTTGGGTACCACACAACTTGACATCCAAAGGATGACTCGATAACCAAAGAACACTCGACATGAACTAGGAATCTTGGCATCTGCTAAACACTTGACATTCACTAAGAACTCAACATGGCAAGGCATTGCAACACAGAAAGAACTAGGAGAACTGAAAACATGTGGGATAGTAGTGCAACCTAGGATGCTCCTACATCACATTTAATGACTCTGAGTGTCAATTAAGTTGCATGCTGAAGAACATTCAAGTGGTCCATGTGATGGGATGATCTTGGAACTAGGGTTTATCTAGCCACCTAGAGCTAACAGAAAAGACATTTCAATCCCATGATGAATAGTTAGAGAGATTCACCAATTGACAACTTTGTACTAGCCATTGCTAAAAGTTTTAGCATCACACAAGATGGGGCCACAAAATCAAAATAGAATTGAATCTCTAAAAAGAGAGATCAGTTATTGTAGATTTGGCAGACACGATCTTGTAGGACCTAGAATTACATCATACCTTGCATGAGTTCCAAGATATGCTCTATCAAAGATTGATGTCCTATGGTATTTAATGAATCTTAGGGTTAATTTGGTTTGGCATGCTCAAGAATTTTCAAGCAGTCAATAGGATGGGATGATCTTGGAACTAGGGTTTACCCAACTACTGAAAGCCAATAGAATAGATAGTTCAATCCCATGATGAAAAATTAGATAGATTCACGAGTTGGTGACTTTGTATTGGCCAACACTACAAGTTTTACCATCACTCAAGATAGGGCCACAAAATCAAAATAGAATCCAATCTCCAAAAAGAGAGAGGTTATTGTAGGTATTGGAAACATGATCTTATAGGACTCAAAATTATAGCCATACCTCACATGAGCTCCAAGATATGCCTTGGAAAAGATCACTACCCTATGGCATTTAATGACTCTTAGGGTCAATTTGGTTTGGCGTGCCCAAGAATGTTTGAGTGGTCAATAGGATGAGAAGATATTGAAACTAGGATTTACCTAGTGTTGGTGTAAATAAGTATTTATTATTTACACTTTACTTAAGTTTACTTAGGAGAATGCATATTCATATTAGTTATCATATAGATACCTAGGAGTTTACATATTCATATGAGTTGTCATGTTGGCAACATAGTAGTTTTCAATCTGATTGAGCACATGTTATCTACTACATCTCTTTATGAGATGCACCTTTACATTATTATCCTCTCATTATTGCATGTACATTCATGAAAAATGTAGTATAATCCACTCATGGTGGACATGTGCTTAGTTGGTATGCTTATCTCTTTGCATGACTCCTGGTCATCTTGATTGCCTTTATATACAAGGCACTTCTATGATATAATTATCCAGTTATTTGATCGATCCATTCTCATTTGATCATATCTTATCTCTCTTGTTCTATCTCTTGAGCTTCTAGATCTTGGCATTTCATTCTTGCCTTAAGAAAATTCTTACATAGTATCAGAGTTAGAGGAGTTTCATTACATAGCCATCAGAGAAATTTTTTTTGCAAGTCAAAGATTGGAGCTTGCTAGTGCAAATCAAATGTTGGCATCACATTTAGAAGGTCAAAAAACCACTAAATCAACTCTTGTTTCATCAAAAATTGGACATCAAAGGTGAAATCTAGAGTCATTTGATTTTTGGAGGTGCAATAATGGTGATTCAAGAAAAATAATTATAGAGGTGATTTTCAAATTGTGATATCTCCCTCATACAAACTTCTTTTTTTGAGCTTTTTTTTTTTTGTTTTGGGGTAGAATTTTGTGATCTACACATTGTGGCAAGTTGTTTGCAATCCCTATTCTTGAATTTTTCTAAAAATCACAAATCCTAATTTTTGCAACTTCAAAGGCTTAGTTTGAGCTCATCTAGACACATAATTAAGTGCTATTTTTTTTTAAAGTGCATGATTTTTTGTCTACTTTCTAGATTTGGAATCAGTTTGGATTAATTCTAAGTAGACATAGTACTTCTAACATTTGGTCATTTTTGGCCTATTTTGGCACTTTTAATTTATTTGATCCTTGGGAGGTCTTGTGTCTTATCTTGTTGAGTCTGATATAGATTCATATTTTTTGTTGTAACCATCAAAATTAGAAGTCCACTTTGGTTCATTTTTTATAAGTGGAAGTTGTATACCCACTAAGTATAAAGTGCCAAAATCATCTATTTTGGGGGCTTCTTTGATTGAGTGATTCGAGGGGGTGTCTTGAATGTTTGAACATCTCTTTCTCTTGTGTTCTTTTATTTTTCATCATGGGTTCTCCTAGGTTTCCACTTTTAACTCCACATAATTATGCTACATAGAAAATTAGAGAATGGAGTAAAATGATGGAAAAAGGTTTAATTGATTATGTTGATGGAACCATGGTTGTACCATTTGATCCTAATAAACTAAATGAATGGAATCATAACAATAAGGTTGCTATTGGTACTTTGAGGAAGTATGTACATGAAGATCTTATCTTCCATATTGATAATTATAAAATAGTAAAGGAAGCATGGGATAATTTTGCTATCTTGTATGAAAAAGTAGACAAAGCTAGGGTTTTTGAACATGATGGAAATCTCATGTCATTAGATCCAATGGAGTTTGACATAGTTCAAGACTATATAACCAAGGCACATGAGCTAAGGTCAATGGTTAAGGATTGTGCAATTACCATAGATGAAAAATTTATCTATAATTTGATGAGAAAACTTCCTCCAAAGTATGCATCATTTGTTTCAAGCTTCAACACTCATAAGTTAACCTTAGGTTCTTCCTAAACCATGCCTTCATTTTATTCCTTCATAGATATGTTGATGGTAGAACAATCAAATTTGATGAGCATGGGGATTCTCAAGTCTTCAAATTCTAAAGCATTGGTGGCTAGTAAAGGGAATCAAGGAAAAGGGTCTAACAAGAAGTAAAACTCATGGCAATAAAATTCACAATAAGAGAAAGAACACTCAAATTTCTCACCAAAAGACAACTCCAAAAATAAGGCAAAATCATCCAAGAAGGAGTTTCTTACTTGTGCATATTGAAAGAAGAATGGACATGAAGAACATCATTGTTACAAGAAGGAAATTGATGAACACAAGAATCTTCTCAAGAAGAATTAAATTAGTCTACCTTCAAGAATGACTACTTCACCCTCTTCTTCACATTTATATTTTGATAAAGAAAGGATCACATGGGAAAAGGTCAAGCCTTAGTAGCTACTTCAAGTCAAGATTTGGGGAGATGGCTTCTAGATTTAGGGGCTTCTCATCATATGGCATCTTCACAATCTATGATTTCATCATTTGATCCTTTTAATACTCCACCTATTTTGATGGGCAATCATACTTACATAAATGTGATTGGGAAAGGAACTATTAACAAGGGGGAGGGATACTTCAAAGATGTGTTGTGTGTACCTCACCTAAGTCATAATCTTATTTTCATCCATCAGCTCACTCATGGAGATAGAAGGACTATGGAATTCACACTTGATTCAATTTTTATCAAAGACTTGGAGACTAGACAAATTATTTCTACAAGGGTGGTTGATCACACATCTAAGTTATACTACTTATATTTTTCTCATGATGATCATAGTGATTTTTCAATAGATTCTTTAGTAGATTTTGATCACACTTCTACTATTGATTCAAACTTTAAGGAGAATTTTGGCTACTTGAACTTAGGTGTTCTCACATATGATCAAGTTCTCAAGCCATCCATATCTTCTCCTCCTATTGATATTCCATATACTATTGTTCCTAATGATAGTTTTATTCACATAGAAATGGATTCAAGTGATTCAATGCAATGAGATATACATTGTCTTCTAGACTCAATTCCATGGGATGACTACTTGGCAAACATTTCCAATTTGTTTGTGGAGTCCTACATTACAGATTTGGGAGACAATATTGATGACCTTAATCTTCTCTTTGGTGAAGATGATCCTTATTCATTTATTGCAAGGGAACACTCTAACCCTCATCTTCATTCTCTACTTGATCAGTCTTTCAAGGTTGACATGATGGTAGATCATTTGATACAACAATTGGAGGAGGTCACTTTCTCTTCAAAAGAGATATTTGAGTCTTTGATACATGTTCTACATTCATCCTCAATTGAGCTTAATTTGTCTTTTTTTGTAGAGTGGCATAGTACACATGATTTGGAGGAGGCACCTTTCAGTGTTGACATGGGGACACTTGAGCAAATTTTAGAGATGTTATACATTTTGAGGTTTTTTCCTACAAATGGGAGAGGCTTAATTGATACACCTTTGGTTTTGTTTCTTCCTAAGGGAAGTAATATTGTTCTACACCCATGGAGGATTTTATTCATTGAGCCTGGAGCATCTATTGTAGGTGTACATTCTACATTGAGGGGGGGCTACTTTTTCTATCTTCCTCTTCTTCTCTCTTATGGGGGGGATCTTTTCATCACATGAGGTCTTCTCTCTCATTTTATTGTATTGTACTTATCTCTCTTTTTGGAGGGGGTTTTTCCCTCTTTCTCCACTTTATGAGATATTTCATTGCATATATTTTGCATTTGGATCTTGTACATGGGTACCTAACATGACCTAGTAGCCAAGACCCATCTTACATTATTATCTAGCTTTTGTGAGCTTAAGTACATTCTCCTAAGTTTCACTTAAGGGGGGATGTTGGTGTAAATAAGTATTTAATATTTACACTTTACTTAAGTTTACTTAGGATAATGCATATTCATAGTAGTTTTCATAGAGACACCTAGGAGTTTGCATATTCATATGCGCTGTCATGTTGAGAACATAGTAGTTTTCACTCCAATTGAGCACATGGTGTCTGCTAAATCTCTTTATGAGATACACCTATACATTCTTATCCTCTCATTGTTGCAAATACATTCATGCACAATGGAGGATAATCCACTCTTGGTGGACATGTGCTTAGTTGGTATGCTATTCTCTTTGTATGACTCCTAGTCATCTTGATTGCCTTTATATGCAAGGCACTTATATGATGTAATTATCCAATTATCTAATCAATCCATTCTCATTTGATCATATCTTGTCTCTCTTGTGCTATCTCTTGAGCTTCAAGATCTTGGCATTTCATTCTTTCCTTAAGAAAATTCTTACATGGTATCAAAGTTGTACCAAATTCTTACACCTAGCCACCTTGAGCTGATAGAATATATTTTTTGATCCCATGACAAACATACACCAATTAGTGACTTTGCACTGGGTTATATTACAAGTTTTAGTATCACCCCAGATAGGGCTACAAAGTCAAAATAGAATCCAATACCCAAAAAGAGAGAGGTTATTATAGGTATTGGCAACATGATCTTATGGGGCCCATAATATCATCCATACCTTGAATGAGCTCTAAGATATGCTCTATCAAAGATTGTTTCCCTATGGCATTTAATGAATCTGAGTATCAATTTGGTTTGGTGTGCCTAAGAATGTTTGAGTGGTCAGCAAAATGAAATGATCTTTGAACTAGGGTTTACCCAACCACTCGAAGCTAATAGAAAAGATAGTTCCATCACATGATGAACGGTTAGAGAGATTCACTAGTTGGCATATTTATATTGGCCAACCCTACAAGTTTCAGTATCACCCAAGATGAGGCCACAAAATCAAAATGAAATCCAATCTCCAAAAAGAGAGATATGTTATTATAGGTGTTGGGAACATGATCTTGTAGGACCTAGAATTGTATTCATACCTCACACAAGCTATGAGATATTCCCCATCAAAGATTATTTCCCTATGGTATTTAATAAATCTTAGGGTTAATTTGGTTTTTCATGCTTGAGAATGTTCAATTGATCAACAGGATGAGATGAGCTTGGGACTAGGGTTTACCTAGTGACCTAGAGCTAATGGAATAGACAGTTTGATCCTGCACTAAACAATTAGAGAGATTCACTAGTTGGTGACTCTGTACTGGTCAACACTATAAGTTTTAGCATCACCTAAGATGGGGCCATAAAATAAAAAATGGAATCTAATCTCCAAAAAGAGAGAGAGGTTATTGTAGGTGTTAGAAACATGATCTTGTAGGATCTAGCATTGCATCCATACCTTACACAAGCTCCAAAATATACCCTATCAAAGATCACTACCCTATGGCATTTAATGCCTCTTACGGTCAAATTGGTTTTCCATGCCTAAGAATGTTCAAGTGTTCAACAAGATGGGATGAGGTTAGAAATAAGGTTTACCCAGCCACCTTGAGCTGATGGAATAGATAGTTTGATCCTACAATGAAATGTTAGAAAGATTCATAGTTGGTGACTTTGTACTAGCCAACACTACAAGTTTCAACATCACTTGAGATGTGGCCAAAAAATAAAAATAAAATAAAATCTCTAAAAAGAGAGAGATTATTGTATGTGTCAGAAACACACTCTTGTAGGACTTGGAATTACATTGATACGTCATGCGAGCTCCAAGATATGCCTCGTCAAAGATTGTTGCCTTATGGGATTCAATGACTCTTAGGTTCAATTTGGTTTGGCATTCCCAAGAATGTTTGAGTGGTCAATGGAATGGAAAAATCTTGGAACTAGGGTATACTCATCCACCTAGAGCTAATAGAATAGATAGTTTGATCCCACAACAAATGGTTAGAGAGATTCACTAGTTGGCAATTTTGTATTGGCCAACACTACAAGTTTTAGCATCATTCGAGGTGGGATCACAAAATCAATTCCAATCTCCAAAAAGTGAGAGAGGTTATTGTCTATGTCAGCAACATGATCCTATAGCACCTAAAATTGCATCCATACCTTGCATGAGCTCTAAGATATCCCTCATCAAAGATCACTGCCCTATGGCATTTAATGACTCTAAGGGTCAAATTGGTTTGGCATGTCCGAGATCATTCAAGTAGTTAATAAGATAGGAAAATCTTGGAACTAGGGTTTACCTTGCTACCAAAAGCTAACAAAATAGACAATTTGATCCTATGATGAACGATGAGAGAGATATGAGCAAGATATGTATGCCTAGGCCACTTTGTGCAAGATATGAGAAAAAGTTGTTAATTAGGAAAATTTGGGTCTTTTAGATGTTTTGATCAAGATAGCCTAGGATTAAGTGTTTTTAGTTTTTTTCTAATAATTTGGAACCTTTTCCAATTCCTAGATGTTAAATCTAGTGAATTTTGCAAAAGTTGCACTTTTTGTGCAAAATTGCAAAAGTTGTAAAAGTTGCTCAAAAATGCAACCTGGTTGGAAAGGAGTGTGAAATCTGAATGGAAAATTTCTAACCTTCCAAAATATGTTTCCCATGGTCATATACTTGAGCATGGGTAGTTACACCTTCCCAAACCTCCAATTGTAACTTTTTACAAAAATTGCAAAAGTTGTTCAAGCAACTTTTTGAGCAATTTTGTAACTTTTGAGCAATTTTTGCTTTTTACATCTTTTTGTCAAATGGGTCCATCTAGGACTATTCTAGGGCCCTATTTATTGTTCTTATGACCTATAAGGTGAAAGAATACCTTATTTTCCCATCCCTAACAACTTTTAACCTATTGAGCAACTTTTGACCAAACTAGGTATTTAAGTGCTTCCTCATGTTGAAAACCTTCTAAACTTCCAAAATATGATTTCCCATGCTCAAATAGCTAACCATGGGTAGTTACAACTTTCCAAAATATCATTTGCAACTTTTTGTAAAAGTTTCTTAAGTAGCTTTTTGAGCAACTTTGCAACTTCTGAACAATTTTTTCTCTTTACATCTTTTGATGAAATGGATCCATCTAAGACCATTCTAGGACCCTAATTATGATTCCTAGGACCTATTAAGTAACCATATACCTTAGTTTCCAAAAACTAATTTTTTTTACCTTAGGATTCCATGTTTTTGTAGTTATATTCAATCTAATGAACCAACTAGATTTGGTCTACATTTTAATGTCTCAAGTATTGCCTTGTGGTCTGACTCATGAACCTTCCAAAGAGTCTTATTATGTCATTTTATTCCATATTTTATTAAATGGAGATTTAACACGATAAAAAGGTTTGAAAATTGAATAATATTTCTCTCTATTTACCAATCCACAAATAACCACAAGTTAGGGTTCTTCATAGAATATTGTCTAAGCCATGTGTTGGTTACAACCACCACACCTATATGGTACTCTAAACCTTCAACATCTATAACCATTTAATCCAATTTTTTTGGCCTAAACACAATGACAAAAAAAAAAAAATTCCTTCTTCATTGTCTTTAGGTGCAATAACAACAAAAACATGGCATGCAGTGATAAATGAACAAAACATAGTCATTAATTCAACAAATACTTAGGCAAAAGTTATAAACTTACATATTGAATTTACAAAGACCAAGTTGTACTAGATCAAAGAAGTGGTCAAAGTCAATAGATGAATCTATATTTATCATTTCTAGTGCTTATTAGGGTTGATAGCTATTAATTGGGCCTAAAACCCATATATCCCATTTGTCCACCTCGTTGGACTGATTTTTTTCATAATGAATTTTCCCATTTTTTGGTATAAAAAATCAGATTTGAATCCATTGTTAGAGGCTAGGTTTTCTAGTTTTTGGGCTTTGTAGTTTTTATCCTTTTAAAAACATTGCCTAAGCCTTAGGTTTTGTTTAGTTTTGAATCTATCTTGGCGCTAAATCTTTTTAAAAAGAAAATATTCCTTTCCTGCTTAATTCTTGTTGTGCTAAGATACCTTTGTCAAAATCTTTTCTCACCATTTGATCTTGGTTAGATCCATGATTGTTGCTTTTTCATTATAATAAAATGTAGGTTCTTTACCTATAGCGATATAACGACCATCAGAAATTGAGTTATGATATTGAAAAATGAGGTCCAGCTTTGGAAGTGTGCATTGATTTGAATATGTTATGGTCACGTGCTCTGTCCCAAAGTTGTTAGTATCAGAAAAGACACATGTGGAGCAATTTGCAAGTGGTGTCATTGGAACTCAGGTTTTTTCAGTGAATTGCTATGTCACTACTAAAAAATCTATGCATCCTACTAGTAGCAATGTAGTGACTAATCAAAATATGAAAAAAGTGGCAACCTTTTAAAACTGATGGTAACCATGGAATTCTCATGCAATATCATAAATGTGCACGACCACTATTTTTGACAACAGTATTAATTGGTGTAATTACAATTGATGTGTTATCCTTTCTTTGTCACTATAATTTAGTTCTCACCAAAGGTCACTATGTCATGATGGAGAAATCATTGTACCTCACCAATAGTGACATAGCGAGTGCTCGAATAATGCAAAAGACGGTGCTCCTTTGAAAGGGGCGGTGATTATGAGGATCCCAAGAAAGATATGTTGCAAAGTATGCTTTTATTTCTGTGGTAGTAATATCATTTGTGGTTATTCTATTTAATTTTTTCCTGGCACTGAACTTTCGTGGATCATCAGAAGTTGCTATGTCGCTATCAGAAAGTTAATGACTTTTGCTAGTAGAAATGTAGTGACTAGTCAAAATGTCATGATGTAATGACAGTTTCAAAAAGGTGGGCCCCCAATAAATGTTTTGTAAGAAATGAGCTATGTAGATCAAATGACACAGTGGCATCCTACTAAGCATTTATTTGCCAGAAACTCTTAATCCACTGGAGGTCGCTATGTTGCTACCGAAAAGTTAATGACTTTCATTAGTAGTGATGTAGTGACCCACCTAAAAGTAATAAACATGATGAAATCAAGGAGATGTGATGTCATAGAGGATTAAACTAATATATATATGCTAGCATGTCAAGACAACTCAGCATCACCAAGAAATGAGGACCCACTTCCAAGTCAGAAACCAGGTAAAGAATTATGATTGTTCAATCAAATTGAGATCAACAAGAATCGCTACCTTGCTATGGTAAGTTTCCTAAAGGTTATGTATAGTGATATAGTGAGTAAGGAAAATAAAGATGGAGCCTACCATATTCATATTGTATGATGCATTGAATGCCCTCCACTCAATCAAAGGGGAATCGACAGTCATCACTTTGTTGCTATCGAAAGTTACTCACCTTTTATGCATAGCAACATAGCAAACAAGGAAAATATAGGAGGGACCCACCATTATAGTAATGAGAATGTAGTAAAATTCCTACCATTAGATTAAGATCAAACCAAGGGTTATCGTTTCCTTGCTATGGCAATGTGCTCACTCTAGTAAGGTAGTGATTTAGTGGCACGTGTCCTCAAGGAAAAGTGGGTCCAGTTTGAAGTGCCAATAGTGAAGGAAAGGAACAAGTGGAGGCATTTCATTGGTTTGACTACTAACATGTTGAGAAGAAAGATGAGTCAGCCCTATTTTTATCCTTGGATTGTAGGATTTTTCAAAGATCAGTGGTGCAAATTTAAAAGGAAAGGTGATGCCACTCTATTTATCTACTCTATGCATTTATGAGGAATGAAAGCTTTGCATGTGAGAAAAATAGAGTATACTATAGGAGATTTCATTAGTTCCAATCTCATGCAAACAAAGATTTCACATTTTTTGAGCATAAGAGCCTACTAGGAATATTGTGTTAAGCCTAGCAAAAATGTGAAGCAATTTTCCATTTGTTCATGAGCTATTATAGAAATTTAGAGAAGAACAAGCTTAGAAAATCAAGTAAGTTCTCATATTATAATCTCTATAGCATTTTAGTTCTTGCGAATTATAATCAAGATGCCTCTAAGAAAGTATTTTTTGGGCAAATAAATTATATGGATAGAAATGTTCATGACGATTTGCTAGAATTACTCCTAGAGTCCACCGCCAAAACTATATAGGTTAAGAAGTTAATTTCCTTAAACCCTAGGCTTAAAATTGTAGATGGCTTGTATGACAAAGGAAACTAGGTTAGGGATGCAAAAACTTCACAGACTAGTCTTGTTTTGTTTAAAAAGTGGTTTTCAGAGAGGAATTTGTTTTCCTTGCATGCTAATGTATGGAATTTTGATTTGGGAAAACTACTAGTTCCAAGTGGTTTTATGGATTATGATTTTCTTGAAGCCATTTCAAAGAATTATGACTAGGCTATTAGGGTGGTGAGAAGAACTAATGGTGCACCTCTGATTTCAATCATTCCTAAGGAAATTAGAGAGGTTTTTTGGTTAGAGCCATTGATAGATTATGACGTGCCTATTAATCTACAATAATTAAAAAATGAATATAAGGAAAAGAAGGATGTGATTAGGGGAGGTGCACTGAGGGCACATATTGGCACAATAGGAACTTTGCTAGTAATCACTGCAACCTCTAGGGAACCTTTTAAAAAGGATCTTTTCACATCCTGGGCTATAGAAATATATAGGACCTTATGTCATGTTTTTAGTGAGGATGAACAAAATTTCATGCCTATCAGCCTTATGTATATGATGGTTCAAATTGCTTCCTTTGGTGTAGATGTTATTTTTTATTTTGCTTCTTATTTGGCTGAAGAAATTCATATTGGTTTGGTTTGAATTGCAAAAGGGAAAGTAGAGAAAACTTTTGGCCATTATTCTTTGTTGATGCATATGTTCTTATTTAAAGGAATGACATATTTTGGTAATTTAGATATGGAGTTGAATAGAGAGGAGGATGGGGAAGTACTACCAGTCTAATTGTGGAGTGCATATATGACCTAGGATGTAGAGAATGCTAGCTTTGTTAGTTTTGATAGGCATTTCACCTCTAGGTTGAGATGCCTCATATTGAGTGACAATCCAAAAATCCCCAAGGCACTCATGAATTTCATTAGGCCTATGGATAATCCCAGTGGTTTTAAAGTTTTAGAAAATTGGGAAGATATCATCCCATACTTTGTTTCTTTTATTTTTAGAATTTATGGTTTTAAAGGAAGCCCTCATGTGTTACCCTACCAAGTACCTTTAAAGGTAGGAATGGCTGAATTTTTGTGGTAGTTAGGAGGAGTGGAAGAGATGTATCCATTGAAAATGAAACTAGGGTCAATTTTACCTACCTATATAGTGGCCCATCAATTTGTAATTACTAAAGGGGGTTGGCCCATTTTACATAAAATTTTGGATCAGTACAAAATGGATGTTGCTCATCCTCATTTTTGTGATACTGAGGGGTTTTATAATCAGACCTTGAGACATAGAATTAAATTGGGAAAGGTCAAAAATGACTCATATTATCTAGAGGACATCATAAGTAATGAGTTTTCATTGCAGGAACAGGAAACCAAAATGGAAAATTTGAGAGTCTATTCCATGGTTTGAGAATTCATTCATTGTTTTAGTCAGAAATATAGTCCTCTAGATAATGCTAATATAGAGGCTAATAAAATAAATAAGCTCATGAATACCTTCCCTGAAATAATGGAAGCCGTGAATGAGAAGAAATAATTCTTTGTTGATTCATGCCCAAATAAGGCTAGAGAGGTCATGAGGAGGTTGGCTTTCACTCCTAATGTAGGAGCTGGTCAAATAATTGTTCAAAAGAGATCAGGCTATATTATAATTCAAAATAAAAGGCTATTCTAGACAAAGGCAAGCAAATAATGGGATCCACCATTGTAGTCCTAGAGGAGAGACTTGATGAACCTTCTCAAAAGAGGCAGAAGGTAATAAAAGAAAAGAGTCCTCAAGTTGAGGAATATTCACCCACTCAGTCCCCTTTGCCGATTGGAGAAGAACAACTCACTGGTGAGAGAATTGAACAAATAGGATTACAAGGAGGTGTATTTATCACCCAAGTAGAACTAGATGAGAGAAAACCTCAAGAGCCTCCTGTACCAAGTTTGGATTTGATAGTTGCAAACTATAGAGGCAGGGAATTGAACCTTGTATTAGAACAAGCTAGCTATCAATTTTTGTCTGATGCTAGTTTTGTTAAGTCTAGGGCTTTTCTCCAGTTTGCATGGCGGGCCAATATGGGCATATTTGAAGAAAGGTGCAACAAGATGAGAATAGAGAACCCATAAATGGATGAAATAGCCTTGCAAAATTAGTTAAAATAGGAAATTATAAGGGAGTTTTAGAATACAAGCATTGAGGAAGGAAGGAAAATGGTCAGAGCATCAAACATTTTGTTGTTGCCCAATTGCAACATTGCTAATGCTTTTGTGTTTAATTCTATTTCAAATAAACTTCATTTACAAGACCAAAATAAGAAAGACTTCTAGGTCACTGCTTTCAGTGAAGACCAAGCTGCCTTGGTTATCTAGTCATTGAGAAGGGGATCAAGAGCCACTTCATTACAACTAGATGATTCTAGTTTGATGGTAAATATTATTGTAAGAAGAGTGGTTGATACCTCTCATGTGTGGGTTGCACATTGGAATGTAGATTCATCTTAGTATGTTTTGGCCACTGTAAAAAAGGAAGAAAAAGCCATGTTTGAATTACAAAGTAAATATGAAATAGTTTTGGAAGTGTACAATAAAGAGGTTTACAAGAGGATTGAGTTGGAAAATAAAATTATGGGAACGTCTACCAGGACAAAAATAACATATCCTCGACCTTCGGTAGAGCCTTTTAAATCCACTCCTCTTATAGAAATGCTAGACACCCCACAAAGGCCTCAATATTATTCAGGAGAGGATTTTGAGAAAGAAAAAAGTAAACTTTGGGCATTACATGTAGAGATGGAAGTACAATATGAGGATAAACTTAGAAAGGCTCTAATGTACTCGATAGATAAAATTGAATGGCCCCTATTCTATGATCAGTTGGAAAATGTAATAAGTATATGGGAAGAACTTAAAACCCATGATGAAGCCCTCAAGCCTATTGTTAATAAGATGGGAAAGAGAAAGAAAGAAATTACCTTTTTATGTTATTTAGTTAGAAGGTCTTCCCATGACCATAATGAAAAGACATATGATATTGCTAATGATTTGTTATATTTTGATAATAGGAGAGTTTCTTTGCAACTAAAAGTTGTTTCTTATTTAAGAAAGTACAAGAATAAAAAAATTTATTTGTTTCTTCATGCCTTCGATAGAAAGAATAAATTGAAGAATAAGTTTGAATGGGCTAAGGAATTGGATGACCTATTCTATCTTAGGATGATCAAGGTTATAAATGAAAAGAGGCATGCTTGGTGGGCTACCACGACAAAGGAATTGGTGAAAGTCCAGTTATTTTTTGATTCTTTGAAACAAGAATTTGTTAGTATTGATAATGAGGTTGAATATATACTTAAGAATCAAAATGATATTCTATGATTCAAATGGCCAAATGAGACACAATTTGACAAATGGATGTTAGATATTGCTTCTACTAAATAGTACAGATGATGATGAGGTATAGGAGGATGAGGTGTAGATTATTCACACAATAGCACTAGATCCAAAATATGGGGAAGATAAAGGTCACCAATTGGTTCCAACTACAGGCTCAAAGACTCATGATGTGGATATGATAGAAGATCAATTAATGGTAAAAGTGGTTTTGTCAGTTTGAAATGAAAATAGTGAAAACCCATGAGTAGAAGTTGATTTGCAAACATTACCACAAGATTCATCATTGGCTGGCTTGCTAGCTACATATTTAGAAGAGTCAGAGTAGTGGTGGTGAATCAAAAGAACTAGTAACTTGTTGTGATGCAAAAAAAATGGGACCTACCAAAGAATATATTGATGTCTTAGCTTTCTATTACATTAAGTTTTGTCTTTTGGACACTTGTCAATTTCTCCAAGACTAAAGGTTGTTGCATCTCACATTATATAAGTGAGATCCTAGGGTTGGAGAAAGGGTCTGAAAGTTGTATAATTTTTGTTTTTGTTCAAAAAAGGTACAACCAGTTCAGTTGCATGTAGATGTGTTGAGTTTACTATCAAACTTTTACTCTTTGATACTACATACAAATGATAGCATCAGTGAGATATTCAAGGATTCTGATTGAATTTCTATTGGTCATTGTATTAGTCATCTAAAATGATAATACAAAGGGCTATTTACATTAGATTTGTGTCATCAATTTTTGTCTCCATTTTTTGAATTTATTTACCTTGATGTCATTTGGATAAGGTTCAATTGATTGAATGCAATCTGGATGGGTTGTATGCTCATACTATTGCTTCTTTTAATTCAAAGAATTATATAAATGCTTTAGTAGATTAGTGAGGTTTATGAGTTTATAAACTAGATAAATCATAAGAATGGAAATAGGTGATTGCAATTGATGAATTCATTTACAAGTTAATTGAATTAGGTCTCCTGCCAATGGATAGTCTTTTGTGCAATGGATAAGACACTGGTCTCATGAATCAAGAGTGAGTTGGGGTAAATTATGCTTTTGCATATCAAATTAATAACAAATTCAAAATCATTTTTGTTCCATTTTGTTTAGAGTTATTATGTTGGTCAGCACTTTTTTTTTATAATTTTTGGATCTTAAGTAGCTGCTATTCCCAAAAATAATTGTAAACTTAAGAGAAATAGGACCAAATTTTCTTATAAGGGATGCATATTAGTCTGAAAGTATCATAAATTGGATAAAATGTGTAAGTGTTAGGAATTAGAGATGAGAATTAGAATGAAACTAATATAATTCTCATATATCAGTGGTTATCTAAGGCATCCCTTAAGTAAACTTGCCTTGGTATTGCAGGGCCTAAAGAGTAGGAAACCATTTTGGTTTTTTTGAAGTTGGTCCAAATGGTTTGCACATAGAGTTGTTAATAGGAAGTGGCTAATCCTTAGATTGTGTGAGTATTACCAATTTAGTGTTGAGAATTTTTTCGTTCAGTAGTTTTAAACACCAACAAAATGGTAACTCTACTAGGGACAAGTGTTAGTATTACTATTGTCAGATCCCTTGGGAGTTACTTGTGGTTTTAGTGGACTTTTCTAGTGACAAACCTTGAGAATTTAAAAGGAAGAAAAACAAAATGCCACTCCACAGGTGTACACTAACATGTACAGTCCTCACAAAGGTGTCTTATCCACTAAGAAAGAGTTATAGTCCCAAAACAAATTCTGGTTGGCTGCATTCTATTTGTCCATTTCTTTCTTGATAATCCCATGATATTTTGTTAAAGACAACAATATTATTGCATTACTTTTCCCTAGGTGGGTGGCGACTCATAAGGGTTTTAACTAGTGTCAAATTTAAGGATGTTTTACATCATGGGAAGTGTGAAAAACACATGGAAAAATGTGAAGAAAAACCCATCTATTAAGTTATAGACTGATCTTCCTCCTAGAGGAAAGAAAAACTAGGCTGTGAAAGAAGCCCAGATGTAGAAGAAAAATTATTCCTAGGAGAAAATGGTAAGGGAAACTAACACCTACCTTTTTGCCACTAAAAAGGAACCTTTCTGCAAGGGTCCTAGATCTCATCTTAGTTTATCTAATGATGATTTTTACAATACTCTTGAAATGATATGTCAAGAGAAAGTTGTGCAACCACATGCACTTAGCCTAGACGATAGGACTAGTAAACATATTTTCCAACATAGCACAAACCCTTTCATGTCAAATTACTCTCCTGAAAGGGAAAGACCAAAATATTTAGAGCCTTAAAGTTTCAATGATGAGAAGACCTCTGGTTTTGAGTTTACTATTCCTGGCCCTGATGAGAATGAAATGTTGAGAACGCAACTCATTGAGCAAGAGGCTATTGATAGGAAATTTTAGAAGGAAAGGGAGGAAAAGATCATGAAGGCTTATGAGGAAAAGTGGGAATTACTTAGGAGAATTGCTACTTTAAAAAAAAATGAGATAGTAGCTAGTGCTTGGCAGCCTAAAATTGTGGGTCAAGTTGAACAACTTAAATTACAAGAACAAAAGCTGCTAAAAGATCAGGATCTAAACCAAGAAGGCCCTATGATACAACATATTGGGAATTATAAGACCTTAGAGGTTAAATGAGATGTAGAACATGCTGTTGGTGTCCAGGATAAGGGAAAACAAAAGGAAGTCAATATTAGGATAAATGAACCAACAAAGCCCATCCAGATCCATGATTCTTTGTCACCTTTTGATGTTGAGTTAAAAAAAAGGAGGAAAGAGAAGGATGCTTTAGCTAAGAAATTGGAAATTGTACAGAATGAGGTAGCCATAGCTGAGATAAATAACAAGATTAAGTTTCTAGAAAATGCTAAGAAACAATCTGTATTTTCTCCTGAAGATAATGATAGAATAAATATTGCAAATTAGAATACTGCTAAATTGTCTACTTCTTTCTTATCTTCTTCATCATAGAAAATGGATCTCAATAAATCTACTACAAATTATAAAACTAGTAATACTTTTGACAATAATGAAAGAAATGTTGTCAATGCTTCTAGAGTTGATTTACAAAGAAGACATATTTAGTTAGAAGGCTATAGGCAGATATGCTTTGAAGGTATTCTTGGTTTTCCTAACCCTATCCCATAAGAAATGAGGAAAAGATTGCCCAAGTTTGCTGGAAATAATGCTATCACTTGTGAGGATCACTTAAGGAATTTTCTTGACATGATGAGTGATTATGAGGTTAAGGCTGAAGATGTTATCATGAAATTATTTGTTCATTCATTAACTAAAGATGCTAGAGAATGCTTCAAGAGTCTCCCTAAATTATCCACTATATACTAGAAGGACATTGAATATTATTTTAAGGAACAATATGGTGATAAAAAAACCCAAGTTATATTCTAAGTGAGTTCAATAATATTAAGAAGTTGCATAATGAATCTATTACTGACTTCAATACTACGTACCAGAAGAGGATGTATAAGCTAATGCAAGCCATGCGAGTTGATGACAAGGTATGTATGATTACTTATTTGAATGCCTTTAATGGTAAAATGGTATATCAACTTAGGGATAAGGAGCCTAGTATTTTAAGAGATGCTTTTAGAATTGTTATCAATATAGAAAATAATTTGAGGATTTCAAGGAGATTAGAGAACAAAAGAAATGATCCTAGGCTATTTGGGAGTAAGGGAAATAGAAAAGAAGAGCACAAATTTACAGAAGGAAAAAAGAACAAGCCTAGTGAGATGAGTCAAGTTTTGAATGATATTAAAGGTTTGAATCTTCGTCAAGGAAAAAATGATAGGAATCCCACTAAAAATAAGGTCCCTTATTAGTCCAATTTTGGTAGATAGAATAGATTGCAAAATTTCCCTTATAACACTACTTGGAAAGATGATCAACCCAATGTTCCTCCTCCTAAGAATGCCAATAACAAGGTTAACCCTAATCCTTTATCCAAAAATTCCACAAATGTGGTAGATGACCCTAAAATCACCACTGAACCCAAATGGTTTTTCTTTTTTGTTAATTACCTCATGCTCTTAAATATTGTGTAGTAGCTTTGTCATTTTTTGGAAATCAAACTAAGGTAAAAGAAAATCAAGAACATGAAGAAAGTAGTGATGATGTAGGATGTATTATGTTTGAGTCACATTATGACCATTATGATAGTGATGATCATGATAGAGATGTAGTTGAGCAAAGATAGTTTCAAAGTCATATGCAGCAATAGGTATTTTCTAATGAGGAGAGTAATGCCAAGGACAATGTATGTAACATGGTATCTGCTAGAGAGGAGGTGATACTAAAGAAGCCTTCCAGAGAAGAGGTTGATCAAATTATTGCTAGCATGATAGCTCAAGTACAAAATAGACATATGTTTGAGAATACTGATAATGGTAAGGTGGCTAGTATATTTATCAAGAAAGCTGACCCTAAGAAAAATGAAGTTGTAAAGCCTAAAGAAATTCCTACTACGAAGGTCAAAATTTCTAGTAAAAAATGGGAAGCAAAGAAAGTAGGGAATCCTAAGGAGTTGGCATTCTCAAACTATTTTCCCAAGAAATTAGATGAGAAGGTATCAAAAGTGATCATTGTAAATGACAAGAATTATCAAGATAATTTTGATAAACATCATAAGAAGAAGGATATGACTATTGATAATTCCCCAGATTCTTCTATAGATATGCTTAATGTGCTATCACAGATCACTATTAAATTTCCTTTGTCTGAATTATTAAGGATCCTTGAACACTGAAATAAAGCCATAGCATGTTTGGGAAATACTGATGTAAGGAAAAAACAAGATTGCAATGAGATTCATGATCCCAAGCAAGGAAGCAAAGAAAAGGTAAAAGAAAATGAAGCTAAAGTAGTTGTGTCTCAAATTCCTTAGATGTTTTTGGATAGCTTTGTTAATGAATGTTTGGGAAGTGTTGAACCATTTTTCTTGAGTATCATAGTAAATGGTAAAACATTAAAAAATTGCATGATTGATTCTGGTGCTTCCAATACTATTATGCCTTTTGAAATAATGAAGGAACTAGGTTTGAAAGTTGATACCAGTTAGGGAAGATGTTGTGTCATGGATAAAAGAGAAGTGACACTCATAGGTACTATTAATTCTTTACCATATAAACTAACAACTTGTCCTAACAAAGAACTTACTATGAGTGTATTGTTTGTTGATATTCCACCTCAGTATGGCATGTTGTTATCTAGGAAGTGGAGTGTTGCCATGGGAGGAAGTTTCCAATGTGATTTATCATTTGCTACTTTTAACATGGATGGGAATTTGGTAAAAATAAATAGAGAACCAAAGAGCATATATATGATAGAAGAAGATATTAAGGATGATATGAAAAACATTATCGATGCAGATGTCAATGAATTCAGAGTAGAGGTTCTAAATTTGAAGAAGGGTAAGCATAAATTTTAGATGGAAGTAGACGCTGATACAAAAACAAATAAAGGAGATTTATGGACCATGTTCTTTGATGGTGCTTGCTACAAAGGTGGATAAGGTGTAGGTATTTTATTGATTTCCCCTAGTACGGTAACATAAAATTTTTCTTTCACACTTAGTTTCCCTTGTACTAACAATGTAGCAGAATATGAGGCCTTGTTGTTGGGACTTAGACTAGCTCATAAGCATGGGATAAAATGTTTACATGTTATAAGAGATTCTGAGTTGGTTGTATCCCAAGTGAGAAATGCTTATGTGTCAAAGAATAAAAGATTAAAATAATACAAAAATGTTGTATGGGATATGATTGAATGTTTTGATGCATTTGGGATAATTTGGAAAGATAGGACTAACAACAAAATGGAAGACTTGTTAGAAAATATAGCAATAAAACCTTATGATGTTACATTTGCTGGCATATCCAAAGTTGAGACTAAAACTAGACCCTATGTTCTTGGTAATGTCTAGAATTGTTATGTGTTTGAAGATGACAAGGATATTCTGAGATTTTTGAACTATGAGAATATGTTGTTAGGACAAGAAATTGATTGTGCAACTTATGTAGAAAATATAAATGGAAAGGATACTATTTTTGGGTAGGAAATTGTGAAGTTAAAGAAAAATAAAATCCCAAAGGGTCTAGTTGTTTTAGAAACTATTTTTGACAACCAAGATAGATCACAAATGAATACTAGTGAATATAATGCCAAAGATCTAGAGGAGGTAAATTTGGGACTCAGGAAACACCTAAAAGGGTATATATTGGTAAGAAATTGCCTCCTAAAATTAGGAAAAATCTAGTAGACCTACTAAGGAAGTATAGACATGTGTTTGCATGGTCATATGATGACCTAAAAGCCTATAGGGAAGATCTTTTTCAGCATGAGATCCCTTTGAAACTAGATGCTAAGCCTTTTAGGTAAAAATAGAGGCCAATAAATCCCACCCTGGCTCTAAAAATGCAAGAGGATTTGGTCAAGTTAAGAGATGCTAGGATCATAAAGCCTATTAAAAATTCCTCTTGGGTATCCAATTTAGTTCTTTTTAGGAAGAAAAATGAAGACACAAGATTATGTGTTGACTTCAGGAATCTTAATATATCTTCATTAAAGGATAATTATGGATTGCCAAATATGGAAGCCATGTTGCAAAGGGTTACTGGTTCTAAACTAATGTCTATGATGGATGGATTTTCAAGCTATAATCAAGTGGTTGTTAAAGAATCAAAATAGTTCAAAACTACTTTTACTACTCCTTGGGGTACTTATGTTTATGTCAGGATGCCTTTTGGGCTTACTAATGCTGGGGCTACTTTTCAAAGGGCTATGGATGTGGCTTTTGCTGATATTATTGAAAAGTTTTTGGTTGTGTATTAGGATGACCTCACTTCTTATTCCAAGGATGAGAATTACCATTGCATACATCTGGAAAAGGTATTTATCAGAGCCCTTAAGTGTGGTATTTCTTTGAATCCAAGGAAATGTAGTTTTGATGTTACTGAAGGAAATTTGTTAGGACATCTAGTTGGGAAGCATGGAGTGAGAATTGACCTTGAAAGGGTAGAAGCAATAGACAAGATTCAAAAACCCAAAAGTGTTAAAGGTATTAAGTCATTCTTTGGACAGATCAACTTTCTTAAGAGATTTGTGAAAAAATTTGTAGAGATTAGTAGGCCTATATCAAGGATGCTAAAGAAAGGATCTGAGATAAAATGGGATGGTGAACATAGCATTGCATTCTAGAAGATCAAGTAAGCTATTAAAGATGCCCCTATTCTCAGAGCTCAAAATTATGATAAACCAATGCATATATTTTCCTTTGCCTCATTTCACACTATTGCTATAGTATTGTTATAAAAAAATGAGGAAGGTTATGAGCAACCCATTGCATTTTTTAGAAAATCCTTGCTTGTAGCAGAACTCAAGTATGACATAAATGAAAAATAGGCATATGCACTAGTGAAAGGAGTCAAGGCTTTTAGGTGTTATTTAATGGGAGCTATTTTTATTGCTTTTGTTCCTACTGCTACTATGAAGGATACTTTTTCACAACAACAAGTATCTAGCAGGAGATGTAGATGGATTAGTAGGATACAAGAATTTAACATTGATATTCAGATTACCAAACTAGTTAGGGGTCAAGGTTTGGCCAAATTGATAATAGAAGCCAATCTAGAAGGAAACCAAATCGATCAACTTGATGATAGTTGCAAGGATAATCTTTGTGATATGGATACCTCTGATTGGTATAGTGACGTGATTTATTATTTGCAAACTATGAAATCTCCATTAGAGTTAATAGACAATCAGAAAAGGTCCCTTAAGTTACAAGCCATAAGGTATGTTATAGTGCAAGGTCAATTATGGTGGAGAAATATGAAAGGGCTACTTTTGAAATGTGTAGATGAAATTAAATCTATAAGGATTTTGAAAGTCATGCATGATGATGTATGTGGTGGTCATTATATGGCCAAAACCACTACTCATAAAGTTCTTAGGGCTGGCTTTTGGTGGCCAACACTTTTCAAGGATTCTCATGAGTTTGTTAAAACATGTGATTCTTATCCAAGGTTTAGTGGAAATTTAAATTTTTTTGGGAATTTACCATTAAAACCTATTGAAGTATAGGCACCATTTCAATAGTGGGGAATTGATTTTATAGGTGAGATCTCAAACAAATCTAGTGGTGGACATTCTTGGATCCTGGTGGCTACTAATTACTTCACTGAGTAGGTTGAAGCAATTCCTACTAAGAATGCAACAAGTAAAGTGGTGATTAATTTCATTTTAAATAATATTGTGATTAGGTTTGGATGCTCTCAGAAAATTCTAACTGATAATGCTATGTGTTTCAGAGTTGAGGAATATAATTTTTTTTTTGTAAGAAGTATGGCATTATAGAGTACACATCATCCCCAAGGAAATGGTCAAGCAGAATCAAGTAATAAAAGTATATTGAAAATCAAGAGGATTTTAGGAGAAAACAAGAAGGCCTGGGATTCAAATTTGTCATTAGCTCTGTGGGCTAATAAGGTTACTATGAAAAAGGCCATTAGATGTGCTCCATTTAATTTGGTTTGTGGTATGCGAGCTATACTTCCACAGAATAACTTAAAAGAGATGTATATATTTGTTCAACTGTATGAAGATGATATCATTGATGAGATGCAACTCAAAATGGATGATATTTTACAATTAGAAGAAGCAAGGAGAGAGTCTTCTGTTCAAAATACCAAGTTACAATCACAAATAAAGCACTTATATGACAAAAGGGCTATTGAGAGGAAATTTGAAATAGGTGACATGGTATTGATATGGAATGCCAAAATGGAAGATAAAGGAAAGCATGGTAAATTTGACCCAATCTGGCTTGGCCCATATAACATTTGTGATACAAATGGAGAAGATTCATATTTTCTAAAGGATTTGACTAGAGATATTCTAGTTCATGGAAAATTCTTGAAGAGATACTTTTCTTAAAGTATCTATTTTCCATGAATAGTAGATTTAGGTTTCCTTGTGTTCTTGTACATTTTGTATATTTTGTAGATCCTTGTTAATATCTGTGTATAGTTTGGTTCCTAGTTTTTGTGTTTTTATTTTGAGCTCTCTGAAGAAGTTGTCATGGCTATATCAAGTATGTGGTCTACTCTACCGAAGATTCTAAATTCTTATATAGACTCAGGTAGTCTATCATCCCTAGATAGAGCCACTGTTGGTCTAATTTTTTGCATAATGAATTTCCCATTTTTTGGTATAAAAAATTAGATTTGAGTCCATTGTTAGAGGCTAGGTTTTCTAATTTTTGGGCCTTGTATTTTTCATCCTTTCAAAATCTTTTCCTAAGCCTTAGGTTTTGTTTAGTTTTGAATCTATCCTGGTGCTAAATCTTTTTAAAATGTGAATATTCCTTTCCCACTTGATTCTTGTCATGCTAAGATACCTTTGTCAAAATATTTTCTCATCATTTGATCTTGGTTAGATCCATAGTTGTCACTTTTTTGTTATAATAAAATGCAGGGTCTTTACCTATAGCAATACAATGATCGTCAAAAATTGAGTTATGATACTAAAAAATGAGGTTTGGCACTAGAAGTGTGCATTGATTTGAATATGTTATGGTCATGTTCTTTATCCTAGAGTTGTCAGTATCAGAAAAGATGCACATGGAGCAATTTGCAAGTGGTGTCACCAATTTTCAGGTTTTTCTAGTGAATCACTATGTCACTACTAGAAAATCTATGCATCCTGTCAGTAGCAATGTAGTGACTGATTAGAATATGTAGAAAGTGGTAACCCTTTAAAACTAATCATGACCATAGAATTCCCATGCAATATCATTAATGTGCATGACCACTATTTTTGATAGTAGTATTAATTGGTGTAATTACAATTGATGTGTTATCCTTTCTTCATCACCATAATTCAATTCTCATCGGAGGTCACTATGTCACGACTAGAAAATCATTGTGCCTTGCCAATAGTGACATAGCAAGTGCTCGAATCATGAAAAAGCTGGCCCTCTTTTGAAAGGTGCTTTGATTATGAGCATCCTTAGAAAGATATGTTGCAAAGTATGCTTTTATTTCTATGATAGTCGTATCATTTTTGGTTATTCTGTTTAATTTTTTCCTAGCACCAAACTTTGATGGATCATCGAAAGTCACTATGTCGCTATCAAAAAGTTAATGACTTTCACTTGTAGTGATGTAGCGAGTAGTCAGAATGTCATGATGTAATGACAATTTCAAAAGGTGGGACCCCAATGAATGTTTCATCATAAATGTGTTGTGCAAATCAAATGACAAGACGGTATCCTACTAAGCATTTATACACTAAAAACTCTTAATTTTTTGGAGGTCGTTATGTCGCTACTAGAAAGTTAATAAATTTCACTAGTAGCAATGTAGCAACCCACCTAAAAATAAAAAACACAATGAAATCAAGGAGATGTGATGTCACTAAGGATTAAAATAATATATATATGTCAGCATGTTAGGATAGCTTAGTGTCACCATGAAATGCAGACCCACTTCCAAGTTAGAAACTAGGTAAAGAATTGTGATTGTTCAATCGAGTTGAGATCAATGAGAATCACTACCTTGCTATGGTCAGTTTCTCAAAGGTTATGTATAGTGACATAGCGAGTAAGTTAGATAAAAATGGGGCCCACAATATTCATATTGTATGATGCATTGAATGTCCTCCACTCTTCAAAGGGGAATCAACAGTCATCGCTTTGTCACTATTGAAAGTTGCTAACCTTTTATGCATAGTGATATAGTGAACAATGAAAATACAAGAGGGACCCACCATTATAGTAATGAGAATGCAATAAAATGCCTACCATCATATTAAGATCAAATCAAGGGTTATCACTTCCTCACTATGCCAATGTGCTCACTCTTTATACATAGTGAGGTAGCGATTCAGTGACACATGTCATCAAGGAAAAGTGGGTCCAATTCAAAATGCCAACAAGGAAGGAAAGGTACAATTGGAGGCATTTCATTAGTTTGATTGCCAATGTGTTGAGAAGAAAGATGAGTCAACCCTATTTTTATCCCTGGATCATAGGATTTTTAAAGATCAATGCTGCAAATTTAAAAGGAAAGGTGATGCCACCCTATTTTTCTACTCTGTGCATTTATGAGGAATGAAAGCTTTGTGTGTGAGAAAAATAGAGTATAATATAGGAGATTTCATCAGTTTCAATCTCAAATGAACAAAGATTTCACAATTTCTGAGCATAAAAGCCTACTAAGAATACTGTGTTAAACCTAGAAAAAACATGTAGTTTCCCATTTATTCATGAGCTATTACAGAAATTTAGAGAACAACAAGCTTAGAAAATAAAGTAAGTACTCATATTATAACACCTATAGCATTTTAGTTCCTGCAAATTATAGTCAAGATGCCTCCTAAGAAAGTATTTTTTGGGTAACTAAATTATATGGATAGAAATGTTCATGATGATTTGACAGAATTACTCCCAAAGTCCACCACTAAAAATGTATAGGTTAAGAAGTTAAGTTTCTTAAACCCAAGGATTAAAATTGTAGATGGCCTATATGAAAAAGGGAACTGGGTTAAGGATGCAAGAACTTCACAGGACTGGTCTTGTTTTGTTTAAAAAGTGGTTTTTAGAGAGGAATTTGTTTTTATGGATTATAATTTGCTTGAAGCCATTGCAAAGAATTATAACCAAGTTGTTAGGCTGGTGATAAGAACTAATGGTGTGCCTTTGATTTCAATTAGTCCTAAGGAAATTAGAGATTTTTTTCACTTAGAGCCATTGATAGATTATCGTGTGTCGATTAATCTACAAGAATTAGAAAATGAATATAAGGCAAAGAAGGATGTGATTAGGGGAGGTGCACTGAGGGCACATATTGGAACAATAGGAACATTGCTAGTAATCATTATTGCCTCTAGGGAACCATTTAAAAATGATCTTTTCACTTCCTAGGCTATAGAAATATACAATACCTTACGTCACGTTTTTAGCGAGGACAAGAAGAATTTCATGCCCGTCAGCCTTATGTATATGATGGTCAATTTGCTTCCTTCGTTGTAGATGTTATTTTATATTTTTCTTCTTCTTTGGCTAAAGAAATTCATACTAGTTTGGTTGGAATTACAAAAGGGAAAGTAGAGAAAACATTGGGCTATTATTCTCTATTAATGCATATGTTCTTATTTAAGGGAGTGACATATTTTGGTAAAGAGATGGAGTTGTATAGAGAGGAGGATGGGGAAGCACTACCAGTCTAGTTGTCGAGTATAGTTATGACCTGGGATGCAGATGTAGAGAATTCTAGCTTTGTCAGGTCTGATAGGTATTTTGCCTCCAAGCTAAGATGCCTCATATTGAGTGACAATCCCAGAATCCCCAAGGCACTAATGAATTTCATTAGGCCTATGGAAAATCCCATTGGTTTGAAAGTTTCACATAATTGGGGAGATATCATCCCATACTCTATTTCTACTATTTTTAGAATTTTTGGTTTTAAAGGAAGCCCTCATGTGTTATCTAACCAAGTACCTTCAATGGTAGGAATGGTTGAAGTTTTGTGGTAGTTAGGAGGAGTGGAAGAGATGTATCTATTGAAAAGGAAACTGGGGTCAATTTTTTCTACTTGTATAGTGGCCCATTAGTTTGTAATTACTAAAGGGGGTTGGCTCTTTTTACATAAAATTTTGGATCTATACAAAATGGTTGTTTCTCATCCTCATTTTTGTGATACTAAGGGGTTTTATAATCAGATCTTGAGACATAGAATTAAATTGGGAAAGGTCAAACATGACTCATATTATTCAAAGGACATCATAAAAAATGAGTTCTCATTACAGGAATAGGAAACCAAAAAGGAAAAGTGGAGAGTCCATTCTAGGGTTTTAGAATTTATTCATTGTTTTGATCATAAATATAGTCCTCTAGATAATGCTAATATAGAGGCTGATAAAATAAATAACCTCATGAATCCCTTCCCTAAAATAATAGAAGCCATGAATGACAAGAAAAAATTCATTACTGATTCATACCCAAATAAGGCCAGAGAGGTCATGAGGAGGTTGGCTTTCACTCCTAATGTAGGAGCTAGTCAAATAATTGTTCAAAAGAGACCAGGCTATATTGTAATTCAAAATAAAAAGGTTGTTGTAGAAAAAGGAAAGAAAATAATGGGATCCACCAGTGTAGTCCTAAAGGAGAGACCTAATGAACCTTCTCCCAAGAGGTAGAAGGTAATAAAGGAAAAGAGTCCTTAAGTTGAGGAATATTCACCCACTCAGTCCCCTTTGTGGATTGGAGAAGAAGAACTCACTGGTGAGAAAATTGAACAAATAGGATTACACAGAGGTGTATTTATCACCCAAGTAGAACTAGATGAGGGAAACCCTCAAGATACCCATGTGTCAAGATTGGATTTGATAGTTGAAGAATATAGAGGCAGGGAATTGGACCCTATATTAGAATAGGCTAGCTATCAACTTTTTTTTTATGATAGTTTTGTTAAGTATAGGGCTTTTCTCCAATTTGCATGGTGGGAAAATATGGGATTATTTGAAGAAAGGTGCAACAAGCCAAGAATAGAGCACCCAAAAATAGATGAAACTACCCTAAAAAATTAGGTAAAAGAGGAAATGGTGAGGAAGATTTAGAATATAAGCCCTAAGGAAGGAAGGCAAATGGTCAGAGCATCAAACATTTTGTTGTTTCCCAATTGGGACATTGCTGATGCTCTTGTTTTTAATTCTATTTCAAATAAACTTGATTTACAAGACCAAAATAAGAAAGACTTCCAAGGCACTACTTTTAGTAAAGACCAGGCTGCCTTGGTTATCTGGTCATTGAGAAGGGGATCAAGAGCTACTTCATTAAAACTAGATGATTTTGGTTTGATGGGAAGTATTGTTCTAAGAAGAGTAGATAATACCTCTCATGTGTAGACTACACATTGGAATGTAGATTCATCTCAGTTTGTTTTGGCCACTACAAAAAAGGAAGAAAAGGCTAGGTTTGAATTACAAAGTAAATATGAAACAATTTTGGAAGTGTACAATAAAGAGGTTCAGAAGAGGATTGAGTTGGAAAATAAAATTATGGGAAGGTCTACCAAGCCAAAAAATAACATATCCTCACCTTCCAATAGAGCCTTTTAAATCCACTCCTCTTATAGAAATGGAAGACATCCCACAGAGACCTCAATATTATACAACAAAGGATTTTGAGGAAGAAAAAAGTATACTTTGGGCATTACATGTAGAGATGGAAGTACAATATGAGGATAAACTTAGTAAGGCTCTAATGTACTTGGTAGATAAAATTGAATGGAACTATTCTATGATCAGTTGGAAAAAGTAATAAGTATATGGGAAGAACTGAAAACCCATGATGATGTTGGGTGATACAATGTGCTCCCCTACCCATAGGTGGTTAATTATGTGGTGTTCCATGTTCACTAACAGTCATGGCTTTTGGTGCAACGGCAAATGGGCCCTACAATTGGTATCAGAGCTTGGTTTTGGCCTAGTTATGGGTTCAAATCTCCCCGATGCCTTCCTAACCCGCGTAAGCACCTGGTATGCACGTCGAGGGGGAGATTTTTGGGTGATGCGACGCTCTTCTCTTTCCCATAGGTGGTTAATTATGTGGTGTACCATGTTCACTAACAGTCATGGCTTTTGGTGCAACGGAAAATGGGCCCTACAGATGAAACCCTCAAGCCTATTGTTAATAAGTGGGGAAAGAGAAAGAAAGAAATTACCTTTTTATGTTATTTAGTTATAAGGTCTTCCCATGACCATATTGAAAAGACATATGATATTTCTAATCATTTGTTAGATTTTGATAACAAGAGAGTTGCTTTGCAACTAAAAGTTGTTTCTTATTTAAGCAAGTACAAGAATAAAAAAATTGATTTGTTTCCTTGTGCCTTGGATAGAAAGAATAAATTGAAGAATAAAAATGAATGGGCTAAGGAATTGGATGACCTATTCAATCTAAGGATGAACAAGGTTATAAATGAAAAGGGGCATGCTTGGTGGGCTACCATAATAGAGGAATTGATGAAAGTCTAGTTATTTTTTTATTCTTTGAAACAAGAATCTATTAGTATTGATAATGAGGCTAAATATATACTTAAGAAGAAAAAAGATATTCTACAATTCAACTAGCCAGATGATGCACAATTTGACACATGGATGGTAGATATTGCTTCTGGTGAGTAGTTAGAAGAAGTCAGTATAGATGATGATGAGGTATAGGAGGACAAGGTGTAGATTATTGACACAATAGCATCAAATCCAAAAGATGGGGAAGATGAATGTCACTAATTGGTTCCAACTAGAGGCTCAAAGACCTAGGATGTGGACATGAGAGAAGATCAATTAAGGGTAAAAGTGGTTTTGTCAGTCTGAAATGAAAATAGTGAAAACCCACAAGTAGAAGTTGATTTGCAAACATTACCATAGGATTCATCATTGGCCAACTTGGTAGCTACATATTCAGAAGAGTTAGAATAGTGGCGGTGAATCAAGAGAACCAGTAGCTTCTTGTGATGTAACAGAAATGGGACCTACCAAAGAATATATTGATGTGTTAGCTTTCCATTACATTAAGTTTTTTCTTTTGGACACTTGTCAATTTCTCCAAGCCTAAAGCTTGTTGCATCTCGCATTATATAAGTGAGATCCCAAGGCTGGAGAAAGGGCTCAAAAGTTGTATAATTTTTGTTTTTGTTCAAAAAAGGTATAGTTGGTTCAGTTGCATGTAGATGTGTTGATTTTACTATCAAACTTGTACTCTTTGATACTACATACAAATGATAGCATCAATGAGATATTCAATGCTTTTGATTGAATTTCTATTGGTCATTGTATTAGTCATGTAAAAGGATAATACAAAGGGGTATTTGCATGAGATTTGTCCCATCAATTTCTATCTCTATTTTATGAATTTTTTTACTTTGATGTCATTTGAATAAGGTTCAATTGATTGAATGCAATTTGGATGGGCTGTATGCTGATACTATTGTTGCTTTTAATTCAAAGAATTATATAAATGTTTCAATAGATTAGTGAGTTTTATGAGTTTATAAACTAGATAAATCATAAGAATAGAAATAGGTGATTGCAATTGATGAATTCACTTACAAGTTAATTGAATTAGGTCTCCTACCAATAGATAGTCTTTTGCCCAATGTATAAGACACTGGTCTCATGAATCAGGAGTGAGTTGGAGTAAATTTTGCTTCTACATATCAAATTAATCACAAATTCAAAATCATTCTTGTTCCATTTTTTTTAGAGTTATAATGTTGGTCAACACTCATTTATATTTTATTTCTAGATCTTAAGCAGTTGCTATTCCCATAAATAATTGTAAACTTAAGGAGAATTAGGACCAAATCTTCTTATAAGGGATGAATATTAGTCTAAAAGTATCATAAATTGGATAAATTGTGTAAGTGTTAGGAATTAGAGATGAGAATCAGAATGAAACCAATATAATTCTCATATATCAATGATTATCTAAGGCATCCCCTAGGTAAACCCGCCTTGGTTTTGCAGAGCCTAAAGAGTAGGGAACCATTTTGGTTTTGTTGAAGTTGGCCCAAATGGTTTGCACATAGAGTTTTTAATAAGAAGGGGCTAATCCTTAGATTGTGTGAGTTTTACCAATTTTTTGTTAAGCATTTTTTGGTTTAGTAGTTTTAAACACCAACACACCCATTTTAGTCTACTCACACTCATCCCAATTTTCTTCTATAGATGATGGATAATAGCACACTCCATGAACCTGCATTGGAGATTTTGAAGGAGTGCAACATAGTTGATCATGTTAGTGTACAACAATCCTTATGTGGTGGAATGTTAGTATTATCTATCAACCAAAAATATTTATGAACCATAGACTCACCTTCCTTACCTAGACCCATTGTAGTGTTACACCACCAGATGATGGATTTTGCATCTGTCAATATTGCTCCATATTTTTACTTTAGTACTTCATAAGCTAAGGCTCTTTTGATGCATGCAGCTACACCATCATGGTCTCTCTTTCCATGGCCAACCTCTATTAAATTCCACATATATTGAATTCTAGACAACCTATGCATCCTACTCAACCAATAGAACATTCGTCCATTCTTGAATTGGGATGTGCAATTGTCTAACCAAATAATATACTGACAATATAGTATCCCCCTATTAGCCAAATCTCCATAAAATAGTTGAAAACAACCATGTACAAACTCCATATAATGTGATCGATCATCATTGATATAAAAATGGTACTCCCTAAATATCTTCTTGTCATCCTTAGTACTTGTAAGTGAATTCATGAATGTTATGTGAACAAATATGGAAACTTGTTGAGAAGTATATATTACTTTTCTTGCACTTCATTGTGTGGTTGTAGTGTGTAGTTATCTATGAATACTGCAACCAAAACAATGGTATCCAGTGGAAATGTATCCTTGCACAACTTGAATTCCAAATTCAGCCATTGAGTTTTATGTGTATGCCTTGCATACTCATAAATAATCTTTTCACAAAAAATCTTCATGAACTCATATACTATAATCTTTTAAATGACTAAATAACATCTTTTACCCTATTTTCCATCTTTTAGAGATTATCTCACTGTCTTATATTTTCCATAATCTACTATTTTGTTTCCAATTGCATGTGTACTTTCCATATATTCACAAGTTGATAAAAGCTAAAAAGAGCCACAAGATAAGCATGTACTATCCAAGCATGACATCTTGTAAAAAATTTGACCATCCAATATTTCTAATAAAATGTTGGATATGAATTCCTTTGAATATATAGGTGGCTCATTCATGTCACAATTATGCAAAATAAATTTAGAATACAAAAATACGCATATGCGTAAAAACATCAAAATCTTTAAAAAATTCAATATGTATCCTACAACAAGAAGTTGTGCATTTGTGATTTATTTTCACATTAAAAGGTTTACACATATCAAAAAATCTTTGAATTATTTGAATTTGAGAATACACACCAATAAATTTTTCAAAACATTGAATTTAAGTTGATATCAAAAACTATTTCACATGTGGGTCATGATTTCAGTTACCAATCCTCATCCTTATAAAATCTCTTTGATTAGGGGAAACACTTGTCTTATTTATCAAAAAAAATTCAATCAATGATTTCAAAGCTTCACTAATTTCTTTATCCTTTCATAGAAGTCTACCACTAATGTCCATAACTCTTTTTTTGTAGGATCTTCCAATCTCTCATGTCTTATCATGGCTCTCCTTAGAGTACTTCTACCAATTTTCAATATTTTTCTTGTCTTTTTTATGAGTCAAGCTTTCTTCATTTAGGTGCTTACTATTGTCAATGTAAGTACACATCTTGTGATATAATGATCTTCAGTGCATGATTTAGAACCGACTTTGTCATATGTACTCATTAGATTTTTTAAAATACTTTTTTCATTTGAATCATCCATCGTTATTAGCCCAAGAATCTTTATGATGGGCCTAAATTTCAAATATCTCATCATTTCAACAAATAATTGGCATTTACCTATAATATTTAATTCTTCAAAGAATAATCTCCACATATGATTAAATTTTCTTTGACAAGTATGCTTACTAATCTTGTCAAGCATTGATTTAAAAATATTAGTATTAATGTCAATCAAATATTTTGATCTTTTAAAATGAATTCTAGAAGGTGTTATAATCTCTTCCATTCTTTCAATATTTTGAACATTGACATAAGGTTGAGTGTTTTGCATACCTTGAACCGAAGATGATGTTCCTTGGCAATAAGATGTAAAAGATGGAATATCACCTACTTGATATGCTGATGTTGTACCTTTGGCATGACATGATGGAGTGTGTACATCATTGGACATAGAAATTAGCATCTCTTCAACATGAGATGATGATATCATTCTAACATTGGAAGATGGTGTAGTTTCACATTTCAAGTCTTCTTGAGCATAAGTGTCTCATTCGCTCTCTTTGTCTTTCCAATTCTTCCTCTTTGTTTCTTTGTATTGGTGATTCATATTCCTCTTTGAAAGATAATTCTTCATTATTTCAATTTTCTTTTTTCACATAGTAGTTTTATTTTATCTCTTTTAACTGCCAAACCTCTCTCCCTCTCTTTCGATGTTTGAGTTTTTGGTTTCTTCCTTAGCATTATGATGATTTTTATATATCAAATTATTCAAAAATTTGAATTACTTACAGTTTTTAAATTTCAAATCATTCAAATACATATACAAATTACAATTATTTCAATAAATACACAATATATATTAAAGAACTTGTCAAATTATAATAAAATTTATCTCTACAGTAACAAAGAATATTTAAAAAGGATTGCACAAACCTTTTCTATAGAAAGAATGTTCAAAAAGCCTTCAAATAGTGTATCCAATGATTGAATTTAGTGTTTTCTAGCTTCCACTAGCATGAAAGAATGTTCAAAAAGCCTTCAAATAGTATATCTAATGATTAAATTTGGTGTTTGCTAACTTCCAATAGACAACAAAGAAAAAAATAGACTATGAATGAGTAGGGACCCAAACTTTCATTATAACCATTTTTTGGTATTTTCATATAGTGCATATGCACTATAGTGCATATGCACTATAGTGCATACACACTATGAAGTATACACACACTATAGTGTGTACACACTATGTGAAAAATATATCTCTCCCTATTCCACCCTATCCCATCTCCTACTCTCTCCCCTATCCTACCCTCTCCCATCCCCTTCTCTCTCTCCTCTATCCCACCCTCTCCCATCCCCTATTTTCTCATCCCCTACACACACACTCTCTCTCTCTCTCACCCTCTCCCATCCCCTACTCTCTCTCTCTATGTGTGTGTGTGTGTGTGTGTACATATTTTCATTAATCTATCTTGATCTTCATCTCCATATTTCTCTAGCTAAATCTCTCTCCATCCCTATCTCCCTATCACACCTTCTCCCATCCCCTACTCTCTCTATTTATCCCTCCCTCTCTCTCTATCCCACCCTCTCTCATCTCCTACTCTCTCCCCATCCTCTACTCTCTCCCTCTCTCTTTCCCTCTCTCCTTCCCTCTCTATAGAAATTCATGCTTACAGAGTGTCTGTACACTATAGCACACATGTGCTATGTAAGCCTAAATTTAGTAATGCTTTAAATAATATATGTGTGTGTGTGTGTGCTATAGCATGTACATGCTATTTAAAGCTTTGGATTCTACCAAGCCTAAGGCTTGGTTTTGTCTTGGGGATCCAACCCAAAGTTTTGGAGTTTCTAAACTGGTCTGAGACATGTTTTGTCACAAACATACAAAAAATGATTAATTTTTCTTGTGTACTCTCCTTCAAGTATCCTTATGGTTGAGCATCAATAAAATTAGGTTACATGACATTGTAGATCTATGTTAGCTATATAACCATATAATTTATTTCAAATTTAAACTATTTCAAGCCTTTCAAATATTATTTCTTTTGAATGTATGTCCATTTTCTGTCAAAAACCAACGTGTACTAA